>OX465601.1:122507500-125007500 GCA_950022295.1 Bromus sterilis | reverse complement strand
GAAAGGGGGTGCCCCGGGAAGAAGTTTCACGTCATGGTTCAGGGAAAAGGTAATCCGTAACCTATCCCTCTTAATTACCTGACAACTTGGCCCTCTTATTACACGTAACTAATGCACGATTCGTACTAAACTTGTAGGGAGCTGATCCCACAGTGATGATGTCGGATGAGTTGAGATGTGTCTCTCAGGGTTTTAACAGTAAAGTCAACATGTATGAGAAGTATGATGTGAATGGGTATCGCTTTCATACAGAGGGCCACCAAAATAGTCGCCCGGGTGCAAAAACTATAAATACCGGGGTCTTCACTAAGGGACAAGATGACTTTGATTACTACGGAAGGTTGCAGAACGTATACGAGCTGACGTTCAACAATGGGCCCGTAGAACTCAATCTCGTTGTGTTCAGATGCCACTAGTTCGATCCACACCATGGACACAAAAATACCCCTTCCATTGGGTTAGTTGAAGTTAGGCCTTCAACCACCTATAGCGGATCCGATGTCTTTGTTGTGGCTCACCAAGCGAAGAAAGTTTATTACTTGCCCTACCCATGCCAGAAAGAATACCTCCAGGGTTGGGAAGTCGTGTACCAGGTATCGCCACATGGTAAACTACCCATGCCCTCCGAGGACGATTACAACAACATTAACCCTCAAACATACGAGGGAATTTTCTATCAAGAGCAAGAGAACTTTGGGGACTTTGGCTTAGAAGGTCTTGAGGACCTCGAGAACGATGCACACACCCGTGGTGAGATAGTCACGGATATAAGTGACATAGAGATGCTCAACAAGGCACATGCCAATGATGAGCCTCAGAGTGATGATGATGATGAGCCTCCGCCGTCCGAGGATCCCGACGCTTTATACGCACGTGATAGTGATAGTGATGATGGAGATGAGAATGAGCCTCAGAGTGATGATGATTATTATTAGTATTTATGTATCTCGATACTATATGTATGTTATTTTGGATGATGATGATGATTGTGTGCGGATGTGCTACGATGAATTGATGATGATGTTATTTTGTATCTTGTCGATGTGCACGTGCTATTTAAAATACTCTATGTTCCATGACAATGATGAGTCTCCACCGTGCGAGGATCCCGAGGCTGAGAGTGATGACGAGTATTAGTATTTATTTTCATCTTAATTGCATTGCGTCTTTATGCTTCTTAATTGCATTGCGTCTTTATGCTTAATTGTTTTATTTCTCTCAATGCAGGTGATTGGCCAATATGAGTGGCAAGGCATCACCGCAGTCCTTGCTTCAGGGGATAAAGAAGACGAAGAGTGGAAGAGCAACCACCTCAAGGTACGGCGCCGAGGAGGTAGGAGGAGGAGGGGATGCAGGACGAGGAGGAGGAAGAGGGGGACGTCCCCCGAGGTCAGACCGAGGAGGTACATTGCATCTTCATTATGCTTGGTATTTATTTTTCAACATGCTTCTTAATTGTTTATCTTTTCCGATTGCAGGAGGCCGAGGACGAGGTCGAGGACGAGGGCGAGGTACCGTCCTTCTAAGTGACATACCCTCTGCTTCCGGCGACGTGGCTTCACAGACCGCGTTCTCGGAGTCTCCAGACGAGGAGATTGACTCTCGAGACTTGGAAGCGGAGTCTCGAGACGAGGAGATGGTGACTGCGTCGGGGCCATCGAGTGCGTCGACGAAGAAGGCAAAGGTTCGTGGGGAAACAGAAGTCCCTAAGGAGGAGCCTGCCCCGGAGGCTCGGACCCTCATTGAACCTACTAGAACTGAGTAAGTGGCTATAGTTTCATTTCGTTGATACCAACTTGGCATGTACTAATGTTTGATTCTTGTGCAGCAATTGGCTTCATCCTACGGGGACCCGAGTCCCTGGCTGCATGCGTGGAGCTATCATTAGGAAGTTTTGGCCGGGCTTCTACACCACAGACAAAGGCGAGAGGAAGCTAGCCACGACTTGGAGACACTACGAGCTCGCAGATTGTCCCCCCTACGGGAAAGCTTCTGACGCTGTGATCAATAAGTTTTGGGTAAGGCAAAATCATGACTCTTCACACTTTTTTTGTTCATAGTTGATGAGCCCGCCATGCTAACTCATGAATCCCACACTTTTTTGATGCATGATTTCAGAGATTCTATAGGGTGGCTCCGGAGCATTAGGAGACGGCGAACAAGACACTGCAGGCTCATTGTAAGAGGTTGAGTAATCAGCAGTTCTATAACCAGGGTCATACCGCCAGGAGTCAATACAACATGGCGAAATCGGGCATGCCGTTGCCGAAGCACGAGAATGTCAAGTCACGCTCGACGATGAGCGCGGAACAGTACGACGAGGTAAGTAAATTGTCGATGAGATTATATGTTAATGCTAAGTTGCAATTGCATCATCTGTTCTTCACATGCGTATTGATTTTTCAGGTTAGGCCCGATTGGGCCTATGGCAAGGAGGAGGCATGGAGGGCGTTGACTGCGAGGTGGCGCGGGGAAGACGAGGAGTGGAACGCCTTGAGCGAGCGGAACAAGGCGAACCGCGGCAGCGGGGGGACACATCGGGCTGGAAATCTAGGCAGTGAGCGCTACAAGGCCAAGCTGGTATACACATACATGGAACAACCTTCTTTTATTTCCCCTCATGCATGTTCCTACTTGGTACTCATAAAATCTCTTTGGCGATGCAGGAGGATAAACTAGGGAGGCCTGTCAGCTCATATGAGTCATGGGACTCGATGAGGATGATGGCGCCCGATCTCTCCCAGCCTCAGCCTCAGCTTCCCGAGTACTTCGGCACTGCCCAGGAGGACGGTGCTAACTACCTCGAGGCGATGATCGCTTTTAATCCGGAGTTGGATGACCCTAGAAGTGCGGAACCCGACCCCAGAGCGTTGGTCGTGTCTAGGGGAGGCTTTCAGCACGGCCGTCTAAAGGTCATGGATAAGATGACCCCGCGCAGTCCCAATTTGAGCCTCACGCGGATCAAGGCTACCCTCGGTCCCGACGACCCCACACCGCCTCCTCGACGACGGCCTTCCCAGACTGGCTACGATGTAAGTTTCTCTCATTTCCATCCTTTCTGTGACAATACTACTTCCTCAGTGGCTTCGTTGATGAGATGGTTCAATTTTTGTAATTGTAGGCTGCTTTCGAGGCGGCCTACAAGGCCCACAACGACGCCTATTTGGTGGACCTTGCGCAGTGGAGACAGAGAGCACAAATACACGAGGAGTGGAAAGAGGCAAAAGAAGTTGTAAGTTCCAACCTTTCTTTTTTTCAAAAGATGACAAGTCTCAATTTTCATACTTTTGTGCAATGCCTGACATGTTAACTATCTTGCAGGCTCTAGAGAGTGCTCGTCTTACGGGAGTGCTCGTCGATATACCGCCACGACCTCCTCGAGCCGGGCTTAAGCCGGAGTTTGTATCGAAGGAAGAGTTCGCCCAGAACTACTACTACACCGGCTTAACCCCGGTAATTTACTTGCCCAATCAGTTGCTACAACTTTCATGTGCCTTGGCGGTTGCTAACTATTGCTCAAACGTGTAGGGAACGGAGGGCCTCCGGGACTGGACCCTTTGGTCGTGCTGCTGCCTCGCCGTCAGCGTCCCGCGCGGTCACACCGGTGCACCCTGTCCCCGGTGGTAGTGGTGCCTCGCGCGAGAGCACACCGATTCATGGTGGCGCGGGATCACCTGCTTCCGGTGCTGGTTCGACGGCGCCTCCGCACCATCAGTCGCCTATCTTCACGCGCGGAGACCTCGGCTTCTCCGGCTCGACTCCCTCTCCGGACGCGATGAGCTGACGTGTAGAGGTCTCGTTTGTACCGAAACGATGTTTGGGATGTTGTTATACTTTGTATCCATACTATGTCTCTTATTTTGCATGTTTGGTCTTTGTCAATGTGCATTTGTAATATAAATGCCTATAATGCCTGGCTCTGATCTGGGTATGAATAATATAATGGCTATATGCTTATGAGAATTTTAAATATGCAGGAAATGAACCAGAAATGAAAAAAAGGGAAAACATGACAGGACCTATGCCGACGGCCTGGCCGTCGGCGTAGGCCTTGTTTTGTGCCAAATGGCAGAGCCTACGCCGACGGCCTGGCCGTCGGCGTAGACCAGCTGCCCAGGCGCGAGAAGGAGGTGACGCGTGGCCTGGCTGGGAGGAACCTAAGCCGACGGCCAGGCCGTCGGCGTAGGGCCGAAGCCCAGCCACCCCACTGCCTGCCGCGTGGCACCCTAGGCCGACGGCCAGGCCGTCGGCGTAGAGGGCAACCAGGCCTAACGGCCGTTAAGCCCAGGGTGGGGCCCACTGGTGCTACGCCGAGGGCCTCTACGCCGACGGCCGCACAAAAACCGTCCGGCCAGATCGTACGCCGACGGCTTTTAGGGCAAGCCCGAGAAAACCCATGCCCGACGGCTATACGCCGACGGCGGCCGTCGGCGTAGGCCTAAGCCGACGGCTTTCTGGCCTACGCCGACGGTGGCAGGCCGTCGGCGTACGTCTGCCGTCCCGTAGTGATATATATATATATATATATATATATATGTGTGTGTGTGTGTGTGTGTGTGTGTGTGTGTGTGTGTGTGTGTGTGTGTGTGTGTGTTTGAGGTTCAAACAATAAAACAACGATTTCACCAAACCTCTTTCTATCCATGGTATCGGCCTAACCCCGTCGCTTCCTTCACGCGCCGTCCGCGGGGGCCGATCTTCATGATCGCCGGCGCCGGGGGCTGCGCCACCCGTACCTAGGGTTCGTGCGCCGGTTCCATGGACCTGCGGTCCCAGAGAGTTTTTTCTCCCGATCTCTTGATCCGGTTTTTTTTCCATATGTCATCTTGACTAACAACTTTTTTTGTTTTTCCATCTAAGAACGGTTTGCGTCGCCCACCGTCGCCATCGACACACGCCTCTACTCCGACACCGGGCATCACCGCTCTGTCCCCGAGTTCACCGCGCCGCTCCACCGATCGAGCAACGTCGCCGCACCGTGGTTCTTTCCGTGGCTGCACCGATCCGCGCCGCCGCTGCGTCGCCCCTTCGGGTTGTAGCGCCGCGGCGCGTGGTCCCCGTCGTCGCCCTGAGGTTGTTCCCGTGGTTGCACCAACCCGCGTGTTGCCGCTGCGTTGCCCCTTCGGGCCGTAGTGCCGCGGCCCGCGATCAACCGCGGCCCCGTGGTTGTCCGCTCCACGTCGTCCCTGAGGCTGCACTGACCCTCGTGTTGCCACTGTGTCGTCCCGTCGGGACGTAGCGAGCGTGGCACGCGGTCCCTGCAACCACCCTGAGGTTTTCTTCGCCGCTGTGTATTCCCTTGGTCCGTAGCGTCGCGACGCGGAGTCCACTCCGTCGTCCCCGCGCGTCGACTTCTAAAGGGTATGTGTCGCGCCGCCTCCCTAGGTGCGGCAACGCCATCGTCCGCGCCGGTCTTCGTCATGCTGTCAGGTTCTTTCTCGCCTACTTCGAGCACCGTCGTCGCGCTTCTGACCTAGCCGCCACTGCCGCCTCCTCAGGCTGCCGCCGCCACTCTACTTTCCGGTCCTCGGCGACTACCTCGACAGCGGCCACCTCGACTCGACATCGACCACAGCGTCCCTCACACGGCTACACCATCCTATGCTCTCGACTCCTTCGACATCGACACAAAGGGTTACCGCCTGCTTGGAAACCTCGTCGGCTTTCACTCCACACTATTAAAAAACTGCTTATAGATAGAAATGAATTCCGTGACGCACCAAAGAGTGAGTGCTTCATAGAAATATTTTTGTGGCGCATTGATCAAGGTGCGCCACAGAAATATGGACATTTATGTGGCGCATTGGAGCCTGATGCGCCACTAACTCTATGATGTGTCGACCGTTACGATTGTGGTGTGGATGTCTGTCGACTCCTCTTTCGGATTCTTCTCCAGTCTCACCATCTTCGTCGCTACATTGTGACTGGGGCGGATGTTGAGTATATTGGTTATACTAGGAAAGGTAGGATATAGTAGGATTTTTTTTCTACCTTGACATGCACTCCAAGTTGATCATTGTACTATTGCATATATGCCCATGAGGCTTAAGCAATAAAAACAATGATTTCACCAAACCTCTCTCTATCCTTTTACAGTTTTCACGCATACCCTAGTGTGACAACAATATATGTAAACCAACTGTTAATTTTCGATCCATGAGGCATTATTTGCAACTGGGATTTTGTAATTGCTGGATTGGTCAATTTTCTGAAACTGTCACTACGGGACAGCACCCAAACGCCGACGGCCGGCCACCGTCGGCGTAGGCCATAAAGCCGTCGGCATAGACCCGTCGGGTTTGAGTTTTCTCGGGCTTGCCCTAAAAGCCGTCGGCGTAGGGGCGGCCGTCGGCGTATAGGCTGGCCCGACGGCTATTACGCGGCCGTCGGCGTAGCGCCAGTGGGCCCCACCATGGGCTTAACGGCCGTTAGGCCTGGTTGCCCTCTACGCCCATGTCCGTGAACAACGTCAGACACATGACCTACATATGCCATCTACAAACATTAAATCACACTATGGGTCTTCCACCACACTTTTACACATACCCTAGGTCCACATGCAAGTTTTTCTAGGATTCCGACGCTTCAGCGGTAATTCAAGTGTTACATCCTGTTCCAGAGGGGGGTGTGGAGGTCTACCCCTATAGCTTTCTTCGCACGATGTTCCAACAATGTATTTTTTTTGTTGAGGTTTTTTAGGACATAACTACATGGAAAACAAGGTTAGGACCTTGTAACACATCGTAGCCCCCGGTATACCCGCAAACGGGTGTATTCCACACCTACATGCATGTCCATGACTTTGCATATATAGTGTTATCGCATGAATGTGGAGATGGTCACACCAAGGAGCTATACATTGCATTTATGCATGGATCTTACACCACACTTGGACACATACCCTACAATCACATTCAAGTTCATGCGATACTACGGCACTCTGACGATCTTTCTTCACCGAAACCCGGCCTAGTCTGGGCGCGAGGGGCGGGGCCGGGGAGGGGGCGGCGGTTTACCGTTATAGCTTTCTCCTCACGAGGTAAAACTGTGGAACATACACATATTAATATAGTAGTAGTAGCATAATATATTTTAATTTAGTATTATAATTTATTAATATATTATCTTATGTATTAACTAGAAGACACAAAAAGAATAAAGAGGCGTATATCGAGGGTTAAAATGAGATGATATATATATTATAATCCCATTTCCAATATTATTTTATGTATTAGTAATATAAGATTAAACTATTAAACAAAAGAAAGGAAAATAAAAAAGAAAAATGAAAGTAGGTACTACGCCGACGGCCAAAGGTCTCTACTGGCTAACTGGGTTGCCGCCCGCCGTCAACGGGGCCCACCTGGCAGGAGTTACGCCGACGGCAGCTCTCGGCGTAAATTGGGCCTACGACGACGGCATTTATACGCCGACGGCGGCCCTCGGCCAAAATTGGCCTAAGCCGACGGCTTTGGGACGCCGACGGCCCATTACGGGGCTGACGAGTCAGTCAGTCTACGCCGACGGCCCCAACATTTGGCCGTCGGCGTAGATGTCGGCCGTAGGCGTCAACAGCCTCTCCCGTAGTGTGTGGTAGTGTATACTTCCTTCGTTCGAAAATATTAGTCGGAGGAATGGATGTATGTAAATGTATTTTAGTTTTAAATACATTCTTTTTTTTCTATTTTCTGACAAGTATTTTTGAACGGAAGGAGCCGTCTAGTAAGTTTGCTTACAGAATGTGCCTGCTCCATGTCTTTGGCTTGCCAATAAGCTTCGGGTAATAGTGGTGGATTTCGGTGCCCTTAGTGTATAAATATGACATTTGACAAACCATGCATCTCGTGGTGAGGTTTGGGGTCTCTTCCAACACATCGACCATAAGTTCCTGAAATATGACCGTGTATTCCACTACTGAAGTGCTTTGTTTTTTTTTTGACTGAATTGAAAAACTTTAGGCTATATGTCTTGATGATATGTGTCCAACAACTTCATATAGTTTACTTAGGGTACTCTGCATAAGCAACATAACTATCTACATATCGGCAAATCTTTCTACAACTTGGCAATACATTTGTGATACACCAAATCTATTAGTTAATTTATCTTCTTTTTTCTCTTGCATTACGATTTGAAATAAAGATTCTTAGGTTCTTTCTTTATTTTTTTTATTATCACATTATGATTTCAAATGAATATACAATTGACTCTTAAGATCATTACATGAATGGTTATTCGTATGGGTGTGTTGGGCTTATCTATATGTGACATAGTTATATCACATCTAAATCTATATAAGCATCAATTAATCATAGAAAATATCATTTTCTTTGTATTTTCTTGTTTGTTTATTTTATGTCTATTCCTTTTTAATCCATAAAAAATCAATTATACGAAAATGCTAATGATGCTTGGGTACCTTGGAGCTCGTTTTCAAAATTAAATTTATAGACTATAAAAAAATTAAAAATATGTACACACATACACATGTATACTACATATGAGTAAATTTGATAATATTATATTTGCACACGTAATGTATAATAAGAAAAAAAATGTATTTTGGAATGGGCCAATTTTTGTTGTTGTTGTTGTTGTTGTTGTTGTTGTGTTAGATTATTTAATACAACCTAAAAATCACAATTTTTTCGAATGAAATTTTCACATGTTCATGTCGAGCACACATAAGTTTTCATGGGAAAAGAATCAGATTTATGAAACTTTATATATGATTTTTAAAATTTTAAAAGTGTACCAAGCTTCAAGGAGCTCACGACCCAGTTCTGAGTCGATGAAAGGTTTCCAACTGGGTTAGGAAAAAAATACCAATGGCGAGTGATGAGCGACTTACAACTTAGTTTTGTAAAAAAAATAAAATTCAGTGCGAGTCGATGAATGGCTTTCAACTGGGTTGGTAAAAAAAGTTTAGTTTCGAGTCAATGAGCGACTTGCAGCTTGTTTGGCAAAAAAACTATCTAATTTTGAGTTGATGAGCGACTTACAACTGAGTTGTAAAAAAAAGTTCAGTCGCGAATCGACAGGCGACTTGCAACTGGATTGAGAAAAAAGTTCAACTGTGAGTTGATGGCCTATTTGCAACTGGTGTTTTGTAAAAATATCCAATTGCAAATCGATAAACGATTTGCAGTTGGGTTGACAAGAAAAATCCAGTTGCCAGCTAATGAGCTACTTGCAACTGGGTTAGCAAAGAAAAGGTCAGTTGTGAGTCAAAGATTTGTAAGTGTGTTGGCAAAAAAAGTCTAGTTGCGTGTGACGAGCGACTTGCAACTTGTAAAAAAAAAGACCAGTAGCGAGCGGATAGGCGACTTGCAACCGGGTTTCGCAAAAAAAAATAGTTTTGAATCGAAGGGTGACCTGCAACTAGGTTGGTAACATAAAAAACTTTTGTAAGTCGATCATCTCGACTCGCAATTAGCTTGGCAAGAAAAATTCAGTTGCGAGTCCATGAGCGACTTGCACCTGGATTGGAAAAAATAATTCAAATTGACTTACAACTGAGTTTTGCAAAAATAAATCCAACTGCATCGAATGTAACGCTTATAGTAGCATGTATAATAGGAGAAAAGCATCTGCCCGCCCAAGATGATGTGTTGAAATTATAGACGTGTTGAGAACATACAATTGCGGGACGCAAACAATGCATACAATTACATGTTTGATGATGAACATGCAATTGACATCGATAGAAAAACCATATTCTTTAAAAAGTTGCATGTATTTAAAATAAAAAGAACAACAAAATAAAAAATAAAAAGAAAGGTGAGAGTGAAAAAGAAAAAGTAATAGAGAAAAAAGGTATAAAAACAGTTGTCACTGAAAGGAGAAAGAATAAAAGCAGATAATACGATGCACTGATCTATATCTTCTGTCCTCACTCCTCAGTCAACTAACGATAGGGCCGACCCGTAAAAACTCCAAGCCGAAAAACAATTCGCCACTAGTGGGCCTGCTTCTGGGAAGAAAGGATGAGTAAATTGCCAGAACTTCAAATGGACCAATATGCCTTGGCGCACGCTTTCCTTTCACGTGAAGACGTTAGATTTCCTTGAGAGGGGTGACTCGAAGGGTGGGGAGTCATGTCTCGGCGTTTCGAGGTTAGTGTAGCTCTTCTTCCTGGATTGAGCAGTCTTTAGAGAAAGCGGCGAGTGGCGGCGGTGTGAGTCATGGTGGCGAGAGGCGGCGGTAGACTGTTCGGACGCAGATCAGTAGTGAGGATTTGTTGCAGGGAAACACTTTTCTCGCGGTAAAATTCCAGATACATCGCTGATCTGTGTGTCTTGGGGGCGTTTTGTTGAGGCGGCGGTAGGATCTGCCTGTGGTGATCGGGTTGCCGTGCTTTCGATGCTAAAATTCCTCTCTCTGCTGTCCGATCTGAGGAGATGGGCAAGGCACGATCAATTAACCCTACCGAGGATGATATTGCGTCAGTTGTGACACCCCTAAAATCAATCCGTGTACAGTAATCATACACGCAGGATACACGACTGAGATTAGGGTGTCACGGTGAGAATATCACAGCACAATACTAAACACAAAAGGATAAACAAATATGTTACAATACCAGGGATCACGACGATCCGAATACATAAGTCATACAAGCCATAATATCTTAGTACATACATAGTTAGCCAAGTTTTGCCTTAAGAAGGCTAGCACAAATGACATCAGAGATACAGATCGAAAAGGCTAGGCCTCCTTCCTGGGATCCACCGAACTACTCTTGGTCAACGGGGAACTCGACGTCGTAGTAGTCGCCTCCGGGGTACTCATGTTCCTGGGCTCCAACGTCGGCTGTAGCGGCTGATTAGGAAAAGCGAAAAAGGGGAAATAAAGCAAAGGTGAGTATCTAGCATACCCGCGAGTCTTACGTCCGCTACTAAGCAATTATGCATTGCATCAAATGGAAAGGGGAGGCTATATATAGTGGACTGCAAGATACAAATCAGAATAAGGGTAAGAAGCTAGGCCTATCGAAGACTAGCATCTTCCGACGAGTCTTGCAGCATGAGGAGAGAATAGCCAACAGTTTATATAAACCATAAAGTAACAATGCAGCAGAAGTTGCTGCAGCATTGTATAATAGTAAGTAGTAATAATTAGCAATGCCTCCGAGTTCACTTCCCCGACATCCCAGCGAGGAAGAAAACCCGGAACCATACAGTCTAATAATAATAGTTTGTAGTGGTAAGATCCAGCTTCAGCATAAAGCGTCCTGTTACCGTGGACACGACTATTCGAATAGATTAATCTTCCCTGTAGGGGTGCACTTGTGTTACACTACACGCACGGTTATCCTTAGACAGTTGATCCTTAAAGAAGCCCCTGAATCTCCCCTCTCGATTCATCCCGGTGGTACAAAAATGTATCAAGATCTACGCCAGAGATTTTGGTGGACTAGGATGAAGAGAGAAATTGCTCAGTTCATTTCTGAGTGTGAAGTTTGTCGTCGCGTTAAGGCAGAACATCAAAGACCTGCTGGTACTCTTAGACCTTTGCCTATCCCCGAGTGGAAATGGGATAAAGTCAGTATGTACTTCATCACTGGCTTTCCAAAAACCCAGAAAGGAAATGATGCCATCTTCGTTGTCATTGATCGACTTTCAAAAGTTGCTCACTTCCTTCCTGTTCGCGAGTCTATAACTACTAGTCAGTTAGCGGACTTGTATGTCTCCCGAATCGTGTCTCTTCATGGTGTTCCTTTGGAAATCAATTCAGACCGTGGTAGTCTTTTCACTTCGCGATTTTGGGAAAAATTTCAGAATGCTATGGGAACCCACCTCTCCTTTAGCACCGCTTATCACCCGCAGTCCAGTGGTCAAGTAGAAAGGGTCAATCAAATTCTCGAAGACATGCTCAGAGCTTGTGTTATCTCTTTCGGAAAGAAATGGGAGAACTCTCTTGCTTTTGCCGAATTTGCGTATAACAATAGCTTCCAATCTAGTTTGGGCATGGCTCCTTTTGAATTTCTCTATGGACGGAAATGTCGAAATTGGTGAAAGACAATTCTTTGGACCGGATATGATTCAGGATGCAAAAGAGCAGGTTTGCATTGTTCGTGTGAACTTGAAAACAACCCAGTCTCGTCAGAAAAGCTATTATGATCGTCATCATAGGTAAGAAATCTATAATCTGGATGAGAAGGCTTACCTTCGGGTTACTCCTCTGAAGGGTACCCATCGTTTCGGTATCAAAGGCAAGTTGGCTCCACGTTACATTGGTCCCTTTTGCATTCTCGCTAAACGGGGAGAAGTTGCCTACCAATTGGAACTACCCCCTCACCTCTCCCAGGTTCATGATGTCTTCCACGTCTCTCAACTCAGGCGTTGCTTCAAGGACCCCATCCGCGAAGTAGACCACGAAACACTTGATCTCCAAGATAACCTTTCATATCGAGAGTACCCTGTTCGTATTCTTGATGAAGCCGAGCGTAGCACCAGACGTCAGAAGATCCAATTCCTCAAAGTGCAGTGGTCACATCATTCAGAGAAAGAAGCTACCTGGGAACGAGAGGATCGTCTACGAGCTGAGTACCCCACCCTTTCCCGACGACTTCAGAATCTCGGGACGAGATTCTTTTGAGTGGGGGCGAGTTGTCAGAACCCTAATTTAGGTTTGTGCTTTTCTAAGCTAGCATTTTTGCATCATGAAAAATTTTGCAAAAGAAAAAGAAATGGGGAAGCAGAAAAGCCTCAAAATAATTTTAATAAAAGGCTAGACAAAAATCTTTTTTCCAAAATGCTTTGACCTTTTTGAAAAGTCTCATGATTGGGCATGATCACATTTCAAGTGAAGTGGGTCCCACTACATGCTCATGGAATTTTCAAAAAGTCCAACATGCCCTTGGAAATTAAATAATTATTTTATTTGCCATCGGAATTATTTAAATATAATTTCAATAATTCTGAAACTTTGTGAGTGGACTTATATATGTCTCGCTAGCTCACATTAAAGTTTTTGGAATTTTATAAAATTATTTGATATGGAAATCAAATCAAAACAAAATTACAGAAAAAAAATAAAAAGGAAAAAGAAGAAGGCAGAGCCCACTTACATGCAGCCCAACTAGCCGAGGCGGCCCAGCCCAGGGGCAGCCTCGTCTTCTTCACGGCGCCAGGCAGGCACACGGCTGCGTGCCGCGCATGCCGTGGCCATGGACACCTCCTGCTTCGCCATGGCACGCCCCCTGGCCCCTAAACCCTCACGTGGACGAGTGGAGTATCCTGAAGCTTCTTTCCCCTCTCTGTTCGTCTTCCTCCTCTCCTCCTCGCCGTTCTTGCGCGCAACCGAAGCAGCCGGTGCACGCTGCCGTGGTCCGCGCGGCCACCGTGCTCCCCTCACAGCGCGATCATGTCCAGTGGACTCCCCATGCCCGTCTTCGTCGATCTGCGCGTGTAATCGATCCCCGGAGCAGAGGCGACGCCGCCCTCGTCCTCGCCTCGCCGCTGGCCACTGCGGATTCCGGCGACGAATTCGCCACCGGCAGCCCTTCCCCGGACTCCTCGAGCTCTCCTTTGCGTTCAGGGTGGGCCTCTTCGTCGATCTCCCGCTCCCCGCTCTCCTCCCCATAGCCTCTTCGTCGTCCCCGTCCAGGTCAGTGGCCAGCCTCCGCGTGCTTCGACGCCGGCGTCGCCCAAGGCCTCCTCGAGGTCCCCCGCGTGCTCCATGCGATGCGCGTGAGCACGGGGCACACGCCCATGCCATCCAATCCCCTCCCCGTGCCCTGGAACGTGATTCCGGCGAAGCTCCGACGAGCACAGTGTCGCCGACGACGACCTAGCCATTAGGGCCCCCTAACCCGCGTGCTAATCACCCCCACGCCACTGACAGATGGGCCCCAGGCCAACTAATTAACCCAGATTAAGTTAACAGAAACAATTAACACCTGAGCCTATGACAGTCGGGCCCCACTGGTCAGTTGGACCAGTCAACGCCACTGACGTCAGCATGATGCAGTGCTGACGCAATAATCCCTTTTTCTGTTTAAAATTAATCCAGAAATTCCAGAAAATTATCAAAACTTTGAATATTAATATCCTTTAAACCATAACTCCAATTGAAAAGATTTTTATATGAAAAATGATCAGAAGAAAATTCTCTAACCAAATAACCAACTTTCAACTATGTTTGAGTTGATTATAAAATGGTACCAGTAGCTTTTGCTATTTGGTTTAAATGGAATTAATTCGAATTAAATGACATGTTCATTCTAACTTGAACCATTGCAATACAAACCTTATCACATGGACATAAGAAGCACAACAAACCCATGATCATCATCAAATCATGCCATATTGTTTGAGCATTGTAATTTATCAATTGTGTGCTTTACTTCCAATGCTTCGGTGACTGCATCTTCTCGGTAGAGTTGATCTCAGAGACGAGTTCAACCTCACGTCAGAAGTCCAGTACCTCGTGATCGTCAGCAAGGCAAGCACCCCCTCTTTGATCATGTCGATAAAATCCTAGTTCCCTATCATTCTCGCTTATGCATGTTTAGGTTGTCACCATGATATGTTCTACGACTAGTTGAACCCATTCCTTTGCATGACCTATCATTTTGTCACAGTAGTAAGCAAACCACAATCCTAGCAGATCTAGGAGTTGTTTGATATCATGTGGCCCCTGGAACTGTTACAGCTTATTGCATGCGTAGAGGTTACAATGAGGCTAATTTGTTGTGAGTCGAGATGGTAGTGATCATGTGAATGATGGTGGTAACGTGTTGGTGAATTTTACCTAAACAAGGTGAACGATGAGAGGCTGTGTAGGAGTACACAGTGGGTTGTCTCGTTGAACACCGCCTTAAGCCCGAGTTCTTGTGTTGTTATCCAAGACTAAGAGTACGACCACACATTGGGCTCACTGACCCCTCTCGGCCTAGTACCTCACCCCGGACCAAGTCCAGGAGTCGCAAGTAGTTCGAACTTTAAACGATCTCATGCAGGTACATCAAGATAAGTGGTGGACGTAGGTTGTGGGCACATTGAATCAAGTGATCATGATCGAGTTGAGCTTGATGGCGGTCACACAACGTTTGAGTCCGCATCGGAAAAATCGGCCGGATTCCGATCGTGGTCCCAACTCAAATAGGCGACTCCCTAGGACTAGAGATGGAGTTGTGAGTGAAGTGTCATGGCAACATCCTCACCGGTACTCGCTTGAAGGGTCCACTCCCAAGCGGTAACTGATGCATGCGTGTGTGTAGAAGTACACCCCTGCAGGGTTAATGAACTATTCGAATAGCTGTGTCCGCGGTTATGAACTACTTGGAGACCTTTACTTGATCATAGACAACTTGAACGGTTACTCTAAAATTGCCAAGATAAGTGTCAGTGCTATGGCATGCTTCCTCGTGGGGAAGTCGAGGAAGTATCCATAGTGGTGTATTGGTTGGAAACTTGTTACTTGGACTCGTTTATGCTCCTTACCTCTTTCTGGTATTCGTAGTACAGGACTAGCCAAGTCAAAGCTGGCACTTCTGCATTGAAACCCCACCTCCCTTTGCCTTGATACTTGAGCATGAGTAGTATAGTTCCTATGTAAGTCTTGCTGAGTACGTCTTTGTACTCACGTTTTCTTATTCTATGTTTTAGAGACGAGACCAATGACCCTGATGGTGGTCTCTACCTCGAGCTCGACGTGGACCAAGTCGTGTAGTTCCAGACAACAGCCTGTGCCCTTTGGAGGGTCTTTGTATTTTCTTTCAGGCTTCTTAAGCCATTTGTTAAACTTGTCTTTACTAAGACATAATTTGCTTCTGTTGATGTTTGATGTAATGTTGGATCAAAACCATCTGATCTCTGCTTGTAATACAACTACTATGTCTGCTCTGTTTAGAAGAAGTTATAAAGACTATGAGTTTGTAGAGTTCATGTTGTGATTACTTGTTGTTTACACTAGACATGTATGTTGCGTGTATGATTATAACATGCATGTCTTAGTGTGGGGTTCGATAGCTTAGTTGTGATCTTGTCGGGGGTCTTTTATACACCAAGTGGCCCTTAGATGTGCGCAGCTTGGGGCATCGCGATACGATTACTCGTGACTCTGTCACGTGGCACGCTTTGTTGTATGATTGAGCCCGCCCGAGACCCCGACTAAGTGATCGGGATGGAGTCTGTTTATGTAAGTGTTATAATTCAATCGAGAATATGGTTGAGGTCACTTGTCTATGAGTATGGGATTTCACTACCCATAATCATTTAGACTTGTGAGCGGACGATGAGGACCCATCTCAGGTGATCATCCGGCCTGGATGGGATGCCCCTCACGTTTGATGCTTTCCGAGAGTGTTCTGTGCTTGGCCTTGTCTGCTTAGACAAGTGTGTATGTCTCTCGACTCTCCATAAGATTGTGTTGTAACAGGAATTACATACGCAAACCCCGGGTCCCGACAGTAAACAGTGGTGGAAATATGGACCGGGGTCCCATGATGTTCACTAGTGATGTCTCTCTCCCAAAGGACGATAAAATAGCCATGCAAGGTTAACAAATTACAGCTGGACAATTGACAGGATTATGTGCGCAAAGCAATGCTAACTATGCTACAAAGAAAGGAAGAGGCTCAAAATCTTGGGAGGTACTCCAAGAAAAGTAGAACAAAATCCATCTGCATCTACCTACTAATCATCCACCTTGAGATATCTATCCAGAACATCTCGCTGGTATTAAGTTGCGAATCCCACCCAAAGTGTAAACGCAAAGCAACAGACAACTGCATTAAAGAACTTTGCGTAAAGTAAACAATCCTTGCACCTGCAAGTACAAGCATCGTTGTTTTCTCCCTTGTGGAAACAACACATCCCCTAGATTCATGTTTCTGTCAATCAAGCTAGTCATCAGGGGGCATGAACCCACAATCATTCATAACGCTCCCTCTTGGAGTTACTACCTACTACTTGGCCAAAGCAATAAAAAGCAACAAAGAACATGCAAGAATTACTCAAGAACATAAATATAAAAGCGGAGAATCAAATATATTACTCAAACACAATCTGAACAGAGTCTCATAATCCATCAGATCCCAGCAAACTCAGCATAGCAACAGCAGAAAGATTACATATGTGCCTCGATCATGTAGGGCAGCTCACGAGGTCTAAATCATGAAGAACAAAGAGGGGAGGAGAACATCACATAGCAACTGATCATCAACCCATGGTCCAAGGTGGACTACTCACGGTTCATCCGGGGAAGCATCCATGGTGGTGGAGAAGCTCCCAGAGGTGGTTCCTCCCTCCGGCAGGATGCCGGGAAGAGGGCTCCTGGTGCTCCCGATCTTGGAAGCACTGCGGCGGCGGAACAGAAGAGAGATCGCGAAAAAGGGTTATGTCCTCGAGGGTTTCGGGACGAGAGAGATATATATGCGAAGGGGGACATCCAAAGGTGGACCAGGGGCCCCAAGCGCCCCCCTGGCGCGGCCTAGGTGGTGGCCGCACCAGGTGGCCGCCTGGGCCACCCCTGGCTCGCCTCTGGCCCCACTTTGGCTCTTCCCGAAGCTTCCTGTGTGCTGGTTTTTCCTATATTTTTCCCGGAATTTTTCTGGCACTTTAAGTAATTGGAAAACCTGAAATAAAAAAACAGCAGAAAACAGGAACTGGCACTGGGGTGCACTGAGTTAATAGGTTAGTCCAAATATGATCAAAAGTGTATGGAAGTGCATCAATATCATAGCAATATCACACAAAAGATGCATGGAGCAAGCATAAATTATAGATATGTTTTGGACGTATCACCGACCACCCACGCACCATGCAGGAATGCAAAGGGCGATGTCCCAAGACCCCTGCACACTTAGGAGTTAGACCGACGGGTTGTCCTCTCTTTTCAGCCTAGATAGGTCTACGACGTGTCGGATAGCCTTGGTTGGACATGCCCCAGAAAGGTGTACGAGACCCGGGAGATTCGAGCGTGTAGGGTAACTATAGTGCAGCCCTTGCAGGGAAGCAATCTATTCGAATAGCCGTGTACACGGTAACATGACGCTCGATGTTGTATCCGGATCTACAACTACGACTATGAACTATCACTCTTATGACATAAACTGTATTATTGTTCCCGGGATTACTTTCTCGCAGGGTTGTCGAGAAAGATCTCGGGGCTTGTTATTATTGCTACTATACATTATTATCAATACAATAATATGAACTGTTTGGCTATTCTCTTCTGATGCTAGAAGAACGCTTGAAGATGCTAGTCTTCTTTAGGAAAACTTCTTCCCCCCATTATCCTGGCTTTCTGCAGTTCAGACCACTATATAGACTTCCCTTTACATTTGATACATTTTCATAAATTCTTAGAATGTCTGGGCATAAGTCTCGCGAGTATGCCATATACTCACCCCATTGCTTTTCTATCTTTGTTTTCTATACCTGGTTGTTGCAATCAGATGTTGGAGCCCAAAAAAAGGAGTACTCCGAAGGATCCTACTACGACGTGGACATCACGAGGACCAGGAGTACTTCGGAGGTTCCCAGGAAGGAGGCCTCGCCTTTTCTATCTGTATCGTGTTTGGTGCCAGCCTTCTTAAGGCAAAACTTGACTAACTATGTCTGTACCCAGATATTATGGTTTGTATGACTTATGTATTCGGGTTCTCATGACCCCTGGCTTGTAATCTAAAGACTTTATCATATTTGTGTCTAGAGTTCTGTTGTGATATTCTTATTGTGAGTCTTTGATTTCCATCATGTACATTGCGTGTATGATTAGTACATGATCAGAAATCGGGGGTTTAAAAAAATTCCAATCCTTGTTCAAATTTACGATCCGAGAGAGCCACGATGAAACCAATGGATGCTTCTTGATGTACTCGGAGTGGGTGATCGTCAGTATGGTGGCCGCCGTGGTTCGATTGATGAGCGGCGTGGAATGGTGTCTGCCACGGCCGGAGTGGCCAGTGGCAGTGGCTAGGTGGAGCTAGATAGTGGTGCTAGGAGCTAGCTCGTAGAGTGCAGAATACGCGACTACAGGGCGGCGCCACACCTGCGACTTCTAGTGCGACGGCTCACCCAATGTACTACTAGCAAAGTAGTAAAAAGGGTTAGCTTTTATATTACCAAATTTTTAAAAAGTTTTATCTTGCAAACCATTAAGTCAATTGACGATCCGTTTTCACCATTAGCTTTTTCGTGATGAGATCTTCAAAACTAGATCCCATGTCAATATATTTTGATAACTTTTTTTCATCAGTACTTGACGCACTATTATTACTTACTTACCTGATAATTATACATATAGTTATGAGAATATATCCTAAAAATAAATCACATGCAGATAACCGACATGCATGCGTGAATCCATGTCAAATGGGTTTGAGAGACTATGACTGTCAAAAAAAAGACATATATGACTAGGTTCCAACCATATGCTTCCTCGGGAACAAATCACATCAGTGCTATTTATATAGTTTTTTCTAAACACATCCTAGATTCTTTAAAAATAGTTCCTAGTTTTCTCTAAATAATTTTGTTGTCAAGTCATTACACATTAAAATACAATTCTAACAACTGAAAAAAGGAAATGTGACAACCAAATATTATAAAAATTAGTAACTAAAAATCTAAAATCTAGCAACCAGATATTACAATTCTAACAGCTGAAAATACCGAATGTGACAATCAGGTATTACAAAAATTGGCAACTAAAACCTCTAAATGTGGCAACCAGGTACTACAATTCTAACAACTAAAAAGACTGAATGTGACAACAAACTATTTCAAAAACTGACAAATAAAAATTCTAAAATATGACAATCGGTTATTACAATTCTAACAACTGAAAACACTGAATGTGACAATCTAGTATTACAAAAACTGACAACTAAAAAACTAAAATTTTCTTAAGTTGTAGCACCGTTTGCAGCAAAAATATTGTGACAAAATTTATTGCATAACATATTTGCCATCAATTGGTAGCAGCAAAATTTGATCATCGGCCAGTGCATTTTTGCCACCGATTGCAACAAAATTCACAGCCGATAACCGCCAAGCATACTTCATCCTTTTTGGGGTTAGCAAAGAAATTGAGGGTCGACGATAGTTTTTTTTATGCCAGGCTCTCTAATGGATCTGCTTGGCACTAAATACATCTAGATACGTCCATTTCAGAACAAAAAAACGAATGCACATGTGGGGGCTCTAAGTAGCTTTGCTAAATCTATATAATCTAGCAACTATATATGGATAATTTATCAGATAAGTAACTAACAATAATGTGGCAAGTATAAATGGATCATCAATTGAGTTAACGGTTTGGGAGATAAAGCTTTTACAAAATTCGAATTTGAAAAGGCTAACACACGATGGATGTGATGAGCCGCCCCACAGAGGCTAGCGCTGTGCGTCGCTGCTGCGTATCTTTTCCTGACATTATTTTGCTGGTATAAATGTAAAAAACGCCTTTTTGAAACAGATCAAAATACCCTGTATACGTTTTAGGAGAGAGTGTATACAAAAGAACCCCTATTGGCTTGATTGCCGTGTAGATGTAGCCGGTCCAGATTTTTTTTTCCGGGGGATTGTATGATACGTTTATATCATGTACTAATATGAAGTGTATAAGGATACTTTTAAATCTGAAGTATTTCAAGTCGATCACGTCTATGTAGTAGGAGTATTTAAATGAAAAAACCCAACAAAATCTGCATAGCTGGTATATATATCGTCCCAAACCAGTCATATATTGTTCCAAACCAAACCAATCTACACAAAGCTACCATGGAGGAGCAACCTGACTGGTTGAATCTCCCATTGGATCTCGTGAACACCATCGGCAAAAGATCATACGATGTCGTCACCGGACTGAATGTGTTCCGCTCCGTCTGCCGGACGTGGCGTTATGCTGTATCAGACCATGCTCCTCGCCTCCTGCTACCTGCCTCTCCAAACAGCCCTATTCCGCGTGCGGGTTCAGAAGACGCACTCATCTTCCCGCTGTCGCGCGGGTGGTCGATCATCGTGGATGCTCGTGATGCATCCAGCCGCCTCTGGAGACCGGCGACAGGCGCAACGGTTGCTCTGCCAAAGATCAACGCCGTCCGCGACAGCAGTGCCGCCGCATCCGACATCACGCATGTCAAGTACCTGCACCATACGGACGAAGAAAGCGTGTCCTGGTTTCCGGAGGACAAGACGATCAAGATCAAGATCAAGCGCGTCCGCATGATACTCTTCCGAAGCTACCTCCACTTCACGGATTCGTTCCGCTTCGGCGTCCACTTCCGGACCGCGGCCACCGATGCTCCGGAGGCAAGCGCAGACGGCATGATGGTCATGATGTGCCACAGGTGGTTGCTGGGCAGAAAGACCATCGTTCTCTGCCGGCCTGGTGACACTTCCTGGAAGAAGGTAGGAGATTTCTTTTAGCTATGATTTCGTTGACGTCGCCTACTTCCAAGGGAGGATCTACGGCCTAGAATCAGACGGTTCAACGGCGGTGTTCGACGGCACGGCACTCAAGTTCCTACATTCGGTCGACGTGCCATGCGCGACGTTGAACCTTTTCAACAGCGAGGACCGCATCAATCTCGTTGCCTTGCCAGACAAGCTACTTTTGGTCAGTACTAGGGTTAAGTCGCTCGCTGCACAGGGTTTCACTATTTTCGAGTTAACCTCTAGACCCGAGGATGGAAGTATCTCTTGGCGCAAGGTAATTCGAGGCGGCATCGCTGGTAACTATGATATCTTCATGGACGACTATCACACTGCATTTACTGACAGCGGCGCCGGCGAGGGTGGAATTCGGATCTTTCATACCCTGGGCAGAGAGCGAAATCCAAATACATCAACGTATTCCTACCACATGCAGAATGACGAGCTCAAGTGCGTGCACACGACAACACCGGATGATACTAGTGAATATTCAACTAGACCAAGCTGGTTTCTTCCATAGAGAGTTACTAGTTGAGTTTGTTTTGAGTATATTGGTTATACTAGAAAAGTTAGGATATAATAGATTTGTTTTACCTTGACTTGCATTTTAAATTGATCATTGTATATATATATATATATATATATATATATATATACACACACACTACGGGAGAGGAGGCTGACGCCTACGGCCGAAACCTACGCCGACGGCCAAAGGTCGGGGCCGTCGGCGTAGACGGCCCGCCTCGTCAGCCCTGGTGGTGGGCCGTCGGCGTAGCCGTACCTAGGCCGAGGGCCGCCGTCGGCGTAGGAACAATTTAGGCCGACGGCCGCCGTCGGCGTTTCATGGGCCGTCGACGTAGGCCTGCCAGGTGGGCCCCGGTGACGGCCGGACGTTACGGCGTCAGCCCAGCAGGGGCTACGCCGACGGCCCCGACCTTTGGCCGTCGGCGTAGACCCCGGGTTGTGTTTTTTTTCATTTTTTTTCTTTTGTTTAACTATTTAATCTTATATTACTAATACTAATACATCAAACAATATTGGAAATGGAATTATAGTATATATCATCTCATTTCAACACTCGATATACGTATGCCTCTTTATTCTTTTAATGTCTACTAATTAATACATAAAATAATATAATAACAAATTATAATACTAAATTAAAGTATATTATGCTACTATTACTATATTAATATGTATGCTCCACAGTTGTACCTCGTGCGGAGAAAGCTATAAGAGTACACCGCCGGCCCCCTCCCGGCCGGCCCCGGCCTCGCGCCCGGACTAAGCCGGGTTTCGGTGAAGAAAGACCGCCGTAGTACCGCATTAACTTGCATGTGATTAATTGTAGGGTATGTGTCCAAGTGTGGTGTAAGATCAATGCATTAATGCAATGTCTAGCTCCTTAGTGTGACCATTTTCACATTCATGTGATAGCACTATTCAAAGTCATGGACATGTAGGTGGAAATACACCCGTTTGCGGGTATTCCGGGGGCTACGAAAGGTTACAAGGTCCCAACCTTGTTTTCCATGTAGTTTTGTCCTAAACAAATCTTAACAAAACAAAAAGTACATTGTTGAAACATCATGCGGAGAAAGCTATAGGGTGTAGACCGCCAGGCCCCCCACCGAAGCAGGCCGGATGTCGTAGGTGAATAACCGCCAGAGCGTCGGAATCCCACAAAAAATTGCATGTGGACCTAGTTTATGTGTTCAAGTGTGGTGGAAGGCCCATAGATGCAAAACATAGATCCCGGGTGTGACCTTCTTCATACATGAATGCGATAACACTTAGAAAAAGATTCGTGCACACGTGTAGACGTGTACTCCCGAAGGTGAATGATCTTGTGGTGAAATGTGTCCAACCTTGCTTCTCCATGTACATATATATGTGCTAAACAAGCACAGATGGAGACAAGAAGTCCATTATATATTGGTCCACCCTGGTACGGAGAAAGCTATAGGGGTAGACCTGCTCGTCCCCCCCCGATCGTCTACCCCCCTAGATATTCTCCGGATGGGGGTAGCCCGTTGGACATTTGTCTTGGGTTGTGTTTGGTTAGGTCATAGCTAGGGTCATTACAAACCATGTCTAGGGTTTCGGGGGTGAATGATTTGGAAAACCTGCATGTGGAGCTAGATTATGTTTATAAGTGTGATTTAATGTTTGTAGATGGCATATGTAGGTCATGTGTTTGACGTTGTTCACGGACATGGACTAACACTTAGTAAAATCGTCGATCCGTATGTGGAAACTCCCGGTACGAGTCTACCGGTGTGAATAATGTGGTGAAATGTGTTCAGCCTTGGTTTTACATGTACATATGTGCTAACCAAACATAGATAGATAAAAAAGTCCATTGGTCCATCCTCGTACGGAGAAAGCTATAAGGGTAGATCTGCGGGCCCCCCAAATCTAGGGTTTTGGAGGTGAATGACCGTCGGAGGGCCGGAATCATTGGAAACCCTGCATGTGGATCTAGGTTATGTTTATAAGTGTGATTTAGTGTTTGTAGATGGCATATGTAGGTCATGTGTCTAACGTTGTTCACGGACATGGGCTAACACTTAGTAAAATCGTCGATCCGTATGTGGAAACTCCCGGTACGTGTCTACCGGTGTGAATAATGTGGTGAAATGTGTTCAACCTTGGTTTTCCATGTACATATGTGCTAACCAAACATAGATAGATAAAAAAGTCCATTGGTCCATCCTCGTAAGGAGAAAGCTATAAGGGTAGACCTGCGGGCCCCCAGATCTAGGGTTTCGGAGGTGAATGACCGTCGGAGGGCCGGAATCATTGGAAACCCTGCATGTGGAGCTAGGTTATGTTTATAAGTGTGATTTAATGTTTGTAGATGGGATATGTAGGTCATGTGTCTGACGTTGTTCACGGACATGGGCTAACACTTAGTAAAATCGTCGATCCGTATGTGGAAACTCCCGGTACGAGTCTACCGGTGTGAATAATGTGGTGAAATGTGTTCAGCCTTGGTTTTACATGTACATATGTGCTAAACAAACATAGATAGATAAAAAAGTCCATTGGTCCATCCTCGTACGGAGAAAGCTATAAGGGTAGATCTTCGCCCCCCCCCCCCCCGATCTAGGGTTTCGGAGGTGAATGACCGTCGGAGGGCTGGAATCATTGGAAACCCTGCATGTGGAGCTAGGTTATGTTTATAAGTGTGATTTAATGTTTGTATATGGCATATGTAGGTCATGTGTCTGACCTTGTTCACGGACATGGGCTAACACTTAGTAAAATCGTCGATCCGTATGTGGAAACTCCCGGTACGGGTCTACCGGTGTGAATAATGTGGTGAAATGTGTTCAACCATGGTTTTCCATGTACATATGTGCTAACCAAACATAGATAGATAAAAAAGTCCATTGGTCCATCCTCGTACGGAGAAAGCTATAAGGGTAGATCTGCGGGCCCCCAGATCTAGGGTTTCGGAGGTGAATGACTGTCGGAGGGCCGGAATCATTGGAAACCCTGCATGTGGAGCTAGGTTATGTTTATAAGTGTGATTCAATGTTTGTAGATGGCATATGTAGGTCATGTGTCTGACGTTGTTCACGGACATGGGCTAACACTTAGTAAAATCGTCGATCCGTATGTGGAAACTCCTGGTACGGGTCTACCGGTGTGAATAATGTGGTGAAATGTGTTCAACCTAGGTTTTCCATGTACATATGTGCTAAACAAACATAGATAGATAAAAAAGTACATTGGTCCATCCTCGTACGGAGAAAGCTATAAGAGTAGATCTGCGGGCCCCCCAGATCTAGGGTTTCGGAGGAGAATGACCGTCGGAGGGCCGGAATCATTGGAAACCCTGCATGTGGAGCTAGGTTATGTTTATAGGTGTGATTTAATGTTTGTAGATGGCATACGTAGGTCATGTGTCTGACGTTGTTCATGGACATGGGCTAACACTTAGTAAAATCGTCGATCCGTATGTGGAAACTCCCGGTACGTGTCTACCGGTGTGAAAAATGTGGTGAAATGTGTTCAACCTTGGTTTTCCATGTACATATGTGCTAAACAAACATAGATAGATAAAAAAGTCCATTGGTCCATCCTCGTACGGAGAAAGCTATAAGGGTAGATCTGCGGGCCCCCCAGATCTAGGGTTTCGGAGGTGAATGACCGTCGGAGGGCCGGAATCATTGGAAACCCTGCATGTGGATCTAGGTTATGTTTATAAGTGTGATTTAATGTTTGTAGATGGCATATGTAGGTCATGTGTCTGACGTTGTTCACGGACATGGGCTAACACTTAGTAAAATCGTCGATCCGTATGTGGAAACTCCCGATACGTGTCTACCGGTGTGAATAATGTGGTGAAATGTGTTCAACCTTGGTTTTCCATGTACATATGTGCTAAACAAACATAGATAGATAAAAAAGTCTATTGGTCCATCCTCGTACGGAGAAAGCTATAAGGGTAGATCTGCGGGCCCCCCAGATCTAGGGTTTCGGAGGTGAATGACCGTCGGAGGGACGGAATCATTGGAAACCCTGCATGTGGATCTAGGTTATGTTTATAAGTGTGATTTAATTTTTGTAGATGGCATATGTAGGTCATGTGTCTGACGTTGTTCACGGACATTGGCTAACACTTAGTAAAATCGTCGATCCGTATGTGGAAACTCCCGGTACGGGTCTAAAGTTGTGAATAATGTGGTGAAATGTGTTCAACCTTGGTTTTCCATGTACATATGTGCTAACCAAACATATATAGATAAAAAAAGTCCATTGGTCCATCCTCGTACGGAGAAAGCTATAAGGGTAGATCTGCGGGGCCCCCAGATCTAGGGTTTCGGAGGTGAATGACCGTCGGAGGGCCGGAATCATTGGAAACCCTGCATGTGGAGCTAGGTTATGTTTATAAGTGTGATTTAATGTTTGTAGATGGCATATGTAGGTCATGTGTCTGACGTTGTTCACGGACATGGGCGAACACTTAGTAAAATCGTCGATCCGTATGTGGAAACTCCCGGTACGTGTCTACCGGTGTGAATAATGTGGTGAAATGTGTTCAACCTTGGTTTTCCATTTACATATATGCTAAACAAACATAGATAGATAAAAAAGTCCATTGGTCCATCCTCGTACGGAGAAAGCTATAAGGGTAGACCTGCGGGCCCCCCGATCTAGGGTTTCGGAGGTGAATGACCGTCGGAGGGCCGGAATCATTGGAAACCCTGCATGTGGAGCTAGGTTATGTTTATAAGTGTGATTTAATGTTTGTAGATGGCATATGTAGGTCATGTGTTTGACGTTGTTCACGGACATGGACTAACACTTAGTAAAATCGTCGATCCGTATGTGGAAACTCCCGGTACGAGTCTACCGGTGTGAATAATGTGGTGAAATGTGTTCAGCCTTGGTTTTACATGTACATATGTGCTAACCAAACATAGATAGATAAAAAAGTCCATTGGTCCATCCTCGTACGGAGAAAGCTATAAGGGTAGATCTGCGGGCCCCCCAAATCTAGGGTTTCGGAGGTGAATGACCGTCGGAGGGCCGGAATCATTGGAAACCCTGCATGTGGATCTAGATTATGTTTATAAGTGTGATTTAATGTTTGTAGATGGCATATGTAGGTCATGTGTCTAACGTTGTTCACGGACATGGGCTAACACTTACTAAAATTGTCGATCCGTATGTGGAAACTCCCGGTACGTGTCTATCGGTGTGAATAATGTGGTGAAATGTGTTCAACCTTGGTTTTCCATGTACATATGTGCTAACCAAACATAGATAGATAAAAAAGTCCATTGGTCCATCCTCGTAAGGAGAAAGCTATAAGGGTAGACCTGCGGGCCCCCAGATCTAGGGTTTCGGAGGTGAATGACCGTCGGAGGGCCGGAATCATTGGAAACCCTGCATGTGGAGCTAGGTTATGTTTATAAGTGTGATTTAATGTTTGTAGATGGGATATGTAGGTCATGTGTCTGACGTTGTTCACGGACATGGGCTAACACTTAGTAAAATCGTCGATCCGTATGTGGAAACTCCCGGTACGAGTCTACCGGTGTGAATAATGAGGTGAAATGTGTTCAGCCTTGGTTTTACATGTACATATGTGCTAAACAAACATAGATAGATAAAAAAGTCCATTGGTCCATCCTCGTACGGAGAAAGCTATAAGGGTAGATCTTCGCCCCCCCCCCCCCCGATCTAGGGTTTCGGAGGTGAATGACCGTCGGAGGGCCGGAATCATTGGAAACCCTGCATGTGGAGCTAGGTTATGTTTATAAGTGTGATTTAATGTTTGTAGATGGCATATGTAGGTCATGTGTCTGACCTTGTTCACGGACATGGGCTAACACTTAGTAAAATCGTCGATCCGTATGTGGAAACTCCCGGTACGGGTCTACCGTTGTGAATAATGTGGTGAAATGTGTTCAACCATGGTTTTCCATGTACATATGTGCTAACCAAACATAGATAGATAAAAAAGTCCATTGGTCCATCCTCGTACGGAGAAAGCTATAAGGGTAGATCTGCGGGCCCCCAGATCTAGGGTTTCGGAGGTGAATGACTGTCGGAGGGCCGGAATCATTGGAAACCCTGCATGTGGAGCTAGGTTATGTTTATAAGTGTGATTCAATGTTTGTAGATGGCATATGTAGGTCATGTGTCTGACGTTGTTCACGGACATGGGCTAACACTTAGTAAAATCGTCGATCCGTATGTGGATACTCCTGGTACGGTCTACCGGTGTGAATAATGTGGTGAAATGTGTTCAACCTAGGTTTTCCATGTACATATGTGCTAAACAAACATAGATAGATAAAAAAGTACATTGGTCCATCCTCGTACGGAGAAAGCTATAAGAGTAGATCTGCGGGGCCCCCAGATCTAGGGTTTCGGAGGAGAATGACCGTCGGAGGGCCGGAATCATTGGAAACCCTGCATGTGGAGCTTGGTTATGTTTATAGGTGTGATTTAATGTTTGTAGATGGCATACGTAGGTCATGTGTTTGACGTTGTTCACGGACATGGGCTAACACTTAGTAAAATCGTCGATCCGTATGTGGAAACTCCCGGTACGTGTCTACCGGTGTGAAAAATGTGGTGAAATGTGTTCAACCTTGGTTTTCCATGTACATATGTGCTAAACAAACATAGATAGATAAAAAAGTCCATTGGTCCATCCTCGTACGGAGAAAGCTATAAGGGTAGATCTGCGGGCCCCCAGATCTAGGGTTTCGGAGGTGAATGACCGTCGGAGGGCCGGAATCATTGGAAACCCTGCATGTGGATCTAGGTTATGTTTATAAGTTTGATTTAATGTTTGTAGATGGCATATGTAGGTCATGTGTTTGACGTTGTTCACGGACATGGGCTAACACTTAGTAAAATCGTCGATCCGTATGTGGAAACTCCCGGTACGAGTCTACCGGTGTGAATAATGTGGTGAAATGTGTTCAGCCTTGGTTTTACATGTACATATGTGCTAACCAAACATAGATAGATAAAAAAGTCCATTGGTCCATCCTCGTACGGAGAAAGCTATAAGGGTAGATCTGCGGGCCCCCCAAATCTAGGGTTTCGGAGGTGAATGACCGTCGGAGGGCCGGAATCATTGGAAACCCTGCATGTGGATCTAGGTTATGTTTATAAGTGTGATTTAATTTTTGTAGATGGCATATGTAGATCATGTGTCTGACGTTGTTCACGGACATTGGCTAACACTTAGTAAAATCGTCGATCCGTATGTGGAAACTCCCGGTACGGGTCTAAAGTTGTGAATAATGTGGTGAAATGTGTTCAACCTTGGTTTTCCATGTACATATGTGCTAACCAAACATATATAGATAAAAAAAGTCCATTGGTCCATCCTCGTACGGAGAAAGCTATAAGGGTAGATCTGCGGGGCCCCCAGATCTAGGGTTTCGGAGGTGAATGACCGTCGGAGGGCCGGAATCATTGGAAACCCTGCATGTGGAGCTAGGTTATGTTTATAAGTGTGATTTAATGTTTGTAGATGGCATATGTAGGTCATGTGTCTGACGTTGTTCACGGACATGGGCGAACACTTAGTAAAATCGTCGATCCGTATGTGGAAACTCCCGGTACGTGTCTACCGGTGTGAATAATGTGGTGAAATGTGTTCAACCTTGGTTTTCCATGTACATATATGCTAAACAAACATAGATAGATAAAAAAGTCCATTGGTCCATCCTTGTACGGAGAAAGCTATAAGGGTAGACCTGCGGACCCCCAGATCTAGGGTTCCGGAGGTGAATGACCGTCGGAGGGCCGGAATCATTGGAAACCCTGCATGTGGAGCTAGGTTATGTTTATAAGTGTGATTTCATGTTTGTAGATGGCATATGTAGGTCATGTGTCTGACGTTGTTCACGGACATGGGCTAACACTTAGTAAAATCGTCGATCCGTATGTGGAAACTCCCGGTACGGGTCTACCGGTGTGAATAATGTGGTGAAATGTGTTCAACCATGGTTTTCCATGTACATATGTGCTAACCAAACATAGATAGATAAAAAAGTCCATTGGTCCATCCTCGTAAGGAGAAAGCTATAAGGGTAGACCTGCGGGCCCCCAGATCTAGGGTTTCGGAGGTGAATGACCGTCGGAGGGCCGGAATCATTGGAAACCCTGCATGTGGAGCTAGGTTATGTTTATAAGTGTGATTTAATGTTTGTAGATGGCATATGTAGGTCATGTGTTTGACGTTGTTCACGGACATGGACTAACACTTAGTAAAATCGTCGATCCGTATGTGGAAACTCCCGGTACGAGTCTACCGGTGTGAATAATGTGGTGAAATGTGTTCAGCCTTGGTTTTACATGTACATATGTGCTAACAAACCATAGATAGATAAAACATTCCATTGGTCCATCCTCGTACGGAGAAAGCTATAAGGGTAGATCTGCGGGCCCCCCAAATCTAGGGTTTCGGAGGTGAATGACCGTCGGAGGGCCGGAATCATTGGAAACCCTGCATGTGGATCTAGGTTATGTTTATAAGTGTGATTTAATGTTTGTAGATGGCATATGTAGGTCATGTGTCTAACGTTGTTCACGGACATGGGCTAACACTTAGTAAAATCGTCGATCCGTATGTGGAAACTCCCGGTACGTGTCTATCGGTGTGAATAATGTGGTGAAATGTGTTCAACCTTGGTTTTCCATGTACATATGTGCTAACCAAACATAGATAGATAAAAAAGTCCATTGGTCCATCCTCGTAAGGAGAAAGCTATAAGGGTAGACCTGCGGGCCCCAGATCTAGGGTTTCGGAGGTGAATGACCGTCGGAGGGCCGGAATCATTGGAAACCCTGCATGTGGAGCTAGGTTATGTTTATAAGTGTGATTTAATGTTTGTAGATGGGATATGTAGGTCATGTGTCTGACGTTGTTCACGGACATGGGCTAACACTTAGTAAAATCGTCGATCCGTATGTGGAAACTCCCGGTACGAGTCTACCGGTGTGAATAATGTGGTGAAATGTGTTCAGCCTTGGTTTTACATGTACATATATGCTAAACAAACATAGATAGATAAAAAAGTCCATTGGTCCATCCTCGTACGGAGAAAGCTATAAGGGTAGATCTTCGCCCCCCCCCCCCCCGATCTAGGGTTTCGGAGGTGAATGACCATCGGAGGGCCGGAATCATTGGAAACCCTGCATGTGGAGCTAGGTTATGTTTATAAGTGTGATTTAATGTTTGTAGATGGCATATGTAGGTCATGTGTCTGACCTTGTTCACGGACATGGGCTAACACTTAGTAAAATCGTCGATCCGTATGTGGAAACTCCCGGTACGGGTCTACCGTTGTGAATAATGTGGTGAAATGTGTTCAACCATGGTTTTCCATGTACATATGTGCTAACCAAACATAGATAGATAAAAAAGTCCATTGGTCCATCCTCGTACGGAGAAAGCTATAAGGGTAGATCTGCGGGCCCCCAGATCTAGGGTTTCGGAGGTGAATGACTGTCGGAGGGCCGGAATCATTGGAAACCCTGCATGTGGAGCTAGGTTATGTTTATAAGTGTGATTAAATGTTTGTAGATGGCATATGTAGGTCATGTGTCTGACGTTGTTCACGGACATGGGCTAACACTTAGTAAAATCGTCGATCCGTATGTGGAAACTCCTGGTACGGGTCTACCGGTGTGAATAATGTGGTGAAATGTGTTCAACCTAGGTTTTCCATGTACATATGTGCTAAACAAACATAGATAGATAAAAAAGTACATTGGTCCATCCTCGTACGGAGAAAGCTATAAGAGTAGATTTGCGGGCCCCCCAGATCTAGGGTTTCGGAGGAGAATGACCGTCGGAGGGCCGGAATCATTGGAAACCCTGCATGTGGAGCTAGGTTATGTTTATAGGTGTGATTTAATGTTTGTAGATGGCATACGTAGGTCATGTGTCTGACGTTGTTCACGGACATGGGCTAACACTTAGTAAAATCGTCGATCCGTATGTGGAAACTCCCGGTACGTGTCTACCGGTGTGAAAAATGTGGTGAAATGTGTTCAACCTTGGTTTTCCATGTAGATATGTGCTAAACAAACATAGATAGATAAAAAAGTCCATTGGTCCATCCTCGTACGGAGAAAGCTATAAGGGTAGATCTGCGGGCCCCCCAGATCTAGGGTTTCGGAGGTGAATGACCGTCGGAGGGCCGGAATCATTGGAAACCCTGCATGTGGATCTAGGTTATGTTTATAAGTGTGATTTAATGTTTGTAGATGGCATATGTAGGTCATGTGTTTGACGTTGTTCACGGACATGGGCTAACACTTAGTAAAATCGTTGATCCGTATGTGGAAACTCCCGGTACGAGTCTACCGGTGTGAATAATGTGGTGAAATGTGTTCAGCCTTGGTTTTACATGTACATATGTGCTAACCAAACATAGATAGATAAAAAAGTCCATTGGTCCATCCTCGTACGGAGAAAGCTATAAGGGTAGATCTGCGGGCCCCCCAAATCTACGGTTTCGGAGGTGAATGACCGTCGGAGGGCCGGAATCATTGGAAACCCTGCATGTGGATCTAGGTTATGTTTATAAGTGTGATTTAATTTTTGTAGATGGCATATGTAGGTCATGTGTCTGACGTTGTTCACGGACATTGGCTAACACTTAGTAAAATCGTCGATCCGTATGTGGAAACTCCCGGTACGGGTCTAAAGTTGTGAATAATGTGGTGAAATGTGTTCAACCTTGGTTTTCCATGTACATATGTGCTAACCAAACATATATAGATAAAAAAAGTCCATTGGTCCATCCTCGTACGGAGAAAGCTATAAGGGTAGATCTGCGGGGCCCCCAGATCTAGGGTTTCAGAGGTGAATGACCGTCGGAGGGCCGGAATCATTGGAAACCCTGCATGTGGAGCTAGGTTATGTTTATAAGTGTGATTTAATGTTTGTAGATGGCATATGTAGGTCATGTGTTTGACGTTGTTCACGGACATGGACTAACACTTAGTAAAATCGTCGATCCGTATGTGGAAACTCCCGGTACGAGTCTACCGGTGTGAATAATGTGGTGAAATGTGTTCAGCCTTGGTTTTACATGTACATATGTGCTAACCAACCATAGATAGATAAAAAATTCCATTGGTCCATCCTCGTACGGAGAAAGCTATAAGGGTAGATCTGCGGGCCCCCCAAATCTAGGGTTTCGGAGGTGAATGACCGTCGGAGGGCCGGAATCATTGGAAACCCTGCATGTGGATCTAGGTTATGTTTATAAGTGTGATTTAATGTTTGTAGATGGCATATGTAGGTCATGTGTCTAACGTTGTTCACGGACATGGGCTAACACTTAGTAAAATCGTCGATCCGTATGTGGAAACTCCCGGTACGTGTCTATCGGTGTGAATAATGTGGTGAAATGTGTTCAACCTTGGTTTTCCATGTACATATGTGCTAACCAAACATAGATAGATAAAAAAGTCCATTGGTCCATCCTCGTAAGGAGAAAGCTATAAGGGTAGACCTGCGGGCCCCCAGATCTAGGGTTTCGGAGGTGAATGACCGTCGGAGGGCCGGAATCATTGGAAACCCTGCATGTGGAGCTAGGTTATGTTTATAAGTGTGATTTAATGTTTGTAGATGGGATATGTAGGTCATGTGTCTGACGTTGTTCACGGACATGGGCTAACACTTAGTAAAATCGTCGATCCGTATGTGGAAACTCCCGGTACGAGTCTACCGGTGTGAATAATGTGGTGAAATGTGTTCAGCCTTGGTTTTACATGTACATATGTGCTAAACAAACATAGATAGAAAAAAAAGTCCATTGGTCCATCCTCGTACGGAGAAAGCTATAAGGGTAGATCTTCGCCCCCCCCCCCCCCCCCGATCTAGGGTTTCGGAGGTGAATGACCGTCGGAGGGCCGGAATCATTGGAAACCCTGCATGTGGAGCTAGGTTATGTTTATAAGTGTGATTTAATGTTTGTAGATGGCATATGTAGGTCATGTGTCTGACCTTGTTCACGGACATGGGCTAACACTTAGTAAAATCGTCGATCCGTATGTGGAAACTCCCGGTACGGGTCTACCATTGTGAATAATGTGGTGAAATGTGTTCAACCATGGTTTTCCATGTACATATGTGCTAACCAAACATAGATAGATAAAAAAGTCCATTGGTCCATCCTCGTACGGAGAAAGCTATAAGGGTAGATCTGCGGGCCCCCAGATCTAGGGTTTCGGAGGTGAATGACTGTCGGAGGGCCGGAATCATTGGAAACCCTGCATGTGGAGCTAGGTTATGTTTATAAGTGTGATTCAATGTTTGTAGATGGCATATGTAGGTCATGTGTCTGACGTTGTTCACGGACATGGGCTAACACTTAGTAAAATCGTCGATCCGTATGTGGAAACTCCTGGTACGGGTCTACCGGTGTGAATAATGTGGTGAAATGTGTTCAACCTAGGTTTTCCATGTACATATGTGCTAAACAAACATAGATAGATAAAAAAGTACATTGGTCCATCCTCGTACGGAGAAAGCTATAAGAGTAGATCTGCGGGCCCCCCAGATCTAGGGTTTCGGAGGAGAATGACCGTCGGAGGGCCGGAATCATTGGAAACCCTGCATGTGGAGCTAGGTTATGTTTATAGGTGTGATTTAATGTTTGTAGATGGCATACGTAGGTCATGTGTCTGACGTTGTTCACGGACATGGGCTAATACTTAGTAAAATCGTCGATCCGTATGTGGAAACTCCCGGTACGTGTCTACCGGTGTGAAAAATGTGGTGAAATGTGTTCAACCTTGGTTTTCCATGTACATATGTGCTAAACAAACATAGATAGATAAAAAAGTCCATTGGTCCATCCTCGTACGGAGAAAGCTATAAGGGTAGATCTGCGGGCCCCCCAGATCTAGGGTTTCGGAGGTGAATGACCGTCGGAGGGCCGGAATCATTGGAAACCCTGCATGTGGATCTAGGTTATGTTTATAAGTGTGATTTAATGTTTGTAGATGGCATATGTAGGTCATGTGTTTGACATTGTTCACGGACATGGGCTAACACTTAGTAAAATCGTCGATCCGTATGTGGAAACTCCCGGTACGAGTCTACCGGTGTGAATAATGTGGTGAAATGTGTTCAGCCTTGGTTTTACATGTACATATGTGCTAACCAAACATAGATAGATAAAAAAGTCCATTGGTCCATCCTCGTACGGAGAAAGCTATAAGGGTAGATCTGCGGGCCCCCCAAATCTACGGTTTCGGAGGTGAATGACCGTCGGAGGGCCGGAATCATTGGAAACCCTGCATGTGGATCTAGGTTATGTTTATAAGTGTGATTTAATTTTTGTAGATGGCATATGTAGGTCATGTGTCTGACGTTGTTCACGGACATTGGCTAACACTTAGTAAAATCGTCGATCCGTATGTGGAAACTCCCGGTACGGGTCTAAAGTTGTGAATAATGTGGTGAAATGTGTTCAACCTTGGTTTTCCATGTACATATGTGCTAACCAAACATATATAGATAAAAAAAGTCCATTGGTCCATCCTCGTACGGAGAAAGCTATAAGGGTAGATCTGCGGGGCCCCCAGATCTAGGGTTTCGGAGGTGAATGACCGTCGGAGGGCCGGAATCATTGGAAACCCTGCATGTGGAGCTAGGTTATGTTTATAAGTGTGATTTAATGTTTGTAGATGGCATATGTAGGTCATGTGTCTGACGTTGTTCACGGACATGGGCGAACATTTAGTAAAATTGTCGATCCGTATGTGGAAACTCCCGGTACGTGTCTACCGGTGTGAATAATGTGGTGAAATGTGTTCAACCTTGGTTTTCCATGTACATATATGCTAAACAAACATAGATAGATAAAAAAGTCCATTGGTCCATCCTCGTACGGAGAAAGCTATAAGGGTAGACCTGCGGGCCCCCAGATCTAGGGTTCCGGAGGTGAATGACCGTCGGAGGGCCGGAATCATTGGAAACCCTGCATGTGGAGCTAGGTTATGTTTATAGGTGTGATTTAATGTTTGTAGATGGCATACGTAGGTCATGTGTCTGACGTTGTTCACGGACATGGCTAATACTTAGTAAAATCGTCGATCCGTATGTGGAAACTCCCGGTACGTGTCTACCGGTGTGAAAAATGTGGTGAAATGTGTTCAACCTTGGTTTTCCATGTACATATGTGCTAAACAAACATAGATAGATAAAAAAGTCCATTGGTCCATCCTCGTACGGAGAAAGCTATAAGGGTAGATCTGCGGGCCCCCCAGATCTAGGGTTTCGGAGGTGAATGACCGTCGGAGGGCCGGAATCATTGGAAACCCTGCATGTGGATCTAGGTTATGTTTATAAGTGTGATTTAATGTTTGTAGATGGCATATGTAGGTCATGTGTCTGACGTTGTTCACGGACATGGGCTAACACTTAGTAAAATCGTCGATCCGTATGTGGAAACTCCCGATACGTGTCTACCGGTGTGAATAATGTGGTGAAATGTGTTCAACCTTGGTTTTCCATGTACATATGTGCTAAACAAACATAGATAGATAAAAAATTCTATTGCTCCATCCTCGTACGGAGAAAGCTATAAGGGTAGATCTGCGGGCCCCCCAGATCTAGGGTTTCGGAGGTGAATGACCGTCGGAGGGACGGAATCATTGGAAACCCTGCATGTGGATCTAGGTTATGTTTATAAGTGTGATTTAATTTTTGTAGATGGCATATGTAGGTCATGTGTCTGACGTTGTTCACGGACATTGGCTAACACTTAGTAAAATCGTCGAACTGTATGTGGAAACTCCCGGTACGGGTCTAAAGTTGTGAATAATGTGGTGAAATGTGTTCAACCTTGGTTTTCCATGTACATATGTGCTAACCAAACATATATAGATAAAAAAAGTCCATTGGTCCATCCTCGTACGGAGAAAGCTATAAGGGTAGATCTGCGGGGCCCCCAGATCTAGGGTTTCGGAGGTGAATGACCGTCGGAGGGCCGGAATCATTGGAAACCCTGCATGTGGAGCTAGGTTATGTTTATAAGTGTGATTTAATGTTTGTAGATGGCATATGTAGGTCATGTGTCTGACGTTGTTCACGGACATGGGCGAACACTTAGTAAAATCGTCGATCCGTATGTGGAAACTCCCGGTACGTGTCTACCGGTGTGAATAATGTGGTGAAATGTGTTCAACCTTGGTTTTCCATTTACATATATGCTAAACAAACATAGATAGATAAAAAAGTCCATTGGTCCATCCTCGTACGGAGAAAGCTATAAGGGTAGACCTGCGGGCCCCCCGATCTAGGGTTTCGGAGGTGAATGACCGTCGGAGGGCCGGAATCATTGGAAACCCTGCATGTGGAGCTAGGTTATGTTTATAAGTGTGATTTAATGTTTGTAGATGGCATATGTAGGTCATGTGTTTGACGTTGTTCACGGACATGGACTAACACTTAGTAAAATCGTCGATCCGTATGTGGAAACTCCCGGTACGAGTCTACCGGTGTGAATAATGTGGTGAAATGTGTTCAGCCTTGGTTTTACATGTACATATGTGCTAACCAAACATAGATAGATAAAAAAGTCCATTGGTCCATCCTCGTACGGAGAAAGCTATAAGGGTAGATCTGCGGGCCCCCCAAATCTAGGGTTTCGGAGGTGAATGACCGTCGGAGGGCCGGAATCATTGGAAACCCTGCATGTGGATCTAGATTATGTTTATAAGTGTGATTTAATGTTTGTAGATGGCATATGTAGGTCATGTGTTTAACGTTGTTCACGGACATGGGCTAACACTTACTAAAATTGTCGATCCGTATGTGGAAACTCCCGGTACGTGTCTATCGGTGTGAATAATGTGGTGAAATGTGTTCAACCTTGGTTTTCCATGTACATATGTGCTAACCAAACATAGATAGATAAAAAAGTCCATTGGTCCATCCTCGTAAGGAGAAAGCTATAAGGGTAGACCTGCGGGCCCCCAGATCTAGGGTTTCGGAGGTGAATGACCGTCGGAGGGCCGGAATCATTGGAAACCCTGCATGTGGAGCTAGGTTATGTTTATAAGTGTGATTTAATGTTTGTAGATGGGATATGTAGGTCATGTGTCTGACGTTGTTCACGGACATGGGCTAACACTTAGTAAAATCGTCGATCCGTATGTGGAAACTCCCGGTACGAGTCTACCGGTGTGAATAATGAGGTGAAATGTGTTCAGCCTTGGTTTTACATGTACATATGTGCTAAACAAACATAGATAGATAAAAAAGTCCATTGGTCCATCCTCGTACGGAGAAAGCTATAAGGGTAGATCTTCGCCCCCCCCCCCCCGATCTAGGGTTTCGGAGGTGAATGACCGTCGGAGGGCCGGAATCATTGGAAACCCTGCATGTGGAGCTAGGTTATGTTTATAAGTGTGATTTAATGTTTGTAGATGGCATATGTAGGTCATGTGTCTGACCTTGTTCACGGACATGGGCTAACACTTAGTAAAATCGTCGATCCGTATGTGGAAACTCCCGGTACGGGTCTACCGTTGTGAATAATGTGGTGAAATGTGTTCAACCATGGTTTTCCATGTACATATGTGCTAACCAAACATAGATAGATAAAAAAGTCCATTGGTCCATCCTCGTACGGAGAAAGCTATAAGGGTAGATCTGCGGGCCCCCAGATCTAGGGTTTCGGAGGTGAATGACTGTCGGAGGGCCGGAATCATTGGAAACCCTGCATGTGGAGCTAGGTTATGTTTATAAGTGTGATTCAATGTTTGTAGATGGCATATGTAGGTCATGTGTCTGACGTTGTTCACGGACATGGGCTAACACTTAGTAAAATCGTCGATCCGTATGTGGATACTCCTGGTACGGGTCTACCGGTGTGAATAATGTGGTGAAATGTGTTCAACCTAGGTTTTCCATGTACATATGTGCTAAACAAACATAGATAGATAAAAAAGTACATTGGTCCATCCTCGTACGGAGAAAGCTATAAGAGTAGATCTGCGGGGCCCCCAGATCTAGGGTTTCGGAGGAGAATGACCGTCGGAGGGCCGGAATCATTGGAAACCCTGCATGTGGAGCTTGGTTATGTTTATAGGTGTGATTTAATGTTTGTAGATGGCATACGTAGGTCATGTGTTTGACGTTGTTCACGGACATGGGCTAACACTTAGTAAAATCGTCGATCCGTATGTGGAAACTCCCGGTACGTGTCTACCGGTGTGAAAAATGTGGTGAAATGTGTTCAACCTTGGTTTTCCATGTACATATGTGCTAAACAAACATAGATAGATAAAAAAGTCCATTGGTCCATCCTCGTACGGAGAAAGCTATAAGGGTAGATCTGCGGGCCCCCAGATCTAGGGTTTCGGAGGTGAATGACCGTCGGAGGGCCGGAATCATTGGAAACCCTGCATGTGGATCTAGGTTATGTTTATAAGTTTGATTTAATGTTTGTAGATGGCATATGTAGGTCATGTGTTTGACGTTGTTCACGGACATGGGCTAACACTTAGTAAAATCGTCGATCCGTATGTGGAAACTCCCGGTACGAGTCTACCGGTGTGAATAATGTGGTGAAATGTGTTCAGCCTTGGTTTTACATGTACATATGTGCTAACCAAACATAGATAGATAAAAAAGTCCATTGGTCCATCCTCGTACGGAGAAAGCTATAAGGGTAGATCTGCGGGCCCCCCAAATCTAGGGTTTCGGAGGTGAATGACCGTCGGAGGGCCGGAATCATTGGAAACCCTGCATGTGGATCTAGGTTATGTTTATAAGTGTGATTTAATTTTTGTAGATGGCATATGTAGGTCATGTGTCTGACGTTGTTCACGGACATTGGCTAACACTTAGTAAAATCGTCGATCCGTATGTGGAAACTCCCGGTACGGGTCTAAAGTTGTGAATAATGTGGTGAAATGTGTTCAACCTTGGTTTTCCATGTACATATGTGCTAACCAAACATATATAGATAAAAAAAGTCCATTGGTCCATCCTCGTACGGAGAAAGCTATAAGGGTAGATCTGCGGGGCCCCCAGATCTAGGGTTTCGGAGGTGAATGACCGTCGGAGGGCCGGAATCATTGGAAACCCTGCATGTGGAGCTAGGTTATGTTTATAAGTGTGATTTAATGTTTGTAGATGGCATATGTAGGTCATGTGTCTGACGTTGTTCACGGACATGGGCGAACACTTAGTAAAATCGTCGATCCGTATGTGGAAACTCCCGGTACGTGTCTACCGGTGTGAATAATGTGGTGAAATGTGTTCAACCTTGGTTTTCCATGTACATATATGCTAAACAAACATAGATAGATAAAAAAGTCCATTGGTCCATCCTTGTACGGAGAAAGCTATAAGGGTAGACCTGCGGACCCCCAGATCTAGGGTTCCGGAGGTGAATGACCGTCGGAGGGCCGGAATCATTGGAAACCCTGCATGTGGAGCTAGGTTATGTTTATAAGTGTGATTTCATGTTTGTAGATGGCATATGTAGGTCATGTGTCTGACGTTGTTCACGGACATGGGCTAACACTTAGTAAAATCGTCGATCCGTATGTGGAAACTCCCGGTACGGGTCTACCGGTGTGAATAATGTGGTGAAATGTGTTCAACCATGGTTTTCCATGTACATATGTGCTAACCAAACATAGATAGATAAAAAAGTCCATTGGTCCATCCTCGTACGGAGAAAGCTATAAGGGTAGATCTGCGGGCCCCCAGATCTAGGGTTTCCGAGGTGAATGACTGTTGGAGGGCCGGAATCATTGGAAACCCTGCATGTGGAGCTAGGTTATGTTTATAAGTGTGATTCAATGTTTGTAGATGGCATATGTAGGTCATGTGTCTGACGTTGTTCACGGACATGGGCTAACACTTAGTAAAATCGTCGATCCGTATGTGGAAACTCCCGGTACGGGTCTAAAGTTGTGAATAATGTGGTGAAATGTGTTCAACCTTGGTTTTCCATGTACATATGTGCTAACCAAACATATATAGATAAAAAAAGTCCATTGGTCCATCCTCGTACGGAGAAAGCTATAAGGGTAGATCTGCGGGGCCCCCAGATCTAGGGTTTCAGAGGTGAATGACCGTCGGAGGGCCGGAATCATTGGAAACCCTGCATGTGGAGCTAGGTTATGTTTATAAGTGTGATTTAATGTTTGTAGATGGCATATGTAGGTCATGTGTTTGACGTTGTTCACGGACATGGACTAACACTTAGTAAAATCGTCGATCCGTATGTGGAAACTCCCGGTACGAGTCTACCGGTGTGAATAATGTGGTGAAATGTGTTCAGCCTTGGTTTTACATGTACATATGTGCTAACCAACCATAGATAGATAAAAAATTCCATTGGTCCATCCTCGTACGGAGAAAGCTATAAGGGTAGATCTGCGGGCCCCCCAAATCTAGGGTTTCGGAGGTGAATGACCGTCGGAGGGCCGGAATCATTGGAAACCCTGCATGTGGATCTAGGTTATGTTTATAAGTGTGATTTAATGTTTGTAGATGGCATATGTAGGTCATGTGTCTAACGTTGTTCACGGACATGGGCTAACACTTAGTAAAATCGTCGATCCGTATATGGAAACTCCCGGTACGTGTCTATCGGTGTGAATAATGTGGTGAAATGTGTTCAACCTTGGTTTTCCATGTTCATATGTGCTAACCAAACATAGATAGATAAAAAAGTCCATTGGTCCATCCTCGTAAGGAGAAAGCTATAAGGGTAGACCTGCGGGCCCCCAGATCTAGGGTTTCGGAGGTGAATGACCGTCGGAGGGCCGGAATCATTGGAAACCCTGCATGTGGAGCTAGGTTATGTTTATAAGTGTGATTTAATGTTTGTAGATGGGATATGTAGGTCATGTGTCTGACGTTGTTCACGGACATGGGCTAACACTTAGTAAAATCGTCGATCCGTATGTGGAAACTCCCGGTACGAGTCTACCGGTGTGAATAATGTGGTGAAATGTGTTCAGCCTTGGTTTTACATGTACATATGTGCTAAACAAACATAGATAGAAAAAAAAGTCCATTGGTCCATCCTCGTACGGAGAAAGCTATAAGGGTAGATCTTCGCCCCCCCCCCCCCCGATCTAGGGTTTCGGAGGTGAATGACCGTCGGAGGGCCGGAATCATTGGAAACCCTGCATGTGGAGCTAGGTTATGTTTATAAGTGTGATTTAATGTTTGTAGATGGCATATGTAGGTCATGTGTCTGACCTTGTTCACGGACATGGGCTAACACTTAGTAAAATCGTCGATCCGTATGTGGAAACTCCCGGTACGGGTCTACCGTTGTGAATAATGTGGTGAAATGTGTTCAACCATGGTTTTCCATGTACATATGTGCTAACCAAACATAGATAGATAAAAAAGTCCATTGGTCCATCCTCGTACGGAGAAAGCTATAAGGGTAGATCTGCGGGCCCCCAGATCTAGGGTTTCGGAGGTGAATGACTGTCGGAGGGCCGGAATCATTGGAAACCCTGCATGTGGAGCTAGGTTATGTTTATAAGTGTGATTCAATGTTTGTAGATGGCATATGTAGGTCATGTGTCTGACGTTGTTCACGGACATGGGCTAACACTTAGTAAAATCGTCGATCCGTATGTGGAAACTCCTGGTACGGGTCTACCGGTGTGAATAATGTGGTGAAATGTGTTCAACCTAGGTTTTCCATGTACATATGTGCTAAACAAACATAGATAGATAAAAAAGTACATTGGTCCATCCTCGTACGGAGAAAGCTATAAGAGTAGATCTGCGGGCCCCCCAGATCTAGGGTTTCGGAGGAGAATGACCGTCGGAGGGCCGGAATCATTGGAAACCCTGCATGTGGAGCTAGGTTATGTTTATAGGTGTGATTTAATGTTTGTAGATGGCATACGTAGGTCATGTGTCTGACGTTGTTCACGGACATGGGCTAATACTTAGTAAAATCGTCGATCCGTATGTGGAAACTCCCGGTACGTGTCTACCGGTGTGAAAAATGTGGTGAAATGTGTTCAACCTTGGTTTTCCATGTACATATGTGCTAAACAAACATAGATAGATAAAAAAGTCCATTGGTCCATCCTCGTACGGAGAAAGCTATAAGGGTAGATCTGCGGGCCCCCCAGATCTAGGGTTTCGGAGGTGAATGACCGTCGGAGGGCCGGAATCATTGGAAACCCTGCATGTGGATCTAGGTTATGTTTATAAGTGTGATTTAATGTTTGTAGATGGCATATGTAGGTCATGTGTTTGACATTGTTCACGGACATGGGCTAACACTTAGTAAAATCGTCGATCCGTATGTGGAAACTCCCGGTACGAGTCTACCGGTGTGAATAATGTGGTGAAATGTGTTCAGCCTTGGTTTTACATGTACATATGTGCTAACCAAACATAGATAGATAAAAAAGTCCATTGGTCCATCCTCGTACGGAGAAAGCTATAAGGGTAGATCTGCGGGCCCCCCAAATCTACGGTTTCGGAGGTGAATGACCGTCGGAGGGCCGGAATCATTGGAAACCCTGCATGTGGATCTAGGTTATGTTTATAAGTGTGATTTAATTTTTGTAGATGGCATATGTAGGTCATGTGTCTGACGTTGTTCACGGACATTGGCTAACACTTAGTAAAATCGTCGATCCGTATGTGGAAACTCCCGGTACGGGTCTAAAGTTGTGAATAATGTGGTGAAATGTGTTCAACCTTGGTTTTCCATGTACATATGTGCTAACCAAACATATATAGATAAAAAAAGTCCATTGGTCCATCCTCGTACGGAGAAAGCTATAAGGGTAGATCTGCGGGGCCCCCAGATCTAGGGTTTCGGAGGTGAATGACCGTCGGAGGGCCGGAATCATTGGAAACCCTGCATGTGGAGCTAGGTTATGTTTATAAGTGTGATTTAATGTTTGTAGATGGCATATGTAGGTCATGTGTCTGACGTTGTTCACGGACATGGGCGAACATTTAGTAAAATTGTCGATCCGTATGTGGAAACTCCCGGTACGTGTCTACCGGTGTGAATAATGTGGTGAAATGTGTTCAACCTTGGTTTTCCATGTACATATATGCTAAACAAACATAGATAGATAAAAAAGTCCATTGGTCCATCCTCGTACGGAGAAAGCTATAAGGGTAGACCTGCGGGCCCCCAGATCTAGGGTTCCGGAGGTGAATGACCGTCGGAGGGCCGGAATCATTGGAAACCCTGCATGTGGAGCTAGGTTATGTTTATAAGTGTGATTTCATGTTTGTAGATGGCATATGTAGGTCATGTGTCTGACGTTGTTCACGGACATGGGCTAACACTTAGTAAAATCGTCGATCCGTATGTGGAAACTCCCGGTACGGGTCTACCGGTGTGAATAATGTGGTGAAATGTGTTCAACCATGGTTTTCCATGTACATATGTGCTAACCAAACATAGATAGATAAAGAAGTCCATTGGTCCATCCTCGTACGGAGAAAGCTATAAGGGTAGATCTGCGGGCCCCCAGATCTAGGGTTTCAGAGGTGAATGACTGTTGGAGGGCCGGAATCATTGGAAACCCTGCATGTGGAGCTAGGTTATGTTTATAAGTGTGATTCAATGTTTGTAGATGGCATATGTAGGTCATGTGTCTGACATTGTTCACGGACATGGGCTAACACTTAGTAAAATCGTCGATCCGTATGTGGAAACTCCTGGTACGGGTCTACCGGTGTGAATAATGTGGTGAAATGTGTTCAACCTAGGTTTTCCATGTACATATGTGCTAAACAAACATAGATAGATAAAAAAGTACATTGGTCCATCCTCGTACGGAGAAAGCTATAAGGGTAGATCTGCGGGCCCCCAGATCTAGGGTTTCGAAGGAGAATGACCGTCGGAGGGCCGGAATCATTGGAAACCCTGCATGTGGAGCTAGGTTATGTTTATAGGTGTGATTTAATGTTTGTAGATAGCACACGTAGGTCATGTGTCTGACGTTGTTCACGGACATGGGCTAATACTTAGTAAAATCGTCGATCCGTATGTGGAAACTCCCGGTACGTGTCTACCGGTGTGAATAATGTGGTGAAATGTGTTCAACCTTGGTTTTCCATGTACATATATGCTAACCAAACATAGATAGATAAAAAAGTCCATTGGTCCATCCTCGTACGGAGAAAGCTATAAGGGTAGATCTGCGGGCCCCCCAGATCTAGGGTTTCGGAGGTGAATGACCGTCGGAGGGCCGGAATCTTTGGAAACCCTGCATGTGGATCTAGGTTATGTTTATAAGTGTGATTTAATGTTTGTAGATGGCATATGTAGGTCATGTATCTGACGTTGTTCACGGACATGGGCTAACACTTAGTAAAATCGTCGATCCGTATGTGGAAACTCCCGGTACGGGTCTACCGGTGTGAATAATGTGGTGAAATGTGTTCAACCTTGGTTTTCCATGTACATATGTGCTAAACAAACATAGATAGATAAAAAAGTCTATTGGTCCATCCTCGTACGGAGAAAGCTATAAGGGTAGATCTGCGGGCCCCCAGATCTAGGGTTTCGGAGGTGAATGACCGTCGGAGGAACGAAATCATTGGAAACCCTGCATGTGGATCTAGGTTATGTTTATAAGTGTGATTTAATTTTTGTAGATGGCATATGTAGGTCATGTGTCTGACGTTGTTCACGGACATTGGCTAACACTTAGTAAAATCGTCGATCCGTATGTGGAAACTCCCGGTACGGGTCTAAAGTTGTGAATAATGTGGTGAAATGTGTTCAACCTTGGTTTTCCATGTACATATGTGCTAACCAAACATATATAGATAAAAAAGTCCATTGGTCCATCCTCGTACGGAGAAAGCTATAAGGGTAGATCTACGGGCCCCCCAGATCTAGGGTTTCGGAGGTGAATGACCGTCGGAGGGCCGGAATCATTGGAAACCCTGCATGTGGAGCTAGGTTATGTTTATAAGTGTGATTTAATGTTTGTAGATGGCATATGTAGGTCATGTGTCTGACGTTGTTCACGGACATGGGCGAACACTTAGTAAAATCGACGATCCGTATGTGGAAACTCCCGGTACGTGTCTACCGGTGTGAATAATGTGGTGAAATGTGTTCAACCTTGGTTTTCCATGTACATATATGCTAAACAAACATAGATAGATAAAAAAGTCCATTGGTCCATCATCGTACGGAGAAAGCTATAAGGGTAGACCTGCGGGCCCCCCGATCTAGGGTTTCGGAGGTGAATGACCGTCGGAGGGCCGGAATCATTGGAAACCCTGCATGTGGAGCTAGGTTATGTTTATAAGTGTGATTTAATGTTTGTAGATGGCATATGTAGGTCATGTGTCTGACGTTGTTCACGGACATGGGCTAACACTTAGTAAAATCGTCGATCCGTATGTGGAAACTCCTGGTACGTGTCTACCGGTGTGAAAAATGTGGTGAAATGTGTTCAACCTTGGTTTTCCATGTACATATGTGCTAAACAAACATAGATAGATAAAAAAGTCCATTGGTCCATCCTCGTACGGAGAAAGCTATAAGGGTAAATCTGCGGGCCCCCCAGATCTAGGGTTTCGGAGGTGAATGACCGTCGGAGGGCCGGAATCATTGGAAACCCTGCATGTGGATCTAGGTTATGTTTGTAAGTGTGATTTAATGTTTGTAGATGGCATATGTAGGTCATGTGTCTGACGTTGTTCACGGACATGGGCTAACACTTAGTAAAATCGTCGATCCGTATGTGGAAACTCCCGATACGTGTCTACCGGTGTGAATAATGTGGTGAAATGTGTTCAACCTTGGTTTTCCATGTACATATGTGCTAAACAAACATACATAGATAAAAAAGTCTATTGGTCCATCCTCGTACGGAGAAAGCTATAAGGGTAGATCTGCGGGCCCCCCAGATCTAGGGTTTCGGAGGTGAATGACCGTCGGAGGGACGGAATCATTGGAAACCCTGCATGTGGATCTAGGTTATGTTTATAAGTGTGATTTAATTTTTGTAGATGGCATATGTAGGTCATGTGTCTGACGTTGTTCACGGACATTGGCTAACACTTAGTAAAATCGTCGATCCGTATGTGGAAACTCCCGGTACGGGTCTAAAGTTGTGAATAATGTGGTGAAATGTGTTCAACCTTGGTTTTCCATGTACATATGTGCTAACCAAACATATATAGATAAAAAAAGTCCATTGGTCCATCCTCGTACGGAGAAAGCTATAAGGGTAGATCTGCGGGGCCCCCAGATCTAGGGTTTCGGAGGTGAATGACCGTCGGAGGGCCGGAATCATTGGAAACCCTGCATGTGGAGCTAGGTTATGTTTATAAGTGTGATTTAATGTTTGTAGATGGCATATGTAGGTCATGTGTCTGACGTTGTTCACGGACATGGGCGAACACTTAGTAAAATCGTCGATCCGTATGTGGAAACTCCCGGTACGTGTCTACCGGTGTGAATAATGTGGTGAAATGTGTTCAACCTTGGTTTTCCATGTACATATATGCTAAACAAACATAGATAGATAAAAAAGTCCATTGGTCCATCCTCGTACGGAGAAAGCTATAAGGGTAGACCTGCGGGCCCCCAGATCTAGGGTTTCGGAGGTGAATGACCGTCGGAGGGCCGGAATCATTGGAAACCCTGCATGTGGAGCTAGGTTATGTTTATAAGTGTGATTTAATGTTTGTAGATGGCATATGTAGGTCATGTGTCTGACGTTGTTCACGGACATGGGCTAACACTTAGTAAAATCGTCGATCCGTATGTGGAAACTCCCGGTACGGGTCTACCGGTGTGAATAATGTGGTGAAATGTGTTCAACCATGGTTTTCCATGTACATATGTGCTAACCAAACATAGATAGATAAAAAAGTCCATTGGTCCATCCTCGTACGGAGAAAGCTATAACGGTAGATCTGCGGGCCCCCAGATCTAGGGTTTCGGAGGTGAATGACTGTCGGAGGGCCGGAATCATTGTAAACCCTGCATGTGGAGCTAGGTTATGTTTATAAGTGTGATTCAATGTTTGTAGATGGCATATGTAGGTCATGTGTCTGACGTTGTTCACGGACATGGGCTAACACTTAGTAAAATCGTCGATCCGTATGTGGAAACTCCTGGTACGGGTCTACCGGTGTGAATAATGTGGTGAAATGTGTTCAACCTAGGTTTTCCATGTACATATGTGCTAAACAAACATAGATAGATAAAAAAGTACATTGGTCCATCCTCGTACGCAGAAAGCTATAAGGGTAGATCTGCGGGCCCCCAGATCTAGGGTTTCGAAGGAGAATGACCGTCGGAGGGCCGGAATCATTGGAAACCCTGCATGTGGAGCTAGGTTATGTTTATAGGTGTGATTTAATGTTTGTAGATGGCATACGTAGGTCATGTGTCTGACGTTGTTCACGGACATGGGCTAACACTTAGTAAAATCGTCGATCCGTATGTGGAAACTCCCGGTACGTGTCTACCGGTGTGAATAATGTGGTGAAATGTGTTCAACCTTGGTTTTCCATGTACATATGTGCTAACCAAACATAGATAGATAAAAAAGTCCATTGGTCCATCCTCGTACGGAGAAAGCTATAAGGATTAACATAAATACGGCAGTAAGCAGAGGCAGTACAAAGGTATGTAAACTATAAAAACGAGTCAAAGTGGATTGGCCCACACTAGCACTTCCGCGTAATAACTCCACTAAAGGTGATCCTATTACCGGAATGGCGTCAGGTACACCTGTCACAATTTTGACTGCCCAATAGCCAATTTGATCCCAAGGCAAAGAATAACCAGTTACACCAAATGATGCAGTCAAAACAGCCAAAACCACACCTGTGACCCAAGTTAATTCGCGGGGTTTTTTAAATCCGCCTGTGAGATACACACGAAATACATGCAGGATCATCATTAAAACCATCATACTTGCTGACCATCGATGAACTGATCGGATTAACCAACCAAAGTTGGCCTCGGTCATTATGTATTGAACCGAGGAAAAAGCCTCTGTAACGGTTGGTCGGTAGTAAAAAGTCATAGCAAAACCGGTAGCGACTTGTACTAGAAAACAAGTAAGTGTAATTCCCCCTAAACAATAAAATATGTTGACATGGGCAGGAACATATTTACTAGTTATATCATCTGCAATTGCCTGAATCTCAAGACGTTCCTCAAACCAATCATCTGCGGGGCCCCCAGATCTAGGGTTTCGGAGGTGAATGACCGTCGGAGGGCCGGAATCATTGGAAACCCTGCATGTGGATCTAGGTTATGTTTATAAGTGTGATTTAATGTTTGTAGATGGCATATGTAGGTCATGTGTCTGACGTTGTTCACGGACATGGGCTAACACTTAGTAAAATCGTCGATCCGTATGTGGAAACTCCCGGTACGGGTCTACCGGTGTGAATAATGTGGTGAAATGAGTTCAACCTTGGTTTTCCATGTACATATGTGCTAAAAAAACATAGATAGATAAAAAAGTCTATTGGTCCATCCTCGTACGGAGAAAGCTATAAGGGTAGATCTGCGGCCCCCCCAGATCTAGGGTTTCGGAGGTGAATGACCGTCGGAGGGACGGAATCATTGGAAACCCTGCATGTGGAGCTAGGTTATGTTTATAAGGGTGATTTAATTTTTGTAGATGGCATATGTAGGTCATGTGTCTGACGTTGTTCACGGACATGGGCTAACACTTAGTAAAATCGTCGATCCGTATGTGGAAACTCCCGGTACGGGTCTAAAGTTGTGAATAATGAGGTGAAATGTGTTCAACCTTGGTTTTCCATGTACATATGTGCTAACCAAACATAGATAGATAAAAAAGTCCATTGGTCCATCCTCGTACGGAGAAAGCTATAAGGGTAGATCTGACGGGGCCCCCAGATCTAGGGTTTCGGAGGTGAATGACCGTCGGAGGGCCGGAATCATTGGAAACCCTGCATGTGGAGCTAGGTTATGTTTATAAGTGTGATTTAATGTTTTTAGATGGCCTATGTAGGTCATGTCTCTGACGTTGTTCACGGACATGGGCTAACACTTAGTAAAATCGTCGATCCGTAAGTGGAAACTCCCGGTACGTGTCTACCGGTGTGAATAATTTGGTGAAATGTGTTCAACCTTGGTTTTCCATGTACATATATGCTAAACAAACATAGATAGATAAAAAAGTCCATTGGTCCATCCTCGTACGGAGAAATCTATAAGGGTAGATCTGCGGGCCCCCAGATCTAGGGTTTCGGAGGTGAATGACTGTGGGAGGGCCGGAATCATTGGAAACCCTGCATGTGGAGCTAGGTTATGTTTATAAGTGTGATTCAATGTTTGTAGATGGCATATGTAGGTCATGTGTCTGACGTTGTTCACGGACATGGGCTAACACTTAGTAAAATCGTCGATCCGTATGTGGAAACTCCTGGTACGGGTCTACCGGTGTGAATAATGTGGTGAAATGTGTTCAACCTAGGTTTTCCATGTACATATGTGCTAAACAAACATAGATAGATAAAAAAGTACATTGTTCCATCCTCGTACGGAGAAAGCTATAAGGGTAGATCTGCGGGCCCCCAGATCTAGGGTTTCGGAGGTGAATGACCGTCGGAGGGCCGGAATCATTGGAAACCCTGCATGTGGAGCTAGGTTATGTTTATAGGTGTGATTTAATGTTTGTAGATGGCATACGTAGGTCATGTGTCTGACGTTGTTCACGGACATGGGCTAACACTTAGTAAAATCGTCGATCCGTATGTGGAAACTCCTGGTACGGGTCTACCGGTGTGAATAATGTGGTGAAATGTGTTCAACCTAGGTTTTCCATGTACATATGTGCTAAACAAACATAGATAGATAAAAAAGTACATTGGTCCATCCTCGTACGGAGAAAGCTATAAGAGTAGATCTGCGGGCCCCCCAGATCTAGGGTTTCGGAGGAGAATGACCGTCGGAGGGCCGGAATCATTGGAAACCCTGCATGTGGAGCTAGGTTATGTTTATAGGTGTGATTTAATGTTTGTAGATGGCATACGTAGGTCATGTGTCTGACGTTGTTCACGGACATGGGCTAACACTTAGTAAAATCGTCGATCCGTATGTGGAAACTCCCGGTACGTGTCTACCGGTGTGAAAAATGTGGTGAAATGTGTTCAACCTTGGTTTTCCATGTACATATATGCTAAACAAACATAGATAGATAAAAAAGTCCATTGGTCCATCCTCGTACGGAGAAAGCTATAAGGGTAGATCTGCGGCCCCCCCAGATCTAGGGTTTCGGAGGTGAATGACCGTCGGAGGGCCGGAATCATTGGAAACCCTGCATGTGGAGCTAGCTTATGTTTATATGTGTGATTTAATGTTTGTAGATGGCATATGTAGGTCATGTGTGTGACGTTGTTCACGGACATGGGCTAACACTTAGTAAAATCGTCGATTCGTATGTGGAAACTCCCGGTACGGGTCTAAAGGTGTGAATAATGTGGTGAAATGTGTTCAACCTTGGTTTTCCATGTACATATGTGCTAACCAAATATATATAGATAAAAAAGTCCATCGGTCCATCCTCGTACGGAGAAAGCTATAAGGGTAGATCTGCGCCCCCCCCCCCCGATCTTGGGTTTCGGAGGTGAATGACCGTCGGAGGGCCGGAATCATTGGAAACCCTGCATGTGGAGCTAGGTTATGTTTATAAGTGTGATTTTATGTTTGTAGATGGCATATGTAGGTCATGTGTCTGACGTTGTTCACGGACATGGGCTAACACTTCGTAAAATCGTCGATCCGTATGTGGAAACTCCCGGTACGGGTCTAAAGGTGTGAATAATGTGGTGAAATGTGTTCAACCTTGGTTTTCCATGTACATATATTCTAACCAAACATAGATAGATAAAAAAGTCCATTGGTCCATCCTCGTATGGAGAAAGCTATAAGGGTAGATCTGCGGGCCCCCCAGATCTAGGATTTCGGAGGTGAATGACCGTCGGAGGGCCGGAATCGTTGGAAACCCTGCATGTGGAGCTAGGTTATGTTTATAAGTGTGATTTAATGTTTGTAGATGGCATATGTAGGTCATGTGTCTGATGTTGTTCACAGACATGGGCTAACACTTAGTAAAATCGTCGATCCGTATGTGGAAACTCCCGGTACGGGTCTACCGTTGTGAATAATGTGGTGAAATGTGTTCAACCATGGTTTTCCATGTACATATGTGCTAACCAAACATAGATAGATAAAAAAGTCCATTGGTCCATCCTCGTACGGAGAAAGCTATAAGGGTAGATCTGCGGGCCCCCAGATCTAGGGTTTCGGAGGTGAATGACTGTCGGAGGGCCGGAATCATTGGAAACCCTGCATGTGGAGCTAGGTTATGTTTATAAGTGTGATTTAATGTTTGTAGATGGCATATGTAGGTCATGTGTCTGACGTTGTTCACGGACATGGGCTAACACTTAGTAAAATCGTCGATCCGTATGTGGAAACTCCCGGTACGGGTCTACCGGTGTGAATAATGTGGTGAAATGTGTTCAACCTTGGTTTTCCATGTACATATGTGCTAAACAAACATAGATAGATAAAAAAGTCTATTGGTCCATCCTCGTACGGAGAAAGCTATAAGGGTAGATCTGCGGGCCCCCAGATCTAGGGTTTCGGAGGTGAATGACCGTCGGAGGGACGGAATCATTGGAAACCCTGCATGTGGATCTAGGTTATGTTTATAAGTGTGATTTAATTTTTGTAGATGGCATATGTAGGTCATGTGTCTGACGTTGTTCACGGACATTGGCTAACACTTAGTAAAATCGTCGATCCGTATGTGGAAACTCCCGGTACGGGTCTAAAGTTGTGAATAATGTGGTGAAATGTGTTCAACCTTGGTTTTCCATGTACATATGTGCTAACCAAACATATATAGATAAAAAAGTCCATTGGTCCATCCTCGTACGGAGAAAGCTATAAGGGTAGATCTACGGGCCCCCCAGATCTAGGGTTTCGGAGGTGAATGACCGTCGGAGGGCCGGAATCATTGGAAACCCTGCATGTGGAGCTAGGTTATGTTTATAAGTGTGATTTAATGTTTGTAGATGGCATATGTAGGTCATGTGTCTGACGTTGTTCACGGACATGGGCGAACACTTAGTAAAATCGTCGATCCGTATGTGGAAACTCCCGGTACGTGTCTACCGGTGTGAATAATGTGGTGAAATGTGTTCAACCTTGGTTTTCCATGTACATATATGCTAAACAAACATAGATAGATAAAAAAGTCCATTGGTCCATCATCGTACGGAGAAAGCTATAAGGGTAGACCTGCGGGCCCCCCGATCTAGGGTTTCGGAGGTGAATGACCGTCGGAGGGCCGGAATCATTGGAAACCCTGCATGTGGAGCTAGGTTATGTTTATAAGTGTGATTTAATGTTTGTAGATGGCATATGTAGGTCATGTGTCTGACGTTGTTCACGGACATGGGCTAACACTTAGTAAAATCGTCGATCCGTATGTGGAAACTCCTGGTACGTGTCTACCGGTGTGAAAAATGTGGTGAAATGTGTTCAACCTTGGTTTTCCATGTACATATGTGCTAAACAAACATAGATAGATAAAAAAGTCCATTGGTCCATCCTCGTACGGAGAAAGCTATAAGGGTAGATCTGCGGGCCCCCCAGATCTAGGGTTTCGGAGGTGAATGACCGTCGGAGGGCCGGAATCATTGGAAACCCTGCATGTGGATCTAGGTTATGTTTATAAGTGTGATTTAATGTTTGTAGATGGCATATGTAGGTCATGTGTCTGACGTTGTTCACGGACATGGGCTAACACTTAGTAAAATCGTCGATCCGTATGTGGAAACTCCCGATACGTGTCTACCGGTGTGAATAATGTGGTGAAATGTGTTCAACCTTGGTTTTCCATGTACATATGTGCTAAACAAACATACATAGATAAAAAAGTCTATTGGTCCATCCTCGTACGGAGAAAGCTATAAGGGTAGATCTGCGGGCCCCCCAGATCTAGGGTTTCGGAGGTGAATGACCGTCGGAGGGACGGAATCATTGGAAACCCTGCATGTGGATCTAGGTTATGTTTATAAGTGTGATTTAATTTTTGTAGATGGCATATGTAGGTCATGTGTCTGACGTTGTTCACGGACATTGGCTAACACTTAGTAAAATCGTCGATCCGTATGTGGAAACTCCCGGTACGGGTCTAAAGTTGTGAATAATGTGGTGAAATGTGTTCAACCTTGGTTTTCCATGTACATATGTGCTAACCAAACATATATAGATAAAAAAAGTCCATTGGTCCATCCTCGTACGGAGAAAGCTATAAGGGTAGATCTGCGGGGCCCCCAGATCTAGGGTTTCGGAGGTGAATGACCGTCGGAGGGCCGGAATCATTGGAAACCCTGCATGTGGAGCTAGGTTATGTTTATAAGTGTGATTTAATGTTTGTAGATGGCATATGTAGGTCATGTGTCTGACGTTGTTCACGGACATGGGCGAACACTTAGTAAAATCGTCGATCCGTATGTGGAAACTCCCGGTACGTGTCTACCGGTGTGAATAATGTGGTGAAATGTGTTCAACCTTGGTTTTCCATGTACATATATGCTAAACAAACATAGATAGATAAAAAAGTCCATTGGTCCATCCTCGTACGGAGAAAGCTATAAGGGTAGACCTGCGGGCCCCCAGATCTAGGGTTTCGGAGGTGAATGACCGTCGGAGGGCCGGAATCATTGGAAACCCTGCATGTGGAGCTAGGTTATGTTTATAAGTGTGATTTAATGTTTGTAGATGGCATATGTAGGTCATGTGTCTGACGTTGTTCACGGACATGGGCTAACACTTAGTAAAATCGTCGATCCGTATGTGGAAACTCCCGGTACGGGTCTACCGGTGTGAATAATGTGGTGAAATGTGTTCAACCATGGTTTTCCATGTACATATGTGCTAACCAAACATAGATAGATAAAAAAGTCCATTGGTCCATCCTCGTACGGAGAAAGCTATAACGGTAGATCTGCGGGCCCCCAGATCTAGGGTTTCGGAGGTGAATGACTGTCGGAGGGCCGGAATCATTGTAAACCCTGCATGTGGAGCTAGGTTATGTTTATAAGTGTGATTCAATGTTTGTAGATGGCATATGTAGGTCATGTGTCTGACGTTGTTCACGGACATGGGCTAACACTTAGTAAAATCGTCGATCCGTATGTGGAAACTCCTGGTACGGGTCTACCGGTGTGAATAATGTGGTGAAATGTGTTCAACCTAGGTTTTCCATGTACATATGTGCTAAACAAACATAGATAGATAAAAAAGTACATTGGTCCATCCTCGTACGCAGAAAGCTATAAGGGTAGATCTGCGGGCCCCCAGATCTAGGGTTTCGAAGGAGAATGACCGTCGGAGGGCCGGAATCATTGGAAACCCTGCATGTGGAGCTAGGTTATGTTTATAGGTGTGATTTAATGTTTGTAGATGGCATACGTAGGTCATGTGTCTGACGTTGTTCACGGACATGGGCTAACACTTAGTAAAATCGTCGATCCGTATGTGGAAACTCCCGGTACGTGTCTACCGGTGTGAATAATGTGGTGAAATGTGTTCAACCTTGGTTTTCCATGTACATATGTGCTAACCAAACATAGATAGATAAAAAAGTCCATTGGTCCATCCTCGTACGGAGAAAGCTATAAGGATTAACATAAATACGGCAGTAAGCAGAGGCAGTACAAAGGTATGTAAACTATAAAAACGAGTCAAAGTGGATTGGCCCACACTAGCACTTCCGCGTAATAACTCCACTAAAGGTGATCCTATTACCGGAATGGCGTCAGGTACACCTGTCACAATTTTGACTGCCCAATAGCCAATTTGATCCCAAGGCAAAGAATAACCAGTTACACCAAATGATGCAGTCAAAACAGCCAAAACCACACCTGTGACCCAAGTTAATTCGCGGGGTTTTTTAAATCCGCCTGTGAGATACACACGAAATACATGCAGGATCATCATTAAAACCATCATACTTGCTGACCATCGATGAACTGATCGGATTAACCAACCAAAGTTGGCCTCGGTCATTATGTATTGAACCGAGGAAAAAGCCTCTGTAACGGTTGGTCGGTAGTAAAAAGTCATAGCAAAACCGGTAGCGACTTGTACTAGAAAACAAGTAAGTGTAATTCCCCCTAAACAATAAAATATGTTGACATGGGGAGGAACATATTTACTAGTTATATCATCTGCAATTGCCTGAATCTCAAGACGTTCCTCAAACCAATCATCTGCGGGGCCCCCAGATCTAGGGTTTCGGAGGTGAATGACCGTCGGAGGGCCGGAATCATTGGAAACCCTGCATGTGGATCTAGGTTATGTTTATAAGTGTGATTTAATGTTTGTAGATGGCATATGTAGGTCATGTGTCTGACGTTGTTCACGGACATGGGCTAACACTTAGTAAAATCGTCGATCCGTATGTGGAAACTCCCGGTACGGGTCTACCGGTGTGAATAATGTGGTGAAATGAGTTCAACCTTGGTTTTCCATGTACATATGTGCTAAAAAAACATAGATAGATAAAAAAGTCTATTGGTCCATCCTCGTACGGAGAAAGCTATAAGGGTAGATCTGCGGCCCCCCCAGATCTAGGGTTTCGGAGGTGAATGACCGTCGGAGGGACGGAATCATTGGAAACCCTGCATGTGGAGCTAGGTTATGTTTATAAGGGTGATTTAATTTTTGTAGATGGCATATGTAGGTCATGTGTCTGACGTTGTTCACGGACATGGGCTAACACTTAGTAAAATCGTCGATCCGTATGTGGAAACTCCCGGTACGGGTCTAAAGTTGTGAATAATGAGGTGAAATGTGTTCAACCTTGGTTTTCCATGTACATATGTGCTAACCAAACATAGATAGATAAAAAAGTCCATTGGTCCATCCTCGTACGGAGAAAGCTATAAGGGTAGATCTGACGGGGCCCCCAGATCTAGGGTTTCGGAGGTGAATGACCGTCGGAGGGCCGGAATCATTGGAAACCCTGCATGTGGAGCTAGGTTATGTTTATAAGTGTGATTTAATGTTTTTAGATGGCCTATGTAGGTCATGTCTCTGACGTTGTTCACGGACATGGGCTAACACTTAGTAAAATCGTCGATCCGTATGTGGAAACTCCCGGTACGTGTCTACCGGTGTGAATAATGTGGTGAAATGTGTTCAACCTAGGTTTTCCATGTACATATATGCTAAACAAACATAGATAGATAAAAAAGTCCATTGGTCCATCCTCGTACGGAGAAAGCTATAAGGGTAGACCTGCGGGCCCCCCGATCTAGGGTTTCGGAGGTGAATGACCGTCGGAGGGCCGGAATCATTGGAAACCCTGCATGTGGAGCTAGGTTATGTTTATAAGTGTGATTTAATGTTTGTAGATGGCATATGTAGGTCATGTGTCTGACCTTGTTCACGGACATGGGCTAACACTTAGTAAAATCGTCGATCCGTATGTGGAAACTCCCGGTACGGGTCTACCGGTGTGAATAATGTGGTGAAATGTGTTCAACCATGGTTTTCCATGTACATATGTGCTAACCAAACATAGATAGATAAAAAAGTCCATTGGTCCATCCTCGTACGGAGAAAGCTATAAGGGTAGATCTGCGGGCCCCCAGATCTAGGGTTTCGGAGGTGAATGACTGTCGGAGGGCCGGAATCATTGGAAACCCTGCATGTGGAGCTAGGTTATGTTTATAAGTGTGATTCAATGTTTGTAGATGGCATATGTAGGTCATGTGTCTGACGTTGTTCACGGACATGGGCTAACTCTTAGTAAAATCGTCGATCCGTATGTGGAAACTCCTGGTACGGGTCTACCGGTGTGAATAATGTGGTGAAATGTGTTCAACCTAGGTTTTCCATGTACATATGTGCTAAACAAACATAGATAGATAAAAAAGTACATTGGTCCATCCTCGTACGGAGAAAGCTATAAGAGTAGATCTGCGGGCCCCCCAGATCTAGGGTTTCGGAGGAGAATGACCGTCGGAGGGCCGGAATCATTGGAAACCCTGCATGTGGAGCTAGGTTATGTTTATAGGTGTGATTTAATGTTTGTAGATGGCATACGTAGGTCATGTGTCTGACGTTGTTCACGGACATGGGCTAACACTTAGTAAAATCGTCGATCCGTATGTGGAAACTCCCGGTACGTGTCTACCGGTGTGAAAAATGTGGTGAAATGTGTTCAACCTTGGTTTTCCATGTACATATGGTCTAAACAAACATAGATAGATAAAAAAGTCCATTGGTCCATCCTCGTACGGAGAAAGCTATAAGGGTAGATCTGCGGGCCCCCCAGATCTAGGGTTTCGGAGGTGAATGACCGTCGGAGGGCCGGAATCATTGGAAACCCTGCATGTGGATCTAGGTTATGTTTATAAGTGTGATTTAATGTTTGTAGATGGCATATGTAGGTCATGTGTCTGACGTTGTTCACGGACATGGGCTAACACTTAGTAAAATCGTCGATCCGTATGTGGAAACTCCCGATACGTGTCTACCGGTGTGAATAATGTGGTGAAATGTGTTCAACCTTCGTTTTCCATGTACATATGTGCTAAACAAACATAGATAGATAAAAAAGTCTATTGGTCCATCCTCGTACGGAGAAAGCTATAAGGGTAGATCTGCGGGCCCCCCAGATCTAGGGTTTCGGAGGTGAATGACCGTCGGAGGGACGGAATCATTGGAAACCCTGCATGTGGAGCTAGGTTATGTTTATAAGTGTGATTTAATGTTTGTAGATGGCATATGTAGGTCATGTGTCTGACGTTGTTCACGGACATGGGCTAACACTTAGTAAAATCGTCGATCCGTATGTGGAAACTCCCGGTACGGGTCTACCGGTGTGAATAATGTGGTGAAATGTGTTCAACCTTGGTTTTCCATGTACATATGTGCTAAACAAACATAGATAGATAAAAAAGTCTATTGGTCCATCCTCGTACGGAGAAAGCTATAAGGGTAGATCTGCGGGCCCCCAGATCTAGGGTTTCGGAGGTGAATGACCGTCGGAGGGACGGAATCATTGGAAACCCTGCATGTGGATCTAGGTTATGTTTATAAGTGTGATTTAATTTTTGTAGATGGCATATGTAGGTCATGTGTCTGACGTTGTTCACGGACATTGGCTAACACTTAGTAAAATCGTCGATCCGTATGTGGAAACTCCCGGTACGGGTCTAAAGTTGTGAATAATGTGGTGAAATGTGTTCAACCTTGGTTTTCCATGTACATATGTGCTAACCAAACATATATAGATAAAAAAGTCCATTGGTCCATCCTCGTACGGAGAAAGCTATAAGGGTAGATCTACGGGCCCCCCAGATCTAGGGTTTCGGAGGTGAATGACCGTCGGAGGGACGGAATCATTGGAAACCCTGCATGTGGAGCTAGGTTATGTTTATATGTGTGATTTAATGTTTGTAGATGGCATATGTAGGTCATGTGTGTGACGTTGTTCACGGACATGGGCTAACACTTAGTAAAATCGTCGATTCGTATGTGGAAACTCCCGGTACGGGTCTAAAGGTGTGAATAATGTGGTGAAATGTGTTCAACCTTGGTTTTCCATGTACATATGTGCTAACCAAATATATATAGATAAAAAAGTCCATCGGTCCATCCTCGTACGGAGAAAGCTATAAGGGTAGATCTGCGCCCCCCCCCCCCCCCGATCTTGGGTTTCGGAGGTGAATGACCGTCGGAGGGCCGGAATCATTGGAAACCCTGCATGTGGAGCTAGGTTATGTTTATAAGTGTGATTTTATGTTTGTAGATGGCATATGTAGGTCATGTGTCTGACGTTGTTCACGGACATGGGCTAACACTTCGTAAAATCGTCGATCCGTATGTGGAAACTCCCGGTACGGGTCTAAAGGTGTGAATAATGTGGTGAAATGTGTTCAACCTTGGTTTTCCATGTACATATATTCTAACCAAACATAGATAGATAAAAAAGTCCATTGGTCCATCCTCGTATGGAGAAAGCTATAAGGGTAGATCTGCGGGCCCCCCAGATCTAGGATTTCGGAGGTGAATGACCGTCGGAGGGCCGGAATCGTTGGAAACCCTGCATGTGGAGCTAGGTTATGTTTATAAGTGTGATTTAATGTTTGTAGATGGCATATGTAGGTCATGTGTCTGATGTTGTTCACAGACATGGGCTAACACTTAGTAAAATCGTCGATCCGTATGTGGAAACTCCCGGTACGGGTCTACCGTTGTGAATAATGTGGTGAAATGTGTTCAACCATGGTTTTCCATGTACATATGTGCTAACCAAACATAGATAGATAAAAAAGTCCATTGGTCCATCCTCGTACGGAGAAAGCTATAAGGGTAGATCTGCGGGCCCCCAGATCTAGGGTTTCGGAGGTGAATGACTGTCGGAGGGCCGGAATCATTGGAAACCCTGCATGTGGAGCTAGGTTATGTTTATAAGTGTGATTTAATGTTTGTAGATGGCATATGTAGGTCATGTGTCTGACGTTGTTCACGGACATGGGCTAACACTTAGTAAAATCGTCGATCCGTATGTGGAAACTCCCGGTACGGGTCTACCGGTGTGAATAATGTGGTGAAATGTGTTCAACCTTGGTTTTCCATGTACATATGTGCTAAACAAACATAGATAGATAAAAAAGTCTATTGGTCCATCCTCGTACGGAGAAAGCTATAAGGGTAGATCTGCGGGCCCCCAGATCTAGGGTTTCGGAGGTGAATGACCGTCGGAGGGACGGAATCATTGGAAACCCTGCATGTGGATCTAGGTTATGTTTATAAGTGTGATTTAATTTTTGTAGATGGCATATGTAGGTCATGTGTCTGACGTTGTTCACGGACATTGGCTAACACTTAGTAAAATCGTCGATCCGTATGTGGAAACTCCCGGTATGGGTCTAAAGTTGTGAATAATGTGGTGAAATGTGTTCAACCTTGGTTTTCCATGTACATATGTGCTAACCAAACATATATAGATAAAAAAGTCCATTGGTCCATCCTCGTACGGAGAAAGCTATAAGGGTAGATCTACGGGCCCCCCAGATCTAGGGTTTCGGAGGTGAATGACCGTCGGAGGGCCGGAATCATTGGAAACCCTGCATGTGGAGCTAGGTTATGTTTATAAGTGTGATTTAATGTTTGTAGATGGCATATGTAGGTCATGTGTCTGACGTTGTTCACGGACATGGGCGAACACTTAGTAAAATCGTCGATCCGTATGTGGAAACTCCCGGTACGTGTCTACCGGTGTGAATAATGTGGTGAAATGTGTTCAACCTTGGTTTTCCATGTACATATATGCTAAACAAACATAGATAGATAAAAAAGTCCATTGGTCCATCATCGTACGGAGAAAGCTATAAGGGTAGACCTGCGGGCCCCCCGATCTAGGGTTTCGGAGGTGAATGACCGTCGGAGGGCCGGAATCATTGGAAACCCTGCATGTGGAGCTAGGTTATGTTTATAAGTGTGATTTAATGTTTGTAGATGGCATATGTAGGTCATGTGTCTGACGTTGTTCACGGACATGGGCTAACACTTAGTAAAATCGTCGATCCGTATGTGGAAACTCCTGGTACGTGTCTACCGGTGTGAAAAATGTGGTGAAATGTGTTCAACCTTGGTTTTCCATGTACATATGTGCTAAACAAACATAGATAGATAAAAAAGTCCATTGGTCCATCCTCGTACGGAGAAAGCTATAAGGGTAGATCTGCGGGCCCCCCAGATCTAGGGTTTCGGAGGTGAATGACCGTCGGAGGGCCGGAATCATTGGAAACCCTGCATGTGGATCTAGGTTATGTTTATAAGTGTGATTTAATGTTTGTAGATGGCATATGTAGGTCATGTGTCTGACGTTGTTCACGGACATGGGCTAACACTTAGTAAAATCGTCGATCCGTATGTGGAAACTCCCGATACGTGTCTACCGGTGTGAATAATGTGGTGAAATGTGTTCAACCTTGGTTTTCCATGTACATATGTGCTAAACAAACATACATAGATAAAAAAGTCTATTGGTCCATCCTCGTACGGAGAAAGCTATAAGGGTAGATCTGCGGGCCCCCCAGATCTAGGGTTTCGGAGGTGAATGACCGTCGGAGGGACGGAATCATTGGAAACCCTGCATGTGGATCTAGGTTATGTTTATAAGTGTGATTTAATTTTTGTAGATGGCATATGTAGGTCATGTGTCTGACGTTGTTCACGGACATTGGCTAACACTTAGTAAAATCGTCGATCCGTATGTGGAAACTCCCGGTACGGGTCTAAAGTTGTGAATAATGTGGTGAAATGTGTTCAACCTTGGTTTTCCATGTACATATGTGCTAACCAAACATATATAGATAAAAAAAGTCCATTGGTCCATCCTCGTACGGAGAAAGCTATAAGGGTAGATCTGCGGGGCCCCCAGGTCTAGGGTTTCGGAGGTGAATGACCGTCGGAGGGCCGGAATCATTGGAAACCCTGCATGTGGAGCTAGGTTATGTTTATAAGTGTGATTTAATGTTTGTAGATGGCATATGTAGGTCATGTGTCTGACGTTGTTCACGGACATGGGCGAACACTTAGTAAAATCGTCGATCCGTATGTGGAAACTCCCGGTACGTGTCTACCGGTGTGAATAATGTGGTGAAATGTGTTCAACCTTGGTTTTCCATGTACATATATGCTAAACAAACATAGATAGATAAAAAAGTCCATTGGTCCATCCTCGTACGGAGAAAGCTATAAGGGTAGACCTGCGGGCCCCCAGATCTAGGGTTTCGGAGGTGAATGACCGTCGGAGGGCCGGAATCATTGGAAACCCTGCATGTGGAGCTAGGTTATGTTTATAAGTGTGATTTAATGTTTGTAGATGGCATATGTAGGTCATGTGTCTGACGTTGTTCACGGACATGGGCTAACACTTAGTAAAATCGTCGATCCGTATGTGGAAACTCCCGGTACGGGTCTACCGGTGTGAATAATGTGGTGAAATGTGTTCAACCATGGTTTTCCATGTACATATGTGCTAACCAAACATAGATAGATAAAAAAGTCCATTGGTCCATCCTCGTACGGAGAAAGCTATAACGGTAGATCTGCGGGCCCCCAGATCTAGGGTTTCGGAGGTGAATGACTGTCGGAGGGCCGGAATCATTGTAAACCCTGCATGTGGAGCTAGGTTATGTTTATAAGTGTGATTCAATGTTTGTAGATGGCATATGTAGGTCATGTGTCTGACGTTGTTCACGGACATGGGCTAACACTTAGTAAAATCGTCGATCCGTATGTGGAAACTCCTGGTACGGGTCTACCGGTGTGAATAATGTGGTGAAATGTGTTCAACCTAGGTTTTCCATGTACATATGTGCTAAACAAACATAGATAGATAAAAAAGTACATTGGTCCATCCTCGTACGCAGAAAGCTATAAGGGTAGATCTGCGGGCCCCCAGATCTAGGGTTTCGAAGGAGAATGACCGTCGGAGGGCCGGAATCATTGGAAACCCTGCATGTGGAGCTAGGTTATGTTTATAGGTGTGATTTAATGTTTGTAGATGGCATACGTAGGTCATGTGTCTGACGTTGTTCACGGACATGGGCTAACACTTAGTAAAATCGTCGATCCGTATGTGGAAACTCCCGGTACGTGTCTACCGGTGTGAATAATGTGGTGAAATGTGTTCAACCTTGGTTTTCCATGTACATATGTGCTAACCAAACATAGATAGATAAAAAAGTCCATTGGTCCATCCTCGTACGGAGAAAGCTATAAGGATTAACATAAATACGGCAGTAAGCAGAGGCAGTACAAAGGTATGTAAACTATAAAAACGAGTCAAAGTGGATTGGCCCACACTAGCACTTCCGCGTAATAACTCCACTAAAGGTGATCCTATTACCGGAATGGCGTCAGGTACACCTGTCACAATTTTGACTGCCCAATAGCCAATTTGATCCCAAGGCAAAGAATAACCAGTTACACCAAATGATGCAGTCAAAACAGCCAAAACCACACCTGTGACCCAAGTTAATTCGCGGGGTTTTTTAAATCCGCCTGTGAGATACACACGAAATACATGCAGGATCATCATTAAAACCATCATACTTGCTGACCATCGATGAACTGATCGGATTAACCAACCAAAGTTGGCCTCGGTCATTATGTATTGAACCGAGGAAAAAGCCTCTGTAACGGTTGGTCGGTAGTAAAAAGTCATAGCAAAACCGGTAGCGACTTGTACTAGAAAACAAGTAAGTGTAATTCCCCCTAAACAATAAAATATGTTGACATGGGGAGGAACATATTTACTAGTTATATCATCTGCAATTGCCTGAATCTCAAGACGTTCCTCAAACCAATCATCTGCGGGGCCCCCAGATCTAGGGTTTCGGAGGTGAATGACCGTCGGAGGGCCGGAATCATTGGAAACCCTGCATGTGGATCTAGGTTATGTTTATAAGTGTGATTTAATGTTTGTAGATGGCATATGTAGGTCATGTGTCTGACGTTGTTCACGGACATGGGCTAACACTTAGTAAAATCGTCGATCCGTATGTGGAAACTCCCGGTACGGGTCTACCGGTGTGAATAATGTGGTGAAATGAGTTCAACCTTGGTTTTCCATGTACATATGTGCTAAAAAAACATAGATAGATAAAAAAGTCTATTGGTCCATCCTCGTACGGAGAAAGCTATAAGGGTAGATCTGCGGCCCCCCCAGATCTAGGGTTTCGGAGGTGAATGACCGTCGGAGGGACGGAATCATTGGAAACCCTGCATGTGGAGCTAGGTTATGTTTATAAGGGTGATTTAATTTTTGTAGATGGCATATGTAGGTCATGTGTCTGACGTTGTTCACGGACATGGACTAACACTTAGTAAAATCGTCGATCCGTATGTGGAAACTCCCGGTACGGGTCTAAAGTTGTGAATAATGAGGTGAAATGTGTTCAACCTTGGTTTTCCATGTACATATGTGCTAACCAAACATAGATAGATAAAAAAGTCCATTGGTCCATCCTCGTACGGAGAAAGCTATAAGGGTAGATCTGACGGGGCCCCCAGATCTAGGGTTTCGGAGGTGAATGACCGTCGGAGGGCCGGAATCATTGGAAACCCTGCATGTGGAGCTAGGTTATGTTTATAAGTGTGATTTAATGTTTTTAGATGGCCTATGTAGGTCATGTCTCTGACGTTGTTCACGGACATGGGCTAACACTTAGTAAAATCGTCGATCCGTATGTGGAAACTCCCGGTACGTGTCTACCGGTGTGAATAATGTGGTGAAATGTGTTCAACCTAGGTTTTCCATGTACATATATGCTAAACAAACATAGATAGATAAAAAAGTCCATTGGTCCATCCTCGTACGGAGAAAGCTATAAGGGTAGACCTGCGGGCCCCCCGATCTAGGGTTTCGGAGGTGAATGACCGTCGGAGGGCCGGAATCATTGGAAACCCTGCATGTGGAGCTAGGTTATGTTTATAAGTGTGATTTAATGTTTGTAGATGGCATATGTAGGTCATGTGTCTGACCTTGTTCACGGACATGGGCTAACACTTAGTAAAATCGTCGATCCGTATGTGGAAACTCCCGGTACGGGTCTACCGGTGTGAATAATGTGGTGAAATGTGTTCAACCATGGTTTTCCATGTACATATGTGCTAACCAAACATAGATAGATAAAAAAGTCCATTGGTCCATCCTCGTACGGAGAAAGCTATAAGGGTAGATCTGCGGGCCCCCAGATCTAGGGTTTCGGAGGTGAATGACTGTCGGAGGGCCGGAATCATTGGAAACCCTGCATGTGGAGCTAGGTTATGTTTATAAGTGTGATTCAATGTTTGTAGATGGCATATGTAGGTCATGTGTCTGACGTTGTTCACGGACATGGGCTAACACTTAGTAAAATCGTCGATCCGTATGTGGAAACTCCTGGTACGGGTCTACCGGTGTGAATAATGTGGTGAAATGTGTTCAACCTAGGTTGTCCATGTACATATGTGCTAAACAAACATAGATAGATAAAAAAGTACATTGGTCCATCCTCGTACGGAGAAAGCTATAAGAGTAGATCTGCGGGCCACCCAGATCTAGGGTTTCGGAGGAGAATGACCGTCGGAGGGCCGGAATCATTGGAAACCCTGCATGTGGAGCTAGGTTATGTTTATAGGTGTGATTTAATGTTTGTAGATGGCATACGTAGGTCATGTGTCTGACGTTGTTCACGGACATGGGCTAACACTTAGTAAAATCGTCGATCCGTATGTGGAAACTCCCGGTACGTGTCTACCGGTGTGAAAAATGTGGTGAAATGTGTTCAACCTTGGTTTTCCATGTACATATGGTCTAAACAAACATAGATAGATAAAAAAGTCCATTGGTCCATCCTCGTACGGAGAAAGCTATAAGGGTAGATCTGCGGGCCCCCCAGATCTAGGGTTTCGGAGGTGAATGACCGTCGGAGGGCCGGAATCATTGGAAACCCTGCATGTGGATCTAGGTTATGTTTATAAGTGTGATTTAATGTTTGTAGATGGCATATGTAGGTCATGTGTCTGACGTTGTTCACGGACATGGGCTAACACTTAGTAAAATCGTCGATCCGTATGTGGAAACTCCCGATACGTGTCTACCGGTGTGAATAATGTGGTGAAATGTGTTCAACCTTGGTTTTCCATGTACATATGTGCTAAACAAACATAGATAGATAAAAAAGTCTATTGGTCCATCCTCGTACGGAGAAAGCTATAAGGGTAGATCTGCGGGCCCCCCAGATCTAGGGTTTCGGAGGTGAATGACCGTCGGAGGGACGGAATCATTGGAAACCCTGCATGTGGATCTAGGTTATGTTTATAAGTGTGATTTAATTTTTGTAGATGGCATATGTAGGTCATGTGTCTGACGTTGTTCACGGACATTGGCTAACACTTAGTAAAATCGTCGATCCGTATGTGGAAACTCCCGGTACGGGTCTAAAGTTGTGAATAATGTGGTGAAATGTGTTCAACCTTGGTTTTCCATGTACATATGTGCTAACCAAACATATATAGATAAAAAAAGTGCATTGGTCCATCCTCGTACGGAGAAAGCTATAAGGGTAGATCTGCGGGGCCCCCAGATCTAGAGTTTCGGAGGTGAATGACCGTCGGAGGGCCGGAATCATTGGAAACCCTGCATGTGGAGCTAGGTTATGTTTATAAGTGTGATTTAATGTTTGTAGATGGCATATGTAGGTCATGTGTCTGACGTTGTTCACGGACATGGGCGAACACTTAGTAAAATCGTCGATCCGTATGTGGAAACTCCCGGTACGTGTCTACCGGTGTGAATAATGTGGTGAAATGTGTTCAACCTTGGTTTTCCATGTACATATATGCTAAACAAACATAGATAGATAAAAAAAGTCCATTGGTCCATCCTCGTACGGAGAAAGCTATAAGGGTAGACCTGCGGGCCCCCAGATCTAGGGTTTCGGAGGTGAATGACCGTCGGAGGACCGGAATGATTGGAAACCCTGCATGTGGAGCTAGGTTATGTTTATAAGTGTGATTTAATGTTTGTAGATGGCATATGTAGTCATGTGTCTGACGTTGTTCACGGACATGGGCTAACACTTAGTAAAATCGTCGATCCGTATGTGGAAACTCCCGGTACGGGTCTACCGGTGTGAATAATGTGGTGAAATGTGTTCAACCATGGTTTTCCATGTACATATGTGCTAACGAAACATAGATAGAAAAAAAAGTCCATTGGTCCATCCTCGTACGGAGAAAGCTATAAGGGTAGATCTACGGGGCCCCAGATCTAGGGTTTCGGAGGTGAATGACTGTCGGAGGGCCGGAATCATTGTAAACCCTGCATGTGGAGCTAGATTATGTTTATAAGTGTGATTCAATGTTTGTAGATGGCATATGTAGGTCATGTGTCTGACGTTGTTCACGGACATGGGCTAACACTTAGTAAAATCGTCGATCCGTATGTGGAAACTCCTGGTACGGGTCTACCGGTGTGAATAATGTGGTGAAATGTGTTCAAACTAGGTTTTCCATGTACATATGTGCTAAACAAACATAGATAGATAAAAAAGTACATTGGTCCATCCTCGTACGGAGAAAGCTATAAGGGTAGATCTGCGGGCCCCCAGATCTAGGGTTTCGAAGGAGAATGACCGTCGGAGGGCCGGAATCATTGGAAACCCTGCATGTGGAGCTAGGTTATGTTTATAGGTGTGATTTAATGTTTGTAGATGGCATACGTAGGTCATGTGTCTGACGTTGTTCACGGACATGGGCTAACACTTAGTAAAATCGTCGATCCGTATGTGGAAACTCCCGGTACGTGTCTACCGGTGTGAATAATGTGGTGAAATGTGTTCAACCTTGGTTTTCCATGTACATATGTGCTAACCAAACATAGATAGATAAAAAAGTCCATTGGTCCATCCTCGTACGGAGAAAGCTATAAGGGTAGATCTGCGGGGCAACCAGATCTAGGGTTTCGGAGGTGAATGACCGTCGGAGGGCCGGAATCATTGGAAACCCTGCATGTGGATCTAGGTTATGTTTATAAGTGTGATTTAATGTTTGTAGATGGCATATGTAGGTCATGTGTCTGACGTTGTTCACGGACATGGGCTAACACTTAGTAAAATCGTCGATCCGTATGTGGAAACTCCCGGTACGGGTCTACCGGTGTGAATAATGTGGTGAAATGTGTTCAACCTTGGTTTTCCATGTACATATGTGCTAAAAAAACATAGATAGATAAAAAAGTCTATTGGTCCATCCTCGTACGGAGAAAGCTATAAGGGTAGATCTGCGGGCCCCCAGATCTAGGGTTTCGGAGGTGAATGACCGTCGGAGGGCCGGAATCATTGGAAACCCTGCATGTGGAGCTAGGTTATGTTTATAGGTGTGATTTAATGTTTGTAGATGGCATACGTAGGTCATGTGTCTGACGTTGTTCACGGACATGGGCTAACACTTAGTAAAATCGTCGATCCGTATGTGGAAACTCCTGGTACGGGTCTACCGGTGTGAATAATGTGGTGAAATGTGTTCAACCTAGGTTTTCCATGTACATATGTGCTAAACAAAAATAGATAGATAGATAAAAAAGTACATTGGTCCATCCTCGTACGGAGAAAGCTATAAGAGTAGATCTGCGGGCCCCCCAGATCTAGGGTTTCGGAGGAGAATGACCGTCGGAGGGCCGGAATCATTGGAAACCCTGCATGTGGAGCTAGGTTATGTTTATAGGTGTGATTTAATGTTTGTAGATGGCATACGTAGGTCATGTGTCTGACGTTGTTCACGGACATGGGCTAACACTTAGTAAAATCGTCGATCCGTATGTGGAAACTCCCGGTACGTGTCTACCGGTGTGAAAAATGTGGTGAAATGTGTTCAACCTTGGTTTTCCATGTACATATATGCTAAACAAACATAGATAGATAAAAAAGTCCATTGGTCCATCCTCGTACGGAGAAAGCTATAAGGGTAGATCTGCGGCCCCCCAGATCTAGGGTTTCGGAGGTGAATGACCGTCGGAGGGCCGGAATCATTGGAAACCCTGCATGTGGAGCTAGGTTATGTTTATATGTGTGATTTAATGTTTGTAGATGGCATATGTAGGTCATGTGTGTGACGTTGTTCACGGACATGGGCTAACACTTAGTAAAATCGTCGATTCGTATGTGGAAACTCCCGGTACGGGTCTAAAGGTGTGAATAATGTGGTGAAATGTGTTCAACCTTGGTTTTCCATGTACATATGTGCTAACCAAATATATATAGATAAAAAAGTCCATCGGTCCATCCTCGTACGGAGAAAGCTATAAGGGTAGATCTGCGCCCCCCCCCCCCCGATCTTGGGTTTCGGAGGTGAATGACCGTCGGAGGGCCGGAATCATTGGAAACCCTGCATGTGGAGCTAGGTTATGTTTATAACTGTGATTTTATGTTTGTAGATGGCATATGTAGGTCATGTGTCTGACGTTGTTCACGGACATGGGCTAACACTTAGTAAAATCGTCGATCCGTATGTGGAAACTCCCGGTACGTGTCTAAAGGTGTGAATAATGTGGTGAAATGTGTTCAACCTTGGTTTTCCATGTACATATATTCTAACCAAACATAGATAGATAAAAAAGTCCATTGGTCCATCCTCGTATGGAGAAAGCTATAAGGGTAGATCTGCGGGCCCCCCAGATCTAGGATTTCGGAGGTGAATGACCGTCGGAGGGCCGGAATCGTTGGAAACCCTGCATGTGGAGCTAGGTTATGTTTATAAGTGTGATTTAATGTTTGTAGATGGCATATGTAGGTCATGTGTCTGATGTTGTTCACAGACATGGGCTAACACTTAGTAAAATCGTCGATCCGTATGTGGAAACTCTCGGTACGGGTCTACCGTTGTGAATAATGTGGTGAAATGTGTTCAACCATGGTTTTCCATGTACATATGTGCTAACCAAACATAGATAGATAAAAAAGTCCATTGGTCCATCCTCGTACGGAGAAAGCTATAAGGGTAGATCTGCGGGCCCCCAGATCTAGGGTTTCGGAGGTGAATGACTGTCGGAGGGCCGGAATCATTGGAAACCCTGCATGTGGAGCTAGGTTATGTTTATAAGTGTGATTCAATGTTTGTAGATGGCATATGTAGGTCATGTGTCTGACGTTGTTCACGAACATGGGCTAACACTTAGTAAAATCGTCGATCCATATGTGGAAACTCCTGGTACGGGTCTACCGGTGTGAATAATGTGGTGAAATGTGTTCAACCTAGGTTTTCCATGTACATATGTGCTAAACAAACATAGATAGATAAAAAAGTACATTGGTCCATCCTCGTACGGAGAAAGCTATAAGAGTAGATCTGCGGGCCCCCCAGATCTAGGGTTTCGGAGGAGAATGACCGTCGGAGGGCCGGAATCATTGGAAACCCTGCATGTGGAGCTAGGTTATGTTTATAGGTGTGATTTAATGTTTGTAGATGGCATACGTAGGTCATGTGTCTGACGTTGTTCACGGACATGGGCTAACACTTAGTAAAATCGTCGATCCGTATGTGGAAACTCCCGGTACGTGTCTACCGGTGTGAAAAATGTGGTGAAATGTGTTCAACCTTGGTTTTCCATGTACATATATGCTAAACAAACATAGATAGATAAAAAAGTCCATTGGTCCATCCTCGTACGGAGAAAGCTATAAGGGTAGATCTGCGGCCCCCCCCAGATCTAGGGTTTCGGAGGTGAATGACCGTCGGAGGGCCGGAATCATTGGAAACCCTGCATGTGGAGCTAGGTTATGTTTATATGTGTGATTTAATGTTTGTAGATGGCATATGTAGGTCATGTGTGTGACGTTGTTCACGGACATGGGCTAACACTTAGTAAAATCGTCGATTCGTATGTGGAAACTCCCGGTACGGGTCTAAAGGTGTGAATAATGTGGTGAAATGTGTTCAACCTTGGTTTTCCATGTACATATGTGCTAACCAAACATAGATAGATAAAAAAGTCCATGGGTCCATCCTCGTACGGAGAAAGCTATAAGGGTAGATCTTCGCCCCCCCCCCCCCCCCGATCTTGGGTTTCGGAGGTGAATGACCGTCGGAGGGCCGGAATCATTGGAAACCCTGCATGTGGAGCTAGGTTATGTTTATAGGTGTGATTTAATGTTTGTAGATGGCATATGTAGGTCATGTGTCTGACGTTGTTCACGGACATGGGCTAACACTTAGTAAAATCGTCGATCCGTATGTGGAAACTCCCGGTACGTGTCTACCGGTGTGAATAATGTGGTGAAATGTGTTCAACCTTGGTTTTCCATGTATATATATGCTAAACAAACATAGATAGATAAAAAAGTCCATTGGTCCATCCTCGTACGGAGAAAGCTATAAGGGTAGATCTGCGGCCCCCCCAGATCTAGGGTTTCGGAGGTGAATGACCGTCGGAGGGCCGGAATCATTGGAAACCCTGCATGTGGAGCTAGGTTATGTTTATATGTGTGATTTAATGTTTGTAGATGGCATATGTAGGTCATGTGTGTGACGTTGTTCACGGACATGGGCTAACACTTAGTAAAATCGTCGATTCGTATGTGGAAACTCCCGGTACGGGTCTAAAGGTGTGAATAATGTGGTGAAATGTGTTCAACCTTGGTTTTCCATGTACATATGTGCTAACCAAATATATATAGATAAAAAAGTCCATCGGTCCATCCTCGTACGGAGAAAGCTATAAGGGTAGATCTGCGCCCCCCCCCCCCCCCAGATCTAGGGTTTCGGAGGTGAATGACCGTCGGAGGGCCGGAATCATTGGAAACCCTGCATGTGGAGCTAGGTTATGTTTATAAGTGTGATTTAATGTTTGTAGATGGCATATGTAGGTCATGTGTCTGATGTTGTTCACGGACATGGGCTAACACTTAGTAAAATCATCGATCCGTATGTGGAAACTCCCGGTACTGGTCTACCGGTGTGAATAATGTGGTGAAATGTGTTCAACCTTGGTTTTCATGTACATATGTGCTAAAAAACATAGATATAAAAAAAGTCCATTGGTCCATCCTCGTACGGAGAAAGCTATAAGGGTAGATCTGCGGGCCCCTAGATCTAGGGTTTCGGAGGTGAATGACCGTCGGAGGGCCGGAATCATTGGAAACCCTGCATGTGGAGCTAGGTTATGTTTATAAGTGTGATTTTATGTTTGTAGATGGCATATGTAGGTCATGTGTCTGACGTTGTTCACGGACATGGGCTAACACTTAGTAAAATCGTCGATCCGTATGTGGAAACTCCCGGTACGGGTCTAAAGGTGTGAATAATGTGGTGAAATGTGTTCAACCTTGGTTTTCCATGTACATATATTCTAACCAAACATAGATAGATAAAAAAGTCCATTGGTCCATCCTCGTATGGAGAAAGCTATAAGGGTAGATCTGCGGGCCCCCCAGATCTAGGATTTCGGAGGTGAATGACCGTCGGAGGGCCGGAATCATTGGAAACCCTGCATGTGGAGCTAGGTTATGTTTATAAGTGTGATTTAATGTTTGTAGATGGCATATGTAGGTCATGTGTCTGATGTTGTTCACAGACATGGGCTAACACTTAGTAAAATCGTCGATCCGTATGTGGAAACTCCCGGTACGGGTCTACCGTTGTGAATAATGTGGTGAAATGTGTTCAACCATGGTTTTCCATGTACATATGTGCTAACCAAACATAGATAGATAAAAAAGTCCATTGGTCCATCCTCGTACGGAGAAAGCTATAAGGGTAGATCTGCGGGCCCCCAGATCTAGGGTTTCGGAGGTGAATGACTGTCGGAGGGCCGGAATCATTGGAAACCCTGCATGTGGAGCTAGGTTATGTTTATAAGTGTGATTCAATGTTTGTAGATGGCATATGTAGGTCATGTGTCTGACGTTGTTCACGAACATGGGCTAACACTTAGTAAAATCGTCGATCCGTATGTGGAAACTCCTGGTACGGGTCTACCGGTGTGAATAATGTGGTGAAATGTGTTCAACCTAGGTTTTCCATGTACATATGTGCTAAACAAACATAGATAGATAAAAAAGTACATTGGTCCATCCTCGTACGGAGAAAGCTATAAGAGTAGATTTGCGGGCCCCCCAGATCTAGGGTTTCGGAGGAGAATGACCGTCGGAGGGCCGGAATCATTGGAAACCCTGCATGTGGAGCTAGGTTATGTTTATAGGTGTGATTTAGTGTTTGTAGATGGCATACGTAGGTCATGTGTCTGACGTTGTTCACGGACATGGGCTAACACTTAGTAAAATCGTCGATCCGTATGTGGAAACTCCCGGTACGTGTCTACCGGTGTGAAAAATGTGGTGAAATGTGTTCAACCTTGGTTTTCCATGTACATATGTGCTAAACAAACATAGATAGATAAAAAAGTCCATTGGTCCATCCTCGTACGGAGAACGCTATAAGGGTAGATCTGCGGGGCCCCCAGATCTAGGGTTTCGGAGGTGAATGACCGTCGGAGGGCCGGAATCATTGGAAACCCTGCATGTGGATCTAGGTTATGTTTATAGTGTGATTTAATGTTTGTAGATGGCATATGTAGGTCATGTGTTTGACGTTGTTCACGGACATGGGCTAACACTTAGTAAAATCGTCGATCCGTATGTGGAAACTCCCGGTACGAGTCTACCGGTGTGAATAATGTGGTGAAATGTGTTCAGCCTTGGTTTTACATGTACATATGTGCTAACCAAACATAGATAGATAAAAAAGTCCATTGGTCCATCCTCGTACGGAGAAAGCTATAAGGGCAGATCTGCGGGCCCCCCAAATCTAGGGTTTCGGAGGTGAATGACCGTCGGAGGGCCGAGATCATTGGAAACCCTGCATGTGGATCTAGGTTATGTTTATAAGTGTGATTTAATTTTTGTAGATGGCATATGTAGGTCATGTGTCTGACGTTGTTCACGGACATTGGCTAACACTTAGTAAAATCGTCGATCCGTATGTGGAAACTCCCGGTACGGGTCTAAAGTTGTGAATAATGTGGTGAAATGTGTTCAACCTTGGTTTTCCATGTACATATGTGCTAACCAAACATATATAGATAAAAAAAGTCCATTGGTCCATCCTTGTACGGAGAAAGCTATAAGGGTAGATCTGCGGGGCCCCCAGATCTAGGGTTTCGGAGGTGAATGACCGTCGGAGGGCCGGAATCATTGGAAACCCTGCATGTGGAGCTAGGTTATGTTTATAAGTGTGATTTAATGTTTGTAGATGGCATATGTAGGTCATGTGTCTGACGTTGTTCACGGACATGGGCGAACACTTAGTAAAATCGTCGATCCGTATGTGGAAACTCCCGGTACGTGTCTACCGGTGTGAATAATGTGGTGAAATGTGTTCAACCTTGGTTTTCCATGTACATATATGCTAACAAACATAGATAGATAAAAAAGTCCATTGGTCCATCCTCGTACGGAGAAAGCTATAAGGGTAGACCTGCGGGCCCCCAGATCTAGGGTTCCGGAGGTGAATGACCGTCGGAGGGCCGGAATCATTGGAAACCCTGCATGTGGAGCTAGGTTATGTTTATAAGTGTGATTTCATGTTTGTAGATGGCATATGTAGGTCATGTGTCTGACGTTGTTCACGGACATGGGCTAACACTTAGTAAAATCGTCGATCCGTATGTGGAAACTCCCGGTACGGGTCTACCGGTGTGAATAATGTGGTGAAATGTGTTCAACCATGGTTTTCCATGTACATATGTGCTAACCAAACATAGATAGATAAAAAAGTCCATTGGTCCATCCTCGTACGGAGAAAGCTATAAGGGTAGATCTGCGGGCCCCCAGATCTAGGGTTTCAGAGGTGAATGACTGTTGGAGGGCCGGAATCATTGGAAACCCTGCATGTGGAGCTAGGTTATGTTTATAAGTGTGATTCAATGTTTGTAGATGGCATATGTAGGTCATGTGTCTGACGTTGTTCACGGACATGGGCTAACACTTAGAAAAATCGTCGATCCGTATGTGGAAACTCCTGGTACGGGTCTACCGGTGTGAATAATGTGGTGAAATGTGTTCAACCTAGGTTTTCCATGTACATATGTGCTAAACAAACATAGATAGACAAAAAAGTACATTGGTCCATCCTCGTACGGAGAAAGCTATAAGGGTAGATCTGCGGGCCCCCAGATCTAGGGTTTCGAAGGAGAATGACCGTCGGAGGGCCGGAATCATTGGAAACCCTGCATGTGGAGCTAGGTTATGTTTATAGGTGTGATTTAATGTTTGTAGATAGCATACGTAGGTCATGTGTCTGACGTTGTTCACGGACATGGGCTAACACTTAGTAAAATCGTCGATCCGTATGTGGAAACTCCCGGTACGAGTCTACCGGTGTGAATAATGTGGTGAAATGTGTTCAACCTTGGTTTTCCATGTACATATATGCTAACCAAACATAGATAGATAAAAAAGTCCATTGGTCCATCCTCGTACGGAGAAAGCTATAAGGGTAGATCTGCGGGCCCCCCAGATCTAGGGTTTCGGAGGTGAATGACCGTCGGAGGGCCGGAATCATTGGAAACCCTGCATGTGGATCTAGGTTATGTTTATAAGTGTGATTTAATGTTGGTAGATGGCATATGTAGGTCATGTGTCTGACGTTGTTCACGGACATGGGCTAACACTTAGTAAAATCGTCGATCCGTATGTGGAAACTCCCGGTACGAGTCTACCGGTGTGAATAATGTGGTGAAATGTGTTCAACCTTGGTTTTCTATGTACATATGTGCTAAACAAACATAGATAGATAAAAAAGTCTATTGGTCCATCCTCGTACGGAGAAAGCTATAAGGGTAGATCTGCGAGCCCCCCAGATCTAGGGTTTCGGAGGTGAATGACCGTCGGAGGGACGGAATCATTGGAAACCCTGCATGTGGATCTAGGTTATGTTTATAAGTGTGATTTAATTTTTGTAGATAGCATATGTAGGTCATGTGTCTGACGTTGTTCACGGACATTGGCTAACACTTAGTAAAATCGTCGATCCGTATGTGGAAACTCCCGGTACGGGTCTAAAGTTGTGAATAATGTGGTGAAATGTGTTCAACCTTGGTTTTCCATGTACATATGTGCTAACCAAACATATATAGATAAAAAAGTCCATTGGTCCATCCTCGTACGGAGAAAGCTATAAGGGTAGATCTACGGGGCCCCTAGATCTAGGGTTTCGGAGGTGAATGACCGTCGGAGGGCCGGAATCATTGGAAACCCTGCATGTGGACCTAGGTTATGTTTATAAGTGTGATTTAATGTTTGTAGATGGCATATGTAGGTCATGTGTCTGACGTTGTTCACGGACATGGGCGAACACTTAGTAAAATCGTCGATCCGTATGTGGAAACTCCCGGTACGTGTCTACCGGTGTGAATAATGTGGTGAAATGTGTTCAACCTTGGTTTTCCATGTACATATATGCTAAACAAACATAGATAGATAAAAAAGTCCATTGGTCCATCCTCGTACGGAGAAAGCTATAAGGGTAGACCTGCGGGCCCCCCGATCTAGGGTTTCGGAGGTGAATGACCGTCGGAGGGCCGGAATCATTGGAAACCCTGCATGTGGAGCTAGGTTATGTTTATAAGTGTGATTTAATGTTTGTAGATGGCATATGTAGGTCATGTGTCTGACCTTGTTCACGGACATGGGCTAACACTTAGTAAAATCGTCGATCCGTATGTGGAAACTCCCGGTACGGGTCTACCGGTGTGAATAATGTGGTGAAATGTGTTCAACCATGGTTTTCCATGTACATATGTGCTAACCAAACATAGATAGATAAAAAAGTCCATTGGTCCATCCTCGTACGGAGAAAGCTATAAGGGTAGATCTGCGGGCCCCCAGATCTAGCGTTTCGGAGGTGAATGACTGTCGGAGGGCCGGAATCATTGGAAACCCTGCATGTGGAGCTAGGTTATGTTTATAAGTGTGATTCAATGTTTGTAGATGGCATATGTAGGTCATGTGTCTGACGTTGTTCACGGACATGGGCTAACACTTAGTAAAATCGTCGATCCGTATGTGGAAACTCCTGGTACGGGTCTACCGGTGTGAATAATGTGGTGAAATGTGTTCAACCTAGGTTTTCCATGTACATATGTGCTAAACAAACATAGATAGATAAAAAAGTACATTGGTCCATCCTCGTACGGAGAAAGCTATAAGAGTAGATCTGCGGGCCCCCCAGATCTAGGGTTTCGGAGGAGAATGACCGTCGGAGGGCCGGAATCATTGGAAACCCTGCATGTGGAGCTAGGTTATGTTTATAGGTGTGATTTAATGTTTGTAGATGGCATACGTAGGTCATGTGTCTGACGTTGTTCACGGACATGGGCTAACACTTAGTAAAATCGTCGATCCGTATGTGGAAACTCCCGGTACGTGTCTACCGGTGTGAAAAATGTGGTGAAATGTGTTCAACCTTGGTTTTCCATGTACATATGGTCTAAACAAACATAGATAGATAAAAAAAGTCCATTGGTCCATCCTCGTACGGAGAAAGCTATAAGGGTAGATCTGCGGGCCCCCCAGATCTAGGGTTTCGGAGGTGAATGACCATCGGAGGGCCGGAATCATTGGAAACCCTGCATGTGGATCTAGGTTATGTTTATAAGTGTGATTTAATGTTTGTAGATGGCATATGTAGGTCATGTGTCTGACGTTGTTCACGGACATGGGCTAACACTTAGTAAAATCGTCGATCCGTATGTGGAAACTCCCGATACGTGTCTACCGGTGTGAATAATGTGGTGAAATGTGTTCAACCTTGGTTTTCCATGTACATATGTGCTAAACAAACATAGATAGATAAAAAAGTCTATTGGTCCATCCTCGTACGGAGAAAGCTATAAGGGTAGATCTGCGGGCCCCCCAGATCTAGGGTTTCGGAGGTGAATGACCGTCGGAGGGACGGAATCATTGGAAACCCTGCATGTGGATCTAGGTTATGTTTATAAGTGTGATTTAATTTTTGTAGATGGCATATGTAGGTCATGTGTCTGACGTTGTTCACGGACATTGGCTAACACTTAGTAAAATCGTCGATCCGTATGTGGAAACTCCCGGTACGGGTCTAAAGTTGTGAATAATGTGGTGAAATGTGTTCAACCTTGGTTTTCCATGTACATATGTGCTAACCAAACATATATAGATAAAAAAAGTGCATTGGTCCATCCTCGTACGGAGAAAGCTATAAGGGTAGATCTGCGGGGCCCCCAGATCTAGGGTTTCGGAGGTGAATGACCGTCGGAGGGCCGGAATCATTGGAAACCCTGCATGTGGAGCTAGGTTATGTTTATAAGTGTGATTTAATGTTTGTAGATGGCATATGTAGGTCATGTGTCTGACGTTGTTCACGGACATGGGCGAACACTTAGTAAAATCGTCGATCCGTATGTGGAAACTCCCGGTACGTGTCTACCGGTGTGAATAATGTGGTGAAATGTGTTCAACCTTGGTTTTCCATGTACATATATGCTAAACAAACATAGATAGATAAAAAAAGTCCATTGGTCCATCCTCGTACGGAGAAAGCTATAAGGGTAGACCTGCGGGCCCCCAGATCTAGGGTTTCGGAGGTGAATGACCGTCGGAGGGCCGGAATGATTGGAAACCCTGCATGTGGAGCTAGGTTATGTTTATAAGTGTGATTTAATGTTTGTAGATGGCATATGTAGGTCATGTGTCTGACGTTGTTCACGGACATGGGCTAACACTTAGTAAAATCGTCGATCCGTATGTGGAAACTCCCGGTACGGGTCTACCGGTGTGAATAATGTGGTGAAATGTGTTCAACCATGGTTTTCCATGTACATATGTGCTAACGAAACATAGATAGATAAAAAAGTCCATTGGTCCATCCTCGTACGGAGAAAGCTATAAGGGTAGATCTGCGGGCCCCCAGATCTAGGGTTTCGGAGGTGAATGACTGTCGGAGGGCCGGAATCATTGGAAACCCTGCATGTGGAGCTAGGTTATGTTTATAGGTGTGATTTAATGTTTGTAGATGGCATACGTAGGTCATGTGTCTGACGTTGTTCACGGACATGGGCTAACACTTAGTATAATCGTCGATCCGTATGTGGAAACTCCTGGTACGGGTCTACCGGTGTGAATAATGTGGTGAAATGTGTTCAAACTAGGTTTTCCATGTACATATGTGCTAAACAAACATAGATAGATAAAAAAGTACATTGGTCCATCCTCGTACGGAGAAAGCTATAAGGGTAGATCTGCGGGCCCCCAGATCTAGGGTTTCGAAGGAGAATGACCGTCGGAGGGCCGGAATCATTGGAAACCCTGCATGTGGAGCTAGGTTATGTTTATAGGTGTGATTTAATGTTTGTAGATGGCATACGTAGGTCATGTGTCTGACGTTGTTCACGGACATGGGCTAACACTTAGTAAAATCGTCGATCCGTATGTGGAAACTCCCGGTACGTGTCTACCGGTGTGAATAATGTGGTGAAATGTGTTCAACCTTGGTTTTCCATGTACATATGTGCTAACCAAACATAGATAGATAAAAAAGTCCATTGGTCCATCCTCGTACGGAGAAAGCTATAAGGGTAGATCTGCGGGGCCCCCAGATCTAGGGTTTCGGAGGTGAATGACCGTCGGAGGGCCGGAATCATTGGAAACCCTGCATGTGGATCTAGGTTATGTTTATAAGTGTGATTTAATGTTTGTAGATGGCATATGTAGGTCATGTGTCTGACGTTGTTCACGGACATGGGCTAACACTTAGTAAAATCGTCGATCCGTATGTGGAAACTCCCGGTACGGGTCTACCGGTGTGAATAATGTGGTGAAATGTGTTCAACCTTGGTTTTCCATGTACATATGTGCTAAAAAAACATAGATAGATAAAAAAGTCTATTGGTCCATCCTCGTACGGAGAAAGCTATAAGGGTAGATCTGCGGGCCCCCCAGATCTAGGGTTTCGGAGGTGAATGACAGTCGGAGGGCCGGAATCATTGGAAACCCTGCATGTGGAGCTAGGTTATGTTTATAGGTGTGATTTAATGTTTGTAGATGGCATACGTAGGTCATGTGTCTGACGTTGTTCACGGACATGGGCTAACACTTAGTAAAATCGTCGATCCGTATGTGGAAACTCCCGGTACGGGTCTACCGGTGTGAATAATGTGGTGAAATGTGTTCAACCTTGGTTTTCCATGTACATATGTGCTAACCAAACATAGATAGATAAAAAAGTCCATTGGTCCATCCTCGTACGGAGAAAGCTATAAGGGTAGATCTGCGGGGCCCCCAGATCTAGGGTTTCGGAGGTGAATGACCGTCGGAGGGCCGGAATCATTGGAAACCCTGCATGTGGAGCTAGGTTATGTTTATAAGTGTGATTTCATGTTTGTAGATGGCATATGTAGGTCATGTGTCTGACGTTGTTCACGGACATGGGCTAACACTTAGTAAAATCGTCGATCCGTATGTGGAAACTCCCGGTACGGGTCTACCGGTGTGAATAATGTGGTGAAATGTGTTCAACCATGGTTTTCCATGTACATATGTGCTAACCAAACATAGATAGATAAAAAAGTCCATTGGTCCATCCTCGTACGGAGAAAGCTATAAGGGTAGATCTGCGGGCCCCCAGATCTAGGGTTTCAGAGGTGAATGACTGTTGGAGGGCCGGAATCATTGGAAACCCTGCATGTGGAGCTAGGTTATGTTTATAAGTGTGATTCAATGTTTGTAGATGGCATATGTAGGTCATGTGTCTGACGTTGTTCACGGACATGGGCTAACACTTAGAAAAATCGTCGATCCGTATGTGGAAACTCCTGGTACGGGTCTACCGGTGTGAATAATGTGGTGAAATGTGTTCAACCTAGGTTTTCCATGTACATATGTGCTAAACAAACATAGATAGACAAAAAAGTACATTGGTCCATCCTCGTACGGAGAAAGCTATAAGGGTAGATCTGCGGGCCCCCAGATCTAGGGTTTCGAAGGAGAATGACCGTCGGAGGGCCGGAATCATTGGAAACCCTGCATGTGGAGCTAGGTTATGTTTATAGGTGTGATTTAATGTTTGTAGATAGCATACGTAGGTCATGTGTCTGACGTTGTTCACGGACATGGGCTAACACTTAGTAAAATCGTCGATCCGTATGTGGAAACTCCCGGTACGAGTCTACCGGTGTGAATAATGTGGTGAAATGTGTTCAACCTTGGTTTTCCATGTACATATATGCTAACCAAACATAGATAGATAAAAAAGTCCATTGGTCCATCCTCGTACGGAGAAAGCTATAAGGGTAGATCTGCGGGCCCCCCAGATCTAGGGTTTCGGAGGTGAATGACCGTCGGAGGGCCGGAATCATTGGAAACCCTGCATGTGGATCTAGGTTATGTTTATAAGTGTGATTTAATGTTGGTAGATGGCATATGTAGGTCATGTGTCTGACGTTGTTCACGGACATGGGCTAACACTTAGTAAAATCGTCGATCCGTATGTGGAAACTCCCGGTACGAGTCTACCGGTGTGAATAATGTGGTGAAATGTGTTCAACCTTGGTTTTCTATGTACATATGTGCTAAACAAACATAGATAGATAAAAAAGTCTATTGGTCCATCCTCGTACGGAGAAAGCTATAAGGGTAGATCTGCGAGCCCCCCAGATCTAGGGTTTCGGAGGTGAATGACCGTCGGAGGGACGGAATCATTGGAAACCCTGCATGTGGATCTAGGTTATGTTTATAAGTGTGATTTAATTTTTGTAGATAGCATATGTAGGTCATGTGTCTGACGTTGTTCACGGACATTGGCTAACACTTAGTAAAATCGTCGATCCGTATGTGGAAACTCCCGGTACGGGTCTAAAGTTGTGAATAATGTGGTGAAATGTGTTCAACCTTGGTTTTCCATGTACATATGTGCTAACCAAACATATATAGATAAAAAAGTCCATTGGTCCATCCTCGTACGGAGAAAGCTATAAGGGTAGATCTACGGGGCCCCCAGATCTAGGGTTTCGGAGGTGAATGACCGTCGGAGGGCCGGAATCATTGGAAACCCTGCATGTGGACCTAGGTTATGTTTATAAGTGTGATTTAATGTTTGTAGATGGCATATGTAGGTCATGTGTCTGACGTTGTTCACGGACATGGGCGAACACTTAGTAAAATCGTCGATCCGTATGTGGAAACTCCCGGTACGTGTCTACCGGTGTGAATAATGTGGTGAAATGTGTTCAACCTTGGTTTTCCATGTACATATATGCTAAACAAACATAGATAGATAAAAAAGTCCATTGGTCCATCCTCGTACGGAGAAAGCTATAAGGGTAGACCTGCGGGCCCCCCGATCTAGGGTTTCGGAGGTGAATGACCGTCGGAGGGCCGGAATCATTGGAAACCCTGCATGTGGAGCTAGGTTATGTTTATAAGTGTGATTTAATGTTTGTAGATGGCATATGTAGGTCATGTGTCTGACCTTGTTCACGGACATGGGCTAACACTTAGTAAAATCGTCGATCCGTATGTGGAAACTCCCGGTACGGGTCTACCGGTGTGAATAATGTGGTGAAATGTGTTCAACCATGGTTTTCCATGTACATATGTGCTAACCAAACATAGATAGATAAAAAAGTCCATTGGTCCATCCTCGTACGGAGAAAGCTATAAGGGTAGATCTGCGGGCCCCCAGATCTAGCGTTTCGGAGGTGAATGACTGTCGGAGGGCCGGAATCATTGGAAACCCTGCATGTGGAGCTAGGTTATGTTTATAAGTGTGATTCAATGTTTGTAGATGGCATATGTAGGTCATGTGTCTGACGTTGTTCACGGACATGGGCTAACACTTAGTAAAATCGTCGATCCGTATGTGGAAACTCCTGGTACGGGTCTACCGGTGTGAATAATGTGGTGAAATGTGTTCAACCTAGGTTTTCCATGTACATATGTGCTAAACAAACATAGATAGATAAAAAAGTACATTGGTCCATCCTCGTACGGAGAAAGCTATAAGAGTAGATCTGCGGGCCCCCCAGATCTAGGGTTTCGGAGGAGAATGACCGTCGGAGGGCCGGAATCATTGGAAACCCTGCATGTGGAGCTAGGTTATGTTTATAGGTGTGATTTAATGTTTGTAGATGGCATACGTAGGTCATGTGTCTGACGTTGTTCACGGACATGGGCTAACACTTAGTAAAATCGTCGATCCGTATGTGGAAACTCCCGGTACGTGTCTACCGGTGTGAAAAATGTGGTGAAATGTGTTCAACCTTGGTTTTCCATGTACATATGGTCTAAACAAACATAGATAGATAAAAAAAGTCCATTGGTCCATCCTCGTACGGAGAAAGCTATAAGGGTAGATCTGCGGGCCCCCCAGATCTAGGGTTTCGGAGGTGAATGACCATCGGAGGGCCGGAATCATTGGAAACCCTGCATGTGGATCTAGGTTATGTTTATAAGTGTGATTTAATGTTTGTAGATGGCATATGTAGGTCATGTGTCTGACGTTGTTCACGGACATGGGCTAACACTTAGTAAAATCGTCGATCCGTATGTGGAAACTCCCGATACGTGTCTACCGGTGTGAATAATGTGGTGAAATGTGTTCAACCTTGGTTTTCCATGTACATATGTGCTAAACAAACATAGATAGATAAAAAAGTCTATTGGTCCATCCTCGTACGGAGAAAGCTATAAGGGTAGATCTGCGGGCCCCCCAGATCTAGGGTTTCGGAGGTGAATGACCGTCGGAGGGACGGAATCATTGGAAACCCTGCATGTGGATCTAGGTTATGTTTATAAGTGTGATTTAATTTTTGTAGATGGCATATGTAGGTCATGTGTCTGACGTTGTTCACGGACATTGGCTAACACTTAGTAAAATCGTCGATCCGTATGTGGAAACTCCCGGTACGGGTCTAAAGTTGTGAATAATGTGGTGAAATGTGTTCAACCTTGGTTTTCCATGTACATATGTGCTAACCAAACATATATAGATAAAAAAAGTGCATTGGTCCATCCTCGTACGGAGAAAGCTATAAGGGTAGATCTGCGGGGCCCCCAGATCTAGGGTTTCGGAGGTGAATGACCGTCGGAGGGCCGGAATCATTGGAAACCCTGCATGTGGAGCTAGGTTATGTTTATAAGTGTGATTTAATGTTTGTAGATGGCATATGTAGGTCATGTGTCTGACGTTGTTCACGGACATGGGCGAACACTTAGTAAAATCGTCGATCCGTATGTGGAAACTCCCGGTACGTGTCTACCGGTGTGAATAATGTGGTGAAATGTGTTCAACCTTGGTTTTCCATGTACATATATGCTAAACAAACATAGATAGATAAAAAAAGTCCATTGGTCCATCCTCGTACGGAGAAAGCTATAAGGGTAGACCTGCGGGCCCCCAGATCTAGGGTTTCGGAGGTGAATGACCGTCGGAGGGCCGGAATGATTGGAAACCCTGCATGTGGAGCTAGGTTATGTTTATAAGTGTGATTTAATGTTTGTAGATGGCATATGTAGGTCATGTGTCTGACGTTGTTCACGGACATGGGCTAACACTTAGTAAAATCGTCGATCCGTATGTGGAAACTCCCGGTACGGGTCTACCGGTGTGAATAATGTGGTGAAATGTGTTCAACCATGGTTTTCCATGTACATATGTGCTAACGAAACATAGATAGATAAAAAAGTCCATTGGTCCATCCTCGTACGGAGAAAGCTATAAGGGTAGATCTGCGGGCCCCCAGATCTAGGGTTTCGGAGGTGAATGACTGTCGGAGGGCCGGAATCATTGGAAACCCTGCATGTGGAGCTAGGTTATGTTTATAGGTGTGATTTAATGTTTGTAGATGGCATACGTAGGTCATGTGTCTGACGTTGTTCACGGACATGGGCTAACACTTAGTATAATCGTCGATCCGTATGTGGAAACTCCTGGTACGGGTCTACCGGTGTGAATAATGTGGTGAAATGTGTTCAAACTAGGTTTTCCATGTACATATGTGCTAAACAAACATAGATAGATAAAAAAGTACATTGGTCCATCCTCGTACGGAGAAAGCTATAAGGGTAGATCTGCGGGCCCCCAGATCTAGGGTTTCGAAGGAGAATGACCGTCGGAGGGCCGGAATCATTGGAAACCCTGCATGTGGAGCTAGGTTATGTTTATAGGTGTGATTTAATGTTTGTAGATGGCATACGTAGGTCATGTGTCTGACGTTGTTCACGGACATGGGCTAACACTTAGTAAAATCGTCGATCCGTATGTGGAAACTCCCGGTACGTGTCTACCGGTGTGAATAATGTGGTGAAATGTGTTCAACCTTGGTTTTCCATGTACATATGTGCTAACCAAACATAGATAGATAAAAAAGTCCATTGGTCCATCCTCGTACGGAGAAAGCTATAAGGGTAGATCTGCGGGGCCCCCAGATCTAGGGTTTCGGAGGTGAATGACCGTCGGAGGGCCGGAATCATTGGAAACCCTGCATGTGGATCTAGGTTATGTTTATAAGTGTGATTTAATGTTTGTAGATGGCATATGTAGGTCATGTGTCTGACGTTGTTCACGGACATGGGCTAACACTTAGTAAAATCGTCGATCCGTATGTGGAAACTCCCGGTACGGGTCTACCGGTGTGAATAATGTGGTGAAATGTGTTCAACCTTGGTTTTCCATGTACATATGTGCTAAAAAAACATAGATAGATAAAAAAGTCTATTGGTCCATCCTCGTACGGAGAAAGCTATAAGGGTAGATCTGCGGGCCCCCCAGATCTAGGGTTTCGGAGGTGAATGACAGTCGGAGGGCCGGAATCATTGGAAACCCTGCATGTGGAGCTAGGTTATGTTTATAGGTGTGATTTAATGTTTGTAGATGGCATACGTAGGTCATGTGTCTGACGTTGTTCACGGACATGGGCTAACACTTAGTAAAATCGTCGATCCGTATGTGGAAACTCCCGGTACGTGTCTACCGGTGTGAAAAATGTGGTGAAATGTGTTCAACCTTGGTTTTCCATGTACATATGGTCTAAACAAACATAGATAGATAAAAAAAGTCCATTGGTCCATCCTCGTACGGAGAAAGCTATAAGGGTAGATCTGCGGGCCCCCCAGATCTAGGGTTTCGGAGGTGAATGACCATCGGAGGGCCGGAATCATTGGAAACCCTGCATGTGGATCTAGGTTATGTTTATAAGTGTGATTTAATGTTTGTAGATGGCATATGTAGGTCATGTGTCTGACGTTGTTCACGGACATGGGCTAACACTTAGTAAAATCGTCGATCCGTATGTGGAAACTCCCGATACGTGTCTACCGGTGTGAATAATGTGGTGAAATGTGTTCAACCTTGGTTTTCCATGTACATATGTGCTAAACAAACATAGATAGATAAAAAAGTCTATTGGTCCATCCTCGTACGGAGAAAGCTATAAGGGTAGATCTGCGGGCCCCCCAGATCTAGGGTTTCGGAGGTGAATGACCGTCGGAGGGACGGAATCATTGGAAACCCTGCATGTGGATCTAGGTTATGTTTATAAGTGTGATTTAATTTTTGTAGATGGCATATGTAGGTCATGTGTCTGATGTTGTTCACGGACATTGGCTAACACTTAGTAAAATCGTCGATCCGTATGTGGAAACTCCCGGTACGGGTCTAAAGTTGTGAATAATGTGGTGAAATGTGTTCAACCTTGGTTTTCCATGTACATATGTGCTAACCAAACATATATAGATAAAAAAAGTGCATTGGTCCATCCTCGTACGGAGAAAGCTATAAGGGTAGATCTGCGGGCCCCCCAGATCTAGGGTTTCGGAGGTGAATGACCGTCGGAGGGCCGGAATCATTGGAAACCCTGCATGCGGAGCTAGGTTATGTTTATAGGTGTGATTTAATGTTTGTAGATGGCATACGTAGGTCATCTGTCTGACGTTGTTCACGGACATGGGCTAACACTTAGTAAAATCGTCGATCCGTATGTGGAAACTCCCGGTACGGGTCTACCGGTGTGAATAATGTGGTGAAATGTGTTCAACCTTGGTTTTCCATGTACATATGTGCTAACCAAACATAGATAGATAAAAAATTCCATTGGTCCATCCTCGTACGGAGAAAGCTATAAGGGTAGATCTGCGGCCCCCCCAGATCAGGGGTTTCGGAGGTTAATGACCGTCGGAGGGCCGGAATCATTGGAAACCCTGCATGTGGAGCTAGGTTATGTTTATAAGTGTGATTTAATGTTTTTAGATGGGATATGTAGGTCATGTGTCTGACGTTGTTCACGGACATGGGCTAACACTTAGTAAAATCGTCGATCCGTATGTGGAAACTCCCGGTACGAGTCTACCGGTGTGAATAATGTGGTGAAATGTGTTCAGCCTTGGTTTTACATGTACATATGTGCTAAACAAACATAGATAGATAAAAAACTCCATTGGTCCATCCTCGTACGGAGAAAGCTATAAGGGTAGATCTTGGCCCCCCCCCCCCCCGATCTAGGGTTTCGGAGGTGAATGACCGTCGGAGGGCCGGAATCATTGGAAACCCTGCATGTGGAGCTAGGTTATGTTTATAAGTGTGATTTAATGTTTGTAGATGGCATATGTAGGTCATGTGTCTGACGTTGTTCACGGACATGGGCTAACACTTAGTAAAATCGTCGATCCGTATGTGGAAACTCCCGGTACGTGTCTACCGGTGTGAATAATGTGGTGAAATGTGTTCAACCTTGGTTTTCCATGAACATATATGCTAAACAAACATAGATAGATAAAAAAGTCCATTGGTCCATCCTCGTACGGAGAAAGCTATAAGGGTAGATCTGCGGGCCCCCAGATCTAGGGTTTCGGAGGTGAATGACCGTCGGAGGGCCGGAATCATTGGAAACCCTGCATGTGGAGCTAGGTTATGTTTATATGTGTGATTTAATGTTTGTAGATGGCATATGTAGGTCATGTGTGTGACGTTGTTTACGGACATGGCCTAACACTTAGTAAAATCGTCGATCCGTATGTGGAAACTCCCGGTACGGGTCTACCGGTGTGAATAATGTGGTGAAATGTGTTCAACCTTGGTTTTCCATGTACATATGTGCTAACCAAATATATATAGATAAAAAAGTCCATCGGTCATCCTCGTACGGACAAAGCTATAAGGGTAGATCTGCGCGCCCCCCAGATCTAGGGTTTCGGAGGTGAATGACCGTCGGAGGGCCGGAATCGTTGGAAACCCTGCATGTGGAGCTAGGTTATGTTTATAAGTGTGATTTAATGTTTGTAGATGGCATATGTAGGTCATGTGTCTGACGTTGTTCACGGACATGGGCTAACACTTAGTAAAATCCTCGATCCGTATGTGGAAACTCCTGGTACGGGTCTACCGGTGTGAATAATGTGGTGAAATGTGTTCAACCTAGGTTTTCCATGTACATATGTGCTAAACAAACATAGATAGATAAAAAAGTCCATTGGTCCATCCTCGTACGGAGAAAGCTATAAGGGTAGATCTGCGGGCCCCCCAGATCTAGGGTTTCGGAGGAGAATGACCGTCGGAGGGCCGGAATGATTGGAAACCCTGCATGTGGAGCTAGGTTATGTTTATAGGTGTGATTTAATGTTTGTAGATGTCATATGTAGGTCATGTGTGTGACGTTGTTCACGGACATGGGCTAACACTTAGTAAAATCGTCGATCCGTATGTGGAAACTCCCGGTACGTGTCTACCGGTGTGAATAATGTGGTGAAATGTGTTCAACCTTGGTTTTCCATGTACATATGTGCTAACCAAACATAGATAGATAAAAAAGTCCATTGGTCCATCCTCGTACGGAGAAAGCTATAAGGGTAGATCTGCGGCCCCCCCAGATCTAGGGTTTCGGAGGTGAATGACCGTCGGAGGGCCGGAATCATTGGAAAACCTGCATGTGGAGCTATGTTATGTTTATAAGTGTGATTTAATGTTTTTAGATGGAATATGTAGATCATGTGTCTGACGTTGTTCACGGACATGGGCTAACACTTAGTAAAATCGTCGATCCGTATGTAGAAACTCCCGGTACGTGTCTACCGGTGTGAATAATGTGGTGAAATGTGTTCAACCTTGGTTTTCCATGTACATATGTGCTAAACAAACATAGATAGATAAAAAAAGTCCATTGGTCCATCCTCGTACGGAGAAAGCTATAAGGGTAGATCTGCGGGGCCCCCTGATCTAGGGTTTCGGAGGTGAATGACCGTCGGAGGGCCGGAATCATTGGAAAACCTGCATGTGGAGCTATGTTATGTTTATAAGTGTGATTTAATGTTTGTAGATGGGATATGTAGGTCATGTGTGTGACGTTTTTCACGGACATGGGCTAACACTTAGTAAAATCGTCGATCCGTATGTGGAAACTCCCGGTACGAGTCTACCGGTGTGAATAATGTGGTGAAATGTGTTCAGCCTTGGTTTTACATGTACATATGTGCTAAACAAACATAGATAGATAAAAAAGTCCATTGGTCCGTCCTCGTACGGAGAAAGCTATAAGGGTAGATCTTCGCCCCCCCCCCAATCTAGGGTTTCGGAGGTGAATGACCGTCGGAGGCCGGAATCATTGGAAACCCTGCATGTGGAGCTAGGTTATGTTTATATGTGTGATTTAATGTTTGTAGATGGCATATGTAGGTCATGTGTCTGACGTTGTTCACGGACATGGGCTAACACTTAGTAAAATCGTCGATCCGTATGTGGAAACTCCCGGTACGTGTCTACCGGTGTGAATAATGTGGTGAAATGTGTTCAACCTTGGTTTTCCATGTACATATGTGCTAAACAAACATAGATAGATAAAAAAGTACATTGGTCCATCCTCGTACGGAGAAAGCTATAAGAGTAGATCTGCGGGCCCCCCGATCTAGGGTTTCGGAGGTGAATGACCGTCGGAGGGCCGGAATCGTTGGAAACCCTGCATGTGGAGCTAGGTTATGTTTATAAGTGTGATTTAATGTTTGTAGATGGCATATGTAGGTCATGTGTCTGATGTTGTTCACGGACATGGGCTAACACTTAGTAAAATCATCGATCCGTATGTGGAAACTCCCGGTACGGGTCTACCGGTGTGAATAATGTGGTGAAATGTGTTCAACCTTGGTTTTCCATGTACATATGTGCTAAAAAACATAGATATAAAAAAAAGTCCATTGGTCCATCCTCGTACGGAGAAAGCTATAAGGGTAGATCTGCGGGCCCCCCAGATCTAGGGTTTCGGAGGTGAATGACCGTCGGAGGGCCGGAATCATTGGAAACCCTGCATGTGGAGCTAGGTTATGTTTATAAGTGTGATTTTATGTTTGTAGATGGCATATGTAGGTCATGTGTCTGACGTTGTTCACGGACATGGGCTAACACTTAGTAAAATCGTCGATCCGTATGTGGAAACTCCCGGTACGGGTCTAAAGGTGTGAATAATGTGGTGAAATGTGTTCAACCTTGGTTTTCCATGTACATATATTCTAACCAAACATAGATAGATAAAAAAGTCCATTGGTCCATCCTCGTATGGAGAAAGCTATAAGGGTAGATCTGCGGTCCCCCAGATCTAGGATTTCGGAGGTGAATGACCGTCGGAGGGCCGGAATCGTTGGAAACCCTGCATGTGGAGCTAGGTTATGTTTATAAGTGTGATTTAATTTTTGTAGATGGCATATGTAGGTCATGTGTCTGATGTTGTTCACAGACATGGGCTAACACTTAGTAAAATCGTCGATCTGTATGTGGAAACTCCCGGTACGGGTCTACCGGTGTGAATAATGTGGTGAAATGTGTTCAACCTTGGTTTTCCATGTACATATGTGCTAAACAAACATAGATATATAAAAAAGTCCATTGGTCCATCCTCGTACGGAGAAAGCTATAAGGGTAGATCTGCGGGCCCCCCAGATCTAGGGTTTCGGAGGTGAATGACCGTCGGAGGGCCAGAATCATTGGAAACCCTGCATGTGGAGCTAGGTTATGTTTATAAGTGTGATTTCATGTTTGTAGATGGCATATGTAGGTCATGTGTCTGACGTTGTTCACGGACATGGGCGAACACTTAGTAAAATCGTCGATCCGTATGTGGAAACTCCCGGTACGTGTCTACCGGTGTGAATAATGTGGTGAAATGTGTTCAACCTTGGTTTTCCATGTACATATATGCTAAACAAACATAGATAGATAAAAAAGTCCATTGGTCCATCCTCGTACGGAGAAAGCTATAAGGGTAGACCTGCGGGCCCCCCGATCTAGGGTTTCGGAGGTGAATGGCCGTCGGAGGGCCGGAATCATTGGAAACCCTGCATGTGGAGCTAGGTTATGTTTATAAGTGTGATTTAATGTTTGTAGATGGCATATGTAGGTCATGTGTCTGACCTTGTTCACGGACATGGGCTAACACTTAGTAAAATCGTCGATCCGTATGTGGAAACTCCCGGTACGAGTCTACCGGTGTGAATAATGTGGTGAAATGTGTTCAACCTAGGTTTTCCATGTACATATGTGCTAAACAAACATAGATAGATAAAAAAAGTCCATTGGTCCATCCTCGTACGGAGAAAGCTATAAGGGTAGATCTGCGGGGGCCCCCGATCTAGGGTTTCGGAGGTGAATGACCGTCGGAGGGCCGGAATCATTGGAAAACCTGCATGTGGAGCTATGTTATGTTTATAAGTGTGATTTAATGTTTGTAGATGGAATATGTAGATCATGTGTCTGACGTTGTTCACGGACATGGGCTAACACTTAGTAAAATCGTCGATCCGTATGTGGAAACTCCCGGTGCGTGTCTACCGGTGTGAATAATGTGGTGAAATGTGTTCAACCTTGGTTTTCCATGTACATATGTGCTAAACAAACATAGATAGATAAAAAAGTACATTGGTCCATCCTCGTACGGAGAAAGCTATAAGGGTAGATCTGCGGGGCCCCCTGATCTAGGGTTTCGGAGGTGAATGACCGTCGGAGGGCCGGAATCATTGGAAAACCTGCATGTGGAGCTATGTTATGTCTATAAGTGTGATTTAATGTTTGTAGATGGGATATGTAGGTCATGTGTCTGACATTGTTCACGGACATGGGCTAACACTTAGTAAAATCGTCGATCCGTATGTGGAAACTCCCGGTACGAGTCTACCGGTGTGACTAATGTGGTGAAATGTGTTCAGCCTTGGTTTTACATGTACATATGTGCTAAACAAACATAGATAGATAAAAAAGTCCATTGGTCCATCCTCGTACGGAGAAAGCTATAAGGGTAGATCTTCGCCCCCCCCCCCCCCCGATCTAGGGTTTCGGAGGTGAATGACCGTCGGAGGGCCGGAATCATTGGAAACCCTGCATGTGGAGCTAGGTTATGTTTATAAGTGTGATTTTATGTTTGTAGATGGCATATGTAGGTCATGTGTCTGACGTTGTTCACGGCCATGGGCTAACACTTAGTAAAATCGTCGATCCGTATGTGGAAACTCCCGGTACGGGGCTAAAGGTGTGAATAATGTGGTGAAATGTGTTCAACCTTGGTTTTCCATGTACATATATTCTAACCAAACATAGATAGATAAAAAAGTCCATTGGTCCATCCTCGTATGGAGAAAGCTATAAGGGTAGATCTGCGGGCCCCCCAGATCTAGGATTTCGGAGGTGAATGACCGTCGGAGGGCCGGAATCGTTGGAAACCCTGCATGTGGAGCTAGGTTATGTTTATAAGTGTGATTTAATGTTTGTAGATGGCATATGTAGGTCATGTGTCTGATGTTGTTCACAGACATGGGCTAACACTTAGTAAAATCGTCGATCTGTATGTGGAAACTCCCGGTACGGGTCTACCGGTGTGAATAATGTGGTGAAATGTGTTCAACCTTGGTTTTCCATGTACATATGTGCGAAACAAACATAAATATATAAAAAAGTCCATTGGTCCATCCTCGTACGGAGAAAGCTATAAGGGTAGATCTGCGGGCCCCCCAGATCTAGGGTTTCGGAGGTCAATGACCGTCGGAGGGCCAGAATCATTGGAAACCCTGCATGTGGAGCTAGGTTATGTTTATAGGTGTGATTTAATGTTTGTAGATGGCATACGTAGGTCATGTGTCTGACGTTGTTCACGGACATGGGCTAACACTTAGTAAAATCGTCGATCCGTATGTGGAAACTCACGGTACGTGTCTACCGGTGTGAATAATGTGGTGAAATGTGTTCAACCTTGGTTTTCCATGTACATATATGCTAAACAAACATAGATAGATAAAAAAGTCCATTGGTCCATCCTCGTACGGAGAAATCTATAAGGGTAGATCTGCGGGCCCCCAGATCTAGGGTTTCGGAGGTGAATGACTGTCGGAGGGCCGGAATCATTGGAAACCCTGCATGTGGAGCTAGGTTATGTTTATAAGTGTGATTCAATGTTTGTAGATGGCATATGTAGGTCATGTGTCTGACGTTGTTCACGGACATGGGCTAACACTTAGTAAAATCGTCGATCCGTATGTGGAAACTCCTGGTACGGGTCTACCGGTGTGAATAATGTGGTGAAATGTGTTCAACCTAGGTTTTCCATGTACATATGTGCTAAAAAAACATAGATAGATAAAAAAGTACATTGGTCCATCCTCGTACGGAGAAAGCTATAAGGGTAGATCTGCGGGCCCCATATCTAGGGTTTCGAAGGTGAATGACCGTCGGAGGGCCGGAATCATTGGAAACCCTGCATGTGGAGCTAGGTTATGTTTATAGGTGTGATTTAATGTTTGTAGATGGCATACGTAGGTCATGTGTCTGACGTTGTTCACGGACATGGGCTAACACTTAGTAAAATCGTCGATCCGTATGTGGAAACTCCCGGTACGTGTCTACCGGTGTGAATAATGTGGTGAAATGTGTTCAACCTTGGTTTTCCATGTACATATGTGCTAACCAAACATAGATAGATAAAAAATTCCATTGGTCCATCCTCGTACGGAGAAAGCTATAAGGGTAGATCTGCGGCCCCCCCAGATCAGGGGTTTCGGAGGTTAATGACCGTCGGAGGGCCGGAATCATTGGAAACCCTGCATGTGGAGCTAGGTTATGTTTATAAGTGTGATTTAATGTTTGTAGATGGGATATGTAGGTCATGTGTCTGACGTTGTTCACGGACATGGGCTAACACTTAGTAAAATCGTCGATCCGTATGTGGAAACTCCCGGTATGAGTCTACCGGTGTGAATAATGTGGTGAAATGTGTTCAGCCTTGGTTTTACATGTACATATGTGCTAAACAAACATAGATAGATAAAAAAGTCCATTGGTCCATCCTCGTACGGAGAAAGCTATAAGGGTAGATCTTGGCCCCCCCCGATCTAGGGTTTCGGAGGTGAATGACCGTCGGAGGGCCGGAATCATTGGAAACCCTGCATGTGGAGCTAGGTTATGTTTATAAGTGTGACTTAATGTTTGTAGATGGCATATGTAGGTCATGTGTCTGACGTTGTTCACGGACATGGGCTAACACTTAGTAAAATCGTCGATCCGTATGTGGAAACTCCCGGTACGTGTCTACCGGTGTGAATAATGTGGTGAAATGTGTTCAACCTTGGTTTTCCATGAACATATATGCTAAACAAACATAGATAGATAAAAAAGTCCATTGGTCCATCCTCGTACGGAGAAAGCTATAAGGGTAGATCTGCGGGCCCCCCAGATCTAGGGTTTCGGAGGTGAATGACCGTCGGAGGGCCGGAATCATTGGAAACCCTGCATGTGGAGCTAGGTTATGTTTATATGTGTGATTTAATGTTTGTAGATGGCATATGTAGGTCATGTGTGTGACGTTGTTTACGGACATGGGCTAACACTTAGTAAAATCGTCGATCCGTATGTGGAAACTCCCGGTACGGGTCTACCGGTGTGAATAATGTTGTGAAATGTGTTCAACCTTGGTTTTCCATGTACATATGTGCTAACGAAATATATATAGATAAAAAAGTCCATCGGTCATCCTCGTACGGACAAAGCTATAAGGGTAGATCTGCGCGCCCCCAGATCTAGGGTTTCGGAGGTGAATGACCGTCGGAGGGCCGGAATCGTTGGAAACCCTGCATGTGGAGCTAGGTTATGTTTATAAGTGTGATTTAATGTTTGTAGATGGCATATGTAGGTCATGTGTCTGACGTTGTTCACGGACATGGGCTAACACTTAGTAAAATCGTCGATCCGTATGTGGAAACTCCTTGTACGGGTCTACCGGTGTGAATAATGTGGTGAAATGTGTTCAACCTAGGTTTTCCATGTACATATGTGCTAAACAAACATAGATAGATAAAAAAGTCCATTGGTCCATCCTCGTACGGAGAAAGCTATAAGGGTAGATCTGCGGGCCCCCCAGATCTAGGGTTTCAGAGGAGAATGACCGTCGGAGGGCCGGAATGATTGGAAACCCTGCATGTGGAGCTAGGTTATGTTTATAGGTGTGATTTAATGTTTGTAGATGTCATATGTAGGTCATGTGTGTGACGTTGTTCACGGACATGGGCTAACACTTAGTAAAATCGTCGATCCGTATGTGGAAACTCCCGGTACGAGTCTACCGGTGTGAATAATGTGGTGAAATGTGTTCAACCTTGGTTTTCCATGTACATATGTGCTAACCAAACATAGATAGATAAAAAAGTCCATTGGTCCATCCTCGTACGGAGAAAGCTATAAGGGTAGATCTGCGGCCCCCCCAGATCTAGGGTTTCGGAGGTGAATGACCGTCGGAGGGCCGGAATCATTGGAAAACCTGCATGTGGAGCTATGTTATGTTTATAAGTGTGATTTAATGTTTTTAGATGGAATATGTAGATCATGTGTCTGACGTTGTTCACGGACATGGGCTAACACTTAGTAAAATCGTCGATCCGTATGTGCAAACTCCCGGTACGTGTCTACCGGTGTGAATAATGTGGTGAAATGTGTTCAACCTTGGTTTTCCATGTACATATGTGCTAAACAAACATAGATATATAAAAAAAGTCCATTGGTCCATCCTCGTACGGAGAAAGCTATAAGGGTAGATCTGCGGGCCCCCCTGATCTAGGGTTTCGGAGGTGAATGACCGTCGGAGGGCCGGAATCATTGGAAAACCTGCATGTGGAGCTATGTTATGTTTATAAGTGTGATTTAATGTTTGTAGATGGGATATGTAGGTCATGTGTCTAACGTTTTTCACGGACATGGGCTAACACTTAGTAAAATCGTCGATCCGTATGTGGAAACTCCCGGTACGTGTCTACCGGTGTGAATAATGTGGTGAAATGTGTTCAACCTTGGTTTTCCATGTACATATGTGCTAACCAAATATATATAGATAAAAAAGTCCATCGGTCCATCCTCGTACGGAGAAAGCTATAAGGGTAGATCTGCGCCCCCCCCCGAATCTAGGGTTTCGGAGGTGAATGACCGTCGGAGGGCCGGAATCGTTGGAAACCCTGCATGTGGAGCTAGGTTATGTTTATAAGTGTGATTTAATGTTTGTAGATGGCATATGTAGGTCATGTGTCTGATGTTGTTCACGGACATGGGCTAACACTTAGTAAAATCATCGATCCGTATGTGGAAACTCCCGGTACGGGTCTACCGGTGTGAATAATGTGGTGAAATGTGTTCAACCTTGGTTTTCCATGTACATATGTGCTAAAAAACATAGATATATAAAAAAGTCCATTGGTCCATCCTCGTACGGAGAAAGCTATAAGGGTAGATCTGCGGGCCCCCCAGATCTAGGGTTTCAGAGGTGAATGACCGTCGGAGGGCCGGAATCATTGGAAACCCTGCATGTGGAGCTAGGTTATGTTTATACGTGTGATTTTATGTTTGTAGATGGCATATGTAGGTCATGTGTCTGACGTTGTTCACGGACATGGGCTAACACTTAGTAAAATCGTCGATCCGTATGTGGAAACTCCCGGTACGGGTCTAAAGGTGTGAATAATGTGGTGAAATGTGTTCAACCTTGGTTTTCCATGTACATATATTCTAACCAAACATAGATAGATAAAAAAGTCCATTGGTCCATCCTCGTATGGAGAAAGCTATAAGGGTAGATCTGCGGGCCCCCCAGATCTAGGATTTCGGAGGTGAATTACCGTCGGAGGGCCGGAATCGTTGGAAACCCTGCATGTGGAGCTAGGTTATGTTTATAAGTGTGATTTAATGTTTGTAGATGGCATATGTAGGTCATGTGTCTGATGTTGTTCACAGACATGGGCTAACACTTAGTAAAATCGTCGATCTGTATGTGGAAACTCCCGGTACGGGTCTACCGGTGTGAATAATGTGGTGAAATGTGTTCAACCTTGGTTTTCCATGTACATATGTGCTAAACAAACATAGATATATAAAAAAGTCCATTGGTCCATCCTCGTACGGAGAAAGCTATAAGGGTAGATCTGCGGGCCCCCCAGATCTAGGGTTTCGGAGGTGAATGACCGTCGGAGGGCCAGAATCATTGGAAACCCTGCATGTGGAGCTAGGTTATGTTTATAAGTGTGATTTAATGTTTGTAGATGGCATATGTAGGTCATGTGTCTGACGTTGTTCACGGACATGGGCGAACACTTAGTAAAATCGTCGATCCGTATGTGGACACTCCCGGTACGTGTCTACCGGTGTGAATAATGTGGTGAAATGTGTTCAATCTTGGTTTTCCATGTACATATATGCTAAACAAACATAGATAGATAAAAAAGTCCATTGGTCCATCCTCGTATGGAGAAAGCTATAAGGGTAGACCTGCGGGCCCCCCGATCTAGGGTTTCGGAGGTGAATGACCGTCGGAGGGCCGGAATCATTGGAAACCCTGCATGTGGAGCTAGGTTATGTTTATAAGTGTGATTTAATGTTTGTAGATGGCATATGTAGGTCATGTGTCTGACCTTGTTCACGGACATGGGCTAACACTTAGTAAAATCGTCGATCCGTATGTGGAAACTCCCGGTACGGGTCTACCGGTGTGAATAATGTGGTGAAATGTGTTCAACCTTGGTTTTCCATGTACATATGTGCTAAACAAACATAGATAGATAAAAAAAGTCCATTGGTCCATCCTCGTACGGAGAAAGCTATAAGGGTAGATCTGCGGGGGCCCCCGATCTAGGGTTTCGGAGGTGAATGACCGTCGGAGGGCCGGAATCATTGGAAAACCTTCATGTGGAGCTATGTTATGTTTATAAGTGTGATTTAATGTTTGTAGATGGAATATGTAGATCATGTGTCTGACGTTGTTCACGGACATGGGCTAACACTTAGTAAAATCGTCGATCCGTATGTGGAAACTCCCGGTACGTGTCTACCGGTGTGAATAATGTGGTGAAATGTGTTCAACCTTGCTTTTCCATGTACATATGTGCTAAACAAACATAGATAGATAAAAAAGTCCATTCGCCCATCCTCGTACGGAGAAAGCTATAAGGGTAGATCTGCGGGGCCCCCTGATCTAGGGTTTCGGAGGTGCATGACCGTCGGAGGGCCGGAATCATTGGAAAACCTGCATGTGGAGCTATGTTATGTTTATAAGTGTGATTTAATGTTTGTAGATGGGATATGTAGGTCATGTGTCTGACATTGTTCACGGACATGGGCTAACACTTAGTAAAATCGTCGATCCGTATGTGGAAACTCCCGGTACGAGTCTACCGGTGTGAATAATATGGTGAAATGTGTTCAGCCTTGGTTTTACATGTACATATGTGCTAACCAAACATAGATAGATAAAAAAGTCCATTGGTCCATCCTCGTACGGAGAAAGCTATAAGGGTAGATCTTCGCCCCCCCCCCCCGATCTAGGGTTTCGGAGGTGAATGACCGTCGGAGGGCCGGAATCATTGGAAACCCTGCATGTGGAGCTAGGTTATGTTTATAAGTGTGATTTTATGTTTGTAGATGGCATATGTAGGTCATGTGTCTGACGTTGTTCACGGACATGGGCTAACACTTAGTAAAATCGTCGATCCGTATGTGGAAACTCCCGGTACGGGTCTAAAGGTGTGAATAATGTGGTGAAATGTGTTCAACCTTGGTTTTCCATGTACATATATTCTAACCAAACATAGATAGATAAAAAAGTCCATTGGTCCATCCTCGTATGGAGAAAGCTATAAGGGTAGATCTGCGGGCCCCCCAGATCTAGGATTTCGGAGGTGAATGACCGTCGGAGGGCCGGAATCGTTGGAAACCCTGCATGTGGAGCTAGGTTATGTTTATAAGTGTGATTTAATGTTTGTAGATGGCATATGTAGGTCATGTGTCTGATGTTGTTCACAGACATGGGCTAACACTTAGTAAAATCGTCGATCTGTATGTGGAAACTCCCGGTACGGGTCTACCGGTGTGAATAATGTGGTGAAATGTGTTCAACCTTGGTTTTCCATGTACATATGTGCTAAACAAACATAGATATATAAAAAAGTCCATTGGTCCATCCTCGTACGGAGAAAGCTATAAGGGTAGATCTGCGGGCCCCCCAGATCTAGGGTTTCGGAGGTGAATGACCGTCGGAGGGCCAGAATCATTGGAAACCCTGCATGTGGAGCTAGGTTATGTTTATAAGTGTGATTTAATGTTTGTAGATGGCATATGTAGGTCATGTGTCTGACGTTGTTCACGGACATGGGCTAACACTTAGTAAAATCGTCGATCCGTATGTGGAAACTCCCGGTACGGGGCTAAAGGTGTGAATAATGTGGTGAAATGTGTTCAACCTTGGTTTTCCATGTACATATATGATAACCAAACATAGATAGATAAAAAAGTCCATTGGTCCATCCTCGTACGGAGAAAGCTATAAGGGTAGATCTGCGGGCCCCGCAGATCTAGGGTTTCGGAGGTGACTGACCGTCGGAGGGCCGGAATCATTGGAAACCCTGCATGTGGAGCTAGGTTATGTTTATAAGTGTGATTTAATGTTTGTAGATGGCATATGTAGGTCATGTGTCTCACGTTGTTCACGGACATTGGCTAACACTTAGTAAAATCGTCGATCCGTATGTGGAAACTCACGTTACGGGTCTACCGGTGTGAATAATGTGGTGAAATGTGTTCAACCTTGGTTTTCCATGTACATATGTGCTAAACAAACATAGATAGATAAAAAAGTCCATTGGTCCATCCTCGTACGGAGAAAGCTATAAGGGTAGATCTGCGGGGGCCCCAGATCTAGGGTTTCGGAGGTGAATGACCGTCGGAGGGCCGGAATAATTGGAAAACCTGCATGTGGAGCTATGTTATGTTTATAAGTGTGATTTAATGTTTGTAGATGGGATATGTAGGTCATGTGTCTGACGTTGTTCACGGACATGGGCTAACACTTAGTAAAATCGTCGATCCGTATGTGGAAACTCCCGGTACGAGTCTACCGGTGTGAATAATGTGGTGAAATGTGTTCAGCCTTGGTTTTACATGTACATATGTGCTAAACAAACATAGATAGATAAAAAAGTCCATTGGTCCATCCTCGTACGGAGAAAGCTATAAGGGTAGATCTTCGCCCCCCCCCCCCCCCGATCTAGGGTTTCGGAGGTGAATGACCGTCGGAGGGCCGGAATCATTGGAAACCCTGCATGTGGAGCTAGGTTATGTTTATATGTGTGATTTAATGTTTGTAGATGGCATATGTAGGTCATGTGTGTGACGTTGTTCACGGACATGGGCTAACACTTAGTAAAATCGTCGATCCGTATGTGGAAACTCCCGGTACGTGTCTACCGGTGTGAATAATGTGGTGAAATGTGTTCAACCTTGGTTTTCCATGTACATATATGCTAAACAAACATAGATAGATAAAAAAGTCCATTGGTCCATCCTCGTACGGAGAAAGCTATAAGGGTAGATCTGCGGGCCCCCCAGATCTAGGGTTTCGGAGGTGAATGACCGTCGGAGGGCCGGAATCATTGGAAACCCTGCATGTGGAGCTAGGTTATGTTTATATGTGTGATTTAATGTTTGTAGATGGCATATGTAGGTCATGTGTGTGACGTTGTTCACGGACATGGGCTAACACTTAGTAAAATCGTCGATCCGTATGTGGAAACTCCCGGTACGTGTCTACCGGTGTGAATAATGTGGTGAAATGTGTTCAACCTTGGTTTTCCATGTACATATGTGCTAACCAAATATATATAGATAAAAAAGTCCATCGGTCCATCCTCGTACGGAGAAAGCTATAAGGGTAGATCTGCGCCCCCCCCCCCCCGAATCTAGGGTTTCGGAGGTGAATGACCGTCGGAGGGCCGGAATCGTTGGAAACCCTGCATGTGGAGCTAGGTTATGTTTATAAGTGTGATTTAATGTTTGTAGATGGCATATGTAGGTCATGTGTCTGACGTTGTTCACGGACATGGGCTTACACTTAGTAAAATCGTCGATCCGTATGTGGAAACTCCTGGTACGGGTCTACCGGTGTGAATAATGTGGTGAAATGTGTTCAACCTAGGTTTTCCATGTACATATGTGCTAAACAAACATAGATAGATAAAAAATTCCATTGGTCCATCCTCGTACGGAGAAAGCTATAAGGGTAGATATGCGGGCCCCCCAGATCTAGGGTTTCGGAGGAGAATGACCGTCGGAGGGCCGGAATCATTGGAAACCCTGCATGTGGAGCTAGGTTATGTTTATAGGTGTGATTTAATGTTTGTAGATGTCATATGTAGGTCATGTGTGTGACGTTGTTCACGGACATGGGCTAACACTTAGTAAAATCGTCGATCCGTCTGTGGAAACTCCCGGTACGTGTCTACCAGTGTGAATAATTTGGTGAAATGTGTTCAACCTTGGTTTTCCATGTACATATGTGCTAACCAAACATAGATAGATAAAAAAGTCCATTGGTCCATCCTCGTACGGAGAAAGCTATAAGGGTAGATCTGCGGCCCCCCCAGATCTAGGATTTCGGAGGTGAATGACCGTCGGAGGGCCGGAATCATTGGAAAACCTGCTTGTGGAGCTATGTTATGTTTATAAGTGTGATTTAATGTTTGTAGATGGAATATGTAGATCATGTGTCTGACGTTGTTCACGGACATGGGCTAACACTTAGTAAAATCGTCGATCCGTATGTGGAAACTCCCGGTACGTGTCTACCGGTGTGAATAATGTGGTGAAATGTGTTCAACCTTGGTTTTCCATGTACATATGTGCTAAACAAACATAGATAGATAAAAAAAGACCATTGGTCCATCCTCGTACGGAGAAAGCTATAAGGGTAGATCTGCGGGCCCCCCTGATCTAGGGTTTCGGAGGTGAATGACCGTCGGAGGGCCGGAATCATTGGAAAACCTGCATGTGGAGCTATGTTATGTTTATAAGTGTGATTTAATGTTTGTAGATGGGATATGTAGGTCATGTGTCTGACGTTGTTCACGGACATGGGCTAACACTTAGTAAAATCGTCGATCCGTATGTGGAAACTCCCGGTACGAGTCTACCGGTGTGAATAATGTGGTGAAATGTGTTCAGCCTTGGTTTTACATGTACATATGTGCTAAACAAACATAGATAGATAAAAAAGTCCATTGGTCCATCCTCGTACGGAGAAAGCTATAAGGGTAGATCTTCGCCCCCCCCGATCTAGGGTTTCGGAGGTGAATGACCGTCGGAGGGCCGGAATCATTGGAAACCCTGCATGTGGAGCTAGGTTATGTTTATAAGTGTGATTTAATGTTTGTAGATGGCATATGTAGGTCATGTGTCTGACGTTGTTCACGGACATGGGCGAACACTTAGTAAAATCGTCGATCCGTATGTGGAAACTCCCGGTACGTGTCTACCGGTGTGAATAATGTGGTGAAATGTGTTCAACCTTGGTTTTCCATGTACATATATGCTAAACAAACATAGATAGATAAAAAAGTCCATTGGTCCATCCTCGTACGGAGAAAGCTATAAGGGTAGATCTGCGCGCCCCCCAGATCTAGGGTTTCGGAGGTGAATGACCGTCGGAGGGCCGGAATCATTGGAAACCCTGCATGTGGAGCTAGGTTATGTTTATACGTGTGATTTTATGTTTGTAGATGGCATATGTAGGTCATGTGTCTGACCTTGTTCACGGACATGGGCTAACACTTAGTAAAATCGTCGATCCGTATGTGGAAACTCCCGGTACGGGTCTACCGGTGTGAATAATGTGGTGAAATGTGTTCAACCATGGTTTTCCATGTACATATGTGCTAACCAAACATAGATAGATAAAAAAGTCCATTGGTCCATCCTCGTACGGAGAAAGCTATAAGGGTAGATCTGCGGGCCCCCCAGATCTAGGATTTCGGAGGTGAATTACCGTCGGAGGGCCGGAATCGTTGGAAACCCTGCATGTGGAGCTAGGTTATGTTTATAAGTGTGATTCAATGTTTGTAGATGGCATATGTAGGTCATGTGTCTGACATTGTTCACGGACATGGGCTAACACTTAGTAAAATCGTCGATCCGTATGTGGAAACTCCCGGTACGTGTCTACCGGTGTGAAAAATGTGGTGAAATGTGTTCAACCTTGGTTTTCCATGTACATATGGTCTAAACAAACATAGATAGATAAAAAAAGTCCATTGGTCCATCCTCGTACGGAGAAAGCTATAAGGGTAGATCTGCGGGCCCCCCAGATCTAGGGTTTCGGAGGTGAATGACCATCGGAGGGCCGGAATCATTGGAAACCCTGCATGTGGATCTAGGTTATGTTTATAAGTGTGATTTAATGTTTGTAGATGGCATATGTAGGTCATGTGTCTGACGTTGTTCACGGACATGGGCTAACACTTAGTAAAATCGTCGATCCGTATGTGGAAACTCCCGATACGTGTCTACCGGTGTGAATAATGTGGTGAAATGTGTTCAACCTTGGTTTTCCATGTACATATGTGCTAAACAAACATAGATAGATAAAAAAGTCTATTGGTCCATCCTCGTACGGAGAAAGCTATAAGGGTAGATCTGCGGGCCCCCCAGATCTAGGGTTTCGGAGGTGAATGACCGTCGGAGGGACGGAATCATTGGAAAACCTGCATGTGGATCTAGGTTATGTTTATAAGTGTGATTTAATTTTTGTAGATGGCATATGTAGGTCATGTGTCTGACGTTGTTCACGGACATTGGCTAACACTTAGTAAAATCGTCGATCCGTATGTGGAAACTCCCGGTACGGGTCTAAAGTTGTGAATAATGTGGTGAAATGTGTTCAACCTTGGTTTTCCATGTACATATGTGCTAACCAAACATATATAGATAAAAAAAGTGCATTGGTCCATCCTCGTACGGAGAAAGCTATAAGGGTAGATCTGCGGGGCCCCCAGATCTAGGGTTTCGGAGGTGAATGACCGTCGGAGGGCCGGAATCATTGGAAACCCTGCATGTGGAGCTAGGTTATGTTTATAAGTGTGATTTAATGTTTGTAGATGGCATATGTAGGTCATGTGTCTGACGTTGTTCACGGACATGGGCGAACACTTAGTAAAATCGTCGATCCGTATGTGGAAACTCCCGGTACGTGTCTACCGGTGTGAATAATGTGGTGAAATGTGTTCAACCTTGGTTTTCCATGTACATATATGCTAAACAAACATAGATAGATAAAAAAAGTCCATTGGTCCATCCTCGTACGGAGAAAGCTATAAGGGTAGACCTGCGGGCCCCCAGATCTAGGGTTTCGGAGGTGAATGACCGTCGGAGGGCCGGAATGATTGGAAACCCTGCATGTGGAGCTAGGTTATGTTTATAAGTGTGATTTAATGTTTGTAGATGGCATATGTAGGTCATGTGTCTGACGTTGTTCACGGACATGGGCTAACACTTAGTAAAATCGTCGATCCGTATGTGGAAACTCCCGGTACGGGTCTACCGGTGTGAATAATGTGGTGAAATGTGTTCAACCATGGTTTTCCATGTACATATGTGCTAACGAAACATAGATAGATAAAAAAGTCCATTGGTCCATCCTCGTACGGAGAAAGCTATATGGGTAGATCTGCGGGCCCCCAGATCTAGGGTTTCGGAGGTGAATGACTGTCGGAGGGCCGGAATCATTGGAAACCCTGCATGTGGAGCTAGGTTATGTTTATAGGTGTGATTTAATGTTTGTAGATGGCATACGTAGGTCATGTGTCTGACGTTGTTCACGGACATGGGCTAACACTTAGTATAATCGTCGATCCGTATGTGGAAACTCCTGGTACGGGTCTACCGGTGTGAATAATGTGGTGAAATGTGTTCAAACTAGGTTTTCCATGTACATATGTGCTAAACAAACATAGATAGATAAAAAAGTACATTGGTCCATCCTCGTACGGAGAAAGCTATAAGGGTAGATCTGCGGGCCCCCAGATCTAGGGTTTCGAAGGAGAATGACCGTCGGAGGGCCGGAATCATTGGAAACCCTGCATGTGGAGCTAGGTTATGTTTATAGGTGTGATTTAATGTTTGTAGATGGCATACGTAGGTCATGTGTCTGACGTTGTTCACGGACATGGGCTAACACTTAGTAAAATCGTCGATCCGTATGTGGAAACTCCCGGTACGTGTCTACCGGTGTGAATAATGTGGTGAAATGTGTTCAACCTTGGTTTTCCATGTACATATGTGCTAACCAAACATAGATAGATAAAAAAGTCCATTGGTCCATCCTCGTACGGAGAAAGCTATAAGGGTAGATCTGCGGGGCCCCCAGATCTAGGGTTTCGGAGGTGAATGACCGTCGGAGGGCCGGAATCATTGGAAACCCTGCATGTGGATCTAGGTTATGTTTATAAGTGTGATTTAATGTTTGTAGATGGCATATGTAGGTCATGTGTCTGACGTTGTTCACGGACATGGGCTAACACTTAGTAAAATCGTCGATCCGTATGTGGAAACTCCCGGTACGGGTCTACCGGTGTGAATAATGTGGTGAAATGTGTTCAACCTTGGTTTTCCATGTACATATGTGCTAAAAAAACATAGATAGATAAAAAAGTCTATTGGTCCATCCTCGTACGGAGAAAGCTATAAGGGTAGATCTGCGGGCCCCCCAGATCTAGGGTTTCGGAGGTGAATGACAGTCGGAGGGCCGGAATCATTGGAAACCCTGCATGTGGAGCTAGGTTATGTTTATAGGTGTGATTTAATGTTTGTAGATGGCATACGTAGGTCATGTGTCTGACGTTGTTCACGGACATGGGCTAACACTTAGTAAAATCGTCGATCCGTATGTGGAAACTCCCGGTACGTGTCTACCGGTGTGAAAAATGTGGTGAAATGTGTTCAACCTTGGTTTTCCATGTACATATGGTCTAAACAAACATAGATAGATAAAAAAAGTCCATTGGTCCATCCTCGTACGGAGAAAGCTATAAGGGTAGATCTGCGGGCCCCCCAGATCTAGGGTTTCGGAGGTGAATGACCATCGGAGGGCCGGAATCATTGGAAACCCTGCATGTGGATCTAGGTTATGTTTATAAGTGTGATTTAATGTTTGTAGATGGCATATGTAGGTCATGTGTCTGACGTTGTTCACGGACATGGGCTAACACTTAGTAAAATCGTCGAGCCGTATGTGGAAACTCCCGATACGTGTCTACCGGTGTGAATAATGTGGTGAAATGTGTTCAACCTTGGTTTTCCATGTACATATGTGCTAAACAAACATAGATAGATAAAAAAGTCTATTGGTCCATCCTCGTACGGAGAAAGCTATAAGGGTAGATCTGCGGGCCCCCCAGATCTAGGGTTTCGGAGGTGAATGACCGTCGGAGGGACGGAATCATTGGAAACCCTGCATGTGGATCTAGGTTATGTTTATAAGTGTGATTTAATTTTTGTAGATGGCATATGTAGGTCATGTGTCTGACGTTGTTCACGGACATTGGCTAACACTTAGTAAAATCGTCGATCCGTATGTGGAAACTCCCGGTACGGGTCTAAAGTTGTGAATAATGTGGTGAAATGTGTTCAACCTTGGTTTTCCATGTACATATGTGCTAACCAAACATATATAGATAAAAAAAGTGCATTGGTCCATCCTCGTACGGAGAAAGCTATAAGGGTAGATCTGCGGGCCCCCCAGATCTAGGGTTTCGGAGGTGAATGACCGTCGGAGGGCCGGAATCATTGGAAACCCTGCATGCGGAGCTAGGTTATGTTTATAGGTGTGATTTAATGTTTGTAGATGGCATACGTAGGTCATCTGTCTGACGTTGTTCACGGACATGGGCTAACACTTAGTAAAATCGTCGATCCGTATGTGGAAACTCCCGGTACGGGTCTACCGGTGTGAATAATGTGGTGAAATGTGTTCAACCTTGGTTTTCCATGTACATATGTGCTAACCAAACATAGATAGATAAAAAATTCCATTGGTCCATCCTCGTACGGAGAAAGCTATAAGGGTAGATCTGCGGCCCCCCCAGATCAGGGGTTTCGGAGGTTAATGACCGTCGGAGGGCCGGAATCATTGGAAACCCTGCATGTGGAGCTAGGTTATGTTTATAAGTGTGATTTAATGTTTTTAGATGGGATATGTAGGTCATGTGTCTGACGTTGTTCACGGACATGGGCTAACACTTAGTAAAATCGTCGATCCGTATGTGGAAACTCCCGGTACGAGTCTACCGGTGTGAATAATGTGGTGAAATGTGTTCAGCCTTGGTTTTACATGTACATATGTGCTAAACAAACATAGATAGATAAAAAAGTCCATTGGTCCATCCTCGTACGGAGAAAGCTATAAGGGTAGATCTTGGCCCCCCCCCCGATCTAGGGTTTCGGAGGTGAATGACCGTCGGAGGGCCGGAATCATTGGAAACCCTGCATGTGGAGCTAGGTTATGTTTATAAGTGTGATTTAATGTTTGTAGATGGCATATGTAGGTCATGTGTCTGACGTTGTTCACGGACATGGGCTAACACTTAGTAAAATCGTCGATCCGTATGTGGAAACTCCCGGTACGTGTCTACCGGTGTGAATAATGTGGTGAAATGTGTTCAACCTTGGTTTTCCATGAACATATATGCTAAACAAACATAGATAGATAAAAAAGTCCATTGGTCCATCCTCGTACGGAGAAAGCTATAAGGGTAGATCTGCGGGCCCCCAGATCTAGGGTTTCGGAGGTGAATGACCGTCGGAGGGCCGGAATCATTGGAAACCCTGCATGTGGAGCTAGGTTATGTTTATATGTGTGATTTAATGTTTGTAGATGGCATATGTAGGTCATGTGTGTGACGTTGTTTACGGACATGGCCTAACACTTAGTAAAATCGTCGATCCGTATGTGGAAACTCCCGGTACGGGTCTACCGGTGTGAATAATGTGGTGAAATGTGTTCAACCTTGGTTTTCCATGTACATATGTGCTAACCAAATATATATAGATAAAAAAGTCCATCGGTCATCCTCGTACGGACAAAGCTATAAGGGTAGATCTGCGCGCCCCCCAGATCTAGGGTTTCGGAGGTGAATGACCGTCGGAGGGCCGGAATCGTTGGAAACCCTGCATGTGGAGCTAGGTTATGTTTATAAGTGTGATTTAATGTTTGTAGATGGCATATGTAGGTCATGTGTCTGACGTTGTTCACGGACATGGGCTAACACTTAGTAAAATCCTCGATCCGTATGTGGAAACTCCTGGTACGGGTCTACCGGTGTGAATAATGTGGTGAAATGTGTTCAACCTAGGTTTTCCATGTACATATGTGCTAAACAAACATAGATAGATAAAAAAGTCCATTGGTCCATCCTCGTACGGAGAAAGCTATAAGGGTAGATCTGCGGGCCCCCCAGATCTAGGGTTTCGGAGGAGAATGACCGTCGGAGGGCCGGAATGATTGGAAACCCTGCATGTGGAGCTAGGTTATGTTTATAGGTGTGATTTAATGTTTGTAGATGTCATATGTAGGTCATGTGTGTGACGTTGTTCACGGACATGGGCTAACACTTAGTAAAATCGTCGATCCGTATGTGGAAACTCCCGGTACGTGTCTACCGGTGTGAATAATGTGGTGAAATGTGTTCAACCTTGGTTTTCCATGTACATATGTGCTAACCAAACATAGATAGATAAAAAAGTCCATTGGTCCATCCTCGTACGGAGAAAGCTATAAGGGTAGATCTGCGGCCCCCCCAGATCTAGGGTTTCGGAGGTGAATGACCGTCGGAGGGCCGGAATCATTGGAAAACCTGCATGTGGAGCTATGTTATGTTTATAAGTGTGATTTAATGTTTTTAGATGGAATATGTAGATCATGTGTCTGACGTTGTTCACGGACATGGGCTAACACTTAGTAAAATCGTCGATCCGTATGTAGAAACTCCCGGTACGTGTCTACCGGTGTGAATAATGTGGTGAAATGTGTTCAACCTTGGTTTTCCATGTACATATGTGCTAAACAAACATAGATAGATAAAAAAAGTCCATTGGTCCATCCTCGTACGGAGAAAGCTATAAGGGTAGATCTGCGGGGCCCCCTGATCTAGGGTTTCGGAGGTGAATGACCGTCGGAGGGCCGGAATCATTGGAAAACCTGCATGTGGAGCTATGTTATGTTTATAAGTGTGATTTAATGTTTGTAGATGGGATATGTAGGTCATGTGTCTGACGTTTTTCACGGACATGGGCTAACACTTAGTAAAATCGTCGATCCGTATGTGGAAACTCCCGGTACGAGTCTACCGGTGTGAATAATGTGGTGAAATGTGTTCAGCCTTGGTTTTACATGTACATATGTGCTAAACAAACATAGATAGATAAAAAAGTCCATTGGTCCGTCCTCGTACGGAGAAAGCTATAAGGGTAGATCTTCGCCCCCCCCCCCCAATCTAGGGTTTCGGAGGTGAATGACCGTCGGAGGCCGGAATCATTGGAAACCCTGCATGTGGAGCTAGGTTATGTTTATATGTGTGATTTAATGTTTGTAGATGGCATATGTAGGTCATGTGTCTGACGTTGTTCACGGACATGGGCTAACACTTAGTAAAATCGTCGATCCGTATGTGGAAACTCCCGGTACGTGTCTACCGGTGTGAATAATGTGGTGAAATGTGTTCAACCTTGGTTTTCCATGTACATATGTGCTAAACAAACATAGATAGATAAAAAAGTACATTGGTCCATCCTCGTACGGAGAAAGCTATAAGAGTAGATCTGCGGGCCCCCCGATCTAGGGTTTCGGAGGTGAATGACCGTTGGAGGGCCGGAATCGTTGGAAACCCTGCATGTGGAGCTAGGTTATGTTTATAAGTGTGATTTAATGTTTGTAGATGGCATATGTAGGTCATGTGTCTGATGTTGTTCACGGACATGGGCTAACACTTAGTAAAATCATCGATCCGTATGTGGAAACTCCCGGTACGGGTCTACCGGTGTGAATAATGTGGTGAAATGTGTTCAACCTTGGTTTTCCATGTACATATGTGCTAAAAAACATAGATATAAAAAAAAGTCCATTGGTCCATCCTCGTACGGAGAAAGCTATAAGGGTAGATCTGCGGGCCCCCCAGATCTAGGGTTTCGGAGGTGAATGACCGTCGGAGGGCCGGAATCATTGGAAACCCTGCATGTGGAGCTAGGTTATGTTTATAAGTGTGATTTTATGTTTGTAGATGGCATATGTAGGTCATGTGTCTGACGTTGTTCACGGACATGGGCTAACACTTAGTAAAATCGTCGATCCGTATGTGGAAACTCCCGGTACGGGTCTAAAGGTGTGAATAATGTGGTGAAATGTGTTCAACCTTGGTTTTCCATGTACATATATTCTAACCAAACATAGATAGATAAAAAAGTCCATTGGTCCATCCTCGTATGGAGAAAGCTATAAGGGTAGATCTGCGGTCCCCCAGATCTAGGATTTCGGAGGTGAATGACCGTCGGAGGGCCGGAATCGTTGGAAACCCTGCATGTGGAGCTAGGTTATGTTTATAAGTGTGATTTAATTTTTGTAGATGGCATATGTAGGTCATGTGTCTGATGTTGTTCACAGACATGGGCTAACACTTAGTAAAATCGTCGATCTGTATGTGGAAACTCCCGGTACGGGTCTACCGGTGTGAATAATGTGGTGAAATGTGTTCAACCTTGGTTTTCCATGTACATATGTGCTAAACAAACATAGATATATAAAAAAGTCCATTGGTCCATCCTCGTACGGAGAAAGCTATAAGGGTAGATCTGCGGGCCCCCCAGATCTAGGGTTTCGGAGGTGAATGACCGTCGGAGGGCCAGAATCATTGGAAACCCTGCATGTGGAGCTAGGTTATGTTTATAAGTGTGATTTAATGTTTGTAGATGGCATATGTAGGTCATGTGTCTGACGTTGTTCACGGACATGGGCGAACACTTAGTAAAATCGTCGATCCGTATGTGGAAACTCCCGGTACGTGTCTACCGGTGTGAATAATGTGGTGAAATGTGTTCAACCTTGGTTTTCCATGTACATATATGCTAAACAAACATAGATAGATAAAAAAGTCCATTGGTCCATCCTCGTACGGAGAAAGCTATAAGGGTAGACCTGCGGGCCCCCCGATCTAGGGTTTCGGAGGTGAATGGCCGTCGGAGGGCCGGAATCATTGGAAACCCTGCATGTGGAGCTAGGTTATGTTTATAAGTGTGATTTAATGTTTGTAGATGGCATATGTAGGTCATGTGTCTGACCTTGTTCACGGACATGGGCTAACACTTAGTAAAATCGTCGATCCGTATGTGGAAACTCCCGGTACGAGTCTACCGGTGTGAATAATGTGGTGAAATGTGTTCAACCTAGGTTTTCCATGTACATATGTGCTAAACAAACATAGATAGATAAAAAAAGTCCATTGGTCCATCCTCGTACGGAGAAAGCTATAAGGGTAGATCTGCGGGGGCCCCCGATCTAGGGTTTCGGAGGTGAATGACCGTCGGAGGGCCGGAATCATTGGAAAACCTGCATGTGGAGCTATGTTATGTTTATAAGTGTGATTTAATGTTTGTAGATGGAATATGTAGATCATGTGTCTGACGTTGTTCACGGACATGGGCTAACACTTAGTAAAATCGTCGATCCGTATGTGGAAACTCCCGGTGCGTGTCTACCGGTGTGAATAATGTGGTGAAATGTGTTCAACCTTGGTTTTCCATGTACATATGTGCTAAACAAACATAGATAGATAAAAAAGTACATTGGTCCATCCTCGTACGGAGAAAGCTATAAGGGTAGATCTGCGGGGCCCCCTGATCTAGGGTTTCGGAGGTGAATGACCGTCGGAGGGCCGGAATCATTGGAAAACCTGCATGTGGAGCTATGTTATGTCTATAAGTGTGATTTAATGTTTGTAGATGGGATATGTAGGTCATGTGTCTGACATTGTTCACGGACATGGGCTAACACTTAGTAAAATCGTCGATCCGTATGTGGAAACTCCCGGTACGAGTCTACCGGTGTGACTAATGTGGTGAAATGTGTTCAGCCTTGGTTTTACATGTACATATGTGCTAAACAAACATAGATAGATAAAAAAGTCCATTGGTCCATCCTCGTACGGAGAAAGCTATAAGGGTAGATCTTCGCCCCCCCCCCCCCCCGATCTAGGGTTTCGGAGGTGAATGACCGTCGGAGGGCCGGAATCATTGGAAACCCTGCATGTGGAGCTAGGTTATGTTTATAAGTGTGATTTTATGTTTGTAGATGGCATATGTAGGTCATGTGTCTGACGTTGTTCACAGCCATGGGCTAACACTTAGTAAAATCGTCGATCCGTATGTGGAAACTCCCGGTACGGGGCTAAAGGTGTGAATAATGTGGTGAAATGTGTTCAACCTTGGTTTTCCATGTACATATATTCTAACCAAACATAGATAGATAAAAAAGTCCATTGGTCCATCCTCGTATGGAGAAAGCTATAAGGGTAGATCTGCGGGCCCCCCAGATCTAGGATTTCGGAGGTGAATGACCGTCGGAGGGCCGGAATCGTTGGAAACCCTGCATGTGGAGCTAGGTTATGTTTATAAGTGTGATTTAATGTTTGTAGATGGCATATGTAGGTCATGTGTCTGATGTTGTTCACAGACATGGGCTAACACTTAGTAAAATCGTCGATCTGTATGTGGAAACTCCCGGTACGGGTCTACCGGTGTGAATAATGTGGTGAAATGTGTTCAACCTTGGTTTTCCATGTACATATGTGCGAAACAAACATAAATATATAAAAAAGTCCATTGGTCCATCCTCGTACGGAGAAAGCTATAAGGGTAGATCTGCGGGCCCCCCAGATCTAGGGTTTCGGAGGTCAATGACCGTCGGAGGGCCAGAATCATTGGAAACCCTGCATGTGGAGCTAGGTTATGTTTATAGGTGTGATTTAATGTTTGTAGATGGCATACGTAGGTCATGTGTCTGACGTTGTTCACGGACATGGGCTAACACTTAGTAAAATCGTCGATCCGTATGTGGAAACTCACGGTACGTGTCTACCGGTGTGAATAATGTGGTGAAATGTGTTCAACCTTGGTTTTCCATGTACATATATGCTAAACAAACATAGATAGATAAAAAAGTCCATTGGTCCATCCTCGTACGGAGAAATCTATAAGGGTAGATCTGCGGGCCCCCAGATCTAGGGTTTCGGAGGTGAATGACTGTCGGAGGGCCGGAATCATTGGAAACCCTGCATGTGGAGCTAGGTTATGTTTATAAGTGTGATTCAATGTTTGTAGATGGCATATGTAGGTCATGTGTCTGACGTTGTTCACGGACATGGGCTAACACTTAGTAAAATCGTCGATCCGTATGTGGAAACTCCTGGTACGGGTCTACCGGTGTGAATAATGTGGTGAAATGTGTTCAACCTAGGTTTTCCATGTACATATGTGCTAAAAAAACATAGATAGATAAAAAAGTACATTGGTCCATCCTCGTACGGAGAAAGCTATAAGGGTAGATCTGCGGGCCCCATATCTAGGGTTTCGAAGGTGAATGACCGTCGGAGGGCCGGAATCATTGGAAACCCTGCATGTGGAGCTAGGTTATGTTTATAGGTGTGATTTAATGTTTGTAGATGGCATACGTAGGTCATGTGTCTGACGTTGTTCACGGACATGGGCTAACACTTAGTAAAATCGTCGATCCGTATGTGGAAACTCCCGGTACGTGTCTACCGGTGTGAATAATGTGGTGAAATGTGTTCAACCTTGGTTTTCCATGTACATATGTGCTAACCAAACATAGATAGATAAAAAATTCCATTGGTCCATCCTCGTACGGAGAAAGCTATAAGGGTAGATCTGCGGCCCCCCCAGATCAGGGGTTTCGGAGGTTAATGACCGTCGGAGGGCCGGAATCATTGGAAACCCTGCATGTGGAGCTAGGTTATGTTTATAAGTGTGATTTAATGTTTGTAGATGGGATATGTAGGTCATGTGTCTGACGTTGTTCACGGACATGGGCTAACACTTAGTAAAATCGTCGATCCGTATGTGGAAACTCCCGGTATGAGTCTACCGGTGTGAATAATGTGGTGAAATGTGTTCAGCCTTGGTTTTACATGTACATATGTGCTAAACAAACATAGATAGATAAAAAAGTCCATTGGTCCATCCTCGTACGGAGAAAGCTATAAGGGTAGATCTTGGCCCCCCCCGATCTAGGGTTTCGGAGGTGAATGACCGTCGGAGGGCCGGAATCATTGGAAACCCTGCATGTGGAGCTAGGTTATGTTTATAAGTGTGACTTAATGTTTGTAGATGGCATATGTAGGTCATGTGTCTGACGTTGTTCACGGACATGGGCTAACACTTAGTAAAATCGTCGATCCGTATGTGGAAACTCCCGGTACGTGTCTACCGGTGTGAATAATGTGGTGAAATGTGTTCAACCTTGGTTTTCCATGAACATATATGCTAAACAAACATAGATAGATAAAAAAGTCCATTGGTCCATCCTCGTACGGAGAAAGCTATAAGGGTAGATCTGCGGGCCCCCCAGATCTAGGGTTTCGGAGGTGAATGACCGTCGGAGGGCCGGAATCATTGGAAACCCTGCATGTGGAGCTAGGTTATGTTTATATGTGTGATTTAATGTTTGTAGATGGCATATGTAGGTCATGTGTGTGACGTTGTTTACGGACATGGGCTAACACTTAGTAAAATCGTCGATCCGTATGTGGAAACTCCCGGTACGGGTCTACCGGTGTGAATAATGTTGTGAAATGTGTTCAACCTTGGTTTTCCATGTACATATGTGCTAACGAAATATATATAGATAAAAAAGTCCATCGGTCATCCTCGTACGGACAAAGCTATAAGGGTAGATCTGCGCGCCCCCAGATCTAGGGTTTCGGAGGTGAATGACCGTCGGAGGGCCGGAATCGTTGGAAACCCTGCATGTGGAGCTAGGTTATGTTTATAAGTGTGATTTAATGTTTGTAGATGGCATATGTAGGTCATGTGTCTGACGTTGTTCACGGACATGGGCTAACACTTAGTAAAATCGTCGATCCGTATGTGGAAACTCCTTGTACGGGTCTACCGGTGTGAATAATGTGGTGAAATGTGTTCAACCTAGGTTTTCCATGTACATATGTGCTAAACAAACATAGATAGATAAAAAAGTCCATTGGTCCATCCTCGTACGGAGAAAGCTATAAGGGTAGATCTGCGGGCCCCCCAGATCTAGGGTTTCGGAGGAGAATGACCGTCGGAGGGCCGGAATGATTGGAAACCCTGCATGTGGAGCTAGGTTATGTTTATAGGTGTGATTTAATGTTTGTAGATGTCATATGTAGGTCATGTGTGTGACGTTGTTCACGGACATGGGCTAACACTTAGTAAAATCGTCGATCCGTATGTGGAAACTCCCGGTACGAGTCTACCGGTGTGAATAATGTGGTGAAATGTGTTCAACCTTGGTTTTCCATGTACATATGTGCTAACCAAACATAGATAGATAAAAAAGTCCATTGGTCCATCCTCGTACGGAGAAAGCTATAAGGGTAGATCTGCGGCCCCCCCAGATCTAGGGTTTCGGAGGTGAATGACCGTCGGAGGGCCGGAATCATTGGAAAACCTGCATGTGGAGCTATGTTATGTTTATAAGTGTGATTTAATGTTTTTAGATGGAATATGTAGATCATGTGTCTGACGTTGTTCACGGACATGGGCTAACACTTAGTAAAATCGTCGATCCGTATGTGCAAACTCCCGGTACGTGTCTACCGGTGTGAATAATGTGGTGAAATGTGTTCAACCTTGGTTTTCCATGTACATATGTGCTAAACAAACATAGATATATAAAAAAAGTCCATTGGTCCATCCTCGTACGGAGAAAGCTATAAGGGTAGATCTGCGGGCCCCCCTGATCTAGGGTTTCGGAGGTGAATGACCGTCGGAGGGCCGGAATCATTGGAAAACCTGCATGTGGAGCTATGTTATGTTTATAAGTGTGATTTAATGTTTGTAGATGGGATATGTAGGTCATGTGTCTAACGTTTTTCACGGACATGGGCTAACACTTAGTAAAATCGTCGATCCGTATGTGGAAACTCCCGGTACGTGTCTACCGGTGTGAATAATGTGGTGAAATGTGTTCAACCTTGGTTTTCCATGTACATATGTGCTAACCAAATATATATAGATAAAAAAGTCCATCGGTCCATCCTCGTACGGAGAAAGCTATAAGGGTAGATCTGCGGGCCCCCCTGATCTAGGGTTTCGGAGGTGAATGACCGTCGGAGGGCCGGAATCGTTGGAAACCCTGCATGTGGAGCTAGGTTATGTTTATAAGTGTGATTTAATGTTTGTAGATGGCATATGTAGGTCATGTGTCTGATGTTGTTCACGGACATGGGCTAACACTTAGTAAAATCATCGATCCGTATGTGGAAACTCCCGGTACGGGTCTACCGGTGTGAATAATGTGGTGAAATGTGTTCAACCTTGGTTTTCCATGTACATATGTGCTAAAAAACATAGATATATAAAAAAGTCCATTGGTCCATCCTCGTACGGAGAAAGCTATAAGGGTAGATCTGCGGGCCCCCCAGATCTAGGGTTTCAGAGGTGAATGACCGTCGGAGGGCCGGAATCATTGGAAACCCTGCATGTGGAGCTAGGTTATGTTTATACGTGTGATTTTATGTTTGTAGATGGCATATGTAGGTCATGTGTCTGACGTTGTTCACGGACATGGGCTAACACTTAGTAAAATCGTCGATCCGTATGTGGAAACTCCCGGTACGGGTCTAAAGGTGTGAATAATGTGGTGAAATGTGTTCAACCTTGGTTTTCCATGTACATATATTCTAACCAAACATAGATAGATAAAAAAGTCCATTGGTCCATCCTCGTATGGAGAAAGCTATAAGGGTAGATCTGCGGGCCCCCCAGATCTAGGATTTCGGAGGTGAATTACCGTCGGAGGGCCGGAATCGTTGGAAACCCTGCATGTGGAGCTAGGTTATGTTTATAAGTGTGATTTAATGTTTGTAGATGGCATATGTAGGTCATGTGTCTGATGTTGTTCACAGACATGGGCTAACACTTAGTAAAATCGTCGATCTGTATGTGGAAACTCCCGGTACGGGTCTACCGGTGTGAATAATGTGGTGAAATGTGTTCAACCTTGGTTTTCCATGTACATATGTGCTAAACAAACATAGATATATAAAAAAGTCCATTGGTCCATCCTCGTACGGAGAAAGCTATAAGGGTAGATCTGCGGGCCCCCCAGATCTAGGGTTTCGGAGGTGAATGACCGTCGGAGGGCCAGAATCATTGGAAACCCTGCATGTGGAGCTAGGTTATGTTTATAAGTGTGATTTAATGTTTGTAGATGGCATATGTAGGTCATGTGTCTGACGTTGTTCACGGACATGGGCGAACACTTAGTAAAATCGTCGATCCGTATGTGGACACTCCCGGTACGTGTCTACCGGTGTGAATAATGTGGTGAAATGTGTTCAATCTTGGTTTTCCATGTACATATATGCTAAACAAACATAGATAGATAAAAAAGTCCATTGGTCCATCCTCGTATGGAGAAAGCTATAAGGGTAGACCTGCGGGCCCCCCGATCTAGGGTTTCGGAGGTGAATGACCGTCGGAGGGCCGGAATCATTGGAAACCCTGCATGTGGAGCTAGGTTATGTTTATAAGTGTGATTTAATGTTTGTAGATGGCATATGTAGGTCATGTGTCTGACCTTGTTCACGGACATGGGCTAACACTTAGTAAAATCGTCGATCCGTATGTGGAAACTCCCGGTACGGGTCTACCGGTGTGAATAATGTGGTGAAATGTGTTCAACCTTGGTTTTCCATGTACATATGTGCTAAACAAACATAGATAGATAAAAAAAGTCCATTGGTCCATCCTCGTACGGAGAAAGCTATAAGGGTAGATCTGCGGGGGCCCCCGATCTAGGGTTTCGGAGGTGAATGACCGTCGGAGGGCCGGAATCATTGGAAAACCTTCATGTGGAGCTATGTTATGTTTATAAGTGTGATTTAATGTTTGTAGATGGAATATGTAGATCATGTGTCTGACGTTGTTCACGGACATGGGCTAACACTTAGTAAAATCGTCGATCCGTATGTGGAAACTCCCGGTACGTGTCTACCGGTGTGAATAATGTGGTGAAATGTGTTCAGCCTTGGTTTTACATGTACATATGTGCTAAACAAACATAGATAGATAAAAAAGTCCATTGGTCCATCCTCGTACGGAGAAAGCTATAAGGGTAGATCTTCGCCCCCCCCCCCCCCGATCTAGGGTTTCGGAGGTGAATGACCGTCGGAGGGCCGGAATCATTGGAAACCCTGCATGTGGAGCTAGGTTATGTTTATATGTGTGATTTAATGTTTGTAGATGGCATATGTAGGTCATGTGTGTGACGTTGTTCACGGACATGGGCTAACACTTAGTAAAATCGTCGATCCGTATGTGGAAACTCCCGGTACGTGTCTACCGGTGTGAATAATGTGGTGAAATGTGTTCAACCTTGGTTTTCCATGTACATATATGCTAAACAAACATAGATAGATAAAAAAGTCCATTGGTCCATCCTCGTACGGAGAAAGCTATAAGGGTAGATCTGCGGGCCCCCCAGATCTAGGGTTTCGGAGGTGAATGACCGTCGGAGGGCCGGAATCATTGGAAACCCTGCATGTGGAGCTAGGTTATGTTTATATGTGTGATTTAATGTTTGTAGATGGCATATGTAGGTCATGTGTGTGACGTTGTTCACGGACATGGGCTAACACTTAGTAAAATCGTCGATCCGTATGTGGAAACTCCCGGTACGTGTCTACCGGTGTGAATAATGTGGTGAAATGTGTTCAACCTTGGTTTTCCATGTACATATATGCTAAACAAACATAGATAGATAAAAAAGTCCATTGGTCCATCCTCGTACGGAGAAAGCTATAAGGGTAGATCTGCGGGCCCCCCAGATCTAGGGTTTCGGAGGTGAATGACCGTCGGAGGGCCGGAATCGTTGGAAACCCTGCATGTGGAGCTAGGTTATGTTTATAAGTGTGATTTAATGTTTGTAGATGGCATATGTAGGTCATGTGTCTGACGTTGTTCACGGACATGGGCTTACACTTAGTAAAATCGTCGATCCGTATGTGGAAACTCCTGGTACGGGTCTACCGATGTGAATAATGTGGTGAAATGTGTTCAACCTAGGTTTTCCATGTACATATGTGCTAAACAAACATAGATAGATAAAAAATTCCATTGGTCCATCCTCGTACGGAGAAAGCTATAAGGGTAGATATGCGGGCCCCCCAGATCTAGGGTTTCGGAGGAGAATGACCGTCGGAGGGCCGGAATCATTGGAAACCCTGCATGTGGAGCTAGGTTATGTTTATAGGTGTGATTTAATGTTTGTAGATGTCATATGTAGGTCATGTGTGTGACGTTGTTCACGGACATGGGCTAACACTTAGTAAAATCGTCGATCCGTCTGTGGAAACTCCCGGTACGTGTCTACCAGTGTGAATAATTTGGTGAAATGTGTTCAACCTTGGTTTTCCATGTACATATGTGCTAACCAAACATAGATAGATAAAAAAGTCCATTGGTCCATCCTCGTACGGAGAAAGCTATAAGGGTAGATCTGCGGCCCCCCCAGATCTAGGATTTCGGAGGTGAATGACCGTCGGAGGGCCGGAATCATTGGAAAACCTGCTTGTGGAGCTATGTTATGTTTATAAGTGTGATTTAATGTTTGTAGATGGAATATGTAGATCATGTGTCTGACGTTGTTCACGGACATGGGCTAACACTTAGTAAAATCGTCGATCCGTATGTGGAAACTCCCGGTACGTGTCTACCGGTGTGAATAATGTGGTGAAATGTGTTCAACCTTGGTTTTCCATGTACATATGTGCTAAACAAACATAGATAGATAAAAAAAGACCATTGGTCCATCCTCGTACGGAGAAAGCTATAAGGGTAGATCTGCGGGGCCCCCTGATCTAGGGTTTCGGAGGTGAATGACCGTCGGAGGGCCGGAATCATTGGAAAACCTGCATGTGGAGCTATGTTATGTTTATAAGTGTGATTTAATGTTTGTAGATGGGATATGTAGGTCATGTGTCTGACGTTGTTCACGGACATGGGCTAACACTTAGTAAAATCGTCGATCCGTATGTGGAAACTCCCGGTACGAGTCTACCGGTGTGAATAATGTGGTGAAATGTGTTCAGCCTTGGTTTTACATGTACATATGTGCTAAACAAACATAGATAGATAAAAAAGTCCATTGGTCCATCCTCGTACGGAGAAAGCTATAAGGGTAGATCTTCGCCCCCCCCGATCTAGGGTTTCGGAGGTGAATGACCGTCGGAGGGCCGGAATCATTGGAAACCCTGCATGTGGAGCTAGGTTATGTTTATAAGTGTGATTTAATGTTTGTAGATGGCATATGTAGGTCATGTGTCTGACGTTGTTCACGGACATGGGCGAACACTTAGTAAAATCGTCGATCCGTATGTGGAAACTCCCGGTACGTGTCTACCGGTGTGAATAATGTGGTGAAATGTGTTCAACCTTGGTTTTCCATGTACATATATGCTAAACAAACATAGATAGATAAAAAAGTCCATTGGTCCATCCTCGTACGGAGAAAGCTATAAGGGTAGATCTGCGCGCCCCCCAGATCTAGGGTTTCGGAGGTGAATGACCGTCGGAGGGCCGGAATCATTGGAAACCCTGCATGTGGAGCTAGGTTATGTTTATACGTGTGATTTTATGTTTGTAGATGGCATATGTAGGTCATGTGTCTGACCTTGTTCACGGACATGGGCTAACACTTAGTAAAATCGTCGATCCGTATGTGGAAACTCCCGGTACGGGTCTACCGGTGTGAATAATGTGGTGAAATGTGTTCAACCATGGTTTTCCATGTACATATGTGCTAACCAAACATAGATAGATAAAAAAGTCCATTGGTCCATCCTCGTACGGAGAAAGCTATAAGGGTAGATCTGCGGGCCCCCCAGATCTAGGATTTCGGAGGTGAATTACCGTCGGAGGGCCGGAATCGTTGGAAACCCTGCATGTGGAGCTAGGTTATGTTTATAAGTGTGATTCAATGTTTGTAGATGGCATATGTAGGTCATGTGTCTGACGTTGTTCACGGACATGGGCTAACACTTAGTAAAATCGTCGATCCGTATGTGGAAACTCCTGGTACGGGTCTACCGGTGTGAATAATGTGGTGAAATGTGTTCAACCTAGGTTTTCCATGTACATATGTGCTAAACAAATATATATAGATAAAAAAGTCCATCGGTCTTCCTCGTACGGAGAAAGCTATAAGAGTAGATCTGCGGGCCCCCAGATCTAGGGTTTCGGAGGAGAATGACCGTCGGAGGGCCGGAATCATTGGAAACCCTGCATGTGGAGCTAGGTTATGTTTATAGGTGTGATTTAATGTTTGTAGATGGCATACGTAGGTCATGTGTCTGACGTTGTTCACGGACATGGGCTAACACTTAGTAAAATCGTCGATCCGTATGTGGAAACTCCCGGTACGTGTCTACCGGTGTGAAAAATGTGGTGAAATGTGTTCAACCTTGGTTTTCCATGTACATATGTGCTAAACAAACATAGATAGATAAAAAAGTCCATTGGTCCATCCTCGTACGGAGAAAGCTATAAGGGTAGATCTGCGGGCCCCCCAGATCTAGGGTTTCGGAGGTGAATGACCGTCGGAGGGCCGGAATCATTGGAAACCCTGCATGTGGATCTAGGTTATGTTTATAAGTGTGATTTAATGTTTGTAGATGGCATATGTAGGTCATGTGTCTGACATTGTTCACGGACATGGGCTAACACTTAGTAAAATCGTCGATCCGTATGTGGAAACTCCCGATACGTGTCTACCGGTGTGAATAATGTGGTGAAATGTGTTCAACCTTGGTTTTCCATGTACATATATTCTAAACAAACATAGATAGATAAAAAAGTCTATTGGTCCATCCTCGTACGGAGAAAGCTATAAGGGTAGATCTGCGGCCCCCCCAGATCTAGGGTTTCGGAGGTGAATGACCGTCGGAGGGACGGAATCATTGGAAACCCTGCATGTGGATCTAGGTTATGTTTATAAGTGTGATTTAATTTTTGTAGATGGCATATGTAGGTCATGTGTCTGACGTTGTTCACGGACATTGGCTAACACTTAGTAAAATCGTCGATCCGTATGTGGAAACTCCCGGTACGGGTCTAAAGTTGTGAATAATGTGGTGAAATGTGTTCAACCTTGGTTTTCCATGTACATATATTCTAAACAAACATAGATAGATAAAAAAGTCCATTGGTCCATCCTCGTACGGAGAAATCTATAAGGGTAGATCTGCGGGCCCCCAGATCTAGGGTTTCGGAGGTGAATGACCGTCGGAGGGCCGGAATCATTGGAAACCCTGCATGTGGAGCTAGGTTATGTTTATAAGTGTGATTTAATGTTTTTAGATGGCCTATGTAGGTCATGTCTCTGACGTTGTTCACGGACATGGGCTAACACTTAGTAAAATCGTCGATCCGTATGTGGAAACTCCCGGTACGTGTCTACCGGTGTGAATAATGTGGTGAAATGTGTTCAGCCTTGGTTTTCCATGTACATATATGCTCAACAAACATAGATAGATAAAAAAGTCCATTGGTCCATCCTCGTACGGAGAAATCTATAAGGGTAGATCTGCGGGCCCCCAGATCTAGGGTTTCGGAGGTGAATGACTGTGGGAGGGCCGGAATCATTGGAAACCCTGCATGTGGAGCTAGGTTATGTTTATAAGTGTGATTCAATGTTTGTATATGGCATATGTAGGTCATGTGTCTGACGTTGTTCACGGACATGGGCTAACACTTAGTAAAATCGTCGATCCGTATGTGGAAACTCCTGGTACGGGTCTACCGGTGTGAATAATGTGGTGAAATGTGTTCAACCTAGGTTTTCCATGTACATATGTGCTAAACAAACATAGATAGATAAAAAAGTACATTGGTCATCCTCGTACGGAGAAAGCTATAAGGGTAGATCTGCGGGCCCCCAGATCTAGGGTTTCGGAGGTGAATGACCGTCGGAGGGCCGGAATCATTGGAAACCCTGCATGTGGAGCTAGGTTATGTTTATAGGTGTGATTTAATGTTTGTAGATGGCATACGTAGGTCATGTGTCTGACGTTGTTCACGGACATGGGCTAACACTTAGTAAAATCGTCGATCCGTATGTGGAAACTCCCGGTACGTGTCTACCGGTGTGAATAATGTGGTGAAATGTGTTCAACCTTGGTTTTCCATGTACATATGTGCTAACCAAATATATATAGATAAAAAAGTCCATCGGTCCATCCTCGTACGGAGAAAGCTATAAGGGTAGATCTGCGCCCCCCCCAGATTTAGGGTTTCGGAGGTGAATGACCGTCGGAGGGCCGGAATCGTTGGAAACCCTGCATGTGGAGCTAGGTTATGTTTATACGTGTGATTTAATGTTTGTAGATGGCATATGTAGGTCATGTGTCTGATGTTGTTCACGGACATGGGCTAACACTTAGTAAAATCATCGATCCGTATGTGGAAACTCCCGGTACGGGTCTAAAGTTGTGAATAATGTGGTGAAATGTGTTCAACCTTGGTTTTCCATGAACATATATGCTAAACAAACATAGATAGATAAAAAAGTCCATTGGTCCATCCTCGTATGGAGAAAGCTATAAGGGTAGATCTGCGGGCCCCCCAGATCTAGGGTTTCGGAGGTGAATGACCGTCGGAGGGCCGGAATCATTGGAAACCCTGCATGTGGAGCTAGGTTATGTTTATATGTGTGATTTAATGTTTGTAGATGGCATATGTAGGTCATGTGTGTGACGTTGTTTACGGACATGGGCTAACACTTAGTAAAATCGTCGATCCGTATGTGGAAACTCCCGGTACGGGTCTACCGGTGTGAATAATGTGGTGAAATGTGTTCAAACTTGGTTTTCCATGTACATATGTACTAACCAAATATATATAGATAAAAAAGTCCATCGGTCATCCTCGTACGGACAAAGCTATAAGGGTAGATCTGCGCGCCCCCCAGATCTAGGGTTTCGGAGGTGAATGACCGTCGGAGGGCCGGAATCGTTGGAAACCCTGCATGTGGAGCTAGGTTATGTTTATAAGTGTGATTTAATGTTTGTAGATGGCATATGTAGGTCATGTGTTTGACGTTGTTCACGGACATGGGCTAACACTTAGTAAAATCGTCGATCCGTATGTGGAAACTCCTGGTACGGGTCTACCGGTGTGAATAATGTGGTGAAATGTGTTCAACCTAGGTTTTCCATGTACATATGTGCTAAACAAACATAGATAGATAAAAAAGTCCATTGGTCCATCCTCGTACGGAGAAAGCTATAAGGGTAGATCTGCGGGCCCCCCAGATCTAGGGTTTCGGAGGAGAATGACCGTCGGAGGGCCGGAATGATTGGAAACCCTGCATGTGGAGCTAGGTTATGTTTATAGGTGTGATTTAATGTTTGTAGATGTCATATGTAGGTCATGTGTGTGACGTTGTTCACGGACATGGGCTAACACTTAGTAAAATCGTCGATCCGTATGTGGAAACTCCCGGTACGTGTCTACCGGTGTGAATAATGTGGTGAAATGTGTTCAACCTTGGTTTTCCATGTACATATGTGCTAACCAAACATAGATAGATAAAAAAGTCCATTGGTCCATCCTCGTACGGAGAAAGCTATAAGGGTAGATCTGCGGCCCCCCCTAATCTAGGGTTTCGGAGGTGAATGACCGTCGGAGGGCCGGAATCATTGGAAAACCTGCATGTGGAGCTATGTTATGTTTATAAGTGTGATTTAATGTTTTTATATGGAATATGTAGATCATGTGTCTGACGTTGTTCACGGACATGGGCTAACACTTAGTAAAATCGTCGATCCGTATGTGGAAACTCCCGGTACGTGTCTACCGGTGTGAATAATGTGGTGAAATGTGTTCAACCTTGGTTTTCCATGTACATATGTGCTAAACAAACATAGATAGATAAAAAAAGTCCATTGTTCCATCCTCGTACGGAGAAAGCTATAAGGGTAGATCTGCGGGGCCCCCTGATCTAGGGTTTCGGAGGTGAATGACCGTCGGAGGGCCGGAATCATTGGAAAACCTGCATGTGGAGCTATGTTATGTTTATAAGTGTGATTTAATGTTTGTAGATGGGATATGTAGGTCATGTGTCTGACGTTTTTCACGGACATGGGCTAACACTTAGTAAAATCGTCGATCCGTATGTGGAAACTCCCGGTACGAGTCTACCGGTGTGAATAATGTGGTGAAATGTGTTCAGCCTTGGTTTTACATGTACATATGTGCTAAACAAACATAGATAGATAAAAAAGTCCATTGGTCCATCCTCGTACGGAGAAAGCTATAAGGGTAGATCTTCGCCCCCCCCCCCGATCTAGGGTTTCGGAGGTGAATGACCGTCGGAGGGCCGGAATCATTGGAAACCCTGCATGTGGAGCTAGGTTATGTTTATAAGTGTGATTTAATGTTTCTAGATGGCATATGTAGGTCATGTGTCTGACGTTGTTCACGGACATGGGCTAACACTTAGTAAAATCGTCGATCCGTATGTGGAAACTCCCGGTACGTGTCTACCGGTGTGAATAATGTGGTGAAATGTGTTCAACCTTGGTTTTCCATGTACATATATGCTAAACAAACATAGATAGATAAAAAAGTCCATTGGTCCATCCTCGTACGGAGAAAGCTATAAGGGTAGATCTGCGGGCCCCCCAGATCTAGGGTTTCGGAGGTGAATGACCGTCGGAGGGCCGGAATCATTGGAAACCCTGCATGTGGAGCTAGGTTATGTTTATAAGTGTGATTTTATGTTTGTAGATGGCATATGTAGGTCATGTGTCTGACGTTGTTCACGGACATGGGCTAACACTTAGTAAAATCGTCGATCCGTATGTGGAAACTCCCGGTACGGGTCTAAAGGTGTGAATAATGTGGTGAAATGTGTTCAACCTTGGTTTTCCATGTACATATATTCTAACCAAACATAGATAGATAAAAAAGTCCATTGGTCCATCCTCGTATGGAGAAAGCTATAAGGGTAGATCTGCGGGCCCCCCAGATCTAGGATTTCGGAGGTGAATGACCGTCGGAGGGCCGGAATCGTTGGAAACCCTGCATGTGGAGCTAGGTTATGTTTATAAGTGTGATTTAATGTTTGTAGATGGCATATGTAGGTCATGTGTCTGATGTTGTTCACAGACATGGGCTAACACTTAGTAAAATCGTCGATCCGTATGTGGAAACTCCCGGTACGGGTCTACCGTTGTGAATAATGTGGTGAAATGTGTTCAACCATGGTTTTCCATGTACATATGTGCTAACCAAACATAGATAGATAAAAAAGTCCATTGGTCCATCCTCGTACGGAGAAAGCTATAAGGGTAGATCTGCGGGCCCCCAGATCTAGGGTTTCGGAGGTGAATGACCGTCGGAGGGCCGGAATCATTGGAAACCCTGCATGTGGAGCTAGGTTATGTTTATAAGTGTGATTCAATGTTTTTAGATGGCATATGTAGGTCATGTGTCTGACGTTGTTCACGGACATGGGCTAACACTTAGTAAAATCGTCGATCCGTATGTGGAAACTCCTGGTACGGGTCTACCGGTGTGAATAATGTGGTGAAATGTGTTCAACCTAGGTTTTCCATGTACATATGTGCTAAACAAACATAGATAGATAAAAAAGTACATTGGTCCATCCTCGTACGGAGAAAGCTATAAGAGTAGATCTGCGGGCCCCCAGATCTAGGGTTTCGGAGGAGAATGACCGTCGGAGGCCGGAATCATTGGAAACCCTGCATGTGGAGCTAGGTTATGTTTATAGGTGTGATTTAATGTTTGTAGATGGCATACGTAGGTCATGTGTCTGACGTTGTTCACGGACATGGGCTAACACTTAGTAAAATCGTCGATCCGTATGTGGAAACTCCCGGTACGTGTCTACCGGTGTGAAAAATGTGGTGAAATGTGTTCAACCTTGGTTTTCCATGTACATATGTGCTAAACAAACATAGATAGATAAAAAAGTCCATTGGTCCATCCTCGTACGGAGAAAGCTATAAGGGTAGATCTGCGGGCCCCCCAGATCTATGGTTTCGGAGGTGAATGACCGTCGGAGGGCCGGAATCATTGGAAACCCTGCATGTGGATCTAGGTTATGTTTATAAGTGTGATTTAATGTTTGTAGATGGCATATGTAGGTCATGTGTTTGACGTTGTTCACGGACATGGGCTAACACTTAGTAAAATCGTCGATCCGTATGTGGAAACTCCCGGTACGAGTCTACCGGTGTGAATAATGTGGTGAAATGTGTTCAGCCTTGGTTTTACATGTACATATGTGCTAACCAAACATAGATAGATAAAAAAGTCCATTGGTCCATCCTCGTACGGAGAAAGCTATAAGGGTAGATCTGCAGGCCCCCCAAATCTAGGGTTTCGGAGGTGAATGACCGTCGGAGGGCCGAGATCATTGGAAACCCTGCATGTGGATCTAGGTTATGTTTATAAGTGTGATTTAATTTTTGTAGATGGCATATGTAGGTCATGTGTCTGACGTTGTTCACGGACATTGGCTAACACTTAGTAAAATCGTCGATCCGTATGTGGAAACTCCCGGTACGGGTCTAAAGTTGTGAATAATGTGGTGAAATGTGTTCAACCTTGGTTTTCCATGTACATATGTGCTAACCAAACATATATAGATAAAAAAAGTCCATTGGTCCATCCTTGTACGGAGAAAGCTATAAGGGTAGATCTGCGGGGCCCCCAGATCTAGGGTTTCGGAGGTGAATGACCGTCGGAGGGCCGGAATCATTGGAAACCCTGCATGTGGAGCTAGGTTATGTTTATAAGTGTGATTTAATGTTTGTAGATGGCATATGTAGGTCATGTGTCTGACGTTGTTCACGGACATGGGCGAACACTTAGTAAAATCGTCGATCCGTATGTGGAAACTCCCGGTACGTGTCTACCGGTGTGAATAATGTGGTGAAATGTGTTCAACCTTGGTTTTCCATGTACATATATGCTAAACAAACATAGATAGATAAAAAAGTCCATTGGTCCATCCTCGTACGGAGAAAGCTATAAGGGTAGACCTGCGGGCCCCCAGATCTAGGGTACCGGAGGTGAATGACCGTCGGAGGGCCGGAATCATTGGAAACCCTGCATGTGGAGCTAGGTTATGTTTATAAGTGTGATTTCATGTTTGTAGATGGCATATGTAGGTCATGTGTCTGACGTTGTTCACGGACATGGGCTAACACTTAGTAAAATCGTCGATCCGTATGTGGAAACTCCCGGTACGGGTCTACCGGTGTGAATAATGTGGTGAAATGTGTTCAACCATGGTTTTCCATGTACATATGTGCTAACCAAACATAGATAGATAAAAAAGTCCATTGGTCCATCCTCGTACGGAGAAAGCTATAAGGGTAGATCTGCGGGCCCCCAGATCTAGGGTTTCAGAGGTGAATGACTGTTGGAGGGCCGGAATCATTGGAAACCCTGCATGTGGAGCTAGGTTATGTTTATAAGTGTGATTCAATGTTTGTAGATGGCATATGTAGGTCATGTGTCTGACGTTGTTCACGGACATGGGCTAACACTTAGAAAAATCGTCGATCCGTATGTGGAAACTCCTGGTACGGGTCTACCGGTGTGAATAATGTGGTGAAATGTGTTCAACCTAGGTTTTCCATGTACATATGTGCTAAACAAACATAGATAGATAAAGAGTACATTGGTCCATCCTCGTATGGAGAAAGCTATAAGGGTAGATCTGCGGGCCCCCAGATCTAGGGTTTCGAAGGAGAATGACCGTCGGAGGGCCGGAATCATTGGAAACCCTGCATGTGGAGCTAGGTTATGTTTATAGGTGTGATTTAATGTTTGTAGATAGCATACGTAGGTCATGTGTCTGACGTTGTTCACGGACATGGGCTAACACTTAGTAAAATCGTCGATCCGTATGTGGAAACTCCCGGTACGTGTCTACCGGTGTGAATAATGTGGTGAAATGTTTTCAACCTTGGTTTTCCATGTACATATATGCTAACCAAACATAGATAGATAAAAAAGTCCATTGGTCTATCCTCGTACGGAGAAGGCTATAAGGGTAGATCTGCGGGCCCCCCAGATCTAGGGTTTCGGAGGTGAATGACCGTCGGAGGGCCGGAATCATTGGAAACCCTGCATGTGGATCTAGGTTATGTTTATAAGTGTGATTTAATGTTTGTAGATGGCATATGTAGGTCATGTGTCTGACGTTGTTCACGGACATGGGCTAACACTTAGTAAAATCGTCGATCCGTATGTGGAAACTCCCGGTACGGGTCTACCGGTGTGAATAATGTGGTGAAATGTGTTCAACCTTGGTTTTCCATGTACATATGTGCTAAACAAACATAGATAGATAAAAAAGTCTATTGGTCCATCCTCGTACGGAGAAAGCTATAAGGGTAGATCTGCGAGCCCCCCAGATCTAGGGTTTCGGAGGTGAATGACCGTCGGAGGGACGGAATCATTGGAAACCCGGCATGTGGATCTAGGTGATGTTTATAAGTGTGATTTAATTTTTGTAGATGGCATATGTAGGTCATGTGTCTGACGTTCTTCACGGACATTGGCTAACACTTAGTAAAATCGTCGATCCGTATGTGGAAACTCCCGGTACGGGTCTAAAGTTGTGAATAATGTGGTGAAATGTGTTCAACCTTGGTTTTCCATGTACATATGTGCTAACCAAACATATATAGATAAAAAAGTCCATTGGTCCATCCTCGTACGGAGAAAGCTATAAGGGTAGATCTACGGGGCCCCCAGATCTAGGGTTTCGGAGGTGAATGACCGTCGGAGGGCCGGAATCATTGGAAACCCTGCATGTGGAGCTAGGTTATGTTTATAAGTGTGATTTAATGTTTGTAGATGGCATATGTAGGTCATGTGTCTGACGTTGTTCACGGACATGGGCGAACACTTAGTAAAATCGTCGATCCGTATGTGGAAACTCCCGGTACGTGTCTACCGGTGTGAATAATGTGGTGAAATGTGTTCAACCTTGGTTTTCCATGTACATATATGCTAAACAAACATAGATAGATAAAAAATTCCATTGGTCCATCCTCGTACGGAGAAAGCTATAAGGGTAGACCTGCGGGCCCCCCGATCTAGGGTTTCGGAGGTGAATGACCGTCGGAGGGCCGGAATCATTGGAAACCCTGCATGTGGAGCTAGGTTATGTTTATAAGTGTGATTTAATGTTTGTAGATGGCATATGTAGGTCATGTGTCTGACGTTGTTCACGGACATGGGCTAACACTTAGTAAAATCGTCGATCCGTATGTGGAAACTCCCGGTACGGGTCTACCGGTGTGAATAATGTGGTGAAATGTGTTCAACCTTGGTTTTCCATGTACATATGTGCTAAACAAACATAGATAGATAAAAAAAGACCATTGGTCCATCCTCGTACGGAGAAAGCTATAAGGGTAGATCTGCGGGGCCCCCTGATCTAGGGTTTCGGAGGTGAATGACCGTCGGAGGGCCGGAATCATTGGAAAACCTGCATGTGGAGCTATGTTATGTTTATATGTGTGATTTAATGTTTGTAGATGGCATATGTAGGTCATGTGTGTGACGTTGTTCACGGACATGGGCTAACACTTAGTAAAATCGTCGATCCGTATGTGGAAACTCCCGGTACGTGTCTACCGGTGTGAATAATGTGGTGAAATGTGTTCAACCTTGGTTTTCCATGTACATATGTGCTAACCAAATATATATAGATAAAAAAGTCCATCGGTCCATCCTCGTACGGAGAAAGCTATAAGGGTAGATCTGCGCCCCCCCCCCGGATCTAGGGTTTCGGAGGTGAATGACCGTCAGAGGGCCGGAATCGTTGGAAACCCTGCATGTGGAGCTAGGTTATGTTTATAAGTGTGATTTAATGTTTGTATATGGCATATGTAGGTCATGTGTCTGACGTTGTTCACGGACATGGGCTAACACTTAGTAAAATCGTCGATCCGTATGTGGAAACTCCTGGTACGGGTCTACCGGTGTGAATAATGTGGTGAAATGTGTTCAACCTAGGTTTTCCATGTACATATGTGCTAAACAAACATAGATAGATAAAAAAGTCCATTGGTCCATCCTCGTACGGAGAAAGCTATAAGGGTAGATCTGCGGGGCCCCCAGATCTAGGGTTTCGGAGGAGAATGACCGTCGGAGGGCCGGAATCATTGGAAACCCTGCATGTGGAGCTAGGTTATGTTTATAGGTGTGATTTAATGTTTGTAGATGTCATATGTAGGTCATGTGTGTGACGTTGTTCACGGACATGGGCTAACACTTAGTAAAATCGTCGATCCGTATGTGGAAACTCCCGGTACGTGTCTACCAGTGTGAATAATGTGGTGAAATGTGTTCAACCTTGGTTTTCCATGTACATATGTGGTAACCAAACATAGATAGATAAAAAATTTCATTGGTCCATCCTCGTACGGAGAAAGCTATAAGGGTAGATCTGCGGCCCCCCCAGATCTAGGGTTTCGGAGGTGAATGACCGTCGGAGGGCCGGAATCATTGGAAAACCTGCATGTGGAGCTATGTTATGTTTATAAGTGTGATTTAATGTTTGTACATGGAATATGTAGATCATGTGTCTGACGTTGTTCACGGACATGGGCTAACACTTAGTAAAATCGTCGATCCGTATGTGGAAACTCCCGGTACGTGTCTACCGGTGTGAATAATGTGGTGAAATGTGTTCAACCTTGGTTTTCCATGTACATATGTGCTAAACAAACATAGATAGATAAAAAAAGACCATTGGTCCATCCTCGTACGGAGAAAGCTATAAGGGTAGATCTGCGAGGGCCCCCTGATCTAGGGTTTCGGATCTGAATGACCGTCGGAGGGCCGGAATCATTGGAAAACCTGCATGTGGAGCTATGTTATGTTTATAAGTGTGATTTAATGTTTGTAGATGGGATATGTAGGTCATGTGTCTGACGTTGTTCACGGACATGGGCTAACACTTAGTAAAATCGTCGATCCGTATGTGGAAACTCCCGGTACGAGTCTACCGGTGTGAATAATGTGGTGAAATGTGTTCAGCCTTGGTTTTACATGTACATATGTGCTAAACAAACATAGATAGATAAAAAAGTCCATTGGTCCATCCTCGTACGGAGAAAGCTATAAGGGTAGATCTTCGCCCCCCCCCCCCCGCCCCGATCAAGGGTTTCGGAGGTGAATGACCGTCGGAGGGCCGGAATCATTGGAAACCCTGCATGTGGAGCTAGGTTATGTTTATAAGTGTGATTTAATGTTTGTAGATGGCATATGTAGGTCATGTGTCTGACGTTGTTCACGGACATGGGCTAACACTTAGTAAAATCGTCGATTCGTATGTGGAAACTCCCGGTACGTGTCTACCGGTGTGAATAATGTGGTGAAATGTGTTCAACGTTGGTTTTCCATGTACATATATGCTAAACAAACATAGATAGATAAAAAAGTCCATAGGTCCATCCTCGTACGGAGAAAGCTATAAGGGTAGATCTGCGGGCCCCCCAGATCTAGGGTTTCGGAGGTGAATGACCGTCGGAGGGCCGGAATCATTGGAAAACCTGCATCTGGAGCTAGGTTATGTTTATATGTGTGATTTAATGTTTGTAGATGGCATATGTAGGTCATGTGTGTGACGTTGTTCACGGACATGGGCTAACACTTAGTAAAATCGTCGATCTGTATGTGGAAACTCCCGGTACGGGTCTAAAGGTGTGAATAATGTGGTGAAATGTGTTCAACCTTGGTTTTCCATGTACATATGTGCTAACCAAATATATATAGATAAAAAAGTCCATCGGTCCATCCTCGTACGGAGAAAGCTATAAGGGTAGATCTGCGCCCCCCCCCCCCTGATCTAGGGTTTCGGAGGTGAATGACCGTCGGAGGGCCGGAATCGTTGGAAACCCTGCATGTGGAACTAGGTTATGTTTATAAGTGTGATTTAATGTTTGTAGATGGCATATGTAGGTCATGTGTCTGATGTTGTTCACGGACATGGGCTAACACTTAGTAAAATCATCGATCCGTATGTGGAAACTCCCGGTACGGGTCTACCGGTGTGAATAATGTGGTGAAATGTGTTCAACCTTGGTTTTCCATGTACATATGTGCTAAAAAAACATAATATATATAAAAAGTCCATTGGTCCATCCTCGTACGGAGAAAGCTATAAGGGTAGATCTGCGGGCCCCCCAGATCTAGGGTTTCGGAGGTGAATGACCGTCGGAGGGACGGAATCATTGGAAACCCTGCATGTGGAGCTAGGTTATGTTTATAAGTGTGATTTTATGTTTGTAGATGGCATATGTAGGTCATGTGTCTGACGTTGTTCACGGACATGGGCTAACACTTAGTAAAATCATCGAACCGTATGTGGAAACTCCCGGTACGGGTCTAAAGGTGTGAATAATGTGGTGAAATGTGTTCAACCTTGGTTTTCCATGTACATACATTCTAACCAAACATAGATAGATAAAAAAGTCCATTGGTCCATCCTCGTATGGAGAAAGCTATAAGGGTAGATCTGCGGGCCCCCCAGATCTAGGATTTCGGAGTTGAATGACCGTTGGAGGGCCGGAATCGTTGGAAACCCTGCATGTGGAGCTAGGTTATGTTTATAAGTGTGATTTAATGTTTGTAGATGGCATATGTAGGTCATGTGTCTGATGTTGTTCACGGACATGGGCTAACACTTAGTAAAATCGTCGATCTGTATGTGGAAACTCCCGGTACGGGTCTACCGGTGTGAATAATGTGGTGAAATGTGTTCAACCTTGGTTTTCCATGTACATATGTGCTAAACAAACATAGATATATAAAAAAGTCCATTGTTCCATCCTCGTACGGAGAAAGCTATAAGGGTAGATCTGCGGGCCCCCCAGATCTAGGGTTTCGGAGGTGAATGACCGTCGGAGGGCCAGAATCATTGGAAACCCTGCATGTGGAGCTAGGTTATGTTTATAAGTGTGATTTAATGTTTGTAGATGGCATATGTAGGTCATGTGTCTGACGTTGTTCACGGACATGGGCTAACACTTAGTAAAATCGTCGATCCGTATGTGGAAACTCCCGGTACGGGGCTAAAGGTGTGAATAATGTGGTGAAATGTGTTCAACCTTGGTTTTCCATGTACATATATGATAACCAAACATAGATAGATAAAAAAGTCCATTGTTGCATCCTCGTACGGAGAAAGCTATAAGGGTAGATCTGCGGGCCTCGCAGATCTAGGGTTTCGGAGGTGAATGACCGTCGGAGGGCCGGAATCATTGGAAACCCTGCATGTGGAGCTAGGTTATGTTTATAAGTGTGATTTAATGTTTGTAGATGGCATATGTAGGTCATGTGTCTGACGTTGTTCACGGACATGGGCTAACACTTAGTAAAATCGTCGATCCGTATGTGGAAACTCCCGGTACGGGGCTAAAGGTGTGAATAATGTGGTGAAATGTGTTCAACCTTGGTTTTCCATGTACATATATGATAACCAAACATAGATTGATAAAAAAGTCCATTGTTCCATCCTCGTACGGAGAAAGCTATAAGGGTAGATCTGCGGGCCCCGCAGATCTAGGGTTTCGGAGGTGAATGACCGTCGGAGGGCCGGAATCATTGGAAACCCTGCATGTGGAGCTAGGTTATGTCTATAAGTGTGATTTAATGTTTGTAGATGGCATATGTAGGTCATGTGTCTGACGTTGTTCATGGACATGGGCTAACACTTAGTAAAATCGTCGATCCGTATGTGGAAACTCCCGGTACGGGTCTACCGGTGTGAATAATGTGGTGAAATGTGTTCAACCTTGGTTTTCCATGTACATATGTGCTAACCAAACATAGATAGATAAAAAAGTCCATTGGTCCATCCTCGTACGGAGAAAGCTATAAGGGTAGGTCTGCGGGCCCCCAGATCTAGGGTTTTAGAGGTGAATGATCGTCGGAGGGCCGGAATCATTGGAAACCCTGCATGTGGAGCTAGGTTATGTTTATAAGTGTGATTCAATGTTTGTAGATGGCATATGTAGGTCATGTGTCTGACGTTGTTCACGGACATGGGCTAACACTTAGTAAAATCGTCGATCCGTATGTGGAAACTCCTCATACGGGTCTACCGGTGTGAATAATGTGGTGAAATGTGTTCAACCTAGGTTTTCCATGTACATATGTGCTAAACAAACATAGATATATAAAAAAGTCCATTGGTCCATCCTCGTACGGAGAAAGCTATAAGGGTAGATCTGCGCCCCCCCCCAGATCTAGGGTTTCGGAGGAGAATGACCGTCGGAGGGCCGGAATCATTGGAAACCCTGCATGTGGAGCTAGGTTATGTTTATAGGTGTGATTTAATGTTTGTAGATGTCATATGTAGGTCATGTGTGTGACGTTGTTCACGGACATGGGCTAACACTTAGTAAAATCGTCGATCCGTATGTGGAAACTCCTGGTACGTGTCTACCGGTGTGAATAATGTGGTGAAATCTCTTCAACCTTGGTTTTCCATGTACATATGTGCTAAACAAACATAGATAGATAAAAAAGTCCATTGGTCCATCCTCGTACGGAGAAAGCTATAAGGGTAGATCTGCGGCCCCACCAGATCTAGGGTTTCGAAGGTGAATGACCGTCGGAGGGCCGGAATCATTGGAAACCCTGCATGTGGAGCTAGGTTATGTTTATAGGTGTGAATTAATGTTTGTAGATGGCATATGTAGGTCATGTTTCTGACGTTGCTCACGCATATGGGCTAACACTTAGTAAAATCGTCGATCCGTATGTGGAAACTCACGGTACGGGTCTACCGGTGTGAATAATGTGGTGAAATGTGTTCAACCCCTGTTTTCCATGTACATATGTGCTAAACAAACATAGATAGAAAAAAAAGTCCATTGGTCCATCCTCGTACGGAGAAAGCTATAAGGGTAGATCTGCGGGCCCCACAGATCTAGGGTTTCGAAGGTGAATGACCGTCGGAGGGACGGAATCATTGGAAACCCTGCATGTGGAGCTAGGTTATGTTTATAAGTGTGATTTAATGTTTGTAGATGGCATATGTAGGTCATGTGTCTGACGTTGTTCACGGACAAGGGCTAACACTTAGTAAAATCATCGATCCGTATGTGGAAACTCCCGGTACGTGCCTACCGGTGTGAATAATGTGGTGAAATGTGTTCAACCTTGGTTTTCCATGTACATATGTGCTAAACAAACATAGATAGATAAAAAAGTCCATTCGTCCATCCTCGTACGGAGAAAGCTATAAGGGTAGATCTGCGGGGCCCCCCGATCTAGGGTTTCGAAGGTGAATGACCGTCGGAGGGCTGGAATCATTGGAAAACCTGCATGTGGAGCTATGTTATGTTTATAAGTGTGATTAAATGTTTGTAGATGGCATATGTAGGTCATGTGTGTGACGTTGTTCACGGACATGGGCTAACACTTAGTAAAATCGTCGATCCGTATGTGGAAACTCCCGGTACGTGTCTACCGGTGTGAATAATGTGGTGAAATGTGTTTAACCTAGGTTTTCCATGTACATATGTGCTAAACAAACATAGATAGATAAAAAAGTCCATTGGTCCATCCTCGTACGGAGAAAGCTATAAGGGTAGATCTGCGGGGCCCCCCGATCTAGGGTTTCGGAGGTGAATGACCGTCGGAGGGCCGGAATCATTGGAAAACCTGCATGTGGAGCTAGGTTATGTTTATAAGTGTGATTTAATGTTTGTAGATGGGATATGTAGGTCATGTGTCTGACGTTGTTCACGGACATGGGCTAACACTTAGTAAAATCGTCGATCCGTATGTGGAAACTCCCGGTACGTGTCTACCGGTGTGAATAATGTGGTGAAATGTGTTCAACCTTGGTTTTCCATGTACATATGTGCTAAACAAACATAGATAGATTAAAAAGTCCATTGGTCCATCCTCGTACGGAGAAAGCTGTAAGGGTAGATCTGCAGGGCCCCCCGATCTTGGGTTTCGGAGGTGAATGACCGTCGGAGGGCCGGACTCATTGGAAAACCTGCATGTGGAGCTAGGTGATGTTTATAAGTGTGATTTAATGTTTGTAGATGGGATATGTAGGTCATGTGTCTGACGTTGTTCACGGACATGGGCTAACACTTAGTAAAATCGTCGATCCGTATGTGGAAACTCTCGGTACGTGTCTACCGGTGTGAATAATGTGATGAAATGTGTTCTACCTTGGTTTTCCATGTACATATGTGCTAAAAAACATAGATAGATAAAAAAGTCCATTGGTCCATCCTCGTACGGAGAAAGCTATAAGGGTAGATCTGCGGGCCCCCAGATCTAGGGTTTTGGAGGTGAATGACCGTCGGAGGGCCGGAATCATTGGAAACCCTGCATGTGGAGCTAGGTTATGTTTATAAGTGTGATTTAATGTTTGTAGATGGCATATGTAGGTCATGTGTCTGACGTTGTTCACGGACATGGGCTAACACTTAGTAAAATCGTCGATCCGTATGTGGAAACTCTCGGTACGTGTCTACCGGTGTGAATAATGTGGTGAAATGTGTTCAACCTTGGTTTTCCATGTACATATGTGCTAACCAAACATAGATAGATAAAAAAGTCCATTGGTCCTTCCTCGTACGGAGAAAGCTATAAGGGTAGATCTGCGGAGCCCCCCGATCTAGGGTTTCGGATCTGAATGACCGTCGGAGGGCCGGAATCATTGGAAAACCTGCATGTGGAGTTAGGTGATGTTTATAAGTGTGATTTAATGTTTGTAGATGGGATATGTAGGTCATGTGTCTGACGTTGTTCACGGACATGGGCTAACACTTAGTAAAATCGTCGATCCGTATGTGGAAACTCTCGGTACGTGTCTACCGGTGTGAATAATGTGATGAAATGTGTTCAACCTTGGTTTTCCATGTACATATGTGCTAAAAAACATAGATAGATAATAAAGTCCATTGGTCCATCCTCGTACGGAGAAAGCTATAAGGGTAGATCTGCGGGCCCCCCCCGCCGATCTAGGGTTTCGGAGGTGAATGACCGTCGGAGGGCCGGAATCATTGGAAAACCAGCATGTGGAGCTAGGTTGTGTTTATAAGTATGATTTAATGTTTGTAGATGGCATATGTAGGTCATGTGTCTGACTTTGTTCACGGACATGGGCTAACACTTAGTAAAATCGTCGATCCGTATGTGGAAACTCTCGGTACGGGTCTACCGGTGTGAATAATGTGGTGAAACGTGTTCAACCTTGGTTTTCCATGTACATATGTTCCAAACAAACATAGATAGATAAAAAAGTCCATTGGTCCATCCTCGTACGGAGAAAGCTATAAGGGTAGATCTGCGCCCCCCCCCCTTCCGGCGCATGAAAGTTTGAAAACATAAAAAGAATTTATATGCTTGAGATACTATTACAATGGTGTAAAAAAATATAAAAGTAAAAAAGAATTTATATGCTTGAAAAAAGAAAAGAATACAGAAACAAAAAATGAAAAAAAATGAAAATACACCTAAGCCGACGGCCAGGCCGTCGGCGTATCTGTAATTAAAAAAATGAAAAAGACCTAAGCCGACGGCCAGGCCGTCGGCGTAGGTCGTCGCCCCCAAATCGGACAAAGCCCCCCCTGGGGCAACAGTTGCCCACGCTCTCCCCCTCCCCTGTTCCCAACCCCCTCCCCGCCCCCACGCTCCCCCGACCCCGCCGCCGGCTTCGCCGTCGCCCCCACCTCCACCGCCGTCCCCACCCTCCCACGCGCCACCGCCGCCGCACCTCCCCACCTCCTCATCTCGGCCCGCCGCCGCCGCCACACTCCCCACCCGCCGCCCACCTCCCCGTGCCGCCCCCTCCCCACCTCCCCGTGCCGCCGCCCACCTCCCCACCTCCCCACCCACCGCCGTCGCCCTCTCCACCTCCCTCCTCTGCCTGCTGTGGCAAGGTGCCCGGCGCGCCACCTCGAGCTCACCCTCCCCTGTTCACCCCCGTAGGTTTGTTAGGATTGTTAGGATTTGCTAGGATTTGTTTTGTTGAATTTTAGTTTGTTAGTTTTTGCTACGATTTTCTAGGATTGTTAGGATTTGCTAGGATTTGCTAGGATTGTTAGGATTTGCTAGGACTTTTTTTAATTTTGTTTTTAGTTAGCTTTAATTTAGGTTTGTTAGGATTTTCTAGGATTTGTTTTGTTGAAGTTTAGGTAGATTTAATTTAGGTTTGATAGGATTTGCTAGGAATTGCTTCAATGTAGGTTTGTTAGGGTTTGTTATGACTTGTTAGGAATTGCTTCAATTTAGGTTTGCTTTAAAATTATAGTGTTAAGGTAGATAGGGTTTTCCCCCCTTTTATTTTTATTATAGTGTTAAGGTTTTTTTAGGGTTTATGCGAATGTTCATTTTTTTCTAAGTTTAGGTTTATTTTTATCTATGATATGTCCTTATGTGATATGTGTATGCAGGGTCATTGAGGGACATCGCCGCCGTCTCGAAGCCACCACCGTCATCTCGGAGCCGCCCGACTGCTTCCTCTACGCGCCGAAGGTGAGCTAGCACTCGGTCTCCCCCCTTGCATTTTGCTATGTCACTAGATTCCATTTTGCACGTCAAGTCGCGTAACCTAGGTGTCACTTCCCATCCGCGAGCGTTACACAGATAAATATGCATTAGTGGTCAGCATATTATGAAGCATAAGACTTGCGGCATTTACGGGACAGTCGCCGGATACGTAGATTGGGTACGTTTTCCATGTTCTGCTCCGGTCCGAGTCAGGATTTCGTCAGCGCCTCCACGTTGTTCTCCGGATGCACATCCTCTCGGCTTTTTGCCGAGACGTGTCTCAGGAGAGCAGCGGGGAGGTGCTGCCGAAATTCTGTCTCGGACCGGGGTGGAGCATGGAGAACGTACTCAATCTCCGGATCCGGCGGTTGCTAGGACCCTCTATACCTATTAGAGATGTAGGTTCGTGCATGCCTTTTGCCCGGTAGAAAAATTAAAATATGATGCATCTCGTTTCATGATATTATTTGATATGAAATGCTATGTTTGTCGTTTGGCTCTCAATAAAGCAGAAGAGGATGGCTGATAATGGGTGGATGTATGGTGGTCGTACTAGTGCTGTTGACAGAACAGATGAGTGGGCTTGGAAGACCGCTATGGTAGTGCAGGATATAGCCCGTGGTCCAAAGACACTTGATCCCTGTTGCCCTTGCGCCCGTTGCAGAAATCGTCATCGCGCTAGAAAGGAGGTTATGAAACAACACCTTTGGGCTTATGGGTATATGCTGGGCTTCGTCACGACGGTCGACTTTAGTCAGAATGAACGTGATAGAGTTGACGTGATGCGGCAGCGGATCGATGGCATAGAGTACTATGGCATGCGAAACTTGCTGGAGGATTTCCGTGATGCCATGCCGGAGTCTCCACCTTGTGCTGAACCAGAGGGACCGGCGGCACCGGAGCAACCGCCTGAACCACAGGATCCCGAGCCATCCGCTAAGGCGTTCTATGATATGATGGAATCGGCTAAGAGGCCTCTGTACCCGGGTGCAAATGTTTCTCAGCTCGATACCATCTCGCAAGCACTAGCCTCAAAGCTCCAGTTCAACGTGACCCGTTCATGCTTTGAAGCCACTCTGGTAAGACATGCGAACACGTTGCCCGATGGTCATTGTCTGCCTAAAACCTTGTACGAATGCAAGAAAATCACGCGAGCGCTCAGCATGGACTACATAAAGATAGATTGTTGTCCAAAAGGTTGCCTTCTATTTTGGAAACAGTTTGCGGATGACAAGTATTGTAGCTTGTGTGGGGCCTCTAGGTATCTTGAGTCCAAGGGAGCCGATGGTGAGCCCAAGGTGCAGACAAAGGTCCCCGCTTCGATTCTTCGTTATCTCCCATTCATAAAAAGAATCCAGCGGCTTTACATGACCTTGGAGTCTGCCAAACAGATGACGTGGCACAAGGACGGGAAGAGATACCCTGACGAGCACGGACGGGAAACAATGGGACATCCATCTGATGGCAGGGCATGGAAGAAGTTCGATGAAGACCACCCCGATCTGGCGGCAGAGGCCCGGCACTGCAGAATTGCCATATCTATGGATGGATTCAATCCATATGGCATGTCGAGTTCCTCCTACAGCTGTTGGCCGGTGTTTGTTATTCTTCTCAATCTCCCTCCCCCAGCCCTAATGCAAAGGAATACCATATTCTTGACGCTGATCATTCCAGGGCCTGACTACCCGGGGAAGAATTTGAGTGTCTACATGCAGCCGCTTGTGGATGATCTGAACCACTCTTGGAACCACCCAACGTTGACATACGACCGTGCATCGAAGTAAAACTTCTTCATGAAAGTTTGGTACCAATATTCCATGCACGACATGCCTGCGTATGCCCTATTCTGCGGCAACTGTACAGCTGGTAAGTGGCCATGCCCAGTGTGCAGGCAACTACTTGAGTTCCTTTGGCTAAAAGCGGGTAAAAAATATTCCGCCTTTTTGACACGCATCAGGCGTTTCTCAAAAGAGATCATCCGTTCAGACAGGACAGAAGGAACTTCAAGAAGGGCAAAGTTGTGCTTGAAGAAAGACAGATACCAACGTTCAATGGTGCAACTGTTAAGGCCGAGCTAGCCGCTCTCGTGCGTACTGAATCCGGTGTCCCAGTATTTGACGGATATGGTAAGGAGCACAACTGGACTCATGAGGCAGGCATAACGAAGCTCGACTATTATCACGAATTAGCACTTCCCCATAACATCGATGTGATGCACACCGAAAAGAATGTCGTAGAGTCCCTTTTTAACACAATCCTGAACATTTTTGAGAAGACAAAGGATAATGTCAAGGCTAGAGTAGATGTTAAGGAGCTGTGTGATAGGCCGAGACAACACATGCAGCCTCCTGAAGGCAAACGAAAAGGATGGTTGAAGCCGCATTCACAGTTTGTGCTTGATAAGGACCAAAAGAAGGAGTCAGTCACGTGGCTGAAATACGCCGTGATGTTTCCTGATGGTTATTGTTCGAATATAAGCAAGGGAGTCAATATTGAGAAGCGAAAAGTCACTGGGATGAAGAGTCACGACTATCATATATGTATTGAGCGATTGATGCCGGTGATGCTTCGAGGTTATCTCCCTGAGCGTATCTGGCGAGTGCTAGCGGAGTTGAGCCATTTCTTCCGCACGGTCTGTGCTAAGAAGATATGTCCCGTGATGATTGAGAAGCTGCATGATCTAGTGCCGGAGTTGCTATGCAAGTTAGAGAAGATATTTCCTCCAGGATTCTTTACTCCAATGCTACATCTCATTGTGCATCTCGCGAACGAGGCACTCTTGGGTGGACCGGTGTAGTTTCGTTGGCAGTTTTGTATTGAGAGAGAGTTCAAGTATATTCGGCTCAAATGTGGAAACAAAAATAAGATTGAAGCATGCATAGCTGAGGCAACTATCCTCCAGGAGATAGAAAACGCCACGACAGCGTACTATGCGGATGAAGTTCCCACTATGCATAACCAGGTACCTCGGTACAATGTCGACGAGCCCAAGCGTGACCCCAAGCTCCTCCTCTTCAAGTTTCCCGGTGGCAAGGACGGTGGCGCAAAACCTCATACCTTGTCCAACCAAGATAAGGAGTGCATAATGCTCTATGTGCTTATGAACATGGGGGAAGTGGTGGAGGACCAGAAGAAAGAGAGCGGGGAGGAGGAGGAGGAGGAGGAGAAGGAGGAGGAGGTGCCCAGTTTCCTTAGGTAAAATGGCGACTTAATTACTTTGCAATTGGTAACTCGGTTTCGTTCTAATACGTATTTTCTCCTTCTAGCCAATTCGTGGATGAGGTGTGGCCGGGACCAACAGATCCCGATGCTGCGCAGTTGGATGCTCTTCTAAAAGGGGGTGCCCCGGGAAGAAGTTTCACGTCATGGTTCAGGGAAAAGGTAATCCGTAACCTATCCCTCTTAATTACCTGACAACTTGGCCCTCTTATTACACGTAACTAATGCACGATTCGTACTAAACTTGTAGGGAGCTGATCCCACAGTGATGATGTCGGATGAGTTGAGATGTGTCTCTCAGGGTTTTAACAGTAAAGTCAACATGTATGAGAAGTATGATGTGAATGGGTATCGCTTTCATACAGAGGGCCACCAAAATAGTCGCCCGGGTGCAAAAACTATAAATACCGGGGTCTTCACTAAGGGACAAGATGACTTTGATTACTACGGAAGGTTGCAAAACGTATACGAGCTGACGTTCAACAATGGGCCCGTAGAACTCAATCTCGTTGTGTTCAGATGCCACTAGTTCGATCCACACCATGGACACAAAAATACCCCTTCCATTGGGTTAGTTGAAGTTAGGCCTTCAACCACCTATAGCGGATCCGATGTCTTTGTTGTGGCTCACCAAGCGAAGCAAGTTTATTACTTGCCCTACCCATGCCAGAAAGAATACCTCCAGGGTTGGGAAGTCGTGTACCAGGTATCGCCACATGGTAAACTACCCATGCCCTCCGAGGATGATTACAACAACATTAACCCTCAAACATACGAGGGAATTTTCTATCAAGAGCAAGAGAACTTTGGGGACTTTGGCTTAGAAGGTCTTGAGGACCTCGAGAATGATGCACACACCCGTGGTGAGATATTCACGGATATAAGTGACATAGAGATGCTCAACAAGGCACATGCCAATGATGAGCCTCAGAGTGATGATGATGATGAGCCTCCACCGTCCGAGGATCCCGACGCTTTATACGCACGTGATAGTGATAGTGATGATGGAGATGAGAATGAGCCTCAGAGTGATGATGATTATTATTAGTATTTATGTATCTCGATACTATATGTATGTTATTTTGGATGATGATGATGATTGTGTGCGGATGTGCTACGATGAATTGATGATGATGTTATTTTGTATCTTGTCGATGTGCACGTGCTATTTAAAATACTCTATGTTCCATGACAATGATGAGTCTCCACCGTGCGAGGATCCCGAGGCTGAGAGTGATGACGAGTATTAGTATTTATTTTCATCTTAATTGCATTGCGTCTTTATGCTTCTTAATTGCATTGCGTCTTTATGCTTAATTGTTTTATTTCTCTCAATGCAGGTGATTGGCAAATATGAGTGGCAAGGCATCACCGCAGTCCTTGCTTCAGGGGATAAAGAAGACGAAGAGTGGAAGAGCAACCACCTCAAGGTACGGCGCCGAGGAGGTAGGAGGAGGAGGGGATGCAGGACGAGGAGGAGGAAGAGGGGGACGTCCCCCGAGGTCAGACCGAGGAGGTACATTGCATCTTCATTATGCTTGGTATTTATTTTTCAACATGATTCTTAATTGTTTATCTTTTCCGATTGCAGGAGGCCGAGGACGAGGTCGAGGACGAGGGCGAGGTACCGTCCTTCTAAGTGACATACCCTCCGCTTCCGGCGACGTGGCTTCACAGACCTCGTTCTCGGAGTCTCCAGACGAGGAGATTGACTCTCGAGACTTGGAAGCGGAGTCTCGAGACGAGGAGATGGTGACTGCGTCGGGGCCATCGAGTGCGTCGACGAAGAAGGCAAAGGTTCGTGGGGAAACAGAAGTCCCTAAGGAGGAGCCTGCCCCGGAGGCTCGGACCCTCATTGAACCTACTAGAACTGAGTAAGTGGCTATAGTTTCATTTCGTTGATACCAACTTGGCATGTACTAAAGTTTGATTCTTGTGCAGCAATTGGCTTCATCCTGCGGGGACCCGAGTCCCTGGCTGCATGCTTGGAGCTATCATTAGGAAGTTTTGGCCGGGCTTCTACACCACAGACAAAGGCGAGAGGAAGCTAGCCACGACATGGAGACACTACGAGCTCGCAGATTGTCCCCCCTACGGGAAAGCTTCTGACGCCGTGATCAATAAGTTTTGGGTAAGGAAAAATCATGACTCTTCACACTTTTTTTGTTCATAGTTGATGAGCCCGCCATGCTAACTCATGAATCCCACACTTTTTTGATGCATGATTTCAGAGATTCTATAGGGTGGCTCCGGAGCATTAGGAGACGGCGAACAAGACACTGCAGGCTCATTGTAAGAGGTTGACTAATCAGCAGTTCTATAACCAGGGTCATACCGCCAGGAGTCAATACAACATGGCGAAATCGGGCATGCCGTTGCCGAAGCACGAGAATGTCAAGTCACGCTCGACGATGAGCGCGGAACAGTACGACGAGGTAAGTAAATTGTCGATGAGATTATATGTTAATGCTAAGTTGCAATTGCATCATCTGTTCTTCACATGCGTATTGATTTTTCAGGTTAGGCCCGATTGGGCCTATGGCAAGGAGGAGGCATGGAGGGCGTTGACTGCGAGGTGGCGCGGGGAAGACGAGGAGTGGAACGCCTTGAGCGAGCGGAACAAGGCGAACCGCGGCAGCGGGGGGACACATCAGGCTGGAAATCTAGGCAGTGAGCGCTACAAGGCCAATCTGGTATACACATACATGGAACAACCTTCTTTTATTTCCCCTCATGCATGTTCCTACTTGGTACTCATAAAATCTCTTTGGCGATGCAGGAGGATAAACTAGGGAGGCCTGTCAGCTCATATGAGTCATGGGACTCGATGAGGATGATGGCGCCCGATCTCTCCCAGCCTCAGCCTCAGCTTCCCGAGTACTTCGGCACTGCCCAGGAGGACGGTGCTAACTACCTCGAGGCGATGATCTCTTTTAATCCGGAGTTGGATGACCCTAGAAGTGCGGAACCCGACCCCAGAGCGTTGGTCGTGTCTGGGGGAGGCTTTCAGCACGGCCGTCTAAAGATCATGGATAAGATGACCCCGCGCAGTCCCAATTTGAGCCTCACGCGGATCAAGGCTACCCTCGGTCCCGACGACCCCACACCGCCTCCTCGACGACGGCCTTCCCAGACTGGCTACGATGTAAGTTTCTCTCATTTCCATCCTTTCTGTGACAATACTACTTCCTCAGTGGCTTCGTTGATGAGATGGTTCAATTTTTGTAATTGTAGGCTGCTTTTGAGGCAGCCTACAAGGCCCACAACGACGCCTATTTGGTGGACCTTGCGCAGTGGAGACAGAGAGCACAAATACACGAGGAGTGGAAAGAGGCAAAAGAAGTTGTAAGTTCCAACCTTTCTTTTTATCAAAAGATGACAAGTCTCTATTTTCATACTTGTGTGCAATGCCTGACATGTTAACTATCTTGCAGGCTCTAGAGAGTGCTCGGCTTACGGGAGTGCTCGTCGATATACCGCCACGACCTCCTCGAGCCGGGCTTAAGCCGGAGTTTGTATCGAAGGAAGAGTTCGCCCAGAACTACTACTACATCGGCTTAACCCCAGTAATTTACTTGCCCAATCAGTTGCTACAACTTTCATGTGCCTTGGCGGTTGCTAACTATTGCTCAAACGTGTAGGGAACGGGGGCCTCCGGGACTGGACCCTTTGGTCGTGCTACTGCCTCGCCGTCGGCGTCCCGGTGCACCCTGGCCCCGGTGGTAGTGGTGCCTCGCGCGAGAGCACACCGGGTCATGGTGGCGCGAGATCACCTGCTTCCGGTGCTGGTTCGACGGCGCCTCCGCACCATCAGTGGCCTATCTTCACGCGCGGAGACCTCGGCTTCTCCGGCTCGACTCCCTCTCCGGACGCGATGAGCTGACGTGTAGAGGTCTCGTTTATACCGAAACGATGTTTGGGATGTTGTTATACTTTGTATCCATACTATGTCTCTTATTTTGCATGTTTGGTCTTTGTCAATGTGCATTTGTAATATAAATGCCTATAATGCCTGGCTCTGATCTGGGTATGAATAATATAATGGCTATATGCTTATGAGAATTTTAAATATGCAGGAAATGAACCAGAAATGAAAAAAAGGGAAAACATGACAGGACCTACGCCGACGGCCTGGCCGTCGGCGTAGGCCTTGTTTTGTGCCAAATGGCAGAGCCTACGCCGACGGCCTGGCCGTCGGCGTAGACCAGCTGCCCAGGCGCGAGGAGGAGGTGACGCGTGGCCTGGCGGGGAGGGAACCTAAGCCGACGGCCAGGCCGTCGGCGTAGGGCCGAAGCCCAGCCACCCCACTGCCTGCCGCGCGGCACCCTAGGCCGACGGCCAGGCCGTCGGCGTAGAGGGCAACCAGGCCTAACGGCCGTTAAGCCCAGGGTGGGGCCCACTGGTGCTACGCCGAGGGCCTCTACGCCGACGGCCGCACAAAAACCGTCCGGCCAGATCGTACGCCGACGGCCGCCCCTACGCCGACGGCTTTTAGGGCAAGCCCGAGAAAACCCATGCCCGACGGCTATACGCCGACGGCGGCCGTCGGCGTAGGCCTAAGCCGACGGCTTTCTGGCCTACGCCGACGGTGGCCGGCCGTCGGCGTACGTCTGCCGTCCCGTAGTGATATATATATATATATATATATATATATATATATATATATATATATATGTGTGTGTGTGTGTGTGTGTTTGAGGTTCAAACAATAAAACAACGATTTCACCAAACCTCTTTCTATCCATGGTATCGGCCTAACCCCGTCGCTTCCTTCACGCGCCGTCCCCGGGGGCCGATCTTCATGATCGCCGGCGCCGGGGGCTGCGCCACCCGTACCTAGGGTTCGTGCGCCGGTTCCATGGACCTGCGGTCCCAGAGAGTTTTTTCTCCCGATCTCTTGATCCGGTTTTTTTTCCATCTGTCATCTTGACTAACAACTTTTTTTGTTTTTCCATCTAAGAACGGTTTGCGTCGCCCACCGTCGCCATCGACACACGCCTCTACTCCGACACCGGGCATCACCGCCCTGTCCCCGAGTTCACCGCGCCGCTCCACCGATCGAGCAACGTCGCCGCACCGTGGTTCTTTCCGTGGCTGCACCGATCCGCGCCGCCGCTGCGTCGCCCCTTCGGGTTGTAGCGCCGCGGCGCGTGGTCCCCGTCGTCGCCCTGAGGTTGTTCCCGTGGTTGCACCAACCCGCGTGTTGCCGCTGCGTTGCCCCTTCGGGCCGTAGTGCCGCGGCCCGCGATCAACCGCGGCCCCGAGGTTGTCCGCTCCACGTCGTCCCTTAGGCTGCACTGACCCTCGTGCTGCCACTGTGTCGTCCCGTCAGGACGTAGCGAGCGTGGCACGCGGTCCCTGCAACCACCCTGAGGTTTTCTTCGCCGCTGTGTCTTCCCTCGGTCCGTAGCGTCGCGACGCGGAGTCCACTCCGTCGTCCCCGCGCGTCGACTTCTAAAGGGTATGTGTCGCGCCGCCTCCCTAGGTGCGGCAACACCATCGTCCGCGCCGGTCTTCGTCATGCTGTCAGGTTCTTTCTCGCCTACTTCGAGCACCGTCGTCCCGCTTCTGACCTAGCCGCCACTGCCGCGTCCTCAGGCTGCCGCCGCCACTCTGCTTTCCGGTCCTCGGCGACTACCTCGACAGCGGCCACCTCGACTCGACATCGACCACAGCGTCCCTCACACGGCTACACCATCCTATGCTCTCGACTCCTTCGACATCGACACAAAGGGTTACCGCCTTCTTGGAAACCTCATCGGCTTTCAGTCCACACTATTAAAAAACTGCTTATAGATAGAAATGAATTCCGTGACGCACCAAAGAGTGAGTGCTTCATAGAAATATTTTTGTGGCGCATTGATCAAGGTGCGCCACAGAAATATGGACATTTATGTGGCGCATTGGAGCCTGATGCGCCACTAACTCTATGATGTGTCGACCGTTACGATTGTGGTGTGGATGTCTGTCGACTCCTCTTTCGGATTCTTCTCCAGTCTCACCATCTTCGTCGCTACATTGTGACTGGGGCGGATGTTGAGTATATTGGTTATACTAGGAAAGGTAGGATATAGTAGGATTTTTTTTCTACCTTGACATGCACTCCAAGTTGATCATTGTACTATTGTATATATGCCCATGAGGCTTAAGCAATAAAAACAATGATTTCACCAAACATCTCTCTATCCTTTTACAGTTTTCACGCATACCCTAATGTGACAACAATATATGTAAACCAACTGTTAATTTTCGATCCATGAGGCATTATTTGCAACTGGGATTTTGTAATTGCTGGATTGGTCAATTTTCTGAAACTGTCACTACGGGACAACACCCAAACGCCGACGTCCGGCCACCGTCGGCGTAGGCCATAAAGCCGTCGGCGTAGAGCCGTCGGGTTTGAGTTTTCTCGGGCTTGCCCTAAAAGCCGTCGGCGTAGGGGCGGCCGTCGGCGTATAGGCTGCCCCGACGGCTATTACGCGGCCATCGGCGTAGCGCCAGTGGGCCCCACCATGGGCTTAACGGCCGTTAGGCCTGGTTGCCCTCTACGCCCATGTCCGTGAACAACGTCAGACACATGACCTACATATGCCATCTACAAACATTAAATCACACTATGGGTCTTCCACCACACTTTTACACATACCCTAGGTCCACATGCAAGTTTTTCTAGGATTCCGACGCTTCAGCGGTAATTCACGTGTTACATCCTGTTCCAGAGGGGGGTGTGGAGGTCTACCCCTATAGCTTTCTTCGCACGATGTTCCAACAATGTATTTTTTTTGTTGAGGTTTTTTAGGACATAACTACATGGAAAACAAGGTTAGGACCTTGTAACACATCGTAGCCCCCGGTATACCCGCAAACGGGTGTATTCCACACCTACATGCATGTCCATGACTTTGCATATATAGTGTTATCGCATGAATGTGGAGATGGTCACACCAAGGAGCTATACATTGCATTTATGCATGGATCTTACACCACACTTGGACACATACCCTACAATCACATTCAAGTTCATGCGATACTACGACGCTCTGGCGATCTTTCTTCACCGAAACCCGGCCTAGTCTGGGCGCGAGGGGCGGGGCCGGGGAGGGGGCGGCGGTTTACCGTTATAGCTTTCTCCTCACGAGGTAAACTGTGGAACATACACATATTAATATAGTAGTAGTAGCATAATATATTTTAATTTAGTATTATAATTTATTAATATATTATCTTATGTATTAACTAGAAGACACAAAAAGAATAAAGAGGCGTATATCGAGGGTTGAAATGAGATGATATATATATTATAATCCCATTTCCAATATTATTTTATGTATTAGTAATATAAGATTAAACTATTAAACAAAAGAAAGGAAAATAAAAAAGAAAAATGAAAGTAGGTACTACGCCGACGGCCAAAGGTCTCTACTGGCTAACTGGGTTGCCGCCCGCCGTCAACGGGGCCCACCTGGCAGGAGTTACGCCGACGGCAGCTCTCGGCGTAAATTGGGCCTACGACGACCGCATTTATACGCCGACGACGGCCCTCGGCCAAAATTGGCCTAAGCCGACAGCTTTGGGACGCCGACGGCCCATTACGGGGCTGACGAGTCTGCCAGTCTACGCCGACGGCCCCAACATTTGGCCGTCGGCGTAGATGTCGGCCGTAGGCGTCAACAGCCTCTCCCGTAGTGTGTGGTAGTGTATACTTCCTTCGTTCGAAAATATTAGTCGGAGGAATGGATGTATGTAAATGTATTTTAGTTTTAAATACATTCTTTTTTTTCTATTTTCCGACAAGTATTTTTGAACGGAAGGAGCCGTCTAGTAAGTTTGCTTACAGAATGTGCCTGCTCCATGTCTTTGGCTTGCCAATAAGCTTCGGGTAATAGTGGTGGATTTCGGTGCCCTTAGTGTATAAATATGACATTTGACAAACCATGCATCTCGTGGTGAGGTTTGGGGTCTCTTCCAACACATCGACCATAAGTTCCTGAAATATGACCGTGTATTCCACTACTGAAGTGCTTTGTTTTTTTTTTGACTGAATTGAAAAACTTTAGGCTATATGTCTTGATGATATGTGTCCAACAACTTCATATAGTTTACTTAGGGTACTCTGCATAAGCAACATAACTATCTACATATCGGCAAATCTTTCTACAACTTGGCAATACATTTGTGATACACCAAATCTATTAGTTAATTTATCTTCTTTTTTCTCTTGCATTACGATTTGAAATAAAGATTCTTAGGTTCTTTCTTTATTTTTTTTATTATCACATTATGATTTCAAATGAATATACAATTGACTCTTAAGATCATTACATGAATGGTTATTCGTATGGGTGTGTTGGGCTTATCTATATGTGACATAGTTATATCACATCTAAATCTATATAAGCATCAATTAATCATAGAAAATATCATTTTCTTTGTATTTTCTTGTTTGTTTATTTTATGTCTATTCCTTTTTAATCCATAAAAAATCAATTATACGAAAATGCTAATGATGCTTGGGTACCTTGGAGCTCGTTTTCAAAATTAAATTTATAGACTATAAAAAAATTAAAAATATGTACACACATACACATGTATACTACATATGAGTAAATTTGATAATATTATATTTGCACACGTAATGTATAATAAGAAAAAAAATGTATTTTGGAATGGGCCAATTTTTGTTGTTGTTGTTGTTGTTGTTGTTGTGTTAGATTATTTAATACAACCTAAAAATCACAATTTTTTCGAATGAAATTTTCACATGTTCATGTCGAGCACACATAAGTTTTCATGGGAAAAGAATCAGATTTATGAAACTTTATATATGATTTTTAAAATTTTAAAAGTGTACCAAGCTTCAAGGAGCTCACGACCCAGTTCTGAGTCGATGAAAGGTTTCCAACTGGGTTAGGAAAAAAATACCAATGGCGAGTGATGAGCGACTTACAACTTAGTTTTGTAAAAAAAATAAAATTCAGTGCGAGTCGATGAATGGCTTTCAACTGGGTTGGTAAAAAAAGTTTAGTTTCGAGTCAATGAGCGACTTGCAGCTTGTTTGGCAAAAAAACTATCTAATTTTGAGTTGATGAGCGACTTACAACTGAGTTGTAAAAAAAAGTTCAGTCGCGAATCGACAGGCGACTTGCAACTGGATTGAGAAAAAAGTTCAACTGTGAGTTGATGGCCTATTTGCAACTGGTGTTTTGTAAAAATATCCAATTGCAAATCGATAAACGATTTGCAGTTGGGTTGACAAGAAAAATCCAGTTGCCAGCTAATGAGCTACTTGCAACTGGGTTAGCAAAGAAAAGGTCAGTTGTGAGTCAAAGATTTGTAAGTGTGTTGGCAAAAAAAGTCTAGTTGCGTGTGACGAGCGACTTGCAACTTGTAAAAAAAAAGACCAGTAGCGAGCGGATAGGCGACTTGCAACCGGGTTTCGCAAAAAAAAATAGTTTTGAATCGAAGGGTGACCTGCAACTAGGTTGGTAACATAAAAAACTTTTGTAAGTCGATCATCTCGACTCGCAATTAGCTTGGCAAGAAAAATTCAGTTGCGAGTCAATGAGCGACTTGCACCTGGATTGGAAAAAATAATTCAAATTGACTTACAACTGAGTTTTGCAAAAATAAATCCAACTGCATCGAATGTAACGCTTATAGTAGCATGTATAATAGGAGAAAAGCATCTGCCCGCCCAAGATGATGTGTTGAAATTATAGACGTGTTGAGAACATACAATTGCGGGACGCAAACAATGCATACAATTACATGTTTGATGATGAACATGCAATTGACATCGATAGAAAAACCATATTCTTTAAAAAGTTGCATGTATTTAAAATAAAAAGAACAACAAAATAAAAAATAAAAAGAAAGGTGAGAGTGAAAAAGAAAAAGTAATAGAGAAAAAAGGTATAAAAACAGTTGTCACTGAAAGGAGAAAGAATAAAAGCAGATAATACGATGCACTGATCTATATCTTCTGTCCTCACTCCTCAGTCAACTAACGATAGGGCCGACCCGTAAAAACTCCAAGCCGAAAAACAATTCGCCACTAGTGGGCCTGCTTCTGGGAAGAAAGGATGAGTAAATTGCCAGAACTTCAAATGGACCAATATGCCTTGGCGCACGCTTTCCTTTCACGTGAAGACGTTAGATTTCCTTGAGAGGGGTGACTCGAAGGGTGGGGAGTCATGTCTCGGCGTTTCGAGGTTAGTGTAGCTCTTCTTCCTGGATTGAGCAGTCTTTAGAGAAAGCGGCGAGTGGCGGCGGTGTGAGTCATGGTGGCGAGAGGCGGCGGTAGACTGTTCGGACGCAGATCAGTAGTGAGGATTTGTTGCAGGGAAACACTTTTCTCGCGGTAAAATTCCAGATACATCGCTGATCTGTGTGTCTTGGGGGCGTTTTGTTGAGGCGGCGGTAGGATCTGCCTGTGGTGATCGGGTTGCCGTGCTTTCGATGCTAAAATTCCTCTCTCTGCTGTCCGATCTGAGGAGATGGGCAAGGCACGATCAATTAACCCTACCGAGGATGATATTGCGTCAGTTGTGACACCCTTAAAATCAATCCGTGTACAGTAATCATACACGCAGGATACACGACTGAGTTTAGGGTGCCACGGTGAGAATATCACAGCACAATACTAAACACAAAAGGATAAACAAATATGTTACAATACCAGGGATCACGACGATCCGAATACATAAGTCATACAAGTCATAATATCTTAGTACATACATAGTTAGCCAAGTTTTGCCTTAAGAAGGCTAGCACAAATGACATCAGAGATACAGATCGAAAAGGCTAGGCCTCCTTCCTGGGATCCACCGAACTACTCTTGGTCAACGGGGAACTCGACGTCGTAGTAGTCGCCTCCGGGGTACTCATGCTCCTGGGCTCCAACGTCGGCTGTAGCGGCTGATTAGGAAAAGCGAAAAAAGGGAAATAAAGCAAAGGTGAGTATCTAGCATACCCGCGAGTCTTACGTCCGCTACTAAGCAATTATGCATTGCATCAAATGGAAAGGGGAGGCTATATATAGTGGACTGCAAGATACAAATCAGAATAAGGGTAAGAAGCTAGGCCTATCGAAGACTAGCATCTTCCGACGAGTCTTGCAGCATGAGGAGAGAATAGCCAACAGTTTATATAAAGCATAAAGTAACAATGCAGCAGAAGTTGCTGCAGCATTGTATAATAGTAAGTAGTAATAATTAGCAATGCCTCCGAGTTCACCTCCCCGACATCCCAGCGAGGAAGAAAACCCGGAACCATACAGTCTAATAATAATAGTTTGTAGTGGTAAGATCCAGCTTCAGCATAAAGCGTCCTGTTACCGTGGACACGACTATTCGAATAGATTAATCTTCCCTGTAGGGGTGCACTTGTGTTACACTACACGCACGGATCTCCAGGGTGGCGGGCACCTTGTTAGGGAACGCTCCACCGAGGCTATCCGACACTCCGTAGCCCATCTTTCAAACTCAACAGAGAGGCCATCCGCCGGTCTAAATCCTAAGTACGCCGAGCCTTGGACCCCAACCTGAACGTACTCCTGCACGGTGCGTGGCTGGCCGGTGAAGTTAAAGCAAATCCAAATAAGACACCACCGCACGAGCAAATAAGACAACACCACTTCCCGGCGCAGGCCGCGGTACTGCTGACGTCTGAAGAGTCCTCGGACGACACTACGAAGCAGAGGAGCCCATAACTCGTAATTCCCACGGGTAGGTAGTTGATGGCTTCTCGCCCTTCGTTGGTTTCCCCAAGTGAAAGGTTTGAGATGTAGTGCAGCAGCAGTTTTTCCTCGGTGAAGATACCAAGGTTTGTCTCCAGCAGGACTCCAGAGATGATAAGTATGTGTCAGCGGCGCAACTGACGCGGACCTGCACACAGACACAGATAACTTTGTTCCCAACGAAGTTCAGAGAGGTTGTCAATCTCTCCGGTCTTGTTGTTTACAAAGGATAAAACGCAAGGGATAATGATAGCAAATAAAAGTAGTAAAGTAAATGTAGCGTGGAAAGAGTGATAAGGATATGGACCGGGATACGTGATGTTCGCTAGTGATGTCTCTCTCCCAAAAGACGATAAAATTGCTATGCGAGGTAAACAAATTACAAAAAGGCAATTGACAGGATTATGAACGCACCGCAATGCTAACTATGCTACAAAAGAAAGGAAGAGGTTCAAAAGCATGGGCAGTACGCCAAAGTAAGTAGACTGAAATCCAACTGCATCTACTACTAATCATCCACCTTGAGATATCTATCCAGAACATCTCGCTGGTATTAAGTTGCGAGCCCCACCCAAAGTGTAAACCCAAAGCAACAGACAACTGCATTTAAAAGAACTCTGCGTAAAGTAAACAATCCTTTTAACCGCGGTTACAAGCACCGTTGTTTTCCCCCTTGTGGCAACAGCACATCCCCTAGACTCATGTTTCTGTCACTCAAGCGTGTCATCGGGGAGGCATGAACCCAAAATCTAGCACAACGTTCCCTCTTGGAGTCACTACCTACTACTTGGCCAAAGCAATAAACAACAACGGAGAACATGCAAGAATTACTTAGGAACAAAAATATAAGAGATAAAAACCAAATATATTATTCTATCACAATCTGACTCATAATCCATCAGATCCTATCAAACTCAACATAGCAATAGCAGAAATATTACAAAGGTTCCTCGATCATGTAGGGCAGCTCACGAGGTCTAAACAATGAAGATCAAAGAGGGGAGGAGAACATCACATAGCTACTGATCACGGACCCATGGTCCAAGGAAAACTACTCACGAGACATCCGGGGAGCATCCATGGTGGAGAGGACACTCCCGGAGGTCAATCCTCCCTCCGGCAGGGTGCCGGGAAGAGGTCTTCTGGTGCTCCCGATCTTGGAAGCGCGACGGCGGCGGAAAAGAGGCGAGTTCGCGAAATAGGGTTCTTTTTTTGGAGTTTTCCCGTGACGGGGGATAAATAGGCGAAGGGGGCAGCAAGAGGTGGACCAGGGGCCCCAGGCGCCCCCCTGGCGCGGCCAGGGGTGGGGCCGCGCCGGGTGGCCGCCTGGGCCCCCCTGGCTCCCATTTGGCCCCTCCCGGGCTCTTCTGGAAGCTTCCTGTTCGCTGATTTTTCCTGTATTTTTCCCGGAATTTTTCTGGCACTTTTTATATGGGGGAAAACTGAAATAGAAAAACAACAGAAAATAGGAACTGGCACTGGGGTGCACTGAGTTAATAGGTTAGTCCAAATATGATCAAAAGTGTATGAAAGTGTATCTAGATCATAGCAATATCACACAAAACATGCATGGAGCAAGCAGAAATTATAGATACGTTTTGGACGTATCAGTAGTGCGTACATGGCATATAGCCAACTCAAGACATCCACTGAACCATTAGTCATTTTATTAACTTGCGGGACAACCGTTATCGTTGCCTCGACTTAACTGACCCGCGGAAAACGACAGCAGTTAGGACCACCAGCACATCGGTGCCTGCCCTGTCGTCCCACCAAGTCTTTGCGGTTACCAACAAGGTGAACCTTCTCCTTACCTTGTCTCGCGTGTGCTCCTGGAGGAGCTCGACTTTCGTGGTTTGGTAACTCTCGCGGCCAACGATCAGGGGCCAAGCACACCCATACACTGGTCGTACCCTCCATGTCGTCCCGTCGCAATACCACTCGCGGGCACCGTTGGGTCGCCCGACTCTTACCTTTAAGGACAACCGTGTCAAGACCCTAGGGCGGCTATACCGAGTCAGCAACGAGTGGAGTACGAGGATTACTCCTTGATAGCTCCACTTGATGTGGCTCGGCAGAGCCGAGGTAGGGGCCTGAGGCGGTGTCTGCATTGTACCATACCTGTGCAGTTATATATATATATATATATATATATATATATATAGTATCCGCGTTCACTCCCCTGAGTGATCACAACCCGCTATCTAATCCTAGTTGACTAACAAAGCGCAGGGCTCACTGCTGAATAATGCATAATTATAATAGGCAACATAGGATAAAGGAGGTACATCAAGGGGCGACAAAAGCAGGCTATGCAATTGAATAGGATTGAGCGTAGCAACAGCAGTAACAATGCCTAGTACAAGAAAGTACGGAAAGGTAGGTTATATCTGGGGAAGAGAATGGTTCTGTTTTCCTAGAAGCTCGTCAGTAGAGGCAGGGTCGTCGACGTAGTAGTCGTACCCAGCAGCGGTGTAGTCGGCGGCAACAGCGAGGTCTATCGGAGATTAAGGGGGGGGGGAGAAACAGTAAATACAAAGCAAGCATATACAAACAAATGCATGACATGACAGATGCAATGTTAACGATCCTCTAACGCAGTGAAATATATTATGCTCGGGGTGGGAATTCATCCGGGGATGAACTGCCAGCTCCGGGTATCGGGTATTTACCGGACAGGGTGACCGGAGGGGGAAGGTATCATGCCGGAGGTGTCGTGGACATTCGGCAAACATGTGAAAGGTGTATCCGGGTTTTTGATCCATTCTGAACAACTTTCATGTTCAAAATAAATTCATCCGGATAGTTTATCGGTATCAGGCAATCATCGGACAATCGGTCCGGAGGGGGACAGTTCAATGTTCGTTGTGTTAGAGGGGTGTGGTAGACATACGAATAGCGCATTCGTATTCATTATATTTTTTAGATCAATATTGATGTATAAAGTTTTTGAATCTGAATTACGGTTTAAAAGATATTGAATTTTAAAGTTTTAAATCAATTTAAATGATTTTTGGAATTTCTTTTATTATTAAAATAGAAACATTATCCACAAGTCTATCCAGAACAGTGCTGACAGGTGGGACCCATATGTCAGCCTCCGTTTATTAATAAATCTTTTATTTAGATTTTTCTGACTAGTGGGGCCCAACAGTCAGTGACTGATTTGTATAACTATTTTAATTATCCTAACTAACTACAGAGGGCCCACCTGTGAGTGCAACATTTTAATTAAACAATTTTAATTAATTTAAAAGGGCAGGGCCCGCATGTCAGTGGGGGTGGGGTTATTTTTCTGGTTAATTTAAATAGGCTATTAGAGGGGGGCTGGGCCCGACTGTAATAGACACAGGGGGTGGGCGTTAGTGCTAAACACCTAGCTTACAGGGCGGGCCTACCGGGCAGTGACTCAGGGGCATGTTGGCGACGAAGGAGCCATGTCCGACGGCGAGGTTGGCCATGTCGTCGACTGGGGCCACGGGAGGGGCTGGGCTGGGCGCGTTCGTCAGAGGGGAGAACATCGCGTCGAATGGTGGCTGTAGCAGCGACCGGGGTGGCCGGAGTGAAGCTCGCCGTCGACAATGGCGGAGGCGGCGCTCGGGTCAAATGGAAATCGGGGGGTACGGGGCGAAATCGAGCGCGCAACTTATCTTAACCGAACCTACGCTCTACCAGGAAAAAAGTGGTGCAAGCGGCGTGAGCTGGGGTGGACCCGAGTGCCGGCGGCGACGACAAACAGCGGCGGCCGGAGTACGACGTAGGCGGGGACGGCCACACGGGGCACGGAATCGAATGCGTGGAGAGGGGAAATGGAGCTGCGCTCACCTCGGTTGAAGGGGAGGTGTCAGTGAGTCTGGGGAGGACTTGTAGTCGAGGGAATCGACGATGAGGCAGAACGGCCGTGGTGGATTCCGGCGCCGATTGCGGCTTAGCAAGGGCGTCCTGGCGTCAATTTGGAGCGCGGGGTGAGGAAGACGTCCGTTGCGCACCTCCAGGACGTGGTGGCGCGGAGAATGGTGGCCACTGGCCACGGCAACAACGATGGCGTGCCCACGACCGCGCTCGATGCCGCACGGGAGAGGAGGTGAGAGCACTTGTGAGGGGGGAGAGGAGTGAGCAGAGGACCAGGGGGTAGTTGGGCTCGCCCTTATCGCCTCCACGAGGGAACAGGTGAGGGGGCAGGTGAGGGGGCGGCGTGGCCACGGCATGGCCATGGCCATGTCACTGTGCGGGGTAGGGGGCGAACAGGGGAAGAAGGAGAGAGAGAGGGGGGGGCTGGGCCGTGTGGGCCATTGCCCTAGGCGGGTTTTAGTTTTTTCCAATTTATTTTTGTTTTGTTTATTCTTTTCTGTTTTATTATTTCTGGGTATCAAATGATTTTAGAAAAATGTGACAACAGTCCCAATAGTATTGTTACACCTAATTATAGTGCTACAAAAAGTTTGGTGCCAAACAAAAATCATATACATTTTTGTTTTATTTACAAAAGGGAGAAAATGGCTATTTTGCTACTCTTGCTATTTGTCTGAATTTATTAAACATTATAACAAATACCTCTTTCTAGATTTTCATGGTCTACTGGTTATTTAGCATTTTATAAAAATGGTTGCACAATTTTTAGTTAAAGATTTATTTTCCACTTTGTTTTTAATTCCATCCAAGGGAACCTTTATCGAGATTTGTTTCAAAGATGATTAGAGCATGGTTAATGACTGGGATTAGTCATTAACAAGATTGATCAATGTAGCTTGACACTGAGAGTGTTACATCAGTGCAGCTGGATAACAAATTGATGCGTCTAGAAGTGTCTTAGCTGCATGAAGATGTTCAGTCCATCAGTTCTAAACCAGGGCAAATTGCAATTTAGGTGGGCAATGTGGAAGGAGCAGTAGTGGAATTGGAAAATCAGTTATCATCAATTCGTGTTGTCTTAAAGACGATAGCTCCTCGAATTCCTTCTGTTCATCAGGATCCAGGGCCTAGTGCGGAGGCCCAAGCTGGGCTTCCCGGCGACGGGCCTTTGCTCTGTTAGAAATTTCCTTTTAGCTTCATATATGTATTTAGATCAACTTCGACACAAATTAGAGCCAACCCATGGATCCTTGACTTGCCTCTTCCTTTTTCTATGGACCGATTTAACTAGCATATGTCAGTTTTTTTTTAGAACTAGCATATGTCAGTTGTGAAGCATGGCAATTACCAATAAGTTGCATGACAGTTTATGTTGGTCGAGGATGGCAAGTTTAGTTTGCAAACATGAAAATATGCCTCAGTTTAACTTTTTGCATGTACTTTGAAACTAAATTGTCATCCTCGCGAGAATAAAAATTGACATATTAACCGTTCGATTTGCCATTTTTCCAGCGCTGAATAGTATCATTATTCTTTACTTCTTTTTTTGAGGGAATTATCATTCTTTATTTCTTACGGACTGATTAGATTATAGGGGATTAATGACGTGTTTCTAACATCTCTATGCACCAAGCTGACTAGGATTAGTTATCCTGCCCCTACCGTCCCCGATACAAATCGTGCTTAATCCTAACAATTTAGAGCTGTTATATCTTAGGAGAAAAAGGTTTCTGCGGGGAGGCTATCAGATCAGTTGTTATCGCCCCAAACTAATCTACGCCTTCCTCTTCGATCACACACAAATTCACAATGACGATTAGACGACGGAGAAAGAAGAGAAAAGCAATAGCGGCTGACCACAAACAACCGGACTGGTTGGACCTCCCCTCCGAGCTGCTGGAGATGATCGCCCATAGATCCCGCGACGTCACCACAGGGCTCACGGCGTTCCGGTCTGTCTGCCGGACATGGCGCGCTGCCGTAGGACAAGCGCCTCGCTTGCTGCATCTTGCTCCTCGGGGCGGTTCAGAGCACGCGCTCGTCTTCCCCTTGTCCGGCGGGTGGTCGATCGTCGTCGATGCCCGCGACGCGTCCTGCCGTCTTTTCAGCCAGTCCACGGGCGCCACCGCCGATCTGCCCAAGATCAACGCCGTCCATGACGGCAAGACCATGTCCAACATCGTGTATGTCTACCATACCGATGCACAAAGGGCGAGGGAAAGACGTTGGTTTAAGGGGAGCCTAATCAAGATACGTACCCGCTTCGGTGGAGCATCATTCTTCAGAACATACCTCAATTTTTCAGATCACTTCCGCTTCGCCATTCATGTCCCGTCCGGTAGATTGGCATCAAGCACAAACGGCATGATGATCATGATGTACCACAGCTCGTTCCTGGAACGAGAGAGCCTAGTAGTCTGCCGGCCTGGAGACGCGGCCTGGACGAGGCCGGTAAAAGGCCCGTCTTCTGGCTACGAATTCATCGACGTAACCTGTTTTCAAGGTAAGATTTATGGTTTGGAATGTAATGGTGTCACATCGGTGTTCGACGCAACTACACTCGAGTTCCTCTGCTCAGTTGATGTGCCACAATCGACGGCCAAACTTTATTCCATGTTATGGTACCTCTCTCATGATGATCTTGTTGATTTCGACTATTTCCATCTCGTTACATTGCCAAGCAAGCTACTTTTGGTCATTGTAAGCGTGAAATCACTTGAGCCAGAGGGTTTCACGTTCTTTGAGTTAACGTGTGGATCTAAGGATGGGCGGCTCTCCTGGCGAAAGGTAACTGCAGATGGCATCGGTGGCAACTACGATGTGTACATGGATTGCTACCATGCCACTTTTACCGACAATGGTGCTGGAACTGGAACCGGAACCGGAGCTCGGATCTATTATGTTCTCAGTCGAAAGATGCATCCGAACACATCAGCGTACTACTATGAGATACAAGACGGTAAGTTGGAGTGCCTATGCACGTCAGTAGACGATGATAATTGTAAATATTCAACTAAGCCTAGTTGGTTTGTTCCCTAGCTAGTTTGTTGATTTTCCGTGTGCGTAGTGTCCTGAACTATGTATGCATGAGGAACATTTTGTGCGAATTACGGGGCTGTTTGGTTCCCAGCCTAAGTTTGCCACACCTAACCTTAGTCATGCCACAACATCTTTGGCTTGTGTTTGATTCATTGCCATATCTGTGACTTGCCACACTTTAGTAGTATTATAACCCATATGTCATAGACTTATTTTTTTGCCACACTTTACCACACATTGTGGTGACCATTTTGCTCACCACACTTTTGTGACAGCCACACTTTGCCTAAGATTAGTTGTGGCAAGCTTAGTCACAATCCAAACAGCCCCTACGTCCAAACATGATTTAAAGGCCGTTGATCCGGAAGTTTTTTTGAAACCGAGCGAGCCAGCCAGGAAGAGAAGATGCTTTTTTTGTGGGAAGTGATCTGCCCCGGTGGGCCGGCTCGAGATCCTGGCCGGTCCACCCGCAGCCCTTGGATAAAGTCAATCCAACGATCAAGATTGATGGGTATCCTTTCATTCAAAGTAAAAAATATATCATACGGATGTAGCATTTTGAAATACTAGTTGCAGCTTTTATGATACACAGATGTAATAAAAATTTATTGTGTGTATTTTCCTTCAATTTTTTGCATCGTTGCAGCAAAAAAAATCTTAACAAAAATTGTTGCATACCATATTTGCTATTTCCCCGGTGGTAGCATTTTTTGTACCGATTGCAACAAAATTGGCACCGATCATCGCTAATCATACTAAATTAATTTTGATTGTAGCAAAAATCAAGTGACGGTGGTAGCTTTTTTCATTACCCGATGCAACAAAATAACGTAGCACCGTCATCACTGGCACTCTTTAAAATGAATGTGTATAGCACTTACTACATATAGATACATCCGTTTGAGCGATGAGTAATATGGATGAGCGTAGTAGCATTTTTTATGTCACACTTTTAAATTGATGTGCTTAGCACTAAAATACATTTAGATACATCCGTTTAGTGAAAAGTAACATAGATCAACATAGTAGTATTTTTCATCGTAGTTATACAAATGGTAGCATTTTCCAATAATAGTTATAACAAATTCGTAGCTTTTTTTCCTTGTGTGGCGAACGTCGCACTGCGACCGGCGCGAACTTGGGCCGGCCCATCGGAGCGAAATGTTTTCCTTTAAACTGAAAGTTTATGACTCACAAGTGTAGGGGATCGCAATATTCTTCTCGGGTAAGAATAACTCAATTTATAGATTCGACACAAGGGGAGCCAAAGGATATTTATAAGCTTTGACTGTTGAGTTGTCAATTCAACCGTACCTGAAAGATACTTGCTTGACAACAATTTATTAATAGCAATGTGTGATCAAAGTGATAGCAGGCTAGCAGCAACAGAAATAGTGGTGGCAAAACAACGAAAGTAAAGACAGCAAAGTAAAGTAAATTGTAGCAAGCAGGATTAAAACACTGTAGGCTAGGGTAATGGATGGTTCGGTGCTGCATGGATGAGAGATAACAAGTACTCCCTCCGTAAAGAAATATAAGAGTGTTTAGATAACTAAAGTACTTGTTTTAATCCTTACGGAGGGAGTAATTAACATGGGGTAAGGCACACAGAAAAGTAATGATCATCTAGGCGTATATCAAACATTAGGCATGTATCCCAAAGGTAGTTGTGTGTGCTTACAATAAAACTTGCGCAACAACTTTTGTCCTACCATCCCGCTACCAGCGGGGCCAAAATGAACTTATGGAGATTAAGGTGCTTCTGTCAAAGAGCACTGGAAGAAAGCATTAACAACCAATGGATACATGGAATCCTCAAATTATAGATCAACCCCTTTGTTGTCCCAAGCTGTCACCATTGAGATTGCCGGTTCCGGACTATAATAGGTGCATAGAACTTGTAGATAGGATCAAGAGAAAAAGTATACTCATGAAAACATATAGGGTTCAAATCTGAAATCATGTCACTCGGGCCCAAAGTGTAAAGCATGAAGAGCAATAAGATGTAGCAAAGATGATAAACACCATAGTAGATGATTAGTAACATGCCCCCAACAATCTGACAAACTATTACATGATCTAACTAATCCAATCCCTACCATCCCCTTCGCCTATAGTAGAGAATTACTCACACATGGATGGGGGAGACATGGAAGGATGATGGAGTGGTGATACGTTGATACGTCCCAAACGTATCTATAATTTCTCCTTGCTCCATGCATGTTTTGTGTGACATTGCCATGTTTTGCTTGAACTTTCATAAACTTTTGAACCTATTTGGACTAATCTATTAACCCAGTGCACCCAGCTGCCAGTTGCTATTTTCTGTTGTTTTTGTATTTCAGGTTTTCCGGCCATTAAAGTGCTCCAAAAAATCCAGGAAAATCAGATAAAAAATCAGCGTCGCGGAAGCTTCCGGAAACATCAAAGAAGCGAAGGGGGGCCACCACCAGGGAGCCAGGAGGGTCCCTGGCGCGGCCCCACCCTAGGCCGCGCCAGGAGGCCTCCTGGCTGCCTGGTGGGTCCCCTCGATGCCCCCCTTCGCCTATATTTACCCCCCGTGACAGAAACCCCCAGGACGAACTCCTTTTTCGCGATCTCGCCTCTGTTCCGCCGCCGCCGCCGTTTCAAGATCGGGGCTGCCTGGAGAAGCTGCTCCGGCACCCTGCCGGGAGAAGCTACCCCCTCCGGGAGACCATCCATAGCCATGGACGCCTCCCGTATGTACCGTGAGTAGTTCCCCTTGGACCATGGATCCGTGACCAGTAGCTATGTGATCTATCTCTCCCTCTTTTGTGCTTCCACTTTCGAGTCCTCGTGAGCTGCCTCACATGATTGAGGCATCTATGTAATTTCTGCTGTTGCTATGCTGAGTTTGTTGGGCTGATGGATTATGAGACTATGTTCAGATTGTGATGAGTAATATATTTGGTTCTTCTCTTTTATATTTTGTTCTTGACTAAATTCTTGCATGTTCTCCGTTGCGGTATTTGCTTTGGCCAAGTATTTTATTTGCAACTCCAAGAGAGAGCGTTATGCTCGATTGTGGGTTCAGCCCCTTGATGTCTAGCTTGAGTGACAAAAACATGAGACTAGGGGATGTGTTGTTGCCACCAGGGATAAAACAACGGTGCTTGTACTTGCGGGTGCAAGGATTGTTTACTTTACACAAAGTTCTTTTAATGCACTTGTCTGTTGCTTTGAGTTTACACTTTGGGTGGGATTCACAACTTAATACCAGCGAGATGTTCTGGATAGATATCTCAAGGTGGATGATTCGTAGTAGATGCAGATGGATTTCGGTCTACTTACCTTGGCGTACTGCCCATTGCTTTTGAGCCCTTCCTTTCTTTGCAGCATAGTTAGCATTGCGGTGCCTTCATAATCCTGTCAATTTCCCAACTGTGATTTGTTTACCTCGCTAGCACTTTTATCGTCTTTTGGGAGAGAGACATCACTAGTGAAAATCACGGGACCCCGGTCCATCTTCACATTATTGTTCACACTACCAATTTACTTTCAGTATTTACTTTTCCGTTGATATCACTATCATTATTATCTCTTGCGTTAATCCTTTGTAAACAGCAAGGCCGGAGGAATTGACAACTCCTCTGTACTCGTTGGGAGCAAAGTTATTTGTATTTGTGTGCAAGTCCAGGTGAAGTTAGCAACCTAGGTTGTGAACGGCGCCATTGTTCACTTTACCAGCTACTTGTATCTCTTGAGTCCTACTGGAGACAATCTAAACCTTAGCATCTTCGCTAAGGGAAACTTGTCGTTGTGTTACATCAAACCTTCCACTTGGGGTAACCAACGATGGGCGAGAAGCCATCAAGAAAATTTCTGGCGCCGTTGCCGGGGACTCAAGTCTACAAGATAGGGGACTTGCACACTATCTTTTATCTTTGCTTTTTAGTCTTGTTAGTTTACCTTTCAGTTTTTATCTTCGTGTCCTTTACCAAAAAAATATATATATATAGTATGTCTAGTTCCTTACTTGCCAATCAATGTCTGACTTCTTCGAAACCAGATCTTATTGGCATGGAGGATTCACCGAGGATCAACAAAAGTGGTACAAGGAACACCGCTTGTCTCAAAAGGGGATACACTTATGGAAACAAATACACCAGTTGTATGATTATGCTAGAAACTTGTGCTCAATATATAATATATCTTTCTGCAGGGATGAATCTTGTTGCTTTATGAGGCACAAAAACCTTGCTTTCCAATGTGAGTTCAATGATGATGAAACCTTAGCTTCTTATGCTAAGAGAAACTATGATTTTCATGATGCAGAGGAAATAGAAGAATTTGTTGCTTATAAGGGTGCCGATGAAATTACTTCTCTTCTTAAAAATATTGATGATGCCCCTTACAAATCTGAGAGTCTTGCTATACTTAACTATTGTTTGGAAAATTACGATGCAAATTATTACATTACTGATCATCTTGAGAGAATCTCTCCCCCAAAGGAAGAGACTAATGATTTGCAGGAATCTATGGAAGAAGAAATTTATGAACCCGAAATCTCCTTGGATGAAAAAGAGGAGGAGAGTGACGAACAAAAGGAAGAAGAATGGAGCCATCCATGTCTACCTTCTGATGAGAGTAACTCTTTGAATCTTACCCTATATGAGTATTATGATCCTATGGATTCTTTTCAAATATCCCTTTTTGATGAAGTTGATGCCTTCTATGCTTATGGTCGTGATGCCACTATGGATGATGCTTTCGGAGATGAACTTTCTATAGTTCCTCATGTTAAGCATGAAATTTTTGCTATCGCACCCACACTTGAGTGTCCTATTATCCTTTTAAAATCTTCAATTCTGGAGAATTTTTCTCTTATCAAGGCTCAATGTGATGGGTTGAATCTATCTTATCATCCTAAAAACCGTGTTGAAAACAATACACGTGTGCTTGTAGGTCATGAACAACATGATTTATATGATAGTTATATTCTTGATGTTGTTCATGATACTACTGAAAATTACTTTGAGAGAGGAAAGTTTGGTTATATAAACTTCCATGTGACAAAAACACCTCTCTCTAAACTGAAACTTTCGAAGTTGTTCTTGTTCCACCTTCCTATGCATGTCACTTTGTGCTTATTTGATTTATTTTCTTACGAGATGCCTAAGCATAGGAAGTGGGTTAGGCTTAAATTTGTTTCATATTTGTTTCTTGATGCTCTCTTTTGCTTCAAAATTCTTATTCTTGTGAGAGCATCTTCTATAATCTTTAAGCCTAGCTAATGGCTTTAAAGAAGCGCTTTCGGGAGGCAGCCCGCAACGAATTTAGGTTTTTATTTTTTCTTTTGTTCTATTCTTAGTGGTCTTGATGATTGTTACTACTGTAGCAACATCATTGTATCTTTATTTTTCAAGCTTTGTGCCAAGTTTAGCCTCATATGGCAGGGGAAGTAAAAGTTGTGACATGCTGTCCAGAAAACAGATTCTGTCCTCGTGACTAGAAAAATTACAGAAAAATCCCAGTTCATCTTTTTGAGCTGAAACTTTTACACAGCGTGCTCTATACAATTACGAAACTTCCGTATGTTCTAAGGTTTTTGATTTGAGTTGCAGAAGTACCCCTAAAAAATTCGTTTCTATCTGCTGTTCTGTTTTTCACAGATTCTGCCACGTTTTGTCTCTCCGTACTTTTGCAAACCTTAAGCTTGCTTTTTATTTGCAAAAATTTTTTGGAAATCTTTATGAACAGTATATCTTCCTGGAAATCCTTATTTGAAGTAGAGGAAAAATTATTTTATTAGGGTACTACCCTCTCTAATCAGTCTACAATGAGTTATGTATGAAGGGAGTTTTCGAGTGCGCGATGGAAGATGATGAAAGAAGATTCAGGAGTGTCAAGCGCTCAAGCTTGGGGATGCCCCCATGCATCCCCAACAAATATTCAAGGAGACTCAAGCGTCTAAGCTTGGGGATGCCCCCGTGCATCCCCTTCTCCATCAACAATCATCAGTTTGTCTCTCGTTGCACTATATTTTTATCACTTCATGCGTTATGTGCTTTTCTTGGAGCGTCTCGCTCTTAGGTTTTGTTTCTTTTTTAGTTTTCTTTATATTTTTTTGCTGTAGTAACAAGTTAGATCCCAGCTTACTTACTCTTTTGTGTGGGAGAGATACACACTCCGCTTGAACTAGAACTCCTCATAGGATTTGCATGCTTATTCTTTTATCTGTGAGCTGTTCTTTTTCTTTTCTTAGCCGCTGTTCTGTTTAGTTGTAGTGCTTTCGCTTTTCTAGAGATCTTCTTTTGTCTTAGGTTGAACTTTCTATAGGTTGCATGTTTTATCTTGTTAGAGAGTTTGCCTGTTGTACTGAGTTCTGTGTCTTGACTGAAAGTAGGTAGTTAAAGTTGTTGTTCTCTTTGTAGTAGTAACTTGCAATAGTTTTGAGGTATTGACTAGAGTAATGGTTGAACTTATGGTGGCAAGAGCTCTTCCCTATTAGTGATAGATGTCGTATTTTGGGCAATCCATGTGTTTTTCGAAAACCAAAAAACCCCTGTTGAGAACTCTAGCTACTAGATGGATCACTAACCTCCGGAGGGTTCGAATATTAGAGTACACTCACGTACCATGAGTCGAGGATGCGCAAGGATAACCAAACCCCCATACAATCCTCCTCGGGGTACCCGTCTCTTTGCGAACCTCCTTATTATATTGAGAGTTACCGATAATAAGTGCATGAGTTCTTCGGACTAATGTGAGTATTCGAAAGTTGACACTTCCACCCACCTATACTTTTTCTAGCCTCTTCGGTACCGTGCATTGCCCTTTCTCACCTCAAGAGTTGGCGCATACTTCGCCGGTGCATCCAAACCCTTGGCACGATACGCTCTGTCATCATAAGAATCCTTATATCTTTCCTCAAAACAGCCACCATACCTACCTACAAGGAATTTCCATAGCCTTTCCGAGATACATTGTCATGCAACATCCACCTTCTCATGACTTGATCTTCATGTCATACATGCTACTTGCTTGATCGATGAGCCGCATGCTAGTTGGGCCTTGCCCTAAACATTACTACGTGACGCGCTAGTATCATTGCATATCCTGCTACACTGGCAGAGGTATACATTTGCATACTTCATGATAGTTACATTTTCTTTATGTGAGTACCTTTGTAAAGTGTGAAAGATCTCCTATATTCTTGTAAAATATAAAGTATTGCCCCTAAAGTGAGGAAAAGATCCCAAAGAGGACAAAATCAAAAGATCCCAAAGAGGACAAAATCAAAAGATCCCAAAGAGGACAAATGAGAGTTAAATAGAAAGAGCCATTGAGGCCACCAAAAAAATAAAAAAAAATAGAAAAAAGAGAAAAGAAAAATAAAAAGAGAGAAGGGGGCATACTACTATTTCTTTTGAGAGATCCACACTAGTACTTCATCTTCTATCCCTTGTACTCCATAGAGATCATCATCATGCATATAGCTATGCGGGGACCTTCACACTATAGAACTTGGATTGTATATTCCAATGATGAGCCTCCTCAAATGAGCTCTAGGTCTTCTTGAGCAAGCAAGTTGGATGCATCCCCACTAGTCCCATTGTAGAGCTTACCTTAGCTCACATGTGCATCCATTGTATGGCAATCCCTACTCCTCACATCATATCTATCATATGGCTTTCTTTCGCCTATGATTGTCCTCATTGATGTGAGCCTTTCACACATTTTTGTCATCCTCCTCCACCTTCTTTCTGTTTCGCCTTTTAGGTGTCAACTTTCTTGATCACGCTCATCCATTGCATGAGTGCTCAAAATATAGAAAGGGAGTGGACCAGTTTGACTTGTACCTGACTAGTGGTCTGGGGACGAGTCCAGATAAGAATCCAAAGGAGACCAAGTGTGAAACTTTTAGTAGATAGTTATTCTCATCAACCTTTTTTCTCTTTATTCCCAGTCCCTTGCTTGCACGCAAACACCATTTGGAGACATTCGAGTCACGGACAGCAAGAGCTCTTGCACATTTTGTTCTTTTGTTGCTTGTATCAATGCTAATATAGACTCTTGCTTGTTAAGACTTGAATTGAATTGCATGCTTTGATTGCTTTACTTAAAAGTCCTTATTTGGTTGTGTGGCATGTCACCACAGAAATTATGCTTGCTATCATTTACCTACTCGAGGACGAGCATGAATTAAGCTTGGGGATGTTGATACGTCCCAAACGTATCTATAATTTCTGCTTGCTCCATGCATGTTTTGTGTGACTTTGCCATGTTATGCTTGAACTTTCATACACTTTTGAACCTATTTGGACTAATCTATTAACCCAGTGCACCCAGCTGACAGTTGCTGTTTTCTGCTGTTTTTGTATTTCAGGTTTTCCGGCCATTAAAAGTGCTCCAAAAAATCCAGGAAAAACCCAGTGCACCCACCACCAGGGAGCCAGGAGGGTCCCTAGCGCGGCCCCACCCTAGGCCACGCCAGGAGGCCTCCTGGCTGCCTGGTGGGTCCCCTCGACGCCCCCCTTCGCCTATATTTACCCCCCGTGACGGAAACCCCTAGGACGAACTCCTTTTTCGCGATCTCGCCTATATTCCACCGCTGCCGCCGTTTCAAGATCGGGGCTGCCTGGAGAAGCTGCTCCGGCACCCTGCCGGGAGAAGCTACCCCCTCCGGGAGACCATCCATAGCCATGGACGCCTCCCGTATGTACCGTGAGTACTTCCCCTTGGACCATGGGTCCGTGACCAGTAGCTATGTGATCTATCTCTCCCTCTTTTGTGCTTCCACTTTCGATTCCTCGTGAGTTGACTCACATGCTCGAGGCATCTATGTAATTTGTGCTGTTGCTATGCTGAGTTTGTTGGGATCTGATGGATTATGAGACTATGTTCAAATTGTGATGAGTAATATATTTGGTTCTTCTCTTTTATATTTTGTTCTTTAGTAAATTCTTGCATATTCTCCGTTGCGGTGTTTGCTTTGGCCAAGTATTTTATTTGCATCTCCAAGAGAGAGCGCTATGCTCGATTGTGGGTTCAGCCCCTTGATGTCTAGCTTGAGTGACAGAAACATGAGACTAGGGGATGTGTTGTTGCCACCAGGGATAAAACAACGGTGCTTGTACTTGCAGGTGCAAGGATTGTTTACTTTACGCAAAGTTCTTTTAATGCAGTTGTCTGTTGCTTTGAGTTTACACTTTGGGTGGGATTCGCAACTTAATACAAGCGAGATGTTCTGGATAGATATCTCAAGGTGGATGATTCGTAGTAGATGCAGATGGATTTCGGTCTACTTACCTTGGCGTATTGCCCATTACTTTTGAGCCCTTCCTTTCTTTGTAGCATATTTACCATTGCGGTGCCTTCATAATCCTGTCAATTGCCCAACTGTGATTTGTTTACCTCGCTAGCACTTTTATCGTCTTTTGGAGAGAGACATCACTAGTGAAAATCACGGGACCCCGGTCCATCTTCAAATTATTTTCCACACTACCAATTTACTTTCAGTATTTACTTTTCCGTTGCTATCACTATCATTATTATCTCTTGCGTTAATCCTTTGTAAACAGAAAGGCCAGAGGAATTGGCAACTCCTCTGTACTCGTTGGGAGCAAAGTTATTTGTATCTGTGTGCAGGTCCAGGTGAAGTTAGCAACCTAGGTTGTGAACGGCGCCATTGTTCACTTTACCACCTACTTGTATCTCTTGAGTCCTACTGGAGACAATCTAAACCTTAACATCTTTGCTAAGGGAAACTTGCCGTTGTGCTACATCAAACTTCCACTTGGGGTAACCAATGAGGGGCGAGAAGCCATCATACGTCCAAAACGTATCTATAATTTCTGCTTGCTCCATGCCTCTTTTGTTTGATATTGATATGATATTGATGAACTTCCATACACTTTTGATCATATTTGGACTAACCTATTAACTCAGTGCACCCCAGTGCCAGTTCTTATTTTCTGCTGTTTTTCTATTTCAGGTTTCCCCCTTATTTAAAGTGCGAGAAAAATTCCGGGAAAAATATAGGAAAAATCAGCGTACGAAAACCTTCCAGAAGAGCCAAAGTGGGAGCCGAGGGGGGCCAGGGGGGCCCCAGGCGGCCACCCCCTAGGCCGCGCCAAGGGGGCGCCTGGAGCCCCTGACCCACCTCTGGCTGCCCCCCTTCGCCTATTTATTCCCTGTGACGAGAAACCCTCGGGGACGGAACCCTTTTTCGCGATCTCACCTCTGTTCCGCCGCCGCCGCGCTTCCAAGATCGAGAGCACCAAAAGACCTCTTCCCGGCACCCTGCCGGAGGGAGGAATCACCTCTCGGAGCTTCTCCACCACCATGGATGCTTCCCGGATGAACCGTGAGTAGTCCACCTTGGACCATGGGTCTCTGATCAGTAGCTATGTGATGTTCTCCTCCCCTCTTTGTTCTTCATGGATTAGACCTCGTGAGCTGCACTACATGATCGAGGCACTTATGTAATCTTTTTGCTGTTGCTGTGCTGAGTTTGCTGGGATCCGATGGATTATGAGATTATGTTCAGATTGTGTTTGAGTTATATATTTGATTCTCTTCTTTTATATTTATGTTCTTGAGTAATTCTTGCATATTCTCCGTTGCTATTTATTTCTTTGGCCAAGTAGTAGGTAGTGACTCCAAGAGGAAGCGTTATGCATGATTGTGGGTTCATGCCCCCCGATAACTAGCTTGAGTGACAGAAACATGAGTCTAGGGGATGTGTTGTTGGCACAAGGGGGAAAACAACGGTGCTTGTACTTGCGGGTGCAAGGATTGTTTACTTTACGCAAAGTTCTTTAATGCAGTTGTCTGTAGCTTTGAGTTTACACTTTGGGTGGGATTCACAACTTAATACCAGCGAGATGTTCTGGATAGATATCTCAAGGTGGATGATTAGTAGGTAGATGCATATGGATTTCGGTCTACTTGTCTTGTCGTACCGCCCATGCTTTTGAGCCTCTTCCTTTCTTTGTAGCATAATTAGCATTGGTTTGCGCACATAATCCTGTCAATTGCCCAGCTGTAATTTTTTTACCTCGCATGGCTATTTTATCGTCTTTTGGGAGAGAGACATCAAATGGTGCATTATTATCCCATGCGTTTATCCTTTGTAAACAACAAGGCCGGAGGAATTGACAACTCCTCTGTACTCGTTGGGAAGCAAAGTTATTTGCTGTGTGTGCAGGTCCAGGAGAAGCAAGTGATTATCTTCAAATGGTGCATCACTTGCCGAACCACCTACTTATCGTTGTTGGAGTCCTACTGGTTTGACACTCAACCTTAGCATCTTCGCTAAGGGAAATTTTCCGCTATCTACATCTCACCTTCCACTTGGGCTAACCAACGAGGGGCGAGAAGTTATCTCGTGTATCAAGCAAATTTCTGGCGCCGTTGCCGGGGACTCTGCACTTCAAGATAGGGGAGTTGCACACTATCTTTTATCTTTGCTTTTTAGTCTTGCTAGTTTACCTTTCAGTTTTTGTTTTTGCTTTTGTGTCTTATATGAAAAACCAAAAAACTAGTTGCTACATTTTTCCTTTGTCTTGCTTTGCCTAGTTATGCTATCCTCACCATGGGTGCTGAACCACCCAAGTATGGTAGGATGGACATATTTGACATGTTTCACTTGGATCGTCTTCGATCAATTTGTGCTCGCGCTAAAAACCCAACCGACTTGGTTGAGGGGAAATCATTGGATGAGCATGCTCATTATACGCGGCACCTCCTATCTCAGAAAGGGAAACACTTATGGGATCAAATACATGTTTATTATTGCCATGCTAAACTTTTGTGCTACAAATATGATTTTACTTGTTGTTCTAATATAGATCATAAACACCTCCCTTTCCAATGTGAGTTCAATGAAAATGAGATCTTATCTTCTTATGATAAAGGTGTATATGATTACTTTGATGTTGAAAATATTGAAGAGTTTGTTGCTTTTAAAGGTGCTTATGAGATTGCTTCTTTGATTGAAAGGTATCACGATACTATTCACCAGTCCGAAAACTTTGCAGTTCTTCCTTATTGCTTCGAGAATTATACTTCCAATTCTTATATTGAGGATTTTAATAATAAAATGTTTGCTGCCCAAGAAGAGGCCAATGATTGCTTTGAAGAGGAATCCCATGATTCCGAGGACTCACTTGAAATATCCCTTTCTGAAATTTTTGATACTTGCTTTGTTGATGGCCAAGATGCCACTATGGATGATGCTGACAAAAATGAACTCCCTATAGTTCCTTATGTTAAGCATGAAATTGTTGCTATTGCACCCACACTTGATTGTCCTATTATACTTTTGAAATCTCGAACTCATATTCTGGAGAACTGTGCTCTTATTAAGGCTCAATGTGATAGGTTCCATTTATCTTATGATCCTAAAGACCGTGTTGAAAATTATACACGTGTGCTTGTAGGTCATGCACAACATGATTTATGTGATAGTTATATTCTTGATGTTGTTCATGATACTACTGAAAATTACTTTGAGAGGGGAAAGTTTGGTTGTAGAAACTTCCATGTTGCAAAAACACCTCTCTTCATGTTGAAAGTTTTGAAATTGTTCCTGTTCCACCTTTCTATGCATGTCACTTTGTGCTTCTTTGACTTATTTTCTTACAAGATGCATATACATAGGAAGTGGGTTAGGCTTAAATGTGTTTCATATTTGCTTGTTAATGCTCTCTTTTGCTTCTAATTCTTATTCTTATGAGAGCACCTTTTATAATCTTTATGCCTAGCTTAAAGGCGTAAAAGAAAGCGCTTTTGGGAGGCAACCCACAACGAATTTAGGTTTTCCTTCTGTTTTTAGTGGTCTTGATTATTTTTACTACTGTAGCAACATCATTGTATCTTTACTTTTCAAGCCTTGTGCCAATTATAGCCTCATATGACAAGGGAAGTAAAAGTTGTGACATGCTGTCCAGAAAACAGATTCTGTCCTCGTGACGGGAAAAATCATAGAAAAATCCCAGTTCATCTTTTTGAGCTGAAAGTTTTACACAGCGTGCTCTATACAATTACGAAACTTTCGTATTTTCTGAGTTTTTTTATTTGAGTTGCAGAAGTATCCCTAAAAAATTCTTTACTATCTGCTGGTCTGTTTTTCATAGATTCTGTCCTGTTTTGCCTCTTCTTCGTTTTGCAATCCTAAAGCTTTCTTTTTCTTTGCAAAAACTTTTTGGCAATCTTGAGAAACAGTAGCTCTTGAAGAATATCCTTATTTCCAGTAGGGGAAAAATTATTTTATTACGGGTACTAACCTCGCTAATCAGATTATGATGAGTTATGTATGAAGGGAGTTTTCAAGTGTGCGAGGGAAGATGATGAAAGAAGATTCAGAAGTGTCAAGCGCTCAAGCTTGGGGATGCACCCATGCATCCCCAAGAAATATTCAAGGAGCCTCAAACGTCTAAGCTTGGGGATGCCCCCGTGCATACCGTTCTCCATCGACAATTATCAGTTCGTCTCTCGTTTCACTATATTTTTATCACTTCATGCGTTATGTGCTATGCTTGGAGCGTCTCGCTCTTAGGTTTTATTTTTATTTTTATTTAGCTTTTCTTGCTGTTCATAACAAGTTAGAACCCAGATTTCTTGTGTGTGAGAGAAACACGCTCCACTTCCAAAATCTAGAACACAACATAGGATTTTCATGCTTATCTTTGTTGTGCGTGTTCTTTATCTTTTCATAGCTACTGTCATGTTTAGCTCTTAGTTTTCATGCTTATATTTTTAAAGAGCTTTTGTTTAGTTTGTTGCTGGAACTCTCTTGAGTTTTCATGTTTATCTTGTTTGAGAGTTTGCCTGTTGCACTGAGTTTTTTGTCTTGATTTGAAGTAGGTAATTGAGGTTGCTATTCTTTTGTAGTAGTAACTTGCAATAGTTTCGAGGTGTTGTTTTGAGTAATGTTTGGACTTTTGGTGTCAAGAGCTTTAGCCTATTAGTGATAGATGTCGTATTTTGGGCAATCCGTGTTTAATTTCGAAACCTACAAAATTATTTGAGAATTCTAGCTACTAGATGGATCACTACTCTTCTGAGGACTCGAATATTAGAGTACACTCACGTACCATGAGTCGAGGATGCGCAAGGATAACCAAACCCCCATACACTCCTCCTCGGGGTACTTGTCTCTTTGTGAAACCTCCTTACTAGATTGAGATTTACCGATAATAAGTGCATGAGTTCTTCGGACTAATGTGAGTATTCGAAAGTTGACACTTCCACCTTCCCATATTTTACTAGCCTCTCCTGTGCCGTGCATTGCTTTCTTCTCACTCCGAGAGTTGGCGTCCACCTTCGCCAGTACATCCAAACCCTTGGCATGATACGCTCTTTCATCATAAACCTCCTTATATCCTTCCTCAAAACAGCCACCATACCTACCTATCAAGGCATTTCCATAGCCTTTCCGAGATATATTGCCATGCAACATCCACCTTATCATGACTTGATCTTCATGTCATACATGCTACTTGCTTGATCGATGAGCCGCATGCTAGTTTGGCCTTGCCCTAATCATTGCTACATGACGCGCTAGTATCATTGCATATCCTGCTACACTGGCAAAGACATACATTTGCATACATCATGATAGTTACATCTTCTTTATGATTTGAGTACTTTTGTAAAGTGTGAAAGATCTTCTATACTTTTTGTAATATATAGAGTGTTGCCCCTAAAGTGAGGAAAAGATCCCAAAGAGGACAAATTAAAAGATCCCAAAGAGGACAAATTAAAAGATCCCAAAGAGGACAAATGAGAGAAATAGAAAGAGCCATTGAGGCCACCAAAAAAATAGAAAAAAGAGAAAAAGAAATAAAAAGAGAGAAGGGGGCACACTACTATTCCTTTTGAGAGATCCACACTCGTACTTCCTCTTATATCTTGTACTCCATAGAGATTATCATTCATGCATATAGCTATGTGGGGACCTTCACACTATAGAACTTGGCTTGTATATTCCAATGATGAGCCTCCTCAATGAGCCCTAGGTCTTCTTGAGCAAGCAAGTTGGATGCACCCCCACTAGTTCCATTGGAGAGCTTACCTTAGCTCATACGTGCATCCGTTGCATGGCAATCCCTACTCCTCACATCATATCTATCATTTGGCTTTCTCTCGCCTATGATTGTCCTCATTGATGTGAGCCCTTCACACCTTTTTGTCTTCCTCCTACACCATATTCTCTCTTTGCCATCCTAAGTGTCAACTTTCTTGCTTACGCTCATCCATTGCATGAGTGATCAAAATGTCGAAAAGGAGTGGATCATTTTGACTTGTACCTGGCTAGTGGTCTAGGGCTGAGTCAAGATAAGATTCCAAAGAAGACCAAGTGTGAAACTTTAGTATATTGAGTTCTCAACAAAAAAATACTTTTTCTCGTATATCCCTATCCCCTTTCTTGCACGCAAACACCATTTGGAGACATTCGAGTCACGGACAGCGAGAGCTCTTGCACCTTTATGTTCTTATGTTCCTTGTTTCAATGCTAAATATAGACTCTTGCTTGTTATGACTTGAATTGAATTGCATTATTTGATTGCTTTACTTAAAAGTTCTTATATGGTTGTTAGCATGTCACCACATAAATTATGCTTGTTATCATTTACCTACTCGAGGACAAGCAGGAATTAAGCTTGGGGATGTTGATACGTCCAAAACGTATCTATAATTTCTGCTTGCTCCATGCATCTTTTGTGTGATATTTCTATGATATTGATGAACTTCCATACACTTTTGATCATATTTGGACTAACCTATTAACTCAGTGCACCCCAGTGCCAGTTCCTGTTTTCTGCTATTTTTCTATTTCAGGTTTCCCCCTTATTTAAAGTGCCAGAAAAATTCTTGGAAAAATATAGGAAAAAATCAGCGTAAGGAACCTTCCAAAAGAGCCAAAGTGGGGGCCTAGGGGGGCCAGGGGGGCCCAAGTGGCCACCCGGCGCGGCCACCCCCTAGGCCGCGCCGGGGGGGCGCCTGGAGCCCCTAGCCCACCTCTGGCAGCCCCCCTTCGCCTATTTATTCCCCGTGACGAGAAACCCTCGGGGAAGGAACCCTTTTTCGCGATCTCTCCTCTGTTCAGCCGCCGCCGTGCTTCCAAGATCGGGAGCACCAAAAGACCTCTTCCCGGCACCCTGTCGGAGGGAGGAATCACCTCCCGGAGCTTCTCCACCACCATGGATGCTTCCCGGATGAACCGTGAGTAGTCCACCTTGGACCATGGGTCTATGATCAGTAGCTATGTAATGTTCTCCTCCCCTCTTTGTTCTTCATGGATTAGACCTCGTGAGCTGCACTACATGATCGAGGCACTTATGTAATCTTTCTGCTGTTGTTGTGCTGATTTTGCTGGGATCCGATGGATTATGAGATTATGTTCAGATTGTGTTTGAATTATATATTTGATTCTGTTCTTTTATATTTATGTTCTTGAGTAATTCTTGCATGTTATCCGTTACTGTTTATTGCTTTGGCCAAGTAGTAGGTAGTGACTCCAAGAGGGAGCGTTATGCATTATTGTGGGTTCATGCCCCCCGATGACTAGCTTGAGTGACAGAAACATGAGTCTAGGGGATGTGTTTTTGCCACAAGGGGGAAAACAACGGTGCTTTTACTTGCGGGTGCAAGGATTGTTTACTTTACTCAAAGTTCTTTAATGCAGTTGTCCGTTGCTTTGAGTTCACACTTTGGGTGGGATTCGCAACTTAATACCAGCGAGATGTTCTGGATAGATATCTCAAGGTGGATGATTAATAGGTAGATGCAGATGGATTTCGGTCTACTTGTCTTGGCGTACCGCCCATGCTTTTGAGCCTCTTCCTTTCTTTGTAGCATAATTAGCATTGGTTTGCGCACATAATCCTTTCAATTGCCCAGATGTAATTTGTTTACCTCGCATGGCTATTTTATCGTCTTTTGGGAGAGAGCCATCACTAGTGAACATCATAGGACCCCGGTCCATACTTCCACCGCTGTTACACCCACTATCAATTTACTTTCAGTATTTACTTTTCTGTTGCTATCACTATCATTATTATCCCGTGCATTTTATCCTTTGTAAACAACAAGGCCGGATGAATTGACAAGTCCTCTGTACTCGTTGGGAAGCAAAGTTATTTGCTGTGTGTGCAAGTCCAGGAGAAGCAAGTGATTATCTTTAAACGGCGCATCACTTGTCGAAGCACCTACTTATCGTTGTTGGAGTCCTACTGGTTCGACACTCAACCTTAGCATCTTCGCTAAGGGAAATTTTCCGCTATCTACATCTCACCTTCCACTTGGGGTAACCAACAAGGGGCGAGAAGTTATCTCGTGTATCAAGTGGCGATGGTGATGACGATGGCGTTGATTTCCTCTCATTGGAGGACAAAACAACCCCCAGATTAGTTCTCCCGACGAAGAACAGAGGTGGCGGCGGCTCGGCGATGGAAAATTGTAGTATGGGCGTCTATTTCAGGGTTTCCTCATCGCGAGTAAAAATACCAGCCGAAGGTGGGCCTGAGGGGAGGCCCCACCTGTCCAGGCGGCTGGTGGGTGCGACTGTAACAGCCCACCAGTAAGATTACTATTCATGTTTTAATTTTGCTTTGTCCAATGGCTATCAAACTTGTTCACATGCAAGATGTTGTAATATGATGTGGTGATCTTGAATGCCATCCATGTTTGAGCCCATTTGAATTTGAATTAAAATGAACCTTGGTGCTTAAAGAAAGGTGTTGGGTGAATTTTCCCATTTGCATGCCAACTCTCCTAAGCTTCAAATTGGGCCTAGCCAAATATTTCCCCCTCCCATGGATTTCAAAAAACTTGCTCTCTTCTTTAGCTCTCCAAAAATTTGAGATGCAATTCAAAGTGATTTTGGATTCAAAAATTTCTCAACATTTTTGTTGCTCAAAATTGGCCCAAACCAATTTTCAAAAATAAGGAATATTGCAAGGATTCCAAAACATATTTTTATATGTTTTTCCCCTTTGATTTCTGCTCTGGAGAAATATTAAGGCAGGCATGTGTTTTTATTGTGGGAAAATGCCTGGGTTTTCTTTTCCCTGGAGAAAGTTTAAACCAGGGCTAGCCCACCTGGCATAGCTTTTTTTCCTCGCGGCCCAACCCAGCGAAGGGGTACGGACCACCTCTACAGCCGTTGGATTTGATCCACTGCTGGGATATAACGGTGGCCCGACGGCCACCTGCTCCGTTAGCCGACGACGCGGACGCCGAGAGAGGCAGGACGCCGGAGCCGTCCAAGTCTCGCCGTCTCCGGCCGTCAACTCAAGCCGTCGCGCCCTATAAGGGCCCCCGATCCCCTAGGGTTCCTTTTCCCACCTTGATGTCGCCACCACCACCTCCAGGGCAGTAGCGCCTCCTCCCCTATTCCCGCCGGTGAGCTGCAGTTCACCGCCGCCGCAAGTCCTCGACGAGCGTGCGCTTGCCCACACCTCCCCCTGCACCTCAACTCTCCTCCCCTGACGTGCAGGTCAAGCCGGGCCTCGCGAATCAGACCCGCGCCTTCGACGCTTCCACGGGAGTTGTCTTCCCCGACGATGGCCGACGTGTCTTCTTCCCCTTCCTTGCACTCGAGCTCGCCAACAACCATCCCTAGCTGAGCTCCTCCTCCTCTTTCCTTCCCTCGTCGAGCGCATAGGAGTTCCTCGTGTAGCCGTAGGCCGCCACTGTGTTTGTTGTCGGCGCCGCGCAATTCGTCGAATTCGTGCCCGTGGCATGTCCCGGACGTACGTGCGCGTGTTCCGTGCATGTTCGGGACGTGCGGATGGCACCCAAGGAGCCCCCTTGGTCTTGGGATGCTGTCGGAGTCTTCGAGACTGAAGAAGTGCAGCAGGGGCAGTTGCCGCCGTGCTGTTGCAGGCGGGTAAAGGCGCCGCCTTGTCGCTTTCTTGCTCCTCTCCGGGCACCCACGGGTTCGTGGAGGTGCCCCATGTCGTTCCCAAGTCGTAGTTGATTCAAATCCGCCCTGTCCGTGCCGTGGTTTTTGCCGGAACAGTCGCCATCCTTCTGTCTCTGAACCACGAAGCGCGTCACCGCCGTGTGATACGTCCCAAACGTATCATTAATTTCTGCTTGGTCCATGCATGTTTTGTGTGACTTTTCAATGTTTTGCTTGAACTTTCATACACTTTTGAGCATATTAGGACTAATCTATTAACCTAGTGCACCCAGCTGCCAGTTGTTGTTTTCTGCTGTTTTTGTATTTCAGGTTTTCCGGCCATTAAAAGTGCTCCAAAAAATCCGGAAAAATCAGATAAAAAATCAGCGACCCGGAAGCTTCCGGAATCACCAAGGCAGCGGAGGGGGGCCACCACCAGGAGACCAGGAGGGTCTCTGGCGCGGCCCAACCCTAGGCCGCGCCAGGAGCCCTCCTGGCTGCCTGGTGGGTCCCCCCGACACTCCCCTCCGCCTATATTTAGCCCTCGGGGTGGAAACCTCTAATATAGATCTTTTCCGCAAACTCGCCTCTGCACCGCCGCCGCCGCCGTTTCAAGATCGGGGGTGCCTCGAGAAGCTGCCCCGGCACCCTGCCGGGAGGAGGAACCCCCTCCGGGAGACCATCCATAGCCATGGACGCCTCCCGTATGTACCGTGAGTAGTCCCCCTTGGACCATGGGTCCGTGACCAGTAGCTATTTGATCTATCTCTGCCCTCTTTGTGCTTCCACTTTCAAGACCTCGTGAGCTGCCTCACATGATCGAGGCACTTTTGTAATTTCTGCTGTTTCTATGCTGAGTTTGTTGGGATCTGATGGATTATGAGATTATGTTCCGATTGTGATGAGTAATATATTTGGTTCTTCTCTTTTATATTTTGTTCTTTAGTAAATTCTTACATGTTCTCCGTTGCCGTATTTTACTTTGGCCAAGTGATTTGCTTGCAACTCCAAGAGGGAGCGTTATGCTTGATTCTGGGTTCAGCCCCTTGATGTCTAGCTTGAGTGACAGAAACATGAGAGTAGGGGATGTGCTGTTGCCACCAGGGATAAAACAACGGTGCTTGTACCCGCGGGTGCAAGGATTGTTTACTTTACGCAAACTTCTTTTAATGCAGTTGTCTGTTGCTTTGAGTTTACACTTTGGGTGGGATTCGCAACTTAATACCAGCGAGATGTTCTGGATAGATATCTCAAGGTGGATGATTCGTAGTAGATGCAGTTGGATTTCGGTCTACTTACCTTGGCGTACTGCCCATTGCTTTTGAGCCCTTCCTTTCTTTGCAGCATAGTTAACATTGCGGTGCCTTTATAATCCTGTCAAATGCCCAGCTGTGATTTGTTTACCTCGCTAGCACTTTTATCGTCTTTTGGGAGAGAGACATCACTAGTGAAAATCACGGAACCCCGGTCCATCTTCACATTATTGTTTACACCCTCAATTTACTTTTAGTCTTTACTTTCAGTGGCCACTATTATTATCTCTTGCGTTGATCCTTTGTAAATAGCAAGGCTGGAGGAATTGACAACTCCTCTGTACTCGTTGGGAGCAAAGTTATTTGTTTCTGTGTGCAGGTCCACGTCAACCGCATAATTTCTGGCGCCGTTGTCAACTACTTGTATCTCTTGGAGTCCTACTGGTTCGATAACTTTGGTATCTTCACCGAGAGAAATTTACAGCTACGCTTCATCTCTGTAACATCCCAAAATTTTCCAAAATTTGGAATGTCAATAAATTAATTATAATAATGCTTGTTTGCTTGATATGTTTGATTTTCATTAGGATCTAAAACTTTTGGAGTTTATTGAATATTCAGATGAGAGGGAATAAAATGACTTTCCCAAATATTCATTTTTAATCTTATTTGAATTTTATTATTTAAAACAAAATCCAACTCGGGAATAAAAATAAAATGAGAGAAGGTAATATGACTCCTTCAATAGGTTAATGGAGTTGGAAAATGTTTTAAATATTAGTTGGATTTTATTGGAGTTTAAAAATATTTTGGGAATTATTTATAACCCTAAATTAATTTTAGAAAATATTTATAATGACCAAAATAATGTTATAAAAATATTTGTTTTTGAATTTTATTTTAAGGTTTGATAATAATTTTTATGTGCTATATATTATTAGTAATATGTTTTTCTGTTGGTTTGGTTTTTAGGAATGTTCCTTATATTTTGTTTTAGCTAAATTTTATTTTTTTTCCTGTAAATAGATAACAAAAAACTGCCAACGTGAGGCCCATCTATTCGGCCCACTCGATTTCCTTGCTAGCGTGCGCGCAACGCAAGCTCGCTAGCATGCCCGCCCATCCCAAGCCGAGGCCAACCACGCTCACGATTTGTTTTTTTGTTTCTTCGCTTTCCTGTACGTGTACATCACGTACTCTGCGTTAGACCCAAACCGAATCGATTCAATTCGTTTTGATCTTCTCCTCTTTTCTCGCGATGTCAGCGATGTCTATACCCATATACCGCTCCCCTTCGACCCCTTCTTCTTCTTTTTCCCCAAGCCAAGACACAGCCGTCGAGTTCCAATCTAAACGGAAAATAATAGTGTACGGCTGCCGCCTTCCGTCCTTCATTGCGTCGCTGCCGGTACGTCTTCTCCGCTCGCACGAACACCTCTTGAATCTACAGTCCAAGCCGCACCCGATTGACAAGGTTTCGATGGCTACGTCGCAACTTCGCAGGTCGTCGGAGTTCACCGGGAGCACCGGGTTCATGTCGGTGCCGCGGTCGAGATAATACCCGGCTATCGCTTCCGACAGCACTGTTGCGTTACCCACATATAGATGTATGCGGTAGACATCTTTTCTTCGCCGGATAGTTACCTGATCAATCGCCATCGACGTCCGAAGTTGAAGCAGGTTCTAGTTGTGTACTTGCTCTTTCCTGTACATGTACACGTGAGCTCTTCGATGGTCTTTTTTTTTCTTTGTTGCATCGTGGTAGTGGATTGTTCATAGGCCATCGGCCATGAACGTCTTGCCAAATGTCGTTGCCTCATTAGCCAACTAGTTCAAGACATTTATTTGAGCATTTTTTTTCTCAATTTTAGTTTTGCATTATCTTTTAAATCATTAGTTCGATTTAGGTTATTCAAAAGCCTAAGTTTATTTTTTGAGCTTCTCTATCCAGTAAACATATCAACTCACCTTTTGAAAATATTTGAATTTGAACTTATTCAAATTTAAATTCAACCTTTTGAAGGTCATATCTTTTTACCGTTGATCCAATTCAATTAATTATTGTAGCGTTGGATCACTCATGTCATATACTTTCTGTTCACATCATCTATACACCATATTCCACTACTTTTTGATCTGTTTGAATTTAAATTTAATTCAAACTTCAACCTGCTATAACTAGTGTTGTAGTGTTCTGTCGCACGTGATTCTTTTTGTATATTGGATCATATGAGACATCTATATTGCTATCCACACGCCATTCATATTGCTATGACCTTCACCTTGATTTCATAATGCCTTGGTCATAATCTTGTATCGACAATTCTTTATCCGTTGACTCTCTCGAGTCTACCTTTCACCTGCCACCTCGAGCACATCGACACTTGTACCGTATCGAGCCTAGCTATTTTTGCTGCTACACCTTGTTGTATTTGATTGATTGTTCTTGTGATTCTTATTGATGGCATGATTTCTTATTTGATTTCTTTCGTTGACAATAGATTGCTCGGAGTGTGACGAGTAGAGTTATCTGGATCGTGAGAGCGAAGATCTTCATCGAATGTATAAGGCAAGTCATACTTTGACTATTTCACAACCTATATTTTTACTTATGCATGTAGCAAATAACACCATATGCATGTGTAGAAATGCTATTATATATTATTGATGCAAACCTAGTAGGGTAGCCATATGATATTATCCTGTTTGCTTAGACAACCTTGCACGTGCTTGTTATATATATTGCTATGCTTGTAGACGGGGATTGGTTTGAGATTCATTGAGCTGTGTAAGTATTTTAATGACTTGTCTAGCAAACCTTAATTAGAATACACCTCTGGACGGGAAGGGAGTGCTTCCTGGGGGCTCGTACCTTATCTAAGGCGGGACCATGTTGTACCCCTAATGGTTGTGAATGGTTTGGAGGGAAGGCATCGTGGGGTCGTGCACCTTATCTAAGGCAATGCGCCCACGAGAGTGCACCCTAAGTGGGCGCCGTCCAGGCTCAAAAAGATCGGACAGACTTAGTGACTAGTAGCTTCCATGTACGGTCACTGGCTATATGGGCTTTGGCTTAGTCGAGTAGGTTGTAGGGAACCTGACCCTGGTAGCTAGCTGATGTAGATATGATAGGTCTACCGGCTACCAAAGGGTGGAGGTGACCTCTTCTGAAGACTTCGTCTCAATCTTCGGGTTGCGTCCAGTGGGAAAAGCGTACAGACCTCTGCAGAGCGTACAAACTGATCATGATTATCCGTGTCCCCGGTTATGGACAACTTTGAGCAACTAGGCATTACTGTTGTTGGATGGTCTTGATAGATGAAACACTTTAATAAAACTTGAGTGGGAAAGATTAATAAAGGGTATGGGTTGGAACTGGTGTAGCTCAGTTCAACCTTATGTAGTAAGTTAAACTAAAATTTTGATTAGGTAGATTGGGAAAAATTAGCTTTCTGCAAAATAAACCAATAGCCTTACCTTTGACTTATCCTTGCATGTAGCGATAGGTCTGTTATATCCTTTTTCCTGTGACTTGCCATACAAATCAGATGTACTGACCCGTTGTCGGGCTGTAACCTTCGGTGTTGCAGATTTTTCAGATGACCAGTAAGGTGTGTTTAGGATCGCGGGTCTTCACTCAACATGTTCGCTTGTGGATGTTGATGGGACTCCTCGTTATTTGCTTTTTCTTCCGCTATATTTATGTTGAATAAGCTAGCCTTGAGCTATGCAACTTGTTATTTATGTTATTCTGGATCATACATTGTAATGATGATGCACTTGTACTTTGATATACATCTATGATACTGTGTGTGCCAGCGAGTTCGATCCAGGGACTGGCACTTGATCACAGAGACTCCACTTCTATGTGAATTGGGTCGTTACAATCTCACCTTCCACTTGGGGTAACCAACGAGGAGTGAGAACTATCCTCACCGTATCAAGCTAATTTCTGGCGCCGTTGCCGGGGACTCCAGTCTACAAGATAGGGGAGTTGCACACTATCTTTTATCTTTGCTTTTTAGTCTTCTTAGTTTACCTTTCAGTTTTTACTTTTTTGTCCCTTATCAAAAATACCAAAAATACCTTCTTCTACTATGGGTTCCAATGAAAACACCAAGTTGTGTGACTTCACTAGTCACAGCAACAGTGACTTTATCTGCACTCCTATTGCCACACCTGCCACTTCAGCTACCTCTTATGAAATTAAACCTGCTTTACTGAATCTTGTTATGAGAGATCAATTCTCTGGTGCTGGAGATGATGTTGCTTTACACTTGAATAATTTTGTTGAATTATGTGATATGCAAAAGTATAAAGAAGTAGAAGGTGATATTGTTAAGCTTAAGCTTTTTCCTTTCTCCTTGAGGGATGAAGCTAAAATCTGGTTTCAATCCTTACCCAAGAACAGTATCGATTCTTGGAGTAAATGCAAAGATGCTTTTGTAGGGAAGTACTATCCCCCTGCTAAAATTATTCAATTGATGAGTAACATTATGAATTTCAGGCAATTGGATAATGAACACGTTGCCCAGGCATGGGAACGTATGAAGACGCTTGTCAAGAACTGCCCCACACATGGACTGACTACCTGGATGGTTATCCAGACTTTTTATGCAGGCTTGAACTTTACCACACAGAACCTGTTAGATTCGGCCGCGGGAGGAACTTTTATGTCAACCACACTTGGTGCTGCCACAAAGCTACTTGATGAGATGATGCTGAAATACTCTCAGTGGCACACCGAAAGATCTCCAACTGGTAAGAAGGTAAATTATATCGAGGAGATCTCCTCTCTAAATGAAAAGGTTGACCTTATCATGTCTCTACTTACCAAGCAAGCTCCTATTGATCCTCAGGATGTTCCTTTAAATTCTTTGGTTGCTCAAGAACAAGTAGATGTGAAATTTATCTCTAGAAACAACTTCAACAATAATGCTTATAGGAGTAATTTTGGTAGCAACAATCCTAGGCCTTTCCCATCCAACTATGGGAACAACAACACTTATCCTAGCACCAAAAACTCCACCTTTGAACTAGAGACCTTGCTTAAAGACTTTATCACTACCCAAAAAGCCTTCAACAAGAGTGTGGAAGAGAAATTAGATAAATTAGATACCCTCTCGTCGAAGGTAGACAATTTAGCCCACGAAGTAGAATTGCTTAAAATCAGAACTTCTCCCCTCGAGGAGAGGAAGGTCACTCCTATGAATGCTATCCAATTACAAATTAATGAAAACATTAGGATGATGGCTAAACTTAAAGAGAGATGGGCTAGAGAAAAGGAGGAAGAAGATAGAATTAAGAGCCTTCCTACACACCATACTGTAGCAACTATCCAAGTAGTTGAGGATGTTCAAACTGTTAGCACCCATCACACCCCTAGTCCCACTGGACCTATCAATGGTGATGCTACCACGTCAACCATAGATGAAGAAACCTCTATGAACATAGAGGCTTTCAAACAAGTGAGCCTAAATGATATCACTACCTCCTTGATAGATAGTAGTGACCTAGACTTTGACAACTGCACTTTACCTGAAGTTATTGGTTTCCTACACAAGATGTCTAGAGACCCCCACACTAGCACACTTAATCTTGCCTTCACAGAGCATATCACTAATGCTCTAATCAAAGTTAGGGAGGGGAAACTTAGACTAGAAGCCTCCATACCTAGGAAGCTAGAAGATGGTTGGGATCCTATGATAAAAATAAAACTGAATAACTTCTCTTGTTATGCTTTATGTGATGTCGGAGCTAGTACCTCTGTTATGCCCAAAAGAATGTATGATATGCTTGAATTGAAACCTTTTGATCCCTGTTCTTTTGGTGTTCGTCTTTTTGATTCTTCCGTAAAGAAGCCTTTGGGGAAGATCGACGATGTTCTTATCATTGTCAATGACAAGTATGTCCCCGTCGATTTTACTATTATGGACATTGAATGTGAACCTTCTTGTCCAATTATTTTGGGACGTCCTTTTCTTCGCACAATTGGTGCTGTTATTGACATGAAAGAGGGGAATATCAAATTCCAATTCCCTCTCAAGAAAGGGATGGAACATTTCCCTAGGAAAAAGATTAAGTTACCTTTTGAGTCTGTCACACGGGCTAGTTATTTTCTTGAAAAGACTTGATCTTCTGCTTTAAACCTAGCTAATGGCTCTAAAGAAGCGCTTTCGGGAGGCAGCCCGCAATGAATTTAGGTTTTTATTTTTGCTTTTCTTCTGTTCTTAGTGGTCTTGATGATTGTTACTACTCTAGCAACATCATTTTATCTTTACTTTTCAAGCTTTGTTCCAAGTATAGCCGCATACGACAAGGGAAGTGAAAGTTGTGACATGCTGTCCAGAAAACAGATTCTGTCCTCGTGACTAGAAAAATCAGAGAAAAATCCCACTTCATCTTTTTGAGCTGAATTGTTTACACAGCGTGCTCAATACAATTACGGAACTTTCGTATGTTCTGAGTTTTTGATTGGAGTTGCAGAAGTATCCCCAAAAAATTCTTTACTACCTGCTGTTCTGTTTTTCATAGATTCTGCCACGTTTTGTATCTCTTTACTTTTGCAAACCTTAAGCTTTCTTTTGCAAAAACTTTTTGGCAATCTTGAGAAACAGTAGCCCTTCAAGATTATCTTTATTTCAAAATGACTTATCCCTCATACCCCATGGCGCTCTCTCACCCCCACGTTGCCACCTCTAAACCCTAGCCACCCCATCGTAGATCCTCGTTGATCGGGCCTCTTCATCAACTTTTGGCTCCGATCATCGTCTCCGGCGTCTCCTCCTCTTTGCATTGATAGCCATCTCATGGCGGTCTATGAAGCCCTCCATATGGGTTTGGATCTGGCTCCTGGAAAGGAGTTTTCTGAGGAGGTTCGACGAGGTTTTTTCTCTACGGTGCATCCCACCATGCACTCGGGCCATTTCACCATGGTGGTGGCGTTTGGCCTCACGTCTTTTAAGCTGGATGAAGACTCCGCGGCGGTTGCCCTTGAGTCCATCACGGGCGGCCGATGTGATGCACTCAAGGTTTCTTCTATACGTGATCGTGTTTTCTCCTTCACGGTTGCTAACAAACATGTTGGTTTTATGCTCACCAAGCGCAGGAAGTTTGTCTCTCCAAAGTTTATTTGTTATTTTTATCTTTGGAATTATGGAGGGCCTCAATGGATCTATGAGTTCAAGCTTTGGCAGAAGCAATGCAAGGAGGAATGGACATTGGTAAGTCCATCCAAGAAACGTGCTCAGGCGGGGATGAATGCACTTCGTGCGGATCCAAAGAAGTCGGCGATGAAGGTTGGGCCATCTAGGTCCAAAACCCTACGTTTTGCTACTATAATTGACTATGACGCCTACAAAAGCTATAATATGCGGGTGCATCCTGAGGCTCGTAAGGATTTGATTCAAGCAGGTTATGATCTTCTCCCGGATGAATGTCCTCCGCCGTCGCCGCCTTTGGTTGCTCACCGGACGGTGGCAACGCTGGTGATTCAATTTGGAACAGTTCCGCTTTCCTTGGCGGATTCCGGATCTTCCGCAGGTGATAAGGATTCTTTACCGGATATGGTGCAACGGACTCTACTGCCATCTTTAAACATCTGTGCCTCGCCTAGTGTGGGCAATCAGCACGTATCCATATTTGGAGTTGCCTTACAGGAGAAACAAAAAGATTCGGTGCAGGCTTCCCCCTCCACCACGCAGGGCGAGTCTTCTACGGATGCGTTTGAAGCGATGGTGGATGACATGGTGGCCCGGATCATGACCTGCTCTATCTGCAACATACAGGGCCACCTGTCATCGTCTTGCCCGTCTAAACGCCTTTGCATGGCATGCAACCGCGTGGGCCATCGTAGACGAGACTGCGATGCGATTGCACGTAGAGAGGGACGCGTTTGGAGGCCTATTCACACGCAACATCCCATTGAGTACACACTGGACTCTTCCTCTCATATTGGGACTCACGCCACCTCTCTTCCCTGCCCAAGCGTCTCCGAGGAGAAAACCCCACCTGCCGCTTGCGCTTCGCCGCCTCCAATCGATCTCACCGCTCCGCCCTGCTCTCGCTGCACTCCTAGCTCGGCATCCATGGCGGTCTATGAGCTAGACCCCCATCGGTATCTCCCCACCGGCCATCTTATCGTGGATGACGGGCCCAATCGGCTGCCGCGCACCTTTGTCACTACGGGGGCGAGGCCGGAGAGGCGTCATGAGGACTTCATGGTGGAAGAGATCATGCCGCCGCCACCACCTGAAGCTTTGGGGCCAGCCCGTGAAGAGATAGCGGATTTCCTCCAGGCCCGCGGCATTATGGTGCGCTCGGTGCAGCCATGGTTTCTGGGAGTGGGGCTTTTTCAAGTCCGGGAGGTACACTCTTAGACAACACCCCCCTTTTGATCTTGGCGATGATAGATTCGTGAGTTTCTACAACCACGACCAAGGTGCTGGATTCCGTGGTGCGGATGATTTCCGTACGGGCTGGCTCATGCTGGTGGGAGTTCCTCTTGACTACCGCAACACCAAGAACCTGTCAGAGGCCATTAATACTTTTGGTAAATTTCACTCTTGGAACTCTGATGATCCCTATTTGGTGCGCTCGATTATACATGCGTCTTTCCCTTCCAACGAGCTGGTTCCAAGAGATGTAGTCTTTGGGGATTATGCTGAATGGGGAGGGAACAGAGTTAATTGGACGGCTGCCTGCTATATCTTGGGAGCAGATTGGGCGAACCAAATTCCACAAGACGAGGACCCCATGCCGCTCAATGGAAACCCACATCCTCTACCTGGGGAGCTAGTCCCAGATAACATCCCATGGGTGCTTCCCCAATTCCCGGCGATTGGCTGGAACGAAGTCCCTGCACCAGCTCCGGACAATGTTCCTGCTCCCCATGATCCCCCGGGTTGGGGAAATGTAGTTTGGGGTGATGCTGCAGACCAACAACCGAAGAATCAGAATCAACAGGAGGCCCCTGATCAAGACAACAGTCCATGGTGCTGGACCATCCGGAACCCTCTGAATCGGTGGAACAACCAATGATAGAAGTTGTCAACATTGCTGATGATGAGGATCCTGTGCTTCAGCAACCAGTTGAGGAGGAGCCCATTTTGGCACTGGTTCCCTATGCTCCACCACCTTTTCCTCCACAACAAGTGTTCGTGGGGATGATCAAAATTGCTGCTAGGCCTGAATTGCCCCCGGAAATGCAATGGAGCAGGGCTTTTTCCAGAGTGATGCCTGAACTCTGCTCCCTGCAGATCCCCAGAAGTCTGAACGTGTGTCCGGCTCTCCCTCTGGTCTGTTCCAAGAGATCTTGGAGCATGGCTTTTGATGAGAGTTCCAGGGAGCTCTCCCTTATTTTTATTGATGATGATGCAGGGTCACACTCTTCGACTCCTTCATGGCCTGAAGTGGAGCTCCCCAAGGCACTCACCTTTTCCAGCCCACCACTAGCAAAGGTGTCTTCACCAAGACGTAAGAAGAGGGCAACACCTGTGGTCGACACTTCTGTTAGGCGCTGCACCAGAAGCGCAATCAAGCGGGATGGTTTCAAGGCGGGAACTTTGACTGAACTTCCTATGGCTCCAAAACGGAAGAAGCCCAAGGCCAAGCCCATCCACTTGGTGATAGAGGAAGAGCCCCAAGGAGAAGCCCAAGGCCCAGCCCAACAGGAGGAACAGGTGGTGCCACCCACTCCGATCAGGGTCATTCAGACCATTGGCGCGGACTTGCAGATCGATCCATCTCTTCTGACGAAGGAGAATCTTATGGAAGATCCATCATCTGCATCTCGGGGGGCTAATGATGATGTTTAGCTACTATTATGTTTTCTGGGTGTGGCAAGCCTTTAATTTGGCCATTTGTGATACTGTTACTCGGCAGCTTCTTTTTGGCCCGTGGTGTTCTTTATGTGACTGGATGATAACTGTAATGTTTATGGTTATCCTGCTTTTCCTTTCTGCTACTCTACATGAATTATACAACTACTAGAGATTGGAAAGTGCTTTGTTAGAATGTTCGTGGTCTAAATTCATCAGCTCGACAAAGTGCAGTGCGGGAGAAAATTGTGCATAGTCAGTGTGCAGTTATCTGCCTTCAAGAAACCAAATGTGAGATTGTTGACCACAATTTTATTAAATCCTTTTGCCCCAGGCGATTTGACCAATTTGCTGTGGTTCCCTCGAGAGGTGCTTCTGGGGGAATTTTGACCATTTGGAATTCATCTATCTTTCATGGGCAGTAAGTTGATACCAAATCTTTTGGGATGGTGATCCAGTTCACTTCTTCCCATAATGCTGAATCTTGGACTCTGGTGAATGTTTATGGCCCTTGTGAGCAGCAGCAAAGAGATAGTTTTGTGGATTGGATTTATCACTTATCTATCCCTTTTGATGCTAATTGGCTTTTGCTTGGGGATTTTAATTTCATCAGGTCTTTGGATAATAGAAATTTTCCTGGTGGAGATGTCAACGACTTGTTCATCTTCAATGAGATAATTGGTCATCTGGGGCTGTTGGAACTCCCTCTGAAAGGTAGAAGATTTACATGGTCCAACATGAAGGATAATCCTTTGCTGGAGCAGCTGGATTGGTTCTTCACCTCTGCTAATTGGATCCTATCTTACCCTACAACTCAAGTGCTACCCTTAGCTAGGACTGCCTCTGACCATGTACCTTGTGTGGTATCTATCAACACCTCCATCCCAAAAGCTAACATTTTCAGATTTGAAAACTTTTGGGTGGAGATGCCTGGTTTTTTAGATTGTGTAAAATCCTCTTGGAATGCTGGGTGTTCTAAAGATCATTATGTGGCTAGAATTGTGGACAAGTTCAAGAGACTTAGGAGGGCACTCAAACACTGGCAGAAAAATTTCTCTAACTTCAAACTGCTTATTTCCAAGTGCAACAGGATCATTTTTCTTCTTGACTGGTTGGAAGAGCTCAGGAAAATTACTATACCTGAATCTAATTTTAGGAGAATTGTCAAGCTGCATCTGGAGAAAATCCTGCATTGGCAACATATGTACTGGAAGAAAAGATGCACTCAGAGATATGTCAAAGTGGGGGAGGAGAATTGCAAGTTTTTTCAAGCAATGGCCTCTGAGAGACATAGAAGAAATTCAATTGCCTCTCTTTAGCTAGCTGATGGAACTACTTGCTCCTCACATGTTCTACTTGCTAATGCCTTTTGGACTGCGTTTAAAAATAGAATGGGGGTAGCCAAGGGTATTGTAATGACCTGCAACCTGCATGAACTGCTTGATCCTGTGGATGGCCTGGAAGCTCTGGTTGCACCTTTTGATAAGAAAGAAATGGATGATACTATCAAGTTCATGCCACATGATAAGTCACCTGGACCTGATGGTTTTAATGGGAGATTCTTGAAATCTTGTTGGACTATAATCTGCAATAACTTTTACAGGTTGGCTGAGGATTTCCATAGTGGTCATGCTGATTTAGAAGGCTTAAATGGATCTTTCATCACTCTTATCCCCAAGAAACCCATTCCTGAGAAAGTGAATTATTTCAGACCTATCTCCCTCACCAGTGTGGGTATTAAGTTCCTGACTAAGATGGCTGCTAACAGGCTTCAGAAGGACATCAGGAGATGCATTCACAAAAATCAATATGGATTTATCAAGGAGAGGTCTATCCAGGATTGTATTGCATGGACTTTGGAATATCTGCATCAGTGCCACCATTCCAAAAGACCCTTAATTTTGCTCAAGATTGATTTTGAGAAAGATTTTGATTCTATAGAGCATGATGCCATCTTAGAAATTTTAAAGCACAAGGATTTTCCATTAAAATGGAGAATCTGGGTGCAACAATTGTTGGATTCTGGGTCCTCATCTGTGTTTTTAAATGGCATCCCAGGTAGACAGTTTAAATGCAAAAGGGGGGTCAGACAGGGTGATCCTTTATCCCCTTTGCTTTTTGTGCTGGCTGCTGATCTGCTACAATCTGTGGTCAATGATCTGCTGAGGAAAGGGCATCTCAGCTTGCCCATTCCATGCCATGATACTGATTTCCCAATTGTTCAGTATGCTGATGATACTATTCTAGTTATGCCAGCAGAGCCATCACAAGTCCTCAGACTCAAGGAAGCACTCCAAAATTTCACCCAATCGACTGGTCTGGATATCAATTACAACAAATCATCCATGATCCCCATTAATATAGATGAGGTCACTATTAATGAGTTGGCCAGTGTTTTTGGTTGTCAAGTTCGGAAACTCCCTTTAACTTATTTGGGGCTGCCTGTGGGCACCACCAGGCCTAAAATTGTGGATCTGCTTCCCCTAGTGGACTGCATGGAGAGGAGGCTTACTGCCAGTTCTTGTTTCTTAACTCAAGGGGGAAAACTGTAGCTGCTGAACTCTGTGATATCTTCCATGCCCATCTACTTCCTTTGCTCTTTGCACATTCCTGCTGGGATCATCAAGCAATTGGAGAGGATCCAGAGACAATGTCTTTGTAGAAACTATGGACAGGACTCTGGTAAATCACTTGCTGCTTGGGATCTAGTCTGCAGACCAAAGAACAAGGGTGGTCTGGGCATCCTCAATTTACAGCTGCAAAATCAGGCCCTGTTGATGAAACACCTGCACAAGTTTTACAACAAAGAGGATGTGCCATGGGTCTCTCTTGTATGGAATTCCTATTACCATGAAAGAGTGCCTCATGGAACGGAGCTCTGTGGCTCATTTTGGTGGAAATATGTGGCCAAATTGATGGATACTTTTGTGGCTGTGTCCCAGGTTAAAGTTGGTAGTGGTGACTCTGTTTTGCTGTGGAATGATTCTTGGGTCTCTAATGCCACTTTATCTCAGAAGTTCCAAAGATTGTTCTCCTTTGCTAAGGATCCTTTTCTGTCTGTTAAAGAGGCCATGGAGATAGCTGATCTCACAGAGCTTTTCAATCTGCCTCTATCTGCACAGGCCTTCCAGGATCTCTCTGAGATGCAGCTAATCCTACCAAGTCAAAATGGTGATGCAATAAAGGACTGCTGGACTTGGAGGTTGAATGGCAAAGGGCAACACTCTGCTAAGAAATTCTACAGACTGGTGCATGATCCTATACAGGAAAATCCTCTTCTAAATTTGATTTGGAAATCCTGTTGCATCCTAAAGACAAAAGTTTTTGCTTGGCTGGTGATCATGGATCGTCTCAATACAAAGGATATGCTTGTCAGACGACATTGGAACATCCAGGATGGTCCGGAGTGAGTGCTTTGCCGTACCCAATCTCTGGAGACCAGAGATCACCTCTTCTTCCAGTGCAATTTCCGTGCTAGAGTATGGGCATACCTTCAAATTGATTGAAACCATGGATCTGACATGATTCGGATTGCCAAGAGTGCCAAGGACTCTTTCAATAAACCCTTCTTTGCTGAAGTGGTGTTTACAGCTTGGTGGAACATCTGGTTGATCAGGAATGCCAAATGCTTCAAGCATGTCAGGCCCTCTTTTGCTAAGTGGAGGGTTGGTTTCATTCATGATTTAACCTTGCTTAGTTATAGAATCAAGCCTAGATTTAAGGATCTCCTGCTTAGATGGATTGATTTCCTCCCACCTTGAGAGGTGTTTTTTGAAGCTTTTTCTGTACATTTGTAAATACTGTGTTCCTGGTAATAAAATACTAGGGGGTGCTTTACCCTCCAGTTTGAAAGCTTCAAAAAAAAGATTATCTTTATTTCCAGTAGAGAAAAAATTATTTTAATAGGGTACTAACCTCTCTAATCAGTCTACAATGAGTTATGTATGAAGGGAGTTTTCAAGTGTGCGATGGAAGATGATGAAAGAAGATCCTGGAGTGTCAAACGCTCAAGCTTGGGGATGCCCATGTGCACCCCCAATAAATATTCAAGGAGACTCAGGCGTCTAAGCTTGGGGATGCCCCCGTGCATCCCCTTCTTCATCAACAATTATCAGTTCGTCCCTCGTTGCACTATATTTTTATCACTTCGTGCGTTGTGTGCTATGCTTGGAGCGTCTCGCTCTTTAATTTTCTAGGTTTGTTTTTTCTTTGTTTGCTGTAGTAACAAGTTAGAGCCCAGCTTACTCTTTTGTGTGGGAGAGATACACGCTCCGCTTGAACTAGAACTCCTCATAGGATTTGCATGCTTATTCTTTTACCTGTGAGTTGTTCTCTTTCTTTTCTTAGCTGCTGCTCTGTTTAGTTGTAGTGATTTAGTTTTTCTAGAGCTTTTCTTTTGTTTTAGGTTGAACTTTATATAGGTTGCATGTTTTATCTTGTTAGAGAGTTTGCCTGTTGCACTGAGTTTTGTGTCTTGACTAGAAGTAGGTAGTTGAAGTTGCTATTCTCTTCGTAGTAGTAACTTGCCATAGTTTTGAGGTATTGACTAGAGTAATGTTTGAACTTTTGGTGTCAAGAGCTCGAGCCTATTAGTGATAGATGTCATATTTTGGACAATCCGTGTGTTTTTCGAAAACCAAAAACCCCTGTTGAGAACTCTAGCTACTAGATGGATCACTAACCTCTAGAGGGTTCGAATATTAGAGTACACTCACGTACCATGAGTCGAGGATGCGCAAGGATAACCAAACCCCCATACACTCCTCCTCGGGGTACTTGTCTCTTTGTGAACCTCCTGATTAGATTGAGAGTTACCGATAATAAGTGCATGAGTTCTTCAGACTAATGTGAGTATTCGAAAGTTGACACTTCCACCCACCTATACTTTTTCTAGCCTCTTCGGTATCGTGCATTTCCCTTTCTCACCTTGAGAGTTGGCGCATACTTCGCCGGTGCATCCAAACCCTTGGCACGATACGCTCTGTCATCATAAGCCTCCTTATATCTTTCCTCAAAACATCCACCATACCTACCTACAAGGCATTTCCATAGCCTTTCCGAGATACATTGCCATGCAACATGAACCTTCTCGTGAATTGATCTTCATGTCATACATGCTACTTGCTTGATCGATGAGCTGCATACTAGTTGGGCCTTTCCCTAATCATTGCTACATGAGGCGCTAGTATCATTGCATATCGTGCTATCCTGGCAGAGGCATACATTTGCATCATGATATTTATATCTTCCTTATGTGAGTACCTTTTTAAAGTGTGAAAGTTCTCCTATATTCTTGTAAAATATAGAGTGTTGCCCCTAGAGTGAGGAAAATATCCCAAAAAGGACAAAATAAAAAGATCCCAAAGAGGACAAATGAGAGTTAAATAGAAAGAGCCATTGAGGCCACCAAAAAAATACAAAAAATAGAAAAAAAGAGAAAAAGAAAAATAAAAAGAGAGAAGGGGGAACACTACTATTCCTTTTGAGAGATCCACACTAGTACTTCATCCTCTATCCCTTGTACTCCATAGAGATCATCATCATGCATATAGCTATGTGGGGACCTTCACACTATAGAACTTGACTTGTATATTCCAATGATGAGCCTCCTCAAATGAGCTCTAGGTCTTCTTGAGCAAGCAAGTTAGATGCACCCCCACTAGTTTCCTTGCAAAGCTTTTAGCTCACATGTGCATCCGTTGCATGGCAATCCCTACTCCTCACATCATATCTATCATATGGCCTTCTCTCGCCTATGATTTTCCTCATTGATGTGAGCCTTTCACACCTTTTTGTCTTCTGTAACACCCTCAGATCCAGTACAGTAATCACTACAGTGATTCCACTGTTAGTGATCATTACTGTTGATGATCAAGCCTTGAGCACCTTTGATCACAGCTCATTGAAATTCCAACCCTGATAAAATTTTCAAATAAATGTGGATTGTAAATCTTGCTCCAAGGATTGTGGATGCATGTCAATCAACTTGGCCATGGTTAAACCAAATCCAACTAGCCATGTGAATAATCATCAGTCAATGTTAATGATGGAACCAATGTTGTGGGGTTATCACAATTGTTTTTGAAAATTTAAATATAAATGGAAATCATAGTTAAACCAAAGTTAATGAAACATATTAAATAAAATGCCTAACAATCTTGTGCCATGTTAAAATAGCAATGGTATTTTATTAAAATGGTATAATATTAGGTGAATAAAATAATAGCTTGAAAGTTATTAACTTGCTAGGGTAATATAATAAACAAGTGGGAATTTTAAATGAACTAAAAAATTATGGAAACAATTTTATAAAATGCCTAATAATCAGTAGGCCATAATAAAAGTGAATTAGGGTTTTATTGTAATGTTTTAATAATGTAGATAAATAAAAACAGTAGAAAAATAATAGCTTTTACCTCATATTAAATAATTTAAAGGTATAAAGGATTTTATTTTTGTGCCAAACTTTTTGTGGCATCATTTTAAAGTGTAACACTAATATAGGTGCAATTATAACATTTTACAAAAATCAAAACCTAGCTAAACTAAATACAAACTGAAAAGAAAATTTAAAAGAAAAACAAAAACAAAAGAAAACCTTAACTACGCCGGGGGCGAGGCCCACCCAGGGCCCAGCCCCTCTCTCTCTCTCCCTCTTCTCCCCTCCACCTAACCCCCCCCCCCCCACCCCGTACGCTCACAGGGCCATGGCCACCATGGCCATGCCGTGGCCGCCCCCACCCTCACCTGCTCCCTCCCCTCTCTCCACCTGCTCCCCCTCGCAGATAAGAACGCCCCTGCCAACCCCGAGCCCTAGATCGAGCCGAGTCCCCTTCCCCCTCCCACTATTCTTCTTCTTCCCTGGAGCCGTTCGAGCCCGTGGCTGCACCGCCGTGGCTCGCGTGGCCACCGGCCACCACGGAGCGCGCCGCCATGTCGGGTACGTACGTTGACCTCGTCTTCGCCACCCTGCAAACGGAATCGAGCCGGGACGCTTCACACACGCCAAATTGCGGTCGTCTTCTTCCTCGGGCCGCCAGACGCGCCGAGCAATTCCGGCAGCTCCAAGCCTTCCCCGAGCCCATTGGCACCCTCTACGTGATCCCGGTGAGCCCCATAGCCGTCGCGAACTAGCCACGGCCGCCCGATAAGCCCTAGTTGCGCGTTCCCCTTTGCACTACTTTGACCGTCGCCATTGTTGTCCTAGCTGTGCTCCCAAGCCCCCGTTGCGCACGCCTTTGGCTTCGTCTGGGTCCTGCTGCCCCGTGCGTTTGATTTGACCCGCTAGGCCGCTCGATTTCGCCACCGTTGGGAACTTACCAATGGAGCCCGATGCCTGCTCCCGCCATTGACGACCTCGAGCTCACCATAGCCCGTCTCTCTCCACCGCATCACCACAGAACGACGCGGCTTGGAGTTCCCCATCGACTGCAACAAGTGGCACCTCAAATGGTGCTCGGTATCGCGCGAACGGAGACCTCGCCGGAGTACCTCGCCGCCGTCCTTGAGCTTGCCCTCGCCTCCGTGCCTCCCAGCCTGCGTTACCGCCGTAGATCAACGCGGCGCCGTCTCCTCGCTCGTTTGAGCCTAGCCACGCCCCTAATGGAGCTCGGTACGCAAATCCCCCCCCCCCCCCGTAGCCTTCCGCCGTCTGGAGCACGCCGGCGACTCGCCGCCGTTGCCCCCTGACGTGGGACACCTGGGACACCCCCTGGGTCACTTCCTGTGGGCCCCATGGTCCAGTTGACTGGGTTGACCAGTCAACTGTGCTGACTGGGCAACCCTAGTCACTTACATGCGGGTCCCACGCCCTTGATCCAGTTAAGTTAATTAAACTTAATTAAAATTGGTTAATTAGCTTAACAAGTCACTGACAGGTGGGCCTTGGTCATTAACTAAATTAAATAAACTGATTAGTTGTCTCTGTTAGTATGACACATGGGCCCCACTGACAGTTTGATATAATTAAAAGAATTAATAGAATTGCAGTGTATGACATGTGGGTCCAGAGGCATTTTCTGATTTAATTAAATGTTTTATAAATAACAGAGGCTGACATGTGGGTCCCACATGTCAGCACTGTTTTGGATAAGGTTCTGGATAAGGTTGGATTTTATTAATAAAAGAAAATCAGAAAATCCTTTTTAAATGACTTAAAAGCTTTGAAAAATCATATAAAATAAACCGTAACTCAGATCAAAAAAAATTATACATCAAAATTGATCAGAAAAATATAACGAATACGGATACGCTATCCGTATGTCTACCACACCCCTCTAACACAACGAACATCGAACCGTCCCCCTCCGGACCGTTTGTCGGATAAATTGTCCGGTACTGCTAAAGTACCCGGCTGAATTTATTTCGAACACGAAAGTTGTTCGGAATAGATCAACTAACCTGGATACCCCACCCACACATGTGTCGGATGTCCACGACACCTCCGGCATGATATCTTCCCCCCTCCGGACACCCTGTCCGGTAATCATCCGGAGCCGGTAGTTCATCCTCAGCTGAATTTCCGTTCCGAGCAATGTGCATTGCACTGCGTTAGAATACCGTTAACATTTCATCTGTCATGTCATGCATCTGTTTGTATATGCTTGCTGTGTATTTACTGTTTCTTCCCCCTTAATCTCCGGTAGACCCCGCTGTTGCCGTCGACTACACCGATGCTGAGTACGACTACTTCGTCGACGACCGTACCGCTACTGTCGAGCTACCAGGCAAGCAGAGCCATTCTCTTCCCCAGATATCGCCTATCTTTCCGTACATTTCTTGCACTAGGCATTGTTACTGCTGCTGCTACGTTGCAATCCTACTCAATTGCAAAGCCTGTTTTTGTCTCCCCTTGATGTACCTTCCTTTAATCCTATGCTGCCTATTATTACTTATGCATTATTCAGCAGTAAACCCTGCGCATTGTTAGCTAGGTTTAGAATAGAGGGTCGTGATCACTCTGGGAGTGATCGCGGGAACGATATATTACAACTGAAACAGGTACGAATCAATGCAGACACCCTAGGGAACCTACAACGGCGATACTCTGCCGAGTCGCTTCGAGTTTGACTTACGAGTGGAATGGACTCGTATTTCACTCTCGTCGGCTCAGTAGCGTAGCATCACCGGGATGATACGAGGTTTACCTCTTTAGTTCATTCCGCTGATGTCTCTGTCAAACCTCTTTAAGTGTGCCATCGAGGGTGATACCTCTTGGTTTCACTTAATGGTAGGAACTCGAACCAACTGGTGTCCTTAAGGTAAGAAGTCGGGCGACCCAACGGTGCCCGCGAGTGGTATTGCGACGGGACGACAGGGAGGGTACGACCAGTGTACCGGTGTGCTTGGCCCCTGATCGTTGGCCGCGAGAGTTACCGAACCACGAAAGTCGAGCTCCTCCAGGAGCACACGCGAGACAAGGTAAGGAGACGGTTCACCTTGTTGGTAACCGCAGTGACTTGGTGGGACGACAGGGCAGGCACCGATGTATTGGTGGTCCTGGCTGCTGTCGTTGTCCGCGGGTCAGTTAAGTCGAGGCAACGATAACGGTTGTCACGTAGGTTAATTAAAATGCTAAATGGTTCAGTGAATGTCTTGAGTTGGCTATATGCCATGTACGCACTACCTACCCGTGGGAATTACGAGTTTATGGGCTCCTCTGCTTCGTAGTGTCGTCCGAGGACTCTTCAGACGTCAGCAGTACCGCGGGCTAATTGCCGGGAAGTGCGCTGTCTTCTTGGCTCGAGCTGTGTTGTTTTTTCTACGGCTTCCCGGCCACCCACGCACCGTGCAGGAGTACGTCAGGGTTGGGGTCCAAGGCCCTGAGTACTTAGGATTTAGACCGGCGGATGGCCTCTCTGTTGAGTTTGAAAGATGGGCTATGAAGTGTCGGATAGCCTCGGTGGAGCGTTCCCTGACAAGGTTCACGCCACCCTGGAGATCCGTGCGTGTAGCGTAACACAAGTGCACCCCTGCATGGAAGATTAATCTATTCGAATAGTCGTGTCCACGGTAACAGGACGCTTTATGCTGAAGCTGGATCTTACCACTAGAAACTATTATTATTAAATTGTATGGTTCCGGGTTTTCTTCCTCGCGGGGATGTCGAGGAGGTGAACTCGGAGGCATTGTTAATTATTACAACTTATTATTATACAATGCTGCAGCAACTTCTGCTGCATTGTTACTTTATGATTTATATAAACTGTTGGCTGATTCTTACCTCATGCTGCAAGACATCGTCGGAAGATGCTAGTCTTCGATAGGCCTAGATTCTTACCCTTGCTCTAGATTTCTGTCTTCAGTCCACTATATACAGCCTCTTCTTTCCGTTGATACAATGCATAATGCTTAGTAGCGGACGTAAGACTCGCGGGTATACTAGATACTCACCTGCTTTATTTCCTTTACTGTTTTGCCTGATCGGCCGCTGCAGTCAACGTTGGAGCCCAGGAGCAGGAGATCCCCGATGCCGACCACCGCAACGTGAAGATCCCCGATGACCAAGACGAGGAGTAGCTTGGAGGTTCCCAGGCAGGAGGCCTCGCCTTTTCGATCTGTTGTTATTTGTGCTAGCCCTCTTAAGGCAACCTTGTATTCTTCTGTCTGTACTCAGATACTATTGCTTCCGCTGACTTTGTGCTCTCGAGCTGTTGTATTCGAGCCCTCGTGGCCCCTCGCTTGTATTAAACAACTTGTATTATTTTATTTGTAGAGTTGTGTTGTGATATCTCATCGTGAGTCCCTAATCTCGATCGTGTACCTTGCGTGTATGATTACTGTACACGGCTTGATTTTGGGGGCGTCACATCTTCCTCCTCCACCTTCTTTCTATTTCGCCTTTTAGGTGTCAACTTTCTTGCTCATGCTCATCCATTGCATGAGTCTCAAAATATCGAAAGGGAGTGGATCAGTTTGACTTGTACCTGGCTAGTGGTCTGGGGACAAGTCAAGATAAGAATCCGAAGGAGACCAAGTGTGAAACTTTAGTAGATAGTTGTTCTCAACAACCTTTTTTCTCTCTTTTTCCCAGTCCCCTGCTTGTACGCAAACACCATCTGGAGACATTCGAGTCACGGACAGCGAGAGCTCTTGCACCTTTTGTTCTTTTGTTGCTTGTATCATTACTAATATAGACTCTTGCTTGTTAAGACTTGAATTGAATTGCATGCTTTGATTGCTTTACTTAAAAGTACTTATATGGTTGTGTGGCATGTCACCACAGAAATTATGCTTGTTATCATTTAGCTACTCGAGGACGAGCAGGAATTAAGCTTGGGGATGTTGATACGTCCCAAACGTATCTATAATTTCTGCTTGCTCCATGCAAATTTTGTGTGACTTTGCCATGTTTTGCTTGAACTTTCATACACTTTTGAGCATATTTGGACTAATCTATTAACCAAGTTCACCCAGCTGCCAGTTGTTGTTTTCTGCTGTTTTTGTATTTCCGGTTTTCCGGCCATTAAAAGTGCTCCAAAAAATCCGGAAAAATCAGATAATAAATCAGCGACCCAGAAGCTTCCGGAATCACCAAGGCAACGGAGGGGGGCCACCACCAGGAGACCGGGAGGGTCCCTGGCGCGGCCCAACCCTAGGCCGCGCCAGGAGGCCTCCTGGCTGGTTGGTGGGTCCCCCCGACACCCCCTCCGCCTATATTTAGCCCTCGGGGTGGAAACCCCTAATATAGATATCTTTTCCGCGAACTCGCCTCTGTACCGCCGCCGCCGCCGTTTCAAGATCGGGGCTGCCTGGAGAAGCTGCCCCGGCACCCTGCCGGGAGGAGGAACCCCCTCCGGGAGACCATCCATGGCCATGGACGCCTCCCGTATGTACCGTGAGTAGTCCCCCTTGGACCATGGGTCCGTGAACAGTAGCTATGTGATCTATCTCTCCCCTCTTTGTGCTTCCACTTTCGAGACCTTGTGAGCTGCCTCACATGATCGAGGCACTTTTGTAATTTCTGTTGTTGCTATGGTGAGTTTGTTGGGATATGATGGATTATGAGATTATGTTCAGATTGTGATGAGTAATATATTTGATTCTTCTCTTTTATATTTTGTTCTTTAGTAAATTCTTGCATGTTCTCCGTTGCCGTATTTTACTTTGGCCAAGTGATTTGCTTGCAACTCCAAGAGGGAGCGTTATGCTTGATTGTGGGTTCAGCCCCTTGATGTCTAGCTTGAGTGACAGAAACATGAGACTAGGGGATGTGTTATTGCCACCAGGGATAAAACAACGGTGCTTGTACCCGCGGGTGCAAGGATTGTTTACTTTACGCAAAGTTCTTTTAATGCAGTTGTCTGTTGCTTTGAGTTTGCACTTTGGGTGGGATTCGCAACTTAATACCAGCGAGATGTTCTGGATAGATATCTCAAGTTGGATGATTCGTAGTAGATGCAGTTGGATTTCGGTCTACTTACCTTGGCGTACTTCCCATTGCTTTTGAGCCCTTCATTTCTTTGCAGCATAGTTAGCATTGCGGTGCCTTTATAATCCTGTCAATTTCCCAGCTGTGATTTGTTTACCTCGCTAGCACTTTTATCGTCTTTTTGGGAGAGAGACATCACTAGTGAAAATCACGGAACCCTGGTCCATCTTCACATTATTGTTTACACCCTCAATTTACTTTCAGTCTTTACTTTCAGTTGCCACTATTATTATCTCTTGCGTTGATCCTTTGTAAACAGCAAGGCCGGAGGAATTGACTACTCCTCTGTACTCTTTGGGTGCAAAGTTATTTGTTTTTGTGTGCAGGTCCACGTCAACCGCCTAATTTCTGGCGCCGTTGTCACCTACTTGTATCTCTTGGAGTCCTACTGGTTCGATAACCTTGTTACCTTCACCAAGGGAAATTTGCTGCTACGCTACATCTCACCTTCCACTTGGGGTAACCAACGAGGAGTGAGAACTATCCTCACCGTATCACCGTGCTATTCTAGTGAGCTTGAGAGCCAGCCGCAGCGCCGTCGTGTTGATGGTCCACTCAAGCAAACATGATGAAACTATCATGTTGTCACATGGTAGCAATCACTATCACCCCAAGTTTTCCTTTTCTATGTCTTTGTTTCTTCATGCATCTTGATTCCTTTCCTTCTTTTGAAACCTTCCGGTGTCAACTTTCGTCGACACCTTCCCGTCTCCGGAATCGATAGATTTACTTCCACGTTGTATTGCATCTTGTTTATATTGCTTATGCCATGTCATGTAATACATGCCACTTGCATCTAAACTTAAGGTCATGACCAAGGCCATTAAATTAACAATTGCATATTGAGCATCGTTGACGTGTCGTCACGGTCTTCACTTAAACTTGACTAGCTAGGGTCACAACATGCCTTAAACCTGAACATGCAATTCATGCTTGTGCATCTTTGATCCCGATGCTTACTTGTGGTGCTTTTCCTTTGCCGGTACCGTACGTTAGAGCCTGAGCTTGCCGAGGAGACTTACGTGGAGTTGTCTGACATCGAGCCCGAGGACCCTGCTACGTCTGCTCCGTCGACTGCTTACCCAGGCAAGGGGGAACTATACCATTCTTTATAGCTTTCAGCTCGCTTTCCTAGCTGTACTTAGAACGGTTTTTTGACCCTACCACCATATACTTGTGCCTCTCAATTAAACCCAAACAGCCATGCCCCCACATCCTAGCAAAACCTTGTTTGGCTATGTAACTTTCTTGCTTAACCATTGCTTAGTATGTGTAGGCCCTTACCCGCTGCTTATACCCATGCTGCTTGGTGGATTATCACGCTATTATCAGAAATTGATTGATATTTATTAATATGATGTTAACTTATATTTGACGAAGGATGGGAGACCGGGTTGTTCCCTTCAGGTGTTTTGTTCCATTCGAATCACCTAGGTCCCGAGTTCCGGCTATTGTGTTTCTTGATGAGCGTGCCTAATCGTGTGTGGCATTCTATGGGGTCCCCTTGTCTTTCCGACCTAAATTCAAACAGTTCTAGTGGTGGCCCAAGATGATTTACTATTTGCAAATGTGTGTGTGCTTGGTTGGTACCCCAGCAGATTTACAACCAACCCGGACCAGTGAGGACATGGTTCCTTTGTTGGTCCAAGATTGACCGGCGAGGGCCCGGGACCTCACGTGAGGTGTCCCGGTAACCCAAACCATGTTGAGACGAAAGAGCCGATCCGAGAGCTCGACCGGCTTTTGGATTGGATGTCGACTCCTCGGGGGCCACCCGGAATTTTGCGTTGTTAGTTAGAGGGACTCTGACGTGCCGGAGTTTCAGGCGTTACACCTAGCCAAGTGGAAAGCAGGCGTACATGTGAAGCCTATAGTGGGCAGTTGGTACACCCCTGCAGGGTTAAATCTTTCCGAAAAGCCGCGTCCGCGGTTATGGACGACTTGAGACCTACTCCTTGTTCATAGAATAACATCAAATTTAAATACTGATTAATTTTCCAACATGTGAGTTGCCTTGATTGCTCTTCTTCGTCCGGAGCGACAAAGATGGGACAAGGTTGTGTTATGTTTTGCGTAAGTAGGTGAATAGAGCCTTATTGATGCGATCATCAACGAATTCTTGGATCTTTCCTTAATCTAATATAGATCGTTACCCCCTCATTTATGCTAGTGCGGATGCAACCTCAACCACTATCCTTTCCTTACCGTGAGAATTTAGTTATACTGTATTGATATATTCTCACCCCTTGGATCTGTCTTTCACGTTATGTACAAACGATTGGGTCTTCAGACTACTACTTCAGCACAAGCACCGGCAAGTACTTCGTGGAGGTTTCGCCGGAGGAGGACGACGATGACTTCGCAGAGTAGAACTACAGTTGGGTTTCGACGATCCGCGGGTGGACGACATGGTTATTTGTAGCCCTCTCTAGGGCAATTTTCTTCTTGTCCGTACTCGGACGTGTGTGTATTTGAGATGATGATGAGATGTACCGTTGGATCATGAGGTCTCTGAAGGATGTAATAATACCATTGGCAACTATATGCCTTGGATATATATATTTATGTCTTAGTTTATGTTCATAAACTTATTACCTGTTGTCGAGAATCCGGCAGCGAAACGAGTGCGACTTTCGTGCGCCGGTGGCTAGTTATGCGCTCCCATCTCAAGTCGGATGAGAAAGCAGCTAACTCAAGATGGTACCACATCGCGGGCCTTACAACGTCCAGGGGGAGGCTGCGCCCTCTGGCCGCCTGGGCCAGGGTGGCTCCCCTCTGGTCCATCATCTGGCTCCTGGACTATTCTGGTGCGTGGATTTTCTGCGAATTTTCTTGGATTTTTCTGAGATGCTTAAATTCCCTTTTTTGTGTACACAAAAAAGACATACATATAACTCTGCTGAAAACAACTTCAGTCTGGGTTAGTTCCATTCAAATCATGCAAGAATGAGGTCAAAACAATAACAAAAGTGTTTGAAAAAGTCTATACGCTTGGGACATATTGATGTCTACGCACGCTTCTATTCTTGTAGACTATGTTGGGCCTCCAAGAGCAGAGGTTTGTAGGACAACGACAATTTTCCTCAAGTGGATGACCGAAGTTTTATCGAACTCAGGGAAGTACAGGTTGAAGATGATCTCTCTCAAGCAACCCTGTGATGACCCTCCACTGTAGGGGATCGATTGTAGTGTTCTCGCGGGTAAGTTAACCCAATTTATTGATTCGACATAAGGGGAGCCAAAGAGTATTTATAAGCTTTGGCAGTTGAGTTTTCAATTCAACCGCACTTGAAATATACTTGCTTGTAACAAAATATTAATAGCAACTGTGGTATGATAGTGATAGTGATGGTGGTAATAGCAAAAGCAAAACAGCAGGAATAAAATAGTAGTAACCAACATAATTAAAACATTGTAGGCTAGGGAGATGGATGGTTGGGCGCTGCATGGATAAGAGTGAACATGTAATAGATTCTAAAACGAGGCAAGGCACATAGAAAAGCAATGATCATCTAGGAAAATATCAAACATTAGGCATGTATCCCGTAGGTAGTTGTGCATGCTTGCAATAAGAACTTGCACACCATCTTTTGTCCTACCATCCCGCTACGAACGGGGCCAAAGGGAACTTATGGAGATTAAGGTGCTCCTGTCAAAGAGCACCGGAACAAAGCAATAAACTCAATGGATACATGAAATCCTCAAATTATGGACCATCCCCTTTGGTGTCCCAAGCTGTCACCTTTGGGATTGCCGGTTCCGGACCATAGTAGGTGCATACAACTCATAGATAGGATCTCGAACATAAATCTACTCATGAAAACATAAGTGGTTCAGATCTGAAAACATGGCACTCGGGCCCAAAGTTACAAGAATTAAGAGCAACAAGTTGTAGCAAAGAGGATAAACACCATAGTAGATGATAGGCAACATGCCCGCAACAATCTAACGAACATCCCCTTTTCCTACAGCAAGGAATTACTCACACATGAGAAGAGAAGTCATGGAGGGAGGATGGATTGGTGATGGTGATACCGATGGAGACGATCTCCTCTCTCTAGAGGCCAAATCAGCCTCCAGATTAGCCCTTCCGAGGAAGAATAGAGGGTGGCGGCGGCTCCGCGACGGGTTCTGGAAAAGCGACTTCTGTTTTGGAGTTTCCCCGTCATGGGAATAGATAGGAGTCGAGATAGGGCACCAGAGGAGGGGGAGTCTCCTAGGCGGCCAGCCGGCGCGGCCCCACCCCTGGCCGCGCCAGCAGGGCGCCTGGGCCCCCCCTGGCTGCCCTCTGGCACCACTTATGGCTCCGGGCTCCTTCAGGTGTGTGGATTTTTTGTAATTTTTCTTGGAATTTTCTGAGATGTCCATAAATCCATTTTCCTGCACACAATAAAACCATACAGGCAGCTCTGCTAAAAACAGCGTCAGTCCGGGTTAGTTTAGTTCAAATCATGCAAGATTGAGGTCAAAACAATAGCAAAAGTGTTTGGAAAAGTAGATACGTTTGATACGTATCACCCTGCAATTAAGATACAAGAAGTCACTTCTGTCCCGAACACACCTAATACAACTAGGAGTTGTATAGGTGCACTAGTTCGGCGAAGAGGTGGTAAAATATGGGTGATTGGTGTGGAAAAACGAAGTAATATAAATCTGTAATAAAAATTATAGCAAGCAAACAAGTAGCAAACGTGAGCACAAACGGTATTGCAATGGTGGAAACAAGGCATAGGCTTCATACTTTCAATAGTGGCAACTCCCAACAACATTAACATAGTCTAATCACATGATATTTCCACTAAAACATGCATTGGACACATATTCGGAGGTCATTCCTTTGTGGTCAAGAGAGGACAAGAATTGTGTAGGGCTACAAAAGCACATCTTACAGTTTGTAGTTCTCATCTATGGATTTCCCAATGTCACTGCAGCCATCCAAAGAGAGTACTACAATCACCACAACATATCTCAAGGATAGTCAATGACAAGCACCAAGAGACTCTCAATCTTCAATCCACACACAAAATAGGAAATCACTCATGAAAATATTCTTCTAACCCATGTCCAATAGACCGTTGTCACCTTGGTCTCGGGGATTATACTAGATAAGATCAAGTGAGTACATCAATCCAATACATAGAGGAAGGGGAAATATCATGGGATCACCCTAGATTAACATAGCCTATGATCACAATGAATATCACATCATGGGAGAGAGAATTAACCACATAGCTACTGTAGAAGGCCTCAGCCCCGAGGAGGAAGTACTCCCGCATCATGGAGGGAGGAAGCACTGTCGATGGAGATGAATCCGAGGGCACTTCCCCATCCCGGCAGGGTGCCGACGTAGGAATTCTGGTCCCCCGAAGCTTGTTGGCGATGGCGGCAGAGATCGGAATTGCTTCTGGAGAAAAGGGTTCTGGAATTAGCGTTTCCTCCACGGGGGTAAAAATAGGGCCAAAGGGGGGCACCAGGGGTGGTCCCAGTCTCTCAGGCGGTCTTGTGGCGCGGCCTTACGCTAGGCCGCACGGGCAGGCCGCCTGGGAGACAGGTGGGTGATACGTCCAAGACGTATCTATATTTCTGCTTGCTCCATGCCCGTTTTGTGTGATATTGCTATGATCTAGATACACTTTCATACACTTTTGATCATATTTGGACTAACCTATTAACTCAGTGCACCCCAGTGCCAGTTCCTGTTTTCTGCTGTTTTTCTATTTCAGTTTTCCCCCATATAAAAAGTGCTAGAAAAATTCCAGGAAAAATACAGGAAAAATCAGCGTACAGGAAGCTTCGCGAAGAGCCCGAGAGGGGCCAGAGGGGAGCCAGGGGGGCTCCTGGTCCACCTCTGGCTGCCCCCCTTCGCCTATTTATTCTCCATCCCGGGGAAACTCCGAAGATAGAACCCTATTTCGCAAACTCTCCTCTGTTCCGCCGCCGCCGCGCTTCCGAGATCGGGAGCACCAGAAGACCTCTTCCCGGCACCCTGCCGGAGGGAGGATTGACCTCCGGGAGTCTCATCTCCACCATGGATGCTCCCCGGATGTCTCGTGAGTAGTTTTCCTTGGACCATGGGTCTGTGATTAGTAGCTATGTGATGTTCTCCTCCCCTCTTTGTTCTTCATGGTTTAGACCTCGTGAGTTGCCCTACATGATCGAGGCACTTTTGTAATATTTCTGCTATTGCTATGCTGAGTTTGATGGGATCTGATGGATTATGAGATTATGTTCAGATTGTGATAGAGTAATATATTTGATTTTTATCTCTTATATTGTTGTTCCTAAGTAATTCTTGCATGTTCTTCGTTGCTGTTTATTGCTTTGGCCAAGTAGTAGGTAGTAACTCCAAGAGGGAACGTTGTGCTCGATTGTGGGTTCATGCCCCTCGAGGACACGCTTGAGTGACAGAAACATGAGTCTAGGGGATGTGATGTTGCCACAAGGGGGAAAACAACGGTGCTTGTAATCGCGGTTGCAAGGATTGTTTACTTTACGCAAAGTTCTTTTTAATGCAGTTGTTTGTTGCTTTGGGTCTACACTTTGGGTGGGGCTCGCAACTTAATACCAGCGAGATGCTCTGGATAGATATCTCAAGGTGGATGATTAGTAGTAGATGCAATTGGAGCACGGTCTACTTATTTTGGTGTACTTCCCGTGCTTTTGAGCCTCTTCCTTTCTTTTGTAGCATAGTTAGCATGGCGGTGCGTTCATAATCCTGTCAATTGCCCTTCTGTAATTTGTTTACCTCGCATAGCAGTTTTATCGTCTTTTGGGAGAGAGACATCACTAGTGAACATCACGTATCCCGGTCCATATCCTTATTATTGTTTCCATGCTATATTTACTTTCCTGCTTTTACTTTCAGTTGCTATCATTATCCCTTGTGTTTTATCCTTTGTGAACAACAAGACCGGAGAGATTGACAACCTCTCTGAACTTCGTTGGGAACAAAGTTATCTTTGTCTGTGTGCAGGTCCGCGTCAGTTGCGCCGCTGACACCTACTTATCATCTCTGGAGTCCTACTGGAGACAAACCTTGGTATCTTCACCGAGGGAAACTTGCTGCTGCGCTACATCTTAACCTTCCAATTGGGGTAACCAACGAAGGGCGAGAAGCCATCAAGCGAATTTTTGGCGCCGTTGCCGGGGACTCCGAGTGCTAAGATAGGGGAGTTGCACACTACCCTTTACCTTTATTTTTTAGTCTTGTTAGTTTATCTTTCAGTTTTTATCTTTGTGTGTTTTATCAAAAATTACAAAAAAATCTGCCACACTTGCTGCTACTATGGGTTCCATTGAAAACACCAAGTTGTGTGACTTCACTAGTCACAACAACCAAGACTTTATCTGCACTCCCATTGCCACACCTGCCACTTCAGCTACTTCTTATGAAATTAAACCTGCTTTGCTAAACCTTGTTATGAGAGATCAATTCTCTGGTGCTGGAGATGATGCTGCTTTACCCTTGAATAATTTTGTTGAATTATGTGATATGAAAAAGTATAAACAAGTAGAAGGTGATGTTGTTAAGCTCAAGCTCTTTCCCTTGTCTTTAAGGGGAAACGCTAAAATCTGGTTTCAATCTTTGCCTAGGAATATCATAGATTCTTGGGATAAGTGCAAAGATGCTTTTATAGGGAAGTACTACCCGCCTGCTAAAATTATCCAATTGAGGAGTAACATTATGAATTTTAAGCAATTGGATAATGAACACGTTGCCCAAGCTTGGGAACTAATGAAATCTCTTGTTAAGAAATTCCCTACACATGGTTTGACTACCTGGATGGTTATCCAGACTTTTTATGCAGGATTGAACTTTACCTCGCGGAACCTGTTAGATTCGGCCGCGGGAGGAACCTTTATGTCAACTACACTTGGTGCTGCCACGAAGCTTCTCGATGAAATGATGACCAATTATTCCCAATGGCACACCGAACGCGCTCCAACAGGTAGGAAGGTAAACTCTGTTGAGGAAATTACCTCCCTCAATGAAAAAATTGACTTAATTATGTCTCTACTTACCAAGCAACCCTCTATTGATCCTCATGATGTCCCTTTAAATTCTTTGGTTGCTCAAGAACAAGTAGATGTGAACTTTATTGCTAGAAACAACTTCAACAACATTGCTTATGGGGGAAATTTTGCTAGCAATCCTAGACCGTTTCCATCCAACTATGGGAACAACAATACCTACCCTAGCAACAAAAACCCTTCTTCTGAATTAGAAAGCATGCTTAGAGACTTTATCACTACCCAAAAAGCCTTCAACAAAAATGTAGAGGAGAAATTAGATAAAATAGATAATCTCTCTGTGAAGGTAGAAAGCTTAGCCCTTGATATTGAGATGCTTAAAATTAGAACCTCTCCCCTTGAGGAGAATAAGGCCACTCCTATTAATGCTATCCAATTACAAATTAATGAAAATATTAGGATGATGGCTAAACTTAAAGAAAGATGGGCTAGAGAAAAAGAGGAAGAGGATAGAATTAAGAGCCTTCCTACACACCACACAGTTGCCACTATCCAAATTGTTGAGGACACCCAAACTATTAGCACCCAACACACTCCTAGTCCCGTTGGACCTATTAATGGTGATGCTAATACCTCAACCATAGATAAAGAGACTCCTATGAACATAGAGGGTTTCAAAAAAGTGAGCCTAGATGACACTACTACCACTTTTGATAGTAGTGATATTGATTTTGATAGTTGTACCCTCTCAGAAGTTATTAGCTTGCTACACAAAATGTCTAGAGACCCCCACACTAGCACACTTAATCTTGCCTTCACGGAGCATATCACAAATGCTCTCATCAAAGCTAGGGAGGAGAAGCTTAGAGTAGAAGCCTCCATACCTAGGAAGCTAGATGATGGTTGGGACCCTATGAACAAAATTAAATTAAATAACTTCTCTTGCTATGCTTTATGTGATGTTGGAGCTAGTACCTCCGTTATGCCCAAAAGAATATTTGATATGTTTGAATTGAAGCCAAAGCCTTGTTCTTTTGGTGTTCGTCTTGTTGATTCTTCCATAAAGAATCCTTTGGGGAAGATCGACAATGTTCTTATCATTGTCAATGACAACTATGTTCCCTTTGATTTTATTGTTATGGATATAGAGTGTGAACCTTTGTGTCCAATTATTTTGGGACGTCCTTTTGTTCGCCCCGTTGGTGCGGTTATTGACATGAAAGAGGGGAATATAAAATTCCAATTCCCATTCAAAAAGGGGATGGAACACTTCCATAGAAAGAAAATCAAGTTACCTTTTGAGTCCGTTACGCGGGCTAGTTATTCTCTTTCTCTTGATAAAACTTGATTCTTCTTTTTGCATCATGCCTATCTCAAAGGCATAAAAGAAAGCGCTTTCGGGAGGCAGCCCGCAACGAATTTAGGTGTTCCTTTTTGCTTTTGTTGTGTCTTGATGATTGTTACTACTGTAGAAACATCATTGTATCTTTATTTTTCAACTTTGTGCCAAGTTATAGCCTCTTACGGCAAGGGAAGTAAAAGTTGTGACATGCTGTCCAGAAAACAGATTCTGTCCTCGTGACCAGAAAAATTCCAGAAAAATACCAGTTCATCTTTTCGATTTGAAATTTTTACAAAGTATGCTATATACAATTACGAAACTTCCGTATGTTCTGAGTTTTTTGATTTGAGTTGCAGAAGTACCCCTAAAAAATTCTTTACTATCTGCTGTTCTGTTTTTCACAGATTCTGCCACGTTTTGTCTCTCCTAACTTTTGCAAACCTTAAGCTTGCTTTTTCTTTGCAAAAACTTTTTTGAACTCTTTATAAACAGTAGCTTTTCAATAATATCTTTATATCCAGTGGATAAAAAATATTTATTAAGGGTACTAACCTCTCTAATCAGCTTATGATGAGTTATTTATGAAGGGAGTTTTCAAGTGTGCGATGGAAGATGATGAAAGAAGATCCAGGAGTGTCAAGCGCTCAAGCTTGGGGATGCCCCCATGCATCCCCAATAAATATTCAAGGATACTCAAGCATCTAAGCTTGGGGATGCCCCCGTGCATCCCCTTCTCCATCAACAATCATCAGTTCGTCCTTCGTCTCACTATATTTTTATCACTTCTTGCGTTATGTGCTATGCTTGGAGCGTCTTGCTCTTAGGTTTTACTTTTAGTTTTCTTTAGATTTGCTTGCTGTTCATAACAAGTTAGATCCTTTCTTACTTTGTGTGGGAGAGAAACATGCTCCACTTTCAAAATTTAGAACACATCATAGGATTTTTCCTGCTTATCTTTTGCTGTTGTGTGTTCTTTATCTTTACATAGCTACTGCCATGTTTAGTTTTAGTCTTAGTTTGTCTTTAGCAGGAGCCTTGGCTTTCGTTTAGTTTTTTGCTGGAACTCTTTTTAGTTTTCATGTTTATCTTGTTAAAGAGAGTTGGTTGTTGCACTGAGTTGTGTCTTGTCTTGAGAAGTAGGTAATTGAGGTTGCTATTTAATTTTAGTAGTAACTTGCAATGGTTTTGAGGTATTGTTGTGAGTAATGTTTGAACTTTTGGTGTCAAGAGCTCTAGCCTATTAGTGATAGGTGTCGTATTTTTGGCAATCCCTGTTTATTTTCAAAACCTACAAAACTAGTTGAGAACTCTAGCTACTAGATGGATCACTACTCTTTCGAGGGATCGAATATTAGAGTAGACTCACGTACCATGAGTCAAGGATGCGCAAGGATAACCGACCCCCCATACACTCCTCCTCGGGGTACTTGTCTCTTTGTGAACCTCCTTATTAGATTGAGAGTTACCGATAATAAGTGCATGAGTTCTTCGGACTAATGTAAGTATTGAAAGTTGACACTTCCACCTTCCCATATTTTGCTAGCCTCTTCCGTGCCGTGCATTGCCTTCTTCTCACTCCGAGAGTTGGTGTCCACCTTCGCCGGTACATCCAAACCCTTGGAATGATACGCTCTGTCATCATAAGCCTCCTTATATGTTTCGTCAAAACAGCCACCATACCTACCTATCAAGGCATTTCCATAGCCTTTCCGAGTTATATTGCCATGCAACATCCACCTCTTCATGACTTTATCTTCATGTCATACATGTTCCTGCTACACTGGCAGCGACATACATTGCATACATCATGTTAGTTATATCTTCTTTATGATTTTGAGTACCTTGTAAAGTGTGAAAGATCTCCTTTACCTTCTTGTAAAATAGAGTGTTGCCCTTAAGTGAGGAAAAGATCCCAAAGTGGACACATTAAAAGATCCCAAAGAGGACAAATGAGAGTTAAATAGAAAGAGCCATTGAGGCCACAAAAAAATACAAAAAATATAGAAAAAGAGAAAAAGAAATAAAAAGAGAGAAAGGGGCAACACTACTATCCTTTTGAGAGATCCACACTAGTACTCCTTTTATATTCTTGTACTCCATAGAGATGATCATTATGCATATAGCTATGTGGGGATCTTCACACTATAGAACTTGGCTTGCATATTCCAAGGATGAGCCTCCTCAAACGAGCTCTAGGTCTTCATGAGCGAGAAAGTTAGATGCACCCCCACTTAGTTCCATTGGAGAGCTTCTTAGCTCGTATGTGCATCCGTTGCATGGCAATCCCTACTCCTCACATCATATCTATCATTTGGCATGTCTTGCCTATGATTGTCCTCATTGATGTGAGCCTTTCTTATCATTTTTGTCTTCCTCATCCACCTTATTCTCTCTTTTCCATCCTAAGTGTCAACTCTCGTGCTTACGCTCATCCATTGCATGAGTACTCAAAATATCGAAAAGGAGTGGATCAAATTGACTTGTACCTGGCTAGTGGTCTGGGGACGAGTCAAGATAAGATTCCAGAAAAAGACCAAGTGTGAAGCTTTAGTAGATTGAGTTCTCAACACAAAAATACTTTTTCTCGTATTCCCTATCCCCCTTCTTGCACGCAAACACCATTTGGAGACATTCGAGTCATGGACAGCGAGAGCTCTTGCACCTAATGTTCTTTTGTTGCTTGTTTCAATGCTAATATAGACTCTTGCATGTTATGACTTGAATTGAATCTCTAACCTTGATTGCTTTACTTTTCAAAGTTCTTTTATGGTTGCTAGCATGTCACCACAGAAATTATGCTGTTATCATTTACCTACTCGAGGACGAGCAGTAATTAAGCTTGGGGATGTTCATACGTCCAAAACGTATCTATAATTTCTGCTTGCTCCATGCATTTTTTGTGTGATATTGCTATGATCCAGTTACACTTTTATACATTTTTATCATATTTGGACTAACCTATTAACTCAGTGCACCCCAGTGCCAGTTCCTGTTTTCTGCTGTTTTTCTATTTTAGTTTTCCCCCATACAAAAAGTGCCAGAAAAATTCGGGAAAATTCAGATAAAAAATCAGCGTGAAGGAAGCTTCGCGAAGAGCCCGAGAGAGGCCAGAGGGGAGCCAGGGGGCCCTAGGCGGCCACCCGGCGCGGCCCCACCCCTGGTCGCGCCAGGGGGGCGCCTGGGGCCCCTAGTCCACCTCTGGCTGCCCCCCTTCGCCTATTTATTCTCAGTCACGGGGAAACTCCAGAAGAAGAACCCTATTTCGCAAACTCTCCTCTGTTCCGCCGCCGCCGCGCTTCCGAGATCGGGAGCACCAAAAGACCTCTTCCTGGCACCCTGTCGGAGGGAGGATTGACCTCCGGGAGTCTCCTCTCCACCATGGATGCTCCCCGGATGTCTTGTGAGTAATTTTCCTTGGACCATGGGTCCGTGATCAGTAGCTATGTGATGTTCTCCTCCCCTCTTTGATCTTCATGGTTTAGACCTCGTGAGATGCCCTACATGATCGAGGCACTTTTGTAATATATCTGCTATTGCTATGCTGAGTTTGATGGGATTTGATGGATTATGAGATTATGTTCAGATTGTGATAGAGTAATATATTTGGTTTTTATCTCTTATATTTTTGTTCCTAAGTAATTCGTGCATGTTCTCCGTTGTTGTTTATTGCTTTGGCCAAGTAGTAGGTAGTGACTCCAAGAGGGAACGTTGTGCTCGATTGTGGGTTCATGCCCCCCGATGACACGCTTGAGTGAAAGAAACATGAGTCTATGGGATGTGTTGTTGCCACAAGGGGGAAAACAACGGTGCTTGTAACCGCGGTTACAAGGATTGTTTACTTTACGCAAAGTTCTTTTTAATGCAGTTGTCTGTTGCTTTGGGTTTACACTTTGGGTGGGGCTCGCAATTAATACCAGCGAGATGTTCTGGATAGATATCTCAAGGTGGATGATTAGTAGTAGATGTAGTTGAATTACGGTCTACTTATTTTGGCGTACTGCCCGTGCTTTTGAACCTCTTCCTTTCTTTTGTAGCATAGTTAGCATTGCGGTGCGTTCATAATCCTGTCAATTGCCCTTCTGTAATTTGTTTACCTCGCATAGCAATTTTATCGTATTTTGGGAGAGAGAAATCACTAGTGAACATCACGTATCCCGGTCCATATCCTTATTATTGTTTCCACGCTATATTTATTTTCCTGCTTTTTAGTTTTTAGTCGCTATCATTATCCCTTGTGTTTTACCCTTTGTGAACAACAAGACCGGAGAGATTGACAACCTCTCTGAACTTCGTTGGGAACAAAGTTATCTATGTCTGTGTGCAGGTCCACGTCAGTTGTGCCGCTGACACCTACTTATCATCTCTGGAGTCCTACTGGAGACAAACCTTGGTATCTTCACTGAGGGAAACTTGCTGCTGCGCTACATCTTAACCTTCCACTTGGGGTAACCAACGAAGGGCGATAAGCCATCACTTGCATATTCCAAGGATGAGCCTCCTAAAACGAGCTCTAGGTCTTCATGAGTGAGCAAGTTAGATGCACACCCACTAGTTCCGTTGGAGAGCTTCTTAGCTCGTATGTGCATCCGTTGCATGGCAATCCCTACTCCTCACATCATATCTATCATTTGGCATCTCTTGCCTATGATTGTCCTCATTGATGTGAGCCTTTCTCATCCTTTTTGTCTTCCTCCTCCACCATATTTCTCTCTTTACCATCCTAAGTGTCAACTCTCGTGCTTACGCTCATCCATTGCATGAGTGCTCAAAATATCGAAAAGGAGTGGATCAAATTGACTTGTACCTGGCTAGTGGTATGGGGACGAGTCAAGATAAGATTCCAAACAAGACCAAGTGTGAAAATTTAGTAGATTGAGTTCTCAACACAAAAATACTTTTTTTCTCGTATTCCCTATCCCCTTTCTTGCACGCAAACACCATTTGGAGACATTCGAGTCACGGACAGCGAGAGCTCTTGCACCTATTGTTCTTTTGTTACTTGTTTCAATGCTAATATAGACTCTTGCATGTTATGACTTGAATTGAATCTCTAACCTTGATTGCGTTACTTTTCAAAGTTCTTTTATGGTTGCTAGCATGTCACCACAGAAATTATGCTGTTATCATTTACCTACTCGAGGACGAGCAGGAATTAAGCTTGGGGATGTTGATACGTCCAAAACGTATCTATAATTTCTGCTTGCTCCATGCCTGTTTTGTGTGATATTTCTATGATCTAGATACACTTTCATACACTTTTGATCATATTTGGACTAACCTATTAACTCAGTGCACCCCAGTGCCAGTTCCTGTTTTCTGCTGTTTTTCTATTTCAGTTTTCCCCATATAAAAAGTGCCAGAAAATTCCGGGAAAAATACAGGAAAATTCAGCGTACAGGAAGCTTCGCGAAGAGCCCGAGAGGGGCCAGAGGGGAGCCAGGGGGGCGCCTGGGGCCCCTGGTCCACCTCTGGCTGCCCCCTTCGCCTATTTATTCTCCGTCACGGGGAAACTCCCAAGATAGAACCCTATTTCGCAAACTCTCCTCTGTTCCGCCACCGCCGCGCTTCCGAGATCGGGAGCACTAGAAGACCTCTTCCCGGCACCCTGCCGGAGGGAGGATTGACCTCCAGGAGTCTCCTCTCCACCATGGATGCTCCCCCAGATGTCTCGTGAGTAGTTTTCCTTGGACCATGGGTCCGTGATCAGTAGCTATGTGATGTTCTCCTCCCCTCTTTGTTCTTCATGGTTTAGACCTCGTGAGCTTCCCTACATGATCGAGGCACTTTTGTAATATTTCTGCTATTGCTATGCTGAGTTTGATGGGATATGATGGATTATGAGATTATGTTCAGATTGTGATAGATTAATATATTTGGTTTTTATCTCTTATATTTTTGTTCCTAAGTAATTCTTGCATGTTCTCCGTTGCTGTTTATTGCTTTGGCCAAGTAGTAGGTAGTAACTCCAAGAGGGAACGTTGTGCTCGATTGTGGGTTCATGCCCCCCGACGACACGCTTGAGTGACAGAAACATGAGTCTAGGGGATGTGTTGTTGCCACAAGGGGGAAAACAACGGTGCTTGTAACCGCGGTTGCAAGGATTGTTTACTTTACGCAAAGTTCTTTTTAATGCAGTTGTCTGTTGCTTTGGGTTTACACTTTGGGTGGGGTTCGCAACTTAATACCAGCGAGATGTTCTGGATAGATATCTCAAGGTGGATGATTAGTAGTAGATGCAGTTGGATTACGGTCTACTTATTTTGGCGTACTACCCGTGCTTTTGAGCCTCTTCCTTTCTTTTGTAGCATAGTTAGCATTGTGGTGCGTTCATAATCCTGTCAATTGCCCTTCTGTAATTTGTTTACCTTGCATAGCAGTTTTATCGTCTTTTGGGAGAGAGACATCACTAGTGAACATCACGTATCCCGGTCCATATCCTTATTATTGTTTCCACGCTATATTTACTTTCCTGCTTTTACTTTCAGTTGCTATCATTATCCCTTGTGTTTTACCCTTTGTGAAAAACAAGACCGGAGAGATTGACAACCTCTCTGAACTTCGTTGGGAACAAAGTTATCTGTGTCTGTGTGCAGGTCCACGTCAGTTGCGCCGCTGACACCTACTTATCATCTCTGGAGTCCTATTGGATACAAACCTTGGTATCTTTACCGAGGGAAACTTGCTGCTACGCTACATCTTAACCTTCCACTTGGGGTAACCAATGAAGGGCGAGAAGCCATCAGTGGGCCCCCTCCGATTCCCGTTCGGACATCTCGAAGCTTCCGTCACGCTGATCTTTTATACATTTTTATGGAATTTTTGGATCTCTTTTAATTGGGGTAAAATCACTGCAACTATAAGACATCAACAGACAGAAACTGGCACTGGGTGCACTGAGTTAGTAGGTTTGTCGAAATATGTGTAAAATGATATAAAAGTGTAGCAAAACGTGTAGCAATGTCACATAAAAGTGCATGGAACAAGCAGAAATTTCAGATACGTTTGGGACGTATCAACATCCCCAAGCTTAACTCCTACTCATCCTCGAGTAGGTAAATGATAACACAGATAATTTCTGTGGTGGCATGCTAACACACATATAAGAACTTCAAAGTAAAGCAAGTAAGACGTGCAATTCAAGTCAAGATAATAACAAGCAAGAGCCTATATCTTGTATTGAAACTAGCAAAGTATGAACATAAGGGTGAAAGAGCTCTCGTTGTCCGTGACTCGAATGTCTCCAAATGGTGTTTGCGTGCAAGCAATGGGAGATGAGATTTGAGAATAAAAAATAATATATATAGTTTAATTGAGAACTCAATCTACTAACTTTCACCCTTGGTCTCATTTGGGATCTTATTTTGACTCGTCCCCAGACCACTAGTCAAGTACTAGTCAAACTGATCCTCTCCCTTTTGACTTTGAGCACTCATGCAATGGATGAGCGCGAGCAAGATACGTTGGCACTTAGGATGGTAAAGAGAGAAATGATGGGGAAGGAAGACAAAAAGGGTGTGAAAGGCTCACATCAATGAGGACAATCATAGGCGAGAGAAAGCCAAATGATAGATATGATGTGAGGAATAGGGTTTGCCATGCAACGGATGCACATATAAGCTAAGGTAAGCTCTCCAATGGAACTAGTGGGGGTGCATCCAACTTGCTTTCTCATGAAGTCCTAGAGTTCATTTGGGGAGGCTCATCCTTGGAATATGCAAGCCAAGTTCTATAATGTAAGGGTCCCTGATGGAAAGAGAGTGTTAATACTCTTCAAGCCCTCGTTGATTACCCCAAGTGCAGGGTGAGATATAGTGCAGCGGCAAGTTCTCCCTTGGCAAAGATACCAAGGTTTGTCTCCCGTAGAACTCCGAAGGATACAAGAAGGTGGTAAAGTGAGCAATGGCACCGAGGTAGCTAGCTTCACCTGGACCTGCACACAGATACAAATAACTTTGCTCCCAACGAGTACAGAGGAGTTGTCAATTCCTCCGGCCTTGCTGTTTACAAAGGATCAACGCAAGAGATAATAATAGTGGCAACTTAAAGTAAAGACTGAAAGTAAATTGAGGGTGTAAACAATGATATGAAGATGGACCAAGGTCACGTGATTTTCACTAGTGATGTCTCTCTTCCAAAAGACGATAAAAGTGCTAGCGAGGTAAACAAATCACAGTTGGGAAATTGACAGGATTATGAAGGCACCGCAATGCTAACTATGCTGTAGAGAAAGGAAGGTCTCAAAAGCAATGGGCAGTACGCCAAGGTAATTAGACCGAAATCCATCTGCATCTACTACTAATCATCCACCTTGAGATATCTATCCAGAACATCTCGCTGGTATTAAGTTGCGAATCCCACCCAAAGTGTAAACTCAAAGCAACAGACAACTGCATTAAAAGAACTATGCGTAAAGTAAACAATCCTTGCACCCGCAGGTACAAGCACCGTTGTTTTATCCCTGGTGGCAACAACACATCCCCTAGTCTCATGTTTCTGTCACTCAAGCTAGACATCAGGGGGCTGAACCCACTATCGAGCATAACGCTCTCTCTTGGAGTTCAAATAAAATACTTGGCCAAAGCAAATACCGCAACGGAGAATATGCAAGAATTTACTCAAGAACAAAATATAAAAGAGAAGAACCAAATATATTACTCATCACAATCTGAACATAGTCTCATAATCCATCAGATCCCAACAAACTCAGCATAGCAACAGCAGAAATTACATAGATGCCTCGATCATGTGAGGCAGATCACGAGGACTCGAAAGTGGAAGCACAAAAGGGGGAGAGATAGATCACATAGCTACTGGTCACGGACCCATGGTCCAAGGTAAACTACTCACGGTACATACGGGAGGTGTCCATGGCTATGGAGGGTCTCCCGGAGGGGGTAGCTTCTCCCGGCAAGGTGCCGGAGCAGCTTCTCCAGGCAGCCCCGATCTAGAAACGGCGGTGGCGGCGGAACAGAGGCGAGATCGCGAAAGAGGAGTCCATATTAGGGGTTTCCACCCCGAGGGGTAAATATAGGCGACGGGGGGCGTCAAGGGGACCCACCAGGCAGCCAGGAGGCCTCCTGGCGCGGCCTAGGGTGGGGCCGCGCCAGGGGCCCTCCTGGCCTCCTGGTGGTGGCCCTCCTCCGCTCCTTTGGTGTTTCCGGAAGCTTCTGTTGCGCTGATTTTTTTATATTTTTCCCAGAATTTTTGGAGCACTTTTAATGGCCGGAAAACCTGAAATACAAAAACAGCAGAAAACAGAAACTGGCAACTGGGTGCACTGAGCTAATAGGTTAGTCCAAATAGGTTCAAAAGTGCATGAAAGTTCAAGAAAAACATGGCAAAGTCACACAAAACATGCATGGAACAAGCAGAAATTATAGATACGTTTGGGACGTGTCAACATCCCCAAGCTTAATTCCTGCTCGTCCTCGAGTATGTAAATGATAACAAGCATAATTTCTGTGGTGGCATGCCACACAACCATAAAAGGACTTTTAAGTAAAGCAATCAAAGCATGCAATTCAATTCAAGTCTTAACAAGCAAGAGTCTATATTAGCATTGACAAAAGCAACAAAAGAACAAAAGGTGCAAGAGCTCTCGCTGTCCGTGACTCGAATGTCTCCAAATGGTGTTTGCGTGCAAGCAAGGGATAGGGAAATACGAGAGAAAAAATAAGGTTGTTGAGAACAACTATCTACTAAAGTTTCACACTTGGTCTCCTTTGGATTCTTATCTGGACTCGTCCCCAGACCACTAGCCAGGTACAAGTCAAACTGATCCACTCCCTTTCGATATTTTGAGCACTCATGCAATGGATGAGCGTGAGCAAGAAAGTTGACACCTAAAAGGCGAAACAGAAAGAAGGTGGAGGAGGAAGACAAAAAGGTGTGAAAGGCTCACATCAATGAGGACAATCATAGGCGAAAGAAAGCCATATGATAGATATGATGTGAGGAGTAGGGATTGCCATACAACGGATGCACATGTGAGCTAAGGTAAGCTCTCCAATGGAACTAGTGGGGGTGCATCCAACTTGCTTTCTCAAGAAGACCAAGAGCTCGTTTGAGGAGGCTCATCATTGGAATATACAAGCCAAGTTCAATAGTCTGAAGGGTCCCCACATAGCTATATGCATGATGAAGATCTCTATGGAGTATAAGGGATAGAAGATGAAGTACTAGTGTGGATCTCTCAAAAGGAATAGTAGTATGCCCCCTTCTCTCTTTTTTATTTTTCTCTTTCTCTTTTTCTCTTTTTTTAATTATTTTGGTGGCCTCAATGGCTCTTTCTATTTAACTCTCATTTGTCCTCTTTGGGATCTTTTGGTTTTGTCCTCTTTGGGATCTTTTCCTTACTTAGGGGCAATACTCTATATTTTACAAGAATATAGGAGATCTGTCACACTTTACAAAGGTACTCACATAAAGAAAATGTAACTATCATGATGCAAATGTATGCTTCTGCCAGGATAGCAGGATATGCAATGATACTAGCGCGTCATGTAGCAATGATTAGGGCAAGGCCCAACTAGCATGCGGCTCATCGATCAAGCAAGTAGCATGTACGACATGAAGGTCAAGTCATGAGAAGGTGGATGTTGCATGGCAATGTATCTCGAAAAGGCTATGGAAATGCCTTGTAGGTAGGTATGGTGGCTGTTTTGAGGAAAGATATAAGGAGGCTTATGATGATAGAGCGTATCATGCCAAGGGTTTGGATGCACCGGCGAAGTATGTGCCAACTCTCGAGGTGAGAAAGGGCAATGCACGGTACTGAAGAGGCTAGAAAAAGTATAGGTGGGTGGAAGTGTCAACTTTTGAATACTCACAGTAGTCCGAAGAACTCATGCACTTATTATCGGTAACTCTCAATCTAATCAGGAGGTTCACAAAGAGACAGGTACCCCGAGGAGGAGTGTATGGGGGTTTGGTTGTCCTTGCGCATCCTCGACTCATGGTACGTGAGTGTACTTTAATATTCGAACCCTCCAGAGGTTAGTGATCCATCTAGTATCTAGAGTTCTCAACAGGGGTTTTTGGTTTTCGAAAAACACACGGATTGCCCAAAATACGACATCTATCACTAATAGGCAAGAGCTCTTGACACCATAAGTTCAAACATTACTCTAATCAATACCTCAAAACTATTGCAAGTTACTACTACAAAGAGAATAACAACTTTAACTACCTACTTCTAGTCAAGACACAAAACTCAGTGCAACAGGCAAACTCTCTAACAAGATAAAACATGCAACCTATAGAAAGTTCAACCTAAAACAAAAGAAAAGCTCTAGTAAAACTAAAGCACTACAACTAAACAGAACATCAACTAAGAAAAGAAAAAGAATAGCTCACAGCTAAAAGAATAAGCATGCAAATCCTATGAGGAGTTCTAGTTCAAGCGGAGCGTGAATCTCTCCCACACAAAAGAGTAAGTAAGCTGGGATCTAAGTTGTTACTACAGAAAACAAAGCAAAATAAAACTAAAAACAACACCTAAGAGCGAGACGCTCGAAGAAAAGCGCATAACGCATGAAGTGATAAAAATATAGTGCAACGAGAGACGAACTGATAATTGTTGATGAAGAAGGGGATGCACGGGGGCATCCCCAAGCTTAGACGCTTGAGTCTCCTTGAATATTTATTGTGGGTGCACATGGGCATCCCCAATCTTGAGCGTTTGACACTCCTGAATCTTCTTTCATCATCCTGCATCGCGCACTTGAAAACTTCATTCATACATAACTCATTGTAGGCTGATTAGAGAGGTTAGTACCCTAATAAAATAATTTTCCTCTACTGAAAATAAAGATTTCCAGGAAGAGCTACTGTTTCCCAAGATTTCCAAAAGGTTTTTGCAAATAAAAAGCAAGCTTAAGGTTTGCAAAAGTGAAGAGAGACAAAATGTGGCAGAATCTGTGAAAAATAGAACAGCAGATAGAAACGAATTTTTTAGGGGTACTTCTGAAACTCAAATCAAAAAACTCAGAACATACGGAGATTTCTTAATTGTATAGATCATGCTGTGTAAAAAATTCAGCTTAAAAATATGAACTGGGATTTTTATCTGATTTTTCTATCACGAGGACAGAATCTGTTTTCTGGACAGCATGTCACAACTTTTACTTCCCTTGCCGTATGAGGCTAAACTTGGCACATAGCTTGAAAAGTAAAGATACAATGATGTTGCTACAGTAGTAACAATCATCAAGACCACTAAGAACATAACAAAAGCAAAAAGAAAAACCTAAATTCGTTGCGGGCTGCCTCCCGAAAGCGCTTCTTTAGAGCCATTAGCTAGGCTTAAAGATTATAAAAGGTGCTCTCATAAGAATAAGAATTTGAAGCAAAAGAGAGAACAAAAAGCAAATATGAAACACATTTAAGCCTAACCCACTTCCTATGCATAGGCATCTTGTAAGAAAATAAATCAAAGAAGCACAAAGTGACATGCATAGGAAGGTGGAAAAAGAACAACTTCAAAACTTTCAACATGAAGAGAGGTGTTTTAGTAATATGGAAGTTTCTATAACCAAACTTTCCTCTCTCAAAGTAATTTTCAGTAGTATCATGAACAACATCAAGAATATAACTATCACATAAATCATGTTGTTCATGACCTACAAGTACACGTGTATAGTTTTCAACACGGTCTTTAGGAACATAAGATAAATGCAACCCATCACATTGAGCCTTAATAAGAGCATAATTCTCTGGAATATGATTTGGAGATTTCAAAAGGATAATAGGACAATCAAGTGTGGGTGTGATAGCAAAAATTTCATGCTTAACATGAGGAACTATAGAAAGTTCATCTCCGTAAGCATCATCCATAGTGCCATCACGACCATAAGCATAGAAGGCATCAACTTCATCAAAAAGGGATATTTCAAAAGATTCCATGGGATCATAACACTCATATAAGGTAAGAGTCAAAGAGTTACTCTCATTAGAAGGTAGACATGGATGGCTCCATTCTTCCTCCTTTTGTTCGTCACTCTCCTCCTCTTTTTCATCCAAGGAGCTTTCAGGTTCAGCAATTTCTTCGTTCATAGAGTCCTGCAAATCATTAGTCTCTTCCTTTGGGGGAGAGATTATCTCAAGATGATCAGTAATATAATAATTTGCATCGTAATTTTCCAAACAATAGTTAAGTATAACAATACTCTCAGATTTGTAAGGGGCATCATCAATATTTTTAAGAAGAGAAGTAATTTCATAGGCACCCTTATAAGCAACAAATTCTTCTATTTCCTCTGCATCATAAAAATCATAGTTTCTCTTAGCATATGAAGCTAAGGTTTCATCATTATTGTACTCACATTGGAAAGCAAGGTGTTTGTGCCTCATAAAGCAACAAGATTCATCCCTGCAGAAAGATATATTGTATATTGAGCAGAATTTTCTAGCATAGTCATACAACTGGTGTATTTGTTTCCATAAGTATATCCCCTTTTGAGACAAGCGGTGTTCCTTGTACCACTTTTGTTGATCCTCGGTGAATCCTCCATGCCAATAAGATATGGTTTCAAAGAAGTTAGACATTGATTGGCAAGTAAGGAACTAGACATACTATATACTTTTTAGATTTTTGATAAAGGACACGAAGATAAAAAACGGAAGGTAAACTAACAAGACTAAAAAGCAAAGGTAAAAGATAGTGTGTGACTCCCCTATCTTGTAGACTGGAGTCCCCGGCAACGGCGCCAGAAAACTTGCTGATGGCAAGAGAGTGTTAATACTCTTCAAGCCCTCGTTGATTACCCCAAGTGCAGGGTGAGATATAGTGCAGCGGCAAGTTTTCCCTTGGCAAAGATACCAAGGTTTGTCTCCCGTAGGACTCCGAAGGATACAAGAAGGTGGTAAAGTGAAAAATGGCGCCGAGGTTGCTAGCTTCACCTGGACCTGCACACAGATACAAATAACTTTTCCCCAACAAGTACAGAGGAGTTGTCAATTTCTTCGGCCATGCTTTTTACATAGGATCAACGCAAGAGATAATAATAGTGGCAACTGAAAGTAAAGACTGAAAGTAAATTGAGGGTGTAAACAATGATATGAAGATGGACCAAGGTCACGTGATTTTCACTAGTGATGTCACTTTCCCAAAAGGCGATAAAAGTGCTAGCGAGGTAAACAAATCACAGTTGGGCAATTGACAGGATTATGAAGGCACCGCAATGCTAACTATGCTCCAAAGAAAGGAAGGGCTCAAAAGCAATGGGCAGTACGCCAAGGTAAGTAGACCGAAATCCATCTGCATCTACTAAGAATCATCCACCTTGAGATATCTATCCAGAACATCTCGCTGGTATTAAGTTGTGAATCCCACCCAAAGTGTAAACTCAAAGCAACAGACAACTGCATTAAAAGAACTATGCGTAAAGTAAACAATCCTTGCACCCGCAGGTACAAGCACCGTTGTTTTATCCCTGGTGGCAACAACACATCCCCTAGTCTCATGTTTCTGTCACTCAAGCTAGACATCAGGGGGCTGAACCCACAATCGAGCATAACGCTCTCTCTTGGAGTTCAAATAAAATACTTGGCCAAAGCAAATACCGCAACGGAGAACATGCAAAATTTACTCAAGAACAAAATATAAAAGAGAAGAACCAAATATATTACTCATCACAATCTGAACATAGTCTCATAATCCATCAGATCCCAACAAACTCAGCATAGCAACAGCAGAAATTACATAAATGCCTCGATCATGTGAGGCAGCTCACGAGGACTCGAAAGTGGAAGCACAAAAGGCGGAGAGATAGATCACATAGCTACTGGTCACGGACCCATGGTCCAAGGGAAACTACTCACGGTACATACGGGAGGCACTCCATGGCTATGGAGGGTCTCCCGGAGGGGGTAGCTTCTCCCGGCAGGGTGCCAGAGCAGCTTCTCCAGGCAGCCCCGATCTAGAAACGGCAGCAACGGCGGAACACAGGCGAGATCGCGAAAGAGGAGTCCGTATTAGGGGTTTCCACCCCGAGGGGTAAATATAGACGAAGGGGGGCGTCGAGGGGACCCACCAGGCAGCCAGGAGGCCTCCTGGCGTGGCCTAGGGTAGGGCTGCGCCAGGGGCCCTCTTGGCCTCCTGGTGGTGGCCCTCCTCCGCTCCTTTGGTGTTTCCGGAAGCTTCTGTTGTGCTGATTTTTTATATATTTTTCCCGGAAATTTTGGAGCACTTTTCATGGCCGGAAAACCTGAAATACAAAAATAGCAGAAAACAGAAACTGGCAACTGGTGTAATGATTTAATAGGTTAGTCCAAATAGGTTCAAAAGTGTATGAAAGTTCAAGCAAAACATGGCAAAGTCACACAAAACATGCATGGAACAAGCAGAAATTATAGATACGTTTGGGACGTATTAGTCCCCACATAGTTATGCATGAATGATAATCTCTATGGAGTACAAATATAACAATGGAGTACGATTGTGGATCTTTCAAAAGGAATAGTAGTGTTTCCCCCTTCTCTCTTTTTATTTATTTTTTCTCCTTTATCTTTTTTTTGTATTTTTGTGGCCTCTTTGGCTCTTTCTATTTATCTCTAATTTGTCCTCTTTGGGATCTTTTAATTTGTCCTCTTTGGAATCTTTTCCTCACTTAAGGGCAACCCTATATTTTACAAGAATATAAAGAAGATCTTCACACTTTACAAGAAGTACTCAACATAAAAGAAGAATGAAAAATATCATGATGTATGCAAATATATGCCTCTGTCAGTGTAGCAGGATATGCAATGATACTAGCGCCGCATGCTAGTTGGGATTTTCCCTTATTATTGCTACATGACGCCGTGGCGGAGAGCACTTGCTTGATGGGATGCGCAGTGTACGGAACTGGGCTCCCCCGGGCTGGCACTGGGAGGTGGTCTCCGGGGCGCGCCTCTTGGTGAGGATTCCGGGTCCTGTCGTCGACCCGGAGCTTCTTTGGTGGCGGTCACGTGAGCCACAGTCGGTGCAGAGGCAGCCGACGCCCGAGGAGGTGGTACGTCGCCAGGTCAGGGAGGAGGACAAGCACGTCCGTCGCTACTCTATTGCGTTGGATGCCGGGTTCTTCACCGACAATACCCGGCAGGTCCTTCACGGCTCTCACCTGAGCTATGTTCCTGTGGTGGTTCCTTATCTTTGGGTGTTTACCTCCCGCGGCTTAGCTCCGGGTCATCGTCGAGTTTGATTTTCGGAGATGTAGTAGTGAATTTCTGAGATTTTGTAGTCGAGATGTATTGGTGATATTATTGATGCATTGACTAGATTATTCGAGATATATTAGTGATATTATATGATAAAATATTATTATTCCATTTTATTCGAGTTCATCATTTATTCCTTTTGTTTTAAATGCCCATGATTAAAACCGTTGTGACACAAACTGTAGTTGCTTGTGTATATGTCCAATCTAAGTATGAGGCACAAATCATAATTGTGTATTGACTTTGAACTAATATTTTGAATTATGAACATAGAAAATGGCTGACGACGGTAGAATCCCCGAGTGCGACTATAGTGGCAATGACTCGGGTCGGTGCGACAAGTTTCCAGAATTGGATGGGGAGGAGGAAAGATCCTTCTCCATCATGCTTAGGGAGTGCTTCGAATTTCAAACGGTATACAACTTCTGTGACATCTTCTTATTTAAACATGCTTCACTTAGTTTTTGTTTTGACGTGTAATTTTTCTATAATCAACTAGCACATCCCTTGCTATGCAATACCTCACGTCTGCGACTTTGTCAAAATCAAAGATTGGCGCGAGAATGACAAAAAATATGTCAATATTAAGACGAAACATGGTATAACTTTGAAGGTCGAGGTCTTTAATGAACCAATCAACACATATTTTGGTTGTCCAAATTGGTATGCAATATGCAAGGTATATGCATTAGAGGATGATATGCAAATAACATTTGATCTTGGACTTCGTCGTCGAGATGGTCAAACATTTCGAAATAAGGACATTTGGATGCTAGTGTACGACATTAAGCTGGTTCTATCTCCACGTGAGTTTCTTAAACAAATTTGACTTGTTTACTTCCTTATTTGCTTGCTTCCCAAGTTGACAACTTATTTATAATTGTCAGTTTATCTCCATGCTCCGAAAGAAGTTCGGAAGATGCTTGATGATATTTTCATAATGGTACAATTGACCTGACAATTGACAAACAGGATGATTTCATCGATGTTCTTAAAAGTGTTCCTTCGTTTGTGAATTTTAATAATGTTGGCAAACCTTATACACCATATGTGCCATTTGTTCTCAAGTTGTTTCCAGGACAAGTAAAAGATTATAGCATGGTAAGATTTATTACTATTTTTTCACACTAGTCCATTTTCAGAAATCCTTTGACCTAGCATTAAGTATAATGCATTCCTAAGTATTTTACTCATATGTTTTCAACAGAGGATCCCGGCACCATGTATGCCTAGGTGGATGCCTCCTCAAGGCGAGCTTACAGTTGTTTCTTCACGGGCATGGATGTCCTCTTCAAGATGGACAACTCCACTGAAAGTGAAGATGATGGCTGCGTAAGAATAAGAGAATGGAAAAGGATAGTGAATCGGATGAATATAAAACATTGAGACAAGTTGTTCTCCATATTACATAATGGAACGTGGGGTGTCTTTTTTTTATTTCACCTTGTGGTGGTGATGAGTAGTAGGTTGGTTCGTAGTTGTTGTTAAACATTATGTTGTTGGATATTAGCTAAGTTAAACTAGGAAAAGTCGACCTTTGTGTTGGATACTATACTTATGGGATGATATATATATATATACATACATATAGGGATATATATATATAGGATGGTCTATTCTAACAACACCCCTTAAGACCTTATTCTAACAACACCTTCTTATTCTGCCAACACTGCTAAAACTGTATCTGGTACCGCACCGCACCGCACCGATCGAACGAAAAAAAAGTATCCCACGCCCTCCCTTATCCCCACGCACCCCAGCCATCACGCACCATTCCCCCACCCCCCACGCACGAACCTCCAGCCCAACCGCCACCACTCGCCGGCCGCCACGGCCACCACGAGCCCCGGCGCGACCAGGTATCCACCTCAGCCCCCCCCCCCCCCCCGCCCCTTGCCCTGCGGCGCCGGCCGCCACCACGCTCCCCACAGCCACCGCGGCCGCCAGAGCGCGCCGCCCTCCTCCCAGCGGCAGATCGACTATGAGTCGGGCGCCCCTCCTCCTCCATGGGATCCGCGCCCCAGATCCGGCGCCCTTGGCCACCGCAAGATCAGGTCGTCCGTGACAGCCGCCAGATCCGGCCGCCCTTGGAGAACCGACGCGCCCGCCTTCCTCCACAACCCAGGCGGCCAAGCTCCTCCCCGTAGGCTAGCCCAGCCTCGACAGAGCTAGCCCTCCTCGCCGGCCGAGCAGACCACCCCCACGCCTCGAGCTCAGTTGGGCGTCCAAATCACCAGCGACCACCGCAAGAAACACACGGGCGCACCACCGCTGTCCACGGCTGTAACACACCACGCGGTCCAGGTCCCCCGAAGTTGCAGTGTAGTTGACGCCACAACGTTCAAAAAATCTGTTTTTTTGGTTGTTGTTATTTCGATGCCGTGTGTCTTCGTCTAGTTCCATTGCAGTGCGCTTTTCGGAGTGATCAACTGGTTATTGAGATGCGGTTTACATTTTGTGTAAATTATTTTTTTAGTTTTGTGCTGTTGATTCCTACAAAGATAGGAGTGATTTTTTTAGTTTGCAGTGCACCATGGTACTCTAATGTGGTTCAGATGGAAATGACCCTCGAAAATGTTAATTTCTGACGTGAAAATATGTATAGAAACAAAATTGGTTTTTATGCAGCTCACTATATTACCGTGTGCAATATTAAAACCATATGCAGTTCTCTCTGTCGATAAATGCAACCGATGTTCATTAAATGCAGTTCGTTATGCCGATTTTGGATCCGCAAAAAAATTCTTCTAAACAGCACCCGTTGTGCGCTGCGTCGTCCATGTAGTGCGGTTGCCCCGTCAAATGCAGTTCGCTTCGACGATTTCGGATCCGCGAAAAATACGTGCAATTCTGTTTGGCGATAATGCAGTGTGCTTGACTGTCGGATGCAATCGGGTGCCCCGCGGATGCAGTTCACTCGCCGATTTTATGTTCTGCGAAAAACACGTGCGTTCTGTCTGGCGATAATGCAGTGCGGTCGCCCGGCCAATGCAGTTCACCTCGTCGATTTTGGCTCCGCGTAGAACGAAGTTCTGCGATTTACTAAAATCGACACAACTTTTAAACCGTAAGGAATTAGAGGATGTGTTTTACATAAAAATGGAGCGCCTCGACGAGAGCTATCCAACCGTGTATCAATTGCATCGATCGGACGAACGAATCGAAAAATTTTACGCAAAAACGTCCGCTGTCCACAAGAGGGCAGCGCCACCGATTTCTAAATTGCTTCAAAACAATGAAAGAATCTCGAAAAGTGTTCAACATATGGATTAATTTAATACTACAAATGAATCCAACGATGTATCATACGCATCGATCGGACAAGCGCTTAAAAAGTTCTACTCTCTACAAGATCCGCCGGCGAAAAACAGAGTGTGCGCGTTTTTTTGAGGCTAGATTTCTCTCAAATCCGTAGCGAAAGATAAAGTGTTCTACATATGGATGGAGCGCCTGATCGATAGCTTTCCAATGGTGTATCATACGCATCATTCCGACAAACGGTTGAAGAGAAATCGCGAAAATACTCCCGCTGCGAAAGTGGGCCGCCGCACCGTTTTCGAAACTGTTCTTAATCGGTGAGGAATTAGAAGAAGTGTTCAACATACGGAAGATGCTCCATTTCAATACGAATCCAACGGTGTATCATACGCTCAATTCCGACAAACGGTTAAAAAGTTGAAGCGAAAACGGTGCATGCGGTTCTATTTTACCGTAGTTGCATTGCTCCGAATTCAGTAGTGCGGTTCTCTTTTGCGATACGATGCAGTTTGGAATATTGTCAGAATAGTTATTCTGACATCGATGTCAGAATAGACCGGCTGTATATATATATATATATATATATATATATATATATATGATTAATGAGCCTATTGCATGTCTATGATATGATGTGGTTTATATGTGTGTGATTCTACTTTGTATATAAATGTTATGTGTGTATTCTGGAAATTTATAAAAAACTGTATAAACAAATAATATTGCAGAATAAACAAAAATTCTAAAAATGTACCTGCAGCGCGGGCTGGCTAGAGGCGCTGCAAGTGGAAGTGCAGTTCTGCAGCGCGGCGCGCCAGGCCCGTTCTGCTAATTGAAGAGTTAGCTACAGCGCGGGTGACCCACGCTGCTGATGAAAGTTAGCTGCAGTGTGTTATCTACAGCGCTGGTAGCCCGCGCTGCTGATGGGCCTTTACCCCACGCTGCTGAAGGACATTATCTTAGTAGTGTTAGATTCTTGAGTCTCCTTGGATATTTCATGGGGGCGCATGGGGCATCTCCAAGCTTGAGTGCTTGATCGACACTCCCGAATCTTCTTTCATCATCTCCCTTCGCATACTTGAAAACTCCCTTCATACGAAACTCATCATAAGATGATTAGAGTGGTTAGTACCCATGATAAAAATATATTTTCTCCACTGGAAATAAAGATATTCTTGAAAAGCTACTGTTTCTCAAGATTTCCAAAAAGTTTTGCAAAGAAAAGCAAGCTTAAGGTTTGCAAAACCATGGAAACGCAAAACATGGCAGAATATGTGAAAAACAGACCAGCAGGTAGTAAATAAAATTTTTGGGGTACTTCTGCAACTCAAATCAAAAACCTCAGAACAGACGCATGAAAGCCAATTGTATGGAGCATACTTTCAAAAGCATTCAGATAAAAAAGATGATCTGGTGATTTATTTCCAAATTTTTCATCAATGGGACAGAATCTGTTTCTGGATAGCATGTCACAACTTTTAAACTTTCTTGCAATCAGAGGCTAAAACTTGGCACAGAGCTTGAAAATAAGGATACAATGATGTTGATACAGTAGTGACAAACATAAAGACCACTAAAACTGAAAGTAAAAACTCAAAGTAAGATAACAAAGGTTGTCTCCCTAGAGATCTTTCTTTATAGCCATAAAGATAGGCTTAAAGAGAGGGAACATGATAATATTGAAATATCTATAAGCATATGTTCCCTTCTCATAATAATATTCAGTGGGATCACGAATAAACTCAACAATATAAGTATCACATAAAGCATTGTTACCATGATCCATATGCAAAAAGGTACTCTTACTCTCCACATAAGCAGAGTATTTCTCATTGGTAATAGTGGGAGTAGGACTATCATAAACAACTTGAACACTATAGATTAATTGTGTATTGGGAACATGGTGTTCAGCAAGGGAGTAATTCCCTCCATGAATATGACCAGTTTCATAAGGATATTTTCTCCTTATGTCATAGGTATCTTTACAATCACTATAGATAGGAGTTATAACATCATCATAGTAGAGAAGAGCATTATCATTGCTAGCAACTATATTTGTAAACATATTGTCTTCATTCTTACTAGCAAAAGAATTATCAATTATCACATCACTAATGAGTAAAGGACTTGTAATCCTATCATCCCCAAGCTTAGAGCTTTCCATATCATCACTTTCAGAGTTGGTACCAAAAATATTTTCAAGATCATAAGTAGCATTATCATCATCTTCCCAATCACAATAAGTAACATGCATATCATACTCAAGATCATCTTCAATAGTACCTACGTACATATCATCAAGACGATAATTAAGGCAATAAAGTTCACCTTCTTCTTTAAACTTAAGACCGTTAGGATAAAAGTTGATTTGAGGAATATGCTCAGGCCAGGTTGATACCCATTCTTCTTCCTTCTAGCTCCTCGTATTCCCCCTCTTTTTTTTCTTCTTCACCTTAGGAGAGAGTGGTTGGATAGGAAGCTTCTTCACATAGCCTGGTTCATCATTACAAACAATAGGATAGGAAACTTGGGAGAAACTCTCCTTTCTATTAGTGGAAACATAAGAGACATCTTTATACTTTGGTAAAGTTCCCTCCTTTCTAATCTTACTTATGTAATTATTTTCATGACAATTAACAACACAATAGAGATTGCATTTTTGCAAAGTGTTGTTTATTTCTAAGGTATTATCATCTAGCCAAGAATTTTTTTTTGATAACTCTTCACACATCAAAAATAACATAAGTTCATCATAAAGATCAGAAGTGATCATGTTATCACACAACTGGTTAACAGTTATGTTTTTGAAAGTACATGCATTGAAAATTAAAGTGACCCTCTATACCACAAAGTTCACAAGTAAAAGGATAAAGGTCACACAATTCTCTAGAAATTTCATTGAAATCTTTAACCCAAGTGTTTGTTCTTCCATGCTTATGTTGCTTACAATATTTCTCTTCTTCAACCATAGGACTTTCACAAGGTCTATCCACTCCACAAAAATTAACATGCTTATATAAAACTTCATTTTCAGGAATTGGATCATGTATGTTGCAATTATCATTAACAATTTCATTTTATTTGCAAATTTCTTTAAAAGGTTCATGATGCTTGATCCAATTCTCCTTAGGCATATTATAATGTGAAGCAAAAGTCTTGAGGAAACCAACAAGGGGTTGAGAATCAAGCCCAAACTTAGCACTAAATTTATTAAAACTTGCAGTTTCAACAAAGGACTTAATACAATCATACTCATAATTTATACATGACTCTTTACCTTTGTCGATCTCCCAATCTTCAGTATTGCGTTGAACTCTTTCAAGGAGTTCCCATTTATCATCAATATTTTCGTTTGTGAATAAACCCATAGAGGAAGCATCGAGCAAGTCTGTATCCCGTCGAGGGAGCCTCGCATACAAATTAGTAATAATTATATCTTTGGGGAGCCCATGGTTAGGACATTTTAGAATTAAATTTTTCAGTCTCCCCCAAGCTTGAGCTATGCTCTCTCCGTCACGAGGATAGAAATTATAAACATAATTCCTATTCTCATGGACTTCATGAAGAGGATAAAACTTTAACTAAAAGAGAGACCGGATCTCTTCCCAATCCCATAGGTGAGAATCATCTAGTAGCCTATACCATTCCAATGCTTTTCCTTTGAGTGACAAGGAAAATAATTTCCTCATGACTTCATCTCTTGTCAAACCTGAAATCTTAAATAACTCAAAAAGTTCTGTAAGTTTCAACAAATGAGTACTAGGATGGACTGTTCCATCCCCTGCATAGCATCATTCCTAATTATTTCAATTATCCCAAGTGGTATTTCGAATGGGATACATTCAGTAGGTGGAGGAAACTTCTCTACCACGGGTGTGGTAAAGCGGCCTTCCCCAAGCATCGAACTAAGAGTGCAGTTTCCCATAAGCATAACTAGTGAAAAATAAAAACAAGAAACGAAAAGATTTAATTGCAAGATCTAAAGATATACCTTCAAACGCTTACCTCCCCAGCAACGGCGCCAGAAATAGCTTGATATCTACGCACGCTTCTATTCTTGTAGACTATGTTGGGCCTCCAAACGCAGAGGTTTGTAGAACAGCAGCAATTTCACTCAAGTGGATGACCTAAGGTTTATTTAACTCAGGGAAGTAAACGTTGAAGATGGTCTCTCTCAAGCAACCCTGCAATTAAGATACAAGAAGTCTCTTGTGTCCCCAACACACCTAATACAACTATGAGTTGTATAGGTGCACTAGTTGGGCGAAGAGATGGTAAAATATGGGTGATAGGTGTGGAAAATGAAGTAATATAAATCTGTAATAAAAATTACAGCAAGCAAACAAGTAGTAAACAGAGAACAAATGGTATTGCAATGATGGAAACAAGGCCTAGGCTTCATACTTTCACTAGTGGAAACTCCCAACAACTTTGACATAGTCCAATCACATGATATTTCCAGTAAAACATGCATTGGAGACGTATTCAGAGGTCATTCCTTTGTGGTCAAGAGAGGACGAGAATTGTCTAGGGCTACAAAAGCACACCTTAGAGTTTGCAGTTCTCATCTACGGATTTCCCAATGTCACCGCGGCCATCCAAAGTGAGTACCACAATCACCGCAACATACCTCAAGGATAGTCAAAGACAAGCACCAAGAGACTCTCAATCTTCAATCCACACACAAAAGAGGAAATCACTCATGAAAATATTCTTCTAACCCATGTCCAATAGACCGCCGTCACCATGGTCTCGGGGATTATACTAGATAAGATCAAGCGAGTACATCAATCCAATACATAGAGGAAGGCGAAATATCATGGGATCACCCTAGATTAACATAGCCTATGATCACAACGAAGATCACATCATGGGAGAGAGAATCAACCACATAGCTACTGTAGAAGGCCTCAGCCCCGAGGAGGAACTACTCTCGCATCATGGAGGGAGGAAGCAACGTCGATGGAGCTAAATCCGGGGGCACTTCCCCGTCCCGGCAGGGTTCCGTCACATGAATTTTGGTCCCCCGAAGCTTGTTGGCGATGGTGGCTAAGATCGGAATTGCTTCAGGAGAAAAGGGTTCGGGAATCAGTGTTTCATCCGTGGTGGTAAAAATAGGGCCAAAGGGGGGCACCAGGGGTGGTCCCAGTTTCTCAGGCGGCCTTTGTGACACCCTGGATTTTGGAACTTTCTTTTTCCGAAAACTTTTCTGATTTATTTCGGGATTTTCCATTTCATTGGATTTTGAGCACCTCATTGGACTTGAAATTGAGCCTATTTCCTTTCCATGCTCAAGTGGCCGTTGATTCCAAAACCTTTCCAATGTCATCCCATTGATCCATCCCATCCAAGCCACATTTTTATTCAAGCCATATATTCCCTTTCCTATAAAAGGATTATTCCTATTATTTGAGGATTGTGAAGCAACCACTATTTTTATTGCTCCATAAATCCCCAAATAATTCCAACCTAGCGTTGATGTTATATCTTTCCAAATTCTCCAAAAATATTGCATGGCGCAAGTGAATTTTTCCTCTAGAAAAATTCATTTGTCTGTGGGGGCAGATTGGAGCATTGTGAAGGGAGTACCACTTTCCTTGATCCATTGCTAGTGAAACTTTTTGTGCAAGCTCATATGATCATATAATTGGCCTACACAAAATTCCACCATCATTTGCCTAGCAAAACTCCGACAATAAATTCCTAAAGATTGGATGCAGCAAGGGGGCATTGTGAAGCAATTGCAAGCTAGGGGATCCCATTTGTCTTGAAACTTTTTGTGCATGAGCCTCCACCCAAATAACTTCAATAATACACATTTGAGGCAAATCCAACTACCCAAGTAAGTGCATCATCAAGTGTAAGATTCTGGTCAGCAGGACACCTTGTGAAGCAAGTGCTAACTAGTCTTCTCCAATGGCCATGAAATTTTACACACATGTGCACACAGCCAAATAACCCACCACACCAATTTTCAGCCAATTCCATCAATCCTATGAGATGCTAGCTTCAACTTTGCATTCCTGGTCCAAATGGACATTTGCAAAGGAAGTACTAGATATCTTGCTCCATTTGAGATAAAACTTGGTACATCTACTCCCCCTGGTGGATGATTAGCCTCAGCAAAAACTCATGCATAGGAGAGCCATGTGCTAGCCATACCACAGTACAAACACCTTCAGCCTCCATGGTACATTTGCAAAGGAAGTGCCATGTGCATTGATCCTTTTGAGTCCAAAATTTCCAGAGCACTAGTACTTTGCACCCCAAAGTCAGGTGACAACCTAGAACCACTCCAAGCCCCACCATGTGAGCTCTGGTTCTGGTCCAAGTTTGTTGTATCCAACTTTGTAGTGAAGATAAGATCAACCCTTTGCTCCATTTGGCCAACCAAGCACACCACTGTGATCAGCATACAAAGGACTACATGATAGACATTATTGGTCTCAATGGAACCCACCCCCAGTTGCACCTCCCCCTGGTGGCCACGCCCCTGGGCCGCACATGGAGTGCTCTGGGCGCGCTCTGCGCGTGCCCTGGTCACGTCGCCTTCACCCAGTTGTGCAGCCCGTCGTCTAGCTCTTGTCTCGCTGCGCCACCTGGCTTTCCCGCAGCACACGTGCTTCACGTGTCCCTCCCGTGCTCTCCCGAACCTCCTCGATGCTCGCCAGCTCACCCACCGCCGTCGTCTTCCCCATGGTGTAGCCCGACCACGGCATCCTCGCCATGGCTATAAAAAGCGCGACCCTGAGCCCTTCCGAGATCATCCAGAGCACACACAGCACCTTCCCCCTCCTCGCATGCCCCCTTCCCCTTTCAATTCGTGTCCAGAGTCCCCTCCTCGCTCCCACGGTCGTCATGGCCGCCCTCTCCCCTTCGGCCAAATTCGCTCCAAGGGAGCCCCCCCTCTCCATTTGGACCATCCCCGAGCACCCCTAGCCACCCCTCCAGCACCCGCAGCCCCTCCTCCTCCAGGCCACGGCCCTGCCTCGCCGTGCCCCGCGGGCACCCATGGCCGCCCGCCCAGCCGTGGGGGCACGGCGCCGTAGGCCGTCCCACGTGGCCCCATGGCCACCGGCGAGCGCTCCCTGGTCGGCCGCATCTAGAGGGCGCCGGTGAGCCTCTCCGCGCTGGCCCCGACGGCGGCGATCCCGGCCGGGTCGTCCCCTATTTCCTCGTCGGGCTGGAGCAGGGGAAAGAAGACAGTGGAGGAGAGAGACTGACCAGCAGGCCCCGCCCGTTAGCGGGTAGAGCCCCGGGCCCGCTCTGTTTTGAAGACGCGTATAACCAAAAATACGATTTCCCCCAAGGGAAGCGTACTCCTCGTTTCTTCAGCCCGAAATCCGTTTTCCCTTCAGGAAAACGCATTTCTGTTCTCTTCGGTTGGAAGTACGTCTTCTCTGATTGAAACTGTATTTCATCAGAAGGCGCCGCCGAAGATTCCAGCCAAGGACCCAGATGCAAATCCATAATTGCAAACCAGCCCCTCATCTCTTCCCCCTCATATCTCCGCAACCGTAACTCCGAATGAGGTGATTCTTTTTGCGTTGGTTTTGTCTTGAGCCCCTCTTCAATTTGGCATAGGTGTTTTTGTGATGTTTCTCTGTTTTTATTTGCTGGTCAAGTCAAAGTGGTAATTGACCTTTTTCCCGTTGCTTTATTTCAAAATCTTTTCCAGGGCTTGTCCTGTTGTAGAAGCTATATTTTTATCATCCCCTTCTCCATCAACAATCATCGGTTCGTCCTTCGTCTCACTATATTTTTATCACTTCATGTGTTATGTGCTATGCTTGGAGCGTCTCGCTTTTAGGTTTGTTTTAGTTTCTTTAGCTTTGCTTGCTGATCATAACAAGTTAGATCCTTTCTTACTTTGTGTGGGAGAGAAACACGCTCCACTTTCAAAATTTAGAACACATCATAGGATTTTTTTCCTGCTTATCTTTTTGTTGTTGTGTGTTATTTATCTTTTCATAGCTACTGCCATGTTTAGTTTTAGTCTTAGTTTGTCTTTAGCAAGAGCCTTGGCTTTTGTTTAGTTTGCTGCTGGAAATCTTTTTAGTTTTCATGTTTATCTTGTTCAAGAGAATTGGTTGTTGCACTGAGTTGTGTCTTGTTTTGAGAAGTAGGTACTTGAGGTTGCTATTTAATTCTAGTAGTAGCTTGCAATTGTTTTGAGGTATTGATGTGAGTAATTTTTGAACTTTTGGTGTCAAGAGCTATTGCCTATTAGTGATAGGTGTCGTATTTTGGGAAATCCGTGTTTATTTTCAAAAACCTACAAAACTAGTTGAGAACTCTAGCTACTAGATGGATCACTACTCTTCTGATGAGTCGAATATCAAAGAACACTCACGTACCATGAGTCGAGGATGCGCAAGGATAACCAAACCCCCATACACTCCTCCTCGGGGTACTTGTCTCTTTGTGAACCTCCTTATTAGATTGAGAGTTACCAATAATAAGTGCATGAGTTCTTCGGACTAATGTGAGTATTGAAAGTTGACACTTCCACCTTCCCATATTTTTCTAGCCTCTCACGTTCCGTGCATTGCCTTCTTCTCACTCCGAAAGTTGGTGTCCACCTTCACCGGTACATCCAAACCCTTGGCATGATACACTTTGTCATCATAAGCCTCCTTATATCCTTCCTCAAAACAGCCACCATACCTACCTATCAAGGCATTTCCATAGCCTTTCCGAGTTACATTGCCATGCAACTTCCACCTCTTCATGACTTGATCTTCATGTCATACAGGTTCCTGCTACACTAGCAGCAACATACATTGCATACTTCATGATAGTTATATCTTCTTTATGTTTTTGAGTACCTTATAAAGTGTGAAAGATCTCATTTACCTTCTTGTAAAATAGAGTGTTGCCCTTAAGTGAGGAAAAGATCCCAAAGTGGACACATTAAAAGATCCCAAAGAGGACAAATGGGAGTTAAATAGAAAGAGCCACTGAGGCCACAAAAAAATATACAAAAAAATAGAAAAAAGAGAAAAAGAAATAAAAAGAGAGAAAGGGGCAACACTACTATCCTTTTGAGAGATCCACACTAGTACTCCCTCTATATCCTTGTACTCCATAGAGATGATCATTATGCATATAGCTATATTGGAGAGCTTCTTAGCTCGTATGTGCATCCGTTGCATGGCAATCCCTACTCCTCACATCATATCTATCATTTGGCATCCCTTGCCTATGATTGTCCTCATTGATGTGAGTCTTTCTCTTCCTTTTTGTCTTCCTCCTCCACCATATTTCTCTCTTTGCCATCCTAAGTGTCAACTCTCGTGCTTACGCTCATCCATTGCATGAGTGCTCGAAATATCGAAAAGGAGTGGATCAAATTGACTTGTACCTGGCTAGTGGTCTGGGGACGAGTCAAGATAAAATTCCAAAGAAGACCAAGTATGACACTTTAGTAGATTGAGTTCTCAACACAAAAATACCTTTTCTCGTATTCCCTATTCCTTTTCTTGCACGCAAACACCATTTGGAGACATTCGAGTCACGGACAGCGAGAGCTCTTGCACCAAATGTTCTTTTGTTACTTGTTTCAATGCTAATATAGACTCTTGCATGTTATGACTTGATTTGAATCTCTAACCTTGATTACTTTACTTTTCGAAGTTCTTTTATGGTTGCTAGCTTGTCACCACAGAAATTATGTTGTTATCATTTACCTACTCGAGGACGAGCAGGAATTAAGCTTGGGGATGTTGATACGTCCAAAACGTATCTATAATTTCTGCTTGCTCCATGCATGTTTTGTGTGATATTGCTATGATCTAGATACACTTTCATACACTTTTGATCATATTTGGACTAACCTATTAACTCAGTGCACCCCAGTGCCAGTTCCTGTTTTCTGCTGTTTTTCTATTTCAGTTTTCCCCCATATAAAAAATGCCAGAAAAATTCCGGGAAAAATACAAAAAAAATCAGCGTACAGGAAGCTTCCAGAAGAGCCCGGGAGGGGCCAGAGGGAGGCCAAGGGGGGCCAGGCGGCCACCCGGCGCGGCCCCACCCCTGGCCGCGCCAGGGGGGCGCCTGGGGCCCCTGGCCCACCTCTGGCTGCCCCCTTTCGCCTATTTATCCCCCGTCACGGGAAAACTCCAGAAGCAGAACCCTATTCCGTGAACTCGCCTCTGTTCCGCCGCCGCCGCGCTTCCAAGATCGGGAGCACCAGAAGACCTCTTCCCGGCACCCTGCCGGAGGGAGGATTGACCTCCGGGAGTCTCCTCTCCACCATGGATGATCCCCGGATGTCCCGTGAGTAGTCTTCCTTGGACCATGGGTCCGTGATCAGTAGCTATGTGATGTTCTCCTCCCCTCTTTGATCTTCATTGTTTAGACCTCGTGAGCTGCCCTACATGATCGAGGCACCTTTGTAATATTTTTGCTATTGCTATGTTGAGTTTGATCGGATCTGATGGATTATGAGATTATGTTCAGATTGTGATAGAGTAATATATTTGGTTTCTATCTTTTATATTTTTGTTCCTAAGTAATTCTTGCATGTTCTCCGTTGATGTTTATTGCTTTGGCCAAGTAGTAGGTAGTGACTCCAAGAGGGAGCACTATGCTAGATTGTGGGTTCATGCCTCCCCGATGACATGCTTGAGTGACAGAAACATGTGTCTAGGGGATGTGTTGTTGCCACAAGGGGGAAAACAACGGTGCTTGTAGCCACGGTTACAAGGATTGTTTACTTTACGCAGAGTTATTTTTAATGCAGTTGTCTGTTGCTTTGGGTTTACACTTTGGGTGGGGCTCACAACTTAATACCAGCGAGATGTTCTGGATAGATATCTCAAGGTGGATGATTAGTAGTAGATGCAGATGGATTTCGGTCTACTTACTTTGGCGTACTGCCCGTGCTTTTGAACCTCTTCCTTTCTTTTGTAGCATAGTTAGCATTGCGGTGCGTTCATAATCCTGTCAATTGCCTTTCTGTAATTTGTTTACCTCGCATAGAAATTTTATTGTCTTTTGGGAGAGAGACATCACTAGCGAACATCATGTATCCCGGTCCATATCCTTATCACTGTGTCCACGTTACATTTACTTTACCGCTTTTATTTGCTATCATTATCCCTTGCGTTTTATCCTTTGTAAACAACAAGACCGGAGAGATTGACAACCTCTCTGAACTTCGTTGGGAACAAAGTTATCTGTGTCTGTGTGCAGGTCCGCGTCAGTTGCGCCGCTGACACCTACTTATCATCTCTGGAGTCCTGCTGGAGACAAACCTTGGTATCTTCACCGAGGGAAAACTGCTGCTGCACTACATCTCAACCTTACACTTGGGGAAACCAACGAAGGGGCGAGAAGCCATCAGTAAGCGGCGGTAGTCTTGAGAGCCGGTTTTGTTATTGGGCCCGTCCCCGATTGGGACAAAGTTTATGGAGCATGCGATGGTCAGTTGCCATGCGATGGCTGGTGTGTCTGGAGGACACGGGGCTAACCAAGGCATAGCTTGCGAAGTATGTCGGGTGATACGGTAAGGGAGACATGCGATAGAACGGTCTCTTTGGAGAAGTCCTAGTACACTCCTATGGTACGAGTTCCGAGGTTCCTATTGGACAAGTTCCAAGGTACTGGATGGAGGAAGAACTGCATAGTATGGGTAAAGTGCACAAACTCCGCAGAGTCACACAAATCTATTCGAATAGCCGAGTCCACGGTATTGGACACAGTTCCCAGTCGGTCACACCATGAGATCAACATGAGTTCAGTTGCATGAGCATGGTAAGTTGGTACGATGACTGGATTGGTTGGGTGGTAACGGAGGAAACCTAACCCGTGGAATGATAGTGCGATGACCCGTATAAACTGATGGTCATGAGATGACCTGGTGCTTGAGTCGGTAAGGACTCCGAGCTAAGCATGGTAAGTTGGTACGATGACTGATGGTCATGAGATGACCCGTATGAACTGATGGTCATGTGGGGTCCATGTGACCTTAAAGGATGGTTGCTATTGCATTAGTCTAAATACTGATAATATGCATGATGATTATCTGTTTGCATGATATTGATTCTCACTTGTTTAACTCATTAATATAATCAACCTGCTAATGCCATGTTATTGTTTTGCCTTGGTGCTTTGGTTGTTGTGAGCTTGAAGGTACATTCAATGTAATGACTTGGCGTGTCATGCCAGATTTGCAGGCAATGCTTTGGATTCGTAGGTCGACGTTCCCGGTGTTTGCGATCTAGGAGGTAACCCAGCCAGTGTCCCTGTGGAGTGGAGTTCATCACCGTCGTCGTTGTTCCGCTGTCGAGTTATATTCCACTGCTAGAGGGTAGTCTGCTGCTTGATGTAGATCCGTGAATAGATTGAGGAGCAGGCTTGGTCTTCATCTCGCTCCGCCAGCGCTGCAATAAACCCCTTTTAACCGTATATTTGTTAATAGAAAGTTGTTCATTTCTATATCAAGCAGTGCCGTGTTCCAGAAGACTTGATCTCTGGGCTGGAGCACGGGGCGTTCCGATCCTCTAAGCCGGGGTGCCACAACGCTTGGTATCAGAGCAGGACTGGTTGTAGGACACCCTAGTCCGCATGAATGCTAGAAGGACGTTAGCTTGACGTTAGAGCTAGTGTTATAGCTTGCTTGTGTGATATAAGTGTTTGCTGCATTTGTTTGTTGCATGAGTAGTAGTAGTCCTGGATGTTGCCTGTTGCATGTTGTTGTGCGTAGCAATAAGAAGTGATCTTGTTTTTTATCCCGACGCACTTTCAATGCTATTGATCTTCGCTTCGTCGAATTTCTTTGTCAATTCCTAGTTTGGTTCTTCGATGTTTAACGAATATGTTTGCAAGTAGTGCGTGACTCTGACGAACCCTTGCTCGCTTCCTTTTGGATAACGGCACCACACCTGGTTCTGAGTTGATCCCCTCTCCCCTTTACTGTTTGTCTTGTCTGATGATATGCTTCAGTTTGTCTGTAATGAGGCAATGGCTAACAACCTCATTCAATGTAACAACCCAGATTTCATAAAAATTAAAAAATTTGTTTTCGGTGTGAATTGTTTGATTGTCTGATTTGTTGAGGTGTTTGCATGCCCGATTTATCGACCGGCGATTATTTTTCCCCCTCTTATCTCGTACCGGACGGAGACCGACCCTTGCCACCCTGACACTCGACCTTTGCGACATCGGGTTTCACCCGATCACCGTCGCGAAAACCGCACGAGACCAGCCACAGCCAACGGAACAAAAAACACCGTTTAATAAGTAAAAGTGATATTTTTATAGCGCACCGAAAAGTTTTCTCGGAACAGTTCCCGCACGAGGTGAACGTCGCCGGCTCGACACGTTGGTCGTGCATTTCGAAGTTTTACCCGAATCGGAGGTTCTGCGGACCCTCGGCGATAAGAAACGTAAACACCGCGTGCACGAGATAAAAACCGGGATGTTTTTGCAAACTGGCAGCCGCCTGGGCTATATAAAGACCACCACGCACCCACCCCTTTCTAGGTTTACCCCTAAGTCAAAATTGCAGCCACCCCATCTACTTTTCCCCAAAAATACCACATTTTTGCAGATCTGAGATCCAGCCCAATGGGTTCTGGACCGTCAGATCGGCCGATCTGACGGCCAGGAATCGGCCACGTCACCCCTAGCCCTCTCCTTTCTCTCTCCTGGAGCTGCCGCCTCCCATGGTGCACCCCGGCCGCGCCACCCGCGCTCCGGCAGGCAGGCCGTCGAGCCGTCGCCGCCCTGGTGAGCGTCGCCGTCGCGCCCCCTTCCTCCTCATCCCCCTCACCTCCCTTTGCCTCGCCTGCGCAGGTCGCGCCCGCGCCGCTGCGCCATGGCTCCCCAAGCCCGAGCCGCCACGAGCCCCGAGCCGAAGCTCGCGTTGCGCCACGCCGCCCCATGGCACGCCGGCGACCGGATCCGTCACCCCCTGCCGCCCTAGCCTCCTCTGCGCCCGTGTTGTGCTGCGATGCGCTCGCCAGAGCGCCGCCGGCCAGCCGGAGCCGCCGCCGCCCCGATCTAGATCAAGATCGGGCGGGCAGGCCGCCAGCCGCCACTGCCAGGTGGGCCGGCGAGCCCTCCTGCGGCCCATCTCCACCGCGCCACCTCACCAGCCGCCGAGCTGGGCCGACCCATGGTGAGAGCCAGCCCGGCGCCCCCTTTTTTATTTTATTTCGTCTGTTTTTTTTCTTGTCTCTGAATTTGGGCTAAGTCCTAAACTAATGTGTGCTGATGCCTGTTTGCGTTGTAGTTTGCGATTAAACCGTAGCCCGGATGACGTTGCGCCCAAAAGGAAAATTGTTTAGATTTGTGTGTACTTCAGTTCATCTTTTGTGAGCATTTTGATCTGAGGCCATCTTGATGTTGTTAATCACTGTTGAAGTGGGCATCAGACTGTTAGCTGCTGTTATTTCCTGTTAGTGTGCTGCTGTTGTTATTTTATTGCAAGTTTGGATGATGATTGTGACACATTTATGTGGCCTATTGCATTGATTCTTCTTGCATACTGTTAAGCATCATGTCTACTTCCATTATATGTATTGCATTGTCATGTTTACATTCCTGGTCATAGATATGTTTAGCTCCAAACTTGCTATGCCACTGTTTTTGACAGCCACCTCTGTTTTTCTCTAAGTCTGTAACTTTTCAATGCCATGTTGCACGCTTAATATCTTTTGATCTGTTATGCCTATGGCCTTGATTCTTGTTTGTACCTCATCACCATCATGTCTACATCATGCCCATATATTGCTATGTCATGTTGCTGCACATTTGCATATAGATTTTCCTCTGTTTATACAGCATGATGATAACAGTTTCTGCCCTGTTTTCCTGATTTTCACTAATTCCTAGACCAGTAATGTTTTATTACATTTTGCATGGGCTATAATTAATTGTTCATGATGCCTATTTGCATGATTCCTTTTGCCATGCCTTCCCTTCCATGTCTACTTTAGTTGCATATCATTTGTGAGCATGTTTGCATTCATTATCCTGTTTATGCATTGCTCTAAAGTGTGCTTCCTGATGTTGGCAGATTGTGTTCCAAACTTGTTTTACTTGTATCTTTTTAATCGTAACTCCGTTTGGAGTGTTCTTTACATGTAACTTGATTATTTTTCCATGTACTTTGTGTTTATGCTATTGTTTGCTGTTGTTAACCAATCTAAAATATGGTTTAGGGAAGAACAGTACCAAACACTTAAATTATCGTGGAGCACTTAGTGGAATGCCATGTTTAGGTTGTGCCTCACTTAAATTGACTAGCATAGATAGTTTATCTTATGCTTCACCTCTTGTCATGTTTGTGTGATATGCTATTCTTCTGTGCTTTGACATGTAAACAACTTTGTTGATCACCTGTAGCTAAACAACTTGAACCACCATAAACGTGCGGTATCGTCGTGTGTGACGAGTAGTCCACTTAACCTGTTAGTAACCGCTCTCGACGGTAGGTGCGATGTCTCGTGTTGCCTTCTTGTTGATGCTTGCTCGTGTTTGCTTCGTAGTAATAGATGCTTGTTCGTTGATTGCTTTCCAGTGTTTACCGTCTTGTGTGCTTCCGTGGGTACCTCTCGGAGACGATGCGAGCTTGCGATCAACTACACCTTCGGAACCCGACTTATCAACAGGAAAGGACTATACATTACTTATGATCCATTCTATTTCAACCAGCGGTTTGCATGCTAGTCTAGGTTAGGTTCGATGTTTGATCCTACCACATGTTTACAGCCTCTTTCAAACTGATACAGCCATGTCCCCTCCCAGCAAACCATGTACTGCTATGTTACTATTGCTCGTTGCTCAGCCCCTGCTTAGTATGCATGCTTAGGATGCTACGATGTTACCCTGTTACTCCTTTGTTTGGGCTATCACATTATTATATTGTTGTTGATGATATGATTATTATAATGTTGACTATATTCGACGAAGGATGGAAGGTCTAGGCTATCCCGCCCCGACGCTTTGTTCCATTCGAGTCACCTAGGATCCGAGTTCCGGGTATTGGTTCTAAGACTGAGCGTGCCTAACCGCGTGTGGGATTTTATGGGGTCCCCTTTTCTTACCTACCTAGCTTCAAACATTTCTAGTGGTGGCCCAAGCTGATTTAACATTTGCAAACCATGAATATATGCTTGTCGGGTCGCTCCTAGAGGACATCCTTTCACCAACCAGGGCCAGCGGGGACTTTGTTTCCTTGTTGGTCCAACCTGTCCGGCTGAGGACCCGGCCTCATGTGAGAATTAGCGGCCATCCAAACCTGCGACAGACGGTAGAGACCAGATCGGGAAAGCGGCCGGCTCCTAAGATGGATGTCGACTCACCGGGGGCCACCCAGATTTGTTCGTTGTTAGCTAGAGGGACCTGTCGTTTCGGATCTCTTGGAACTAAATCATAAAATGGTTGCCTGTGATGGGTAGCAACTGAGAGAGATGGGCGTGCGTGCGGAGCCTTGTAATGGGCAGTTGGTACACCCCTGCATAGTTAAATCTTTTCTAGAAGTCATGTCCATTGTTATGGATGACTTGGAACCTACGTCTTGTTCATAGATAACATCAACTGAATCATATTTAATAACTTGATCAACGTGTGTGTGCCTTGACTGCTTCTTCTTCGTCGGGATGCGAAGAGGAGGACAAGGATAGGATAGGTGTTATGCTTGCGTAAGTAGGTGGATAGCAGACTTGTTGGAGGCGATTCCTCATCGAATGCTTGGCTTCTTATCTTACTCTCTAGATTGTTAGCCACTTCATAAATGCTAGTGCGGAAGCAACCTCACCACTTACCCCATCCGTACCGTAAACTACTAGGGTTCCTCGAATGACGAGTGATGAAGTCCTTGCTGGGTCAGTTGACCACTACAGTTGGATGATGAGTACTTCTGTACTCATGATACTACCCCAAACTCTTTTTAGGGTTCTTGATCGACAACAGGTATGGTGATCGACGTTTCACGTGGAGACTCGACGACGACTAGTTAGGCGGATCCCGGCGGAGGGCCTGGACCCGTGTGGTTATGGGGATCGATGTTTTTCTCTTTGCCACTAGGTATTTGGTTGTAGTCTGTACTCAGACGTGTATCTTCCGCCGTTGTATTGTATTAAGGTAGTTGTATGCCGATTGTATGAGATGTTGTATCCTTGTAGCTGTAATGTTGTGATATCATGTTGGAAATCCGGGGCATATGGCATTGTCATATGTCGCGGTGGTACCGATATGTGCTTCATCCCCAGATCTGGATGGAAACATCTAGATCTGGAACAGTACCGCATATCGGGCCTTACATTCAATCTCTTGTCCAATCTTTATCATTAAGTATGCTGATGACACTATTTTAGTCCTTCCTGCTGAGCTGCATCAACTGATGCAAATCAAGAGTATCATTCTATATTATGCAGACTTACTGGATTAAAAGTCAGTTCCAGCAAATCCATGATTGTTCCAATCAATGTGCATGAAAGCCAGATCAACAGGATAACCTCAACTCTTGGAGGCTTCACTTTCACATGCCATGGCCTCCCCATGAGTTTATCTAAGACTAAATCGGAAAAATTCTCAAATCTTATGCAAGGGTTTGAAAAAATACTTTATGGTTCCTCCACTATGCTCTCATATGATGGTAGATTGATCTTGCTCAAGGTTTTTCTCACTGTTCTTCCTAATTTCTATATGAGCACTCTGGCATTGCCAGTAGGACTAATCAACCAGATCAATAAATACATCAGGACGCTAGTGCAAAGGGCGGCTAACACGACACTCATTTCCCAAACCCTTGGTCGAAACTGTTTGCGATGCTATCAACGCAAACGGTAGAAACAATAATCCGTGTGCCCGAAACTGAATCTTCTGGGAAACATAGGCCATCAGGCACCCTTCTGAAAAATATTTCGTGGGCGATGTAGGGCTGACGGTTCGTCTAAAAACCATTCATAATACGAAGGGTGAAAACCCATGGTTGCAAACAATGGACCGCTAGCCAATTATCGAGAGGGTGAACCCACGGAGGGAGAAAGGAAGCAAGAGAGGGGCATCTTCACTGAGGTGCCACGTGATGGGAGGGAGATCGAGGATGGGTCGACGCCACCACGGAGTGGCGCACGGCGGGAGATGGGGTGTAACTCCCCCAAATCCTAATCACTTTGTTTGCCTAATTTGATTGCATTGTCATCATAACCATCCTCATTAAAATTTCATTTGGAAATAATTCCACCTCAATGCATTTTAAAAGGCAAGTTAAGATAAAACTTTTAAAGGTGGTTAAACAAAAATGCTCATGAACATTGTAAATAACCCATAGGAAATTATAGAATTTAAATCAATATTTTGAAATTATTAAATTGCTCTTCGAATTTCAATAAACAAGTCGAAAAAAAATTGATCTAAAAATCATGCAACCAATTTTATCAAATTCCTAAAAATCAGTAGGTCATTGAAATATGTGAGTGGGAATTTATTAAGTTATTTAAATAATGCAGATAAATCTAAATAGTAGTAAAACAACCACATTTAATCCCTTTTAAATAAAATAGAAATCCAAATGATTTTATTTTTCCACCAAACTTTATGTGGCATTACAATAAAGTGTAATATTAATATTGGTGCAAGTTCCACATTTTGAAAAAATCAAATGAAATCAAAGAAAAATAAAAACAGAAGATGTGGGCATATCAGAATATAAGAAATTGGCAAAGACCTATCTAACGCCTAGGGCAACCCCACCAGGCCCAGCTGATGTATACGCACGCTTCTATTCTTATATACTATGTTGGGCCTCCAAGCGCAGAGGTTTGTAGGACAGCAACAATTTCCCTCAAGTGGATGACCTAAGGTTTATCGAACTCAGGGAAGTAGAGGTTGAAGATGGTCTATCGCAAGCAACCCTGCAATTAAGATACAAGAAGTCTCTTGTGTCCCCAACACACCTAATACAACTAGGAGTTGTGTAGGTTCACTAGTTCGGCGAAGAGATGGTAAAATATGGGTGATAGGTGTGGCAAATGAAGTAATAAAAATCTGTAATAAAAATTACAGCAAGCAAACAAGTAGTAAACGTGAGCACAAACGGTATTGCAATGGTGTAAACAAGGCCTAGGCTTCATACTTTCACTAGTGTCAACTCTCAACTACATTAACATAGTCTAATCACATGATATTTGCACTAAAACATGCAAGAAAGACATAACTCGGAGATCATTCTTTCTGTGGATCAAAAGAGGATGAGAATTGTGTAGGGCTATGAAAACACACATCAAAGTTCGTAGTTCTCATCTATGGATTTCCCAATGTCACCGCGGCCATCCAAAGAGAGTACCACAATCACCACAACATATCTCAAGAGTAGTCTCTTTCTAAATTGACAAAGCACCCATCCAATCACCGAAGCACTATGCAAACTATACTCAAGATAAGAATCAAGAGACTCTCTAGCCATGATTCAATCCAACAAGAAGAACAAATCTCATGATCAATATCAACATAATAATGTAGTCCTACGCGTCATTGTGGACTTCGGAAATATAACCAAAGGAGTACATCGACCCAATACATAGAAGAAGGGGAAACATCATGACATCACCCTAGATTAACATAGCCTATGATCAAAATGAAGATCACATCATGGGAGAGAGAATTAATCACATAGCTACTATAGAAGGCCTCAGCCCCGAGGAGGAACTACTCCCGCTTCATGGAGGGAGGAAGCAACGTCGATAGAAATAATTTTGGGGGCACTTCCCCGTCCCGGTAGGGTGCCGACACAGGAATTCTGGTCCCCCGAAGCTTCTTGGTGATGGCAGCGGAGATCGGAATTGCTTCTGGAGAAAAGGGTTCTCGAATCAGGGTTTTCGAGTTGGGAGAATAAATAAGAGCCAAAGGGGGGCACCAGCAGGGCCCACACCTCCCAGGAGGCCTTGTGGCGTGGGTCCCCCTGGCTTCTCCAGGAGGGCGCCTGGGGGTTGTGGGCCACCCCCTGACCTCATCCTCCAGCTGGAGGACTCTTGTGGAAAGCTGATTTTTATATATTTTTCGTGGAATTTTCCGGGCACTTTGATTTTTCACCTTTTTCTGCAATGCACGGACAAAACAGACAGAAACTGGCTCTGGGTGCACTGAGTTACTAGGTTAGTCCAAATATGTGATAAAATGATATAAAAGTGTAGCAAAACATGTAGCAATGTCACATAAAAGTGCATGGAACAAGCAGGAATTATAGATACGTTTGGGACGTATCAACATCCCCAAGCTTAATTCCTGCTCATCCTCGAGTAGGTAAATGATAACACAGATAATTTCTGTGGTGACATGCTAACACACATATAAGAACTCCAAAGTAAAGTAAGTAAGATGTGAAATTCAAGTCAAGATAATAACAAGCAAGAGTCTTAGTATTGATACTAGCAAAGCATGAACATAAAGGTGTAAGAGCTCTAGCTGTCCGTGACTCGAATGTCTCCAAATGGAGTTTGAGTGGAAGCAATGGGAGATGGGATTAGAGAATAAATATATATATATATGGTTAAATTGAGAACTCAATCTACTAAAGTTTCACACTTAGTCTCCTTCATAATCTTATTTTGACTCGTCCCCAGACCACTAGTCAGGCACAAGTCAAACTGATCCTCTCTCTTTCGACTTTGAGCACTCATGCAATGGATGAGGACGAGCAAGATATGTTGGCACTTAGGATGGCAAAGAGAGAAATGATAGGGAAGGAAGAAAAAAAGGGTGTGAAAAGCTCACATCAATGAGGGCAATCATAGGCGAGAGAAAGCCAAATGATACATACGATGTGAGGAGTAGGTATTGCCATGCAACGGATGCACGTATGAGCTAAGGTAAACTCTCCAATCGAACTAGTGGGGGTGCATCCAACTTTCTTGCTTATGAAGACCTAGAGCTCATTTGAGCAGGCTCATCCTTGGAATATGCAAGCCAAGTTCTTTAGTGTAAGGTTCCCCACATAGTTATGCATGAATGATAATCTCTATGGAGTACAAATATAAAAATGGAGTACGGGTGTGGATCTTTCAAAAGGAATAGTAGTGTTTCCCCCTTCTCTCTTTTTATTCCTTTTTCTCTTTTTTTTATTTTTTTGAATTTTTGTGGCCTATTTGGCTCTTTCTATTTATGTCTCATTTGTCCTCTTTGGGATCTTTTAATTTCTCCTCTTTGGGATATTTTATTTTGTCCTCTTTGGGATATTTACCTCACTTAAGGGCAACACTCTACATTTTACAAGAATATAGAAGATCTTCACACTTTATAAGAAGTAATCAACATAAAGAAAGAACGAAAACTATCATGATGTATGCAAATGTATGCCTCTGCTAGTGTAGCAGGATATGCAATGATACTAGCGCGTCATGTAGCAATAATAAGGGCAAAGCCCAACTATCATGCGGCTCCTCGATCAAGAAAAAGCATGTATGACATGAAAATCAAGTCATGAGATGGTGGATGTTGCATGGCAATGTATGTCGGAAAGGCTATGGAAATGCCTTGATAGGTAGGTATGGTGGCTATTTTGAGGAAGATATAAGGAGGTTTATGATGACAGAGTGTATCATGCCAAGGGTTTGGATGCACCGGCGAAGTATGCGCCAACTCTCAAGATGATGAAGGCCAATGCACGGTACCGAAGAGGCTAGAAAAATATGGAAATGTGGAAGTGCCAACTATCGAATACTCGCATTAGTCTGAAGAACTCGTGCACTTATTATCAGTAACTCTCTATCTAATCAGGAGGTTCACAAAGAGACGAGTACCCCAAGGAGGAGTGTATGGCGGTTTGGTTATCCGTGTGCATCCTCGACCCATGGTACGTGAGGGTACTCTATATATTCCAACCCCTCCAGAGTTTAGCGATCCATCTAGTAGCTAGAGTTCTTAACTAATTTTTTGTAGTTTTTGAAAATAAGCACGGATTGCCCAAAATATGACACCTATCACTAATAGGCTCAAGCTCTTGGCAACCTAATGTCCAAAAAGTACTCAATTCAATACCTCAAAACTATTGCATGTTACTACTACACTTGTAATAGCAACCTTAATTACCTACTCATGCAAGACACACAACTCAGTCCAACCAGCCAACTCTCTAAAAAAGATAAGCATGAAAACTCCAGAGAGTTCCTAGAACAACCTAAACAAAAGCTCTTAAAAATATAAGCATGAAAGCTAAGAGCTAAGCATGACATCGGCTATGAAAAGATTTAGAACACACACACAAAAGAAAGATAAGCATGCAAACCTATGTTCTGTTCTACGGTGGAGTGGAGCGTGTTTCTCTCACAAAAAAATGAAGGCTAGGATCCAACTTTGAATGAATGATACGTCTCAAACTATCTACTTTTCCAAACACTTTTGCTATTGTTTTTCCCTCATCCTTGCATGATTTGAATGAAACTAACCCGGACTAACGCTGTTTTCAGCGGAGCTGCCTGTATGGTTTTATTGTGTGCAGGAAAATGGATTTTTAGGTGCATTAGAAAACTCTGGAAAAATTAACAGAAAATCCACGCACCAGAAGCTTCCACGAGCCAGAAGTGGGGCCAAAGGGGCCCCAGGCGCCCTGCTAGCGCGGCCCCACCCCTGGCCACGCCGGGGGCGCCTAGGGGCTCCCACCTCCTCTGGTGCCCTACCGAGGCCCCTATTTATTCCCGTGACGCAAAAACCCCAGAACAGAAGTTGTTTTCCCAGTTTCTGTCGCCGAGCCGCCGAGAGACTATGTTCTTCTTCGGGAGGGCTAATCTGGAGGCTGTTTTGGTCTCCAGAGAGGCGAGATCATCGCCATCATCATCATCATCACCAATCCATCCTCCCTCCATGACTTCTCTTCACATGTGTGAGTAATTCCCTGTTGTAGGCAAAGGGGATGGTAGGGATTGGATGAGTTAGATCATGTAATAGTTCGTCAGATTGTTTGGGGCATGTTCCCTATTATCTACTTTGGTGTTTATCATCTTTGCTACAACTTGTTGCTCTTAATTCTTGTCACTTTGGGCTTGAGTGTCATGTTTTCATATCTGAACCACTTGTGTTTTCATGAGTATATGTATGTTCTTGATCCTATCTATGAGTTGTATGCACCTATTATGGTCCGGAACCGGCTATCCCAAAGGTGACAGCTTGGGACACCAAAGGGGATGGATTATAATTTGAGGATTTCATGTATCCATTGAGTTTAATGCTTTGTTCTGGTGCTCTCTTACATGAGCACATTAATCTCCATAAGTTCCTTTTGGCCTCGTTCGTAGCGGGATGGTAGGGAAAAAGATGTTGTGCAAGTTCTTATTGCAAGCACTTACAACTACCTACGGGATACATGCCTAATGTTTGATATTTGCCTAGATGATCCTTTCTTTTCTGTGTGCCTTGCCCCGTGTTAAAATCTATTACATGTTCACTCTCATCCAAGAAGCGCCCAACCATCCATCTCCCTAGCCTACAATGTTTTTAATCCTACCGGTTACTAGTTGTTACTTTCGCCGTTTTTACTTTCGTTGTCGCCACTACCACTATCATATCACCGTTGCTATTAATATTTTGTTGCAAGCAAGTATATTTTAGGTGCGGTTGAATTGACAACTCAACTGTTAAAACTTATAAATATTCTTTGGCTCCCCTTGTGTCCAATCAATAAATTGAGTTATCTTACCCGCGAAGACTATATCGATCCCCTACAATTGAGGGTCATCAAGTACTGTTTTCTGGAGCCGTTGCCTGGGGGCATAGCTTTATTTACAAGTCTACTTGAAGTATTTTGCCTGCTGCATTTTATCCGCTATGGGTAAGAGAGGAGACCCCAAGATTTCGATCTTACCATCCACTACAAGAAAAGGTACTTTTCTGAGCACTAGTGCTACACTTGATTCACCTTCCTTTATAAGTAAGTTTGCTTCACCACCGCCACCACATGCTACTTCTACTTAGTCTGTTACTATGTATGATACTTTTGATGATGCTTCCACTACTCTTGAGGAAGTTGGTTTTCTTGGTCGCTATCTTGAATCTCAAATTGCTAAGGTTGCAGCACAGTCCGAGACTGATACTCCTGCTACCTATTTTCCCATTTGCAAAGCCTTTGGTTACCCAGACTTAGATAAACTCAAGGAGAGACTCCTTGAGGATGATTATATTATCTTTGATGATGATTTCTGCAGGGAACTTACATAGTGTGCTAACTCTGACCCTGGTGCAGTTAAGAAGCTGCTTGAAAAGCACTCTATGAAGAAAAAGATTACTCCTGATCCTGAATTTGCTACATCTCCTATATGCATCACTGATCCTGATTATGATTTCTCTGTTGATCTTTCACTTATAACAACAACCGAAGCTGACCCTTTTATGGCAGAGAAAATGATGATGCTATATCACACCTGACCAAACTCACTAAGTTGCGTGGCTTGTTTACTGCTGTTGAGAGGATACGAAAAATATATGTGGCTAAGCTTTTTCCTTTTTCTTTGAAGGAAGACGCTAAAGCATGGTATGATGCACTACCCTATGGTTCTATTAAGATTCCTCAGGACTTAGCTCAATCTTTTGTTGATAAATATTTTCCTGCTCATATGCAACATGCTGCTTTACAAATAATTTATAACTTTAAACGGTTGCAGGATGAGCACCTCCCTAAAGCTTGGCGGAGGTATTGCATTTTAATTAAGGCTAGACCGGGACATGAAGTCCCAAAGAATGAATTACTTGATATATTTTATGCTGGTCTAACAGATGAATCTAGATCCTATTAGGATAGTTGTGTTGGTTGTGTTTTCAGGGAAAGAACACCGGACGATGCTGAAGAATTAATGGGAAAGATTGCCAAGAACCACGAAGATTGGTCCGTCCCTGAGCCACCTCTACCACCAAAGAAGAGGGGCATGCTTGTCCTAAGCCCCAAAGATATGCAAGGAGCAAAGAAGTCTATAAAGGAGAAAGGAATTAAAGCTGAAGACATGAAGAATCTTCCTTCTATTGAGAAGTTGTGTGAGCTTACTACTCACCCTCCCTTGGTAGAGGTACACTCTCTTTTAGATTTCAATGAAAGTGACATCCCTAAAGGTAAGCCTCCCGATCAATGTTTAGATGAGCTTGATAATTTTATTATGAAGCAAAACCACTTTAATATGGGGATGCAAAGTCAATTGCATGATAATACTCTTGCTATCAAAATTTTACTTGATGTTCTAGAGAGAAAAGTTAATGATGTTAAATGTCATGTTAAGAATTTCATATGGTTCAAACTCAGCTTGAACAGATTTCTAATGTGCAAAAAGATTAGCTTGCTAATAATGACAAATAGGATATACAGGCTTATGGTATAAAGGCTAGGGGTGGAACACACACCCAGGACCCTCTCTATCCTGAGGGGCATATAAAGAGGATCGAGCAAGATTCTCAAGTGCAGGTAGAAGACGAGATTGTTAGCTCTCCAAAGAAGAAAAAGAAGAAGAAGAAACATAAGGAAGCTGACAACTCCAATGATCCTATTATAAGTGAAGAACTCGATGTCTATCCTAACAGCATATCTACCTCCGATGCTGAAACTGAAGACGGTACTGAGCTCGAAAAGGATAAAGAGAAGAATGATCCTCCTGAGGTGCGAGAAGAAGAACCACCCGATAAACACAAGAAGTATACTAGAGAAGACTTCATCGCAAGAAGATATGGGAAGGAAAGAGAACCATGGGTACAGAAACCCATGCCCTTTCCAGGTAAGTCTCTCAAAACCAAAGAAGAAGAGCACTATAATAAATTTTGTGAATGGATGAAACCTCTTTTTCTTCAAATTCCTTTGACTGATGCTACCAAATTACCCCCATATTCAAAATATATGAAAGATATTGTTACTAATAAAAGAAAAGTCCCTAATGAGGCAATATCTACTATGCTTGCTAACTACTCTTTCAGTGGCAAGATTCCTGAGAAGCTTGGTGATCCAGGTATACCCACCATTCCTTGCTCCATAAAAAATAACTATGTTAAAACCGCTTTATGTGATCTTGGAGAAGGAGTGAGTGTCATGCCTTTTTCTCTTTATAAGAGGCTATGTTTAGAAAAATTAATCCCTACAGATATCTCTCTTCAGATGGCTGACAAGTCAACAACCGTCCCGATTGGTATTTGTGAGGATGTTCCTGTTGAAGTTGCTAGTTTCTTAATTCTTACGGATTTTGTTGTGCTTGACATGCCCGAGGATGGGAGCATGTCCATTATTCTAGGTAGACCTTTTCTTAACACCGCACGTGCTATTATTGATTGCAATAAAGGAAAGGTTACTTTCAACGTTGATGATAAAGAACACACGGTGTATTTTCCGAAGAAGATCGACAAAAGTCATGGCCTTAACTCTATAGAGAATATCGAGACCGTTGAGATCGTAGAATGGGATTGTCCTCTACATGTGCACCACAAATACAAAACCATTATGGTGGGGACAATGTCCATTAAAGTAAAGGTGCAATGATAACTTCATAAGAGGTGAGACTTTCTACTCTATATATCGCCGGTTTGTTGGTAAGACTTGATCAACCTTGCTAGCTAGCATGTTTTATATAGGTAAAAAGTGGATCTTGTTATGTTTTCATTTGCTTTAGATTTTGTTCTCCTTGCTGTACCAAGTTCTTATGTTTTTGAAGCTTCACATTTCTAACCACTGCTTCAAGTTTTCAGAAAGTTTCGCAGCTTCTTGAACATCGAAAAAATTTCAACAGTGAAGTTTTAAGAAAAATTCCAGAAAATAAAAATAAAAAATTCTAAAAAAAAAATTCCAAAAAAAAATTCCACGTCAAAAGTGACCCAGGGGCACCTAGGGCTGACCAGGGGGGCCATAAGTGGCCCAGGCGGCCAGCTGGAGCGGCCTGCCCCCTGGCCGCGCCCACAGGCCAGCTTCCCAAGTATGTCTTCTTGCTCTCTCTCTCTCTTTCTCTCCAAAAACACGAGTTCTGCACTTGTTCTTGCGTTCTTGCTGTTCTTGGAGGCAATTTTCGATCTCTCTCTACAACCCATCGTTTGAGGTGAGATTTTGAGCAAATACTCCCTGGTATGTGACTCCTCCACCCCTCCAATTAGATTTTTTATTGGTGGCTTTATTTTTGAGTATTTAGTAGTTCTTTGTGTTGTTCTTATGAGCTTGCATGCATGTGTAGAATTTTATTTTCCAAGTTTTGATGCAAGTTTATGCCTTATGTAAGTGACTAGAGTAGTTTGCCTCAACTCACTTTGCTTAAATCCTTGTTTTGTGAATTGTGAAAAAATTCAGAAATGAGTTTGCTAGGAAAAGCAAAGGGGTGGCTTGGGAAGAAGAAGCCCGAGTGCTCCGATCGAGTCACTAGAGCTGCAGCTTCACCCTCGGTTGCTAGGGTGAGCTACAATGAAGATCATGTGCCCCTAGAGTTGTTTGAAAACACGAGTTCAACATGCGCAATGACGTATATGTGTGATGCATTCCTCGAAGCTGCAGGAATTCAGGAGGAGTTCTACGGCCTTTGCGCCAATGCAAGTTTGACACAACTAGAACATGTCGTGTTGCTCAGTATGAAAAACTCACCTCTTGTTTGATTAATAGTTTCTGTTATAATCATGATGCTGGTATTATTGAGTTTAAAATTTACAATGATCTTTTGACCATGTCTTTGGCAAGATTTTGTGATATAATAGGTGTGTCGAACGTTGAACAGACGTCAAAGATGAACTCTCAACCTTCCGAGCTGAAAACCGTCTTCAACTCTCTCTGTAGCCAGGAAACGAGGGATATTCATCGTTTGAAGATTTCCAGCATCCTGTTCCCCTACCTCAGGTACTTTGCATATTTTATTGCTAGAGGGGTGTTAACTCGTGACAACATGAGCAGAAGTTCTGTGCCGGATATTGCTATCCTGGCAAACGCCCTCTCTGAGAGTAATAATTATAATGTGGGCACCTTAATTGCTCGACGCCTTGCTACGAATGGTAACAAGGGAGATTTATTTGGTGGCGTTTACGCCACACTTATCCTTGAGTCTCTTAATGGCACCGCACAACCTGATGATAAGCCTTTTACTTATTTAAGTTTTGATCTTGCTGCTATGAAGAGGCGTAAGTTTATACCATGACTTCCGAGTTTGGTAACCTCATTTATATCTTGCGTTTCGGATCTTCCGCGGAACACAAGATCCGTCTACCTGCACCTCTTTTGTTTGATTTTTCACGCAGGAACGGATTGTTCTTTCATGTTGTCCAGTTTGATGAGTTCGTGGTCCAGTATCAGTTTCATAACCCATGGAGGGGGTTGTGCCCGACGAGGAGGAGCACGGTGAGTTTCCACCTTTCAAGGGGGAGACCGTCGCCCAGTTTGGTGCAGGGTCTTCCTCTGCTTGGGGCGCGGATCCTTCTTCATGGGAGGACCCGAGGACTTCTGTGTACGCGACAGAAGCCTCATACGACCCTTGGACTCACCCCCATCACCCCGGAGCAGGAGGATCCGGGGGGCAGTAGTCGTTACCAACTTAGACCAAAAGCCTAAGCTTGGGGGAGTATGTGTCCTTCTCCCTTTTCCATTGTATTATCCATTTTTTATTTTGTTTTCTTTGATCTTTTCAAAGTTTTTGCTTGTTCTTCTTTGTTCTCTTTAATTTTCAGAAACAACAAAAATATTTCTCTTTTCTTTTTCTTTCATTAAAACCTTTTAAAAAACCAAAAAGATTTCCTTTCTCTCTTTAATTTGCTTTGTTTTTTCAGAGTTTAGCTCGAGTCCGTGATGGCATTTGACAATATTTCCCACGTTCAGTCGTGCAAGTGACAAGGCAATAATGACGAAGATCGACGGAAGGGAAGCAACAAGGAAAACCGGTATGAACTCTTCTTGTTTCTACTTTTGTACATATGCATGTACTTATGATCTAGAGACTAGCTTGTAGCGACATAGTGCTATGTTTACACTGCTTTCCCAGTGTTCATGCTTTCTTTGTGGCTGATCTCAAATAGCTAGAGTGCATAATGTGTTGTTGAAATGATTTACATGCATTGCATTGTTCATGGTTTGGCATACAGAAGTGTTATTTCCCTTCGGAGAATTCTTGGATTGACTTGGCACATGTTCACACATGTTTATGACTAAAAAAGTCTATCATGCCTTGAAGATCTTTTTATTTCAGAATAGTTATATCACTTTCATGTCCGATTCAATGTTACTTTGTTTCTCTGCATGATTATGACAAGTATTTCTCTCTAGTTGGTTGCTTACCAGTCTTTTGCTAGCCTTCACTCGCACTAAGCGGAATTATGCTTGTGTATCCAAACTCCTTTTCAAACCAGTTATTCCACTTGAGTCCACCATACTTTCCTATATATGGTATTTACCGGCCATCCCTAACTTAGACTTTCTTGTGCCAACTCGAAATTTATTCAAAAGTTTCCCTTTTGTAACCATACAAGCTCATGGTGCGGTGAGGGAAAATCAGTATCTAACATGCCAAAAATATTTTGACGGAAGTTTTAACTAGTCATAAAAAAAAGAGTTACACCTCCCCTATACTTGATGATGGAATGAAAAGGAACAAATGCTGCTAATGATTGATGGAACAAGAAAACTTCCTTCCATACTTGAGGAAAAATAAAAAGGTACCATAGAAAGTCAAATGATGTATGGATAGGAACAAATGTAAGCAAAAAGCATTGATATAGTTGGCATGGGAGATGTTGAGAGACCTTTACCGTTCACCGTTGACTGGAAAGTTGCACTTCTCAAAAAGAATTTTATTTCTATTTTCAAAACCAAGAGATCTGGTACATATTTAGTCTTTGCTTCCAACCACGGTTTTTCAACCTTGCCTTCAAAAGCCACGATTCGAGAGTCTCCCCTTCTTTCTCCAAAGCACCAACTATTGAGAGCATAATTGTCATTCTTAGTGTAACATGGCATTGTCCCAAAGTACCACATTGTCTTCTGCATGATTGTGATATTGCTTGTTCTGAAATTCTTAGTTCTAGTCTCCTTTAAAACTCCGGAGGATTTTTTGCATTTATGTTTTGCTTCACTCATGGAGGCTAGGGAGATACCACTCTAGTATGTTCAAGCTATGTGCATTGTGATATTGTCTTGAGTTTTGGCAGCATATTATTTACTTTTGGTTCTTTGTGATTGATCACTTGAAAGAAGGATTGCTTCGTGCATTGTCCTGATAGCATTATCTCAATACTTGCTAAACTCTTTTTGTAGTACATGCTTATATACATCTTACGAAGAAAAAGAGTCTGTCAAAGTTTTCTTTGTCTCGTCCAGTTCGTTGAACTGAATTTCTTGGGGACAAGCAATATGCTAAGCTTGGGGGACTTGATACTTCTCAAACATATCTACTTTTCCAAACACTTTTGCCATTGTTTTTCCCTCATCCTTGCATGATTTGAACGAAACTAACCCGGACAAACGCTCTTTTCAGCAGAGCTGCCTGTATGGTTTTATTGTGTGCAGGAAAATCGATTTTTAGGTGCCTCAGAAAATTATGTGAAAAATCACAGAAAATCCACGCACCAGAAGCTTCCACGATCCAGAAGTGGGGCCAGATGGGCCCCAGGCGCACTACTGGCGCGGCCCCACCCCTGGCTACGCAGGGGGGCGCCTGAGTGCTTCCACTTCCTCTGGTGCCCTAACGAGGCCCCTATTTATTCCCGTGACGCAAAAACCCTAGAACAGAAGTCGTTTTCCCAGTTTCCGTCGCGGAGCCGCCGATACCCTTTGTTCTTCTTCAGGAGGGCTAATCTGGAGGTTGTTTTGGCCTCCGGAGAGGGGAGATCATCGCCATCGTCATCATCATCACCACTCCATCCTCCCTCCATGACTTCTCTTCACATGTGTGAGTAATTCCCTGCTGTAGGCAAAGGGGATGGTAGAGATTGGATGAGTTAGATCATGTAATAGTTTGTCAGATTGTTGGGGGCATGTTGCCTATCATCTACTTTGGTGTTTATAATGCTTGTCACGTTGGGCCCGAGTGCCATGTTTTCAGATCTGAACCACTTGTGTTTTCATGAGAATATTGATGTTCTTGATCCTATCTATGAGTTGTATGCACCTATTTATGTCCGGAACCGACGATCCCAAAGGTGACAGCTTGGGACACCAAAGGGGATGGACTAGAATTTGATTATTTCATGTATCCATTGAGTTTAATGCTTTGTTCCGGTGCTTTCTGACAGGAATACCTTAATCTCCATAAGTTCCTTTTGCCCCGTTCATAGCGGGACGGTAGGACAAAAGATGTTGTGCAAGTTCTTATTGCAAGCACGCAGAACTATCTACGGGATACATGCCTAATGTTTGATATTTGCCTAGATGATCCTTTCTTTTCTGTGTGCCTTGCCCCCTGTTAAAATCTATTACATGTTCACTCTCATCCAAGAAGCGCCCAACCATCCATCTCCCTAGCCTACAGTGTTTTTAATCCTGCTGGTTACTAGTTGTTACTTTTGCTGTTTTTACTTTCGCTGTCGCCACTACCACTATCATATCACCGTTGCTATTAATATTTTGTTGCAAGCAAGTATATTTCAGGTGCGGTTGAATTGACAACTCAACTGTTAAAGATTATAAATATTCTTTGTCTCCCCTTGTGTCGAATCAACAAATTGAGGGTTGAGGGTCATCAATGAACAACGTGCAAAACTAAAACATGAAAATTAAAGAGCGAGACGCTCCAAGTTTAGCACATAACATATGAAGTGATAAAAATATAGCATGGAGAAGGACGAACTGATGATTGTTGATGGAGAAGGGGATGCATGGGGGCATCCCCAAGCTTAGATGCTTGAGTCTCATTGGATATTTCTTGGGGGTGCATGGGGGCATCCCCAAGCTTGAGCGCTTGATGATACATCCCAAACGTATCTATAATTTCTGCTTGTTCCATGCACTTTTATGTGACATTGCTACATATTTTGCTACACTTTTATATTATTTTACACATATTTGGACTAACCTACTAACTCACTGCACCTAGTGTCAGTTCCTGTCTGCTGATGTCTTTAGTTACAGTGATTTTTCGCCAATTTAAAATGCCAGAAAAATTCCAGAGAAATCAGAATAAAAAGCAGCGTTCAGGAAGCTTCAGGAGGCACCGAAGGAGAGCCGGAGGGGGCGCACCCCACTCCATGGCGGCCAGGTGGCGCGGCCCCACCCCTGGCCGCGCCACCAGAGCGTCTGGGAGGTGGGCCTCGCCTCTGGTGCCCCCCTTCGGCCTTTACCCCTCGTCCAGGAAACCCTCGAGGAGAACCCCGCATCGCGAATTACCTCTCTGTTTCGCCTCCGCCGCGCTCCGAAGATCGGGAGCGCCAGAAGACCTCTTCCCGGCAACCTGCCGGATGGATGATTGACCTCCGGGAGCCTCTCCACCACCATGGACGCCTCCTGGATGTGTCGTGAGTAGTCTCCCTTGGACCATGGTTACATGATCAGTAGCTATGTGATGTCTTCTCTCCACCCTTATTCTTCAATGTTTAGACCTTGTGAGCTGCCTACATGATCAAGGCACCTATGTAATTTTCCTGTTGTTGCTATGTTGAGTTTGCTGGGATCCGATGGATTATGAGAATATGTTCAGATCGTGATGAGTTATATATTTGGTTTACCTTTTACATTTTGTTTTTAGTAATTCTTGCATGTTTTCAGTTTCTTTTTATTGCTTTGGCCAAGTAGTAGATAGTAAATCCAAGAGGGAGCGTTATGCGTGATTGTGGGTTCATGCCCCCCGATGTCTAGCTTGAGTGACAGAAACATGAGACTAGGGGATGTTATGTTCCCACCAGGGAGAAAACAATGGTGCTTGTTGATGACCCTCAACTGTAGGCGATCGTTTGTAGCGTTTTCGCGGGTAAGTTAACCCAATTTATTGATTCGACACAAGGGGAGCCAAAGAGTATTTATAAGATTTGACAGTTAAGTTGTAAATTCAACCGCACCTAAAATATACTTACTTGCAACAGAATATTAATTGCAACTGTGATATGATGGTGGTAGTGATAAAAGTGAAAGTAAATTACTAGTAACCAGCAGGTTTAAAAATATTGTAGGCTAGGGAGATGGATGGTTGGGCGCTGCATGGATAAGAGTGAACATATAATAGATTCTAACACGAGGCAAGGCACATGGAAAAGAAAGGATCATCTAGGAAAATATTAAACATTAGGCATGTATCCCGTAGGTATTTGTGCGTGCTTGCAATAAGAACTTGCACAACATATTTTGTCCTACCATCCCGCTACGAATGGGCCAAAGGGAACTTATGGAGATTAACGTGCTCCATTCAAAGAGCACAGGAACAAAGCAATAAACTCAATGGATACATGAAATCCTCAAATTATGGACCATCCCCTTTGGTGTTCCAAGCTTTCACCTTTGGGATCGCCGGCTCCGGACCATAATAGGTGCATACAACTCATAGATAGGATTAAGAACATAAATATACTAATGAAAACACAAGTGGTTCAGATCTGAAAACATGGCACTCGGGCCCAAAGTGAGAAGAATTAAGAGAAACAAGTTGTAGCAAAGATGTTAAACACCACAGTAGATGATAGGCAACATGCCCCCAACAATCTGACGAACTATTACATGATCAAAATCATCGAATCCCTACCATCCCCTTTGCCTACAGCAGGGAATTACTCACACATGTGAAGAGAAGTCATGGAGGGAGGATGGATTGGTGATGGTGATGACGATGGTGACGATCCCCCTCTCTGGAGGCCAAATCAGCCTCCAGATTAGCCCTCCCGAGGAAGAATAGAGGGTGGCGGAGGCTCCGCGACGGGTTCTGGAAAATCGACTTTTGTTTCGGGGTTTTCCCATCACGGGAATAAATAGGGGCCTCGATAGGGCACTAGAGGAGGGGGGGAGGCCCCCGGGCGGCCAGCTGGCGCGCCCAGGGGTGGGGCCGCGCCAGCAGGGCGCTTGGAGCCCCTATGGCCCCCCTCTGGCCCCACTTCTGGTCCGTGGAAGCTTCGGGTGCGTGGATTTTTTATGAATTTCCTGGAATTTCCGAGATACCTAAAAATCCGTTTTCCTGCACACAATAAAACCATACAGGCAGCTCTGCTGAAAACAGCGTCAGTCCGGGTTAGTTCAGTTCAAATCATGCAAGAATGAGGGCAAAACAATAGCTAAAGTGTTTGGAAAAGTAGATGCGTTTGAGACGTATCAACACCCCCAAGCTTAGCCTATTGCTTGTCCTCAAGAAATTCAGTTCGACGAACTGGACGCGACAAAGAAAACTTTGACAAACTCTTTTGCTTCATAAGATGTATATAAGCATGTACTACGAAAAGAGCTTAGCAAGTATCAAAACAATGCTATGAGGACAACGCACGAAGCAATCCTTCTTTCAAGTGATCAATCACAAACAACTAAAAGTAAATAATATGTTGTCGAAAATCTAGACAAAATCACAATGCACATAGCTTGAACATACTAAAGTGGTATCTCTCTAGCCTTCATGAGTGAAGCAAAACCTAAATGAAGAAACTCCTCCGGAGTTTTAAAGGAGACTAGAACTAAGAATTTCAGAACAAGAAATATCACAATAATGCAGAAGACAATGTAGTACTTTGGGACAATGCATGTTACACTAAGAATGACAATTATGCTCTCAATGGTTGGTGCTTTGAAGAAAGAAGGGGAGACTCTCGAACCGTGGCTTTTTGATGGCGAGGTTGAAAACCCGTGGTTGGAAGGAAAGACTAAACATGTGTCAGAGCTCTTGGTTTTGAAAAAAGAGATAAAATTCTTTTTGAGAAGTGCAACTTTACAGTCAACGGTGAACGGCAAAGATCTCTAGATATCTCCCATGCCAACTATATCAATTCTTTTTGCTTACACTTTTGTTCCCTTATCCATCCATCATTTGACGGTCTATGGAACCTTTTATTTTGCCTCAAGTATGGAAGGAGGTTATCATTCCATCTAGTTAAAACTTCCGTCAAAATATTTTTGGCATGGTAGATACTGATTTTCCCTCACTTCACCTTGATCTTGTACGGTTACAAAAGGGAAGCTTTTGAATAAATTTCGAGATGTCACAGGAAAGTCTAAGTTAGGAGTGGCCGGTAAATACCACATATAGGAAGGTATGGTGTACTCAAGTGGAATAACTGGTTTGAAAAAGGAGTTTGGATACACAAGAAGAATTCCGCTTAGTGTGAGTGAAGGCTAGAAAAAGATTGGGAAGCGACCAACTAGAGAGCAATAATTGTCACAATCATGCAGAGCGACAAAGCAACATTGAATCAGGCATGAAAGTGATATAACTATTCTGAAATAAAAACATCATCAAGGCATGATAGACATTTTAGTCATAAACAGTGTGAACATGTGCCAAGTTAATCCAAGAATTCTCCGAAGGGAAATACCACTTCAATATGCCAAATCATGAACAATGGAATGCATGTAAATCATTTCAACAACAGATTATGCACTCTAGCTATTTGAGATCAACCACAAAGAAAGCATGAACACTGGGAACGCATTGTAAACATAGCACTATGTCGCTACAAGCTGGTCTCTAGATCATAAATACAGGCATATGTACAAAAGTATAAACAAGTAGAGTTCATGCCGGTTTTCCTTGTCACTTCCCTTCCGCCGATCTTCGTCATTACTGCGTTGTTACTTGCATGATCGAACGTGGGAAATATATAATCAAATGCCACCACGGACTCGAGATGAATTCTGAAAACAAAGCAAACTAAAGAGAGAAAGGAAATCTTTTTGGGTTTTTCAAAGGTTAAACGAAAGAAAAAGAAAAGAGAAAACTTTTTGTTGTTTTGCAAATTAAAACAACAAAGAAGAACGGGCAAAAACTTCTAAAAGATCAAAGAGAACAAAATAAAAACAGATAATACAATGGAAAAGGGAGAAGGGAATGTAATCCCCCAAGCTTAGGCTTTTGGCCTAAGTTGGTAGCAGCTACTTCCCCCAAGAGCCTCCTGCTCCAGGGTAGTACGGGTTAGTCCAAGAGTCGTACAAGCCCTCCGGTGCGTACACCAAAGTCTTGGGTCCTCCCATGAGGAAGGTCCTGCGCTCCAAGCAGAAGAAGACCCCTCACCATACTGGGTGACGGTCTCCCCCTGGAAAGGTGTGAACTCACCATGATCCTCCTCGGGCACAACCCCCTTTGTGGGGTTATGCAACTGATACTGGGCCATGACCTCATCAAACTGGGTATCATTGAAGGATTATCCTTCCCTACGGGCATAATAAAACAAAAGTGGTGCGGGTAGATGGATCTCTCGAGTAATAGTCTTTTCAAATCTCAAAATATAAACAAGATTACCAAACTTGGAAGTCTTGGTAACAAACTTATGCCTCTTCATAGCAGCAAGATCAAGACTTGTGTACGAAAAGGGAACATCATCAGGATGTGGGGTGCCGTCAAGAGACTCAAGGATAAGTGTGGCATAAACGCCACCAAATAAATCACCCTTGTTACCATTCAAAGCAAGGCAACGAGAAATTACGGCACCCACATTATAATCATTCTTACCAGAGAGGGCATTCGCATAGATAGCAAAATCTGGCGCGGAACCGTTGCTCATGTTGTCACGAGCCAACACCCCTCTGGCAATAAAATATGCAAAATAACTGAGATGGGGGAATAAAATGCTGGAAATCTTTGTACGCCGGATATCCATCGTCTCCTGGATACAAAGGGAGTCGAAGAGAGTCCTCAACTCGATGGGCTGAGTGTTCATCCTCGCTGTCTGACCAGCGTTCGGCACACCTATTATTTCAAAAAATCTTGCCAAAGACATGGCCATATGCTTATCATAAATTTTGAACTCAATAGTTCCAGCATCATGACTATAGTAAAAACTATTAATGAAACAGGAGGTGAGTTTCTTATATTGTACCACACGGCATAGTGCTAGCCGGGTCAAACCTGAATTGGCGTAAAGGCCATAAAACTCCTCCTTGATTCATGCAGCTTCAAGAAAATCATCGCACGGGTACATCATTGCGCATGCGGGAGTCGTGTCTTCCAGCAACTCTAGGGGCACATGATTTTTGTTGTAGCTCACCCTAGCAGCTGAGGGTGAAGTTGCAGCTCTAGTAACTCGATCGGAGCGCTCAGGCTTCTTCTTCCCAAGCCACCCCTTTGCTTTTCCTAGCAAACTCATTTCTAAAAAATTTGAAAATTCACAAAAACAAGAAATTAAACAAAGTGAGTTGACGCAAACTACTCTACTCACTTACCTAAGGCATACACTTTCATCAAAACTTTGGAAAATAAATTTCTACACATGCATGCAAGCTCATATAAACAGCACCAAGGACTACTAAATACTCACAAATGAAATCACCAATCAAAAATCTAATTGCAGGGGTGGAAGAGTTACATACCAGGGAGTATTTGCTCAAAATCTCTGCACAAAAGATGGGTTGTAGAGAGAGATCGAAAATCGCCTCCAAGAACAGCAAGACCGCAAGGACGGGAGCAGAACTCATGTTTTTTGAGAGAATGAGAGAGAGAGGAGGAATAAAAACCTGCGGGTGGGGCCTGTGGGCCCCAGGCGCACTGTGGGCGCGGTCAGGGGGATGGCCGCACCAGGTGGCCGCCTGGGCCACTGATTGGCCTCCCTGGTCAGCCTCAGGGACCCTTGGGTCACTCTCGTTGTGGAAATTTTTATTTTAAATTTTCTGGAATTTTTCTCAAAACTTCACTGTTAAAAAAAATTCGGAGTTCAAAAAGTTGCGAAACTTTCTGAAAACTTGAAACAGTGATTAGAAATGTGAAGCTTCAAAAACATATAAGCTTGGTACAGCAAAGAGAGTAAAAACTAAAGCAAATGAAAACATAACAAGATCCACTTTTTACCTATATAGAACATGCTCACTAGCAAGGTTGATCAAGTCTTACCAACAAACCGGCGATATATAGAGCAAAACGTCTCACCTCTCATGGAGTGATCATTGGACCTTCACTTTAATGGACATTGTCCCCACCATAATGGTTTTGTATTTGTGGTACACATGTAGAGTACTATCCCATTCTCCAATCTTCACGGTCTCGATATTCTCTATTGAGTTAAGGCCATGCATTTTGTCGATCTTCTTTGGAAAATACACCGTGTGTTCTTTATCATCAACGTTGAAGGAAACCTTTACTTTATTGCAATCAATAATAGCAACTATGGTGTTAAGAAAAGGTCTACCAAGAATCATGGACATGCTCCCATCTTCAGGCATGTCAAGCACAACAAAATTTGTAAAAATTAAGCAATTAGCAACTTCAACGGGAACATCCTCACAAATACCAATCGGGGCGGTTGTTGACTTGTCAGCCATCTGCAGAGATCACATAAGGCAGTTTTGACATAATTGTTTTTTATGGAGCAAGGAATGGTGGGTATACCTGGATCACCAAGTTTCTCAGGAATCTTGCCACTGAAAGAGTAGTTAGCAAGCATAGTAGATATTTCCTCATTAGGAACTTTTATTTTATTAGTAACAATATCTTTCATATATTTGGAATAAGGAGGTAACTTAATAGCATCAGCCAAAGGAATTTGCAGAAAAAGAGGTTTCATCCATACACAAAACTTATTGTAATGCTCTTCTTCTTTAGATTTGAGAGACTTACCTGGAAAGGGTGTGGGTTTCTGTATCCATGGTTCTCTTTCCTTCCCGTGACTTCTTGCAATGAAGTCCTCTCTCCTATACTTCTTGCGTTTGTCGAGTGCTTCTTCTTCTCGCACCTCGGGAGGATCATCCTTCTCCTTAATGTTTTCTTCGGGCTCGGCACCGTCTTCAGTTTCAGCATCGGAGGTAGATATGCTGTTGGGATCAACAGCAGGTTCTTCACTTTTAATAGGATCGTTGGATTTGTCAGCTTCCTTGTGTTTCTTCTTCTTCTTTTTGTTCTTTGGATATCTAACAATATCGTCTTCTACCTGCACTTTAGAATCTTGCTCGATCCTCTTCGGATGCCCCTCGGGATAGAGAGGGTCCTGGGTGTGTGTTTCACCCCTGGTTTTGATGCCATAAGCATGAATATCCTGTTTGGCATTATTAGCAAGCAAATATTTTTGCACATTAGAAATTTGTTCAAGCTGAGTTTGGACCATATGAAAATGCTTAACAAGACATTTAACATAATTAACTGTTCTTTCGAGAACACCAAGTAAACTTTTGATAGCAAGGGAATTATCATGCAACTGACTTTGTATCCTCATATTAAAATGGTCTTGCTTAATAATAAAATTATCAAGCTCATCTAAACATTGATCGGGAGGATTACCTTTAGGGATGTCACTTTCAGTAAAATCTAATAGAGAGTGTACCTCTACCAAGGGAGGGTGAGTAGTAGGCTCACACATCTTCTCAATATGAGGTAGATTTTTCATGTCTTCCAACTTTAATGCCTTTCTCTTTTATAGACTTCTTCGCTTCTTGCATATCTTCAGGGATTAGGAAAAGCATGCCACCCTTCTTTGGTGGTGGAGGTGGTTCAGGGACGGACCAATCTTCATGGTTCTTGGCAATCTTGCCCATTAGTTCTTCAGCATCGTCCGGCGTTCTTTCCCTGAAAACGCAACTAGCACAACTATCTAGGTAAGATCTAGATTCATCATTTAGACCAGCATATAATATATCAAGTAATTCATTCTTCGGGACTTCATGTCCCAGGCTAGTCTTAATTAAACCACAATACCTCCCCCAAGCTTTACGGAGGTGCTCATCCTGCAATTGGTTAAAGTTATAAATTCTTTGTAAAGCAACATGTTGCATATGAGCAGGAAAATATTTATCGACAAAGAATTTAACTAAGTCCTGAGGAATCACAATGGAACCATAAGGTAGTGCATCATACCATGCTTTAGCGTCTTCCTTCAAAGAAAAAGAAAAAAGCTTAGCCACATAAAATTTTTGTATCCTCTCATCAGTAGTAAATAAACTACCCAACTCGGCGAGTTTGGTCAGGTGTGCTATAGCATCATCATTTTCTCTGCCATAAAAAGGGTCAGCTTCTACTGTAGATATAAGTGAAAGATCAACAGAGAAATCATAATCAAGATCAGTGATGCATATAGGAGATGTAGCAAATTTGGGATCGGGAGTAATCTTGTTCTTCATGGAGTGCGTTTCCAGCAGCTCCTTAACAGCACCAGGGTCAGAATTGACACACTCTTTGAGTTCCCTGCAAAAATCATCATCAAGAGTAATATAATCATCATCAAGGATTCTCTCCTTGAGGAAGTCGGGGTAACCAAAGGCTTTGCACATAGGAATATAGGAAGCAAGAGTCTCAGTCTCGGACTGTGCTGCAACCTTAGCAATCTGAGCTTCAAGATAGTAACCAAGAAAACTAGTATCATCAAGAGTAGTGGAAGCATCATCAAAAGTATCGAACATAGTAACAGATTCAGTAGAAGTAGCATGTGGCGGTAGTGGTGAAGTGAACTTACTTATAACGGAAGGTGAATCAAGCGTAGCACTGGTACTCAGAACGGTACCTTTTCTCGTAGTGGATGGTAAGATCAGAACCTTGCGGTCTCCTTTCTTACCCATAGCGGATGAAGTGTAGCAGGCGAGATACTTCAAGTAGACTTGTAAATATTGCTATGCTCCCCGGCAAAGGCGCCAGAAAACAGTACTTGATGACCCTCAACTGTATGGGATTGTTTGTAGCGTTTTCGCGGGTAAGTTAATCCAATTTATTGATTCGAAACAAGGGGAGCCAAAGAGTATTTATAAGATTTGACAGTTGAGTTGTCAATTCAACCGCACCTGAAATATACTTGCTTGCAACAGAATATTAATTGCAACTGTGATATGATGGTGGTAGTGATAACAGCGAAAGTAAATTACTAGTAACCAGCAGGATTAAAAATACTGCAAGCTAGGGAGATGGATGGTTGGGCGATGCATTGATAAGAGTGAACATATAATAGATTCTAACACGAGGCAAGGCACACGGAAAAGAAAGGATCATCTGGGCAAATATCAAACATTAGGCATGTATCCCGTAGGTAGTTGTGCGTGCTTGCAATAAGAACTTGCACAACATCTTTTGTCCTACCATCCCGCTACGACCAGGGCCAAAGGGAACTTGTGAAGATTAAGGTGCTGATACGTCCAAAACGTATCTATAATTTCTGCTTGCTCCATGCATGTTTTGTGTGATATTGCTATGATCTAGATACACTTTCATACACTTTTGATCATATTTGGACTAACCTATTAACTCAGTGCACCACAGTGCCAGTTCCTGTTTTCTGCTGTTTTTCTATTTCAGTTTTCCCCCATATAAAAAGTGCTCCAAAAATTCGGGAAAAATCAGATAAAAATCAGCCAGAAGAACCTTCCAGATTTACCTAGGTGGGGCCAGAGGGCCACCACCAGGGGCCCAGGCGCCCTAGTGGCGCGCCCTAGGGGCTGGCCGCGCCAGGGGGCGCCTGGACCCCTGGTGCCCCCCTGGCTGCCCCCCTTCGCCTATATATTCTCCGTGACGCGAAACCCTCAGAAGAAGAACCCTTTTTCGAGATCTCGCCTCTGTTCCGCCGCCGCCGCGCTTCCGAGATCGGGAGCACCAGCAGACCTCTTCCCGGCACCCTGCCGGAGGGAGGGCCGACCTCCTGGAGTCTCCTCTCCACCATGGATGCTTCCCGGATGTGTCGTGAGTAGTTTCCTTTGGACCATGGGTCCGTGATCAGTAGCTATGTGATGTTCTCCTCCCCTCTTTGTTCTTCATGGTTTAGACCTTGTGAGCTGCCCTACATGATCGAGGCACTTTTTTAATCTTTCTGCTGTTGCTATGCTGAGTTTGATGGGATCTGATGGATTATGAGATTATGTTCAGATTGTGATTGAGTAATATATTTGGTTCTTATCTCTTATATTTTAGTTCTTAAGTAATTCTTGCATGTTCTCCGTTGCTTTTTATTGCTTTGGCCAAGTAGTAGGTAGTAACCCCAAGAGGGAACGTTATGCTCGATTGTGGGTTCATGCCCCCTGATGACACGCTTGAGTGACAGAAACATGAGTCTAGGGGATGTGTTGTTGCCACAAGGGGGAAAACAACGGTGCTTGTAATCGCGGTTGCAAGGATTGTTTACTTTACGCAAAGTACTTTTTAATGCAGTTGTCTGTTGCTTTGGGTTTACACTTTGGGTGGGGCTCACAACTTATACCAGCGAGATGTTCTGGATAGATATCTCAAGGTGGATGATTAGTAGTAGATGCAGTTGGATTTCGGTCTACTTATTTTGGCGTTCTGCCCATGCTTTTGAGCCTCTTCCTTTCTTTTGTAGCATAGTTAGCATTGCGGTGCGTTCATAATCTTGTCAATTGTCCTTCTGTAATTTGTTCACCTCGCATAGCAGTTTTATCGTCTTTTGGGAGAGAGACATCACTAGTGAACATCACGTATCCCGATCCATATCTTCATCACTGTTTCCATGCTCATTTACTTTTCTGCTTTTACTTTCAGTTGTTATCATTATCCATTGTGTTTAATCCTTTGTGAACAACAAGACCGGAGAGATTGACAACCTCTCTGAACTTTGTTGGGAACAAAGTTATTTGTGTCTGTGTGTAGGTCCGCGTCAGTTGCGCCGCTGACACCTACTTATCATCTCCGGAGTCCTACTAGAGACAAACCTTGGTATCTTTACTGAGGGAAATTTGTTGTTGTGCTACATCACGCCTTCCACTTGGGGTTTACCAACGAAGGGCGAGAAATCACTATCATCACCTCGCACATCAAGCAAGATTTCTGGCGCCGTTGCCGGGGACTCCGAGTGCTAAGATAGCGGAGTTGCACACTACCCTTTACCTTTGTTTTTTAGTCTTGTTAGTTTACCTTTCAGTTTTTATCTTTGTGTCCTTTATCAAAAATCACAAAAAAAAAATCTGCCACACTTGCTGCTGCTATGGGTTCCACTGAAAACACCAAGCTGTGTGACTTCACTAGTCACAACAACCAAGACTATCTGCACCCCCATTGCCACACCTGCCACTTCAGCTACCTCTTATGAAATTAAACCTGCCTTGCTAAACGTTGTTATGAGAGATCAATTCTCTAGTGGTGGAGATGATGCTGCTTTACACTTGAACAATTTTGTTGAATTATGTTATATGAAAAATTATAAAGAAGTAGAAGGTGATATTGTTAAGCTCAAGCTCTTTCATTTCTCTTTAAGGGGAGAAGCTAAAATCTGGTTTCAATCTTTACCTAGGAATAGCATAGATTCTTGGGATAAGTGCAAAGATGCTTTTATAGGGAAGTACTACCCACCTGCTAAAATTATCCAATTAAGGAGTAACATTATGAATTTTAAGCAATTGGATAATTAACACGTTGCCCAAGCTTGGGAACGAATGAAATCTCTTGTTAAGAAATTCCCTACACATGGTTTGACTACCTGGATGGTTATCCAGACTTTTTATGCAGGCTTGAACTTTACCTCGCGGAACCTGTTAGATTCGGCCGCGGGAGGAACCTTTATGTCAACTACACTTGGTGCTGCCACGAAGCTGCTCGATGAGATGATGACCAATTATTCCCAATGGCACACCGAACGCGCTCCAACAGGTAGGAAGGTAAACTCTGTCGAGGAAATTACCTCCCTCAATGAAAAAGTTGACTTAATTATGCCTCTACTTACCAAGCAACCCTCTATTGATCCTCGTGATGTTCCTTTAAATTCTTTGGTTGCCCAAGAACAAGTAGATGTGAACTTTATTGCTAGAAACAACTTCAACAACAATGCTTATAGGGGTAATTTTGCTAACAATCCTAGACCGTTTCCATCCAACTATGGGAACAACAACACCTACCCTAGCAACAAGAACCCCTCTTCTGAATTAGAAAGCATGCTTAGAGACTTTATCACCACCCAAAAAGCCTTCAATAAAAATGTAGAGGAGAAATTACCTAATTAGATAATCTCTCTTTGAAGGTAGAAAGCTTAGCCCTTGATATTGAGATGCTTAAAATTAGAACCTCTCCCCTTGAGGAGAATAAGGCCACTCCTATTAATGCTATCCAATTGCAAATTAATGAAAATATTAGGATGATGGCTAAACTTAAAGAAAGGTGGGCTAGAGAAAAAGAGGAAGAGGATAGAATTAAGAGCCTTCCTACACACCACACAGTTGCCACTATCCAAATTGTTGAGGACACCCAAACTATTAGCACCCAATGCACTCCTAGTCCCGTTGGACCTATTAATGGTGATGCTAATACCTCAACCGAAGATGAAGAAACTCCTATGAACATAGAGGGTTTCAAACAAGTGATCCTAGGCGACACTACTACCACCTTTGATAGTAGTGATATTGATTTTGGTAGTTGCACCCTCTCAGAAGTTATTAGCTTGCTACACAAAATGTCTAGAGACCCCCACACTAGCACACTTAATCTTGCCTTCACGGAGCATATCACAAATGCTCTCATCAAAGCTAGGGAGGAGAAGCTTAGAGTAGAAGCCTCCATACCTAGGAAGCTAGATGATGGTTGGGACCCGATGATCAAAATTAAATTAAATAACTTCTCTTGATATGCTTTATGTGATGTTGGAGCTAGTACCTCCGTTATGCCCAAAAGAATATATGATATGTTTGAATTGAAGTCCTTTGAGCCTTGTTCTTTTGGTGTTCGTCTTGTTGATTCTTCCGTAAAGAAACCTTTGGGGAAGATCGACGATGTTCTTATCATTGTCAATGACAACTATGTTCCCGTTGATTTTATTGTTATGGATATAGAGTGTGAACCTTGGTGTCCAATTATTTTGGGACGTCCTTTTCTTCGCACCGTTGGTTCGGTTATTGACATGAAAGAGGGGAATATAAAATTCCAATTCCCTCTCAAGAAAGGGATGGAACACTTCCCTAGAAAGAAAATCAAGTTACCTTTTGAGTCCATTACTTAGGCTAGTTATTCTCTTTCTCTTGATAAAACTTGATTCTTCTTTTGCATCATGCCTAGCTTAAAGGCATAAAAGAAAGCACTTTTGCGAGGCAGCCCACAACGAATTAGGTTTTGTTTTTGCTTTTGTTGTGTCTTGATGTTTGTTACTACTGTAGCAACATCATTGTATCTTTACTTTTCAGCTTTGTGCCAAGTTATAGCCTCTTATGATAAGGGAAGCAAAAGTTGTGACATGCTGTCCAGAAAACAGATTCTGTCCCTTGACAAACAAATTCGAATAAAATCACCAGATCATCTTTTTGATCTGAATTTTTTTGACAGCATGATCTATACAATTCTTAAACTTTCGTATGTTCTGAGTTTTTTGATTTGAGTTGCATAAGTGCCCCGAAAAAATTATCTACTACCTGCTGTTCTGTTTTTCACAGATTCTGCCATGTTTTGCCTCTCTTCACTTTTGCAAACCTTAAGCTTGCTTTTTCTTTGCAAAAACTTTTTGGCACTCTTGAGAAACAGTAGCTCTTCAAGAATATCTTTATATCCAGTGGGGAAAAAATATTTTATTAAGGGTACTAACCTCTCTAAACAGCTTATGATGAGTTATGTATGAAGGGAGTTTTCAAGTGTGCGATGGAAGATGATGAAAGAAGATCCAGGAGTGTCAAGCGCTCAAGCTTGGGGATGCCCCCATGCATACCCAATAAATATTCAAGGAGACTCAAGCGTCTAAGCTTGGGGATGCCCCCGTGCATCCCCTTCTCCATCAACAATAATCAGTTCGTCCTTCGTCTCACTATATTTTTATCACTTCATGCGTTATGTGCTATGCTTGGAGCGTCTCGCTCTTAGGTTTTATTTTTAGTTTTCTTTAGTTTTGCTTGCTGGTCATAGCAAGTTAGATCCCATCTTGCTTTGTGTGGGAGAGAAACACGCTCCACTCTAATCTAGAACACATCATAGGATTTTCCTGCTGATCTTTTTGTTGTTGTGTGTTCTTTATCTTTTCGTAGCTGCTGCCATGTTTAGTTTTAGTCTTAGTTTGTCTTTAGCAAGAGCCTTGGCTTTTGTTTAGTTTGTTGCTGGAACTCTCTTTAGTTTTCATGTTTATCTTATTAAGAGAGTTGGTTGTTGCACTGAGTTGTGTCTTGTCTTGAAAGTAGGTAATTGAGGTTTCTATTTAATTTTAGTAGTAACTTGCAATAGTTTTGAGGTATTGATGTGAGTAATGTCTGAACTTTTGGTGTCAAGAGCTCTAGCCTATTAGTGATAGGTGTCCTATTTTGGGCAATCCGTGTGTATTTTCAAAACCTAAAAAAACAAGTTGAGAACTCTAAACTACTAGATGGATCACTAATCTTTGGAGGGATCGAATATTAGTGTACACTCACGTACCATGAGTCGAGGATGCGCAAGGATAACCAAACCCCCATACACTCCTCCTTGGGGTACTTGTCTCTTTTGTGAACCTCCTTATTAGATTGAGAGTTACAGATAATTAGTGCATGAGTTCTTCGGACTAATGTAAGTATTGAAAGTTGACACTTCCACCTTCCCATATTTTGCTAGCCTCTCCCTTGCCGTGCATTGCCTTCTTCTCACTCCGAGAGTTGGTGTCCACCTTCGCCGGTACATCCAAACCCTTGGCATGATACGCTCTGTCATCATAAGCCTCTTTATATCTTCCCTCAAAACAGCCACCATACCTACCTATCAAGGCATTTCCATAGCCTTTCCGAGATATATTGCCATGCAACATCCACCTCTTCATGACTTGATCTTCATGTCATACATGTTCCTGCTACACTGGCAGCGACATACATTGCATACATCATGATAGCTACATCTTCTTTATGATTTCGAGTACCTTGTAAAGTGTGAAAGATCTCCTTTACCTTCTTGTAAAATAGAGTGTTGCCCTTAAGTGAGGAAAAGATCCCAAAGTGGACACAATAAAAGATCCCAAAGAGGACAAATGAGAGTTAAATAGAAATACCATTGAGGCCACAAAAAAATAAAAAAAATAGAAAAAAGAGAAAAAGAAATAAAAAGAGAGAAAGGGGCAACACTACTATCCTTTTGAGAGATCCACACTAGTACTCCCTTTATATCTTTGTACTCCATAGAGATGATCATTATGCATATAGCTATGTGGGGACCTTCACACTATAGAACTTGGCTTGCATATTCCAGGGATGAGCCTCCTCAAACGAGCTCTAGGTCTTCATGAGCGAGCAAGTTAGATGCACCCCCACTAGTTCCATTGGAGAGATTCTTAGCTCATACGTGCATCCGTTGCATGGCAATCCCTACTCCTCACATCATATCTATCGTTTGGCATCTCTTGCCTATGATTGTCCTCATTGATGTGAGCCTTTCTCATTCTTTTTTGTCTTCCTCCTCCTCCTTCGTACTTCTCTCTTTGCCATCCTAAGTGTCAACTCTCGTGCTTATGCTCATCCATTGCATGAGTGCTCAAAATATTGAACAAGGAGTGGATCAAATTGACTTGTACCTGGCTAGTGGTCTGGGGACGAGTCAAGATAAGATTCCAGAAAAAGACCAAGTGTGAATATTTAGTAGATTGAGTTCTCAACAAATAAATATTTTTCTCGTATTCCATATCCCCCTTCTTGCACGCAAACACCATTTGGAGACATTCGAGTCACCGACAGCGAGAGCTCTTGCACCTAATGTTCTTTTGTTACTTGTTTCAATGCTAATATAGACTCTTGCATGTTCTGACTTGAATTGAATCTCTAACCTTGATTGCTTTACTTTTCAAAGTTATTATATGGTTGCTAGCATGTCACCACAGAAATTATGTTGTTATCATTTACCTACTCGAGGACGAGCAGGAATTAAGCTTGGGGATGTTGATACGTCCAAAACGTATCTATATATTCTGCTTGCTCCATGCATGTTTTGTGTGATATTGCTATGATCTAGATACACTTTCATACACTTTTGATCATATTTGTACTAACCTATTAACTCAGTGCACCACAGTGCCAGTTCCTGTTTTCTGCAGTTTTTCTATTTCAGTTTTCCCCCATATAAAAAGTGCTCCAAAAATTAGGGAAAAATCAGATAAAAAATCAGCGCAGAAGAACCTTCCAGATGAACCTAGGTGCGTCCAGAGGGCCACCACCAGGGGCCCAGGCGCCCTGGTGGCGCGCCCTAGGGGCTGGCCGCGCCAGGGGGCGCCTAGACCCCTGGTGGCCCCCCTGGCTGCCCCCCTTCGCCTATATATTCTCCGTGACAAGAAACCCTCAGAAGAAGAACCCTTTTTCGCGATCTCGCCTCTGTTCCACCGCCGCCGCGCTTCCGAGATCGGGAGCACCAGCAGACCTCTTCCCGGCACCCTGCCGGAAGGAGGGCACCTCCGGGAGTCTCCTCTCCACCATGGATGCTTCCCGGATGTGCCGTGAGTAGTTTCCTTTGGACCATGGGTCCGTGATCAGTACCTATGTGATGTTCTCCTCCCCTCTTTGTTCTTCATGGTTTAGACCTCGTGAGCTGCCCTACATGATCGAGGCACTTTTGTAATCTACAACGGTGCTTGTAACCGCGGTTGCAAGGATTGTTTACTTTACGCAAAGTACTTTTTAATGCAGTTGTCTGTTGCTTTGGGTTTACACTTTGGGTGGGGCTCGCAACTTAATACCAGCGAGATGTTCTGGATAGATATCTCAAGGTGGATGATTAGTAGTAGATGCAGTTGGATTTCGGTCTACTTATTTTGGCGTTCTGCCCATGCTTTTGAGCCTCTTCCTTTCTTTTGTAGAATAGTTAGCATTGCGGTGCGTTCATAATCCTGTCAATTGCCCTTCTGTAATTTTTTCACCTCGCATAGCAGTTTTATCGTCTTTTGGGAGAGAGACATCACTAGTGAACATCACGTATCCCGGTCCATATCTTCATCACTGTTTCCACGCTCATTTACTTTTCTTCTTTTACTTTCAGTTGCTATTATTATCCCTTGTGTTTGATCCTTTGTGAACCAAAAGACCGGAGAGATTGACAACCACTCTGAACTTCGTTGGGAACAAAGTTATTTGTGTCTGTGTGCAAGTCCGCGTCAGTTGCGCCGCTGACACCTACTTATCATCTCCGGATTCCTACTGGAGACAAACCTTGGTATCTTTACTGAGGGAAATTTGCTGCTGTGCTACATCACGCCTTCCACTTGGGGTTTACCAACGAAGGGCGAGAAATCACTATCATCACCTCGCACATCAGGTGCTCCTTTGAAAGAGCACCGAAACAAAGCAATAAACTCAATGGATACATGAAATCCTCAAATTATGGACCCTCCCGTTTGGTGTCCCAAGCTGTCACCTTTGGGTCGCCACTTCCAGACCATAATAGGTGCATAAAACTCATAGATAGCATCAAGAACATAAATATACTCATGAAAACACAAGTGGTTCAGATCTGAAAACATGGCACTCGGGCCCAAAGTGACAAGCATTAAGAGCAACAAGTTGTAGCAAAGATGATAAAACAAGGGGGGCTGGGGGGACCCACCTGGTGCCTAGGCGGCCAGAGGGGCACGGCCCCACCCTAGGCCGCGCTAGGGGGGCGCCTGGACCCCCTGGTCCACCCCTGGCTTCCCCTTCGCCTATATTTACCTCTCGTCTCGAAACCCCCGAAGACAGAACACTTTTTCGCGATCTCCCATCTGTTCCATCGGCGCCGCGCTTCCAAGATCGGGGCTGCAAGGAGACCCTGTCCCGGCACCCTGCTGGAGGTAGGATTGACCTCCGGGAGCTTCTCCAACACCATGGACGCTTCCCGGATGAACCGTGAGTAGTCCACCTTGGACCATGGGGTCATGATCAGTAGCTATGTGATGTCCTCTCCCCTCTTTGTTCTTCATTGATTAGACGTTGTGAGTTGTCCTACATATCAAAGCACATATGTAATTCTTTTGCTGTTACTATGTTGAGTTTGCTGGGATTTGATGGATTATGAGATTATGTTCAGATTGTGATGAGTAATATATTTGGTTCTTCTCCTTTTATATTTATGTTCTTGAGTAATTCTTTCATGTTCTCCGTTGCTTTTTATTACTTTGGCCAAGTGATTGATCGTAACTCCAAGAGGGAGCGTTATGCATGATTGTGGGTTCATGCCCCTCAATGACTAGCTTGAGTGACAGAAACATGAGTATAGGGGATGTGATGTTGCCACAAGGGGGAAAACAACGGTGCTTGTACTTGCGGGGGCAAGGATTGTTTACTTTATGCAAAGTTCTATTAATGCAGTTGTCTGTTGCTTTGGGGTTATACTTTGGGTGGGGCTCGCAACTTAATACCAGCGAGATGTTCTGGATAGATATCTCAAGGTGGATGATTAGTGAGTAGATGCGGATGGATTTCGTCTACTTGTCTTGGCGTACTGCCCATGCTTTTGAGCCTCTTCCTTTTTTTGTAGCATAGTTAGCATTGCGGTGCGTTTTTAATTCTGTCAATTGCACAACTGTAAGTTGTTCACCTAGCATAGTTGTTTATCATCTTTTGGGAGAGATACATCACTAGTGAACTTCATGGGACCCTGGTCAATTTTTCCACCACTGTTTACACCCACAATTTACTTCATGTTTTACTTTCCACTTGCAATTACTATTACCTTTTATCTCTTGCGTTTGATCCTTTGTAAACGACAAGGACGGAGGGATTGACAACCCCTATGTACTCGTTCGGAGCAAAGTTATTTGTATCTGTGTGCAGGTCCACGTCAACCTCATCACCATTCAACAACTTAATATCTAGCGCTGTTGACACCTACTTGCAGCAGTCGGAGTCCTACTCGTTCGACAACCTTGCTATCTTCATCGAGGAAAATTTGCTACTAGTTACATCTCAACCTTCCACTTGGGGTAGCCAACGAGGAGCACTACTTCAATCGCCTGTGCGATCCTACTACGCCGAAGCGAACCGTCCCGCAATATAATCTTCATGACGTATGGAAAGCGCTCACTCTTCCTTGGTTCACGTTTCTCTCTAAGTTGATCCCATAGGCCTCTGGCCCCCATGTGTCGCCCCCGAAATCGTACCATGTACAGTAATTATACACGCAAGGTACACAACCGAGATCAGGGTGCCACGGTGAGGTAATCACATCACAACTCTACAAATAAAAATAATACAAGCCAGGGGCCACGAGGGATCGAATACAACAGCTGGAGAGCACAAAGTTAGCGAAAGAAATAGTATCTGAGTACAGACACAAGGAATACAAGGTTGCCTTAAGAAGGCTAGCACAAAATCAACACTCGATCGAAAAGGCAAGGCCTCCTGCCTGCGAACCTCCGAACTACTCCTGGTCAACGTGGACCTCGACGTCGTAGTAGGTGCCTCCGGGGAACTCCTTCTCCTGGGCTCCATCGTATGATCGCAGCAACCGTGTATATATAAGAAAAAGGGGAGGAGGAAGCAAGGGTGAGTATCTAGCATACTCAGCAATACTTAATCCCAGGCTACTAAGCATTTATGCATTGGTATCAAAATGGCAGAAGAGGATGTATAGTGGACTGCAAGATAGAAGTACCAGGGTAAGAGGGAAGAAGCCAGGCCTATCGAAGACTAGCATCTTCAAGCGCTCTTTCAGTAGTGGGGGAGAATAGACAACATTTTATGGGGTTATATTATCTATTCTGTTAACACCCCCTTAAGTGTTATTCTGCTAACAAAATTGCTTATTCTGTTAACACTTGAACCGAACCGAACTGAATCACGCATGCAGATAAAAAGATGGGTAATGGTAGCCACCGAACGTCAGGGCGCTGCCTCCCCGCCCGAACACTGTTTTCGTCGTCGGATTCCGCGCACTAATCACTGCACAACCTGGCACAGTACGTCATCAAAATGAAGGTGTTCGGACGACCAGCACTGGCCCGTACGACACTCTCTCCACTGCTCTTAGCTTTTAGCTTTTTCAAACTTTAAAAAGTTTTATCTCTTAAATAAAAATTTCGTTCGTACCACTAAATCCGTCGCGACGAGATCTTCGAAACTAGACCCCATATCGACATGTTTCGACAACTTTTTTTTGGGACCAAAAATTTCCATGCTATTCACACTGAAATTGCCATGGTGTTTGCACTAAACTTGCCATGATTTTTGTTTCATCTGCTTTTTCGCTAGATTTGAAGCTACCATTGTTTTTCAGATACTTTTGACGCATCGGCGAGCACCACGGAGAGCTGCGTAGAGTAGATATCCGTCTGCCGGGAGGAGGTGTGTGTGTGGAGGGGGGGTTATGATGGACGGCATGGCGGGTTCCCATTGTATTTTCAACTACTTTTTACTCATCGGCTAGGACCTCGGAGAGTTGCGTCAACGACCAGTGTACCCCGGGCAGATATTCGGCGGTCAAGAGGGGGGGGGTGACAGTGCGCGATATGACGGGTTCTTGGGATACATATGCGTCGAGGTAATTCTCCGGGGCACCTCAACTGCGACGGCGAGGGATGGGGATGTGGTTCGGGGTGGAGCGGTTGTCGGTGTTGTGGTGTTGCGGTGGCGGCGAATCTACACCACGACAATTTGTAGTAATACATCGAGGATCCTAGAGAGTTGCGACAACGATTCGTGAACCCCGAGAAGATATCCGACGTTGGGGGGGGTGATGCGCGGTAACTCTTATTTATAGGACATGGCAATTCTTATTTTGATGGACATGGCAATTTTTAGTAGAACATGGCAATTCTTATTCGTAGGACATGGAAATTCTTATTCACCAGACATGGCAATTCTTATTCGTAGGACATGACAATTCTTATTCATCAGACATGGCAATTCTTGTTCGTAGGGATGACAATTCTTATTCATAGGACATGACAATTCTTACTAGTAGGACACGACAATTCTTATTCCTTGGACATGGCAATTCTTATTCATAGGACATGACAATTCTTATTCGTAGGACATGGCAATTCTTATTCATCAGACATGGTAATTCTTATTCATACGACATGGCAATTCTTACTAGCAGAACATGGCAATTCTTATTGTTAGGACATGGCAATTTTTGTTTGTACGACATGTCAATTCTTGTTCATAGGACATGGCAATTTCTTTTTTGTGTGAGAATTTAATTCTTTTTTTGTGTGAGATGGCAATTCTTGTTTGGCAGCTATGACATTTTTTTATTTTGCGTGACATGGCATTCGTTATATATGGGATATGATAATTCTTATTTTGTACGCCATGACAATTCTTATATTGCGGAACATGATATTGTGTGGAACATGAAATTCGTTATTTATGACACATGACAATTCTTATTTTGTACGACATGGCAATTCTTATGCGCGGGACATGATATTTGAAAATTGTTGAATATGACTATTTTTTAATAGAACATGGCAAATTTACCATCGACAATGGAGGCGCAGCGGCAGCGAGCTACAATGATGGAGGCGATGACGGTGGCGAGCTGCTGCGAGCTACGACGACGACGACAACAACGGCAAGTTGCGGCGACAATGGCGGCGAGCTACAACGACGATGGCGGCGGCAAGCGACGACGATGACGGCGGCATGATATTTGTTACATATGGGACATGACAATTCTTATTTGTATCGCATGGCAATTCTTATATGTGAGGACATGATATTATGTGTAACATGGCATTCATTATGTATGGGACATGGCAATTCTTATTCGTAGTGGGACATGACAATTCTTATACGCGGTATATGATATTTTGAATTCAGTAGAACATGAAAAAAAATTCCATCGACGATGGAGGCGGCAGCAGCAGCGAGCTACGATGATGGAGGCGACGACAGTGGTGAGCAGCGGCGACCTACGACGACAACGACAAGTTACGGTGATAACAGTGAGCTACAATGATGACGTCGGCTAGAAGCTACGGCGACAGTGTCAAGCTACGACGATGACGCCAACAATGACGGCGAGCTACGGAGACAACGACGAAAGCGGCAAGTCGCGCGAGCTGCATCGAGGACAACGATGAAGGGCGAGCGACAGCGGGCGCCGATAACGAGGACGGCGAGCTGCAGCCAACGACAATGGCGGTGAGCGACGGCGACGGCGACGACGGCGGCGAGCGACTGCGAGCGACGGCGACGGCAAGCGACAGCGATGACGACGGCAAGCAACGGCGACGCGGCTGCGAGCTGCGACCGAGCTGCGCGCACACGTCAAGCTGTGCATGCGGGCGGCTAGTGCAATTGCACCGAATAAAATTGTTCGGCAGCTAGATGGATTATACCGAACAAAAACGAGCGATGATGACAACGATGGTGGCGAACGATGATGACGATGACGACAGCGAGTTGCGGAGACAACAATCAAAGCGATAAATTGCGTGAGGTACGATAACGAGGACAGCGAGCTGCAGCGAACGACAACGACGGTGAGCTACAACGACGACGACGACGACAAGCGACGGCGACAACAGCGGCGGCAAGCGACGGTGACGACGGCAGCGACAAGCGACGACGGCAGCAATGGCAACATCAATGAGCTACGACGATAATAATGATGACGGGGAGCTACGGTGAGGCAAGCTTTATAAGAGTTACACGTGCATGCTTTTGCATAGGCGTACTGAAAAGCAATATAATTGGACCGATCGATACATTAAGTTGAAGGCACGAACGTTTTCGTTCGGTTAAAAAGCCACTTGCTCCGAACGAATTCGTATGCTACAACTAATATTAGACCGAACGTTCGACCCATATCAGCGTCCAAAAAGAAACCAACCACGGGCTGCTCACCCACCCCACTCGTCTCACCTCCCTCTCCCCCCACGCCGGCCACTTCCCTCACGCCGGCCACCTGCCTCCTCCAGTTCCCAACCTACCAACCTCCAGTCCCCTCCTCCTACCCCTTTTCCCAGACCTCCATCTCCAGGCACCCCTCGTGCAGAACCGCCGCGCGCCTCCCGTCCCAGCCACCCGGGCTCTCCTCCAGCCGCGGTGAGAACTCCCCGCCGCCCGCCCCCGACTACCACACCATGTCTCCCCCCGCCATCGCACACCGCCGCCCTCGAGAGCGCGCCACCAACCAACCGCCCGGCTATCAGATCGCACCGCTGGCCTCCGACAGATCTGCCCCGCCCCGGCCTCCTCTTCTTCCCAGCACCGGCCCTCCGCCGGATCTGCTCGCCGTCCTCCCGTGGCTGCCCATACACCATCCTGGGGCGCGAACTTTTCTTCCTCCTGTCGAGGATGCAGAGTGGTCTTCGGGGGCGGCGACAGCACTGGCGGCGCAGTGCTGGGGAGGTGGCGAGGGAGGTTGCCGGCTACTTCCTGCGCTGGTCCAGTGATGACAGTGGCAAAGGCGCGCTGCTCGGGATGCATATCCATTGATTCTTGACGTGGCCAGGATCGAGGCTGATTGAATCTGCAGCGAAGGCAATTCTATTCCTCTCTCCAACGAGATCGATGTTGCGCGTAGAGATGCAGACGCGGGCGCCATCGCGATTGGTGTCGCTATCCGCGTCGAGGATTGCTGCTTCACGGGGCCGGGTAGCGCCATGGACCACGGGATTGAGGCCTCCAAGCGTGCGCGAGCGCCATGGCGAAGGCGCGCTGCACGAGAGGCGGAGCGACATCCACACGACACACCATTGCACGGTGCATGAGGCGTTGGCGGATTTTTTTGGCTCCAGTCTGGTGATGATGGTGATCTCGGACGCGATGTGGCTCGCGTTGCCGTGCAGTTCACTAATCATGTTCACTGATTTTTTTGGTTTCGTGTGTTTCTATTGCAGTGCGCCTTCAAACTGCTTCATGGCAGTGTGTTTTTTCAGATGCGCTTCACATTTTTTTGTTTTCTTTTTAGTTCTACAGTGCACGGTGGTGTTCTTAAGTTATGGGTTTTGCAGTTCAAACGGGCATGCTTTAGAAAAGTGCTAATTTTGTAAGTGGGCGTATGTGTATCTATGAAGAAATTTGTAGATATGATGTAAAATAAAGAAAGCAGTCCACTTGTTGAAGAACAGAACTCATGTTCATTATTGTTTAAAAAGTTAATGCAGTTCCTTATAATGAATTTGTGTGGTTTACCGATTTAATAAAACATGGGAAATCCTATGTACTTCACTATTGTGATGTGGTTCACTTGCTTTGTACGATGTAGTGCATTTTTTCGTCTAATGCAGTGCGATCGCCTCTCTAATGAATTTCATTGGACGATGTTCACTCGTAGGATAGATGGTAAAAAAATCTAAAGAAAATCATGCAGTTCACCCCGGTCTGTGTCGTGGTACACTTCTCTCGCACGAACTCTGAAGTTCTGTTAAATGAATAAAAATGCATGCAGTTCTCTATGTCGAAAAATGTGTGACATCCTGCTTTTTGGTCCTTTGATTTGCAAAACCTTTTGCTGATTTTTGAAAATTTGAATTTCATTTGCCTGGTGTTTTTAAACTCTTTTGGCCTTGATCACTTGGACCTAAACTTTTCCCTAGGCCAAGTGACCTCAAAACCCTTCTCCCTCATGTCCTAGATCAAGCATTGATCATCCATCCCCTTGCCACATTTTTATCTCACAAGATATTCCTATTTCATTCAAGGAATAAGCCTTTTCCCCCATGTTTTTTGAAGCCATCACCTTCTCTGGTTGTCCAAATGATTTGAAACTTTTTGTGCTGGACTGTGGGATCATGCCTCATGACTCTATGGAGAAAGATCACCAAGTACAGTACAACTTTTCTGCTATAGAATCATTTCCATTTCTGGACAGAGGAGCACTTTGTGAAGGAAGTACCCTGTACACTGGTCAATTGGCTATGAAATTGTTACCACTTGAGCACCTTCCTAAACCACGCATGCACACAAACATCCAGCTCAAAACTCCCAGCCAATCAAACTCCAGAAAATCCCAAAGTTTCCTGCAGAAACCCCTTGTTGAAGCTAGCATCCACATGTGACCTCCCCTAGTGACTCCAAGCCCCCAGGTGCACTTCTGGACGTTGCCTACGTGCCAAGGACATGCTTGGCGAGCTGTGGCTGCACCCAGTGCACGCGTGCACAGGGTTAGCACGCGCTCTGCCAGCCAAAGGCGTGCCCTGGCCGTGGCTGAGACGTCGCCATCAGGGGAACTCCTCGCCCGGCGAGCTTGCAACCGCACCTCCATGTCTGTAGCTCCCCCAACACCTCCATGCACCACCTGTCCTCGCCCAAAGCCGCGCTGCTCGCCGGAGGCCTCACCGTCGCCGCCACTGTTCGACAGAGCGCACGCGTGACAGCCACCGTGGTGAGCACGCCTCCGCGTTGCCCGCGTTTTCTTCTGCACATCGCTAGCATCGCCGCACCACAACTTGTCACCTGCCCATGGCAAAGCCGCGCCGCCCGCCGCCTAGCTTGCCGTCGCAGAGCCGCCGCAGAGACCTTTGCCGACGTGACCCGTCGCCCCGTTGATACAGAGCCTCGGGAGCCGCTCGCACGCGTGCCAGGTCTCCTCCAGTAGGTCCTCGACACGCCAGAGCAGCTCGAGCTTATCCCTTCCCCCGCACTGCTCTGAATTTTTGTGCACGGCGGCGCCCTCCTTGTCTCCCCCTATAAAAACCTGCCCCCGCTTTCCTGCTGAGCATCGCAACCACCCCCACTCCACTTCAATTGAGCACGAAGCCCAGCAAATCCCGCCAGGGAGGCCCCAGGCAGTGGCCCTCACCGGAGCCCCGCCGTGAGATCGCCACCGTGGCAAGCCGCCTCCGGTGCTCCCCTAGCCCCGCACTTGTTTCCCCTAGCTTATCTTGGCTCTGGTGATCCTAACGGTATGCTCGCCGGTGGAATCCGTGCAGGAATACCCATGTGCTCGACGAGTACCGCCGCCGACCGTAGCTGGAGTCGAAGGTAGCTATGCCGTCCAGTCGCCGTTCATCGTGTTCTGGGTACGTGTGTACTCGTCGTAAGCTCCACCGTCCACTGGTGCTATCCCTCATCGCCGGCAGGCCTCGTCGACGACGAACTTCCTTGCCGGAGCCGTCGGGTCCTGTTCCCACCTCTCTCTCACTCAAACCTGACGGGGCTGGCCCACTGTCAGCCACCCAGGCCAGCCCGAAAGGGTATCAAGTGGAGGCGTATTCCCCAGAATACGTCTTCGACGTGCGCTGTTCTGGATATTTTCTAGAAATTCATTTAAATAATTTAAAATGAATATTTTGACCCAACTTTGACCACTAATATCTCCTAAACCATAAGGACACATGAGTTGATTCTTTGCTAAATTTTTGTCTTGGTCTCCTCTTTAAGTTGGCAAAGTTTGGTGATTTTCCTTTCTGTCTAGGTGTGCTGGACAGAAGCAATGTTCATTTGAATTATTTTTGTTTTGCCATTTGAAATTATTTTCAGAGGACCACAACTTGCTTGCTGAAAACTAGGAGTTCAGTGACACTCCACTTGACCAAGGCAAGCCACATCATTCTTGTCATGAGGGTCTTGAATTGCTACATGATGCTTTGCTCATTTGAAATGAATTTGCTTTGAATTTAATTGCTAATTGAATGTATTATGCTATGTGAATTTGATGTGATGTAACCATGACATGTTCTCTGGTCATTTACATGCTTGTTCGAGCTCATGACATATTCATGTCAATTCCATCATAATTCATGCTAGTATTTCATGCATGTTGATCCCATTTAAGTTTTGATGACCATGCCCTGATGAACCCATGTAGATCCATATTAGTTGCTGCATATGTTTGGTGGTGGTATTATGTTCATATGCTTATTATCATGTTGACTTATGACTTGATCTCATATTGCTAATGATTATGATTAAAATTTAATGAACATGAATTAACCGTTGACCGAGTGCCACCGAACCAGACTTATTTCGTGCAGCCACATTTGCATGTATGGGAAGGCCTTAGCTTGGGCTATCGTAGTGCCTTTTACGGGTGCCACGAAAGAGGGGATGTTACGCATTGCACGCTACCCTGATCAGGTAGGTGGTGGTAATCTCGAGATCCAGAGTTGATATGTTTACCCGGGAGTCCCCGATTGGGACAATGTTAAGGACCATGCGATGGCAGGTGTCTGGAGGACACATGGATACCCAAGGCATGCGATGTCGGTGGTACCGTAGAAAGGTTACACGGTAGTCAAGTTTTGTTGGATTAGTCCTAGTCCATTGGGCAAGGAGCTCCATGGTGTGGGTAAAGTGCACAACCTCTACAGAGTGTTACAAATCTATTCGAATAGCCGAGTCCACCGTATTGGACACAGTTCGTTCTAGGTCACACTATGGGTCAACTCAAACCGGTAAAAACAATGATGTTAACTTGTGGTCATGTGATGACCGGACTGGTTGGGAGGTCATGCGATGACCCGGATGACGAGTCGGGTTGGACTCGGAGGTAAGCTACATGGTCATGCGGTGATCATGGGTGGTTGGTAATTAAACAATCTTAACTATGATATTGTGCTATGCTCATTATGTTTGCATTTTTGTTATTGTTCACTCTGATGACATGGATGTTCTAAGATTGCAAGTACATTCGATGTACTGACCTGGCGTGTCATGCCAGATGCAGGAGAAGCTGTGCCTGAAGACTCTGGTGTGCCGTACTTCGCGAACTAGGCCGTATCCCAGCTGTGTCCCCGTGGAGTGGAGCTCCATCACCCCGTTATTCCACTTCCATAGAGTATCTCATGACATAAATAATGTAGATATTGATGCCGCACGAGATATGCCGCCATGCCTCGTAGCAATGTGTATCCCGAACCTATGTACCTGTATAATTATTAATGAAGCGGTTATTTCTGTACCAATATGTTGTGCATTGCTAGAAGACACGATCTCTGGGCTGGCAATGTGAGGTACACCAGTCGCTCTGAGCCGGGGTGCCACAAAATGCGGTGCGGTTGCCCGGCCGATGCAGTTCACTTCATCGATATCTGTTTCGCGAAAAACAGAGTTACGCGTTTTTAGTAAAATCGATGTAACTTTAAAAGTGTAAGGAATTAGACAAAGTGTTTTATATATAAATGGAGCGCCTCGACGATAGATATCCAATGGTGTATTAATTGCATCGATCGGATAAGCGAATCAAAAGAATTTACGCAAAAACTCTCCGCTGCCCACATGAGTCGCACCGTTTTTCAAATTACTTTAAAACCGCAAAGAATCTCGAAAAGTGCTAAACATATGGATTAATATCCTACTCGGTACAAATCCAACGGTGTATCATACGCATCGTTCGGACAAGCGGTTAAAAGTTCTACTCTTTACAAGATCCGCCGGCGAAAAACAAAGTTTGCCTGTTTTAGTTGTAGCAAAATTACTCTCAAACCGTAGAGAATTAGACAAAGTTTTATACATATGGATGGAGCGCCTGATTGATCTCTTTCTAACTGTGTATCATTTGCATTATTCCGATAAACGGTTTGAGAGAAATTGTGAAAATACTCCCGCTGTGAAAGTGGGCCGCCGCACCGTTTTCAAAACTGCTCTTAATCCGTGAAGAATCGGGGGAAGTGTTAAACATACGAAAGTTGATCCATTTCCATACGAATCCAACAGTGTATTATATGCTCAATTATGATAAACGGTTAAAAATTTATAGCGAAAACGGTGACGCAATTTGCTTTTACCCGAGCTGCAGCACTTTTAAGTCAGCATTGCGGTCCCCTTAGTGTTTCAATGCAGTGCGAAAGTGTTAACAGAATAGTTATTCTGCTAATATTATCAGAATAGACGGTCTATATATATATATAACAACAATATCAACAAGTCTCGAGATCCATTCTCGACAACCCTGCAAGAAGGCAATCCCGGAACAATATATCAGTTCATATTATAATGATAATGGTTCAATTTGTAAACACGGATTTAACACCGAGCGTCCTGTTATCGTGAACACGGCTATTCGAATAGATTTACTCCCTGCAGGGGTGCACTACTGTTACTCTACACGCTTGAACCCCCGGGTCCCGTACAACTTATTTAGGCATGTTCGACCAAGGAAATTCAACATACTGTAGCCCATCCTACGACTCAACAGAGAGGCCATCCTCCAGACTAAATCCTATGCGCACAAGGCTTTGGACCCTAACCCTTTGCGTTCCTGCACGGTGCAAGGATGGCTGGCAAAGAGGATTCAACATGCACAACTCGAGGGCAAAGAAGACGCCTCTCTTCCCGGCAATCAGACCACGGTACCGCTGACGTCTGAAGAGCTTTCGAACGAGACTGCAACACGGAGGAGCCCATCCTCGCAATCCCGCATGGAGGTATTGCGAAATGCATATAGCCACTCAGATCACTGAATCCGATCCATTAAGCTCCTTATTATTAACTCGCGGGGCAACCATTATCGTCGCCCCGACAGGGTAACTCAACGGACAATGAACAGCAGCCAGGTGCACCTCTCTCTCCAAGCGACACCTTCCCTGTCGTCACGTCAGAACTCGCGGGTACCATTAGGGGTGTCCCGACTACTTACCTTATCTCGCGAGTAACCTGGGAGTCACTCGACTTTCGTGGTTCAGGGGCGTAACTCTCGCGGACAACGATCAGGGTACAAGACCACCTGTACATCGGTATTCCCTCCCTATCGTCCCTTCGCAATACCTCTCGCGGGCACCGTTGGGTCACCCGACTACTTACCTTTAAAGACAACCGTGGTTCAGGTCCCCACCTATCAGTGGAACCATGAGGATTCACTCTCGATGGTACACTTTATAGTGGTTCGACTGAGATAACAGAGTGGATGAACTAAACAGGAATATCCTCGTATCACCCCGGTGGTGCCGCACTACCGAGCCGGGGACGAGAGTGAAATACGAGTCCATCCACTCATAAGTCAAACTTGAAGCGACTCGGCAGAGTCTTGCCGTGGTAGGGGCCTTGGCGGTGTCTGCTCGATGACGTTGTAGTTGTAGTAAAGTAAATTGTATCCGCGTTCACTCCCCAGAGTGATCATGGCCCGATATATATAAACCTAGTTGACTAACAAGGCTCAGAGATAACTGCTGAATATTGCATAAGTAATAATAGGCAGCATAGGTAAAGGAAGGTACATCAAGGGAAAATAATGATAGACTATGCAATTGAATAGGAATGTAACGTAGCAGCAGCAATGCCTAATGCAACAGATAAATACATATAGATAGGTGATATCTGGGAGAGGGGATGTGACACGGAGCATCCAACGGACATCACCATGGACATGGACCTCCCGCCAAAGGACACACACATCGATCATTCAAAGGTGAACTCTATCATGTACGCGTGTCCTTTTGGTACTCTCACAGATGGTATACTACTTGACCCCCCACCCCCATGCATACTTAGGATGGAGAGCTACACGTGCGTCATGGAGGAGGTCAGGCACAAGAGAACGACTACACCATCCGCGAGGGAATCTTGGAAGAGAAGACGGAAGAGAGGAGGGGAGCCACAAGGAGGTGAAGAGGAGCCCCCCCGTGGGCACGGGGTAATTGTACCCCGTGGGCCCAAGGCCCCGAGACCAGATCTGGGCAAATGACCCATGTATCCCTCTCTCCCCCTTTGACTATAAGTACTCTTCCCCTACCTCCATTTTAGAGCGAGCTAAAAATATATCCAGATTTGATAGAGCTTAGCTCCTATTCCCCCATGGGGATTTTATCTCCTTGAGATCCTCTCTCAATCCTACCTACCTCTCCCAAGTGATAGAAGGAGAGGCTCCAATCCTTGTAGTAGAAGGAGAGGGACCAATCTAGCTACCACTTGTGTTGATGTATGGATCTTGTTATGTGTGGATTTGGTGTGTGGATTTGAGTTCCCTTTGTTTGGATCTTGTTCCCTTTCCTCTCTTTTGTGTTCATCTTGAGTTGTTTCATCCCTTTCCCCCCTCCAAGTTGTGAAAGATTGGGCAAATCCTACGGATTGGACTTCAAATTGAGGTTGGTCCTATATCATTTGGTATCAAGAGCAAGGTTTATCACATCTCGGAGCCCCTCACCCCCATCTTCTAGCCATTTTTTTCTTTGTCCTTCCCAATTACGAAAATCCCCACCAAAAATAGCCATACCAAATTTCTTGTGATTTATTGTTCTTGTGAGTTTTTGTTGATTTTGATCTGTGGATCTAGTGCTTAGCAAGTGGATCTATGTGGAGAAGCTTCCTCTCCAACCACTCTCTCCTAAGGTGAAGAAGAAGAAAAAGAAGAGGGGGAGGAAGAGGAGCAAGAAGGAAGACTAATGTGTATCAACCTCGCCTGAGCATATTCCTCGCATCAAATTTTATCCTAATGATCTTAAGTTTAAAGAAGAAGGTAAAATTTATTGCCTTAATTATCATCTTGATGATACGTCCGTAGGTACTATTGAAGATGATTTTGATTATGATATGCATGTTACATATTGTGATTGGGAAGATGATGATAATGCTACTTATGATCTTGAAAATCTTTTTGGTACCAACTCTGAAGGTGATGATGTGGAAAGCTCTAAGCTTGGGGATGATAGGATTGCAAGTCCTTTACCCATTAGTGATGTGATAATTGATAATTCTTTTGCTAGTAAGAATAAAGAAAACATGTTTACAAATACAGTTGCTAGCAATGATTATGCTCTTCTCTACTATGATGATGTTATAACTCATATCTATAGTGATTGTAAAGATATCTATGACATAAGGAGAAATTATCCATATGAGACTAGTCATAATCATGAAGGGAATTACTCCCTTGCTGAACACCATCTTACTAATACACAATTAATCTATAGTGTTCAAGTTGTTTATGATAGTCCTACTCCCACAATTACCAATGAGAAATATTATGCTTATGTGGAGAGTAAGAGTACCTTTTTGCATGTGGATCATGGTAACAATGCTTTATGTGATACTTATATTGTTGAGTCTATTTGTGGTCCCACTGAAAATTATTATGATAAGGGAACATATGCTTATAGATATCCAAATAATATCAAGTTCCCTCTCTTTATGTTGAAGGTTTTGATGTTGTACTTGTTTTGCCTTCCTATGCTTATTGCTTTGTGCTTCAATGAATTATTCTATTGCAATATTCCTATGCATAGGAAGCATGTTAGACTTAAATGTGTTTGATATTTTCTTCTTGATGATCTCTTTTGTTCTTCAACTCTTATTCCTATGAGAGCATCATTAAAGTCTTATGTCTATCTTTATGGCTATAAAGAAAGAGCTCTAGGGAGACAATCCTTGTTATCTTTACTTTTAGTTCGTTCTTTCAGTTTTAGTGGTCTTGATGTTTGTTACTACTGTAGCAACATCATTGTATCTTTAATTTTCAAGCTTTGTGCCAAGTTTTAGCCTCCGATTGCAAGAAAGTTCAAAAGTTGTGACATGCCGTCCAAAAACAGATTATGTCCCCTTGACGGAAAAATGAGCCAAAAATCTCCAGATCATCTTTTTATTTGAATTGTTTTGACAGCATGCTCCATACAATTGGATTTCGTGCGTCTGTTCTGAGTTTTTTGATTTGAGTTGCAGAAGTACCTCTAAAAAATTATTTACTATCTCTTGGTCTATTTTTCACAGATTCTGCCACGTTTTGCGTTTTCTTCGTTTTCCAAACCTTAAGCTTTCTTTTTCTTTGCACAAAATCTTTGGAAATCATGAGAAATAGTAGCTATTCAAGAATATATTTATTTATAGTGGAGAAAAAATATTTTATCATGGGTACTAAGCACTCTAATCAGCTTATGATGAGTTTAATATGAAGGGAGTTTTCAAGTATGCGAAGGAAGATGATGAAAGAAGATTCGGGAGTGTCAAGTGATGGCACTGAAGTAGCGCTCCTCGTTGGTGACCCCAAGTGGAAGGTCGAGATGTAGCGTTGAAGCAAATTTCCATTGGAAAAGATACCAAGGTTTAGAATGAATCTAGTAGGACTCCAACGACGACAAGTAGGTGGTTCGACAAGTTATGCGCCGTTTATGATAATCGCTTTCTTTTCCTGGACCTGCACACATACAAATAACTTTGCTCCCAACGAGTACAGAGGGGTTTTCAATCACTCTAGCCTTGATGTTTACAAAGGATCAAACACAAGAGATAATGATAGTGGTAGTCATAATTGCAAAGTAAAGTAAATACGATAAATAAAGTGGTGGTGTAAGCAATGGTGGAAATATGGACCGGGGTCCCATGACATTCAGTAGTGATGTCTCTCTCCTAAAAGACGATAAACAACTAAGCTAGGTGAAAAAATTACAGCTGGGCAATTGACATAATTATAAACGCCCCACAATGCTAATTATGCTACTTGAAAGTAAGAGTGCTCAAAAGTATGGGTAGTACGCCAAGACATGTAGACCGAAATCCATCTGCATCTACTACTAATCATCCACCTTGAGATATCTATCCAGAACATCTCACTGGTATTAAGTTGCAAGACCCACCCAAAGTGTAAACTCGAAGCAACAGACAATTGCATTAACAATCTATGCGTAAGGTAAATAATCCTTGCAACCGCGGTTACAAGCACCACTGTTTTCTCCCTGGCGGAAATAGCACATCCTCTAGTCTCATGTTTCTGTCACTCTCAAGCTAGACATCGGGGGGCATGAACCCACAATCATGCATAACACTCCCTCTTGGAGTTACTATCTACTACTAGGCCAAAGCAATAAAAATCAATGGAGAACATGCAAGAATTACTAAGAACAAAATATAAAAGGTAAACCAAATATATAACTCATCACGATCTAAACATAATCTCATAATCCATCGGATCCCAGCAAACTCAGCATAGCAATAGCAGGAAAATTACATAGGTGCCTTGATCATGTAGGGCAGCTCACAAGGTCTAAACATATAAGAACAAGGGTGGAGAAAATACATCACATAACTACTGATCATGGACCCATGGTCCAAGGGAGACTACTCACGACACATCCGAGAGGCATCCATGGAGGTAGAGAGGCTCCCGGAGGTCAATCCTCCCTCCGACAGGGTGCCGAGAAGAGGTCTTCTGGCGCTCCCGATCTTCGGAGCGCGGCGGCGGAAGAACAGAGAGGTAATTCGGGATGTGGGGTTCTCCTCGAGGGTTTCCTGGACGCACTACTAGGAAAGGGCCTTATAGTGGCGTCCTTTTTTTGCCTTTAGTGGCGCATTTCAAATGTGCCACTAAGGACAAGTGGCGCATTCTGAAAATGAGCCACAATTAAATTTTTTAAAATTTTGAATTTGGATCTGAAAAACAATTTTTTTTCTTAATCTCAGGTTAGTATGCTTAATGCTCGGTCACTATGCTTAATCTCAGGTCAAACTTCCTCGAGGGTCACCCATCCTACCACTACTCCAGCCCCAGCACGCTTAACTTCTTGGTTCTATTCAACTCTCACTCTAGCTCACCTAGCAAGCACTTGTTGATATATCTATCATATAAATCCTATTGAACCATGTTGATGTCTAGGACCTTGTTGATGTTCATGGGTGTGCTAAAATTTTTAACATTTTTATGAAACTTTCTCGATGGGACCATTAGCATATTTTAAAATTTTTTAAAAAAATTGAAAAATTAAAATTAATTTTTTTATTTTTAAATTTTTTTTAATGTTACTAGCTCAAATTTCAACTTTTTTTGAAACTTCCGGTCGGTCCTCTAGCCTATTTTGAATAAAAAAAATTAAAAATTAATTTTTTTTCTCTTACTAGTGGCGCATTTCATACAAAATGCGCCACTACTAAGTTCAAAAAAGAAATTCATTTTTTTTTCATTTTCTTTGTCTCTAGATCTTCAAATGCCCGTAACTTTTTTTCTGTTAGGTTTTTGAGGATTCTAAAAATGTTCAACGGGTTACACTCAATTGAATTCGTATATAACTTCTCGAGTAGATGATTTTTCATATAAAAAACTTTTTCATCGGAGGTCGTATGCAAAAGTTATGCCCATTTTACAAAATTCTCGAGAGATTTCGCAAAAAAGTCGAAATTCATATTTGTAAATTTTCCTAACAACTAGACCACATATCATATGGGAAACTTTTTTTCTTTTATTTTTTTTGACATTTCTATCATTTTCTTTTATTTTTTCAAATTGAAAAGGCGGTCCAGGGGGGTATTTTCCCTCACAGATTTTTGCTTAGTAGTGGCGCATATGCAAGATGCGCCACCCCTAAGAGCTTATGGGTGGCGCATTCTGAATGCGCCACTAATAATTCCTTAGGGGTGGCGCATTTCCAGAATGCGCCACCCATAAGCTCTTAGGAGTGGCGCATTTCTCCAGGGCTGGCCCACTCTTAGGGGTGGCGCATTTAAAAAAATGTGCCACCTATAAGAGCTTATGGGTGGCACATTTTTTACCAGTGCTCCACCCCTTACAACATAGTGGCGCATTACATATAAAATGCGCCACTAATAAGGTTTCCATGTATAGGCATTTCTCTAGTAGTGACGAGGGGTAAAAATAGGCCGAAGGGGGGCACTAGAGGTGGGGCCCACCTCCCAGGCGCCCTGGTGGCGCGGCCAGGGGTGGGGCGCGCCACCTGGCTGCCTGGGAGGGGGGTGTCCCCCCCTCCGACTCTCCTTCGGTGCTTTCGTAAGCTTTCTGAACGCTGATTTTTATTCTGATTTTTCTGAAATTTGTCTGGCATTTTAAATTAGCAAAAGAATCACTGCAACTACACACATCAATAGACAGGAACGTACACTGGGTGCACTGAGTTAGTAGGTTAGTCCAAATATGTGTAAAATGATATAAAAGTGTAGGAAAACATGTAGCAATGTCACATAAAAGTGCATGGAACAAGCAGAAATTATAGATACGTTTGGGACGTATCAACATCCCCAAGCTTAATTCCTACTCGTCCTCGAGTAGTTAAATGATAACACAGATAATTTATGTGGTGACATGCTAACACACACATATAAGAACTTCAAAGTAAACCAAGTAAGATATGCAATTCAAGTCAAGACAATAACAAGCAAGAGTCTTAGTATTAATTCTAGCAAAGCATAAACATAAAGGTGCATGAGCTATCACTGTCCGTGACTCGAATGTCTCCAAATGGTGTTTGCGTGCAAGCAATGGGAGATGGGATTAGAGATAAATATATATAGTTTAATCGAGAACTCAATCTACTAAAGTTTCACACTTGGTCTCCTTCATGATCTTATTTTGACTCATCCCCAGACCACTAGTCAGGTACAAATTAAACTGATCCTCTCCCTTTCGACTTTGAGCACTCATGCAATGGATGAGCGCGAGCAAGATACGTTAGCACTTAGGATGGCAAAGAGAGAAATGATGGGGAAGGAAGACAAAAAGGTGTGAAAGGCTCACATCAATGAGGACAATCATATGCGAGAGAAGGCCAAATGATAGATATGATGTGAGGAGTAGGGATTTCCATGCAACGGATGCACATATGAGCTAAGGTAAGCTCTCAATAGAACTAGTGGGGGTGCATCCAACTTGCTTTCTCATGAAGACCTAGAGCTCATTTGAGGAGGCTCATCCTTGGAATATGCAATCCAAGTTCTATAGTGAAAGCGTCCCCACATAGTTATGCATGAATGATAATCTCTATGGAGTACAAGTATAGCAATGGATTACGAGTGTGGATCTTTCAAAAGGAATACTAGTGTTCCCCCTTCTCTCTTTTTTTTTATTTTTTCTCTTTTTTGTATTTTGTGGGCTCTTTGGCTCTTTCTAATTATCTCTCATTTTTCTCTTTAGGATCTTTTGATTTGTCCTCTTTGGGATCTTTTCCTCGGTTAAGGGCAACACCCGATATTTTACAAGCATATAGAAGATCTTCACACTTTACAAGAAGTACCCAAACATATAGAATAATGAAAACTATCATGATGTATGCAAATGTATGCATCTGCCAGTGTAGCAGGATATGCAATGATACTAGCGCGTCATGTAGAAATAATAAGGGCAAATCCCAACTATCATGCGGCTCCTCAATCAAACAAAAGCATGTATGACATGAAGATCAAGTCATGTATGGTGGATGTTGCATGACAATGTATCTCGAAAAGGCTATGGAAATGCCTTGATAGGTAGGTATGGTTGCTGTTTTGAGGAAGATATAAGGAGGTTTATGATGACAGAGCGTATCGTTCCAAGGGTTTGGATGCAACGGCGAAGTATGTGCCAACTCTCGAGGTGAGAAAGAGAAATGCACGGTACCGAAGAGGCTAGCAAAATATAAGGAGGTGGAAGTGCCAACAATTGAATACTCGCATTAGTCCGAAGAACTCATGCACTTATTATCGGTAACTCTCTATCTAATCGGGAGGTTCACAAAGAGACGACTACCCCGAGGAGGAGTGTATGGGGGTTTGGTTATCCTTGCGCATCCTCGACCCATGGTACGTGAGGGTACTCTATATATTCCAACCCTTCCAGATGTTAGCGATCCATCTAGTAGCTAGAGTTCTCAACTAATTTATGTATTTTTTAAAATAAGAAGGATTGCCCAAAATACGACACCTATCACTAATAGGCTCAATCTCTAGTCACCTTGATGTCCAAACATTACTCTAATCAATACCTCAAAACTATTGCATGTTACTACTACACTTGTAATAGCAACCTTAATTACGTACTCATGCAAGACACACAACTCAGTGCAACAAGCAAACTATCTAAACAAGATAAACATGAAGGTTAAGAGAGTTCCTAGAACATCCGAAACAAAAGCTCTTAAAAAGAAAAGCATGAAAACAAAGAGCTAAACATGACAGTAGCTATGAAAAGATAAAGAACACACAAAAAAAGAAATATAGGGATGCAAGCCTATGTTGTGTTATACGATGGAGTGGAGCGTGTTTATCTCCCAAGAAATGAATGCTAGGATCCAACTTGTTATGAAAAGCAAGCAAAACTAAAATAAACTAAAAATTAAAGAGCGAGACGCTCCAAGTCTAGCACATAACATATGCAGCAATAAAAATATAGCATGGAGAAGGATGAACTGATGATTGTAGATGGAGAAGGGGATGCATGGGGGCATCCCCAAGCTTAGACGCTTGAGTCTCCTTGGATACTTCTTAGAAGTGCATTTGGGCATCTCTAAGCTTGAGCGCTTGACACTCCCAAATCTTCTTTCATCATCTTACTTTGCACACTTGAAAACTTCCTTCAAACGAAACTCATCATAAGTTGATTAGAGTGGTTAGTACCCATGATAAAATTATTTTTCTCTACTGTAAATAAAGATATTCTTGAAGACCCATATTTCTCAAGATTGCCAAAAAGTTTTTTCAAAGAAAAAGAAAGCTTAAGGTTTTCAAAATGAAGGAAAGGAAAAAACGTGGCAAAATCTGTGAAAAACAAACCAGCAGGTAGTAAATAATTTTTTGGGGTACTTCTGTAACTCAAATAAAAAAAATTCAGAATTGATGAACGAAAGCCAATTGTATGGATCACTCTGTCGAAAAAATTCAAATCAAAAAGATGATCTGGTTATTTTAGCCGAATTTTTCCGTCAAGGGGACATAATCTGTTTCTGGACAGCATGTCACAACTTTTGAACTATCTTGCAATCGGAGGCTAAAATTTGGCACAAAGTTTAGAAATAAAGATACAATGATGTTGCTACAGTAGTAACAAGCATCAATCACTACTGGAAACAAGTTCTTTACCATCTGTTTTTTCTTTGCCGACTGTTTTTCATCGGGGCGGATGGCAAAGAGATAATTTGCCGTCCGCTGACCTAAACACGGACGGCAAACAATAAACTGTCGGTATTTTAATTCTTTGCCGTCCGTTTTATAAAGGCAGGCGGCATAGAGAAGAATAGCGGACGGTAAACATTCGATCACGTGCACTAAGGTGCTTTGCCGTATGCTTTGGGTAGGCGGACGGTAAAGAAATCAGACGCAGTCGGCAAAGAGGCTAACCCCGTTAACCCCTAACGGGCTGTTCTAAAAAAAACCCCTAACGGGCTCACCCTCTCTCTCCCCCCACGAACGTCTCCCAAACCGCACCGCCCCTCGCCGCCGCCCCCAGCGCCGCCGCCCCTCGCCGCCAGCCGCCCCTCGTCGCCAACCCCACCACCGCCCCTTCCCATCCCTTCCCCTCCCCCTCCCCTCCTCACGGCGGCCCGAAAAGATCCGCCGCCGTCAAGGACCGCAGCGGCGACGAGCCCGACCACCGCCCCAGCTGCTGCAGTCTCTGTCCCTCGCCGGCGAGCCTCCATCTTCGCGGCCGCACTCAAGTACTCCTTCGCCGCGCTCCTGCTCTTCGTCCTCGTCGCGCTCCTCTGACTGTGAGTGAAGCTTGTTCCCTTCTTCTTCTCTGTACGCCCATGACTCCACCGCTGCATTGCACGTTCTTTGCAAAATATAAAATCTCTTTGCTAAGTACCCAGTGTGCTTTGCGGCAACGAATGCTTGTACAATTTTGAGAGTTTGAAGTACAAATGCAATAATTAATGTTGTACAACTTTCTTTCACCATGCCAACGCTAGTAGGTAGATGAGACAATCTTTGGCACACCACTCTTTCTAATGAATTTAGATAATTCACAAATGGTATATTATCCATGTATATGTTTGGAATAACTTATTGGAATTGTAATAAATAAAACACCAAGGGATCCTATCCTAGTTATAAATATAATTTGCGAAGAATAAAAGCCAATGCCTAGTTCTTTTATTTTGTTGTTTGAACCTGATTAGTGGATCACCATCCACTCTTCATAGGAACAATGGAGAAATATATATATTTAAAACTCTAAATGACCAAAGAGCAAGCTTAGCTGTCACCAGTTGAGCAAGCTACATGTTCATCGTTTCATCATCCTTGTCAATCTATTTTATGGTACTACACTCAATCCATCACCACACGATAATGGAACAGTTGGAACAGAGATATATGATGTAGAACCATAATTCTGTGTGGACTGCTTGATACAAAAATAATCCCACATCAACAGTACAATTCAGCCGGATAGTTTCTGCATAAATGTTACTGAAATAACCAATCGATGTAACATGCATGACTACCTGCTGCAAAGACATTGGCCATCCGTAGGCAGTCGGCAAAGAAGCTTGACACAGACTGTACAACCTGGGAGCACCGGCTAGCCATATGGTCACTTTGCCGACTGCAAGCAGTCGGCAAAGAAATGGGAGCAGGCTGAGGTGCTATATCTTTGCCGACCGCAGGAAGTCGGCAAAGCCTACCGTTAGATGTCTAACGGGACCGAGTGGATGGCGTTGCCGTCCAGATACTTTGCCGTCTGCTTGAGCTACGGGGCCGACGGAAACATTCTTTACCGTCCGTCGATTTGATGCGGACGGCAAAGAAGGTCTCTACCGGCCAAATCGGTGCCGAATTCTTTGCCGACCACTTGCGGTCGGCAAAGCCTTTGCCGACCGTCCTTGTGCCCTTTGCCGACTGCCATGGCGGTCGGTAAAGAACCTGTTTCCAGTAGTGAATACCACTAAAACTGAAAATAAAAACATCTTGGGTTGGCTCCCAACAAGAGCTTTCCTTTATGCCTTTTAGCTAGGCATGATACAAGGAGGAATAAAAAATCATCATAGTTATCAGAATTATAAAATCCTTCAAATGGTTCCTAAGAAGTTCATCCTTATTACTCTTAGGTAAGGGGTACGTACCTTTCGGCTTACCGCATAAGCGTATGTGTCCTTTACCTATATAAATGAAGCCTTTTACAGCTTGGAGGAAGTCCCTTCCAAGCACTATGTTTCCTTGGTTTGGCCCCATGATTAAGAAATCAACCATTCCACTCTTTTTAAAGAATGTAACTTGGATATCTTTTACCTTTCCCTGGATCTCAGAAATATCTCCATTAGCATGTTCAGGATGGGAAGACAAATTGTCCATCTTTGAGAGTTTTAAAGAGTCATAAAAAACTTTTGGCATTGTAGAAACCATGGATCCAATATCACAAAAAGCAAGGAAGTCTTGGTTAGAGCTGCTAATTCTAAAAAAGGCTCCCAATCATCATCTATCTCCAAAATATCCCTCTTATTGGGTTTGGGTTTCTCTACTTTTTCCAAATCTAGAGCATCCATTCTCTTTTCTATAGTAGCCAGTCTATCTATAACAGTATCAAAGCTACGATCATAAACAAAGTAACTAGATAGACCATGTATAATATCTAGAGCTCTAGCTTCATCACACTCTAAGAATTCTCCTTCAGCTATAATATCAAGAGTTTTACACCATTTAAAAATACCATGGTAAAAATTTCTAAGAACAATCCTTATAGGTATCCAAGGAATAATTCTCCTATGTGCATCAGAAATTCTGTCCTATGCCTTCTTCATATTTTCTCAATCCCTTTGATGGAAATCTAGAACTTCCGATTTCCTCAAAGCACCAAGTCCTAACATGCTTGACTAAACAGAAAGGATTACTAAAAGCAAGGTAAATAATTTTTTTGTGGTTTTTTTATAATGGACACTAAGATAAAAACGATAAGGCAAACTAACAAGACTAAAAATAAAAGATAAAATATAGTGTGCAACTCCCCTATCTTGAAGAGTGGAGTCCCCGGCAACGGCGCCAGAAATTATGCTTGATGGCACCGAAGTAGTGCTCCTCGTTGGCTACCCCAAGTAGAAGGTTGAGATGTAGCGTAGCAGCAAATTTCCCTTAGCAAAGATACCAAGGTTTAGAGTCAATCCAGTAGGACTCTTCTTAGCGGCTTCGTGCCCTTCGTTGGTGAGCCCCAAGTGAAAGGCGTGATGCAGTGCAGCAGCGAGTTTCCCTCGATGAAGATACCAAGGTTTGTCTCCCGTAGGACTCCGGATATGATAAGTAGGTGTCAGCGGCGCGACTGACGTGGACCTGCACACAGACACAGATAACTTTGTTCCCAACGAAGCTCAGAGAGGTTGTCAATCTCTCCGGTCTTGTTGTTCACAAAGGGTAAAACACTAGGGATAATGATAGCAAGTAAAAGCAGAAAAGTAAAGATAGCTTGGAAACAGTAATGAGGACATGGACCGGGATACGTGATGTTCGCTAGTGATGTCTCTCTCCCAAAAGACGATAAAACTGCTATGCGAGGTAAACAAATTACAGAAGGGCAATTGACAGGATTATGAACGCACCGCAATGCTAACTATGCTACAAAATAAAGGAAGAGGTTCAAAAGCACGGGCAGTACGCCAAAATAAGTAGACCGAAATCCATCTGCATCTACTACTAATCATCCACCTTGAGATATCTATCCAGAACATCTCGCTGGTATTAAGTTGCGAGCCCCACCCAAAGTGTAAACACAAAGCAACAGACAACTGCAATAAAAGAACTTTGTGTAAAGTAAACAATCCTTGTGACCGTGGTCACAAGCACCGTTGTTTTCCCCCTTGTGGCAACAGCACACTCCCTAGACTCATACTTCTGTCACTCAAGCATGTCATCGGGGGGGGGGGGCATGAACCCACAATCTAGCACAACGCTCCCTCTTGGAGTCACTACCTACTACTTGGCCAAAGCAATAAACAGCAACGGAGAACATGCAAGAATTACTTAGGAACAACAATATAAGAGATAAAAACCAAATATATTACTCTATCACAATCTGAACAAAATCTCATAATCCATCAGATTCGATCAAACTCAACATAGAAATTGCAGAAATATTACAAAGGTGCCTCGATCATGTAGGGCAGCTCACGAGGTCTAAATAATGAAGACCAAAGAGGGGAGGAGAACATCACATAGCTACTGATCACGGACCCATGGTCTAAAGAAAACTGCTCACAAGACATCCGGGAGCATCCATGGTGGAGAGGAGACTCCCGTAGGTCAATCCTCCCTCCGGCAGGGTGCCGGGAAGAGGTCTTCTGGTGCTCCCGATCTTGGAAGCGCGGCGGCGGCGGAACGGAGGCGAGTTCGCGGAATAGGGTTCTTCTTTTGGAGTTTTCCCGTGACGGGGGATAAATAGGCGAAACGGGGTAGCCAGAGGTGGGCCAGGGGCCCCAGGCGCCCATCTGGCACGGCCAGGGATGGGGCCCCCCTGGCTCTCCTCTGGCCCCTCCCGGGCTTTTCTCGAAGCTTCCGTCACGCCGATTTTTTATCTGAATTTTCCCGAATTTTTCTGGCACTTTTTATATGGGGGAAAACTGAAATAGAAAAACAGCAGAAAACAGGAACTGGCACTGGGGTGCACTGAGTTAATAGGTTAGTCAAAATATGATCAAAAGTGTATGCAAGTGTATCTAGATCATAGCAATATCACACAAATCATGCATGGAGCAAGCAGAAATTATAGATACATTTTGGACGTATCAACATCCCCAAGCTTAATTCCTGCTCGTCCTCGAGTAGGTAAATGATAACAAGCATAATTTCTGTGGTGACATGCTAGCAACCATAAAAGAACTTTGAACAGTAAAGCAATTAAGGTTTAGATATTAAATTCAAGTCACAACATGCAAGAGTCTATATTAGCATTGAAACAAGTAATAAAAGAACAAAAGGTGCAAGAGCTCTCGCTGTCCGTGACTCGAATGTCTCCAAATGGTGTTTGCGTGCAAGAAAAGGGATAGGGAATACGAGAAAAAGTATTTTTGTGTTGAGAACTCAATCTACTAAAGTGTCACACTTAGTCTTCTTTGGAATCTTATCTTGACTCGTCACCAGACCACTAGCTAGGTACAAGTCAATTTCATCCGCTCCTTTTCGATATTTTGAGCACTCATGCAATGGATGAGCGTAAGCACGAAAGTTGACACTTAGGATGACAAAGAGAGAAATATGGTGGAGGAGGAAGACAAAAAGGATGAGAAAGGCTCACATCAATGAGGAAAATCATAGGCAAGAGATGCCAAATGATAGATATGATGTGAGGAGTAGGGATTGCCATGCAACGAGTGTACATACGAGCTAGGAAGCTCTCCAAACTATATGTATAAAGGTCATCTCTATGGAGTACAAGGATATAAAGGTAGTACTAGTGTGGATCTCTCAAAAGGATAGTAGTGTTGCCCCTTTCTCTCTTTTTATTTCTTTTTCTCTTTTTTCTATATTTTTGTATTTTTTGGTGGCCTCAATAGCTCTTTCTATTTAACTCTCATTTGTCCTCTTTGGGATCTTTTAATGTGTCCACTTCGGGATCTTTTCCTCACTTAAGGGCAAGACTCTATTTTACAAGAAGGTAAAGGAGATCTTTCACACTTTACAAGGTACTCAAAATCATAAAGAAGAAGTAACTATCATGATGTATGCAATGTAAGCTTCTGCCAGTGTAGCAGGAACATGTATGTCATGAAGATCAAGTCACGAAGAGGTGGAAGTTGCATGGCAATGTAACTCAGAAAGGCTATGGAAATGCCTTGATAGGTAGGTATGGTGGCTGTTTTGAGGAAAGATAAAGGGAGGCTTATGATGAAAGAGCGTATCATGCCAAGGGTTTGGATGTACCGGTGAAGGTGGACACCAACTCTCGGAGTGAGAAGAAGGTAATGCACGGCACGGGAAAGGCTAGCAAAATATGGGAAGGTGGAAGTGTCAACTCTCAATACTTACATTAGTCCGAAGAACTCATGCACTTATTATCGGTAACTCTCAATCTAATGAGGAGTTTCAAAAAGAGACAAGTACCCCGAGGACGAGTGTATGGGGGTTTGGTTATCCTTGCGCATCCTCGACTCATGGTACGTGAGTGTTCTCTGATATTTGACTCCTCAGAAGAGTAGTGATCCATCTAGTAGCTAGAGTTCTCAACTAGTTTTGTAGGTTTTGAAAATAAACACGGATTTCCCAAAATACGACACCTATCAGTAATAGGCTAGAGCTCTTGACACCAAAAGTCCAAACATTACTCATAACAATACCTCAAAACTATTGCAAGCTACTACTAAAATTAAATAGCAACCTTAATCACCTACTTTCAAGACAAGACACAACTCAGTGCAACAACCAACTCTCCTTAACAAAATAACATGAAAACTAAAAAGAGTTCCAACAACAAACTAAGAAAAAGCCAAGGCTCTTGCTAAAGACAGACTAAGACTAAAACTAAACATGGCAGTAGCTATGAAAAGATAAAGAACACACAACAACAAAAGATAGTCATGAAGAATCCTATGATGTGTTCTAGATTTTGAAAGTGGAGCGTGTTTCTCTCCCACACAAAGTAAGAAGGGATCTAACTTTTTATGAACAGCAAGAAAATCTAAAGAAAACTAAAAACAAAACCTAAGAGCGAGACGCTCCAAGCATAGCACATAACACATGAAGTGATAAAAATATAGTGAGACGAAGGACGAACTGATGATTTGTTGATGGAGAAGGGGATGCACGGGGGCATCCCCAAGCTTAGACGCTTGAGTCTTCTTGAATATTTGTTGGGTATGCATGGGGTCATCCCCAAGCTTGAGCGCTTGACACTCCTGGATCTTCTTCCATCATCTTCCATCGCACACTTGAAAACTCCCTTCATACATAACTCATCATAAGCTGATTAGAGAGGTTAGTACCCTTTAATAAATAATTTTTCTCCACTGGATATAAAGATATTCTTGAAGAGCTACTGTTTCTCAAGAGTGCCAAAAAGTTTTTTGCAAAGAAAAAGCAAGCTTAAGGTTTGCAAAAGTTAGGAGAGATAAAACGTGGCAGAATCTGTGAAAAACAGAACAGCAGATAGTAAAGATTTTTTTAGGGGCACTTCTGCAACTCAAATAAAAAAACTCAGAACAGACAGAAGTTTCGCCATTGTATAGAGCATACTTTTTAAAAATTTCAGCTCAAAAAGATGAACTGGGATTTTTCTGTAATTTTTCTGGTCACGAGGACAGAATCCGTTTTCTGGACAGCATGTCACAACTTTTACTTCCCTTGCCGTAAGAGGCTATAACTTGGCACAAAGATGAAAAATAAAGATACAATGATGTTGCTACAGTAGTAACAAATATCAAGACACAACAAAAGCAAAAAAGAAAAACCTAAATTCGTTGCGGGCTTCCTCCCGAAAGCGCTTCTTTAAAGCCATTAGCTAGGCTTAAGGATTATAAAAGGTGCTCTCATAAGAATAAGAATTTGAAGCAAAAGAGAGCATCAAGAAGCAAATATGAAACACATTTAAGCCTAACCCACTTCCTATGCATAGGCATCTTGTAAGAAAATAAATCAAAGAAGCACAAAGTGACATGCATAGGAAGGTAGAACAAGAACAACTTCAAAACTTTCAACATGAAGAGAGGTGTTTTTGTAACATGGAAGTTTCTACAACCAAACTTTCCTCTCTCAAAGTAATTTTCAGTAGCATCATGAACAACATCAAGAATATAACTATCACATAAATCATGTTGTTCATGACCTACAAGCACACGTGTATTTTTTTCAGCACGGTTTTTAGGATGATAAGATAGTTGCAACCCATCACATTGAGCCTTGATAAGAGCATAGTTCTCCGGAATATGAATTGGAGATTTCAAAAGGATAATAGGAACATCAAGTGTGGGTGCAATAGAAACAATTTCATGCTTAACATGAGGAACTATAGCAAGTTCATCTCCGTAAGCATCATCCATAGTGGCATCACGGCCATAAGCATAGAAGGCGTCAACTTCATCAAAAAGGGATATTTCAAAAGAATCCATAGGATCATAACACTCATATAAGGTAAGAGTCAAAGAGTTACTCTCATTAGAAGGTAGACATGGATGGATCCATTCTTCCTCCTCTTGTTCATCACTTTCCTCCTCTTTTTCATCCAAGGAGCTTTCAGGTTCAGTAATTTCTTCCTCCATAGAGTCCTGCAAAACATTAGTCTCTTCCTTTGGAGGAGAGATTCTCTCAAGATGATCCGTAATATAATAATTTGCATCATAATTTTCCAAACAATAGTTAAGTATAGCAAGACTCTCAGATTTGTAAGGGGCGTCATCAATATTTTCAAGAAAAGAAGTAATTTCATAGGCACCCTTAAAAGCAACAAATTCTTCTATTTGTTCTGCATCATAAAAATCATAATTTCCCTTAGCATAAGAAGCTAAGGTTTCATCCTCATTGTACTCACATTGGAAAGCAAGGTGTTTGTGCCTCATAAAGCAACAAGATTCATCCCTGCAGAAAGATATATTATATATTAAGCACAAGTTTTTAGCATACTCATACGATTGATGTATGAGTCTCCATAAGTGTATCCCTTTTTGAGACAAGCGGTATTCCTTGTAATATTCTTGTTGATCCTCGGTGAATCCTCCATGCCAATAAGATCTAGTTTCAAAGAAGTTAGACATTGATTGGCAAGTAAGGAACTAGACATACTATATATATATATTTTTTGATTTTTGATAAAGGACACAAAGATAAAAACTGAAAGGTAAACTAACAAGACTAAAAAACAAAGGTAAAGGGTAGTGTGTGACTCCCCTATCTTAGCACTCGGAGTCCCCGGCAACGGCGCCAGAAATTCTCTTGCTTAGCGGCTTCGTGCCCTTCGTTGGTGAGCCCCAAGTGGAAGGCGTGATGCAGTGCAGCAGCAAGTTTCCCTCGGTGAAGATACCAAGGTTTGTCTCCCGTAGGACTCCGGATATGATGAGTAGGTGTCAGCGGCGCGACTGACGTGGACCTGCACACAGACACAAATAACTTTGTTCCCAATGAAGTTCAGAGAGGTTGTCAATCTCTCCGGTCTTGTTGTTCACAAAGGGTAAAACACAAGGGATAATGATAGCAAGTAAAAGCAGAAAAGTAAAGATAGCTTGGAAACAGTAATGGGGATATGGACCGGGATACGTGATGTTCGCTAGTGATGTCTCTCTCCCAAAAGACGATAAAACTGCTATGCGAGGTAAACAAATTACAGAAGGGCAATTGACAGGATTATGAACGCACCGCAATGCTAACTATGCTACAAAAGAAAGGAAGAGGTTCAAAAGAACGGGCAGTACGCCAAAATAAGTAGACCGAAATCCATCTGCATCTACTACTAATCATCCACCTTGAGATATCTATCCAGAACATCTCGCTGGTATTAAGTTGCGAGCCCCACCCAAAGTGTAAACCCAAAGCAACAGACAACTGCAATAAAAGAACTTTGCGTAAAGTAAACAATCCTTGTGACCGTGGTCACAAGCACCGTTGTTTTCCCCCTTGTGGCAACAGCACACTCCCTAGACTCATGTTTCTGTCACTCAAGCATGTCATCGGGGGGGGGGGGGCATGAACCCACAATCTAGCACAACGCTCCCTCTTGGAGTCACTACCTGCTACTTGGCCAAAGCAATAAACAGCAATGGAGAAATGCAAGAATTACTTAGGAACAACAATATAAGAGATAAAACCAAATTTATTACTCTATCACAATCTGAACAAAATCTCATAATCCATCAGATCCGATCAAACTCAACATAGCAATTGCAGAAATATTACAAAGGTGCCTCGATCATGTAGGGCAGCTCACGAGGTCTAAACAATGAAGATCAAAGAGGGGAGGAGAACATCACATAGATACTGATCACGGACCTATGGTCCAAGGAAAACTACTCACAAGACATATGGGGAGCATCCATGGTGGAGAGGAGACTCCCGGAGGTCAATCCTCCCTCCGGCAGGGTGCCGGGAAGAGGTCTTCTGGTGCTCCCGATCTTGGAAACGCGGCGGCGGCGGAACAGAGGCGAGTTCGCGGAATAGGGTTCTTCTTTTGGAGTTTTCCCGTGACGGGGGATAAATAGGCGAAAGGGGGCAGTCAGAGGTGGGCCAGGGGCCCCAGGCGCCCCCCCTGGCGCGGCCAGGGGTGGGGCCGCGTCGGGTGGCCGCCTGGCCCCTCTGGCTCCCCTCTGGTCCCTCCCGGGATTTTCTCGAAGCTTCCGTCACGCTGGTTTTTTATCTGAATTTCCTCGAATTTTTCTGGCACTTTTTATATAGGGGAAAACTGAAATAGAAAAACATCAGAAAACAGGAACTGGCACTGGGGTGCACTGAGTTAATAGGTTAGTCCAAATATGATCAAAAGTGTATGAAAGTGTATCTAGATCATAGCAATATCACACAAAACATGCATGGAGCAAGCAGAAATTATAGATATGTTTTGGACGTATCAGACTCCAACGACGACAAGTAGGTGGTTCGACAAGTGACGCGCCGTTTATGATAATCACTTGCTTTGCCTGGAACTGCACACAGATACAAATAACTTTGCTCCCAACGAGTACAGATGGCTTGTCAATCCCTCTGTCCTTGCCGTTTACAAAGGATCAAACGCAAAAGAGATAATGATAGTGGTAGTGATAATTGCAAAGTAAAGTAAATACGATAAATAAAGTGGAGGTGTAAACAATGGTGGAAATATGGACCGGGGACCCATGACGTTCACTAGTGATATCTCTCTCCCGAAAGACGATAAACAGCTAAGCTAGGTGAACAAATTACAGCTGGGCAATTGATAGAATTATAAATGCACCGCAATGGTAATTATGCTACTTGAAAGTAAGAGTGCTCAAAAGTATGGGAAGTACGCCAAGACAAGTAGACCAAAATCCATTTGAATCTACTACTAATCATCCACCTTGAGATATCTATCCAGAACATCTCGCTGGTATTAAGTTATGAGCCCCACCCAAAGTGTAAACTCAAAGCAACATACAATTGCATTAACAATCTATGCGTAAGGTAAAAAATCCTTGCAACCGCGGTTACAAGTGATACGTCTCAAACGTATCTACTTTTCCAAACACTTTTGCTATTGTTTTGCCCTCATTCATGTATGATTTGAACTAAACTAACCCGGACTGACGCTGTTTTCGGCAGAGCTTCCTGTATGGTTTTATTGTGTGCAGGAAAATGGATTTTTAGGTATCTCGGAAAATTTCCAGGAAAATTCATAAAAAATCCACGCACCCGAAGCTTCCACGGACCAAAAGTGGGGCCAAAGGGGCTCCAGGCGCCCTGCTGGCGCGGCCCCACCCCTGCCCGCGCCGGCTGGCCGCCTGGGGGCCTCCCCCTTCTCTGGTGCCCTACCGAGGCCCCTATTTATACCCGTGACGAGAAAACCCCAAAACAGAAGTCTCTTTTCCAGAACCCGCCGCGGAGCCGCCGCCACCCTCTGTTCTTCCTCGGGAGGGCTAATCTGGAGGCTGATTTGGCCTCCGGAGAGGGCAGATCGTCGCCATCGTCATCACCATCACCAATCCATCCTCCCTCCATGACTTCTCTTCACATGTGTGAGTAATTCCCTGCTGTAGGCAAAGGGGGTGGTAGAGATTGGATGGTTTGATCATGTAATAGTTTGTCAGATTGTTGGGGGCACTTCCGTGTCGCTGATTTTTTATATATTTTTCCTGGAATTTTTCTAGCACTTTAAGTAATGGGAAAACCTGAAATACAAGAACAGCAAAATACAGACACTGGCACTGGTTTGCACTGAGTTAATAGGTTAGTCCAAATATGATAAAAATGTATGAAAATGTATCGAAAGTATAGCAATATCACCCCAAACATGCATGGAGCAAGCATAAATTATAGAAACGGTTGGGATGTATCAGCGATCTAGGAGGCGAACGGGGGTTCCGTTGCGTGCCGGTGGCGTCGCCTCTGGTTCTTTCTCTCCGCCGCTCCGGTGGCAAGAGGGAGGGGGAACCTTGGGTCTGTCCGCTAGGCGGGTGCGTGGTAGGGTTAGTGTTGAGGGAGACGCTGCCGAGGCCATTGCGGTGGTGTCGCGACGGAATAAATCTCCCCGGGCTCCGTTCGCGGTCAGGCGAGGATTTGGTCTTCGTCTAGGAGCCAGCGGGGTGGGGGATCCCCGGATCTCGTCGAGGTCGCGGGCTATAGTGTCTGGAGGTCCATGGGCACTGGCCGGTTGGGTCCTCGGATGGGCGATGGATGCATGGAGACGAAGACCCTTCTTCTTCCTTGTCGTTATGATTTGCTGTTGATGTTCTACTCCTTCCTCTGTGCTGATGCTGGAGGGAGATCCTTCTTTGCCGGGGCGGATGGCCCGGCCGCGGTGCTAGACCGGTCGGATGACTCGAGTTCTTTTCCTTCTAGAAGAGATACTTTTCATGGTACTCGAAGCCAAAGATGGCGACTGCTGTTGCAGGTGTGTTGGATTGGTGTCCATGCCTTTCCAGCGGTGGTGTCATGGAAAGAGGAAGCAGCGTGGCGGCAATTGTACTGTAGTTGAAGATGATGACCTTCTGTGGCTGGTTGCAGATCTTTCTGTTGCAGGGGTCTTCTCTCAAGTTTCTGGTTAATGACACAGGGCTCCGAAGATCTTCTTGTGTTTTGGTTGTCTTAGGGCGTTCTAGGTGTTTATGGTCCTTTGTGTTTGCGTTTCAGTGTGCTTGTAAAGGTCAACAATTTTATATTTTTTTATGATTTGAATACAGAAAATCTTAAGAAAACATGAATAACAAGGAACAAGGTGCAGAGTCGACACCGGAGTCGGAAAAGAGAAAGAAGAGAAATGCATAAGTGCATAATGCTACATACAGCACCTCGTCTGCCCACGGATCCAGCGACGTGGCTGTGGTTGTGGACTCCTGCCGCCGTCAATTTGTGCGGCACCGGCCAGCCTGCCGATCACGCCGGCCTCGACGCCGACGCCGAACATGGCCACCTGACAGTAGCTGCGCCTACTGTTGCTCCTACTCCGGCATGAGCTTCAGCGTCGTGTGCCGCTGGACAAGGAGCTCCAGCGTGATCCGGCGCTTGCGCTGCCGAGAGCGACGATCTTAGCCACGCTGTCCTTCCGCATGACGACACACGAATTCCTCCCCGTCGTCGGCGTCGCAGCTGGTTGTTGCACAGCCGATACGCACAGCACAGTGAGCGTCAGCGCTGGCGCCAAGGATCGATCGGCACCCAGAGCCCCTCGCCCTCGGCCATCCTCCGCTCCGCAGACATGTCGGATCCGGCAAACATGACAGGGACAACATGTCCACACTGTCCGGCGACCGCTACCGGCTCCCGGTCTTTTCTTCGGCGACGACCGAAAGATGCGCACGCAAAGTGATCGACTAAATGATTATGAGGGGAAAAAATGAAGAAATCGAGGAGACAGAACAATATATAAGTGCCATTTGGCCAAAAATTCAGACCAGATATGACCGCACGTCGCTACAATTCGTAAGGGAGCTAGACGAACCGTTCACAAAGTTTAAGGAGCGCATTTTACTTGACTACTCGTTTCGATCCTCATCCTATTCCTATTCCTAATCCTGCCTAGGCCTGCAGGTGCACGACGGGCAACCTCTTCGGTTGCGGTAGCAGCTCCTACACAGATGCAAGTACCTACTTGCTGGCTCTAAGCAGTCCTCGCATCTCTCCTCGCCGTCGACGCTGCTGCTGCTGGCGTGCCGGTTGCTGTGAGACCGCCGCTGGCCGTCGTCGACGGAACGCTTCTTCTTGGGTGGCCGTACTGAGGAGCTGCCAGGAGGCTGTAGACCAAGAAACAATCAAAGCGTGGATGTCAGTTCACAGTAACCTGGGAACGAACCAACAATGCATCGGACTAAACTTGGAACACAAGGGACTTACGTCGTTGTTCGCGTTGCGCAGCTGCGGCGGATTGGTGACATCCTGCCGCCGGCTGCTGATCTGGGGTTGCTTCCCGGCGGCGGAACGCTCTTTCTTCTGTGCTTTGGAGGATCTCCCCGTCTGCTCCTGACCAAGAAACAAGCAAATTACAGCATCAACATGGCAGGAACTTTACAAGAAACCAGTACATTGGGGCAATTTGACAGACAAGCAACTTAATCCTTTTGCATTATGCTTGCGCTGCTGCTGCTGATCGGGTTTAGGGAGTACAGGTTGTGACTTGGGATCGCGTACCAGTTTGCCCAGCTGGTCAGCATCTAGAACGCGTCTCTCCTCGCCGGGGACGACCATGCTGCCGCCGCCGCCGATGTTGAGCCGGTTGTCCTGAGGCCGCCGCTGGCCGTCGTTGACGGAACGCTTCTTCTTGTATGGCCGTGGCGAGGAGCTTCCGTCAGGCTGTAGCGTAGACCAAGAAACAAGTAAAGCGTCAATATCACTTTCACAGCGCAGGAACTTGGGATCGGGATTGGGAACGAACTAATCCGTCGGACAAAATTTGGCACAAGAGGGACTTACGTCGTTGTTCTTCTTCTTGTCGCCCTGCCGGCGGCTGCCGCCTAGTTGGATGATCTGCGGCTGCTTGCCGGCAGCAACAATGCTCAAAGCCTGCAGAGCGAGAACAAGGAAATTGGACCGTCACAATCGCACTCGCAGGAACTTTAGGGAAGACAGCAATGCATCTAGGGTGCAAATTTTACAGACAAGCAAGAAGCAACTTACTCTGTTCGCGTTGGGCTGCTGCGGCGCCGGCTGATCGCGAACAAGTGGTGGTGGCTTTCTGAACTGATCCTTGGGTGGAAGCTTCTCAAGGATCATAATCTTTGGCTTAGGTGTCGGATTGAGGTTGATGGATCGCGGGTTTGCCGCAGGCGCGTCGGTGGCGCCCGACGCCGCGGCTGTTTGCGGACCGGCATCCATTCCCTGCGGGACGAAGCAAACATGGAACGGATGAAACTACTCTACGATTCGCAGGACGTTGCGACGATGGACGATCCAAAATCCCAATGCATATGACACGAGCGGAATGAACTTACGATCGCCGGCGCCGCGGCCGGAGGTAGCCCGTCTTGCTCCTGCATGGACTGGCGCCTCCGTATTCCAGGCGAGCCGCTCCCCGGCGCAACCGCCCCGTTGCTCTGCGACCACCGACCAATAACGACGGCGTAAAGAAGTAGCGGGAGAATCTTGATTTCTTTCATTCCTCGTCTCAAGGAAGAGGATTAGCCAGTCACCTCGCCCTGTGCCGTCGACGAGGTCGTCGCCGGAACCTGGCGACCTGCTGAGCGGCCTGATGAGGCCCCCACCGTCGTCGACTTCGGGCCCGCTCGCCGCTTGGACGTCCCGTCCTCGTCACCCTGGCCCTGCTGCTTCTTTCCTCCCGTCATCGTCCTCCCTCCCGCAGCTCTTCTCTTCTCTTCTCTCTCTCTCTCTCTCTCTCTCTCTCTCTCTCTCTCTCTCTCTCTCTCTCTCTCGTCTGTCTTGTGGAGTCTTGGAGACGCGAGCGAGGGTACGTGTTAGAGGGATTCTGCGCGAGGTAGAAGAAGACTGGGAAGGGGGCGGAGGGGAGGGGAATTTATAGGACGGTGGACGAGGTGATATGTGCTTTGTTACAGAGTTACAGTCGTGGGCTAAGCAACGGGATTATACCGCTAGTCATTCACCCATCATTAAGGGACTCCCAATCCCAATGCTAGTATCTTAGCACGATATCATAGTCATTTTGCTTATGTGGCATAGCACTTAATGAATAAAGAGAGTGAGGTTGTATCTTACACGTGGCCATATGCAAAAAGCATTGTTAAATCAATCACATGTATGCATGACATCAAAATCATTAAATAAGATACAACCCATAAGAAACAATGCATTATGGTGGTTGTATCTTATGTTTTTATTGCTTCTATGATACTGTGCTAAGATACAATGCATTGAGAGAGCCCTAAGGTCGGCGGCGCGGGAGGTAAATAGTTGGTTACAGATGTGGGGTCCACGGAATCCTCCAAGATCGCCACTGCGCGGCGACATGGCCACCCAAGGCCGCACCATGAACCGGGCCGCGCGAGGAGAATGCGGCGACCCAACTCGTCGTCGACGCGACCACCATCCACCGCGCCAGGAGAAGAGCGCTCAGCGGCCGGCGGCCGCGACAAGCCGTCGATTCCGCTGCCCAACATCCACAGCCTCCACATACGCCATGTATGCAACACCGTGGAGCTGTGTGCTTGCTGCGCCTGCGAGGCGTTTTGTTAGTGGCTATTCGTATGTTACTCTGCTTCATGAGAAACCACACAATAACTGCAACACGATCCATGCTGCAGTGAGTGGTTGCAACATGATTTGTGTTGCAAGCCGTAACCAAATTAATGTTCGTGTTACGACATAATTCAAAAATGGTTGCAACACGATCTCGCAACATAGTTCATGTTGCAATGAATGACCAAAGCACACGTCACGTAAATTGGAGATGGCCGCAACACGGTCCATGTTGTGATGAATGACCACAACATTATCTATGTTAGCATGACCTAACAATATAGACGTCGAACGGTTATCGATCCGGTCGATTTTGATAAAAGATCCACCGGGTGACGCGTAGCGTCCCCCTTTCTTCTTTGTGCGTTGTTTGGTACTCCTAAACGATCTCACTAGCTCCCTTCTCCCTCTCGCTGCTACATTGTTTCTCTCAACTTAGGTAGTCACGCACGCTTGTAACATCCCAAATCGAACATGAAAAAACTTCCATGGCGCCGTCATTCTTCTCCTTCCCCTAGTTGGAGTGTAGTTGCCCTCTAACCGCATGGTCCATGGCATGTCGCCGGCAACCGGCATGCTCTCACATAGGAGTTCCGCTGAAGCATGGTTCTGGCCCAGTTTGGTTAGTTTGGTCTAATCGAAGACCAGGCCAAAAATTTCGGTGGACCAAACCTTCAGTTCCTACAAATGCTCACATCATCCCCCCCCCCCCCCACCCCGTTCAAAAAAAATACAAATGCTCACAGCAATTTGGTCATGATTTTTGAAGAACTGAAATACTTAAAAACCGACGAAACCAAATCGATAAAATCGAGATAACCGAATGTCCACTCCTATATACAACTGAGACACTTGGGGGATACCCATAGGATGTAGGTGCCTCCCTAGGCACCCCTGTAAGGTGGTGCCTACACCAGGCAGGCACCTAGATCCTATGGGCTCCCTGATGGTGGTCTTTGGCTCCTTGGTTTTCTTTCGGCACAAAAACACCTCATCAATTTTATTTTACTTTTTCATGAGATTTTTTGTGGTGATTTCCTGAAATTCTAAAAACTTGGAATTGGCACTAGGCATTTAATTAATATGTTAATCCAATAAAAAATATGCCCAAAATATATAAAAAAATAACAATATAGCAAGAATCATACAAAAATTGAAGATACTTTTACAATGAATCATAGAGTAGAAATATAAAATTAATTATGAATAAGGAAATGTAATAGCGATAATTTTATTATTATCTCTAAGGAATATTTTCAACACTGCATAAAAATGAGCAAAAAACATGCTAGCTATTTTTTTTCCTAAGAATCAAACGTACATCTGGGATGAGTATTTAACCATGTTTCGGCTTTGGTAATTAGCGTCTGATCAAATAGCTTTACTTTCATTTCAACTTAAGTGAATGCATTCAAATTTTTTATAAAATATGTATTTCATCAAGAAGATGCACATGTCGGTACAAATCCTTTATAAAATTGAAGATACCTGTAAATTTTTAACTTAGCAGCAGCCGACTAAACTGGACCAATTTTGTAAGTTTTATGATTTGGTCATGGGCCTATAGATGTGAAAAAATAGCCAATCCTGAGACCTTTATTGTCGTAATTTGATACAAATGTTCAAACGTTGCCAGGATTGTTTATGTTGAATATACGTTGTATACGCATTGTATAGGCATTGGGCTCATGTACTTACCGTCGGCCTCCTCTCGTCTTGTACATGTATTTTTGGGAGCCAAGTAGAGGCTGACGCCCTTGTACCGCGTGGCAATACGGGACAAGTCAAGAGTGCAGTTTTTCAGTTTAATGCGAAGTATTCGGATACATATGTTGAAAAGGCGAAGGCGTTAGATCCAACATCAAGTGCTTTTGCACCTGATGACAACCTTCACTCTTCGACTTTGGCTACTGATCTTGGGTTCCAGGGGATAAAAAGGAATGTCATCCTAAACTCACCAAGCAAAGTTGGAGGTGAGAATCGGGACCCCAAGAAGATAAAATTGGAGATGAAAACATGACAGTTGAATCTGATGATTTAGCGGAGGCTGGGAACCAGCCCCGCCAGGATCAATGAATACCCTATCCTGGAACTGTCGGGGGCTTGGGAACCCCGAGACAGTTCGCGAGCTTCGCAGCATAGTGAAGCAAGAAGGGCCCTCCCTTCTCTTTGTGACGGAGACAAACATTAGGGGTAGAAGAGTGGAAGATCTGAAACATTCTCTCGGTTTTGCCGTCTGTTTTTGTGTCGACAGTGTAGGACTTAGTGGAGGCATTGGTTTGTTCTCGTCCAAGGATGTCACTGTCGAGCTAAAGAATTTTAGTGGTTGTCATATTGACGTTAAAGTACAATCTAAGGGAAACAACTCACCTGAATGGTGGTTCACTGGGTTTTACGGGGCACCTCGAGCTGAAGATCGCCATCATAGCTGGAGGTTTCTGCGTACGTTGTTTGCAATACCGCATGGTGCATGGTTATGTGTTGGATATTTCAACGAAATCTTGTTCGGAACGGAACACTTTAGCAAATCGGTTAGACTGGAAAGTCAAATGAGAGCATTCCGAGAGGTTATCGATGACATATGTCTGCAAGACCTGGGCTGGTCGGGTATCCCATTTACCTGGGACAATCGTCAGTCGGGGGACGCCAATGTGAAGGCCCGTCTTGACAGGGCCTTTGCAAACGAAGAGTTCCGGCAATAGTATGTCCACACACGGGTTCGGCATCTCAGCTCCACTGAATCCGATCATTGTTATGTTGCACTGGAAGCTCGAGAATCCATGATCGAACTCTCGTTCCAAAAGACCTTTAAGATATGAAAATGTTTGGCAAACACATGTAGACTATGACCAGCTTATCCGGAAGTCGTGGATGGAACATCAGAGAGAGTTTCTCAATCCCTCAAGCATTTGCAAGGGGTTTTGGAGCCGTGGGGAACCCGAGAATTTGGGTGCCTCACCCGCAAAGTTCGTCAACTCCACAAGAAATTGCACCGCATCCGAGCAACATCTATGGGGACTGGTCCATCTGAGGAGGAGCGTTGCATTATTAAGAGACTACGTGAAGCTCTTCATCAAGAAGAAATCTGGATGCGGCAACGCTCTCGGGTGCCATGGCTCCGGGAAGGTGATCGTAACACGAGCTACTTTCGTGCCCAAGCTGAACAAAGACGGCGAATGAATAAAATCGATAGACTCCGCCGTGCAGATGGGACTGCATGTGCTAGTGAGAGTGAAGATAGGGCAGAAATTCAAAACTTCTATAATCAGCTATACACCTCTCAAGGGTATACTGAAGTTGCTCCTCTTCTTCAATATGTGCCTGTCAAGGTGTCCACGGCAATGAATGAGGCACTGGATAGACCTTTCGAGGCAGGTGAGGTTCAGACGGCGCTCTTTCAAATGGCTTCGTCTAAGTCCCCCGGCGTCGATGGTTTTACTGCAGGTTTCTACCAACGCCATTAGGATTTTCTCGAGAATGATATAACCCACGCGGTGTTGGATTTTCTGAATGGAGGTGAACTACCAGCTGGGCTGAATGATACTTCTATCACCCTTATCCCAAAGGTTCGACACCCCCAGTCTATCATGCAATATCGGCCTATTGCGCTATGCCCAGTTTTGTACAAAATTGGGGAAAAACGCTCATCAATCGTATGTGTGAGCACATGGGTGACATTGTTAGTGAGGAACAAAGTGCTTTCATCCCAGGTCGCCTTATCACTGAAAATGTCCTCGTTGCGTACGAAAGTGTTCATACCTTGCGAAGGAGAAAGAAAGGCAAGAATTATGCATGTGTTGTCAAACTTGACATGATGAAATCTTATGACCGAGTAGAATGGCACTTTTTGGAGGCGATTCTTCTCAGACTGGGCTTCAGCACGCCTTTTGTTCGACTAGTTATGAAGTGTGTCTCATCAGTTCGTTCTACGATCAAGATGAATGGTGATCAGCTGCCCTTTTTCACGCCGACAAGAGGGCTGCGACAAGGTGACCCGATGTCACCCTATCTGTTTCTCCTTTGTGCCGAGGGCTTCTCATGCTTGTTGAAATATTACGGAGGTGGATATATTGACCGGGGAGTTAGAGTGAGCTACAAATCTCCCTGGGTCAGTCACCTGCTATTTGCCGATGATAGTTTGATCTTCATTGCCGCAAAGACTGAGAGTGCGACTCGTCTAAATGAGATTCTACAACTATATGGCTCTTGCTCGGGGCAGTGTGTTAACAGAGAAAAGAGCTATATTTACTTCAGCGTCAACACACCACAATCGGTGAGACATTGACTGAAAAACAATCTGGATATTCAAGTGGAAGCGTTCAGCGAGAGGTATCTCGGCCTCCCTACAGCTGTTGGGCGTATTTCCAGTGGGACATTTGATCATATGGGAGAAAGAGTTCGAAGCAAGGTTCAAGGCTGGTCCGAGAAATTTTTTGCCTGTGTAGGCCGGGAGATTCTTCTGAAATCAGTAGTGCTAGCAGTCCCGACGTACAGTATGAGCACGTTTCTGCTGACCAAGAAAGTTTGTAAGAGTATAACTTCCCCGATGGCTATTTCTGGGGTAGTTCTCTTGACAAAAAGGCGATGCATTGGGTCCCTTGGAAAGACCTAGCTACGGCTAAATGTAATGGGGGGATGGGATTCAGGGACCTACACCGGTTCAATCTCTCCCTATTGGGCAAACAAGGCTGGAGGCTTCTGATGGCACCTGAATCACTATGTTCAAGAGGTTTGAAAGGCCGATATTTTCCAAATACGGATTTCTTACAAGCACAGGCACCCAGGTCGTCCTCAGCGACTTGGTGGGCAATCATAGCAGGTCGTGCTGCTCTCAAGGCAGGCCTCATCAAGCGAGTTGGTTCGGGAACCTCTATCGACGCATGGACAGAGAAGTGGATCCCGGGAACAATTTCCATGAAGCCGATGTTCAAACTGCCAAACACAATCATAGAAAAGGTCTCGGACCTTATTGATGTGGACACGGCCTCTTGGAACCAGCAACTGGTTCGGGATAATTTTATCACACCTGATGCTGAAGCCAATCTTAACATTCCTCTCCGTCTTGGTGGAGGGAATGATTTCTATGCATGGGCGTTTGAGAGATCTGGCAAGTACTCGGTCAAAACGGTGTACCGTACTCTGATGACTCAACAGGAGCGCATTGCGCAAGAGGAAGGGACGGCTACCGACACCTCATCGACAGAACGAGAAGTATGGCCAGGACTTTGGAAACTCAAAGTGGTTCCCAAAGTGTGTGTCTTCTAGTGGAGAGTCATGCGTGGCATTCTACCAGATGAGGTGACACTAAAGAGGAGACACATAGCAAACATAAGCAGATGCAATATCTGTTTGGCTAAGGATGAAAATTTGCAACATGCATTGATGCTCTGTTCTTACGCAAAGAAATTCTGGGAAGAAGCAGCCGCTTGGTTTGATATCAAGCTACTGTGACGCTCGAGCTAAAGTGATTACAATCATGTGGACGATCTGGCACTCACGCAATCGCCTCAAACATGAGCGTGAGGGATTGGATCCTGTGATTTCCATGAAGCAAGTAAGAGAGGCGTTGGCACTCTTGGAGCTGCCTTCAAATGCCATGAAAGTCTTACCAGGACATGGGTGGCGGCCACCAGAAACGGACGTGATCAAGATCAACACCGATGGTGGCCTGAACTTTGATGATAGCTGCGGTGGTGCTGGTGGAGTGGCTCGGTCGAGCTCCAAATTTCTTGGAGCCTGGTGCAAGCCACAACCGGGGATCTCTGACCCCCTTATTGCTGAAGCTTTATCAATGCGTGAAGGTGCAAGGTTTGCGAATCTTCGTGGCTTCTCACATGTGATAATAGAAGTGGACTGCCTGGAGTTGGTGACACTCTCGAACACTCGCCACAATTCTCGCTCAGTTGTGGCACCTATCCTTATTGAGATTGGAGAGATAGTTAGAAACTTTTTATACTTTGATGTTCAACATGTACTTAGAACCGCGCATCTCTGTGCTAAGCGTGCTTGCACTTTGACGGTAACGGAAAGTTGGATGGATGAGACTCCTAGCTTCCTGGTGACTAGCCTGTTGGCTGATTGTCTTTCGTTTGAATAAAGCTCTTGAATTACCCCGCAAAAAAAAACCTATATAAATGCACCAGCACATATACAATCAATCACAATATGCAAACCCTAACTTACATGCTATCATTTGCTCGCGATCCTAAATCGCTTCCGCCCATCCTAGCCGCCGCCCCTTGTCGCAGCTGCTGCTCCTAACCTAGCCGTCGCCGCAACCGACCGCCCGCCGCCATCTCCACCCCACCGCGCCGCAGCCCTCCCTGCAGCCGCCGCACCACCACTGCCGCCGCTGCCCTCCCACGACGCCGCACCAAAATCATCCTGTACTGCTCCTCTCTTTCAATTCATCCATCCCCGTAGCTAGCTATTTTCTTTCAATCCATCCATCCCACGTAGCTACTGCTTTCTTTTTGCACTAAATCATCCCGTACGTACCACCTCTTTCCATCCATCCATCCCGTACAGCTGCACCTTCGCCTAGCCGCCGCCATCCAGGCTGCCGCTGCCACTTTCGCTCGCGTCGTGTCGTCGACCGATCGTGCCGCTGCAGCTCGCTCCGAGCCGCGCCGCGATCCGTGATCCTCAATGCCGCTGTAGGTCCGTACTGAGCCGTGCCACCCAGGCCGCTGCCGCCGTCGCTCCCGGGCCGCCGCGGCGATGCAAGGAGATCACGAACGGTGGCGTTGTAAATTCTTTCCCGTTGTCGGTTTGAAGGGCAAGAATGGGACGATCAAACTGGGTGAAAACGTAGGAGTAGAAAGCAGTGAGTGTGGTGAAGGCATCACACGACACCATATTTCGCATAACTTGTCCCTATACCTCCCAACAGAATGATCGCGCCGAGTGCATTCTCCGTTCCCTTAATGATTGTGTACGCACCCTTCTTTTTCATGCCCACATCCCCTCCTAGGTTTTGGCCCGATGCACTCGCCACCGCCACTCTCCTCCTCAACATCCGTCCATCTTGTATCCGTTGGAACTACGCCCCTCACCACTGTGACGCCCCCAAAATCAAGCCGTGTACAGTAATCATACACGCAAGGTACACGATCGAGATCAAGGACTCACGGTGAGATATCACAACACAACTATAAAAATAAAAATAATACAAGCTGTTTAATAAAGCCAGGGGCCACGAGGGCTCGAATACAACAGCTCGAGAGCACAAAGTTAGCGGAAGCAATAATATCTGAGTATAGACACAAGGTAAACATGATCTGCCTTAAGAAGGCTAGCACAAAAATAACAACGATCGAAAAGGCGAGGCCTCCTGCCTGGGAACCTCCGAACTACTCCTGGTCAACGGGGAACTCGACGTCATAGAAGGCATCGGGGATCTTCACATTGCGGTGGTCGGCATCGGGGATCTCCTGCTCTTGGGCTCGACTGCAGCGGTCGATCAGGCAAAACAAAAAAGGGGGAAAAGCAAGGGTGGGTATCTAGCATACCCGCGAGTCTTACGCCTGCTATCAAGCATTTATGCATTTGTATCAAATGGAAAGGGGAGGCTATATATAGTGGACTAAAAGGTAGAAAGTCAGAATAAGGATGAGAAGCTAGGCCTATCGAAGACTAGCATCTTTCGACGAGTCTTGCAGCATGAGAAAAGAACAACCAACAGTTCAATATAAAGCATAAAGTAACAATGCAGCAGAAGTTGTTGCAGCATTGTATAATAGTAAGTTGTATTAGATAACAATTACCAATGCCTCCGAGAATCCTTCCTCGACTTCCCTGCGAGGAAGAAAACCCGAAACCAAACAGTTTAGTAGTAGTAGTAATTTGTAGTAGTAGTTTGTAGTAGTAGAGTCTGGCTTCAGCATAAAGCGTCCTGTTTGTTGGGTCTCGCAGCAGAAAACAATAATTTTTCTAACAAGATCTATCTAGTTGTAATGCCTTAACGGAAAGGCTTGCGGAAAGATACCTCGGGGTTGATGGCTTCTCGCCCCTTCGTTGGTTTCCCCAAGTGTAAGGTTGAGATCTAGTGCAGCAGCAGTTTTCCCTCGGTGAAGATACCAAGGTTTGTCTCCAGCAGGACTCCAGAGATGATAAGTAGGTGTCAGCGGCGCAACTGAAGTGGACCTGCACACAGACACAGATAACTTTGTTCCCAACGAAGTTCAGAGAGGTTGTCAATCTCTCCGGTCTTGTTGTTTACAAAGGATAAAATGCAAGGGATAATGATAGCAAATAAAAGCGGTAAAGTAAATGTAGAATGGAAACAGTGATAAGGATATGGACCGGGATACGTGATGTTCTCTAGTGATGTCTCTCTCCAAAAAGACGATAAAATTGCTATGCGAGGTAAACAAATTACAGAAAGGCAATTGACAGGATTATGAACGCACCGCAATGCTAACTATGCTACAAAAGAAAGGAAGAGGTTCAAAAGCATGGGCAGTACGCCAAAGTAAGTAGACTGAAATCCATCTGCATCTACTACTAATCATCCACCTTGAGATATCTATCCAGAACATCTCGCTGGTATTAAGTTGCGAGCCCCACCCAAAGTGTAAACCCAAAGCAACAGACAACTGCATTAAAAAGAACTCTGCGTAAAGTAAACAATCCTTGTAACCGTGGTTACAAGCACCGTCGTTTTCCCCCTTGTGGCAACAGCACATCCCCTAGACTCATGTTTCTGTCACTCAAGCATGTCATCGGGGAGGCATGAACCCACAATCTGGCACAACGCTCCCTCTTGGAGTCACTACCTACTACTTGGCCAAAGCAATAAACAGCAACGGAGAACATGCAAGAATTACTTAGGAACAAAAAATATAAAAGATAGAAACCAAATATATTACTCTATCACAATCTGAACATAATCTCATAATCCATCAGATCCGATCAAACTCAACATAGCAATAGCAGAAATATTACAAAGGTGCCTCGATCATGTAGGGCAGCTCACGAGGTCTAAACAATGAAGATCAAAGAGGGGAGAAGAACATCACATAGCTACTGATCACGGACCCATGGTCTAAGGAAAACTACTCACGGGACATCCGGGAGCATCCATGGTGGAGAGGAGACTCCCGGAGGTCAATCCTCCCTCCGGCAGGGTGCCGGGAAGAGGTCTTCTGGTGCTCCCGATCTTGGAAGCGCGGCGGCGGTGGAACAGAGGCGAGTTCGCGGAATAGGGTTCTGCTTCTGGAGTTTTCCCGTGACGGGGGATAAATAGGCGAAAGGGGGCAGCCAGAGGTGGGCCAGGGGCCCCAGGCGCCCCCCGTGGCGCGGCCAGTGGTGGTGCCGCGCCGGGTGGCCGCCTGCCCCCCCCCTTAGCCCCCCTCTGGCCCCTTCCGGGCTCTTCTGGAAGCTTCCTGTATGCTGATTTTTTTCTGTATTTTTCCCGGAATTTTTCTGGCATTTTTTATATGGGGGAAAACTGAAATAGAAAAACAGCAGAAAACAGGAACTGGAACTGGGGTGCACTGAGTTAATAGGTTAGTCCAAATATGATCAAAAGTGTATGAACGTGTATCTAGATCATAGCAATATCACACAAAACATGCATGGAGCAAGCAGAAATTATAGATACGTTTTGGACGTATCAACATCCCCAAGCTTAATTCCTGCTCGTCCTCGAGTATGTAAATGATAACAACATAATTTCTGTGGTGACATGCTAGCAACCATAAAAGAACTTTGAAAAGTAAAGCAATCTAGGTTAGAGATTCAAATCAAGTCATAACATGCAAGAGTCTATATTAGCATTGAAACAAGTAACAAAATAACATTAGGTGCAAGAGCTCTCGCTGTCCGTGACTCGAATGTCTCCAAATGGTGTTTGCGTGCAAGAAAGGGGATAGGGAATACGAGAAAAAGTATTTTTGTGTTGAGAACTCAATCTACTAAAGTGTTATACTTGGTCTTCTTTGGAATCTTATCTTGACTCGTCCCCAGACCACTAGCCAGGTACAAGTCAATTTGATCCACTCCTTTTCGATATTTCGAGCACTCATGCAATGGATGAGCGTAGGCACGAGAGTTGACACTTAGGATGGCAAAGAGATAATATGGTGGAGAAGGAAGACAAAAAGGATGAGAAAGACTCACATCAATGAGGACAATCATAAGCAAGAGATGCCAAATGATAGATATGATGTGAGGAGTAGGGATTGCCATGCAACGGATGCACATACGAGCTAAGAAGCTCTCCAATAGCTATATGCATAACGATCATCTCTATGGAGTACAAGGATATAGAGGGAGTACTAGTGTGGATCTCTCAAAAGGATAGTAGTGTTGCCCCTTTCTCTCTTTTTATTTCTTTTTCTCTTTTTCTATTTATTTTTATTTTTTTGTGACCTCAATGGCTCTTTCTATTTAACTCTCATTTTTCCTCTTTGGGATCTTTTAATGTGTCCACTTTGGGATCTTTTTCTCACTTAAGGGCAACACTCTATTTTACAAGAAGGTAAAGGAGATCTTTCACACTTTACAAGGTACTCAAAAACATAAAGAAGATATAACTATCATGAAGTATGCAATGTATGCCTCTGTCAGTGTAGCAGGAACATGTATGACATGAATATCAAGTCATGAAGAGGTGGAAGTTGCATGGCAATGTAACTCGGAAAGGCTATGGAAATGCCTTGATAGGTAGGTATGGTGGCTGTTTTGAGGAAAGATATAGGGAGGCTTATGATGACAGAGCGTATCATGCCAAGGGTTTGGATGTACCGGCGAAGGTGGACACCAACTCTCGGAGTGAGAAGAAGGCAATGCACGGCACAGGAGAGGCTAGAAAAATATGGGAAGGTGGAAGTGTCAACTCTCAATACTTACATTAGTCCGAAGAACTCATGCACTTACTATCGGTAACTCTCAATCTAATAAGGAGGTTCACAAAGAGACAAGTACCCCGAGGAGGAGTGTACGGGGGTTTGGTTATCCTTGCGCATCCTCGACTCATGGTACGTGAGTGTTCTCTGATATTCGACTCCTCATAAGAGTAGTGATCCATCTAGTAGCTAGAGTTCTCAACTAGTTTTGTAGGTTTTTGAAAATAAACACGGATTGCCCAAAATACGACACCTATCACTAATAGGCTAGAGCTCTTGACACCAAAAGTTCAAACATTACTCACATCAATACCTCAAAACCACTGCAAGCTACTACTAAAATTAAATAGCAACCTCAAGTACCTACTTCTCAAAACAAGACAGAACTCAGTGCAACAACCAACTCTCTTTAACAATATAAACATGAAAACTAAAAAGATTTCCAGAAACAAACTAAACAAAAGTCAAGGCTCTTGCTAAAGACAAACTAAGACTAAAACTAAACATGGCAGTAGCTATGAAAAGATAAAGAACACACAACAGCAAAAAGATAGGCAGGAAAAATCCTATGATGTGTTCTAAATTTTGAAAGTGGAGCGTGTTTCTCTCCCACACAAAGTAAGAAAGGATCTAACTTGTTATGAACAGCAAGCAAAGCTAAAGAAAACTAAAAACAAAACCTAAGAGCTAGACGCTCCAAGCATAGCACATTACACATGAAGTGATAAAAATATAGTGAGACGAAGGACGAACTGATGATTTGTTGATGGAGAAGGGGATGCACGGGGGCATCCCCAAGCTTAGACGTTTGATTCTCCTTGAATATTTGTTGGGGATGCATGGGGGAATCCCCAAGCTTGAGCGCTTGACACTCATGGATCTTCTTTAATCATCTTCCATCGCACACTTGAAAACTCCCTTCATACATAACTCATCATAAGCTGATTAGAGAGGTTAGTACCCTTAATAAATAATTTTTCTCCACTGGATATAAAGATATTCTTGAAGATCTAGATTATAGCAATATCACACAAAACATGCATGGAGTAAGCAGAAATTATCGATACGTTTTGGACGTATCAACATCCCCAAGCTTAATTCTTGCTCGTCCTCGAGTAGGTAAATGATAACAAGCATAATTTCTATGGTGACATGCTAGCAACCATAAAAGAACTTTTAAAAGTAAAACAATCAAGGTTACAGATTCAATTCAAGTCATAACATGCAAGAGTCTATATTAGCATTGAAACAAGTAACAAAAGAACAAAAGGTGAAACAGGTCTTGCTGTCCGTGACTCGAATGTCTCCAAATGGTGTTTGCGTGAAAGAAAGGGGATAGGGAATGCGAGAAAAAAGTATTTTTGTTGAGAACTCAATCTACTAAGGTGTCACACTTGGTCTTCTTTGGAATCTTATCTTGACTCGTCCCCAGACCACTAGCCAGGTACAAGTCAATTTGATCCACTCCTTTTCGATATTTTGAGCACTCATGCAATGGATGAGCGTAAACACGAAAGTTGACACTTAAGATGACAAAGAGAGAAATATGGTGGAGGAGGAAGACAAAAAGGATGAGAAAGGCTCACATCAATGAGGACAATCATAGGCAAGAGATGCCAAATGATAGATATGATGTGAGGAGTAGGGATTGCCATGCAACGGGTGCACATACGAGCTAGGAAGCTCTCCAAACTATATGTATAAAGATCATCTCTATGGAGTACAAGGATATAAAGGGAGTACTAGTGTGGATCTCTCAAAAGGATAGTAGTGTTGCCCCTTTCTCTCTTTTTATTTATTTTTCTCTTTTTTCTATTTTTATTTTATTTTTTTGTGGCCTCAATGGCTCTTTCTATTTAACTCTCATTTGTCCTCTTTGGGATCTTTTAATGTGTCCACTTCGGGATCTTTTCCTCACTTAAGGGAAACACTCTATTTTACAAGAAGGTAAAGGAGATCTTTCACACTTTACAAGGTACTCAAAATCATAAAGAAGATGTAACTATCATGATGTATGCAATGTATGTCTCTGCCAGTGTATCAGGAACATGTATGGCATGAAGATCAAGTCATGAAGATGTGGAAGTTGCATGGCAATGTAACTTGGAAAGGCTATGGAGATGCCTTGATAGGTAGGTATGGTGGCTGTTTTGAGGAAAGATAAAGGGAGGCTTATGATGACAGAGCGTATCATGCCAAGGGTTTTGGATGTACCGGCGAAGGTGGACACCAACTCTCGGAGTGAGAAGAAGGTAATGCACGGCACGGGAAAGGCTAGCAAAATATGGGAAGGTGGAAGTGTCAACTCTCAATACTTACATTAGTCCGAAGAACTCATGCACTTATTATCGGTAACTCTCAATCTAATGAGGAGGTTCACAAAGAGACAAGTACCCCGAGGAGGAGTGTATGGGGGTTTGGTTATCATTGCGCATCCTCGACTCATGGTACGTGAGTGTACTCTAATATTCGACTCCTCAGAAGAGTAGTGATCCATCTAGTAGCTAGAGTTCTCAACTAGTTTTGTAGGTTTTGAAAATAAACACGGATTGCCCAAAATACGACACCTATCACTAATAGGCTAGAGATCTTGACACCAAAAGTCCAAATATTACTCATAACAATACCTCAAAACTATTGCAAGCTACTACTAAAATTAAATAGCAACCTTAGTTACCTACTTCCAAGACAAAACACAACTCAGTGCAACAACCAACTCTCTTTAACAAGATAAACATGAAAACTAAAAAGAGTTCCAGCAACAAACTAAACAAAAGCCTAGGCTCTTTCTAAAGACAAACTAAGACTAAAACTAAACATGGCAGTAGCTATGAAAAGATAAAGAACACACAACAGCAAAAAGATAGGCATGAAGAATCATATGATGTGTTCTAAATTTTGAAAGTGGAGCGTGTTTCTCTCCCACACAAAGTAAGAAAGGATCTAACTTGTTATGAACAGCAAGCAAAGCTAAAGAAAACTAAAAACAAAACCTAAGAGCGAGACGCTCCAAGCATAGCACATAACACATGAAGTGATAAAAATATAGTGAGACGAAGGACGAACCGATGATTATTGATGGAGAAGGGGATGCACGGGGGCATCCCCAAGCTTAGACGCTTGAGTCTCCTTGAATATTTGTTGGGGATGCATGGGGGCATCCCCAAGCTTGAGCGCTTGACACTCCTAGATCTTCTTTCATCATCTTCCATCGCACACTTGAAAACTCCCTTCATACATAACTCATCATAAGCTGATTAGAGAGGTTAGTACCCTTAATAAATAAATAAAATATCCACTGGATATAAAGATATTCTTGAAGAGCTACTGTTTCTCAGGAGTGCCAAAAAGTTTTTGCAAAGAAAAAGCAAGCTTAAGGTTTGCAAAAGTTAGGAGAGACAAAACGTGGCCGAATCTGTGAAAAACAGAACAGCAGATAGTAAAGAATTTTTTAGGAGCACTTCTGCAACTCAAATCAAAAAAACTCAGAACATACGGAAGTTTCGTAATTGTATAGAGCATACTGTGTAAAAATTTGATCTCAAAAAGATGAACTGGGATTTTTCTGGAATTTTTCTGGTCACGAGGACAGAATCTGTTTTCTGGACAGCATGTCACAACTTTTACTTCCCTTGCCGTAAGAGGCTATAACTTGGCACAAAGCTGAAAAATAAAGATACAATGATGTTGCTACAGAAGTAACAATCATCAAGACACAACAAAAGAAAAAAGAAAAACCTAAATTCGTTGCGGGCTGCCTCCCGAAAGCGCTTCTTTAAAGCCATTAGCTAGGCATAATGCAAAAAGAATGATCAAGTTTTATCAAGAGAAAGAGAATAACTAGCCCGAGTAACGGACTCAAAAGGTAACTTGATTTTATTTCTAGGGAAGTGTTTCATCCCCTTTTTGAATGGGAATTGTAATTTTATATTCCCCTCTTTAATGTTAATAACCGCACCAACAGTGTGAAGAAAAGGACGTCCCAAAATAATTGGACATAAAGGTTCACACTCTATATCCATAACAATAAAATCAACGGGAACATAGTTGTCATTGACAATGATAAGAACATCGTTGATCTTCCCCAAAGGTTTCTTTATGGAAGAATCAACAAGACGAACACCAAAAGAACAAGTCTCAAAAGGTTTCAATTCAAACATATCAAATATTCTTTTGGGCATAACGGAGGTACTAGCTCCAACATCACATAAAGCATAGCAAGAGAAGTTATTCAATTTAATTTTGATCATAGGTTCCCAACCATCATCTAGCTTCCTAGGTATGGAGGCTTCTACTCTAAGATTCTCCTCCCTAGCTTTGATAAGAGCATTTGTGATATGCTCCGTGAAGGCAAGATTAAGTGTGCTAGTGTGGGGGTCCCTAGTCATTTTGTGTAACAAACTGATAACTTCTGAAAGGGTAAAACTATCAAAATCAATATCACTACTATCAAAGGTGGTAGTAGTGTCATCTAGGCTCACTTGTTTGAAACCCTCTATGTTCATAGGAGTTTCTTTATCTACGGTTGAGGTATTAGCATCACCATTAATAGGTCCAACGGGACTAGGAGTGCATTGGGTGCTAATAGTTTGAGTGTCCTCAACAATTTGGATAGTGGCAACTGTGTGGTGTGTAGGAAGGCTCTTAATTCTATCCTCTTCCTCTTTTTCTCTAGCCCATCTTTCTTTAAGTTTAGCCATCATCGTAATATTTTCATTGATTTGTAACTGGATATCATTAATAGGAGTGGTCTTATTCTCCTCAAGGGGGGAGGTTCTAATTTTAAGCATCTCAATATCAAGGGCTAAGCTTTCTACCTTCAAAGAGAGGTTATCTATTTTAGATAATTTTTCTTCTACATTTTTGTTGAAGGCTTTTTGGGTAGTGATAAAATCTCTAAGCATGCTTTCTAATTCAGAAGAGGGGTTCTTGTTGCTAGGGTAGGTGTTGTTGTTCCCATAGTTGGATGGAAACGGTCTAGGATTGCTAGCAAAATTTCCCCTATAAGCATTGTTGTTGAAGTTCTTTCTAGCAATAAGTTTACATCTACTTGTTCTTGAGCAACCAAAGAATTTAAAGGAACATCATGAGGATCAATAGAGGGTTGCTTGGTAAGTAGAGACATAATTAAGTCAACTTTTTCATTGAGGGAGGTAATTTCCTCGACAGAATTTACCTTCCTACCTGTTGGAGCGCGTTCGGTGTGCCATTGGGAATAATTGGTCATCATTTCATCGAGAAGCTTTGTGGCAGCACCAAGTGTAGTTGACATAAAGGTTCCTCCCGCGTCCGAATCTAACAGGTTCCGCGAGGTAAAGTTCAAGCCTGCATATACTTTTACATATCACATAATTCAACAAAATTATTCAAGTGTAAAGCAGCATCATCTCCAGCACCAGAGAATTGATCTCTCATAACAAGGTTTAGCAAAGCAGGTTTAATTTCATAAGAGGTAGCTGAAGTGGCAGGTGTGGCAATGGGAGTGCATATAAAGTCTTGGTTGTTGTGACTAGTGAAGTCACACAATTTGGTGTTTTCAGTGGAACCCATAGTAGCAGCAAGTGTGGCAGGTATTTTTGTAGTTTTTGATAAAAGACACAAAGATAAAAACTGAAAGATAAACTAACAAGACTAAAAAACAAAGGTAAAGGGTAGTGTGCAACTCCACTATCTTAGCACTTGGAGTCCCCGGCAACGGCACCAGAAAACTTTCTTGATGGCTTCTCGCTCCTTCGTTGGTTTCCCCAAGTGTAAGGTTGAGATGTAGTGCAGCAGCAGTTTTCCCTCGGTGAAGATACCAACGTTTGTCTCCAGCAGGACTCAAGAGATGTTAAGTAGGTGTCAGATGCGCAACTGACGCGGACCTGCACACAGACACAGATAACATTGTTCCCAACGAAGTTCAGAGAGGTTGTCAATCTTTCCGGTCTTGTTGTTTACAAAGGATAAAATGCAAGGGATAATGATAGCAAATAAAAGCGGTAAAGTAAATGTAGAATGGAAACAGTGATAAGGATATGGACCGGGATACGTGATGTTCGCTAGTGATGTCTCTCTCCCAAAAGACGATAAAATTGCTATGCGAGGTAAACAAATTACAGAAAGGCAATTGACAGGATTATGAACGCACCGCAATGCTAACTATGCTACAAAAGAAAGTAAGAGGTTCAAAAGCACGGGCAATACGCCAAACTAAGTAGACCGAAATCCATCTGCATCTACTACTAATCATCCACCTTGAGATATCTATCCAGAACATCTCGCTGGTATTAAGTTGCGAGCCCCACCCAAAGTGTAAACCCAAAGCAACAGACAACTGCATTAAAAAGAACTCTGCGTAAAGTAAACAATCCTTGTAACCGTGGTTACAAGCACCGTTGTTTTCCCCCTTGTGGCAACAGCACATCCCCTAGACTCATGTTTCTGTCACTCAAGCATGTCATCGGGGAGGCATGAACCCACAATCTAGCACAACGCTCCCTCTTGGAGTCACTACCTACTACTTGGCCAAAGCAATAAACAACAACGGAGAACATGCAAGAATTACTTAGGAATAAAAATACAAAAGATAGAAACCAAATATATTACTCTATCACAATCTGAACATAATCTCATAATCCATCAGATCCGATCAAACTCAACATAGCAATAGCAGAAATATTACAAAGGTGCCTCGATCATGTAGGGCAGCTCACGAGGTCTAAACAATGAAGATCAAAGAGGGGAGAAGAAAATCACATAGCTACTGATCACGGACCCATGGTCCAAGGAAAACTACTCACGGGACATCCGGGGAGCATCCATGGTGGAGAGGAGACTCCCGGAGGTCAATCCTCCCTCCGGCAGGGTGCCGGGAAGAGGTCTTCTGGTGCTCCCGATCTTGGAAGAGCGGCGGCGGCGGAACAGAGGAGAGTTCGCGGAATAGGGTTCTGCTTCTGGAGTTTTCCCGTGATGGGGGATAAATAGGCGAAAGGGGGCAGCCAGAGGTGGGCCAGGGGCCCCAGGCGCCCCCCTGGCGCGGCCAGGGGTGGGGCCGCGCCGGGTGGTCGCCTGGCCCCCCCTTGGCCCCCCTCTGGCCCCTCCCGGGCTCTTCTGGAAGCTTCCTGGACGCTGATTTTTTCTGTATTTTTCCGGAATTTTTCTGGCATTTTTTATACGGGGGAAAACTGAAATAGAAAAACAGCAGAAAACAGGAACTGGCACAGGGGTGCACTGAGTTAATAGGTTAGTCCAAATATGATCAAAAGTGTATGAAAGTGTATCTAGATCATAGCAATATCACACAAAACATGCATGGAGCAAGCAGAAATTATAGATACGTTTTGGACGTACCAGGGGTGTAGTCCGTTGCGCGGGAAACGTTCCCGCAAACGTGGTTGATGAAGCCATAAACCTTTCACAGCCCCCTGGCTGTGTTAGCACCCTGTTGGGTGGTAGTGCCGCACGTGCAGCACCTCGTAGTACTCGCACACGTACGGACTCGATGACGACCTCAGTTCTCCGATCTAGCGAAGGTGGCGGAAGCAGACCTCCGGAACCAGAGTTGCAGCAGCACGACGGCGTGCGTATAGTGGAGAAGTCTCAATCCCAGCACAGGTTCCAGACAAGGGGGCCCCGGCTTGAGAGAGACGAGAGAGGGGAGAAGACCGGTGAAACCGATCTCAATTCAGAGTAATATTTATTTTCTCACGAATTTTTGTGTATTAAATATGTGCACCCTGCCCATCTATATATAGGCAGAGGGGAGGGAGTCAACCCCTCTCCCCTAGCAAGGTGGGACTAAAGTCCCTTGCTAGGGGGAGGTGGCCGGCCAAGGGAGGAGGGGTCGTACCCCTCATGGGCCCTAGGGCCCATGGCGCCTCCCTCTCTCTCTCTCTTTTCCTTTTTTCCCTTTATTTCCCCTAATGGGCCTCTTTCGTAAATAAGGCCCATGGCACTTTTTAATTATAAATAAAATGTTTTTAATTATCAATTCAAATAATTAATAATAAAACATATTATTTCATCTCCCGATGATCCAGAACCCCTTCCAGCAAACTTCGAACGTCCTTCGGACCAACACGGAACTTTTCCGGTACGTCTTTCTCTCTTCTTCGGTAACTCCGATAGTTCCGAAAAGGTCTCCGATTTCATCGAGTCCTTAAGTGTGTTTCCCTACGGTCCGAGAACACTCCAGTCATGACCGAGACAAAGGCTACGACCAATGATCAATAGCGGGACCTGCATGCCCATAATGACTTATGTGCATTCCGTAAGTAACCGATTGAACCGTACACGTTGTATACCATTCCCTTTGTCATGCGATACTAGATTAGTCCAAGATTCGATCAACTGCATCCAATGCATTAGTTCTATCTTGTTACCGAGAAATCTTATTCACTCGTTCCGTGATATTCATCCTTGTGACCTAGTCACACGTTGCGCAGCTTTATGGATGCAATCTCACCGAGTTGGCCATGAAGTATCTTTCCATTATATAAATTGACAAATCCCGCTCTTGAATTAACACTCCTCAACATATCACATCAGATAGCCCAAGATACACCTTTATGGTCACCATGTTTCAGTGTGACGGTTAATGCACTCAAAGCATCCTGAGAAGATAGCAATTATGCGTGATCTCACGGTCAAAGGAACAGGATACTACGTTCTGTAATTACAACACTGAACTTTTACGATTTGATCATGTTGCAATGCTTGCATTGGGTAATGTTCATCACGTCATTCATTAAATGAGGTGACCTTACCGTCAATTGACTTGATTGTCCATGATCGTAAAACCACAATCATCAGTTGAAGATAAACCAGTCATCATGAGAGGCTGACTAGGAACTCTGGTTATTTCTATACCACACATGTATCATTGTTTCACTGATACAGTTCCAGCACAGTATGAAACTGGTCATGAACTTATTTAGATATATTGGAATAATCATATATTATTTGCCTCTAGAGCATATATCCAATAGTCTCCCACTTGCACTAGATTGAAAATAATCTAGCTGCATATTTTCTCGATCATAATCATCTTATCATATAAGTGTTTATTGATCATGCTTGCTCATGGAAGAGGTTTCGTCAACGATCTGTACCCGTTCAGATTCGTATCTTCCTTTGCAACAGGTATTGGTCAACTTGCTTGATATACCCTTCATTATCTAATAATGCTTGAATTATAAGTTTGGCGGGAGAGTGAGACTTCTTATTTTACAGTATTCTCTAATGACAAAATGGTTTTAGTCCCTAGGACTCCCATAGTCATGTATACTGAAACATACACTCAGCCAGAAGTCTAATATTCTTACGCTAAACTTTATTCAACCTTCTACTTCCTAAAGTAGATATTTATATTTTGTAGAGTTTTGGTTCGTGAAATTATAGCTCACATTTCCTTTCTATTCCTTTTGGTGATATATCTAATTCATATAGACCCATAATAAGGCTTGCAATCGTAATCCAATATTACATTCAAGTATATTATCTTTTCTATCATTTAGAGTATTGTCCTCGGTTTCTCTTCAGATACTGAATGCTTGGACTTTGCTCAGGTTCTGTATTTTGCCAACCAAGCACATCGGAACCTGTTCTTCTTCTAAGAACCTTTGAGTCATTCTGTTATTGGATTCACAACTTCCGTTTTATGGTAGAATCATATGTCAAAAGGTCATATAGGATCACATGTCTTGAGACAAAGTGCATCCCTATTCTTCCATTAAAACATTATTTTGTGATATTAAGGTTTTACATCCTTTATATAATTCCTAGCCACAAGAACCTTTTCTTGTTTAGGATATCATTCCAATCCTTTTGATGTTCATTATACGTGTCCTAATCTATCCTTATAGATTTTAGTGTGTGACACATCTGTATTTCGTTCATATAAGATTCTCGTAATCCTTTCATTTTATTAGCCTTAATCTCCATTTATATCAAAGTATATATATGAGATTGTTTTCACATATATCATTGTATATATATGAAATCGACATTGTGCTCCCACTCAAATATATCCGGCATATATCTTTAAGTAAGCTTTTATTAAGTTTCTATTCTAATTATGTCAGACATAATAATATTGTTCCCAAAGCTCCCACTCAGAAAATGCTCTCTGCATTCCAAGTTTTCAGGAAGTCTCCAAAGCTCCCACTCAGTTTCATGAAATTGTAGTCCATCTCAATACTTTGATTACTTCAAAATCACTTGATCAAATCAAGGTTGAGAGTTTCTGCCTTGAGGTACTATGGTCCATCTTATCAAAACATTCTTTCGTTATGCCAATTGCTAATTCTCTTCAAATTCCACAACTTGAATGTGATGCAATTTCAAGCTATGGTCCCTTCATAGTGTTCGTGAATGAAATACCCATATTGATTTAGCATTACTACGCTTCCGTAGTCAATCATTATTGAATTTAGCCATAACATCTTTTATGTGCCAAATCATGCCTTTATGTGTTGCTGTCAGAACCCTCTGTTAGGTATTGTGCTAGGGTCTTTTTCACTTTGCATTCATGAAAGAAATCAAAGGAAATTCATTTTCAAAATCAAAATGGGAGAAGGAACCCCCCTAGGTGAATTAATTCAAAAGGCCAGATAAAAATCTTCTCCAAAAATTCATGTTAGATTTTTGAAAAGTCTTATAAATGAGTGTGATCACATATCAAGTGATGTGGGACCCACCCCATGCTCATAGATTTTTCAAATATTCAAACAGTGCCTTGGAATTAAAGAAATACCCCTATTTGATTTAAGATTCAAATTATTTGAATTTTAAAAATGTTGAAAGTTTATAAGTGGCTAGTCTATATTATTATGAGGCCACATAAAAAAATCTCAGCATTTAATAAAATGCCTAGCTATTTATTTTAGCTAAGCAAAACAAATAGCAGAAAAGAAAACAGAGAGAAAAAGGGAAAAAGAACTTACCTGGAAGCAGCCCAACTAGCTCCCCGCAGCCCACCTAGCCGACCCAGCCCGCGAACCCCCCTTGTCGTCTTCTACGCCGCGCTGCCAAGCAGCTCGGTGGCGAGGCGCCGACGCCCTCAAGCTTCCAGGCCTCCCCAGGCCTCATCTCTTCGTCTGGACGCATCCCAGAGCCGCCCCAGTTCATTCCCCTCCCTCCTCGTCGTCTTTCCCTTCCTCTCTCGCCCGATTCGTCGCCGCCCGAGAAGGACGCCGGAGCACCGTTGAGCCCCAGCGTAGCCATTGACGCCGAGAAGCCCCAAGACCGTGTCCAAGTTCTTCGCCGCCGTCGTCTTCGTCGACCAGTGCAAGTAATCGAGCCCGGAGCCCGCGTAGACGCCAGATTCTTCCTCGAGTTCTCGCCGGCCGCAGAGAAGGTCCTCGTCGATTACGTCGCAGTTGAGCCACCCCAGCCATCGCCACCACCTCTACTGAATTCCTGGTGAGCTCGGGATCAAAACCCCTCACTTTTCCCCTTCGATTACTCCCTCTAGCCTTGGCCACCATGAGAGCCGAAGCTCCTCGCCGCCGGGATCCATGGCGACGTCCAACCGCTACGAAATCGAGCCCTCCATGATGTCCAACATGTTCCCCGTGCTCCTCCTCGTCGAACCAGCCCAACCCCGCTTCTTTTCGTGCCCTGGAACGGAATCCCGATCACGGTCGTAGCTAGGTCCCCGCAAAGCTTGACGCCGGCGAGCGTACGGTGCACCCCAGCGCTTGGTTTCGGTCCCATTCGACGCGCGCGAGTGAGGGCTTCAAGTTGATGGTCTCGGCGCTCCAAATCGTCGACGGATTCGCCCTCCCCGTGCAGTGCCGCCGCGGTCCAGTCGCCGGCATTTAGCCGCCGGCGTGTCAGCCAAACCCCCTCCCTTAATCACTCGCTTAATGACCCCCTGGGTCACTGACCAGTGGGCCCAGTGGCTTATTTAAGCCACTGGATTAATTTAACCCCACGGTTAATTAAACCCAGCCACTGACAGGTGGGACCCCCTTGTCATCCCCCCTGACGCCAGCTTGACGTCAGCCTGACGCAATAAATCATTTAAATGAATTTCCAGAGATTATTTGATTAAAAGAATTCCAGAAATTCCAGAAAATACCCCAAACTTTGGAAATTCATAGAAAATTCATATTAACTCCAAATTGGACAAATAATATATGAAAAATGATCAGGAGAAAATTATCTTTCCAAATATGAAACTTTCAACTATGTTTGAGTTGAATTTAAATTGGGACCAGTAGCATATGTCATTTGGTTTATTTGAATTTAATTCAAATTCAAATCAAATGATCTTGCAACTTGGACCATGGATTTATGTTATAATTCAACCACACATCAGAGGCATATCTTATACATTTGAAGATGATTCAAAATGATCAAACAATGTCACATGCAACTTGGTTAATTTGAATTCAAATGTGGAGTTTGAATTTGCAATTCAATTTGCAATATACTCCATTTAAATGGAATTTCTTTACACATCAAAGCATGTACATCAAGATTCAAACTTCCATCATGTGTTTGTGCATTGTATTTACTTTGCTACTTTGCTTGTTGTTTGTCGAGTAGAGGTGGAACCGGAGCAGGAGGCTGCCCCCTTCGTTGAAGACCCAAAACCCGAACCTCGTCAGCAAGGCAAGCAAACCCCCATTGATCATGTCGATAAAATCCCACTTCCCTCTCATGTCTTGCTTATGCATTGTTTAGGATGATCACCATGATTCGTTTCTACCGCATAGATGAACCCATTCCTTTGCATGACCTATCATTTTGTCACAGTAGTAAGCAAACCACAATCCTAGCAAATGTAGGAGTTGTTTGATATCATGTGGCCCCTGCAATGTTACTGCTTATTGCATGCTTAGTATGATGCCATGTTGTTACTGTGATGTGAGTCGGGATGGGAATGATCATGTTGATGTTGGTAGAAAAGTGTTGGTGAATCGACCCTAATACAAGGTGAACGATGAGAGCCTGTGTAGGAGTACACGATGGGTTGTCTCGTTGAACACCGCCCTAGTACGAGTTCTTGTGTGGTGATCCAAGATGAAGAGTACAACCACACATTGGGCTCACTGACCCCTCTCAACTTACTAACTCATCCCTTTCGATGTCCAGATGTCGCAATAGTTCGGAGTTCTGGTAGGTCTGTGGCCTGGATGCTAAGTGAGAGAACGGCTCATCCGAGACCGGCTTATGCACCACGCACACATCACTTGGGTCCACTTCGGTAAACCGGCCGGGTTCACGATAGTGGTAACCAACCCAAGTAGGCGGCTTTCTCGGACTAGATCGGCTATGAGGTAACAGTTGTGGTGAGCATCCTCGCTGGCACCCCTTGAATGGTGTCGAGATCAAAGGCGGTAAATGATGATCATGTGTGTGTAGCGGTACACCCCTGCAGGGTTAACAAAACTATTCGAATAGCCGCGTCCGCGGTTATGGACTGCTTGGAAAGCTTAGCTTGATTATTAGATAACTTGAACTGGATACTTCTAAAACACACCAAGATAAGTGTGAGTGCTATGGCGTGCTTTCTCGTGGGGAAGTCGAGGAAGGCACCATAGTGGTGTAATTGGTTGGAGAAGGTAGTGGACTCGTGTACGCTTCTTACCTCAAAGTCTGGTACTCGTAGTTCAGGATTAGCCAAGTCAAAGCTGGCACTTCTGCAAGTGAACCCCACCTCCCTTTAACTTGATACATGTGCATGAGTAGTATAGCTCCTATGTAAGTCTTGCTGAGTACGATTTTGTACTCACGTTTGCTTAATCTATGTTTTAGATAATGCCACTGACCCTGAAGGTGGCTTCTTCATCGAGCTGGACGACTGAAGACCAACTAGTCTAGTCCCAGTCAGACGACTGGTTCCCTCGTGGAGGGCTTGTGTCTAAATAAGGCTTCTTAAGCCATTTGTTAAACTTGTCTGTACCCAGACATAATTTGCTTCCGTTTGTGTTGTAATGTTGGATCACATGTTTGTGATCTCTGTTTGCACTCTCTAAGAGTTATCAATAAAATTGTACACTTTGTAGAGAATTGCAATGGTACCTGCTGTTCATACAAGGCATGTATGCTGCGTGTATGTTTATAACATGCATGTCTTGGTATGGGTTTTCGAGACCTTAGTTGTGTTCTGGCTGGCGGTCTTTCATACACCAAGTGGCCCTTAGATGTGCGCAGCTTGGGGCATCGCGATGCGATTGCTCGAGACTCCGTCTCATGCACACTTTGTGGTATGATCGAGCCCGCCCTAGACCCCGACTAAGTGATCGGGCTGGAGTAAGTCTATGTAAGAGTTTTGAGATAGTCGATAGTATGGTTGAGGCGACTTGTCTTTGAATATGGGAGTTCACCACCCATATCATTAGACTTGTGTGCGGACGATGAGGACCCATCTCAGTTGATCATCCGGCCTGGATGGGATGCCCCTCACGTACGATGCTTCCCGAGAACGTTCTGTGCTTGGCCTTGTCTGCTTAGACAAGTGGGTACGGTTCTCGGCTCTCCATATGACTATGTCTTAGCTGTACTTGCATACGCTAACCCCGGGTCCCGACAGACTTGGTATCAGAGCAGGACTGACTGTAGGACTAGTAGCCTTGGCCGAAGTCGAGTCTAGCTTTCTATAGTTATATAGTTACTCTGGGTATATAAGGGAACAACGTAAGGCTTCTTTTTTTTCTCCTTACCCCCTTCGTTCTGAGTTCTGAGTCACCCTCATCTTATTCTACGGGAAGATAGGACTAGGCTCTCCTCTGTCTGATTAGAACATCTCGTTGTTTGCTTCCTCATAGTCGTAGGAAAGTTGTGATCGGTTTGTTAGAGTGGTTATGCTCCCTGTTTTATTACATCGTATGTAAGTGCTGTTTCCATGTTGTAAGAAATTGTCTTTTTCTTGCAATTACAGCCGTTATGTTGTCCGAGTCATTCCAGGTTTATCTCATAATCTGATGCATTTGCAAACTCCTTTCTGTTTCAGATGGCAGATCTTCCCCCTCGGCAGATTGTTCGTTTGACCAGGTGCCTCAGTGTGCGTGGCCATCCCGCCACGTTGATCGAGATGATGTCCTATGTGGGATATCGATGGTACCCTGAGTACACCGTCGAGGAGCAGTTTCACGACTTCAACCAGACGCAGTTCCACTGCATTGTTCGGATCTACCCGCACCACGTTGGAGTCACTCAGCCTATCCACTTTGGACATGGCATTGGCATTACCGAGAACATGGCTGTGCAGGATGCTGCATACTCATGTATGACACTGCTGAGAGAGGAGCACACTTTGCTGAGAGAGACCACTTTCCGCTATATCCCTGCTGCACTTCCAGGAGAAGAGGGATATTACACCGGACTCTACTCAGATCACTCTGCAGAAGATCCCGCACTTCAGATGACTGCTAGGTTTGCTAGTGACAAAGATCGTGATGCACGCGCTCTCCGTTTTGAGCTCCACGCCACCCGTGTTCGTCTGTATCGAGCACTGACACTTTTGGCACCCTTTGTGAGCGTGGGATCAGTTGAGTTTGATGCGATCTACCCAGTGAGGACTCAGATGCCTTCTCGAGTTGCTTGGCCCGAGAATGGAGGCATTTTTCCACCCCGTGGTCCTTTGCTTCCACCCTACGCTGGACCTAGGCCCCATCCTTGCCCAAATGGATATCAGGGTCCACAAGCCTCCGTGTTTTCCGATGGTCACCTCCAGCTACCGGGATACGCAGGTAACTTTTATGAGGACTACTATGAAGATGGAGATGAGTGAGACCGCTTGTGGTCTTACTTAGTGATGATGTAGTAGTATCTTAGTATATTGTATGCAAGGTGTCTAAGATTCCAGAGGCTTAGATAAATAATGTATAGGAAGTCAGAGTGCCTCTGAAGGATGTATCATCTTCATCACGTTTGTATTAGCTTAGTGCTTGTACTAAAACGATGTATGGTTTGTATGACAGCTTGTGAATATATGGCTTGTATGCTTTATCACCATGTTGTCAAGATGATTACTTCCTTTGCTCTGTAATCCTTCCCATACTTCAATACCTTGTTTAGACTCTCCCAATCAACTCTGTTTGACTTTGGTTTTTCACCTTCAGGATGTCTCAAGGAACCCGTGGCCAGGTTGGTCGTAACCAAGGTCGTGGGAATGACCAGGAGGAAGGCAACCTTCCACCCCCACCCACGATGGCACAGGTTCTGATGGAAGTCGAGAGGAACCGCCGAGACTCTCACCACCTGCTGGAAGTCATTGCACGCAACACCACTCAGCAGCGCAATGAGCTGGTGTCCCTGAACGACTTCATCCGACTTCATCCCCCGGTTTTCAGTTACTCCACCGAGCCCCTTGACGCCGATGACTGGCTTCGCAGCATCGAGAGGAAGCTCCAAGCAGGCCGTGTTGAAAATGGTGACAAGGTCAGCTATGCCACTTATCACCTCGAAGGTGCAGCTAGTTCTTGGTGGGAGAACTCTCTGAATATGCGTCCCGTTGGACCGCCTGCATCTTGGGAAGAATTCTGCACGTCCTTCCGCGAGCACCACATACCCAAAGGTCTTATGGACCGCAAGCGTGAGGAGTTCTGCAACCTCACTCAAGGCAAAAGGACCGTTGATGAGTTTAGTCGTGAGTTCAACCGACTTGCTCGTTATGCTACCGAAGAAGTCTCCACCGACTCCAAGAAACAAGAGAGGTTCCGTCGTGGCCTCAACACTGGACTCCGTCGTGAGCTCAATCTTCATGACTTTGCCACATTCCAGATCCTTGTCAACAAGGCCATCAAGGCCGAGGACATGAACACCCCCAACGATTTCCGAAAACACCCTAGAGATGATGGCTCATCCAGTTCTGGCTCCCAGAAGCGCAAGATCTGGATCCCAAACAGCATGTTCCGCCAGAACAACCCACCGAGGCCATCCTATGTGGCGCCTCGTCCACCAACCCAGTTCCACCCAGCTCCACCAAACAACCCAGCTCCACGACCTGTTTTCGGAGCCTGTTACAAGTGTGGTCAAGCAGGCCACTACTCTCGCGAGTGTCCCCAGAACCAGATCCAGCATCAGAATGCTCCACCCCGTGCCGGAGGCAACAACAGCAATGGTCGTGGCAAGCCACCCCAGAAGGTCTACACCGCCAAACCCGCTCCTCCCGCCACTCGTGGACGTGTGAACCAGATCGCCGCCGAAGAGACTGATGACACCACTAACGTCATTCTTGGTACGCTCCCAGTCAATTATGTTCCTACTTCCGTTCTTTTCGACCCAGGAGCATCTCATTCATTCATGTCGGAAAGTTATGCACTTCGTCATGAGTTACCCTTTGTGGAATTGTCCACCCCAATGATTATTCAAACTCCAGGGTCAAGATGGCAAACTAATAGAGTAAGCCATGGTAATCAAATTGCAATTGAGGGTCTAGTATTCCTTGCTTCACTCATAGCCCTCAAGTCTTAAGACATTGATGTCATCCTTGGCATGGATTGGCTATCAAGACAGAATGCCTACCTGGATTGCAAAGGAAAATCCGTGAAACTCACCCACCCTTCAGGCAAAACAGTCAACTATACCTCACCCAGAACAAGGACCCAAGTGCATTCCTTGAATGTACTTCCCCTTCCCGAACTTGAAGATATTCCGGTGGTTCGTGACTTCCCGGATGTCTTTCCTGAAGAGCTGCCGGGCATGCCACCCGATAGATGTGTAGAGTTTATAGTGGATCTTGCCCCAGGAACCGCACCAATTTCTAGACGCCCATACAAAATGGCCCCACGTGAGTTAGCTGAGCTTATAACCCAACTGGAAGCTTTGTTGGAGAAAGGCTTCATCCGCCCTAGCTCATCTCCATGGGGTTGCCCCATTCTGTTCGTAACGAAGAAAGATGGAACAGAAAGGATGTGCGTAGACTATCGCCCGCTAAATTTAGCGACGATCAAGAACAAGTACCCACTGCCCAGGATCAATGATCTTTATGATCAACTTGCAGGATCCTCTGTCTTCTCCAAGATGGATTTGAGATTAGGTTATCATCAGATCAAAATCCGAAACGAGGACATTCCCAAAACGGCTTTTACTACTCGTTATGGTCTTTACGAGTACACCGTCATGTCCTTTGGTTTAACCAATGCCCCCGCCACTTTCTCACGCATGATGAACTCGATCTTCATGGAGTATTTGGACCAGTTCGTCGTGGTTTACCTCGATGACATCCTTATATACTCGAAGAACGAAGAAGAACATGCCGAACACTTAAGGCTGGTATTGATGAAACTTAGAGAGCATCGCCTGTATGCTAAATTCTCCAAGTGTGAATTGTGGCTACCAGAAGTGACCTACTTAGGCCACGTGATTTCTGCAAAAGGCATTGTTGTGAATCCCGAGAGAGTTCAGGCCGTCCTTGACTGGACTCCACCTGAATCGGTTAAGCAAGTTAGGAGTTTTCTTGGCCTAGCCAGCTATTGCCGTCGCTTCGTCGAGAACTTTTCTAAAGTTGCAAAGTCTCTAACTGAACTCCTCAAGAAAGATAAGAAATTCCTATGGACTCCCAAGTGCGAGGAAAGCTTTCAAGAGCTAAAAAGAAGATTGACTTCTGCACCTGTACTTGCACCTCCAGACACCAAAAAGGATTTCGAGATCTATTGTGATGCATCACGGCAAGGGTTAGGATGCATACTTCTGCAAGATCGACATGTCGTAGCTTATGCTTCACGCCAGTTGCGGCCACATGAAGAGAACTATCCTACCCACGATCTTGAACTCGCTGCCGTAGTTCATGCCCTAACAACTTGGCGACATTACCTCCTTGGTAACCGTTGCGAGATTTATTCCGACCACCAAAGCCTCAAATATATTTTCACCCAGCCAGATCTTAATCTCAGGCAAAGACGCTGGATTGAGTTGATAAAAGATTACGACGTAGTAATTTCTTACACCCCAGGCAAAGCCAATGTCATGGCTGATGCACTAAGTCGTAAGTCGTATTGTAACAACCTCATGTTACAACAGTATCAACCACTTCTTCATGAGGACTTTCGCAAGCTCAACCTTGAAATTGTTCCTCATGGCTATCTTTCTACCTTGGTGGCGAAACCAACTCTTGAGGATCAAATCATAGTTGCCCAAAGGCGTGCACGAGGTGTTCGCCGGATCAAGGAGAACATTGCTAGCGGAGTTGCTAAATGTTTCTCCACAGATAGCAAAGGAACGGTATTCTTTGAAAATCGTTTGGTAGTACCTAAGAATAGGGAACTAAGGCAACTCATCCTCAAGGAAGCCCATGACACACCCCTCTCGATTCATCCCGGTAGCACAAAAATGTACCGAGATCTACGCCAGAGATTTTGGTGGACTAGGATGAAGAGAGACATTGCTCAATTTGTTGCCGAATGTGATGTTTGTCGTCGCATTAAGGCAGAACATCAAAGACCTGCTGGTACACTTTAGCCTTTGTCTATTCCCGAGTGGAAATGGGACAAAGTCGGTATGGACTTCATCACCGGCTTTCCAAGAACCCAGAAAGGAAACAATGCCATCTTCGTTGTCATAGATAGGCTTTCCAAAGTTGCTCACTTTCTTCCGGTTCGCGAGTCTATAACTGCTAGCCAGTTAGCAGACTTGTACGTCTCTAGAATTGTATCCCTTCATGGTGTTCCTTTGGAAATCAATTCTGATCGCGGTAGCCTTTTCACCTCTAGATTTTGGGGAAGCTTTCAGAATGCTATGGGAACTCATCTCTCCTTTAGTACAGCTTTCCATCCTCAGTCTAGCGGTCAAGTGGAAAGGGTTAACCAAATTCTTGAAGACATGCTCAGAGCTTGTGTTATCTCATTCGGAAAGAATTGGGAGAAGTCTCTTCCATTAGCCGAATTTTCTTATAACAATAGTTTTCAATCTAGTCTGAACATGGCTCCTTTTGAACTCCAATATGGACGACGATGTCGAACACCTTTAAACTGGTCAGAAACCGGTGAAAGACAATTCTTTGGACCGGACATGATCAAGGAAGCAGAAGAGCAAGTTCGCATTGTTCGTGATCAATTGAAAGCAGCCCAGTCTCGTCAGAAGAGCTACTATGATCGTCATCATAGGCAAGAGAGCTACAATCTGGATGAGAAGGCTTACCTTCGGGTTACTCCTCTGAAGGGAACCCAACGTTTCGGTATCAAAGGCAAGTTGGCCCCACGTTACATCGGACCTTTCCGCATTATTGCCAAACGTGGAGAAGTTGCCTACCAACTTGAACTACCTCCGCACCTCTACCGAGTACATGATGTATTCCATGTGTCCCAACTCAGGCGTTGCTTCAAGGACCCTATCCGCGAAGTCGACCATGAAACGCTTGATCTCCAAGATGACCTTTCTTATCGAGAATACCCCGTTCGTATTCTTGATTCCGCAGAGCGTGTCACTCGTCGTCAGAAGATTAGGTTTCTGAAAGTGCAGTGGTCACACCACTCTGAAAGAGAAGCGACGTGGGAAAGAGAAGACCGTCTCAATGCCGAGTACCCCACCTTCCTCCCGCAGACTTCTGAATCTCGGGACGAGATTCTGTTGAGTGGGGGCGAGTTGTCAGAACCCTCTGTTAGGTATTGTGATAGGGTCTTTTTCACTTTGCATTCATGAAAGAAATCAAAGGAAATTCATTTTCAAAATCAAAATGGGAGAAGGAACCCCCCCCAGGTGAATTAATTCAAAAGGCCAGATAAAAATATTCTCCAAAAATTCATGTTAGATTTTTGAAAAGTCTTATAAATGAGTGTGATCACATATCAAGTGATGTGGGACCCACCCCATGCTCATAGATTCTTCAAATATTCAAACAGTGCCTTGGAATTAAAGAAATACCCCTATTTGATTTAAGATTCAAATTATTTGAATTTTAAAAATGTTGAAAGTTTATAAGTGGCTAGTCTATATTATTATGAGGCCACATAAAAAATTTCAGCATTTAATAAAATGCCTAGCTGTTTATTTTAGCTAAGCAAAACAAATAGCAGAAAAGAAAACAGAGAGAAAAAGGGAAAAAGAACTTACCTGGAAGCAGCCCAACTAGCTCCCCGCAGCCCACCTAGCCGGCCCAGCCCGCGAACCCCCCTTGTCGTCTTCTACCCCGCGCTGCCAAGCAGCTCGGTGGCGAGGCGCCGACGCCGTGGACGCCACCGCGACGCCCTCAAGCTTCCAGGCCTCCCCAGGCCTCATCTCTTCGTCTGGACGCATCCCAGAGCCGCCCCAGTTCATTCCCCTCCCTCCTCGTCGTCTTTCCCTTCCTCTCTTGCCCGATTCGTCGCCGCCCGAGAAGGACGCCGGAGCACCGTTGAGCCCCAGCGTAGCCATTGACGCCGAGAAGCCCCAAGAACGTGTCCAAGTTCTTCGCCCTCGTCGTCTTCGTCGAGCAGTGCAAGTAATCGAGCCCGGAGCCCGCGTAGACGCCAGATTCTTCCTCGAGTTCTCGCCGGCCGCAGAGAAGGTCCTCGTCGATTACGTCGCAGTTGAGCCACCCCAGCCATCGCCACCACCTCTACTGAATTCCTGGTGAGCTCGGGATCAAAACCCCTCACTTTTCCCCTTCGATTACTCCCTCTAGCCTTGGCCACCATGAGAGCCGAAGCTCCTCGCCGCCGGGATCCATGGCGACGTCCAACCGCTACGAAATCGAGCCCGCCATGATGTCCATCATGTTCCCCGTGCTCCTCCTCATCGAACCTGCCCAACCCCGCTTCTTTTCGTTCCCTGGAACGGAATCCCGATCACGGCCGTAGCTAGGTCGCCGCAAAGCTTGACGCCGGCGAGCGTACGGTGCACCCCAGCGCTTGGTTTCGGTCCCATTCGACGCGCGTGAGTGAGGGCTTCAAGTTGATGGTCTCGGCGCTCCAAATCGTCGACGGATTCGCCCTCCCCGTGCAGCGCCGCCGCGGTCCAGTCGCCGGCGTTTAGCCGCCGGCGTGTCAGCCAAACCCCCTCCCTTAATCACTCGCCTAATGACCCCCTGGGTCACTGACCAGTGGGCCCAATGGCTTATTTAAGCCACTGGATTAATTTAACCCCACGGTTAATTAAACCCAGCCACTGACAGGTGGGACCCCCTTGTCAGCCCCCCCCTGACGCCAGCTTGACGTCAGCCTGACGCAATAAATCATTTAAATGAATTTCCAGAGATTATTTGATTAAAAGAATTCCAGAAATTCCAGAAAATACCCCAAACTTTGGAAATTCATAGAAAATTCATATTAACTCCAAATTGGACAAATAATATATGAAAAATGATCAGGAGAAAATTATCTTTCCAAATATGAAACTTTCAACTATGTTTGAGTTGAATTTAAATTGGGACCAGTAGCATATGTCATTTGGTTTATTTGAATTTAATTCAAATTCAAATCAAATGATCTTGCAATTTGGACCATGGATTTATGTTATAATTCAACCACACATCAGAGGCATATCTTATACATTTGAAGATGATTCAAAATGATCAAACAATGTCACATGCAACTTGGTTAATTTGAATTCAAATGTGGAGTTTGAATTTGCAATTCAATTTGCAATATACTCCATTTAAATGGAATTGCTTTACACATCAAAGCATGTACATCAAGATTCAAACTTCCATCATGTGTTTGTGCATTGTATTTACTTTGCTACTTTGCTTGTTGTTTGTCGAGTAGAGGTGGAACCGGAGCAGGAGGCTGCCCCCTTCGTTGAAGACCCAAAACCCGAACCTCATCAGCAAGGCAAGCAAACCCCCATTGATCATGTCGATAAAATCCCACTTCCCTCTCATGTCTCACTTACGCATTGTTTAGGATGATCACCATGATTCGTTTCTACCGCATAGATGAACCCATTCCTTTGCATGACCTATCATTTTGTCACAGTAGTAAGCAAACCACAATCCTAGCAAATGTAGGAGTTGTTTGATATCATGTGGCCCCTGCAATGTTACTGCTTATTGCATGCTTAGTATGATGCCATGTTGTTACTGTGATGTGAGTCGGGATGGGAATGATCATGTTGATGTTGGTAGAAAAGTATTGGTGAATCGACCCTAATACAAGGTGAACGATGAGAGCCTGTGTAGGAGTACACGATGGGTTGTCTCGTTGAACACCGCCCTAGTACGAGTTCTTGTGTGGTGATCCAAGATGAAGAGTACAACCACACATTGGGCTCACTGACCCCTCTCAACTTACTAACTCATCCCTTTCGATGTCAGATGTCGCAATAGTTCGGAGTTCTGGTAGGTCTGTGGCCTGGATGCTAAGTGAGAGAACGGCTCATCCGAGACCGGCTTATGCACCACGCACACATCACTTGGGTCCACTTCGGTAAACCGGCCGGGTTCACGATAGTGGTAACCAACCCAAGTAGGCGGCTTTCTCGGACTAGATCGGCTATGAGGTAACAGTTGTGGTGAGCATCCTCGCTGGCACCCCTTGAATGGTGTCGAGATCAAAGGCGGTAAATGATGATCATGTGTGTGTAGCGGTACACCCCTGCAGGGTTAACAAAACTATTCGAATAGCCGCGTCCGCGGTTATGGACTGCTTGGAAAGCTTAGCTTGATTATTAGATAACTTGAACTGGATACTTCTAAAACACACCAAGATAAGTGTGAGTGCTATGGCGTGCTTTCTCGTGGGGAAGTCGAGGAAGGCACCATAGTGGTGTAATTGGTTGGAGAAGGTAGTGGACTCGTGTACGCTTCTTACCTCAAAGTCTGGTACTCGTAGTTCAGGATTAGCCAAGTCAAAGTTGGCACTTCTGCAAGTGAACCCCACCTCCCTTTAACTTGATACATGTGCATGAGTAGTATAGCTCCTATGTAAGTCTTGCTGAGTACGATTTTGTACTCACGTTTGCTTAATCTATGTTTTAGATAATGCCACTGACCCCGAAGGTGGCTTCTTCATCGAGCTGGACGACTGAAGACCAACTAGTCTAGTCCCAGTCAGACGACTGGTTCCCTCGTGGAGGGCTTGTGTCTAAATAAGGCTTCTTAAGCCATTTGTTAAACTTGTCTGTACCCAGACATAATTTCCTTCTGTTTGTGTTGTAATGTTGGATCACATGTTTGTGATCTCTGTTTGCACTCTCTAAGAGTTATCAATAAAATTGTACACTTTGTAGAGAATTGCAATGGTACCTGCTGTTCATACAAGGCATGTATGCTGCGTGTATGTTTATAACATGCATGTCTTGGTATGGGTTTTCGAGACCTTAGTTGTGTTCTGGCTGGCGGTCTTTCATACACCAAGTGGCCCTTAGATGTGCGCAGCTTGGGGCATCGCGATGCGATTGCTCGAGACTCCGTCTCATGCACACTTTGTGGTATGATCGAGCCCGCCCTAGACCCCGACTAAGTGATCGAGCTGGAGTAAGTCTATGTAAGAGTTTTGAGATAGTCGATAGTATGGTTGAGGCGACTTGTCTTTGAATATGGGAGTTCACCACCCATATCATTAGACTTGTGTGCGGACGATGAGGACCCATCTCAGTTGATCATCCGGCCTGGATGGGATGCCCCTCACGTACGATGCTTCCCGAGAACGTTCTGTGCTTGGCCTTGTCTGCTTAGACAAGTGGGTACGGTTCTCGGCTCTCCATATGACTATGTCTTAGCTGTACTTGCATACGCTAACCCCGGGTCCCGACAGTTGCATCATTCTCAATAACTTCCTGGTTATTCGGAATGTGAAATAACTACTTTATTTCATAGGATGTGAGCCATGCCATATGCAACTCAATATGATTTTATTTCTCCTCGTTTCCTTGGTAACCATCAATCCTTCGTAATTTATGAGCAGTGTCCCTTTTGTTTCACTTAAGAAGACTCATGATTATTGTTCTGTACAGAACGTATTTACGACAATCTTCTTATTTTAAAACTAAGGATTTAACTAATATACCATGATCATCATCAATAGCATATTTCCTCTTCTCATGGAGTCATTTTAGCAGAACGTTTTCCGTTGCGTTACTCTGTTATCTGGAGGCAGGGTCAATCACCCTGTTCAAAGAATTCACTTTTCTCCCATTGGTTTATTCCTTGAGAACCATCTTCTCATTCACCAATTCAAGCGATACAAGTTTTGCTATTTGGGAAGGTGTGTTTTACAATTGCTCACAACTCTAATACAAAGAAAGTTATATCATATAAAACTTCTAGAAACTTTCTAACACCATCATCATATGGAGTCATCAGCTTCATTAAATTCAGAATGGTTTCCTTATTTCATGAAGTGGGTGTTTTAACTTAATAAATTATAACAATTTTGTCCATTCAATAGCATTAGCTTAAGGGGAATGTATTTAGACCATACTACATTTTAGTATGACTACGAATGGTTCAGGTGCTTGAGCACTTTAAACTTCCATCGTAATTTGTGGCAATATTTCCACAAGTCTCCCATTTATGTCAACTATAATACTCATCACTTTGGTCACATCATGGTGATTTCTATTCTTATATCCAACTTCACTGTGATTCCGTAATCTCAGATTTATGATCTTAATTGAATGCCTTGTTCAATTAATCATGCGAAGCATCTTTAATGATTATTCATGCTCTTGGTTAATACATCATTTATGTACAATGTTTGGCGCAAGTTTTACTTTGCTAGAACTCCGTCATTAGTCATCTTGGTTGGTAATAAATTCATGAGTTAATAGATCGAGTATCTAATGACTTCATCATTTATGAATTCATCTCATGCATTTAGCATAGTTATGACTTTTGACCTTATTGTTATTCATAATAACTTAATCATTAAACATTGAATATCACTTGACAATTATGGTGTTTTATAAATGCTTCTATCATATTATAAACTCAATTGCAATCATAGTATAAGCACTCTTTATTCATCAAACTGGAACAACTGACTTGTCTCAAAACATGAATAACTTTGTCTCGCGAGATGCAAGACATACCACTAATTGTTCATATTCGATTGATTACAAAAGATTTATCTAATACTCTAAGTATAATCGTATGACAGATGTCTTGGTGAAATCTTGGTGGCCATCAACTGTCTTGGTTGCCATCAATCCTGGATCGCACCTCTTCCCGTCCATGCAACGGCAGGCCCTGTTTTCATAAAACAGAACAAGTATCAAATACTTATTAAACTGCAAATGTTGTATAAGGGAACAAACATTTATAACGAGTATATCAAACATATACCTTCTCCATCAACAATTTCTCCTTCAATGGGTTAAACCTCTAAATCTCGGAGGTTGACCATGAACTCAAAGAACTGAAGGCTTTCACCTCTTCCGACATAGTCATGGACAAAGTCTGTGTAACTCAGTGGAAGCGAGTGTAGCACCGTGTTTATAGCAGACTCCTCTGTGGTCCAATAGTCAAAGTTCTCCACGAGTTTCAGATGTATCCCATGCATCTTGGCTACGTGAGTTTTCAGACAAGTGTTCTCTTCCATCTTTGTAGTAAGAAACTCATTTTCTAACTCAAATCTGGCCACTCTGAACTGATGTATAAACAATGACTTCATCATGTCGATATTGTCAAACGTGTCCATATCCGCATATTGTTCACGTAAATCTTGCGGGAAGCTAGTTTCTATGAAACTTTTAACCATGGCGTAAGTCCTTCGACGATTATGGTAATCAAGCATTACATTTTCATCCAATTTGTCTACTGGAGGGTCTCCCATACGCTCTTGTATCACGAACAAGAGGTTAGCTCTCTTGAGCACAGTCCTAAGGTATAAGTACCAATCAACGAAATTTGACCCATCATCTTTAAGTCTTTCACCACGTAAGAAAGTAACCAATCCATGATACTGATTCATGTCCATTTTAATTTTCTACAAAATATTTGCAAGGAAAACAATTAAGACTAGTTCATAACAATGAGTTCATAATAATCATATTATAGATGAGCTCACACTAAAACAATCATCCCTAAGAAGTTTTAGTGGTTACATGATCCAGATTCACTATCTGTCCTCGAATATCACAACGGCCGACGGATTAGTTTCAAAGGTAGACAACTAGTTTGTGCGATCACATCCTATATGTGACTCATGCTCGATCTTTCGATCTCTAGTATTCCGAGGCCATATCTACATATGTTAGGCTCGCCGAATTGACCTTAGTGTTATATGCTGCTTAGCAAGGCCATATCGACATATGCTAGGCTTGCCAGGCACAACCTCATGTGAACTCTAATGTATGTATGACACCCGATCGTTACGGCCTGCCTATCATAAAGAGAACCTTCCAGGTGGTGCACACTTCGGTAGAATACTTATGTTTGGCATTTAATAAGGGATCATCTTATTTAATGCTACCGTCGTGTATCCTATACTAGCAAGTTTTAAGATGTATGATCATGGTGACACTAAGTCTACAGTGTCTCCATTTAAGTTTGTTTCATCATGATGAACGTTTACTACTTTCTAGTAACACATAGCAAAGCTATCACTACATCAAGATTAAGCAAACAACAATAGCCCCCTCTGCAATATAAAGTTAGACGCCTCTATTTTGCATATTGCATGTTTTACGTGGCTGCTAGGGCTTTTCATACATTAACCGTTTCTACCAACATTTGAACCACAACGCTGATTATAGATTGTCTCTATTACACCCTGTACGGGGCCCTCCGTTGCAAATGCCATATCCGCTAAACTAAGAGAGACAGACACCCCCCAGAGCCATTTATACGGTACAAGCCGTATGTCAAGCGTGGAACTAGTCTCGCGTAAGTGTACGCGTAAGGTCGGTCGGGGGCCGCTTCATCAAACAATGCCACAGATATAACAAGTACACGTGAGAGGGTAACAATCGTAGAATCAACGTCCACATCCCCGATGTGTTCTAACCGTACAGCAATACGAAGCATAGATCTAGCTCTGATACCACAGTTGGGTCTCGCAGCAGAAAACAATATTTTTTCTAACTAGAGTCGCCCTTAACCCAAGATCTATCTAGTTGTAATGCCGTAACGGAAAGACTTGCGGAAACATACCTCGGGGTGTAGTCCATTGCGCGGGAAACGTTCCCGCAAACGTGCTTGATGAAGCCGTAAACCTTTCACAGCCCCCTGGCTGTGTTAGCACCCTGTTGGGTGGTAGTGCCGCACGTGCAGCACCTCATAGTACTCGCACACGTACGGACTCGATGACGACCTCCGTTCTCTGATCCAGCGAAGGTGGCGGAAGTAGACCTCCGGAACCAGAGTTGCAGCAGGACAACGGCGTGCGTATAGTGGAGAAGTCTCAATCCCAGCACAGGTTCCAGACAAGGGACCCCGGCTTGAGAGAGACGAGAGAGAGGAGAAGACCGGTGAAAACAGATCTCAATTCAGAGTAATATTTATTTTCTCACGAATTTCTGTGTATTAAGTATGTCCACCCTGCCCATCTATATATAGGCAGAGGGGAGGGAGTCAACCCCTCTCCCCTAGCAAGGTGGGTCTAAAGTCCCTTGCTAGGGGGAGGTGGCTGGCCAAGGGGGGAGGGGGCGCTCCCCTCATGGGCCCTAGGGCCCATGGCGCCTCCCTCTCTTTTTCTTTTTCCTTTTACCTTTTATTTTCCTCCTTCCCCTAATGGGCTTCTTTCACAAATAAGGCCCATTGCACTTTTTAATCTGAAATAAATTATTTTTAATTATTAATTCACTTAATTAATAAATAATACATATTATTTCATCTCCCAATGATCCGGAACCCCTTCCAGCTCACTCCGAACGTCCTTCGGACCAACACAGAACTTTTCCGGTACGTCTTTCTCTCTTCTCCGGTAACTTCGATAGTTCCGAAAAGGTCTCCGATTTCATCGAGCCCTTAAGTGTGTTACCCTACGGTCCGAGAACACTCCAGTCATGACTGAGACAAAGGCTACGGCCAATGATCAATAGCGGGACCTGGATGCCCATAATGACCCATGTGCATTCCGGAAGTAACCGATTGAACCGTACACGTTGTATATCATTCCCTTTGTCATGCGATACTAGATTAGTCAAAGATTCGATCAACTGCATACAATGCATTAGTTCTATCTTGTTACCGACAAATCTTATTCACTCGTTCCGTGATATTCATCCTTGTGACCTAGTCACACGTTGCGCAGCTTTATGGATGCAATCTCACCGAGGTGGCCATGAAGTATCTTTCCATTATATGGATTGAAAAATACCGCTCTTGAATGAACACTCCTCAACATATCCCATCAGATAGCCCAAGATACACCTTTATGGTCACCATGTTTCAGTGTGTCGGTTAATGCACTCAAAGCATCCTCAGAAGATAGCAATTATGCGTGATCTCACGGTCAAAGCAACAGGCTACTACGTTCTGTAATTACAACACTGAACTTTTAGGATTTGATCATGTTGCAATGCTTGCATTGGGTAATGTTCATCATGTCATCCATTCAATGAGGTGACCTTACCGTCAATTGACTTGATTGTCCATGATCGTGAAACCACAATCATCAGTTGACGATAAACCAGTCATCATGAGAGGCTGACTAGGAACTCTGGTTGTTTCTATACCACACCTGTATCATTGTTTCACTGATACAGTTCCAGCACAGTATGAAACTGATCATAAACTTATTTAGATATATTGGAATAATCATATATTATTTGCCTCTAGAGCATATATCCAACACTGTTACCGTGGACACGGCTATCCAAATAGATTATCTTCCCTGCAGGGGTTGCACTACTATTACCCTACACGCTCAGATCTCCAGGGTGGCGTACACGTTGTTAGGGAATGCCCCACCTAGGCTATCCGATACGCCGAAGTCCATCCTTCAATCTCAACAGAGAGGCCATTCGCCGGTCTAAATCCTAAGCACAAAGGGACTTTGGACCCCTGCCCTTTGTACTCCTGCACGGTACGTGGCTGGCTGGTGAAGCAGACCCACCTCCCACTGCCGGAGTAGGCGGTCCAAGCCCGGCAATCAGCCCGAGGTAAAGCTGACGTCTGAAGAGCCATCGAACGAGGCTAAAACGCAGAGGGCCCACACCGTAATCCCACATGGAGGTAGTGCGTATAGGGAACGTCGACCTACTCAAGTCATCCACCTGACCCATTAAGCATTTTATTATTTTCTGTCGGGACAACCGTTATCGTTGCCCCTATCCGGGTGAGTCACGGACAATGACAGCAGCCAGGTCCACCTTCATAACCAGAGCTGGTGGCCGCCTGCCCTGTCGTCCCACCAACTCATGCAGTTACCAACAAGGTGAACCGTCTCCTTACCTTATCTCGCGTGTGCTCTTTGAAGATCCCGACTTTCGTACAACAGGGTATCTCACGGTGAACGGGCAAGGACCAGGCCCATGATGGTATCGCCTGTCCTGCCGTCCCGATACAATCCCTGCGTGGGCACCGTTGGGTCACCCGACTCCTTACCTTTAAGGACACCAGTTGATTTAGGTGCCTACCATCAAGTGAAACAGGAGGAATCGCCCTCAATGGTACAATTGAAGAGGTTCGACCGAGACATCAGCGGAATGAACTAAAGAGTAATATCCTCGTAACATCCCGGTGGTGCTACGCTACCGAGCCGGCGATGAGAGTAAAATATGAGTCCATTCACTCGTAATTCAAACTTGAAGCGACTCGGAGAGTCTCGCCGTTGTAGGTTCCCTTGGGCGTCTTCTCTGAACCATACCTGTTGCAGTTATAATAAATAGTATCCGTGTCACTCCCCAGAGCGATCATGGCCCGCTGTCTAATCCTAGTTGACTAACAATGCGCAGGGCCAACTGATGAAAATTGCATAAGTAATAATAGGAAGCATAGGATAAAGGAAGGTACATCAAGGGGCGACAAAAACAGGGTATGCAATTGAATAGGATTGTAACATAACAGCAGCAGCAATGCCTAGTGCAAAAAATGTACGAAAAAGATAGGCGATATCTGGGGAAGGAAAATGGCTCTGCTTGCCTAGAAGCTCGACGGTAGGGGTACGATTGTCGACAAAGTAGTCGTAATCCACAACGGTGTCTTCGAAGGCAGTGTCGAGGTATATCGGATAATCAAAAGGGGGGAGAGAAACAATAAATAGCTAGCAATAGCAATACAAATTCAAGATATGGCAAACGCATTGTTGGCGGTGTTCTAACGCAGTGTCAAGTATTTTTAGGCAGAGCGGGAATTTATCCGAGGATGACTCATCAGTACCGGTTGATTACCGGACATATGATCCGGAGGGGGCAGGTTCCATGTCTGCAGTGTTAGAGACATCTGACAAACATGAGGATAGTGTATGACTTTCATGTTTAGAACTTTTTCATCCGGAACAACTTTCATGTTTAGAACTTTTTCATCCGGAACAACTTTCATGTTTAGAACTTTTTCATCCGGAAAGTTTTACCGGCTCCGGTCGTCTGACAGACAAATGAGCCGGAGGATAAATGTTCCGCATTCGGCATATAGAGGGGGCGGTGGGTATACGGTTGGCGTAACTGTATTCATGATATTTTTCTGATCAACTTTCATGTATAAATTATTTTAATATGACTTACGGATTAAAAGATATTGATTTTCTAATATTTAAATAATTTTATAATTACTTTTAGATTTTCTTTTATTATTTAATTGCAACATTATCCGCAGCAACAGTTGACTGGTCAACTGACCAGTGGGACCTATCTGTCATAGACACAGTTCTAATAAAATTCATTTTATTTATTCAAATATTAAAGGGGACCCACATGTCATAGGTATGTTATTTAAATTAAACTAAAAACAGATATTATCCAAAGGTGGCCCCACATGTCATGCACTGTTTAGCTATTAGTTTATTCTAACTAGTTTAATTAGGGTGGGGTCCCCACACGTAAGTCTCATGAAGGGGGTTTCTCTGGTTATTTTAATCCATGTTAATTAGAGGGGGATATGGGGGCACATGTGTCAAAGACTAAGGGGGGTTTAATCTGCCACTGGTTTTAATTAGCAGATAAGCTAATGGGACAGGGCCCGCTAGTCAGTGGGTTAGCCCAATGGCTAGCCCACGGCCTGACCTCACCGACGACGAGGGCCATGGCGGAGGCCATTCCGGCGAGGGGGGTGCACGGCGAGGTGGCACGGGGGAGGCACATGGGTGCGCGGCGGGGGGCTTGGCCAGGAGCGGCCGTGCGTAGGCAAGGGCAGGGCGCGGCCAGGGTCTCGGGCGAGCGCGATGCGTCCATGGTGAGCGGCGGACGGATCTTGGGGCGCGAAGCGGAGGCCAGAGAACATGAGGGGTAGGAAGAAGAGGATGGAGAGGTGCGGGAGCTCACAAGGAACTCGTAGGGAGGGGCAGTGGGCACGAGGAAGCTTCGGAGTCGGCGGATCGACGACGATGGCGCGGTAGCCGTGGCGGGTGGAGGTGGCGGGGTGGCAAGCGTGCAGTGGCTCCCGAGCTCGATCCGGGTACGGAGTCGACGAAGACGACCATGAGGAGGCTGGTGTACATGGTGGCGCGCCTCCTTGTCGCCGTTGGCCGCGGTGGCGTGCGACGACGCACTGCGACCCACGGGCGGCTCTTGCCCGAGGAATTGGAGGGAGGGGAGGGGAAAACGGGCGCAGCTAGGGTTCCAAGTGGGAGAGGGGGGTCTTATCCTCCCCGAGGGCTTCGGCCACGCGTTGTCGAGGGCGAGGAGGGGGGCGGCTGCAGCGGCGCTGGCCATAGCCATGGCGACAGCGGGCATGGGGTGAACAGGGGAGGGAGCAAGTGGATGGGGAAGGCTGGGTTGGGCCCGTGGCAGTTTTGCCCTGGGCGATTTATAGAGTTTTTCCATTTTCTGTTTTATCACCTAGCTAATTCTGTTATGTCTCATTTTCTTTAGCCAGCAAACAATTTTGCAAAATATGCCCCCAGCTCCAATAATTGTGTAGCACCTTATTGTGATACTACAAAAAGTTTGAGCCCTAAGAAAATTCATTTGAATATTGTTGTTTAAATAAAAATTCTTTTTGGTGCTGCTTTGCTACTGTTACCGTTTGTTTGCATTATTTAAAAAGCTTAATAAATTTCCAATACCACATTATCATGATCTAGTGATTTTTATAAATTTAATAAAATTGGTTGCTCAATTTTTGGCTAAAGTTTTAATTCCACTTTGTTTTAAATTCCATCAAAAGGGGTTTTAATATTATTCGATTTGTATATGATCAAGGCAAGATTAATCATTGTGATTTATCATTAACAACAGATGATCAATGTAGCCTGACACTGAGGGTGTTACAACCACCTTCTCTTTCGTATACCTCCATCCTATGATGGGCTTCTCATCTTCGGCTGCCTTTGCTACCCTAGCATTGCGTCCACCGCCCCTCACAAACCCGCACCCTGCTCAGTTCCTTGCATATTCCTTGGATATCCTTCCAACACAAAAGGTTACCGATGCAACGATCATGTCTCCCATCGGGTGATCGCCTCACGACACGTGTACTTTCACGAGGTGTTTTCCCGTTTCACCAGGTACCCACATCGGAGTCGTCTTCCATGGCGCCACCCGCATTTCTCCTGCTTGGAGCATGCAGCAGGCGCGACCGCTCCCCGCCTCCGCAGTCCGGCGCCCGCCCGCACCCCCGGCCTCGACTCCCTCCGCCGCCTCTCCTGGCGCTGCCGAGGTGGATTCGTCCTCGGACGCATCCTCCGCCACGCGCCTGGCGGATGATGGTGCCGCGTACCCCAGAGCTGCGGCTCCATCCGACGACGCGTCGGCGGGATCTTCCTCCGTGCCGTCCGGCTCTTCCTTGTCGGGCTCGCCACCATCCTCGCCCGACGCCTCACCGGCTGCTCCACACGTTGGTGTCATCACCCGGGCTCGGGCGGGCGTGTACCGCCCCAGCTCGCGCTACCCCTCCGACGAGTACGCATGTTCCGCCTCCACCTCGACACCAGCCTCGGTGTCGTCCTCCGTTCGTGCTTCTCTTCGCGATCCCCATTGGCTTGCGGCGATGCGCGAGGAGTTCGACGCGCTGCTCCGCAACCGTATTTGGCAGCTGGTCCCACGGCCCCCTCGGGCCAACGTCATCAGCGGCAAGTGGGTCTTCAAGCTCAAGACACGACCGGATGGCACACTCAAGCGCTACAAAGCGCGTTGGGTGGTTCGTGGCTTCCGATAGCGTGCGGGCGTGGACTTCACCGACACCTTCGCCCCGGTTGTCAAACCGGGCACGATCCGCATCGTGCTCCGGTTGGTCGTCTCTCACGCTTGGCCCGTTCACCAGCTGGACGTCTCCAACGGCTTCCTGCATGGTCACATTGCTGAGCAGGTCTACTGTCAGCAGCCTACGGGCTTCGTTGATGCCGAGCATCCCAACCACGTGTGTCTGCTTTCTTGCTCTCTCTACGGGCTTAAGCAAGCACCCCGCGCGTGGTACCAGCGTATTGCGGCATTCCTTCAGCAGTTGGGTTTTCGGTCCACCCACTCCGACGCTTCACTCTTCGTCTACCATCATGGAGATGCCACTGCGTACCTGCTCCTATATGTCGACGACACCATCTTGACGCCTTCATCGACCAAGCTTCTTCAGCAGCTCACTGCTCGCGTCCGTGCTGAGTTCTCCCTCAAGGACTTGGGCCCGCTGCACTACTTCCTCGGCATCGAGGTGGTCCGACGGGCCGATGGCTTCTTTCTGCACCAGCAGAAGTACGTTCACGAGCTCCTCGAGTTGGCTGGCATGCTTAATTGCAAGCCCGCGACTACGCCCATCAACACGAAGGCCACGGTTTCTTCTCTGGAGGGGTCCCCCGCACCTGACGCCGCGTTCTATCGCTCCATCGTCGGCACCTTGCAGTACTTGAAGTTGACACGCCCCAACCTTCAGTATGCAGTCTAGCAAGTGTGCCTCCACATGCACGCCCCCCGTGATTCCCACTTGACATTAGTGCGCCGCATCCTTCCGTACATCTGCGGCACTATGTCCCTGGGGCTCACGTTGACAGCATCGGCCTCCACCGACCTCGTCGCCTACTCCTATGCTGACTGGGATGGCTGCCCGGATACTCGTCGCTCTATGTCTGGCTAATGTGTCTACCTTTGACCCTCCTTGATTTCGTGGTCGTCTAAACGACACCCACAGTTTCTCATTTGAGTGTCCAGGCGGAGTACCGGGCTGTGGCGAATGCAGTCGTCGAGTGCACCTGGCTTCGTCAGTTGCTCCAGGAGTTGCTTTACAACATCCCTAAGGCCACGATCGTCTACTGTGACAACGTCTCCGCCGTCTACCTCTCCGCCAACCCGGTTCATCATCGACGGACGAAGCACATTGAGCTTGACATTCACTTCGTCCGTGAGCAGGTGGCCCTTGGGCGTGTTCGGGTTCTACATGTTCCCACCGCTCAACAGTTTGCCTATGTCATGACCAAGGGGCTACCGGCGTCTACCTTTGAGGAGTTCTGGTCCAGTCTCTGCGTCTCCGGCGATGTTTCGACTGCGGGGGGGGGGGGGGTGCTGAACCATACGTTGTATAGGCATTGTATAGGCCTTGGGCCCATGTACTTACCGTCGGCCTCCTCTCTCCTTGTACATGTATTCTTGGGAGCCAAGTAGAGGTCGGCCCCTTGTACCTATATAAGTGCCCCGGCACGTATACAATCAATCACAATTGATGCAAACCCTAACTTACAGTTTAGAACCTGCAAAATAACTTAGTACACAAGATAAACCAAAACTTAAAACAAAGACTAATTAGGCACTTGGATTTTTAGTAACGACGTCCAAAAAGTATTGATGCTCTGCAAGTGCACATGATTTAGTTATAACATTTTTGAAGTAAGAGTGTCGATCTCACAAAAAGAACAGAAAGTGTGTATATGAGTTAATTGAGGTCCAAAGGAGATGCAAAAGTGGAAATATTGACAGGTTATTGTGACTTGAGTCTAAAAGCGAAGTGTAAACTAAAAACAAGAGGGTAGTGAAAAATTATGTAATCTATAATAGAGCTAAGGCATTCTTGGGGAGTCCAGATTCGCGGTATATACGCTACTCAACTATGTTAATCATAGTTCAAAAAGGCCATTAAGCGCTGGGCGTTGTCATGGCGCCTCGCTTTTTCCCTAGGCGCTCAAAAAATCGGCCGACGAGGTCCTCCGGGGATAAATCAGCCTTTCCGGCGAGGAATCACGTTTCTCAGGCGAGGAATCAATCTCCCCGGCGAGGATTCGACCTCCCTTGCGAGAATTCATCCTAATCGGCGAGGATTCAACCACTCCAACAACAAATTGATTGATTCCAGCGAGGGATGGAGCTTCTCCGGTGAGGGATCGAGCTTCATTGGCCGGTTCCCATCGGTGTAGCAAGGGGAAGAGGAAGTGGGAGAGATGTCACATCATGCAGCAAGGGAGGGAGGACGAGGAGGAGAGGCAGCGTGAGGAGGAAATCGAAATTTCCTGTCGACTGTGCACCATACGAGAGCTTTAGTAGGAGAATAGGAAGATGGGCATGTGTTTAATGGGCTAGGCCAGCCCATCTAGCTTATTTCTTCAAGGTACAGTACTAACGCCTGATTGCGCTTAATCGCGCCTAAGCAAGAAAAAATCAAGTAGGTGGCCAAACGCATAATTAACACCTAGCACTTTTTTGAACTATGATGTTAATACATAATTTGAGGTCCAGATAACAAATCCATTTTATATGCCTTTATAAATGGGCGAATCTAGGGTCTTTTGTGGATGCGGCTAAAGGGCGAGCGGTCTCCATTATTCCCCTATCAAAGTTCTGCAAAGAGGAAGATAGCTTCTAGCACTGCAATACCTTCACTTCCCCCCCCCCCCACACCCACACACACACTAAGATGGTAACATCCTTCTCGTTCATATAGGAAAATGTTTTGCTGCACTTAACACAACATCTACAGAGATTGTTAACATAATTAAACATACAAAGGTGATCTTGTATCTTGTCAGCATTCAACTCATACACATACTAGGTTCCTTCATATCTGCGAGAAATATGGGGTTTACTCAAACATAGTGACAACAAGCATCATCGAAGTGTTCATGGAAATAATAGATAAACGGTTAATGTAATACACACACTACAAAATCGGTGATATTTTTTGAAAAAAAACCCGCGTGACGGAGGAGCAAACGTCATCGAAGGTTGTTCTTTTTTTACGGAGACCGTCACCAGGTAATGCGGTCCGGATCGGGAACGTTGGGATAATATCGATGACGGTCGGTCTGGTCTTTAAGGACGCATTTTTGTCGTCATTGGGTAATTTATTTTCAAGGACGGTATATATTGTCATGTAAAATGTTTGTCCGTCATTATACATGCGCGCATACGTGATGGTATTATATAGAAAAAATGCAGGGTTCTGGTACACCTGTAAAGAGAATCTCCAAGAACCGATACCAAATCTTAAGACCCAAAATTACATTTAGGGTGGGAGAAACAATTACATATATTGTCTGTACCTCAAGGAAGTACTCATCTTACCCCCACCCCCCAAAAAAACTCATCTTCGATCACCATAGAAACTGGCCGCCCTGATCGTCGTCATCCGACTCGATTTTGGTCCGCATAGAAGGGTCTGCCCCCCCCCCCTCCATCTTTATCGTCGTGTCCTTCTTGCTCTCGTAGTTCTTCCTCACGGAGAATTTTCGCTCCGCCTCCACGAGATGCGGATTGGCTTTGGCGAACCTTGCCATAGACATCTTGTCAGTCTCATGTATGGCGCGCTGCTCCGCGACCATTCGGTCTTCCTTCTCCTCTTTGCGGGAGAAAACCCGCACTTTGGGAGCGAGGAACTCTGCCTCCTCGATGTTTGGGCAGAGTGGGAAGTTCAGATCGTACCTCGCCCGACCTAACCTCCAAGCCACGACGTCGTACGTGTGTACGGCATTCTCAGGCCTGTCGTAGGTGTCGAGCCACCTCCGCCTCCCATCGCACATGATCTCGGCGGCGTAGCGCCCGGACTCCCGAATCCGATCGTCGTGGAAAACCGATATGCTCACGCGGCGGCGGCTTCGCGACATGCCCAGAACGAGGGGGGTGAGGCGCCGATGCGTTGGCGGGAAAATATATCGGATTGGATTTGGGGGAGGACGGTGTTATGCGGCGGCGGTGTGATACGTCCAAAACGTATCTATAATTTCTGCTTGCTCCATGCATTTTTTGTGTGATATTGCTATGATCTAGATACACTTTCATACACATTTGATCATATTTGGACTAACCTATTAACTCAGTGCACCACAGTGCCAGTTCCTGTTTTCTGCTGTTTTTCTATTTCAGTTTTCCCCCATATAAAAATTGCTCCAAAAATTCGGAAAAAATTAGATAAAAAAATCAGCGCAGAAGAACCTTCCGGAAGAACCTGAGTGGGGCCAAAGGGCCACCACCAGGGGCCCAGGCGCCCTGGTGGAGCGCCCCAGGGTCTGGCCGCGCCAGGGGGGCGCCTGGACCCCTGGTGGCCCCCCTTGCTGCCCCCCTTCGCCTATATATTCTCCGTGACGAGAAACCCTCTAAGACAGAACCCTTTTTCGCGATCTCGCCTCTGTTCCGCCGCCGCCGCGCTTCCGAGATCGGGAGCACCAGCAGACCTCTTCCCGGCACCCTACCGGAGGGAGGGCCGACCTCCGGGAGTATCCTGTCCACCGTGGATGCTTCCCGGATGTCTCGTGAGTAGTTTCCTTTGGACCATGGGTCCGTGATCAGTAGCTATGTGATGTTCTCCTCCCCTCTTTGTTCTTCATGGTTTAGACCTCGTGAGCTGCCCTACATGATCGAGGCACTTTTGTAATCTTTATGTTGTTGCTATGCTGAGTTTGATGGGATCTGATGGATTATGAGATTATGTTCAGATTGTGATAGAGTAATATATTTTACTTAATACCAGCGAGATGTTCTGGATAGATATCTCAAGGTGGATGATTAGTAGTAGATGCAGTTGGATTTCGGTCTACTTATTTTGGCGTTCTGCCCATGCTTTTGAGCCTCTTCCTTTCTTTTGTAGCATAGTTAGCATTGCGGTGCGTTCATAATCCTGTCAATTGTCCTTCTGTAATTTGTTCACCTCGCATAGCAGTTTTATCGTCTTTTGGGAGAGAGACATCACTAGTGAACATCACGTATCCCGGTCCATATCCTCATCACTGTTTACACGCTCATTTACTTTTCTGCTTTTACTTTCAATTGCTATCATTATCCCTTGTGTTTGATCCTTTGTGAACAACAAGACCGAAGAGATTGACAACCTCTCTGAACTTCGTTAGGAACAAAGTTATTTGTGTGTGTGTGCAGGTCCGCGTCAGTTGCGCCGCTGACACCTACTTATCATCTCTGGAGTCCTACTGGAGACAAACCTTGGTATCTTTACTGAGGGAAATTTTCTGTTGTGCTACATCACACCTTCCACTTGGGGTTTACCAACGAAGGGCGAGAAATCACTATCATCACCTCGCACATCAAGCAAAATTTCTGGCGCCGTTGCCGGGGACTCCGAGTGCTAAGATAGGGGAGTTACACACTACCCTTTACCTTTGTTTTTTAGTCTTGTTAGTTTACCTTCCAGTTTTTATCTTTGTGTCCTATATCAAAAATCAAGACTTCACTAGTCACAACAACCAAGACTTTATCTGCACCCCCATTGCCACACCTGCCACTTCAGCTACCTCTTATGAAATTAAACCTGCCTTGCTAAACCTTGTTATGAGAGATCAATTCTCTGGTGCTGGAGATGATGCTGCTTTACACTTGAACAATTTTGTTGAATTATGTGATATGCAAAAGTATAAAGAAGTAGAAGGTGATATTGTTAAGCTCAAGCTCTTTCCTTTCTCTTTAAGGGGAGACGCTAAAATCTGGTTTCAATCTTTGCCTAGGAATAGCATAGATTCTTGGGATAAGTGCAACGATGCTTTTATAGGGAAGTACTACCCACCTGCTAAAATTATCCAATTAAGGAGTAACATTATGAGTTTTAAGCAATTGGATAATTAACACGTTGCCCAAGCTTGGGAACGAATGAAATCTCTTGTTAAGAAATGCCCTACACATGGTTTGTCTACCTAGATGGTTATCCAGACTTTTTATGCAGACTTGAACTTTACCTCGCGGAACCTGCTAGATTCTGCCGCGGGAGGAACCTTTATGTCAACTACACTTTGTGCTGCCACGAAGCTTCTCGATGAGATGATGACCAATTATTCCCAATGGCACACCGAACACGCTCCAACAGGTAGGAAGGTAAACTCAGTCGAGGAAATTACCTCCCTCGATGAAAAAGTTGACTTAATTATGTCTCTACTTACTAAGCAACCCTCTATTGATCCTTGTGATGTCCCTTTAAATTCTTTGGTTGCCCAAGAACAAGTAGATGTGAACTTTATTGCTAGAAACAACTTCAACAACAATGCTTATAGGGGTAATTTTTCTAGCAATCCTAGACCGTTTCCATCCAACTATGGGAACAACAACACCTACCCTAGCAACAAGAACCCCTCTTCTGAATTGGAAAACATGCTTAGAGATTTTATCACTACCCAAAAAGCCTTCAATAAAAATGTAGAGGATAAATTAGCTAAATTAGATAATCTCTCTTTGAAGGTAGAAAGCTTAGCCCTTGATATTGAGATGCTTAAAATTAGAACCTCTCCCCTTGAGGAGAATAAGGCCACTCCTATTAATGCTATCCAATTGCAAATTAATGAAAATATTAGGATGATGGCTAAAATTAAAGAAAGGTGGGCTAGAGAAAAAGAGGAAGAGGATAGAATTAAGAGCCTTCCTACACACCACACAGTTGCCACTATCCAAATTGTTGAGGACACCCAAACTATTAGCACCCAATGCACTCCTAGTCCCGTTGGACCTATTAATGGTGATGCTAATACCTCAACCAAAGATGAAGAAACTCCTATGAACATAGAGGGTTTCAAACAAGTGAGCCTAGAAGACACTACTACCACCTTTGATAGTAGTGATATTGATTTTGATAGTTGCACCCTCTCAGAAGTTATTAGCTTGCTAAACAAAATGTCTAGAGACCCCCACACTAGCACACTTAATCTTGCCTTCACGGAGCATATCACAAATGCCCTCATCAAAGCTAGGGAGGAGAAGCTTAGAGTAGAAGCCTCCATACCTAGGAAGCTAGATGATGGTTGGGACCCTATGATCAAAATTAAATTAAATAACTTCTCTTGCTATGCCTTATGTGATGTTGGAGCTAGTACCTCCGTTATGCCCAAAAGAATAGATGATATGTTTGAATTGAAGCCCTTTGAGCCTTGTTCTTTTGGTGTTCGTCTTGTTGATTCTTCCGTCAAGAAACCTTTGGGGAAGATCGACGATGTTCTTATCATTGTCAATGACAACTATGTTCCCGTTGATTTTATTGTTATGGATAAAGAGTGTGAACCTTTGTGTCCAATTATTTTGGGACGTCCTTTTCTTTGCACCGTTGGTGCGGTTATTGACATGAAAGAGGGGAATATAAAATTCCAATTCCCTCTCAAGAAAGGGATTGAACACTTACCTAGAAAGAAAATCAAGTTACCTTTTGAGTCCGTTACTCGGGCTAGTTATTCTCTTTCTCTTGATAAAACTTGATTCTTCTTTTGCATCATGCCTAGCTTAAAGGCATAAAAGAAAGCGCTTTTGGGAGGCAGCCCACAACGAATTAGGTTTCTTTTTGCTTTTGTTGTGTCTTGATGTTTTTTACTACTGTAGCAACATCATTGTATCTTTATTTTTCAGCTTTGTGCCAAGTTATAGCCTCTTATGATAAGGGAAGCAAAAGTTGTGACATGCTGTCCAGAAAACAGATTTTGTCCCTTGACAGAAAAATTCGAATAAAATCACCAGATCATCTTTTTGATCTGAATTGTTTTGACAGCATGCTCTATACAATTGTGAAACTTTCGTATGTTCTGAGTTTTTTGATTTGAGTTGCAGAAGTGCCCCGAAGAAATTCTCTACTACCTGCTGTTCTGTTTTTCACAGATTCTGCCACGTTTTGCCTCTCTTCACTTTTGCAAACCTTAAGCTTGATTTTTCTTTGCAAAAACTTTTTGGCACTCTTGAGAAATAGTAGCTCTTCAATAATATATTTATATCCAGTGGAGAAAAAATATTTTATTAAGGGTACTAACCTCTCTAATCAGCTTATGATGAGTTATGTATGAAGGAAGTTTTCAAGTGTGCGATGGAAGATGATGAAAGAAGATCCAGGAGTGTCAAGCGCTCAAGCTTGGGGATGCCCCCATGCATCCCCAATAAATATTCAAGGAGACTCAAGCGTCTAAGCTTGGGGATGCCCCCGTGCATCCCCTTCTCCATCAACAATCATCAGTTCGTCCTTCGTCTCACTATATTTTTATCACTTCATGCGTTATGTGCTATGCCTGGAGCGTCTCGCTCATAGGTTTTATTTTTTTAGTTTTCTTTAGTTTTGCTTGCTGGTCATAACAAGTTAGACCCCATCTTACTTTGTGTGGGAGGGAAACACGCTCCACTCCAATCTAGAACACATCATAGGATTTTTCCTGCTTATCTTTTTGCTGTTGTGTGTTCTTTATCTTTTCGTAGCTGCTTCCATGTTTAGTTTTAGTCTTAGTTTGTCTTTAGCAAGAGCCTTGGATTCTGTTTAGTTTGTTGCTGGATCTATTTTTAGTTTTCATGTTTATCTTGTTAAAGAGAGTTGGTTGTTGCACTAAGTTGTGTCTTGTCTTGAAAGTAGGTAATTGAGGTTGCTATTTAATTCTAGTAGTAACTTGCAATAGTTTTGAGGTATTGATGTGAGTAATGTATGAACTTTTGGTGTCAAGAGCTCTAGCCTATTAGTGATAGGTGTCGTATTTTGGGCAATCCGTGTGTATTTTCAAAACCTACAAAACTAGTTGAGAACTCTAGCTACTAGATGGATCACTAATCTTTGGAGGGATCGAATATTAGAGTACACTCACGTACCATGAGTCGAGGATGCGCAAGGATAACCAAACCCCCATACACTCCTCCTCGGGGTACTTGTCTCTTTGTGAACCTCCTTATTAGATTGAGAGTTACCGATAATAAGTGCATGAGTTCTTCGGACTAATGTAAGTATTGAAAGTTGACACTTCCACCTTCCCATGTTTTGCTAGCCTCTCCCGTGCCGTGCATTGCCTTCTTCTCACTCCGAGAGTTGGTGTCCACCTTCGCCGGTACATCCAAACCCTTGGCATGATACGCTCTGTCATCATAAACCTCCTTATATCTTTCCTCAAAACAGCCACCATACCTACCTATCAAGGCATTTCCATAGCCTTTCCGAGATATATTGCCATGCAACATCCACCTCTTCATGACTTGATCTTCATGTTATACATGTTCCTGCTACACTGGCAGCGACATACATTGCATACATCATGATAGTTACATCTTCTTTATGATTTTGAGTACCTTGTAAAGTGTGAAAGATCTCCTTTGCCTTCTTGTAAAATAGAGTGTTGCCCTTAAGTGAGGAAAAGATTTCAAAGTGGACACAATAAAAGATCCCAAAGAGGACAAATGAGAGTTAAATAGAAAGAGCCATTGATGCCACAAAAAAATACAAAAAAAATAAAAAGAGAGAAAAAAAGAAATAAAAAGAGAGAAAGGGGCAACACTACTATCCTTTTGAGAGATCCACACTAGTACTCCCTTTATATCCTTGTACTCCATAGAGATGATCATTATGCATATAGCTATGTGGGGACCTTCACACTATAGAACTTGGCTTGCATATTCCAAGGATGAGCCTCCTAAAATGAGCTCTAAGTCTTCATGAGCGAGCAAGTTAGATGCACCCCCACTAGTTCCATTTGAGAGCTTCTTAGCTCGTATGTGCATCCATTGCATGGCAATCCCTACTCCTCACATCATATCTATCATTTGGCATCTCTTGCCTATGACTGTCCTCATTGATGTGAGCCTTTCTAATCCTTTTTTGTCTTCCTCCTCCGTACTCCTCTCTTTGCCATCCTAAGTGTCAACTCTCGTGCTTACACTCATCCATTGCATGAGTGCTCAAAATATTGAAAAAGGAGTGGATCAAATTGACTTGTACCTGGCTAGTGGTCTGGGGACGAGTCAAGATAAGATTCCAGAAAAAGACCAAGTGTGAAACTTTAGTAGATTGAGTTCTCAACAAATAAATGTTTTTATCGTATTCCCTATCCCCCTTCTTGCACGCAAACACCATTTGGAGACATTCGAGTCACGGACAGCGAGAGCTCTTGCACCTAATGTTCTTTTGTTACTTGTTTCAATGCTAATATAGACTCTTGCATGTTATGACTTGAATTGAATCTCTAACCTTGATTGCTTTACTTTTCAAAGTTCTTATATGGTTGCTAGCATGTCACCACAGAAATTATGCCGTTATCATTTACCTACTCGAGGATGAGCAGGAATTAAGCTTGGGGATGTTGATACGTCCAAAACGTATCTAAAATTTCTTCTTGCTCCATGCATGTTTTGTGTGATATTGCTATGATCTAGATACACTTTCATACACTTTTGATCATATTTGGACTAACCTATTAACTCAGTGCATCATAGTGCCAGCTCCTGTTTTCTGCTGTTTTTCTATTTCAGTTTTCCCCCATATAAAAAGTGCTCCAAAAATTCGGGAAAATCAGATAAAAAAACAGCACAGAAGAACCTTCCGGAAGAACCTTAGTGGGGACAGAGGGCCACCACCAGGGGCCCAGGCGCCCTGGTGGCGCGCCCTAGGGTCTGGCCGCGCCAGGGGGGCGCCTGGACCCCTGGTGGCCCCCCTGGCTGCCCCCTTCGCCTATATATTCTCCTTGACGAGAAACCCTCGAAGACAGAACCCTTTTTCGTGATCTCGCCTCTGTTATGCCGCCACCACGCTTCCGAGACCGGGAGCACCAGGAGACCTCTTCCCGGCACCCTGCCGGAGGGAGGGCCGACCTCCGGGAGTCTCCTCTCCACCATGGATGCTTCCCGGATGTCTCGTGAGTAGTTTCCTTTGGACCATGGGTCCGTGATCAGTAGCTATGTGATGTTCTCCTCCCCTCTTTGTTCTTCATGGTTTAGACCTCTTGAGCTGCCCTACATGATCGAGGCACGTTTGTAATCTTTCTGCTGTTGCTATGCTGAGTTTGATGGGATCTGATGGATTATGAGATTATTTTCAGATTGTGATTGAGTAATATATTTGGTTCTTATCTCTTATAATTTTGTTCTTAAGTAATTCTTGCATGTTCTCCGTTGTTGTTTATTGCTTTGTCCAAGTAGTAGGTAGTAACCCCAAGAGGGAACGTTATGCTCGATTGTGGGTTCATGCCCCCTGATGACACGCTTGAGTGACAGAAACATGAGTATAGGGGATGTGTTGTTGCCACAAGGGGGAAAACAACGGTGCTTGTAACCGCGGTTACAAGGATTGTTTACTTTACGCAAAGTGCTTTTAATGCAGTTGTCTGTTGCTTTGGGTTTACACTTTGGGTGGGGCTCGCAACTTAATACCAGCGAGATGTTCTGGATATATATCTCAAGGTGGATGATTAGTAGTAGATGCGGTTGGATTTCGGTCTACTTATTTTGGCGTTCTGCCCATGCTTTTGAGCATCTTCCTTTCTTTTGTACCATAGTTAGCATTGCGGTGCGTTCATAATCCTGTCAATTGCCCTTCTGTAATTTGTTCACCTCGCATAGAAGTTTTATCGTCTTTTGGGAGAGAGACATCACTAGTGACCATCACGTATCCCGGTCCATATCCTCATCACTGTTTACACGCTCATTTACTTTTCTGCTTTTACTTTCAGTTGCTATCATTATCCCTTGTGTTTGATCCTTTGTGAACAACAAGACCGGAGAGATTGACAACCTCTCTGAACTTCGTTGGGAACAAAGTTATTTGTGTATGTGTGCAGGTCCGCGTCAGTTGCGCCGCTGACACCTACTTATCATCTCTGGAGTCCTACTGGAGACAAACCTTGGTATCTTTACTGAGGGAAATTTTCTGCTGTGCTACATCACACCTTCCACTTGGGGTTTACCAATGAAGGGCGAAAACTCACTATCATCACCTCGCACATCACGGTGCTGGTGATGCAAGCGGTAAATTTGTAAGGTGGAAGCGCGCGGGTGCTTTGGCTGGAAGGCGGGAAGCGTGCAGTTGGAGGGTGTGCTCCGCATGCGTTTGGATTTTTGCTTTGAAAACTACCGGCGTGGCAGATTTATTTAGGGGGGAAAGGGCAGCGACATACATATGTATTTTTTTTAAATGTTGGAAAGAAGCACTAAGTATAATTTTTTTAGAATTTTATGAAATCAATGTATAATTATTGAATATGAAATAATAACATGGAAATAAGATTCACCTTTAACTTTTCTAATTTCATTCAACACATGATAAACCACATTGGAAACCATAAGATCGACAGTCCCACATGCATCGAAAACCGCGAAGGTAGGCCTTAGCTGATACTCCGTACCAGCTAGACACAAAACACACACTCACATGCAACTACTGACGATTGGGGCGATCAGGGTACGAGGAGGCCTCCGCCGATGCAGGCCACCTGAGGGCTTTCTCCTACGCCCTTGCGCGCATCATCTCCAACACCATCCTACGATCTGATCCCAGTTATCAGCCCAAACACAGGAGATGATTCGATTTTCTTGCCGATGACTTCTCCTTTCTTATCCTCCTCTTCCTGATTCTTCCGTGCTTCGTCGGTGGCGTCGTGGCCTCAATCCCAACTGGGTGTGACTACGGCAGTGTGAGTGGTGTTCTCACTAGAGGGCGTCGACCCATCGCCTCCTTAATGTATACGATGAGACAACACAGATATATTGTGTAGTAGCAATAAAGATGTGTAGTGACAAAATATGGTTTTATAACACATAGCGAGATGGAAAGTGTCAACATGGTTGTGTGCGCGCTATATGATGAGTGTGTGCACGCGGCTTGCTACCATGGATTGAACACGGTGAACACGGCGGGACTGTCTGTTGGTAGAGCGTGCAAAGTCGGCCAAAACTTGTGTGGTCACTGTCGCGTGTGTTGTCGATCGTGAAGAGACCTTTGCGTGGGGCAATGTGATGCCAAAGTGTGCATGTGGCTTGTTGCTTTTGCAGTGTGCGCGTTGCGTGTTGCTATATATACAACACACACGATTTGGCCAAAACCCTGCGCGGACGGTCCCGTGTGTTACCAGTCCTGCATAGACCTCTCCGCATGCGCTGGGTGTGCATGCGACTTGTTGTCTGGATGTGCACGTGGGGCACGCGTTGCGTGTTGCTAGATCACGCATGATCGGCCTATATACCTAGATGGTCGGTCTCGTGTTGCCAGTCGTTGAGAGAACCTCCGCGTTGACGCCATTGCATGTCATACAAGGGAGTGCGCGGTCCTCAAGAACCTCTGTGGTCACCGTTGCGTGCCGCCGATTCGACATTGCGTGATGTCACTATGAGAATATAGGCGATCAAGGAGTCAGACTACACATAGGCCATCCATCTTGCATTAGACGACACTTAAGTTAACACATCTGGTTTTGATAACCCTGTGCAAAGAAAATTTGTTTTGCATATAGTACATTGGATAAGTAGTGTACACATGACATTGGAAATATGCTATTCTAAATTAAGATGGTTCTTGCAAAAGATGTGAGTTGTTTCGAAGGTGAACACGATTTTAAATTCAAATTTTAGATTCATTAACTAGCGATCACCAGACTTAATACAAAAAGAGACATGAAAAGTATGAAGAGAAACACGATCAAGTGCGTATGGGTTAAACACCCGTGAAAGCATGAACGTCACACACATAATTGGTATTGAATGTGTATAGTATATATATTCAACAAGTCTCATTAAGTATACCAGAGGAGATGCATACAATCGACAATTTTGAAATCCAATGTGTCATATATATATATATATATATATATATATATATATATATATATATATATATATATATATATATATATATATATATATATATATCAATGTTCAAGATATCGCTTATTGTTAACTTATCGGTCGAGCCCCGATAAGGGATAAATCGGCTTATCGGCCGATTTATCGGTTATTACGGTCGATCATTTAGCGGCAAGTTTTTTTTAACTTATGTTTTCCTAAGAGAAATAATATAAAATATGCTATATTAACTATTACACAGATGACAAATAAGTGCTCTTAGCATTCAAAATATGCTATATTAACTATTACACACATGACAAATAAGTGCTCTCAGCATTCAAAATATGTTATATCAGGGTACAAGCGCGAGCAATCTGAAGCAGACGTCTACAAAATAAAAGGAAACAACCATATCAGCCATCTACATAGTTTACCAATGATTAACTAATATAATTACAATATGTCTAATACAATCTTCCATCTAATGGACCAACTAATAAATTTGAGATGATAAAATCATGCATCACCCGTTGCACTGCCTAATATCATCTCAAAATTTGCTGACTAGAGAAATAAAATCAAGGGAGAAGATAAATTCTACCGTGGTGCTGCTCTTCTGTAAAAATCGGTAAAAAATCGGTCTGACATCCGATATATCGGGCAGAGCGATAAATCATGAAGATAAGTGTTTATCCTATCGGTAGGACCCGATAAGCGATATATCGGCCAATATTTGGAACACTGATATATATATATATATATATACTAGGTAAATGCCCGTGTGTTGCCACGGGATACAAAAAAATGATCAATCACAAAAGACTCCTTTATTCTACCTCGTAAATTTCAACAACAATACTTGTATCATATACATTTTGTTGAAACAATGTTCATCAAGGTCAACAATGCATTTAATACCCACATGTTTATTTTGGAAGAAAATCTTATACGACCCAGGTCGTACGGCTTCAATGGTGAGACCTTCTCTAGCAGAGGACACGTGGCAAAAAAAATCTCAACGCAGCCTATCGTTTAATCTTTTAATTCTTGCAACAAATTGCTAATCCTGTTCCAAGTCCCAACATCCAGCCGCTGAGTCTACTAAATAACGATGCAGCGAACAGAGCAGTTGTGCCACAAGGACGAGCAACCGGGGCACTGATGAACAAGGAGGTCGTGTACGGCATGGAAAAACAATGGTGGCGGTAGTAACGGACTCACAGGAGCGGCCGCGGCGAGCAAGCTGCCAGGTCGCCAAGGAACGAGGTCGACGAAGATCAACGGGGCATGCGGCGGCGGCGGCCTAGATGAGCGAGCTGCGGGGTCGCCGAGGAACCCAGCCGACGAAGAGCAACGGGGCATGCGGCGGCGGCTTCCATGAGCTAGCAGAAGAAGGAAAGAGAATTTGATACGGCGGCAGCTGAGAGGATTAGGAACACGATTTTTTTTAATTCGATTTTGCCAGATGGCTTCCGCTGGAAAGGGTCTCACCGTCGAGGTATACGACCCGGGTGGTATAAGATTTTTCTCCGTTTATCTTTGATAAAAACGAACGTAACAAACTCCTATAAAAAATTTGTTGCAAACAACAAACTCCTATAATTGTTGATACAATACAATGAATCAGTGTTGTCAAAATGTTATATCAATATCTACACATTCGTTATTTCAAAAAGAAACTAACACAAAAAGGAAACAAAATGGAATGTGAAATGATTGTAAGATAAGAACCTGGGCTGTTTAATTGCATGGGTGAAAGGAAAGAATCCTGGGAGGTTTAGTGGAATGAACCTGGGTAGTGAGTGGTAGAAAGGAAAGAGATGTCTTGTGGTGATACAAAAAGGAAACTGATGCAATGATCATGGACGGTTAAATGCAATGTTTATAGGCGATTTAAAGTGTGCTACAATCAAGCGCTACGTGGTGGATGGTTTTTTAATGTTAGACTGGCATGTGGGCCATACACGGTTGACGAAAAGATTGGCAAACCGCGGAGGAGGGACCGTGAGGAACCGTTAGCCTTTTTTTAGATAGTAGAGATAGACTGGCATGTGGGCCATACACGGTTGACGAAAAGATTGGCAAAACGCAGAGAAGGGACCGTGAGGAACCGTTAGCCTTTTTTAGATAGTAGATATATATATATATATATATATATATATATATATATATATATATAACTGCATCGTATCGCAAAAGAGAACCGCACTGCTGAATTCGGAGCACTGCAGTTCGGGTAAAACAGAACCGCATGCACCGTTTTCGCGATAACTTTTTACCCGTTGGTCGGAATTGAGCGTATGATACACCGTTGGATTCTTATGGAAAAGGAGCATCTTCCGAATGTTGAACACTTCCCCCGTTTCTTCACGGATTAAGAGCAGTTTCGAAAATGGTGCGGCGACCCACTTTCACAGCTGCAGTTTTTTCGCGATTTCTCTTAAACCGTTCATCGGAATGATACAAATGATATACCGTTGGAGAGATATAGATCAGGCTCTCCATCCATATTTAGAACACTTTGTCTAATTCGCTACGGATTTGAGAGAAATCTAGCCGCAAAAAAACGCAGCAACTCTGTTTTTCGTTTTCGGATCTTGTAGAGAGTAGAACTTTTTAACCTCTTATCCGATCGATGCGTATGTACACCATTGGATTTGTCTAGAGTAGTAGATTAATCCATATGTTGAAGAGTTTTCCATATTCCACACGGTTTTTAAGTAATTTGAAAAACGGTGTTGCTGCCCTCTTTTGGACAGCGGGAGTTTTTGCTTAAATTCGTTTGATTCGTTCGTCCGATCGCTTCAATTGTTACACAGTTGGATAGCTATCGTCGAGGCGCTCCATTTGTATGTAAAACACATCCTCTAATTCCTTACGGTTTAAAAGTTGTGTCGATTTTAGAAAATCGCGGAACTCCGTTCTTCGCGGACCCAGAATCGACGACGTGAACTGCATTCGCCTGGCAACCGCACTGCATTATTTCCAGACAGAACGCACGTGTTTTTCACGGAACAAAAAATCGGCGAGTGAACTGCATCCGCGGGGCAGCCGATTGCATCTGATAGACAAGCGCACTGCATTATCGCAAAACAGAATTGTACTTGTTTTTCGCGGATCCGAAAATCGGGGAAGTGAACTGCATCTTTCAAAGACCGGTTGCATTTATCGACAGAGAGAACTGCACTTATTTTTTTAACTTTCAACATATTTTTTTATCAACGAGCGCGCACCGCAAGGACGAGGCAAGTGAACTGCGTTTATTTTTGTAAACGCATCTAAAATTCTGAATCGCATGCATATGACGAAAATCGCACTGCAATAGCAATAAAAGAGAATTGCACACAATTTCATAAACTGTAAAAAGGATCAAAAAACGAATAATCCATTTCATCATCTTGAGAGCACTGCAAACACTAAATATGAGAGCAAATGCACTGCACTTATTTTTGTAAATGCATCATTCACAAAATTGAACCACATCAATACCTAAAATGAACCGCATCTTTTTTACATAAGAAATACTTGTTGTACACATATGTTACCTACATCATTAATCAAACAAGAACCGCATTCAAAAAAATTCTTCACTAGATTCACCAAGATCAAGAGTATGAACTTCATCCAGCAAAAAACAAGTGGGCGTACGCCATGGTCGGCAGAGCAGAAGGGGGGAGGTCCCGGGGAACAGCAAGGACGGAGGTGATGGAGAGGGGTTCGCTCGGCCTCTTTCTCTGGCCCAGCTGCAGCGTCCCCTAGCATGAATGGCGCTCCACAAATTCAGGTGGCGGTCGTAGGCGCCGCGGAGCAGGACAAAGTAGTTGTTCTCGGTCTCCAGGACCTGCGCCACCCACTCCGTGTTGACCATCTCGCGGCGATGGTCGACGGAGACGCCCCGCCATGTCTCGTCCGCGAATAGGTAGCCGCCGCGACCGCTCACGTACTAGCCGTCCTCGAAGGTAGCGGTGAAGGAGGATGGGTGGCGGGCCTCTCGCAGGAGCCCGGTGGCGCTGCGCCGGCCTTTTTCCACTTCGTCTCGATCCGGCGAAACCGTGCTCCGGGGAGGCCGGTCTGGAGTCGAGGGGGCGCAGGTTGGCCTGATCCGGCGACCGTGCAGCAAGATGGAGCGCCGGGAGGGAGGGGGAGGAGGCCTCGCCGGGCTTCCATGGCGACCGGATCCGGTGGGCTTCATCGTTGGTTGGTGGCTGACGGATCCGGCGATGGAGACCTCACCCGGGTCAGCGGCGACCGGATCCAGTGGGTGGAGGCCTCGCCCGGGTTCCGTGGTGGCGGGATCCGGCGCCGGTGCGAGGCAGCAGGACGCAGGTGGTGTGGACTGGTCGCGGCGCAGTCCGGCGGCGGTGTAGATCGGTGTCCAAGGCGCGGCGCAAGGGGAGATGCAGTGGGAGGTGGTGGTTTGGGTGGCGGGCCGCGCCGGTGAGAGGTGGTGGTCGGGGGTCGCTGGGCGCGCCGACGAGACATGGCGGGGCGCCGCAGGGTGGGGGCGGTTCTGTTCGTGGAGAGAGGATGGGGGCGTGGGGAGGGGAGAGGAAGTGGAGGGGGTCGTGGGCTCGGGAATAAGGAAGGTTGGGTGGGGAGGGTCGCGGCGGGCGCTTCGAGCTAGAAAGTGGGTTAGGTGGGGAGGTGTTGTTAGAATAAGGTGGGTGTTGTTAGAATAAGGTCTTAAGGGGTGTTGTTAGACCTTATTCTAACAACACCTAGCCTTATTCTGACAACACCTCCTCTAACTAAGTTTCTAGCGCGGAACGCCCCGGTGAACAGCGAACCACCTTCTACCGCTTCGGCGCCCGCCCACACTATATAAAAAAATGTGTTGTCCACCCACAACACGATCTCCACCTACCCCCACTCCCCCCGCTTTCTGCCCCACGCCCCCATCCCCTCCCATGGACGTCCCCACCCAATCCCCCACGCCGGCGGCGCCCAACCCCCCCCCCCCCCCCGCCCCCCACGCTGGCGGCGCCCCCTCCCCACGTCCGCAGCGCCCCTCCCACCTCCTCACGTCGGCGGTGCCCCACCCCCATCTCGCAGCCCCCCTCCTCCCTTCGCCCAACGCCCCCACGGACGCGCGCCAACCGCCTCCATCGCCACTCGCCCCTTCCCTAAGAAGCCACCGACGTCGGATCCGGCAACCACGAGCCCTAACGAGGCCGCCGACAGTGGATCCGGCCCCCATGGACACCGATGAGGCCGTCGGCAGTGTATCCGGCTGCCATGGACACCGGTGAGGCCGCCACCACTCCATCTGGCCATATGTGGGCGACGGGGCCACAAAATCTCACGACACCAACTGCCCCGGCTAGAACAGCTTCCCCGCGGCCGGCCCCGATCCACGACGGCTTCACCACGCCCCCATCCCCTCCCAACTCCAGCCTGCAGCTATGGCGGAATCTGCAGGGCCCCGCTTTCCACCTGGAGGAGGCAGGCCTACGCCCTCCCAGCACCACTTCCATCGTGAGCAGCAACGCGGTTAGGTCTAGGCTGCTGTCCACAGGATCCCCTCTGATCCTTTCCCCAGGATGCGTCAATGGAGCTACGCTGGAGGCGACATCCACATGCGCGTCCATGTAGAACGGTGTGTGCGTGTGTGCAGTTCACCATGTGTGGCTAACTAGTGGCTTTTCTACTGTTCACATCGATGACAAGAACAAATCCCATGCTACTCGTAGGAATTTTATGTTTTTTTTGTGTAGTGTAATGTGCGTAATCATGCAGTTCGGCTGTAGCACACCCCTGACATCTTCGTGCAGTGCAGAGCAATACTTTGGTGCACTTGTTGTATGTATGTGGTTCACTGTAAACTTATATGTGGTGCGCTTGTGAGAAAAAAATGTCTCAAGAAATAAAAAAAGTTCACTTCTTTCAGGTGTATATTTGTTAATTTTCTATCATGGAGTTTAAAAAATAGTGCACTGCAGAAAATTCTTATTTTCAGTGCGGTTGTCGGTCGAATGAAGTGCAGTCCGTTGACAAAAAGTAATGTTAAAAAGTTAATAAAACAAGTGCAGTTCTCTCTGCCGACAAATGCAACCGGTATCCGTCACATGCAGTTCGCTTACCCCGATTTCGGATACGTGAAAAACACGTGCAATTCTGTTTTGCGATAATGCAGTGCGCTTGTCTATCGGATGCAATCGGCTGCCCCGCGGATGCAGTTCACTCGCCGATTTTTTGTTCCGCGAAAAACACGTGCGTTCTGTCTGGCGATAATGCAGTGCGCTTGCCCGGTCAAATGCAGTTCACCTCGTCGACTCCGGGTCCGCGAAGACCGGAGTTCCGCGATTTACTAAAATCGACACAACTTTTAAACCGTAAGGAATTAGAGGATGTGTTTTACATACAAATGGAGCGCCTCGACGATAGCTATCCATTAGTGTATCAATTGCATCGATCGGACAAATGAATCAAACGAATTTAAACAAAAAACCCCGCTGTCCAAAAAAGGGTAAAGTACTTCAAAACTGTGTGGAATATGGAAAAATGTTCAACATATGGATTAATATACTACTCCAGGCGAATCCAACGGTGTATCATACGCACCGATCGGACAAGCGATTAAAAAGTTCTACTCTCTACAAGATCCGAAAACGAAAAGCAGAGTTGCTGCATTTTTTGCGGCTAGATTTCTCTCAAATCCGTAGCGAATTAGACAAAGTGTTCTACATATTGATGGAGCGCCTGATCGATATCTTTCCAAAGGTATATCATTTGCATCATTCCGATGAATGGTTTAAGAGAAATCGCGAAAATACGCCCGCTGCAAAAGTGGGTCGCTGCATCATTTTCTAAACTTCTCTTAATCCGCAAAGAATCGGGGGAAGTGTTCAACATACGGAAGATGCTCCTTTTCCATACGAATCCAACGGTGTATCATACGCTCAATTCCGACCAACGGTTAAAAATTTGAAGCTAAAACGATGCATGCGGTTCTGTTTTACCCGAACTGCAGTGCTCCGAATTCAGCAGTGCGGTTCTCTTTTGCAATACGATGTAGTTCGGAATGTTGTCAGAATAGTTATTCTGACATCGATGTCAGAATAGACCGTCTGTATATATATATATATATATATATATATGTTGTATGCATTTCGAGTTCAAAAGGATGGACTATGCATGTTTGATTGTGTCGTGTTTTGGTGGGCCGATCACAAGGTTTGTTAGTTACATGCTATCGGGAAGGAGTAATAAGAATCTAGAGCCACACGATCAATCGTATGACGACATTGAACTCCCATGATGACAACATGACATTTCACATGATACATCTCCTCATTATAGTGTTGATCTAACATGTACGATTACTAGAAGACTATATGTATGTATCATAATTCATGAATCGTCAACGATTCATCGTGAACATGGGAGGATCATTCATATATATAACATATGTTTATACCATTTTCATATTTTCCAAGATATATATGACCCCAGTCATAACTTCAACTTTTTGCAAAGATTAGTAAGTGTGTTTTGAATATATTTAAATAATAAATTCATAGAAATAACTCAAAATATGAAACGACAAGTAAATCATCTGATATTTCAAATCTCTTTCTTGAAAATCTGCGTTCCCGCCTAGGTACTAGAATTTTCCTTGAAAATTTTCGTTCCCTCCTTGGTACTAGATTTTTCCCTTTGAAAGTTTCGTTCCCTCCTTGGTAGTACTACATTTTCCGTTGGAAATTTTCGTTCCCTCCACTGCGTTTCAGCGGCCCGCTCTATCAACCCCACCCATCTTTAAATACCTCCTATCCTTTTAACTACGCCCACATCTCCTTCCAACAAACGAAGAGCTGCCTCGTATCTCTCCTCTCACCTTCATCACCTACCCCCCCCCCTCGCCGCCGGTGGATCTAGCTTCCGCCGATACAGATCGTTATGCATCCCCCTCCCCTCTTTGCGGTGCACGACATGAACGGCGGTGTTCGGATCGGCTCCATCAGCTCTCAAGGTAAAAGCTCATTTTTTGTGTAATGTGTATAGATCCGTGCATGCAGTTCTTTATTTTTTGTGTGCATGTGTACAGATCTGTACATGTAGTTCCTTCTTGTATTGCAGATGTAATGTAAGATGGTGTTACTTCAAGAAGAACTAACCTGTACGGGTTTCTATTAGGTGTTAATAATGTTGTTCTTTCTATCTAGGGTTCTACTGCGGGTACGATTATAAATAAATCAAGGTGCTAGGGTATAATCTACCAACTAATTACTCCATTTGCTTCAATGTTGAGCTTCTTGCTTTATCCAAACTTGATTCTATGTTCTGGTTTAGGCCCTGTTTGGAATCTCGTTTTTTCTGTAAATACACTTGTAAGAAAAATACAGATCGACCTCGGTCGGCTTGTAAAATACACTTGTAAATTAGACACCTCTGGATTAAATACATCCTATCCAAGCGCAACTGTGTTTATGTCCTTTCATATTGCTTTCGGTTCGAAGTTAATTTATCCTATATAATAGTAAGTACCTACATGTTTTCTCTCTTTTAATTTTCATCTCGTTTCATGCCTACTGTTTACTTCTTATCATCATTTAACAACAACTTCTAAGAAGCTTGAGGACAAAGCTCAATCTTTCAAGGATTTGCAATGCCTAGCACGTTCCATAGGAGTTGATGGCATACCAGAGGAGACTAAGAACATGAACAACAGTCAGGTCATTGACTGTGATGATATCTATGAACCAACTGCTGAGGAGCTGGAGCAGTATACAGCAATCATGGAGGATGAACGTATACATGAGGTGACAACATGTTTATGCACTGTTACATGCAAAGTTAGTTCAAACTGTAGAATAAAATCTAACATGTTTAAATACATCATAATAGATCACTACATTCTATGAAAAGTCAAAACCAAAGAGGGGTATGGAAATAAGCCCAGATACATTGAAGAGAAAGCGGTTTGTAATGGTTTGTTGACATACTTTTTATCGTAGTCATGTATAAATTCCAGCAAATGCGTCTGTACTTTGGATTCTTCCACACTTTATTACTATATGAAACATTAAACTAGATATATGATTCGTTGTAGGGATATATGGAATTCACAAATGATGAGCATGAAGAGGATCAAAATGGCAAGGAGGACATGGCAAATTAGCTTGAAGAGATTGAAGTTGGCAAGGAGAACATGGCAAATCAGCTTGAAGAGACTGAAGCTGGCAAGGAGAACATGGCAAATCAGCTTGAAGAGACTGAAGCTGGCAAGAAGGCCCTGCCAGTGCAGCAGTTAGACCTTGAAGTTGTCCAGAAGGCCGTGGAGAAGCAGCGGGTATAATTTGAAGCTTTTCAGAAAGCCTTGGAGAAGCAGCAGGTAGACCTTGACGCTGTCCAGAAGGCCATGAAGAAGCAGCGGGAAGAAATTGAAGCTATCAAGCCGGCCCTCAAAGAGCAGCAGCAAGTACTTGAATCTCTCAACTATGCCCAGCCAGAGCAAAAGGGTGGACGGGTTGACATCAATGAAAAAGTTGTAATGCCCTCTTAGATCAATAAGAAGTTGTGCGTTACTATGTCCCATGGCTCTTGTAATGTTGCTTAGACTCTGTGTGGCAGGTTAATGGTTTATGTTTTAATCAATCATATGAGAGATAATTTGCATTAAAAATAGTTTTTCATAAATATGAATTTCATTCAAATCTGGCAACAAATAAAAACATAAAACAGCCTTCAAACTGTGACGTTCATACGTACCGTCACATACGTTGCATGTGGGCCCATATGTCAGCACAGTTGACTAGTCAAAACTAATGATAAATCACATCCGATCCCACATGCAAGAAGCCACGTCAACAAAAAGGAGGCCCCACTCGTTGGAAAGCTGACTAGTCAAACTAGCAGAAACGATTTCTAGCGACGGGTTTGTCATCAACGAAGATGACTAAAGGTGACAAATTGGGCTTATTAGGCGACTGTTTAACCCCGTCGTCGAAGATGAACATTATTGATGAGTTGGGTATTGTCGCCAAAGAAGCGATCTTTAAAGACAAAAAAAGTGGTACCGTCAACATTTATGTTTTTAATGACGGCACGTCAATGACAGTTGGATTGACGGAGGCGAACCATCGTTAGGGTGTTATTATTGACAAAAAAGGATTTTCCCAAACACAATTAGCCCGTCAACTGATATCGTTCATTTTGTAGTGACATATGAATCGACGCTGGGCTTTGGTAATACAAAGAGATAAATGGTGTTGAAGAGGATATGGATGAAGATCGATGTCGAAGTCTCCTTGATCAAGGTGATGGCGTGGTGACATTCCCCCTTCGGATCCATTCTGGAGGTGAGGATTTCCAATTCTAAGTCCTGATCTGGTTCATCTCTTATCCATTAGATTGCACGGGGTTAAAATAGTTAACCAGGGAGATGGAATTCTATCGTAAGATCAGGTACAGTCGTACCACACGTCATCTTAGCTCCTAGATATCTTTATGTGAATGGTTTTCATCCCAGAAGATCGGATTCGTATGGTAGGTTATTATCACATCATTTGACGTGATTATTGCACATACAATTATTGTTTCCTCGTCTGAAACCACGTCGCCTAGGTGCATGTTGGCCCCACTTTTCCCATAGGAATAACCTGGGTTTGGGGGTCGTCCATCTCAATGCTACCCAGGAGCTATTGGCGGTGGCTCTACGCCCATCGCGCGAGTGATGTGGACGGGGATTGGGAGAAATCAATGCTCGGCCAGCTGTGACAGCGATGCCACTTTGCCTCATTCCCATCTTTATGGCCCCGTTTGATCCTCGATCTAGCGGTGTCTAGGTGTACTCTAGGACAAATCCCTTTTTGGATCTTTTATTATAGGAATGATAACCCACAAGTGTAGGGGATCGCAACAGTCTTCGCGGGTAGGTATAACCCAATTTATTGATTTGACACAAGGGGGGCCAAATAATACTTATAAGCCTTAGCAGTTGAGTTGTCAATTCAACCACACCTGAAAAAGCACTAGACAAGATAATTAGTAGTAACGGTGTGTTGACGGGTGTAGCCTTATAGACTTCCCCAATCACCAACACCACAAAATAGAAATAGTAGAAGCAGTGATGAGAGCAATAGTAACAACGAAGGCAATGAAGATGAAAGATGGACCGGGGTTCAAGGTTTCACTAGTGGTAACTTGATAGAGGCGAAGGTTTCCCGATGTTTCGATGAGATGGTGGAGACGAATTTCACGGCCCGACTACAAACGTGCGAAGACGTTGCGCCTTAGCGATCACTAAACCAACTCCGAGAGGTTATTGATCCCGCGGATGCACGATCAACCTAACCACGAAGGTCTAATTCCTGCAAGCAATCGAAAAGAACAATCAAGAACTAAGAATTGCAATCTGGATATTGCGAATATAAGATGAATGATTAACGAAAGTTGGGGTTCCAATGCGGTCTTGGCCTGGTCGGATGACACAAACTAAGAACTCGAAGTTGCTGCTATGGCTAACTTAAATCTAATCAAAACCCAAGTCTAAACGATGCCCTAAGGGCTGTATATATGGGGGAACAGAGGGGATTTTCGTGACCCCTTGGAGGAGGGGTCCGAAAACAACCCTAACTCGGTTTCCCCCACACATACGGACTCTAAAAACAGCTTATAATATAGTATTTCGAAATTACATGGGCCCAGCCCAATATTAAGGTGACGCGGAACCTATAATATCCCTTCAATGAAAATAATGCAGTGGCATCTCGTGTATTTCGTCCAAGCCTTCATGCACGCCTTATGGTGGCTTCAAAGTGCGAAAATCACCACTGGAAGCTCCATTGTCCTTTCCCGCGCGCGCATCTTCTTATCCATGCTTGATCCCGCTCCAATGACCATCCTTCTTGTGCATGCTAGGTCCTTCATTCATAAGCAAAACAAAAGTATCTAATTTAGGCAGCATCATATGTTCATGAACATTGGAAGGATTCGCAAGAAATGAAAGTACTTGATAATTTAGTTGATGTGCGTGTGCTCTAGTAACTGGTCCAATATGTGTAGTTGGTGAGGATGTGGGTGTAACATTAGTAGGGATTTCCTCGTCATCCTCCCCTTTTTGAATTGAAGTCGTCCTCGACGGAAGCTCATCATCTTCTCCCAAATAAGGCTTCAAATATGCAATATTAAATGTGGGACTAACCTCAAAATCTGCAGGTAGCTCAAGTTTATATGCATTATCATTAATTTTCTGCAAAACCTTAAAGGGACCATCAGCTCATGGCATTAACTTAGACTTGCGCAAATCAGGAAACCTATCTTTACGTAGATGTAACCAAACAAGATCTCCTGGTTCAAACACAACATGCTTTCTACCCTTATCACCAGCAAGCTTGTATCTAGAATTCATTCTCTCAATGTTTTCTTTGGTTAACTCATGCATTTTTTATATCAATTCAGCACGTTGCTTAGCATCAAAATTAACCTTCGCCGAAGATGGAAGAGGTAGCAAATCAATAGGTGCACGAGGTAGAAAACCATAAACAATCTCAAAATGGCACATTTTAGTGGTAGAATGCAATGAACGATTATAAGAAAATTCAATATGAGGTAAACATTCCTCCCACATTTTCAAGTTACTCTTTAAAACAGCCCTAAGCATAGTAGACAAAGTCCTATTGACTACTTCAGTTTGTCCATCAGTTTGGGGATGACAAGTAGTACTAAAAAGTAGGTTAGTCCCCAACTTAGACCATAAACATCTCAAGTGGCTAAGAAATTTAGTATCGCGATCTAAGACAATAGTATTTGGCACACCATGCAAGCGTATAATTTCATGAAAGAATAAATCAGCAACATTAGCATCAGCATCACTTTTATGACATTGTATAAAGTGTGCCATCTTAGAAAATCTATCCACGAAAACAAATATGCTATCCCTCCCCTTATTTGTTCGAGGCAAGCCTAAAACAAAGTCCATGGATATGTCCTCCCACGGAACACTAGGTACAGGTAAAGGCATGCATAAACCATGAGGATTGAGTCGTGACTTAGCTTTTTGACATGTACTGCAGCGAGTAACAAAACGCTCAACATCCCCTCTCATCTTTGGCCAAAAGAAATGTGTAGCAAGTACATCCTCTGTCTTCTTCATGCCAAAGTGTCTCATTAATCCTCATCCAAGTGCCTCTTGCAACAACAAAAGACGAAAAGAGCTATCTGGAATGCATAGCTTGTTAGAACGTAACACGAATCCATCATTAAGCACAAACTTGTTCCATGTTCTACCTTCTCTACAATTCTGCAATACATATTTAAATTTCGCATCATGCACATATTGATATTTGATTGTCTCTAAACCGAATATCTTAAAGTCAAGTTGTGAAAGCATAGTATAACGACGAGACAATGCATCAGCAATAATATTATCTTTACACTTCTTGTGTTTAATGACATAGGGGAAAGTCTCAATAAATTCAACCCACTTAGCATGTCTAAGATTAAGTTTTGCTTAACTTCTTATGTGTTTCAAAGATTCATGATCAGAATGTATAACAAATTCTTTGGGCCATAAATAATGTTGCCAACTTTCTAATGTTCGAACAAGAGCATATAATTCCTTATCATAAGTAGAATAGTTCATACTAGGCCCACTCAGTTTTTCAGAAAAGTATGCAACAGGTTTAGCATCTTGTAATAACACACCTCCCAAACTAATCCCACTAGCATCGCATTCAAGCTCAAAAGTCTTATTAAAATCAGGAAGTTGGAGCAGAGGAGCATGTGTTAACTTATCTTTCAATACTGTGAAGGCTTCTTCCTGTGCGGTACCCCAAGTAAAAGGCACATCCTTGCGTGTAAGATCATTGAGAGGTGCAGCAATGGTGCTGAAATCTCTCACAAAACGACTATAGAATCCAGTGAGGCCAAGAAAACTCCTCACTTGTGTGACCGTTTTGGGCTGCGGCCAACTCTCAATCGCCTCAATCTTGGCTTTATCAACTTCAATTCCCTGCGGAGTAACAACATAGCCAAGAAACGATGCTCGGTCGGTGCAAAAGGTGCACTTTCCAAGGTTACCAAACAAACGTGCATTACGTAGAGCAATAAAAATAGCACGTAAATGATCCAAATGTTCCTCCAAAGATTTGCTATACATCAGTATATCATCAAAATAGACAACCACAAATCGTCCAATAAAAGCATGTAAAACCTCGTTCATTAATCTCATGAAAGTGCTAGGTGCATTTGTTAACCCAAAAGGCATGAGTAACCACTCATATAGTCCAAACTTAGTTTTAAATGATGTTTTCCATTTATCTCCTAATTTCATGCGAATTTGATGGTTACCACTACGCAAATCAACTTTGGAAAACATGGTAGAGCCACTTAATTCATCAAGCATATCATCTAACCTAGGAATAGGATGACGATAACGAATAGTAATATTATTAATGGCTCGGCAATCAACACACATACGCCATGTTCCATCCTTTTTGGGCACTAATATAACAGGAACAGCACAAGGACTAAGGGATTCACGTATATAACCTTTGTCGAGTAGCTCTTGTACTTGACGCTGAATCTCCTTCGTCTCCTCCGGATTGGTACGGTATGGCTCACGGTTGGGCAGCAAAGCACCGAGAATTAAGTCAATCTGATGCTCAATCCCTCAAATAGGTGGTAATCCCGGTGGTACGTCTTGTGGAAAGACGTCAATAAACTCCTGCAAAAGGTCAGTGACAACAGGAGGCAAGGAGGGAGGCAATTCCTCAAATGGAAACAAAGCTTCTTTGCACACAAATGCATAGCACACATATTGACTAACATCCAAATCCGAAATATCAACCTTAGTAGCAAGCAAAGTTGGACTAGTAAATTTAATTTCATTAGAAACAGCAAATGAAGATTTTCTATTACTCTTATGTTGTTGCTCAAATTCTTTAGCTGCTATCTCATTTTCACTCTTATTTTTCTCATGTTTAGCTTTACTAGCTCTAGCAAGATCATCTTTCACAATTTGTTCAGGAGACATAGGAAGTAAAGCAATATTTTTATCCTGATGAACCAGAGTAAAATGATTTGTCCTACCATGGTGTACAACATTCCTATCAAATTTCCATGGTCTACCAAGTAGAAGAGAGCATACTTGCATGGGTACGACATCACAATCAACATAATCAGCATATGCAGCAATGCTAAAGTGCACACGAACATAATGCGTTACCTTAATCTTACCACTATTGTTAAACCACTGAATATAGTACGGATGAGGGTGTGGTCTTGTGGTGAGAGATAGCTTCTCCACCAACTCCATGCTAGCCAAGTTGTTGCAACTCCCTCCATCAATAATGATGCGAACCGAACGTTCTTTCACCACTCGTTTTGTGTGGAACAAATTATGCCTCTAGTTTTTCTCGGCCTTCGTTACCTGCACACTTAACACACGTTGAGCAACCAAACTAGCATATTTATCCGCATTATCAGGAGCCATATACTATATATCATGAGCATCATCATGGGCACCCTGTTCCTCATTAGCAATGAGGACTAAAGTCTCCTCATCGTAGTCACTCGCTGACTCATACCCACCATCCGCCGTAATAGTCATCACACGTTTGGAGGGACAGTATTTTGCGAAGTGACCTCCGCCTTGGCTCCTACGACATTTAATATCATGATCTCGTGTTTGCCCTGTGTATGCCATGGATGATGAAGAACTCGCCGTTGGACCACTCTGTGTACCCTTGAATGGTGGTGGTGGCTGTTTTGGTGGCTCCCTGTAAGAATTAGCGGCTGAAGTAGGTGGTGGTGCAGCAGGACGTGTGGATGTAGAAGGCCCATGCGATGTCCATGTTGTATTTCTGTAAGAGCAAAGTTATACCCCCATAAGTTTTGGATATTGTTGAGCAAAACAGTAGAGGAACTAACAAGTTTTCTAGTGTAAAACAGATAGTTAGGTTCCTGAAGTTATAGGTTGGTGATAAAGCTTCAACGAAGGTTTACATACTTACTGAAGCATATCCTCTGGAGTGAAGCTCATCACGGATGTCGACCCCTAAAAAGATAAGGAATCCTGAAGCACGTCTCATCGAAGGAGATGATCAAGATGGCGCAAGACTTAGTAGTTTTTGCGTAGTTCTTTTTTACTTCTTTGAGTCATAGGAAAAACCGTACTATCAAGAGGGGTTTAGTAAATGTATTCCGAAGGTTTTGGTGAAAAGACTCAGATCGAATCCAAACCTGTGAGAAGCCAGAGTTGAGAAATCTCATGTGCAGTAGGTAATGCTTCACCAACGAAGACTTCGTTCTTTCGGCTCCTGAAGCAGAACCAAGTCTGTGAGTCAGCTTTACTTGGACCGCAAGTAAAGTTGCGCTTTGATTGGAAATATGACCGTTGCGGACAGGTGTCAAGCTGTCACATCGGGTCATTTAAGACATTTCGCACCTAGGGATTGCCACCTATAAATACGCCACCCCCGCCTTCATTGGTCGGTGGCTGCTCCAAGAAGATTTTCTGACAGTGAAGAGAAAGAGCAACCCCACCGAAGCAAACCAAAAACCCATTCACTGAAGCATAAGTCCTATTGATCTGAGTTGATTCATTATGACTTAGGAAGAAGTTTGCTAGCCTTTTTATCTTGGAGAACTGCAATTCTCCTTGACGGTTAGAGCGTTGTTCTTCAGAGAGCGAAGAGTTATTGTCGCCTCGAAGTCCAGTTTGTCAAAGGTTTCGGTGATTCCCTCAATAATCAACCACGAGTGAAGAACTGACCAAGCTCAAGGAGATTGGTGCAGTGGAGATACGGACGAAGAGAGGTTAGCTCCTGTGTTCAATCACAAGTCCCTCCAACCAAACGTAGCACTTTGCAGAGTGTGAACTGGTCGAACAAACATCGCCGAGTCAAGAGTTCGTTTTACTTTCCGCACTTCCATTCAGTTTATCAATTGGTTCAATGATTTGATTCAATGCAATTGATTCAATGCTTTTGATTCGCTATGTTACGCTTCAATCCAGTTCTGCTTCATTGTTTACCTTTATGTTGAATTCCTTCTGCTGCTAAGTTATGCTTCACTTCATAGTTTCATGCAAAAATTTGAAGTGATCATTCACCCCCTTACCCTCTAATCACATACTTGGACTTACAATTGGTATCAGAGCTAGTCACTCTTTGTTTGGATTAACCTCCTAGAGTGTTTTGCAAGTATGTCTTTCGCAGCCATTCGCTCCGGCGAACCCATACCCGTGTTCAATGGAAAGGACTATCCATACTGGAAGGACAAAATGAAGAGAAATATCATGGCTATCAACTCAACTGCCTGGCAAGTTGTCTTGTATGGAGTTACAGTTGCAGACAAGAACGCCATCACTCCTGAAGAAGCGAAGCTGATCGATCTTGATTCTGAAGTCTGGGTTTTCATCACCAATCATCTGACACCAGAGAAGTATCATGAAGTGAAGAATATTCCTTCTGCCAAAGGTGTCTGGGACTATCTTGAGAAGATTGGTGAAGGTGTTTCTACCCAGAAGGATGCCAGAATTGACACACTTCAAAGCAAATTCTATCGATTCAAAAGAAACGAGGGTGAAAAAGTCAGCTCCATTTACAGCAGACTCACTGCTCTTGAAAATGAGTTGATTTCCCTCGGTGCTGACGACATTACTCCTCACTCAGTTGTTAGAACTCTGCTTCGCTCATTGGATGATTCGTTTGATCACATTGTGCTGATGATCAAGGAAAGGACTGATTTCAGACGTCTTGTTGCCGCTGATATTCTTGAGAGACTCAATACTTTTGAAATGGAAGAGGATGAGAAACGTGAAATAAATGGTTCTCGAAGAAGATCTCATGCCTTGAAAGCAAAAGCTTCGCGTCATTCTTCACCCGAAGTCAGTTCTGCTTCAGGTGTCGAATCAGATGATCCTGCAAGCATTGGAAAAGATTTAGCATTGATCATGAGACACTTCAGTCGCTTTTAGAGAAAAGGGTTTTCTTCACCCAAGAAGAGTTATCCGTCAAGAAGCTCAAGTCATTCTTCTCACCGTTCATCCTCAAGAAGCTCTCCATCGAAGGACAACTGCTGCTACAAGTGCAAGAAACCAGGTCACTACATTGTTGATTGCCCATTGTGGGAAGCTGAGAACAAATCGAAGCATTCGCTCAGAAACTCCTCAACAAATTCCCACGGATCCTCCAGAAGCTATGAGTCAAAGAGACATGATTCCAGTTCGAGAAGAGAAAAGAAGAAAGATTCTGATGATGATAAGAGGAAGAAGTATCATAAGAAGCGTGAGGGTTCTTCATCGAATACTCACTCGTCTCGTCGAAGCAGCTCTCACCGTGCCAAGGCCTATCTGGGAAAGGAGATGAACTCTGAAGACGAAGCCTCTGGATCCGAAGCTGAACCAGGCTCGAGGTCTGGGTCTGGGTCCGAATCAGATGGTGTTGCTGGTTTGGCCTTCGCTTCGGCAGATGCTTCAACCAACCCTTCGAGCTCATTCTTCACCAACAATAGTAGTGAAGATGAAACTCCTGCATATTGCTTCATGGCCAAGGCGAAGGTATCTTCATCCAAATCAAACTATGATACTTCTGACTGTTCCTCATATGATAATGATTCGAAGATAAGCTATGCTAAACTTGCTAAAATTTCTTCAATCCAACAAGATGAACTTGATTCACTAAGCAAAACCATTAAGAAATCAGAAACTCTGTTGATCGATGAGATAGAGAAAGGTCAAACTTTAACTAATGAGCATGCTGCTCTGAAGGAGAAGTTTGAAGAATTATCCTCTCGGCATGATCTTCTTTCAGTTGATTATGAGAAGCTCACCTATGAATTTCTTCAGAGGAAAATGGCTCTCGAAAGACTGAAAGAGGCTCATGAAGAATTGGAAAATGTCAATCTCTCTCTCATGGATCAACAAGGTTCTGAAGCAAATCATAAAACTGAATCACCTTGTTTAACTTTTTTGGAACGAAGCAAAACTGATTCCAAAGGGAAAGCTCCTATTGTTATTGATGATACTAATGCCTCTGATGAGGAAAATCCTGCTGTTACCGAGGAACTCCTCAGGTTGAAAAACTTATTTGAAACAGGCATGTTCAAAAGTGTGCAAGGACACCAATATATCTGTGATATCCTGAGGAAGGCTCTTCTTCACAGGAATCCCAGGAATGAGGGTGTTGGTTTTGAGAGAAAGATAAAACCTGATGGCACCTATTGGGAACCTGAGCAGTATCCTAAGACTGTTTGGGTTCTAGCGAAGGAGAAACCCATTGACATTGCTAACCTTTCAGGTTTCGACTGCAAAATGAACAAAGCCATTGTGGATGAATCACTTGATTCAGACTACAAACTCATCAAGGATGAATAGGGAAAATTTACAGCTGAGTATGTAGGTACTCCACCGAAGAATGGCTTCTATAAGAGGGAGATATGGGTGCAGAAAGCACTTGTGGAAAAACTGCCTGCTAACCATACTATGCAGGGAAAGCCTTCGGTACCACCGAATCATTTCTATTCTCTAGAGACGAGAAATGATTCACTGGTGCTCGAATCAAATGTTCCGCAGAAGCAATACTATCGTACTGGTCGTCATACGTATCGTCCTCATAATAACCATACTAAGATTGCATATGCTCATTCTTATCCTAACCATTCGCAGAGGACTTACATTTATGGTGTGCTTGATGGTACACCGAAGCAATACACTCCTGTTCGCTTTCATATTGCTTCAACCAGTGCTTCAACATCTTCTCAGTCACCTGCTCGTTTGTGGGTGGTTAAGAATAACTAATTCTTCTGCAGGGCTATGTCTCCGGTGGATCCGAATGGGTCATGGATAGTGGTTGTACAAATCATATGACCGGAGACAAGGAGTTATTCACCGAAGAAAAACTATCTCAATCTTCTCAGAAGTACATTACCTTCGGTGATAACAACTGTTGGAAATATGCCCTAGAGGCAATAATAAAATGTTATTATATATATTTCCACGTTCGTAATTAATGTTTATATTTCTGTGCTATAATTGCAATGACCCTGACTGTGAGATTCAGAAGAAAACTCATTTGCATGTGTGGAAATGTAAACACCAAGAGTTCCTGGTTTAGCCTCTAAGACCAGCTCATGTGCTAACTGATGATTACGTTTTCTTAATCATGGACATTGTTCTTGTAACAAGGATGTCAGTAGCAATGGGAACATATTGTTAGCAGAACAATGATGTTGAACCGACCCCAGTATTGAATGATATACTTAGATATCACATCGTAACAACGTTATAAGTCATATCATGAAATGTTATCATATACGTAATTCCTTAGACCATGAGAGTATCGAGTTGCTTCACACAGGAAGACATGCTTTGGTTCTTAGATGAATCCTCCCGTAAATGGGAAGTAGTAAAATAAGTTCTGGGTATGTCAGATGGTGTGGCTAGTGACTGTGATAGTTCAAGAATGGGATTTGCTCCTTCACGATGAAGAGATATTGACTTTGGGCCCACTCGGTATGACGGTATCCATTATAGTCTGGCCAAACGCATTGTGATTCAGTCACGGGGATACCGGAATACGATAACGAGAAAATGGACAAACGAGCAAAGAGGATAACGAGTGGCTTGTGTTCAAAAGTTGTTACACATGGGTGCCAAACTTCTCTCCTCTAACTTTGTCATATATCGCGAAGCAAAGGGAATGGTACATGAATAAACATAATGGTTCACTCGAAGTTTCTTCGTGTATGTGCGGGAGTCAACATGGGTGTCCATGGCTCCGTTGTTGATTATTGGCTATTGACGAAAGGCTGTTGACCTATGTCCGGAAGATGTTCTGAGTCATGTCCGCATTATACTGAACCTATTGGGTCACACACTTAACGAGCAGTAGTCTGTTAGAATACTAGTATGGTAGAAGGTTCAGTGGAAGCAAAGCAGAATAGTTCATTCGGGTACCGGAAGTAGTTCCGGGGATTTATGAAATAGTTCATAAGGGCACCAAAAGTAGTTTTGGGTATTTAAGGATATGTCCGGATCACTCTGGAGTAGTCCCAGGTGGTTCCGGAACATATGAAAATGGTAATGGGAAAGTTTACGATCAACCGGAATAGTTTCGGTGATCGGTGGACAGCTTCAACAATATGTTGTGTTCACCGGACATAATAACCTTTGCCCGGATGGCTCTGAAACCCATTTAGATGGCTCCGGAACATTCGTTAGAGGTTCCGGAAGGTATTGGAAGTGCTCCAAAAGTGTCCGGAATGTCCTGAAACAGTCCTGGTAGGTCCCGGAAGGTCCTGGAAGCTTCTAGAAGGTTCCGGAAGGTTCCGGGCAGTACCACCCACTGCCCTGCGCCCCTGGCCTTGGGGGGCAAGCCACCTAAGCTGACCTGGCCGGCCAGGTGGTGGGGGCGCACCAAAAAGGGGTGGGAGATCCTCCAGGTGGGATTTCCAAATACCATTATGGAAGGTTTCCGGTGGGAAGGTATGTGTAGGTTTGGAAGGCTTGGGAGTCCAAGTTGGACTCCCAAACCTCCTTGAGCTGCGCCCTAGGTCCCTTGGCCACCTATATAAGGTGAGCCAAGGGTGGGGGAAGATACAGACAACTTGTCCCCAAGGCCTATGCGCCACCCTCCCTCCTCTAAACCCCGTTGCTCCACAATTAGACCCCGGTTTAGACGCTGTTCTAGATCGGAATCCGTTAGGGTTTTCTCCCTCTAGTTTTCTCGGTGGCGTTCATCTCTGGACGGCGGAGCGCTTCTGGATTGCTGCTACGGGATGTGTGGATACTAATGGAGGGGTCGTACCTTCGACCCTTCTTCGAGGAGCTTGTTCATGGGACTTGTCCGTGGGACTAGATCGCGGGACTTGTTCGTGGGATTGATCGAGGGACTGTTCGTGGGAGAACTTGCGAGATCTACTTCCACTACGTCCACGAGCTTCACCAACTCTACTTCCGCTACATAGGTTGGTGAGACATGACCTAAAACCTTGTATGCAATCTTCTTGGATGATCTTGGGTTCTTGATTCGTAGGCCGAAATTTTTTGTTTTCTACTACGTTTCCCAACAACAACAAGGGTAAAGTGTTAGGCTTGGGTAAGGTTGCCATATCGAAAGATAAGCACATTGACAAGGTTATGATAGTCCAATCACTTGGATATAATCTTATGTCTATTTCTAAGTTATGCGATATGGGTATGCTTGTTCTATTTTCTGCTTCGCGTTGTGTTGTCTTTTCACAGGATGACTATACGTTTGTCTTCGAGGGTTACCGAAAGGGAGATTTATACATTGTTGATTTTTCTTCGGGCCCTACTGTGTCCACATGCTTAATGGCAAAAGCTTCATCTGGTTGGTTATGGCATCGAAGACTTGGTCATGCAGGGATGAGAAATATTCATAATCTAGTGAAGAAGAAGCATGTTATTGGCCTTAGCGAAGTAAAATTCGATAAGGATCGTCTCTGCAGTGCTTGTGAAGCTGGTAAAATTACGAAGAAACATCATTCAGCGAAGACTATCATGACTACCACTCGTCCTCTTGAATTGCTTCATATGGATCTTTTTGGTCCTCAAAATTATGCAAGCCTGGTAGGAAACAAATATGGTCTTGTTATTGCTGATGATTTCTCTCGTTATACTTGGGTTTTCTTTTTGGATGACAAGAGCAAAGTTGTTGAAATCTTCAAGTCATTCGCCAAGAGAGCTCAAACTGAATATGAATTATCTCTGAAGCATGTCCGAAGTGATAATGGAACCGAATTCAAAAATACTCATATTGAATATTTTCTTGATGATCATGGTTTTACTCATGAGTTCTCTGCTGCATATACACCTCAACATAATAGTGTAGTTGAAAGGAAGAATAGAACTCTCATTGAAATGGCCAGAACTATGCTTGCTGAATACAAGACTCCTATTAGGTTCTGGGCCGAAGAAATTAACACTGCATGTCACATCATCAACAAGGTTTACCTTCAAAAATTCCTGAAGAAAACTTCACATGAGCTTATCACTAGTAACAAACCAAATGTTTCATATCTTAGGGTATTTGGTGCTCCATGCTTTATTAGAGATATGAATCATAGCTCCAAATTTGCCCCTAAGGCACATGAAGGGTTTTTTTAGGTTATGGCTCAAACTCTCACACTTATAGAGTGTATAACTCTCACTTCCGGAAAGTTATGGAAACTTTAAATGTGAGGTTTGATGAAACTAATGGCTCTCAAAAGGAGAATTTTCCTCATGATCTAGATGAACCTCCACTTGATGAAGTGATCAGGTCCATGGCTATTGGAGAGATTCGCCCTGTTGAAGCCAATCCTCGTCAAGATGTTAGGGATGATGATGGTCCAATGTTCCCACACATAGCCCGGGGCGCTGGAGATCAACATCCTGAAGCTAATGGTGAACAGGACGATGAAGGACAAGGGAACGAAGGAAATGCTAATCCTGAAGGAAATGCCGAAGTTGAAGGTGAAGCAGATCCCGAAGCTGATGCAAATCCTGAAGCAGAAGTTGAGCCTGAAGCAAATGATACTACATTATCACGAGTTCGAAGAAGAGTAGATGTTGATTCGATCCTCGAATATATTCATCAACCAGGTCGTCCCACTACTCGATCTCGTACTCGTTTGGCTAACTTCTGTGGATGTTTTTCTTTTATTTCCATGCTAGAGCCTTCAAAATATGATGAATCCATGAAGGACCCTGATTGGTTATTGGCTATGATGGAAGAACTTCACCAGATTGAAAGGAACAAAGTCTGGTCACTTGTTGACAGGCCAGATCCCACGAAGCACAATGTTATTGGCACAAAGTGGATATTTCGCAACAAGCAAGGTGAAGATGGTATTGTGGTAAGAAATAAGGCTAGATTGGTAGCACAAGGTTACACCCAAATCGAAGGCATTGATTTTGGTGAAACCTATGCTCAAGTAGCCCGTCTCGAATCCATTCGTGCCATGCTTGCTTTTGCTAACCACAAAAATATATTTCTATATAAAATGGATGTCAAAAGTGATTTTCTTAATGGTGAGATAGAAGAAGAAGTGTATGTTATGCAGCCACCAGGTTTTGAAGACTCGAAGAATCCTGATATGGTGTACAGGCTTCACAAAGCTTTGTATGGACTGAAGCAAGCACCTCGTGCTTGGTATGAAACATTGAAGGATTTCCTCCTAAAGAAAGGCTTCAAACCTGGAACCACTGACCCCACTCTTTTCACTCGATCATATAACAATGATCTATTTGTGTGTCAAATATATGTAGATGATATCATTTTTGGCTGCACTAACCTGAAATCAGCGAAGAATTTGCAAGGATGATGTCGAAGAAATATGAGATGTCCATGATGGGTGAATTGAAGTTTTTCCTTGGACTTCAGATTCGCCAACAGAAGAATGGCACCTTTATTTCACAAGAGAAATACTTGAAGGATTTCCTGAAGAAATTTGATCTTGCTGAATGCAAGACCATCAGAACTCCCATGCCAACAAATGGTTTTCTTGATGCTGATGAGAAAGGGAAACCCTTCGATCAGAAGAAGTATCGGTCTATGATAGGTTCACTCTTATACTTATGTGCATCTAGACCTGATATTATGCTATCAGTTTGTATTTGTGCTCGTTTTCAGGCCAATCCGAAGGAATCACGTCATACTGTTGTGAAGCGAATTCTTTGATATCTAGCACATACTCCTTCTTTGGGACTTTGGTATCCCAAAGGAACTCAGTTTGATTTGATTGGATATTCTGATTCAGACTGGGCTGGTGATAGAGTTGACAGGAAATCTACCTTGGGCACTTGTCATTTCCTTGGTAGATCTCTTGTGTGTTGGGCTTCAAAGAAACAGAACTGTGTCTCAATATCTACTGCTGAAGTTGAATACATTGCTGCTGGTTCATGCTGCACTCAAATTCTTTGGCTTAAGCAGACGCTGAAAGATTATGGTATATATGTGAAGAAAATCCCTCTGCTTTGTGATAATGAGAATGCTATCAAAATTGCACACAATCATGTGCAACACTCTCGAACGAAGCATATCGATATTCGTCACCATTTTCTTCGAGATCATGTTCAGCGCGAAGACATTGAGATCAGCCATGTTAGAACTAAAGATCAATTGGCAGATATATTCACGAAGCCATTGGACGAGAAAAGGTTTTGTGCATTGAGATGTGAGCTAAACATCTTAGACTCACACAATGTTCAGTAAGATCGTAACTTTTCCATTGTATATATTCACCTTCGTTGTGTGTTTGTTTATTTAGTTTCGTTTGAGTTTTCCTTCGTCCAAGTTTATGTGTTTAGCTTCGTTCGCCATTTTCTTCCAGTTCTATGTTGTTTTTATTTGTTCGTTTCTTTTGTCCCCTATACTTATCACTTTTAGCTTCGTTGTTGTTGTTCTTCGAAGTGATAAGTTTCGGACCCTACCCCGCCATTCTGATTCGCTCCCAATCTATTCTTTCTTGAATGGTTAAGCACAATTGAAACGGAAAGCATATTGCTTCGAACGTCATTGAGTTCTGAATCAAATGCTTACAATTTTATCGAAGTTTTTGCTCTCGGTCAAGACTTATTCTTCGGCCGTTGAGTCCCCGTCTTTCTCGGGTCGTTGAGATTCGCTCGCGAACCGCCACTTCATCTGAGTCGTTGAATCGGAAGAGACACTCGCTGGCAGCCGTCCGATACGATCTGACAACCGTTTCAGATCGTGCCTATATAAGGCAATCCCTCCAGCGAACCGTTCCCCACGATCATTCTCTCCCGATTTCCCCGTCTCCCTCCTCGAGCACGCCGCAAATCTCTCGTTCCCGACGTCGACTGCGCCGCTTCACTACCGGACCGCCGCCGCCGTGGACGTTCCCCGTCGACGAAGAGCACGTCTCCGCACTCCGTCGCCGTAGCCGCTTTGCGTCACCGAGTTAGGGTACGCAAGTTCCCTTGGATCCAATCTTTCCTGCGAGTTCTTCATCTAGGGCTTGGATCTAAGATTTGTTAGGGTTTTGTTTTCTGTTTATAAGACTATTCTGATCCGTGTTGATCATTGCTCCTTGGGAAAACTGTTTGTAGCATCAAAGTAATCCCATCTACTCAGGTCAGTATTGAGATACGATCTATTCTGTGTTCGGACTGAGTTAGGTCTTGTTCTTGAACTAGTTCTAGCCCTATCCAATGACAGATTTTCATCTGATCTTAGTTTGCTCTGGGTTCTTTTCAAAATTTGGTTTTGGTCGAAACTTTTGCCTGTGCTTATTCATTCCCTTTCCTATTCCCTCTTTTCTATCCTTCTGGTCACAGGATGTCTGACGAAGAGGAAGCCATGGGGAATGAGTCACCTATTGTTGAAGGACTTGAGAACTATCCTGAGCCCCCGAAGCAGAAAGGCAAAGGTGGCAAGACGAAGGAAGTCAAAAATGCCCGAGGCATACCCGAAGCCATTCGACTCAAGATGGGCTATGACACGCCTCCTGAAGAAACTGACCATGATAGAAAGATTCGACTGCAAAAGATTCGACGATACTGGGCCATAAGGTGGTACAAGTACAAGAGCATTCCAGATTGGAAATGGGCTATGCATTTTGCTTTCAGCCCTCCTTATCGGTACACAACTGCCATGTGTGCCCAATACAATGCAGCAAACAGGAAAAAGTACTACCCGAAGCCTCCTGCTGTTCCTCACCCAAATACTCTCAAGACTCCAGATAACTATCCAGAAGAGCAAGAGAGACTTGCCATATTGGCTAAGAAGAAGAGAGTCCGAGAAGAAAAGAAGGCCAAAGCACTTGCTGCTGCAGGGCAAGATGAAGCAGGTGCATCGAAGCCTAAGAAGAGAAAGCTTCAAAAATTAAGTGCTTCATCGCCTCCTGCTATTTCTGAAGAGGAGAGTGATAATGAAGCTGATGACGAAGCTGAACCTGCCGCACATCCTGAAGTCTCTCTCCCTGAAGATCCTGCAGATGATGCTGATGATGAGTCTGAGCACACCCCTGTTCCCCCTAGTCCTAAGAGACAAAAGCTTCGGAAGCCATTGAAGAAGAAGGCTGGAGAGAAACCGCCTGCTTCAAGAGGCGTAAGTATTCAAGATCCATCTGACCCTCTTGTTCCTAAACCAACCATTGATATGACAAACTTGGTGGTTGAGGCTCCTTTGGCTTCAAAGCCACCTCGCCGCCTTGTTCCTGCTGAACAGAGAACGAAGGAGAGGCATGACCCGAAGGCAAAGCCTGCTGCTAAGCCCGAAGCTAAAGCTCCTGAACCAGCCAAAGCTTCGAAGCTAAAGATCTCTGTTGCCAAGCCTGGCCAGTCTTATGCCCAGGTTGGCACCAAGAAGCTGACTGAAGCAGATATGTGCAAGAAAGACCGTGATGAAGCTGAACGTCTTCACGCAGAAGCTCAAGCCCAAGCTAAGGCTGATAAAGAAGCTAAATCAAAGGAAAAGGCAGATAGAGATGTTGCTCAGTTAGAGAAGCAAAGGAAAGAACTTGCTGAAACAAATCAGAAAGCTGAAGCGAAGCGCAAGCTCGCTGAAGCAAAAGCTCAAGAGTCTAAGGCTACTGCCGAAGCCAAACAGCTTAGTGATGCTGAAGCCAAGCGTCAGGCTCAACTAGACATCATTCGCACAAAGAAAGCAGAGAAAGCTGCTAGAGCCGCTCAGAAGGAAGCTGTTGTAGACATGACGCCAAAGGATATCCCTCCGAAGCCAGTTGCAGCCACTGCCCCCGAAGCTCATGAAAAAGCTGAGCATAGTCACCACAACTTCCCAGATGCAATAGAAGGTGAACTATGGGACTGTTTGAGCCTGAATCAGGCATTCTACCAGCTTGCTGAAGCTGTTGATCCCAAAGCTGTAGATGTTGGGAATGTTTACATTTCACCAACTCTTTCTGCCATGATTGAAACGTTATACAATCAGCTAAGGGATTTGCATGCTAGGGACAGATCTGAATCTGCTAAAATTCTAAAGTTTAAGAAGAAAGCAGATGCTGAATCAGATGAAGACTTCAAGAACGAAGCCGAAGCTGCTTCGAAGAAAATTGTTGATGTGAATGAAAAGACTAAGCACAATATTCAAGTGTTTCAAGGCAAGATAAAGTCTGCCATTGAAGAATGTTGCAAGACGCACAATGCTTCGGTCATGGCTCTTGATTCCAAGAAGCGCGAAGCAATGCTCAAGCAACTAGCTTCACCCCTTCCCCAGCTGCAACAAAGGAAGCGCCGTCTTATCACAGATGCAGACGAAGCTGATGAGGTGAGCTCTCATCCGGCCAAGAAGGCCCCAAGACAAGCATCGCCCCCTCGATGCAAGATTATCACTCTTCCCAACCCCACTGCAAAGCCAACCGCTCCCGAAGTCATTCCACCCCGTGCTCCAACTCCACCTCCTCCTCAACCCGCTCCTCAACCGTCGCACCACGACAACTTTGAGCCAGAGCCTTCTCCTCAAGCTCAAGACATACCAATTCCTTCAAGGGATTATTCTTCGGCTCACTCTGCTGATGAGTCCGAAGAACAAGAAGGCGAAGCCAAAGAACAAGATGTTCCAGAAGAGCCTGAAGCCGATGCAGTAGTTGAAGCCAATGAATTGGCAATTATGACTCAACCTCAAGTGCGAGCCATAGTTGCTCGAAGGCAAGCTCCGCACTGCATTCCTGCGCAAGATACCCAACTGGACTCCATCTACCCACGTGAAACTTTTCCTATTTTCCTGGGAGATGGTTCTTCTTCAAGACATGGTCCTGAGTTTAACCTCGAAGCTCATCGCCAGAAGCTTCGCTTCTTTGGCGCAAGTCCTTATGATTCACCCCGGACTGCAGATGACCTTCGATTCTGGATAGCTGAGCAACAGATTCTGTACACGAAGCTATGCTGCCAGAAGGGTGTTCTATTCCATCATAAGTACTTGGATATGCGAAGTCTAACTTCTGCAACATGCTTCCAGAACATCATGGAACCATCGAAGCACAGAATCTTACCAGCATGTTTGCTATGGAAACACCATTCAATTCCGAGCTAGTGAAGCAATTCTATGCCACTCTTTATGTCTCTGGAAATCCTGATGACACAAGCTCTTGGATAATTGAGTGGATGATTCAAGGAAAAGTCTTTCGAATGCATTCTGATGAATTCATGGATATTGTGAACATCCCAAGGCACACTGGAAAACTTGCAAAGGTTCATTTGATGCCTGATCCTACTGAAGCTGAATTTGCTTCACTACTGGATCCCGAAGTCACTGTAGATCACATGCCAGAAAACATTCGCCCGAAGCATCTTGTATTCTTATCAAAGACTTTGTTTTACATCTTGTCTAACTCACTGATGCCTCTCAGCACTGCAAATGATGAGTCCAACATTCATTATCATACACGTCATGCTTTGCTGAAGCTTACTCACGGACATGTGTTCGACTTCGAGGATTGTTTTCTTCGCTGTATGGTCCAAGCTGTTGAACTCGTACATCAATTGAAGCCATATGCTCCCTGGCTCCAAGCCATTTGCAACCATGGACGTCGTGAAGACTTCGTTGCGAATCATCACCCGAAGCTGTTCTGTCCTCCTGTGCGTGATACAATGAATATCTTCAGAAGGCCAAATGATCCATTTGCCACATATGTCGGAGTCAGACAGCATGTCAATGAACGCAACATTTCGAAGTCATTCCAGAAAGAAGTTTATCACTTTGAAGTTGGCATTCGCACCCAACAGCTGCTTGAAAATTTCATTGAAGGAAATCAACGCCAAATGCACCATCTTTCCGATGAGATCAATAGAGTTGGCAACATTGCTTTAAACAACAACCAGTACTTGAAGGTTTTGAAGCGCCACTCTTGGAAAGGTTTAAGGAAGTTCAACTCAGTAAAGAATCTTGAAGCTGATCGGATTTTCAAGGAGTATCCACATCTTCAACGCCACTTCTCCAGAAATGATTCGATCGACCGCCCCAACCCAAAGATCCCGCCGCTTGAAAAGATTGATGAAGTCCTTTTTGTTAATCCAGCTGAACATATTCGCCCTGAAACTCTATCTGATGAAGACTCCCACACATCGAAGCAAGAAGATGACCCTCTCAACGACAGTGATCTTGATTTGCTTCAAGCACCGATGGACATTGACGAACTGGAGTCGCCTGCTTCAACCGAAGGAGACACTTCAGGAGATGCATCTTCTTCGGGCGAAGACAATCAACAGGGTCCCCGGGTTGCAGCAAACGCGTAAATACTCTTGATCTACCACTCAACCTTTTGTCCAATTATTGACAAAAAGGGGGAGAAAGTAGCATCGATTGAGTTTAGATTCGCTGCAGGGTTTAGGGTTTCGATTCGCTCTTTTGTGTGTTAAGTTACAACAAACTTTCCATTCGCTTCGATTGGGTTGTAACTTAAGTTTTACTTCGGTTGTGAACTGCTACATGTTATGTGTTAATAACCCCCGTGCTTGCAAGTTGCTCTCGTATCTTTTATCTTGCAGGTGGTTGTTACCTTTAAGTTCACAGGTCATTGGATGATTGCATATTCTTCAAGACCAATATCCTCTATATGCAATTGATTCACTAAGATATGTGTTAGGCTTCCCATCAAAGATATTCTTCATCAAGCATTCACTTCTATTATATAAATCTTCGATGCTTGCATTCAGGGGGAGTCAAAAGCTTCATATCTTAGAGTTTGCTCTCAACTCAACTCAAAATTCCATATTTTTATCGATGCCTGTTTTGTCAACAATAGTCCAAAAAGGGGGAGATTGTAAGAGCAAAGTTATACCCCCATAAGTTTTGGATATTTTTGAGCAAAACAGTAGAGGAACTAACAAGTTTTCTAGTGTAAAACAGATGGTTAGGTTCCTGAAGTTATAGGTTGGTGATAAAGCTTCAACGAAGGTTTACATACTTACTGAAGCATATCCTCTGGAGTGAAGCTCATCACGGATGTCGACCCCTAAAAAGATAAGGAATCCTGAAGCACGTCTCATCGAAGGAGATGATCAAGATGGCGCAAGACTTAGTAGTTTTTGCGTAGTTCTTTTTCACTTCTTTGAGTCATAGGAAAAACCGTACTATCAAGAGGGGTTTAGTAAATGTACTCCGAAGGTTTTGGTGAAAAGACTCAGATCGAATCCAAACCTGTGAGAAGCCAGAGTTGAGAAATCTCATGTGCACTAGGTAATGCTTCACCAGCGAAGACTTCGTTCTTTCGGCTCCTGAAGCAGAACCAAGTCCGTGAGTCAGCTTTACTTGGACCGCAAGTAATGTTGCGCTTTGATTGGAAATATGACCGTTGCGGACAGGTGTCAAGCTGTCACATCGGGTCATTTAAGACATTTCGCACCAAGGGATTGCCACCTATAAATACGCCACCCCCGCCTTCATTGGCCGGTGGCTGCTCCAAGAAGATTTTCTGACAGTGAAGAGAAAGAGCAACCACACTGAAGCAAACCAAAAACCCATCCACCGAAGCATAAGTACTATTGATCTGAGTTGATTCATTATGACTTAGGAAGAAGTTTGCTAGCCTTTTTATCTTGGAGAACTGCAACTCTCCTAGACGATTAGAGCGTTGTTCTTCAGAGAGCGAAGAGTTATTGTCGCCTCGAAGTCCAGTTTGTCAAAGCTTTCGGTGATTCCCTCAATAATCAACCACGAGTGAAGAACTGACCAAGCTCAAGGAGATTGGTGCAGTGGAGATACAGACGGAGAGAGGTTAGCTCCTGTGTTCAATCACAAGTCCCTCCAACCAGACGTAGCACTTTGCAGAGTGTGAACTGGTCGAACAAACATCGCCGAGTCAAGAGTTCGTTTTACTTTCCGCACTTTCATTCAGTTTATCAATTGCTTCAGTGATTTGATTCAATGCAATTTATTCGATGCTTTTGATTCGCTATGTTACGCTTCAATCCAGTTCTGCTTCATTGTTTACCTTTCTGTTGAATTCCTTCTGCTGCTAAGTTATGCTTCACTTCATAGTTTCATGCAAAAATTTGAAGTGATCATTCACACCCTCCCCCTCTGATCACATACTTGGACTTACAATTTCGTCCTGCAGAAAAATTAGGTCTCATAGCGGCCTGTCGATCCTGCACTTCACGTTCAGCTTTACAAGCAAGATGAAACAAACGATTGATAATAGTATAGTCCTTGTATTCTACAATAGTTTGTATATCCTTGTTTAAGCCACCCATAAAACGTGCAAGCATAGCTTCATTATCCTCTACTAGGCCACATCTAATCAATCCAGTTTGTAATTCCTGATAATATTCCTCTACAGAATTGTTTCCCTGTCTCAAACGCTGTAATTTTTGTAGCAATTCATGTTGATAATAAGGAGGAACCCATCGAGTACGCATAGCATCTTTTAAAGAAGACCAAGGAGTTGGAATATTATTAGCTGCAATCTACAATGTTCAGACAACCAAATGGATGCAAACCCCGTGAATTCACAAACAGCAGCAGTAACACGTCTATTCTCAGGATATTGTAAACATGTAAAGCGTTGTTCAGTTTCTAACTCCCAAGTAAGATAAGCATCAGGAATATATCTACCCTCAAATGGCTTAAGATTCAGTTTTAGCTTAGGCACATGTTCATCATCGCGTACCTGAGGGGGTGGTTGGTGTCGACCTTGTCGACTGTTGGGACGTGGACGTCCAGCTGTCTGTTCATAGGGCGCTTCCTGTTCCACCTCCTCCTCGTAATCACCCTCGTAGTCGTCGTACTGGCTGACGTCAGAAGAAGCAGCAGCAACAACAACTGCAGCAGCAGGAGCACCAATACCAGCAGCTTGTCCGGCCGAAAACAGAATACGTCGTCCACATTGTCGAAACGGTGGTTGTGCCGGAGCGGCAGCAGGCTGTGGAGGTTGGCGTGAGATCAACTCAGTAAACTTGGCGTCGAGTTTGGTGTCGGTCATCTTCTCCACGCCATCAATCGCCTCTGCAAAACTGTTCTCAATGTCATGCACTTGTTCAGTCATCATACGTGCAAATTTATCATGTAGCTCCTGGTTTGTCAATTGTCATGTTCTCCCAATCAGGTGCGTCCGCCACCTCTTCATTGTGTGATCCTGGCATGGTTAGCAGAAATAGAAAACACAAAAAATATGATCCTACTTCTACGAATGGGATGTGGTGTGGTGGAAATCACAAATCCGTCAAGCTTTTTTTTTGTTCTTACCGATTCTTACCTAGGCAGCAGGTGGTGATGTACAACCAACGGGTCAAAACTCTCAAAGATGTGGTAGAGCGATGGTCAGGAGGTGTCAAAACGCACGATGTATAATATATGTGGAGCTGTAGGAAGGCTGACAAGTATGGTAGTAAAAGCTCTACAGTAATCAAGACAGAGATGCAAAGCTGAATAAACACTCAACGTCGGTACTGTGCTGATCCTAGACTAGACTGTACTAGAGACGCGAGCCTAAAACACCAACGAAAGCACGGCGCGGCACATAAACAACTGAGAAGCACACTCTGATTTTTGTTTCCTTTTTTGTGGCGCTTTTTTTGCGCTCTTTTCAACGAAAAATCAAGGTAATGGGGAGTGTCTCAAAATACTTCTCAAGCCTAGAAAACAGGATAGGCACGAAATTTTTTCTGCAATTTTTTTTACTGTCTGGATCAAAAATTTGGAATTGGGGCACGAAAATTTGCTATGATGGCGAGTGTAAAACGCTCTACTAGACCTAAAAACAGGATAGCCAGAAAAAAAATTGAGAACTGTGTTTTTTCGGAAAATTCGGCACAAACCGGGGCGGGGGGTCTCCAGACTTTTTTTTTTTGGAAATCGCCCCCTTCTACGTACGAAAAAAGATTGGTGAAATCCGACTCTAACAACTCAAAACTAAACTAGGTTGTGGTGGTGTATATGGACTCGGATTGGCGGAACGTGGTGATGTATATGTAGTCGGGTTGGCGGAACGTGGTGGTGTATATGGACTCGGATTGGTGGAACGTGGTAGGATGACTACTGTGCGGCGGCAGCGTGAAAAACTATGATCAGAACTCGAAACTCTAAGGGAACTAGACTCTAAGATCAGAAACTTGACACAATGATGCAACCGCAAATTCAACAAAGCAGGTACTGAAAAGAAAACTAGACAAAGGCTAGGACTGTCGTGGGACGTGATGATCTAACCCTAAATTTTTTTGGCTTTTTCGTGGACTGTAGGTATGAAGAACAGAACTAATCTAGACTACGAAAAACTGGTAAATCTCACCGATAAACCTGGAAATCTGATACCACTTGATAGAGGCAAAGGTGTCCCGATGTTTCGATGAGATGATGGAGATCGATTATGGTGGAGACGACTTTCACGACCCGACTACGAACGTGCGAAGACGTTGCGCCTTAGCGATCGCTAAACCAACTCCGAGAGGTTATTGATCCCGCGGATGCACGATCAACCTGACCACGAAGGTCTAATTCCTGCAAGCAATCGAAAAGAGCAAGCAAGAACTAAGAATTTCAATTTGGATATTGCGAATATAAGATGAATGATTAACGAAAGTTGGGGTTCCAATGCGGTCTTGGCCTGGTCGGATGACACAAACGAAGAACTCGAAGTTGCTGCAATGGCTAACTTAAATCTAATCAAAACCCAAGTCTAAACGACGCCCTAAGGGCTGTATATATGGGTGAAAAGAGGGGATTTTCGTGACCCCTTGGAGGAGGGGTCTGAAAACAACCCTAACTCGGTTTCCCCACACATACGGACTCTAAAAATAGCCTATAATGTAGTATTTCGAAATTACATGGCCCATCCCAATATTAAGGTGATGCAGCACCTATAATTGCCTTTGGACGAAAATAATGAAGTGGCATCTCGTGTATTTCGTCCAAGCCTTCATGCACGCCTTATGGTGGCTTCAAAGAGCAAAAATCACCACTGGAAGCTCCATTGTCCTTTCCCGCGCGCGCACCTTCTTCTCCATGCTTGATCCCGCTCCAATGACCATCCTTCTTATCCATGCTAGGTCCTTCATTCATAAGCAAAACAAAAGTATCTAATTTAGGCAGCATCATATGTTCATGAACACTGGAAGGATTCGCAAGAAACGAAAGTACCTGATAATTTAGTTGATGTGCGCGTGCTCTAGTAACTGGTCCAATATGTGTAGTTGGTGAGGATGTGGGTGTAACATTAGTAGGGATGTCCTCATCATAACTCTCCAAGCAAAAGAACAAGTGTTGGGTGAACAAATTACGGTTAGGGAATTGACAAAATTGCACTAACTCTAGCCAAAGAACAAACTAGAGCAATCCTAGTCTAAGAACCAAACGTAGGCATTGTTCCGTATGTATTTGTACGTGCTTGCAATAAGAACTTGCACAACATCTTTTGTCCTACCATCCCGCTACGAACGGGGCCAAAAGGAACTTATGGAGATTAAGGTGCTCCTATCAAAGAGCACCGGAACAAAGCATTAACACTCTATGAACACATGTGATCCTCAAATTATAGCCCATCCCCTTTGGTATCCCAAGCTGTCACCATTGGGATCGCCGGTTCGGACTATAATAGGTTCATACAACCGTAGATAAGATCTAGAACAACAATTATAATCATGCAACCATAACGTGCTCAGATCTAAAATCATGCTACTCGTGCACTAGTAACAAGCATTAATAACAACAAAATTGCAGCAACAATAATTCATAAACCTCTTAGGACTGAACAAAGTAACAATTCAACGGATCCCAACAAACACAACACCAATTACATCATATGGATCTCAATCATGTAGGGCATCTCATGAGAACTTTGTATTGAAGAACTAGGGGGAGAAGATACCAACAAGCTACTGCCAAGAACCCGTAGTCCAAGGAGGAACAACTCACGATCCATCATGGGGTGAAGAAGAGTTGATGAAGATGGCCCCGGGGGCCAAGGCCCTCTCTGGCAGGGTGCCGGAGCAGGATCCTGGTGACCCCCGAAGCTAGTTTTCGATGGCGGCGGAGATCGGGAGCGCTTCTGGAAAAAGGAGTTCTGGAATCAAGGTTTTTGCGATGCGAATATAAATAAGAGCCAAACGGGGGCACCGGGGGTGGTCCCAGTCGTCTAGGCGGCCACCCTGGCCGCCTCGATGACTGGTGGCCCCCCTCCGTCTCTCCTTTGGTGATTTCGAAAGGTTCCTTTGCGCTGATTTTTTATATATTTTTATCGGAATTTATTGGGCACTTTAAGTAATGGGAAAACCTGAAATACGAAAACAGCAGAAAACAGAAACGGGCACTGGAGTGCACTGAGTTAATAGGTTAGTCCAAATATGATCAAAAGTGTATGAAAGTGTATATAAAACATAGAAATATCACATAAACATGCATGGAGTAATCAGAAATTATAGATACGTTTGGGACGTGTCAACATCCTCAAGCTTAATTCCTGCTCGTCCTCGAGTAGGTAAATGATAATAAGTATAATTTCTGTGGTGACATGCTAACAAACATATAAGAACTTTGAAAGTGAAGCAATCAAGGTATGTAATTCAATTCAAGTCATAACAGGCAAGAGTCTATATTAGCATTGAAACAAGCAACATAAGAACATTAAGGTGCAAGAGCTCTTGTTGTCCGTGACTCGGATGTCTCTAGATGGTGTTTGCGTGCAAGAAGGTCGAGATGGGAATACGAGAAAAAAATGTTGAGAACTCAATATACTAAAGTTTCACACTTAGTCTTCTTTGGAATCTTATCTAGACTCGTCCCCAGACCACTTAGCCAGGTACAAGTCAATTTGATCCACTCCCTTTCGATATTTTGAGCACTCATGCAATGGATGAGCGTAAGCACGAGAGTTGACACTTAGGATGGAAAAGAGAGAGATATGGTGGAGGAGGAAGACAAAAGAGGTGTGAAAGGCTCACATCAATGAGGACAATCATAGGCAAGAAGGACAAATGATAGATATGATGTGAGGAGTAGGGATTGTCATGCAACGGATGCACATATGAGCTAAAATCTCTCCAATGAAACTAGTGGGGGTGCATCCAACTTGCTTGCTCAAGAAGACCTAGAGCTCGTTTGAGGAGGCTCATCCTTGGAATATGCAAGCCAAGTTTTATAGTGTGAAGGTCCCCACATAGCTATATGCATATATGATCATCTATATGGAGTACAAGGTATAAGAGGGATTACGAGTGTGTATCTTTCAAAAGGAATAGTAGTGTTTCTCCTTTCTCTCTTTTTATTTCTTTTTCTCTTTTTCTATATTTTTGTATTTTTTGGTGGCCTCAATGGCTCTTTCTATTTAACTCTCATTTGTCCTCTTTGGGATCTTTTAATTTTGTCCTCTTTGGGATCTTTTACTCACTTAAGGGCAACACTCTATTTTACAAGAAGGTATAAAAGATCTTCACACTTTACAAGGTATTCAACATAAATAAGATGTAGCTATCATGATGTATGCAAATGTATGTCTCTGCCAGTGTAGCAGGAACATGTATGACATGAATATCAAGGCATGAGAAGGTGGATGTTGCATGGCAATATATCTCGGAAGGCTATGAAAATTCCTTGATAGGTAGGTATGGTGGCTGTTTTGAGGAAAGATATAAGGAGGCTTATGATGACAGAGCGTATCATGCCAAGGGTTTGGATGCACCGGCGAAGGTGCACGCCAACTCTCGGAGTGAGAAGAGGTCAATGCACGGTACTGAAGAGGCTAGCAAATATGGGAAGGTGGAAGTGTCAACTTTCAATACTTACATTAGTCTGAAGAACTCATGCACTTACTATCGGTAACTATCAACCTAATAAGGAGGTTCACAAAGAGACAAGTACCCCGAGGAGGAGTGTATGGAGGTTTGGTTATCCTTGCGCATCCTCGACTCATGGTACGTGAGTGTACTCTAATATTCGATCCCTCCAAAGATTAGTGATCCATCTAGTAGCTAGAGTTATCAAATAGTTTTTGTAGCTTTTGAAATAAACACGGATTGCCCAAAATACGACACCTATCACTAATAGGCTAGAGCTCTTGACACCAAAAATTCAAACATTACTCACAACAATACCTCAAAACTATTGCAAGTTACTACTACAATTGAATAGCAACCTCAATTACCTACTTCAAAACAAGACACAAATCAATGCAACAACCAACTCTCTTAACAAGATAAACATGAAAAATAAATAGAGTTCCAGCAACAAACTAAGCAAAAGCCAAAGCTCTTGATAAAGACAAACACTAAAACTAAAACTAAACATGGCAGCAGCTACGAAAAGATAAAGAACACACAACAAAAGAAAGATAAGCATGAAAATCCTATAATGTTGTCTAGATTGAACTGGAGCGTGTTCCTCTCCCACACAAAGTAGGCTGGGGTCTAACTTGTTATGAACATCGCACATAACGCATGAAGTGATAAAAATATAGTGAGACGAAAGACGAACTGATGATTGTTGATGGAGAAGGGGATTCACGGGGGCATCCCCAAGCTTAGACGCTTGAGTCTTCTTGAATATTCATTGGGGATGCATGGGGGCATCCCCAAGCTTGAGTGTTTAACACTTCCGAATCTTCTTTCATCGTCTTCCCTTGCACACTTGAAAACTCCCTTCATACATAACTCATCATAAGCTGATTAGAGAGGTTAGTACCCTAAATAAAATAATTTTTCCCTACTTGAAATAAATATATTCTTTAAGATCTACTGTTTCTGAAGATTTCCAAAAAGCTTTTGCAAAGAAAAAGCAAGCTTAAAGTTTGCAAAAGTGAAGAAAGGCAAAACGTGGCAAAATCTGCGAAAAACAGAACAGCAGGTAGTAAACAATTTTTTGGGGGTACTTCTGCAACTCAAATAAAAAAACTCAGAACATATGAAAGTTTCAAAATTGAATAGAACATGTTGTGTAAAAAATCAGCTCAAAAAGATGAACTGGTGATTTGTTTTGATTTTTTTCCGTCAGGCAGACAGAATCTGTTTTCTGGACAGCATGTCACAACTTTTGCTTCCCTTACCATAAGAGGCTATAACTTGGCACAAAGCTTGAAAATAAAGATACAATGGTGTTTCTACAGTAGTTACAACATCCAAGACATAACAAAATCAAAAGAAACCTAATCCGTTTTGGGCTGCCTCCGAGAACCACTTCTTTAAAGCCATTAGCTAGGCATGAGTGTAACGATGCTCACAAAAGAATGAAAAGTTGAAGAAAAAAAGAGAGCATCAAAGGAGAAAATATAAACCACATTTAAGTCTAGCATGCTTCCTATGCATGGGCATCTTGTAAGAAAATAAATAAGTGGAGCACAAAGTATCAAGCATAGGAAGGTAAAACAAGAGCACCTTCAAGATTTTCAGCATGGAGAGAGGTGTCTTCCTAACATGAAAATTTCTACAACCAAATTTTCCTCTCTCATAATAATTTTTAGTAGAATCATGAACAAACTCAACAATATAACTATCACATAAAGCATGCTTTTCATGATCTACTAGCACATAATCATATAAACTTTCTAAGCAAAACTCCTCATCATTAAGAACAGCCATAGTAGGCAAAAATAGAGGGTTATCATAAGACTTATGAAAATAGAAAGGGTTATCATAAATAACAGTAGAAAAATCATCTTTTCAAGTCTCATTCATAGGGGCATCATGGCCACAAGCATCAATTTCATTAAAAAGGTATATTTCAAAAGATTCAATAGGATCATAGCAATCAATATAGCATTCTTCATCCTATGGTAAGCATGGAGGGCAATCATATAAAGTAGAGTCAAAGAGTTACTCTCATTAGTTGATAGAGATGGGTAGCTACTCCATTCTTCCTCCTTTTGTTCGTCACTCTCCTCCTCTTTTTCATCCAATGAGCTTTCAGTTTCAGCAATTTCTTCTTCCGTAGAGTCCTGCAAAGTATTAGTCTCTTCCTCTTGTGGAGAGAAACTTTTGAGATAGTTAGTAATATAAGCATTATCATTAAAATTCTCAAAGCAATATTTAAGTATATCAAGACTCTCAGATTTAATAGGGGCATCTTCAATATTTTTCAATAAAGGAAGCAATTTCATAGGCACCCTTAAAGACAACAAATTCTTCTATTTGTGCTACATCAAAGAAATCATAATGTCCCCTAGTATAAGATACCAAGGTTTCATTATCATTACACCAACATTGGAAAGGAATGTGTTTAAACGGCAAGTAGCAACAAGATTCATCACAGCAATAAGATATATCATAATCAGAGCATAAGTTTCTAGCATAAATTTCAAGTCGATGTATTATTTTCCATATAAATATCCCTTTTTCAGACAAGCGGTATTCCTTATAATATTTTTATTGATCCTCAGTGAATCCATCTTGCCAATAAGATCTAGTTTCATAAAAAGTAACCATTGTGAGCAAACAAAGTAATAAGATAAAGTGTATATATCAAGTGAACTTATAAGTAAAGCTATGGTCCCCGGCAACGGCGCCAGAAAATAGTCTTGATAACCCAAAAGTGTAGGGGATCGCAACAGTCTTCGTGGGTAGGAATAACCCAATTTATTGATTCGACACAAGGGGAGCCAAAGAATACTTATAAGCCTTAGCAGTTGAGTTGTCAATTCAACCACACCTGAAAAAGCACTAGACAAGATATTTAGTAGCAACGGTGTGTTGACGGGTGTAGCCTTATAGACTTCCCCAATCACCAACACCACAAAGTAGAAATAGTAGCAGCAGTGATGAGAGCAATAGTAACAACGAAGGCAATGAAGATGAAGGATGGACCGGGGTTCAAGATTTCACTACTGGTAACTCTCCAAGCAAAAATAACAAGTGTTGGGTGAACAAATTACAGTTGGGCAATTGACAAAATTGCACTAACTCTAGCCAAAGAACAAACTAGAGCAATCCTAGTCTAAGAACCAAACATAGGCATGTGTTCCGTATGTAGTTGTACATGCTTGCAATAAGAACTTGCACAACCTCTTTTGTCCTACCATCCCGCTACGAACGGGGCCAAAAGGAACTTATGTAGATTAAGGTGCTCCTGTCAAAGAGCACCGGAACAAAGCATTAACACTCTATGAACACATGTGATCCTCAAATTATAGCCCATCCCCTTTGGTGTCCCAAGCTGTTACCATTGGGATCGTCGGTTCCGGACTATAATAGGTGCATACAACCGTAGATAAGATCTAGAACAACAATTATAATCATGCAACCATAACGTGCTCAGATCTGAAATCGTGCTACTCGTGCACTAGTAACAAGCATTAAGAACAACAAAATTACAGCAACAATAATTCATAAACCTCTTAGGAATGAACAAGGTAACAATTCGTCGGATCCCAACAAATACAACACCAATTACATCATATGGATCTCAATCATGTAGGGCAGCTCATGTGAACTTTGTATTGAAGAACTAGGGGGAGAAGATACCAACAAGCTACTGCCAAGAACCCGTAGTCCAAGGAGGAACTACTCACGATCCATCATGGGGTGAAGAAGACTTGATGAAGATGGCCCCCGGGGGCAAGGCCCTCTTCGGCAGGGTGCCGAAGCAGGATCCTGGTGACCCCGTCAGCTAGTTTTCGATGGCGGCGGAGATTGGGAGCGCTTCTGGAAAAAGGAGTTCTGGAATCAGGGTTTTCGCGACGCGAGTATAAATAAGAGCCAAAGGGGGGCACCGGGGGTGGTCCCAGTCGTCTAGGCGGCCTGGTGGCGCAGCCACCCCCTAGGTCGCGCCGGGTGGCCGCCTCGATGACTGGTGGCCCCCTCCGACTCTCCTTTGGTGATTCCGGAAGGTTCCTTTGCGCTGGTTTTTTATATATTTTTCCCGGAATTTATTGGGCACTTGAAGTAATGGGAAAACCTGAAATACAAAAACAGCAGAAAACAGAAACTGTCACTGGGGTGCACTGAGTTAATAGGTTAGTCCAAATATAATCAAAAGTGTATGAAAGTATATATAAAACATAGCAATATCACATAAAACATGCATGGAGCAAGCAGAAATTATAGATACGTTTGGGACGTATCAAGCAACCATGATGTCGATTCTTTATGTTGTAAACCTCCCTGCAGGCATGGTATGGTGTGCACATATACTCGCCCCTCTACTTGATGACAACCATTTCCATTCACCCCCTACTGATATGCTTTGTTAGTTCCCTCTAACATTGATTGTTGTGTTAAATTAACCTAAAGCTAAGTCATGTGCGGTCACCTTGTATGCATGGCTCCGAGACTACCGACACAGTCGTCGTCGTGGCGTAAGTGGAGGAAGGCGCTCCAAACATTGAGACATCCATCCTCGATTGTGGCATCATGCTCGCAGCGCAGATGCTTGGCCTTCTCCTCCTCATCCTTGTGTCGTCTCTACTCTGTTTGGAGGCATGTGTTGCATTCTGACTTGTTCAGCTCGATGCAAAGCAGCATGTTCTACTAGTTGCAGCGGTGGGCGTCTGTCTTCTTGGTGGTCTTAGACTGATCGAGGGCCCAAGCCTCCACGAGTACCCAAGGCAACGACACCAGTATCTTGGTGAACACCCACAAGTGCCACGACATGTGTCGCTCCACCAGACCACTAATGAGTTATGCCACACGGTTCGGGGGGGGGGGGGATGCTGGTAGCACTCATCATGTGTTTTCATGGGGTACGCCATCTTGTCCTCCTCAAGTCTTCGGTTGCGAGCTTGGTCCAGTAAATGTTGTCGTCATTGACTGACTTCTTCACGACGAATGATGCGATGGAGGAAGACAACGACGCCAACCTGGGGCGATGTCAGGTATTGGATCCAAGCTCTCCCTAAATCCATCGTATTGCTATGGCTACGACTAAGTTGGGGGACAACAATGCCTCGCACTGATCAACCAACGAGTTATTTTGCGCGGTCCGAATGTGCTGCTAGCACTCATCATCTATTTCCGTGGGGTGCGTCGACTTCTCATCCTTCAAGTCCTCGACTACAAGCTTCGTCCAGTCAATGTTGTCATCATCGATTGACTTCTACTTCATGATAGATGAAACGATGGAGGAAGATGACAGCATGGGGCGATGTTGCGGATTGGATCCAAAGCTCTCCCCGAATCCATTGTATTGCTATGGTGAGGACTAAGCTGAGAAGGGGGGTGTTGAGCACCACCATGGATCATGCTCCTTCTCTGCCTCCGCCATTTTCTTGCCTCTTCCGGTTAATTTGGTTAATTATTACTCCCTCTATCCCATAATATAAGATCGTTTTGCAAGTTAGAACAACTTGCAAAACAATTTTATACCAAGGGACGGAGGAAGTACTTTACTGAAACTCCTTTGGAAAATGTATGTTAGAACAAAAAAAACACTACATTCGTACAATATCAATTTACTCACTGGAGTGTCAGAACAACTGACTCAAAAAAAAATTAGAAGGATCGGGTGATGAAAGCAGCATCAACAGCTAGGGCTCTTGCCAACTGAAAGCTCTTGTATGCACATCTCCGACTTGTGTTAATGGCCTTTGCAACTGTTCAATTTCCCTAGAATGCAACATCACCTTAACAGTGTGTGTTACAGTTTCATCACAAAAACTAGAAAACAAACAAAAAACAAGTTGCACAGCGTTACATGACATGAATAGGTCTCAAGATGCGTAGCCGGTTTGAAAAATGACGAAGCAAATCACTGGACATGCATTCTTGACTGCACATCTTCGACTTCTGTTAATGGCCTTTGCAACTGTTCAATTTCCCTAGCATGAACATCACCTTAATAGTGTGTGTTCCAGTTTCATCACGAAAACTAGAAAACAAACATAAACAAGCTGCACACCGTTGCATGACATGAATAGGTCTCAAGATGCGTAGCCGGTTTGAAAACTGTCGAAGCAAATCACTGGACATGCATTCTTGACTATGTCCTGCTAAGTGTTCACAAAGGAAGGAAGGAAGGAAGCAATTATCTAACAAGCTGTAAGCATGGATATAAAGTCATTTTTTAATGTAAACTACATGATAACATGTGTCTGGTGTTTACCTCAATAAGTCGTGCATGCAATGCATATAAAAATGGGGTCAATCTCAATCATCATCCTCGTCTTCCTGCTTGTACGAGTGGTTTATTTTTTGAGCGCGGTACATGTCAGCAACCTGGGAATTTGATTACAAATCCATATGAAAACTCTAAACAACATACATATCATTAAGAAAAATAAGCAACAGAAAACTTACTTGCTCAGATGTGGTTGCGTGTTCTGGGTTTTTATCATCACGCACCCGCAATAAACGAGGAAATCTTAGAGAGATACCCTGGTTTCAATTTAAACTTTAGTCTCCCCATACTCTGCATATTCTATAAATGGGGAAATGAGGAGATCAAACAACATTACTGACCTTATTTGGATCAACTATACCATTAGCAGCACGATGAACTGGACTTATGCTCAAATCAGCAGCTTTGACCTCCCACACCTGATATGATCGGTGAAAAATGATTAGATTTGCAAACCGCAGCAAGTCTGACATTAAAATCATCATAACCCCCTTAAGCTATGAGGGTATATAGTCAACAATTTTTAGAGCCAACACCAAATGCAGATAAAATGCAAGTAGATGCTAGTTTTCACCTTAAACTCACTGTTTCCATTGCCATACATGAACTAACACAGCAAGAAATGATCCAGTGACTTTAAAATAAGTGGGAGACAAGATATAGCAGGAACAAATTTTCTTTCCATACTAGTTACTAGAAAACTAACCATCACATTGCCTTAAGAACATTGATGTCCATTCTGACGTTGCTAGATCATTAATGAGCATTGGTTAATCTTCACTTTTTCATTACAAATCAAAAAGTGTAGAACAAGCTAAGATAAATCAAATAAAGACTAGCAATGACAAATGACAAAAGCAAGTGAAAAAATATATAACGATGCAATAGTAACTACTTAAGTTTCGGTAATTCAATGTGCATATTACCTCTGACGGCTCAAACCACACATCTGGGTCAGTTGAGTCAGCGAACCTATAATATGGCTGCAAAAAAAGAAAGCATTACTCTGACATAATAACAGGGCAGGATATCAATACAAAGAAGACCCATTATGCGACAAGCAGGTCAAGAATGTATCACCTTTGGATTCTTTATTACTTTACTTCGAAGGCTCGTAGAACGCTCTTCAAGTTGTTGATCAGAAAATCCAGTACCTAAAATTATATAAATATGCAGAATATAAGTAATTAATTAACCATTCAAGCAATTTAGGGTTATAAAATATACCTATATTGCAGATTGTTTGGTATTCTTCATTATGCTCATCATAGCATGCCAGGAGGAACGATCCATATCCACCTATTAAAAAAAGGAAAAGGACAATCAGATAAATGCAAACATAATTATAACAATCAATTTATTTTAATCCTCAGTATGCATGTCAATTACCTGTTCGTTTTCCTCTTCCATGAAAAGCAGCAATTGGCACCAAATCTAAAGAGTCTCCAACACTGGCCAAAAGAGCAATACACCATTGACAGAACAAATTGTCAGTATTTATTTTACTGAAATCAAATAAGTCTCTACTGCAAAAACTTGTTGACAAGCCCAAAGTACACAGTAAGGTGTCATGTCACAGCATAAATGATGAGACAATAACATGACGGATAAATGTGCAATCTCTATCCCATGCCCCATAACTGCTGTATAGATTTCCATGTTGTGCAGGCAAAAATGAGGAGTGAAATCAGGATGGCATGAAATATGCTAACCTGTCCATGTAATCTTTCTTCAATTTCAACCAATTGTTTGACCGCTTCGCTGGCTCATATGTAGCATCCGTATCCAATGTCTTGATAATCAACCCTTCACAACTTCAAAATCACTTAAATCTTAGTGATAGAAAATATTTTGGCAAAGGAAAAAGATGGTGGTTAGCATTGATAATCAGCCCTTCACAACACAGTTCCATGTAAACTCCCCCACCCATTTTTCCCTTTACTGGAGTACTGATATATAGATGCTACAGTTAACACTTGTTTATTTAATAACATATTTTCACAGATATGTATATATCCAAGGTGGCTAAGATAGATCAAACAATGGGAGGAAAATGCGAAGTGAAGCAAATAATACAGTGTGTTATAAGAAAAAATTATTGAAAACTTTACTGTTATTTGACTTGTATAAAGTGAATAACCAGACATATAAGATGGCTAATTGTAAAGTGAAAGCTCTAGAAAATCCAATTACCTGGAGTTGACAGATAAGTCAAGAAATTTTTGTATCTCCTCGAGGTCATTTGATGTAATTGCAGTTGCCAGTTGAAAAACACCTGGCACTTCCTCGAAAGAGTTGTAAAGATGCTGCCAAGTATTCAAAGCCAATGAATAACTACGTCTTTCGAGAGTCAAAGCAGCCGAATGAATTAGTCTTTTTTAGGGTGCAACCACATCACTTTCCCTCCGTCCCAAAATAAGTGTCTCAAAGTTGTAGTAAAGTTGAGACATTTCTTCTGGGAAAGAGGGAGTACAAACATACATGATTAGGGAACTAATGGCAGGCTCTGATATAATGGCTCAAATAAAACACTATGACTAACAAATATGGTGTAACAAAGAAATTTGTGATCACAACTTTCGGAAGACATGCCTACAGAATAGGATAAAATAACCCACCTAGACAGCAGAATGAAATTATATAAAGGAGTCTACATGACTTGTGCAATACCTCTCGGCGAACTTTGAGTTGTTCCTGGAGAAGAGGTTTCCCATTGATGTAAAGAATATCAAAGCCAAAAGTACAGACTGATACTTTGATGTCATTTATAGTAACACCCTTGCGGGCCCTTGTGCTAAGTATCTGGAAGTAAGGAGAAAGATCTCAGCATTCTTACAACTAGCAGTAACAGGTACTACCTCTGTACCAAAATGTAAGATGTTTTTTGGTTTTCCATGGGGCATAAAAAACATCTTACATTTTGTTACGGAGGAAGTACATGAAACTTAGGGAAACAATAAGGTTGGTATGATAAACAAAGGCATTAGTTAATCTACTAGATACAACGGTTTTAATTGTACATCAGCTATAGGTTATAAACTCAGTTATATGTATGGTGGTCAATATGGAAGTAGGCTTACTCATCTTAAGAGAGAAAGAATACAAACCTGAAAAGGTAAAATTCTCTTCTTTTCACGGTCATAAGCAACAATTTCGCAATCTAAGACAAATGACTTAACTGTAGGCTTTCGGATTCTGCATTGAGATAAACAAAAAATGTTAATTCACAGAATTAGGAGTGCAACAGGAAATGCACAATGGGCATACAGATTGGCAATGAGTTTGTAAACAGCTCTAGCTTATCAAGGCTAGCACATATAGACATGGAGCTTCAAATAATTGGTAGGTGAAATGAGAAGGTAAGTATACCTAGAAACCGCATCAAGAACATCAGGGTACTTTCCAGTATTCCTTTCAGCGTTCCGACTATAAATTTCTACAGTTCCATCCTCCATGCAATGAATCTTGCAAATTATAGTGTTACTTGAGATTAGCATGGGCAAAATATAAAAATAGCTAATGCCCATGAGGCTTGCTCGTACCTGGGCCCGTTCACCATCATACTTGTACTCACAAGTGTACTCAAGACCTTGAAACTTGTCAATAATCTCTGATACAGATTTCGTTGCTTTTGCCAACATAGGACCAACAGGGACACCTATGGAGAAATTGCATGTTTCTGGAAGTTTCCAAACACCAGCTTCGAGAAGAGTCGGGACAATTTTATCATAGATTGGAAGAACTGAATATGCTTGTTTAATTATTTTTGCAGCCTACACAGAACAGAGCATATAGAAATATCAGAATGATCGAGAACGAGTGAAACCGGGCAATCTGTGCCCCGATTGCACCCTGAGACTTTAGACCGTTGGGAAAAAAATCAAGAAATAAGACTCAGTCCGAAGTTGGGTTGTTGGCCTATTGGCAGAAAAGACTAACCATTTCATCATAATAAACCCACAGCCCACCCTATAGTCTGAACATTTCCTATAAGACATCATATTTCACTGAAATCAACCCACCGTATGAAATGACTGGAAACTGGACGAGGGTCGGTTTTACTGAAATATAAGGTTCCTTTTGCAAACTACGCTCACAGCCCCGTCTCCTCCTTCATCTTATCCGTTGGTTTTCTATCAATGGCCCAAAATCACGTGCTGCACTGGGTTCATAGATTAGCCTGTTTCGCAGGATACATTCTCCAGAAGGATCATAACAGTCGGTATCCATGTACAAATTTCAGGAACATGTTGCGGATGCACACAAGATAGATAAATCTTCATACAATGCTATGATCAATACTACAAACTCCAAAGGGGACAATAACAACAGCGACTGAGATCAGTTCAGATATATAATTATTATATGTTCCAGTTTCACTAGTTCAACAAAATTAATTAGTGATTCGATTGAGCCACTACAGGAGGATTATGGGTGTGTTTGTTTGAGCACAAGTTCACCCCACTTAAAATCTGGCTAGTCAAGGTTTCGCCATCCAATGTTTTGACCATGTTGGCAAGAGAAACAGAGTGGGAAAAGAGGCATGACCAATTATAATTGGTAACATTGTCACCAACGAAACATACCATACTAGCCTCAATAGTTTCAGGTGATAGAAATGTTTTTTTTATGAATGCTGGCCATTACCAAGGTAGCAAGATATTCTTAGGGGAACAACAGGGATAAAGAAGGAATTCAGCATGTTGCCGAAAAATCATAGAAACTCTTGAGGTTGTTGCAGGATACAAGCCTTAAGGAGTACATTAAATTAGTAAAAGCTGCAACAGCATGCAGAGAATAAGATATCAACACCTATCCACACAAATATAAATTAATGTGAAATTGTAAGAAATAAGTGCATCAACCTCTTCAAAAGGCGATTGGACTTTTTTTGGTGGAGACCCTTTTTCAGAATATACAGCAGCTTGCGCAAGAGCCATTTGGACAGTTTTCTCTGCCAACCCAATACGCATCTTCGACTGCAACAAGTGTCAGTTAAGAGATTTCTTGCAAAGAATATATGGATACTTAAGTGCATTTAACTGAACATTACAATATTTACCTGGAGAAGTCGTATAATGTATTGAGGTTCACAGTCCATTGCAGCAACAAGAAGTCCTTTGATATGACCTCTTTTCTTATCTTGACTGTCTTTGCCAGATTCCTGAAAACATTATGCCTGCTAAGTGATTTCTGAAATGGCACTGCATTCTGGAACCATATTATCATCTCTCTAATATAATCAGTTACTAAGCAGCATGGATTTATTTCCAATAATTAAGCATTTCAAAATCAACCCAATAAAAAAATCCACTTCATTTTGAGAATATCAAGCCACAGTAAGGGTTAAAATGACTTTAGCTTGAGAAAAATGAGAAAGCATGTTACCTTTGCGATTGTCCGAAAGGTATCAAGCACACGTGATATTGTCAGTGGTTTTGGCTTGAACATCATCTTCTGTGACGACCTGCTTGCTTTGGCCACAAGCCCCAAATCACCCAATTCCTACAGTGACGAAGACACAAAGCAATCAATTTATGCTCAAACTCCATTGATGTTGCTCACTGCAGAACCTAAATTTCACAACTACCAACCTTGAGATTCTTTTTGACATGCTCCTCTTTGCGGCCATACGCCTCGGAAAGTGCACGAATGATTGAAGTATCCCCAATGCCAAGCTCAATCCCTTCATGAGGTGGCGCGATCCGGTTAGCCGAGAGGTATACTGTCGCAAGGAGATCCTCTGGTGTTGTGGCAATAATCGTACGGAACACGTTTGACAGGATCTCTGTAATGACAATTCGGCCAGACTCGTTGGAGATGAGGTCGAGTGCCCGAGCCAAGAACAGGAATGGCACAGGCTCGGTCGGCTTCCAGTAAGCAGCAGCCATGGGATCAAATTCACTGCCTTTCTTCTTGAGCTCAAGGGTGGTGTTCGTCTCCTCGGACTTGGTGGCATTTGAGATTTTGATCTTGTTTGGTGACGCGGGCCTCTTCTTATCTTCGGATTGAGAGGCCTGGTCTTTAGCCTTGGTCGGCGATGGCGACCTTCTCTGTTTCTTCTCGTCAGGTTGAGGGACAAGGGTTTCGTCAGAGGGCTTGGCGCCAGATTTAGCCGCTAGGGTTTTGGCCCTCTTGGGCGATAGGGGCTTCTCCGCGGCCTCCAATTTCGCGGCCGCGACTAGCGTTTTGGACCCCGTGGGCGACGGGGACCTCTTCGACTTGACGGGCGACTTCACCGGCGAAGACGGTTTCTCTGCCACCGCCGGCTCGACCGTCGCGTCGTCCGTCTTCGTCCTGGGCTTCTTCGGGGAGGGAACCACGGAGGCGCTTGTAGCCCCCTTATTCGCCTTCCTGGCGGCGTCCCGCGCGTTCCCCATGAGCACATCCGCCACGGAGCGCTTCCCCCCGGCGCCTCCCGAGGACGACATGGCTGCTCCACCCGCGGCTAGGGGCGGCACCGCCTCTGCCCTCTTGAGACTGGCGGGCGGCTTCTTCTCGCCGGATTCGACGGAGGCAGGGGAGCGGCGGCGGGAGGAGGACGAGGAGTTGAGGCGGGGACGGAGGAGGCAGGGGGGCGGGGCGAGGGAAATGCCTAGGGTTTTAGGCGAGGGGAACGGGTGGAACTGGCATCTGCGGAAGTGGAGCGAGGTGGTGGCTCGAAGAAGGAACATGAGAAGAGGGGGAACGGGGGAGGGTTTTAGAGGTGAGCCGGGCCTTGCTGTTGCTGCTGGGTTGACGAAGGCGGGCGCCCCGGGTGCGATTTTTGGTTGGAGAATTGCAGCCTTGGCTTCAACAATTTATTCTCAGTTTCCCGATTATGGGCTCGTTTGATTCATAGGATTCTTGTAGGATTTTTATCTCATAGAATTTTTTTCTACGTTATTCATTTGATTCATAGGAATTGTTCCTATAGAAAAAAAATCATAGAAATTTTTGTACTACTTCCTATAGGAATCCTAACATTCACTCCAACCTCCTTTTACAATTCCTTTGATGGAACCAAAAAAACTTTGGTGCAAGCAAAATCCTATAGGATTGGAGTGGACATGCCATTGCAATCCTATGCTTTTCCTATTCCTATGATTTTTCTATCCTATGAATCAAACAAGCCCTAAGTTCAGTTTTTCAAGGATAGATATCCATCCTCGATCTGTTGGGAAATTCCCTCAGATGATTTGTTACTCGGTTAAGAAGAGATAAAATGAAGTCGGTGAGCTTTGTTTTAGGTAAAAATGTTATCAAAAAAAAATGTGTTATGAAACAACATTTGTTCTGTACTGAATTTGTGCATAGGACTCTGGTTTATACTTTTTTCTTTGGCTTGTTTAAGAAAACTGTTCAGGATCACCTTTTTTTAGGAAGAAAAACTGCAACATTTCATTGATTTTGGTTGTTTCTGAAATACAAGAATTTGACTCGAATTCAAACACGTTTCTAAGATCTTACCAAATATTGGTGTTAGTTATTTCGTTGGGAGCAAAGTTATTTGTACTTGTTGACATCTACTTGTTGACTTCGCAATCCTACTGAATTGATAACCTTGGTATCTTTATATATATATAAAATTGCTGCTATTTACATCTTAATCTTTCATTTGGGATAACCAACGAGAATGTGTTATCTACACCCATCAGTGAGCCACGGGATGTCCAACGCGCATGTAATGTTCAACTAGTTTGACCCAACACCAAGGCTCCTTTTTGTGCATTTTTGAGGGAGGACTTACCACAGGAGGGGGGAAATGAACATTGTTAGACGAGAGGAATAAAAACGAGCAGACTAAGTAAGGAAGGGCACAAGAATAGAAATCCCTAAAATAAAATCCAACATAAATCAAATCAAATTGATACTTTTCAAAAACAACGTTATACACTAACTATATCTTATATGACATTTTCCTTCCTTTCTCCTATCCATACCCAAATCAAATCATATGAAGTCTTATCAAAACATCAACTAAATAGTAACTTTCCTCACCTTCTCCTACCCATACTCAAATCAAATTAAAGATTTATCAAAACCTACAATATGATGAGTGTACGGTATATGCCGAACAAGATTGATGTTGAATCACTAGAATATGTAGTCCCCGCTATAACGCTCGGGCAACTAGCTAGTAAGATTTAAGGTTGAAGTTTTTCCCTTTGTTTACCTTGAGACGTAGACACCTTCTGTTTTTCAGTAATGACACCCAAATGGTATCGTATATTTGATATCAATGAAAACAGTATTCCAGGCTCTAATATAATGGGAAGATAACAAGACACTAAACGACCAAGAAAAAATGAAATTGCATAAAAAAGCATACTAAATGTGTTCTTCATTCGGTTGTACGATGCTCGTGGGGCTTAAAATTACTCTACACACCCTATTCAAGAAATCGGCCGATTAAACGGATAACTTGTTGATTAACCACTGCCCATAGGGTCATGGAGTAGTCGATAAACTGATATATCAGCCAATTAATTGATTAACCTATCGATTAGTCTATTAATCCTCTACTCGCTAGCCAACCGAGCAACTATCAGTTAATGATTTTCTCAACAAAGGAAGTAAAGGAATTCGACATATGCAAACATCCTCGTCATACCAGGCTTTGGAGACCGCAATAGTCACTTATCGATAGAAAACGAGATCTAGTAACCGTGTGAAGGAACATGAGTTGGAGCATCACCCCAAGCAGCACATGCTTGATATATTTCCTCACCAATCCATGGGGTTAGAGTAATCAAACCACGTTGTAGATTAAATTGAGAGAAAAGGTCAAAGTCATCGCATCGAGAGCCAACCAATTGCTTCCTTTATTGACATATCAACTGTCATGACCTGAAGAGGAACAATAGGTCCAGTAACACTTACCCTCCTTGGCACTTCGACGATGCCGAATCGAGCGTTGTCAAGTTAGAAAAAACATCAAATAAAATTTATTTTATTGTGTCGTGATCACCACCAACTCATCAATGCCACCGGAGAACCCAAAATTAAATACAAGAATGGCATACTAAAACTAAGAACAATGAAAAAATGGGAGAGGATTTGAGAAAGAGTGCATGTGCTAGAGTTCGGACCTAGACGTTGTTCGTGAAGAAAGAATCAAATTATTAAAAGGTCTCAAAGCAACAAAATTGTATAAGCCAAGTATTCAGACTTGAAATCTGAGTTGCTAGCCTATAATATTGAAATTCAACACTTGGATAAAACCTCCAGACTTGTGACGCCATGCTTAGTTGGGCGCTCCTATGCCTCGTTTATTACGAGGTGGAAGGTTGCCTCGCTAGAAGCGAGCGTCAAACTAGGTCGACCAACGCGTGAGACCCCACAAGCCTCAAAAGCGCTTGTTTTTTTCACTTTTTTATTTTTTTATTTTTTGTGTTTGGCTATCTTATTTTACATTTTTTCATACTCAAAAATATTTTAAATATATATATTTAAAAAATACTTAACATAAATATTTGAAAAAAATAAAATAACACACTTTTCAAATACACAGAAAAAATGTTTTTGATGTATATACAAAATACGTATAAAAATGTACAATGCATTAGACATAAATATTATATATTTTGCTTTTTTTAAGTTAATCATGCATTTTTAAAAATTTAACTGTTTATAGAAAAATGATTCCGACATATAAGAAAAATATATACAAAATATCTATATAAAAAATGTAAACATACAAACATTTAAATTTTATTAAATGTTAATCATGCATTTGGATAATGTATAATGTGTATCCGACAAACGTGGTCAATGCTGCCTGCAGCCCCCGCCGAAGGATGAGCCGGCGGCGACAGATCCAGCCGGATCCAGCCGTGGTCGCCCCATGCGGCACCCCTGAACGTGCAGCTTGACATCACGGGAGCCCCTGCCAGCAGTCAGGCACACAGAGCCCTCCACGCTGTCGCGAACAGTCTGCAACCACCGCCAACCGCCGTCGTCGTTGCGCCGCCGCGCCCCCCGCCAGCACCGCGCCGTCGCCCGAGGAGCCGACCTGCGTTGCCCCCACCGCTCGCGGAGGAGAGGATGACCCCGCCGCCGCCCACACTGACCAGGCTTTGCCCGGCGGCGCGCACCGGCGGCGGCGAGGGGATGATGTCAACGCACGTTTCTATTCTTGTAGACTATGTTGGGCCTCCAAGCGTAGAGGTTTGTAGGACAGCAGCAATTTCCCTCAAGTGGATGACCTAAGGTTTATCGAACTCAGGAAAGTAGAGGTTGAAGATGATTTCTCTCAAGCAACCCTGCAATTAAAATACAAGAAGTCACTTGTGTACCCAACACACCTAATACAACTAGGAGTTGTATAGGTGCAGTATTTCGACGAAAAGATGATAAAATACGAGTGATAGGTGTGGCAAAACAAAGTAATATAAATCTGTAATAAAAAGTGCAGCAAGCAAACATGTGACAAAAGTGAGCACAAACGGTGTAACATTGGTGGAAACAAGGCCCAGGCTTCATACTTTCACTAGTGGCAACTCTCAACAACATTAACATAGTCTAATCACATGATATTTCCCATAAAACATACAATGAAGACGTACTCGGAGGTCATTCATTTGTGGTCAAGAAAGAACGAGAATTATGTAGGGCTACAAAATCACACCTCAGAGTTCGTAGTTCTCAATCTATGGATTTCCCAATGTCACCGCGGCCATCCAAAGAGAGTACCACAATCACCACAACATATCTCAAGGATAGTCAAAGACAAGCACCAAGAGACTCTCAATCTTCAATCAACACACAAAAGAGGAAATCACTCATGATAATAATCTTCTAAGCCATGTCCAATAGACCGCTGTCATCATGGTCTCGGAGATTATACTAGATAAGATCAAGTGAGTACATCAAATCCAATACACAGAAGAAGGGGAAACATCATCGAATCACCCTAGATTAACATAGCATATGATCATAACGAAAATCACATCATGGGAGAGAGAGAAGAACACATAGCTACTGGTAGAAACCTCAGCCCCGAGGAGGGACTACCCCCGCATCATGGAGGGAGGAAGAAACGTCGATGGAGATGAATCCGGGGGCACTTCCCCGTCCCGACAGGGTGCCAACACAGGAATTCTGGTCCCCCGAAGCTTGTTGGCGATGGCGGCGGAGATCGGAATTGCTTCTGAAGAAAAGGTGTCTGAAATCAGGGTTTTCGCGACAGGAGAATAAATAGGAGCCAAAGGGGACACCGGGGGGCACCAGGAGTCCAAGCGGCCACCCGGCGCGGCCCCACCCTAGGCCGCGCCACCTGGCCGCCTGGGCACCATCTGGGGCCCCACTGGCCCTTCTTCGGTGAATCCGGAAGCTTCCGGAACGCTGATTTGTTATCTGATATTTCCCAAAATTTTGGAGCACTTTTAATATGGGGGGAAGCTGAAATAGAAAAACAGCAGAACACAGAAACTGGCACCGGGGTGCACTGAGTTAATAAGTTAGTCCAAATATGATCAAAAGTGTATGAAAGTGTATCTAGATCATAGCAATATCACACAAAACATGCATGGAGCAAGCAGAAATTATAAATACGTTTGAGACGTATCAGGGAGGAGCGGAGGAGGAAGGAGCTAGACGAGGCGCAAGGGTTGCCGCCGTCGCCGCTCGCGGGAGCAGCAGGGGCGGCCCGCTCGCGTCGCAGACTCTATTGGTCGTTCGCTTCTAATTCGTTTTTCTGATCTACATGTAATAAATTGTACCACATAACAACAACTACAATCACTGGAGTGAGACAAACGTGCATCACCATCATCGCCCCTTTCTAATCGAATCAGGACAAACCTTATTGTAATAGACAGTAAAAAAAACATCGTACCAAGGCTTCAAAGGACCAGCACACCAAAGCAAAAATGAGAAACATACTTTGGGAGGATCTAACATGCAGAGATACATGAACGTAGATGAACAAACATGAAAACCAAAAATATTCACCGAATACAAACGCTGACTGAATTCCGCAAGATTTACTAAAGACATACCTTTACACGTCCTCCAATGACACAAAACAGATCGTCTTGATGGAAGAAGGACAGAGAGAATTTTATTTCACCTTTAAAAAATCGTCGCCTCCTCGTCTTCATGAATATGACACCAAGGCTAACCAGATTCAAATAATATCTAAACACCAAACAGAAGCCATTTCAATAGCAAAGGCTGAGATTCACCACATCTCTATGACCTTAAGGCTACAAGAGACGAGGCGATAAGGCTGGAGAGAAACATACAAACCCTAAACGAGGAGTCACTTTTGAAGGAGGAGAAAAAGTGTTCGAAAGGACTTAATTTTCCAATTGATTTTATTTATCACTGCATGCATACATTGTAATAGATAATACGATCACAGTTCTCCCGTGCGATCTTGAGGAAGAAAACCCCGTTTCTTACGCATCGTACCCCAGCATCCGCTGACAGGATAGGTAAGTACGTGTACGTAGACAGACATTGCGATTTGCGAATGCCTAGCAAATTATTTAGCGACCCATGGATCAACGCGGTTAATTCAAATCCAGACATCATTAGAGGTCGGACCATGTGACGGACACCTCGCCGACGTTGGTGTCGACCCCGAGCGCCTGCCACACCGCTCTGGAGGTGTCGACGATGTTGTCCTTGCAGCCGCCGTGCCTGGAGGAGTCGCACTCGTCCACCACCACGGCCTCCACGCTTTTCCCGGTGCTGGTGCTCGTGATGCGGATGTTCCTGAAGCACCGGACCCCGCCCTCGTACCACTCCGTGGACAGCGCTGCCAGCATGTCGTCGTCGCTGTGGTACTTGCCGTCGCACTCCGCCGGCCCGCCGCCGTCCTCGCCGCGCTCGAACCCGTTGACTGACATCACCGCCGGCATGCCGAAAACCTTCGACGCCGCCACTGCCGGCGACGAGCGGACGGCGACGGTGCCGGTTGACGCATGAAATAGCACCACGACGAGCACGGCTAGGGCTGCGAGCTTAGCGAGCGCCATTGCTAAGCCAAAGTAAGCTCCTGCTCGCTTACGCTTGCATGCGCTAGACTTGCTCGTGGGGTGCTTATGGCCTTCGATTCGAGCGGCTTAAATAGACAGCCATCGATGTCTCGTGTGACTCGTGTGCACCGCTGTCTTTCTTGTATTGGCCCTTGTTTCAGAACTGCGGTTATTCCATTCGTTACCCTCGATCGGTGTCCTCGATATGGGACTAATTAACTGCTTATTGCGGGAACGGCGAGTTTGGATTTCATGGTGTCGCTGAGTGTTGCAGCGGTAATACCCGAGTGAATGGGAACTGATCAGGTCGCCCGTGGCAGAGTTGATAGTGTGATTCTGTTACTCCTAAGACAAAACAGTTTAAAGCTAGCTAACTGATTTACGCATCTGAAAATTACTTCTAGAATGACCATCAGTACTGTATTATAGTATGCAGCTTTGCCTTCAATAGAAAATTTTGCCATTTGAAAATTACTTCTAAAATTACGACTTAATAATTCTATAATATAGTGCATAATTAGAGTTACTACATATTTCGTTTTTAAATAGTCAAACTTATTTATGTTTGATCAAGTTTAGAGGATAAATTATACGTACGCATCTAAAGTTCATGCTGAATCTAATGAAACTAGTTTGGGATTTTGAATGTTGATATCTTTTGCTACAATCTTGATCAAACACAGACTTGCTTGACTTTCTAAAAATAAAATATACACTACATTATGAAATGGAGGAAGTACTATTGTAATCATTGCTTGTCAAAGTTGAACGTGATTTTAACTTTGCGCAGAACATAATCATTTCAAGGTAGATAGCCAGCAGGGGGATTTTTGGTTCCCGAGCTTTAGGTAGTAAAAATTTGGGAAATTTTGAAAATTAACCTTTTAAGTTTCAAGAAAAAATAAAAACATTTTCTTAGGATCGAACACATACATGTATATTGTTAGATTTTAGGACTACACTACACAATGGAGTCCCATATAATATACGTGATACCACAGTCAATCTACTCTTTTCGTCATACATTAATGCAATGATGTCATTAATATTGTTTTAGTATTTAAAATTAAAAATGTTTTACCTTTTTAAAAATATTAATTCGATCGAGAATGTGTTTTCAGCGTTTACTTTGTCACGATGAGATCTTCAATACTACATGTCACATATATATGTTTCGATAAGTTTTTCCCATTCGTACTTGTCACTTTTTGTACTTTTCATATTATTAACACTTACTCTACTTGTCTAACGAAAATAATAATTTAATTAACACATTTTTTGAAAATTAAGTTAAATATGTCAGCTTGATATAGTTAAACTAGCAAGCAAAACAAAGTACTTTATGCAATTACGTGAAATATGAAAACTCGACATAATTAAACTGAAAAGAAAATAAACTATTTTATGCAATTATGTGTTAATATGACAAACTTGACATAATTAAACTAATAAATACGAATAAGTCATTTTGGAAAATTACCAACTCAAAATACAACATATTATTTTTGGTAATCATGTATAAATATAAAAATCGTCATATTTAAAATTCTATTGATAGTATAAATGTCCATAAAGTAACAGTAATTTGCCGAAAAAATGTAGCTAACGAGTTTAACAAAAATGTGAAAGGGCATAGGTGGTGTTAGAGCACCCACAATGTATGCTTTTTGCTGCCTCTAAGCCCTCTCTCTCCTTTTAGAGGCAGACTCTATACATTGCATGAGCTTCATCTTACAAAAAAGGAGACTAGCATCGCCTCTAACCTTAGAGGTTGCCTCCAACATCTTACCTGAAATAAAAATCTACATGCCCTATTTGTCATTGGAGGAAACAGTATTAGCTATGCAAAGGGATGAGAAGGAGTCAAATGGGAAAAATGTTATATATTCCAGACGGGGCCACCTTAGAGGCTTGAATTCATTTGCTATACATTGCAGTACTTTGTGATGAACTTAGAGGCTGGGTGTGGGTCCCGGCTTAGAGGCAAGCTAGCCATCCTCTAACCATTGTGGGTGCCCTTAGGAAAGTCCTCATACTGACATGTGAAGGATGACGTGACATGTATGGTACATCTGAAGCATGTTAACACGTGACAATCAAAGGATGGATGAGCCCGCTGCAAGGAAACAACTTCAGGGTTGTTTGGATTGTGATTAATTTTACCACAACTAATCTTAAGCAAAGCTTGATTGCTATAAAAAGTATGGTGAACAAAATGACCATCATATGGTTTTTTTAGGTTTCTAGCCACATTCTACCACACTTTGCCACAACTCATGTTAGAAAATTTGCTGCCTTTAAGCCCTCTCTCTCCTTTTAGAGGCAGACTCTATACATTGCATGAGCTTCATCTTACAAAAAAGGAGACTAGCATCGCCTCTAACCTTAGAGGTTGCCTCCAACATCTTACCTGAAATAAAAATCTACATGCCCTACTTGTTATTGGAGGAAACAGTATTAGCTATGCAAAGGGATGAGAAGGAGTCAAATGGGAAAATGTTATATATTCCAGACGGGGCCACCTTAGAGGCTTGAATTCATTTGCTATACATTGCAGTAACTTTGTGATGAACTTAGAGGCTGGGTGTGGGTCCCGGCTTAGAGGCAAGCTAGCCAGCCTCTAACCATTGTGGGTGCCCTTAGGAAAGTCCTCATACTGACATGTGAAGGATGACGTGACATGTATGGTACATCTGAAGCATGTCAACACGTGACAATCAAAGGATGGATGAGCCCGCTACAAGGAAACAACTTCAGGGTTGTTTGGATTGTGATTAATTTTACCACAACTAATCTTAAGCAAAGCTTGATTGCTATAAAAAGTATGGTGAACAAAATGACCATCATATGGTTTTTTTAGGTTTCTAGCCACATTCTACCACACTTTGCCACAACTCATGTTAGAAATTTTTGATCAAGTTAGATAGGTGTTTGGTTTTAGCCACACTTAAGTCAAAATTCTTTTATATCCCACATGTCATATACATAAAAAGTGTGATAAAATTTACTTAGGCAAGCCGAAGTGTGGCTATGAATTTGAACATCTCAAGTAAGGCAAGTGTGGAAAATATTTTGTGCCAACATGTGGTAAATTAGCTACAAACCAAACAAGACCTAAGTGTAGCAAGATTTGGCAAAAAATTAAATCTATGACATATGAACCATAGTACTACGAAAGCTACAAGTATAACAATAGACCAAACACAAGCCTAAGATATATGTGGGCGCTGCTAATTCGCGGCCGCGCGTGGCGATGCGTGGTTTTCGACCGCTTTTGTTTCTCAGGAAAGGAGCGTGGCTAACGTGCATGCGCGCAAGGCCCAGCTAGCAACACGACAAATCTAGCCGATGAGTACCATGGCTAATCCTTTTTTGGGGTGCTTATTGTCCTACAACAGATTAATCCTGTAAGTTATATATTTTTGGCCCATTCCTTTTCTAGGCTAGTGGTTTTTCAGAGAGAATTATGAGTGCAAAATAGCACTTTCAATAAAAATAAACAAGCGCTTTCCGCCACGACGACGTCCGTATTGACTTCGCGCACACTAAGCGTGGTTCATTTTTATTTTCTTTTTTTGAAAGATATATAAAATGGTGCCTATCCACCACAATTCCCAACCCTAAGATAGCTGGTGAGGCTCTGGTGTAACGGACTCGTCTCAGCGTCCGTCGTCGCTGTCGCGACGACGTCCGCCTTGACTTCGCGTATACTAAGTTGATGAGGCTCTGATGTGATGGGTTCATCTTGGCGTCTGTCATTGCTGCCGCGACTACGTCCGCCTCGACTTCACGTGTGAGGCTTTGATGTGTCAGGCTCGACTCGGCGTCCGTCATCGCTGCCGCGACGACGTCCGCCTCGACTTCGCGTACACTAAGCTAGTGAGGTTCTGATATGACGGGGCCCATGTGAGTCAGAAGAATGGCATTGTACCAAGTCGCGTAGCGCATATCCAGAAAAGGTAACTTTTTGTCGCGAGCGCAAAGCGTATTTGGACGGAAGTGGCAGCGCTCCGTGCGGTCCGGCTCGCTCGCTGCCGAGCGAGCGCCAGAGAGTCGTTTCGGATATATGTTATGGTATTACTAAGGTTAGGCGTAGCAACCTTAGGCAAGGAAACAAACAACCCCTTCATGTGCACGCTATAAAATATATTTTCACTTTAATAAAATCTCATGCTATATAAATCTTCACAAGAGAACCAATCTATTATTGGATGGTTAGAAGAACAGTGATACCCTCAATGCATCAAGGATCAAACAATAGATTTGATGCTTTGGTGTCCTATAAAGACAAATATCCTTTATATAAAGAATATGTTTTTGTTCGCAGAAAGGCATCTATAATTACTTCGTTAAGTCTCAAGGCTCATCGAATTATTCTAATGGAGATATATGTATATATTTTACATTCTTAAGAAGTTGGTCTTAATTTTTTCAACATGCAAATGTCCACCTCAACATCCCCACTAAGAAACTACCTTTATTATCCTAACATGCACACATGACACCTTATCAAAGGCCCATCATAATTATTTAATATCATGCACAAATCTATCTCACCATCACACATGCCACCACATCAAGTCCCAATCAAGATTTTTTTTTGAAATATTTCCAGTTACAAATAATCAAATACAATATATAATAATATTTTTAGTTTGTATATTATTAATTCTACTATTTATGCTTCATACAATTAAAATATATTACGGTTAATTCTCGCAGCAACGCGTGGGGTATCCTCTAGTTTGTAGAAAAAGAAGGTTCATAGAGATTAGTGTATGTATATATTTAGGAGCATCTGTATATGTAGTGAGTTTTTTTTAATATATCTAAAATTTCACACCACCTGAAATTGTGAACATTTACCAGGCCAGGCGGTTTTGGGTCGACCTTGCAGAAGCCCTAGAGGACGAGTTCCATTTCTATAGATTTGACACGTTGTTGTCTTATAAAGATGATTTTTTTTCATAGACTCTAGAGCTAGCATTTCTTCTTGTGTATACACTAGTAGACAGACCCCCCCTTTCGTCCAGCCCAAAAGAGGCATCGCTCCCGGTTCATTACAGAACCGGGACCGATGCCGGGCAACGGTCCCGGTTCGTCTGGATATGGCATTGGTCCCGGTTCAACTGGGGCAACGGTCCCGGTTTTTGCCACCAACCGGGACCAATGCTCTGGCGAGGCATTGGTCCCGGTTTGTCGCAAAAACCGGGACCGTTGGTTTTACAATTTTTTTATTTTTTCTGATTAAAGAATAAATCAGAAAATGGCAGAAATTAAGTGAAACTTTGAAAATTCATAGAAAAATTCATATTAACTCCAAATTTAACATATAATATATGAAAAATGATCAGGAGAAAATAATCTATCCAAATATCCAACTTTGAACTATGTTTGAGTTGAATTTAAAATGGGACCAGTAGCATTTGCTATTTGGATTAATTGGAATTAAATCAAATTCATTTCAAATGCTTGTGCAACTTGAACCATAGCAACATACCACATTTCAATTGCACATCAGAGGCATATCATACACATTTCAATATGAATTACTTTGATCACACAATAACATTTACAACTTGGCTAAATTGAATTCAAATTGGAGTTTGAATTTGCAATTCATTTGCAATATACTCCATTTAAATAACACATGGTCTAATATTTTACAAAAATAAAGTGGTTCAAGTTGACATCAAATATTTGGTAGATCTTTCACAAAAACCCCCTACTTTTGTCACTCGGAAAATGGAAAATAGATTTTCCGTGCAAAGAAAATAAAAACTTCTTTGGCAAAATTGTTGGCTAGTATAATATACACACATGTGCAAAATATGAGATCATTTGGGAAAACTATCCTTTCAAACTAGCTGTAACATCGGTCATTTGGCTTGAAAGTCATGAATCTTCATACTCGATAGCTCATTTTGAAAAGACTTTCATAAGATATTTGCTTTATTCCAAGTTTGTTGTTTTGTATGGTTACTAAGACATAAATTAGGATGCAACGCGAAGGTTTTACAAAAAAAAAATTGAATTATTTTTGTCGATTTCAAAAAGTAGTCAAAACGGAGGGCATGACCGGTAATAGATAGGGGTGGAATCTTACAAAAGTCTTGGTGAATCCCTGATGAAATGACTAGTTTTGTATCTAGAAATGATTTTTTCAAAAAATAAAGAGCAAACTATCAAGCACATGTAGTTCAAATTTGACCCCGTTCCAGCTGAATCTGCGGAAATTTGTCTTTTTCAGAATAGGTATATAAAAACCATATTACATGGAAACTTTGGTCAATTGTAAATAACACATGGTCTAATATTTTACAAAAATAAAGTGGTTCAAGTTGACATCAAATATTTGGTAGATCCTTCACAAAAAACCCCTACTTTTGTCACTCGGAAAATGGAAAATGGATTTTTCGTGCAAAGAAAATAAAAACTTCCTTTGGCAAACTTGTTGGATAGTATAATATACACACATGTGCAAAATATGAGATCATTTGGGAAAACTATCCTTTCAAACTAGCTGTAACATCGGTCATTTGGCTTGAAAGTCATGAATCTTCATACTCGATAGCTCATTTTGAAAAGACTTTTATAAGATATTTGCTTTATTCCAAGTTTGTTGTTTTGTATGGTTACTAAGACATAAATTAGGATGCAACGCGAAGGTTTTACAATTTTTTTATTTTTTTTGAATTATTTTTGTCGATTTCAAAAAGCAGTCAAAACGGAGGGCATGACCGGTAATAGATAGGGGTGGAATCTTACAAAAGTCTTGGTGGATCCCTGATGAAATGACTACTTGTGTATCTAGAAATGATTTTTTCAAAAAATAAAGAGAAAACTATCAAGCACATGTAGTTCAAATTTGACCCCGTTCCAGCTGAATCTGCGGAAATTTGTCTTTTTCAGAATAGGTATATAAAAACCATATTACATGGAAACTTTGGTCAATTGTAAATAAAATATGGTACAGTATTTTACAAAAATAAAATGGTTCAAGTTTACATCAATATTTGGTAGAATCTTCACAAAAAACCACATTTTTGTCACTCCGAAAATAAAAAATGTGTGTTCAAAATTATAAAAGAAATATATTTTTCAAAAAAATAATTTAAAAACATTTAAAATATAATAGGTAACCGATCGGGAAGTTTAATTTTTTTTTTAAATTTCATCACAACATAGACATCAACAAGGTCCTAGACATCAACAAGGTTTAATAGGATTGATATGATACATATATTAAGAAGTGTGTGTTAAGCGAGTTGGGGTAGGTGTTGAATGGAACTGAGAAGTTAAGCGTGCTGGGACTGGAGTAGTGTGAGGATGGGTGACCCTTGGGGAAGTTTGACCATGAAGGTCAATTTGATTTGAGAATAACCATAATGATCTTAGAGTAATAAGTAATAAGTAATAAGTAATAAGTAATAAGTAATAAGTAATAAGTAATAAATAATAAGTAATAAGTAATAAATAATAAAATGGAAAACAAAATAAATAAATGAAAAAAAAATCAGAAAATGGAGCCTCTTTGGTCCCGGTTCTTCCTATCAACCGGGACCAATGACCCCTCTTTGGTCCCGGTTCTTCCTATCAACCGGGACCAATGACCCCTCCCCTCTCGCTGCGCGCCTGGCCACGTGGAGCCTCTTCGGTCCCGGTTCGTGGGCCAACCGGGACCATCATTAGTCCCGAGTTATTGGTCCCGGGTGTGAAACCGGGACCAAAGGCCCTTATGAACCGGGACAATATGAGGGTCTGTCCACTAGTGATAAGAGCATCTTCAATAGTTATAAAGCTAGGTGTTGGTAAATTTACCACCTAAGATATATTGATGATAAATAAGATGAGAGAGCAAAGTTGAATGTAGATTAATCAACATCTCTTGTGCAACCTTCAAGGTAGAAGGCTGCCCATAACGAGAGTATCATAGGTAGTACATGCATGCCAACTAAGCAATTTTGATGATGTGGCATGATATTTAATGAGGAAAGTAAGAATGTAGTATCATACTATGATATCATATCATATAAAATGTCATAGTAGTATGTGTCTTGCATGTCAATAATAAGGCCATTTAGGATAATGCTATATGATATTGTGCATTACAGAGATAGTATCATATACTAGTATCATATGCATGATTCTAACTTATGATATTAGAGCATCTCCAGCCGTTCGCCCCCCCAAGACGTTTTGCGGCGCTATTTTTAGCGCCGCTTGGGGGCGCTCGGCGCGGCAATAGGTCTTGGGGCGAGTTTCCCCCCAGCCGCGCCCCCAAGGCGACCCCCAAGACTGGCGGGGCCGGCTCAGATTCGACCCAAATTCAACCAAAAAACGGCGCAAATTAATTCTTTCGACACAGATTCATCACAAACATGGAAATATAGGCGCAAATTCGTCGCAGTTCGGCGCAAATTCGGCATACAACATGATATTACACATAGTTCGGCACAAATACGAAAAAATAGATCAAACTAGACATTGCCTTTGCGCATCCATAGATGATCCACTAGATCTTCCTGCAGTTGATGATGCACGTGCGGGTCTCGGATCTCCTGGCGCATGTTAAGATAGGCTGTCCAATCTGATGGTATCTGGTGATCAACAACTGCAAGAGGCCCCTGGTTGATATATGGTTCAGAGTCATACACTGGTTGCGCTTTCTCGCTTTTAATGATCATGTTGTGCAAGATGACACAACAATTCATCACCTCCCACATTTGATCTTTCGACCAAGTCTGAGCGGGGTACCGGACAACAGCAAATCGAGACTGTAGTACCCCAAATGCCCGCTCGACATCCTTCCTACAAGCCTCCTGGCACTTGGCAAAATGGGCATGCTTCCCCCCTGACACAGGGTTTGAGATAGTCTTCACAAATACCGGCCATCTTGGATAGATGTCGTCTGCCAGATAGTATCCCTTGTTGTACTGGTGCCCATTGACCTCGAAGTTCACCGGAGGAGCATGACCTTCGACAAGCCTGTCAAAGATATTTGAACACTGCAAGACGTTGATGTCATCCCTTGTTCCTGGCATGCCAAAGAAGGAGTGCCAAATTCAGAGATCATGTGTAGCAACCGCCTCAAGTACCACACTGCAGTGACCTTTTGCACCCTTGTACATCCCCTGCCAAGCAAATGGACAGTTCTTCCATTCCCAATGCATGCAGTCGATGCTTCCAAGCATCCCAGGAAATCCTCTTGCTTCATTCTCTGCTAGGATTCGAGCATTGTCTTCTGCATTGGGTGCTCGCAAGTACTGTTTTCCAAAGCAGTCAACTACTGCTCTGCAAAATCTGTAGAAACAATCAAGGGCGGTGGACTCGGTCATGCGTGCATAGTCGTCCTGTTCATCACCAGGAGTTCCGTATGCAAGAATCCTCATGGTCGTTGTGCACTTCTGAAGTGAGGAGAACCCAAGTGTGCCGGTGCAATCTTTCTTGCAAACGAAGTAGTTGTCGTACTCTCAAAGTGAATTGACAATGCGAAGAAAGAGCTTTCGGCCCATGCGGTACCGGCGCCGGAATGTCTTCTCGCCGTGCAGGGAACATCGGCAAAGTAGTCGGAGTAGAGCAAACAGTAGCCCTCCGAACAGCCCCTCTCATTTCCCTTCTGGCGGCCCATCTTGGAACCTCCTCGGTGTGGCTCCTTGTTGGCGCCGAACAGGTCGGCCAAGGCGGCGAGCATCATGAGGTGCTCATCGTCCTGGGCGCGGCGATCGCCTCTTCCTCCATCAACGCCGCGAAGAGTGTCTCGTCGTCGGAGTCCATCTCGGGGCCGCAATTCGTCGAACAGGTGGGGCGCAAGGTGGGCGCGACTTTGCGCTGGCGTTCTCGGCTTGGCGTTCCGCGCCGGCCAAACGCTGGTGAACTAGGGGCGTCCTTGGAAGAGGGGAGGCGTGGGAGAAGCAGCGGCGTGTTTTGGGCGGCAGAAACGGCTATCTAGCGGCGGCGCGGCGGCCGGCGACGACAAAGGCGGTGGGGAGAGGTGGGGGAGAGAAGTCCCTTTTGGGTCGGCTTGGCCTGCCAGTGGGCCAGGCAGACGATTTCGTTTCGTCTGGCGCCCCCAAGCGACCCCCAGCGCGCTGGGTTCGGGTTGGGTTCGCCGGACTCAAAATCGGCCCGATCCGGCGCTAATTGGGGTCTTGGGGGCGCGACTGGGCGAAATACGTCCGTCCGACGCTATTTGCGCCGTCTTGGGGGCGTGGCTGGAGATGCTCTTACCCATAACGGACAGCCGAATACAGAGCAATAAATTTTACTCCCTTCGTACCATTGCATTAGGCACATTACGAAAACCAAATAATTTCAAAATACTTAAAGGTGGTTCATTAACTTCCACCTCGTTCTTTGTTTCTTGATATGAATAAAAGAATCAAGGAACAATTACATTTCTACCCCTAGTTATGTCCCACTCGTTTGATTTGCCCATAGTTTCAAAAACACACCAGTTTTTTGAGCCACTTTGCTTTTCTTATGCTTTTGCCCTTTGACCTTTTGACTGTAATTTTGAAAACTTCAGAGAAGATTCATACTAACTCAGAAAAATGCGAATAAGATATCAAAATGTTTAGAAAAACATCACCTGTATGTCCATGTCATTTGCAATCATGAACTCAGAGTGTTGAATTTCTCTTTTTTGCCACAACTTTCATGAATGTTATTTCATGATAAAACTTTGCAAGAACTCAAACCATTCGTCAGTGTTTACAAAAAAAAACAATTAATTTTTTATTGATTTTTTGCAATTTTTTGAGATTTTGCTATTCATGCTAAGATCATACGAGCTCGAACTGAGATGGGGACTTTACAACATTTTTTTTCATGATTGTAAATGACATGGACATATAGGCCCTGTTTGGTTCGGCTGCGGATATCTGAAAATCTGCTGCGGAAAATCGGAAGCACCTCCCGCGCAGATTTCAATTTTCCGCAGCAGATTTTCAGAAATCGTTCGAAGTTTTCTCTTTGGTTCGCTCGTACGTGTATTTTCCGGTTGCGCTTTGGTGGAATCCGGCAGCAAATATCGTTTGCTTTGGTGGAATCCTTTTTGGTTCGGCTGTGGATTTCCGAAATCTGATTGACAAAGTTGAACCAAACAAGGCCATAAGTGATTTTCTTATGAACATTTTGATATGTTATTTGCATTTTTTTGAGTTAGTATGACTCTGCTCTGAAGTTTTTAAAGTTACTGTCAAACTGTCAAAGGGCAAAAGCATAAGAAAAGCAGAGTGGCTTGGACAGAACCGGTGAGTTTTTGAAACTACGGGCAAATCAAACGAATGAAACATAACTAGGGGTAGAAATGTAATTATCCCGAAAATCAACCAATAAAAAATGTAACGCGTGTATCTTTTCAATGACTTGAGACTACCTAGCCCACTATGCAAATGTCAGTTCGTTGCATGCAATTGTATTAATTACAAATACACATAAGTTCTTTCATTTTTCACTCCACCTTGATCACGGCGCACAACCTAAACTGATTAATGCGCGGTACTGAGGGAGTATTTTTTTATTTGTTGTTGGACTAAAGCAGTTGTATGATAAGTTGTGGTTGATAACATACACATTGTACTAGTAAGAAAACTTACATACTCTAACAAAATAGCACTAGCAAACAGAGACAGATACCAACAAGATAAACTCACACTACCATCCATAATGGTAGTTTATTGTGGTACGTACTGGACAAAGTACATACCCATTGAGATTAGCAACGACACTGACACTTGACTTGACTCCATGGATAGATATATAATGCGATACGGCACCGTGAGCACCTCCCGTACTTGCGCCCGCCGGCCGCTGCCGGGACGACTGCTCACCGGTGGATGCATGCATGGTAGTATCATGCGTCGGACCATGTGACGGGCACCTCGCCGATGTTGCTGTCGAGCCCCAGCGCCTTCCACACAGCTTCGGAGGTGTCCACAATATTGTTCTTGCAGCCGTGGTTGGAGTCGCACTCGTCCACCACCTTGGCCTGCACGGTGCGCCCGTTCTTCTTGCTGGTGATACGGATCATCTTGCCGCAGCGGCGTCCGCCCGCGTACCACCTCGTCGACAGCGCCACGATCATGTCACCGTCGCTGTGGTACTTGCCGTCGCACTCCGATGGCGCGCCGCCGTCCTCGCCTTTCTGAAACCCGTTCACCGTCATCACGCCTGGGGTGCCGCCTCCCCCGCCGCCGCCGCTGCTGCCGCCGCCCGGCGAGGGGCAGTGGGGCTTCTTGGTCTTGTGCCGCATGCCCGGCACGGAGTCGTCCTCGTCGGCGCACGGGTCCGGTTTGGCGTGGTGCCGGGCCACGGACAACGTGGACACCTGCAGCAGGATCACAAACATGGCCACCATCGCGAGCTTCGTGAACGCCATGGCTAAGCTTCTGCCGACCGACTTACCTGCTAGCCTTTCACTTGACTTGCCGTGGGTGCTGATGGCTTGATGAGTTGTGGCTGGTTCGAGGAGTTTATATAGGCGCACGTACGTACATACCGATACTCTCTCGGTGTGCTCGATACAGACCTACAATGGCTGCGTTAGAGGACAACTGAATTGTAGAGATGAGTTCGTTTGGATCATATGGTGTCGTTAATTTTACAGCGGTAATAACCGAGGACAGAACACGGCAGGTCGCTCTTGGCAGAGAGATCGTATCACTTTTTACTACTCCAAGCAAGGAAAATTCCAAAACCGAAAGCTTATTAATTGTGACATAGTACTAGGATATGACTAAATGAGCAAAGAGCTAGCCAAGTGTAACGCAGTTGTTGACGTGTCCAATGTAGATCAGTAATGTTATGGGTGACTGTTTTTTTTGAGGCATTGACAATAGAACAAAATGTTCTACGGTATATTTTCTATTTATCAAAAAATAAATACAATGGTATGTTACAGTGGTGAGGGGGGGGGGCAACAAATTAGCCAATTCCAGTTCTATGAAACATAACGAAGACTATGTTAGATGCCTCAAAAAACAGTCTAAATTGACTGTAATCCAATCCAGTAGATCCTGCTTGAATTTATTCTTTATTCTGCATTGTAGCAGTGTTAGGTCCACTTTGAGGTTTCTCCTTCATCCTTGTATTGTTGGTCTTTCATTTCTGATTTTTTTTCTATTTCTTTGATTCCATATATGCCAATATCTCAGTGCAACAATCTCTATTCCAAAGTGTGGAGGTGTTTGCTCCAGTGCCAGCCAAGTATCTTCATAAATGGAAGTACCTCTTTGTTTGAAGGGGATCAATGTGACCCAGTAGTTGTGAGCAAATTGACAATCCCAAAAAAGATGGAGATGTGTTTCATCTAGTTTAGTGCTGCAGCATGCGCAATCATAGCTTGCTAGATGTAATCCTTTCCTTTGGAGCAGTGATCTTGTGTTGATTCTGTTTTGCAACAAGAGCCAGAAGAAAATTTTGTGTTTCAATCTGCTTGCATTTTTCCAAACTTTTTGAAGCAGAGGGGATCCATTATCTTCCTTGATTAGACTCTTGTAAAGTTTCATGGATGAGAACTTCTGTTGACCTTGGCCTTTCCATGTGTCTTTTTCTGCTGATGAGGGTGGGATCTTTGATCTTATGATTTGAAGTTGTTTCCATGCCATAACTGAAAGAGGTGTATGGAAAACCTCAATTACATTGTTTGATGTTCTGAAATCATCCACTGTGATCATATTGTCTTTGTTAAGGAGAATACTTCAGGGAATTTAATTTGAAAAGCTTGTGAGTCCCAGTTGTCAAACCACAGAGTGATTGTATCTCCTTTATTTGCTGTGACTTGGGCATGTTTTTTGAATATCTTTAGGAGTGGGATATGAGATTTCCACCAAAAATATCCTATGAGCTTATCATCTGGAGGCCTTTTTTTGTAATATGTGTCCCAAAGCAACTGCACCCATGGGATGTCCTCCTTGTTTAACATTTTGTGGATGTTTTTGATCAATAGAGTCTTGTTGTGTGTTGCTAAATCAATAATACCTAGTCCACCTTTTTCTTTTGGTCTGCATACTCTGTCCCATGCAATCAATGGAGTTCCCCCCTGTTCTTGTCCATACTTTCTCCAGAAGAATGTTCTCAGATATTTGTTGATCTATGAGATGATGCTTGCATGCAGTGCTAGTGTGCACATGAAATAGGTTGGTAGTGCTGAGAACACTGATTTGATAAGGACCAGTCTTCCATCATAAGAAAGCATTGTAGAGCATCCTATGAGTCTTCTATCAATTTTTTGAAGTATTGGGGTGAAATGTTCAGGCTTTGGTCTGGAAATTCCCAGAGGGAGTCCAAGGTATGTGATGGCAAAGCTACCTTTTTGACATTGAAGGATGTTTGCCAGTACTGTTGCTCTGCTGTCTTCCACATTTATTGGGACAAGATAAGATTTTTGATAATTCACTTTCAAGCCAGTATATTCACCATAGAAATGGATGAGACTTTTTATTTGTTCTAGCTGATTTTCAATTGCTGGAAGTACTAGGATTGTATCATCTGCATATTGAATAATTGGGAATTGATTGCATGCATCAGTTCTGATTGAAGCCTCAATAAGATTAGCATGCATTGTAGAGTTGCAAATTGCCTGTAGTAAATCTGCAGCTAGAACAAATAAAAGGGGGGAAAGTGGATCTCCCTGCCTCACTCCTCTTTTACAGTGGAAGATTTTCCCTGGGATACCATTGAGTAGTACAGATGAGGTACCAACGTTGAAGATCATTTTCATCCAATTGCACCAAGTTTGCCCAAAACCTTTTCCTTGCAGAATTTCTAAAATTGTATTGTGTTCAATCATGTCAAAGTCTTTTTCAAAGTCTAGCTTTAGAACCACCACTTGTCTGCTTTTCATGTTGCACTGATGTAAATATTCATAGGCCCAAGCCACACAGTCTTGAATTGATCTCTTTTTCATGAAGCCATATTGATTTTTTTGGACTAGCTTTAGAATAACAACTTGCAGTCTGTTGGCTAGCAGTTTAGTGATAATCCTTATTGTGCAGTTGAGGAGTGAAATGGGTCTGTAATCATTTGCATTTGTTGGAGCATCTTTCTTTGGTATCAAAGTGATGAAAGAGGCATTGATGCTTTGTAGAGAGACATGCCCAGCATGGAAGTCTGCAATCAGTCTATAAAAGTCTTGACAGATGATGTTCCAGCATTTTTTTATTAATGCTCCATTGAAGCCATCAGGTCCAGGTGCCTTATCAGTTGGCATATTCTTCACCACCTCATCAATTTCCTTAGTGCTGAAAGTTTTTTCCAATCTTTCTAGATTATCTATTTCTTCAATGATTGAAGTGAAATTCATTTGTTGGTGGTGGGGGAAGTAGTGCCTAATCTTGCTTTGAAAGCTTTCCTAAGGATCTCTTCTTTATCTTGATGGTCAGTCCAAGAAGTACCATTGTCATCTCTGAGAGAGTGAATGTAGTAATTTCTGAACTTTATAGTTGCTTTGGTTTTGAAGAACTTAGCACTTTCATCTTCAAATTTAACTCATCTGATTGTAGCTCTCTATTTCCAGTAAATTCTTTGAAATTCCAATGTTTTTGATAGATGCAGTTTGAGTATGTCTCTACCATTTTGCTCAGTGTTTGTCAAGGGCCTGAATTCCTCAAGAAAATCCCACATGTGTATAACTTCATTGCATGCCTTGATGGTTGAAGCCAGATTTGAAATAGATTTAGTACCATAATTTTAAACCTTTCCTGAGTCTCTTAAATTTGGCAGTAATAATTTTTGCACTGTCCTCTTCTTGGATGGGTTGATCCCAGATGCTTTTGACTATATTGGGGAACTCTTGATGTTCAAGCCAACAGTTTTCAAACCTGAAGATATTGGATTTTTTCATGTTAGTTCCAATTTCTATACATCAAGGCACATGGTCAGATGTTGTCTTAGCAAGGGATCTGACTTGAGTATTAGGGAATTCTGTTGGGGATCGGCGCAGAAAACAAAAAGTTTCCTACCTACGAGACCCGAACCCAAGATCTATGCTATGCTGATGTATGTAACGGAAGGAATCGGTGTTCATACCTTTGAAGACCGAAAGAGGGAAACGTTCCTCGAACGTGGTTGGCGTAGACTCTGATCCTACGACCTCCCTGTCGTGTTGAAGAACCTCCGACGATGAAGTAGCACAACACATGTAGTGCCTCGCGGGATTACACACGTATGGTGCAACCGACGTCCCTCCGGGCTCCGAACCAGAAGAGCCGCGGAAAGAACATTGACCCGGATCCCGATTCCGGCAGCGCTACGGCGTCCGGATGATGGTGAAACCCACAACCAGGTGCAAACTCCAAACCAGGGGAGTCCGCTCTAGGTCGGAGAAAGAGAGAGAGAAACTCAATGTTGTGTAGAAAAAGGCACCCCACTCCTCCTTATATAGGCCAAGGAGGGGCTCCACCCCCTCCCCTTCCCCCATGTGGGACTAAACCCCCAAGGGGGGGAAGTGGTGCGGCTAGGAGGGGGGATGGGCCCCTCCCTTGGCGCCAAGCCCAAGGGGGGAGGCTCCCCCTTCCCCTCATGGGCCTTTTAAGGCCCAAATACCTTTTCACCTTTTTAATTAATTATTTAAATTATTTTTAATATTTAATTCTATCAATTAAATAATAAAACATATTTAAACATCAATATATATTATTTTGAACCTTTCAAAATATCCGGAACAGCTTCCGGCACCTCCCGGTACATTTCCGGTGTTTTCTCTCTTTTCACCGATGATCCCGAGTCAATCCTTAATGCATCGATTGCCCTTAAGTGTGACACCCTACGGTCCGGGAAACAGTAGACATGATCGAGACATTCTCTGACCAATGACCATCATGTGGGATCTGGTTACAATCCTTGATGTGCCCCTACGCTTCCATCGAATAAACTTCATCGATGTTGAACCGTTAACAATATGACTTGATCCCTTTGTGCTTCGGTACTATGTTTGTCCGAGGTATGATCGTTGGTATCCAATACCTAGTTCTTCCTCGTCTCCGACATAACATGTTTACTCGTCTGTGAATATTACATCTCTTGTGACCTAGTCACTTGCTTGCAAGCTATTGATGCAACACCACAGAGTGTGCCCAGAGTACCTATCCGTCACTCGGATTGACAAATCCCGCTTTGATCTAATTCATACTCCTCAACATATCTAGTTCGGAATACCCAAGATACACCTTTTCAGTTACCATGTTTCAGTGTAACGGTTAATGCACTCAAAGCATCCTAATAGATAGCAATTATGTATGATCATCACGGTCTAAGGATTCAGTCACTATGTCATTAAGTCATCGCAATGCTGAACTTATGTGACTTGATCACACTGCAATGCTTAAGGTGGGTGTGTGTCCATCACATCATTCTCCTAATGATATGACCTCATTGTCAATAGACTATTATGTTCTCATGATCAGGAAACCTTGATCATCAATTGCCCAATGAGCTAGTATGCCTGAGTTTAACTAGGGACCAGGTTGTTATATATCACACGTGTATTAATGTTTCCGCTTAATACAGTTCTAGCACAATATATAACGTATTATGAATAAACAGATATGTGACAAATATCTTTATTAATTTGCCTCTAGGGCACATATCCAATAGTCTCCCACTTGCACTAGAGTACAAATTACACTAGTTTACATCAGGTATGTATCTTACACCAATAGTCTCTCGGTGTTGTTCAAACTTGGCTTGTGGAAGAGGTTTAGTCATTGGGTCTGACGGATTCAGATCCGTATGTATTTTGCAAATCCTAGTATGACCATCCTTGACGTAGTCCCGCTTCACATGGAAACGCCGGAGAATATGCTTGGCTGTAGAGTGAGTCCTCGGCTCCCTTGCGTTAGCAATGGCACCCGTATTGTCGCAATAAATGCTAACAGGGTCAGTGCAACTAGGGAATACGCCAAGCTCGATGACGAACTTCTTCAGCCAATGCGCTTCATTTGACGCTTCAAGCGGCAATATACTCTGACTCCATCGTAGATTGGGAGACAACTGACTGCTAGCCGCTCCTCCAGCTAATCGCACCACCATTCAACATAAACACGTATCCCGTCTGGGATTTTGAGTCATCGGGATCAGTACCAAGACTGGCATCTACGTAACCTGTTACGGCGAGCTCTTCTTCACATCCTCCATAGACAAGAACCAGATCCTTAGTTCTTCGTAAGTACTTAAGGACATTCTTCGTTGCAATCCAATGATCCATTCAAGGATTACTTTGGAAACGATTAGTCAGACTAACCGTCAGGGCCACATCTGGTCGAGTACACAACATAGCATACATGATAGAACCTATGGCCGAGGCATAGGGTTTTGAGGACATTTCCTCCCTTTCTTTTGCTGTTGCTGGGCATTGAGTCACACTCAATTTACTTCCTTTCATAACGGGCAAGAGGCCTCTCTTGGCGTTATCCATATTGAACCTCTTCAATATCTTCTCAAGGTAAGTTCTCTGATTCAGTGCTAATAGGCGTCTTGATCTATCTCTATAGATTTTAATGCCTAATATGTATGCAGCTTCACCTAGGTCCTTCATGGAAAATTTTCCATTCAAATATTCCTTTACCCCCTCTAGAAATTTCACATCATTCCCTATCAATAATATGTCATCCACATATAGTACTAGGAATGCCACAGAGCTCCCACTCGCTTTCTTATAAACACAAAATTCTTCTTCATTTTGGACAAATCCAAAAGATTTGATCACCTCATCAAAACGAAGATTCCAGCTCCGAGATGCTTGCTTCAACCCATAAATGGACCGTTGAAGTTTGCATACCTTACCAGCGTCCTTAGGATCAATAAAACCTTACGGTTGTACCATATACAACTCTTCCTCAATGTTGCCATTTAGGAACGCGGTTTTCACATCCATCTGCCATATTTCATAATCGTAATAGGCAGCAATTGCTAGCAATATCCGGATAGACTTTAGCATCGCTACGAGAGAGAAAGTCTCTTCGTAGTCAACTCCTTGAATTTTTTGGAAACCTATTGCGACAAGTCGAGATTTATAGACAGATACGTTTCCATCTGCGTCAGTCTTTTTCTTGAATTTCCACTTATTCTCGACGGCCTTTCGGTCCTCGGGAATATCCACCAAAGTCCATACTTTGTTGGCATACATGGAGTCTATCTCGGATTTCATGGCTTCCAGCCATTTCTCGGACTCGGGTCCCTCCATTGCTTCTTTGTAGTTCGCAGGTTCGTCAGGTTCATTTAACATGACTGCATTGACAAGTTGCCCATAAAACTGAGTTTTTACTCGGGCTCTTGATGACTTGCGGGGTACAATAGGATCCTCTTCATCTTGATCATGATCATCATGTATGTCACGATCGTTATAAATATCATGATGACCGTTCTCTTCAGCTCCCACTACGGAAGATGGTTCCGGAACAACTTCCATTGCCATTTCTTCCACTTGGAGTGATTGGTCAATCATCTCGTTGAGGTCTATTTTCCTCCCACTCAATTCTTTCGAAAGAAACTCTTTCTCAAGAAAGCATCCAGTCTTGGCGACAAACGTTTTTCCCTCAGACTGGTTGTAGAAGGTGTATCCAACGGTTTCCCTTGGATATCCCACAAAGATGCACTTATCCGCTTTTGATTCGAGTTTGTCAGGCTGAAGTTTCCTAACATGAGCCTCACAACCCCAAATCTTCAAGTGAGACAACTTTGGTTTCTTGCCATGCCATTCCTCAAATGGTGTTGTCTTTACAGATTTGGACGGTGCCCTATTAAGAATGTAAGCGGCAGTTTCTAATGCATACCCCCTGAATGACACATGTAAGTCGGTACGAGACATCATCGATCGTACGCTATCCAATAGAGTTCGATTACGTCGCTCAGAAACACCGTTACGCTGAGGTGTTCCTGCCGGCGTAAGTTGTGGTACGATGCCACAAGTCTTAAGATGATCGCCAAACTCGTGACTTAAATACTCGCCTCCTCGATCGGATCGAAGGTGCTTGATTTTCTTCCCGAGTTGATTATCGACCTCACTCTGAAATTCCTTGAACCTTTCAAAGGTTTCAGACTTATGTTTCATTAAGTAGATATACCCATATCTGCTTAAGTCATTTGTGAAGGTCACGAAGTAATGAAGACCATTGCGTGTGGGGACGTTCATAGGTCCACATACATATGAATGTATGATCCCTAACAAGTCTTCCGCACGCTCCATTGATGGCTTCTCGCCCCTTCGTTGGTTACCCCAAGTGGAAGGTTTAAGATGTAGTGCAACAGCAGTTTTCCCTCGGTGAAGATACCAAGGTTTGTATCCAGCAGGACTCCAGAGATGATATGTAGGTGTCAGCGGCGCAACTGACGCGGACCTGCACACAGACACAGATAACTTTGTTCCCAACGAAGTTTAGAGAGGTTGTCAATCTCTCTGGTCTTGTTGTTTACAAAGGATAAAACGCAAGGGATAATGATAGCAAGTAAAAGCAGTAAAATAAATATAGCGTGGAAACAGTGATGAGGATATGGACCGGGATACGTGATGTTCGCTAGTGATGTCTCTCTCCCAAAAGACGATAAAATTGCTATGCGAGGTAAACAAATTACAGAAAGACAATTGACAGGATTATGAACGCACCGCAATGCTAACTATGCTACAAAAGAAAGGACGAGGTTCAAAAGCACGGGCAGTATGCCAAAATAAGTAGACCGAAATTCATCTGCATCTACTACTAATCATCCACCTTGAGATATCTATCCAGAACATCTCGCTGGTATTAAGTTGCGAGCCCCACCCAAGTGTAAACCCAAAGAAACAGACAACTGCATTAAAAAGAACTCTACGTAAAGTAAACAATCCTTGTAACCGCGGTTACAAGCACCGTTGGTTTCCCCCTTGTGGCAACAACACATCCCCTAGACTCATGTTTCTGTCACTCAAGCATGTCATCGGGGAGGCATGAACCCACAATCTAGCACAAAGTTCCCTCTTGGAGTCACTGCCTACTACTTGGCCAAAGCAATAAACAACAACGGAGAACATGCAAGAATTACTTAGGAACAAAAATATAAGAGATAAGAACCAAATATATAACTCTATCACAATCTGAACATAATCTCATAATCCATCAGATCCTATCAAACTCAACATAGCAATAGGAGAAATATTACAAAGGTGCCTCGATCATGTAGGGCAGCTCACGAGGTCTAAACAATGAAGATCAAAGAGGGGAGGAGAACATCACATAGCTACTGATCACGGACCCATGTTCCAAGGAAAACTACTCACGAGACATCCGGGGAGCATCCATGGTGGAGAGGAGACTCCCGGAGGTCAATCCTCCCTCCGGCAGGGTGCCGGGAAGAGGTCTTCCGGTGCTCCCGATCTCGGAAGCGCGGCGGCGGCGGAACAGAGGCGAGTTCGCGGAATAGGGTTCTTCTTCTGGAGTTTTCCCGTGACGGAGAATAAATAGGTGAAGGGGGGCAGCCAAAGGTGGACCAGGGGCCCCAGGCGCCCCCCTGGCGTGGCCAGGGGTGGGGCCGCGCCGGGTGGCCGCCTGGGCCCCCTGGCTCCCCTCTGGCCCCTCCCGGGCTCTTCTCGAAGCTTCCGTCACGCTGATTTTTTATCTGAATTTTCCCGAATTTTTCTGGCACTTTTTATATGGGGGAAAACTGAAATAGAAAAATAGCAGAAAACAGGAACTGGCACTGGGATGCACTGAGTTAATAGGTTAGTCCAAATATGATCAAAAGTGTATGAAAGTGTATCTAGATCATAGCAATATCACACAAAGCATGCATGGAGCAAGCATAAATTATAGATACGTTTTGGACGTATCATCCATTGTTCCATTGAATGGAGTCCTTGTCATCTTGCCCATAAGGCATGGTTCACATGTGTCAAGGGATCCAAAATCCAATGACTCCAGAAGTCCATCATCATGAAGCTTCTTCATGCGCTTTTCACCAATATGACCAAGTCGACAATGCCACATCGTCATGTGTTCTTCGCCACTAGGTTTTAATCTTTTGGCCTCTACGTTATCAATATGAAGTATATCACAATTGAGATTAAGAATGAATAAGCCATTTTTCTCTGGTGTGTGAACATAAAACACATCATCCTTATAAATCGCACAACCAATTGTACCTGACTTAAAAGAATAGTGGTCTCGCTTCAAGCAAGAACCACTAACGATGTTCACACTCAATGCGGGTACATAGTAGCACTTATTCAAAATCAAAACTAATCCCGAAGGGAGACTAAGATGCTTCGTGCCGACCACCACCACTTCAATCCGGCAGTCGTTTCCCACGCGTCGCCACTTCATCTTTCATCTTCTAGGTACTTGGGGCAACAGATCCTGTATTAAATATCCAGGATTTGTTCCCAGCGCTTATTAAGAAAAGATCAATAACGTGTATATCAAATATACCTTTGTCTCTTTTGACAATCTTGCCAGCCTTCTTATCTTCTAGGTACTTGGGGCAGTTGCGTTTCCAGTGACAATCACCCTTGCAGTAGAAGCACTCAACGCCGGGCTTGGGTCCACGGTTGGGTGCCTTACGCGGATTGACAACTGGCTTGTCACCCTTCTTCGGGCTTCCATTCTTTCCCTTCTCCTTCTTGCCAGACTTCTTGAATTCAACGGTCTTGTTGACCATGAATACAACATGCTCCTTCTTGATCTCAACCTCAGCAGTTTTCAGCATGGCGAACAACTCAGAAGGGGTCTTAGTCATCCCCTGCATGTTTTAGTTCAACACAAAGCCTTTGTAGCTAGGGGGCAGCGACTGCAGCACCCTATCAACAGCAAGTTCATCTGGAATCTGACATTCCAGAGCATTCAAGCGTTGAACGTAGCCAGACATCTTGACCACGTGTTCACTAACACTGCTATGCTCATCCATCTTTGCTGAGAAGAAAGCTTCAGAAGCCTCATAACGTTCAGCCCTGGCTTGGGGTGCAAAGACGACCTTGAGGTCGGTGATTATCTCATATGCACCCATCCTCTCAAAGAGTTTCTGCAGCTCAGCCTCCATGGAGTAAAGCATTCCACTCTGGACAAGCTTGTAATCATCCGTCTTGGAGAGGTAGACATTCTTCTCATCCTGACTAGCGTCTGCTGGTGGTCCGTCACCTAACGCGGCCTCTAGTACGTATGCCATCTTGAGGGGAACGAGGAGAATCCTCAGAGTGCGGAACCAGTTGGTGAAGTTTGACCCATCGGTTTTCAGTTTGTCTTTGTCTAGGAATGACCCTAAGTTGAATGAGGGGCGAGGTGCAGCCATCTACAATGGTTATTTGCAAAACACATATTTAGACTTTGTTCATAATTGGAGTTCAATTTTAATTAATTCTAAAACTCCCACTTAGTTAAACATCTCTCCAAATTTACTAAGTGATTAACATAATCCTAGTTTGAATGATTGTCCTCGAATATCACACGGCCGACGACACATCTCCCTAGGTAGGCCATCATACCAATCATATTCGTTATATGACTCATGCTTAACCTTTCGGTCATCCGTATCCCAAGCTCATATCTACATATGTCAAGCCTGCCAGTCGAACCTTAGTGTATGGCTGTTCAGCAAGGCCATATCTGCATATGCTAGGCTTGCCAAACCCAACCTCATGCGATCGCTAATGTATGTATGACACCCGATCGTCATGGCCTGCCTATCATAAAGAGATCTTTCCAGGCGGTGTCCACTAAGGGAGAATACAATCATGGTATTGAGAGAGATTATCCTATCATGCTACCGTCGCATATCTAGCATATTAGCAAGACAGGAAGTAAAACTGTAAATCATACAAGCTATGATCCCCCCTTACATGCAAATTAAAGTTAAAACGCCTTCTACTTTATCTTTTGCAAGTTTTACGTGGCCGCTAAGGGGTTTCGAGAGAGAACCGCTTTCTATCCTGTGAAAACAAGCCACAACACCAATCCTGCAATCGTCTCTATTACACCCCTGTCGGGGCCTTCCGTTGCAAACGTCTTCACGTCGCTAATGTTAGAGAGACAGACACCCCCAGCCACTTATATGGTACAAGCCATATGTCAAGCGTGGAACCAGTCTCGCGTAAACACGTAAGGTCAGTCGGGGCCGCTTCATCAGGACATTGCCGCAACGCTAAACGAGTACACGTGGGAGGGTAACAATTGGAGAATTGATGCCCACATCCTAGATGTCTTCTACCCGTACAATACATCTACGCATAGCCTTGCTCATGATACCACTGTTGGGGATCGGCGCAGATTTTTTTTTCCTACCTACGAGTCCCGAACCCAAGATCTATGTTATGCTGATGTATGTAACGAAAGGAATCGGTGTTCATACCTTTGAATACCGAAAGAGGGAAACGTTCCTCGAATGTGGTTGGCGTAGACTCTGATCCTACGACCTCCCTGTCGTGTTGAAGAACCTCCGACGATGAAGTAGCACCACACGTGTAGTGCCTCGCGGGATTACACACGTACGGTGCAACCGACGTCCCTCCGGGCTCCGAACCAGAAGAGCAGCGGAAAGAAGATTGATCCGGATCCCGATTATGGCAGCGCGACGGCATCCGGATGATGGTGAAACCCCCAACCAGGTGAAAAATCCAAACCAGGGGAGTACGCTCTAGGTCGGAGAAAGAGAGAGATAAACTCAATGTTGTGTAGAAAAAGGCACCCCACCCCTCCTTATATAGGCCAAGGAGGGGCTCCACCCGCTCCCCTTCCCCCATGTGGGACTAAACCCCCAAGGGGGGGGGAGTGGTGCGGCTAGGAGTGGGGATGGGCCCCTCCCTTGGCGCCAAGCCCAAGGGGGGAGGCTCCCCCTTCCCCTCATGGACCTTTTAAGGCCCAAATACCTTTTCACCTTTTTAATTAACTATTTAAATCATTTTAATATTTAATTCTGTCAATTAAATAATAAAACATATTTAAACATTAATATATATTATTTTGAACCTTTCAAAATATCTGGAACAGCTTCCGGCACCTCCCGGTAAATTTCCGGTGTTTTCTCTCTTTTCACCGATGATCCCGAATCAATCCTTAATGCATCGATTGCCCTTAAGTGTGAAACCCTACGGTCCGGGAAACAGTAGACATGATCGAGACACTCTATGACCAATGACCATCATGTGGGATCTGGTTAGAATCCTTGATGTGCCCCTACGCTTCCATCGAATAAACTTCATCGATGTTGAACCGTTAACAATATGACTTGATCCCTTTGTGCTTCGGTACTATGTTTGTCTGAGGTATGATCGTCGACATCCAATACCTAGTTCTTCCTCGTCTCCGACATAACATGTTTACTCGTCTGTGAATATTACATCTCTTGTGACCTAGTCACTTGCTTGCAAGCTATTGATGCAACACCACCGAGTGGGCCCATAGTACCTATCCGTCACTCGGATTGAAAAATCCCGCTCTGATCTATTTCATACTCCTCAACGTATATACTTCGTAATACCCAAGATACACCTTTTCAGTTACCATGTTTCAGTGTAACGGTTAATGCACTCAAAGCATCCTAATAGATAGCAATTATGTATGATCATCACGGTCTAAGGATTTAGTCACTATGTTATTAAGTCATCGCAATGCTGAACTGATGTGACTTGATCACACTGCAATGCTTAAGGTGGGTGTGTGTCCATCACATCATTCTCCTAATGATATGACCTCATTGTCAATAGACTATTATGTTCTCATGATCAGGAAACCTTGATCATCAATTGCCCAATGAGCTAGTATGCCTGAGTTTAACTAGGGACCAGGTTGTTATATATCACACGTGTATTAATGTTTCCGCTTAATACAGTTCTATCACAATATATAACGTATTATGAACAAACAGATATGTGACAAATATCTTTATTAATTTGCCTCTAGGGCACATATCCAACAAATTCTATAGTCCAGTGTTCAGAGGTGAAGATCCAGTCCAGTTTTTCCAAAAGAGGAGAAGATTGCATGTTACTCCAGGTGAAGGTTCTATCTTTAAGTGGGATCTCAACCAAAGAAAGGTTGTGGATAGCTTTATTAAATTGCATCATATTGTTAAAATCTCCATATCCTCTATTTCTGTTATGTGGGTATCTGATATAATTAAAATCTCCCATGATTAACCAGTTTGAAGTGTCAGGCATTTGGATGTTGCTGAACCATTCCATAAATTCAGATCTCTGAATTGTAAATCAGAAATCCCACATCTAAAGATGATACCGAGAACTTGAAAGTGAGGTTTTGCAATCTACAGACTTTGAACAGGCTTGATCTTCCTCCAAAGCAAGATAACAGAATGATTGCACCTGATTCATCTGTGAGCTTGATACGAGATCTTTTGAATTCCGCCACCAAAAAGAACTCCCGTAAGCCTTGATCTTCCCTGAAGTTGATTGGCTTCTTCAGCTTCTCCCAAATTTTCTTCTCAAAATTGATCCGTTCTTCAAAGGAGAGATCTTGCAGCGACATGCCGAGAAAGATCACCGGAGAGCAGAGGGCTATTCCGTTGAGTGTGTGGTCGCCGTGAACGGAGTGCTCACCGGCGATATGGTTGTGGCCGCCGTGGCCGGAGTGACCAGCGGCGGTGGGCTCTCTAGGCTCTCGCTCTCTCGCTCTCTCTACGTAAATGGTTTGTTAGGCCGTTATGTGTGACTGTTGTTTAATACCAAGCTGTCTAGATAGTTTTTATACTCCTTCCGATTCATAATGATTGTCGCACATTTTGTATTAAGCTAGTACAAATTTTATACTAAATGAGCGACATTTATTATTGATCAGAAGGAGTACTAAAATGCAAGAGTTTTTCCATACATCAGGAGAAATGGAGCTTTGCCATCGTTAGGGATGAATAGGTTTACAACCTACGGGCAAGAAAACTAACAAGTAAAAAAAAACAAATCCAAAATAAAATAGCTACTTTTGGTTTTGTGGGTGGTAAAATAGCTACTCAACCGTCTCTGACAGTCCTAGCTGATTATGGAGAACATAAAATCACCTGGGTTAGGCGATGTGCAAACAATGCTGCCCAAGGGTGAGCACTTGTGATAAGTTGTGTCAAGTATGGCCGCCTAGTCCACCGGATTGTATCTTGCAGGGTGTTGCTGCAGAGACTGCTGAGTCTTTCGTTTAAATAAAGTCCTATGTTTTTTTATAAAGAAAGCCTCCTCTCCGATTTCATTTAAAAAAATCATATTACCGTTCAATCTAACTACATTACTACTACCAACATTGCGAACTTTCAACCAGCCTCTATCTACGCCATCACAGGACGCAGCGAGGCAACCGAGCCCCTGGACTCACAATCTGAGGTCTCATAAGAATCTAGAACAATCTTGAAAATAGACAGGTTTTAGTACTAAATAATGAAGTAGCATATAACATGACTAAAGTAGAGAAAGCAAAACAGGGGTGCCATGTGAGGGATACACAACAAAGCGCATCATATGTTGTAGTAATTGGACATATTCTTCCAGCAATCTTATCCACTCCAGCAACACATCATCCTTGTATCCTGGGCACATTCATACCCCAGCCAGGCGCTCTGTTGAAAATGTCTGTAGCCACCACTTAATACATGTGCACTCCTACCCTAAGGATTTCCTGTCTTTTTTGATTTTTTCTGCAAAATAGACCAATCATATATAGCTAATTAGCCATCATGTTCACTGGTACACTGGGATTAGTGACTCGGATCCCATCAACGACCATTATGTTCCTAAGTCTCCAGATTGGCCATAACATAGCTACAATACTAACCATCATCAAACGACCAATCCCTCTTTTGAATTGCATGATCCAATTGCCCATCAGATCACACATATTCACAGGTGGTTTTTAATATTGAAAACACATACACATAGGACAATATTCCAAAGTAAATTAGCTAAGGAACACTGAAAGAATAATTGTTCAACTGACAGCATAGAAGGCGAAGAGTGGGCTACCATCTCACCCCCTCTTGAGCAGGTTATCCTTAGTTAGAACAGAGTTTCTATTTAACAACCAAAGTAAACAAATGATTCTATACGGTAGCTTAAACTTCCATAAGAATCTATGTGACATTTCTGTATCTTCACCTATAAGATTTGACAGAATACACACCACTCCTAGTCAAGGGCCAGGCAGATGGAGTCCCTTTCTCGAGCCAGGGTCACTCCTATGCAAATTTCTTAGATGTGCTCCCATAAATTCAAGACCCCCCCCATAAAATCCTCCTAAAGTTCACATGATCTAACCCTCTTTCAAATACTTGTTTAACTGGGGTGTTAGTATCAAAACAAACATTGTACAACCTGGGATATAAAAGTTTTAGAGGTTTGTCATCGATCCAACTACCATCAGCTCCAACTTTTGAATCCCTAATCCACCATTATCTTTAGGCCTACACACGATTTTCCAATTAAACATATGATATTTCTGTTTGTCCTCATCTTTCTATCATACAAATCTAGCTCTAAATAAATCTATCATTCTCCTCACCCCAATTAGGAGAGTATAAAAGGACATCATATAATATGAGATTCCCGTCAAGGAAACTTGAATCAAATTGACCCTATACTGTGACGCCCCCAAAATCAAGCCGTGTACAGTAATCATACACGCAAGGTACACGATCGAGATCAGGGACTCACGGTGAGATATCACAACACAACTCTACAAATAAATTAATACAAGCTGTATAATACAAGCCAGGGGGCACGAGGGCTCGAATACAACAACTCGAGAGCACAAAGTCAGCGGAAGCAATAGTATCTGAGTACAGACACAAGGATACAAGGTTGCCTTAAGAAGGCTAGCACAAATAACAACAGATCGAAAAGGCGAGGCCTCCTGCCTGGGAACCTCCAAGCTACTCCTGGTCAACGGGGAACTCGACGTTGTAGTAGGCATCAGGGGTCTTCATGTTGTGGTGGTCGGCATCGGGGATCTCCTGCTCCTGGACTCCAACGTCGACTGCAGCGGCCGATCAGGCAAAACAGTAAAGGAAATAAAGCAGGTGAGTATCTAGTATACCCGCGAGTCTTACGTCCGCTACTAAGCATTATGCATTGTATCAACGGAAAGAAGAGGCTGTATATAGTGGACTGAAAGACAGAAATCCAGAGCAAGGGTAAGAAGCTAGGCCTAACGAAGACTAGCATCTTCCGACGATGTCTTGCAGCATGAGGTAAGGTTCAACCAACAGTTTATATAACAGTAATGAAAGTAACAATGCAGCAGAAGTTGCTGCAGCATTGTATAGTAATAAGTTGTAATAATTAACAATGCCTCCGGGTTCACCTCCTCGACATCCCCGCGAGGAAGAAAACCCGGAACCATACAGTTTAATAATAATAGTTTCTAGTGGTAAGATCCAGCTTCAGCATAAAGCGTCCTGTTACCGTGGACACGGCTATTCGAATAGATTAATCTTCCCTGCAGGGGTGCACTTGTGTTACGCTACACGCACGGATCTCCAGGGTGGCGGGAACCTTGTTAGGGAACGCTCCACCGAGGCTATCCGACACTTCATAGCCCATCTTTCAAACTCAACAGAGAGGTCATCCGCCGGACTATACCCTATGTACGCGGGGCTTTGGACCCTAACCCCGACGTACTCCTCACGGTGCGAGGTTGGCCGGTGAAGTTAAATCAAAGCAAATACAAATCACACTGCCGCGGCAAATAAGACAACACCACTTCCCGGCGCAGGCCGCGGTACCGCTGACGTCTGAAGAGTCCTCGGACGACACTACGAAGCAGAGGAGCCCATAACTCGTAATTCCCACGGGTAGGTAGTGCGTACATGGCATATAGCCAACTCAAGACATTCACTGAACCATTTAGCATTTTAATTAACCTGCGTGACAACCATTATCGTTGCCTCGACTTAACTGACCCGCGGACAACGACAGCAGCCAGGACCACCAGTACATCGGTGCCTGCCCCGTCGTCCCACCAAGTCACCGCGGTTACCAACAAGGTGAACCGTCTCCTTACCTTGTCTCGCGTGTGCTCCTGGAGGAGCTCGACTTTCGTAGTTTGGTAACTCTCGCGGCCAACGACCAGGGGCCAAGCACACCGGTACACTAGTCGTACCCTCCCTGTCGTCCCGTCGCAATACCTCTCGCGGGCACCGTTGGGTCGCCCGACTTCTTACCTTTAAGGACACCAGTTGGTTCGAGTTCCTACCATTAAGTGAAACCAGGAGGAATCACCCTCGATGGCACACTTAAGAGGCTTGACAGAGACATCAGCGGAATGAACTAAAGAGGTAAACCTCGTATCATCCCGGTGATGCTACGCTACTGAGCCGACGAGAGTGAAATACGAGTCCATTCCACTCGTAAGCCAAACTCGAAGCGACTCGGCAGAGTCTCGCCGTTGTAGGTTCCCTAGGGCGGCTGCATGGATCCGTACCTGTTGCAGTTGTAATATATCGTTTCCGCGATCACTCCCAAAGTGATCACGACCCGCTATCTAATCCTAGCTAACAATGCGCAGGGTTTACTGCTGAATAATGCATAATTAGTAATAGGCAGCATAGGATTAAAGGAAGGTACATCAAGGGGCGACAAAAATAGGCTATGCAATTGAATAGGATTGTAATCGTAGCAGCAACAGTAACAATGCCTAGTGCAAGAAATGTACGGAAATATAGGCGATATCTGGGGAAGAGAATGGCTCTGCTTGCCTGCAAGCTCGACGGTAGAGGTATGGTCGTCGACGAAGTAGTCGTACTCAGCATCGGTGTAGTCGACGGCAACAACGGGGTCTACCGGAGATTAAGGGGGGAAGAAACAATAAATACACAACAATAATAGCAATACAAATGCGAGACATAACAGATGAAATGTTAACGGTATTCTAACGCAGTGCAATGCACATTGCTCGGAACAGAAATTCATCTGGGATGAACTACCTGCTCCGAATGATTTTCGGACAGGGTGTCCGGGGGAGGGAGATATCATGCCGGAGGTGTCGTGGACATCCGACACATGTGGGGGTGGTGAATCCGGGTTAGTTGATCTATTCCGAACAACTTTCGTGTTCAGAATAAATTCATCCGGAGGGTTTATCGGTATCGGGCAATTATCGGACTGACGGTACCGGAGGGGGACTGTTCGATGTTCGGCATGTTAGAGGGGTGTGGTGGGGGTATGGGTATCATATCCGAACTCGGTGATCCGTTCTGAGCAACTTTCGTATACAAAAGTTTTACTTCCGGGCAACGTATATCGATACCGGGAATTATCGACAGACGGCCCGAAGGGGGGGGGGAATGTCGATGTTCGGTACGTTAGAGGGGGGTGGTAGACATACGGACAGCGTATCCGTATTCGTTATATTTTTCTGATCAGTTTTGATGTATAAAGTTTTTTGATCTGAGTTACGGTTTAAAAGATATTGAATTTCAAAATTTTAAACATTTTAAATCAATTTCTAAAATTTATTTATTATTAAAATAGAACATTATCCAAAAGTTCTGTTGACTGGTCAAACCTGACATGGGGGTCCCACATGTCAGCCTCACAGTATTTATAATACATTTTATTAAAATTAAAACAGAGCCAGGGCCCACATGTCATTGGCCTAACTTTTAATAAATCATTTATTAAACTAAACAGTGTGTGGGGCCAAGGTGTCATTGACACATGTACTAACAGTTTTCATTTTTAATTAAAACAGAGAGTTAACTTTGTGGGGGCCACCTGTAAGTGTCTAAACATGGGGGGTTTGTGTTAATCAACATCTGAACAGGGGGGTTTCACAGGTCAGCCACGGTGGTCGCAGGCGACGACCGAACTCCGGCGAGGTCCGTTGCAGGGGGGCGCGGCGAGGCGCAGGAGGGAGGGTGTGGCCACGCGCACGTGTGTGTGCACGTTGGGGGGGGGGGGGCGGCCAGTCCAAACTGCCCAGCAGCAACAGCAGTGGGTGGCGCGGGGAGCTTTGCTCCCATCCATGGCGCCCGCGACAACGACGTCGGCAAGGGAGGAGCTACGGCGACCTATTCGCGAGGGGGAAAGGGGGAATGGAGGCAGAGCTCACCGGGGAGCTCGAAGCCGCGGTCAGGGAGGCCGGGGAGGTCGGAGGCGAGCGAATTTGCTCGGCGCGAGTGGCATCCCGGGGTTGAAGACGACGGCGATTTGGCGTGTGTGAAGCGTCCCGGCTCGATTCCGTTTGCAGGGTGGCGAAGACGAGGTCGACGCACGTACCCGACATGGCGGCGCGCTCCGTGGTGGCCGGTGGCCACGCGAGCCACGGCGGCGCAGCCACAGGCTCGAACGGCTCCAGGGAAGAAGAAGAATAGTGGGAGGGGGAAGAGGACTCGGCTCGATCTAGGGCTCAGGGTGGGCAGGGGCGTTCTTATCTGCGAGGGGGAGCAGGTGGAGAGAGGGGAGGGAGCAGGTGAGGGTGGGGGCGGCCACGGCATGGCCATGGTGGCCATGGCCCTGTGAGCGTACGGGGTGGGGGGGGGGGGCGGTTAGGTGGAGGGGAGAAGAGGGAGAGAGAGAGGGGTTGGGCCCTGGGTGGGCCTCGCCCCCGGCGTAGTTTAGGTTTTCTTTTGTTTTTGTTTTTCTTTTAAATTTTCATTTCTGTTTGTATTTAGTTTAGCTAGGTTTTGATTTTTGTAAAATGTTATAATTGCACCTATATTAGTGTTACACTTTAACATGATGCCACAAAAAGTTTGGCACAAAAATAAAATCCTTTATACCTTTAAATTATTTAATATGAGGTAAAAGCTATTATTTTGCTACTGTTTTTATTTATCTACATTATTAAAACATTAGAATAAAACCCTAATTCACTTTTATTATGGCCTACTGATTATTAGGCATTTTATAAAATTGTTTCCATAATTTTTAGTTCATTTAAAATTCCCACTTGTTTATTTTATTCCATGGCAACTTAATAGTTTCCTAAAGCTATTGTTTTATTTCATTTATTATTCCTTAATATTACTATACCATTTTAATAAAATAACTATTGCTATATCATCGTGGCCTACGATTGCTAGGCATTTTATTTAATATGTTTCATTAACTTTAGTTTAACTATGATTTCCATTTATATATTAATTTTCAAAACAATTGTGATAACCCCACCACATTTGGTTCCATCATTAGCATTGACTTGTGATTATTCAAATGGCTAGTTGGATTTGGTTTAACCATGGTCAAGTTGATTGACATGCATCCACAATCCTTGGAGCAAGATTTGCAATCCACATTTATTTGAAATTTTTATCAGGGTGGGAAATTGACAGAGCTTTGATCAAAGGTGATCATGGCTTGATCATCAACAGTAATGATCACTAACAGTGGAATCACTGTAGTGATTACTGTACTGGATCTGAGGGTGTTACATATACTGCCCCTATCCAGGAGTTTACCTTGCCAGGTTTTGCATTACCCCTCCAATCTTGTCTTCAGTAGAAGACCAATTTTTGTTTCTAATTCTTAACCTCATCTATGGGTAAACCGAAGATTTTCATGGGGAGAGTGCCCATAACACAAGTAAAAATGTTTGACTAATCTGTTCACTAATTTTTTGCCTCACCAAAAAGGAACAACTCACTTTTATGAAAATTAATTTTTAAACCATTGGATTTGCCATCCATTGGGGAGAAATGGAGCTTTGCCATCCATCGAGGAGAAATGGGTTTACATCCTCCGGGCGAGAAAACTAACAAGTACTTCCTTTGATCCATAATAAATGGCGTACATTTATTGTTAAGCTATATAAAGTTTATGCTAGATGAGCGATATTTTTAATGGATCAGAGGGAGTAAACCAAACAAATCCAAAATGAAATAGCTACTCAAACATCTTTCACAGTAGCTGATGGTGGAGCACATTAAAATCACTTGGGTTAGGTGATCTGCAAACAATGCTGCCCATGTGTTGGCTAGGGTGAGTGTTGGTGATAAGTTGTGTTAGGTATCAGGCCAGTATGGATACCTAGTCGCTGGATTGTATCTTGTAGTGTGTTTCTTCAGAGATTGCTGGTTGTTTCGTTTAAATAAAGTTCTCTGTTATGTTAAAAAACAATGGTAGCTTGTATTGTTTTATTTAACACACCGCAATTGACACGTATTACAGTACTACTGGTTCAAGAAGTGGTTGATTATATCAACAAAGTTGCATAGCTCTAATGATGCTTATTCTAGAACTAAATTTTGTCTTACACGAAGTAATAGAATCATTATCAACTCTGCCACGGGCGACGTGCTCTGTTGCTAGTCGCTCAGGTATTACCGCTCGAACACTTAACGACAGCATCAAATCCAAGCGCATCATTTTTTTTTGCGATAATCCAAGCGCATCATTTGTACACAAGCAAAATTGACCCCAAAACAAGCTGTTAATTAGTCCCATATCAAGCACACCGATCGAAAGTAAAGAATGCTATAACTTGGTGACGCAGTTGTTAAACAAGAACCAATACAAAAAAGACATTTATTTAAACTGTTAGTTTTTTTTTGATGCACTAATTCCTTTATTCTATAATGTAAGATCATTTTGAACTTGCAAAACGATCTTACATTGTGAGATGAAGGGACTATTATTTTCCATTTTCCAGAGTGTGGTGCCCTTGAATCTTGGACCAACCCCGTTAGTTTTACTTTTAGTTTTGTTTGCTTTAACATTTAAGGATCTAGAAATTTTTATGCTCTTATTCCATAAACCAAGTGAATTTATACCCAACTCCCAAACTTTGTGGTAGTGAGTGCATCTTAATTACTTTATATGTATTTTCTATGCCATATTTGTGACCACAAATAGTCATATCTTTTCCCATCTGGAAACATGTTCGTTCATTTCTTACTATTACATGGTATTAATAACCTTCTGCAAATAAGACTTCGTCACAGTTCTATTTGGTTAACAAATTAAAATATGACTTCTTTAGGTATGAATTAAAAAAACTTGGTTATTAACTTGAATCACTATGTTTGAAATGCCCATGAAAAAAATAGCTACCACATGCATTTTAGTGGCCATAGATTATATACCAATATCTTAGACTTGTCTAGTGGTCATATACAGCTTGAATTGTTTTGTTTTACACGCTTCACTGAATTCTGACACGTATTACACTACTACTGGTTCAAGGAGTAGTTCATTCTGGAAGTAACTTTTGTCTTATGTGGAGTAACAGAATCACTATCAAGTCCGCCCCGGGCGACCTGCTCAGTTGCCATTCGCTCAGGGATTACCGCTCCAACACTTAGCGACACAGTCAAATCCAAACGCATCATTTGTACCCAAGCACAATTGATCCCGAAACAAGCCGTTAATTAGTCCCGTATCGAGCACACCGATCAATGGTAAAGAATAGAACAACCTAATGACGCAGTTGTGAAACAAGAACCAATACCAGAAGGACAACGGTGCACACGAAACAGCGATGGTTGTCTATTTAAACCGTTGGAATCGAACGCCATAAGCACACCACGAGCAAGCCTAGCGCATGCAAGCCTGAGAGAGCAGGAGCTTACTTAAGCTTTAGCAATGGCGTACGCTAAGCTCGCCGCCCTAGCCGTGCTCGTGGTCCTGCTTCAGGCGACAACCGGCACCGTTGCCCGCTCGTCGTCGGCGGTTTCGACGTCGAAGGTCAATGGCATGCCGGCGGTGATGACAGTCAACGGGTTTCAGCCCCACGAGGACGGCGGAGGGCCGTCGGAGTGCGACGGCAAGTACCATAGCGACGACGACATGCTGGTGGCGCTGTCGACGGGGTGGTACGAGGGCGGGGCCAGGTGCTTCAGGATGATCCGCATCACGAGCGCGAGCACCGGGCGAAGCGTGGACGCCAAGGTGGTGGACGAGTGCGACTCCAGGCACGGCTGCAAGAACAACATCGTTGACACCTCCAAGGCCGTGTGGAAGGCGCTCGGGGTCGACACCACCGTCGGCGAGGTGCCCGTCACATGGTCCGACCTCTGACGATGTCTGAATTAGCCGCCTCGATCCATCGGTTGCTGAATAATTGGCTGGGCATTCGCAAATCGCAATGTCTCTCTACGCACACGTACTGTCGGCGGATGCTGGGGTACACCTAGCGTAATAAAACGAGGTTTTCTTCCTCAAGATCGCACGGGAGAACTGCGATCATATTTTCTAGTAGTACTTGTATGCATGCAGTGATAAATAAAATCAATTGGGTTATGGAAGAATTTATCCTAAACAGTTTTTCTTCTCCTTCACGAGTAACTCCTCATCTATAATACCTAAATAGTTCATTCCCACTAACCTTTCTATCTTGACATGCAAACTATCCACATCATCAAGTAGGTCCACCATGCAAAAATTAATTTCCACCAACTCTTCATGCACATGCACATGCTCCCATTAATTCCCCATGCATGACAAATAAATATTTTAAAAAATTATGCACTAAGCTCCATGATTTATAAACGATTTTTGTATAGAAAATAAAATTATAAGTTACCTTGCATGTTATTTTTCTATTCGACAATTTTTTTACGAATACACATCTGTAGTTTCTATCATTGTCCAACTCTTCATGCACATGCTTCCATTTAATTCTCCATGCATCACAAACAAATATTAAAAAAAATATGCACTTAGCTCCATAATTTATAAATGATTTATTTATAGAAAATCTAATTATAAGTTACCTCACATGTTATTTTTCTATGCGACAAATTTTCTATGAATGTATATCTTTAGTTGCTATCATTGTTTTAGGTTTAATCAATGGTGAAGATGTTTTCACTGTCTTTACTCAACTTTTTTTCGTCTCTTATCATCTCACCGATATATTGTTAAGGTAATAGATTAACAAAGCAAAAAATCTCACATATATTTGAATTTTCATCAAATTATCTTAGATTTGTACTCTAAACAATATTTTCTCAAAATATATATATAATTAAGTTATAATATGTTTCATGATTTTTTCATGTTTTAAAATATTAAAGTATTTATTAATAGTTCCTACAGCAATACGCGGGGTATCATCTAGTTTAACAGACTCCTCGTTTAGGGTTTTCACGTTTCTTGTAGCTTTAAAGTCATGGAGCCATGGTGGATCTCGGTCCTTGCCGTCGAAAGAGTTTCTGTTTTGTGCTTAGATATTTTTTGAGTTTGTTTACTGGTGGTGTCAACTTTAAGAAGATCGATGAGGTGGTGGTGGTTCTTTGATATGAAATAAAATTATCACCGCATGTCTCCTGTCTCGACGGTGCATCTTGTGTGGATATGTGGAGGTTTGTTTTTGGGGATCTTATGGAACTCTATCGTCGTCTTTATTCAGTGAATCTTTTTAAACTGGTGTTCGTTCATGCGTTCATGTATCTGCGGGTTATATCTTTCCAAACTACCTTTCTCGTTGTTGCTTTGCTGCAGCTGGTTCTTTGGGGTTTGTGTTATTTTTCGTCTTATTTTTCTTTTATTTTTCATGCGTTCGCATTTGCCTTCTACTTGTTATTAGCTCAATTTGTGTTATTTTCGTTCGCTCAAAATGTAGTTCGCTGGATCCGGAAATACATTTTAAAAAATGTATTAAAAATGTTAAATATCCAAACATGAAATACTTGGACATTTCACATTTAAAAATGTTAAATCCTGATATAATATCAATAGATCATTCTTGGACATTTAACATTTTTTAAATACATGATTAAAAAAAAATTAAACTTGTATTTTTTGAGGTCTACTTTTAATACACATTGTATATTTTTTATAGTTCCGAATTTTTTTATATACACGTTTTATACTTCTGAATTTTTTATGTATACATATTTATATAGATTTTTGTATACAGTTTTCATATATATTGGAAACACTTTTCCTATATACATTTAACATTCTTAAAATGCATTATTAATATTTTGTAGAAAAAATCAAACATATATTACGTATGTCTTTTTTTCATACACACTGTACATTTTTATAGATATTTTTTGTATATATCGAAAATAATTTTTATATATACATTTAATCTAAAGATGTGTTATTAATATTTTAAAATATTTATGTTAATTGTTTTTGTAATATATATATTTAAAGTATTTAGGATTATACAAAATTAAAAATAGGAAAGCCAAAAATAAAAAAATAAAGAAAAAATATAGTAAAAAATCAAGCGCTTTTGAGGCTTGTGGCGTCCCGCTCGCTTGGCCAGCCTAGTTTGATGCTCGCTTCTGACGAGGCAGCCTTCCACCTCGCTATATGCGAGGTATAGGTGCGCACACTTGAGCATGTCGTTACAAGTCAGAAGGTCTGGCCCAAACGATGAATTTCAATAATATAGGCTAGCAATTTAGATTTCAAGCCGGGATAATTGTCTTATAAGCTTTCATTGCTTTGGTACGTTTTAATAATTTGATTCTCTCTCCACTAACCATGTCTATGTCTCAACTATAGCACATCCACTCTACCGGAGGTCTTCTTTTTGCAATCCATGTTTTCATTGTTCTTAGTTTTAGTATGTCATTTTTGTATTTAGTTTATGGTTCTCAAGTGGCATCGGTGAGATGGTGGTGACGATGAGACAACGGAATAAAGTTTCTCAAACGTTTTTCTACCTTGAAAATGCTCGATTCAGCACTGCTGAGGTGCCTATGGGGGCAAGTGTTACTGGACCTATTGTCTCTCTTCAGATCTTGAAAGTTAGTGTGTCAATAAAGGAAGCGATTGGCTGGCTCTTGATGCAAAGATTTTGTCATTTTCTTTCAATTTAGTCTACAACATGGTTTTATTTCTTTAACCCTATGGATTTGTGATGAAATATTTCAAGCATGTGTTGCGTGGGGTGATGCTCGAACAGATGTTCCTTCACTCGGTTACTAGATCTCATTTTCTATCGATCAGTGACTATTGCGATTTTCAAATCTTGGTACACGGATGTTTGCATATGTTCATTTACTTTACACCTTTGTTGAGGGAATCATTAACTGATAGGTGCTCGTTGCCTGGCGAGTGGAGGATTCATAGACTAACTGGTCAGTTAATCAATTAATCGGTCGATTTATTAGTTTATCAGGTATTCGATGACCCAACGAGTAGCGGTTAATCGAAAAGTTAATTGTTTAATCAACCAATTTCTTAAATAGGATGCCTCGTGTGTTTTCCAAACCCCGACGAGCATCACACAACCGAGTGATGAAGATAGTTAGGCTTTTTTATGTAATTTTTTTCTGGTTATTTTGTGTCTGGTTATCTTCCCATTATATTAGAGCATGTAGTACCGTTTTCATTGATATCAAATATACGATACCATTTGGGTTTTTCGGCGATAAGCTCCGACAAAACCTCACGGCACTTGTCCGGGCCATCCGATCCCCTAACATTCCAGGAGAAGATAGAAAAGGTGTATTGATTCATATAGCAATTTGCATACAACTTGAACAGGGGGAAATGAAGCATCAAATAAAAGGAGCCGGGGCTAATCACACGTTAGGGAACAAGCTGACGGCGGCCCGACTGAGAGGCCTAATCGTGGCACGTAAACGAAGTGAAAGAAAATAGGGTCGCGGCCGCTGGCGACACATGTAGAAGCACCCATCCGTAGGGTGATTTCCCTCGTTCGAACTGGAGAGCCGATCATGATAGCGGGGTACGTGGCACCGTCGGCACGAACCGAAGCCGACTCGTCGTCACCAGCCATGCAGACATAGTCGTCAAACACATTGGATGAACACCCATAGGCAAGCACACGAACAACCACCACACATCATCGGTCGGTTTGCATTTGTCTCCCCTGATGCACTCCTCAAATTAAACCAATGGTCATGCTTCTGTTGGGAATACGACTTAGAGTCAAATAATACAGTATGTTCATTAGCATATTTTATTAGGTCATAATAAGTTTTATACTATGTTATAATTATATTAAGCGGAAATATTAATACACGTGTAATATGTAAACAACCAGGTCCCTAGTAGCCTTTATTCAACTAGCTCATTGCGCAATTGATGATTAATACGTGTCAAACGTATCGACTTTTCCAAACACTTTTGCTATTATTTTGACCTCATTCTTGCACGATTTGGATGAAACTAACCTGGACTGAATGCTTTTTTCAGCAGACTTGCATGTATAGTCTTCTTGTGTGCAGAAATATGGATTTTTAGGCGTCCAGGAAAATTCCAATAAAAATAGAGAAAATCCACGCACCGGGAGGAACCAAATGTTAGAAGAGGGGCCAGAGGGGGGACTTCCCCTGGTCGCGCTAGGAGGGCGCCTGGGTGGGTCCCACCCCCTCTGGTGCCCTACCCCCACTACTGGAAATCTGTAGTTTGCCATGTGTCATCGTCTTTGCCGTCTGCATTCCATCGGGGCAGACGACAAAGAGGTTGGTTGCCGTCTGCTAGCCTAAATGCAGACGGCAAATATCTGACATATGGCAAACTGGTTGTATGCCGTCTGGTTTGCGCAGGCAGACGGCAACGTCACCTGTGCCGTCAGTCTGCAGACGGCACAGACGATGGTGGGCCCGCCCAAGCCGTGTTATGAGTGGCGGTTAACGGCAGGGGCTTTGCCGTATGCCCACAGACGGCATAATTCCCTTTGACGTCTGGCGAAGACGGCAAAGCCGTGGTCCCGTTAACCGGGCACGGCCTGCCCCCACGCACCTTCCTCTCTCTCTCTCTCTCTCTCTCTCTCTCTCTCTCTCTTTCTCTCTCTCTCTCCCACGCCTCCATCTCTCTCCCTCGTCGCCGCCGCCGACGCCGCCCTGGCTCGCGCCGCCTCCGGTGAGGCCCGCCCTGCCCTCCCCACGCCGCTGCCGATGAGGCCCGCCCTGCCCTCCCTAGCGCCGCCGCGGCCCCGCCACCACCCACCCCAGTCCGCCCCTCTCTCGCCGGATCTCCACCGCCCGCCCTGCCCTCCCCACGCCGCTGCTGCGCCCTCCCCCGCCCCCGCACCTGCCAGCTGCCGTCGTCCCACCGTCGTCGTCCCCCACTCCGGCAGGTGAGCCCCCTCCTCCTCTCTGTTTTTTTTTCTGTTTTAGTTAATTGTAGTTAGTTTAGTTAGTTGTAGTTAGTTATAGTTAGTTAGTTGTAGTTTGGTTAGTTAGTTTTAGTTAGAGTTTTAGATTTTAGATTTTTTTTTCTGTTTTAGTTAGTTGTATTTAGTTTTAGTTAGAATTGTAGTTCTGTTAGTTGCTAGTATATTGCAATATGCTAAAAATATAAAGGATAATAAAGATTAAATGTAAAGAAAAAAAAGAAAAGGAAAGATGTATTAGTGTTGTTCACAGCGTAGTTTAGTGTTAGGTTAGTCATATTTTAGATTAGAAAATTTAGTTAGGTTAGTATTGTTACTGTTTTTAATTGCTACTGTTTTTAATATAAGTTAGTTAGTTTTTAATTGCTACTCTTTTTAATAGATTTTAGATTAGTAAATTTTAGTATTGTAAATTTTTAATAGTAGTTAGTTAGTTGTATTTTGTTTTACTTATTAGTTGTAGTTAGTTTTTTTAGTTAAATTTAGTTAGAAGAAGGAAAGAATTAGACAAGAAAAATAATTAGAAAAGGAGAAGGAAGAAGAAGAAGAAGAAGAAGAAGAAGAGAAGAAGAAGAAGAGGAGAAAGAATAATAAGAAGAAGAGGAGAAGGAAGAAGAAGAAGAAGAGAAATAGATGAAGGAAAAGAAAAAGAAAAGAAATAGAATAAGAATAAGAAGAAGAGGAGGAGAAAGAAGTAGAGGTAGAAGATGTAATTACCGGGACAAAATGTTTGTATTGATCGGTTGCTTTTTAATGTGCAGTACTTTCCTTGCGAGGGTCTGGTGTTCGATGACCTCCCCTTGTGTTCGACGATCTCCCCCTGCACTCGAGGGTGAGCTGAACATGTCCTATCCTCCTGACCCCCCTTCCTTTGCTCTGTTCCGGTCTTTGTGCCGATGACACTAGCTAGTTATAGGTAGATTCAATATACAGTCGCGTAACCAGTATGCGTCTCCCGTTCGAAAGGATTACAGTTATAAATATGCATTCATTTGCATATTTATAATAGTAATTCTTTCGAATTGTCCAACGTTATCCATGGACAGCCCGAGTATGTGTGGATTGGGTCGTTTTTCCATGCTCTGTTCCTGATCCGACGTGGAATTTCGTCGGCGCCTCCCTGTTGTTCTCCAGATACACAACCTCTCGGCTTGTTGTCAAGACGTGTATTAGGAGAACAGCGGGGAGGTGCTGCCGAAATTCCGCGTCGGGTCGGGAGCAGAGCATGGGAAAACGAACCCAATCTACACATACTCGGGTGGGATTAGGACCTATATTTACCTATTAGTGTGTAGGTTGATTAATTGCATATGCCGTAGCTATGTATAAAGCAATAAAAATTGGACGTAATAAATTTGACAAACTTGTATATTTGTTATTTAGTGGCTAGCTAGTGACAAGATGAGCGATGATCGTGCCTGGATGTACACCGGTCACCCTAATCAGAAAGAGATGACCACTGAATGGGCAATGAAAACCAAGGAGTTTCTGAGAGCAGCGTTTGCAAATGGTCAGAGAAAAACCTGGTGCCCCTGTGTTAGGTGCGACAACTATAAACAGGCGGCACAGGTGGATATGAGTAACACTTGCAGAAGTGAGGTTTTAAGCCTGAGTATACGGTGTGGAATTTCCATGGCGAGTCTGCCGGACGTAGGAGAAAGGAGAATTCTTCCAAGAAACCCGGAGCCTCAAAGAACGTTTCCGAAACCGCTCTACACAACCCGAGAACATGGAACAAGACAATAAGAGTGAACCCGATACCAATGATGAGGAAGAAGCCCATACCAATGATGTGCAAGAGCCTCCTGAAGAAGAAGAGGTTACTGCTCCAGATTACTTGTCAATGCTTGACCGTTTACAGAAAGGCCTTCCAAATGTTGGTGTTGTTGAACCCGATGATGCCGTCATTTACGATGACACGCGTGATAGTGATGATGATCCATCAATTGATCCCGGAGAAGAGACAGATGATCCCGACTATTGTTAGTTTTATGAATCCCAACTTTAATTAAATATATGTATATATATTCTCATTGTAGTTTTTACTTTTTTCTTTTGTAGTAGTATTATTATTTCTTTTTCTCATTTGTACTAATTTCGTTTACTATGCTTTCTGGCAGGTTCGTGACAGATATGGAGGGAGAGACCTCCGCGGGTGGTTCTTCGTCACGAGGTAGGGGCCGGGTGTAAGAGCAAGTTTTGCCCCCGAAGGTTTTGGACATTGTTAGACAAAGCAGAAGTGGAACTAATATTGTTTTCGAGCATAAACAGATACTTAGGTTCCGAAAGAATGGAGTTTGCATGTAGAAGGTCGAAGGACAACTCACTGCAGTGAATCTGCAGTCATCTACCGAAGCCTTTGAAGGAAGACGACCCCTAAAAATGTTGTCGAAGAAGATGTTTCTCTCGAGCAAAAGCGCAACGAGGAGAAAGCTGAAGCTGATCGAAGACTTAGTCTTTTTGCTAGTTTCTCTTTATTTCTTGAGTCGTAGGAAAAACCGTACTATTAAGAGGGGTTTGCTAGTTGAGATCTTTGTCGAAGTGAATCTGCTCTGCTCAACCAAAACCCACAAAAGCCTACCGAGAGAAATCTCACCGAGTCGAGCGAATAGCTCGAAGGCAAAGTCATTGCACTTCGTGCCTTCGAGAGAGAACTCGTTCGGTGAGTCAGCTTACTTGTTCCTCAAGTAAAGTTGCGCAGTGATTGGAATCCGACCGTTGTGGACACGCGTCAAGCGGTTGCATCGGGTCACTTCAGTCATTTTACCCATCGGGATCGCCAACTATAAATACCCCGCACCCACCCGCCAGTTTGGGTTGGCTGCTCCACTGAAGATTCTAAGACAGAAGTCTGAGTGCATCCCGAAGAAATTCATCGAGAGAAAACCAAAAATCCCAAGTCTGAATTGAGTTGAGCAATTCACTATGACTTAGGTCGAGATTAGCCGATCTTTTTATCTTGGAGAACTGCAAGTCTCCTAGACGGTTAGGCGTCGCCTGTCAAGCAGTCGAAGAGAAATTGTCACTGCTGAAGGAAGTTTGTAAAGGTCTCGGAGATGTCCTGAATCATCTACCACGAGTGAAAACTGGACAAGCTCGAGGAGTTTGTTGCAGTGGAGAATAGGACGGAGAGAGTTTTGCTCCAGGTGTTCAATCACCAGTCCCTCCAACCAGACGTAGCACTTTGCAGAGTGTGAACTGGTTTACCAAACATCGCTGTGTCAGGCTCGTTTTCCTTCTAGCATTTACTTCAAGTATTTTCTCGTAGCCTGTTTGTCTTCGATGTTTTCCTTCGCTCCAAATCCTTTCGAGCCTTGCATTACTTTCGATACTGTATTTCCTTCGAGATGTCTTTAGTCCTACGATGTTTACATGATTTCCTTCTAAGTTCCTTAGAATTTTTAGAAGTGATCATTCACCCCCTCCCCCTCTGATCATTCTTGAGCTTTCAATTGGTATCAGAGCTAGGCACTCCCTACGCTCTGCGTATTTTGGTCTAACAACCTGGAGTGTTGTCAAGAATGTCGTTTGTAGCTGTTCGCTCGGGGGAACCAATCCCTATATTCAATGGGAAGGACTATCCCTATTGGAAGGACAAAATGAAGAGGAATATCATGGCTATCAACTCTGCCGCTTGGGAAGTTGTCAAGAATGGTGTAACTGTCAAGGACACTGATGCCATCACTCCTGAAGAGGCTAAGAAGTTGTCCCTTGATGCTGAAGTCTGGGTGTTCATCACAAATCATCTGATTCCTGAAAAATATCATGAGGTCAAGAATATTCCTTCGGCCAAAGGTGTTTGGGATTATCTCGAGAAGATTGGTGAAGGTGTCTCTACTCAGAAAGATGCTCGAATTGACACCCTTCGAAGCAAGTTCTATCGTTTCAAGAGGCACGAGGGAGAGAAAGTTTGTTCTATATACAGCAGACTCACTGCGCTATCAAATGAACTGATTTCCCTCGGTGCAGATGACATTACCAATCGGATTATTGTCAGAACCTTGCTCCGTTCTCTTGATGATTCCTTCGATCACATTGTGCTGATGATTAAGGAAAGAACTGATTTCAAGGATATGGTTGCCGCTGATATTCTTGAAAGGCTTAATACTTTCGAGATGGAAGAAGATGAGAAACGTGACGTCAATGGGAGTCGAAGAAAATCTCATGCACTCAAAGCCAGAGCTTCACATCACTCCTCTCCTGAAGCCAGTTGTGAATCTGATGGTGCCTCTGATGACCCCGAGAACATTGGAAAAGATCTGGCACTGATAATGAGAAGATTCAATCGCTTTCAGAGAAGGAACTCCTCTTCACCGAAGAAAAACTATTCTTCAAGACATTCAAGTAATTCATCTCAACATCGATCATCATCCAGAAACTCTTCAGCGAAAGATAACTGTTGTTACAAGTGCAAGAAGCCAGGTCACTTCATCGCTGATTGTCCTCTCTGGGAAATTGAACATAAATCAAAGCACTCTCACAGCAGCTCTTCGAGCAAGTCTTACAGATCGAGCAAAAATCACGATTCGAAGAAATATGATTCAAGGTCCAGAAAAGACAAGAAAGATGGTTCTGATGATGACAAGAAGAAGAAGTATCACAAGCATCGAGAGGGTTTTTCATCAAAATCTCATTCCTCTCGTCGAAAGAATTCGCACCGAGCCAAAGCCTATCTGGGTAAAGAGATGAACTCTGAAGAAGAAGCATCCGGTTCTGAAGCAGGATCAAAGTCAAGATCTGGTTCTGGTTCTGAATCTGATGGTGTTGCTGGGATAGCATTCGCCTCGAACAAGAATTCAAGTTCATTCTTCTCCAACCAGAGCAGTGAAGATGAATCTCCCGCTTACTGCTTCATGGCCAAGGCTAAGGTATCCTCATCTAAGAAATCCTACGATACTTCTGATGGATCTGCTTATGAAAGTGACTCTAGGATAAGCTATGCTAAACTTGCTAAAATTGCTTCTATCCAACAAGATGAACTAGATTCTCTAAGTGAAACTATTCAAAAATCTGAGACTCTGTTGATCAATGAGATTGAGAAGGGTCAAACTTTGACTAACGAGCATGCAGCTCTGAAGGAAAAGTATGATGAAATTTCCTCTCGTCATGAACTTCTCTCAGGGGACTACGAGAAGCTAACCTACGAATTCCTTCAAAGGAAAATGGCTCTCGAGAAACTGAGAGAGGCTAATGAAGAGTTGGAAAGTGTAAATCTCACTCTCATGGCTCAACAGGGCTCAGAAGATAAAAATGAATCTGTTTCACCTTGCTTGACTTGTTTGGAACGAAGTAAAATTGAGTCTATTTCTGAGAGATCGAAAGGAAAGCAACCTATTGTTATCGATGATACTAACCCCTCGAACGAGGAAAACATTACCGAGGAACTCCTCAGGTTGAAGAACTTATTTGAAACAGGCATGTTCAAAAGTGTGCAGGGACACCAGTACTTATGTGATATCCTTCGAAAGGCTCTTCTTCATAGGAATCCTCGTAACGAAGGAGTTGGCTTCGAAAGGAAAATCAATCCTGATGGAACCTACTGGGAACCCGAGCAGTATCCTAAAACTGTCTGGGTTCTTGCGAAAGAAAAGCCCATTGATATTGCTAACCTTTCAGGTTTCAGTTGCAAAATTGACAAATCTATTGTTGATGAATCACTTGATTCTGACTACAAGCTTGTCAAAGATCAGGAAGGAAAGGTATCGGCTGAGTTCGTTGGTACTCCTCCAAAGAATGGCTTTTATAAGCGACAGATTTGGGTTCGCAAATCTCTCGTAGAAAAACTGCCCCCTAACCATTCTATGCAGGGAAAATCCTCGGTACCACCGAATCACTACTATTCTCTCGAGGATAGAAATGAACCCTTGGTGCCTGCTTCAAATGTTCCCCAGAAGGATTACTATCGTATAGATAGAACTGTTTATCGTCATCGTGACAATCGTACCAAAATTGCCATTACCCATCGTTACTCTAACCCCTCATCGAGGAATTATATTTATGGTGTGCTTGATGGTCCTGATCGACAATGCAATCCTGTTCGATATAATATTGCTGATCCATCTAGCTCTACCATGCCTTCTAAGTCACCTGCTCGTTTGTGGGTGGTTAAGAAGAACTAATTCTTCTGCAGGGTTATGTCTCCGGTGGATCCGAATGGGTCATGGATAGTGGATGTACAAATCATATGACCGGAGACAAAGATTTGTTCACCGAAGAAAAACTATCTGAATCCTCACAAAAATATATTACCTTCGGTGACAACAACAAAGGGAAAGTACTTGGTTTGGGTAAAGTTGCTATATCAAAAGACAAGCACATTGATAAGGTTTTGCTTGTACAATCTCTAGGATATAATCTTATGTCTATATCGAAACTTTGTGATATGGGTATGCTTGTACTGTTTTCTGCGTCTCGCTGTGTTGTCTTCTCACAGGATGATTATTCCTTCGTGTTCGAAGGATATCGCAAAGGTGATCTTTATGTCGTTGATTTTTCTTCGGGACCTGCAGTGTCCACATGTTTAATGGCCAAAGCCACTTCTGGTTGGTTATGGCACCGAAGACTTGGTCATGCAGGGATGAAAAATCTTCAAACTCTTATCTCGAAGAAGAACATCGTTGGAATTGATAATGTGAAATTCGATAAAGATTGTCTATGCAGTGCCTGTGAAGCTGGAAAGATTGCCAAGAAACATCACTCTGCAAAAACCGTCATGACTACTACTCGTCCTCTTGAATTACTTCACATGGATTTATTCGGTCCTCAAAATTATGCTAGTCTTGGAGGTAACAAGTATGGTCTGGTTATTGTTGATGATTTCTCTCGATACACCTGGGTTTTCTTTCTAGATGACAAGAGCAAGGTTGTTGAAATTTTCAAAACTTTCGCAAAGAGAGCTCAAACTGAATATGAATTATCTCTCAAGCATATCAGAAGTGATAATGGTACTGAATTCAAAAATACTCATATCGAAGATTTTCTTGATGAATATGGCTTTACTCATGAATTCTCGGCTGCTTATACACCGCAACAAAATGGTGTGGTCGAGAGAAAGAATCGAACACTTATTGAAATGGCCAGAACAATGCTTGCTGAATACAAGACTCCTGTCAGGTTCTGGGCCGAAGCTATCAACACTGCATGTCATATCATCAACAAGGTTTATCTGCATAAGTTTCTGAAGAAAACTTCACATGAACTCATCACTGGTAAAAAGCCAAATGTGTCTTATCTCAGGGTTTTTGGTGCTCCATGTTATATCAGAGACATGAATCACAGCTCCAAGTTTGCACCAAAGGCTCACGAAGGTTTTCTTCTAGGTTATGGTTCAACTTCTCACACTTACAGAGTTTACAACTCACATCTTGGCAAAGTTGTAGAAACTGTAAATGTTCGATTTGATGAAACTAATGGCTCTCAAAAGGAGCAATTACCTCTTAACCTGGATGAACCCCCTTTGGATGAAGTTATCAGGTTCATGGCTATTGGAGATATTCGGCCTGTCGAAGGAAATGCTCAACAAGCCAATAGGGATGATGATGGTCCAATGTTCCCACACATAGCCCGGGGCGCTGGAGATCAACATCCTGAAGAAAATGATGCACAGGTCGAAGGAGAACGCATAAACGAAGAATATGCTGATCCCGAAGGACAAGCTGAACCCGAAGGAAATGATCTCGAAGGACAAGCTGATCCCGAAGATCAACCTGATTCACAAGATGAAGAGACTTTTCCTCGTGTTCGAAGAAGAGTGGATGTCGACTCAATTCTCGAAGAGATTCGTTTACCAGGTCGTCCCACCACTCGTTCTCGTACTCGATTAGCTAACTTCTGTGGAAATTTTTCGTTTGTATCCATGCTAGAACCATCAAAATTCGATGAAGCCATGAAGGACTCAGATTGGATGACTGCTATGCTCGAAGAACTTAACCAGTTCGAGAGAAATAAAGTCTGGTCCCTTGTCGATAGACCTGATCCCACGAAGCATAATATCATTGGTACAAAGTGGATCTTTCGCAACAAGCAAGATGAAGATGGCATAGTGGTAAGGAATAAAGCTCGACTGGTTGCACAAGGCTACACTCAAATCGAAGGTATTGATTTTGGTGAGACTTATGCCCCAGTTGCTCGACTGGAATCCATTCGTGTCATGCTTGCTTTTGCCAACTACAATGGTATACTGCTATATCAAATGGATGTCAAAAGTGCATTTCTTAACGGTGAGATCGAAGAAGAAGTGTATGTTATGCAGCCACCAGGTTTTGAAGACCCGAAGAATCCTGATAAGGTGTACAGGTTACACAAGGCTCTATATGGGTTAAAGCAAGCACCTCGTGCTTGGTATGAAACACTGAAGGATTTTCTTCTTAAGAAGGGCTTCAAACCAGGAACAACTGATCCGACTCTTTTTACTCGTGCATACAAAAATGATCTTTTTGTGTGTCAAATTTATGTCGATGACATTATTTTTGGCTGTACTAACCCTGATATTAGCGAAGAATTTGCTCGTATGATGTCGAAGAAATATGAAATGTCAATGATGGGAGAATTGAAGTTCTTTCTCGGGCTTCAAATCCGTCAACAGAAGAATGGTACTTTCATTTCTCAAGAGAAGTATCTCAGAGATTGCCTGAAGAAGTTTGATCTTGTCGGTTGCAAAACTATCAAGACTCCAATGCCTACGAATGTTCATCTAGATGCAGATGAGAAGGGCAAACCTTTCGATCAGAAGAAATATCGCTCGATGATCGGTTCGCTTCTTTACCTTTGTGCATCTAGACCTGACATTATGCTATCAGTATGTATGTGTGCTCGTTTTCAGGAAAATCCGAAGGAATCTCATCATATTGCTGTCAAGCGAATCCTTCGATATCTGGCACACACACCAACCTTGGGTCTTTGGTATCCCAAGGGTGCCCAGTTTGATCTCGTTGGTTATTCAGATTCTGACTGGGCTGGTGATCGAGTCGACAGGAAATCTACCTCAGGCACATGTCATTTTCTTGGTAGATCTCTTGTATGTTGGGCCTCGAAGAAACAGAATTGTGTATCTATTTCTACGGCTGAAGCCGAGTATATTGCTGCCGGTTCATGCTGTACTCAGATTCTGTGGCTCAAGCAAACGATGAAAGATTATGGTATTCTTGTGAAGAAAATTCCATTGCTTTGTGATAACGAGAGTGCAATCAAAATTGCTCATAATCCTGTGCAACACTCTCGAACGAAGCATATTGATATTCGTCATCATTTTCTTCGAGATCATGTTCAGCGAGAAGATATTGTTATCAGTCATGTTCGCACCGAAGAACAATTGGCTGACATATTCACAAAGCCCTTGGATGAAAAGAGGTTCTGTACACTGAGGTGTGAGTTGAACATCTTGGACTCACGCAATGTGCAGTAAGATCATAACTATCGGTACTATGTATAATACCTTATTATTGTAGTTTACTTTCGTTAATTTTCTGTCGTATTTCTTTTTCGTTTATTTTGTTCGTTTGGTGTTGTCCTATACACTTATCACTCCGAGTTTTTATAGCTGTTTTATCTCGGATTGACTAAGTATCGGACCCTGTTTTCCCTCTATTCTATCCCTACCCTATTCTGTGCTTCTCTCTCGTGAACATGTACATATTGTACTCGATCAAGATTCCCTTCGAATGACATTGATTCAAAAGGAAAATCTATCGAAGTTTTATCTACTTTTATACTCGATGTTCGATGAGTTTGGTCTCGGACGTGGAGCAACTTTCTTTCGGTTCGTTGGGATTTCCCACGATTACCGCCACAAAATCCGTCCGTTGAATACGGAGAGACGCGAAATCTGCGCCGTTGGATCAGATCTGACAGCTCTGTCAGACCTCCCCTTATAAATACTGATCCACTCCACCGGCTTAGACATCGCTATTCCTTCGACTTCGTCTCTTCGCCTCCAGAAGCTCTCTCTCTCGCGCGCCGCCGTGCTGTCTTGTCGCCGTCGACTCCCTCGCCGCTTAACTGCCGGAAGGAAGCTGCCGGAGGCATTCCCGTCGACGAAGATCATCATCCGCGTCGCCGTAGTCGCCTCACATCACCAAGATAGGGTATGTGTGGCTCTGGATTCGATTCATCTCGTTCTGTTCTTCGTTTCCAGCTTTTGTGTTGATTTTTTTTCTGATTTCTCTTAGGTCTATTTGATCCGTTTGGATCTTTGAAACTTGGGAAATCTGTTTCTAGCTTTTCTGTCGATTCCCCATCTGTCCTTGGTAAGAAATCCCTCGGATTCTCTCACTTAGGCAAATCCTACAGTATCGTTTCGATAGATTTAATCTTGTGCGATTTATTCATACAAGTTCTTCGTTAGATTTCCACCCGATGAAAATCTAGCCTAGCACTTTCATGAAAATTTGCGATAAGACAAATCTCTCGATAAGATTGCTGCATTCAAAATGTTTTTCCTCGAAATTGTTGGTACTTGTTCACAACTTTCCTATATTCCCTCGTATCCTTCTTTTTCGCAGGAAAATGTCTGGTAACGAAGGAAATATTAGAGTTCCCAAGCGTGTGGGAGGCCGAACAAGAATCACCAATAACTCTGAAGGTTTGTCTGAGGAAGTAATCATTGAGAAGAATTTGAGAACGCCGCCAGGATCTGAGGATGATCGTACAAGAGAGAATCGTTTGCAAGAGATTCGGAGACTTCAAGCTCTTCGTTGGTATGAATACAAGTCTCTTATTCCTCGTTGGGAGAGGCTGTTTGCTATGAAGAATCCTTGGGTTGATGTCAAAGCTCTAAGGCCAAAGTGGACGAAATTTAATCGACCACCTCCTCCTGCTGATGCTCACCCTACAGCTCTCAAAACACCTGCTGATTTTAAAGAGCTCGTTGAAGCTCGAGAAGCTCGAGCACAAAAGAGAAGAGAAGCTAAAGCTCGAAAAGAAGCAGCTGCTAAAGCTGCCGAAGAAGTTGGCCCTAGCGCCAAACCGAAGGGTGGCAAGAAGTCAGCCAAGAGACAGAAAAAGGTTGTAATAGTTTCACCTCCTGATGCAAGCTCCGAAGGAGAAGCTAATTCAGATGATCAAGACCCTGGTACAGAGGCTGATGTCGAGGACTTACCTCTGAAGAAAAAGCCGAGCAGTAGAGGCATAAGCATCCAGGAGCCAGCTCCACAGGCTCCTCGAGGAAATATTGACTTGACCAACTTGGTCACAGATCCACCTATTTCATCTGCTCCACCTGTTCCTGCTCGTCAACCAAAACCTTCGGCTCCATCGAAGGGAAAGCAAGCTCAAGTTGGTGAAGATGATGAAACGCTTATTCAGCGAAAGGAAAGGCTGGCCAAGCAAAAGGAACAAGAAGAGAAAGAATTGATTAATGCCAAGCTCCTGAACTTTCACAGTCAGCCCGAGCATAAAAAGGCTCTGGTTGCTCAACAACTGGGCATTCTTCACTTGGTCAGTGAAAAATATCGACGACAGGTTTCTCCAGGAACTATCCCTAGTGACCCGAAAGAAAAGGTCACCGAGAAAGCTGTGACTCCCACAGTCACGAAAGAAAAGGTTATAGCCCCTAGTGCTTCGAAGAAGAATGCTGAGGCCCCTAGTGCCTCGAAGGATAAAGCAGTGGTCTCAAAACCCATTGCTGCTGCCAAAGCCACCAAGGAAGCCGAAAAGAAAGCCAAGGAGGCAAGACAGAAGGCTCAATCTGCTCCAGTTCCTCGAGCTGCACCAGCTCCTGCCCCGGTTGCACCTGCTGTTTCCGGCCCTCGTGCCGATGAAGAAAGTTCCAATGAAGGAGAATCGAATACTAATGCTCCTTGGGATGCTGCACACATTTCACACATTCTCTGGAAAATGGCTACTACACCGAGCAAAGTCACTGCCGAGGATGATGTTCCTGCTGAAATTCAAGAGCATGTTGCTCGATACATGATACGCTGGGAAGGCTACATCACCCAGGATCGAAAGGATAAGGAGCAAGTCAGGTTTTACACCAGGCAACTCCAAGAGGAAACCGAGGACATTGATTCCCGAAATTTTTTCAAGTCCAAGATTGCATCTGATGAAGCTTCCAGGAGGACTCAGAAAGAAAATTTAACTGCTGTGTTTGACAAGGTAAAACAAGTTGTGTCTGCTGTTTGCAAAGAGCATAATGATGCTCTGTTCCAAAGACAATCTCGAAAGAGAAAGTCTGCTGCCCCAACCTCTGAGCGTGGGACGCCAGAGATCGAGAAGAATGCAAAGAAGGCCAAGTTTTTCATATGACTGTCGATCAATTTTTGGCCATAATCAATTTACCTCGGTTCGAAGGATTACCTCAGAAACTTCATGACTTACCTGCTGCAACTCCTGCTGAATTCTCTACGCTGATGGATCCAGAAGTCGTAGGAGATCACTACCCCACTGAGCCGAAGCCAAGACACTTGGTATTTGAAGCAAAGGCATGGTTTTATATTCTCTCGAAGACTTTGATGCCAATGCTTGATGTGAATGATAATTTTCCAATTCCAAATGATGTGCAACTTGCTCTGTTGAAGTTAGTCCACGGTCATCCCTTCGATTTTGAAGACTACTTCCTCAGAACTTTGGTGTCTTGTGCTGATGACCACAATTCCCACAAGCCATATGCACCATGGCTGATGGCAATCTGCAATTACTCTCGGGACGTGCCATTCCCCGTATCTATTTACCCGAAGATTTTCACTCCACCTGTTCGAGAAGTATTGCAGGTTGTTGCTCGACCCAACGACCCTTTTGCTGAGCACACTGGCATCCGCGCCCACTTAACTGAGCGCAATATTCGCTCGAAGTTTATCAAGCCAGTGCATCATATGGAAGTTTCTCTTCGGTCCCAGCAAATGCTTCAACATCACATGGATCAATATTTTATTCAGAAGCAAGCTCTGATGGATGAGATCAATCACTTGCGTAACATTACCATGAACAACAATCAGATGCTGCGTGAATGCCTTCGCCGTGATTGGAAAGGTCTTCGGAAGTTCAATTCCATCGGTCAACTTCAACGTTGCGGGTTCGAAGAATATCCTCCCCATCTGAACAGGAATTGGACCAATGATGATCGAGTAGATCGACCGGATCCCAATATCCCTCGTCTACCGAAGAACAGAGATGTGCTAAGTGTCGATGATTATTATCATATCACTTTGGACAATTTATCCTCTGACTCCGAGCAAGAAGAAGAAGCTCCTACTCAACGTCAACCCAGAGCTCACTCGCCACTTCCTCGAAGCCCCAGGACCCCGCCGGAATCGCAACTGGAATCTTCAGGAGATCAACATTCTTTCCGCACAAAGATCACTCCTCCAGGCGCTCGTCCAATTCGTCGTGCTCCAACGCTCGCCGAATCTTCTCGTCGTCGCCGGAGCCAGCGTCGCGAGTAGGGATTTCTTTCGACCCTATTCTCTCGATCTTTTTGTACGTTGTGACAAAAAGGGGGAGATGTAGTGCCATCGAAGAAATTAGTTTGCCTACGGGGTTAAGGGTTTCGCATTCCATTCGATAAACTCTTGTTTTTGAGGTTTCTGAGTAGTTTCAACAAACTTTCGTTCACATTCGATCTGGTTGTAACTAACTCTAAGTAGGACAGTGAACTGCTACTCTTCTTCGTAAGATATCTATCTACTGCCTGCTATTCTTAACCATTTTTGTAGGAAGTTATCTTTCATATAAGTTCACAGGTCATTCGAGGAGATTGCATATTTCTCATTGGATACTATCTGGAATGCAATTTCTCTCGCTAAGACTATTGATGTTTTTCCCTCGACACTACTTGTCAAATATGCACTTCACAGGAAATCCTTATCTTACGTGCATACATCAAGGGGGAGTTCTTCATCAATCCTTAGCACTGGTTTATCATCGAAAACTCAAACTTTTTCAAATTATTTATCGATGCCTGTTTTGTCAACAATCGTCCAAAAAGGGGGAGATTGTAAGAGCAAGTTTTGCCCCCGAAGGTTTTGGACATTGTTAGACAAAGCAGAAGTGGAACTAATATTGTTTTCGAGCATAAACAGATACTTAGGTTCCGAAAGAATGGAGTTTGCATGTAGAAGGTCGAAGGACAACTCACTGCAGTGAATCTGCAGTCATCTACCGAAGCCTTTGAAGGAAGACGACCCCTAAAAATGTTGTCGAAGAAGATGTTTCTCTCGAGCAAAAGCGCAACGAGGAGAAAGCTGAAGCTGATCGAAGACTTAGTCTTTTTGCTAGTTTCTCTTTATTTCTTGAGTCGTAGGAAAAACCGTACTATTAAGAGGGGTTTGCTAGTTGAGATCTTTGTCGAAGTGAATCTGCTCTGCTCAACCAAAACCCACAAAAGCCTACCGAGAGAAATCTCACCGAGTCGAGCGAATAGCTCGAAGGCAAAGTCATTGCACTTCGTGCCTTCGAGAGAGAACTCGTTCGGTGAGTCAGCTTACTTGTTCCTCAAGTAAAGTTGCGCAGTGATTGGAATCCGACCGTTGTGGACACGCGTCAAGCGGTTGCATCGGGTCACTTCAGTCATTTTACCCATCGGGATCGCCAACTATAAATACCCCGCACCCACCCGCCAGTTTGGGTTGGCTGCTCCACTGAAGATTCTAAGACAGAAGTCTGAGTGCATCCCGAAGAAATTCATCGAGAGAAAACCAAAAATCCCAAGTCTGAATTGAGTTGAGCAATTCACTATGACTTAGGTCGAGATTAGCCGATCTTTTTATCTTGGAGAACTGCAAGTCTCCTAGACGGTTAGGCGTCGCCTGTCAAGCAGTCGAAGAGAAATTGTCACTGCTGAAGGAAGTTTGTAAAGGTCTCGGAGATGTCCTGAATCATCTACCACGAGTGAAAACTGGACAAGCTCGAGGAGTTTGTTGCAGTGGAGAATAGGACGGAGAGAGTTTTGCTCCAGGTGTTCAATCACCAGTCCCTCCAACCAGACGTAGCACTTTGCAGAGTGTGAACTGGTTTACCAAACATCGCTGTGTCAGGCTCGTTTTCCTTCTAGCATTTACTTCAAGTATTTTCTCGTAGCCTGTTTGTCTTCGATGTTTTCCTTTGCTCCAAATCCTTTCGAGCCTTGCATTACTTTCGATACTGTATTTCCTTCGAGATGTCTTTAGTCCTACGATGTTTACATGATTTCCTTCTAAGTTCCTTAGAATTTTTAGAAGTGATCATTCACCCCCTCCCCCTCTGATCATTCTTGAGCTTTCACCGGGGTACTGCGCTCGCACCAGGGACTCTACGGAGGTCTTTTCTCGAGAGTATGTCCTCGCCTCCTACTTCTGAGGTGCCCAAGGGGAGAGGAGGTCGGACGAAGAGGGGCGGGAGAGGAGGCAGAGCAGGTGGTGGCCGCACGAGAGGAAGGCGGACAGTTGCGCCTTCCTCGCCACCACCTCCGGATGATTCACCAGAGCACAGGGTGGATCCCTCCTCGGAGAGTCCCGTGGTGGAGGATGAGGCTACATCCCAGCGCACGTCCTGGGGTCCGTGGACGAAGGTGGAGATGCCCGAGGGGGAGGTTGGTGAAGAGAGGAAGGTTGGTGAAGAGGAGGCGGTTCCCACTGATGATGAGGCTGAGGGGGCTGAGGGTAACACCGTGTACCACCGTGGGGGTACAAGGCTCCCGGCTGAGCCGGTGACTCCCGCCCATAGGTCGTTGATTATGCCTGATGGAGAGACGTAAGTGCACTTAATTACTTTGTTTCAGTACGCCGAGGTTTATGCAAATATCTGATGGCTTTTTTACTTTTTTTGTATTGCAGGGGTTGGGCATACGCCTCGGGTGTCCGCAATCCCAATGACATCCTTGGTGTGCTCATCAGGCAGAATTTCCCGGGGTTGGTTCAGTTGCCCGATGATGATTCGCCTCCGCAGCCTGGACTCTTTTGGGAGCACTATATAGCTGCCGAGGCCCCGTCAAATACGACCGTCAATGGGGTCGAATGACACACCAGAGCGGACATGGTGTTGAACGTCTTTTGGGTAATTTCTCTTTCACACAATGAGAACTTGAGAATAGCTAGGTAGTTGGTGCACTTATCAGTGTTGTCTCGTGCTATTAATTGCAGGTCTATTACAAGGTCTAAGAGTCCATGGAGGAGGAGGCGGGAAAGGTGCTCATCCAAGAGTGTAGGCGCCTCTTGCAGAACACAAGGCACGAGATGCGAGTGCAGGCGGTCCGTGACTACTACGCCAAGCGTGGCCTTAAGCGTAGCAAGTCGGAATGCCGAAAGAAGTATTTGACGAGGGACCAGTACATGATGGTAACCCCTTCTTGCGTCTTTTAGTTTCCTTGATTTGATTCCTAGCTAGATAGGCCTATAATAGCTAATCTTCCTGTTTACTAACTTAGGCGCCACCGAGATGGTGTGCGGATAAGATGGATTGTTGGGAGTTCATTGTGGACCAGTGGTGCGCAGAAGCCTGGTTGGCCGCCCACAACAATGCCCAGGACCGGCGCGCCCAGATGGTTGGTGTGCCACACCATAAAGGCATCCACAACTTAGCTGGTTACGGGCAAAAATGGGTATGTGTGCTTTGCTAATATTGTCTTTTACGCACCCACAACTTAGCCATTTACTAATATTGTGCTTTGCTTTGTCTTTTAGGCGGAGCATAATAAAACAGAGCCGCTTGGGGTGTTCGACAATTATGGCATGGCCCATACAACGTCGTACAAGAAGGCCAAGGCACTCTCAGAGTCGGATATTGCCACTCCGTCGACTTTCACCAACGTTGCCGCCTACGGTAAGATGAAGTCTTATACTTAGGTGGCGAAGGAGAAGCACGGGCAGGATTATACCCCGGTTAGGAAGCCTATTGGCCCGGAGCTGGTGATGATCTCTGGTGGCGGAAGGCGCCATGGCGCCATGGCCATTGGAGATAAGTTGATTCGGTGCAATAGGACTCTTCCTGAGATCAAGGCGCGCCAAACGAGCTCTTCTCCTGCTATAAGGACTCGTGCGCGGCCAGTCGATCTCACTATCGAGGTTAGCCATAAGGACTCTTGCATTCTTGTGTTCTCTCATCGAATATTACAGTGCTAACTACAGGAGTGGGGTTGCAGGAAGCTCTTGAGAGAGAGCGACAGAATACCCAGCGGCTAATCGAGGAGAAGGAGCGGTTGGCGGAGGAGAAGGCAACAGAGAGAGAGGTTGGCGGAGGAGAGGATGGCGAAGGCTCTTGAGGAGGTCGCGGCACGCCACGATGCGTCGAACCGGGCCTTGTACGAGCTCATCGTGGTAAGTCACTTGTTCATATTCACCCAAAGAATGCATGTTATAATGTTTGTTTATATTAGGAACTAATATGATTGACTCGTGGAAAATAAATGTGTAGACTATGTGCGAGAAGACTGGCCAGGACGCTCCACCGATGCCGACCATTTCTCCTGTGGGGACGGTGAGTATCTTTCAATGATCATCAATACCTTATTGAGTGGTGTCATGCTAACCGCTAGTTGATTTTTTCGTGCAGCATAACTCTCAGGCTGCATCCCATGACCCTTCTCCCCCGTCAACCTCGGGCAACCCGACTGATGCTTCTCAGCCACCTCAGCCTTGAGGGCTAGACTCCGGTAAGTTGTCTTCCATACTTACCTTTAGAATTCCTATATTTATCCGAAAAATGTCATACTTTGCTTATTTTGCACCAAAAGGACATAATTAGCTTGTTACTTCGAAAACTGACATAGTCAACTTAGTTAGACATAGTTATCTCAAAACATATCATAATTAGCTTAGTTATCTCAAAAAATGACATAGTTAGCTCAACAAATGGTATAATTAGCTAAGTCGACTAAAAAATGGCATTATTAGCTAAGTTAGCTAAAAATGATATAATTAGCTAAGTTAGCTAAAAAATGGAGGCTATTTCTTCATCTTCTTCACCATGCATCATCTTCTCTTATTCTTCCTCTCCTTCTTTCTTCTCTTCTTTCTTCTTCTTCTTCTTCCTCTCCTTCTTTTCTTCTTCTTCTTCTTCTTCTAACTTTCTTTTCTTTCATTTTGCAGATTAGCTTCACGGGAGTCATGCATTCATGGAGTGGCGCTTCTTCACTTGTGAGACTTGTGTTTGATGGAGTGGTGTATGTGTTTGACACTTGTGTGCACTATGTATATAGATCACTTGATGTTCATTATGTATTTGGAGACTATATAGAACACTTGATGTTTATTATGTGTTCGGATCACTTGATGAGATGTGATATGTGCTTCTGGTATATATGTATATATATTTTGTTTTGTCAAATGCAGGGAATTATAAGAAAACAAAAAAAAACAGTGGTTATGCAGCCTCTTTGCCGCCTGCCTGCAGATGGCCTCTGCTGGTGGTCGGAAAAGATGACACATGGCACCCAGCTGTGTAATCTGGCAACAGACTGGGTGCCATTTGGTCAGTATGCCGTCTGCATACATCTGGCAGACGACAAAGAGCATTACTATGCCGTTTGTCTGGCAGACGACAAAGATCTGACGAGGGGTAACATCTTGATGACGTCACCATTTCTTTGCCGTCTGTCGGTAGACGGCACACCTCGCCGTTAACGGCCTGACAGAGGGGCTTGTAATCTTTTTGCCGCCAGGCTCTCATTGCCGTCTACTTGCCATTATATGGTCGGCAAAGGTCTTTGCCGTCCGTCGATTATATGCAGACGGCAAAGCACCTCTTTGCAAAGAAATGACTGACAAGAGCTGTGCCGTCCGTGGACAGAAAGCAAAGCTCTTTGCCGACAGCTAAAGGTGTGTTTGTCGTCTGCCATGGCAGACGGCAAACAAGAGAATTCCAGTAGTGCTCGACTCCTATTTTTACCCGACATGGAGAAACCCCGGAAGAGAAGTCATTTTGCCAATTCTCATCGTAGAGACGCCGCCACCCTATGTTCTTCTCCGAGAGAGGTAATCTGGAGGCTACCTTGGCCTCCGGTGAGGGTAAATCATCGCCATCGTCATCACCATCGCCACTCCATCACCCTTTCATGACTGCCCCCTTCATGTGTGAGTAATTACCTGTTGTAGGCAAAGGGATGGTAGGGATTGGATGAGTTAGATCATGTAATAGTTCATCAGATTGTTGGGGGTATGTTGCATATCATCTACTATCGTGTTTATCACCTTTGCTACTACTTGTTGTTCTTCATGCTTGTCACTTTGGGCCCGAGTGCCATGATTTGAAATCTGAACTCTATGTGTTTTCATGAATATATTTGTGTTCTTGATCCTATCTATGATTTGTATGAACCTATTATAGTCCGGAAATGGTGATCCCAATGGTGACAGCTTGGGACACAAAAGGGGATGGACTATAATTTGAGGATTCCATGTATCCATTGATTTTTAATGCTTTGTTCCGGTGCTCTTTGACAGGAGCACCTTAATCTCCATAAGTTCCTTTTGGCCCCGTTTGTAGCGGGATGGTAGAACAGAAGATGTTCTGCAAGTTCTTATTGCAAGCACGTACAACTACCTTGGGATACATGCGTAATGTTTTATATTTTCCTAGATCATCATTACTTTTCTGCGTTCCTTGCCCCAAGTTAATTACATGTAATCTCTCATCCATGCATCGCCCAACTATCCATTCCCCTAGCCTACAGTTTTCTAATTCTGCCAGTTACAAGTTACTTTACTTTCGCTGTTTTACTTTTGTTTCTTTGCCACCGCTACTTCGGTTACCGCCATCACTTCCATATCACCATTACTACTAATATTTCGTTGCCAAGAAAGTATCTTTCAGTTGCGGTTGAATTGACAACAAAACTGTTAAAGTTTATAAATATTCTTTGGCTCCCCTCGTGTCGAATCAATAAATTGGGTTATCTTACCCGCGAAGACTGTTGCGATCCCCTACACTTGTGGGTCATCAAGACTATTTTCTGGCGCCGTTGCCGGGGAGCATACATTTATTTACATGTCTACTTGGAGTTATTTTTCTTGCTGCGATTTATCCACTATGGGTAAGAAATGAGACCCCAAGGTTCCGATTTTATCATCCACTACAAGAAAAGGTACCGTTCTTAGCACTAGTGCTACGCTTGATTCACCTTCCATTATGAGTAAGTTTGTTTCACCACCACCACATGCTGCTTCTACTGAGTCCGTTACTATGTCCGATACTTTTGATGATGCTTCTACTACTTTTGATGAGATTGGTTCACTTAGTCGCTTTGTCGAATGTTAGATTACAAAGGCTGAAAAACGGTCCGGGATTGAAATTCCCGTTACACATTATCCTATTTGCAGATCCTCTGGTTACCCAGACTTGAGTGGCCTCAAGGAAAGAATTCTTGATGATGATTATATTGAGCTTGATGATGACTTATGTGTAACACCCTCAGTTGCCTGTAACAGTAATCACTTTTACTGTGGACTAATCACTGTTGCTAATCACTATGCAAACCATGCCATGACCCACTTTGCTTTTGATCATATTCAAAAATGCCTTTTGGTTGCTATGAGAAATATGTTGCAATTAAACTTTGGCCAAAAATCATGGGACCACTTTTATAAAATCACTAATAATCATTGGGTCATGCCCATGTGGTTATGGTATTTTATTTTGCCACTGGAAAATTCAAACAATCCAAACACCAAGCAAAACAGCCCCATTTGACAATTGAATATTATAAAGGAATAGTAAATGGTTTTATTTTAAGCCTAAACTTTTTGTGGCACTCTGGAAATATACACTCCTAATTATGGGCCAGGCCACACATTTAAAAAAATGTTAAAGCAATTAAAACCAATACAAAAGGAAAAGAACAGAATGGAAAATAAGAAGAAAAAGGAAAATGATTAAAGCTCGCGTGGGGCGAGGCCCGCCTCAGCCCAGCCCAACCCCCATCCCTTGTCTTCTTCCCCAACCACCCCCCACCTGCTCCCGTACGGCCGAGCTCGCCGACGATGCTGGCGAGCTGGCCCCGCCTCCACCTGTTCCCTCCCGACGCCGACGGGATAAGGCCACCCCGGTCGACCCCCTGGACAACCCCGCATCCCCATTCCCCTCCTCCTCGCCTCGCACACGCCGGGGGAAAATCCTCCCGATCCCGCCGTCGCCGTCGTCGCGCGCAGACGCGTCCAACCGCCACGGCAAGTCACACCACCGTGTCAAGCGTGCGCGCCATCGACGTCTCCACCACTCTGCAGAAGAGGAGAACCCCGGAGCCACTTCATCGGCTGGAATCACCGTCGTCGTCTACCTCCAGCCACCGGTATCGACTTCAAATTCCGGCAGCTCCAATGTAACACCCTCACTGTCAGTGAACAGTAATCACTGTTACTGTTCATCTGTAATGTTCAAAAACTTTTGTTGATCAACTGGTTCAGTTCAAATTCAAATTATCCTTTGATATTGTTGCAAGCAAAGTGAACCATGGGCCTTGATCATCATGGATGAAAACAAAGTCCAAGCCATTTGAAATAAAATTCAAACAAACCCTAATATGCCTTTTGATGAATATTAAAAATATGGTGACAATAAATCTTTTCCAAAAATCTTGGAACCACTTTTATAAAATCCCAAATAATCATTGGACCATGCCCATGTAATCATTGGTATTTATTGGGCTACTGAAAATTGCCAACAATTAATAACAGTAGCAATTCCAGGCCAATTGCTCATTTAATAATAAAATAAATTAGAAAAAGAGTTTAGAAAAACCCTAAACTTTTTGTGGTACCCTAGGAATATGCTCTACTAATTAAGGAACCAAAATTGCATAATATAAAAATGCCTAAGCCATTTAAATAAATACTAACTGAATTTTACAGAAAAAGAAAAGAACAAAATGGGGCTCTGTCTATTAGTCGCACGGGGCGAGGCCCACTGATCTGGTCCAACCGGGCCCTTTTTCTTTTCTTTTTCCATTTCCCTCCCCGTCCTGTTCCTTCGACCGGGTCGGCCATGGCTGGACCAGCTCGACGCCGACGCCGCGGTCGCTACAGGAGCCCCTCGGAGAGGATAAGGCCGAAGCCGTGCCCCCGTGGAGGAGGAGAAGATCTTTCCCCCCCTCGTTCATCTCTCTCCAGCGTCACGCCCCGTCCTATCCCGAGCCGAGCTCTGCCGTGGGCGCCGTCGGCGAATACACGCGGCCAACGGCCGTGCCCTGCCGTGCCAAGCTGTCCGGAAGCATCGCCGGCGTCCTCTGCTTCGCCCTGTGCTCGCGATCGAAACCGGGGAGCTACGTGCACTGCGAATCGGGAGTTCCTTCAACCTCGGACCGGCCCGCCAATGACGACCGGGAGCTCGGCGTCGTCCCCCTCGCGCCACCACGAGCCCTCCCCGAGCACCGCTGTGAGCTTCCGCATCTCTCCCTCCTCTCCCCTCGCCGAAACGACCGCCGGAACACCTTTCCCCGCCATCCACTGCTTCGGGCGTCACCGCGGCTGCCGTGGCCGGGCATGCCCGTGCCCAGTGCGCGCCCTGGCCATGCCCCTGGTCTCCTTAAACCGCGCCACCCCGTACCTTGCGCGCACACGCGCGCCCGTGCGACCGCCCCCCTGCAGCCGCCGCGGCTCGCTGCCTCCGGCCACTGCCACGGCCATGGCCCCGGCCGTGCTGTGCTGCGTGTGGCCTATTAGGCCACTGACCCGTGGACCCCCCCTGGTTAATTAGCCAGGCTAACCCCCCCTAATCTCTCTGTTAATAAAACTGGAGGTAACCCCCCCTGTGTATGACAATTGGGCCCCATGCCTTTTAAATGTTAATTAAACAGATATTTACTTATGTGTGTATGACAACTAGGCCCCACTGCCTGTTAGATTTTAATAAATAGATTTATTCACTGCTAGGCTATGACATGTGGGTCCAGTGGGTAATTAAATTTAATTAAAATGTTTTATTAGCATGTGAGGCTGACCAGTGGGACCCACTGGTCAGGGTTGACCAGTCAAACTGCACTGTTCTGGATAATGTTGATTTTAATAATAAAAGAAATTCTAGAAATTCAAAAAATCATTTAAATATTAGAAATTCAATATCTTTTAAACCGTAACCCAGATCGAAAAACTTTATACATGAAAGTTGATCAGAAAATAACAACGAATAAGACTACGCTATCCGTATGTCTACCCCACCTCCCTAACACACCGATCATCGACATTCCCCCCTCCGGGCTGTTTGTCGATAATTCCCGGTACAGATAAAAAGTACCCGGATGAATTTATTCCGAACACGAAAGTTGTCCGGAATGGTTCATCTAACACGGATACACCCCCCTTATGTTTGTCCGGTACCCACGACACCTCCGGCATGAACCCTTACCCCTCCGGACACCCTGTCCGGTAATCACCTGGAGCCGGTAGTTCATCCCCGGATGAATTCCCGCTCTGAGCCTGATACATCGTACTGCGTTAGAACACCGTTAACATTCCATCTATCATGTCATGCATATGTTTGTATATTATTGCTATGTATTTACTGTTTCCTCCCCCCCCTTAATCTCCAATAGACCCTGCTGCTACCGCCGACTACACTGCTGCCGGGTACGACTACTTCGTCGACGACCCTGCCCCTACCGTCGAGCTTCCAGGCAAGCAGAGCCATTCTCTTCCCCAGATATCGCCTATCTTTCCGTACATTTCTTGCACTAGGCATTGTTACTGCTGCTGCTACGATTACAATCCTATTCAATTGCATAGCCTGATTTTGTCGCCCCTTGATGTACCCCCTTTATCCTATGCTGCCTATTATATTTATGCATTATTCAGCAGTGAACCCTGCGCATTGTTAGCTAGGACTAGATAGCGGGCCGTGATCACTCAGGGGGGTGAACACGGGTACAATATATACAACTGCACAGGTACGGTACAAAGCAGACACCGCCAAAGGCCCCTATCTGGGTTATGCCTAGTCACCTCAAGTGTGAGCCATCAAGGAGTAATCCTTGTACTCCACTCGAGGCTGACTTTGTCTTGCCGCCATAGGGTCCTGGACAGCGGTTGTCCTTAAAGGTAAGAAAGTCGGGCGACCCAACGGTGCCCGCGAGAGGTATATCGTCGGGAACGACAGGGAGGGTACGACCGACGTTACTGGCGTGCTTGGCCCCTGCTCGTATCTCGCGAGAGTTACCAAACCACGAAAGTCGAGCTCTACCAAGAGCAAACACGAGACAAGGTAAGGAGACGGTTCACCTTGTTGGTAACCGCAGTGACTTGGTGGGACGACAGGGCAGGCACCGATGTACTGGTGGACCTGACTGCTGTCGTTGACCGCGGGTCGGTTAAGTCGAGGCAACGATAACGTTTTCCCGCAGGTTAATTACAATGCTAAATGGTTCGGCGGATGTCTTGAGTAGCCTTTTGGCTTGTACGCACTACCTACACGTGGGATAAGGAGTGTGGGCTCCCCTGCATCGTAGTCTCGTTCGAGGGTCTTCAGACGTCAGCAGTACCGCGGGCTGATTGCCGGGAAGTGGTGTTGTCTTCTCTTGCTCGAGCGGTGTATTTGTATTTGCTTTGATTTTGCTTCACCGGCCAGTCACGCACCGTGCAGGAGTACGTTCGGGTTAGGGTCCAAAGCCCGGCGTACATAGGATATAGTCCGGCGGATGACCTCTCTGTTGATTGCCGAAGGATGGGCTACTTTGTGTCGGATAGCTTTGGTGGAGCGTTCCCTAACAAGGTTCCCGCCACCCTGGAGATCCGAGCGTCGTAGAGTCACGCCAGTGCACCCCTGCAGGGAAGATTAATCTATTCGAATAGCCGTGTCCACGGTAACAGGACGCTTTATGCTGAAGCTGGATCTTACCACTAGAAACTAAGGGAGTCGAGGAAGGGAACTCAGAGGCATTATTATTATTGTTAATCATTACAACTTATATTATACAATGTTGCAGCAACTTCTGCTTCGTTGTTACTTTATGCTTTATATGAACTGTTGGCTGATTCTTACCTCATGCTGCAAGACATCGTCGGAAGATGCTAGTCTTCGATAGGCCTAGCTTCTTACCCTTGCTCTGGATTTCTGTCTTTCAGTCCACTATATAGAGCCTCTTCTTTCCGTTGATACAATGCATATTGCTTAGTAGCGGACGTAAGACTAGCGGGTATACTAGATACTCACCTGCTTTATTTCCTTTACTGTTTTGCCTGATCGGCCGCTGCAGTCGACGTTGGAGCCCAGGAGCAGGAGTACCCCGGAGGCGGATACTACTACGTCGAGACCCCCGCTGACCAGGACCAGGAGTAGTTTCGGAGGCTCCCAGGCAGGAGGCCTTGCCTTTTCGATCTGTATCTCTGATGTTATTTGTGCTAGCCTTCTTAAGGCAAAACTTGACTAACTATGTCTGTACTCAGATATTATGGCTTGTATAACTTATGTATTCGGGTCCGCGTGACCCCCTTTATTGTATCAAATTGGTTTATCCTTTTGTGTTTAGTGTTGTGCTGTGATATTCTCACCGTGGCACCCTAATCTCAGTCGTGTACCCTGCGTGTATGATTACTGTACACGGATTGATTTTAGGGGCGTCACAAGTTGGTATCAGAGCCGACTTCCTGTAGGAGACCCCCTTCCAACTCCTTGGTCGAAGTCGAGTCTAGTATTTGCAAAACTACTTTTCTAACAGTGTCGTGTGGCTTATCGGCCCACGTCGCCAACTGGGTGGTATTAGGATCTTTTACTCCGTACCTTTACTCTGGGACTCTGCTCTCTCTTCCTTTCGGGTTAAAGATTTTGCTAACTCTGACATTAGGTTCTCGTGACTACTTCCTCCCGGAGAGCCCCTCATTCCAGATGATCGCTTGATTCACGAGAAGATTCCAAAGATTACTTTCTGATAGAATTCCCGAGACCATAGGTGCCGATCACCTTTACAATTCCCTGCCACCGATAAGTCCGTATGTATAACCACATACACCTTTCGTTCATCCATTCAATCCCAGATGCTCTTGTGTTTACAAGATGCCTCGATATAATCTCCGTTGATTGGTAAATCCTTTGTGCATACTGTCTTGCAGCTTCTTTTCACCCTGCGGATAATTCCTCATATTTATCGAGGATACGTTCATCCTAAGTTGTTCCTGTGATTCCCAAAATACTTTGAAATACTGTTCGATCTCGCGACAATCCTCGGTAGCCTACTGCTTTGGAGATTCTTCTTACCTTCTTGCACTATGATTAATCCCGTTTGTCTTGTAGACTTTGATGACCTCCCTTGCCATTGCCATTCTGATCTGTTGAATCATCGTGTGTGCTAGTGCACGCAATCATCTGTTGATCCTTATGAATTCATTCTTCCGGCTCAGACGTCATTCCGGACATGAGCTGGATCTCGGTAAATCAAAACTGAATTGATTGAACGTCAAGCTTATATTCAACTTATCCATGTTTGATCGATGTATCTGAATCTGATACACCGTTATGGGAATCATAATTCCTTTGTAATTAAGCATCGAATTATTCTGATGCTTTTACCATCCGATGCCTTCGCATCCCTTCATCTTATGGTTGAGTATCGATACTCGCACCAGACTCTCTGTACGCCGCCTGACCTTTTTGGTGGGTTATTTACTGCCGTCCCCTTGTGTCCTAAATCATTGACGAATTTCCCCTGATATAAAATGCCCTTGGCAAATGATATCGTCTGCTCGATGACGTCAGCCTTCTGCTTTCGAACTTGTATCCCTTGCTTATGATATTTGTTGTATGGGTTTCAAAATGCCCGATGGGTTAACCCTATGCTTCCCCTAATCTGAAGAACCCAAATTTTATGCGGGTTATACTCTACTGGCCTTCCGTCGGATGATCTTGCAATCCTACAACCTTCATGTGAGCGAGAAGTGTGTGAAAGGTTATGCATTGAAGAAGTGGGAGTCGACCTTAAAGTTGTGTTCATGCCCATGGATATGATGTAGAACTGATCATGAGATCTTCTTGTAAAGGAAATTATCCCCTTGGTGTAAATTCTTTTACACCTATGATCCACCATTTTACCTTCGGGTATTACTCCTAGTATCTCGAGGATATCATGCCTTTGCACTACATCTTATAAATTGTGATGAAACAATGCCTGTCCCTGTCATAGCTATTTCATGGTTCTGGGTTGTCGCCAACCGGGAACACCGAATACTCTTGCTTCACCATTCCTTTTGCTTGATGTCGCCGTTGTTCGATTGTATTTCTTGAAATCTCTCGACATAAAGTGTCGTGGTCATCATCATCATTTTTGCCTCTTCCAAGTGTTAATTGGACTCATCGTGTGAAATACCATCCTTGCCCTCGACAATTTGTGTTGTCATCGACGACATCCTTTGACTCCCTGCCGATACAAACTTGATCATGTGTTACTTGTTCTGTTTTCCCTTGGGAAAGATATACACCTGATACCGGTGTATCATCACAATTTCATTTCCATTGGTCTGTTTGACCTTTCTTTTAATATCAATTATCTGAGCAGTGATAATTCCCTGCTTATGTAAACACTTCGGTGTACTACCTTGTCCGTACAACCTGTTACTATTGTTGATAACCTTTCGGCAACCCCCGATGGATGATAACTTTGCCTACTGGTCCGCCTCGTCTTAACGAGCAGGAAAATGGTTCTCTTTGTCCCTCGCCCTTGGTACCGACGTTGTTGCCAACTTAGCTAACAAGCTGTTCTCTGACTTACCTTGCAACTTGATCGCATTGTTTGTCTCCACCCTTCTTATCCAATGTGGGCCCATAACCCACAGTTCCACAGGATCGAAACCTGACTCTTGTCATCTACCTTGCGATATTTGGCCCGATATCATGCTTATGCCTAATGCTCTGAACCCCTGTCCATCATCCGTCATCGGCATCGAATGCATGCCTATCCGCTTGAAAACGTCTCATGCCTTCTCTTGTTTATCTCGATGTATCTCCCTGAGTGTAACTCGTGAGATACTTTGTACCCCATTCACTTGGACCATCTCGGTTGATTAGCCTCGTACCGATCCGACCCCTTGAGTTTAACCCGAGCCTATTCGTAAGTACGATGAAGACCCTGAATGAAGGATGACAACCCATCAAGATGCACTGATACATGGGAGTGAAGACGTCAACGAGAAGGATAAGCTTCTTCGAGAAGGACAACAGGAATCAGAAGATTCGCTAGAATACGAAACCAAAACTCTACCCCTTACACTACCTTTTAATTCTCGGGACGAGAATTCTTTGTAGTGGGGGAGATTTGTAACACCCTCACTGTCAGTGAACAGTAATCACTGTTACTGTTCATCTGTAATGTTCAAAAACTTTTGTTGATCAACTGGTTCAGTTCAAATTCAAATTATCCTTTGATATTGTTGCAAGCAAAGTGAACCATGGGCCTTGATCATCATGGATGAAAACAAAGTCCAAGCCATTTGAAATAAAATTCAAACAAACCCTAAAATGCCTTTTGATGAATATTAAAAATATGGTGACAATAAATCTTTTCCAAAAATCTTGGAACCACTTTTATAAAATCCCAAATAATCATTGGACCATGCCCATGTAATCATTGGTATTTATTGGGCTACTGAAAATTGCAAACAATTAATAACAGTAGCAATTCCAGGCCAATTGCTCATTTAATAATAAAATAAATTAGAAAAAGAGTTTAGAAAAACCCTAAACTTTTTGTGGTACCCTAGGAATATGCTCTATAATTAAGGAACCAAAATTGCATAATATAAAAATGCCTAAGCCATTTAAATAAATACTAACTGAATTTTACAGAAAAAGAAAAGAACAAAATGGGGCTCTGTCTATTAGTCGCACGGGGCGAGGCCCACTGATCTGGCCCAACCGGGCCCTTTTTCTTTTCTTTTTCCATTTCCCTCCCCGTCCTGTTCCTTCGACCGGGTCGGCCATGGCTGGACCAGCTCGACGCCGACGCCGCGGTCGCTACAGGAGCCCCTCGGAGAGGATAAGGCCGAAGCCGTGCCCCCGTGGAGGAGGAGAAGATCTTTCCCCCCCTCGTTCATCTCTCTCCAGCGTCACGCCTCGTCCTATCCCGAGCCGAGCTCTGCCGTGGGCGCCGTCGGCGAATACACGCGGCCAACGGCCGTTCCCTGCCGCGCCAAGCTGTCCGGAAGCATCGCCGGCGTCCTCTGCTTCGCCCTGTGCTCGCGATCGAAACCGGGGAGCTACGTGCACTGCGAATCGGGAGTTCCTTCAACCTCGGACCGGCCCGCCATTGACGACCGGGAGCTCGGCGTCGTCCCCCTCGCGCCACCACGAGCCCTCCCCGAGCACCGCTGTGAGCTGCCGCATCTCTCCCTCCTCTCCCCTCGCCGAAACGACCGCCGGAACACCTTTCCCCGCCATCCACTGCTTCGGGCGTCACCGCGGCTGCCGTGGCCGGGCATGCCCGTGCCCAGTGCGCGCCCTGGCCATGCCCCTGGCTCCTTAAACCGCGCCACCCCGTACCTTGCGCGCACACGCGCGCCCGTGCGACCGCCCCCCTGCAGCCGCCGCGGCTCGCTGCCGCCGGCCACTGCCACGGCCATGGCCCCGGCCGTGCTGTGCTGCGTGTGGCCTATTAGGCCACTGACCCGTGGACCCCCCCTGGTTAATTAGCCAGGCTAACCCCCCCTAATCTCTCTGTTAATAAAACTGGAGGTAACCCCCCCCTGTGTATGACAATTGGGCCCCATGCCTTTTAAAAGTTAATTAAACAGATATTTACTTATGTGTGTATGACAACTAGGCCCCACTGCCTGTTAGATTTTAATAAATAGATTTATTCACTGCTAGGCTATGACATGTGGGTCCAGTGGGTAATTAAATTTAATTAAAATGTTTTATTAGCATGTGAGGCTGACCAGTGGGACCCACTGGTCAGGGTTGACCAGTCAAACAACACTGTTCTGGATAATGTTGATTTTAATAATAAAAGAAATTCCAGAAATTCAAAAAATCATTTAAATATTAGAAATTCAATATCTTTTAAACCGTAACCCGGATCAAAAAACTTTATACATGAAAGTTGTTGAGAAAAATACAACGAATAAGAATACGCTATCCGTATGTCTACCCCACCTCCCTAACACACCGATCATCGACATTCCCCCCTCCGGGCTGTCTGTCGATAATTCCCGGTACAGATAAAAAGTACCCGGATGAATTTATTCCGAACACGAAAGTTGTCCGGAATGGTTCATCTAACACGGATACACCCCCCTTATGTTTGTCCGGTACCCACGACACCTCCGGCATGAACCCTTACCCCTCCGGACACCCTGTCCGGTAATCACCTGGAGCCGGTAGTTCATCCCCGGATGAATTCCCGCTCTGAGCCTGATACATCGTACTGCGTTAGAACACCGTTAACATTCCATCTATCATGTCATGCATATGTTTGTATATTCTTGCTGTGTATTTACTGTTTCCTCCCCCCCTTAATCTCCGATAGACCCTGCTGCTACCGCCGACTACACTGCTGCCGGGTACGACTACTTCGTCGACGACCCTGCCCCTACCGTCGAGCTTCCAGGCAAGCAGAGCCATTCTCTTCCCCAGATATCGCCTATCTTTCCGTACATTTCTTGCACTAGGCATTGTTACTGCTGCTGCTACGATTACAATCCTATTCAATTGCATAGCCTGATTTTGTCGCCCCTTGATGTACCCCCTTTATCCTATGCTGCCTATTATATTTATGCATTATTCAGCAGTGAACCCTGTGCATTGTTAGCTAGGACTAGATAGCGGGCCGTGATCACTCAGGGGGGTGAACACGGGTACAATATATACAACTGCACAGGTACGGTGCAAAGCAGACACCGCCAAAGGCCCCTATCTGGGTTATGCCTAGTCACCTCAAGTGTGAGCCATCAAGGAGTAATCCTTGTACTCCACTCGAGGCTGACTTTGTCTTGCCGCCATAGGGTCCTGGACAGCGGTTGTCCTTAAAGGTAAGAAAGTCGGGCGACCCAACGGTGCCCGCGAGAGGTATATCGTCGGGAACGACAGGAAGGGTACGACCGACGTTACTGGCGTGCTTGGCCCCTGCTCGTATCTCGCGAGAGTTACCAAACCACGAAAGTCGAGCTCTACCAAGAGCAAACGCGAGACAAGGTAAGGAGACGGTTCACCTTGTTGGTAACTGCAGTGACTTGGTGGGACGACAGGGCAGGCACCGATGTACTAGTGGACCTGACTGCTGTCGTTGACCGCGGGTCGGTTAAGTCGAGGCAACGATAACGGTTGTCCCGCAGGTTAATTAAAATGCTAAATGGTTCGGCGGATGTCTTGAGTAGCCTTTTGGCTTGTACGCACTACCTACACGTGGGATAAGGAATGTGGGCTCCCCTGCATCGTAGTCTCGTTCGAGGGTCTTCAGACGTCAGCAGTACCGCGGGCTGATTGCCGGGAAGTGGTGTTGTCTTCTCTTGCTCGAGCGGTGTATTTGTATTTGCTTTGATTTTGCTTCACCGGCCAGTCACGCACCGTGCAGGAGTACGTTCGGGTTAGGGTCCAAAGCCCGGCGTACATAGGATATAGTCCGGCGGATGACCTCTCTGTTGATTGCCGAAGGATGGGCTACTTTGTGTCGGATAGCTTTGGTGGAGCGTTCCCTAACAAGGTTCCCGCCACCCTGGAGATCCGAGCGTCGTAGAGTCACGCCAGTGCACCCCTGCAGGGAAGATTAATCTATTCGAATAGCCATGTCCACGGTAACAGGACGCTTTATGCTGAAGCTGGATCTTACCACTAGAAACTATTACTATTAAACTGTATGGTTCCGGGTCTTCTTCCTCGCAGGGAGTCGAGGAAGGGAACTCGGAGGCATTATTATTATTGTTAATCATTACAACTTATATTATACAATGTTGCAGCAACTTCTGCTTCATTGTTACTTTATGCTTTATATGAACTGTTGGCTGATTCTTACCTCATGCTACAAGACATCGTCGGAAGATGCTAGTCTTCGATAGGCCTAGCTTCTTACCCTTGCTCTGGATTTCTGTCTTTCAGTCCACTATATAGAGCCTCTTCTTTCCGTTGATACAATGCATATTGCTTAGTAGCGGACGTAAGACTCGCGGGTATACTAGATACTCACCTGCTTTATTTCCTTTACTGTTTTTCCTGATCGGCCGCTGCAGTCGACGTTGGAGCCCAGGAGCAGGAGTACCCCGGAGGCGGATACTACTACGTCGAGACCCCCGCTGACCAGGACCAGGAGTAGTTTCGGAGGCTCCCAGGCAGGAGGCCTTGCCTTTTCGATCTGTCTCTCTGATGTTATTTGTGCTAGCCTTCTTAAGGCAAAACTTGACTAACTATGTCTGTACTCAGATATTATGGCTTGTATAACTTATGTATTCGGGTCCGCGTGACCCCCTTTATTGTAACAAATTGGTTTATCCTTTTGTGTTTAGTGTTGTGCTGTGATATTCTCACCGTGGCACCCTAATCTCAGTCGTGTACCCTGCGTGTATGATTACTGTACACGGATTGATTTTAGGGGCGTCACATCCAAGCCCTCCCCGAGCCCGCTGCCAACCCCGACGCGTTCGTGGTGAGCACCCTCACCACCCCCAACCGCCCGTTGAGTCCCGATAGCGCCGTAGACGAAACCCCCCTTTTAGCTGCTCCGGCCGCCGTGGTTCGTCGTCGTAGCCGTGCTTCCAAGCCGTTCCAGCGCACGATTTTGGCACTCACGCGTTCGTAGTGTTCCGTAGGTTCAATTCCACCCCGTGGCGCGCTCGATTTCGTCTCGGAACGCAAGACGCCATGGACGCCCGAGCTCGGCCTCCCGCCATTGCTGACCACGTGCTCGACTGTGTCCACCTTGACCTCCTCCCCAACCGTGGCTCGAAGTGACGCGTCTCCCCGAACCCATAGCAACAAACGGCGTCGAGTTTGGCCGTCGGAATCGAGCGCTAGCTCGAGTTCGCCGGAGTCCAGTCGCCGACGCGACTCCGGCGGACCTCCCAGTCGCTGCCATGCGGGGCCCCCTGGTCAGATACGTGCTTAGCACTAATCCCCCTCGGATAAGTCACTGACAGTGGCCCCCCTGGGCTGTTTAATTAAATTAAACTTGATAATTACCTCTTTCACACTGACAACTGGGCCCCAGCTGTAAGTCATTTAGAAATAAATAAAATTATAAAAACAAGTCACTGACATGTGGGCCCAGAGGCATTTCTGATTTATTAAAATGCTTTATAAATAAATAGAGGCTGACATGTAGGTCCCACCTGTCAGGCACTGTTTTGGATAATGTTTTGGATAATGTTCTGGATAATTAAAGAAATTCAAAAAATCATTTAAATGATTTAAAATTTTGAAATTCAATAACTTTTAAACCGTAACTCGGATTCAAAAACTTTATGCATGAAAATTAATCAGAAAAATATAACAAATACGAATACGCTATCCGTATGTCTATCACACCCCTCTAACACAACGAACATCGAACCATCCCCTTCCGGACCGACTGTCCGATAAATTGTCCGGTACTGTTAGAGTGCCCGGATGAATTTATTCCGAACACGAATGTTTCTCGGAATAGATCAACTAGCACAGATACACCCCCCTTATGTTTGTCCGGTACCCACGACACCTCCGGCTTGATCCCTCCCCCTCCGGTCACCCTGTCCGGTAATCATCCGGAGCCGGTAGTTCATCCTGAGATGAATTTCCGTTCCGAGCAATGTGCATTGCACTGCGTTAGAATACCGTTAACATTTCATCTGTCATGACATGCATCTGTTTGTAGATGCTTGCTGTGTATTTACTGTTTCTTCCCCCCTTAATCTCCGGTAGACCCCGCTGCTGCCGTCGACTACACCGCTGCTGAGTACGACTACTTCGTCGACGACCCTACTACTACCGTCGAGCTTCCAGGCAAGCAGAGCCATTCTCTTCCCCAGATATCGCCTATCTTTTCCGTACTTTCTTGCACTAGGAATTGTTACTGCTGCTGCTACATTACAATCCTATTCAATTGCATAGCCTGTTTTTTTCGCCCCTTGATGTACCTCCCTTATCCTATGCCGCCTATTATTATTATTATGCATTATTCAGCAGTGAGCCCTGCGCATTGTTAGCTAGGATTAGATAGAGGGCCGTGATCACTCAGGGGAGTGAACGCGGATACAAATATTATAACTGCATAGGTACGGTACAATGCAGACACCGTCTAAGGCCCCTATCTGGGTTATGCCTAGTCACCTCAAGTGTGAGCTATCAAGGAGTAATCCTTGTACTCCACTCGAGGCTGACTTTTTCTTGCCGTCATAGGATCCTGAACGGCGATTGTCCTTCAGGTGAGAAGTCGGGCGACCCAACGGTGCCCGCGAGAGGTATTGCGACGGGACGACAGGGAGGGTACAACCAGTGTACCGGTGTGCTTAGCCCCTGATCGTTGGCCGCGAGAGTTACCAAACTACGAAAGTCGAGCTCCTCCAGGAGCACACGCGAGACAAGGTAAGGAGACGGTTCACCTTGTTGGTAACCGCAGTGACTTGGTGGGACGACGGGGCAGGCACCTATGTACTGGTGGTCCTGGCTGCTGTCGTTGTCCGCGGGTCAGTTAAGTCGAGGCAACGATAACGGTTGTCACGCAGGTTAATTAAAAGGCTAAATGGTTCAGTGAATGTCTTGAGTTGGCTATATGCCATGTACGCACTACCTACCCGTGGGAACTACGAGTTATGGGCTCCTCTGGTTCGTAGTGTCGTCCGAGCACTCTTCAGACGTCAGTAGTACCGCGGCCTGCGCCGGGAAGTGGTGTTGTCTTATTTGCTCGCGCGGTGATGTCTTATTTGGATTTGCTTCAACTTCACCGGCCAGCCACGCACCGTGCAGGAGTACGTTCGGGTTAGGGTCCAAGGCCCCGCGTACTTAGGATTTAGACCGGCGGATGGCCTCTCTGTTGAGTTTGAAAGATGGGCTATGAAGTGTCGGATAGCCTCGGTGGAGCGTTCCCTAACAAGGTTCCCGACACCCTGGAGATCCGTGCGTGTAGCGTAACACAAGTGCACCCCTGCAGGGAAGATTAATCTATTCGAATAGCCGTGTCCACGGTAACAAGACGCTTTATGCTGAAGCTGGATCTTACCACTAGAAACTATTCTTATTAAACTGTATGGTTCCGGGTTTTCTTCCTCGCGGGGATGTCGAGGAGGTGAACTCGGAGGCATTGTTAATTATTACAACTTATTATTATACAATGCTGCAGCAACTTCTGCTGCATTGTTACTTTATGCTTTATATAAACTGTTGGCTGATTCTTACCTCATGCTGCAAGACATCGTCGGAAGATGCTAGTCTTCGATAGGCCTAGCTTCTTACCCTTGCTCTGGATTTCTGTCTTTCAGTCCACTATATACAGCCTCTTCTTTCCGTTGATACAATGCATAATGCTTAGTAGCGGACGTAAGACTCGCGGGTATGCTAGATACTCACCTTTGCTTTATTTCCCCTTTTTCGCTTTGCCTGATCGGCCGCTGCAGCCGACGTTGGAGCCCAGGAGCAGGAGTACCCCGGAGGCGCCTACTACGACGTCGAGTTCCCCGTTGACCAGGAGTAGTTCGGCGGATCCCAGGCAGGAGGCCTCGCCTTTCGATCTGTATCTCTGATGTGATTGGTGCTAGCCTTCTTAAGGCAAAACTTGACTAACTATGTCTATACTGAGATATTATGGCTTGTATGACTTATGTATTCGGGTCCGCGTGACCTCCTCTATTGTAACATATTTGTTTATCCGTTTGTGTTTAGTGTTGTGCTGTGATATTATCACCGTGGCACCCTAATCTCAGTCGTGTACCCTGTGTGTATGATTACTGTACACGGATTGATTTTGGGGGCGTCACAAGTTGGTATCAGAGCCGACTGCCTGTAGGAAGCCCCTAACCACTCCTTGGTCGGTGTTGAGTCTAGACTTTGAAAAACTATTTTGCTAACTTAATATTTTGCTTACGGGCCCACATCGATGTCACTACGTGTGATATCTATGGTATTAGGATCCTTTTCTCCTTACCTATGCTCTGGGAATCTGCTCTCTTATCCTTGCTGGTAAGTTTTACAAAAGCTGACATTAGGATCACGTTCTCTTGATTCCACCCGGCGTTTTTGGTGCTTCCCCCATTGATTGAGTCGTGTCGCAGGAGTCATACCCCAGGTCCCGGACCGCGGATCCCATTCTCATTCTGGGCAGGCCGCACGTTCTCTGGCATTAACTCCTGTGGCCAACAGTTTTCTTGCGGTGTGATTGACATAGTGGAATCTATGTCGCGTCGTGTAATCCTTACCGCGGTCTGCGCGCCGCCTAGTGAGTCCTTTTTCCTTAATTTCTACGACGTTACGCTGCCCGATTTTTGATTGACTCTGTGTGTGAATGTTAATGTCTTATATGACTACTCCTATACATATCTGCGCCTCCCTTTTCGTTGTCGTTTTTTACTTCATGCTTGATTCCGGTATCTCATTAGATTTTCGTCGCTAAAATACCCCTGTTAAATTCTAGCAGGATGGCTGGTCGTGGTGGTCGTGGTCGTGGTCGTGCTGCCAACGACCCACCTCCGCCGCCGGATTACATGGCCGCGATGATGCAGCAGTTCGAGATGAACCGTCAGTTCATGCAGAATATCATGGCTCAGTTCCCCCAGCCGAATCAGAATGGGCACCACCATCAGCATGCCACCGTGACTCTGCACGACTTCACCCGCCTCAACCCCACTATGTTCCGCAACAGTGTTCAGCCGTTGGATGCTGATGACTGGCTTCGCGAGATCACTCACGAGCTGGAGTCTGCTAATGTCGATCCAGCCGACTATGTGAACTTTGCGTCTTATCATCTGAAAGGCGCCGCTGCTGAGTGGTGGAGCACCCACAAGCGTTCTCTGCCAGCTGAAGAAGTCATCACTTGGGATGAATTTCAGTCTGCCTTCCGCGCCCGCTACATTCCTCAGGGGATCATGGATCGTAAGGCGGAAGAATTCCGCAACCTCACTCAAGGCGACATGACTGTTGAAGCCTATCAGCGCGAGTTCCTCAACCTCTCTCGCTATGCGGAAGGAGAGATCACCACTGATGCTCGCAGGCAGCAGAAGTTCCGTCGTGGCCTCAACCCAGACCTCAGGCTCGCTCTTGCAGTTCATGATTTCGCCAACTTCGCCACCATGGTGAACAAGGCTATCACCGTCGCGACTGCCCAGATGGAGCACAAGAACTCTCTGAAGCGTTATCGTGACGTTGGCTCATCTTCGGGCGCAACGCAAAAGCGTCGTATCTGGCTCCCTACCAGTGTGACCCATTCAACCGTCCCTGCTCCAAGGCCGTCTTATGCTGCACCCCGTCTTCCTCCACCACCGCAGTTGCCAAGAGCTCTGCCTGCACCACCCAATGCTACACCCCTTCGTCCTCAGGATGGATTATGCTTCACGTGCCGCCAACCTGGGCATTTTTCCAGAGAGTGCCCCCAGAAACAGAAGCAACTGGTAATTCACCCCGCTGGCCATGGCAATGGTCGTGGCAATAACAGGACCCCCAACTATAATACTGGGTCTACTGCTTATGCTCGTGGACATGCTAACAACGTCAATGTTGAAGAAGCTCAGCAACAACCCGCTACCGTGATGGGTACCCTTCTCGTTAATTCCGTACCTGCTACTGTTTTATTTGATACGGGAGCATCGCATTCATTCATGTCGAAAGCATTTGCATTTTCGCATAACTTCGCATTGGAAAAGATGAACCCACCGATGGTTGTTCGCACCCCGATAGGCCAATGCCGAACCACCAAGATAGTGCCCGGAACCATCGTTGAAATTGAAGGAATTGAATTCCATGCTTCCCCCATAATCCTGATGTCTTCCACCATAGACCTCATTCTGGGAATGGATTGGTTGAAATTTCACGATGCCGCACTCTATTGTGGCACCAAGTCTGTCCAACTTTTTCACCCCTCCGGCGAGATTGTTAACCACACCACCCGAGTTACCCGTAATGCTGAAACGCAGATATTTATGATGAATGCTTTGAATGCCGCCCCCTCGAAGGAATCGAGAACGTTCCGGTCGTTCGCGATTTTCCCGACGTCTTCCCAGAAGAACTGCCGGGAATACCCCCGATCAGAGAAGTCGAATTTGTCATCGACTTGAAGCCCGGCACCACCCCTATTGCCAAGCGTCCTTACAAGATGCCGCCACATGAACTCCTTGAACTTAAGGAGGAAATCGACAAGGCACTTCAGAAAGGATTCATTCGCCCCAGTTCCTCAGCTTGGGGAGCACCTTCGCTCTTTGTCAAGAAGAGCGATGGGACAAACCGATTGGTCCAAGATTATCGACCCATTAACCAAGCTACCATCCAGAACAAATACCCACTTCCCCGGATCAACGATCTGTATGATCAACTTGCTGGATCCAAGGTGTTTTCTAAACTCGACTTGAGGTTGGGTTATCACCAAATCCGAGTACGTGATGAGGACATTCCGAAGACTGCCTTCATTACTCGCTATGGTTCATACGAGTACACCGTCATGTCCTTTGGCTTAACCAATGCTCCAGCCACCTTCTCCAGATTGATGAACTATATTTTCATGGAGTACCTCGACCAGTTCGTCGTGGTTTATCTGGATGATATATTGATATATTCCAAGAATGAAGAAGAACATGATGAACATCTTCGTCTTATACTGGAGAAGCTTAGAGAACACAAACTCTACGCTAAGTATTCTAAGTGTGAGTTCTGGCTTCCCGAAGTAACCTACCTTGGGCATGTGATTTCCAAGGATGGCATTGCCGTCACCCCAGAACGTATCCAGGCTATTCTTGACTGGACTCCTCCCAAGACGGTCAAGCAAGTCTGCAGTTTCCTCGGGCTCGCTAGCTATTGCCGCCGTTTCGTCGAGAATTTCTCCAAGATTGCCAGGCCTCTGACTAATCTGCTTCACAAAGGCGTCAAGTTTGAGTGGACAAATAAATGTCAGGAAAGTTTCCAAGCGCTCAAGGACAAGCTAACTTCTCCCCCGGTGCTCGCTCCCCTTGATACTCAGAAGGACTTCGTGATATATTGCGACGCGTCTCGTCAAGGATTAGGCTGTGTCCTAATGCAAGAGCGCAAAGTGATTGCTTATGGCTCTCGTCAGCTGCGTGCTCACGAAGACAAATATCCAACACATGACCTCGAATTGGCAGCAGTAATTTATGCATTGAAGCTGTGGCGACATTACCTCGTCGGTAATCGTTGCGAGGTCTACACCGACCACCAAAGTCTGAAGTACCTGTTTACTCAGCCAGACCTGAATCTTCGTCAACAACGATGGCTCGAGACAATAGCCGACTTCAACATGGATATTTCGTATACCCCGGGCAAGGCTAATGTGATGGCCGATGCCTTGAGCCGCAAAGCTTACTGTTTTGAACTTGAGGTTCAGGTGCAGCAACCACTTCTGTATGAAGAGTTTCGCAAGTTGAATCTCGAGATTGTTCCTCAAGGTTACGTCAATAACCTGGTTCTCGAGTCAAAACTCGACGCCTTCATCAAGAGTAGACAATCTCTGGCCCCTGACATTGTGAAGATCAAGCAGGACATCGCAGAAGGAAAGCCCTCCTCTTTTACCATTGATGCTAATGATGGGGATACTGTGTACTTCAAGGGCCGCTTAGTAGTTCCTGTGAGCCCGGCCATCATTAACTGTGGTCCGGAGATCATGGAAGAAGCCCATAATTCTCCCTTGTCAATCCACCCTGGCAGTACCAAGATGTATAAAGACCTTCGTCAACGATACTGGTGGCCTTACATGAAGCAAGATATCGCTCGCTTTGTTTCCAAATGCGACGTTTGCAGTCGCGTCAAAGCCGGACATCAGAAACCTGCTGGTTGGTTGCAACCACTTCCTCCTCCTGATTGGAAGTGGGACAAAGTCGAGATGGACTTCGTCACCGGTTTTCCTAAGTCATAGAAAGGTAACGATGCCATCTTTGTCGTCATAGACCGATTCTCCAAGATTGCACACTTCCTGCCGGTCAAGGAGACGATCACTGCTAGTCAGTTAGCACACTTGTATATCTCCCGAATTGTGTCACTCCACGGTATTCCGATGGAGATCAATTCAGACCGTGGCAGCATTTTCACCTCACGATACTGGAATAGTTTCATGGAAGCTTTCGGGACTCGTCTGAATCTCAGCACCGCTTATCACCCCCAGTCGCAAGGCCAAGTTGAACGAGTTAATCAGGTGCTGGAAGACATGCTTCGTTCTTGTGTCCTTTCTTTCGGCATGAAATGGGAGGATGCCCTCCCGTACGCGGAATTCTCGTACAACAATAGCTATCAGGCTAGCTTGAAGATGGCCCCCTTCGAAGTTCTATACGGACGTAAATGTCGAACCCCCCTGAATTGGTCAGGAACTGGGGAACAACCCTACTTCGGACCGGATCTTGTCCAAGAAGCTGAAGAACAAGTTCGCATTGTGCAAGAAAATCTCAAAGCCGCTCAGTCCCGTCAGAAGAGCAACTATGACCGCAAACACAGGGAAATGGAGTATCAACCTGGTGAATACGCTTACCTCCGTGTCACTCCCATGAGGGGCACTCATCGTTTCGGGATCAAGGGCAAGTTAGCTCCTCGCTACATCGGCCCGTTCCGTATCCTTTCCAGGAGTGGACCAGTGGCATACCGATTGGAATTTCCGCCGAACCTCTCTCAAGTCCATGATGTTTTCCACGTGTCGCAACTCCGACGTTGCTTCAAGGACCCTATTCGAGAAGTGGAACATGATATGATTGAGCTGCAACAGGACTTGACTTATCAAGAACATCCGAGCCGCATTCTTGATCAGTCTGAGCGTCGAACCCGCAACAAGACTGTCAAGTTCCTCAAGGTTCAGTGGTCGAATCATTCTGAAGATGAAGCCACTTGGGAACGTGAAGATCGCCTTCGCGATGAATACCCCGATATTTTCCTCGCTACCACTTAAATTCTCGGGACGAGAATTCTTGTAGTGGGGGAGATTTGTAACACCCTCAGTTGCCTGTAACAGTAATCACTTTTACTATGGACTAATCACTGTTGCTAATCACTATGCAAACCATGCCATGACCCACTTTGCTTTTGATCATATTCAAAAATGCCTTTTGGTTGCTATGAGAAATATGTTGCAATTAAACTTTGGCCAAAAATCATGGGACCACTTTTATAAAATCACTAATAATCATTGGGTCATGCCCATGTGGTTATGGTATTTCATTTTTCCACTGGAAAATTCAAACAATCCAAACACCAAGCAAAACAGCCCCATTTGACAATTGAATATTATAAAGGAATAGTAAATGGTTTTATTTTAAGCCTAAACTTTTTGTGGCACTCTGGAAATATACACTCCTAATTATGGGCCAGGCCACACATTTTAAAAAAATGTTAAAGCAATTAAAACCAATACAAAAGGAAAAGAACAGAATGGAAAATAAGAAGAAAAAAGAAAATGATTAAAGCTCGCCTGGGGCGAGGCCCACCTCAGCCCAGCCCAACCCCCATCCCTTGTCTTCTTCCCAAACCACCCCCACCTGCTCCCGTACGGCCGAGCTCGCCGACGAAGCTGGCGAGCTGGCCCCGCCTCCACCTGCTCCCTCCCGACGCCGACGGGATAAGGCCACCCCGGTCGACCCCCTGGACAACCCCGCATCCCCATTCCCCTCCTCCTCACCTCGCACGCGCCGGGGGAAAATCCTCCCGATCCCGCCGTCGCCGTCGTCGCGCGCAGACGCGTCCAACCGCCACGGCAAGCCACACCACCGTGTCAAGCGTGCGCGCCATCGACGTCTCCACCACTCTGCAGAAGAGGAGAACCCCGGAGCCATTTCATCGGCTGGAATCACCGTCGTCTGCTACCTCCAGCCGCCGGGATCGACTTCAAATTCCGGCAGCTCCAAGCCCTCCCCGAGCCCGCTGCCAACCCCGACGCGTTCGTGGTGAGCACCCTCACCACCCCCAACCGCCCGTTGAGTCCCGATAGCGCCGTAGACGAAACCCCCCTTTTAGCTGCTCCGGCCGCCGTGGTTCGTCGTCGTCGTAGCCGTGCTTCCAAGCCGTTCCAGCGCACGATTTTGGCACTCACGCATTCGTAGTGTTCCGTAGGTTCAATTCCACCCCGTGGCGCGCTCGATTTCGTCTCGGAATGCAAGACGCCATGGACGCCCGAGCTCGGCCTCCTGCCATTGCTGACCACGTGCTCGACTGTGTCCACCTTGACCTCCTCCCCCACCGTGGCTCGAAGCGACGCGTCTCCCTGAACCCATAGCAACAAACGGCGTCGAGTTTGGCCGTCGGAATCGAGCGCTAGCTCGAGTTCGCCGGAGTCCAGTCGCCGGCGCGACTCCGGCGGACCTCCCAGTCGCTGCCATGCGGGGCCCCCTGGTCAGATACGTGCTTAGCATTAATCCCCCTCGGATAAGTCACTGACAGTGCCCCCCCTGGGCTGTTTAATTAAATTAAACTTGATAATTACCTCTGTCACACTGACAACTGGGCCCCAGATGTAAGTCATTTAGAAATAAATAAAATTATAAAAACTAGTCACTGACATGTGGGCCCAGAGGCATTTCTGATTTATTAAAATGTTTTATAAATAAATAGAGGCTGACATGTAGGTCCCACCTATCAGACACTGTTTTGGATAATGTTTTGGATAATGTTCTGGATAATGTTGAATAAATAATAAAAGAAATTCAAAAAATTATTTAAATGATTTAAAACTTTGAAATTCAATAACTTTTAAACCGTAACTCGGATTCAAAAACTTTATACATGAAAATTGATCAGAAAAATATAATGAATATGAATACGCTATCCGTATGTCTATCACACCCCTCTAACACAACGAACATCGAACCATCCCCCTCCGGACCGACTGTCCGATAAATTGTCCGGTACTGTTAGAGTGCCCGGATGAATTTATTCCGAACACGAATGTTTCTCGGAATAGATCAACTAGCACGGATACACCCCCTTATGTTTGTCCGGTACCCACGACACCTCCGGCTTGATCCCTCCCCCTCCGGTCACCCTGTCCAGTAATCATCCGGAGCCGGTAGTTCATCCTGAGATGAATTTCCGTTTCGAGCAATGTGCATTGCACTGCGTTAGAATACCGTTAACATTTCATCTGTCATGACATGCATCTGTTTGTATATGCTTGCTCTGTATTTACTGTTTCTTCCCCCCTTAATCTCCGGTAGACCCCGCTACTGCTGTCGACTACACCGCTGCTGAGTATGACTACTTCGTCGACGACCCTACTACTACCGTCGAGCTTCCAGGCAAGCAGAGCCATTCTCTTCCCCAGATATCGCCTATCTTTTCCGTACTTTCTTGCACTAGGCATTGTTACTGCTGCTGCTACGTTACAATCCTATTCAATTGCATAGCTTGTTTTTCTCGCCCCTTGATGTACCTCCCTTATCCTATGCCGCCTATTATTATTATTATTATTATGCATTATTCAGCAGTGAGCCCTGCGCATTGTTAGCTAGGATTAGATAGAGGGCCGTGATCACTCAGGGGAGTGAACGCGGATACAAATATTATAACTGCACAGGTACGGTACAATGCAGACACCGTCTAAGGCCCCTATCTGGGTTATGCCTAGTCACCTCAAGTGTGAGCTATCAAGGAGTAATCCTTGTACTCCACTCGAGGCTGACTTTGTCTTGCCGCCATAGGGTCCTGAACGGCGATTGTCCTTCAGGTGAGAAGTCGGGCGACCCAACGGTGCCCGCGAGAGGTATTGCGACGGGACGACAGGGAGGGTACTACCAGTGTACCGGTGTGCTTGGCCCCTGATCGTTGGCCGCGAGAGTTACCAAACTACGAAAGTCGAGCTCCTCCAGGAGCACACGCGAGACAAGGTAAGGAGACGGTTCACCTTGTTGGTAACCGCAGTGACTTGGTGGGACAACGGGGCAGGCACCGATGTACTGGTGGTCCTGGCTGCTGTCGTTGTTTGCGGGTTAGTTAAGTCGAGGCAACGATAACGGTTGTCACGCAGGTTAATTAAAAGGCTAAATGGTTCAGTGAATGTCTTGAGTTGGCTATATGCCATGTACGCACTACCTACCCGTGGGAACTACGAGTTATGGGCTCCTCTGGTTCGTAGTGTCGTCCGAGCACTCTTCAGACGTCAGTAGTACCGCGGCCTGCGCCGGGAAGTGGTGTTGTCTTATTTGCTCGCGCGGTGATGTCTTATTTGGATTTGCTTCAACTTCACCGGCCAGCCACGCACCGTGCAGGAGTACGTTCGGGTTGGGGTCCAAGGCCCGGCGTACTTAGGATTTAGACCGGCGGATGGCCTCTCTGTTGAGTTTGAAAGATGGGCTATGAAGTGTCGGATAGCCTCGGTGGAGCGTTCCCTAACAAGGTTCCCGCCACCCTGGAGATCCGTGCGTGTAGCGTAACACAAGTGCACCCCTGCAGGGAAGATTAATCTATTCGAATAGCCGTGTCCACGGTAACAAGACGCTTTATGCTGAAGCTGGATCTTACCACTAGAAACTATTATTATTAAACTGCATGGTTCCGGGTTTTCTTCCTCGCGGGGATGTCGAGGAGGTGAACTCGGAGGCGAACTCGGAGGCATTGTTAATTATTACAACTTATTATTATACAATGCTGCAGCAACTTCTGCTGCATTGTTACTTTATGCTTTATATAAGCTGTTGGCTGATTCTTACCTCATGCTGCAAGACATCGTCGGAAGATGCTAGTCTTCGATAGGCCTAGCTTCTTACCCTTGCTCTGGATTTCTGTCTTTCAGTCCACTATATACAGCCTCTTCTTTCCGTTGATACAATGCATAATGCTTAGTAGCGGACGTAAGACTCGCGGGTATGCTAGATACTCACCTTTGCTTTATTTCCCCTTTTTCGCTTTGCCTGATCGGCCGCTGCAGCCGACGTTGGAGCCCAGGAGCAGGAGTACCCCGGAGGCGCCTACTACGACGTCGAGTTCCCCATTGACCAGGAGTAGTTCGGCGGATCCCAGGCAGGAGGCCTCGCCTTTTCGATCTGTATCTCTGATGTGATTGGTGCTAGCCTTCTTAAGAAATTTTTTTACTAACTATGTCTGTACTCAGATATTATGGCTTGTATGACTTATGTATTCGGGTCCGCGTGACCCCCTCTATTGTAACATATTTGTTTATACTTTTGTGTTTAGTGTTGTGCTGTGATATTATCACCGTGGCACCCTAATCTCAGTCGTGTACCCTGTGTGTATGATTACTGTACACGGATTGATTTTGGGGGCGTCACATTATGCAGGGAACTTACAGAGTGTGTTTGATACGTCCCAAACGTATCTATAATTTCTGCTTGCTCCATGCATGTTTTGGGAGATATTACTATGTTTTGATACACTTCCATACACTTTTGATCATATTTGGACTAAACTATTAACTCAGTGCACCCCAGTGCCAGTTTCTGTTTTCTGCTGTCTTTTTATTTCAGGTTTTCCCATTACTTAAAGTGCCAAAAAATTCCGGGAAACACTACAAGAAATATTCTCATACATGACATTCTCTAAGTGGTCGTGGATGAATTCGTCGTAAATCTATGGCGATTTCATACGAGATGGTCATGAACCGTCTGAGGTGGGTCAAATCCCTATAAAATTATGACGATGTGAGTCAAGAAGGTCATAATCGTATAAGATGAAATCATCGTAAACTGATCCACACTGCTTACATTATTATTTTTAGTCGATTATGACTTTTTTAGATCGTCAGAACATTTTCGACGATTATAATAACGTCGTAACCTATTCTAACTATGCTTACATGTCACTCGTGGGGTCCATTCGATACCACCTCATCCATCTATTGGGCGTTCGTTGCTAGGTGTTTATTCTTGACAAATTTTTGGTGGATCTATGATGAAATAACTATATGTTTTCCTAGAAATGATTTTTGGGAACAATAAAAAAAACTATCTTGCCCCTATAGTTTAATTTTGACCCAGTTCCAACCTGAATTGGTGAAAGTTTGTATTTTTATGAGAGGCGTATGAATTTGTTTTTACATTTAACTATCTAGTCAATTGTACATAATATGTGATCTAATATTTTTTTAAAATGGGTTGTTACAGTTTACAAAAAACTATTTGGTAGGTTCTTCATAAAAAATAGTCCATAATGATCACCACTAAAACTTAGCATTAATAAAAAATATCCTAAATTAATTATTTCTTGTGTAATTAATTGTCACAACCCTAGTTTTGTCATGTGGTTTTATTATTGGAAATAATGCATCATGTTTAAATTCTGTTGATTAAGAAATGGGGAATTTTGAAAAGCCTCAAAATCAAATCAAATAAAAGGGCAGACAAACATATTTTTACAAAATCTTCTGAATTTTTTTAAAATCTCTATAAATGGTTATGATCACATTTCACGTGTTTTGGGTCCCATCTCATGCTCATGATGCTTTCAAAAACTCTAAAAGAAGCTTTGAAATTTAATACTAATCAATTTGAGTTGGATTCAAATAATTTGATTTACGAAAATCCTCAAACTTGGGGAATGACTTCATAATGTTCATTTAATATCCCAATAATTTTTATCATGGTTTGATAAAAAAATCTTATAAAAAAAATAAAATAGATTAAACAGAAATGAATTAAAAGAGAGCAGATATAGACTAGATCCATCTTAGATGGCTATCTATCAAGTAAGTTCATGGACGCTGTAACATATGAATCCATGATGAGCATACTAAAATTTCTAAGACTTAGTTACTCCTCAAAAAGATCTCTAGAAAGTGACAAGTGAAAATAAGACATCCCAGGTGACTACTCGACAACTAAACCAACTAATCCAAGTTTTACCCTCGAATGAGCACATTAAACTTTGCAAGACTCTGTTACTCTCTCCGGGAAAAAATAAAAAAAAATCAGCATACCGGAAGCTTCTAGAGTCCCGAAGGAGGCCCAGAGGGGCCCCACCTAGTGCCCAGGCGGCCAGGGGGCGCGGCCTAGGGTGGGGCCATGCCGGGAGGCCACTTGGACTCCTGGTGGCCCTCCTGGCTGCCCACTTCGGCTATATTTACCTCTCGTCCCGAATCCCCCGAGGACAGAATCCTTTTTCGTGCTCTCGCCTCTATTTCGCCGCCGCCGCTGCGGTTCCAAGATCGGGAGCACCAGAAGACCTCTTACCGGCACCCTGCCGGAGGGAGGAATGACCTCCGGGAGCTTCTCCACCACCATGGACGCTTCCCGGATGAGCCGTGAGTAGTACACCTTGGACAATGGGTCCATGATCAGTATCTATGTGAGCTACTCTCCGCCTCTTTGTTCTCCATGGATTAGACCTTTTGAGCTGCCCTACATGATCAAGGCACATATGTAATTCTTTCTGCTGTTGCTATGTAGAGTTTGTTGGGATCTGATGGATTATGAGATTATGTTCAGATTGTGATGACTAATATATTTGGTTCTTCTCCTTTTATATTTATGTTCTTGAGTAATTCTTGCATGTTCTCCGTTTCTTTTTATTACTTTGGCCAAGCGTTAGATTGCAACTCCAAGAGGAGCCCCACCTGGTGCCCAGGCGGCCAAGGGGCACGGTCTAGGGTGGGGCCGCGCTGGGCGGCCGCCTGGACTCTTGGTGCCCCCCTGGCTGCCCCCCTTCGCCTATATTTACCTCTTGTCCCTAAAACCTCGAGGACAGAACCCTTTTTCGCGATCTCGCCTCTGTTTGGCCGCCGCCTCGCTTCCAAGATTGGGAGCACCAGAAGACCTCTTCCCGGCACCCTACCGGAGGGAGGATTGACCTCCAGGAACTTCTCCACCACCATGGACGCTCCCCGGATGAGCCGTGAGTAGTCCACCTTGGACCATGGGTCCATGATCAGTAGCTATGTGATGTCCTCTCCCCTCTTTGTTCTTCATGGATTAGACCTGGTGAGCTACCCTACATGATCAAGGCACATATGTAATTCTTTCGGCTATTGCTATGTTGAGTTTGCTGGAATATGATGGATTGTGAGATTATGTTCAGATTGTGATGAGTAATATTTGGTTCTTCTCCTTTTCTATTTATGTTCTTGAGTAATTCTTGCATGTTCTCCGTTTCTTTTTATTACTTTGGACAAGTGTTAGATTGCAACTCCAGGAGGGAGCGTTATGCATGATTGTGGGTTCATGCCCCCTGATGACTAGCTTGAGTCACAGAAACATGAGTCTAGGGGATGTGATGTTGCCACAAAGGGGAAAACAACGGTTCTTGTAACCGCGGTTGCAAGGATTGTTTACTTTACGCAAAGTTCTTCTAATGCAGTTGTCTGTTGCTTTGGGTTTACACTTTGGGTGGCGCTCGCAACTTAATACCAGCGAGATGTTCTGGATAGATATCTAAAGGTGGATGATTAGTGAGTAGATGCAAATGGATTTCGGTCTACTTGTTTTGGCATACTGGCCATGCTTTTGAGCCTCTTCCTTCCTTTTGTAGCATAGTTAGCATTGCGGTGCATTTTTAATCCTGTCAATTGCCCAACTGTAATTTGTTCACCTTGCATAGCAGTTTATCGTCTTTTGGGAGAGAGATATCACTAGTGAACATCATGGGACCCCGGTCCATATTTCCATCACTGTTTACACACTCAATTTACTTGCTGTTTTACTTTCTAGTTGCAGTTATCATTATCATTTTCTGTTGTGTTTGATCCTTTGTAAATGGCAAGGCTGGAGAGATTGACAACCTCTCTGTACTCGTTGGGAGCAAAGTTATTTGTATTTGTGTGCAGGTCCAGGTAAAGTAAGCAATCCCGAGGTTGTGAACGGCGCCATTCTTCACTTTACCACCTACTTGTCGTCGTTGGAGTCCTACTGGTCGATCTCAACCTTGGTATCTTAGCCAAGAGAAATTTGCTGATGTGCTACATCTCAACCTTCCACTTGGGGTAGCCAACGAGGAGCACTACTTCAGTGCCGTGCCATCAGTGTTAACTCTGACCCTCGTGCCGCTAAGCATTCCATGAAAAACAAGTTTATTCCTGATCCTAAATTTGCTTTATTTCCTATTTGCATTGAAGATGCTGATTTCAACTTCTCTGTTGATCTTTCACTTATATCTACAGTTGAAGCTGACCCGTTTTATGGCAGAGAAAATGATGATGCTATAGCACACCTTACTAAACTCACTGAGTTTGGTGGCTTATTCGCTACAAAGGACAAGAAGAGAAATTATTATGTTACTAAGCTGCTTCCTTTCTCTTTGAACGAGGGTGCTAAAGCATGGTATGATGCACTACCATGTGGTTCTATTAAAAGTCCTCAAGAATTAGCTCAATATTTTGTTGCTAAATATTTTCCTGCTCATATGCAACATGCTTCTTTACAAAGAATTTATAATTTTAAACAGTTGCAGGATGAGCACCTCCCTAAAGCTTGGGGGAGCTATTGGACTTTACTCAAGGCTAGACTGGGACATGGAGTCCCTAAGAATGAACTACTTGATATATTTTATGCTGCTCTAACCGATGAATTTAGAACCTAGCTACATAGTTGTGCTGGTTGTGTTTTCAGGGAAAGAACACCAGATGATTTTGAAGCATTGATGGGCAAGATAGCCAAAAACCATGATGATTGGTCCGTCCCTGAATCACCTCCACCACTAAAGAAGAGGGGAATGCTCATCTTGAACCCCGAAGATATGCAAGAAGCTAAGAATTCTATCAAAGGGAGATGTATTAAGGCTGAAGATGTGAAGAATCTAGCTCCTATCGAAAAACTTTGTGAGCCTACCACTCACCCTCCTATGGTAGAGGTACGCTCTCTGTTAGATTTCAATGCAAGTGACATCCCCTATGGCAAGCCTCCTGGTCAATGCTTAGATGAGCTTGATAATTTTATTATGAAGCAAAATCACTTTAATGAGAGGATTCAAAGTCATTTGCATGATAATTCCCTTGCTATAAAAAGCCTGCTCGATGTTTTAGGTAGAACTATTTTAAAGGTCTTGTTAAACATTTTCATATGGTTCAAACTCACCTTGAACAAATTTCTAATGTGCAAAAATATTTTCTTGCTAACAATGCCAAACAAGATGATATGCAGGCTTATGGTATTAAGACCCGAGGTGGCACACACACCCAAGACCTTATTTATACAGAGGGGCATCCCAAGAGAATCGAGCAAGATTCTCAATTGCAGGAAGAAGATATTGTGAGCTCCCCTAAGAAGAAGAAGAAGAAAAAGAAACACAAGGAAGTTGGCAATTCAAATGATCCAATAATTGATGAAGAACCCATTGTTGATCCCAATAGTATATCTCCTTCTGATGCTGAAACTGAAGATGATGCTGAAACTGATAAAGATAATGATAAGAATGATCCTCCTGAAGTACGATAGGAAGAAGCACCCGATAAACGCAAGAGATATACTAGAGATGACTTCATTGCAAGGAAGCATGAGAAGGAACGAGAACCATGGGTACAAAAACCAATGCCCTTCCCAGGTAAGTCTCTCAAAACTAAAGAAGAAGAGCACTATAATAAATTTTGTGAATGGATGAAGCCTCTTTTTCTTCAAATTCCTTTGACTGATGCTATTAAGTTGGCTCCGTACTCGAGGTATATGAAAGATATTGTGACTAACAAAAGAAAAGTTCCTAATGAGGTAATATCTACTATGCTTGCTAATTACTCTTTCAGTGGCAAGATTCCCGAGAAGCTTGGTGATCCAGGTATACCCACCATTCCTTGCTCCATAAAGAATAATTATGTTAGAACTGCTTCATGTGATCTTGGAGAAGGAGTGAGTGTTATGCCTTTCTCTCTTTACAAAAGGCTTTGTCTAGATAAACTAATCCCCACAGACATCTCTCTCCAAATGGCTGACAAGTCAACAACCGTTCCTATTGGTATTTGTGGGGATTTTCATGTTGAAGTTGCTAATTGCTTGATCCTTACTGATTTTGTTGTGCTTGACATGCCCGAGGATGGGATCATGTCCATTATTCTTGGTATACCTTTTCTTAACACCGCAGGTGATATTATTTATTACAATAAATGAAAGGTCACTTTCAATGTGAATGATAAGGAACACACGGTATATTTTCCGAAGAAGATCGATAAAAGGCATGACCTTAACTCTATTGAGAATACTGAGACCGAGAAGATTGGTGATTAGGATTGTCCTCTACATGTGCACTACAAATACAAAACAATTATGGTGGGGAAAATGTCCATTAAAATAAAGGTACCATGAATGCTTTACAAGAAGTGAAACTTTTTGCTCGATATATCACTTGTTGGGTAGTAAGACTTGATCAACCATGCTAACAAGCAAGTTTTGTATGAGTGAAAAGGGGAGCTTGGTATATTTTAATTTCCTTTAGCTTTCATCCTTCTTGCTGTACCAAAGTTTATGTTTTGAAACTTCGTATGTTAACCATTGTTTCGAGCCTTCCGGAAGTTTTTGCAGCTTTCGCTACCTCGGTAATTTTTGAAAAATGAAGTTCTTAGAAAAATTCCAGAAAAAATATATTAAAAAAATCATCAAAAAAAGAGGCACAGGGGCACCTGGGGATGACCAGGGGGCACCCCTGGTCCAGGCGTCCAGGTGGCGCGGCCTAGCCCCTGGCCGCGCCACCAGAGCGCCTGGGCCCACTAGGGCCCCTTTTTAGGTATTCGTTCCTTCCTTCTCTCTCTCTCTCACTCCAAAAATCCTGAGTTTGTTCTTGAAGCTCGAGTTCTTGGTGCTCTTGGCTGCATATTTCGATCTCTCTCTACATCCCACTATTTGCATTAAGATTTTGAGCATTTGCTCCTTGGTATGTGACTCCTCCACCCCTCCAATAAAAAATTGTTTTGGTAATCTCATTTTTGAGTATTTAGGAGTTCTTGGTGTTGTTCATATGAACTTGCATGCATGTTTAGAAATTTATTTTTGAAGTTTTGATGCAAGTTTATGCCTTGGGGAAGTGAGTAGAGTAGTTTGCCTCAACTCATTTTGCTTAAATCTTTGTTTTTGTAACTTGCCAAAAAATTCAGAAATGAGTTTGTTTGGAAAAGCTAAGGAATGGCTTGGGAAGAAGAATCCCGGGCCCACTGATAGAGTAACTAGAGCTGCATCTTCATTCTCTACTACGAGGATGAGTTATAGTGATGATATCGTGCCACCGGAGTTGCTTCACGAGAAGAACACGACGCGTGCCATGACATATCCGTGTTCAGATTTTCTTATGGAGGCATGTATTAAGGATGAGTTTGATAACCTTTGTGCAGCTGCAGGTCTGGCGCGTCTTGTGACACGCCAGGTGCCACAGTATCCAAAACTCACTTATTATTTTGTCAACTGGTTTAGATATAATGATAAAACTTCCATGATTGAATTTAGAATATATGAGGACGTTATTACCATGCCTTTGGCAGAATTTTGTGATGTTATGTGTGTGCAGAATGTTGGGAAGACCCGGATACCTGCTCAGCCCTACGAGCTGAGGGCCCTCTTCGCTTCTCTTTGCAGAAAGGATCCGAAGGACATTCACCGGGGGAAGATTTCCAGCATTTTGTTTCCCCACATCAGGTATTTCTCATATTATATTTCTCAAGGGGTGTTAGATCGTGACAACACGAGCAACATTTTGGGTCTAGATATTGCTATCTTGGCAACCGACCTCTTAGGAGATAACACATATAATATTGGTGCTTTGATTGCTCGCCACCTTGCCTCTAACATCGGCAATGGACCTCACTTTGGTGACATTTATGCCACACTTATCCTTGAGCGACTCGATCACACTGTACGTGTTGATGATGCGCCTTTTCCATTCTTGAGTTTTGACCTTACTGGTATGAAGAGGCATGAGTTTGTTACTAGGACTTCTGAGTTTGGTAACCGTGTTTATGTTATGAGGTTTGGCGATATTATTACTCGCGAGATCCGTCTACCTGCACCACTTTTGTTTGATTATACTAGCAGGAATAGATGGTCTTTCACTGTGGTCGAGCTGGACGAATTTGTGATCCAGCAACAATTCCATAACCCCATGGAGGGGGTTGCTCTCGAGGAAGAGGAGCCGGAGGAGATTCCGCCTCCCTAGGAGGAGCCTGTTGCCCAGTCGGGCGAGGGACCTTCTTCTTTGGGCAGAGAGCCTTCTTCTTAGGAGGACAGCAAGACGTCCGTCTACGCACCCGAGGCCCCGTACGACCCATGGACGTACCAGCACCAGCCCGGAGCCGGAGGGAGCTCCTGGGGTCCACAGTAGCAGAGCCCGACTTAGGCCAAAAGCCTAATCTTAGGGGCTTACGTATTCTTCTCCCCTTTCATTGTATCATCCATGTGTTCTCTTGTATCTTTTCGAAGATTTTGCCCGTTCTTATTTGATCTTTCTTAATTTGCAAAAACAACAAAAAGAACTCTCTTTTATTTTGCTTTCGATTAACCTTTGAAAACCCCCAAAAGATCTCCTTTCTCTCTTTTGTTTTCTTTGTTTGCAGAGTTCGGCTCACTTCCATGGTTGCAATTGCACTTGATTATATCTTTCTAAGTTCAATTGTGCAAGCGACAAAGCAATAATGATGAAGATCGATGGAAGGGATGCAACAAGGAAATCCGGTATGAACTCTTTTTGTTTCTACTTTTGTACATATGCCTGCACTTATGATCTAGAGACCAACTTGTAGCGACATAGTGCTATGTTTACAATGCTTTCGCAGTAGTTCATGCTTTCTTTGTGACTAGTCTCAAATAGCGAGAGTGCATAATGTGTTATTGAAATGATTTACAAGCATTGCATTGTTCATGATTTGGCATATTGAAGTGGTATTTTCCCTTCGGAGAATTTTTGGATTGACTTGGCACATGCTTACACATGTTTTTTTGGATATGTGCCCTAGAGACAAATTAATAAAGATATTTGTCACATATCCGTTTTGTTCATAATACGTTTTATACTGTGCTATAACTGTATTACTTGGAAATAGTAATACAGGTGTAGTATAAAACATGGTCCATAGTTTAACTCGGGTAAACTATCTCATTGGGCAATTGATTGATCAAGCTTTCCTGATCATGGCGACACTTAAGTCCATTGACAATGAGGTCATATCATTAAGGGGAATGATGTGATGGACGTACACCCACCTAAAGTATTGCAATGTGATCGAGTCACATAGTTCAGCGTTGCTATGACTTTGTAACGTATGGCTTAGTCCTTAGACCGTAATGATCATACGTAATTACCATCTATGAGGAGACTTTGATTTGTATCCCACCGCCTGACTGAAATATGCTGGCTATAACGGTGCACTTTGGGTATTCCGAAATAGATGGTTGATGAGTATGTTAATAGATCAGAGCGGGATTTGTCAGTCCTTGTGACAGGACAGGTACTCTGGGCCCACTCGGTGATATTGCATCAACACCTTGCAAGGACGTGACTAGGTCACAAGAGATGCAATGATCATGGACGAGAGAAGTTGTTTGTTGTGAACGAGATGTGAACACGGTATGTAGGATACCGACGATCAAACCTCGGACAAACAAAGTACCGCAGCACAAAGGGATTACGTCGTATCATTAACGGTTTCCAAAAGCGATCGAAGTTCATTCGATGGAAGCGCAGGGGCTGTCAAGGATTGTAACCAGGTCCAACTAACTAGTCATTGGTCAATGAGAAGAGTCTCGACCATGTCTGCTGTTTCCCGGACCGTTAGGGTGTTACACTTAAGGGCAATCGATGCATAGGACAGTTACGGGATCAATCGGTCAAATAGGAGAAATCACCGGAATAGTTCCGGAGGAGGACGGAATGGTTTCCGGACATTTTGAATAGTTCAAAATAAAGTTCAATTGTTTTAATAATGTTTTATTATTTAATTATCTGAATTAAATATTTAAAACATATTAAATAAATTAAAAAATGGGAAAAAGGCTATATGGGCCCATGGGGCCCATTAGGGGAGGAGGGGGTTTCCCCCCTTGGGCTTGGCGCCAAGGGTGGGGCCCATCCCCCCTATGGCCGGCGCACTCCGCCCCCCTTGGGAGTTTAGTCCCACATGGGGGAGGGGAGGAGGATCACACACCCCCTTGGCCTATATAAGGAGGGGTAGGCCCCCCTTTTTCCAACACACCAATATCTCCTTCTTTCTCCTTCTCCTTCCCGGAAGTGGACTCCCCTTGTTTGGAGTCCGCACCTGGATTGGAGTTCTCCACCATAAGGCAGGCCGCCGCTCTGCTGGAGTCGGGATCCGTAGCCGTCTTTCTTCCGCTTCTCGCCTGGTTCGGGGCCCGGGAGGAACATCGATTGTACCGTACGTGTATAATCTCTTCGAGGCACTACACCTGTGGTGCTACTTTGTTGCTGGAGGTTTACCGGGAGTCATCCTCGCCGGTGGTGGTCTTCTACACGACAGGGAGGTCGTAGTTCCGAGTCTACGCCAACCACGTTCGCAAGAACGTTTCCCTCTTTCGGTCTTCAAAGGTATGAACACCGATTCCCTCCGTTACTTGACATCGCCATAGCATAGATCTTGGGTTAGGGTACCGTAGGTATGAAAATTTTGTGTTTTCTGCCCCGTATCCCAACAGTGGTATCATGAGCTAGCTATGCATAGATGTATTGTACGGGTAGAACACATCTAGGATGTGGGCATCGAATCTTCATTCGTTACCCTCCCACGTGTACTCATTTAGCGTTGCGGCAATGTTGGATGAAGCGGCCCCCGACCGACCTTACGCGTTTACGCGAGACTGGTTCCACGCTTGACATATGGCTTGTACCATATAAAGTGGCTGGGGGGGTGTCTGTCTCTCTGCATTACCGATGCGAAGATGTTTGCAACGGAGGGCCCCGACAGGGGTGTAATAGAGACGGATGGGAGACGGTGTTGTGACATGTTTTTCGCAGGATAGAAACGGTTCTCTCTCTCGAAACCCCTAGCAGCCACGTAAAACTTGCACAAGCTAAAGTAGAAAGGCGTTTAACTTTGCTTTGCATGAAGGGGGATCATAGGTTGTATGATTTACAGTTTTACTTCCTGTTTTATGCTAGTATGCTAGATATATCGACGGTAGCACGAAACAGGACCATCTCTCACAATACCAACATTGTTTTCTCCCTTGGTGGGCACCGCCTGGAAGGTTCTCACATATGGCTTGATGCTCCGTACATACCGGAGTTGTTCTACATATTAAACGGAGTTCGCATGAGGTTGGGTTCGGCAAGCCTGGCATATGCAGATATGGCCTTGCTGAACAGCTAACATCAAGGTTTGATTGGCAGGCTTGACGTATGTAGATGCGGGCCTGGAACACAGGAGACCGAAAGGTCGAGCACGAGTCACATGCCTGATGTGATTGGCTTAGAGGCCTACTTGGTTCGCATACTGATGGCCGTGACGATCGGGGGAGGTATGGGGGCTGGGATTGTGTAATCACTTAGTTAAATTGAGAGGTGTTTATCTAAGTGGGAGCTTTCTAGAATTTTTGAGATTAAATTGAAACTCCACATTATGAACAAAAGTCTAAATATGTATCCTTGTGAATCAACCTTATAGATGGCAGCACCTCGCCCCTCATTCAACTTAGGATCATTCCTAGAGAAAGATAAGCTAAAAACAGATGGGACAAACTTCACCAATTGGTTCCGCACCCTGAGGATTCTCCTCGTTCCCCTCAAGATGGCATACGTACTAGAGGACGCGTTAGGTGACGCACCAGTAGATGATGCCAGTCAAGACGAGAAGAATGTCTATCCCTCCAGGACTGATGATTACAACCTTTTCCAGAGTGGCATGCTCTACTCCATGGAGGCTGAGCTGCAGAAACGCTTTGAGAGGATGGGTGCATATGAGATTATCACCGACCTCAAGGCGGTCTTCGCACCTCAAGCCAGGGCTGAACGGTACGAGGCTTCTGAAGCCTTCTTCTCAGCAAAGATGGACGAGAACGGCAGCGTGAGTGAGCACGTAGTCAAAATGTCTGGCTACGTTCAGCGCTTGAATGCTCTGGAATGCCAGATTCCAGATGAACTTGCTGTTGATAGGGTGTTTCAGTCGCTTCCCCCTAGCTACAAAGGTTTTGTGCTGAACTACAACATGTAGGGGATGACCAAAACCCCTTCTGAGTTGTTCGCCATGCTGAAGAGCGCCGTGGTTGAGATTAAGAAGGAGCACGCCGTCTTCATGGTCAACAACACCACTGACTTCAAGAAGTCAAGCAGGCGGGAGAAGGCCAAGAGAGGTGGCCCCAAGAGGGATGGCGAGCCAGTTGCCGCTCCTCCCAAGGCACCCAAGACTAAACCCGGAGTGGAGTGCTTCTACTGCAAGGGTGAAGGTCACTGGAAACGCAACTGTCCCAAGTACCTAAAGGACAAAAAGGCTGGCAAGGTCGCCAAGAGAGACGAAGGTATATTTGATATACATATTGTTGATCTTCTCTTGACAAGCGCCGGGAACACATCCTGGATATTTGATACAGGATCTGTCGCTCATATTTCTAATTCCATTCAGGGACTAAGGAATAGGAGACGCTTGCTCAAAGATGAAGTGACGATGCGCGTGGGGAATGGCTGTCAAATTGAGGTCTTGGCGGTCGACACGAAGCATCTTAGTCTCCCTTCGGGATTGGTTTTAGTTCTGAATAATTGCTACTATGTACCCGCGTTGAGTGTGAACATCGTTAGTGGCTCTTGCTTGAAGCGAGACCACTATTCTTTTAAGTCTGATACAATTGGTTGTTCGATTTATAAGGATGAAATGTTTTATGTTCACGCACCGGATTTGCATGGTTTATTCGTACTTGATCTCGATGGTGACGTGTTTCACATTAACAATATTGAGGCCAAAATATTGAAGAATGATGAAGATCACATGATGATGTGGCATTGCCGACTTGGTCATATTGGTATAAAACGCATGGAGAAGCTCCATAAGGATGGACTTCTTGAGTCATTGGATTTTGGATCCCTTGATACATGTGAACAATGCCTCATGGGCAAAATGACAAGGACTCCATTCAATGGCGTAATGGAGCGTGCGGATGTCTTATTGGGGATCATACACTCGAATGTATGTGGACCCATGAACGTCCCCACTCGCAATGGTCTTCGTTACTTCGTGACCTTTACGGATGACTTGAGTAGATATGGGTATATTTACTTGATGAAGCACAAGTCTGAAACCTTTGAAAAGTTCAAGGAATTTTAGAATGAGGTCGAAAATCAACTCGGAAGAAAAATCAAGCATCTTCGATCGGATCGAGGTGGCGAGTATTTGAGTCACGAGTTTGGCAATCATCTGAAGTCTTGTGGCATAGTACCACAGCTTACGCCGGTAGGCACACCTCAGAGAAACGGTGTGGCTGAGTGACGTAATCGAACCCTATTGGATAGTGTACGATCGATGATGTCTCATACTGATTTGCCTGTGTCATTCTGGGGGTATGCATTAGAAACTTCCATTCATATTCTTAATAGGGCACCATCCAACTCCGTAAAGACAACACCATTTGAAGAATGGCATGGCACAAAACCTAAGTTGTCTCACCTGAAGATTTGGGGTTGTGAGGCTTATGTAAGGAAACTATAGCCTGACAAACTTGAATCCAAGGCGGATAAGTGCATCTTTGTGGGCTATCCCAAGGAAACTTGTGGATACACCTTCTACAACAAGTCTGATAGAAAAATGTTTGTTGCCAAGACGGGACACTTTCTTGAGAAGGAGTTTCTCGCGAAAGAGTTGAGTGGGAGGAAAATAGACCTCGATGAAGTGACTGACCAATCACTCCAATTGGAAGAAACGACTACGGAAATTGTTCTGGAACCATCTTCCACAGTGGGAGCTGAAGAGAATGGCCAGAACGACATTCATAACGATCATGACATTAATGATGATCATGATGAGAATGAAGAGGAACCTTTTATGCCCCGTAGGTCATCAAGAGTCCGTCAACCTACTGAGTTTTACGGACAGCTTGTGAATGCAATCTCGGCTGATGAGTCGGATGAACCTACAAGTTACAAAGAAGAAATGGAGGGACCCGAGTCCGAGAAATGGCTTGAAGCAATGAAATCCGAAATAGACTCCATGTACACCAACAAAGTATGGACTTTGGTGGATATTCCCGAGGACCGCAAGGCCGTCGAGAATAAATGGATTTTCAAGAAAAAGACTGACGCAGACGGAAACGTATCTGTCTACAAAGCTCCACTTGTCGCGAAGGGTTTCCGACAAATTCAAGGAGTTGACTACGAGGAGAAGTTCTCTCCTGTAGCGATGATAAATTCTATTCGGATCCTACTAGCAATAGCTGCATATCATGATTACGAGATATGGCAATTGGATGTGAAAACTTCATTCCTAAATGGCAACATTGAGGAAGAGTTGTATATGATGCAACCAGAGGGGTTTGTCGATCCAATGAACGCTGGTAAGGTTTGCAAGCTTCAACGGTCCATCTATGGGTTGAAGCAAGCATCTCAGAGCTGGAATCTTCGATTTGATGAGGTCATTAAAGCTTTTGGATTTGTCCAAAACGTCGAAGAGTTCTGCGTCTATAAGAAACTGAGTGGGAGCTCTGTAGCATTCCTTGTGTTATATGTAGATGACATATTACTAATAGGGAACGATAAGAAATTCTTAGAGGAAGTGAAGGAATATCTGAATGGACAATTTTCCATGAAGGACCTAGGTGAAGCTGCGTACATATTGGGGATTAAGATCTATAGAGATAGACCTAATCGACGGTTGGCCTTGAGTCAGAACACTTATATTGACAAGATATTGAAAAGGTTCAAAATGGATGACTCCAAGAGAGGTCTCTTGCCAGTTATAAAAGGTGTCAAATTAAGCGTGACTCAATGCCCAACCACAGCAAAAGAGAAGGAGGAGATGTCCTCAAAGCCCTATGCCTTAGCCATAGGTTCTCTCATGTATGCTATGTTATGTACCAGACCGGATTTAGCGCTGGCCATTAGTATGACTAATCGCTACCAGAGTAACCCGGGAATGGCTCACTGGACAACAGTAAAGAACATCCTTAAGTACTTAAGAAGAACCAAGGATCTCTTTCTCGTTTATGGAGGAGTTGATGAGGAGCTCACCGTAAAAGGTTACGTTGACGCAAGCCTCGGCTCAGATCTAGATGACTCGAAATCCGAGACGGGATATGTTTTCATGTTGAACGGTGGCGCAATTAGCTGGAGGAGCGGCAAAAATTCAATCGTCGCTCAATCTACAATGGAGTCGGAGTATATTGCCGCTTGCGAAGCGTCAAATGAGGCGCTATGGCTGAAGAAGTTCGTGATCGAGCTTGGCGTCTTTCCCAGTTGCACTTACCCCGTGGGAATCTTCTGCGACAACACGGGTGCCATTGCTAACGCGAAGGAGCCAAGAACTCACTCTACAGCCAAGCACATCCTCCGAAAGTTCCATGTGACGCGAGACTACATCAGGGATGGACACACTAGGATTCACAAGATACATACGGATCTGAACACAGCAGACCCGATGACTAAACCTCTTCCACAGGGCAAGTTTGAAGAACACCGAGAGACCAGTGGTGTTAGATACATACCTGATGTAAACTAGTGTAATTTGTACTCTAGTGCAAGTGGGAGACTGTTGGATATGTGCCCTAGAGACAAATTAATAAAGATATTTGTCACATATCCGTTTTGTTCATAATACGTTTTATACTGTGCTATAACTGTATTACTTGGAAATACTAATACAGGTGTAGTATAAAACATGGTCCGTAGTTTAACTCGGGTAAACTATCTCATTGGGCAATTGATTGATCAAGCTTTCCTGATCATGGCGACACTTAAGTCCATTGACAATGAGGTCATATCATTAAGGGGAATGATGTGATGGACGTACACCCACCTAAAGTATTGCAATGTGATCGAGTCACATAGTTCAGCGTTGCTATGACTTTGTAACGTCTGGTTTAGTCCTTAGACCGTAATGATCATACGTAATTACCATCTATGAGGAGACTTTGATTTGTATCCCACCGCCTGACTAAAATATGCTGGCTATAACGGTGCACTTTGGGTATTCCGAAATAGATGGTTGATGAGTATGTTAATAGATCAGAGCGGGATTTGTCAGTCCTTGTGACAGGACAGGTACTCTGGGCCCACTCGGTGATATTGCATCAACACCTTGCAAGGACGTGACTAGGTCACAAGAGATGCAATGATCATGGACAAGAGAAGTTGTTTGTTGTGAACGAGATGTGAACACGGTATGTAGGATACCGACGATCAAACCTCGGACAAACAAAGTACCGCAACTCAAAGGGATTACGTCGTATCGTTAACGGTTTCCAAAAGCGATCGAAGTTCATTCGATGGAAGCGCAGGGGCTGTCAAGGATTGTAACCAGGTCCAACTGACTAGTCATTGGTCAATGAGAAGAGTCTCGACCATGTCTGCTGTTTCCCGGACCGTTAGGGTGTTACACTTAAGGGCAATCGATGCATAGGACAGTTACGGGATCAATCGGTGAAATAGGAGAAATCACCGGAATAGTTCCGGAGGAGGACGGAATGGTTTCCGGACATTTTGAATAGTTCAAAATAAAGTTTAATTGTTTTAATAATGTTTTATTATTTAATTATCTGAATTAAATATTTAAAACATATTAAATAAATTAAAAAATGGGAAAAAGGCTATATGGGCCCATGGGACCTATTAGGGGAGGAGGGGGTTTCCCCCCTTGGGCTTGGCGCCAAGGGTGGGCCCCATCCCCCCTATGGCCGGCGCACTCCCCCCCCTTGGGAGTTTAGTCCCACATGGGGGAGGGGAGGAGGATCACACACCCCCTTGGCCTATATAAGGAGGGGTAGGCCCCCCTTTTTCCAACACACCAATATCTCCTTCTTTCTCCTTCTCCTTCCCGGAAGTGGACTCCCCTTGTTTGGAGTCCGCACCTGGATTGGAGTTCTCCACCATAAGGCAGGCCGTCGCTCTGCTGGAGTCGGGATCCGTAGCCGTCTTTCTTCCGCTTCTCGCCTGGTTCGGGGCCCGGGAGGAACATCGATTGTACCGTACGTGTATAATCTCTTCGAGGCACTACACCTGTGGTGCTACTTCGTTGCTGGAGGTTTACCGGGAGTCATCCTCGCCGGTGGTGGTCTTCTACACGACAGGGAGGTCGTAGTTCCGAGTCTACGCCAACCACGTTCGCAAGAACGTTTCCCTCTTTCGGTCTTCAAAGGTATGAACACCGATTCCCTCCGTTACTTTACATCGCCATAGCATAGATCTTGGGTTCGGGTACCGTAGGTATGAAAATTTTGTGTTTTCTGCCCCGTATCTCAACATGTTTATGACTGAAAGTCTATCAAGCCTTGATGATATTTTTATTTCAGTATAGTTATATCACTTTCATGCCCAATTCAATGTTGCTTTGTCACTCTGCATGATTATGACCGTTATTGCTGTCTAGTTGGCCGCTTCCCCGTCTTTTGCTAGCCTTCGCCTGTACTAAGCGGAATTCTGCTTGTGCATCCAAAATCCCTAAAACCAGTTATGCCATATGAGTCCACCATACCTTCCTATTTATGGTATTTACCGGCCATCCTAACGAAGACTTTCTTGTACCATCTCAAAATTATTCAAATGCACTTCTCTTTTTGTATCCGTACAGGCTCATGGAGCGTTAGGGGAAATCATTATCTTCCATGCTAAAAATGTTTTGCTCCTTGATACATCTCAAATGTAACTACTTTTCCAAACACTTTTGCTATTGTTTTCCCCTCATTCTTGCATGATTTGAACTAAAGTAACCCGGATTGACGCTGTTTTCAGCAGAGCTGCCGGTATTGCTTTATTGTGTGCAGGAAAATGAATTTTTAGGTACCTCAGAAAATTCCAGGAAAATTCATAAAAATACAACGCACCCGAAGCTTCCACGGACCAGAAGTGGGGCCAGAGGGGGGCCACAGGGGCTCCAGGCGCCCTGCTGGCGCGGCCCCACCCCTGGCCGCGCCGGCTGGCCACCTGGGGGCCTCCCCCTACTCTGGTGCCCTAGCGACGCCCCTATTTATTCCCGTGACGGGAAAACCCCGAAACAGAAGTCACTTTTCCAGTTTCCGACGCGAAGCCGCCGCCACTCTCTGTTCTTCCTCGGGAGGGCTAAACTGGAGGCTGATTTGGCCTTCGGAGAGGGGAGATCGTCGCCATCATCATCACCATCACCAATCCATCCTCCCTCCATGACTTCTCTTCACATGTGTGAGTAATTCCCTGCTGTAGGCAAAGGGGATGGTAGGGATTGGATGAGTTTGATCATGTAATAGTTCGTCAGATTGTTGGGGGCATGTTGCCTATCATCTACTATGGTGTTTATCATCTTTGCTACAACTTGTTGCTCCTAATGCTTGTCACTTTGGGCCCGAGTGCCATGTTTCCATATCTGAACCACTTGTGTTTTCATGAGTATATTTCTTGGTCCTATCTATGAGTTGTATGCACCTATTATGGTCCGGAACCGGCGATCCCAAAGGTGACAGCTTGGGACACCAAAGGGGATGGTCCATAATTTGAGGATTTCTTGTATCCATTGAGTTTATTTCTTTGTTCCTGTGCTCTTTGAAAGGAGCACCTTAATCTCCATAAGTTCCCTTTGGCCGCGTTCGTAGCGGGATGTTAGGACAACAAATGTTGTGCAAGTTCTTATTGCAAGCACGCACAACTACCTACGGCATACATGCCTAATGTTTGATATTTTCCTAGATGATCATTGCTTTTCTGTGTGCCTTGCCCCGTGTTAGAATCTATTACATGTTCACTCTTATCCAAGCAGCACCCAACCATCCATCTCCCTAGCCTACGGTGTTTTAATCCTGCTGGTTACTACTAGTAATTTACTTTCATTGTCTTACTTTCGTTGTTATCACTATCACTATCATACCACAGTTGCTATTAATATTTTGTTGCAAGCAAGTATATTTCAGGTGCGGTTGAATTGACAACTCAACTGTCAAAGCTTATAAATACTCTTTGGCTCCCCTTGTGTCGAATCAATAAATTGGGTTAACTTACCCACAAAAACGCTACACGCGATCCCCTACAGTTGAGGGTCATCACTCCTTGACAAAGTTTAATCTAGTCAAATTTATGAGGCCGAGGCTGGTCCGCAGAATGCCCAGTTCTCACTCATTTCACATTAAAAAAACTTATAATTTCCCTCCATACTTGATAACGGAATGAAATGGAACCTATGTTGGCCACCGACTGCTAATGATTGGTGGAAGGAGATACAATCTCCCCTTCCATACTTGAAGCAGGATTAAGGGCACCACACAATCATTGTTGGCCATGTACCATTTATGATTGATGGAAAGGGAACACAAGTGTAGGCTTACTACAAAATCATGGGAACCACCATTAATATGGTTGGTATGGAAGATATTAAAAACCTTTACCGTTCACCCTTGACTGAAAAGTCACACTCCCAAAAGCATTTTATCTCCATTTCCAAAACCGCGAGCTCTGGTACTTGTTTAGTCTTTTCTTCTAGCCACGGGTTTTCAACCTTGCCATCAAAAGCCACGGTTCGAGAGTCTCCGCTTCTTTCTTCAAAGCACCAACTATTGAGAGCATAATTGTCATTCTGATTGTAATGTGCATTGTCCCAAAGTACCACATTTTCTTCTGCATGATTGTGATATTACTCATTCTGAAATATTTATTTCTAGTCTCCTCTAAAACTCCGAAGGAGCTTCTGCATTTATGTTTTGCTTCACTCATGGAGGCTAGCGAGATACCACTCTAGTATGTTCAGGTCATGTGCATTGTGATCCTGTTTTGATTTTCAGTAGCATATTATTCATTCTTGGTTGTTTGAAACTTTTCACTTGAATGAAGGATTGCTTCGTGCATTGTCTTTGTAGCATTGTTCCAACACTTGCCAGTCTTGTTCGTAGTACATGCTTATATACTTCTAATGAAGCAAAATAAGTTTGTCAAAGTTTTCTTTGTCGCGTCCAGTTTGTTTAACTAAATTGCTTGAGGACAAGAAATATGCTAAGCTTGGGGGAGTTGATATGTCTCAAACATATCGAATTTTCCAAACACTTTTGCTATTGTTTTGGCCTCATTCTTGCACGATTTGGATGAAACTAACCCAGACTGACGCTGTTTTTAGCAGAGTTTCCTGTATGATTTTCTTGTGTGCATTAATATGGATTTTTAGGCGTCCCGGAAAATTCCAATAAAAATAGAGAAAATCCACGCACCGGGAGGAACCATATGTCAAAAGAGGGGCTAGAGGGGGGGGCTGCCCCTGGCCCAGGCATCCAGGCGGCGCGGCCAGGCCCCCAGCCGCGCCAGGAGGGCGCCTGGGTGGGTCCCACCCCCTGTGGTGCCCTACCTCGACTCCTATTTTTACCCGAGACAGAGAAACCCCAGAACAGAAGTCGTTTTTTTCCAATTCTCGTCATGGAGCCGCCGCCACCCTCTGTTCTTATCTGGGAGAGCTAATCTGGAGGCTTCCTTGGCCTCTGGTGAGGGTAAATCGTTGCCATCATCATCACCATCGCTACTCCATCACCCTTCCATGACTGCCCCTTCATGTGTGAGTAATTCCCTGTTGTAGGCAAAGGGGATGGTAGGGATTGGATGAGTTAGATCATGTAATAGTTCATCAGATTGTTGGGGGCATGTTGCCTATCATCTACTATGGTGTTTATCACCTTTGCTACTACTTGTTGTTCTTCATGCTTGTCACTTTGGGCCCGAGTGCCATGATTTCAGATCTGAACCCTATGTGTTTTCATGAATATATTTGTGTTCTTGATCCTATCCATGAGTTGTATGTACCTATTATAGTCCAGAACTGGCGATCCCAATGGTGACAGCTTGGGACACCAAAGGGGATGGACTATAATTTGAGGATTCCATGTATCCATTGATTGTTAATGCTTTGTTCCGGTGCTCTTTGACATGAGCACCTTAATCTCCATAAGTTCCTTTTGGCCCCATTTGTAGCGGGATGGTAGGACAAAATATGTTGTGCAAGTTCTTATTGCAAGCACGTACAACTACCTTGGGATACATGCCTAATGTTTGATATTTTCCTAGATGATCGTTACTTTTCTGCGTGCCTTGCTCCAAGTTAATTACATGTTATCTCTCATCCATGGAGTGCCCAACTATCAATTCCCCTATCCTACAACGTTTTAATTCTGCTAGTTACAAGTTACTTTACTTTCGCTGTTTTACTTTCGTTGCTTTGCCACCGGTACTTCCGTTACCGCCAGCACTTCCATATCACCGTTACTACTAATATTTCGTTGCCAAGCAACTATCTTTCAGGTGCGGTTGAATTGACAACTCAAATGTTAAAGCTTATAAATATTCTTTGCCTCCCCTTTTGTGGAATTAATAAATTGGGTTATCTTACCCGCGAAGACTGTTGCGATCCCCTACACTTGTGGGTCATCAATGATCAAGGTTTTCTGATCATGAGAACATAATAGTCTGTTGACAATGAGGTCATATCGTGAATTATATGATGGACATATACCCACCTAAAGTGTTGCAATGTGATCTAGTCACATAGTTCAACATTGCGATATCTTAATAACGTAGTGACCCGATCGTTAGACTGTAATGATCATGCGTAATCACTATCTGCAGAGGATGCTTTGAGTGTATCTACCGTTACACCATAATAGGGTAACCATAAAGGTGCATCTTGGGTACTCCGAAGTACATACGTTGAGGAGTGTGGATCGATCATAACGGGATTTTTCCATCCGAGTGGCGGATAGGTACTCTGGGCCCACTCGGTGATATTGCATCATAAAGTTTGTGCAAACATGTGACTAGGTCACGGGGTTGCAATATCACGGAGACGAGTAAATATGTTTGTCGGTAACGTGGATGAACTAGGTATTGGATACCGACGATCAAACCTCGGAAAAACAAAGTACCGTGTGACAAAGGGATCAGGACTCAACGTTAACGGTTCAACGATGAAGTTAATTCGATGGAAGCACAGGGGTCATCAAGGATTGTAAACAGATCCCACATGATGGTCATTGGTCAGAGAGTGTCTCGATCATGTCTGTTGTTGTCCCGAACCGTATGGTGTCACGCTTAAGGGTATTCGACGCAATAAGGATAGATTCGAGATCATTGTCGGTGAAATAAGAGAGAACACCGAAATTGTTCCGGTGAAGGCCAGAAAAGGTTCTGGAGATTTTTGAATTGTTCAAAATATTGTTTAAATACGTTTTAGTATTTAATTACAGAATTAAATATTGAAAATGTGATTTAAATAATTAAAAAGGCACGTGGGCCTTATAGGGCCCATTAGGGAGGAGGGAGCCTTCCCCCTTGGGCCATGCTCCATGGAGGGGCCCACCCCCCCTCATGGCCGGCGCACCTCACCCCTTGGTGGGATTAGTCCCACCTCGGGGAGGGAGAGAGGTTGGCTCCCCTCCTTAGCCTATATAAGGAGGGGAGGGGTGCTCCTCTCTCTCTCTCTCTCTCTCTCTCTCTCTCTCTCTTTCTCCTTCCTTTGAGCGGACTCCCCTTATTTGGAGTCTGCATTAGGTTGGGGATTTCTCCACCATACGCACGCCGTCGTGTTGCTGGAATCGGGATCCGAATCCATCTTCTTTTCGCTGCTCGCCTGGTTCGGAGCCCGGAGGGAACGTCGGGTACATCGTATGCGTGTAATCCCGCGAGGTGCTGCATGTGCAATTGATACGTCCCAAACATATCTATAATTTCTGCTTGCTCCATGCATGTTTTGTGTGACTTTTCCATGTTTTGCTTGAACTTTCATACACTTTTGAGCATATTTGGACTAACCTACTAACCCAGTGCACCCAGTTGCCAGTTGCTGTTTTCTGCTGTTTTGTATTTCAGGTTTTCCGGCCATTAAAAGTGCTCCAAAAAATCCAAAAAAATAAGATAAAAAATCAGCATCACGGAAGCTTCCGGAAACACCAAAGGAGCGAGGGGGGCCACCACCAGGAGGCCAGGAGGGTCCCTGGCGCGGCCCCACCCTAGGCCGCACCAGGAGGCCTCCTGGCTGCCTGGTGGGTCCCCTCGACGCCCCCGTTCGCCTATATTTACCCCTCGGGGTGGAAACCCCTAGGACAGACTCCTTTTTCGCGATCTCGCCTCTGTTCCGCCGCCGCCGCCGTTTCTAGATCGGGGCTTCGTGGAGAAGCTGCTCCGGCACCCTGCCGGGAGAAGCTACCCCCTCCGGGAGACCCTCCATAGCCATGTACGCCTCCCGTATGTACCGTGAGTAGTTTCCCTTGGACCATGGGTCCGTGACCAGTAGCTATGTGATCTATCTCTCCCCCTTTTGTGCTTCCACTTTCGAGTCCTCGTGAGCTTCCTCACATGATCGAGACATCTATGTAATTTCTGCTGTTGCTATGCTGCGTTTGTTGGGATCTGATGGATTATGAGACTATGTTCAGATTGTGATGAGTAATATATTTGGTTCTTCTCTTTTATATTTGGTTCTTGAGTAAATTCTTGCATGTTCTCCGTTGCGGTATTTTCTTTGGCCAAGTATTTTATTTGCAACTCCAAGAGAGAGCGTTATGCTCGATTGTGGGTTCAGCCCCCTGATGTCTTGCTTGAGTGACAGAAACATGAGACTAGGGGATGTGTTGTTGCCACCAGGGATAAAACAACGATGCTTGTACTTTCGGGTGCAAGGATTGTTTACTTTACGCAAAGTTATTTTAATGCAGTTGTCTGTTGCTTTGAGTTTACACTTTGGGTGGGATTCGCAACTTAATACCAGCGAGATGTTCTGGATAGATATCTCAAGGTGGATGATTCGTAGTAGATGCAGATGGATTTCGGTCTACTTACCTTGGCGTACTGCCCATTGCTTTTGAGCCCTTCCTTTCATTGCAGCATAGTTAGCATTGCGGTGCCTTCATAATCCTGTCAATTGCCCAACTGTGATTTGTTTACCTCGCTAGCACTTTTATTGTCTTTTGGGAGAGAGACATCACTAGTTAAAATCACGTGAACTTGGTCCATCTTCATATAATTGTTTATACCCTCAATTTACTTTCAGTCTTTACTTTCAGTTGCCACTATTATTATCTTTTGCGTTGATCCTTTGTAAACAGCAAGGCCGGAGGAATTGACAACTCCTCTGTACTCGTTGGGAGCAAAGTTATTTGTATCTGTGTGCAGGTCCAGGTGAGGTTAGGAACCTCGGCGCCATTGTTTACTTTACCACCTTCTTGTATCCTTCGGAGTCCAACGGGAGACAAACCTTGGTATCTTTGCCAAGGGAAAACTTGCCGCTGCACTATATCTCACTCTGCAATTGGGGTCATCAACGAGGGCTTGAAGAGTATAACACTCTCTTGCCATCAGCAATACTTTTTTATCGTCGAGACCGTGTCGCGACGTCTTCACCGACAACGTTCCGACGGGGACGTAATCCCGTCATCGGTCTTCAAGGTTAGGGTGGCCTCAGGAGTAATCGTGGATCTTCGCGGCATCAAGGATTGTCGGGTACGACTACATCAACCACGTTCACGCGTGAACGTTTCCCGCTTAACAGACTACATACTAGTAGGTGACCAATTCCTTCCGTTACTTACATCAACATAGCATAAGTCTTGGGTTTGCGCATCGCATAGGTTGAAAATTTATTGTTTTCTGCCCCGAGACCCAACATATTCATAGATTTTGAGATGATGAGGAAGAGACTTGTGTACATCCAAAATTTTTGGTGAAAATGCTTCTGCAGATAAGTTGCATTGGGTCGAGCTGATCTATCATAAGCTCTATGTCTCGATTGTCTTAAATCCTCGTTGTAAATCTAAGGGCCATTTAAAACTCTTCATCGTCATCTTCCTCCTCCGACAAAGAGTCATCGAATATCATATTCCTCAACCTCTTCATCTTCACTAAACTTGACTAGGTTCAATTCGATTTCCACCAGAAAAAAAGAGATGAAACACACAAACATACCAACCTAAGCAATCAATCGAACACTAAAAGGACATAGGATGCGTCAATATCAGCCATTGGTGTTGAGCCAATGCTGATGGTTCTAGTGGTTAGCAGGGATTCGAGATGGTAAACCGACAAAAATGGGGGGGGGATGTAAGGCCCGATATGCGGTATTGTTCCAGATCTAGATGTTTCCATCCAGATCCGGGGACGAAGCACATATCGGTCCCACCGCGACATATGACATAGCCATATGCCCCGGATTTCCAACATGATATCACAACATTACAGATACAAGGATAAAACACCTCATACAATCGGCATACAACTGCCTTAATACATCAGCGGAAGATACATGTCTGGGTATAGACTACAATCAAATGCCTAGTGGCAAAGAGAAAAACATCGGTCCCCATAACCACACGGGTCTAGGCCCTCCGCCGGGATCCGCCTAACTAGTCATCGTCGAGTCTCCACGTGAGACGTCGGTCACCATACCTGTCGTCGATCAAGAACCCTGAAAAGAGTTTGGGGGTAGTATCATGAGTACAGAAGTACTCAACATCCAACTGTAGTGGTCATCTGACCCAGCAAGGACTTCATCACTCGTCATTCGAGGACAACTAGTAGTTTACGGTAAGGATGGGGTAAGTGGTGAGGTTGCTGCCGCACTAGAATTTATGAAGTGGCTAACGATCTAGAGAGTAAGATAAGAAGCCAAGCATTCGATGATGAATCGACTCCAACAAGTCTTGCTATCAACTACTTACGCAATCATAACACCTATCCTATCCTTGTCCTCCTCTTCGCATCCCGACGAAGAAGAAGCAGTCAAGGCACACACACATTGATCAAGTTATATTAAGATTATCTCAGTTATTGTTGTCTATGAACAAGGAGTAGGTCTCAAGTCGTCCATAACCGTGGACACGGCTTCTCGAAAAGATTTAACCCTGCAGGGGTGGACCAACTACCCATTACAAGGCTCCGCACGCACGCCCATCTCTGTCAGTTTCTACCCATGATAGGCAACCATTTTATGATTTAGTCCCAAGAGATCCGGAACGACAGGTCCCTCTAACTAACAACACACAAATCCGGGTGGCCCCCGGTGAGTCGACATCCAACTCAAAAGCCGACCGCGCTCTCGAATCAGCCTCTACCGTCTGGACGAGGTCGGGTTAGTTACCCAAACTATGTGGGCAACCCCCGAGCTTCCAGGTTTGGACCAACAGAAAAACTATGTCTCCGCTGGCCCGAGTTGTTTAGAAAACAACTGGGGCGCCAACCAAAACACACACACGTTGCAAAATTAAAACCATCTTGGGCCACCACTAGAAATGTTTGAAGCTAGCACTACTGGAATTCGCCAATTTGCCGTCCGCCAAGGCGGACGGCAAACACCTATATGGTGGACGGCAAAGCTCTTTGCCGTCTTTCTCCACACGGTAAAGCAATCGTCAGCTATTTCTTCGGCAAAGAGGTGCATTGCCGTCTGTCGTATATCGACGGACGGAAAGCTATTTGCCGTCCGCTTTAGTGGAAGCAGACGGAAGCGCAAGTATGACGCGAAGCTGTTTCAATCGACTCCGTCAGGCCGTTAACGGCGTAGTTTGCCGTCTGCCGTGCCGCAAAGCTCGCTGACGTCATCTAACAATTTGATGACCCCCACCCCCACCCCACCCCCCCGCCTTTGCCGTCGACCAACAGACGACAAACCTATCCTCTTTGCCGTCTGCCGTGCCGCCAGGCAGACAGTAAAATGACCAAATGGTCACCCAGCTGTTGCCAGATTGCACAGCTGGGCGCCACATGTCCTCCTTGCTGACCACCAGTACACGGAAAATATCTTTGCCGACTGCAAGCAGACGGCAAATAGCTTTGCCGACTGCAAGCAGACGGCAAAGAGCCTATATTGTCTCTGTTTTTTCTGTTTTTCTTTTAATCCCTGCATTTGATAAAAAAGCAATACATATATATATATTCGTCATCTTGGGTGAGGAATAGTTATTCTTCACCCCCCCTCTGATTTGATATTAATACACCGTAATTTTACATTTCGTAAATTTGATCTTATTTCATACGTAAAAAGAGAACGTAAACAAATATAATCACCATAAAATATATTTTATGTTACGTAAAATTACAAACGTAAAAATAATGTGGTAAAATATACATAAAATGTAAAAGTTTTTGATCTTATGAGTTATATTTTTGTTTTTTATGTCAAAATTTATGTAGTGAATCCATATTAATGTAACTATTTGTATTACAAATGTAATTTTTTATGAAATGTTCGTAAAATTACCTCGGGTGAAGAATAAATTATTCTGTACCCTGGATGATGAATAGCTTCACTATATATATATATATATATATATATATATATATATAGCAGCAGAACCAGAAGCACATTTTAACACCACATCACATCATATCAAACAACATATGAATCTCCAACAAGTATAACACATTGTTTCCAAACAAGCATAACAACAATATATACATAGTTCATTACACAAAGTCTTCATAACAACAATAAACTGTTTCTAAGCTATATTGAAAGTGAAAATACAACAACTCCATCGATGCACGACCCTCATAAAGCAAATCTGCAAAATCAAAATAAGAAAGTTAGCGGAAGAAGGAGGACAAGAAGAATAAGTAATAAGAGAAGAAGAAGGACAAGAAGAATAAGAAGAGAGAAGAAGAAGAAGGAGAGGAGAGAAGAAAAACAAATTGTTTTTCTTCTCTCCTCTCCTTGTTCTTCTTCTCTCTTCTTCTTCTTCTTCTTCTTCTTCTGTTTTCTTTAGCATTTGTGAGCAATTAAGCTAACCTTTAGAATTTGTGAGCACATTTTGAGAAATTAAGCTAACCTTTAGCATTTGTGAGCAATTAAGCAAACATTAGCATATTTTGAGCCAATGAAACTAACTTTAGCATATTGTGAGCAATTTAAGAAACTTTAGCATGTTTTGAGAAATTAAGCTGACTTTAGCATATTGTGAGCCAATTAAGCTAGCTTTAGCATTTTGTGAGCCACTTTAGCTAACTCTAGAATTTTTTAAATGAATCAAGCTAACTTTAGCATTTTGTGAGAGATTCAAGCTAACTTTAGCATCTTGTGAGCAAATCAAGCTAACTTTACCATTTTGTGAGAGATTCAAGCTAACTTTAGCATCTTGTGAGCAAATCAAGCTAACTTTAGCATTTTTTGAGCCAATTAAGGTAACTTTAGCATTTTGTGAGCAAATCAAGCTAACTTCATCATATTGTGAGCAAATCTGGCTAATCATGCTATTATTAGGCTAACTTAGCTATATTTAAGAATTTCATAATATTTCAGAAGCTAAATATGCATTTTCAAACTAACTAAGCATTTAAAAAGAAAGATATACAAGACAACTTACCGGAGTGTCCGAGAAGCACTCAAGGCTGAGGTGGATGAGAAGCATCCGTCGGGTTGGCCGATGTTGACGGGGGAGAAGGGTCATGGGACGCAGCCCAACAGTTATGCTGCACGAAAAGATCAACTAGAGGTTAGCACGACGCCACTCAATATGGTATTGATGATCATCGAAAGATACTCACCGTCCCCACAGGAGAAATGATCGGCATCGGTGCAGCGGCCTGACCAGTCTTCTCGCACATAGTCTGCACATTTGTTTTCCATGAGTCAATCATATTAGTTACTAATATAAACAAAAATTATAACATGCATTCTTTGGGTGAATATGAACAAGTGACATACCACGAAGAGCTCATACAAGGCCCGGTTCGATGCATCGTGTCGTGCCGCGGCCTCCTCGAGAGCCTTCGCCGTCCTCTCCTCCGCCAGCCGCTCTCTCTCCGCTGCCTTCTCCTCTTCCAATCGCTCCTTCTCCTCCAGTAACCGCTGGGTGTTCTGTCGCTCTTTCTCAAGAGCTTCCTGAAACCCCACTCCTCTAGTTAGCATTGTAATATTCGATGAGAGAAAACAAGAATGCAAGAGTCCTTATGGATAACCTGGATAGCGAGGTCGACTGGCCGCGGACGAGTCCTTATAGCAGGAGAAGAACACGTTTGGCGCGCCTTGATCTTAGGAAGAGTCTTATCACACCTAATCAACTTATCTCCAATGGCCATGGCGCCTTCCGCCACCAGAGATCATCACCAGCTCCGGGTCAATAGGCTTCCCAATCGGGGTGTAAGCCTCCCCGTGCTTCTCCTTCGCCACCTCAGTATAAGCCTTGAGCTTACTATAGGCGACAATGTTGGTGAAAGTCGAAGGAGTGGCGAGATCCGACTCTGAGAGTGCCTTGGCCTTCTTGTACGACGCTGTATGGGACATGCCATACATGTCGAACACCTGAGGCACCTCCGTTTTATTATGCTCCACCTAAAAGACAAAGCAAAGCATGATATTAGTAAGTGGGTGCCTAAAATACAAAGCAAAGAAGAATTTATACATACCCATTTATGCCCGTAACCAGCTAAGTTACGGCTGCCTTGATGGTGTGGCACACCAACCATTTGGGCGCGCCGGTCCTTGGCATTGTTGTGGACGGCCAACCAGGCATCTGAGAACCAGTGGTCCACAATGACCTCCCAACAATCCATCTTGTCCGCACACCATCTCGGCGGCGCCTAAGTTAGTAAACAAGGAAACTAATAAGTAGCCTAGATAGGAATCAAATCAAGCAAACTATTCAAGACATAAGAAGGGTTACCGTCATGTACTCGGCCCTGGTCAGAAACTTCTTGCGGCAGTCCTTCTTGCTACGCTTGCGCCCTTGCTTGGCGTAGTAGTCACGGACCGCCTGCACTCGCATCTCGTGCCTTGTGTTCTGCAAGAGGCGCGTGGCCTATTCAACTATCACGTCCTCCGCCTCCTGCTCCTTGGACTCATCGACCTTGTAGTAGACCTGCAATAGCACGAGACAACACTGATGAGTGCACCAACTAGCTATTGTCAAGATTTTATTGTGTGAAACAGAAATTACCCAAAAGCCGTTGATCACCATGTCGGCTCTGGTGTGGCATTCGACCCCGTTGATGGTCGTATCCGGCGGGGCCGGGGCAACACAATAGTGCTCCCATTTGAGTCCAGGCTGCGGAACCTCATCAGGTCCGGGCAATTGAACCAGCCCCGGGAAGTTCTCCCTGACGAGCACACCAAGGATGGAGTTGGAATTGCGGACACCATTACCGTATATCCAACCCCTGCAGTATAAAAAGACAAATCCATCAGATAGACATAAGTATAGAAGGTACCGGAAGAGAGTATAAGTGCACTTACGTGTATCCATCAGGCGTAATCAACCACTTATGGGCGGGAGTCACCGGCACGGACGGGAGCCGTGTACCCCCACGCTGGTACACGGTGGTACCCTCAGCCACCTCCTCCTCATCCGTAGTGTCCAACTCGGCACCAGCCTCCCCCTCAGGCGTGTGTTGCTCCGGCTGGTCCGGCCAGGGACTCCAGGTCATGCGGGTGGACGTAGCCTCCTCCTCCACCTCAGGCTGGTGGACCGGAGTGTCCGAGGAGGGATCCACCCTGCAGTGCTCTGGTGAATCAGCCGGAGGTGGCGGCGAGGAAGCAGCAGGTGTCCGTCTCCCTTTCCCGCGACCACCACCTGCTTTGCCTCTCCCGGTCTTCTTCCGACCTCCTCTCCCCCTGGGCACCTCATCAGTAGAAGGAGGAGGCGAGGAAATACTCTCGAGCAAAGACCTCCGTAGAGCCAGAGGTGGGAGCGCATGACCCCTCCCTCGCGAGCCTGAGGTCTCGCCCTCCATATCTTTCACGAACCTGCCAAGAATTAAAATAAAATAATTAGTACAATGAGAAAAAGAATTAATAATACAAAAGTAATTACTGCAATAATGAGAATATATATATATATATATATAAATAAAGTTGAGATGCATACAACTACAAATAGTCGGGATCATCGGTATCTTCTCCGTGATCAATTGAAGGATTGTCATCACTATCACGCGTGTCGTCGATAATGACGGCCTCATCAGGTTAAATAACACCAACATTTGGAAGGCCTTTATGTAAACGATCAAGCATTGACAGGTCATCGGGAGCAGTAACCTCTTCTTCTCCAGGCTCTTCAACATCGTCGTCAGCGGGTTCCCTCTCATCATCGTTATCGGGTTCACTCTCATTGTCTTCTTCCATGTTCTGGGGTTGCGTAGAGCGGTTTCGGAAACATTTTTTATCACGCGTGTTTCTTGGAAGAATTCTCCTTCATATGTCTCTGGGTCAATGTGGGGTACATAATCCTCTTCATTGGGGGCAGGTGGTCTAATATGTGGTGGCACATCATAAACGACATCCCAACCTTTCAGGTTTTCAACCGTTTGGCAGGGGTAGGATCGATATAAAACCTGGGTGGCCTGTTGAGCCGTAATATAGACATCGGGGATATTTAAATGGGTGTCTTGTCGAATTTCGACTAGACCTACATGTTCATGAGCTCGTCTAGTCCTCGACGGGAGAAACCAATGACATTTGAAGACAACGACGTTGGGAGGATTTTCACCATAGAATAGAAGTTCGTATATTGCTTCAACTCTTCCAGAATACTCAATACCTCCGTCGCCGACAGCAGAGACACCCGGATTTGTACTTTTTCGATCGGCCATTTTTCGCTCTTTATCAACGGTACGAAAGCGATACCTGTTGATGTCATATTTCTCAAATACACGGACCTTATTGTCAAAACCATTAGCGACTTGTCTCAATTCGGCGTCTATAGGCTCCTCATTTTCCTATAAGTTTAATACGAAAGGATTGGTATATTAGTGAAAAATAGGTCGAACCAACAAATGAAACCCTATATATGAATGATAGTTACCGTTCGTTTGAACCAAGAGATGAAACCAGGATTGCCGTCTCCTTGATTGGCAAGAAGCTCATACTCTGCGATGGAATCACTTTCAATAACCACTCCATTCGAGAATTTGGCGACGTAACGACTGTATGAATTCATGGGAATTAATAAGAAACAAGAACTATTAGAAGTTGAGAAACAATGTACGTACCGAGCACTTACTCGATGTACGGTCGCACTTCTGTTAGGTTGGTGAAGATATACAGTGTAAGATTCCGCCATTCTTCGATATCCAAAATCTTATTTCTCGACGCACCAACAGGTCCGAGCTTCCCTTTGAATAGGCTGAGGTTGGATTGACGCCGTTGGGGGTCGCCAGTATTGTACCGAGGCTTTGGATTATGCAAATGGCGATTTTTGGCTTCATAATGTGCTGTCACGAAGTTAGCCGCCTCCTCGGTAATGAAAGCCTCGACCATCGATGCTTCAATTCTACGTTTATTTTTACATTTTGCTCGAAGCGTCTTCTGCATTCTCTCCGTTGAATAGCACCAACGATTTTGCACAGGGCCCCCTAATCTTGCCTTGGTCGGGAGATGCAATATCAAATGCTGCATCGGATTAAAAAAACCTGGTGGAAAGATCTTCTGTAACTTGCAGAGCAACTCCGGCGCCATATCTTCCATGTCTTCTAGCACGCCATCGGATAGTTCTTTAGCACAAAGAACACGAAAGAAATAGCTCAGTTCTACCAGTACTAGCCACTCTTCCTCGGGGATATAGCCGCGCAACATCACCGGCATTACCCGCTCAAGCCATATGTGCCAATCATGACTCTTCAGCCCAAATATTTTATGTTTTTCAGGACTCGCTCCCCTCCTCAGATTCGCTGCATACCCATCGGGGAACATCAAACTGTTTTGCACCCACAAGAGAATTTCCCTGATATGCCTCCTTTCAAGATTGAACCAAACCCTTGGCTTGGACCAATTCTTCATTCCTTTCGGCTGTCGCATGTTCTGTGAGGGTCTATCACATAGAGTCTCCTGGTCGACTCTAGCTTTAGGATTATTCTTTGACTTCCCATCTATGCCGAAAAATGTACCAAACAGGGCCTCGCCGATATTTTTTTCAGTGTGCATCACGTCAATATTGTGTGGAAGTTCGAGGTCTTGGAAGTAGGGGAGATCCCAGAAGCATGTCTTGTGAGTCGAGGCGTGTTCCGAATTATATCCCTTAAAATACCCGGGATGTTCTGGATCAGGCTCGAGAGAGTTCAACTGTGCCAAGACATGTTCGCCCATCATCGTAGGTGCTGCTAGGTTTTTGACAACTTTGCCTTTGATGAAGTTCTTCTTGTCTTTTCTAAAAGGATGCTTAGGAGGCAGAAACTGTCTATGCAAGTCGAAGCAGGAATACTTGCCACCCGCCTTCAACCAATGAAACTGAAGAGCAGCCTTGCATGTTGGGCACCCGAACTTTCCGTGAACACAGAAGCCAGCGAAAAACGCATATGCCGGCAGGTCATGCATCGAGTACTGGTACCAAACATGCATTTTGAAGGTCTTTTTGCTAGCTGCATTGTATGTCTTGAACCCTTCGTCCCAAGCTTGTTGCAATTCCTCCTTAAGCGGTTGCATGTACACATCCATATTCTTCCCCGGAGATTTGGGCCCTGGTATTATCAACGTCAGGAAAATGTTCTTCCTTTTCATAATCTCTGAGGGGGGGGGGAGATTGAGTGGCATGACAAATACAGGCCAACAATTGTATGAGGCTGCCATCAGACCGAAAGGATTGAACCCATCTGTGCCGACGGAGATCCGGCAATGCCTTGGCTCCTTAGCTTTTTCCGAATGTTTTTCATCAAAGTGCTTCCATGCTGAACCATCCGATGGGTGAGTCAACATTGGCTTCCCATCTGCATCAATTTATGTTCTCTTCCCATGTTTGTGCCATGTCATCTGTCTGGCTGTCTATTCCATCATGTAAAGGCGTTGAATTCTTGGTATCACTGGAAGATACCGAAGAACATTTACGGGTATTTTGGTCTGCGTCTTCTCACCTTGACCATTGTCTACCACAACATACCTAGATGACTTGCATTTGGGACAATAGTCTTCGTCCGCATACTCTTTCCTAAATAAAGCACATCCATTTTCACAAGCATGTATCTGCTCATAGGGCATCTTAAGTACCTTGAGGATTTTATCCGATTGGTACATGTTTGCAGGCATAACATGATCTTTTGGTAGAAACCGCCCAATTAGGGTCGTGATCGCATTGTAGCAATCTGTGCCCAAGTTGAATTGTGCCTTCAAAGCCATCAACTGTGCGATGGCATCGAGCTGACAAAGCTCAGTGTGAGCGTGCAGCGGACGTTTCGAAGACTCCAACATCTCATAGAAGGCCTTCGCAGATTCCTCCATCTCATCGTCCTCATCCCGCGCATCGTCAAAGTCCTACACCATGTCTTCGATCCCGGTTCCGTACTCATCCGTGCGCTGACGGACCACCTCCTCTCTCTGTCGTCCGCCAGACTCGCCATGGAAGCTCCACACCATATAACCAGGCTTATAACCCCACTTCTGCTAGTGTTTACCCATATCCACCTCTGTCGCCTGTTTATAATTGTCGCACCTAACGCAGGGGCACCAGGTTTTTCTCTGCCCATTTGCAAACGCCGCTCTCAGAAACTCCTTGGTTTTCATTGCCCATTCATTGCTGATCTCTTTCTGATTAGGGCGACCAGTGTACATCCACGCACGATCATCGCTCATCTTGTAGCTACTAAACAACAAATATACCAGTTTGTCAATTTTATTATGTCCACTTTTTATTGCTTTTATCATACATAGCTACGGCATATGCAATTAACCTACACACTAATAGGTAAAGATAGGTCCTAATCCCACCCGAGTATGTGTATATTGGGTCGGTTTCCCATGCTTTGGTCCCGATCCGACGCGGTATTTCGGCAGCACCTCCCCACTGTTCTCCTAATACACGTCTCGACAACAAGCCGAGAGGTTGTGTATCCGGAGAACAACAGGGAGGCGCTGACGAAATACCGCGTCGGATCGGGACCAAAGCATGGGAAACCAACTCAATCTACACATACTCGGGCTGTCCATGGATAACGTTGGACAATTCGAAAGAATCACTATTATAAATATGCAAAAGAATGCATATTTATAACCGTAACCCTTTCGAATGGGAGACGCATACTGGTTATGCGACTGCATATTGAAACTATATAGCTAGCTAGTGTCATCGGCACAAAGGCCGGAACAGAGCAAAGGAAGGGGGGTCAGGAGGATAGGACGTGTTTTGCATACCCTCGAGTGCAGGGGAGATCGTCGAACACAGGGAGAGGTCGTCGAACACCAGACTTGCGAAGGATCGAGGTGAAGGGGGAACAACTGCACATTAAAAACCAATAAGCTATTCTGCGGTGTGCTAGAGATATTTTTTGGTTTCAGGTTATGCTAGAGATGCTCTTCGGTCAAGATTCATTTCTACTCCTCCTTCTTCTACTTTCTACTCTTCTCCTCCTCCAGACTCATCCTTCTCCATTTCTCATCCTCCTTCTTCTACTTTCTACTCTTCTCCTCCTCTGACCTCCGCCTTCTCTCCTCCCGGCCTCCTCCTCCGGCCTCCACCTTCTCTCCTCCCAGCCTCCTCCTCCGGCCTCCACCTTCTCTTCTCCCGGCCTCCTCCTCCGGCCTCCACCTTCTCTCCTCCTCTTTCTTCTTATTTTACATATTATTTCTTTTTTCCTTTACACTTCTTCTTTTATTTACATTTACTCTTTATTATCATTTAATTTTTCTGCATATTGTAATTATGCATCTTATCATTTAAATTTTCTGCATATTGCAATTAACAGAAAAATAAAAATAAATCATACTAAAAATCTAGAACCTAAAACCTAATATCTACAATTACTAACTAAATCCTAACACTAACTAATTACTAACAAAAATCCTAACACTAACTAATTACTAACTAAAATCCTACAACTATAGAAATTATAGAGAAAAAATAAAAAAATAGAGGAGGAGCGGGCTCACCGGAGTAGGGGGCCAGAGGAGGAGGCCGGGAGGTGGGTGGCTGCGCAACGGCGAGTGGCGGAGGAGGGCAGTGGCGTCGGGATCCGGCGAGATGCGGCCGCAGGCAGCGGAGGGCGGGGCGGAGGAGGGTGGGGGCGGGTGCGGGATCCCGCGGGCGGCGGAGGGCGGGGAGGGATCCGGCTGGGGCGAGACGGAGAGGCGGAGGCGATGTTTAGGGCTCGGTGGCGGCATGGGGGAGAGGGCACGGTTTCGAGGAGGAGTGGGAGTGGGAGAGGGGCAGGATGACTGGTTAACGGTGATAGGCGGTATACCGTCTGCTGGTAGACGGCAAAGCGTCGTTGCCGTCTGCTGGCATACCACCTGGCTGTTAACCCTCTCTCATCGATGATGCTAGGTGGGCCCACATTTAGCTTTGCCGTCAGCCTACGGACGGCAAACGAACCTTTGTCGTCCGCAGGACTGTGGACAGACGGCGAATCATGAGTTTGCCATGAGTGAACGGTTTGCCGTCTGTATAAGGAGCGACAGACGGCAAGCAACCACTTTTCCGTCCGCCCTGATGAAAAACAGACGGCAAAGAGGTTCCCACATGACAAACTGGTGAATTCCAGTAGTGTAGGTAGGTAAGAAAAGGGGACCCCACAAAATCCCACACGTGGTTAGGCACGCTCAGTCTTAGAACCAATACCCGGAACTCGGATCCTAGGTGACTCGAATGGAACAAAGCGTCGGGGCGGGATAGCCTAGACCTTCCATCCTTCGTCGAATATAGTCAACATTATAATAATCATATCATCAACAACAATATAATAATGTGATATCCCAAACCAAGGAGTAACAGGGTAACATCGTAGCATCCTAAGCATGCATACTAAGCAGGGGCTGAGCAACGAGCAATAGTAACATAGCAGTACATGGTTTGCTGGGAGGGGACATGGCTGTATTGGTTTGAAAGAGGCTGTAAACATGTGGTAGGATCAAACATCGAACCTATCCTAAACTAGCATGCAAACCGCTGGTTGAAATAGAATGGATCATAAGTAATGTATAGTCCTTGCCTGTTGATAAGTCGGGTTCCGAAGGTGTAGTTGATCGCAAGCTCGCATCGTCTCCGAAAGTACCCGCGGAAGCACACAAGACGGTAAACACTGGAAAGCAATCAACGAGCAAGCATCTATTACTACGAAGCAAACACGAGCAAGCATCAATAAGAAGGAAACACGAGACATCGCACCTACCGTCGAGACCGGTTACTAACAGGTTAAGTGGAGTACTCGTCACACACGACGATACCGCACGTTTACGGTGGTTCAAGTTGTTTAGCTACAGGTGATCAACAAAGTTGTTAACATGGCAAAGCACAGAAGCCTGGCATAGCACACAAACATGACAAGAGGTGAAGCACAAAATAAACTATCTATGCTAGTCAATTTAAGAGGGGTAAATTCCTAAACATGGCACTCCGCTAAGTACCCCACGACAATTAAAATTTTTGGTACTGTTCTGTCCTAAACCATATTTTAGGTTGGTTAGCAACAACAAACAATAGCATAAACACAAATTACACGAAAAACTAATCAAGTTACATATAAAGAACACCCCAAACGGAGTTACGGTTAAAAAGATACAAGCAATACAAGTTTGAAACACAATCTGGCAACATCGGAAAGCACACTTTAGAGCAATGCATAAACATGATAATGAATGCAAACATGCTCACAATTGATATGCAACTAAAGTAGACATGGCAGGCAAGGCATGGCAAAAGGAATCATGCAAATAGGCATCATGGTTCACTAGTTATAAGCAATGCAAAATGCAACAAAACATTCCTGGTTCCAGACTTAGTGAAAATCAGAAAAACATGGCTGGAACATATATTTTATTGCTGTATAAACAGGAGCAAAACTATATGAAAAAGTGCAGCAACATGACATAGAAATATATGAGCATGAACTAGACATGATGATGATCAGGTACAAACAAGAATCAAGGTCATAGGCATCATAGATCAAAAGATATTAAGCATGCAACATGGCATCGGAACGTTACAGACTTAGAGAAAAACAGAGGTGGCTGTCAAAAACAGCGGGATAGCAACTTTGGAGCTCAATAACTATATGACCAGCAAGCATATCATGACAATGCAATACATATAACGGAAGTAGACATGATGCTTAACAAAAATGCAATTGGAATCACTCAATTCCGATAAACGGTTGCGACGCAACCGTCACCCGAAGTTGCCACAAATTAACAGTTTTCAGCATAGCAGCACATTAACATCAGGGTCACCACTTTGGAGCAAGATTTAATATAGCTAAAGCACCAAAACATGACAAGTTAAAGCATGGGAAAGAAGTACACATGATGCTTAACACATAGGAAAAAGAATCAATGCAATAGGCCTCATGGATTTGACACAAGCATCACCCAAAGTTTGAACAAATATAACAGCAACAGTAGTTAACAGCAGATTAGCAACTTAACGATCTGGTGCCCTGTTCAACACACAATTACATATTCAAGATGACCTCAAAATAAATAACTTCCTAAAGATTAACTCTAGAGTACACAAAGCACAACCAAACAAAAAAAGAATCACTTCATTTGGACCTACGAGTCAACGGGAATTAACGTTGCAAAACAGGACAACAGACAAAATTTTACCACACTTAGTGAAATAACAGATTCTCGGGGAAAAAAGAGATCTCGGGCCGATTCTCACCCAGTGGGCTTTCGGCCCAAAACGGCCTGGGCGGATCAGGACCGACTGGGTCGATCTGGCGCGATGGGCCGTGGGAACTAGTGGGTCGTCGGGGCGTGGGAGCCGGGCCGGCCCAGGGTGGCGGTTGCGGCCTGGCGGCTGGCTGGATCGGGCTCCTCCCGATCCCGTGCTGCCCATGTCGCCGGCGGCGGCGGCCGCGGTACTCCAACGGGTGGCGAGCAGGCGAGGCGACGCGGGGAGGCCCGGATCCGGAGGCGGCTACGACGGATCTGGTCGTCGGAGGGGCAGGGCGGCGGCCTCGGGCGCGGGGCGTGGCGGCCCGAGCTCGGAGATCGGCCGGCCATGGCGGCTCCGGTGGCTTCCGTGGTGACGGCGGCGTGCAGGGAAGAGGGGGAGGAGTTGAGTGAGGAGAGGAGGGGCGCGAGGAGAGAAGGAGGTGGCCGGGGCTGCTGCGGTCTGCCGGCGGCGGCCTCGGGCCCGGCGGCGCGCGGTGGAGGCTGGTGGCGGTGAGGCGCTCGGGAGCGGGTGGAGAGAGAGAGGAGAGGCTGGAGGGATGATGTGGCGCACTCCTGGCCATCAGATCGACGGTCCAGAACGCCCGGGAGGGAATTCCAGATCTGGGCTAGGGTTTGGACGAAAATGGAGCTATTTTTGGGGCAAAGTGGAGGGGGTGGCTGCAATTTTGTGGCTAGGGAAACCCTAGAAAGGGGTGGGAGTGTGGTGGTCTTTATATAGCCCAGTTGGCTGGCAGTTTGCAAAAACATCCCCAGTTTTTCTCTCGCGCGCGCGGTGTTTACGTTTCTGACCGCCGGGGGTCCGCAGGACCTCCGATTCGGGTAAAACTTCGAACTGCGCGATCAACGCGTCGAGCCGGCGGCGTTCACCTCGCGTTGAAACCGTTCCGAGAACATTTTTCGGTGCGCTATAAAAATAACCCGTTTAATTATTAAACGGGGTTTTCGTTCCGTTGGCTACGACTGGTCTTGTGCGGTTTCTCGACGGTGATCGGGTGAAACCCGGTGTCGCAGAGGTCGAGTGTCAGGGTGGCAAGGGTCGGTCTCGTCCGGTACGAGATAAGAGGGGGAAAAATAATCGTCGATCGATAAACCGGGGATGCAAACACCGCAAACAATTCAGACAATCAAACAATTCACACCGAAAACAAAATTTTTGATTTTTGTGAAATCTGGGCTGTTACAGGGGAGCAAACCGAGCTCGATAGTTTGACTTCTCAGTGACATGGCCTCCGTGGCGGTGGCGGCCATAGAGCTTGATTCCGGCGACAATAGAAGCCAGAGAGCGTCTTAGAGTAAGGCAAGCGGCTGGTAGAAGCAACGGGCGTCAGTGAACGCAAAGGATGATCACCGAAGGCAACACGGGGGATGATGTAATTTGTGCTGGGGTAGACGGCGATGCAGAGTGGAGGGTGGGAATTATACCGACTGAGCGGCCGACCAAATAAATGTATGGTCAAGACACTTGATGAGTTTAACTATACCCCCCGCATTACTGCGAAAACTGTTAACAAATAATTTAATATTTTAAAATATGAAAAAATTATGGAACATAGTATATTTTGATTATAATTTCGTTTTTTTGAAAGAAATATTTTTTAGAGTAAAATCTAAAAAATGATGAAAAATCCAAAAATGAGTGTGAATTTTGTTTTATTAATTTATTACCTTGACAATATATCCACGAAATAATATGAGACGAAAACAACGTTGACTAAATACAACAGAGATATCATCATTGGCTACATCTAAAACAATGATAGCAACTACGTATGTGCAATCATAAAAAAATGTCGCCTAGAAAAATAAAATGCAAGATAACTCATAATTGAATTTCCTATTACAAAAGGCGCTTATAAATTATAAGGCTGAGTGCATTTTTTATTTATTTACTTGTTATAGGTTGCATGCGCATGGCGAAATTAATGGAAGCATGTGCATGGAAAATTAATGAAATTTTTTTATATGATGAACCTATTTAAGTATTATAGATGTTTACTTCTCTAATATGGATAAAGGATCGGTTAGGTGTGGTTTATCTGTTTAAATTCGATGTTTTACTCTACTAACTTCTTTTAAGGGCCAGTTCTTTTGAGGCTTTTAGCAGCTTATTGTCAAAATAAGCTGGAAGCTGAAAAGAACTGGAATTTAGGAACTGGGCTCAGCTTTTCTCCACAGGTCTATCCTTCACGTTAGAAAAAAGCTGGGGGTAACCAGCTTCTTGCAGCTTCCCGCAAGTGAGCCGAACGGGTATATCACATTTCCCCCAACATCTAAAGAAATTACGAAGATAATGCCCCTCCCCAGCCCCCGCACAGAACCACGAACAGGTCGCTCCCAATCGGTCCCCTCGCTCACTCGCCCTCGCGCGTCCTGTCCTCTCCCCCGTTCCCCCCGCCGCTACATGCCCTAGGTTTCGCCGCCGCCAGCCTAGGGCGCCGCCGCCGCCAGCCCCAGCTCCAACCCCGCCTCCCTCGGTCGCCGCCCCGAGCTCGAGGTCTCCGCCTCCCTCTCCCGCCGGCGGAACCCCGACGCCTCCCCGCGCTGGAGGTCGGCCAGGCAGTCCAGCGCCGAGCTTCGCCCCACCCCCAGGCAGTCCGGCGACGAGACCCGAGTTCGGCCAAGGCAGCAGCCTCCCTACGCCGGCCAAGAAACCTCCAGCCGCCGCAGGAACAAGGTCAGTTTCCAGCCCCGAATCGGCCAAGGCAGCCTCTAGCCGTCCTTTTCATTTTTTTTGAGTTTTTTTGTTTATGTATGAACGAAATTTCTTGGTAACTGATATTGCTATATCCAATATATTGCAAAATTATAAGTTGGGGAATTCCTTGTTATGCACAGCTAGTATAAGTGCAAAAATATATTTTGGCTGTGCACTTATATACAAAGTATACAAGGTTACAACATAGGTGATGTTACAAGGCTATAGCAATGTATAGCAATGTTGGAAATTCTTGTCGAATTCCTTGTTATGCACAGCCAGTATACGTGCAAAAATAAATTTTGTGCAACTACAATTTTTTATTTTAGGTGATGTCCAGTAGGTGTGCAGCTAATGTGTATGCTGAATTGACATTATATTAATTTGCTATATGTGTGTGCTGAATTTGCTATAATAAATAGATGAAAGCACAATGGGATAGTTTGAGCCGTGGCATTTTTGTTGATATTCTTGTGGAAGAAGTGAACGCAAATAATCGTGCGAAAGATGGATATTTGACCAAATAATCAGAATACAGATAAATAGGTTCGGTACAAATAAGTTCACAATGATACAAATAAGGTCTCAAACAAATAATAAGTTCACAATGATACAAATAGCTACTGACACGAGTTCTATTTTTTTTGAGAAATGTATCCCATGTCCTCTCAATCCATTCAAGCCTCACACTACCCTCCTCCTCCTTGAGTGCACTGAACACATCACGATGTTCCTTCTGTGTGAAGAGTTGCAGAGCATGGAAATAAACTTCACTTCCAGGAAAAGCTCCATCTTTGACTACCATGTCCTTCATCTCTTTGATCTCATCTCTCACAGGATCCACCTTCATTTCAGATGTTGCTGAATTGCGACTAATCTCCCTCTTTTCAAAAAGATCACAAATACGTTTGAATTGAAATCTCTCATCACTATCTTTTGCAATCTTTTGCACCATTTGAGGAGTAGGTGAATATGGACATGATCTCTTCTTCTTCTTTTTGCCGTTGGTAGGTGTAACATGAGTATAATCTAATTCACATCTAGAGCCATCGGCGCCATCATCATCAATGTGAATTTGAGAGGCACCAGCTTGAGACGAGGGAGGTGCTGCCCTTGCATACGCATTTGTCACACTCACATCATCAAATATCATACTCATCTTCTCCTCGTGCTCTATTGGAGCGTGCCGAAACTTCGCCGCCAGTTCATTTCTCTGGAATTTTTATCACAAATTAGTGAACAATTGTAGAAAAATTGTAGCATAAATATGAAGATGTAACTACCTGTATCTCGATTGCCCACCATTCATCGGGAGCCGCAATGGTCAATGTAACAGGATCAAAACCAATGCCAGATGCCTTTTGCTTCAATGTCTTCCAAACAATGTATTCTTTTTTTCAGTACATCCCACTTATTCTTGAATTGCTTGCGTGAATATTCTCTTCTAGTGCGCTCAAAAAACTTTTTTACCACATTCTCGTACCCAATATTGGTCAAATATCCATCTTTCGCACGATTATTTGCGTTCACTTCTTCCACAAGAATATCAACAAAAATGCCAAGGCTCAAACTATCCCATTGTGCTTTCATCTATTTATTATAGCAAATTCAGCACACACATATAGCAAATTAATATAAGGTCAATTCAGCATACACATTAGCTGCACACCTACTGGACATCACCTAAAATAAAAAATTGTAGTTGCACAAAATTTATTTTTGCACGTATACTGGCTGTGCATAACAAGGAATTCGACAAGAATTTCCAACATTGCTATACATTGCTATAGCCTTGTAACATCACCTATGTTGTAACCTTGTATACTTTGTATATAAGTGCACAGCCAAAATATATTTTTGCACTTATACTAACTGTGCATAACAAGGAATTCCCCAACTTATAATTTTGCAATATATTGGATATAGCAATATCAGTTACCAAGAAATTTCGTTCATACATAAACAAAAAAACTCAAAAAAAAAAGAAAAGGACGGCTAGAGGCTGCCTTGGCCGATTCGGGGCTGGAAACTGACCTTGTTCCTTCGGCGGCTGGAGGTTGCTTGGCCGGCGTAGGGAGGCTGCTGCCTTGGCCGAACTCGGGTCTCGTCGCCGGACTGCCTGGGGGTGGGGCGAAGCTCGGCGCTGGACTGCCTGGCCGACCTCCAGTGCGGGGAGGCGTCGAGGTTCCGCCGGCGGGAGAGGGAGGCGGAGACCTCGAGCTCGGGGCGGCGACCGAGGGAGGCGGGGTCGGAGCTGGGGCTGGCGGCGACGGCGCCCTAGGCTGGCGGCGGCGAAACCTAGGGCATGTAGCGGCGGGGGGGACGGGGGAGAGGACAGGACGCGCGAGGGCGAGTGAGCGAGGGGGCCGATTGAGAGCGACCTGTTCGTGGTTCTGTGCGGGGGCTGGGGAGGGGCATTATCTTCGTAATTTCTTTAGATGTTGGGGGCAATGTGATATACCCGTTCGGCTCACTTGCGGGAAGCTGCAAGAAGCTGGTTACCCCCAGCTTTTTTCTAACGTGAAGGATAAACCTGTGGAGAAAAGCTGAGCCCAGTTCCTAAATTCCAGTTCTTTTCAGCTTCCAGCTTATTTTGACAATAAGCTGCTAAAAGCCTCAAAAGAACTGGCCCTAAGCAATTTACGACGACGGTGGACGTGTGTTTACTTCTTAGCGGCGTCGCCGGCGTTGTCGTCCAGCCTCGAGACCTCCAGGAGCAGCGGCGCGCAGGCGAGCTGCACCGATCCAATTAAATCAGCAATCGGTTCCACGGATACACTTGAACACCGTGATGGTGCGTGCGCTCTCCAACAGATGATCGATTTGCTCACCGTGAAATCCTCCGGCGAGATCCAGCTGTCGCCGAGCGCGACGCCCGCGAGCTTGAGCTTGAGGTCGCTGGCACGGACGGCCCTTGCGACGGAGACGCCGAGCGTGGCGGCGTACTTCCCGCCGTAGGACTCGGCGACGAGGAAGAGCGGGCTACCCTGCTGCAGGGTGGGCAGCTCATAGTTGCCAAGTTTCCGGATCGATGGGATCAAGGAACGGGAACGAGGGTCGAGGATCGCTGTATAGCCAATACCAGGGAACGACGAGGCTATACCTTTTTGATCGACCGATCGATAAGCGGAACGCGTCCCAGAAAAATTGGGAACGATGACCTGGAACGATATGGTAGGTTGAGGTACGCGGACCCTTGCCAATTCAGATTTTGAAGCTGCGGAGGTGCATAATAAGGATAGCAATCAGGGCAAGCGTCAAATAAGGATACAATTGATTCATTCCTTTTTATAAAGAAACCATATCCTATCTCTAATCACGGCGGAAGCAGGCCTTTGTCTATGTTAGTCACAGAAATTCTTTTCCAAAGTCTGGATCAGCAGCTATCGTTCGGGGTTGTGATCCTCAGCCGATCCCGCTCGACCCACCATCGTCCCCAACCCTCGATCGGGGTCGATTGACCCCGGGTCAGGGAACGGATGGTCGACCCGCGAACCAGCCAACTATGGTCCAAACAGCTAATGGGCGTAGCCACATCTACACTTGCTAAATACATATGTTGTATTTTCAGTTCAATAGAGCTGTCAGATTAGAAAACGGAAGCACTTTGACGTGTAAGCAACCGCGATTAGGAGAGAACGAGCAAGTGTTGATGAAGCGGACAGGTTATTGTTCAGAAAAGGTGCCATCCTCCTGGAATTTGGCCTGAAACTTCCGTTTTTTTTTATCGGATGTCCCCGAAGGGACGAAACTTCCGTTTTTAAAGTTCAATAACAACCACTCCCGCGGTCCATGCCAAAATAATTCCGAAAGTTAAGGGTAGTGCAGTGTCGTCTCGTGCAAGTGACGACTCCTATCTGTTCCCAGATTGTATTGGTCGGAATAGATCCCCAGATGCTCAGATTTTTTTTATCCACAAAAGATCCTCAGATCAGATGCCCAGATCGCATCAGCGATCGGCCATCGATCTACTCAGTCTCACATGTACACATGGTCAACACAGTGGAGTGAAACAAACCACTTTACCTGAAAAGTGCACGTTTCTTTAAATCCATAGGCTGAATCTGCATTTTTTATTGTAAGAGAATGGTCTTAATGGTGTATGTTCTTCAGACTGAGCTTAGTGAGTTTATTTTCTTTATTTGTATTCTTTGTGAAACTGGATGTGATTTGCTCGACCAAGGGCGCGGAAGCATGGGTGCAAAAGCTCAAGTAATCAAAGGCTTTCTCTCTGTCCTTTTTCTCCAGATTCCTGCTAGATTTTAGATTTAGATTGGACGTCGCATCTGCCTCTAAATTATACTGTATGTCTACTTTTCAGATGGGATGGGGTGAAGAACTTCCTTAGCCTGCCGCGGCAGCCTCTGTACTGCGGATCATCCAAGGTCACCAAGGCCTTCGTCAGGTCCTACAAGAACCTTCATTTCTACTGGATCCTTGGTGCTGGCCACTTCGAAAGTCCCGACACAACACATGCTTCTAAAAAAAGGCTATAACTTGAACAGAATGTGTTTTGCTTATTTCTCATGTGATCAACAGGTGCCTGCCGATCAGCCTTGCATTGCGCTGAGCATGATCAGCACCATAACCCAGTCTCCAGCCAGCTAGGTAAAGGAGACCTTGAGAAGATCCTATCGGATAGAAAAAGGAAATTGACGATACAAAGTATAGAAAGGTTGCGTACTTTAAAGGGCCGGCCATGAAATTGATTGTAACTTGTAAGGTGGATTGTGAGGGGGATTAAAGCTGGTCTATATAAAGATGATACAGTTATTAGTATAATCTTGATTAGAAAATAGTACTAAGAATTGGTATGCTCCAGTCCGTGTCCTAGTGGCTTGCATGCCATGTTAGCTAGATGTGTCCTAGTAGGTTTCTTGTACGTGTAGGAGTCGGACTGCTCAAGTCTAATCCTAGTAGTACTAGGAGGTCAAGTACGAGTCAGTCTTAGGCATCTATGGATCGGCCGGTCGTGTATATATACACGTCCAGGCTTTAGCTTTGTATCAACAACACGGTGGAGAAAAACACAATACAAAGAAAACAAGGCACGACAGGTGCCTCTGGCTAAATATTTTGTGTGCGTGGTTGTTCGTTGATTTTATGTGAGCGATCCTGGAGGGTTAAATTCCAACAATTGGTATCTAGAGCAAGGTCGATCTGAAGCCGCGCTTGCCCCGGGGTTGCGCCCGACTAGTGCCTCGGGGCGGGCAATATAGTCGCCGGAGGTGCGGCGACAAGAAGAGAAGCGGTCCATGAAGTCGTTGAGTTGTGCAGCGGCGATGAGGATCAAGCGATCGTCGTTCGGCGGAGCAACAAAGAGGAAGAAGACAGGTTGTCGTCTGCAAGGCGATGGAAGATGATCGTTGATGGAAGCGGTGGTGCCGAGGTGCAAAGCCGGAAAGCCGTCAATATCATTTTCCGGGAGTTTTGAGTCAAGGAGTCGTGCGAGTTTGCAAGGTTAGTCGTCGTCGCGTCCAGTGAGTCGTCGTCCTGTCCAAGTGCTCGTCTTGGTGGCTGATTCGTTGGAGTTGAAGGTGTGCACGGTGTTCCGTGAGTCATGTCCATGTCCTCGTGGAGCGTCCTGGCTGCGGTCAGTGTTGATTCGGTGGATTTCCGAAGGCGGACGATGGTAGTAAGCCATCGTAAAGCGAGGAGATGTGCAAGCAATAGACGGTGGATCTATTGAAGCAAGTACGAGGAGTATGGTGCGAACCGAGTGCGAGGATGTCTAGCAATGGCGGTGGCACAAAGGTGCGAACCGAGTGCAAGGCAGGGGCCAAGCAATAGCGGTGGCACAACATGGCGGAGCAAGAGAGGCGATGCATGTTTCCAGTGGGGCATACTCAACGTACGAACATGATGGTAGTCGATGAGTCGACGAGTCGCAGATCTTCAACGAGTCAAGATCAAGAAAAGCATAGAAGACAGAGTATCAAGATTAGGGGGTGATTATTAGTATAATCTTGATTAGAAAATAGTACTAAGAATTGGTATGCTCCAGTCCGTGTCCTAGTGGCTTGCATGCCATGTTAGCTAGATGTGTCCTAGTAGGTTTCTTGTACGTGTAGGAGTCGGACTGCTCAAGTCTAATCCTAGTAGTACTAGGAGGTCAAGTACGAGTCAGTCTTAGGCATCTATGGATCGGCCGGTCGTGTATATATACACGTCCAGGCTTTAGCTTTGTATCAACAACACGGTGGAGAAAAACACAATACAAAGAAAACAAGGCACGACAGGTGCCTCTGGCTAAATATTTTATGTGCGTGGTTGTTCGTTGATTTTATGTGAGCGATCCTGGAGGGTTAAATTCCAACAACAGTACCTTTTAGAGCTTCTTTCACAGTTTCAGTGCGAAGTTAATGTTTCCTTTTTACAGACATATGCAAAAAGTAATGTTCCAGAAACAGTGCATATAGATATGGATGTACACTATGGAGCATTGCTACACGTACCACATTTTCTAGCTGATTTCAGTACGATAACCTTTAGCAGCCGTTCCCGCAAAAAAAAATCCCGATTCCTTGCGACTAATCGTATCGTCTGGCAACATTCGTACATTTTTTTGAGGCAGTAACGTAGAACAATTATTCTATGATGTATTTCCATTTATCCGTACATATTGTTACAGAAATAACCATGACAGTTGGCTCTTACCATGGGGGATAACATCATTTGGAACTATGATGCACATGGCGTCATCCATCGAGACTCTTTCTTCTGGCAGCATCCGTCTCGTGTCGCTTGAGTTCATCATCAACGTCTCCGTGTGGCACCCTGAAGCCCCATTCGATGGTGTGATGCTGCTGAAGGGCATGAGTGCACATTTCCACGTCAATGGCGCAAGCATGTTATGAGTGCGGGAGCCGTCTTCTGCTTCCCAGACTGAGGAGGCATCACGGTGAAGTTGCAAGCGGTCTGGTAAGCCCCGCTTTCGTCGTAATGCAGAGCGACTTGTAGATGTCTCCGACACCGGCTCGTTGTACCCAGTTTTGCATCTTATCTCCCATGAGGAGGCAAACTATGCGAGTCAACCTTCCATGGTGGAGGTGTTCATGGAGACGACACCTCTGCAACAGTCGACCCAGAAGTTCATTGCGATAGGGGATGACATTCCTCGTGTGAATCTCACCCCGAAGCAGCAAAAGGCTGCCGAGGAGAGGCTGCAAACCTCTTTCACGGGGAGTAACCCGATTGATACTGCTACGGAGGTTACTATACAAACAACTTTGTTGCAACGTGCACGCCTTGCATGGCTCGAGCAGGACCTAGAGGCAAAGAAGTGAAACATGGCGGAATCCAGCCAAAAGCTCCATCAGCCCGCAACTTTTGCAGAGAGCCTTGTGATGTTTGTATACATAGGACTCTCATCGACAACGTCATCATTGCTAGTCGGCTAGCAGATTCTGAAGGGGTTCGCAACAGAAAACAATTATTTTTATAACTAGCGTACGCCCAAACCCAAGATCTACCTACGAGTAAAGTTGTAACGGGAGATTTCGGTGACGCACCCTCGTAGACCAAAAAGCGGGAAACGTTTCCGTGAACGTGGTTGATGTAGTCATATGTTTCTGACCATCAGGTCGTGTAGATCCTTGCACGAATCCAGGTGCCACAACTGGGAGCGTGGACTCACACACGAATGGTGTACGATGACTTCTCCCAATTCTTCGAACCAACAGAGATTGTGGAAACAGATCCTTTTGACAAGAATACCAGCAACACGATAGCATGGTGTAGTGGAGTAAACTTCCCTGGGCGAGGCTCTTTGAGTAACCACGCGCGAGGGAGAAAACGAAGAAAGATTAACCCATGGAGGAGATAAGTTCTCCTCTATATGGGTTCAGGTGGAGCCCCCTCCTGTTGCCCCTCCACCTTATATAGGGGAGGGCACACCAGGGTGTATAGGGGGCGACCAAGGTGGTTTTGGGATTCGGAGTAGAAAACAAAAAAAATCCGGCACTACGAAACCAAGTCCCAAGATTGGATCTAGATAGATGCAAACAATGGTAGCGATCTTGTTACCTTAACAACCATTCAACGGTAGTTCTCTCGCAGCAGAAGAAGTTGATGGAGAGTTGAGGAAGCTTGACGTAGCGCAATCCCTCGAACAGATCTGATCCACTTGAGTTCCTACGAACAGATCTAGAAGTCCCTCGAACGAAGATCGAACGTACGATCACTCTACGCTTGATCCACATGTACGGTGTAGCAGATCCAGCAAGGCTCCGCCGTCCAGAGAACTCGGCGCCATCGGAGTAGAGAGGAGAGATGAGCATCCCTTCGACGTAAGGTGGATATTAGATCTACAAGAGAGGGGAGAGGGGCAGCCCAGGGGCAAGCCTATCTTGTCAAGTTCACTTCTTGGGGGGGGGGTGCCTCTCCTCATCTATTTATAGAGGGGGATGGAGGGGACCATCTTGGAGGAGGGGGAAGCCCCTAGGGGGCGCCCTAGGGTTTCCCTCCACCTGGTGGAGGCGCCCTAGGGTTTCTCCTAAGGGGGCATTGTCCCTCCAGGTGGAGGCGCCACCTATGGGCCTCCTTGGTCCAAGTGGCTCCCTCCCCACTTGGGTCGCCTTCCAAGTGAGAGGGGGCCCATTGATATTTAATCCCTTTTATTAATTCTAAAACAATTATAGAATTCACAAGAAATAAATATTAAACATACTAGAACTTTTCCGGCCCTCCGGTTTTACCTGGTTTTCTTAAAACTCTTCCCGGTACTTTACCGGTGCCCCAAAACGATTTCGGGTTTCTCTCCGATTAAATCTTAATCACTCCGAAACTTTTCCAGTGTGTTATACTCGTGATCCTATCACTCTTAAATTCAAAAAATTTACCACCCTTAAGTATGTGACCCCATAGGTTTGGTAGAATACGGACATGAACCGGAAACTGGCTTTCCTCGGATCAATAACCAACAGCGGAGCCATGGACACCCATAATGATTCCCGCACCTACACCAATATGAATTCGAGTGAACCTCTGGTTGATGTGCCAAAATCCCTTTGCTTCGCGATACTTTACAAAACATGAGGTGAGATTATATAGGTATCCGCATGATCAACTCATTAATCATTATAACAATTATCCTCATATCGGTTTTGTTCTTTTTCTCGTTCACGTATTCCGCATCCCATGTGATCTATCCATAAAGTATCCGGCCGGATGTTGGTGGATACGTAATACCGAGAGGGCCCAAAGAATATCTCTCCTGAATAGGAGGAGCAAATCCCAACTTGAATCATCAATTCCCTAGACATACTTTCGAGTGTGAGTGAGCAAAGCCTTTATAGCCACGCCAGTTACGGGTGGTGTTTGGACAGAGTCAAAACCCACTCTCCGGTATGTAGGTACTTAACATTCTCATGGTCTATAAGGATACATGCAAATTTCAACTCATCTAATGATTTAACTCATGATACAAGTATGATGAAATCTCAATGCAAATCATACAATTGGGTCGGTTCAGCACCCTTGTTATGGCAACAATGTGCACCCATGTATTACCGGCATATTCAATTCCCAATGTCAGGAAAATATGACATCCATAATACACAGGTTAGTCCTAGAGGCAGATTAAGAATACTTTGTGTTTATACTCCACACCTGCATATGGGTTTTCCTCCGAAGGCAGTTAACATGCACTTGGCAAACCTCCTCATAGGCCATTGCAGTTATAGCACATACATATAAACATTAATATTGAACCTGGAATTATGATAGTACATTTTATTATTGCCTCTAGAGCATAATTCTAATAGGTGGGCCAAGAGGGCGCAAGGTGTCCCCAAAATTCTAGGGCGCCACCCCACCTTATCTACTTGGTGGGAGGTGGTCTCCCATGATGGGCCTCCCTCTAGGAGGGGACCGTCAAGGTCTGCTGCGTTAATTTAATTAAAATAAAATATATGTAAATATTAATTAATTTAATTAATATTAAATACATATTATTCAATTCCCTTATGCTTTGAAACACTTTCCGGATCACTCCAAATTTCCTTCCGATCAACATGCATGGAACTTTTCCAGTTCTCATTTCTCCTTTCATAGGTCATTCTGATGATTCCAAAACTATCTCCGATGTGTCATCGTACCCTTAAGTGTGTTACTGATGGTCAAGATGATGATAATGGTTTCTCGTCCTTCGTTGGTTATCCAAAGTGGAAGGTGAGATGTAGGATAGCAACAAATTTCCCCTATGTAGAGGATAGGGTTTGTCTCCCGTAGGACTCCGGCAATGATAAGTTGGTGTCAACGACGCAATTGACGTGGACCTTCACACAACACAAATAACTTTGCTCCCAACGAAATTCAGAGAGGTTGTCAATCTCTCTGGTCTTGTTGTTTACAAAGGATCAAACGCAAGGGATAATGAGAATGGTGATAGCAGCTAGAAAGTAAAAGCAGGAAATGAAATGAGCGTGTAAACAGTGATGAGAATATGGACCGGGGTCCCGTGATGTTCACTAGTGATGTCTCTCTCCCAAAAGACGATAAAACTGCTATGCGAGGTAAACAAACCAATTGACATGATTAAAAATGCACCGCAATGCTAACTATGCTACAAAGAAAGGACGAGGCTCAAAAGCATGGGCGGTACGCCAAAATAAGTAGACCGAAATCCAACTGCATCTACTACTAATCATCCACCTTGAGATATCTATCCAGAACATCTCGCTGGTATTAAGTTGTGAGCCCATCCCAAAGTGTGAACTCAAAGAAACAAACAACTGCATTAGAGATCGCAAAAAGGGGTTCTCTCCTCAGGGGGTTTGTGACACGGCGAATAAATAGGCAAGGGGGCAGCCAGGGGGGCACCAGGGGTCCAGGCGCCCCCTTGGCGCGGCCAAGCCCTAGGCCGCGCCAGGTGGCCGCCTGGGTCCCTGGTGGTGGCCCTCTAGCCCCACTTTGGTCATTCCGGAAGGTTCCGTTGCGCTGATTTTTATCCGATTTTCCCGAATTTTTGGAGCATTTTTTAATATGGGGGAAACCTGTAATAGAAAAATAGCAGAAAACAGGAACTGGCACTGTGGTGCACTGAGTTAATAAGTTAGTCCGAATATGATCAAAAGTGTATGAAAGTGTATCTAGATCATAGCAATATCACACAAAACATGCATGGAGCAAGCAGAAATTATAGATACGTTTGGGATGTATCAACATCCCCAAGCTTAATTCCTGCTCGTCCTCGAGTAGGTAAATGATAACAAGCATAATTTCTGTGGTGAAATGCTAGCAACTATATAAGGACTTAGAAAGTAAAACATTCAAGGTATGTGATTCAATTCAAGTCATAATAGGAAAGAGTCTATATTAGCATTGAAACAAGCAACGAAAGAACATTAGGTGCAAGAGCTCTCGCTGTCCGTGACTCGAATGTCTCCAAATGGTGTTTGCGTGCAAGAAGGGAGATATGGGAATACGAGAAATTGTTTTTTGTTGAGAACTCAATCTACTAAAGTTTCACACTTGGTCTTATTTGGAATCTTATCTTGACTCGTCCCCAGACCACTAGCCAGGTACAAGTCAATTTGATCCACTCCTTTTCGATATTTTGAGCACTCATGCAATGGATGAGCATAAGCACGAAAGTTGACACTTAGGATAGCAAAGAGAGAGATATGGTGGATGAGGAAGACAAAAAAAGTGAGAAAGGCTCACATCAATGAGGACAATCATAGGTGAGAAGGCCAAATAATAGATATGATGTGAGGAGTATGGATTTCCATGCAACGGATGCACAAATGAGCTAAGAAAATCTCTCCAATGGAACTAGTGGGGGTGCATCCAACTTGATCGCTCATGAAGACCTAGAGCTTGTTTGAGGAGGCTCATCCTTGGAATATGCAAGGCAAGTTCTATAGTGTGAAGGTCCCCACTTAGCTATATGCATAATGATCATCTCTATGGAGTACAAGGATAAGAGGGAGTATGAGTGTGGATCTTTCAAAAGGAATTTTAGTGTTGCCTCTTTCTCTCTTTTTATTTATTTTTCTCTTTTTTGTATTTTTTGTATTTTTTGGTGGCCTCAATGGCTCTTTCTATTTAACTCTCATTTGTCCTCTTTGGGATCTTTTAAATTGTCCACTTTGGGATCTTTTCCTCACTTAAGGGCAACACTCTATTTTACAAGAAGGTATAGACGATCTTTCACACTTCACAAGGTACTCAAACATAAAGAAGATGTGGCTATCATGATGTAAGCAATGTATGCCTATGCCAGTGTAGCAGGAACATGTATGACATGAAGTTCAAGTCATGAAGAGGTGGATGTTGCATGGTGATGGCTTCTCGCCCCTCGTTGGTTACCCAAAGTGGAAGGTTGAGATGTAGACAACAACAAATTTCCCTCGGTGAAGATACCAAGGTTTGTCTCTAGTAGGACTCCGACAACGACAGGAAGGTGACAACGGCGCCAACAATTAGGCGGTTGACGTGAACCTGCACACACAACAGATAACTTTGCTCCCAACGAGTACAGAGAGGTTGTCAATCCCGCCGGCCTTGTTGTTTACAAAGGATCAAATGCACGGGATAAAAATGATAGCGATAGCAACGGAAAATGAAATAAAGCAGAAAATAAAAAGCGAGTGTAAACAGTGGTGGAAATATGGACCGGGCTCCCATGATGTTCACTAGTGATGTATCTCTCCCAAAAGACGATAAAATAGCCATGCGAGGTAAACAAATTACAGCTGGGCAATTGACAGGATTATGTGCGCAAACCAATGCTAACTATGCTACTAAGAAAGGAAGAGGCTCAAAAGCTTGGGCGGTACGCCAAGACAAGTAGACCAAAATCCATCTGCATCTACCTACTAATCATCCACCTTGAGATATCTATCCAGAACATCTCGCTGGTATTAAGTTGTGAATACCACCCAAAGTGTAAACTCAAAGCAACAGACAACTGCATTAAAGAACTTTGCGTAAAGTAAACAATCCTTGCACCCGCAAGTACAAGCACCGTTGTTTTCTCCCTTGTGGCAACAACACATCCCCTAGACTCATGTTTTTGTCATCCAAGCTAGTCATCAGGGGGCATGAACCCAAAATCACGCATAACACTCCCTCTTGGAGTTACTACCTACTACTTGGCCAAAGCAATAAACAACAACGGAGAACATGCAAGAATTACTCAAGAACATAAATATAAAAGAGGAGAATCAAATATATTACTCAAACACAATCTGAACATAGTCTCATAATCCATCAGATCCTAGCAAACTCAGCATAGCAACAGCAGAAAGATTACATATGTGCCTCGATCATGTAGGGCAGCTCACGAGGTCTAAACCATGAAGAACAAAGAGGGGAGGAGAACATCACATAGCTAGTGATCATGGACCCATGGTCCAAGGTGGACTACTCACGGTTCATCCGGGAAGCGTCCATGGTGGTGGAGAAGCTCCCGGAGGTGGTTCCTCCCTCCGGCAGGGTGCCGGGAAGAGGGCTCCTGGTGCTCCTGATCTTGGAAGCGCTGCGGCGCCGGAACAGAGGAGAGATCACGAAAAAGGGTTCTTTCCTCAAGGGTTTCGGGACAAGAGAGATATATAGGCGAAGGGGGTAGCCAGAGGTGGACCATGGCCCCCAGGCGCCCCCTGGCGCGGCCTAGGGGGTGGCCGCGCTAAGTGGCCGCCTGGGCCACCCCTGGCTCCCCTCTGGCCCCACTTTGGCTCTTCCCGAAGCTTCCTGTACGCTGATTTTTCCCGGAATTTTTCTGGCACTTTAAGTAATGGGAAAACCTGAAATACAAAAACAGCAGAAAATAGGAACTGGCACTGGGGTGCACTGAGTTAATAGGTTAGTCCAAATATGATCAAAAGTGTATGGAAGTGCATCAATATCATAGAAATATCACACAAAAGATGCATGGAGCAAGCAGAAATTATAGATACATTTTGGACGTATCAACATCCCCAAGCTTAATTCCTGCTCGTCCTCGAGTAGGTAAATGATAACAAGCATAATTTCTATGGTGACATGCTACCAACCATATAAGAACTTTTAAGTAAAACAATCAAGGCATGTAATTCAATTCAAGTCATAACAGGCAAGAGTCTATATTAGCATTGAAACAAGAAACATAAGAACATAAAGGAGCAAGAGCTCTCGCTGTCCGTGACTCGAATGTCTCCAAATGGTGTTTGCGTGAAAGAAAGGGGATAGGGATATACGAGAGAGTAAAACATAATTTTTATTGTTGAGAACTTAATCTACTAAAGTTTCACACTTGGTCTTCTTTGGAATCTTATCTTGACTCATCCCCAGACCACTAGCCAGGTACAAGTCAAAATGATCCACTGCTTTTCGATATTTTGAGCACTCATGCATGGATGAGCGTAAGCAAGTAAGTTGACACTTAGGATGGCAAAGAGAGAAAAATGATGGAGGAGGAAGACAAAAAAGGTGTGAAAAGCTCACATCAATGAGGACAATCATAGGCGAGGGAAATCCAAATGATAGATATGATGTGAGGAGTAGGGATTTCCATGCAATGGATGCACATATGAGCTAAGGTAAGCTCTCCAATGGAACTAGTGGGGGTGCATCCTACTTGCTTGCTCAAGAATACCTAGAGCTCATTTGATGAGGCTCATCATTGGAATATACAAGCCAAGTTCTATAGTGTGAAGGTCCCCACATAGCTATATGCATAAATGATAATCTCTATGGAGTACAAGATATAAGATGGAGTACGAGTGTGGATCTCTCAAAATGAATAGTAGTGTGCCCCCTTCTCTCTTTTTATTTCTTTTTTTGAGTGGCCTCAATGGCTCTTTCTATTTAACTCTCATTTGTCCTCTTTGTGATCTTTTGATTTTGTCTCTTTGGGATCTTTTCCTCACTTTAGGGGCAACACTCTATAAATTACAAAAAGTATAGAAGATCTTTCACACTTTACAAAAGTACTCAACATAAAGAAAATGAAACTACGATGAAGTATGAAAATGTATGCCTCTGCCAGTGTAGCAGGATATGAAATGATAATAGCGCGTCATGTAGCAATGATTAGGGTAAGGCCCAACTAGCATGCGGCTCATCGATCAAGCAAAAACATGTATGACATGAAGATCAAGTCATGAGAAGGTGGCTGTTTTGAGGAAGGATATAATGAGGCTTATGATGACAGAGCGTATCGTGCCAAGGATTTGGATGCACCGGCGAAGTATGCGCCAACTCTCGAGGTGAGAAAGGGCAATGCACGGTACCGAAGAGGCTAGAAAAGTATGGGTAGGTGGAAGTGTCAATTTTTGAATACTCACATTAGTCCGAAGAACTCATGCACTTATTATCGATAACTCTCAATCAAATTAGGAGGTTCACAAAGAGACAAGTACCCCGAGGAGGAGTGTATGGGGGTTTGGTTATCCTTGCGCATCCTCGACTGATGGTACGTGAGTGTTCTGTAATATTCAATCCCTCCAAAGATTAGTGATCCATCTAGTAGCTAAAGTTCTCAACTAATTTTGTAAGTTTTTCGAAAATAAACACGGATTTCCCAAAATACGACATCTATCACTAATAGGCTAAAGCTCTTGACACTGAAAGTTCAAACATTACCCATAGCAATACCTCAAAACTATTGCAAGTTACTACTACAATTGAATAGCAACCTCAATTACCTACTTCAAGTCAAGACACACAACTCAGTGCAACAGGCAAACTCTCTAAACAATATAAACATGAAAACTCAAGAGAGTTCCAGAAACAAACTAAACAAAATCTCTTAAAAAGATAAGCATGAAAACAAAGAGCTAAACATGACAGCAGCTACGAAAAAGATAAAGAACACACACAACAAAGATAAGCATGAAAATCCTATGTTGTGTTCTAGGGTGAAGTGGAGCGTGTTTCTCTCCCACACAAAGAAACCTGGGTTCTAACTTGTTATGAACAGCAAGAAAAGCTAAAGAAAACTAAAAACGAAATAAAAAGAAAGACGCTCCAAGCATAGCACATAATGCATGAAGTGATAAAAATATAGTGGAACGAAAGACGAACTGATAATTGTTGATGGAGAAGGGGATGCATGGGGGCATACCCAAGCTTAGAATCTTGAGTCTTCTTGAATATTTCTTGGGGGTGCACGGGGGCATCCCCAAGCTTGAGCGTTTGACCCTCATGAATCTTCTTTTATCATCTTCCCTCGCACACTTGAAAACTCCCTTCATACATAACACATCATAATCTGATTAGCGACGTTAGTATCCACAATAAAATAATTTTTCTCTACCGTAAATAAGGATATTCTTGAAGATCTACTGTTTCTCAAGATTGCCAAAAAGTTTTTCCAAAGAAAAATCAAGCTTAAGGTTTGCAAAACGAAGAAAGGGCAAAACAAGACAGAATCTGTGAGAAACAGACCAGCAGGTAGTAAATATTTTTTAGGGGTACTTCTGCAACTCAAATCAAAAAACTCAGAACATACGAAAGTTCCGTGATTGTACAGATCACTCTGCGTAAAAAATTCAGCTCAAAAATATTAATTGGGAATTTTCTATGATTTTTACCATCACGAGGACAAAATCTGTTTTCTGGACAACATGTCACAACTTTCACTTCCCTTGTCATATGAGGCTATAAATGGCACGAAGCTGAAAAGTAAAGATACAATGATGTTGCTACTGTAGTAACAGACATCAATACACAACAATATCAAAATAAACCTAATTTCTTGTGGGCTGCCTCCCAAAAGCGCTTTTTTATGCCTTTAAGCTAGGCATGATGCAAAAAGAGAAGATCAAGTTTTATCAAGAGTAAGAGAATAGCTAGCCCATGTAACGGACTCAAAAGGTAACTTAATATTCTTTCTAGGGAAGTGTTCCATCCCTTTCTTGAGAGGGAATTGGAATTTATATTCCCTTCTTTCATATCAATGACAGCACCAACGGTGCGAAGAAAAGGGCGTCCCAAAATAATTGGACATGATGGTTCACATTCAATTTCCATAATAGTAAAATCAACGGGAACATAATTTTCATTGACAATGATAAGAACATCATCGATCTTACCCAAAGGTTTCTTTACGAAAGAGTCAACAAGACGAACACCAAAAGAACAAGGATCAAAAGGTTTTAATTCAAACATATCATACATTCTTTTGGGCATAACGGAGGTACTAGCTCCAACATCACATAAAGCATAGCAAGAGAAGTTATTCAACTTAATTTTAATCATAGGATCCCAACCATCTTCTAGCTTTCTAGGTATGGAGGCTTCTACCCTAAGCTTCTCCTTCCTAGGTTTAATGAGAGCATTAGTGATATGCTCCGTGAAGGCAAGATTAAGTGTGCTAGTGTGGGGATCTCTAGACATCTTGTGAAGGAAACCAATAACTTCAGAACGGGTGAAATTATCAAAATCAAGGTCACTACTATCAAGTAAAGTGGTAGTGGTGTCCTTTAGGCTCACTTGTTTGGTAGCTTCTATAGTCATAGGAGTTTCTTCTTCTACGGTTGAGGTCATAGCATCACCATTAATAGGTCCTATGGGACTAGGGGTGCATTGGGTGCTAAGAGTTTGGATATCCTCAACAACTTGGATAGTAGCAACGGTATGGTGTGTAGGAAGGCTCTTAATTCTATCTTCTTCCTCCTTTTCTCTAGCCCATCTCTCTTTAAGCTTAGCCATCATCCTAATGTTTTCATTAATTTGCACTTGAATAACGTTCATAGTAGTGACCTTCCTCTCCTCAAGAGGAGAAGTTCTAATTTTAAGAAATTCTACTTCATGGGCTAAATTGTCTACCTTCGACGAGAGATTATCTAATTTGTCTAGTTTTTCCTCTACACTCTTGTTGAAGGCATTTTGGGTAGTGATGAAGTCTTTAAGCATACTCTCTAGTTCAGAAGTGGAGTTCTTGGTGCTAGGATAAGTGTTGTTGTTCCCATAGTTGTTGGAAGGGAACGGTCTAGGATTGCTACCAAAATTACTCCTATAAGCATTGTTATTGAAGTTGTTTCTAGAGATAAAGTTCACATCTACTTGATCTTGAGCAATCAAAGAATTTAAAGGAACATCATGAGGATCAATAGGAGATTTCTTGGTAAGTTGATGTTAGATATATGCTCTAGAGGCAAATAATGTATGATTATTCCAATATATCTAAGCAATTTCATAACCAGTTTCATATCGTGCTAGAACTGTATCAGTGAAACAATGATACAGGTGTGGTATAGAAACCCCTAGAGTTCCTAGTTAGCCTCTATATCAATAACTAGTTCATGGTCCACATGATGGTCGTGGTTTCGCGATCATGGAAAATTAAGTCTCTTGACTATGAGGTCACCTCACTGGATGAGTGACGTGATGAACATTACACAAAGTAAGCATTACAGCATGATCAATCTTATGAAGGTTCAGTGTTGTAATTACAGAACGTAGTAGACCGTTCTTTGACCGTGAGTACGTGCATAATTGCTATCTACTCGGATGCTTTGACTTACATCCCACCACCTGACTGAAATATGCGGGTCATAACGGTTGTATCTTGGGTATTCTGTGGAGATATGTTGAGGAGTATTGTTACAAGAGCGGGATTTGTCAATCCATGTGATGGATAGATACCCAGGGCCCACTCGGTGAGATTCCATCCATAAAGCTGCACAGCGTGTGACTAGGTCACGGGGATGATATTCACGGGAACGAGTGAATAAGGATTTTTCATAACGAGGTTGAACCAGACGTTGGATGTCATTGATCGAATCTCGGACTAATCCAGCATCGCTGACAAAGGGAATGCTATACGACGTAAGGTCCAATCGGTATTGATATCCGGAATGCACAGGGATCATTATGGGCATCCAGGTACCGCTGATGATCATTGACCGTAGCCTCATCTCGGTCATGACTGGAGTGTTCTCGGACCGTAGGGTAACACACTTAAGGGCTCGATGAAATCGGAGACCTTTTCGGAATTATCGGAGTTACCGGAGAATAAAGGAAGCAGCATCAGAAAAGTTCCGTGTTGACCCGAAGGAGTTTCGGAGTGAGCCAGAAGGTGTTCCGGAGCACCGAGAGAAGGAATAATATGTTTTTGTTATTAATTAATAGAATTAATAATTAATTTTTTTATTTATAATTAAAAATTGCTATGGGCCTTATTTATGAAAGAGGCCCATTAGGGGAAATAAAAGGGAAAAAAGAAAAAGGAAAGAGGGAGAGGCGCCATGGGCCCTAGGGCCCATGAGGGGTGCGCCCCCTCCCCCCCATGGCCGACCACCTCCCCCCTAGCAAGGGACTTTAGTCCCACCTTGCTAGGGGAGAGGGGTTGACTCCCTCCCCTCTGCTTATATATAGATGGGCAGGTTGCAAATATTTAATACACAGAAATTCGTGAGAAAATATATATTACTCCGAATTGAGATCGGTTTTCTCCGGTCTTCTCCCCTTCCTCGCCTCTTCCACGGTGGGCTCCCTAGTGTGATCTTTTAGTGGAATTGAGGCATCTCTGCTAGAATCGGAGGCCGTCGTGCTGCCGAAGCTCCGTCCGGAGGTCTACTTCCGCCACCTTCTCTGGATCGGAGATCGGAGGTCGTCATCGAGTCTCGTACGTGTGCGAGTACTACGAGGTGCTACACGTGTGGCACTACACCCATCCGGGTGCTCAACACAGCCAGGGGGCTGTGAAACTTGTTCGACTACACCAACCACGTTTGTGGGAACGTTTCCCGCGCAACGGACTACACCCCGAGGTATGTTATTCCGCACTCCTTTCCGTTACGGTAATACGGCTAGCTAGATCTTGGGTTATGGGAAACGCTAGTTAGAAAAAATTTGTGTTTTCCGCTGTGAACCCCAACAGTGGTATTATGAGCTAGGTCTATGCTTAGTATTACTGTACGGATAGAACACATCGGGGATGTGGGCGTTGATTGTATGATTGTTACCCTCCCACGTGTACTTGTTCACATCTGCGGCATCATTTGATGAAGCGGCCCCTGACCGAACTTACGTGTACTCTTATGCGAGACTGGTTCCACGCTTGACATGCGGCTTGTACCGTATAAAGTGGCTCTGGGGGGTGTCTATCTCTCTACTTTAGCGGATGTGGCATTTGCAACGGAGGGCCCCGTGCGGGGTGTAATAGAGACAATCGTATGGTTGACGTTGTGGTTGGCTCGTAGGTTAAAACATGTTTAACTATGAAATCCCTAGCAGCCACGTAAAACTTGCAATATACAACTAGATCGTCTAAACTTTGTATTGCTAAGTGGGGGCTATCGTTTGTTTGATTGTGATGTAGTGATAGCTTTGCTATGTGTTACTAGTAAGTAGTAAACGTCATCATGATAAAACAAACTCAAATGGAGACACTGTAGACTTAGGGTTGCCATAGTCCAACATCTTAAAACTTGCTAGTATAGGATACACGACGGTAGCATGTGATAAGATGATCTCTTAACAAAGCCAAACACAAGTATTCTAGCAAAGTGTGCATCACCTAGAAGGATCTCCCATATGGCCGACATTCCGTACATATCGGGTGTCACACATATTAAACGGTGTTCACATGAGGTTGGGTTCGGCAAGCCTAGCATATGAAGATATGGCCTTGATGAGTAGCATATAACATGGATGTTAATTTGGTGAGCCTAGCATATGCAGATATGGCCTCGGAATACTAGAGATCGAAATATCGAGCATGAGTCACAATATACAGATAATGTGATCGCACAAGTTGTTGTCTACCTTTGAAACTGACCCGTCGGCCGTGTGATATTCGAGGGCTGGAAGTGAATCTGGATCATGTAATCACTAAAACTTCTTAGGGATGATTGTTTTAGTGCGAGCTCATTTATAATGTGATTATATGAACTCATTGTTGTGAACTAGTCTTAATTGTGTTCCTTGCAAATTATGTTTGTAGAAAATGAATCAAATAGAGCAACGTGAATTATCTTTCTTCATGGAGGGTGAAAGACTTAGAGTAGATGGGTCAAACTTTGCTGACTAGTACTCACGCCTTAGGACTTCGCTCAAGAGAGAAAACATCTGGTTCACAATAGAAATGCATGTGGAAGAACATCTGGACAACGATGTTAATGATCAGGAGATACTTGATCATTATGCTCGTCGACAGAAGTGCTCCGTAGTCAGGAATGTCATGATTTTCAACATGTCAGAGGATTTGAGTATTCAGTTTCAGGACACCGACTCATATGAAATGATGGACACACGAAAGACAATGTTCATACGTGAGTTCAGAGTTGCCAGATTTGAGTTAGAAAGCAAGTTTCTATCTAAAAAGATGGAAGAACGCACAAGCCTTGGTGATCACTTAGACAGGATACATGAGATGTACCTAACCCTAGTGGAGGATTATGAATATTGGACAATGAACGAAACCACCACAGAAGAGTTTGCGATAAACACTTTATTGCACTCGCTTCCCCCGAGTTATGGTGATTATGTTCATAACTATGTCGGGAGTGGAGCTAATATGACTCTCCATAACTTCATGACTGATCTCTTGGCCGCAGACATTGCACCTATTGAGGATGCAGAGGTCGTGGATGGAGAAGTTATATACTTGATATACTTTATAAATGTTTGTTCCCCTTTATACAACACTTGCAGTAAATGAGTATATGATACTTATTTTGTTTTATGAAAAGAGGACCTGCCGTTGCATGGACGGGAAGAGTTGAAATCAAGGATTGATGGATATCAAGTCAGTTGATGGCCAGCATGGATTCCGCCGAGACATCTATCATAGGAGATACTTAGAGTATTAGATAAATCTTATGCAATCATTATAGTATGAACACTTAGTTGTGTGTCTTGCATCTCGCGAGACAAAGTTATTCATGTAATGAGACAAGTAAGTTGTTCCATCTTTATGAATAAAAGTGTGCTAATACTTTGATTACATCTTGATTTATGTTATGATAGAAAGCATTTATAATATTACTATTATTTTCAAGTGATATTCAATGATTAATGATAAAGTTGTCTTGATTACAACAAGTCAAAGATTTGATTGCATAACTGATGAATTCATTAAATGGATGATCTATTAACTTGTGAGTTCATTACCGAATGAAAGTCACAACTTGATTGCGTGAGATGGATTAGATACACGATCTATGAACCTCTACAATAAATATGACCAAGACAAGGTTCTAGCAAGCAGAACTTGTGCCAATCATTATACATAAATGATGTACTAAATGGGCACATGAGTTATCATTAAATACTTCATATGATTAATTGAAAGTTGTATTCAATTGAGATCATAAAACTGAGATTCAGGAATCACAGCGTGAAGTTGAATATAAGGATACAAATCACTAAGCTATGATCTGAGTGATAAGTATTAAAGTTGACATAATGGGAGACTTGTGGAAGTTGTACCACAAATTACGATGGAAGTTGAAAGTGCTAGACTACTTAAACCATTCGTAGTCATACTAAACTGTAGTATGGTCTAAACGTTCTTTCCCCTTGCACTAAAATTATTAACGAACAAGGTTGTTTAATTCATTAAGTTAAAACACCCACTTCATGAATAGGAAACCATACTAAACCTAATGAGACAAGATAGCTCCATAATTGATGGTGTTATAAGGTTTCTTAAAGAAAGAATTTCTTTGTGATAAATCTACAAGCAATTGAAATTACATATTCTCCCCGAATAGCAAAATTTGTGTTGCTTGATTGGTAGTGAGATAAGAAGTCTCTCGACACGGATCCAATGGGAGATAATGGAAACTTTGACCAAGGTATTGGACCTTGCCTTCAGAATTTCAGAGTATTGCAACGGAAGCGTGTTCCGCTGTAATGACGCTATATAAGGAAGGATATGCCAAAGACGATTGGTCTTGGTATATGAGTTGAAGCCTTAGTTGAATTTAGAAGGTTGTCATGAACACGTTCTGTACAGGACAATAATCATGATTCTTCTTAATAAAACAAAAGGAATAACATTTCTTGAAACGCAAAGGAATGGTGGTAGCCTAGAACACGAGGAGAAATGAAATAATATTGAGTTGCATATAGGATGGCTCACGTCCTGTAAAATAAATTTGTTATTTCATATTCCCGATAAACTGGAAAGTTATTGAGAATAATGTAACACGGATAAGGCATTATTTGGCTCATAAAACTGTTATGACCAAAGTTCAATATTGATTGACTACGGAAACGTAGGAATGCTTTAATCAATAAAATATTTCATTTATACTACAGTGGACCATAGCCTGGAATTGCGTCTCGTTCAAACTTAGAATTTGAAAGTGAATTGCAATCGGCATGACGAAATTTTATTTCGTTAAAGGATGGACTATAGTACCTCAAGACAAGAAACCCTCAACCTTGATTTGATCAAGTGATTTTGTGAAGACCAAAATATTGAGTGGACCTGTAGTTTCATGAAACTAAGTGGGAGCTTTGAAGACTTCCGGAAACTTAGAATGCAGAGAGCATTTTCTGAGTGGAAGCTTTGGGAGCATTGTCATTATGTAAGACATAGTAACAATACAATGACTTGATGAAAGCTGAACCACAAATATATGAGTATATGATGGATATATTTGAGTGGGAGCATGATCATTATCTCAGACATGCATGTTATGACATATATGGAGAATGATCACGTGTATGTATATGGACATGCGAATGATATATGTATATGGAGAATCGTCTCATATGCATGTATATGCATTATGATATATATATATATATATATATATATATAACATAAGGTAGATATAACGCAAGATACAAGAATCTTCCTTTATATGAAGTACTAGGCACATCACACGTTGAAATCTATATGATAGATACGTATGATGAAACAAAGAAAAGTTGGAATAATTTTCTAGACAAGAAACAGGTTCTTGTAGCTAGAAATTATATAACGGATGAAATCCAAGTAGCACAAGCAATGTCTTGATGGAAGAATAGAGATGCACCATGTACTAGGACATGTGATCTCATATGTACTTTTACATATGATTCTACCATATAACATGCATTGTGAATCCAACAACAAAATGACTCAAAAGTTCTTGGAAGAAGAACAGATTCCGATGTGCTTTAAGAGTAAAACACAGAATCTGAATAAAGTCCATGAATTTAGTATATGAGGAATACTGAGGACTATGCTCTAAAGTATAGAAAGATAATAGACTTGAATGTAATACAAGATTACAATTGCAAGCCATATTATGGGCCTATATGGAATTAGAGACATCACCAAAGACATGAAGGAAATGTGAGCAAGATTCACGACACTACAAACATAATACTACTTAAGAAAGTAGACGTATGGATAAAAGTTTAGCGTAAGAAGTTTGGACTTCTGGCTGAGTGTATTTACCAATACATGTGACGCTGGATAATTCTTCTGAAGACTGAACCAAAAGATCACTGAAGGATACTTTGAAATAATAGTCTCACTCTCCCGCGAAACTTATATCCAACCATTATATGATAATGAGCGGCATGTCAAACTAGTTGACCTATACTAGTTTCAAAGGAAACATACGAATCTGAATTGGTGGAGTTCGTTGACGAACCCTCTTCCACGAGCAAGCATGATCGATGAACACTTATGTGATAAGATGATTATGATCGGGAAAATGCGGCTAGATTATTACCACTCTAGTGCAAGTGGGAGACTGTTGGATATATGCTCTAGAGGCAAATAATATATGATTATTCCAATATATCTAAGCAAGTTCATAACAAGTTTCATACCGTGCTAGAACTGTATCAGTGAAACAATGATACAGGTGTGGTATAGAAACCCCAGAGTTCCTAGTTAGCCTCTATATCAATAACTAGTTCATGGTCAACATGATGGTCGTGGTTTCGTGATCATCGACAATTAAGTCTCTTGACTATGAGGTCACCTCACTAGATGAGTGACGTGATGAACATTACCCAAAGTAAGCATTACAGCATGATCAATCTTAAGAAGGTTCAGTGTTGTAATTACAAAACGTAGTAGACCGTTCCTTTGACCGTGAGTACGTGCATAATTGTTATCTACTCGGATGCTTTGACTTACATCCCACCACCTGACTGAAATATGCGGGTCATAACGGTTGTATCTTGGGTATTCCGTGGAGATATGTTGAGGAGTATTGTTACAAGAGCGGGATTTGTCAATCCATGTGATGGATAGATACTCAGGGCCCACTCGGTGAGATTCCATCCATAAAGCTGCGCAGCGTGTGACTAGGTCACGGGGATGAATATCACGGGAACGAGTGAATAAGGATTTTTCATAAAGAGGTTGAACTAGACATAGGATGTCATTGATCGAATCTCGTACTAATTCAGTATCGCTGACAAAGGGAATGCTATACGACGTAAGGTCCAGTCGGTATTGATATCCGGAATGCACAGGGGTTATTATGGGCATCCAGGTCCCGCTGATGATCATTGATCGTAGCCTCATCTCGGTCATGACTGGAGTGTTCTCGGACCGTAGGGTAACACACTTAAGGGCTCGATGAAATCGGAGACCTTTTCGGAACTATCGGAGTTACCGGAGAATAAAGGAAGCAGCATCGAAAAAGTTCCGTGTTGACCCGAAGGAGTTTCGGAGTGAGCCGGAAGGTGTTCCGGAGCACCGGGAGAAGGAATAATATGTTTTAGTTATTAATTAATTGAAATAATATTTTAAAACATTTTATTTATAATGAAAAAGTGCTATGGGCCTTATTTATGAAAGAGGCCCATTAGGGGAAATAAAAGGGAAAAAAGAGAAATGAAAGAGGGGGAGGCGCCATGGGCCCTAGGGCCCATGAGGGGTGCGCCTCCCTCCCCCCTTGGCCGGTCACCTCCCCCTAGCAAGGGAATTTAGTCCCACCTTGCTAGGGGAGAGGGGTTGACTCCCTCCCCTCTACCTATATATAGATGGGGAGGGTGCACATATTTAATACACAGAAATTCATGAGAAAATATATATTACTCCGAATTGAGATCGGTTTTCTCCGGCCTTCTCCCCTTCCTCGCCTCTTCCACGGTGGGCTCCCTAGTGTGAGCTTGTAGTGGAATTAAGGCATCTCTGCTAGAATCGGAGGCCGTCGTGCTGCCGAAGCTCCGTCCGGAGGTCTACTTCCGCCACCTTCGCTGGATCGGAGATCGGAGGTCGTCATCGAGTCTCGTACGTGTGGGAGTACTACGGTGCTACACCTGTGGCACTGTAAGGCCTGATATGCGGTACTGTTCCAGATATAGATGTTTCCATCCAGATCCGGGACGAAACACATATCGGTCCCACCGCGACATATGACATAGCCATATGCCTCGGATTTCCAACATGATATCACAACATTACAGATACAAGGACACAACATCTCATACAATCGGCATACAGCTGTCTTAAATCCAATACAACAGCGGAAGATACATGTCTGAGTACTGACTACAATCAAATGCCTAGTGGCAAAGAGTAAATCATCGATCCCCATAACCACACGGGTCCCGGCCCTCCGCAGGGATCCGCCTAACTAGTCATCGTTGAGTCTCCACATGAAACATCGATCACCGTACCTGTTGTCGATCAAGAACCCTGAAAAGAGTTTGGGGGTAGTATCATGAGTACAGAAGTACTCAGCATCCAACTGTAGTGGTCATCTGACCCAGCAAGGACTTCATCACTTGTCATTCTAGGACAACTAGTAGTTTACGGTAAGGATGGGGTAAGTGGTGAGGTTGCTGCCGCACTAGCATTTATGAAGTGGCTAACAATCTAGAGAGTAAGATAAGAAACCAAGGATTCGATGAGGAATTGATGGCTTCTCGCCCTTCGTTGGTTACCCCAAGTGGAAGGTTAAGATGTAGCGCAGCAGCAAGTTTCCCTCGGTGAAGATACCAAGGTTTGTCTCCAGTAGGACTCCAGAGATGATAAGTAGGTGTCAGCGGCGCAACTGACGTGGACCTGCACACAGACACAGATAACTTTGTTCCCAACGAAGTTCAGAGAGGTTGTCAATCTCTCCGGTCTTGTTGTTCACAAAGGGTAAAACACAAGGGATAATGATAGAAATTGGAAAGTAAATGCAGAAAAGTAAATATAGCATGGAAACAATAATAAGGATATGGACCGGGATACGTGATGTTCACTAGTGATGTCTCTCTCCCAAAAGACGATAAAAACTTCTATGCGAGGTAAACAAATTAAAGAAGGGCAATTGACAGGATTATGAACGCACCACAATGCTACAAAAGAAAGGAAGAGGCTCAAAAGCACGGGAAGTACGCCAAAATAATTAGACCGTAATCCAACTGCATCTACTACTAATCATCCACCTTGAGATATCTATCCAGAACATCACGCGGTATTAAGTTGCGAGCCCCACCCAAAGTGTAAACCTAAAGCAACAGACAACTGCATTAAAAAGAACTTTGCGTAAAGTAAACAATCCCTGCAACCGCGGTTACAAGCACCGTTGTTTCCCCCTTGTGGCAACAGCACATCCCCTAGACTCATGTTTCTGTCACTCAAGCGTGTCATCGGGGGGCATGAACCCACAATCGAGCACAACGTTCCCTCTTGAAGTCACTATCTATGTCACAACCCCAAGTTAGGTATGTGCTAGGATCAGTGGTACCTTGCATTCATGCCAAAATTTCAAAAAGAAAATCAAAATTGGGGAAAAGAAAAGCCCTGAGAAATTAAATCAAATGGCCAGATAAAAATCTTTTTCCAAAAATCATTTGAACATTTGGAAAATTCCTATAAATGGTGCTGATCATTTTAAAAATGGTTTGGGAGCAATCCCATGCTCATGGAATTTTCTAATATTCAAACAGTGCCTTGGAATTAATAAAATAACGCTATTTGAGTTAAGATTCAAATTATTTGAATTTTAAAAATGTTGAAACTTTATAAGTGGCTAGTCTATATTATTATGAGGCCATATAAATTTTTTCAGCATTTATAAAAATGCCTAGCTATTTTTATTAGCTAGGTCAAACATATTACAGAAAATATAAAAAGAAATTAAAACAGCAGAGCTTACCTTGTGCCTCAGGCGAGGCCCAACTCGCCTTGGCCACGGCCCAGCCCACCGAGCGCCTTGTCTTCTACCTCCCCGCCGAGCCAAGCAGCTCGGTGGAGGCAGAGCGCGGGCACGGCGCCACCTCGTCGCCCTGGAGCTTCTAGACCTCCCCTTGGCCGGTAAGCACGCCACGGAGCTGCCCTCGAACCCCCACACCCTTTCCCCCTCCTCTGGCTTCCTCCCTGCCTCTCTCCCCCGTGAATCCAGCGCCGCCCGAAAGCCAACCGGAGCACGCCGCCGTGCAGCGCGTGGCTAACGACCTCCTCTCGCCGAGCTGAAGTGTCCAAACGCACCGCCGCCATCGTATTCGTCAAATCCCGCAGTCAATTGAGCCCGAGGACGCCGACAACGACGACTGCTTCAAGTTCTTCGCCGCCGGCCGCCGTGGAGCTCGTCGACGAATTCGTCGCCCTAGACCCTCCCCGGCCTCGCCATCACCACCAGCACACTCGTGGTGAGCTTCTGATCCCACCTAGCTATCCCAGGGTCTCCCTCCCGTACGACTTCGCCGTTTGCCATGAGGACCGAAGAGCACCGCCGCCATGAACGACGACGAGGAGATTCCAGTACCCCTCCGCCACCCCCGTGTTGTCCAACGTGCTCCTGGCACCTCCAGGAGTCGTTTGATGCAGCGCTAGCTCAAGCTCTCCCCTCGCAGCAACTCTTCCGTCGAGCTCGAGCCACGGCCGCCGTTAGGGCATGTCGCCGGCGGGGCTTCAGTGCCCCCCTTGGTTCCCCGTGTGCACAAGGTGGTGCGGACGAACACGGGAAGTCTTCTGGTGGTCTCGGCGTGCAAATTGGTGGACGGGAGCAACGTTTCCTTGGGCACCGCCGCGTCGGACGTCGCCGTCGACATGTCGCCGGCAGCGCTGACGTGGCCACCATTAGTTTAGGTGCTAATGATCCCCCCAGAGCCAATGACAAGTGGGCCTAGTGGCTTAATTAAGCCACTGGTTAAGTTAACCCAGCCGGTTAATTAACCCCTGAGGCTGACACCCTGGACCCACATGTCAGCCCCCCCCTGACGCCAGCTTGACGTCAGCCTGACGCAATAAGTCATTTAAATGAATTTCCAGAAAATCAAATAGAATTAAAGAAATTCCAGTAATTCCAGAAAATACCCCAAGCTTTGGAAATTCATAGAAAATTCATATTAACTCCAAATTGGACAAATAATATATGAAAAATGACCAGGAGAAAATTATCTATCCAAATATGCAACTTTAAACTTTGTTTGAGTTGATTTTAAAATGGGACCAGTAGCATATGTCATTTGATTTATTTGAAATTAATTCAAATTCAATTCAAATGATATTGCAACTTGGACCTTGGAATTATGCTACAATTCAACCACACATCAGAGGCATATCATACACATTTGAAGAAGGTTCAAAATGATCAAACAATGTCACATGCAACTTGGTTAGTTTGAATTCAAATTGGAGTTTGAATTTGCAATTCAATTTGCAATATACTCCATTTAAATGGAATTGCCCAAACACATCAGAAACATATACATCAAGTTTCAACCTTCAACCATGTGTTTGTGCATTGTATTTATATTGCTTCCTTGTTTGTTGTTTGTCGAGTAGAGGTGGAACCGGAGCAGGAGGCTGCCCCCTTCGTTGAAGACACCGTTATCGAAACCTCGTCAGCAAGGCAAGCAAACCCCCATTGATCATGTCTATAAAATCCCACTTCCCTCTCATGTATCGCTTATGCATTGTTTAGGATGATCACCATGATAACGTTTCTATCGCATAGTTGAACCCATATCCTTTGCATGACCTATCATCTTGTCACAGTAGTAAGCAAACCACAATCCTAGCAGATGTAGGAGTTGGTTGATATCATGTGGCCCCTGCAACTGTTACTGCTTATTGCATGCTTAGTGGTACAATGAGGTTGCTTATGATGTGAGTCGGGATGATAAACATGGTGTTGATTAAAGTGAAACGTGTTGGTGAATCTACCCTAATAAAGGGTGAACGATGAGAGGCTGTGTAGGAGTACACAGTGGGTTGTCTCGTTGAACACCGCCTTAAGTCCGAGTTCTTGTGTGGTGATCCAAGAAGAAGAGTACAACCACACATTGGGCTCACTGACCCCTCTCGACCTAGTACCTCACCCCGTTCGAACCCCAGAAGTCGCAGTAGTTCGGAGTTCTGGTAGGGCTGTGGCACGGTCTGCAAAGTGGATGAACGGCTTTTCAAGACCGGCTTGGGACCCTGCACACATCGTTTGAGGCTGTACTGGAACCTCGGCCGGACTTCCATACGGACCTCTGGACTAGAACGGAGCTGTGGGCGAAGTGTCTTGGCAACATCCTCGCCGGTACCCGCTTGAAGGGTCCCACTCCCAGGCGGTAACTGATGAGTGTGCGTGTGTAGCGGTACACCCCTGCAGGGTTAACAAAACTATTCGAATAGCCGCGTCCGCGGTTAAGGACTGCTTGGAGAGCTGTGCTCGATTATTAGACAACTTGAACTGGATACTTCTAAAACTCGCAAGATAAGCGTGAGTGCTATGGTGTGCTTCTCGTGGGGAAGTCGAGGAAGTAACCATAGTGGTGTAATTGGTTGAAGAGATGTAGTGGACTCGTGTACGCTTCTTACCTCAAGTCTGGTACTCGTAGTTCAGGACTAGCCAAGTCAAAGCTGGCACTTCTGCAAGTGAAACCCCACCTCCCTTTACCTTGATACATGTGCATGAGTAGTATAGCTCCTATGTAAGTCTTGCTGAGTACGATTTTGTACTCACGTTTGCTTAATCTATGTTTTAGATGAACTCACCGACCCCGATGGTGACTTTTACCTGAAGCTTGAAGAATGAAGACTCAGACCAAGACCAAGCTAGTGTAGTCCCAGTCAGACGACTGGTTTCCTCGTGGAGGGCTTGTTTTTTTTAGCTAAGGCTTCTCTAAGCCATTTGTTAAACTTGTCTGTACTCAGACCTACTTTGCTTCCGCTTGTTTGTTGTAATGTTGGATCACATGCTTGTGATCTCTGTGTGCACTCTGTAAGAGTTATTAATAAAGATATATACTTTGTAGAGAATTGCAATGATACCTGCTGTTCATACAAGGCATGTGTGCTGCGTGTATGTTTATAACATGCATGTCTTAGTATGGGTTTTCGAGACCTTAGTTGTGATCTGGCTGGCGGTCTTTTATACACCAAGTGGCCCTTAGATGTGCGCAGCTTGGGGCATCGCGATGCGATTGTTCGAGACTCTGTCTCGTGCACACTTTGATGTATGATCGAGCCCGCCCTAGACCCCGACTAAGTGATCGGGCTGGAGTATGTCTATGTAAGGGTTATAATACAATCGATAGTATGGTTGAGGCGACTTGTCTATGAGTATGGGAGTTCACCACCCATATCATTTAGACTTGTGTGCGGACGATGAGGACCCATTTCAGTTGATCATCCGGCCTGGATGGGACGCCCCTCACGTTCGATGCTTTCCGAGAACGTTCTGTGCTTGGCCTTGTCTGCTTAGACAAGTGGGTACGGTTCTCGGCTCTCCATATGATTGTGTTGTAGTGAGGCTTGCATACGCTAACCCCGGGTCCCGACAGACTTGGTATCAGAGCAGGACTGACTGTAGGATTATCAGCCTTGGCCGAAGTCGAGTCTAGCCTTCTATAGTTATATAGTTACTATGGGTATATAAGGGAACAACATAAGGCTTCTTTTTCTCCTTACCCTCATCGATCTGAGTTCTGAGTCACCCTTACCTTTTCTACGGGAAGATAGGACTAGGCTCTCCTCTGTCTGATTAGAACATCTCGTTGATTTCCTCCTTATAGCCGTAGGATTGTTGTGGTTGTCCAGAGAGTCCGTGTTTTGGGTTCCTTGAAGAAGTTCTGTCCAATTTCTTCGAGGTTGTTTCATTTTCCATCCCGGTGTAGCCATTATGCTGCCGGATTTGTTCCGTGTTTCTTTGAATCATTGCCTTTGCATTATAGTCTTCTCCTTCTGAAATCATATCCTTTTATCCTTGACTCCATCGTACAACCTGTTCTGATTGTTGATTTTTATCACACAGGATGTGAGGTGGAACTCGTAGTGCTGTTCTTCGGAATCGAGACCGTGATCGGAATCGAAATGATGATGAACCTCCAACCCCGCCTTCTGCGGCGGAAATCCTGATGGAAGCTGAGCGGAATAGACGTGATCAAACAAGCCTTCTGGAGCTCATCGAGCAGAATACCGCCCACCATCGTAATGTGGTGGTCAGCATTCAGGACTTCATCCTCCTCAAGCCACCGGTATTTCGATGTTCTTCTGAGCCCCTTGAAGCTGATGATTGGCTCCGTTCCATCGAGCGTAAGCTTGATACTGCACATGTTGCTCCCGATGACCGAGTTGTTTTCGCGGTATACTTCTTGGAAGGTGCTGCTCTTCAGTGGTGGGAGAACTATGTTGCAATGCAGCCAGATAGTCACGTAGTGACTTGGCAGGAGTTTTGTGTTGCCTTTCGAGGGTACCACATTCTGGATGAGTTGATGGAGCGCAAGAAGGAAGAGTTCTGCAATCTGAATCAAGGAGAGATGTCCATTCATGAGTATGTGAGGGAATTCAACCGTCTTGCTCGGTATGCCCAAGATGAGATCACCACCGATGCCAGAAAGCAGGCAAGGTTCCGCAAGGGACTTAGCCCCATCCTCCGTCATGATCTCAACCTCATCGAATTTGCCACCTTTGAGGATTTAGTCAACAGATCCTTCAGAGATGAGCATGGCAATGAAGTTTTCGAGAAGTCTCGCAAGCATGCTCTTGAGCTAGCCCCTTCTTCCAGTTCACGCCCTCAGAAGCGCATGATCTGGATTCCTAACAGTTTGATCCACCAAAACAACCCACCGAGGCCATCCCTTGTGCCGCCTCGTCCACCAGCTCCACCAAACAACCCAGCTCCCCGCACTATCTTTGGAGCCTGTTTCAGATGTGGCCAGCCTGGTCACTACTCTCGTGAGTGCCCCGTCAATCAAAATGCTCCACCCCGTGCCAAAGGAAAACCCACTGTACGTGCCAAACCACCTCCAAAGGTTCCCACCGCTAAGCCATCCACCTCAGAAAATCTTGGACGTGTGAACCAAATCTCAGCTGAGGAAACTGATGGTACTTCTGACGTCATTCTTCGTACGCTCCCAGTCAATTTTGTTCCCACTTCTGTCCTTTTCGACCCAGGAGCATCTCACTCATTCATGCCGGAGAGTTATGCACTTCGACATAATGTATCCTTTGATGAAATGTTCACCCCTATGATCATTCAAACTCCTGGTTCCAAGTGGAAAACTAATAGAGTAAGCCATGGTAATCAAATTGCAATTGAGGGTTTAGTATTCCTTGCTTCACTCATAGCCCTCAAGTCTTCAGACATTGATGTCATCCTTGGTATGGATTGGTTATCAAGACAACATGCTTTTATTGATTGTAAAGCCAAGTCAGTTAGACTTACACATCCTTCAGGCCAGACAATAACTTACTCCTCACCAAGAACAAGAACCCAGGTGCATTCTTTGAATGTGCTTCCCCTTCCCGACCTTGAAGATGTTCCGGTGGTTCGTGACTTCCCGGATGTCTTTCCTGAAGAGCTGCCGGGAATGCCACCCGACAGATGTGTAGAATTCATAGTGGATCTTGCCCCAGGAACCACACCAATTTCTAGACGCCCATACAAAATGGCCCCACGTGAGTTAGCTGAGCTTAAAACCCAACTGGAAGCTTTGTTGGAAAAAGGCTTCATCCGCCCTAGCTCATCGCCATGGGGTTGCCCCGTTCTGTTCGTAACGAAGAAAGATGGAACAGAAAGGATGTGCGTAGACTATCGCCCGCTAAATCTAGCGACGATAAAGAACAAGTATCCACTGCCCAGGATCAATGATCTTTATGATCAACTTGCAGGATCCTCTGTCTTTTCCAAGATGGATTTGAGATTAGGCTATCATCAAATCAAAATCCGAAACGAGGACATTCCAAAACGACTTTCACTACTCATTATGGTCTTTACGAGTGCACCGTCATGTCCTTCGATCTAACCAATGCCCCCGCCACTTTCTCGCGCATGATGAATTCGATCTTCATGGAGTACCTAGGTAAATTTGTTGTAGTTTATCTTGATGACATTCTCATCTACTCGAAGAACGAAGAAGAACATGCCGAACATATTAGGTTGGTATTGATGAAACTTCGAGAGCATCGCCTGTATGCTAAATTCTCCAAGTGTGAATTTTGGCTACCAGAAGTGACCCACTTAGGCCACGTAATTTCTGCAAAAGGCATTGCTGTGAATCCCGAGAGATTTCAGGCCGTCCTTGACTGGACTCCACCTGAATCGGTTAAGCAAGTTTGGAGTTTTCTTGGCCTAGCCAGCTATTGCCGTCGCTTCGTCGAGAACTTCTCTAGAGTTGCAAAGCCGCTTACTGAACTCCTCAAGAAAGATAAGAAATTCCTATGGACTCCCAAGTGCGAGGAAAGCTTTCAAGAGCTAAAAAGAAGGTTGACTTCTGCACCCGTACTTGCACCTCCAGACACCAAAAAGGATTTCGAGATCTATTGTGACGCATCACGGCAAGGGTTAGGATGCATACTTCTGCAAGATCGACATGTGGTAGCTTATGCTTCACGCCAGTTGCGGCCACATGAAGAGAACTATCGTACCCATGATCTTGAACTCGCTGCCGTAGTTCATGCCCTAACAACTTGGCGACATTACCTCCTTGGTAATCGTTGTGAGATCTTTTCCGACCATCAAAGCCTCAAATACATTTTCACCCAGCCAGATCTTAATCTCAGGCAAAGACGCTGGATTGAGTTGATAAAATATTACGACGTAATAATTTCTTACACCCCAGGCAAAGCCAATGTCATGGCTGATGCACTAAGTCGTAAGTCGTATTGTAACAACCTCATGTTACAACAGTATCAACCACTTCTTCATGAGGAATTTCGAAAGATCAATCTCGAGATTGTTCCTCGTGGATCTCTTTTCAACTTGGTGGCGAAACCAACCCTTGAGGATCAAATCTTAGTTGCCCAAAGGCGTGCACGAGGTGTTCGCCGGATTAAGGAGAACATTGCTAGCGGAGTTGCTAAATGTTTCTCCACAGATAGTAAAGGAACGATATTCTTTGGAAATCGTTTGGTAGTACCTAAGAATAGGGAACTAAGGCAACTCATCCTCAAAGAAGCCCATGACACACCCCTCTCGATTCATCCCGGTAGCACGAAAATGTACCGAGATCTACGCCAGAGATTTTGGTGGACTAGGATGAAGAGAGACATTGCTCAATTTGTTGCCGAATGTGATGTTTGTCGTTGCATTAAGGCAGAACATCAAAGACCTGCTGGTACACTTCAACCTTTGCCTATTCCAGAGTGGAAATGGGACAAAGTCGGTATGGAATTCATCACCGGATTTCCAAAAACACAGAAAGGAAACGATGCCATCTTCGTTGTCATAGATAGGTTTTCCAAAGTTGCTCACTTCCTTCCCATTTGCGAGTCTATAACTGCTAGCCAGTTGGCGGACTTGTATGTCTCTAGAATTGTGTCTCTTCACGGTGTTCCTTTGGAAATCAATTCTGATCGTGGTAGCCTTTTCACCTCTAGATTTTGGGGAAGCTTCCAACGTGCTATGGGAACTCATCTCTCCTTTAGTACAACTTTTCATCCTCAGTCTAGTGGTCAAGTCGAAAGGGTTAACCAAATTTTGGAAGACATGCTCAGAGCTTGTGTTATCTCATTCGGAAAGAATTGGGAGAATTCTCTTCCATTCGCCGAATTTGCTTATAACAATAGTTTTCAATCTAGTCTGAACATGGCTCCTTTTGAACTCCTTTATGGACGACGATGTCGAACACCTTTAAATTGGTCAGAAACCGGTGAAAGAAAATTCTTTGGACCGGACATGATCAAGGAAGCAGAAGAGCAAGTTCGCATTGTTCGTGATCAATTGAAAGCAGCCCAGTCTCGTCAGAAAAGCTACTATGATCGTCATCATAGGAAGGAAAGCTACAATCTGGATGAGAAGGCTTACCTTCGGGTTACTCCTCTGAAGGGAACCCAACGATTCGGTATCAAAGGCAAGTTGGCCCCACGTTACATCGGACCTTTCCGCATTCTTGCTAAACGTGGAGAAGTTTCCTACCAACTTGAACTACCCCCGCACCTTTCCCGAGTACATGATGTATTCCATGTGTCACAACTCAGGCGTTGCTTCAAGGACCCCATCCGCGAAGTCGACCATGAAACGCTTGATCTCCAAGATGACCTTTCTTATCGAGAATACCCTATTCGTATTCTTGATTCAGCAGAGCGTGTCACTCGCCGAAAGAAGATCAAGTTTCTGAAAGTTCAGTGGTTACACCACTCTGAAAGAGAAGCCACGTGGGAAAGAGAAGACCGTCTCACTGCCGAGTACCCCACCTTCCTCCCGCAAACTTCTGAATCTCGGGACGAGATTCTTTTGAGTGGGGACGAGTTGTCACAACCCCAAGTTAGGTATGTGCTAGGATCAGAGGTACCTTGCATTCATGCCAAAATTTCAAAAAGAAAATCAAAATTGGGGAAAAGAAAAGCCCTGAGAAATTAAATCAAATGGCCAGATAAAAATCTTTTTCCAAAAATCATTTGAACATTTGGAAAATTCCTATAAATGGTGCTGATCATTTTAAAAATGGTTTGGGAGCAATCCCATGCTCATGGAATTTTCTAATATTCAAACAGTGCCTTGGAATTAATAAAATAACCCTATTTGAGTTAAGATTCAAATTATTTGAATTTTAAAAATGTTGAAACTTTATAAGTGGCTAGTCTATATTATTATGAGGCCATATAAATTTTTTCAGCATTTATAAAAATGCCTAGCTATTTTTATTAGCTAGGTCAAACATATTACAAAAAATATAAAAAGAAATTAAAACAGCAGAGCTTACCTTGTGCCTCAGGCGAGGCCCAACTCGCCTTGGCCACGGCCCAGCCCACCGAGCGCCTTGTCTTCTACCTCCCTGCCGAGCCAAGCAGCTCGGTGGAGGCAGAGCGCGGGCACGGCGCCACCTCGTCGCCCTGGAGCTTCTAGACCTCCCCTTGGCCGGTAAGCACGCCACGGAGCTGCCCTCGAACCCCCACACCCATTCCCCCTCCTCTGGCTTCCTCCCTGCCTCTCTCCCCCGTGAATCCAGCGCCGCCCGAAAGCCAACCGGAGCACGCCGCCATGCAGCGCGTGGCTAACGACCTCCTCTCGCCGAGATGAAGTGTCCAAACGCACCGCCGCCATCGTCTTCGTCAAATCCCGCAGTCAATTGAGCCCGAGGACGCCGACAACGACGACTGCTTCAAGTTCTTCGCCGCCGGCCGCCATGGAGCTCGTCAACGAATTCGTCGCCTACGGACCCTCCCCGGCCTTGCCATCACCACCAACACACTCGTGGTGAGCTTCTGATCCCACCTAGCTATCCCAGGGTCTCCCTCCCGTACGACGTCGCCGTTTGCCATGAGGACCGAAGAGCACCGCCGCCATGAACGACAAAGAGGAGATTCCAGTACCCCTTCGCCACCCCCGTGTTGTCCAACGTGCTCCTGGCACCTCCAGGAGTCGTTTGATGCAGCGCTAGCTCAAGCTCTCCCCTCGCAGCAACTCTTCCGTCGATCTCGAGCCACGGCCGCCGCTAGGGCATGTCGCCGGCGGGGCTGCAGTGCCCCCCTTGGTTCCCCGTGTGCACAAGGTGGTGCGGACGAACACGGGAAGTCTTCTGGTGGTCTCGGCGTGCAAATTGGTGGACGGGAGCACCGTTTCCTTGGGCGCCGTCGCGTCGGACGTCGCCGTCGACATGTCGCCAGCAGCGCTGACGTGGCCACCATTAGTTTAGGTGCTAATGATCCCCCCAGAGCCAATGACAAGTGGGCCCAGTGCCTTAATTAAGCCACTGGTTAAGTTAACCCAGCTGGTTAATTAACCCCTGAGGCTGACACCCTGGACCCACATGTCAGCCCCCCCCTGATGCCAGCTTGACGTCAGCCTGACGCAATAAGTCATTTAAATGAATTTCCAGAAAATCAAATAGAATTAAAGAAATTCCAGAAAATACCCCAAACTTTGGAAATTCATAGAAAATTCATATTAACTCCAAATTGGACAAATAATATATGAAAAATGATCAGCAGAAAATTATCTATCCAAATATGCAACTTTCAACTTTGTTTGAGTTGATTTTAAAATGGGACCAGTAGCATATGTCATTTGATTTATTTGAAATTAATTCAAATTCAATTCAAATGATATTGCAACTTGGACCTTGGAATTATGCTACAATTCAACCACACATCAGAGGCATATCATACACATTTGAAGAAGGTTCAAAATGATCAAACAATGTCACATGCAACTTGGTTAGTTTGAATCCAAATTGGAGTTTGAATTTGCAATTCAATTTGCAATATACTCCATTTAAATGGAATTGCCCAAACACATCAGAAACATATACATCAAGTTTCAACCTTCAACCATGTGTTTGTGCATTGTATTTATATTGCTTCCTTGTTTGTTGTTTGTCGAGTAGAGGTGGAACCGGAGCAGGAGGCTGCCCCCTTCGTTGAAGACACCGTTATCGAAACCTCGTCAGCAAGGCAAGCAAACCCCCATTGATCATGTCTATAAAATCCCACTTCCCTCTCATGTCTCGCTTATGCATTGTTTAGGATGATCACCATGATAACATTTCTTTCGCATAGTTGAACCCATATCCTTTGCATGACCTATCATCTTGTCACAGTAGTAAGCAAACCACAATCCTAGAAGATGTAGGAGTTGGTTGATATCATGTGGCCCCTGCAACTGTTACTGCTTATTGCATGCTTAGTGGTACAATGAGGTTGCTTATGATGTGAGTCGGGATGATAAACATGGTGTTGATGAAAGTGAAACGTGTTGGTGAATCTACCCTAATACAAGGTGAACGATGAGAGGCTGTGTAGGAGTACACAGTGGGTTGTCTCGTTGAACACCGCCTTAAGTCCGAGTTCTTGTGTGGTGATCCAAGAAGAAGAGTACAACCACACATTGGGCTCACTGACCCCTCTCGACCTAGTACCTCACCCCGTTCGAACCCCAGAAGTCGCAGTAGTTCGGAGTTCTGGTAGGGCTGTGGCACGGTCTGCAAAGTGGATGAACGGCTTTTCAAGACCGGCTTGGGACCCTGCACACATCGTTTGAGGCTGTACTGGAACCTCGGCCGGACTTCCATACGGATCCCCCTCATATAGGCGACCTCTGGACTAGAACGGAGCTGTGGGCGAAGTGTCTTGGCAACATCCTCGCCGGTACCCGCTTGAAGGGTCCCACTCCCAGGCGGTAACTGATGAGTGTGTGTGTGTAGCGGTACACCCCTGCAGGGTTAAAAAAACTATTCGAATAGCCGCGTCCGCGGTTAAGGACTGCTTGGAGAGCTGTGCTCGATTATTAGACAACTTGAACTGGATACTTCTAAAACTCGCAAGATAAGCGTGAGTGCTATGGTGTGCTTCTCGTGGGGAAGTCGAGGAAATAACCATAGTGGTGTAATTGGTTGAAGAGATGTAGTGGACTCGTGTACGCTTCTTACCTCAAGTCTGGTACTCGTAGTTCAGGACTAGCCAAGTCAAAGCTGGCACTTCTGCAAGTGAAACCCCACCTCCCTTTACCTTGATACATGTGCATGAGTAGTATAGCTCCTATGTAAGTCTTGCTGAGTACGATTTTGTACTCACGTTTGCTTAATCTATGTTTTAGATGAACCCACCGACCCCGATGGTGACTTTTACCTGAAGCTTGAAGAATGAAGACTCAGACCAAGACCAAGCTAGTGTAGTCCCAGTTAGACGACTGGTTCCCTCGTGGAGGGCTTGTTTTTTTTAGCTAAGGCTTCTCTAAGCCATTTGTTAAACTTGTCTGTAGTCAGACCTACTTTGCTTCCGCTTGTTTGTTGTAATGTTGGATCACATGCTTGTGATCTCTGTGTGCACTCTGTAAGAGTTATTAATAAAGATATATACTTTGTAGAGAATTGCAATGATACCTGCTGTTCATACAAGGCATGTGTGCTGCGTGTATGTTTATAACATGCATGTCTTAGTATGGGTTTTCGAGACCTTAGTTGTGATCTGGCTGGCGGTCTTTTATACACCAAGTGGCCCTTAGATGTGCGCAGCTTGGGGCATCGCGATGCGATTGTTCGAGACTCTGTCTCGTGCACACTTTGATGTATGATCGAGCCCGCCCTAGACCCCGACTAAGTGATCGGGCTGGAGTAAGTCTATGTAAGGGTTATAATACAATCGATAGTATGGTTGAGGCGACTTGTCTATGAGTATGGGAGTTCACCACCCATATCATTTAGACTTGTGTGCGGACGATGAGGACCCATTTCAGTTGATCATCCGGCCTGGATGGGACGCCCCTCACGTTCGATGCTTTCCGAGAACGTTCTGTGCTTGGCCTTGTCTGCTTAGACAAGTGGGTACGGTTCTCGGCTCTCCATATGATTGTGTTGTAGCGAGGCTTGCATACGCTAACCCCGGGTCCCGACAATCTACTACTTGGCCAAAGCAATAAACAGCAACGGAGAACATGCAAGAATTACTTAGGAACAAAAATATAAGAGATAAAAACCAAATATATTACTCTATCACAATCTGAACATAATCTCATAATCCATCAGATCCCATCAAACTCAGCATAGCAATAGCAGAAATATTACAAAAGTGCCTCGATCATGTAGGGAAGCTCACGAGGTCTAAACCATGAAGAAAAAAGAGGGGAGGAGAACATCACATAGCTACTGATCACGGACCCATGGTCCAAGGAAAACTACTCATGAGACATCCGGGGAGCGTCCATGGTGGAGAGGAGACTCTCGGAGGTCGTCCCTCCCTCCTGCAGGGTGACGGGCAGAGGTCTTCTGGTGCTCCCGATCACGGAGGCGCGGCGGCGGAACAGAGGCGAGTTTGCGAAATAGGGTTCTGTCTTTGGAGTTTCCTCGTGACGAAGAATAAATAGGCGAAGGGGGGCAGCCAGAGGTGGACCAAGGGCCCCAGGCGCCCCCCTGGTGCGGCCAGGGGTGGGGCCACGCAGGGTGGCCGCCTGGCCCCCTAGCTCCCCTCTGGCCCCACTCGGGCTCTTCGCGAAGCTTCCTGTACGCTGATTTTTCCTGTATTTTTCCCGGAATTTTTCTGGCACTTTTTATATGGGGGAAGATTGAAATAGAAAAACAGCAGAAAACAGGAACTGGCACTGGGGTGCACTGAGTTAATAGGTTAGTCCAAATATGATAAAAAGTGTATGAAAGTGTATCTAGATCTTAGAAATATCACACAAAACATGCATGGAGCAAGCAGAAATTATAGATACGTTTTGGACGTATCAACATCCCCAAGCTTAATTCCTGCTCATCCTCGAGTAGGTAAATGATAACAGCATAATTTCTGTGGTCACATGCTAGCAACCATAAAAGAACTTTGAAAAGTTAAGCAATCAAGGTTAGAGATTCAATTCAAGTCATAACAGGCAAGAGTCTATATTAGCATTGAAACAAGTAACAAAAGAACATTAGGTGCAAGAGCTCTCGCTGTCCGGGACTCGAATGTCTCCAAATGGTGTTTGCGTGCAAGAAGGGGGATAGGGAATACGAGAAAAAGTATTTTTCTGTTGAGAACTCAATCTACTAAAGTGTCACACTTGGTCTTCTTTGGAATCTTATCTTGACTCGTCCCCAGACCACTAGCCAGGTACAAGTCAATTTGATCCACTCCTTTTTCAATATTTTGAGCACTCATGCAATGGATGAGCGTAAGCACGAGAGTTGACACTTAGGATGGCAAAGAGAGAAGTACGGAGGAGGAAGACAAAAAGGATGAGAAAGGCTCACATCAATGAGGAAAATCATAGGCAAGAGATGCCAAATGATAGATATGATGTGAGGAGTAGGGATTGCCATGCAACGGATGCACATACGAGCTAAGAAGCTCTCCAATGGAACTAGTGGGGGTGCATCTAACTTGCTCGCTCATGAAGACCTAGAGCTCTTTTGAGGAGGCTCATCCTTGGAAAATGCAAGCCAAGTTCTATAGTGTGAAGGTCCCCACATAGCTATATGCATAATGATCATCTCTATGGAGTACAAGAATATAAAGGGAGTACTAGTGTGGATCTCTCAAAAGGATAGTAGTGTTGCCCCTTTCTCTCTTTTTATTTATTTTTTCTCTTTTTTCTATTTTTTTGTATTTTTTTGTGGCCTCAATGGCTCTTTCTATTTAACTCTCATTTGTCCTCTTTGGGATCTTTTATTGTGTCCACTTTGGGATCTTTTTCTCACTTAAGGGCAACACTCTATTTTACAAGAAGGTAAAGGAGATCTTTCACACTTTACAAGGTACTCAAAATCATAAAGATGGTGTAACTAACATGATGTATGCAATGTAGGTCGCTGCCAGTGTAGCAGGAACATGTATGACATGAAGATCAAGTCATGAAGAGGTGGAAGTTGCATGGCAACATAACTCGGAAAGGCTATGGAAATGACTTGATAGGTAGGTATGGCGGCTGTTTTGAGGAAAGATATAAGGAGGTTTATGATGACAGAGCGTATCATGCCAAGGGTTTGGATGTACCGGCGAAGGTGGACACCAACTCTCGGAGTGAGAATAAGGCAATGCACGACACGGGAGAGGCTAGCAAAATATGGGAAGGTGGAAGTGTCAACTTTCAATACTTACATTAGTCCGAAGAACTCATGCACTTATTATCGGTAACTCTCCATCTAATAAGGAGGTTCACAAAGAGACAAGTACCCCGAGGAGGAGTGTATGGGGGTTTGGTTATCCTTGCGCATCCTCGACTCATGGTACGTGAGTGTACTCTAATATTCGATCCCTCCAAAGATTAGTGATCCATCTAGTAGCTAGAGTTCTCAACTAGTTTTGTAGGTTTTGAAAATACACACGGATTGCCCAAAATACGACACCTATCACTAATAGGCAAGAGCTCTTGACACCAAAAGTTCAAACATTACTCACATCAATACCTCAAAACTATTGCAAGTTACTACTAAAATTAAATAGCAACCTCAATTACCTTCTTTCAAGACAAGACACAACTCAGTGCATCAACCAACTCTCTTTAACAAGATAAACATGAAAACTAAAATAAGTTCCAGCAACAAACTAAACAAAAGCCAAGGCTCTTGCTAAAGACAAACTAAGACTAAAACTAAACATGGCAGTAGCGATGAAAAGGTAAAGAACACACAACAACAAAAAGATAAGCCGGAAAAATCCTATGATGTGTTCTAAATTTTGAAAGTGGAGTGTGTTTATCTCCCATAAAAAGTAAGACGGGATCTAACTTGTTATGAACAGCAAGCAAAGCTAAAGAAAACTAAAAATAAAACCTAAGAGCGAGACGCTCCAAGCATAGCACATAACGCATGAAGTGATAAAAATATAGTGAGACGAAAGACGAACTGATGATTGTTGATGGAGAAGGGGATGCACGGGGGCATCCCCAAGCTTAGACGCTTGAGTCTCCTTGAATATTTGTTGGGGATGTATGGGGTAATCCCCAAGCTTGAGCGCTTGACACTCCTGGATCTTCTTTCATCATCTTCCATCGCACACTTGAAAACTCCCTTCATACATAACTCATCATAAGCTGATTAGAGAGGTTAGTACCCTTAATAAATAATTTTCCCCACTGGATATAAAGATATTCTTGAAGAGCTACTGTTTCTCAAGAGTGCCAAAAAGTTTTTGCAAAGAAAAAGCAAGCTTAAGGTTTGCAAAAGTTAGGAGAGACAAAACGTGGCAGAATCTGTGAAAAACAGAACAGCAGATAGTAAAGAATTTTTTAGGGGCACTTCTGCAACTCAAATAAAAAAACTCAGAACATACGGAAGTTTCGTAATTGTATAGAGCATACTGTGTAACAAATTCAGCTCAAAAAGATGAACTGGGATTTTTCTGGAATTTTTCTGGTCACGAGGACAGAATCTGTTTTCTAGACAGCATGTCACAACTTTTACTTCCCTTGCCGTAAGAGGCTATAACTTGGCACAAAGCTGAAAAATAAAGATACAATGATGTTGCTACAGCAGTAACAATCATCAAGACACAACAAAAGCAAAAATAAACACCTAAATTTGTTGCGGGCTGCCTCCCGAAAGCGCTTTCTTTTATGCCTTTAGCTAGGGCTTAAAGATTATGAAAGATGCTCACAAGAGAATAAGAATTGAAGCAAAAGAGAGCATCAAGAAAAAAATGTGAAACACATTTAAGCCTAACCCACTTCCTATGCATAGGCATCTTGTAAGAAAATAAATCAAAGAAGCACAAAGTGACATGCATAGGAAGGTAGAACAAGAACAACTTCAAAACTTTCATATGAAGAGAGGTATTTTTGTAATATGAAAGTTTCTACAACCAAGCTTTCCTCTCTCAAAGTAATTTTCAGTAGCATCATGAACAACATAAAAAATATAACTATCACATAAATCATGTTGTTCACGACCTACAAGCACACGTGTATGTTTTTCAACATGGTCTTTAGGAACATAAGATAAATGCAACCCATCACATTGAGCCTCAATAAGAGCACAGTACTCCGGAATATGAGTTGGAGATTTCAAAAGGATAATAGGACAATCAAGTGTGGGTGCAATAGCAACAATTTCATGCTTAACATGAGGAACTATAGCAAGTTCATCTCCGTAAGCATAATCCATATTGGCATCGTGGCCATCAACCAAGCAAGTATTAAGTTCATCAGAAAGGGAAGTATCAAGTGAGTCCTCGGAATCATGGGATTCCTCATCAAAGCAATCATTAGCCTCTTCTAGGGCAACAAACATTTTATTTTTAAAATCCTCAATATAAGAATTGGAAGTATAATTCTCGAAGCAATAAGCAAGAACTGCAAAGTTTTCAGATTTGTAAGTAGTATCGTGATACTTTTCAATCAAAGAAGCGATCTCATAAGCACCTTTAAAAGCAACAAACTCTTCAATCTTTTCAACATCAAAGTAATCATAAACACCTTTAGCATAAGAAGATAAGATCTCATTTTGATTAAACTCACATTTGAAAGGAAGGTGTTGACGATCTATATTAGAGCAGCAAGTAAAATCATAAATGTAGCATAAACACTTAGCATAGCAATAAGAAGTTTGTATTTGATCCCATAAGTGTTTCCCTTTCTGAGATAGGCGGTGCCGCGTATAATGAGCATGCTCATCCAATGATTTTCCCTCAACCAAGTCGGTTGTGTTTTTAGCGCGAGCACAAATTGATCGAAGAGGATCCAAGTGAAACAAGTCCATCCTACCATATTTGGGTGGCTCCACACCCATTGTAAAGATAGCATCAGCAAGAAAGGTAACAGGTATTTTTGATTAAGGACAAAAAATTAAAAACTGAAAGGTAAACTAACAAGACTAAAAACAAAGGTAAAGGGTAGTGTGCAACTCCCCTATCTTAGCACTCGGAATTCCCGGAAACGGCGCCAAAAATTCTCTTGATGGCTTCTCGCCCTTTGTTGGTTACCCCAAGTGGAAGGTTAAGATGTAGCGCAGCAGCAAGTTTCCCTCGGTGAAGATACCAAGTTTTTTCTCCAGTAGGACTCCAGATATGATAAGTAGGTGTCAGCGGCGCAACTGACGTGGACCTGCACACAGACACAGATAACTTTGTTCCCAACGAAGTCCAGAGAGGTTGTCAATCTCTCCGGTCTTATTGTTCACAAAGGGTAAAACACAAGGGATAATGATAGCAATTGGAAAGTAAATGCAGAAAATTAAATATAGCGTGGAAACAATAATAAGGATATGGACCGGGATACGTGATGTTCACTAGTGATGTCTCTCTCCCAAAAGACGATAAAAACTGCTATGCGAGGTTAACAAATTACAGAAGGGCAATTGACAGGATTATGAACGCACCGCAATGCTAACTATGCCACAAAAGAAAGGAAGAGGCTCAAAAGCACGGGCAGTATGCCAAAATAAGTAGACCGTAATCCAACTGCATCTACTACTAATCATCCACCTTGAGATATCTATCCAGAACATCTCGCTGGTATTAAGTTGCGAGCCCCACCAAAAGTGTAAACCCAAAGCAACAGACAACTGCATTAAAAAGAACTTTGCGTAAAGTGAACAATCCTTGCAACCGCGGTTACAAGCACCGTTGTTTTCCCCCTTGTGGGAACATCACATCCCCTAGACTCATGTTTCTGTCACTCAAGCGTGTCATCGGGGGGCATGAACCCACAATCGAGCACAACGTTCCCTCTTGAAGTCACTACCTGCTACTTGGACAAAGCAATAAACATCAACGGAGAACATGCAAGAATTACTTAGGAACAAAAATATAAGAGATAAAAACCAAATATATTACTCTATCACAATCTGAACATAATCTCATAATCCATCAGATCCCATCAAACTCAGCATAGCAATAGCAGAAATATTACAAAAGTGCCTCGATCATGTAGGGAAGCTCACGAGGTCTAAACCATGAAGAATAAAGAGGGGAGGAGAACATTACATAGATACTGATCACGGACCCATGGTCCGAGGAAAACTACTCACGAGACATCCGGGGAGCATCCATGGTGGAGAGGAGACTACCGGAGGTCGGCCCTCCCTCCAGCAGGGTGCCGGGAAGAGGTCTTCTGGTGCTCCCGATCTCGGAAGCGCGGCGGCGGCAGAACAAAGGCGAGTTTTCGAAATAGGGTTCTGTCTTCGGAGTTTCCCCGTGACGGAGAATAAATAGGCGAAGGGGGCAGCCAGAGGTGGACCAGGGGCCCCAGGCGCCCCTGGCGCGGCCAGGGGTGGGCCCGCGCCGGGTGGCCGCCTGGCCCCCCTGGCTCCCCTCTGGGCCCACTCGGGCTCTTCGCGAGGCTTCCTGTACGCTAATTTTCCTGTATTTTCCCGGAATTTTTCTGGCACTTTTTATATGGGGGAAGACTGAAATAGAAAAATAGCAGAAAACAGGAACTGGCACTGGGGTGCCTTGAGTTAATAGGTTAGTACAAATATGATAAAAATTGTATGAAAGTGTATCTAGATCATAGCAATATCACACAAAACATGCATGGAGCAAGCAGAAATTATAGATACGTTTTGGACGTATCAGGAATCGCCTCCAACAAGTCTGCTATCAACTACTTACGCAAGCATAACACCTACCCTATCGTTGCCTCCTCTTCGCATCCCGACGAAGAAGAAGCAGTCAAGGCACACACACGTTGAACCAGTTGTATTAAGATTATCTCAGTTGTTGTTGTCTATGAACAAGGAGTAGGTCTCAAGTCGTCCATAACAGTGGACACGGCTTCTCGAAAAGATTTAACCCTGCAGGGGTGTACCAACTGCCCATTAAAAGGCTCCGCATGCACGCCCATCTCTCTCAGTTGCTGCCCATCACAGGCAACCATTTTATGATTTAGTTCCGAGAGATCCGAAACGACAGGTCCCTCTAGCTAACAACGAACAAATCCGGGTGGCCCCCAGGTGAGTCGACATCCAACTCAAAAGCCGGCCGCGCTCTCGAATCGGCCTCTACCATCTGGATGAGGTCGGGTTAGCTACCCAAACTATGTGGGCAGCCCCCTAGCTTCCAGGTCTGGACCAACGAAGGAACTCTGTCTCCGCTAGCCCGAGTTGTTTTAAATAATATCTGCTAGGAACGACCCGACAGACACACACACGGTTTTCAAATGGTAAATTAGCTTGGGCCACCACTAGAAATGTTTGAAGCTAGGTAGGTAAGAAAAGGGGACCCCATAAAATCCCACACGCGGTTAGGCACGCTCAGTCTTAAAACCAATACCCAGAACTCGGATCCTAGGTGACTCGAATGGAACAAAGCGTCGGGGCGGGATAGCCTAGACCTTCCATCCTTCGTCGAATATAGTCAACTTTATAATAATCATACCATCAACAACAATATAATAATGTGATAGCCCAAACCAAGGAGTAATAGGGTAACATCGTAGCATCCTAAGCATGCATACTAAGCAGGGGCTGAGCAACGAGCAATAGTAACATAGCAGTACAAGGTTTGCAGGGAGGGGACATGGCTGTATCGGTTTGAAAGAGGCTGTAAACATGTGGTAGGATCAAACATCGAACCTATCCTAGACTAGCATGCAAACCGCTGGTTGAAATAGAATGGATCATATAATGTATAGTCCTTGCCTGTTGATAAGTCGGGTTCCGAAGGTGTAGTTGATCGCAAGCTCGCATCGTCTCCGAGAGGTACCCGCGGAAGCACACAAGACGGTAAACATCGGAAAGCAATCAATGAGCAAGCATCTATTACTATGGAGAAAACACGAGCAAGCACCAACAAGAAGGCAACACGAGACATCGCACCTACCGTCAAGAGCGGTTACTAACTGGTTAAGTGGAGTACTCGTCACACACGACGATACCGCACATTTAGAAAGGTTCAAGTTGTTTAGCTACACAAGGTGAGCAAAGGTTGTTAACATGGCATGTCACTCAAGCATGGCATAGCACACAAACATGGGAAGAGGTGAAGCATAAGGTAAACTATCTATGCTAGTCAATTTAAGTGAGGCACAACCTAAATATGGCATACACTAAGTACCCCACGATGATTAAAGGATTTTGTACTGTTCTGCACTAAACCATATTCTATGTTGGTTAATAGCAGAAAAAAATAGCATAAACACAAATTACATGAAAAACTAATCAAGTTACATATAAAGAACACTCCAAACGGAGTTACGGTTAAAAAGATACAAGCAATACAAGTTTGGAACACAATCTGCCAACATCAGGAAGCACACCTTAGAGCAATGAATAAACAGGATAATGAATGCAAACATGCTCACAAATGATATGAAACTAAAGTAGACATGGCAGGGAAGGCATGGCAAAAGGAATCATGCAAATAGGCATCATGAACAATTAATTATAGCCCAAGAAAAATGCAATAAAACATTACTGGTCTAGGACTTAGTGACAATCAGGAAAACAGGGCAGAAACTGTTATTTTCATGCTGTATGAACAAGAGAAAAACGATATGCAAAAGTGCAGAAACATGACATAACAATATATGGGCATGAACTAGACATGATGGTGATCAGGTAAAAACAAGAATCAAGGTCATATGCATAACAGATCAAAAGATATTAAGCAAGCAACATGGCATCGAAAAGTTACAGACTTAGAGAAAAACAGAGGTGGTTGTCAAAAATAGCAGGATAGCACCTTTGGAGCTAAACATATATATGACCAGAAATGTAAACATGAGAATGCAATACATATAATGGAAGTAGGCATGATGCTTAACAGTATGCAAAAAGAATCAATGCAATAGGCCTCATGGATGTGTCACAATCATAAAGCAAACTTGCAATAAAATAACAACAGCAGCACACTAACAGAAAATAATAGCAGTTAACAGTCTGATGCCCACTTCAATAGTGATTAACAACATCAAGATGGCCTCAAATCAAAATGCTCACAAAAGATAAACTGAAGTACACATAATTCTAAACAATTTTCCTTTTGGGCGCAAAGTCATCCGGGCTACGGATTAGTCGCAAATAACAACGCAAAATAGCATCAGCAACAATATTTACTCAGACTTAAAAAAAATAACAGAGGCAGAGGGAAAAAAAGAAAGAAAAAAGAGAAGACCTCACGGGCCGACCCATCTGGCGACCTAGATCTGGCCTGGCTGGTGCTGGGCCGCTGGACGCGAGGAGGCCGGCTGGCTGGGACGAGCGCTGGTGGGCTGAGGCGAGGAGCGCCATGGGCCCCGTGGGGGCGTGCGAGCCCACGTCGGCAGCTGGGGCTGCGTCCTCGTTCCCGGAGGGAACTGGCGGCGGCGCCGCATGTCTCCGGCGAGCAGGCGGGGTTCAGGATGGAGCAGGGAGGCGCGGCTGCGGCGTGGAAAGGGCGCGGCGGCGGCAAATCTAGGGCTGGGGAGGACGCCGACGTCGAGGCGGTTGTGCGGTCCAAGCTCGGGGCGGCGCACGTCCTCGTCGGCCATGGAGGGTTCGGGCGTCCTGCATTCGTGAATAGAGAGACGGAGACCGAGAGGTGAGGGAGAGAGGGAAAACGAGGAGGAGAGGGGGCGCGGGGGAGCGAGGACATGCGGGGCTGCGGCCGTCGGAGCACAACGGCTCGCCGGGTCGCGGGTGGCGCAGCGGCATGGCCGGCTGGCCTCGGCTTGCTCCATGGGGGCGGCGGCGCGATGGGCCTCGGCGGGCTCGCGGCGGCGCCTCCAGGCCTTGCGGGGCCTGGATCGAGGCTGGCTGGAAGTGGGAGAAGCTGGGGCGACGTAGACGCCTCTGGGGTCGTCCATCTGTAGATCAAACGGCTGTGGTGGCTTCACATCTAGGGTTTCGAGCTGTGGGGGACTATTGGGCAGATTTGGGGCAGTTTTCAGGGGGGGTGGCTGCAATTTTTGCTTAGGGGAAACTCTAGAAAGGGGTGAGAGAGTGGTGGTCTTTATATAGCCCAGGTGGCTGGCAGTTTGCAAAAACATCCCCGGTTTTTCTCTTGCGTGCGCGGTGTTTACGTTTCTGACCGCCGGGGTTCCGCAGGACCTCCGATTCGGGTAAAACTTGGAACTGCGCGATCAACGCGTCGATCCGGCGGCGTTCACCTTGCGCTGGAACAGTCCCGAGAACTCTTTCCGGCGCACTATAAAAATAACCCGTTTAATTATTAAACGGGGTTTTTCTTCCGTTGGTTGCGGCTGGTCTTGTGCGGTTTTCGCGACGGTGATCGGGTGAAACCCGATGTCGCAAAAGTCGAGTGTCAGGGTGGCAAGGGTCGGTCTCCGTCCGGTACGAGATAAGAGGGGGGGAAATAATCACCGATCGATAAATCGGGGATGCAAACACCGCAAACAAATCAGACAATCAAACAATTCACACCGAAAACAAAATTTTTAATTTTTGTGAAATCTGGGATGTTACAGGCACTACACCCATCCGGGTGCTCAACACAGCCAAGGGGCTGTGAAACTTGTTCGACTACACCAGCCACGTTTGCGGGAATGTTTCCCGCGCAACGGACTACACCCCGAGGTATGTTATTCCGCACTCCTTTTCGTTACGGTAATACGGCTAGCTAGATCTTGGGTTATGGGAAATGCTACTTAAGAAAAATTTGTGTTTTCCGCTGCGAACCCCAACAGTAGAGACATAATCAAATCAACTTTTTCATTTAGGGAGGAGATCTCCTCGATAGTGTTTACCTTCCTACCTGTTGGAGCTCTTTCGGTGTGCCATTGAGAATAGTTGGTCATCATCTCATCGAGTAGTTTTGTGGCAGCACCAAGCGTTGTTGATATAAAGGTTCCTCCCGCGGCCAAATCTAGCAAGTTTCGCGAGGTAAAGTTCAAGCCTGCATAAAAAGTTTGGATAACCATCCAAGTAGTCAAACCATGCGTAGGACAATTCTTAACAAGAGATTTCATGCGTTCCCAAGCTTGGGCAACGTGCTCATTATCCAATTGCTTAAAATTCATAATATTACTCCTCAATTGCATAATCTTAGCTGGGGGGTAGTACTTCCCAATAAAAGCATCCTTGCACTTATCCCAAGAATCTATGCTATTCCTAGGCAAGGATTGAAACCAGATTTTAGCTCCTCCTCTCAAGGAGAAAGGAAAAAGCTTCAGCTTAACGATATCACCATCTACTTCTTTGTACTTTTGCATATCACAGAGCTCAACAAAATTATTTAAGTGCAAAGCAAAATCATCTCCGGCACCGGAGAATTGATCTTTCATAACAAGGTTCAGCAAAGCAGGTTTAATCTCATAAGAAGGTGCTAAAGTGGAAGGTGGGGCAATAGGAGTGCAGATAAAGTCATTGTTGGTATGACTAGTGAAGTCACACAACTTGGTGTTCTCGGTGGAACCCATAGCAGCAGCAAGCAAGATAATTATTTTTTTGATTTTTTGATAAGGGACACTAAAGAAAAAACTGAAAGGTAAACTAACAAGACTAGAAAGCAAAGATAAAAGATAGTGTGCAACTCCCCTATCTTGAAGAATGGAGTTCCCCGGCAATGGCGCCAGAAATTAGCTTTGATGGCTTCTCGCCCCTCGTTGGTTACCCAAAGTGGAAGGTTGAGATGTAGACAGCAGAAATTTCCCTCGGTGAAGATACCAAGGTTTGTCTCCAGTAGGACTCCGACAACGACAGGAAGGTGAAAACGGCGCCAACAATTAGGCGGTTGATGTGGACCTGCACACACAACAGATAACTTTGCTCCCAACGAGTACAGAGAGGTTGTCAATCCCTCCGACCTTGTTGATTACAAAGTATCAAACGCACGGGATAATAATGATAGCGATAGCAACGGAAAAGGAAATAAAGCAGAAAATAAATAGCGAGTGTAAACCGTGGTGGAAATATGGACCGGGGTCCCATGATGTTCACTAGTGATGTCTCTCTCCCAAAAGACGATAAAAAAGCCATGCGAGGTAAACAAATTACAGCTGGGCAAATTGACAGGATTATGTGCGGAAACCAATGCTAACTATGCTATTAAGAAAGGAAGAGGCTCAAAAGCTTGGGCGGTACGCCAAGACAAGTAGACCGAAATCCATCTGCATCTACCTACTAATCATCCACCTTGAGATAACTATCCAGAACATCTCGCTGGTATTAAGTTGTGAATCCCACCCAAAGTGTAAACTCAAAGCAACAGACAACTGCATTAAAGAACTTTGCGTAAAGTAAACAATACTTGCACCCGCAAGTACAAGCACCGTTGTTTTGTCCCTTGTGGCTAAACACATCCCCTAGACTCATGTTTCTGTCACTCAAGCTAGTCATCAGGGGGCATGAACCCACAATCATGCATAACCAGCAATAAAAAGCAACGGAGAACATGCAAGAATTACTCAAGAACATAAATATAAAAGAGGAGAATCAAATATATTACTCAAACACAATCTGAACATAGTCTCATAATCCATCAGATCCCAACAAACTCAGCATAGCAACAACAGAAAAATTACATATGTGCCTCGGTCATGTAGGGCAGCTCACGAGGTCTAAACCATGAAGAACAAAGAGGGGAGGAGAACATCACATAGCTACTGATCATGGACCCATGGTCCAAGGTGGACTACTCACGGTTCATCCGGGAAGCATCCATGGTGGTGAAGAAGCTCCCGGAGGTGGTTCCTCCCTCCGACAGGGTGCCGGAAAGAGGGCTCCTGGTGCTCCCGATATTGGAAGTGTTGCGGCGGCGGAACAGAGGAGAGATCACGAAAAAGGGTTCTGTCCTCGAGGGTTTCGGGACGAGAGAGATATATAGGCGAAGGGGGGCAGACAGAGGTGGACCAGGAGCCCCAGGCGCCCCCCCTGGCGCGGCCTAGGGGGTGGCCGCGCCAGGTGGCCGCCTGGGCCACCCCTGGCTCCCCTCTGGCCCCACTTTTTCCTGTACGCATATTTTTCCTATATTTTTCCAGGAATTTTTCTAGCACTTTAAGTAATGGGAAAACCTGAAATACAAAAACAGCAGAAAACAGGAACTGACACTGGGGTGCACTGAGTTAATAGGTTAGTCCAAATATGATCAAAAGTGTATGGAATTGCATCAATATCATAGCAATATCACACAAAAGATGCATGGAGCAAGCAGAAATTATAGATACGTTTTGGACGTATCACATGGCAATATATCTCGGAAAGGCTATGGAAATGCCCTGATAGGTAGGTATGGTGTCTGTTTTGAGGAAAGATATAAGGAGGTTGATGATGACAGAGCATATCATGCCAAGGGTTTGGATGCACCGGCAAATGTGGAAGCTAACTATCAGAGTGAGAAGAGGGAAATGCACGGTACCGAAGAGGCTAGCAAATATGAGGAGGTGGAAGTGTCAACTTTCTATACTTACATTAGTCCGAAGAATTCATGCACTTATTATCGGTAACTCTCAATTTAATGAGGAGGTTCACAAAGAGACAAGTACCCCGAGGAGGAGTGTATGGGGGTTTGGTTATCCTTGCGCATCCTCGACTCATGGTACGTGAGTGTACTCTAATATCCGATCCCTCAAAATATTAGTGATCCATCTAGTAGCTAGAGTTCTCAACTAGTTTTGTAGTTTTTGAAAATAAACACGGATTGCCCAAAATACGACACCTATAACTAATAGGCTAGAGCTCTTGACACCAAAAGTTCAGACATTACTCACAACAATACCTCAAAACTATTGCAAGTTACTACTAAAATTAAATAGCAACCTCAATTACCTACTTTGAAGACAAAATACAACTCAGTGCAACAACCAACTCTCTTAACAAGATAAACATGAAAACTAAAGAGAGTTCCAGCAAAAAACTAAACAAAATCTAAGGCTCTTACTAAAGAAAAAATAAAACTAAAACTAAACTTGGCAGTAGCTACGAAAAGATAAAGAACACACAACAGAGAAAGATAGGCATGGAAAATCCTATGGTGTGTTCTAGATTGGCGTGGAGCGTGTTTCTCTCCCACACAAGGTAAGTTGGGGTCTATCTTGTTGTGAACAGCAAGCAAATCTAAAGAAAACAAAAAAGTAAACCTAAGAGAGAGACACTCCAAGCATAGCACATAAAGCATGAAGTGATAAATATATAGTGAGACGAAGGATAAACTGATGATTGTTGATGGAGAAGGGGATGCACGGGGGCTCCCCAAGCTTAGACGCTTGAGTCCCCTTGAATATTTATTGGGGATGCATGAGGGAATCCCCAAGCTTGAGAATTTGACACTCCCGGATCTTCTTTCATCATCTTCCCTCACACACTTGAAAACTCCCTTCATACTAGTTGAAAACTCCCTTCAGAAGCTGATTAGAGAGGTTAGTACCCTTAATAAAATAAATTTTCCCCACTGGATATAAAGATAATCTTGAAGAGCTACTGTTTCTCAAGATTGAGAAAAGGTTTTTGCAAAGAAAAAGAAAGCTTAAGGTTTGCAAAAGTAAGGAAACGCAAAACGTGGCAGAATATGTGAAAAACAGAACATCAGGTAGTAGAGAATTTTTTCGGGGCACTTCTGCAACTCAAATAAAAAAACTCAGAATATATGAAAGTTTCAAAATTGTATAGAGCATGCTGTTTAAAAAATTCAGCTCAAAAAGATGAACTGGTGATTTGTTACGATTTTTTCCGTCAAGCAGACAGAATCTGTTTTCTGGACAGCATGTCACAATTTTTGCTTCCCTTATCATAAGAGGCTATAACTTGGCACAAAGCTTGAAAATAAAGATACAATGATGTTGCTACATTAGTAACAATCATCAAGACCACTAAAAACATAAGTAAAAACATCTTGGGTTGCCTCCCAACAAGCGCTTTCTTTTACGCCTTTAAGCTAGGCATAAGGCAAAAGAAGAATCAAAGGTCTCCGAGATCATCGGAGTCATAAAAACCTTCAAATTGATTTTTAACAAGCTCATTCTTCTTATTCCTAGGAAAGAGGAACTTACCTTTCTCCTTACCGCGTAAGTGTATGTGCCCATTACCAATATCAATGAAGCCTTTCATAGCTCAGAGGAAGTCCCTCCCAAGCACGATGTTGCTTTGGTTTGGCTCCATGATGAAGAAATCCATCGGTGCAACCCTATTAAGGAATGCAACTTGGATTTTTTTTAGCTTTCCTTTAACCTCTGAAATATCTCCATTAGCATGGTCATGATAAGAAGAAAATTTATCCATATCTAGTTTCAAAGAACCATAAACTATTTTTGGCATTGTAGAAACTATGGATCCAATATCACAAAAAGCAAGGAAGTCTTGGTTAGAGATGCTAACCCTAACAAAGGGCTCCCAATCATCATCTATCTCCAACATTTCTTTCTTGTTAGACTTAATTTCCTCTACCTTCCTCAAGTCTAGAGCATCCATCCTCTTTTCGATAGTGGCAAGTCTATCTACAACAGTATCAATACTTCGATCATAAACAAAATAACTAGATAGACCATGCAAAATATCAAGAGCTCTAACTTCATCACACTCTAAAAAGTCTCCTTTGGCTATAATATCAAGAGAGTGTTTACACCACTTAAAAAGACCATGGTAAAAATTTCTAAGCACAATTTTTATAGGTATCCAAGCCATAATTCTTTTATGTTCTTCAGAAATTATGTCCCATGAATTCTTCATATTTTCTCCATCCCTTTCACGGAAGTCTAGAACTTCGAATTCCATCAAAGCACCAAGTCCTAACATGTTCATCTAAACAAGGAGGACTACTAAAAGAAAGATAAATAATTACTTTTTGTGATTTTAAATTTGATATAGGACACAAAGATAAAAACTGAAAGGTAAACTACCAAGACTAAAAAAACAAAGGTATAAGATAGTGTCCAACTCCCCTATCTTAGCACTCGGAGTCCCCGACAACGGCGCCAGAAATTTACGTGATGTTTGAGATGATGATAATGGTTTCTCGCCCTTCATTGGTTACCCCAAGTGGAATGTGAGATTTAGAATAGCAGCAAATTTCCCCTATGTAGAAGATAGGGTTTGTCTCCCGTAGGAATCCGACAATGATAACTAGGTGTCAACGGCGCAATTGACATGGACATGTACACAACACAAAGTAAAAGCAGGAAATTAAATGAGCGTGTAAACAGTGATGAGAATATGGACCGGGGTCCTGTGATGTTCACTAGTGATGTCTCTCTCCCAAAAGACGATAAAACTGATATGTGAGGTAAACAAATCACAGCTGGGCAATTCACAAGATTAAAAACGCACCGCAATGCTAACTATGCTACAAAGAAAGGACGAGGCTCAAAAGCATGGGCAGTACGCCAAAATAAGTAGACCGAAATCCAACAACATCTACTACTAATCATCCACCTTGAGATATGTATCCAGAACATCTCGTTGGTATTAAGTAGCGAACCCCACCCAAAGTGTAAACCTAAAGCAACAAACAACTGCATTAAAAAGCACCTTGCGTAAAGTAAACAATCATTGCAACCGCGGTTACAAGCACTGTTGTTTTCCCCCTTGTGCCAACATCACATCCCCTAGACTCATATTTCTGTCACTCAAGCGTGTCATCGGGGGGCATGAACCCACAATCGAGCATAGCGCTCCCTCTTGGGTCACTATCTACTACTTTCAATGGAATCATAGGTTAGTGCATCATACCATGATTTAGCGTCTCCGTTTAAAGAAAAAGGAAAAAAGCTTGGCCACGCAGAAGTTTCTTATCTTCTCATCAGTAGTAAATAGGTCACTTAACTCAGCAAGTTTGGTCAAGTGTGCTATAGCATCATCATTCTCTCTTCCATAAAAAGGGTCAGTATCGACTGTAGATATAAGTGAAAGATCAACAGAGAATTCATAATCAGGATCACTGATGCATATAGGAGATGTGGCAAATTTAGGATCAGTAATATTCTTGTTCTTCATGGGGTGCTTCTTGAGCAACTCCTTAACAGCTCTAGGGTCAGAGTCGTCACACTCTCTGAGTTCCCTATAGAGATCATCATCGAGAATAACATAATCATCATCAAGGAGTCTCTCCTTGAGTTCATTTAAATCTGGGTAACCAAAAGTTTTGCAAGTAGGAATATAGGTAGAAGGTATCTTAGTCTCGGGCTCTGCTGCAGCCTTAGCAGTCTCAGTTTCAATATAGTGACCGAGAAAATTATCATCATCAAGAGTGGTGTAAGCATCATCAAAAGTATCGGACATAGTAACAGACTTAGTAGAAGTAGCATGTGGTGGTAGTGGTGAAGAAAACTTACTTATAACGGAAGATGAATCAAGCGTAGAACTAGTACTCAGAAGGTACCTTTTCTTGTAGTGGAAGGTAGGATTGGAACCTTGGGGTCTCCTTTCTTAACCATAGCGGACGAAGTGTGGCAGGAAGGATACTTCAAGTAGACTTGTAAATATTGCAATGGTCCCCGACAACGGCGCCAGAAAACAGTACTTGATGACCCTCAACTGTAGGGGATCGTTTGCAGTGTTCTCGCGGGTAAGTTAACCCAATTTACTGATTCGACACAAGGGGGCACAAAGAATATTTATAAGCTTTGACAGTTGAGTGGTCAATTCAACCACACCTGAAATATGCTTGCTTGCAACAAAGTGTTAATAGCAACTGTGATATGATAGCGATAATGATAACAACAAAAGTAGCACCTGTGACCAGCAGGATTAAAACACTGCATGCTAGGGAGATGGATGGTTGGGCGCTGCATGAATAAGAATGAACATGTAATAAATTCTAACATGGGGCAAGGCACACAGAAAAGTAATGATCATCTAGGAAAATATCAAACATTAGGCATGTATCCCATAGGTAGTTGTGCGTGCTTGCAATAAGAACTTGCACACCATCTTTTGTCCTACCATCCCGCTATGAACAGGGCCAAAAGGAACTTATGGAGATTAAGGTGCTCCTGTCAAAGAACACCGGAACAAAGCAATAAACTCAATGGATACATGGAATCCTCAAATTATGGACCATCCCCTTTGGTGTCCCAAGCTGTCACCTTTGGGATCGCCGGTTTCGGACCATAATAGGTGCATACAACTCATAGATAGGATCTTGAACATAAATAAACTCATGAAAACAAAAGTGGATCAGATCTGAAAACATGGCACTCGGTCCCAAAGTGACAAGCATTAAGAACAACGAGTTGTTGCAAAGATGATAAACACCAAAGTAGATGATAGGCAACATGCCCCCAAATATCTGACGAACTATTACATGATCAATCCCATCCAATCCCTAGCATCCCCTTTTCCTACAGAAGGGAATTACTCACACATGTGAAGGGAAGTCATGGAGGAAAGATGGAGTGGTGATGGTGATGGCGATGATCTTCCCTCTCCGGAGGCCAAATCAGCCTCCAGATTAGCCCTCCCAAGGAAGAACAGAGGTTGGCGGCGGCTCCGCGACGGGTTCTCGAAAAGCGACTTCTGTTTCGGAGTTTTTCTGTCACGAGAATAAATAGGAGCCAAAGTAGGGCACCAGGGGAGGGGGGAGTCGCGCAGGCGGCCTCCCGGCGCGGCCCCACCCCTGGCTGCGCCAGGGGGGCGCCTAGGCCCCCCTTGGCTGCCCTCTGGCCCATCTTCTGGCTCCGGGCTCCTTCGAGTGCGTTGATTTTTGGTATTTTTCTGGGAATTTTCTTAGATGTCCAAAAATCCATTTTCCTGCGCACAAATAAACCATACAGGCAGCTCTGCTGAAAACAACGTCAGTCCTGGTTAGTTTAGTTCAAATCATGCAAGAATGAGGGCAAAACAATATCAAAAGTGTTTGGAAAAGTAGATACTTTTGATACGTATCAACTCCCCCAAGCTTAGCCTATTGCTTGTCCTCAAGCAATTTAGTTCAACGAACTGGAAGCGAGAAACAAAACTTTGACAAACTCTTTTGCTTCATAAGATGTAAATAAGCCGGTACTATGAAAAGAGTTTAGCAAGCATCAAAACAATGCTATGAGGACAATGCACGAAGCAATCCTTCTTTCAAGTGATCAATCACAAACAGTCTAAAGTGAATAATATGATTCTGAAAATCAAGACAATATCACAATGCACATAGCCTGAACATATCAGAGTGGTATCTCGCTAGCCTCCATGAGTGAAGCAAAACATAAATGCAGAAACTCCTCCCGAGTTTTAAAGGAGACTAGAACTAAGAATTTCAGACTAGCAATATCACAAGCATGCAGAAGACAATGTAGTACTTTGGGACAATGCATGTTACACTAAGAATGACAATTATGCTCTCAATAGTTGATGCTTTGAAGAAAGAAGGTGAGACTCTCGAACTGTGGATTTTTTATGGCAAGATTGAAAACCCGTGAAAGGAAGAAAAGACTAAACATGTGGTAGAGCTCTTGGTTTTCAAAATAGAGACAAATTTATTTTGAGAAGTGCAACTTTCCAGTCAACGGTGAACGGTAAGGGTCTCTCAATATCTCCCATGCCAACCATATTAATGCTTTTTTCTTACACATGTTCCCTTATCCATAAATCCCTTGATGGTCTATGGAACCTTTTATTTTTCCTCAAGGATGGAAGGAGGGTATCGTTCCACCTATCATTAGAGCATTTGGTCCATTTCATCCCATCATCAAGTATGGGGGAGGTGTAACTCTCATCCTTTTTTTATTGACTAGTTAAAACTTCCGTCAAAATATTTTTGGCATGGTAGATACTGATTTTCCCTCACCGCACCATGAGCTTGTACGGTTACAAAAGGGAAGTTTTGAATAAATTTCGAGATGGCACAAGAAAGTCTAAGTTAGGAGTGGCCGGTAAATACCACATATAGGTAGGTATGGTGGACTCAAGTGGAATAACTGGTTTGAAAAGGAGTTTGGATCCACAAGCAGAATTCCGCTTGGTGCGAGTGAAGGCTAGCAAAAGACTGGGAAGTGACCAACTAGAGAGCAATAATTGTCATAATCATGCAGAGCGACAAAGTAACATTGAATCGGGCATGAAAGTGATATGACTATTCTGAAATAAAAAGGTCATCGAGGCATGATAGACATATCAGTCATAAACATGTGTGAACATGTGCCAAGTCAATCCAAGAATTCTCCGAAGGGAAATACCACTTCAACATGCCAAACCATGAACAATGCAATGCATGTAAATCATTCCAACAACTTATTATGCACCCTAGCTATTTGAGATCAGCCACAAAGAAAGCATGAACACTGGGAAAGCATTGTAAACATAGCACTATGTCGCTACAAGCTGGTCTCTAGATCATAAGTACAGACATATGTGAAAAAGTAGAAACAAAAATAGTTCATACCGGTTTTCCTTGTTGCTTCCCTTCCGTCGATCTTCGTCATTACTGCCTTTGTCACTTGCACGACCGAACATAGGAAATATATATTCAAATTCCATCACGGACTCGAGCTGAACTTTGAAAACAAAAAAAACTAAAGAGAGAAAGGAAATCGTTTTGGGTTTTTTAAAGGTTTAGCGAAAGAAAAAGAAAAGAGAAATCTTTTTGTTGTTTTTTCAAAATAAAAGAACAAAGAAGAACGGGCAAAAACTTCGAAAAAGATCAAAAACAAAAATAAAAACGGATAATACAATGGAAAGGTGAGAAGGGCACGTACTCCCCCAAGCTTAGGCTTTTGTCCTAAGTTGGTAGTAGCTACTGCCCCCAGGAGCCTCCTGCTCCGGGGTAGTGGTAAGTCCAGGAGTCGTATGAGCCCTCCGGTGCATACACCGAAGTCCTCGGGTGCTCCCATGTGGAAGGTCCTGCGCTCCAAGCGGAAGAAGACCCCTCGCCATGCTCGGTGAAGGTCTCTCCCTGGAAAGGTGGGAACTCACCATGCTCCTCCTCGTCGGGCACAACCCCCTCCATGGGGTTATGCGGCTAGTAATGAGCCATGAACTCATCGAATTGGATATAGTTGAAGGACCATCCGTTCCTGCGAGTGTTATCAAATAAAAGTGGTGCAGGTAGACGGATCTCACGAGTAATGGTATTTTCAAACCTCAAAATATAATCAAGGCTACCAAACTGGGAAGTTATGGTAACAACCTTATGCCTCTTCATTGCCGCAAGATCGAGACTTGCGTATGAAAAGGGAACATCATCAGGATGCAGGGTGCGCTCAAGAGACTCAAGGATGATTGTGGCGTAAACACCACCATGTAAATCGCCCTTGTTACTATTCGTAACAAGGCGCCGAGCAATTAAGGCACCCAAATTATACTCATTCTTACCAGAGAGGGCGTTCGCAAAGATAGCGAAATCTGGTGTAGAACCACTGCTCGTGTTGTCACGAGCCAACACCCCTCTAGCAATATAATATGCAAAATACCTGAGGTGGGGAAACAAAATGATGTAAATCTTCGTGCGTTGAATGTCGGTCTCCTCCTGGTAACAAAGGGAGTTGAAGAGGGTCCTAAACTCATAAGGTTGAGAGACCATCTTGGCCGTCTGAACAATGTTCGGCACGCCTATTATATCACAAAACTGTGCCAAAGACATAGCTATGAGATCATTACAAATTTTGAACTCGACGGTTCCAGCATCATGGTTATAACGAAAACTGCTAATAAAGCGGGAGGTAAGGTTTTTGTATTGTACCACACGACATAATGCTAGCCGTGCCAAACCTGCATTGGCGCAAAGGCCATAAAATTCCTCCTTAATTCCCGCAGCTGTAAGAAAATCATCGCACGGATACATCATTGGGCATGCTGGACTTGTGTCTTCCAACAACGCCGGGGGCACATGATCTTCATTGTAGCTCACCCTAACTGCTGAGGGTGAAGCTGCAGCTCTAGTCACTCGATCAGAGTGCTCGGGCTTCTTCTTCCAAAGCAACCCCTTTTCTTTTCCTAGCAAACTCATTTCTGATTTTTTTTGACAATTCACAAAAACAAGGGTTTAAACAAAGTGAGTTGAGGCAAACTACTCTACTCACTTACCTAAGGCATAAACTTGCATCAAAACTTGGAAAATAAATTTCTACACATGCATGCAAGCTCATCTAAACAACACCAAGAACTACTAAATACTCACAAATGAAACCACTAATCAAAAATCTAATTGGAGGGGTGAAGGAGTTGCATACCAGGGAGTATTTGTCCAAAATATCAGCTCAAATAGTTGGTTGTAGAGACAGATCGAAATTCTGGACGGAGGAGAGCAAGAACGCAAGTTCCAGGTGCAGAACTCGTGTTTCTGGAGAGAGGTAAGGAGGAGAAAGAAGACTTACCTGGAGGTGGGACCTGTGGGCCCCAAGCGCCCTGTGGGCGCGGCCAGGGGGCTAGACGCTCCAGCTGGCTGATACGTCCAAAACGTATCTATAATTTCTGCTTACTCCATGCTTCTTTTGTGTGATATTGCTATGATATTGATGCACTTCCATACACTTTTGATCATATTTGGACTAACCTATTAACTCTGTGCACCCCAGTGCCAGTTAATGTTTTCTGCTATTTTTGTATTTCAGGTTTTCCCATTACTTAAAGTGCCAGAAAAATTCCGGGAAAAATATAGGAAAAATCAGCGTACAGTAAGCTTTGGGAAGAGGCCAATTGGGGCCAGAGGGGAGCCAGGGGGTGGCCCAGGCGGCCACTTGGCGCGACCACCCCCTAGGTCGCGCCAGGGGGGGTGCCTGGGGCCCCTGGTCCACCTCTGGCTGCCCCCTTCGCCTATATATCCCTCTCGTCCTGAAACCCTCAAGGACAGAACCCTTTTTCGCGATCTCTCCTCTGTTCCGCCGCCACCGCGCTTCCAAGATTGGGAGCACCAGGAGCCCTCTTCCCGGCACCCTGCCGGAGGGAGGAACGACCTCCGGGAGCTTCTCCACCACAATGGATGCTTCCCGGATGAACCGTGAGTAGTCCACCTTGGACCATGGGTCCATGATCAGTAGCTATGTGATGTTCTCCTCCCCTCCTTGTTCTTCATGGTTTACACCTCGTGAGATGCCCTACATGACCGAGGCACATATGTAATCTTTCTGCTGTTCCTATGCTGAGTTTGCTGGGATCTGATCGATTATGAGACTATGTTCAGATTGTGTTTGAGTAATATATTTGATTCTCCTCTTTTATATTTATGTTCTTGAGTAATTCTTGCATGTTCTTCGTTTCTGTTTATTGCTTTGGCTAAGTAGTAGGTAGTGACTCCAAGAGGGAGCGTTATGCATGATTGTGGGTTCATGCCCCTTGCACTACTAGGGAATGCCCTTTTAGTGGCGTCCTTTTTTTCTGTTTAGTGGTGCATTTAGGATGCGCCACTAACTACAAGCCACTAATAAATGCGCCACCCCTAAGACCCTTAGGCGTGGCGCATCTCAGAATGCGCCACCTATAAGCTCTTAGGGGTGGCGCATTCTGAAAATGCGCCACTATTAATTTTTTTAAATTTTGAATTTTGAATCTGGATCTGGAAAACAATTTTTTTATTTTTTCTTAATCTCAGGTTAGTATGCTTAATGCCCGGTCAATATGCTTAATCTCAGGTCAAACTAACCTCCGTGGTCAAACTTCCCCGAGGGTCACCCATCCTAGCACTACTCTAGCCCCAGCACGCTTAACTTCTCGGTTCTATTCAACTCTCACTCCAGCTCACCTAGCAGGCACTTGTTGATATATCTAACATATAAATCCTATTAAACCATGTTGATGTCTAGGACCTTGTTAATGTTCATGGGTGTGCTAAAATTTTCAACATTTTTTTGAAACTTTCTCGATGGGACCATTAGCATATTTTGAACTTTTTAAAAAAAATTGAATTTTTTTAAAAAAAATTGAATTTTTTTAAAAAAATTTAAATTTTAAATTTTAAATTTTTTTAATGTTACTATCTAAAATTTTCAGCTTTTTTTAACTTCCCGATTTGTCCTCTAGCCTATTTTGAATTTTTAAAAAAATAAAAAAAAAATTTAAAAAAATTTCAATTTTTTTTTCTGTTACTAGTGGCGCATTTCATACAAAATGTTCTCTTTTTTGGGCCTTCAGATCTTCAAACGGCCGTAACTTTTTAAGAAATTCTCGGGAGATTTTGCAAAAAAAGTCGAAATTCATATTTGTAAATTTTCCTAACAACTAGACCACATATCATTTAGGAAACTTATTTTCTTTTATTTTTTTGACATTTCTATCATTTTATTTTATTTTATTTTAAATTGAAAAGGTGGTCCACGGGGGGGGGGGGTGTATTTGGGAATTTTCCCGCGCAATTTTTTCTTATTAGTGGCGCATATGGGAAATGCGCCACCCCTAAGAGCTTATGGGTGGCGCATTCTGGATGCGCCACTAATAATTCCTTAGGGGTGGCGCATTTCCAGAATGCGCCACCTCTAAGCTCTTAGGGGTGGCGCATTTCGAAAATGCGCCACCTATAAGGTTCTTAGGGGTGGCGCATTTCTCCAAATGCGCCACGTATAAGGGGATCCAGGGCTGGCCCACTCTTAGGGGTGGCGCATTTTTAAAAATGCGCCACCTATAAGGGCTTATAGGTGGTGCATTTTTTACCAGTGCGCCACCCCTTACAACATAGTGGCGCATTACATATAAAATGCGCCACTAATAAGCTTTCCATGTATAGCTATTTCCCTAGTAGTGCTGATGACTAGCTTGAGTGACAGAAACATGAGTCTAGGGGATGTGCTGTTGCCACAAGGGATAAAACAATGGTGCTTGTACTTGCGGGTGCAAGAATTGTTTACTTTACGCAAAGTTCTTTAATGCAATTGTTTGTTGCTTTGAGTTTACACTTTGGGTGGGATTCACAACTTAATACCAGCAAGATGTTCTGGATAGATATCTCAAGGTGGATGATTAGTAGGTAGATGCAGATGGATTTCGGTCAACTTCTCTTGGCGTACCGCCCATGCTTTTGAGCCTCTTCCTTTCTTTATAGCATTGTTATCATTGGTTTGCGCACATAATCCTGTCAATTTCCCAACTGTAATTTGTTTACCTCACATGGCTATTTTATCGCCTTTTGGGAGAGCGACATCACTAGTGAACATCATGGGACCCCGGTCCATATTTCGAACACTGTTTACACCCGTTATTTATTTTCTGCTTTATTTCCTTTTTTGTTGCTATCACTATCATTATTATCCCGTGTGTTTGATTCTTTGTAAACAACAAGGCAGAAGGTATTGACAACCTCTCTGAACTCGCTGGGAGAAAAGTTATCTGTTGTGTGTGCAGGTCAACATCAACCGCCTAATTGCTGGCGCCGTTGTCACCTTCCTGTCGTTGTCGGAGTCCTACTGGAGACAAACCTTGGTATCTTCACCGAGGGAAATTTGTTGTTGTCTACATCTCAACCTTCCACTTTGGGTAACCAACGAGGGGCGGGAAGCCATCAAAGCTAATTTCTAGCGCCGTTGCCGGGGACTCCACTCTTCAAGATAGGGGAGTTGCACACTATCTTTTATCTTTGCTTTTTAGTCTTGCTAGTTTACCTTTCAGTTTTTGCTTTAGTGTCCTTTATCAAAAATAAAAAAAATAGTTACCTTGCTTTTATTTATCATTATGTGTGGTCATTTTTCCTTTGGTGAAGCAGAAGTGCTCACCTTTAAACAAAGAGGTGGTGAAAGTCTGAAAGATGCATGGTATAGAATTAATGATTCTCGGAAAAGGGCCACCAAGAAGCAATCCACTACTATCCTGCTTAGAAACTTTTATGTTGGAATTACTTCTTGGAATAGGTTTATTCTAGATACTGCTATCAATGGGAATTTCCTAGAAGTCCCAGTATTGGAAGCTCTTATTATTATGGAAAATCTTGTTGGAAACCAACCTGTTGCTAGCATTCAAGAGAACATTACCCTAGCTCACACTATGAAAAAACTTGAAAAGATAGAGCTAGAGATGCCAAGCATTAATAAGATAAGTGAGTTGGCTCGTAAGATTCAAGGGAATTTGAATAGACTCGATAGCTCCATGCATAAAATTTTCAAAACCTTGGAGACCATCAAATCCCATGACTTGGATCCTTCTAGGATAGATAATATTGAGGAAATCATTGACACTCTAGGAACTACTCTCTCCTCAATCAAAAACAAAAAGGTAGAAACTCCGGAAAAGAAGGAACATAGGTTCGTTTATGTTCCAAAGGATCCTCGTGTCAAAAATAATCCATCTATTGCTAAAGGGGTTGAAATTGTGAAGACTTTGGAAGAGATACCTCTCTTTAATAGAATAAATGAAACTCCAATTGATCTTCCACCTTTTGCTTTTATTCCTAGAAGTATCTTTATTATGCCTTTATCTGAAGGTCCTCTTAAGAGTGGTTGTACTATTGAAGAGATTTTTGATGATCTTGATGATTGTTCAATTGATACAACTTGATCTTTTTGCATCAAGCCTAGCTAATGGCTTTAAAGAAGCGCTTTCGGGAGGCAACCCGCAACGAATTTAGGTTTTCCTTTTTGTTTCTCTTCTGTTTTTAGTGGTCTTGATGATTGTTTACTACTGCAGCAACATCATTGTATCTTTACTTTTCAAGCTTTGTGCCAATTATAGCCTCATATGACAAGGGAAGTGAAAGTTGTGACATGCTGTCCAGAAAACAGATTCTTTCCTCGTGACGGGAAAAATCATAGAAAAATCCCAGTTCATCTTTTTGAGCTGAAGTTTTTACATAGAGTGCTCTATACAATCACAGAACTTTCGTATGTTCTGATTTTTTTGATTTGAGTTGTAGAAATATCCCTCAAAAATTCTTTACTACCTGCTGGTCTGTTTTTCATAGATTCTGTCCTGTTTTGCCTTTTCTTCGTTTTGCAAACCTTAAGCCTGCTTTTTCTTTGCAAAAACTTTTTGGCGATCTTGAGAAACAGTAGCTCTTCAAGAATATACTTTTTCCAGTAGAGAAAGATTATTTTATTATGGGTACTAACCTCGCTAATCAGATTATGATTAGTTATGTATGAAGGAAGTTTTCAAGTGTGCGAGGGAAGATGATAAAAGAAGATTCAGGAGTGTCAAACGCTCAAGCTTGGGGATGCCCCCATGCATCCCCAATAAATATTCAAGGAGACTAAGCGTCTAAGCTTGGGGATTCCCCTATGCATCCCCTTCTCCATCAACAATTATCAGTTCGTCTTTCGTTCCACTATATTTTTATCACTTCATGCGTTATGTGCTATGCTTGGAGCGTCTTGCTCTTTATTTACTTTTTAGTTTTGTTTAGCTTTTCTTGCTGTTCATAACAAGTTAGAACCCACCTTTCTTTGTGTGGGAGAGAAACACGCTCCACTTCACTCTAGAACACAACATAGGATTTTCATGCTTATCTTTGTTGTGTGTGTTCTTTATCTTTTTTGTAGCTGCTGTCATGTTTTAGCTCTTAGTTTTCATGCTTATATTTTTAAGAGCTTTTGTTTAGTTTGTTGCTGGAACTCTCTAGAGTTTTCATGTTTATCTTTTATAGAGAGTTTTCCTGTTGCACTGAGTTTTGTGTCTTGACTTGAAGTAGGTAATTGAGGTTGCTATTCAATTGTAGTAGTAACTTGCAATAGTTTTGAGGTATTGCTATGAGTAATGTTTGAACTTTTGGTGCCAAGAGCTTTAGCCTATTAGTGATAGATGTCGTATTTTGGGCAATCCGTGTTTATTTTCTAAAAACCTACAAAATTAGTTGAGAACTTTAGCTACTAGATGGATCACTAATCTTTGGAGGGATCAAATATTAGAGTACACTCACGTACCATGAGTCGAGGATGCGCAAGGCTAACCAAACCCCCATACACTCCTCCTCGGGGTACTTGTCTCTTTTTGAACCTCCTATTAGATTGAGAGTTACCGATAATAAGTGCATGACTTCTTCAGACTAATGTGAGTATTCGAAAGTTGACACTTCCACCTAACCATATTTTTCTAGCCTCTCCTGTGTCGTGCATTGCCTCCTTATCACTCCGAGAGTTGGCGTTCACCTTCGCTGGTACATCCAAATCCTTGGCACGATACACTCTGTCATCATAAGCCTCATTATATCCTTCCTCAAAACAGCCACCATACCTACCTATCAAGGCATTTGCATAGCCTTTCCTAGATACATTGCCATGCAACATCCACCTTCTCATGACTTGATCTTCATGTCATACATGATTTTGCTTGATCGATGAGCCGCATGCTAGTTGGGACTTGACCTAATCATTGCTACATGACGCGCTAGTATCATTGCATGTCCTGCTACACTGGCAGAGGCATATATTTGCATACTTCATGATAGTTTCATTTTCTTTATGTTGCGTACTTTTGTAAAGTGTGAAAGATCTTCTATACTTGTCATTTTTAGAGTGTTGCCCCTATAGTGAGGAAAAGATCCCAAAGAGGACAAAATCAAAAGATCCCAAAGAGGACAAAATCAAAAGATCCCAAAGATGAAAAATGAGAGAAATAGAAAGAGCCATTGAGGCCACCAAAAAAATACAAAAAAATAGAAAAAGAGAAAAAGAAATAAAAAGAGAGAAGGGGGCACACTACTATTCCTTTTGAGAGATCCACACTCGTACTCCATCTTATATCTTGTATTCCATCGAGATTATCATTCATGCATATAGCTATGTGGGGACCTTCACACCATAGAACTTGGCTTGTATATTCCAATGATGAGCCTCCTCAAATGAGCTCTAGGTCTTCTTGAGCAAGCAAGTTGGATGCACCCCCACTAGTTCCATTGGAGAGCTTATCTTAGCTCATATGTGCATCCGTTGCATGGCAATCCCTACTCCTCACATCATATCTATCATTTGGCTTTCTCTCGCCTATGATTGTCCTCATTGATGTGAGCCTTTCACACCTTTTTCGTCTTCCTCCCCCATCATTTTTCTCTCTTTGCCATCCTAAGTGTCAACTTTCTTGCTTACGCTCATCAATTGCATGAGTGCTCAAAATATCGAAAAGGAGTGGATCATTTTGACTTGTACCTGGCTAGTGGTCTGGGGATGAGTCAAGATAAGATTCCAAAGAAGACCAAGTGTGAAACTTTAGTAGATTAAGTTCTCAACAATAAAAACTATGTTTTACTCTCTCGTATATGCCTATCCCCTTTCTTGCACGCAAAAACCATTTGGAGACATTCGAGTCACGGACAGCGAGAGCTCTCGCACCTTTATGTTCTTATGTTGCTTGTTTTAATGCTAATATAGACTCTTGCATGTTATGACTTTAATTGAATTACATGACTTGATTTCTTTACTAAAAAGTTCTTATATGGTTGGTAGCATGTCACCACAGAAATTATGTTTGTTATCATTTACCTACTCGAGGACGAGCAGGAATTAAGCTTGGGGATGTTGATACGTCCAAAACGTATCTATAATTTCTGTTTGATCCATGCTTCTTTTGTGTGATATTTCTATGATATTGATGCACTTCCATACACTTTTGATCATATTTGGACTAACCTATTAACTCAGTGCACCATAGTGCCAGTTCCTGTTTTCTGCTGTTTTTGTATTTCAGGTTTTCCCATTGCTTAAAGTGCCAGAAAATTCCGGGAAAAATATACGAAAAATCAGCGTACAAGAATCTTCGGGAAGAGCCCAAGTGGGTCCAGAGGGGAGCCAGGGGTGGCCCAGGCGGGCGCCTGGGGCCCCAGGTCCACCTCTGGCTGCCCCCTTCGCCTATATATCCCTCTCGTCCAGAAACCCTCGAGGAAAGAACCCTTTTTTGCGATCTCTCCTCTGTTCCGCTGCTTCCGCGCTTCCAAGATCGGGAGCACTAGGAGCCCTCTTCCCGGCACCCTACCGGAGGGAGGAACCACCTCCGGGAGCTTCTCTACCACCATGGATGCTTCCCGGATGAACCGTGAGTAGTCCACCTTGGACCATGGGTCCATGATCAGTAGCTATGTGATGTTCTCCTCCCCTCTTTGTTCTTCATGGTTTAGACCTCGTGAGCTGCCCTACATGATCGAGGGACATATGTAATCTTTCTGTTGTTGCTATGCTGAGTTTACTGGGATCTGATGGATTATGAGACTATGTTCAGATTGTGTTCGAGTAATATATTTGATTCTCCTCGCATATATTTATGTTCTTGAGTAATTCTTGCATGTTCTCCGTTGCTGTTTATTGCTTTGGCCAAGTAGTAGGTAGTGACTCAAAGATGGAGCGTTATGCATGATTGTGGGTTCATGCCCCCTGATGACTAGCTTGAGTGACAGAAACATGACTCTAGGGTATGTGTTGTTGCCACAAGGGAGAAAACAAAGGTGCTTGTACTTGCGAGTGCAAGGATTGTTTACTTTATGAAAAGTTCTTTAATGCAGTTGTATGTTGCTTTGAGTTTACACTTTGGGTGGGATTCGCAACTTAATACCAGCGAGATGTTCTAGATAGATATCTCAAGGTGGATGATTAGTAGGTAGATGCAGATGGATTTCGGTCTACTTGTCTTGGCGTACCGCCCATGCTTTTGAGCCTCTTCCTTTCTTTATAGCATAGTTAGCATTGGTTTGCGCACATAATCCTGTCAATTGCCCAGCTGTAATTTGTTTACCTCGCATGGCTATTTTATCGTCTTTTGGGAGAGAGACATCACTAGTGAACATCATGGGACCCCGGTCCATATTTCCAACACTGTTTACACCCTTTATTTATTTTCTGCTTTATTTCCTTTTCTGTTGCTATCACTATCATTATTATCCCGTGTGTTTGATCCTTTGTAAACAACAAGGACGGAGGGATTGACAACCTCTCTGAACTCGTTGGGAGAAAAGTTATCTGTTGTGTGTGCAGGTCCATGTGAACCGCCTAATTGTTGGCGCAGTTGTCACCTTCCTGTCGTTGTCGGAGTCCTACTGGAGACAAACCTTGGTATCTTCACCGAGGGAAATTTGCTGCTATCTACATCTCAACCTTCCACTTTGGGTAACCAACGAGGGGCGAGAAGCCATCACTGGCCGCCTGGGCCACTGGTGGCCCCCCTGGTCAGCCCCGGGTGCCTCTGGGTCACTCTCGGCATGGAAATTTTTATTATAATTTTTTTGGAATTTTTCTGAAAACTTCGCTGTTGAAAATTTTCCAGAGTTCAAAAAGCTGCGAAACTTTCTGAAAACTTGAAGCAGTGATTAGAATTGTGAAGTTTAAAAACCATATAAACTTGGTACAGCAAGGAGAACAAAAGCTAAGGTAAATGAAACAATAACAAGCTCCACTTTTTACCTATATAAAACATGCTCACTAGCAAGGTTGATCAAGTCTTACCAACGAACCGGTGATATATAGAACAAAAAGTCTCACCTCTTATGAAATGATCATTGCACCTTTACTTTAATGGACATTGTCCCCACCATGATGGTTTTGTATTTTTGGTGCACGTGTAGAGGACAATCCCATTCTCCAATCTGCACGGCTCGATATTCTCTATTGCGTTAAGGCCATGCGTTTTGTCGATCTTCTTTGGAAAATACACCGTGCGTTCTTTATCATCTACGTTGAAGGTGACCTTTCCTTTATTGCAATCAATAATGGCACCTACGGTGTTAAGAAAAGGTCTACCAAGAATAATGGACATGCTCCCATCCTCGGGCATGTCAAGCACGACAAAATAAGTAAGAATCAAACAATTAGCAACTTCAACTGGAACATCCTCACAAATACCTATCGGGGCGGCTGTTGATTTGTTAGCCATCTGAAGAGAGATATATTTAGGGATTAGCTTATCTAAACATAGCCTTTTGTAAAGATAAAAAGGCATAACACTCACCCCTGCTCCGAGATCACATAAGGCAGTCTTGACATAATTACTTTTTATGGAGCAAGGAATGGTGGGTATACCTGGATCACCAAGCTTCTCAGGAATCTTGCCTCTGAAAGAATAGTTAGCAAGAATAGTAGATATTGCCTCATTAGGAACTTTTCTTTTATTAGTAACAATATCTTTCATATATTTGGAATAAGGAGGTAACTTGATAGCATCAGCCAAAGGAATTTGCAGAAAAATAGGTTTCATCCATTCACAAAATTTATTATAATGCTCTTCTTCTTTAGATTTGAGAGACTTACCTGGAAAGGGCATGGGGTTTTGTACCCACGGTTCTCTTTCCTTCCCATGTATACTTTCTATGAAGTCCTCTCTTGTATACTTCTTGCATTTATTGGGTGATTATTCTTCTCGCACCTCAGGAGGATCATTCTTCTCCTTATCATTTTCTTTGGGCTCAGCACCGTCTTCAGTTTCAGCATCGGAGGTAGATATGCTGTTGGGATCAACAGCAGGTTCTTCACTTGTAATAGGATCATTGGAGTTGTCAGCTTCCTTGTGTTTCTTCTTATTCTTTATCTTATTAGGAGAGCTAACAATCTCGTCTTCTTCTTGCACTTGAGAATCTTGCTCGATCCTCTTTGGATGCCCCTCAGGATAGAGTGGGTCCTCGGTGTGCGTTCCACCCCTGGTCTTGATACCATAAGCTTGTATGTCCTGTTTGGCATTGTTAGCAAGAAAATCTTTTTGCACATTAGAAATTTGTTCAAGCTGAGTTTGAACCATATGGAAATGCTTAACAAGACATTTAACAACATTAATTGTTCTTTCAAGAACACCAAGTAAACTTTTGATAGCAAGAGAATTATCATGCAACTGACTTTGTATCCTCCTACTAAAATTGTCTTGCTTAATAATAAAATTATCAAGCTCATCTAAGCATTGGTCGGGAGGCTTACCATTAGGGATGTCACTTTCAGTAAAGTCTAATAGAGAGTGTACCTCTACCAAGGGAGGGTGAGTAGTAGGCTCACACAACTTCTCGATAGGCGGTAGATTCTTTGATTCTTGCATATCTTCGGGGCTCAGAACAAGCATTCCCCTCTTCTTCGGTGGTGGAGGTGGTTCAGGGATGGACCAATCTTCATGGTTCTTGGCAATCTTGCCCCTTCAGCATCGGCCGGTGTTCTTTCCCTGAAAACACAACCAGGGCAACTATCCAGATAGGACCTGGATTCATCGGTTACACCAGCATAAAATATATCAAGAAATTCATTCTTTGGGACTTCATGTCCCGGTCTAGCCTTAATTAAATCACAATACCTCCCCCAAGCTTTAGGGAGGTGCTCATCCTGCAACTGTTTAAAGTTATAGATTCTTTGCAAAGCAGGATGTTGCATATGAGCAGGAAAATATTTATCAACGAAAAATTGAACTAAGTCCTGAGAACTCTCAATGGAACCATAGGGTAGTGCATCATACCATGATTTAGCGTCTCCCTTTAAAGAAAAAGGAAAAGGCTTGGCCACGTAGAAGTTTTGTATCTTCTCATCAGTAGTAAATAGGTCACTTAACTCAACAAGTTTGGTCAAGTGTGCTATAGCATCATCGTTCTCTCTGCCATAAAAAGGGTCAGTCTCGACTGTAGATATAAGTGAAAGGTCAACAGAGAATTCATAATCAGGATCATTGATGCATATAGGAGATGTGGAAAATTTAGGATCAGGAATATTCTTGTTCTTCATGGAGTGCTTCTTGAGCAACTCCTTAACAACTCTAGGGTCAGAGTCGGCGCACTCTCTGAGTTCCCTGCAAAGATCATCATCGAGAATAACATAATAATCATCAAGGAGTCTCTCCTTGAGTTCATTTAAATCTGGGTAACCAAAAGTTTTGCAAGTAGGAATATAGGTAGCAGGTATCTCAGTCTTGGGCTCTGCTGCAGCCTTAGCAGTCTCAGTTTCAATATAGTGATCGAGAAAATTATCATCATCAAGAGTGGTGGAAGCATCATCAAAAGTATCGGACATAGTAACAGACTCAATAGAAATAGCATGTGGTGGTAGTGGTGAAGCAAACTTACTTATAACGGAAGGTGAATCAAGCGTAGCACTGGTACTCAGAACGGTACCTTTTCTTGTAGTAGAAGGTAGGATTGGAACCTCGGGGTCTCCTTTCTTACCCATAGCGGACGAAGTGTGGCAGGCAGGATACTTCAAGTAGACTTGTAAATATTGCAATGGTCCCCGGCAACAACGCCAGAAAACAGTACTTGATGACCCTCGACTGTAGGGGAACGTTTGCAGTGTTCTCGCGGGTAAGTTAACCCAATTTATTGATTCGACACAAGGGTACACAAAGAGTATTTATAAGCTTTGACAGTTGAGTTGTCAATTCAACCGCACCTGGAATATGCTTTCTTGCAACAAAGTGTTAATAGCAACTGTGATATGATAGCGATAATGATAACAGCAAAAGTAGCAACTAGTGACCAGCAGGATTAAAACACTGCAGGCTAGGGAGATGGATGGTTGGGCGCTGCATGAATAAGAATGAACATGTAATAAATTCTAACACATGGCAAGGCACACAGAAAAGTAATGATCATCTAGGCAAATATCAAACATTAGGCATGTATCCCATAGGTAGTTGTGCGTGCTTGCAATAAGAACTTGCACAACATCTTTTGTGCTACCATCCCGCTATGAACAGGGCCAAAAGGAACTTATGGAGATTAAGGTGCTCCTGTCAAAGAACACCGGAACAAAGCAATAAACTCAATGGATACATGGAATCCTCAAATTATGGACCATCCCCTTTGGTGTCCCAAACTGTCACCTTTTGGATCGCCGGTTTCGGACCATAATAGGTGCATACAACTCATAGACAGGATCTTGAACATAAATAAACTCATGAAAACATAAGTGGTTCAGATCTGAACCACATGGCACTCGGGCCCAAAGTGACAAGCATTAAGAACAACGAGTTGTAGCAAAGATGATAAACACCAAAGTAGATGATAGGCAACATGCCCCCAACAATCTGACGAACTATTACATGATCAATCCCATCCAATCCCTACCATCCCCTTTGCCTACAGAAGGGAATTACTCACACATGTGAAGGGAAGTCATGGAGGAAGGATGGAGTGGTGATGGTGATGGCGACGATCTCCCTCTTCGGAGGCCAAATCAGCCTCCAGATTAGCCCTCCCGAGGAAGAACAGAGGTTGGCGGCTGCTCCGCGACGAGTTCTGGAAAAGCGACTTCTATTTCGGAGTTTTTCCGTCACGGGAATAAATAGGAGACAAAGTAGGTCACCAGGGGATGGGGAGTCGCCCAGGCGGCCTCCCGACGCGGCCCCACCCCTGGCCGCGCCAGGGGGCACCTGGGCCCCCCTTGGATGCCCTCTGGCCCATCTTCTGGCTCCGGGATCCTTCGGGTGCGTGGATTTTTTGGTATTTTTATGAGAATTTTCTGAGATGTCCAAAAATCCATTTTTCCTACGCACAAATAAACCATACAGGAAGCTCTGCTGAAAACAGCGTCAGTCCGGGTTAGTTTAGTTCAAATCATGCAAGAATGAGGGCAAAACAATAGCAAAAGTGTTTGGAGAAGTAGATACGTTTGAGACGTATCACTATGGTCCAAGGGAGACTACTCATGGCAAATCCGGGAAGCGTCCATGGTGGAGGGAAAGCTCACGGAGGTCAATCCTCCCTCCGGCAGGGTGCCGGGAAGAGGGCTGGTGGCGCTCCCGATCTTGGATGCGCGGCGGCGGCGAAACAGAGGCGAGATCGCGAAAAGGGGTTCTATGCTCGGGGGTTTCGCGGCACGGAGAATAAATAGGCGAAGGGGGGCAGCCAGGGGGCCACCAGGGGTCCAGGCGCCCCCCTGGCGCGGCCAAGCCTTAGGCCGCGCCAGGTGGCCGCCTGGGTCCCTGGTGGTGGCCCTCTGGCCCCACTTTGGTGATTCCGGAAGGTTCCGTTGCGCTGATTTTTTATCCGATTTTCCCGAAATTTTGGAGCATTTATAATATGGGGGAAACCTGGAATAGAAAAACAGCAGAAAACAGGAACTGGCACTGTGGTGTACTGAGTTAATAAGTTAGTCAAAAATATGATCAAAAGTGTATGAAACTGTATCTAGATAATAGCAATATCACAGAAAACATGCATGGAGCAAGCATAAATTATAGATACGTTTGGGACGTATCAGTTACTCTACGGTTCATGAATATTGTAGACATGATCGAGAGACTTCTTCGAGCAATGATCATCAGCGAGACTTGGATGCCCATAATGACCCATGTGCATTCTACGAGAACATGTTGTTTGAACCATAAACGTCGAGTCCTAGTCCCTTTATTACTTTGATACTAGACTTGTCTGATATATGATCATCTCATACCTAGTTCAATCTCGTTACCGACAAGTGCTAGTTAACCCATGATATTACATCCTGGTGACCTAGTCACAACTTGCGTAGCTTTACGGATGTAATCTCACCGACTGGGCCCAAAATATCTTTCCGTCACGCGGAAGAACAAATCTAGATCTCGATACATAAGCCTCAGTATATCCCTTCGAAATACCTAAGAGACACATTTTACATAGGCCTCCTGTTATGATGTGACGATTGATGCAATCAAGGCAGCCTACGATGATATTGGTTAGATATGATCTTACGATCTAAGGAGTAGGTTACTACGTTTTACTAGTATAAAAATCTTATCCCCAACTTTAATTTTTGCCACACCAAATTTAAATTTAATGCACGCCAGTGCAATTTTTTCAAAATAGTGTTGACGTCTTCTTCAAACGCCAGCGTTATGTCCTTATTTCTGGCGTGGATATTAAAGGCAACGCCAACACTATGTGGGACCAAGTTTCCTCCCCCAAAAAATATATACAGTGGCGTAGAATTTTATGGCACACTGTATATAATGGTATAGTTGTTGGCGTACACACAATCCAACACGCCAGTACCAATTCTATCGGTAAAATTTATAATTCTAGCTGCATCACACTTCCCGACCGTCGTCATGTCGTTGTTGCCACCATTGCCCGTTGTAGATCCGTTTTCGCCCCACAACGCACCGCCCTCGGCCGCCGTGGACTCATCCCTGGGCCTCCTTGCATCGCCCTCCGCCGCCGCAAGACTCGTACTCGGGCCTCCCTGCATCACCCTCGGCCGTTGTGGACTCATGCTAGGGCCTGCCAGCACCGCCCTTAGCCGCTACCGACTTTTCTTCTGCCCTCCCTGCATCGCCCTCGGTCGCGACCGACTCGTCCTCGCCCCTCCCTGCAACGCCCTCCATCGTCACCGACTTGTCCTGACCCTCCTTGCACTGCACTTTGCCGGCACTGACTCATCCTCGACCCTCTGTGCATCGCCCTCGGTTGTCGCCGACTCGTCCTCATCCCCGTTGAGATCCTCGCCCTCCTTGCACCGCCCTCCGGCAAACTAAATGGAGGGGCACTGAACCTGGTGAGCACTAGATCCTTACTGAAGGATTAACTAAGAACTTTTAACATGACTTTATCACAAAATTGATTGCACCAAGCTAGAATTTTTTTAAAGTTAGGATTTAGGATCCAAACCTAAACCCAATCTGTAGAGGAAACGGCCTAAATCAGCAAGTAGATAAACATACTCGTGCGTACCTAGTTGCTTGAAGAAACCAGTTGTTCGGTTCCTAACGTCGCCACTGCTACAGAGACCACTTCACGGTGCACAACCCTAGAGATTATGCCGCGCAATAAGAAGGGTGTGATCTTCATTTTTCTTTCGAAGGTCGCGATGCGCTATGAATTACTGCAAGATACATTCAATACATCGCAATATCTAGGTTGGGGGTCCCCTTTGCATCCGGTGGCTCGGGGGGTAGCCCCTCTCCCCCTTTAGGGTTGATCCTTGCCCTAGTATTTATCACGTTTTTCATGGATAATATGATCATCATCGATGATGTCAATGAAGAAAAGAAATGACAATACAAATGAATTATTAGGAGATTGTGAGATTTTTTTTGTCGTGGAAATATATGAGCATATTTGATAATACTATACTAAATGTTCAAGACTAGAGTACTAAAAACGCCTAATCTTTTCTTTTCCTGTTGTAATACGAGAGTAGTAACAGGGTAGTAGCATAGTTAATCCATAATAGGAAGAATAATATAAATATATCACAACAGAAAACAATCATAGTAAACATCTAGGAAATTTGGGCAAAAATACAAAAGTGTCAGCCCTACCAATCAGGGAAAAGAAACATGCCCTCTTTCGCCGGTTGTCCTTGGCCTGGCTGAGATCAATCGTTCGCAAAGGCCGCCTCCGCCTTCTCTTCCTTCACAAAAATAGCCAACATGCACTTCAACATTCGCACATGGGGGGCTTGCAACGATCATGGACGTTTCAGGATCCAAGTCAACCATCTTCAATTAACGTGAGCAATTTAGTCTCGGATTTTTGCTCTTTGATGCCAATCTTCTTTTGGCTTACTGTCACGAAGATGCCTTCTCCTCCTTCTTGAGCTCGTTGCGCTTGATGCATGCCTCCTCCTTCTTGGCCAACATGATTGCAATTATGTACGTGATCTTGGTAGTCATCCCTTCTCGCTTCTCCTTGTCTTCATCCCACTTCCTCGATGATCCCCATCTAATATTCTCGTGAGATACATCTGCTAGGTCCGTTGGATCACTCACATAGTCTTTTTTGGCGGAGGTCTTGAAGGTATTAATAATGTTTTCAAGCCATTTTGGTTGGATATTTAGCTTCAACCAACAATGCATGAGGAAAAAACTCCTCCCCACCGCCTGCAAATACATATTTTGTTCGGACAAATAACAAACAATAAGAGCATCCACAAAAAAATCATATTCATCCAATTCACAAAGTTCGGGTGCCTGTGTTCGGCCCCTCCAAGTTCGGGTGCTTGTGTCGGGACCCGGGGTTAGCGTATGCAAGTCCCGCTACGACATAGTCATATGGAGAGCCGAGAACCGTACCCACTTGTCTAAGCAGACAAGGCCAAGCACAGAACGTTCTCGGAAAGCATCGTATGTGAGGGGCATCCCATCCAGGCCGGATGATCAACTGAGATGGGTCCTTATCGTCCGCACACAAGTCTAAATGATATGGGTGATGAACTCCCATATTCACAGACAAGTCGCTTCCACCATACTATCGACTATCTCATAACTCTTACATAGACTTACTCCAGCCCGATCACTTAGTCGGGGTCTAGGGCGGGCTCGATCATACATCAAAGTGTGCACGAGAGAGAGTCTCGAACAATCGCATCGCGATGCCCCAAACTCCGTACATCTAAGGGCCACTTGGTGTATAAAAGACCGCCAGCCAGATCACAACTAAGGTCTCGAAAACCCATACAAAGACATGCATGTTATAAACATACATGCAACACACATGCCTTGTATGAACAGCAGGTATCATTGCAATTCTCTACAAAGTATACATTTTATTGATAACTCTCACAGAGTGCACACAGAGATCACAAGCATGTGATCCAACATTACAACAAACAAGCGGAAGCAAAGTAGGTCTGAGTACAGACAAGTTTAACAAATGGCTTAAGAAGCCTTATTTAAACACAAGCCCTCCACGAGGGAACCAGTCGTCTGACTGGGACTACACTAGCTTGGTCTTCAGTAGTCGAGCTCGATGAAGAAGCCACCATCGGGGTCAGTGGGTTCATCTAAAACATAGAATAAGAAAACGTGAGTACAAAGTCGTACTCAGCAAGACTTACATAGGAGCTATACTACTCATGCACATGTATCAAGGTAAAGGGAGGTGGGGTTCAAAAGCAGAAGTGCCAGCTTTGACTTGGCTAGTCCTGAACTATGAGTACCAGACTTGAGGTAAGAAGCGTACACGAGTCCACTACATCTCTTCAACCAATTACACCACTATGGTGCCTTCCTCGACTTCCCCACTAGAAAGCACGCCATAGCACTCACGCTTATCTTGGAAAGTTTTATAAGTATCCAGTTCAAGTTGTCTAATAATCAAGCTAAGCTTTCCAAGCAGTCCTTTACCGCGAACGCGGCTATTCGAATAGTTTTGTTAACCCTGCAGCGGTGTACCTCTACACACACATGATCATCGGTTACCGCCTTTGATCTCGACACCATTCAAGGGGTGTCAGCGAGGATGCTCACCACAACTGTTACCTCATAGCCGATCTAGTCCAAGAAAGCCGCCTACCTGGGTTGGCTACCACTATCTTGAACCCGTCCGGTTTACCGAAGTGGACCCAGATGATGTGTGCGTGGTGCCTAAGCCGGTCTCGGTTGATCCGATCTCTCACTTAGCAGCCAGGCCACAAACCTACCAGAAATCCGAACTATTGCGACATCTGGACATCGAAAGGGATGAGTTAATAGGTTGAGAGGGGTCAGTGAGCCCAATGTGTGGTTGTACTCTTCAACTTGAATCACCACACAAGAACTCGGACTTAGGGCGGTGTTCAACGAGACAACCCACCGTGTACTCCTATACAGCCTCTCATCGTTCACCTTGTATTAGGGTAGATTCACCAACACAATTCCACCATCATCAATATGATTGCTACCATCCCGACTCACATAACAGTATCAACATTGTATCACTCTAAGCATGCAATAAGCAGTAGCAGTTGCAGGGGTCACATGATATCAATCAACTCCTACATTTGCTAGGATTGTGGTTTGCTTACTACTGTGACAAAATGATAGGTCATGCAAAGGAATGGGTTCTTCTATGCGGTAGAAACGCATCATGGTAATCATCCTAAACAATGCATAAGCAAGACATGAGAGTGAAGTGGGATTTTATCGACATGATCAATGGGGGTTTGCTTGCCTTGCTGACAAGGTTCGGTATCGGGGTCTTCAACGAAGGGGGCAGCCTCCTGTTCCGGTTCCACCTCTACTCGACAAACAACAAGCAAGGGAGCACAATAAGTACAATGCACAATCACATGGTTGAAGGATGAAACTTGATGTATATGTTTCTGATGTGTGAGGCAATTCCATTTAAATGGAGTATATTGCAAATGAAGTTGCAAATTCAAACTCCAATTTGAATTCATTTTAGTCAAGTTACAAATGCTATTGTTTGAGAAATGCAACTCATTTTGAAATGTGTATGATATGCCTCTGATGTTCAAATGAAATGTGGCATGTTGCTAAGATTCAAATTGCAAAAGCGTTTGAATTTAATTTGATTAAATTCCAATTAAACCAAATAGCAAATGCTACTGGTCCCATTTTAAATTCAACTCAAACATAGTGGAAAGTTGGATATTTGGATAGATTATTTCTCCTGATCATTTTTCATATATTATATGTTAAATTTGGAGTTAATATGAATTAGTTATGAATTTCTAAAGTTTAAAGCATTTTCTAGAATTATTTTAATTAGAAAAGCTTTTATTGCGCCAGCACTGCATCAGCATGACGTCAGGGGGTTTTGACCCTAGTCAAACTGACATGGGGACCCACCTGTCATAGGCTCTGTTTAAAACCCAGTTTAATTTAGCTTAACAAAGGGGATTAGGGGGCCTGGGGCCCACCTGGAAGTTGGCTGAGGGGGTTGGATTAGGGGCTAAATTCCCTGGCCACGTGGACCTTGCCGACGGCGAGACTCCGACGACCAACCAGCACGGCGGAGTCCGCGGGGACAGCGATTCCAGGGGACTTTTTACGCGCTGCAAGTTCCAAAATGGAGCCCTTCATGTTGCGCTTCAAATGGACCAAGCTACGGGTGCTGGGGTGCACCATAGCGACGCCGGAATCGAGCCCTACCGGCGGCCGTGGCTCGGCTCGTCAGAAAGGTCATTGCGGAGGGATAGCTTGAGCTAGCGCTAGTGTTTTGGGACGCTGGGAGCACCAGGAAGACGATGGACAACACAGACGAGACAGAGGTGCACTGGAGCTTTGGCGATGATGTTCATGGCGGCGGTGCGCCTCTGCTCTCATGGAAATCGGCGATAGAGTGCGGGAGGGAGACAACGGAGTAGCTCGGGCGAACTGGGAGCTCACCGTGAACTCCATGGAGACGGTGGCGCGGTCGGAGATGCCCTGTGGTTGTCGGAATCGAAGAAATCGCGCGGCGGCTCCGGCGAGGTCTCGGTGAATCTTGCGTTGGCCTCGAGCTCAATTAGTCCTCCAGCTTCTCCAGATCGAGGAAGTCGACGATGGCGCGCATAATGGACATGGTCTCCTCTCTTGTCTCCGGCGTTGGTTGCGGGTTTCGTCGACGACGAACGGCGGCTGCTCTTGGGGGATTTGGGGAAAACACACAGGGAGCTTGAGAGAGTGCGGCGAGAGAGGGAGAGTGACGAGGACGTCCAAGGATTTCTCCTGGACACGCGGAAGAAGGCAGGGAAGCAGGCAGCTCGTCGGGGTGGCGTCGGTGGCCACGGCATGGCTGCCACCGAGGTGCTTGCCGCCGCGCTGGAAGACGACAAGCTAGGGAGCGGGCCTGGGCTGCGGTGCGGTGAGTTGGGCTAGGGAGGCCCAGGTAAGTGGGCCACTTTGCCTTTTACTTTTTCTTTCTGTTTTTCTTCTGTATAATTGTTTTGCTGTGCTAAATAAATAGCTAGGCATTTTATTAAATGTTGAAACTTTTTATGTGGCTTCACAATATAATAGGCTAGCCACTTGTAAAGTTTGAATATTTTTAAAATTCAAATTATTTAAACTTTAAATCAAATAGGGGTTTTTGATTAATTCCAAGGTCCTATTTGAATATTTGAAAAATCCATGAGCATGGGGTGGGTCCCACATCACTTGATATGTGATCACACTCATTTATAAGACTTTTCAAAAATCAAACATGAATTTTGGAGAAGATTTATTTCTGGCCTTTTGAATTAATTCATCTAGGGGGGGGGGGGGGTTCCTTCTCCCATTTGAGTTTGAATTTGATTTCAAATGATTTCTTCTGAAATTTTTAACATGATGCAAGGTGACTTGCTAATCCTAGCACATACATAACTTGGGGTTGTGACAACTCGCCCCCACTCAAAAGAATCTCGTCCCGAGATTCAGAAGTCTGCGGGAGGAAGGAGGGGTACTCGGTACTGAGACGGTCTGCTCTTTCCCACGTGGCTTCTCTCTCAGAGTGGTGTGACCATTGCACTTTCAAAAACTTAATCTTCTGACGACGAGTGACACGCTCTGCGGAATCAAGAATACGAACGGGGTATTCTCGATAAGAAAGGTCATCTTGGAGATCAAGCGTTTCATGGTCGACTTCGCGGATGGGGTCCTTGAAGCAACGCCTGAGTTGGGACACATGGAATACATCATGTACTTGGGGAAGGTGCGGGGGTAGTTCAAGTTGGTAGGCAACTTCTCCACGTCTAGCAAGAATGCGGAAAGGTCCGATGTAACGTGGGGCCAACTTGCCTTTGATACCGAAACGTTGGGTTCCCTTCAGAGGAGTAACCCGAAGGTAAACCTTCTCATCCAGATTGTAGCTCTCTTGCCTATGATGACGATCATAGTAGCTTTTGTGACGAGACTGGGCGGCTTTCAATTGATCACGAACAATGTGAACTTGCTCTTATGCTTCTTTGATCATGTCCGGTCCAAAGAATTGTCTTTCACCGGCTTCTGACCAGTTTAGGGGTGTTCAACATCGTCGTCCATATAGGAGTTCAAAAGGAGCCATGTTCAGACTAGATTGGAGGCTATTGTTATAAGAAAATTCGGCAAATGGAAGAGACTTCTACCAATTCTTTCTGAATGAGATAACACAAGCTCTAAGCATGTCTTCAAGAATTTGGTTAACCCTTTCGACTTTACCGCTAGACTGAGGATGGAAAGCTGTACTAAAGGCGATATGAGTTCCCATAGCATTCTGAAAGCTTCCCCGGAATCTAGAGGTGAAAAGGCTACCACGATCAGAATTGATTTCCAAAGGAACACCGTGAAGGGATACAATTCTAGAGACGTACAAGTCCGCTAACTGGCTAGCAGTTATAGACTCGCGAACTGGAAGGAAGTGAGCAACTTTGGAAAGCCTATCTACCACAACGAAGATGGCATCATTTCCTTTCTGGGTTTTTGGAAAGCCAGTGATGAAATCTATAGTGACTTTGTCCCATTTCCACTCTGGAATAGCCAAAGGTTGAAGTGTACCAGTAGGTCTTTGTTGTTCTGCCTTAATGCGACGACAAACATCACATTCGGCAAAAAATCGAGAAATGTCTCTCTTCATCCTAGTCCACCAAAATCTCTGGCGTAGATCTCGGTACATTTTTGTGCTACCGGGATGAATCGAGAGGGGTGTGTCATGGGCTTCCTTGAGGATGAGTTGCCTTAGTTCCCTATTATTAGGTACTACCAAACAATTTCCAAAAAATACCGTTCCTTTACTATCTGTGGAGAAACATTTAGCAACCCCGCTAGCAATGTTCTCCTTGATCCGGCGAACACCTCGTGCACGCCTTTGGGCAACTACGATTTGATCCTCAAGAGTTGGTTTCGCCACCAAGGTAGAAAGATAGCCATGAGGAACAATCTCAAGATTGAGTTTGCAAAATTCCTCATGAAGAAGTGGTTGATACTGTTGTAACATGAGGTTGTTACAATACGACTTACGACTTAGTGCATCAGCCATGACATTGGCTTTGCCTGGGGTGTAAGAAATTCCTACGTCGTAATCTTTTATCAACTCAATCCACCGTCTTTTCCTGAGATTAAGATCTGGCTGGGTGAAAATGTATTTGAGGCTTTGGTGGTCGGAATAGATCTCACAACGATTACCAAGGAGGTAATGTCGCCAAGTTGTTAGGGCATGAACTATGGCAGCGAGTTCAAGGTCATGGGTAGGATAGTTCTCTTCATGTGGCCGCAACTGGCGTGAAGCATAAGCTACCACATGTCTATCTTGCAGAAGTATGCATCCTAACCCTTGCCGTGATGCGTCACAAAAGATCTCGAAATCCTTTTTGGTGTCTGGAGGCGCAAGTACGGATGCAGAAGTCAATCTCCTTTTTAGCTCTTGAAAGCTTTCCTCGCACTTGGGAGTCAATTGGAATTTCTTATCCTTCTTGAGGAGTTCAGTTAGAGGCTTTGCAACTTTAGAAAAGTTCTCGACGAAGCGACGGCAATAGCTGGCTAGGCCAAGAAAACTCCTAACTTGCTTAACCGATTCAGGTGGAGTCCAGTCAAGGACGGCCTGAACTCTCTCGGGATTCACAGCAATGCCTTTTGCAGAAATCACGTGGCCTAAGTAGGTCACTTCTGGTAGCCAAAATTCACACTTGGAGAATTTAGCATACAGGCGATGCTCTCTAAGTTTCATCAATACCAGCCTTAGGTGTTCGGCATGTTCTTCTTCATTCTTCGAGTAGATGAGAATGTCATCGAGATAAACTACAACAAATTTATCTAAGTACTCCATGAAGATTGAATTCATCATGCGCGAGAAAGTGGCGGGGGCATTGGTTAAACCAAAGGACATGACGATGTACTCGTAAAGACCATAACGAGTAGTAAAAGCCGTTTTGGGAATGTCCTCGTTTCGGATTTTGATTTGATGATAACCTAATCTCAAATCCATCTTGGAGAAGACAGAGGATCCTGCAAGTTGATCATATAGATCATTGATCCTGGGCAGTGGGTATTTGTTCTTTATCATCGCTAGATTTAGCGGGCAATAGTCTACGCACATCCTTTCTGTTCCATCTTTCTTCGTTACGAACAGAACGGGGCAACCCCATGGCGATGAGCTAGGGCGGATGAAGCCTTTTTCCAACAAAGCTTCGAATTGGGTTTTAAGCTCAGCTAACTCACGTGGGGCCATTTTGTATGGGCGTCTGGAAATTGGTGCGGTTCCTGGCATAAGATCCATTATGAACTCTACACATCTGTCGGGTGGCATACCCGGCAGCTCTTCAGGAAAGACATCCGGGAAGTCACGAACCACCAGAATATCTTCAAGTTCGGGAAGGGGAAGTACATTCAAAGAATGCACCTGGGTTCTTGTTCTGGGTGAGGTATAGTTGACTGTCTTGACTGAAGGGTGGATTAGTTTCACGGATTTTCCTTTGCAATATAGGTAGGCATTCTGTTGAAAGCCAATCCATGCCAAGGATGACATCAATGTCGGAAGACTTGAGGGCTATGAGTGAAGCAAGGAATACTAAACCCTCAATTGCAATTTGATTGCCATGGCTTACTCTATTAGTTTGCCACCTTGACCCTGGAGTTTGAATAATCATGGGGGTGGACAATTCAACAAAGGATAGCTCATGACGAAGTGCATAACTTTCCGACATGAATGAATGAGATTCTCCTGGGTCGAAAAGAACGGAAGTAGGAACATAATTGACTGGGAGCGTACCAAGAATGACATCAGTGGTGTCGTCAGTTTCTTCGGCGGCAATCTGATTCACACGTCCACGAGTGGCGGGAGGAGCGGGTTTGGTGGTGTAGACCTTCTGGGGTGGCTTGCCACGACCGTTGTTGTTGCCTCCGGCACAGAGTGGAGCATTCTGATTCTGGAGCTGGTTCTGGGGACACTCGCGGGAGTAGTGGCCTTCCTGACCACACTTGTAGCAGGCTCCAAAGACAGTGCGTGGAGCTGGGTTGTTCGGTGGAGCTGGGTGGAACGGGGCTGGTGGACGAGGCGCCACATAGGATGGCCTCGGTGGGTTGTTCTGACGAAACATACTGTTGGGGATCCAGATCTTGCGCTTCTAAGAGCCTGAACTGGATGAACCATCATCTCTAGGGTGCTTGCGGAAGTCATTGGGGGTGTTCATGTCCTCCGCCTTGATGGCCTTGTTGACAAGGACCTGGAAGGTGGCAAAGCCATGTAGGTTGAGCTCACGACGGAGTCCAGAATTGAGTCCACGACGGAACCTCTCTTGCTTCTTTGCGTCGGTGGAGACCTCCTCAGTAGCATAACGAGCCAGTCGGTTGAACTCATGACTAAACTCGTCAACAGTCCTTCTGCCTTGGGTGAGGTTGCAGAACTCCTGACGCTTGCGGTCCATAAGACCCTTTGGAATGTGGGGCTCACAGAATGATGTGCAGAACTCATCCCAAGATGTGGGCGGTCCAACGGGACGCATGTTCAGGAAATTCTCCCACCAAGAGCTAGCTGCACCCTCAAGGTGGTAAGTGGCATAGCTGACCCAGTCGCCATCTGCAACATGGCCTGCCTGTAGCTTCCTCTTGATGCTGCGAAGCCAGTCATTAGCATCAAGGGGCTCGGTGGAGTAGCTGAAAACCGGGGGATGAAGACGGATGAAGTCGTTCAAAGACACCAAATCGTTGCGCTGCTGAGTGGTGTTGCGGTCAATGACCTCCAGCAAACAGTGAGAGTCTCGGCGGTTCCTCTCAACCTCCATCAGAACCTGAGCCATCGTGGGTGGGGGTGGAAGGTTGCCTTCCTCCTGTTCATTCCCACGACCATGGGCACGACCAAGCTGGCCACGGGTTCCTTGAGACATCCTGAAGGTGAAAACCAAAGTCAAACAGAGTTGATTGGAAGAGTCTAAACAAGGTATTGAAGGTACTGGAAGAATCACAGAGCAAAGGAAGTAATCATCTTGACAACATGGTGATAAAAGCATAAAAGCCATATATTCACAAGCTGTCATACAAACCATACATCGTTTTAGTACAAGATCCAAGATAATACAAACGTGATGAAGATGATACATCCTTCAGAGGCACTCTGACTTCCTATACATTATTTATCTAAGCCTCTGGAACTTAGAACACCTTGCGTACAATATACTAAGATACTACTACATCCTCACTAAAGCAAGACCACAAGCGGTCAAACTCATCTCCATCTCCATAGTAGTCCTCGTAGAAGTTACCCGCGTAACCCGGTAGATGAAGGTGACCATCGGAAAACACGGAGGCCTGTGGACCCTCATATCCATTTGGGCAAGGATGGGGCCTAGGTCCAGCGTAGGGTGGAAGCAGAGGACCACGGGGTGGAAAAATGCCTCCAATCTCGGGCCAAGCAACTCGAGAAGGCATCTGTGTCCTGACTGGGTAGATAGCATCATACTCCACTGATCCAGCACTCACAAAAGGAGCCAGGAGTGTAAGTGCTCGATACAGACGAACACGGGTGGCGTGAAGATCAAAACGAAGGGCACATGCATCACGATCTCTATCACAAGCGTGCCGAGCAGTGATCTGAAGCAAAGGATCCTCCAAAGAGTGATCTGTGTACAGTCCGGTGTAATACCCCTCTTCTCCTGGAAGTGCAGCAGGGATATAGCGGAAAGATGTGTCTCCAAGCAAAGCGTGCTCCTCTCTCGGCAGGGTAATACATGAGTATGCAGCATCCTGCACAGCCATGTTCTCAGTCATGCCAATGCCATGCCCAAAGTGGATAGGCTGAGTGACTCCATTGTGGTGACGGTAGATCCTGACAATGTAGTGGAACTGGGTCTGGTTGAAGTCAAGGAACTGCTCCTCAACTGTGTACTTAGGGTACCATCGGTATCCAATGAAGGACATCATCTCGATCAGCATGGCGGGATGGCAACGCACTCCGAGGCACCTAGTCAAACGAACAATCTGCCGAGGGGGAAGATCTGCCATCTGAAAAAGAAAGAAGGAGTTTGAAAAATCATCAGATTATGAAGAAACCTGGAATGACTCGGCCAGCATAACGGCTGTAATTGTAATAAATATCTTTTCTTGCAATGTAGAAACTATACTTACCTACGATGTAAGAAATCAGGAAGCACAACAACTCTAGTAAACCGAGCACAACCTTCCTACGGCTATAAGGAAGCAAACAACGAGATGTTCTAGTAATACATAGATGAGCCTAGTCCTATCTTCCCGTAGAATAAGATGAGGGTGACTCAGAACTCAGAACGATGAGGGTAAGGAGAAAAAGAAGCCTTACGTTGTTCCCTTATATAACCAGAGTAACTATATGGCTATAGCAAAATAGACTCGACTTCGGCCAAGGCTGATAATCCTACAGTCAGTCCTGCTCTGATACCAAGTCTGTCGGGACCCGGGGTTAGCATATGCAAGTCCCGCTACGACATAGTCATATGGAGAGCCGAGAACCGTACCCACTTGTCTAAGCAGACAAGGCCAAGCACAGAACGTTCTCGAAAAGCATCGTATCCGAGGGGCATCCCATCCAGGCCGGATGATCAACTGAGATGGCTCTTCATCATCCGCACACAAGTCTAAATGATATGGGTGATGAACTCCCATATTCACAGACAAGTCGCCTCAACCATACTATCGACTATCTCATAACTCTTACATAGACTTAATCCAGCCCGACCACTTAGTCGGGGTCTAGGGCGGGCTCGATCATACATCAAAGTGTGCACGAGACAGAGTCTCGAACAATCGCATCGCGATGCCCCAAACTGCGCACATCTAAGGGCCACTTGGTGTATAAAAGACCGCCAGCCAGATCACAACTAAGGTCTCGAAAACCCATACAGAGACATGCATGTTATAAACATACACGCAGCACACATGCCTTGTATGAACAGCATGTATCATTGCAATTCTCTGTCGGGACCCGGGGTTAGCGTATGTAATTCCAGTCACGATACAATCACATGGAGAGCCGAGAACCGTACCCACTTGTCTAAGCAGACAAGGCCAAGCACAGAACGTTCTCGATAAGCATCGAACGTGAGGGGCATCCCATTCAGGCTGGATGATCAACTGAGATGGGTCCTCAATGTCCGCTCACAAGTCTAAATGCTTATGGGTGGTGAATCCCATACTCATAGACAAGTCGCCTCAACCATGTTATCGATTGGATCCTAACTCTTACATAGACTTACTCCAGCCCGATCACTTAGTCGGGGTCTAGGGAGGGCTCGATCATACAACAAGGTGTGCACGTGACAGAGTCATGAACAATCGCATCGCGATGCCCCAAGCTGCGCACATCTAAGGGCCACTTGGTGTATAAAACACCGCCAGCCAGATCACAACTAAGGTCTCGAAAACCCATACTAAGACATGCATGTTATAAACATACACGCAGCACACATGCCTAGTATGAACAGCAGGTATCATCACATAACTCTACAAGTATCCTTTATTGACTTATACATAGAGCATACAAAGATCACATGTCTGTGATCACATTACATCATACAACGGAAGAAAATTAGGTCTGAGTACAGACAAGTTTAACAAATGGCTTAGAGAAGCCTTGTAAACAAACATGCCCTTCCACGAGGGACCAGACTGCTGTCTGGGACTATGCTAACTCAGTCAACGTCGAGCTTCATGAAGGTGACTCCATCGGGGTCCGGGTTCTCATCTAAAACATAGATTAAGAAAACGTGAGTAAAAAGTCGTACTCAGCAAGACTTACATCAGATCTATACTACTCATGCTCAAGTATCAAGGTAAAGGGAGGTGGGGTTTCACTTGCAGAAATGCCAGCTTTGACTTGGCTAATCCTGAACTACGAATACCAGACTTGAGGTAAGAAGCGTACATGAGTCCACTACATCTCCAAACAATACACCACTATGGTTACTTCCTCGACTTCCCCATGAGGAGGCACACCACAGCACTCACGCTTATCTTGGTGTATTTTAGAAGTATCCAGTTCAAGTTGTCTAATAATCAGGTACAGGTTCCAAGTAGTCCATAACCGCGGACGCGGCTATTCGAATAGTTTTGTTAACCTTGCAAGGGTGTAAACTACACACACATGACCATCGGTTACCGCCGAGTCTCGCCACCGTTCAAGAGGTGACAGCGAGGATGTTCACCACGACACTTCGCTCACAACCGGTCTATTCCAGGAGTCGACTATTTGAGTTTGCCTCCGCTCGAGAGCCCGGCCGGATCAACGAAACGGACTCAAACAATGTAGGTGACCGAGACGCCACCTCTGGCAGATGGTTTTCCTGCCTCACAGGTGCACCCACATATCTATATGATGCAACCATTTCCTTCGTTCTTTTTCTATGCACATGTCAAATGGAAAGCCCGAACTAATGTGACTCCTGGACGCCGACACGGATCAAGATACTAGGCCGAGAGGGGTCAGTGAGCCCAATGTGTGGTTGTACTCTTTGTCTTGGATTACCATACAAGAACTCGATGCCTAAGGCAGTGTTCAACGAGACAACCCACTGTGTACTCCTACACAGCCTCTCATCGTTCACCTTGTATTAGGGTGGATTCACCGACACAGTTTCACTTTCATCAACACCATGTTCACCATCATCCCGACTCACATCAAAAGCAACCTCATGTAACACTAAGCATGCAATAAGCTGTAACAGTTGCAGGGGCTTCATGATATCAATCAACTCCTATATCAGCTAGGATTGTGGTTTTCTTACTACTGTGACAAGATGATAGGTCATGCATCGGATATTGGTTCAACTATGCGGTAGAATCGATACAAAGTGATCTCCTAAACATGCATAAGCGAGACTGAGAGGGAATTGGGATTTTATAGACATGATCAATGGGGTTTGCTTGCCTTGCTGACGAGGTTCGATATCGGGGTCTTCAACGAAGGGGGTGGCCTCCGGTTCCGGTTGCACATCTACCGAGCAAACAATCAAACAAGGTATAAATTTATTTGCAATGCATCAAACACATGATCAATATTGAAATGGTGATGTTCTTGGTCACAATATGGGTACAATTCCATTTAAAAGAAGTCAAATGCAAAGTCATTTGCAAATGTGCTTCAAAATTGAATTTGAATTAAAGCCATATGGATGTTTTGCACTGTTGACCCATTTTAAAATGGTCAAACATGAAAACAGAGCCCATATTCATAATCCTTGGATTTTTCTGATAATTTTAGACATATTATTTGTTATATTTGGAGTTAAAATGAATTACTTATGAATTTCCAAAGTTTAAACAATTTTCTGGAATTTTCTGGATTAAATTAATTCATTTCTATTTTATGGAAATTCTTTACTGCGTCATGCTGAGCTCAGGGTGACGTCACAGGGGGGGCTGACCAGTGGGGCCAGAGTGTCAGCCTCAGGGGGTTAATCCCCGGTTTGAAATAAGTTAGCAGAGGCTTAATTAGGGGCAGGGCCCACCTGTCTGTGGCAGAGGGGGGTTGATTAGTGGGTGATTAAGGAGGGGTTAAGCCTAACCCGGCCGGCGGTTAGCCGCCGGCAGCACGGGCACGGCGGTGCTCTCCTGGACGGAGGTGCAGTGCACCAAATCGAGCGCCGCGACCAGCTACGCGTTCAGGGGATAAGCACGCGTCACCCGGGCCACAACGGGGTCACTGGAGAGCGCCGGAGTAATGGCGGCGACCACAGTTGCAGTGGCCGGAGCACTGGAATGGCGGAGCGGCGGCTACGGGGTGCCAAAACGAGCGCGGGTTTGGGGGAAAAACTCGTGAAGCTCACCAGAGCTCGATGGCGGGCACGGGGAGGCCGGAGGGGGCTCGGTGATGAAGAATTTCCCGGCGAGTCTTCGCGGGTCCGGCGGCGTGTCGAGGTCGATTCCGGAGGCTCGGGGACGAGGAGGCCTCCAATCCGCTGCTCAGTGAGGGAGTCGACAATGGGGAAGACGTGGGACACGTCTGCGCGGCTCCTCAACGGCGATGGCCACGCCGGACCACGATGATGCTCTGCGGTGGTGCTCGGTTCTTCTCTGGCGGCGAGGAAATCAACGAGAGGAGAGCGAGAGAGAGAGCAGCGAGTGAGGGGAAGGAGGTAGGAGATCCTGGGCGATCTCTTGGCGCTGGCGGAGGGCAGGTGGAGGCCTAGAAGGGCCACGTCGTCGCGCTGGCGTCGCCGGCTTCCTCCCAGCTCGCCACCGAGCTGGTTGAGGAAGACGACAAGGTTTCGTGGGCTTGGGCCGGGGAGGAGTGAGTTGGACCTGTGGCCTGGCCGGCTGGGCCTGGCTTTCCTTATTCTTTTCTTCTGTTATTTCTTCTGTTTTTCTTTTCTGTAAATATGTTTTGCCCTGAATAAAATAGCAAGGCATTCTTGTTAAATGCCCAAATACTTTTTTTAAAAATCCTAGATGACCAGTAGCTAGTCACACAAGGAATTTGGGCATTTTTGAAATTCAATTAATTTGAATTTCAAATCAAATAGGGGTAAACTTTAATTTCCAGAGCACCTTTTGAATATTAGAAAATTCCATGAGTATGGGAAAATACCCAAACCACTTTTAAAATGATCAGCATCATTTATAGGAATTTTCCAAACATTCAAATGATTTTGAAAAAAAAAATTTATCTGGCCATTTCAAAAAAAAATCTCAGGGCTTTCTGCTTCCCCATTGTTTAATTTCTTTTGAATTTTTCATGATGCAAAAGGGTCAAACAAGCCCTAGCACTTACCCTAGTTGGGGTTCTGACAACTCGCCCCCACTCAAAAGAATCTCGTCCCGAGATTCAGAAGTCGTCGGGAGGAAGGTGGGGTACTCGGCACGGAGGCGGTCTTCTCTCTCCCATGTTGCTTCTTTCTCGGAGTGATGTGACCATTGCACTTTGAGGAACTTGATCTTCTGACGACGAGTGACACGCTCTGCTGAATCAAGAATCCGACCAGGGTACTCTCGATAAGAAAGGTCATCTTGGAGATCAAGCGTTTCATGGTCGACTTCGCGGATGGGATCCTTGAAGCAACGCCTGAGTTGTGACACATGGAATACATCATGTACTCGGGAAAGGTGAGGGGGTAGTTCAAGTTGGTAGGCAACTTCTCCACATTTAGCTAGAATGCGGAAAGGTCCGATGTAACGTGGGGCCAACTTGCCTTTGATACCGAATCTTTGGGTTCCCTTCAGAGGAGTAACCCGGAGGTAAGCCTTCTCATCAATATTGTAGCTCTCCTCTCTATGATGACGATCATAGTAGCTCTTTTGACGAGACTGAGCGGCTTTCAAACGATCACGAACAATGCGAACTTGCTCTTCTGCTTCCTTGATCATATCCGGTCCAAAGAGTTGTCATTCACCGGTTTCTGACCAGTTTAGGGGTGTTCGACATCGTCGTCCGTATAGGAGTTCAAAAGGAGCCATGTTCAGACTAGATTGATAGCTATTGTTATAAGGAAATTCGGCGAATGGAAGAGATTTCTCCCAATTCTTTCCAAATGAGATAACACAAGCTCTGAGCATGTCTTCCAAGATTTGATTAACCCTTTCAACTTGACCGCTAGACTGAGGATGAAAAGCTGTACTAAAGGATAGATGAGTTCCCATAACATTTTGAAAGCTTCCCCAGAATCTAGAGGTGAAAAGGCTACCACGATCAGAATTGATCACCAAAGGAACACCATGAAGAGACACAATTCTAGAGATATACAAGTCCGCTAACTGGCTAGCAGTTATAGACTCGCGAACGGGAAGGAAGTGAGCAACTTTGGAAAGTCTATCAATGACCATGAAGATGGCATCATTTCCTTTCTGGGTTTTTGGAAAGCCGGTGATGAAGTCCATACCGACTTTGTCCCATTTCCACTCTGGAATAGCCAAAGGTTGAAGTGTACCAGTAGGTCTTTGGTGTTCTGCCTTAATGCGACGACAAACATCACATTCAGCAACAAATCGAGCAATGTCTCTCTTCATCCGGGTCCACCAAAATCTCTGGCGTAGATCTCGGTACATTTTTGTGCTACCGGGATGAATGGAGAGGGGTGTATCATGGGCTTCTTTGAGGATGAGTTGCCTTAGATCCCTATTCTTAGGTACTACCAAACGATTTTCAAAGAATACCGTTCCTTTACTATCTGTGGAGAAACATTTAGCAACTCCTCTAGCAATGTTCTCCTTGATCCGGCGAACACCTCGTGCACGCCTTTGGGCAACTATGATTTGATCCTCAAGGGTTGGTTTCGCCACCAAGTTGAAAAGCGATCCATGAGGAACAATCTCGAGATTGAGCTTTCAAAATTCCTCATGAAGAAGTGGTTGATACTGTTGTAACATGAGGTTGTTACAATACGACTTACGACTTAGTGCATCAGCCATGACATTGGCCTTGCCTGGGGTGTAAGAAATTCCTAAGTCATAATCTTTTATCAACTCTATCCAGCGCCTTTGCCTGAGATTAAGATCTGGCTGGGTGAATATGTATTTGAGGCTTTGGTGGTCGGAATATATCTCACAACGATTACCAAGGAGGTAATGTCGCCACGTCTTCAGGGCATGAACTACGGCAGCGAGTTCAAGATCATGGGTTGGATAGTTTTCTTCATGTGGCCGCAACTGGCGTGAAGCATAAGCTACCACATGTCGATCTTGCATAAGTATGCATCCTAACCCTTGCCGTGAAGCATCACAATAGATCTCGAAATCCCTTTTGGTGTCTGGAGGTGCAAGTACGGGTGCAGAAGTCAACCTTCTTTTTAGCTCTTGAAAGCTTTCCTCGCACTTGGGAGTCCATTGGAATTTCTTATCTTTCTTGAGGAGTTCAGTAAGAGGCTTTGCAACTTTAGAAAAGTTCTCGACGAAGCGGCGGCAATAGCTGGCTAGGCCAAGAAAACTCCTAACTTGCTTAACCGATTCAGGTGGAGTCCAGTCAAGGACGGCCTGAACTCTCTCGGGATTGACTGCAACACCTTTCGCAGAAATCACGTGGCCTATGTAGGTCACTTCTGGTAGCCAAAATTCACACTTGGAGAACTTGGCATAAAGGCGGTGCTCTCTAAGTTTCATCAATACCAACCTTAGGTGTTCTGCGTGCTCTTCTTCGTTCTTCGAGTAGATGATAATGTCATCAAGATAAACCGCAACAAATTTATCTAAGTACTCCATGAAGATCGAATTCATCAAGCGTGAGAATGTGGCGGGGGCATTGGTTAAACCAAAGGACATGACGGTATACTCGTAAAGACCATAACGAGTAGTGAAAGCCGTTTTTGGAATGTCCTCGTTTCGGATTTTGATTTGATGATAGCCTAATCTCAAATCCATCTTAGAGAAGACAGAGGATCCTGCAAGTTGATCATAAAGATCATTGATCCTGGGTAGTGGGTATTTGTTCTTTATCGTCGCTAGATTTAGCGGGCGATAGTCTACGCACATCCTTTCTGTTCCATCTTTCTTCGTTACGAACAGAACGGGGCAACCCCATGGCGATGAGCTAGGGCGGATGAAGCCTTTTGCCAACGAAGCATCAAGTTGGGTTTTTAGCTCAGCTAACTCATGTGGGTCATTCTATATGGGCGTCTGGAAATTGGGGCTGTGCCTGGTATAAGATCCACTATGAATTCTACACACATGTCGGGTGGCATTCCCGGCAGCTCTTCAGGAAAGACATCCGGGAAGTCACGAACCACCGGAACATCTTCAAGGTCTGGAAGTGGAAGCACATTCAAAGTATGCACCTGGATTCTAGAGCTGGGTGATGTGTAGTTAATGGTCTGGCCTGAAGGATAGGTGAGTTTGACTGATTTGGCTTTACAATCAAGGAAAGCATTTTGCCTTGATAACCAATCCATTCCTAGGATGACATCAATGTCCGAAGACTTGAGGGCTATAAGTGAAGCAAGGAATACTAAACCCTCAATTGCAATTTGATTGCCATGGCTTACTCTATTAGTTTGCCACTTTGAACCAGGAGTTTGAATGATCATTGGAGAAAACATTTCTTTAAAGGGGAACTCATGACGAAGTGCATAACTCTCCGACATGAATGAATGAGAAGCTCCTGGATCGAAAAGAACGGAGGCTGGGACATGATTGACTGGGAGTGTACCAAGAATGACGTCAGAAGCATCAGTGGTTTCCTCCACTGAGATTTGGTTCACACAACCACTACTAGTGGATGAAGGCTTTGCTGGAAAAGCTTTGGTGGTTGGTTTCTTTGGAGGTTTGGGTCGAGAATGACGTGGTGCCATGAAGACCTGAGGGCATTGACGATAGTAATGGCCTGGAAGACCACACTTAAAGCATACCCTGTCTGAAATGTTGGGAGTGGGATTACTTGGTTGCACACCATCATTCCGGGGTGGAATAATGTGTTGGGGTGGATGGCATATATTTGGTGATGGCCTCTGGAGAAGGTTTTGAGGTATGGCTCTGGTTGGAATCCAAATTCGGCGTTTCTGAGGAGCTGAACTTGAAGAAGGAGCAAGCTCAAGAGCATGCTTACAGGACTCCTCAAAAATTTCATTGCCATGCTCAGCTCTGAAGGATCTGTTGACTAAATCCTCAAAGGTGGAAAATTCGATGAGGTTGAGATAATGACGAAGGATGGGGCTAAGTCCCTTACGGAACCTTGCCTGCTTTCTGGCATCGGTGGTGATCTCATCTTGGGCATACCGGGCAAGACGGTTGAACTCTCTCACATACTCATGCATGGACATCTCTCCTTGAGTGAGATTGCAGAACTCTTCCTTCTTGCGCTCCATCAACTCATCCAGAAGGTGGTACCCTTGAAAGGCAACACAGAACTCCTGCCAAGTCACTACGTGACCATCTGGCTGCATAGCAACATAGTTCTCCCACCATTCAGTGGCAGCACCTTCCAGAAAGTATGCCTCGAATATAACTCGATCATCGGGAGCAACATGTGCAGTATCAAGCTTACGCTCGATGGAACGGAGCCAATCATCAGCTTCAAGGGGCTCAGAATAACATCGAAATACCGGTGGCTTGAGGAGGATGAAGTCCTGAATGCTCACAACCACATTGCAATGACGGGCGGTATTCTGCTCGATGAGCTCCAAAAGGCGTGTTTGATCACGTTGATTCTTCTCAGCTGCCATCATGATTTCCGCCGCAGAAGGCGGTGGTAGAGGTGCATCATCATTTCGATCCCGAACACGGTCTCGATTCCGACGAACAACACTACGAGTTCCACCTGACATCCTGTGTGATAAAAAAAATCAACAATCAGAACAGGTTGAATGATGGATTCAAGGATAACAAGACATGATGAAGGCGGAAAGGATTATAATGCGAAGGCAATGATCCACAGAAACTCGAAAAAAAATCCGGCAGCATAACGGCTACACCGGGATGGAAAATGAAACAACCTTGAGGATATTGGACAAAACTTCCTCAAGGAACTCAAAACATGAAGACTCTGGACGACCACAACAATCCTACGGCTAAAAGGAAGCACTCAACGAGATGTTCTAGTAAGACATAGATGAGCCTAGTCCTATCATCCCGTAGAAAAGATAAGGGTGACCCAGAACTCAGATTGATGAGGGTAAGGAGAAAAAGAAGCCTTACGTTGTTCCCTTATACCCAGAGTAACTATATAACTATAGAATGCTAGACTCGACTTCGACCAAGGGTTTGATAAGCCTACAGACAGTCCTGCTCTGATACCAAGTCTGTCGGGACCGGGGTTAGCGTATGTAATTCCAGTCACGATACAATCACATGGAGAGCCGAGAACCGTACCCACTTGTCTAAGCAGACAAGGCCAAGCACAGAACGTTCTCGATAAGCATCGAACGTGAGGGGCATCCCATTCAGGCTGGATGATCAACTGAGATGGGTCCTCAATGTCCGCTCACAAGTCTAAATGCTTATGGGTGGTGAATCCCATACTCATAGACAAGTCGCCTCAACCATGTTATCGATTGGATCCTAACTCTTACATAGACTTACTCCAGCCCGATCACTTAGTCGGGGTCTAGGGCGGGCTCGATCATACAACAAGGTGTGCACGTGACAGAGTCACGAACAATCGCATCGCGATGCCCCAAGCTGCGCACATCTAAGGGCCACTTGGTGTATAAAAGACCGCCAGCCAGATCACAACTAAGGTCTCGAAAACCCATACTAAGACATGCATGTTATAACCATACACGCAACACACATGCCTAGTATGAACAGCAGGTATCATCACATAACTCTACAAGTATCCTTTATTGACTTATACATAGAACATACAAAGATCACATGTCTGTGATCACATTACATCATACAACGGAAGCAAATTAGGTCTGAGTACAGACAAGTTTAACAAATGGCTTAGAGAAGCCTTGTAAACAAACATGCCCTTCCACGAGGGACCAGACTGCTGTCTGGGACTATGCTAACTCAGTCAACGTCGAGCTTCATGAAGGTGACTCCATCGGGGTCCGGGTTCTCATCTAAAACATAGATTAAGAAAACGTGAGTACAAAGTCGTACTCAGCAAGACTTACATCAGATCTATACTACTCATGCTCAAGTATCAAGGTAAAGGGAGGTGGGGTTTCACTTGCAGAAATGCTAGCTTTGACTTGGCTAATCCTGAACTACGAATACCAGACTTGAGGTAAGAAGCGTACACGAGTCCACTACATCTCCAAACAATACACCACTATGGTTACTTCCTCGACTTCCCCATGAGGAGGCACACCACAGCACTCACGCTTATCTTGGTGTATTTTAGAAGTATCCAGTTCAAGTTGTCTAATAATCAGGTACAGGTTCCAAGTAGTCCATAACCGCGGACGCGGCTATTCGAATAGTTTTGTTAACCTTGAAAGGGTGTAAACTACACACACATGACCATCGGTTACCGCCGAGTCTCGCCACCGTTCAAGAGGTGACAGCGAGGATGTTCACCACGACACTTCGCTCACAACCGGTCTATTCCAGGAGTCGACTATTTGAGTTTGCCTCCGCTCGAGAGCCCGGCCGGATCAACGAAACGGACTCAAACAATGTAGGTGACCGAGACGCCACCTCTGGCAGATGGTTTTCCTGCCTCACAGGTGCACCCACATATCTATATGATGCAACCATTTCCTTCGTTCTTTTTCTATGCACATGTCAAATGGAAAGCCCGAACTAATGTGACTCCTGGACGTCGACACGGATCAAGGTACTAGGCCGAGAGGGGTCAGTGAGCCCAATGTGTGGTTGTACTCTTTGTCTTGGATTACCATACAAGAACTCGATGCCTAAGGCAGTGTTCAACGAGACAACCTACTGTGTACTCCTACACAACCTCTCATCGTTCACCTTGTATTAGGGTGGATTCACCGACACAGTTTCACTTTCATCAACACCATGTTCACAATCATCCCGACTCACATCAAAAGCAACCTCATGTAACACTAAGCATGCAATAAGCTGTAACAGTTGCAGGGGCTTCATGATATCAATCAACTCCTATATCAGCTAGGATTGTGGTTTGCTTACTACTGTGACAAGATGATAGGTCATGCATCGGATATGGGTTCAACTATGCGGTAGAATCGATACAAAGTGATCTCCTAAACATGCATAAGCGAGACTGAGAGGGAATTGGGATTTTATAGACATGATCAATGGGGTTTGCTTGCCTTGCTGACGAGTTTCGATATCGGGGTCTTCAACGAAGGGGGTGGCCTCCGGTTCCGGTTGCACGTCTATCGAGCAAACAATCAAACAAGGTATAAATTTATTTGCAATGCATCAAACACATGATCAATATTGAAATGGTGATGTTCTTGGTCACAATATGGGTACAATTCCATTTAAAAGAAGTCAAATGCAAAGTCATTTGCAAATGTGCTTCAAAATTGAATTTGAATTAAAGCCATATGGATGTTTTGCACTGTTCACCCATTTTAAAATGCTCAAACATGAAAACAGAGCCAATATTCATAATCCTTGGATTTTTCTGATAATTTTAGACATATTATTTGTTATATTTGGAGTTAAAATGAATTACTTATGAATTTCCAAAGTTTAAACAATTTTCTTGAATTTTCTGGATTAAATTAATTCATTTCTATTTTCTGGAAATTATTTACTGCGTCATGCTGAGCTCAGGGTGACGTCACAGGGGGGGTTGACCAGTGGGGCCAGAGTGTCAGCCTCAGGGGGTTAATCCCCGGTTTGAAATAAGTTAGCAGAGGCTTAATTAGGGGCAGGGCCCACCTGTCTGTGGCAGAGGGGGGTTGATTAGTGGGTGATTAAGGAGGGGTTAAGCCTAACCCGGCCGGCGGTTAGCCGCCGGCAGCACGTGCACGGCAGTGCTCTCCTGGACGGCGGTGCAGTGCACCAAATCGAGCGCCGCGACCAGCTACGCGTTCAGGGGATAAGCGCGCGTCACCCAGGCCACAGCGGGGTCACTGGAGAGCGCCGGAGTAACGGCGGCGACCACAGTTGCGGTGGCTGGAGCACTGGAATGGCGGAGCGGCGGCTACGGGGTGCCAAAACGAGCGCGGGTTTGGGGGAAAAACTCGTGAAGCTCACCAGAGCTCGATGGCGGGCACGGGGAGGCCGGAGGGGGCTCGGTGATGAAGAATTTCCCAGCGAGTCTTCGCGGGTCCGACGGCGTGTCGAGGTCGATTCCGGCGGCTCGGGGACGAGGAGGCCTCCAATCCGCTGCTCAGTGAGGGAGTCGACAACGGGGAAGACGTGGGACACGTCTGCGCGACTCCTCAACGGCGATGGCCACGCCGGACCACGATGATGCTCTGCGGTGGTGCTCGGTTCTTCTCTGGCGGCGAGGAAATCAACGAGAGGAGAGCGAGAGAGAGAGCAGCGAGTGAGGGGAAGGAGGTAGGAGCTCCTGGGCGATCTCTTGGCGCTGGCGGAGGGCAGGTGGAGGCCTAGAAGGGCCACGTCGTCGCGCTGGCGTCGCCGGCTTCCTCCCAGCTCGCCACCGAGCTGGTTGAGGAAGACGACAAGGTTTCGTGGGCTTGGGCCGGGGAGGAGTGAGTTGGACCTGTGGCCTGGCCGGCTGGGCCTGGCTTTCCTTATTCTTTTCTTCTGTTATTTCTTCTGTTTTTCTTTTCGGTAAATATGTTTTGCCCTGAATAAAATAGCAAGGCATTTTTGTTAAATACCCAAATACTTTTTTTAAAAATCCTAGATGACCAGTAGCTAGTCACACAAGGAATTTGGGCATTTTTGAAATTCAATTGATTTGAATTCCAAATCAAATAGGGGTAAACTTTAATTTCCAGAGCACATTTTGAATATTAGAAAATTCCATGAGTATGGGAAAATACCCAAACCACTTTTAAAATGATCAGCATCATTTATAGGAATTTTCCAAACATTCAAATGATTTTTGGAAAAAGATTTTTATTTTGCCATTTCAAAAAAAAATCACAGGGCTTTCTGCTTCCCCATTTTTTAATTTCTTTTGAATTTTTCATGATGCAAAAGGGTCAAACAAGCCCTAGCACTTACCCTAGTTGGGGTTCTGACATTCTCTACAAAGTATACATTTTATTGATAACTCTCACAGAGTGCACACAGAGATCACGAGCATGTGATCCAACATTACAACAAACAAACGGAAGAAAAGTAGGTCTGAGTACAGACAAGTTTAACAAATGGCTTAAGAAGCCTTATTTAAACACAAGCCCTCCACGAGGGAACCAGTCGTCTGACTGGGACTACACTAGCTTGGTCTTCAGTCGTCGAGCTCAATGAAGAAGCCACCTTCGGGGTCAGTGGGTTCATCTAAAACATAGAATAAGAAAACATGAGTACAAAGTCGTACTCAGCAAGACTTACATAGGAGCTATACTACTCATGCACATGTATCAAGGTAAAGGGAGGTGAGTTCAAAAGCAGAAGTGCCAGCTTTGACTTGGCTAGTCCTGAACTACGAGTACCAGACTTGACGTAAGAAGCGTACAAGAGTCCACTACATCTCTTCGACCAATTACACCACTATGGTTCCTTCCTCGACTTCCCCACGAGAAGGGATGCCATAGAACTCACGCTTATCTTGGCAAGTTTTATAAGTATCCAGTTCAAGTTGTCTAATAATCAAGCTAAGCTTTCCAAGCAGTCCTTAACCGCGGACGCGGCTATTCGAATAGTTTTGTTAACCCTGCAGGGGTGTACCGCTACACACACATGATCATCGGTTACGTCCTTTGATCTGGATACCAAGTCTGTCGGGACCCGGGGTTAGCGTATGCAAGTCCCGCTACGACATAGTCATATGGAGAGCCGAGAACCGTACCCACTTGTCTAAGCAGACAAGTCCAAGCACAGAACGTTCTCGGAAAGCATCGTATGTGAGGGGCATCCCATCCAGGCCGGATGATCAACCGAGATGGGTCCTCAACGTCCGCACACAAGTCTAAATGATATGGGTAATGAACTCCCATATTCACAGACAAGTCGCTTCCACCATACTATCGACTATCTCATAACTCTTACATAGACTTACTCCAGCCCGATCACTTAGTCGGGGTCTAGGGCGGGCTCGATCATACATCAAAGTGTGCACGAGACAGAGTCTCGAACAATCGCATCGCGATGCCCCAAACTGCGCACATCTAAGGGCCACTTGGTGTATAAAAGACCGCCAGCCAGATCACAACTAAGGTCTCGAAAACCCATACAAAGACATGCATGTTATAAACATACACGCAGCACACATGGCTTGTATGAACAGCAGGTATCATTGCAATTCTCTGCAAAGTATACATTTTATTGATAACTCTCACAGAGTGCACACAGAGATCACAAGCATGTGATCCAACATTACAACAAACAAGCGGAAGCAAAGTAGGTCTGAGTACAGACAAGTTTAACAAATAGCTTAAGAAGCCTTATTTAAACACAAGCCCTCCACGAGGGAACCAGTCGTCTGACTGGGAGTACACTAGCTTGGTCTTCAGTAGTCGAGCTCGATGAAGAAGCCACCTTCGGGGTTAGTGGGTTCATCTAAAACATAGAATAAGAAAACGTGAGTACAAAGTCGTACTCAGCAAGACTTACATAGGAGCTATACTACTCATGCACATGTATCAAGGTAAAGGGAGGTGGGGTTCAAAAGCAGAAGTGCCAGCTTTGAATTGGCTAGTCCTGAACTACGAGTACCAGACTTGAGGTAAGAAGCGTACACGAGTCCACTACATCTCTTCAACCAATTACACCACTATGGTGCCTTCCTCGACTTCCCCACGAGAAAGCACGCCATAGCACTCACGCTTATCTTGGAAAGTTTTATAAGTATCCAGTTCAAGTTGTCTAATAATCAAGCTAAGCTTTCCAAGCAGTCCTTTACCGCGAACGCGGCTATTCGAATAGTTTTGTTAACCCTGCAGCGGTGTACCTCTACACACACATGATCATCGGTTACCGCCTTTGATCTCGACACCATTCAAGGGGTGTCAGCGAGGATGCTCACCACAACTGTTACCTCATAGCCGATCTAGTCCAAGAAAGCCGCCTACCTGGGTTGGCTACCACTATCGTGAACCCGTCCGGTTTACCGAAGTGGACCCAGATGATGTGTGCGTGGTGCCTAAGCCGGTCTCGGTTGAGCCGATCTCTCACTTAGCAGCCAGGCCACAAACCTACCAAAAATCCGGACTATTGCGACATCTGGACATCGAAAGGGATGAGTTAATAGGTTGAGAGGGGTCAGTGAGCCCAATGTGTGGTTGTACTCTTCAACTTGAATCACCACACAAGAACTCGGACTTAGGGCGGTGTTCAACGAGACAACCCACCGTGTACTCCTATACAACCTCTCATCTTTCACCTTGTATTAGGGTAGATTCACCAACACAATTCCACCATCATCAATATGATTGCTACCATCCCGACTCACATAACAGTATCAACATTGTATCACTCTAAGCATGCAATAAGCAGTAGCAGTTGCAGGGGTCACATGATATCAATCAACTCCTACATTTGCTAGGATTGTGGTTTGCTTACTACTGTGACAAAATGATAGGTCATGCAAAGGAATGGGTTCTTCTATGCGGTAGAAAGGCATCATGGTAATCATCCTAAACAATGCATAAGCAAGACATGAGAGGGAAGTGGGATTTTATCGACATGATCAATGGGGGTTTGCTTGCCTTGCTGACAAGGTTCGGTATCGGGGTCTTCAACGAAGGGGGCAGCCTCCTGTTCCGGTTCCACCTCTACTCGAAAAACAACAAGCAAGGGAGCACAATAAGTACAATGCACAATCACATGGTTGAAGGATGAAACTTGATGTATATGTTTCTGATGTGTGAGGCAATTCCATTTAAATGGAGTATATTGCAAATGAAGTTGCAAATTCAAACTCCAATTTGAATTCATTTTAGTCAAGTTACAAATGCTATTGTTTGAGAAATGCAACTCATTTTGAAATGTGTATGATATGCCTCTGATGTTCAAATGAAATGTGGCATGTTGCTAAGATTCAAATTGAAAAAGCGTTTGAATTTAATTTGATTAAATTCCAATTAAACCAAATAGCAAATGCTACTGGTCCCATTTTAAATTCAACTCAAACATAGTGGAAAGTTGGATATTTGGATAGATTATTTCTCCTGATCATTTTTCATATATTATATGTTAAATTGGGAGTTAATATGAATTAGTTACGAATTTCTAAAGTTTAAAGCATTTTCTGGAATTCTTTTAATTAGAAAAGCTTTTATTGCGCCAGCACTGCATCAGCATGACGTCAGGGGGTTTTGACCCTAGTCAAACTGACATGGGGACCCACCTGTCATAGGCTCTGTTTAAAACCCGGTTTAATTTAGCTTAACAGAGGGGATTAGGGGGCCTGGGGTCCACCTGGCAGTGGCTGAGGGGGTTGGATTAGGGGCTAAATTCCCTGGCCACGTGGACCTTGCCGCCGGCGAGACTCCCACGACCAACCAGCACGGCGGAGTCCGCGGGGACAGCGATTCCAGTGGACTTTTTACGCGCTGCAAGTTCCAAAATGGAGCCCTTGACCTTGCGCTTCAAATGGACCAAGCTACGGGTGCTGGGGTGCACCGTAGCGACGCCGGCGTCGAGCCCTAGCGGCGGCGTGGCTCGGCTCGTCGGAAAGGTCGCTGCGGATGGAGAGCTTGGGCTAGCGCTAGTGTTTTGGGACGCTGGGAGCACCAGGAAGACGATGGACAACACGGACGAGACAAAGGTGCACTGGAGGTTTGGCGACGACGTTCATGGCGGCGGTGCTCCTCTGCTCTCATGGCAATCGGCGATAGAGTGCGGGAGGGAGACAACGGAGTAGCTCGGGCGAACTGGGAGCTCACCGTGAACTCAATGGACACGGTGGCGCGGTCGGAGATGCCCTGTGCTTGTCGGAATCGAAGAAATCGCGCGGCGGCTCCGGCGAGGTCTCGGTGAAGCTTGCGCTGGCCTCGAGCTCGATTAGTCCTCCAGCTTCTCCAGATCGAGGAAGTCGACGATGGCGCGCATGATGGACATGGTATCCTCTCTTGTCTCTGGCGTTGGCTGCGGGTTTCGTCGAGGGCGAACGGCGGCTACTCTCGGGGGATTTGGGGAAAACGCACAGGGAGCTTGAGAGAGTGCGGCGAGAGAGGGAGAGTGACGAGGACGTCCAGGGGCTTCTCCTGGACACGCGGAAGAAGGCGGGGAAGCAGGCAGCTCGTCGGGGTGGCATCGGTGGCCACGGCATGGCCGCCACCGAGGTGCTTGCCGCCGCGCTGGAAGACGACAAGCTAGGGAGCGGGCCTGGGCTGCGGTGCGGTGAGTTGGGCTGGGGAGGCCCAGGTAAGTGGGCCACTTTGCCTTTTCCTTTTTCTTTCTGTTTTTCTTCTGTATTTTTGTTTTGTTGTGCTAAATAAATAGCTAGGCATTTTATTAAATGCTGAAACTTTTTATGTGGCTTCATAATATACTAGGCTAGCCACTTGTAAAGTTTGAACATTTTTAAAATTCAAATTATTTAAATTTTAAATCAAATAGGGGTTTTTGATTAATTCCAAGGTCCTATTTGAATATTTGAAAAATCCATGAGCATGGGGTGGGTCCCACATCACTTGATATGTGATCACACTCATTTATAAGACTTTTCAAAAATCAAACATGAATTTTTGGAGAAGATTTATTTCTGGCCTTTTGAATTAATTCATCTAGGGGGGTTCCTTCTCCCATTTGAGTTTGAATTTGATTTCAAATGATTTCTTCTGAAATTTTTAACATGATGCAAGGTGACTTGCTAATCCTAGCAGATACCTAACTTGGGGTTGTGACAGTCTGCCACTCATGTCCTGCTCCTAGGTGTACCTGCCCGCCAGCTGCGTGTACGCACCCATGTGATTGGTGTACGTGTTCTTCGGCTAGATATGTGTACCTGACTCCGTAGTATCAACTATTGAAAATATTAGCAATTTAGCGTATGATTTAATCCACGAAATAGACAAACAATCCATGGTAATAATGAAACAAATCAAACTAGCCATGTGATCTACCAAAACAGTAGACAAAGAGATCACATCTAAAGCAATTACTAGGAACAGGACATGCAACATGATCTCAAATACATAAGAACGAATCACGTACGGTGCAGCGGGTGTGGAGCCACTGGCGGCGGTGTCGCCCATGTCGTTGATGGAGAGGCTGCCGACGTCTAGGAAGAAGTCTTCGTCGGAGAAGTAGTCGTCGTCGCTGTCAGCAGTCGCACGAGTGCGCTCCCCAAAAACCTGATCGGCCCTCTCCCGTACAGGATCTCGAGAGGCGGGGTTTGGGAGGCCTGCTGTCCCTCCTGGCGGTGCACGCCGGAAGAAGGGATGGAGAAGGCTTGAGCGGCGGCGCAATGATCTGGAGCGAGGAGGAGGAACCATGTGGCGGTGCGGCCAGGGTAGGGTTTGCACTGTTTATATAGACGCAGCGGGACGGGCCGACGTGGAAGTAGAGCCCACGAAAACGGCGCACCAATTAAGCATAATGAACGCGTTCCTTAATTACAATTAATGCCTCATTAATTTTTTCCTGAGCTGCAAAAATATAAGCGTACGCATAGCTTTGTCCTATGCTCGGCTCATTCCCGAAATCCGACGCGCGCGCGCGCGCGTCGTTACGAGGCGAGGCGTGACGAGGCGAGCGAGGAGGAGGAGTACGCGTGTAGCACTTCTCTTCTCAAGCTTTTACAAGTGCTAGTGGAGCTCACCTTATAAAAAGGTGTGGCTCTCCCTCCACAAATGAGGTGGTACTAAACTTCCCACCACTTGCTATGCATGAATGGGCCAAGAGAATTTCAGAATTTACAAAGTTCTTTGGGCCAAAGGCCCACTCAGCAAATAGGTGGAAAATTCAGCAATCCCCCACAAAGTTTCATTGGCTCATCTCATCATTTTGTTCCAAATCATTGTTTATATACCGATGTTTCGTGGAGACTGTTAAGTTGAACTTCCATGTAGAATTCATGATACACTAGTTCACAACTTGAATAGTGGACTATGCCATGAACTACAAGCTTTCTGTAAATCTAGTTTCACATAAATCCTTGATCGATACTGGGCTGCCGCAAGGCTTCCCCGCGGGTGGAGCTTATACGACATACTGCAAGGCCTTTCATGAGTTTATTAGAGAGCACCCAACTCTCACGGACTGCGACGTTTAACAGCCATGCTCATATAGGTGTATTCCTCAAAAGATGCTCTGCAGGACGACATCTTTGCTTATATACATAAGCCACTTGGAACACATTAAGATACATATCAACCTGTCATGAAGATCCAGAGAGTATTGCATCATAACGGAGTGGGGTAACAAATATAAGGATACTCTCCTCTCAGCCGACCAACAGCTTGTCTCCTACTTCTACTTCACGGGATCTCCGATCACATAGAGTAGGTTTGTAACAACCCAATTCACACAGAATTGAAGTCTCTGTGCTCAAGTGCCAGTCCCTGGATCGAACTCGCTGGCACACACAGTATTATAGATGTATATCAAAGTACAAGTGCATCATTATTACAATGTATGATCCAGAGTAAAATTAATAACAAGTTGCATAGCTCAAGGATAGCTTATTCAATATAAATATAGCGGAAGCAAAAGCAAATAACGTGGAGTCCATCAACAGCCACATGCGAACATGCTGAGTGTAGACTCGCAACCCCTAAACGCACCTTACTGATCGTCTGAAAAACCTGCAACACCGAAGGTTATAGCCCGACAACGGGTCAGTACATCTGATTTGTATGGCAAGTGACACGGAAAAGTTTATATAAAGGACCTACAACTACATGCAAGGTAAGTCAAAGGAAAGGCTTATGGTTTTGTTTTGCAGAAAGCCAATTTTCTCCTGAACTAAACTAGTCAAAGTTTTAAGTTAAATTCTACCTGAAACACACAGCAACCCATGATATTCTTGTCCCAACCAAATTATTATTAGGTGTTCATCTGTCAAGATCATTCATCAACAGTACTGACTAGTTGCTCAAAGTTCGTCCGTAACCGTGGACACGGCTAATCATGATCAGTTTATACACTCTGCAGAGGTTGTACACGTTCCCCACTGGACTCAACCCGAAGATTGAGACAAAGACTTTCTGAAGAGGTTGCCTCCACCCTTTGGTAGCCAGTACACCTAACAACACATCTACATCAGCTAGCTACCAGGGCCAGGTTCCCCACAACGTACTCGTGCTAAGCCAGAGCCCATATAGCCAGTGGATGTACACGGAAGCTACTAGTAATATTGCATGTCTGATCTTTTTGAGCCTGGACGGCGCCCACTGCGTCAGAGGGTAATCGCCATGACGCACCCGGTTCACCACCAAAACAACCATTGGGTGCATTTAACCCCGGCACTGTCCTTAGACAAGGCACAACTATCAGGATGCAACTCGCCCATTCAGAAGTGATTTCTATTTATATAAAGTTGCTACACAGTTTATTAAAATATCTCACATGCACTCCATGAATTCTCACAACCCAACCACGTCTACAAAGCATAGCAATAAAGTAACAACACGGCTATGTTGATCTACGGTAGACAAGTCAAGACATGTGGCTATCCTAACTGGTTTGCAGCAACAGTAAAGTAAACTACCTATCATGCAATAGGGTGATATTTCTTAACATAATGCATATAGAAAATATAGGTATGAGTATGGTCAAAGCATCACTTGCCTTATACATTCGATGAAGATCTTCGCTCTCACGTTCCAGTCAACTCTACTTGTCACACTCCGAGCAATCTATCGCAAACGAAGGAACTCAAATAAGCAATCACATCACAACGAGACAAACAAAAGATCAATAACACAAACACAAAGGTTTTAGCAACAAAACAAAAACCTTAAAGTGCAAAAGTGTGGATGTGCTCGAAGGTGATCGGTGGAACGTGAACTCGAGAGAGTCAACGGATAAAGAGTTGTCGATACAAGAGTATGATCAAGGCATTATGAAATCGAGGTAGAGATCATAGCAATATGAATGGTATATGGATAAGATGTCTCATATGATCCAATATGCAAAAAGAATCACGTGAAACGGAATACTACAACACCGGTCATAGCAAGTGTAAAATCGAATTGAATTTGCATTTAAACAGATCAATAAACTTGTGAATTTCATGTACACATGATATAAACAGAAGGTACATGGAACGAGTGATCCAAAGCAAAAAGAAACGGCGCAAACGGGCGCACCGGTAAAAAGTTACGGCTGCCGGAAGTTCAAATTTCGATCAGCTTGGGATACAAATTTAAAAACTTCAAACTTCTGTAAAACTTGGTCTAATGGCTAGAAAATTTCTACACGGTCGCAACGCAACTGGAATCACTCGATTCCGAGTTACGGTTAAAAAGTAGTCGCGAAAACGGTATCGGGGTGACACCGGGGTGCTCTACTGTAAAAAGGACCCGGACGTAAATAAAATTTTCCTGAAAAACGCGATCGGGTCCCCGAGCGGTTTGGATCCAGATCTTGAAAAAAATTTCCAAAACGCAACAAATCTTTTTTTTAACTGCTTCTTCTCCACGCGGCTCAGGACGCAGAGGAGCCATGGCTTGGCCATGGAGCTCGGCTCCGGCGAGGCTCCGGCCGAGGGCCGGCGGCGGGGCAGCGGGGACGCGCCGGGCGGGCGGCGGCGACCGGGCGCGGCGCGCGGGGGGCGGCGGCCGTGGGCGCGCGGGGCCAGGGGGCTCGGCCCGTGGCGCAGCGGCCGGGGGTGGCGCGGTGCGGCGGCGCGGTGGGGTGCGGCGAGGGCGCGGCTAGGGCACGGGGCGGCGCTACACGGCGACTCACCTCGAAACGGCGAAAAATACAACTCCGGCGAACTTCCGCGGTGGTCCGGCGAAATTCCGGCGACTTTTCCGGCGATGATGTCGTCGATGATGTCGGCGGCGGCGGGTCCCGCGGATTAGTTTAGGGCTAACCTAAAAACGCTAAGCGAAAATAATTTAGCCCTAATCGGGGCTATTTATAGCCAGCACCTAATCCCTATTTTTTTAATCCGAGATAAATACAAAATCGGTCTGCGAAAAAAAAACAGAACAGGCCCATTAGGCCCAAACCAATATTAGAAAAATCACGGAAATTTATTTTAAAATTCCGTCTTCGCCAATATTTTTAAAATAATAAAACTGAATTTTTGGCTTGACCAAAATATTAAAATAAAATAAAAACTTTGCAACTTATTTTTAAATATTTTTAAATACTTTTCTCGCATTTTAAAAATACCGAAAAACTTCGAAAATTGATTTAAAGACTTTTCTAGAGCATAAATAAATTCCCAAAATAATTTTAGAAAATATTTATAACTCCAAAGTAAAATTAAAAAGTCTCCCAAAAATATTTTAAACTATTTTTCAACAAATTAAAATGGGGATAAGTCCTTTTATATCCTCTCAAATGAATTTCCTTGAGTTGAAAAAATGTTTTGAATATTCAAAAGAATTACAATAAAGATTTAAAACCTTTTCCAAAATTTTAATATGTTGAAGGAGTCATATTACCTTCTCTCATTTGTTTTGTTGGTTTTGTTTTAAATAGTAAATTTCAAAAACATCAATTATGAATATTAGGGAAAGTCATTTTATTCCCTCTCATTTTAATATTCAAGAAACTCCAGAAAGTTTTAAATCCCAGAGAAAATCAAACACATCAAGCAAACAATCATTATCTATTTAATTTTTTATTAACATTCCAAAATTCGGAGAATTTTGGGATGTTACAAGGTTACCACTGTGGACAACTCAAATGGTGGGTCTCAAACACATCTCCCTCGATGCATTATCTATCACATTACGTGACAGACCCTCTGTGAAGGGATGTGCCAGATTTTTAGACGTTTGAAGATAATCCAATGTAATAACTCTAGAGTTATTCAATTTTCTGACAAACTTGAGTCACCTCTTCACATGCCTTGATGACTTCATATTATCCTTAGAACTGTTTATCTTGACGATCACAGTTCATCAGGATAGTGGGTATTGGTTTTTCAACCATGCGTAAGTCCATCAAGAGCTCACCAAGCCACTCTGCTTCAATAGTGGTTGTGTCTAATGTTGTGAGTTCCGCTTCCATAGTTGACCTCGTTAAGATGGTCTGATTGCAAGACTTCCAGGAAACAGCGCCACCATCAAGTGTAAACAAATAACCACTTGTGGCCTTAATCTCATCATCATCAGATATCCAGTTGGAATAACTATAACCCTCTAGTACCCTAGGATACCCAGTATAGTGAATCCCATAGCTCACATAGCCTTTTAAATAGCGCATAACTCTCTCAAGCGCATGCCAATGATCATCTCCCGGATTTGACACAAATCGGCTCAGTTTGCTAACAGCAAACGAGATGTCAGGCCTCGTGGCACTCGCCAAGTACATAAGTGAGCCAATAATCTGAGAGTATCTCAGTTAATCTCTAGCAATCTGTTTATTCTTACGAAGTAGCACGCTAGGATCATATGGAGTTGGAGAAGGTTTGTAGTCGCTATACCCATAACGACTTGAGACCTTTTCCACATAGTGAGACTGAAGCAAAGTAATCCCACCATCATCATCTCTCAGTAGCTTGATGTTCAAGATAACATCAGCTACCCCTAGATCCTTCATCTCAAAACAACGAGATAAGAAATCTTTGACCTCCTTGATTAAATCAAGGTTGGTCCGAAAAATCAATATGTCGTTGACATATAGACAAAGAACGACTCCCTCGCCCCCACCATGGCGATAGTACACACACTTGTCGGCCTCGTTTACAACAAAGCCTTCAGCAGTTAAAGTCCTTTCAAACTTTTTGTGCCACTGCTTAGGAGCTTGCGTAAGGCCATACAACGACTTCAATAACTTACACACCTTGCCCTCTTGACCAGGTACTACAAAACCATCTGGCTGCTCCATATAAATTTCCTCGTCCAACTCTCCATTGAGGAAAGCCGTCTTAACGTCCATTTGATGAACGAGAAAATCGTGCAAGGCAGCCAATGAAAGTAGCACCCGTATAGTGGTCAATCTGGCCACTGGTGAGTAAGTATCGAAGAATTCTTCACCTTATTTTTTGAGTATAGCCCTTGGCCACAAGCCTTGCTTTGTACTTCTCAATAGTACCATTAGGCCTAATCTTTTTCTTTAACACACACTTACATCCTACAGGTTTGCACCCATAAGGACGTTCAGTAATTTCCCAGGTTCCGTTAGCCAAGATGGAATCCATCTCGAAACGAATAGCTTCCTTCCAGTAGTCAGCATCAAGAGATGCATAGGCTTCTGAAATAGTACTAGGTGTGTCATCCACGAGGTACACAATGAAATCATCAGCAAAGGACTTTGCAGTCCTCTGTCTCTTGCTCCTTACAGGAGTTTCATTGTCATCCTCCTCGGGATTCTCAACGTGTTCTATCGAAATGGTGGTCTCAGGAATTTCAGTTAAATCCTGACCAGATAAAGTAGGAATCTCCTGGTTTGATGAGGTAGGCATATCCTTCATAGGAAATATATCCTCAAAGAAAGTCGCATCATTTGACTCCATAATAGTACCAACACGCATGTCGGATACCTCAGATTTTACTATCAAAAATCTATAGCCAATGCTATGAAAAGCATAACCCAACAGAACACAATCTACGGTTTTGGTCCAAGCTTGCGCTTCTTGGGGATAGGTATATTGACCTTTGCCAAACAACCCCAAGTACGTAAGTAAGAGAGTTTCAGCCTTTTCCTTTCCCATTCCTCAAATGGGGTCACAGTTTTTGTCTTTGTGGGAACTCGGTTTAGGAAATGACATGCAGTCATTAGCGCCTCCCCCCACCATGCCTTGGAGAGACCCGAAGTATCTAACATGTTGTTAACCAAATCAGTTAGAGTTCGGTTCTTTCTTTCGGCCACCCCATTTGATTGAGGTGAATAGGGAGGCGTCCTCTCATGTAATATACCATGTTCCGCACAAAACAAATCAAAATCATTGGAAAAGTATTCTCCACCAAGATCGGACCTAAGCCGTTTAATCTTTCGATCAAGTTGGTTCTCTGGTTCGGCTTTATAATTTTTGAAGTAAGTTAAAGCCTCATCTTTAGATTTCAGAAGATACACATAACAATATCTAGTAGAGTCATCACTCAACGTCATGAAATATTTCTTTCCACCTTTTGTCATCACACCATTCATCTCACAGAGGTCTGAATGTATAAGTTCTAGTGGTGCCAAGTCTCTTGCCTCTGCAGTCTTATGGGACTTGCGAGGTTTCATAGCTTGAACGCATACTTGGCACTTGGAACCCTTGACCGTAGGAAATTTCGGAATTAAACTCATATTAGCTAACCGCGTCATGCTACCAAAGTTAATGTGACAGAGTCCAGAATGCCAAACATTAGACACATTATCATAAAAAATATGATTAACACCTTTGGTGCAAATATCTGACAAAGATAGGTGGAACAGGCCTCCGCATTCATAACCTTTCCAAATGAATTGTCCATACTTGGAAATTACAACTTTATTGGACTCGAAAACCAACTTAAAACCATCTCGACACAAGCGCAAACCGCTAATGAGATTTGTATTGATTGAGGGCACACGATGAACGTTCTTTAGTCGCACGATCTTCCCCGAAGTAAACTTCAGATCCACCGTACCGACCCCATGAACAGTAGCATATGACCCGTTTCCCATCAGCACGGGGGTAGTCCCTGTGACTATATAAGAAGAAATCATAGAGGCGTCAGCACAGACATGAACATTGGCACCATTATCAATCAACCAATCAGGAGACTGACATAATGAGAGAATTGTAGGGACGTACCCAGAGTCTTTCATCTCCGTGTCAATGACAACATTGGCGGTCTTGCCGCCGTTCTTAGGTCCGCGCTCCTCATAGCGATCAGGGCAGCTGGAGGCCCAATGCTTTGCATTGCCGCAAATATGGCGCACTCCCTTCTTCTTATTAGGATTCTTCTTGAAGTTGGTAGGATGTGACGGCTTGTTCTTTCTATCAAACTTGCCTTTTCCACCAGATTTATTGCTGAAGTTGAACTTGTTGGGCTGGTAGTTCTTTTTCTGTACCATATGGGCACTTGAACCACCCTCAGGAACTCGAGCGCGTGTATACTTTGCTCTCTCCTTCTCTTCAACATCAAGAGTCCCAATGAGATTCGCAACACAAAACTCTTGCCTTTTGTGTTTTAAAGAAGTAGCAAAGTTGTTCCACGAATGTGGAAGTTTGGCAATAATGCCTCCGGCCAAAAACTTGTCCGGCAACACGCACTTGAAGTGCTCAAGTTCTTTGGCGAGCGACTGTATCTCATGCGCTTGTTGAACAACAGAGCACTCATCAGTCTTCTTGTAGTCATAATATTGTTCCATGACGTACAACTCGCTGGCAGCGTCCAAGGCCCCAAATTTGGCCTCGAGCGCATCCCACATGTCCTTGCCGTTATCAAACGACATATATGAATCCACAATGGAATCATCAAGAATACCGAGGAGGGCACCCTTAAAGAGAGTATCGATCTTCTCATAGGCCTCCTGCTGTGTAGGAGTAAGATCGATCTCCCTCGGGCTTGCCCTTGGTGGCGTCATAGCATTACATGGACTGAAGCCAGTACACTGCTCTCGTGCGCCACCTCTTATAGTGCACCCCTTTGAAAGGTGGTGGCTTCATAGACGCAAGTAAGCCAGATGCGGTAAATTGCCTATAATCAGGTTTTTGGATTGTTGAAAATATTAGGAATTTAGCGTACGATTTAATCCACGAAATAGACAAAAAAATCCATGGAAATAATGAAACAAATCAAACTAGCCATGCGATCTACCAAAACAGTAGACAAAGACATCACATCTAAAGCAATTACTAGGAACAGGACATGCAACATGATCTCAAACACATAAGAACGGATCACATACGGTGCAGCGGGTGTGGAGCTACTGGCGTTGGTGTCGCCCATGTCGTTGATGGAGAGGTTGCCGGCATCTGGGAAGAAGTCTTCGTTAGAGAAGTAGTCGTCGTCGCTGTCAGCAGTCACGCGAGTGTGCTCCCCAAAAACCTGATCGCCCCTCTCCCGTACAGGATCTCGAGAGGTGGGGTTTCGGAGGCCTGCTGTCCCTCCTGGCGGTGCACGCCGGAAGAAGGGATGGAGAAGGCTTGAGCGGCGGCGCAATGATCTGGAGCGAGGAGGAGGAACCATGTGGCGGTGCGGCCAAGGTACGGTTTGCAATATAAGCGTATGCATAGCTTTGTCCTCGGCTCGGCTCATTCCCGAAACCCAACGCGCGCGCACGCGCGTCGTGACGAGGCGAGGCGAGGCGTGGCGAGGCGAGCGGGGAGGAGGAGCGTGCGTGTAGCACTTCTCTTCTCAAGCTCTTACAAGTGCTAGTGGAGCTCACCTTATAAACAGGTGTGGCTCTCCCTCCACAAACGAGGTGGTACTAAACTTCCCACCACTTGCTATGCATGAATGGGCCAAGAGAATTTCAGAATTTACAAAGTGCTTTGGGCCAAAGGCCCACTCAGCAAATAGGTGTAAAATTCAGCATCAACATCCTCCTACGAGCCATCCATCGCCCATCCTCGAAGTTGTCACCGTTGCCCCCTGCATCCCTCGTTGATCATCTCAAACAACTTTTTCTACATATGTGACTTGGCGGTCGGAGACATTTCGGTAAACAGAGAGCATGTACAATGCAGATTGCCTGTTCGATGAGATCGGGCAAGCTAAGGTGATTGCGACTTCGTGAACTGGCTCCGTCGCGACGTTGTCCATATAGGGCACGCTGGACGGTGATACCTGGTTTCTGGCGAAGTGGTTGGTGGCTTGGATGCCGCCCTCCCAGACCCTGCTCGTACTCGCACCGCCCCCACCTTGCCAGTGTAGATCAATCCCGCCCTTTCCCGGCGGCCAATGCAGCTTGTTGAACAATCTTCTGCTTGATACATCAGGCTTGCCACGAAATTGAATTTACCTTACGAGCGGTCGCCTTGGTCACATCCTCCACCTCCGACAACTCTGAGATCTTTGAGATCTTCTTTAGATCTTCCTGAGTCTCCATACGGTGGCGGAAGCAAAAACTCCAGGGATTAAGGTGGAGGAGAGCAGCGGAGAGAATGAGGAAACGAGAGGAAATATGGGATTTTTAGCGTGGAATAAGTGAGAATGGCTAAAAAAAACGCGAACAACATCAGTTTTGTCTGGGTCAGGGTGTCGAGATGGGACATGTTTGCGATCCGGAATTCCGCAAAGTCACCTATGGTATGGATCAGATTTATGGAAAAACAGACATGTGAACCAATCCGCGAACGAATACAAGACGCGTTTGATGGTAACATTGATAGAACATCTCAATCCAAACAAATGTAGGAGGTTTGAGGATCCGGGCTGAAGATACCTTAAAAATGCAATACTAGCATAGTTACAATATAGTAGGTAGAATAATATAATTATATTTCACAACAGACCAGCAATAGCAAAGTGAAACTGATACAGAGACGACACGTACGCGCGCATGGCCGTACTTCCCCATCCAGAGAGGTAGTTATTCCGCTAGTACGAAGTAGTAGTCGAATAGGTACCTACCCCTGGCTACCCATCGAGATCGACATCGACATCGACACTCACACTTCAAACGTATACATACGATACCCAGGGCCAGGAGATAGCTAGGACAGGAAACGTTTCCACACGCGCATCCTCAAGCAATCTGGAAATCCATCGATGGCCGGCGAACATGGTTTCATGCGTCGGACCACGTGACGGGCACCTCGCCGATGTTGCTGTCGAGACCGAGCGCCTTCCACACGGCTTCGGAGGTGTCCACGATGTTTGTCTTGCAGCCGTGATTGGAGTCGCACTCGTCCACCACCTTGGCCTGCACGGTGCGCCCGTTCTTCTTGCTGGTGATGTGAATCATCTTGCCGCACCGCCGTCCGCCCACGTACCACCTCGTCGACAGCGCCACGATCATGTCACCGTTGCTGTGGTACTTGCCATCGCACTCCGACGGCCCGCCGCCGTCCCCGCCCTTCTGGAACCCGTTCACCGTCATCACGCCTGGGGTGCCGCCTCCGCCTCCGCCGCCGTGGCCGCCGCCTCCCCCGGGCGAGGGGCAGTGGGGCTTCTTCGTCTTGTGCCGCATGCCCGGCACGGAGTCGTCCTCGTCAGCGCACGGGTCCGGCTTGGCGTGGTGCCGGGCCACGGCGCACGTCGACAGCTGCAGCAGGATCACAAGGGTGACCACGCCCACGACTACAAGCTTGGCGTTAGCCATCGCTAAAACTCCCGCCTGGTTAATTATTTACTAGCCTAGCTTTGCACTTGACTCGCCGTGCGTACTGGGTACCGATCAACCTGTTTCAAGGAGTTTATATAGGCGCAGGTACCCGAATGACTTAGCTTCAGTCCAAGCACAGGAATCACACGTGTGCATGGGAGCATTTTGTGGCTCCTAACCTCCTGGGTAAGAGCCTCCAAAATATAATCCTTTAGGTAGATGAGTCCAAGGAATATTGGTGAGTAGGATACTCTCTCGGCGTACTCGATACAGACCTAAAATGGATGGGTTAGCAGGCAACTGAATTGTAGAGATGAGTTCGTTTGGATTACATGGCGTCGCTAATGTTACAACGGTAATAACCGAGGACAGAACACAGCAGGTCGCTCTTGGCAGAGAGATCGTACCAAATTTTACTTCTCCAAGCAAGAGGAATTCCTAGATCCAAGCTGATTGATCGTGATGTACTACGATATGACTGCATGGCTTAGCATAGTTGTTTAATAATCACGTGAATCGTCTAGGGAAATGCTTTTAAGTAGAACGCGGGAGCTTGCAATCCATTAAAGAAAGAAACAATTTTACTCCAACATCAGCTTGCACAAAAGCAAGAAAACATAGGGACACAAACAACTACTCCAAAATGCAATAGCTACTACTAAAACATCTCTGGAGGCAAAATAGTAATAACAAAAAGCACTCAGTCTAAATAAACATAGCCAAACTACAATGGCATATGCCATGATGCTCTAGGGGCTACTTCTCGGCGCTGCTTGTAAACATGTTGCGAAGATGACCGATCGCGCCAATTTAACTTGCTTGTAAACAAGTCGTTTCTGTTGTAGAGTTTGTTTGGAGGAAATCTCACAAAACCTTAGTTCGAACAGGGGGGGGCTTGGCTTCACGATCTCGACGACGATGGTGAGGATGATCAGATCTGCGGTCAAATCAAGCAAGTATGCACCCAAGGGACACAAGGAGTTACCCAGGTTCGGGCCACCATTGTGGTGTAAAACCCTACTCCTGCATGTCTCGGATTCCTCCGGTGGAGATGATCACGGTGAACTTACAAGCTTTCAGGGTTCGGAATGGCCGACCACTTCTATGGTGCCTTGGCTAGCACTTAACTACCCGAGCCTTGGTCCTCTTCCTCCACATCTCGGAGGTAGTGATGCCACATGGGGGGCATCATTGTGGGGACAAAATTGTCCCTTATCCTGGATAAAGCTACCTGCTCCTAACAAGGTGGAGAGAATAGGATAGTTGTTGTTTTCTGTACTGCTCTTTCCTTGGAGTGGAGTGCTTCGGGAGCCATAGTGCCCTTTGGGGGGCTTGGGAAGCATTGGCTGGTGTAGGGCTTCGCGAGCGATGTCTTGAAGAGGACGACATCTTGAGGAATGCCTTATGGAATGGGGCTTCAGGAAAAGGGGGCCTCAGGAGGAACTCCTTCGGGATGCAGCAATCTCCTGGGTCTTAGGCGCGGCTCGAGGTACCCAAGTTCCTACCGGGCGCACAGTAGCCCCCGGGACCGCATTGTCAACTGAATTGATGGAGGGGACGGCGCGGGGCCATTTACTCGCCAGCCCCAGGAAGAACGTGCGTCTCACGGGGAGGACTGCACCCAATCCCGCCTTAGCTCTTAGATCGTTGCCCTTGTTTGATGTGAAATATGGTTGTGTGTGACGCGGTTGTCTCCTTGGTTTCCGCATCGTGGGGCACGAGGCGTCGGGGAATCGTAGAGACGCGGGCCCATAAAATGGAGCAGGCGCCAACCCTTTGCCCTCAATGTTCATTTCCCTCTTCTTCTTCGTCCTGCTTCCAAGGATCCTTCCAGGATAAAAAAGGAAGGGGTCTAGGTCGTGGGGCTGCTTCTGGCGGAGAGCCCGCTGATACGTCCAAAATGGATCACTATTTTATATTGTAATTCACCCCTATTCATTAATATATTTCATGTTATGATGCTATTCTTATGTTGTTTTGGCCTATTTTACATAGTTTGCAACTTTCCGATGTCGAAGCAGCAGACGCAGGATTCATCGTTAAAAGTGGACGTAGAGTTGCTTAATCAGAAGACCTCCTGTAAGGCCCGATATGCGGTACTGTTCCAGATCTAGGTGTTTCCACCCAGATCCGGGGACGAAGCACATATCGGTCCCACTGCGACATATGACAAAGCCATATGCCCCGGATTTCCAACATGATATCACAACATTACAGATACAGGATACAACATCTCATACAATCGGCATACAACTGCCTCAAATATAATACAACAGCGGAAGATACATGTCTGAGTACAGACTACAATCAAATGCCTATTGGCAAAGAGAAAAACACCGATCCCATAACCACACGGGTCCAGGCCCTCCGCCGGGATCCGCCTAACTAGTCGTCGTCGAGTCTCCACGTGAAACGTCGATCACCGTACCTGTTGTCGATCAAGAACCCTGAAAAGAGTTTGGGGGTAGTATCATGAGTACAGAGGTACTCAGCATCCAACTGTAGTGGTCATCTGACCCAGCAAGGACTTCATCACTCGTCATTCTAGGACAACTAGTAGTTTACGGTAAGGATGGGGTAAGTGGTGAGTTTGCTGCCGCACTAGCATTTATGAAGTGGCTAACGATCTAGAGAGTAAGATAAGAAGCCAAGCATTCGATGAGGAATCGCCTCCAACAAGTCTTGCTATCAGCTACTTACGCAAACATAACACCTATCCTATCCTTGTCCTCCTCTTCGCATCCCGACGAAGAAGAAGAAGTCAAGGCACACACACGTTGATCAAGTTATATTAAGATTATCTCAGTTGTTGTTGTCTATGAACAAGGAGTAGGTCTCAAGTCGTCCATAACCGTGAACACGGCTTCTCGAAAAGATTTAACCTTGCAGGGGTGTACCAACTGCCCATTACGAGGCTCCGCACGCACGCCCATCTCTTTCAGTTGCTACCCATCACAGGCAACCATTTTATGATTTAGTTCCAAGAGATCCGAAACGACAAGTCCCTCTAGTTAACAACGAACAAATCTGGGTGGCCCCCGGTGAGTCGACACCCAACTCAAAAGCCGGCCGCTCTCTCGAATCAGCCTCTACCGTCTGGATGAGGTCGGGTTAGTTTCCCAAACAGATGTGGACAACCCCCTAGCTCCCTGGGGTGGACCAACAAGAGAAACCATGTCTCCGCTGGCCCGGGTTGTTTTAAAACTGCTGGGAGCTCACCAGTCACACACACGTTTTCAAATGGTACATCATCTTGGGCCACCACTAGAAATGTTTGAAGCTAGATAGGTAAGAAAAGGGGACCCCATAAAATCCCACACGCGGTTAGGCACGCTTAGTCTTAAAACCAATACCCGGAACTCGGATCCTAGGTGACTCAAATGGAACAAAGCGTCGGGGCGGGATAGCCTAGACCTTCCATCCTTCGTCGAATATAGTCAACATTTATAATAATCATATCATCAACAACAATATAATAATGTGATATCCCAAACCCAGGAGTAACAGGGCAACATCGTAGCATCCTAAGCATGCATACTAAGCAGGGGCTGAGCAACGAGCAATAGTAACATAGCAGTACATGGTTTGCTGGGAGGGGACATGGCTGTATCGGTTTGAAAGAGGTTGTAAACATGTGGTAGGATCAAACATCGAGCCTAACCTATACTAGCATGAAAACCGCTGGTTGAAATAGAATGGATCATAAGTAATGTATAGTCGTTGCCTGTTGATAAGTCGGGTTCCGAAGGTGTAGTTGATCGCAAGCTTGCATCGTCTCCGAGAGGTACCCGCGGAAGCACACAAGACGGAAACACTGGAAAGCAATCAACGAGCAAGCACTCTATTACTACGAGACAAACACGAGCAAGCATCAACAAGAAGCAACACGAGACATCGCACCTACCGTCGAGAGCGGTTACTAACAGGTTAAGTGGAGTACTCGTCGCACACGACGATACCGCACGTTTACGGTGGTTCAAGTTGTTTAGCTACACAAGGTGAGCAAAAGGTTGTTATCATGGAATATCACTCAAGCATGGCATAGCACACAAACATGGCAAGAGGTGAAGCAAAATTAAACTACCTAAGCTAGTCAATTTAAGTGGGGTGAAATCCTAGACATGCAAACTATTGCGGACCCCGCGATAAAAATAGAATTTGGTACTGTTTTGCCCTAAACAATATCTTATTATTTTTATTAGCAAGCAAAATCAGCATAAACACATTCTACATGCAATTCTAATCAAGTTACATATAAAGAACATTTTAAACAGAGCAACGGTTAAAAAGTTATGGCAGTTACAGTTTACAGTGGCAGGCAGTGTAATTAGCAAGCAAACAGCATGTAAACAAAGTCAAACATGGCAAAGGAGCACAAATTATTAAACTAGACACAATTCTAAGCAAGTTTCATATTTTACGCATCGCGATCCGAGCTACGAGCAAAACGATACGGGCACTTCAAAAATCCTAATACAATCTGCCAATTTTAATAAAAAAAACTAGCAGAACAGAAAAAAAAACTAAACGGGCCGAATCTACTGGCCCAACAGATAAAAAAAAACAAAACAACAAATAAAATGAAAAAAGGAGGGGTTGGGGCGCCTCACCCCATGGGCTGAGGCCCAGGCCGGCTGGAAGGGGCGCTTGGGCCGCGCTGGCCTGCTGGATCTGGGCCGCTCGGGGTGCGCCGGCCCACGAGCGCGAGGAGCCCAGCCAGCTCGTCCCGATCTGGATCGGGGACGACGCCGGCGGCTGGCGGCGCTCCGTCGAGGTCCCAGCGGCGGGGACGGGCGCGAGGAGGCAGGCGACGGGCCGGTGCTGGAGGAGGAGACGCACTAGCCGGTGGGGCGCGCGCGGTGCTGGTTCCGGGCGGCAGTCGGCTCGGGCTTGGGGCGGCCGAGGCCATGGCGAGCTCGCCGGCTCGATCCAGCCATGGCGCGGTGGCGCTCCAGCTGCGGGAGAGGAGATGAGAGGGAGGTGAGGGCGAGATGGAGGAGAGGCGCGGCGGGGAGAGGCTACCTGGGGCGCGGCTGCTCGGCGAGTTCGCCGGAGCAACTGCGGCGGCGTCCACGGCGAGGAGGCTCGGGAGGCGGCCGGAGGTACGTCCAGATCGGGCCCGACGTGGGCCCTGGCAGCGAGATCTCGGCCCTGCGGTGCCCGGGTCGTCCGGGAGGCTGCTGGGGGCGACGTGGCTCGATCAGAGCCCTCCATCTGAGGATCCGACGACCAGGGACGCTTGGGATCTAGGGTTTCGAGGATTTTGGGGGTTTTGGGGCTAATTTTGTGCAAAAAGAGGGGGGTGGCTGCAATTATGCCATAGGGGGAACCCTAATTGGCTGGTTTGGGAGGTGGGGTCATTATATAGGCAGGTTGGCTGGCTAGTTTACGCAAACGCCCTCGGTACCCCTCTCTCGTGTCCGGTGATCGCATTCGTGAGCGCCGAGACTCCGTACGGACTCCGATTCCGATGAAATCTCGAACCACGCGCTCAGCGCGTCGAGCCCGTCGATCGTACCTCACTGCGGTGACATTCCGACAACATTTTTTGGCGCCCCATAAAAATAATCCGTTTATTAAATAAACGGGGTTTTCGATCCGGTGGCGATGGCTGGACTTGTGCGGTTTCGCGATGGTGATCGGGTGAAATCCCGGTGTCGCAAGGTCGTGTGCCGTGGTGGAAACGGGTCGGTCACGCATCCGATACGAGAATAGGGGGAGAAATATTCACCCATTATTAATTCGGCGAAGCAAACACTGCAAACAATTCAGACAATCAAACAATTCACACCGAAAACAAAATTTTAAATTTTTATGAAAACTGGGCTGTTACACCTCCAAACTACGTGAAAATCGATGGAGGCTGTTTTCCAGAAGAATGACGGGGACACGCAAAACGGTAACAAAATGGGGGCCACCAGGAGCCCAGGCGCCCCCCGCCGCGTCCCCCACCAGGGGCGCGCCGAGTGGCCGCCTGGACCCCTGGGACCACCCCAGGCTCCCCCTTTGGCCTATTTATTCGTCATCATCCAAAAACCCAAAAAGAGGAGTTTCGCGAGTTTCTCCGCCGCTCCGTGGCGGAAACCTACAGAGAAGAAAAAGACATCTGCGGCGGGCAGATTCCGCCGGGGAGAATACCTCCCGGAAGGGGAGATCATCGCCATCGTCATCACCATCGTCACGGGCATCATCGAGATCATCATCAACATCATCCCCAACACCAGCACCATCTGCACCACCATCCTATCTCATCTCACAATTTCAACTTGTGTTGTAATTCGTACTATCTATCCTCTCCACTCTACCGGTGTTGATTATTACTTTGTGGTGAATGCTATTGAGTTTTCTTGGAGAAATATTGTTATGTCCAGATTGTTTATCATCTATTAATCACCACTGATCATGATCTCTTTTATTGAGTAGTTACTTTACTTATTGAGGGCATGGGAGAAGTCTAGTTGCTAGTAGTCATATTATGTTGAAGTAATATGTGTTGTTTGATATTTAAGTTGTGTTGTTATTTTCCTAGTGATGTTGTGTGAGTCGAACACTCAACACTTCGCCTTATTAAGGACCTAGGGGAATGCATTGTGTATAAAGAATGCTTACAGTGGGGTTGTCGGAGTGACAGAAACCTGAACCCCAGTTTGCACGCTTTTGCACAAGGGAATTATGGGTCCTTGATCGTATTGCTATGGTTAGGCCTATGCCTTAATTTCTACCTTGTATTTGCGGATGCTTGCAAGGTGTTTAATCATAACAGTGCACTTATCTTAGTCTAGAAGGTGTACTAGCATAGATCCACCCACTCAACATTATCAACACAACACATAGTATCGATACGGAGTATGGCGAAAGCACGTGACTATCTCTCCCGTGTGTCCTCAAGAACACCTTATCCTTTGTAAGTTCAGTTGCTAGGCTTATCCTTTTCTCAAAAGGATTGGGCCCCTTGTTGCTCCTCAGTATATTTTACTTTGCTTGTTTTTACCTTCTTGTTACTTATATCGAAAACCCCTAAAAAGTTATCTTTCAGTGCCTGCAGTTATTTCTTTACCAAAGTGACTTACTAATACCTTCTGCTCCTCGGTGGGTTCGACACTCTTATTTATCGAAAACGCTAAAATCGATACCCTACAGTTGAGGGTCATCAAGTACTGTTTTCTGGCACCGTTGCCGGGGAGCGTAGCGCTATTAGTAAGTGAAGCTGGTAAGGAATCTTTTATATTTTTGTTTTTATTTTGTTGTTGCTACTCTTTGTCCTTATGTACACCTCAACTCTTGGTTCGTTGCTTATGGGGAAACGCCCCACTACTATGGTGGTCACTCCTACCCCTACTGAAATTGTGCCTTATAAAATACCAACTTGTATTATCGATTATGTCTTGGCTAATCGTTATGCAGGAGACAGACATCCAGGTGAACACTTGCTATATTTATCACAACTATGTTCATTATTTAACCTTGCAGGTGTGTGAATGGAGTTCGTCATGAAGAAGTTAAACTCCGTATCACTTATAGATAAAGCTTCGGATTGGTATAAGCCCCTCGATAACTCACACTTACTTAATTGCCAAGAGCTTATGTCTCTCTTTTCTACAAAGTTTTATCCGCTTCATGAAATTCATCGAGACATGAACTACATCTATAACTTTTGGTCTCGTGACGGAGAAAGCATCGCTCAACCTTGGGGGAGACTGAAGTCCCTAATATTCAAATGTCCTATTCATGAACTCCCCAAAGATATTACACTTACAATTTTTTATGCCAGGCTTTCTCGTATGGATAAGGAGATGTTGGATGCCTCCTCTAGTTGAGTATTTCAAACAAGAAGCGTGGAAGAAAGATGGGATCTCATTGATAGGATCCAGAAGTACACTGAAGATTGGGAAACTGATAAAGGTATTGAACCCGTTATAAATTATGAGCATGATTATATTGAGAGCTATGTGAAAACTGGTTACTTTAATACCTTTTGCTCTAACATTGGTCTTGATTCCCAGCTTATGATTGATTTTTGTAAGAACTTTGCCTCTCACATTGACTCTTCTAAAGAGGAGAAGGATCAGTATCATAAACCCCTTAAAGAATTACCTGTTGATATTAATGTTGCTGACCCTATTTTGCCTGCAGTTATGTATGAAAAGCCCCTTTTTCCCACGAGGATAAGGGAGCACTCTTTTGTGACAGGTATAATAAATAAAAGTGAGAGAAGAACTGACGAACCTAAGGACCAGATCAAGGTCAATCCTCAAGTTGCGGTGGTTAAAGATCTAGTTAGCAATGATGTTTTAGATTCCGATATAAATTTTTGTGTTGTTTACACTAACATTGTTACAACCAAGAATAAAAGCCCAATTTTAGGTACACCAGTTGTATCTGATAAAATAGGAGATCCCAATTATTACGGGCTATGTGATTTTGGATCAAGTGCTAGCGTTATTCCTTATTCACTCTAGCAGGAGATCATGGGTGAGATTTCACCCTGTGAACTTGAAGAGGTTGATATTACTATTTATCTAGCAAACAAAGAAACTATCTCTCTCATTGGAATTGTGAGAGATGTTGAAGTCCTATGTGGAAAGGTAAATTACCCTTCCGACTTTCTAGTACTTGGTTCAGTACAAGATAGTTTTTTCCCTATTATCTATGGTAGGCATTTTCTCAGCGCTTGTGGAGCTATAATAGATTGCAAAAAAGGTAAAGTTTATGTTGAATTCAATGGTGAGCCATATGAATTTAACTTTTCTAAGTTCTCTAAGCAGCCTCGTGGTACTAATTTACCCAGTAATGATAAAATTATTGAAGATATTGCTTCCATTGCTATTCCTCCTAATGATCCTTTGCAGCAATATATGGAAGACCACCAGAATGATATGCATATGCAAGAAAGAAATGAGCTGGATGAAATATTCACAAGACAAACTGCTATCCTGAATCACAACCTTTCGGTTGAACCTTTAGAAATCCTAGCACAACCAAAATAAGACTCGGTGTTTGACCTCAAACCACTTCCCAATACGCTCAAGTATGCTTATTTAGATGAAAATAAAATATATCATGTTATTATCAATGCTAACCTTTCAGGATTTGAAGAAGAGCGATCATTGGAGACACTTCGCAGACACCGTGGTGCCCTTGTCTATACCCTTGATGACCTTAAGGGGATTATTCCATCGATTTTCCAACATACTATCAATATCGAGCCCGATGCTAAGCCAGTTGTTGATCATCAACGATGGTTGAACCCAAGGATGAAGGATGTGGTTAGGACTGAAATTCTCAAGCTTCTTGCCGCAGGTATCATCTATCCTATAGCTGATAGTAGGTGGGTAAGTCCAGTTCATTGTGTTCCTAAGAAAGGAGGTATGAATGTTGTTCCTAACGATAAAAATGAATTAATACCTCAAAGAGTTGTTATTGGATATAGAATGTGTATTGATTACAGGAAGTTGAACAAGGCAACCAGGAAGGATCATTACCCGTTGCCCTTTATTGATCAGATGCTAGATAGGTTGTCTAAAAACACCCACTTTTTCTATCTTGATGGGTACTCCGGCTTCTCTCAAATTCGTGTTAACACTGCCGATCAAGAGAAGACCACTTTCACGCGTCCTTACGGTACTTATGCTTACATGCGTATGCCTTTTGGTTTATGCAATGAACCTGCTACTTTTCAGAGATGTATGTCTGTAATTTTTCATGGTTTCTGTGAGGAGATTGTGGAAGTCTTCATGGACGATTTCTTCGTCTATGGAACTTCCTTTGGCCACTGTCTCCACAATCTTAATAAAGTTTTGCAGACATGCAAGGATACAAACTTAGTTCTAAATTGGGGGAAATGTCACTTCATGGTTAACGAAGGGATCGTTCTTGGACACAAGATTTCCGAGAGGGGAATTGAAGTGGACAAGGCGAACATTGAAGCTATCGAAAGGATGCCCTATCCAAGGTACATCAAAGGTATTCGTAATTTTCTCGGTCATGCTGGTTTCTATAGAAGATTTATTAAAGACTTTTCTAAGACTTCGAGACCCCTCACTAATCTTCTCCAAAAGGATGTTCCTTTTGTATTTGATGAAGATTGTAAAGAGACTTCAAAGTTCTTAAGAAAGCCTTGATAACTGCTCCTATAGTACAACCACCTGACTGGAAATTGCCCTTTGAAATTATGTGTGATGCTAGTGATTTTGCTGTTGGAGCTGTTTTAGGACAAAGGATTGATAAAAAATTGAATGTTATACATTATGCTAGCAAAACCCTTGATAGTGCTCAAAAGAATTATTCTACTACTGAGAAGGAATCCTTAGCAGTAGTGTTTGATTGTGATAAATTTAGGCCTTATATTGTTGATTCAAAAGTTATTATTCATACTGACCATGCTGCTCTTAAGTACCTTATGGCGAAGAAGGATGCCAAACCAAGACTCATCAGGTGGGTACTCCTTCTTCAAGAATTTGATTTACAGATTGTTGATAGGAAAAGATAAGATAATCCGGTGGCGGACAATCTTTCGAGGATGGACGATATACCGCATGACCCCATCCCAGTTAACGACAGTTTTCCAGATGAACAACTTGCTATTGTAAAAGTACAACCTCTCTCCGATCCTTGGTTTGCGAATTATGCTAATTTTATCATTGCAAAGTATTTGCCTCTAGGTTTAACATTACAGCTAAGGAAGAAGTTCTTTCATGATTTGAGGCACTACTTTGGGATGACCATCATCTTTTCAAAGAAGGTCCTGACGGGATCGTGAGAAGATGCATACCGGAGCATGAGCAGAAGGACATTCTCAAGCAATGTCACGACAGTCCCTATGGAGGACATCACGCCGATGAGAGGACTGCACATAAGGTTCTCCAATTAGGTTTTTATTGGCCTACTCTCTTTAAAGATGCTAGAAATTATGTTTTATCTTGTGATAAGTGTCAGAGAGATGGTAATATTAGTAGGAGGAACGAGATGCCTATGAATTACTCACTAGTGATTGAGCCTTTTGATTGCTGGGGTTTTGATTTTATGGGTCCTTTTCCTCCTTCAAACAAGTACACTCACATTTTAGTAGTTGTTGATTATGTGACCAAGTGGGTTGAAGAAATCCCCACTGAGAGTGTTGATCACAAGACATCTTTGAAAATGCTCAAGGATGTAATTTTTCCTAGGTTTGGTGTACCTAGGTACCTCATGACTGATGGAGGATCACACTTCACGCATGGAGCTTTTAGAAAAGCTCTAGCAAAGTATGATGTCAATCATAGAATTGCCTCATCGTACCATCCTCAAACCAGTGGGCAAGTTGAGCTCACCAATAGAGAGATAAAGAAGATCTTGCAAAAGAAAGTCAACAGTTCTAGAAAGGACTGATCAAAGAAGTTAGGAGATGCTTTGTGGGCGTATAGAACTTCTTACAAAAACCCCATGGGCATGTCCCCGTATAAGATGGTATATGGCAAGGCTTGCCATTTGCCATTAGAATTAGAACATAAATCTTTCTGGGCTGTTAGAGAGCTTAATGCTGACCCAAAGTTAGCCGGTGAAAAGTGTCTCATGAACTTGACTTCTCTAGATGAGTGGAGAAGTGAAGCTTACGAGAGTGCTAAAATGTTCAAGGAAAAGGTAAGGAAGTGGCATGATAGAAGGATTTTGAAACGAGAATTTAATGTTGGTGATAAAGTTTTATTCTTTAGATCCCGTTTCAGGTTTTCTCCAGGTAAATTACTTTCCAGATGGGAAGGGCCATTTCATATCGAAGAAGTCTACCGGTCAGGTGCAATCAAGATTAACAATTTTGATGGCACTAGACCTCAAGTTGTGAATGGGCAAAGACTCAAGCATTACATGGCGGGAGATCCCGTCAACGTTGATGTAAATATAATACACACAACCACTCATGAGGAATATGTTGCAACCCCATTTCAGACACCAGCAGAAGCAGAATAAGAAAAGTTATGTATTACGGTAAGAAAACATCGCAAACCGCCATAAAAGTTCCAGATTACGCGTTTTTGCAAAATATAGAAAATTCAGAGCCTAATTGGAGCCGGAGAGGAGCTCCAGGGGGCCCAGACGCCCCCTGGCGCGGCCTACCTCCTGGCCGCGCCGGGAGGCCTCCTGGGTGCCACGGAGCCCGTCTCCGACTCCACTTTGGTTCGTTACCTTCCTATTGTTGCAGAAATTTTTGCTATATATTCGCTCGGATAGCCCCGGCACCATATCTCTTGATTTCGCGTGTTCTCTTTTCGAGTTATTTCTGCCAGGAAAAAAACTATTTTTTAGAGATGTCTTCTTGTGGGTCGAGCGGAGAAGACTTCTTGGGGCGACGTCTACGCCAAGTCTAGCAGGATCTAAACAAAGGGAAGCACATTGATTGGGCTACAGAAGAATAAATTGCCGCAAGACAAACGGAGATGGAGCGCTCCGTGAGAGAGGAAGTCAAGATTATCACTGCCCAACAACAAGGAGGTCCAAGCAATCCCATCATGGTCCAAGAAAGGAGGTATGACTGTTGTTCCTAATGATAAAAATGAACTAATACCTCAAAGAGTTGTTATTGGATATAGAATGTGTATTGATTATAGGAAGTTAAACAAGGCCATCAGGAAGGACCACTACCCGCTGCCCTTCATCGATCGTATGCTTGACAGGTTATCTAAAAACACCCACTTTTGCTATCTTGACTGGTACTCTGGCTTTTCTCAAATTCATGTTAACATTGCCGACCAAGAGAAGACCACTTTCACGTGTCCTTACAGTACTTATGCTTATAGGTGTATGCCTTTTGGTTTATGCAATGCACCTGCTATTTTTTAGAGATGCATGTCTTCTATTTTTCATGGTTTTTGTGAGGAGATTGTGGAAGTCTTCATGGACGATTTCTCCGTCTATGGAACTTCCTTTGACCAATGTCTCCACAATCTTAATAAAGTTTTGCAGAGATGCCAAGACATAAATTTAGTTCTAAACTGGGAAAAGTGCCACTTCATGGTTAACAAAGGGATCGTTCTTGGTCACAAGATTTCCCAAAGGGGCATTGAAGTGAACAAGGCGAAGATTGAAGCTATTGAAAGGATGCCCTATCCAAGGGACATCAAAGGTATTTGTAGTTTTCTCGGTTATGCTGGTTTCTATAGAAGATTTATTAAAGACTTTTCTCAGACTTTAAGACCCCTCACTAATCTTCTCCAGAGGGATGTTCCTTTTGTATTTGATGAAGATTGTAAGGAAGCCTTCGAAGTTCTTAAGAAAGCTTTAATAACCGCTCCTATAGTACAACCTACTGATTGGAAATTGCCCTTTGAAATTATGTGTGATGCTAGTGATTATGTTGTTGGAGATGTCTTAGGAAAAAGGGTTGATAAGAATTTAATGTTATACATTATGCTAGCAAAACCCTTGATAGTGCTCAAAAGAATTATGCTACTAGTGAGAAGGAATTCTTAGCAGTAGTATTTTCTTGTGATAAGTTTAGACCTTAAATTGATGATTCAAAAGTTATTATTCATACTGACCATGCTTCCCTTAAGTATCTTATGGAGAAGTAGGATGCCAAACCAAGACTCATCAGGTGGGTACTCCTTCTTTAAGAATTTGATTTACAGATTGTTGATATGAAAGGAGCAGACAATCCGGTGGCGGATAATCTTTCAAGGATGGAAGATATACCGCATGATCCCATTCCAGTCATTGACAGCTTTCCAGACGAACAACTAGCTGTTGTAAAAGTACAATCTCTCTCCGATCCTTGGTTTGCAGATTATTAATTTTATTGTTGCAAAGTATTTTCCTCCAGGTTTAACATTTCAGCAAAGGAAGAAGTTCTTCCACGATTTGAGGCATTACTTTTGGGATGACCCTCATCTTTTCAAAGAAGGTCCGGACGGGATCGTGAGAAGATGCATACCGGAACACGATCAGAAGGACATTCTCAGACAATATCACGATAGTCCCTATGGAGGACATCATGCCGGTGAGAGGACCGCACATAAGGTTCTCCAATCAGGTTTTTATTGGCCTAATCTCTTTAAAGATGCTAAAAATTATGTTTTATCTTGTGATAAGTGTCATAGAGTTGGTAATATTAGTAGGAGGAATGAGATGCCTATAAATTACTCTCTAGTGATTGAGCCTTTTGATTGCTGGGGTTTTGATTTTATGGGTCCTTTTCCTCATTCGCACAAGTACACTCACATTTTAGTAGCTGTTGATTATTTAACCAAGGGGGTTGAAGCAATCCCCACTGAGAGTGTTGATCACAGAACATCTTTGAAAATGGGCGAGGATGTAATTTTTTCTAGGTTTGGTGTACCAAGGTACCTCATGAATGATGGAGGATCACACTTCACGCATGGAGCTTTTAGAAAATCTCTAGCCAAGTACGATGTCAATCATAGAATTGCTTCACCGTACGATCCTCAAACTAGTGGGAAAGTTGAGCTCACCAATAAAGAGATCAAGTTGATCTTGCAAAAGACAGTTAACAGTTCTAGGAAGGACTGGTCCAAGAAGTTAGGAGATGCTTTGTGGGCGTATAGAACTGCTTACAAAAAACCCATGGACATGTCTCCCTATAAGATGGTCTATGGCAAGGCGTTAGAACACAAAGCTTTCTGGGCTGTTAGAGAGCTTAATGCCGACCCAAAGTTGTCTAGTGAAAAGCGTCTCATGAACTTGACTTCTCTAGGTGAGTGGAGAAGTGAAGCTTTCGATAGTGTTAAAATGTTTAATGAAAATGTAAAGAAGTGGCATGATAGAAGGATTCTGAAACATGCATTTAATGTTGGTGATAAAGTTTTGTTGCTTAGATCTCATTTCAGGTTTTCTCCAGGTAAACTACTTTCCAGATGGGAAGGAACATTACATATCGAGGAAGTCTACCGCTCTGGTGCAACCAAGATTAACAATTTTGATGGCACCAAACCTCAAGTTGTGAATGGGAAAAGACTCAAGCATTACATGGCAGGAGACCCTTTCAATGTTGATGTAAATTTAATACACACAAAAACTCATGAAGAATATGTTGCAGCCATGTTTCATACACCAGCAGGAACAGAATAAGAAAAGGTATGTATGACGGTAAGGAAACATCGCGGACCGCCATAAAAGTTCCATATTACAAGTTTTTGCAAAATTAGGAAAATTCAAGGCCTAATTGGAGTCGGAGAGGAGCACCAGGGGGCCCAGGCGCCCCCTGGCGTGGCCTACCTCCTGGCCATCTTTGGCTTGTTACCTTCCGTCTTCGGGCCATCTTTGGCTTGTTACCTTCCTTCTGTTGCATAATTTTTTGTTATATATTTGCCCGGATAGTCCCGGCACCGTATCTCGTGATTTCGTGTGTTTTCTTTTCGAGTTGTTTCTGCCAGGATAAAAAGCTATTTTGGAGATGTCTTCTTATGGCTCGAGCGGAGAAGACTTCATGGGGCGACGTCTGCACCAAGTCCAGCAGGATCTCAACCAAGGGAAGTACATTGATTGGGCTACAGAAGATGAAATCGCTGCAAGACAAGCGGAGATGGTGCGCTCCGTGAGAGAAGAAGTCAAGACTATCACCGCTCATCAACTAGGGGGTCCATCAACACAAGGAGGAAGATCAGGCAACCCCATCATGGTGGGGGAGTATCCAACCTCATTATGATCTTTCTCTTAACCTTTCAGGAACAACCCCTTCACCTGAAGATCAACTTATGACTTCCACGATCTCTGAAGCTTACCGAATCACCAATCAACTATGCGAAGATTTCCGTGTACTGAAAGTACAAGTGGAGATCTTGGAAGAAGAAAATCAAAACCTTCGACGTATCATCATAAGTCTGAAGAATCAATAGGAACAAGAATGAGGAGTGAAATCTCCTCGGGTAATGGCATCCCCTTGGCTTGTTCCAAGCATGAGGGAGTGCCCGGTATCTTTATCTTTATCTTAGTCTTTTAGAGTCAAGTAGAGTCGTATCATGTCTAGGAAAGTTATTATATGAAATAGGTGGTTGCATTGAGGTCTATCACTCCTTTGTGGAGAGTCTTGTATCCGTGAGTGTTGTGATGTGGGCCGATAAGCAACATGACACTGTTAGTAAACTAGTTTTGCAAAGACTAGACTCGACTTCGACCCAGGAGTTGGAAGGGGTTTCCTACAGGCAGTCGGCTCTGATACCAACTTGTGACGCCCCCAAAATTAGACCATGTACAGTAATCATACACGCAAGATACACGATCGAGATCAGGGTGCCACGGTGAGATATCACAACACATCTCTACAAATAAAATAATACAAGCTGTTTAATACAAGCCAGGGGCCACGAGGGCTCGAATACAACAGCTCGAAAGCACAAAGTTAGCGGAAGCAAAAGTATCTGAGTACAGACACAAGTATACAAGGTTGCCTTAAGAAGGCTAGCACAAATAACAACAGATCGAAAAGGCGAGGCCTCCTGCCTGGGAACCTCCAAACTACTCCTGGTCAACGGGGAACTCGACGTCGTAGAAGGCATCGAGGATCTTCATGTTGCGGTGCTCGACATCGGGGATCTCTTGCTCCTGGACTCCAAGGATCCAACGTCGACAGCAGCGGCCGATCAGGCAAAAGAAAAGGGGAAATAAAGCAAACGTGAGTATCTAGCATACCCGTGAGTCTTACGTCCGCTACTAAGCATTTATGCATTTGTATCAAATGTAAAGGGGAGGTTGTATATAGTGGACTGCAAGGTAGATATCAGAATAAGGGTAAGAAACTAGGCCTATCGAAGACTAGCATCTTCTGACGAGTCTTGCAGCACAAGGTGAGAACAGCCAAGAGTTCATATAAAGTTGTTGCAGCATTGTATAATATAAGTTGTAGTGATTCATAATAATAATTCCTCCGAGTTCCCCTCGTCGACTTCCCTGCGAGGAAGAAAACCCGGAACCATACAGTTTAATAGTAGTAGTTTGTAGTGATAAGATCCAGCTTCAGCATAAAGCGTCCTGTTACTGTGGACACGGCTATTCGAATAGATTAAACTCCCTGCAGGGGTGTACTACTGTTCAGCCTGCACGCTCGGATCTCCAGGGTGGCGTACACCTTGTTAGGGAATGCCCCACCGAGGCTATCCAACACATTGCAGTTCATCCTAGGCTCAGCAGAGAGGCCATCCGCCGGACTATATCCTATGCGCCAAGGGGTCTAGGTCCCTCACCCTTGCACGCTCCTGCACGGTACGAGACTGCCCGGTGAAGCAAAAGCAAATCCAAACACACCTGCTGCAGCAAAGAAGACAAGACCGCTTCCCGGCAATCATCTCGTGGTACTGCTGATGTCTGAAGAGCTTTCAAACAAACTACGACGCAGGGGAGCCCATAACTCCTTATCCCACGTGAAGGTAGTGCGTACAGGCCTTTGCGGCCTCTCAAGTCATCCGCCGAACCATTTAGCATTTTAATATTATCTCGCAGACAACCGTTATCGCTGTGTGACTAACAACACAACGGACAACGAACAGCAACAAGGCCCACCGATAACGTCGGGGCCTGGCCTGTCGTCCCGTCAAAGCGCGCGGTTACCAACAATGTGAACCGTCTCCTTACCTTGTCTCGCGTGTGCTCTTGGTAGAGCTCGAATTTTTCGTGGTTTGGTAACTCTCGCGAGATACGAGCAGGGGCCAAGCACGCCAGTAACGTCGGTCGTACCCTCCCTGTCGCTCCCGACAATATACCGCTCGCGGGCACCGTTGGGTCGCCCGACTCTTACCTTTAAGGACACCAGTTGATTTGAGTGCCTACCATTAAGTGAAACCAGGATGAATCACCCTCGATGGCACACTTAAAGGGGTTCGACAGAGACATCAGCGGAATGAACTAAAGAGGAATATTCTCGTATCACCCCGGTGGTGCCGAGACACCAGCGGAATGAACTAAATAGGAATACCCTCGTATCATCCCAGTGATGCTATGCTACTGAGCCGACGAGAGTGACATACGAGTTCGTCCACTCGTAAGTCAAACTCGAAGCGACTCGGCAGAGTCTCGCCGTTGTAGGTTCCCTAGGTCGTCTGCATTGATCCGAACCTGTTGCAGTTGTATAAATTTTTCATCCGCTTCACTCCCCATAGTGGCCACGGCCCGCTATCTAATCCTAGCTAAAAATGCACAGGGCTCACTGCTGAATATAATATATAGATATAGCCGGCAACATAGGATAAGGAAGGTACAACAAGGGGCGACAAAATCAGGCTATGCAATTGAATAGGATTGTAACGTAGCAGCAGCAGTAAGAATGCCTAGTGCAAGAAAGTACGGAAAGGTATGCGATATCTGGGGAAGAGAATGGCTCTGCTTGCCTGGAAGCTCGACGGTAGGGATACGGTCGTCGATGACGTAGTTGATCACAGGGGCATCGGCATCGGTCGTCGGGACTACCGGACAATAAGAGGGGGGGAGAAAGAATAAATACACACCAATAATAGCAATACAAATACAAGGCATGGCAAATGCAATGTTAACGGTGTTCTAACGCAGTACAATGTGTTATGCTCGGAGCGGGAATTCATCTGGGGATGAAATACCAGCTCCGGGTGATTACCGGACAGGGTGTCCAGAGGGGGAAGGGATCATGCCGGAGGTGTCGCGGGCATCCGACAAACGTGTGGAATGTGTAACCGTGCTAGTTGAAACAATCCGAACAACTTTTGTGTTCAGAATAAATTCATCTGGATTTTTCGACAGTACCGGACAAATCATCGGACAGACGGTCCGGAGGGGGACGGTTCGATGTTCGGTGTGTTAGAGGGGTGTGGTTGGTATACGGATAGCGTATCCGTATTCGTTGCATTTTTCTGATCAATTTTGATATACAAAATATTTTCATCGGAGTTACAGTTGAAAAGATATTGATTTTCAAAGTTTTATTCACTTTAAATCAATTTCTGCATTTTCTTTTATTAAATAATTAAGCATTATCCAAAACCTTATCCAAAACAGTGCTGACAGGGTGGACCCACATGTCATACACAGAAGTAATTTAAATCAATTTAATTTATTAAAAAGCCAGGGGGGTCCACATGTCATACACTGGATATTATATAAATTCATTTTAATTAACAAAACTGACAGTGGGACCCATGTGTAAGTGACACAGAGACAAATATCCAGTTTTAATTTAAACAAAAAGGCCTTGGGCCCACTAGTCATTGGCTCAGACAAATCATTAAGTTAATTTACTCACTAATATTGTTCTAATTTTTTTACGGGGTGGACCCACCAGTCAGTGACTAGGGATGCCCAGTCAGTAAGGTTGACTGGTCAACCCAGTCAACTGACTCTAGGGCCCACTGGCAGTGACCAGGGGGGTTCCCACTGGGAGCCACGTAGGCGACGCCGGCGGCTAGCCGCCGGGAACGATACAATGCGACGGCGAGCACGGGAGGCGGCGAAATTCGCCCTCCGGCCACCAACACGGTCGTGGAAGGTCGCGTTCGAACGCGGGCGCGACGCTGAGTCGTCTGTTGGCGGCGGCATTGACTGGGACGGCGGGAGACGAGCTCACCGTCGACGAGGGCGGCGGCCGGAACCCAGCGACAGGGGCTCGCCGATCTGGGGCATGGTGGCCTACGGGGTTTTTCGCGCGAGGTTGCTGGGAGCACGTCAAGCACGACGCCATGTCCGGTGGAGCCCGATGGCGAGGGTGGCCACGGTGACTAACTCGACAGCGGTGGGGCGTTCCGACTTGACGAGTGCTACGGCTACGGCCTACGGGGGCGTTCGTCGAGCGGGAGCAGAGGGGAACATGCAGCTGCTCACCGTGGTCCTGTAGACGTGCAAAGCGGGCTCGGGGGAGGGCGGGTGTGGCCAGAATTCGGAGACGGTTGCCGGCGGCTGGAGGTAGAAGAAGGGCCCGATTCCGAGCGCACGGCGGCCATGAGCTCGTGTTCTTCCGCCGGGGTGAAGCAGACAAGCTTGGCGGTCCTAATGGACAACCTGGCCAGACCGGAGGTGGCCGGTTGCCACGTCCACGGCGACGGCGCTGCGACTGTCCGTGGCAGGGTTCAAGCGGGAGAAGACAGAGGCGAGGAGGGAGGAGATCTTGGGGGGACTCGACCTAGGGCTTCCAGAACGAGAGGGGAGGCGGCTGGGGGACTTATCCCTGTCGGCTAACCGCCGATGGGCGCCCACGGCATGGTCGGCCGTGGGATGGCCTCCACGCAGACACGTTAACAGGGGAAGAAGATGGGGAGGGGGCGTGGTGGGCCTGCGTGGGTTGGGCTTGCACTGCGCACTCACTGTATTGGGCCAGTAGGCTCCTTTCCTTTTCTTTTATTTTTCTTTCTTCCTTTTCTATTTGAATTAGTTTTATTTGCTTAGACATTTTTATAAAATGTGCAATATGTTCCATAATTAATGTTATACTCCATATCAGTGCTACAAAATGGTTGGGGCATTTATAAATTCATTTGCATTTTTGTTTTATTAAAAAGATATTAAATGCCATTTTTTTTGCTACTATTATGAATTGTTTGATTTATTTTATAACTTAATAAATTCCCATATCCACATGGACGTGGTCCACTGAATATTGGGCATTTTACAAAAGTGGTTGCAAAGTTTTTGGTTGAACTTTTATTTGCCACATTGTTTTTTTTAATCATAGGGAAATTTGAATTTGAATTGATCCAAAGATGATCAAGGAATGATTTGCAACAGTAAACATCATTAGCAAAAGTGATTACTGTTCCCTGACACTGAGGGTGTTACAAATCTCCCCCACTACTAAGAATTCTCGTCCCGAGAATTAAAAGTAGGATAAGGGGTAAGGTTTCGGTTCCGTATTCTAACGAGTCTTCTTGGTATTGTTGCCCTTATCGATGCAGTTAATCGTTCTCGTTGATGTCTTCATTTCTCTGCATCAGTGCATCTCGACGGGTTCTCATACTTCTTTCCGGCTGCAACGTACCTACGAATAGGTTAGGGGGAAAACTTGATTGGGTTGGATCGGTACAAGGTCAATCAATCGAGATGGTCCAAGGGGATGGGGTACAAAGTATCTCACGAGTTAAACTCAGGGAGATACATCGAGAGAAGCAAAAGAAGGCATGAGAAGTTTTCAAGCGGATACACAAGCATTCGACGATGATAACGGAGGATGAAAAAGGGGTCCAGATCATCAGACATAAGCACTGAGTCTGATATCGAACTGAATATCACAAGGTAGAGGACTCATGATTTGCATACGAGGTCAAGCAAAAGGAATAACCTCGAGAACAGAAAGGTACAAAAGAGTCAGGTTTCGATCCTGTGAAACTGTGGGTTATGGGCCCACATTGAATAAGAAGGGTGGCGAAAACAATGCGATCAAGTTGCAAGGTAAGTCAGAGAACAGCTTGTTAGCTATGTCGGCAACAACGACAGTGCCAAGGGCAAGGGACGAAGAGAACCATTTTTCTGCTTGTTAAGACGAGGCGGACCAATTGGCAAAGTTCTTGTCCATCGGTGGTCACCGAAAAGTCATCAGCAATAGTAACAGGTTGTACGGACAAAGTAGTACACCGAAGTGTTTACATCAACAGGGAATTATCACTGCTTGGATAATTTATATTCGAGGAAAGGTTAAACAGACCAATGGAAAAGAAAATGTGATGATACACCAGTATCAGGTGTATAACTTTCCCAGGAGAAAGCAGAGCAAGATATACATAAGCAAGTTTGTATTGGCAGGGAGTCTAAGGGGATTGTCGATGATAACACAAATCATCGAGGGGCAAGGATGGTATTTCAAACGATGAATCCAATTAACACTTGGAAGAGGCAAGAATGATGATGATGACCACGACACTTTATGTCGAGATATATCAAGAGAATGCAATCGAATAGAGCCATCACCAAACAAAAGGGGTGGTGGAGCAAAAGGTATGCAGTGTTCTCGGCTGACGATAACCCAGAACCTGAGGAACGGAAAAATCGATGAGAAGTATTGCACCGGCACGAATTCATGAGAGGTGGTGCAATGGCCCAATATTGTCGAGATACCAGAGGAGTAATACTCAAAGGTAGAATGGAAGATCATAGGTGCAGCAGAATTTATACCAAGGGGATAATTACCTTTACGAGAAGCTTTCATGATAAGTTCTACATAGTATCCATGGGCATGAACACAAGTTCAAGGTCGACTCCCACTTCTTTAATGCATAGCCTTTCATTCACTTCTCGCTGTCGATGAATTTGTAGCGTTTAAATTTTTTATCTGGCATAACACCAGTAGAGTAAGACCCATAGAAGTTCATGGGTTCACACAGATGGATGAAGCATAGATACAACCCATAGGGAAATCTTACGAATCTATACGACCAACAACAGGAACAAGCGATACAAGTTTGAAAGCAGAAGGCTGATGACACGGACCACATGATACCGTTCGCCAAAGGCATTTCGTATCAGGGGAAGCTCGTCAATGATTTAGGACACAAGAGGACGGTAGGTAGTTATCCACCCAAAAAAGGTCAGACGGTGTACCGAGAGTCCTGTGTGAGTATCGGTACTCAACCATAAGAACAAATAATGCAAAGATATCGGAGATAGAAGCATCGGAATAATTCGATGCTAAAGTACAAAGGAATTACGACTTCCATATCGGTGTATCAGATCCAGATACATCGATCAAACAACAATAAGTTGAATAGAAGCTTGATGGTTAATCAATCAAGATTTGATTTACAGAGAACCAGCTCATGTCCGGAATGATGTCTGAGCTGAAAGAATGAATTCATAGGGTTAACCGATGACTGCGTGCATTCGCGCACACGATGATTCAACAGATCGGAATGGCAAGGCCAAGGGAGGTCATCGAAGACCACAAGACAAACAGAACTAATCATAGTGCAAGCAGGTAAGAAGAATCTCCAAAGCAGTAGGCTGCCGAGGATTGTCGCGAGATCGAATAGTATTTCAAGGTGTTTTGGGAATCACAGGAACCACTTAGGATGAATGGATCCTCGATAAAAGTGAGGAATTATCCGCAGGGTGAAAAGAAGCTGCAAGGCAGTAGGCTCAAAGGATTCCCGAAACAACGGAAAGTATTTCGATGCATCTTATGAACACAAGAGCAACTGGGATTGAATGGATGAACGGAACGTGTATGTAGTTATATATACGGACTTATCAGTGGCAGGGAATTGTCAAGGGGTCGGCACAAATGGTCTCGGGAATTTTATCGAAGAGTAACCTTCGGAATCTTCCCGTGAAGCAAGCGATCATCTGTAACGAGGGGCTCTCCGGGAGGAAGTAGTCACGAGAACCTAATGTCAGAGTTAGCAAAATCTTTAACCCGAAAGAGAAGAGAGATCAGAGTCCCAGAGTAAAGGTGCGGAGAAAAAGATCCTAATACCACCCAGTTTTGCGACGTGGGCCGATAAGCCACACGACACTGTTAGTAAACTAGTTTTGCAAAGACTAGACTCGACTTTGACCCAGGAGTTGGAAGGGGTGTCCTACAGGCAGTCGGCTCCGATACCAAATTGTGACGCCCCCAAAATCAGACCGTGTACAGTAATCATACACGCAAGGTACACGATCGAGATCAGGGTGCCACGGTCAGATATCACAACACAACTCTACAAATAAAATAATACAAGCTGTTTAATACAAGCCAGGGGCCACGAGGGCTCGAATACAACAGCTCCAAAGCACAAAGTTAGCAGAAGCAAAAGTATCTGAGTACAGACACAAGTATACAAGGTTGCCTTAAGAAGGCTAGCACAAATAACAATAGATCAAAAAGGCGAGGCCTCCTGCCTGGGAACATCAAAACTACTCCTGGTCAACGGGGAACTCGACGTCGTAGAAGGCATCGGGGATCTTCATGTTGCGGTGGTCGACCTCGGGGATCTCTTGCTCCTGGACTCCAAGGATCCAACATCGACTACAGCGGCCGATCAGGCAAAACAAAAGGTCAAATAAAGCAAAGGTGAGTATCTAGCATACCCGCGAGTCTTACGTCCGCTACTAAGCATTTATGCATTTGTATCAAATGGAAAGGGGAGGCTGTATATAGTGGACTGCAAGGTAGAAATCAGAATAAGGGTAAGAAGCTAGGCCTACCGAAGACTAGCATCTTCTAACGAGTCTTGCAGCACAAGGTGAGAACAACCAAGAGTTCATATAAATCATAAAGTAACAATGAAGTAGAAGTTGCTGCACCATTGTATAATATAAGTTGTAATGATTAATAATAATAATGCCTCCGAGTTCCCCTCCTCGACTTCCCTGCGAGGAAGAAAACCCGGAACCATACAGTTTAATAGTAGTAGTTTGTATTGATAAGATCCAGCTTCAGCATAAAGCGTCATGTTACCGTGGACACGTCTATTCGAATAGATTAAACTCCCTGCAGGGGTGTACTACTGTTCAACTTGCACGCTCGGATCTCCAGGGTGGCATACACCTTGTTAGGGAATGCCCCACCGAGGCTATCCGACACATCACAGTTCATCCTAGGCTCAGCAGAGAGGCCATCCGCCGGACTATATCCTATGCGCCAAGGGGTCTAGGTCCCTCACCCTTGCACGCTCCTGCACGGTATGAGACTGGCCGGTGAAGAAAAAGCAAATCCAAACACACCTTCTGCAGCAAAGAAGACAAGACCGCTTCCCAGCAATCGGCCCGTGGTACTGCTGACATCTGAAGAGCTTTCGGACAAACTAAGACGCAGGGGAGCCAATAAGTCCTTATCCCACGTGAAGGTAGTGCGTACAGACCTTTGCGGCCTCTCAAGTCATCCGCCGAACCATTTAGCATTTTAATATTATCTCGCAGACAACCGTTATCGCTGTCTGAGTAACAACACAACAGACAACGAACAACAACAAGGCCCACTGGTAACGTCGGGGCCTGCCCTGTCGTCCCGTCAAAGCACGCGGTTACCAACAAGGTGAACCGTCTCCTTACATTATCTCGCGTGTGCTCTTGGTAGAGCTCGACTTTTTCGTGGTTTGGTAACTCTCGCGAGATACGAGCAGGGGCCAAGCACACCAGTAACGTCGGTCGTACCCTCCCTGTCGCTCCCGACAATATACCGCTCGCGGGCACCGTTGGGTCGGCCGACTCTTACCTTTAAGGACACCAGTTGATTCGAGTGTCTACCATTAAGTGAAACCAGGAGGAATCACCCTCGATGGCACACTTAAAGGGGTTCGACAGAGACATCAGCGGAATGAACTAAAGAGGAATATTCACTTATCACCCCGGTGGTGCCGAAACACCAGCGGAATGAACTAAAGAGGAATACCCTCGTATCATCCCAGTGATGCTACGCTACTGAGCCGACGAGATTCAAATACGAGTTCGTCCACTCGTAAGTCAAACTCGAAGCGACTCGGCAGAGTCTCGCCGTTGTAGGTTCCCTAGGGCGTCTGCATTGATCTGTACCTATTGCAGTTGTATAAATTTTGCATCCGCTTCACTCCCCTGAGTGGCCACGGCCCGCTATCTAATCCTAGCTAACAATGCGCAGGGCTCACTGCTGAATATAATATATAGATATAGCAGGCAGCATAGGATAAGGAAGGTACAACAAGGGGCGACAAAATCAGGCTATGCAATTGAATAGGATTGTAACGTAGCAGCAGCAGTAACAATGCCTAGGGAAAGAAAGTACGGAAAGGTAGGAGATATCTGGGGAAGAGAATGGATCTGCTTTCCTGGAAGCTCGACGGTAGGGGTACGGTCGTCGACGACGTAGTTTATCACAGGGGCATCGGCATCGGTCGTCGGGACTACCGGACAATAAGAGAGGGGGGATAAACAATAAATACACAACAATAATAGCAATACAAATACAATTCATGGCAAATGCAATGTTAACGGTGTTCTAACGCAGTACAATGTGTTATGCTCGGAGCGGAAATTCATCTGGGGATGAAATACCGACTCCGGGTGATTATCGGACAGGGTGTCCGGAGGGGGAAGGGATCATGTCGGAGGTGTCGCGGACATCCGACAAACGTGTGGAATGTGTAACCGTGCTAGTTGAAACAATCCGAACAACTTTTGTGTTCAGAATAAATTCATCCGGATACTTCGACAGTACCGGACAAATCATCGGACAGACGGTCCGGAGGGGGACGGTTCGATGTTCGGTGTGTTAGAGGGGTGTGGTTGGTACACGGATAGCGTATCCGTATTCGTTGCATTTTTTTGATCAATTTTGATATATAAAATATTTTCATCGGAGTTACGGTTTAAAAGATATTGATTTTCAAAGTTTTATTCAATTTAAATCAATTTCTACATTTTAATTAACAAAACTGACAGTGGGACCCATGTGTAAGTGACACAGAGAGAAATATCCAGTTTTAATTTAAACAAAAAGGCCTGGGGCCCACTAGTCATAGGCTCAGACAAATCATTAAATTAATTTACTCACTAATATTATTCTTATTTTTTTACGGGGGGACCCACCAGTCGGTGACTGGGGATGCCCAGTCAGCAAGGTTGACTGGTCAACCCAGTCAACTGACTCTGGGGCCCACTGGCAGTGTCCAGGGGGGTGCCCACTGGGAGCCACGTAGGCGACGCTGCCGGCTAGCCGCCGGGAACGATACAATGCGGCGGCGAGCACGGGAGGCGGCGGAATTCGCCCTCCGGCCACCAACACGGCCGTGGAAGGTCGCGTTCGAACACGAGCGCGACGCTGAGTCGTCTGTTGGCGGCAGCGTTGAATGGGACGGCGGGAGACGAGCTCACCGTCGACGAGGGCGGCGGTCGGAACCCAGCGACAGGGGCTCACCGATCTGGGGCATGGTGGCCTACGGGTTTTTTAGCGCGGGGTTGCTGGGAGCACGTCAAGCACGATGCCATGTCCGGTGGAGCCCGATGGCGAGGGTGGCCACGGTGACTAACTCGACAGCGGCGGGGCGTTCCGACTTCACGAGTGCTACGACTACGGCCTACGGGGCGTTCGTCGAGCGGGAGCAGAGGGGAAGATGCGGCTGCTCACCGTGGTCCTGTAGACGTGCAAATCGGGCTCGGGGGATGGCGGGTGTGGACGGAATTCGGAGACGGTTGTCGGCGGCTGGAGGTAGAAGAAGGGCCCGATTCCGAGCGCACGGTGGTCGTGAGCTCGTGTTCTTCTGCCGGGGTGAAGCAGACAAGCTTGGCGGTCCTAATGGACAACCTGGCCGGACCGGAGGTGGCCGGTGGCCACGTCCACGGCGACGGCGCGGCGACTATCCGCGGCAGGGTTCAAGCGGGAGCAGACAGAGGCGAGGAGGGAGGAGATTTGGGGGGGGGGGACTCGACCTAGGGCTTCCAGAACGAGAGGGGAGGCGGCTGGGGGACTTATCCCCGCCTGCTAACCGCCGATGGGCGCCACGGCGTGCCCACGGTATGGCCGGCCGTTGGATGGCCTCCACGCACACACGTGAACAGGGGAAGAAGATGGGGAGGGGGCCTTGGTGGGCCTGCGTGGGCTGGGCTTGCACTGCGCACTCACTGCACTAGGCCAGTAGGCTCCTTTCCTTTTCTTTTATTTTTCGTTCTTCCTTTTCTTTTTGAATTAGTTTTATTTGCTTAGACATTTTTATAAAATGTGCAATATGTTCCATAATTAATGTTATACTCCATATCAGTGCTAAAAAATTGTTGGGGCATTTATAAATTCATTTGCATTTTTGTTTTATTAAAAAGATATTAAATGCCATTGTTTTGCTACTATTATGAATTGTTTGATTTACTCCCTCCGATCCATAATAAGTGTCGCTCATCTAGTTCAAAGTTTGTACTAGCTTAGTAAATCTGAGACACTTATTATGGATCGCACGGAGTATTTTATAACTTAATAAATTCCCATATCCACATGGACGCGGTCCACTGAATATTGGGCATTTTACAAAAGTGGTTGCAAAGTTTTTGGTTGAACTTTTATTTGCCACATTGTTTTTTTTAATTTTAATCATAGGGAAATTTGAATTGGAATTGATCCAAAGATGATCAAGGAATGATTTGCAATATTAAACATCATTAGCAAAAGTGATTACTATTCTCTGACACTGAGGGTGTTACAAGTGTGGAGTCGTCTATGATGGAATATTAATAAGAAGTCTATTGGTTCCTTCGCTGCACTCGGTATTCTCTTCACGCAATCGGCCTTATATGATGATTCTTATGGGGAGTATTGGCCTTATATCAGGTATGGATTTGAAAACTTTATTTAAATTTTGGCAAACATAGCTTTGGTCATGAAAACATGCATGTTTTTCTCAAGTAGCGACATAGCCAAAACCTTTATGTTATTATGCTTGAAGTGTTATGTTGACATGGAAGACAACTTGATGTGTTATGCTCACCTTAATGTTTATGCTTTATGTGTTTTGCATCTAAGTCATCATCAATTGTCTGTTCTCTCAAAGCCTTTCCTAGCCAAACTCTTTGCCAAGCATATTTATGCTTGTGCATTCATACCCTGAAACCCATATCTTTCATATGAGTCCACCATACCTTCCCATTCGTGGTATTTCCCTACCACTCCTAAAAGTATAGAATTTATGTGTTATCCTTAAATATTCAAAATTTTATGTTTTGTGCCTCTTATTTAGCTCATGAGGAAGTAGTAGGTAATTCATGATCTTATTAACTTGGACAAGTTTTACCCCGGGATTGCATGTCTAATCTGCAAACCCCTAATACGAGGAGGAACTGGCATGAGTGCGCCCCGCTCATAAGATAATACAGCAAACAAACCCTCCTTCACGCTTGGTCTATGAGAAATCAGAAACTTTGGCAGTGATAAACAAAGGAGATTAAGGGGATGTTATCGTCCCCACTTGGGAGTCATTCCTCGAAACTTTTCCATCTTGAGAAGTAATTGAGATATCTATTAACATTCATTGACAAACTATGCACCTCCCAAAATTTGTTTTCATTCTGTTTGATTTAAGGATAGTACATAAGTTTTCCCTGCTTGCCTATTCGCTTGGGGACAAGCGAGGTCTAACCTTGGGGGAGTTGACACGACCAAAATGCATCACTATTTTATATCGTAATTCACCCCTATTCATTGATATATTTCATGTTATGATGCTATTCTTATGTTTTTTTGGCCTATTTTACACAGTTTGCAACTTTCCGATGCCGAAGCAGCAGACGCAGGATTCAGCGGTAAAAAGTGGACGTAGAGTTGCTTAATCAGAAGACCTCCAAATTACCTAAAAATCGACGGAGGCTCTTTTCCAGAAGAATGACGGGGACACGCAAAACGGGAACCAGAGGGGGGCACCAGTAGGCCAGGCGCCCCCCTGGCGCAGCCCCCACCAGGGGCGCACCGGGTGGCCGCCTGGACCCCTGGGGCCACCCCAGACTCCCCCCCCCCCTCTGGCCTATTTATCGTCATCATCCAAAAACCCTAAAAGAGGATGATTTTCGCAAGTTTCGCCGCCGCTCCGTGGCGGAAACCTACAGAGAAGTAAAAGACATCTTCGGCAGGAAGATTCCGCCGAGAACACCTCCCGGAAGGGGAGATCATCGCCATCGTCATCACCATCATCACGGGCATCATCGAGACCATCATCAACATCATCCCCAACATCAGCACCATCTCCACCACCATCCTATCTCATCTCACAATTGCAATTTGTGTTGTAATCCGTACTATCTATCCTCTCTACTCTACCGGTGTTGATTACTACTTTGTGGTGAATGCTATTGTGTTTTCTTGGAGAAATATTGTTATGTACAGATTGTTTATCATCTATTTATCACCACTGATCATGATCTTTTTTATGTCTTGTGAGTAGTTACTTTACTTCTTGAGGGAATGGAAGAAGTCTAGTTGCTAGTAGTCATATGATGATGAAGTAATATGTGTTGTTTGATATTGAAGTTGTGTTGTTATTTTCCTAGTGGTGTTGTTCGAGTCGAACACACAACACTTCGCCTTATTAAGGACCTAGGGTAATGCATTGTGTATAAAGAATGCTTACGGTGGGTTGCTTGAGTGACAGAAACCTGAACCCCAGTTTGCACGCTTTTGCACATGGGAATTATGGGTCCTTGATCGTATTGTTGTGATTAGGCCTATGCCTTAATTTCTACCTTGTATTTGCGAATGCTTGCAAGATTTTAATCATAAGAGTGCACTTATCTTAGTCTAGAAGGTGTACTAGCATAGATCCACCCACTCAACACTTATCAACACAACACATAGTATCGATACGGAGTATGGCGAAAGCACGTGACTATCTCTCCCGTGTATCCTCAAGAACACCTTAGCCTTTATAAGTTCAGTTGCTAGGCTTATCCCATGCTCAAAAGGATTGGGACACTTGTTTCTCCTCAATATCTTTTACTTTGCTTGTTTTTACCTTCTTGTTCCTTATACAAAAAACCCCTAAAAAGTTATCTTCCAGTACCTGCAGTTATTTCTTTACCAAAGTCACTTACCAATACCTTTTGTGCCTCGTTGGGTTCGACACTCTTATTTATCAAAAATTCTACAATCTATCCCCTAAAGTTGAGGGTCATCACCCGCTTCTCGAAAGAGAACTCGCTTCGCGATGCCCAAAATTATGATCATAGCCGGCTCTGGTCGTCATGACGCAGAGGCTTCTGGCAGACCTTCCAGTCGTGGGTGTCGAGAGTGACGAGGAGAAAGAGGCTCAAGGCCTTCGCCGAGGTCAAGGGAGACAGAACACTCCGTTGGTGCCGATCATGAGTTCTTGGTGATATTGTCTTGTCCTCGGCATTGGCTCTGGTTGCCGAGCGCCTTCACATATCTTGCGGCAGAGAGGAGGCCTCCCGACATGTGGCTTAAGATGGATGAGAACCCCAATGGCCCCTCCTGGGTCAAGGTGGGGTACCCGCTCCCAGGCGCCATGGACTTGAAGAAGGGTTGGAGGGCATTGTTCCCGTTGTCTTGGTTGGGGGATGCACCTTGTTCTCCGATAGGACGGAGAGGCGACAGTCTTCGTGAAGATCTTCAGGCTCTTCGGCGAGCGTCCCGAGTACTGCGTGTAAAGAGAGAGAAGCAGCAGTATCTCGCTGTTCAGTGGCGATGGAAGCAGCTCGAGTGGGGATGATGAAGTCTCTCCACGCGTCAAGCTAGAGATGGTTGAGGTGTACTAGGAAGCGCCAATCGGTTCAGTTATGCGCCCTTCTTCTCGACCAATCGGGCTGGGCGCGGGAACCATCTCCATCTTTTCTCGGGTCCATCTTTTCCCGGGAGATTTCTTCGGCCGAGAAAAAAGGCGGCGTCACACACCTCTAGGAGTTTTCCCCAGGCATTCATGAAGCCTAATAATCTTGAGGATGGGCCTATAAAAATGAGTTCTTGTCAATCTTGTGGTGCACCGCCTAATAGGGGTGGATTAGCTCATGTATAGGTGTTGCATGTCTTTGCAATGTAAATGATTCAAATGGGAATGAATGGAAAATAAATGAATGGGAAGAAGTTGCGTTTCTTTTCTAACCAAAATTTCCTGTTTGTCCCCTGTGGTGTATGTACCTTGAGAGCGGGTTTCTTCACGATCGACCTTGCGGGGAGAGGCTCCGAGCGTTGCTCCTTCGAGCGTCTGGGAATTGATTCCTGCAGCAGGGATTTCTTCAAGTGTGCTTCATGAGGAGCCTTTGCACCAAGGACCTTGGTTAGATGTCGTGCGCGAGATCATGCCCAAGAGACAGAGCTCGGACACTATGGATCTTTCAGAGCTGCTGGGACTGACCTCAAGCACAAACATCCATACTATAGCACCCGCTCGTGAGGTGAACGGGGGGAATCAGTGAGCACGAGGTGCTCGTGGAGCGCGAAAGAGTTGTTCGCAATGCAAGAAGATCAAGAAGCGGGAACACAAAAAAGAGACTAGACAGTCATGTAGAATTTTATTTCTCTCAAAAGTTGGTTTACACTGAAGAGGCAAAGAAACAAACACAAGGTAAAATGTTGCAGGTGCAGAGCACGGATCAGCTTTGAGGATGGTTGGCCCGTCGCCACCCCCAAAATAAAAATTTCCGATCGTGATGAGCACGAGGCTTCCACAGGTGGTGGGCATAAAGCGCTTAATAAGGCTCGGGAGCGTGTACCATGAGGGTCCCGCTTGAGGTTACCCGTGTCGTTGGATATCTGGTATCTGCTGGGATACGGGGCAGAAAACACAAATTTTTCATACCTACGATACCCGAACCCAAGATCTATGCTATGGCGATGTAAAGTAACGGAGGGAACCGGAGTTCATACCTTTGAAGACAGAAAGAGGGAAACGTTCTTGCGAACGTGGCTGGTGTAGACTCAGAACTACTACCTCCCTGTCGTGTTGAAGACCACCGGCGCTGGAGACTCCCGGTTGACCTCCAGCGATGAAGTAGCACCACAGGTGTAGTGCCTCGAAGAGATTATACACGTACGGTACAATCGATGTTCCCTCCGGGCCCCGAACCAGGCGAGCAGCGGAAGAAAGACGGATTTGGATCCCGACTCTGGCAGAGCGACGGCCTGCTACGGTGGAGAACTCCACACTAGATGTAGCCTCCAAACAAGGGGAGTCCACTTATTAGATAGGATTAGGAGAGGGAGAGAGGTTTTGTTGTGTTGGAAAAAGGGGCGTGTACCCCTCCTTATATAGGCCAAGGGGGTGCCATCCTCCTCCCATCCCCCATGTGGTACTAAACCCCAAGGGGGGAGGTGCGCCGGCCAAAGGAGGGGGGATGGGCCCCACCCTTGGCGCAAAGCCCAAGGGGGGAAACTCCCTCCTCCCTAATGGGCCCATATGGCCCAATAAGCCTTTTCCACTTTTTAAATTGATTTAAATATATTTTAATATTTAATTCAGATAATTAAATAATAAAACATTATTAAATACAATTAATCTTTATTTTGAACCTTTCAAAATGTCCGGAACAACTTCCGCGCTCCTCCGGAACTATTCCGGTGATTTCTCCTATTTCATCGATGATCCCGAATCTATCCCCATGCATCGATTGCCCTTAAGTGTAACACCCTAACAGTCCGGGAAACAGCAGACATGATCGAGACACTCTCATTGATCAATGACTAGTCAGTTGGACCTGGTTACAATCCTTGACAGCCCCTGCGCTTCCATCGAATGAACTTCAATCGCTTTTGGAAACCGTTAACGATACGACGTAATCCCTTTGTGTTGCGGTACTTTGTTTGTCCGAGGTTTGATCGTCGGTATCCAACATACCGTGTTCATATCGTTCACAATAAACAAGTTTAATCGTCCGTGCCTATTGCATCTCCTGTGACCTAGTCACTTGCTTGCAAGCTATTGATACAATATCTCCGAGTGGGCCCAGAGTACCTGTCCATTACTTGGACTGACAAATCCCGCTCTGATCTATTAACATATTCATCAACCATCTATTTCGGAATACCCAAAGTGCACCGTTATAGCCAGCATATTTCAGTCAGTGATGGCTTCTCGCACCTAGTTGGTTACCCAAAGTGGAAGGTTGAGATGTAGACATCAACAAATTTCCCTCGGTGAAGATACCAAGGTTTGTCTCCAGTAGGACTCCGACAACGACAGGAAGGTGACAACGAAGCCAGCAATTAGGCGGTAGACGTGGACTTGCACACACAACAGATAAATTTGCTCCCAACGAGTTCAGAGAGGTTGTCAATCCCTCCAGCCTTGTTGTTTACAAAGGATCAAACGCACGGGATAATAATGATAGTGATAGCAACGGAAAAGGAAATAAAGCAGAAAATAAATAGCGGGTGTAAACAGTGTTGGAAATATGGACCGGCGTCCTATGATGTTCACTAGTGATGTCTCTCTGCCAAAATACGATAAGATATCCATGCGAGGTAAACAAATTACATCTGGGCAATTGACAGGATTATGTGCGCAAACCAATGCTAACTATGCCATAAAGAAAGGAAGAGGCTCAAAAGCATGGGAGGTACGCCAAGACAAATACACCGAAATCCATCTGCATCTACCTACTAATCATCCACCTTGAGATATCTATCCAGAACATCTCGCTGGTATTAACTTGTGAATCCCACCCAAAGTGTAAACTCAAAGCAACAGACAACTGCATTAAAGAACTTTGTGTAAAGTAAACAATCCTTGCACCCGCAAGTACAAGCACCGTTGTTTTCTCCCTTGTGGCAACAACACATCCCCTGGACTCATCTTTCTATACCTCCAGCTAGTCATCAGGGGGCATGAACCCACAATCATGCATAAGGCTCCCTCTTGGAGTCACTACCTACTACTTGGCCAAAGCAATAAATAGCAACGGAGAACATGCAAGAATTACTCAAGAACATAAATATAAAAGAGGAGAATCAAATATATTACTCAAACACAATCTGAACATAGTCTCATAATCCATCAGATCCCAGCAAACTCAGCATAGCAACAGCAGAAGATTACATATGTGCCTCGATCATGTAGGGCAGCTCATGAGGTCTAAACCATGAAGAACAAAGAGGGGAGGAGAACATCACATAGCTACTGATCATGGACCCATGGTCTAAGGTGGACTACTCACGGTTCATCCGGGAAGCATCCATGGTGGTAGAGAATCTCCCGGAGGTGGTTCCTCCCTCTGGCAGGGTGCCGGGAAGAGGGCTCCTGGTGCTCCCAATCTTGGAAGCGCGGCGGCGGCGGAACAGAGGAGAGGTCGCGAAAAAGGGTTCTGTCCTCGAGGGTTTTGGGACGAGAGGGATATATAGGCGAAGGGGGCAGCCAGAGGTGGACCAGGGGCCCAAGGCGCCCCCCTGGCGCGGCCTAGGGGGTGGCCGCCTAGGCCACCCCTGGCTCCCCTCTGGCCCCACTTGGGCTCTTCCCGAAGCTTCCTGTACGCTGATTTTTCCTATATTTTTCCTGGAATTGTTCTGGCACTTTAAGTAATGGGAAAACCTGAAATACAAAAACAACAGAAAATAGGAACTGGCACTGGGGTGCACTGAGTTAATAGGTTAGTCCAAATATGATCAAAAGTGTATGGAAGTTCATCAATATCATAGCAATATCACACAAAAGAAGCATGGAGCAAGCAGAAATTATAGATACGTTTTGGACGTATCAACATCCCCAAGCTTAATTCCTGCTCGTCCTCGAGTAGGTAAATGATAACAAGCATAATTTCTGTGGTGACATGCTACCAACCATATAAGAACTTTTAAGTAAAGCAATCAAGGCATGTAATTCAATTCAAGTCAAAATAGGCAAGACTCTATATTAGCATTGAAACAAGCAACATAAGAACATAAAGGTGCAAGAGCTCTCGCTGTCCGTGACTCGAATGTCTCCAAATGGTTTTTGCGTGCAAGAAAGGGGATAGGGATATACGAGAGAGTAAAACATAGTTTTTATTGTTGAGAACTTAATCTACTAAAGTTTCACACTTGGTCTTCTTTGGAATCTTATCTTGACTCATCCCCAGACCACTAGCCAGGTACAAGTCAAAATGATCCACTCCTTTTCGATATTTTGATCACTCATGCAATGGATGAGCGTAAGCAAGAAAGTTGACACTTAGGATGGCAAAGAGAGAAAGATGATGGGGGAGGAAGACAAAAAAAGGTGTGAAAGGCTCACATCAATGAGGACAATCATAGGCGAGAGAAGGCCAAATGATAGATATGATGTGAGGAGTAGGGATTGCCATGCAACGTATGCACATATGAGCTAAGGTAAGCTCTCCAATGGAACTAGTGGGGGTGCATCCAACTTGCTCGCTAAGAAGACCTAGAGCTCATTTGAGGAGGCTCATCATTGGAATATACAAGCCAAGTTCTATAGTGTGAAGGTCCCCACATAGCTATATGCATGAATGATAATCTCTATGGAGTACAAGATATAAGAGGGAGTACGAGTGTGGATCTCTCAAAAGGAATAGTAGTGTGCCCCCTTCTCTCTTTTTATTTCTTTTTCTCTTTTTTCTATTTTTTGTATTTTTTTGGTGGCCTCAATGGCTCTTTCTATTTCTCTCATTTGTCCTCTTAGGGATCTTTTGATTTTGTCCTCTTTTGGATCTTTTCCTCACTTTAGGGGCAACACTCTATATATTACAAGAAGTATAGAAGATCTTTCACACTTTACAAAAGTACTCAACATAAAGAAAATGAAACTATCATGAAGTATGCAAATGTATGCCTCTGCCAGTGTAGCAGGATATGCAATGATACTAGCATGTCATGTAGCAATGATTAGGGAAAGGCCCAACTAGCATGCGGCTCATCGATCAAGCAAAAGCATGTATGACATGAAGATGAAGTCATGAGAAGGTGGATGTTGCATGGCAATGTATCTCGGAAAGGCTATGGAAATGCGTTGATAGGTAGGTATGGTGGCTATTTTGAGGAAGGATATAAGGAGGTTTATGATGACAGAGCGTATCATGCCAAGGATTTTGATGTACCGGCAAAGGTGGACGCCAACTCTCGGAGTGAGAAGGAGGCAATGCACGGCACAGGAAAGGCTAGAAAAATATGGGTAGGTGGAAGTGTCAACTTTCGAATACTCACATTAGTCCGAAGAACTCATGCACTTATTATCGGTAACTCTCAATCTAATTAGGAGGTTCAAAAAGAGACAAGTACCCCGAGGAGGAGTGTATGGGGGTTTGGTTATCCTTGCGCATCCTCGACTCATGGTACGTGACTGTACTCTAATATTCGATCCCTCCAAAGATTAGTGATCCATCTAGTAGCTAAAGTTATCAACTAATTTTGTAGGTTTTTCGAAAATAAACACGGATTGCCAAAAATACGACCTATATCACTAATAGGCTAAAGCTCTTGACACCAAAAGTTCAAACATTACTCATGGCAATACCTCAAAACTATTGCAAGTTACTACTACAATCGAATAGCAACCTCAATTACCTACTTCAAGTCAAGACACAAAACTCAGTGCAACAGGCCAACTCTCTAAACAAGATAAACATGAAAACTCAAGAGATTTCTAGCAACAAACTAAACAAAAGCTCTTAAAAAGATAAGCATGAAAACTAAGAGCTAATCATGACAGCAGCTACGAAAAAGATAAAGAACACACACACAGCAAAGATAAGCATGAAGAATCCTATGATGTGTTCTAGGTTTTGAAAGGGGGGCGTGTTTCTCTCCCACACAAAGAAAGCTGGGTTCTAACTTGTTATGAACAGCAAGCAAAGCGAAAGAAAACTAAAAAGGAAATAAAGAGCAAGACGCTCCAAGCATAGCACATAACGCATGAAGTGATAAAAATATAGTGGAACGAAAGACGAACTGATAATTGTTGATGGAGAAGGGGATGCATGGGGGCATACCCAAGCTTAGACGCTTGAGTCTCCTTGAAAATTTCTTGGGGATGCATGGGGGCATCCCCAAGCTTGAGCGTTTGACCCTCCTGAATCTTCTTTTATCATCTTCCCTCGCACACTTGAAAACTCCCTTCATACATAACTCATCATAATCTGATTAGCGAGGTTAGTACCCATAATAAAATAATTTTTACTCTACTGGAAATAAGGATATTCTTGAAGATCTACTGTTTCTCAAGATTTCCAAAAAGTTTTTGCAAAGAAAAAAGCAAGCTTAAGGTTTGAAAAACGAAGAAAAGGCAAAATAGGACAGAATCTGTTCAAAACAAACCAGCAGGTAGTAAAGATTTTTTTAGGGATACTTCTGCAACTCAAATAAAAAAACTCAGAACATACAAAAGTTCCGTGATTGTATAGAGCACGCTGTGTAAAAGTTTCAGATCAAAAAGATGAACTGGGATTTTTCTATGATTTTTCCCGTCACGAGGACAGAATCTGTTTTCTGGACAGCATGTCACAACTTTCACTTCCCTTGTCATATGAGGCATAAATGACACAAAGCTTGAAAAGTAAAGATACAATTATATTGCTATAGTAGTAACAATCATCAAGAACACAAGAAAAACAAAAAGGAAAGCCTAAATTCATTGCGGGCTACCTCCCGAAAGCGCTTTCTTTTACGCCTTTAAGCTGGGCATAAAGATTATAAAAGGTGCTCTCATAAAAATAAGAATTTGAAGCAAAAGAGAGCATCAAGAAGAAGATTTGAAACACATTTAAGCCTAACCCACTTATTATGCATAGGAATCTTATAAGAAAATAAATCAAAGAAGAAAAAAGAAACCAGCATAGGAAGGTGGAACAAGAACATCTTCAAAACTTTCAACATAAAGAGAGGAGTTTTAGTAATATGGAAGTTTCTACAACCAAACTTCCCTCTCTCAAAATAATATTCAGTAGTATCATGAACAACATCAAGAATATAACTATCACATAATTCATGTTGTTCATGACCTACAAGCACACGTGTATAGTTTTCAACACGGTTTTAAGGATGATAAGATAGATGCAACCTATCACATTGAGCCTTGATAAGAGCAAAATTGTCCGGAGTTGGAGATTTCAAAAGGATAATAGGGCAATCAAGTGTGGGTGCAACAGCAACAATTTCATGCTTAACATAAGGAACTATAGCAAGTTCGTCTTTGTAAGCATCATCCATAGTGGCATCATGGCCATCAACAAAGCAAGTATCAAAATCATCAGAAAGAGATGTATCAAGTGAGTCCTCAGAATCATAGGACTCCTCATCATAGCAATCATTAGCCTCTTCTCGGGCAGCAAGCATTCTATTTTTAAAATCCTCAATATAAGCATTGGAAGTATAATCCTCAAAGGAATAAGCAAGAACAGCAAAGTTTTCAGACTTGTGAATAGTATCGTAATACTTTTCAATCAAAGAAGCAATCTCATAAGCACCTTTAAAAGCAACAAACTCTTCAATCTTTTCAACATCAAAGTAATCATAAACACCATTGGCATAAGAATATAGGATCTCATTTTCATTAAACTCACATTGGAAAGGAAGGTGTTTATGCTCTATATTAGAGCAGCAAGTAAAATCATAAATGTGGCATAAACACTCAGCATAGCAATAAGAAGTTTGTATTTGGTCCCATAAGTGTTTCCCTTTCTGAGATAGTCGGTGCCGCGTATAATGAGCATGCTCATCCAATGATTTTCCCTCAACCAAGTCGGTTGGGTATTTAGCGCGAGCACAAATTGATCGAAGACGATCAGAGTGAAACATGTCCATCCTTCCATATTTGGGTGGTTCCACACCCATTGTGAAGATAGCATCAGTAGGCAGAGAAAGACAAATAAGAAAGGTAGCAACTGTTTTTTTTTTCATAAAAGACACAAAAGAAAAAACTGAAAGGTAAACTAACAAGACTAAAAAGCTAAGATAAAAGATAGTGTGCAACTCCCCTATCTTGAAGAGTGGAGTCCCCGGCAACAGCGCCAAAAATTAGCTTTGATGGCTTCTCGCCCCTCGTTGGTTACCCAAAGTGGAAGGTTGAGATGTAGACAGCAGCAAATTTCCCTCGGTGAAGATACCAAGGTTTGTCTCCAGTAGGACTCCGACAACGACAGGAAGGTGACAACGACGCCAGCAATTAGGAGGTTGACGTGGACCTGCACACACAACAGATAAATTTTCTCCCAACGAGTTCAGAGAGGTTGTCAATCCCTCCGGCCTTGTTGTTTACAAAGGATCAAACGCACGGGATAATAATGATAGTGATAGAAACGGAAAAGGAAATAAAGCAGAAAATAAATAGAGGGTGTAAATAGTGTTGGAAATATGGACAGGGGTCCCATGATGTTCACTAGTGATGTCTCTCTCCCAAAAGACGATAAAATAGCCATGCGAGGTAAACAAATTACAGCTGGGCAATTGACAGGATTATGTGCGCAAACCAATGCTAACTATGCTATAAAGAAAGGAAGAGGCTCAAAAGCATGGGCGGTACGCCAAGACAAGTAGACCGAAATCCATCTGCATCTACCTACTAATCATCCACCTTGAGATATCTATCCAGAAAATCTCGCTGGTATTAACTTGTGAATCCCACCCAAAGTGTAAAATCAAAGCAACAGACAACTGCATGAAAGAACTTTGTGTAAAGTAAACAATCCTTGCACCGCAAGTACAAGCACCGTTGTTTTCTCCCTTTTGGCAACAGCACATCCCCTAGACTCATGTTTCTATCACTCAAGCTAGTCATCAAGGGGCATGAACCCACAATCATGCATAACGCTCCCTCTTGGAGTCACTACCTACTACTTTGCCAAAGCAATAAACAGCAACGGAGAACATGAAAGAATTACTCAAGAACATAAATATAAAAGAGGAGAATCAAATATATTACTCAAACACAATCTGAACATAGTCTCATAATCCATCAGATCCCAGCAAACTCAGCATAGCAACAGCAGAAAGATTACATATGTGCCTCGATCATGTAGGGCAGCTCACGAGGTCTAAACCATGAATAACAAAGAGGGGAGGAGAACATCACATAGCTATTGATCATGGACCCATGGTCCAAGGTGGACTACTCACGGTTCATCCGGGAAGCATCCATGGTGGTGGAGAAGCTCCCGGAGGTGGTTCCTCCCTCCGGCACGGTGCCGAGAGGAGGGCTCCTCGTGCTCCCGATCTTGGAAGCGCGGCGGCGGCGGAACATAGGAGAGATCGCGAAAAGGGTTCTGTCCTCGAGGGTTTCGGGACGAGAGGGATATATAGGCCACCCCTGGCACGGCCTAGGTGGTGGCCGTGCCAGGTGGCCGCCTGGGCCACCCCTGGCTCCCCTCTGGCCCCACTTGGGCTCTTCCCGAAGCTTCCTGTACGCTGATTTTTCCTATATTTTTCCCGGAATTTTTCTGTCACTTTAAGTAATGGGAAAACATGAAATACAAAAACAGCAGAAAACAGGAACTGGCACTGGGGTGCACTGAGTTAATAGGTTAGTACAAATATGATCAAAAGTGTATGGAAGTTCATCAATATCATAGCAATATCACACAAAAGAAGCATGGAGCAAGCAGAAATTATAGATACGTTTTGGACGTATCAGTCAGGCGGTGGGATAAAAATCAAAGTCTCCTCATAGATTACAATTACGTATGATCAAGGACTAAGCCATACGTTACAAAGTCATCGCAATGCTGAACTATGTGACCGATCACATTACAATGCTTTATGTGGGTGTGCGTCCATCACATCATTCTCCCAATGACATGACCTCATTGTCAATGGACTTAAGTGTCGCCATGATCAGGAAAGCTTGATCAATCAATTGCCCAATGAGATAGTTTACCCGAGTTAAACTATGAACTCGTGTTTTATACCACACGTGTATTACTATTTCCAAGTAATACAGTTATAGCATAGTATAAAACCTATTATGAACAAAACGGATATGTGACAAATATCTTTATTAATTAGCCTCTAGGGTACATATCAACAGTCTCCCACTTGCACTAGAGTACAAATTACACTAGTTTACATCTGGTATGTATCTAACACCGATAGTCTCGCGGTGTTCCTCAAACTTGCCTTGTGGAAGAGGTTTAGTCATCGGGTCTGTTGCGTTTAGATCCGTATGTATTTTGTGAATACTAGTGTGTCCATCCCTGACGTAATCCCGCATCACATGGAACTTTCCGAAGTATGTGCTTGGCTGTAGAGTGAGTTCTTGGTTCCTTTGCATTAGCAAGGGCATCCGTGTTGTCGCAGAAGATACCCACGGGGTCAGTGCAGCTGGGAATGACGCCAAGCTCGATCACGAACTTCTTCAGCCACAGCGCTTCATTTGACACTTCGCAAGCGGCAATATACTCCGACTCCATTGAAGATTGGGCGACGACTGACTGTTTGCCGCTCCTCTAGCTAATAGCGCCACCGTTCAACATGAATACATATCCCGTCTCGAACTTCGAGTCATATAGGTCTGAGCCGAGGCTTGCGTCAACGTAACCCTTTACGGTGAGCTCCTCATCAACTCCTCCATAAACGAGAAAGAGATCATTTGTTCTTCTCAAGTACTTTAGGATGTTCTTTACTGCGGTCCAATGGGCCATTCCCGGATTACTTTGGTAGCGATTATTCATACTAATAGCCAGTGCTAAATCCGGCCGGGTACATAACATAGCATACATGAGAGAACCTATGGCTGAGTCATAGGTCTTTGAGGACATTTCCTCCTTCTCTTTTGCTGTAGTTGGGCATTGAGTCACACTTAATTTGATACCTTTTATAACTGGCAAGAGGCCTCTCTTCGAGTTATCCATACTGAAAATTTTCAATATCTTATCAATGTAAGTGCTCTGACTCAAAGCCAATAGGCGATTAGGTCTATCTCTATAGATCTTAATCCCTAATATGTACGTTGCTTCACATAGGTCCTTCATGGAAAATTGTCCATTCAGATATTCCTTCACTTCTTCTAAGAATTTTCTATCGTTCCCTATTAGTAATATGTCATCTACATATAAAACAACGAATGCTACAGAGCTCCCACTCAGTTTCTTATAGACGCAGAACTCTTCGATGTTTTGGACAAATCCAAAAGCTTTAATGACCTCATCAAATCGAAGATTCCAGCTCCGAGATGCTTGCTTCAACCCATAGATGGACCGTTGAAGCTTGCACACCTTACCAGCATTCCTTGGATCAATGAAACCCTCCGGTTGCATCATATACAACTCTTCCTCAATGTTACCATTAAGGAACGCAGTTTTCACGTCCATCTGCCATATCTCGTAATCATGATATGCAACTATTGCTAGTAGGATCCGAATAGACTTTATCATCGCTACAGGAGAGAATGTCTCCTCGTAGTCAACTCCTTGAATTTGTCGGAACCACTTCGCGGCAAGTCGAGATTTATGGACAGATACGTTTCCGTCTACGTCAGTCTTTTTCTTGAATATCCACTTATTCTCGGCGGCCTTTCGGTCCTCGGGAATATCCACCAAAGTCCAAACTTTGTTGGTGTACATGGAGTCTATTTCGGATTTCATGGCTTCTTGCCATTTCTCGGACTCAGGTCCCTCCATTGCTTCTTTGTAACTTGTAGGTTCATCTGACTCAATAGCCGAGATTGCATTCACAAGTTGTCCGTAAAACTCAGGAGCTTGACTGACTCTTGATGACCTACGTGGAAAAATAGGTTCCTCTTCATTCTCATCATGATCATCATGTATGTCATGATCGTTATGAATGTCGTTCTGGCCATTCTCTTCAGCTCCCACTGTGGAAGAAGGTTCCAAAACAATTTCTGTTGCTGGTTCTTCCATTTGGAGTGATTGGTCAGTCACTTCATCGAGGTCTATTTTCCTCCCACTTAACTCTTTCAAGAGAAACTCTTTCTCGAGAAAGTGTCCAGTCTTGGCGGCAAACATTTTGCCCTCGGACTGATTGTATACGGTGTATCCACAAGTTTCCTTTGGATAGCCTACAAAGATGCACGTATCCTCCTTTCATTCGAGTTTGTCAGGCTATAGTTTCCTAACATACACCTCACAACCCCAAATCTTCAGGTGAGACAACTTTGGTTTCGTGCCATGCCATTCCTCAAATGGTGTTGTTGTTGGAAATATGCCCTAGAGGCAATAATAAAATGTTATTATATATATATTTCCACGTTTGTAATTAATGTTTATATTTCTGTGCTATAATTGCAATGACCCTGACTATGAGATTCAGAAGAAAACTCATTTGCATGTGTGGAAATGTAAACACCAAGAGTTCCTGGTTTAGCCTCTAAGACCAGCTCATGTGCTAACTGATGATTACGTTTTCTTAATCATGGACATTGTTCTTGTAACAAGGATGTCAGTAGCAATGGGAACATATTGTTAGCAGAACAATGATGTTGAACCGACCCCAGTATTGAATGATATACTTAGAGATCACATCGTAACTACGTTATAAGTAATATCATGAAATGTTTTCATATACGTAATTCCTTAGACCATGAGAGTATCGAGTTGCTTCACACAGGAAGACATGCTTTGGTTCTTAGATGAATCCTCCCGTAAATGGGAAGTAGTAAAATAAGTTCTGGGTATGTCAGATGGTGTGGCTAGTGACTGTGATAGTTCAAGAATGGGATTTGCTCCTTCACGATGAAGAGATATTGACTTTGGGCCCACTCGGTATGACGGTATCCATTATAGTCTGGCCAGACGCATTGTGATTCAGTCACGGGGATACCGGAATACGATAACGAGAAAATGGACAAACGAGCAAAGAGGATAACGAGTGGCTTGTGTTCAAAAGTTGTTACACATGGGTGCCAAACTTCTCTCCTCTAACTTTGTCATATATCGCGAAGCAAAGGGAATGGTACATGAATAAACATAATGGTTCACTCGAAGTTTCTTCGTGTATGTGCGGGAGTCAACATGGGTGTCCATGGCTCCGCTGTTGATTATTGGCTATTGACAAAAGGCTGTTGACCTATGTCCGGAAGATGTTCTGAGTCATGTCCGCATTATACCGAACCTATTGGGTCACACACTTAACGAGCAGTAGTCTGTTAGAATACTAGTATGGTAGAAGGTTTAGTGGAAGCAAAGCAGAATAGTTCATACGGGTACCGGAAGTAGTTCCGGAGATTTATGGAATTGTTCATAAGGGCACCAGAAGTAGTTCTGGGTATTTAAGGTTATGTCCGGATCACTCTGGAGTAGTCCCAGGTGGTTCCGGAACATATGAGAATGGTACTGGGGAAGTCCTGGATCAACCGGAATAGTTTCCAGATAATCGCTGGGCGTCCCGACAACCTTCGCGGTCATCCGGTGGCTTAAACTGTAACTCGGATGGTCTTGGAAACTATCCGGATGGCTCCGGAACGTCCGAGAACGGTCTCGGAAGGTCCTGGACGTGCTCCAGAAGTGTCCGGAATGTCCCGAAACGGTCCCGGTATGTCCCGGAAGGTCCCGGAAGCTTCTAGAAGGTCATGGAAGGTTCCGGAAGGTTCCGGGCTGTACCACCCACTCCCCTGCGCCCCTAGCCTTGGGGGGAAAGCCACCTAGGCTTCCCTGGCCGGCCAAGGGGTGGGGGGCGCACCAAAGGGAAGGAATCCTCCTCCAGGTGGAATTACCAAATCACATTATGGCAGGTTTCCGGTGGGAAGGTGTGGGAAGGTTTGGAAGGCTTGGGAGTCCAAGTTGGACTCCCAATCCTCCTTGAGCTGCGCCCTAGGCCTCTTGGCCACCTATATAAGGTGAGCCAGGGGGAGAGGGAGAGCAAGACAACTTGTCCCCAAGGTCTATGCGCCACCCTCCCTCCTCTACACCCCGTTGCTCCACTTTTAGACCCCGGTTTAGACGATGTTCTAGATCGGAATCCGTTAGGGTTTTCTCCCTCTAGTTTTCTCGGTGGCGTTCATCTCTGGACGGCGGAGCGCTGCTGGATTGCTGCTACGGGATGTGTGGATACTAATGGAGGGGTCGTACCTTCGACCCTTCTTCGAGGAGCTTGTTCATGGGACTTGTCCGTGGGACTAGATCGCGGGACTTGTTCGTGGGATTGATCGAGGGACTGTTCGTGGGAGAACTTGCGAGATCTACTTCCACTACGTCCACGAGCTTCACCAACTCTACTTCCGCTACATCGGTTGGTGAGCCATGACCTAAAACCTTGTATGCAATCTTCTTGGATGATCTTGGGTTCTTGATTCGTAGGCCGAAAATTTTTGTTTTCTACTACGTTTCCCAACAGTGGTATCATGAGCGATCCTTGATTAGATGCATGTTTAGGTAGATCATATGTTGATATGAGGCATTGATTTTCTTGTTTGCTTCCCTATCATGTGATCTTTTCTTTGCTCGACGGCATGATGTGATTTTGCTACAAGGTTTGAGTTTTGCCATGATCCCTCTATGCTGCTCTTAGTATGTTGGTTGCCTTGATCATGGACTACATCAAATTCCTTGGATCTCATCCTAGTCTTGCTATAGAAAATTTTACATGAACGGGCTTGTGGATTTTATGAACTCAAATCCACACGGGGGTCACGCGTTTCACGAAGTTTGGCTTGTGGCATTAGTTGCTACACGCACCCCGTATGTTAAACTAGCAACAAAAGAAGTATCGTGTTTTTGTTTTGTCTAGGGTTTCTCGTTTGCCTTGTAAACCTGCTTAACAACCACGATAAAAGTTGCAACAACCTGTGTAGATGGCGATCTAACTCGTTTTTGCAGAGTATGCATGTGATGTGGTATAGCCTTCAAGATTTGCAATGTGTTTGTATGAGATGCTATATGTTATGTAATATTTATTCGCGACCTGCGTGTCGTGGTACGGCATGATGACTGGAGTCATATGATTGTCACTTAATTATGGCCTGCGTGCCAGAACTGTTTATTAGCTCGAGGCAAAGCAATAGATAGATGCAAGGTGATGATCTACGATGCGGAGGTGGACCCCGACGCACATGCCGGAAGCCGTGGTGTTGGTCCCGGCACCAAGGACAAAGTTGGTGGACACGGTGACTTCAACCACGACGACGTGAAGATAATGAAGACTTCACGAAGCAAAGGGCTATATCATATCACATAATTTTATGAACTGCCTGTGATGTTTATCCCTTTGATGCACCCTTGTTTGATGTGCGGTAGTCGTATTTTATTAGGGTGATCTCTCGCAAAACAATATCAAGTTGATAGTGTTCTCCCAACTGTAGCACCGTCTATACTATGTTTCACACCGGAGCAGGTCATGTCACATGGGTGCACACGTGTGTGACGCATAAAAGGCGGGTGTGTTAAAAGAACACACAGCGCATTACACTTGGTTGTCTTGACGGTTTGGATAAAATTTTGCTACCGGAACACGCCCATCGAAAGATGAACAAGAATCACCTTTGGTGTGATTGGCAAGTTGGCCTACCGGTCCAGTCTAAGTCATCAGTGATGTCACATCAATGGCGGACGATTGGGTTGGATCTTGAATCACTCCAGCATCAATTACGAGAGATATTGATCTGAGTGGGAGCGCACTAAGTAATTAAATTGATTAATCACAAGTGCAACTTAATTATGAACAAAGTCTTAGTATTTGCATTATCGTTGTAGAATAATGGCTCGCGTTACCACCTTCCAAATTGATTTTGATTAACTGTATTATCTGGTAAAAACTTTACGATTGGTACCGTATTGTGAGGACTATCCTCAATAGTGCCGAGAAGGACCATGTCCTATCGCAAATTTTTGATGCTCTCCCGCTGATGCTATGGATGATGTGACTTACGTCCATAATCCAAAATGCTAGAATTCCACCACAGCTAAGTGCATTGTCTTCACCACCATGAAACCCGAACTTCGAAGAGTTTGGGATAGTTATGTTATATTCATGGAACTGAAAAATAAGTTTTCAGTAGTAAGACAATTAATGTTGGATATAAGATATCTAGTACAATGTATGATTGTAAGCATTAGTGAAAATGTTCATTGTGCTCTAAACAAAACTGATAAGTGTGGGATCCAGAAGAACACCGATCATATGATGATGAGGATTAAGGGAAAGGAAGTTCCATGGAGTGTTAGTAAGACTTACACGCCGGAAAGTCCATGGCCTGCGCCACCCTTGATCATGTGTGATCTTTTGTGAGTAGGAGTGACATTGGAAATAGAACTATGATACATATAAAGGCAAAACGAAAGAAGACTGGAATAACCAGCTCAGAAATGAAAGTCATACGGAGTTATAGATGAATTCATTGCTGGTCAAAAGATGTAATTCTTGGGAATCATGATTAAGCGGTTAATCTTAATTCTTGTATATTGTGATTAAACTGTTGATCACTAGAATATCACTTCAATTGCATATTGTTGCAAGTCGATGCAAGAAATACTATGGCCTTTATGACTAGCTAATGATGAGTTTTGACACACTCAGGAACACGGTAAAAGGTTTACTATACCGTGTGTTGACTCTATGATTATCTTCATAATTCATTTTAGAGTTGAGTAAATTGTTACTACACTTTAGCCTTGTTGCAAAACATCATTTTGAATCATGTTTGTTGCAAGAGAGTTGTTCAAAACTATGAATAACGTAAAGGCCATACTACCATTATGAATAGGTTGTATGTTATGAATCTTGATAATAATGCTAAACATCCATAACACGGACGCTAAACGTCGCAAGACTGACAGAAATACCACATAGATGTGGCACTGCCGTTTATCACAAGTGACATAACATGCATGAAGAATTTCCATAAGTGATGGACTTTTGAGTCATATGATTATGAATCACTTGACGCTTGCATATATTGTCTAAAAGAAATGTGACTAAAACACCGTTGATAGGCCATACATGAACGGGCAACTAAACCATTGGTAATCATACATGATGATGTGTGTAGTCCAATAAGTGTAGTTGTGTGCAGTGGATTCCCTATCTTCACTCATAAGTTGAAGTAGATATGTGGATATCTGTTCAATAGAGACATACGTCTGAAATCTTTGAAATGTTCAAGGAATTTTAGAGTGAAATAGAAATTCATTGTAACGAGAAAAATAAAGCTTCTGCAAATTAGATTGTAGAAAGTAATATTTGAGTTACAAGTTTAGCGAACGTCTGATGAGTTGTGAAGAAGTATCATAACTTGCGTCTCCCGGAACACCACTATGAGTAAAGTGTTCGAGAGATGTAATCAATCCATGTATGACACGGTAAGATCAAATATGACGTTTATCAATTTGCCATTATACTTATTAAAGTTATGCGTTAGTGACTACAGCTTTTACACTGAAAAGAGCACCATCAAATCTGTTGAAATGACACCATATTAGATGTGGTATGGACTGTTAAAACCATGTTGTCTTTTCTTAAAATTTGGGTATATGAGGCATATGTTTGACATACTCAAAACCCCAAATCAGATAAGTGCTACTTTGTTAAGGTTATGCCAAAAGTTTTGGTATTCCTCTATCACTACACAAAAGGCAAAACTGTTTGTTGTTAAGAACAAATGTGTTTTGAAGAAAAATAGTTTCTTACAAAAGAGTGAGTGGGAGGACAGTGCAACTTGTCAAAGATTGTTGAATCTTCAGAGAAGTGCGCAGCTGAACCACACAGGTTAGACAAAACTCGTACAAACATTCATGATATGTAAAACGAGATATTGTTGTTCGACAATGATAAACCTGTGATATACAAAGAAGCGTTGATGGGCCCTGACTCCGGGATTTGGCTAAATGCCAAATAATCCGAGATAGTATCCATGGAAGTAAGTCAAGTTTTGAACTTGGTAGACCCTCCGAAAGACTAAAAGTCTGAAGAATATATATATATATGGATCTATAATTGATTCAAATGAAATTGTTTTATCCATAAAGCTCAACTCGTTGGAAAATTTCTTTCTAGCAAGTTCAAAGGTTGACTACGGCGAAATAGTGTCGACCGTAGAAATGCTTTAGTCAGTTCGGGTTATACTAGCAATTACTACATATCTCATTTATAGGATATGGTAGAATGAACGTCAAAACAAAGTTCCTACATGAAAATATAACAAAGGACGTATACGTGATACGACCGGAATGTTTTGTCGATTCAAAGGATGCTAAAATAGATGCAAGCCTTGGATATCCAGTGATGGACTGAAGCTAGCATAATGGAGTTGGAATTTTCGTTGTGATGAAATTGCCAAAAGAGTTTGTTTTCATCAGGAATAACGAAGATGCTTGAATATTCAAGAAAGTAAGTGGGAGCTGAATAATATTTCTAAAACCTTATGTATATGACATGTTGTTGATTAGAAATGATATAAATTTCTTGACACAAATAAGGACTTTATTGAAAATAGTTTTCAGCTGAAGTACTTGGGCTAATATAGCATTAGTATTGAGCGCAGTGATCTATGAAGATAGTAAGTGCCTGATCATGCTAAAGCCAACACTGCATATTGACATGATACTAAAGTAGTTTAGTATGAAAACACCAGGAAGGATGTTCTTGCCGAGGTCACGGTGAAAAGTTGTTTGCGGAAATCGGTGTTCATGAACATAGATAAGCAAAACACATGAATTGAATTTCACTCACATGTGTGTTTGGATTAATCATGTGCACCATAATATGTAAAACGACCAGATATGTCCAACGCTCCAAAAGGTTGTGAGCAAGATACCAAAGTGATCAATATGTTGATCATTGGACAAGCAGTGAAAAGTTAAACTTATGATAGATAAGATATGTTTCTCAGAAAATGGAGATAATGAAGAGCTCGTTGTAACAAGTTACACCAGCTGAATTTTGATGTAAACAGTTACACCAATTCAGTCTTCATACTTACTCCGATCGATTTTCGATTTTAATTGGGATTATGTGTTTCACACGTAAGGGTGGCACAGTATGGAGGAACTATGTCAAGTTCGATACTGTGGCGAATTCTATAACAGAGGCTAAGTATATTGTTGCTTAAAGAAGTAACAAGGAGGGTATTTTGAATCATCAGTTCATTTATGAACATGGTATGGTTTCCTAGATGCTTGAAGCTCATGGAACATTGATGAATGATTTCATGACTTATTCTAAGGAACACAGGTCCTACCAAATGATTCAAACATATACAAAGCTAAACTGATAAAATTAGTGAATTTTATGATAGCGTGAAAACGCGAAGATATGCAAGATACAAACGGGCCTGAAACGTCAGATCCGAAGATGAGGTCTATACCACAAATGAGGCATTTATTACACCGGTATGCCATAGGTGTAAAGTGCTCAAGCACTGACAATATTATTGACTCTAGTGCAAGTGGGAGACTGTTGGAAATATGCCCTAGAGGCAATAATAAAATGTTATTATATATATATTTCCACGTTCGTAATTAATGTTTATATTTCTGTGCTATAATTGCAATGACCCTAACTATGAGATTCAGAAGAAAACTCATTTGCATGTGTGGAAATGTAAACACCAAGAGTTCCTGGTTTAGCCTCTAAGACCAGCTCATGTGCTAACTGATGATTACGTTTTCTTAATCATGGACATTGTTCTTGTAACAAGGATGTCAGTAGCAATGGGAACATATTGTTAGCAGAACAATGATGTTGAACCGACCCCAGTATTGAATGATATACTTAGAGATCACATCGTAACTACGTTATAAGTAATATCATGAAATGTTTTCATATACGTAATTCCTTAGACCATGAGAGTATCGAGTTGCTTCACACAGGAAGACATGCTTTGGTTCTTAGATGAATCCTCCCGTAAATGGGAAGTAGTAAAATAAGTTCTGGGTATGTCAGATGGTGTGGCTAGTGACTGTGATAGTTCAAGAATGGGATTTGCTCCTTCACGATGAAGAGATATTGACTTTGGGCCCACTCGGTATGACGGTATCCATTATAGTCTGGCCAGACGCATTGTGATTCAGTCACGGGGATACCGGAATACGATAACGAGAAAATGGACAAACGAGCAAAGAGGATAACGAGTGGCTTGTGTTCAAAAGTTGTTACACATGGGTGCCAAACTTCTCTCCTCTAACTTTGTCATATATCGCGAAGCAAAGGGAATGGTACATGAATAAACATAATGGTTCACTCGAAGTTTCTTCGTGTATGTGCGGGAGTCAACATGGGTGTCCATGGCTCCGCTGTTGATTATTGGCTATTGACAAAAGGCTGTTGACCTATGTCCGGAAGATGTTCTGAGTCATGTCCGCATTATACCGAACCTATTGGGTCACACACTTAACGAGCAGTAGTCTGTTAGAATACTAGTATGGTAGAAGGTTTAGTGGAAGCAAAGCAGAATAGTTCATACGGGTACCGGAAGTAGTTCCGGAGATTTATGGAATTGTTCATAAGGGCACCAGAAGTAGTTCTGGGTATTTAAGGTTATGTCCGGATCACTCTGGAGTAGTCCCAGGTGGTTCCGGAACATATGAGAATGGTACTGGGGAAGTCCTGGATCAACCGGAATAGTTTCCAGATAATCGCTGGGCGTCCCGACAACCTTCGCGGTCATCCGGTGGCTTAAACTGTAACTCGGATGGTCTTGGAAACTATCCGGATGGCTCCGGAACGTCCGAGAACGGTCTCGGAAGGTCCTGGAAGTGCTCCAGAAGTGTCCGGAATGTCCCGAAACGGTCCCGGTATGTCCCGGAAGGTCCCGGAAGCTTCTAGAAGGTCATGGAAGGTTCCGGAAGGTTCCGGGCTGTACCACCCACTCCCCTGCGCCCCTAGCCTTGGGGGGAAAGCCACCTAGGCTGCCCTGGACGGCCAAGGGGTGGGGGGCGCACCAAAGGGAAGGAATCCTCCTCCAGGTGGAATTACCAAATCACATTATGGCAGGTTTCCGGTGGGAAGGTGTGGGAAGGTTTGGAAGGCTTGGGAGTCCAAGTTGGACTCCCAATCCTCCTTGAGCTGCGCCCTAGGCCTCTTGGCCACCTATATAAGGTGAGCCAGGGGGAGAGGGAGAGCAAGACAACTTGTCCCCAAGGTCTATGCGCCACCCTCCCTCCTCTAAACCCCGTTGCTCCACTTTTAGACCCCGGTTTAGACGATGTTCTAGATCGGAATCCGTTAGGGTTTTCTCCCTCTAGTTTTCTCGGTGGCGTTCATCTCTGGACGGCGAAGCGCTGCTGGATTGCTGCTACGGGATGTGTGGATACTAATGGAGGGGTCGTACCTTCGACCCTTCTTCGAGGAGCTTGTTCATGGGACTTGTCCGTGGGACTAGATCGCGGGACTTGTTCGTGGGATTGATCGAGGGACTGTTCGTGGGAGAACTTGCGAGATCTACTTCCACTACGTCCACGAGCTTCACCAACTCTACTTCCGCTACATCGGTTGGTGAGCCATGACCTAAAACCTTGTATGCAATCTTCTTGGATGATCTTGGGTTCTTGATTCGTAGGCCGAAAATTTTTGTTTTCTACTACGTTTCCCAACAGTTGTCTTCACGGATTTGGATGGTGCCCTATTAAGAACGTAAGCGGCAGTTTCTAACGCATACCCCCAAAATGACACAGGCAAGTCGGTATGAGACATCATCGGTCGCACACTATCCAATAGGGTCTGATTACGTCGTTCGGCTACACCGTTCCTTTGAGGTGTGCCTGCCGGCGTAAGTTGTGGTACAATGCCACAAGACTTCAGATGATCGCCAAACTCGTGACTTAAATATTCGCCACCTCGATCGGATCGAAGGTGCTTGATTTTCTTCCCGAGTTGATTCTCGAGCTCATTCTGAAATTCCTTGAACCTTTCAAAGGTTTCATACTTATGCTTCATTAAGTAAATATACCCATATCTACTCAAGTCATCAGTAAAGGTCATGAAGTAACGAAGACCATTGTGTGTGGGGACGTTCATGGGTCCACATACATCTGTATATATGATCCCCAATAAGTCATCTGCACGCTCCATTACACCATTGAATGGAGTCCTTGTCATTTTGCCCATGAGGCATGGTTCACATGTATCAAGGGATCCAAAATCCAATGTATCAAGAAGTCCATCCTTATGGAGCTTCTCCATGCGCTTTATACCAATATGACCAAGTCGACAATGCCACATCGTCATGTGCTCTTCGCTACTACTACACTTTAATCTTTTGGCCTCTATATTGTTAATGTGACACACGTAACCATCGATATCAAGTAAGAATAAACCACGTTGCTCCGGTGCGTGTGAACATAAAACACTGCATTCTTATAAATCGAACAACCAATTGTATCAGACTTAAAAGAATAGTGGTCTCACTTCAAGCAAGAGCCACTAACGATGTTCACACTCAATGCGGGTACATAGTAGCATTTATTCAGAATAAAAACTAATACCAAAGGGAGACTAAGATGCATCGTGCCGACCGCCCGTACTTCAACTTGAAAGTCGTTGCCCACGCGCATCGTCACTTCATCTCTCAGCAAGCGTCTCTTATTCCTTAGTCCCTGAGTGGAATTAGAAATATGAGCGACAGGTCATGTATCAAGTATGCAGGATGTGTTCCCGGCGCTTGTCAAAAAAAGATCAACAATATGTATATCAAATATACCTTCGTCTCTCTTGGCGACCTTGCCAGCCCTCTTGTCCTTTAGGTACTTGGGGCAGTTGCGTTTCCAGTGACCTTCATCCTTGCAGTAGAAGCACTCAACTCCGGGCTTGGGCTTAGGTGCCTTGGGAGGAATGACTTGCCATCCTTCTTAGAGCTACCTTTCTTTCCCTTGTCCCGTCTGCTTGACCTCTTGAATTCAGTGGTCTTGTTGACCATGAATACAGCGTACTCCTTCTTGATCTCAACCTCAGCACTTTTCAGCATGGCGAACAACTCAGAAGGGTTCTTAGTCATCCCATGCATGTTGTAGTTCAGCACAAAGCCTTTGTAGCTAGGGGTAAGCGACCGCAACACCCTATCAACTTCAAGTTCATCTGGAATCTGACATTCCAGAGCATTCAAGCGTTGAACGTAGCCATACATTTTGACCACGTGCTCAATCACGCTGTTGTGCTCGTCCATCTTAGCCGAGAAGAAGGCTTCATAAACCTCGTACCATTCATCCCTGGCTTGAGGTGCAAAGACTTCCTTGAGGTCGGTGATAATCTCATATGCACCCATCCTCTCAAAGTGCTTCTGCAGCTCGGCCTCCATGGAGTAGAGCATGCCACTCTGGAAAAGGTTGTAATCATCAGTTTTGGAGAGATAGACATTCTTCTCATCCTGACTGGCATCATCTTCTGGTGCGTCACCTAACACGCCCTCTCGTAAGTATGCCATTTTGAGGGGAACGAGGAGAGTCCTCAGGGTACAGAACCAGTTGGTGAAGTTGGACCCATCAGTTTTCAGTTTGTCTTTCTCTAGGAATGAGCCTAAGTTGAACGAGGGGTGTGGTGCTGCCATCTACAATGGTGATTCACAAAGATACATATTTAGACTTTTGTTCATAATGTGGAGTTTTCAATTTAATCTTCAAAATTTTAGAAAACTCCCACTTAGATAAACACCTCTCAATTTAACTAAGTGATTACACAATCCCAGACCCCATACCTCCCCCGATCGTCACGACCATCATTATGCGACCCGGGTAGGCCTCTAAGCCAATCACATCAGGTATGTGACTCGTGCTCTATCTTTTGATCTACTGTGTTCCAGGCCCGCATCTACATACGTGAAGCCTGCCAATCCAACCTTGATGTTAGCTGTTCAGCAAGGCCATATCTGCATATGCCAGGCTCGTTGAACCCAACCTCATGTGAACGCCATTTAATATGTGTGACACCCTGTATATACGGAATGTCGGCCATATGGGAGCTCCTTCCAGGCGGTGCCCACCAAGGGAGAACACAATGTTGGTATTGTGAGAGATGGTCCTATTTGTGCTACCGTCGTCATATCTAGCATACTAGCATAAACAGGAAGTAAAATTGTAAATCATACAAGCTATGATCCCCCTTCATGCAAAGCAAAGTTAAACGCCTTTCTACTTTAGCTTGTACAAGTTTTACGCGGCTGCTAGGGGTTTCGAGAGAGAGAACCGATTTCTATCCTGCGAAAAAACATGCCACAACACCGATCCCCAATCGTTTCTATTACACCCCTGACGGGGCCCTCCGTTGCAAACATCTTCGCATCGCTAATGCAGAGAGACAGACACCCCCCAGCCACTTATATGGTACAAGCCATATGTCAAGCGTGGAACCAGTCTCGCGTAAATGTGTAAGGTCGGTCGGGGGCCGCTTCATCAGACATTGCCGCAACGCTAAATGAGTACATGTGGGAGGGTAGCGAATGAAGATTTAATGCCCACATCCTAGATGTGTTCTCCCCTTACAATACATCTATGCATAGTTAGCTCATGATACCATTGTTCGGATACGGGGCAGAAAACACAAATTTTTCATACCTACGATACCAAGATACCAAGATCTATGATATGGAGATGTAAAGTAACAGAGGGAATCGGAGTTCATTTCTTTGAAGACCGAAAGAGGGAAACGTTCTTGCGATTGTGGCTGGTGTAGACTCAGAACTACGACCTCCCTGTCGTGTTGAAGACCACCGGCGATGGAGACTCCCGGTTGACCTCCAGCGATGAAGTAGCACCACGGGTGTAGTGCCTCGAAGAGATTATACACGTATGTTACAATCGATGTTCCCTCCGAGCAACGAACCAGGCGAGCAGTGGAAGAAAGAAGGATTCGGATTCCGACTCCGGCAGAGCGACGGCCTGCTATGGTGGAGAACTCCACACTACGTGTAGCCTCCAAACAAGGGGAGTCCACTCACTAGATAGGAGAATGAGAGGGAGAGAGATTTTGTTGTGTTGGAAAAAGGGGGTGTACCCCTCCTTATATAGGCCAAGGGGGGTGCCATCCTCCTCCCCTCCCCCATGTGGGACTAAACCCCAAGGGGGGAGGTGCGCCGGCCAAAGGAGGGGGGGTGCGCCTGATACGTCCCAAACGTATCGATAATTTATGCTTGCTCCATGAATGTTTTGTGTGATATTGCTATGATCTAGATACACTTTCATACACTTTTGATCATATTTGGACTAACTTATTAACTTAGTGCACCCCAGCGCCAGTTCCTGTTTTCTGCTGTTTTTCTATTTCGGGTTTCCCCCATATTAAAAGTTCTCCAAAAATTCGGGAAAAATCAGATAAAAAATCAACATTCCGGAAGCTTCCGGATTCACCGAAGAAGGGCCAGAGGGGCCCCACCTGGTGCCCAGGCGGCCACCCCGTGCGTCCTAGGGCTTGGCCGCGTCGGGAGGGCACGTGGGCGACTGGTGCCCCCCCCCCTCGATGCCCCCCTTTGGCTCCTACTTATTCTCCCGTCGCAAAAACCCTGATTCCAGACCCCTTTTCTCCAGAAGCAATTCTGATCTCCGCCGCCATCGCCGACAAGCTTCGGGGGACCAGAATTCCTGTGCCGGCACCCTGCCGGGACGGGGAAGTGCCCCTGGATTCATCTCCATCCACGTTGCTTCCTCCCTCCATGAAGCGGGAGTAGTTCCTCCTCGGGGTTGTGGTTTCTACCAGTAGCTATGTGGTCAATTCTCTCTCCCATGATGTGATCTTCGTTGTGATCATAGCTATGTTAATCTAGGGTGATCCCATGATGTTTCCCCTTCTTCTATGTATTGGATTTGATGTACTCACTTGATCTTATCTAGTATAATCCCCGAGACCAAGGTGCCAGCGGTCTATTGGACATGGATTAGAAGAATATTTTCATGAGTAATTTCCTCTTTTGTGTGCTGATTGAAGATTGAGAGTCTCTTGGTGCTTGTCTTTGACTATCATTGAGATATGTTGTGGTGATTGTGGTACTCTCTTTGGATGGCCGCGGTGACATTGGGAAATCCATAGATTGAGAACTATGAACTTTGAGGTGTGCTTTTGTAGCCCTACATAATTCTCTTCCTCTCTTGACCACAAAGGAATGATCTCCGAGTGCGTCTCCATTGCATGTTTTATGGGAAATATCATGTGATTAGACTATGTTAATGTTGTTGAGAGTTGTCACTAGTGAAAGTATGAAGCCTAGGCCTTGTTTCCACCATTGTTACACCGTTTGTGCTCACTTTTGTCACATGTTTGCTTGCTGCACTTTTTATTACAGATTTATATTACTTTGCTTTGCCACACCTATCACTCGTATTTTACTATCTCTTCGCCGAACTAGTGCACCTATACAACTCCTAGTTGTATTAGGTGTGTTGGGGACACAAGAGACTTCTGTATCTTAATTGCAGGGTTGCTTGAGAGAGACCATCTTCAACCTCTACTTCCCTGAGCTCGATAAACCTTAGGTCATCCACTTGAGGGAAATTGTTGTTGTCCTACAAACCTCTGCGCTTGGAGGCCCAACATAGTCTACAAGAATAGAAGCGTGTATAGACATCAAGCTATTTCTGGCGTCGTTGCCGGGGAGGTAAGCATTGAAGGTATATCTTTAGATCTCGCAATAAATCCTTTTCGTTTCTTGTTTTTATTTTCACTAGTTAGGCTTATGGTAAACAACAAAAATATTATGAGAGAGCTTTATGAGCTCTACCTTGAGTTGGGACATGAAGTGTTTGAAGAGAAAATCAAAAAGCCTATGGAGCTTTACTATTTGCACAACACTCATGATAGTACCAATGTTATTAGTATGTCTTCTTTGAATACCTTTGATCCTAATGATATGCAAAGTTATAAGCTTGGAGATGCTACGTTTTGTGAATATGATCTTTTTAGCCCCCCAAGTTTTGATGAGGAAATTTATTTTGATGATACTTTGCCTCCTATCTATGATGATTATTTTGATGACACTTATGATATAAAGAATAAATATTTGGAAGTATATCATGATAAGAATGATTCATGTGATAGCTATTTTCTTGAGTTTTCTCCCACTATTACTAATGAGAAGGATTTTGCCTATGTGGGGAGTAACAAATTTTCTATGCTTGTGGATCATGATAAGAATTTTTTTATGTGATACTTATATTGTTGAGTTTATTCATGATACCACTGAAAATTATTATGAGAGAGGAACATATCCTTATAGATATTTCAATAATATCAAGTTCCCTCTCTTTATGTTGAAGGTTTTGAAGTTGCACTTATTTTGGCTTCCTATGCTAATATATTTATGCTTCAACGATTTATTTCTCTACAAGATACCTTTGCATAGGAAGCATGTTAGACTTAAATTTGTTTCATATTTGCTTCTTGATGCTCTCTTTTGTTCTTCAACTCTTATTCCTACGACAGCATCACTAAAATCTTAAGACTATCTTTATGGCTATAAAGAAAGAGCTCTAGGGAGACAACCCTTGTTATCTTTACTTTGAGTTTTTACTTTCAGTTTTTAGTGGTCTTGATGATTGTTACTATTGTAGCAACATCATTGTATCTTTATTTTCAAGCTTTGTGCCAATTTATAGCCTCATATGACAAGGGAAGTGAAAGTTGTGACATGCTGTCCAGAAAACAGATTATGTCCTCGTGACGGGAAAAATCAGATTAAATCACCACCTCATCTTTTTGAGCTAAATTTTTTACACAGCATGATCTATACAATCATGGAACTTTCGTATGTTCTAAGTTTTTTGATTTGAGTTGCAGAAGTACCCCTAAAAATTCTTTACTACCTGCTGTTCTGTTTTTCACAGATTCTGCCACGTTTTGTCTCTCCTAACTTTTGCAAACCTTAAGCTTGCTTTTTCTTTGCAAAAACCTTTTGGAAATCTTGATAAACAGTAGATCTTCAATAATATCTTTATATACAGTAGGGAAAATTATTTATTAAGGATATTAACCTCTCTAATCAGCTTATGATGAGTTATGTATGAAGGGAGTTTTCAAGTGTGCGATGGAAGATGATGAAAGAAGATTCGGGAGTGTTAAGCGCTCAAGCTTGGAGATGCCCCCATGCATCCCCAACAAATATTCAAGGAGACTCAAGCGTCTAAGCTTAGGGATTCCCCCGTGCATCCCCTTCTCCATCAACAATCATCAGTTCGTCCTTCGTCTCACTATATTTTTATCACTTCATGTGTTATGTGCTATGCTTGGAGCGTCTCGCTCTTAGGTTTTATTGTTAGTTTTCTTTAGCTTTGCTTGCTGTTCATAAAAAGTTAGATCCCGTCTTACTTTGTGTGGGAGATAAACACGCTCCACTATCAAAATCTAGAACACATCATAGGATTCTTCATGCCTATCTTTTTGTTGTTGTGTGTTCTTTATCTTTTCGTAGCTACTGTCATGTCTAGTTTTAGTCTTAGTTTGTATTTAGCAAGAACGTTGGCTTTTGTTTAGTTTGTTGCCGTAACTCTCTTTAGTTTTCATGTTTATCTTGTTAAGAGAGTTGGTTGTTGCATCGAGTTATGTCTTGTCCTGAGAGTAGGTAATTGAGGTTGCTATTAAATTTTAGTAGTAACTTACAATAGTTTTGAGGTATTGATGTGAGCAATGTTTGAACTTTTGGTGTCAAGATCTCTAGCCTATTAGTGATAGGTGTCGTAATTTGGGCATTCCGTGTTTATTTTCAAAACCTACAAAACTAGTTGAGAACTCTAGCTACTAGATGGATCACTACTCTTCTGAGGGGCGGATATTAGAGTACAATCACGTACCATGAGTCGAGGATGCGCAACGATAACCAAACCCCCATACACTCCTCCTTGGGGTACTTGTCTCTTTGTGAACCTCCTCATTAGATTGAGAGTTACCGATAATAAGTGCATGAGTTCTTCGGACTAATGTAAGTATTGAAAGTTGACACTTCCACCTCCTCATATTTGCTATCCTTTCTTGTGTCGTGCATTGCCTCCTTCTCACTCCGAGAGTTGGCGTCCACCTTCGCCGGTACATCCAAACCCTTGGCATGATACGCTCTGTCATCATAAACCTCCTTATATCTTTCCTCAAAACAGCCACCATACCTACCTATCAAGGCATTTCCATGGCCTTTCCGAGATATATTGACATGCAACTTCCACCTCTTCATGACTTGATCTTCATGTCATACATGTTCCTGCTACACTCGCAGCGGCATACATTGCATACATCATGATAGCTGCATCTTCTTTATGATTTGAGTACCTTGTAAAGTGTGAAAGATCTTTTGTACCCTCTTGTAAAAATTAGAGTGTTTCCCTTAAGTGAGGAAAAGATCCCAAAGTGGACAAAATAAAAGATCCCAAAGAGGACAAATGAGAGTTAAATAGAAAGAGCCATTGAGGCCACCAAAAAATACAAAAAAGAGAAAAAAGAGAAAAAGAAATAAAAAGAGATAAAGGGGCAACACTACTATCCTTTTGAAAGATCCACACTAGTACTCCCTCTTATCCTTGTACTCCATAGAGATGATCATTCATGCATATAGCTATGTGGGGACCTTCACACTATAGAACTTGGCTTGCATATTCCAAGGATGAGCCTCCTCAAAAGAGATCTAGGTCTTCATGAGAGAGCAAGTTAGATGCACCCCCACTAGTTCCATTGGAGAGCTTTTCAGCTCATATGTGCATCCGTTGGATGGCAATCCCTACTCCTCACATCATATCTATCATTTGTCCTTCTCGCCTATGATTGTCCTCATTGATGTGAGCCTTTCTTACCCTTTTTGTCTTCCTACTCCACCATATTTCTCTCTTTGACATCCTAAGTGTCAGCTCTCGTGCTTACGCTCATCCATTGCATGAGTGCTCAAAATATTGAAAAGGGTGGATCAAATTGACTTGTACCTGGCTAGTGGTCTGGGGACGAGTCAAGGTAAGATTCCAAAGAAGACCAAGTGTGAATATTTAGTACATTGAGTTCTCAACAAATATATTTTTATCTCGTATTCCCATATATCCCTTCTTGCAAGCAAACACCATTTGGAGACATTCGAGTCACGGACAGCTAAGAGCTCTTGAACCTAATGTTCTTTCATTGCTTGTTTCAATGCTAATATAGACTCTTGCATGTTATGACTTGAATTGAATCACATACCTTGATTTATTTACTTCTCAAAGTTCTTATATGGTTGCTAGCATGTCACCACTGAAATTATGCCTGTTATCATTTACCTACTCGAGGACGAGCAGGAATTAAGCTTGGGGATGTTGATACGTCCCAAACGTATCGATAATTTCTGCTTGCTCCATGAATGTTTTGTGTGATATTGCTATGATCTAGATACACTTTCATACACTTTTGATCATATTTGGACTAACTTATTAACTCAGTGCACCCCAGTGCCAGTTCCTGTTTTATACTGTTTTTCTATTTCAGGTTTCCTCCATATTAAAAGTGCTCCAAAAATTTGAGAAAATCAGATAAAAATCAGCGTTCCGGAAGCTTCCGGATTCACCGAAGAAGGGCCAGAGGGGCCCCACCTGGTGCCCAGGCGGCCACCCCGCGCGGCCTAGGGCTTGGCCGCGCCGGGAGGGCACGTGGGCGACTGGTGCCCCCCCCCCCTCGATGCCCCCATTTGGCTCCTATTTATTCTCCCATCACAAAAACCCTGATTCCAGACCCTTTTCTCCAGAAGCAATTCCGATCTCCGCCGCCATCGCCGACAAGCTTCGGGGGACCAGAATTCTTGTGCCGACACCCTGCCGGGACGAGGAAGTGCCCCTGGATTCATCTCCATCGACGTTGCTTCCTCCCTCCATGAAGCGGGAGTAGTTCCTCCTCGGGGCTGAGGTTTCTACCAGTAGCTATGTGGTCAATTCTCTCTCCCATGAGGTGATCTTCGTTGTGATCATAGGCTATGTTAATCTAGGGTGATCTCATGATGTTTCCCCTTCTTCTATGTATTGGATTTAATGTACTCACTTGATCTTATCTAGTATAATCCCAGAGACCAAGGTGACAGCGGTCTATTGGACATGGATTAGAAGAATATTTTCATGAGTAATTTCCTCTTTTGTGTGTTGATTAAAGATTGAGAGTCTCTTGGTGCTTGTCTTTGACTATCCTTGAGATATGTTGTGGTGATTGTGGTACTCTCTATGGATGGTCGCGGTGACATTGGGAAATCCATAGATTGAGAACTACGAACTTTGAGGTGTGCTTTTGTAGCCCTACATAATTCTCGTCCTCTCTTGACCACAAAGGAATGACCTCCGAGTGCGTCTCGTTTCATGGGAAATATCATGTGATTAGACTATGTTAATGTTGTTGAGAGTTGTCACTAGTGAAAGTATGAAGACTATGCCTTGTTTCCACCATTGTTACACCGTCTGTGCTCACTTTTGTCACATGTTTGCTTGCTGCACTTTTCATTACAGATTTATATTACTTTGCTTTGCCACACCTATCACTTGTATTTTACCATCTCTTCGCCGAACTAGTGCACCTATACAACTCCTAGTTGTATTAGGTGTGTTGGGTACACAAGAGACTTCTTGTATCTTAATTGCAGGGTTGCTTGAGAGAGACCATCTTCAACCTCTACTTCCCTGAGATCGATAAACCTTAGGTCATCCACTTGAGGAAAATTGTTGCTGTCCTACAAACCTCTGCGCTTGGAGGCCCAACATAGTCTACAATAATATAAGCGTGTATAGACATCAGGGGCCCACCCTTGGCGCAAAGCCCAAGGGGGGAAACTCCCTCCTCCCTAATGGGCCCATATGGACCAATAAGCCTTTTCCACTTTTTAAATTGATTTAAATATATTATAATATTTAATTCAGATAATTACATAATAAAACATTATTAAATACAATTAATCTTTATTTTGGACCTTTCAAAATGTTCGGAACAACTTCCGCTCTTCTCCGGAACTATTCCGGTGATTTCTCCTATTTCACCGATGATCCCGAATCTATCCCCATGCATCGATTGCCCTTAAGTGTAACACCCTAACGGTCCGGGAAACAGCAGACATGATCGAGACACTCTCATTGATCAATGACTAGTCAGTTGGATCTGGTTACAATCCTTGACAGCCCCTGTGTTTCCATGGAATGAACTTCAATCGCTTTTGGAAACCGTTAAAGATACGACGTAATCCCTTTGTGTTGCGGTACTTTGTTTGTCCGAGGTTTGATCGTCGGTATCCAATATACCGTGTTCACATCTCGTTCACAACAAACAAGTTTACTCGTCCGTGCCTATTGCATCTCCTGTGACCTAGTCACTTGCTTGCAAGTTATTGATGCAATATCACCGAGTGGGCCCGGAGTACCTGTCCATTACTTGGACTGACAAATCCCGCTCTGATCTATTAACATACTCATCAACCATCTATTTTGGAATACCCAAAGTGCACCGTTATAGCTAGCATATTTCAGTCAGGCGGTGGGATACAAATCAAAGTCTCCTCATAGATGAAAATTACGTATGATCATTACGGTCGAAGGACTAAGCCATGCGTTACAAAGTTATTGCAATGCTGAACTATGTGACCGATCACATTACAATGCTTTAGTTGGTTGTGCGTCCATCACATCATTCTCCCAATGACATGACATCATTGTCAATGGACTTAAGTGTCGCCATGATCAGGAAAGATTGATCAATCAATTTTCCAATGAGATAGTTTACCCGAGTTAAACTACGGACTCGTGTTTTATACCACACGTGTATTAGTATTTCCAAGTAATACAGTTATAGCATAGTATAAAACCTATTATGAACAAAACGGATATGTGAAAAATATATTTATTAATTTGCCTCTAGGGCACATATCCAACAGTATCACGGGTGGGGGTACTTTCTGAAGACTTCAGCTAGTGTATAGTGATCTTCTGCCCGTGTCGATGGATAGCTGGTGTCACCGAGGGGACTTTCTGCCCGTAGGCGTTCGTACCACATGATCATGGGTAGAATTTGCGAAGATGCTGGATGTTCCAAGCATTTGGGACTGCGCCGAGTCTAGAGACATGGATTACTCTGAAAGGACCTTCCCACATGGGGGATAGTTTGTGCAGTCCCTCCCGAGAGAGGATCCTCCTGAGGACTAGGTCCCCAACCTCAAGAGTGCGAGGGCGTATGTGTTGGTGGTGGTAGCTCCACAATGCATGTTGGTACCTTGCTGTGTGAATGGTGACCTGGCAACGCGCTTCCTCGAGGAGGATCTTCTCTTCTTCTAGGCGGTTTCCTTGGAACGCTTTGTTGAAGGCAAGGACCCTCGGGGAGCCGTGCTTGAGCTCTGCGGGGATGACTGCTTCTGTTCCGTAGACCATGAACAAGGGTGTCTCGCTTGTGGGATTCCTTTCCGTGGTGCGGATCGACCACAGTACGGTCTGGAGCTCGTCGAGCCACATTCCCTTTCTATTCAGTAATATTAACATTGACTGCTTCTTTTAGGGTAAAGGCAGGAAACTCAATTAGATCATCCACTTTCTTCCAGGGTAGAAATCTAATGAGAAAGGCTTGATTTCTCAGTTCCCTGATCTTCCATGACCATTGTTTGGATTAACAAAAGAAAGTGTTAAGCAAACCTTGAACTGCATCCATATTAACCACACCTTTGAGCACATTTAGCACACTGCAGTTCCTAAATTTAAGTCAGTTACACTCATTTGCAGTAGGTAATTCAGTGTGATAAAAACCAAGCCCAACTGCAGCACTACCAAAGTATGTTGCAACAGGATGGATCTTAACCCATGGAGCACAATTATTTCCATTATGACCAGCATCACCACAAATAAAGCACCTCTTAGGCTTGATGAAGTTATCAATGTAGTAGCCATGCCCCTCAATATTGAAACAAACCATGTTTTTATATCTAGGATCTTGGGGTTGCTCAGGTTCACTGTCACTCACTACTACATCTTGTGTCTCCACTCCGGAAAGTTGGCGAGGCCAGACAGGCTGCTGGAGAGGGTTCCCCTATTGACGATGAGGAACAAGAGGTTGACTGCCCGTAAGTTTCTACTCTCATGCAGGAGCTTGAGAAGCCGACGGAGGGTTCTTCCTCGGCGCCTGGGGATCTGGTTTGGCCACACCAAAAGACACCTGAGGTCTCTTGTCCTCCATGGATTACTTCACCACCTCTACGAACGATCTTGTACCCAGGCCAATCCCCTCTCTCTTGATGCTGAAGTGAGTCGTCTCAGGATCAAACTGACCACGGGCACGAACCGGATGGCAATCCTCACGAAAACTTGAAAGAAACAAACAAATCCTTCCAGATCCAGTATAATTGTTCGGTGGCGGCAGAAGCTGGGGTTGAAGAAGGGAGGAGGTGGAGGTGGTGGGGAGGAGAAGTAATAGACCAGAGTTACCCGAAGAATTCCATGATAACCTCTAGGTCTTCCCAAAATCCAGCTGGAAGCGGCTTTTTCCTACCCGCCTTCACCCCGACCATACGACCATGGATGAGCGGTGTGGATGGATGGACCCCAATCACAGCGACCGTAGTAGTTGAAACAGGCTCACAACTGGCGGAGGTAGTAGGAGGCATGGTCATCGGCGATGACCTCGCCGAAGAAGATGACCCAACTCCCGAAATCACATGATTCAAACTATCACTCGAATTACTTCCAATTGGTACTACACAATCCGATCCAAAGTGCACCGCGATTCGGTAGCAATACTCATGGCAGGGGTATCAGCGACGCCGTCGCGCGCGGGCGTCGAATGAGGATGGACGTACTCGTTGCCGCCTAGAATCGGTTTCGCCACTCCGCCACCATCGGATCGGGCGACTCTGCCTCCAGCTTGGCCCCATAGATCATCTCCATCGCTTCCACGCCTTCATCACTAATGAATCAGTGAAGCTCCTCTCACGTCCCCGTTTGGATGACCTCGACGGAGATGTCTGCCCCACCGCCATGTGTCGGGGAAGTATGCTCTCACCACCCTCTCCACCGCGAGATCGCTCGACAACAGGGTCGATGAAGGGGGGCACTGGTGTTGTTCGCGACCGTCACGGTCCGGGACCCTGCCGATGAGACCCGCTTGCTATCACTGAGTATCGCGAGCTAGACATGCGGCGAGGCAGCAAGAGCAGGTTTAGTGGCAATGGGGATGGCAGGGGAAGGGGATGGTGGTGTCGTAATCGGTGGGGCGCGCTACTCTCTCCTCTCTCCTATAGACCCATCATCGTTGGTGGGAGGCTTTGACAAGTTCAGACACCCATACAACGTACTTCTGCTTACTTCTTAGTTAATCACATTAAAAAAGGATATGTGAATTATTCGATGCAAAGGTTGGTAGTTTAACCTCCTTTTCAAAGAAAAACAGTCATAATATGACATTTTCCAACAATTATATTGGACATCTCAAATGAAGGATGACGTTTAAAAGTTTACTCTTAATATTTTGCAAATGTTGTTAGACATTTTTTAGAACGTGTAGCTAGATATATAATTTTACTCGTGCACACACATATACATAGTCTTAGACCATGTTGTTTGGCTTTTGCTTATACTTTTGCAGCTTTTAAATTTTGATCAAAAAGCCATAAAACTTTTAAATATGTGCTTTTAGAGCTTTTATGGTTTTTGTTGAATCAATATAAAAATATTTAGCTTCAAAAGACACAAAAGCTTAAAACATCTATTTAGAGGCTTTTATAGCTTTTTGATCAAAAAAATACAAAAGCAAAAGCAAAAGCTCAAACAAAACAGAACATTAATCTTCTTAAGGGCCCATGTCATCAAAATTGCCTTAGGGCCTTTGAAATATAGAGCCGGTCTACTGAAATGATAATGACAAGTGAAACTACCGAATCTTACAATTTTTTAGAAGTTGGTTTCAATTCAACCAACATGCAAAGTGTCCATTTCAACGTCTTCATTAAACAATGCATTTAAGTCTTTTTTCCCATTAGACCCTGCAAAATATGCAGCGAACTTATAATTATAATTATTTTTGCTTAATCTATGCATGTAACGTTGTCACATCATACATGCATGTTAGTCATTTTTTACATTTTTGTTTGAAATGATATTTTAAACAGTAATTCAAAAGTTTTTGTTCTATTTTTAGAAACGTTTTTGTATTGATTTTCAAGCTTAAATTTTATTTTTATTTAATTTAGTTTTCAGCAACTTTTATAATTTTTTAACAAAGTTATCGCAGCAACAGGTAGGAAATCATCTAGTTATATAGTACTGATAGCCAAATCTGAATGGACTGAAGTCCGTAACCATAAAGAGCGAGGACACTACATATATTGATTGGCAAGGTTTGGGCAGTTGCATGCATGCGCACGCTTATTTATTCCGACATACTCATACGTGATGAAATGCACGGGCGACAGTGATATATACTAGCGCGGATCCGAGTGCGTGTGCCGCGTTTGGTATGGTCGCTTATGCACCTAGGTCACGCGTCGGACCATGTGACCGGCACCACACCATCGTCCGTGTCGAGCCCAAGCGCCTTCCACACGGCCGGCGACCCGTCGACGATGTTGTTGGCGCACGGGGGCTCGAAGTTGTGCTCCTCGTCGCAGCCGTGCTTGGAGTCGCACCCGTCCACCACCGTGGCCGTCGTGGACCTCCCGTTGGCGGCCCGGATCACGACGCGCTTCCCGCACCGTCCCCCGCCGGAGAACCACCCGGTGGACAGCGCCACGACCTTCTCGGAGTCCGGGTGGAACCGCTCGTCGCACTCGGACCTCCCGCCGCCGTCCCCGCCGTCGGCGAAGCTGTTGAGCGTGAGCGAGGCGCGGGTCTTCCCCGTGACGCGCGGGGAGCACGCGAACGTTCGGTAGCGCCGGCCGTCCTCGCAGCACTCGGAGTCGTTCTCCGTGTTGCAGGTGCCGGACTCGCCGGCGATGGTGCCGCTCGGCTGGCAGGTCTGGAGGAGTGCGCGGTGAGGGAAGACGGTGGCGAGAGCTAGGGGAAGCGTCGTGAGCACGAGGAGGAGCGTGTAGGACACGGGACGAGTTGCCATGCTTAGTTCACTTTGTGCTAGGCTAGTTCTGTGCTGCTGTGAAGCTGTGGTGTGTCTCGGGTGGGCGCGAGTTTATATAGCCGCGGGCTGGCGATGGCGAGGTAAACAACGGGGAGGGTTTTGATTGGTATGCTTGCTATTCATTCGTCTCCCTAATGTACACATTATCGGTCAGGAAGGACCGCTACATTATCCATTTGTGCAGTCCATTCTACTCCCTCCGCTCCAAATTACTCGACAGCTTTAGTTCAAGTTTAAATCAAATTTGAACTAAAGCCAAGTAAAGTAATTTAGAATGGAGGAAGTAATTTATATTAAGTCAATTATGAATTGGTGCAAAAAAAATTAAAACCCTAACATACATATGTTCAAATAGGGTAACAAAGAACACCCTAAAACAATTAAAAGAAACACAAAGATCGTCGCAACTCTGTATAATCGCCTCTAAACCTTACGGAAGATCCTTGTACCAAAAAATATATTAGTATGAGTAAGAGTTATACTCTTTCTGTACCTTAATATAGGTAATTGGAGTACTGTACTATAAAATATTGAACCAGATTCGAGGATTGATGTCGGGCGGAGTGGTGACGTCGTGTCATCGCTCTCTTTACCGGGATTAAAGGCGTTCTGACGTGATCAGGGTGCGTTATCTGACGGCATGATGCCGGGACGATGGCCTTTGGATGACGGTCCACATTGTTGCTCTTCGGCGGGAATCATTATTGTGGTGGTGGTGGCTCTCCCCCGGGTTGTATGGGCAACGAGTGCTGAAGCGGTGGGTAGCCCGAACGCGCCTTCTTCGGGCGGTATCCTGATCCGGATCTGGGGCTTAGACCTCCGTGTAATCCTCCTAGCGGCATCGATGCACGGGCGAGTTATCGAGTGAAAGCTTTGTGCTTTGACGCCAATGCTGGTAAAACCCGTGGGTGTCCCGCTTTTCTTGAAGACATCGTCATGGATTTGTTCTTCGTGCCAAAGCTCCGAGTGAAGACCTTTGTCTGGCTGAACTCGGCAGCGGCGATGCTTTGTGTTGTCTTGCCTTTTGAGGGCGTTGTAGTGGAACTTATTAGGAGTGGTAGGGTGTTATGAGTGTGTGTCTAGTTCTTTTAATGCTTCTCGTTGGACGCATTGATGCCTGCGTGGACCAACTATCTGAGGATCAGCTTTGTAAGGGGCTATCTCACCATATTGTATCGATCAATCGTGTATCTTATTTAATATTTTTTATCTATTAAGAGAGACGAAAGCTTATTTTCTAAATTATGCACAGATCGTCACACAAAATATATAATAAATTAAACGACAGCTAACCTATGGCTTGTACATTGAATTTCTGCCGGACAAATGAAGGCCCAAATGCCGGAGGTAGCCCCTGATCACGTGATGAACAAGACGAAATTTGGCGGGGTCCGTGGCGCATTTTCATTTTGCAACATGTAATGTGTGGCTCGTGTATGGGACAAATGCCGTTGATCAGAGCGGACCCAGGTCCAAAACTGAATCCTAGAAAATATCCATAAATGGACGTGTCTGTACGAACCCGAATTTTCTTACAGCCGGCCGGCCAGTCCACTGGCATGGAGGCATCACGCTCTGACATGTGAATCCCTGCATTCATGAACGAAGCTACAAAATCTCCAGCCGCGCCTCTAGACGGCACTCACAGCGACGGATGGAGGAAATCCGTTCAGTCACGCCCCCAAGAGCCTAATTAATACTGATTTAGATCAAAAGTGGATTCGGCGATTTTAAGCCGAATCCAGCACGCAGGGGGACTCTTGGGGGCGTCGGATGAATCGAAACAACGAGTGGGGCCACGGGTGTTGGCGAGTGAGGCCGCATCTCCCGCCCTTTTCCTCCCTTTCCCTCCCTTCCCCGTCGCAGATCTCGCCATTTTCGTCCAGATCCGCCCGCCATGACGCCGAAGAAGTATGTGGCCCCCCGCCACGCCGATGAACCACCACCGGTACCCAAGCCGTGGAAGCAGAGAAAGCCGCTGGCCAGGCCGAAGGGGATTACGGACGACGAGTGGAAGGCCGACTGCGAGCGTCGCGCCGTGTCAACAACCGACCGGCGGAATAGGCCCGCCGCCCAGAAAGCCCGGGACGCCGTCGAGACTGGGGCGAAGGAACTGGAGAACATCCGTGAGTCGGTGGCGGCGGCCAAAAAGGATCTGCAGGAGACCCGTGCGGCGACGGCGCTCGCCATGTCTCGCTCGACTGCGCCACCGCAGTTCCTCCCCCCAAGCCAGCAGAGCGTCGTCTCGCTGGCCGGGAACTTCTCCCCTTCGACGCCTTCGACATGGGGGCACTCGCCGGACTACGGCGACATCTCGGCGAGTGGCTTCAACCCCAACCTCGCCTTCCCAAGCTCGGCCACCTACTCGCCGGCCTACACCTCAGCCTCCTCCTCGTCCCTGCGCCGAGGAGCCATCCCATTCGCCTCCGAGATGGAGGACATCATCAACACCGGCTCCGCCGCCACCTACGCCGAGGCATACGCCGACAGGGACGTTGACGGTACCCAGGAGGGGGACGGCATCGAACATGAAGGCGCCGAGGTCGAAGAAGATGTTGAGGCCGAAGAAGGGACGCAAGAAGCGCCGGAGGAGCAGGCCGCCAAAGAAAAGAAGAAGAGGAAGGCCGGCGAGGTTGGGTTCAATCACGTCAAGTGGAAGGCCAAGGAGGACGAGTGCCTGGTCGAAGAATGAAAGACGATGAGCTTGGACCCAATCACCGGTGCAAACCAGAACGGCAACACGTACTGAAGAAGGGTCAAGGCGGCGTTCGATGAGCGAAAGCTCGTCGACCCTGATTTCACCGGCGTCTTCATGGAGTGCGGTGCGAAAGCCATGGTCAACCATTGGTCGGTCATCTAGGCGGCATGCAACAAGTGGCACAACATCCAAGAGGAGGTGCTTGCCCGGTCGGAGAGCGGCACGAGCAACGAACAAAAGGTACGCTGTGAACTCGCCGTGCACTCGCCTTGAACCCGCCGTGCACCCGCCCTGAACTCTCCGTGTATGCAGCTCGTGCGCATGTTCAACATGTTTCGGCAGGATAACGGCGGCGAGTTCAAGTTTCTTGGCGACTTCACCCGGCTCGAGCGCTGCGAAAAATGGAAAGAGTACTGCTTAAATCTCGCTAAATCCAAGAACGACGTCTACGACCCAGAGGCGGCGCCCCCTGCGGCGTCGGAAGGTTGTCTCGCCGAGGGCAACAAAAAGACCAAGGCGGCGAAGGCCGCAGCACCGGCTGCCGAGCGGCTGCATTCGGCGATCGAGAAGTGCATCGCCGACGCCACAAGCAACGCCTCCGTCATGGAGGAGAAGGCGCAGGCGAGATGGTCGAAGTTGTTCACGAAGCAAGATGCTAAGCTTGACCTGCTCAGGACAACGTCGCCGCAAAGAAGAGGAACACCGACTTGGCGTTACTCACCCAAATGGCGACGACGGACATGGCGGCGATGGACGCGCCGGTCAGGGCGTGGTTCATGTACGAGCGCGACAAGATTTTGGCTCAAATGGCGGCGCCCCAGACCACGCCGAATGCGCCGCCCTCACCGACCACCGCCCCAGCCGCCGCCTCGCCGGCCACTGCGACGTCGCCCAGGAGTACGCCGTCCACGCCTACCGACGAACTCGCCGAGCCAATGGCTTCTGCCGTCGACCTCGACGGCCCCATTTGAGGCCCCTATCGGCCTAATATTTTGTTCCCCGCGTAGATCACGCCACATGTGGCATGTTGATCGCCGAACTTGCAATTTTTTAAAGCGGGAAGACATATTTTCAAAATTACATGATTCCGTCGTTTTCTGCGAGGGCGCCCCTGGGGCCGCGGCTGGGCGGCGGACCTCCCCCAAGCCGAAAAAGCACCGAGAGCCCCCCAAGCAACGCTAAAATAGCGCCGAAAAACGGCTTGGGGGGAAAACGGCTAGAGATGCTCTAACCAGCCGCCCCCAACAGGCCTCAAGAGCATTTTTTTCTCGTCGGATGGAAGTTTTTTGTTCAGTCGCGCCCTCAAAGTCTCGTTTATCGTCGGTTTAGGCTAAAACTTCATCCGACGAACTCAAGCCCAACCCAACGCGCTAGAGGTCTTCGGGGGCGTCGGACGAAGCGAAAACTCGCATGGCTCCGTACTGTCGGCAACACCAGTCGCTTCTCCCGTCGTTTTCTTGTTTTTTCCTCCCTTTTCCTCCCACCAACTCCTTCGCCCGCCACAGCTACCGTCTGAAAGGATCGAGATAGACCTAGAGGGGGGTGAATAGGTCTTATTACAAATTTTATCACTACTTAGAAATTTTAGGCAATAATGCGGAAAACAAAGGTGTGCCTAACAAATGCAAGGTCTATTTAGCAAAGACAAGATAAACAATAATCACACTAAACAAAAGCAAGTGAGGAGCAAATAATACGGTAATACAAGTAGTAAGGGAAAAGAGTAGGGATAACGGAATGACGCGGAGACAACGATGTATCCCGATGTTCACTTCCTTGGAGGGAAGCTACTCACCGTTCGGAGAAAGTGGGTGAAACCACGAAGGCACACCAACGCCACGAAGGCTCACTCTATTCCCCTTGAGATATCACCACGAAGGCGATTCCCAACCACTACCGTTTGACCTTAAAGGTGGTCACCAAACCCTCCCAAACTCAATGGGGGTAATCACAATGGTCGATTCCTCTCCGAAGAACTCCTACCCGCCTAGGAGTCTCCAACCTCCAAGAGTAACAAGATCAATGGGAAATGCTCAAGACTTTCTCAAAACGTGATTTGCTTTGGTTGGAAGATGGGGAAGGGGAATATCTATCACTGGGTGAAAGATCCGTCAAGAACTCTCAAGGAACTCTCCGGGATCTGAGATTTGGTGAGGGAGAGAGTGAGAGGGAGCACTTGTGTTCTTGGGGGATTCAAAATGAAGTGGTCAACCCTCACAGGTGGGAGTAAGGGGGTATTTATAGCCCAAGGGACTGTCGTGGATATGATCCTGACAATAGAGAGGGGGGTATGAACGGAGCATGATTTATCGAGATGAAAACAGGTGGACACAGACGATTTTATCGAGTTCAGGACTCTCGCGGAGGAGATAAAATCCCTACGTCTCGCGCTCCCGGAGGAGCTTTTCTTTATCTTTTGTATGAATAAGATGTACATGTGTTTCTTTCCATGGAGGAGGAAGAATGAGAGAGAGGAAGAAGAAGAGCGTGGTGTGTGTCCCCTCCCACCAGGTGTTTGGGCAAGGCTTATATAGAGTACGCCTTGTCTCTTCACTACCCTGATGGTGGGTTTTAATTACAGAGAGTTACATTTGTTATTTAATACAAGAAACTGAATACTCATAACTACCCACTACTGCGCATAAGGAGGGAGTAACGCTTCGGGTTTCAATGCTTCCAGTGTCGTTTAATGTTCCTCGGAGTAGTAGGCAGCTCGGTTGTCCTTTCTTCCGAGTAACGGGCAGCTCGGAGATAGTCCCTTCTTTCGAGTAACGGATAACTCGGAGATCGTCTTTCTTCCGAGTAACTAGCAGCTCGGAGATAATTCATTCCGAGTACCTTATGATTCCTGAGTTACTTATAACTCGGTAATTTATGTTTTTGATTTCTCCTTTGTTTCTGGAAAGGCTTAGGTGAATGTTGATAAGCTATCATTCAGTTAAGGGTACCCCATGATATGCGATACTTAAGGGTATGCCTTAGATATGACCACGACTGTAGCCCCCAAGGCTCCGAGTAAGTTCTTGAAGTTACTCGGAGTCTTTAGATTAGAGATTTGTTGTATAAATCCTTCTAGTGGGAGCACTTCTTAGTGCACCCAGTGGGTGTAGCCCCCAAGGCTCCGAGTAAGTTCTTGAAGTTACTCGGAGTCTTTTGATTGGAGACTTTTCATTAATTGGGATAATTGATTTCATCAAAGGAGAGTGCTCTTCCTATTGATGACATATTCATAAGGTATATGCAGATTAAACTCAATAAGAGGCCCGGAAGGACTTTATTGATATTTGAACTTTTCCCTCGAATGTGGGTCGGGCAAGTTAACGGAAAAATCTGGCGACACTCAAGCGTCTCTTGGAAGAGGTGGACTGAGGCCTCGGAGGGCGTGTCTCGGAGCAAAAGGCCTTAAACTCCATACAAACCAGATTTGTAAAGTCTGATATTCTAAAGCATCGTAAAATGAGCTTTAGATCATACCACATGGGATATCAATTCTTTACCCCCTGCACCTTATCCTACTAGTAATCTGGCAATCTACGTCAGAGACGGATTACTAGTGAATTAACTACTCTGAACTTTTCTCGAATAATTAATGAATACAAGATTTGCCGTTTGTTGTGCGTTCTAGAAGGCAGTTTCTTTCTAACTCATTACTTAGCTTCAGGTGGTATCCCATCCCATCACTGTTTTGAGTTTTTGAGTATTGTCTGCTTTCTTTGACGCTCCGAGTGACAACTTACTCGGTTGTTTGGTAATGACCCTTTCTGAGTAATAGCTTACTCGGAAAGATTTCCGAGTGACGACTTACTCGGTTTTGTTGAGTATCCGAGTGGTAACTTACTCGGTACGTTGTTCTTCCAAGTGAAGATCTACTCGGGATAAATTTTCCTTCCAGTGGGAGCACGGTTAGTGCACCCACTGGGTGTAGCCCCCAAGGCTCCGACTAACTATTGGTAGTTAGTTGGAGTCTTTTACTGAAGCTATACAAAATTGTTTCATCGTGCGTGGACATGGAACATTTTCTTGAGTGTTGTTTCTTGAAGGAATTTGGAATCTCGTTGTGCGCGGGCACGGAATGACACCAAAGATATTTCCTTCACTGACCTGAAAGAAAATGCAAACAGATAAAGAATGAAAGTATTATAGTATTCATACTCAGAAAGCTGGGTGAAAACGCGAGACTTTAAACTTTGCAGAAATAAAGTGTAGAGCTCAAACTTTGCAGATAATAATATGTCTAACTTGGTTTATTGTTCTCTCGTGTTTAGCCATTTAGCGAGTCAGCAGACCATTAGCTTTTGCTCTTGCCAACCAGACAATCAGGTTGCGACCGGGTTGGAGACGAAGAGTATGCGTTTAGGTACCGAGCGTGTATAGGCGTTTGACGAAGAACTGAAGAAAACCAAGTAAACAACTTGCCGACTGGCGGCGCAACTAATGGGTAGAGCAAAAAACCACCAGCAAAGGTAAATCTGATTCTAATCTAAGTTGTAGCCCCCGGGTGTGGCGTAGCCCCTGAGTGCGTTACAACCTTCGACGACGTAACGGTCGGAATACGGGGAATATAATTTGTGTTTCATCGAGGTGGACTCGGGTAAAGCCGAGAAATGGTTCCCGAGTGAAGCTCGGGAGAGACCAACTTGCTAAATAGTAAAGTATAGAGTCTGGATATATGAGAAACTTAGTTGTTCCTGAGTTGAGGACGTAGTCGGAGTCGATGAAGCCGTGACACGATGAAGAAGCATTCTTGTTTGAATCGTTGCAGCGTACTCGTCCGGGTCATCAATATCAAGTCGATGCAGCGCGGAGTTGTGGTTGAGTCGCGGTCTGAGTTCGTTGCAGCGCGGAAATGCGGTTGGAACGTGTAGCTCGTTCAAGTCGGAGCACATGTTATTGCGCAAAGAAAACGAGCACGGTCAATGCATACCTCGTTTGAGTCATCGAAAATATCATCACGGAAGAAGCGTCGTGGAAGGAGCTGCCGCTGAGTCGGAGCAACACTAGGTCGTGGCGCAGGTCGTAGTCGAAGCAGCGAACATGCAGAGCCGAGTTGACGTTTGAGTTGGAGACGGTGCTGAATCCGAGCTGATGCTGGATCGGGGACGATGCTGGGTCCGAGTTGAATTGTTGCGGCGGTGAGTTGTTCTAAATTAAGGGGTCGTGCCACTCGGACGCTTGTAGAGGAGAGGGAGCCATCCGAACCATAGTTGAGGCCGGATGCCACGTACAGGTTGGTGTGTTGCTTACACTGTTCATCCATCAGGCATCAAAGAAGCTAGCTTTGCACGTAGGAAAGTTGTTTGTACTACTATTGCTGCTCGGCTGCGGGAGCGTGGTTGAGTGGAGGAGGAACGGCGCGCAGGAGCCCGACCGTGGAGAAAAGCAGCCAGCGTCCGAGTTGCGATCAAGTCGGAGGGAAACCACGTCCGAGCAAAGGGTCCGAGCAAAGGGCAGCTAGCACCAAAATAGAAACCAAGTCAGAGGAGGCCGAGCTGCAGCAGTGAAATTGGAGCAGCACTGGGTGCCCGAGTTGTGCAGGGGAGACGGATATGGCCGTGCGGACGCCCGAGTTGGTGCATAGTTGTTGCAGAGGCGCGGTCGGCCCCGGCTCGCGCGAGCCGACGGGCGTGATCGAGTTGAAGATGATTCGGGAAGCCGAGTTGGAGCTGGAGCAAGGACCGTTCCAACTCGAGTTGGGGAAAAAGAGCAGACCGTGCGGAGGTACGTCCGAGTTGCTGCCAGGTCGCGGAAGCCGGCGGCGTCCGAGTTGCATCCAGGTCGGGGAAACCGGCGGCGTCCGAGTTTCTGCCAGGTCGGGGAAGCCGGAGGCGTCCGAGTTGTTACCGAATCGCCATAGTACAAAGCTAGCACATTTTGTGGGTACTGTACATCCATCAGCCATTTTTGATGGCTCGGTTATGCTGGGGTCGGAGCTGAGCAGCTGGAGTAATCCGCAGAAGATGGAAACCGAGGAGCCACCGCGCAGAGTTCACCATGCAACCTAGTAATGCGTAGTAGAATTTGTACGCCACGTCCGACTAGTGTGTCTCAACCCATGCGAAAAAAGTACAGTTGAGCAGACCTGCAGGTTATTCAATACAGAAAACTTGGGTACGAAGACCACATATTAATTGCATTTAAGGTTGTGGTAACAGCAGTTGATAGTATTAACGTGCAATTATGTTGTAGTGGGCTGCATGATACGGTTTCGCATGCAATTAAGGCTCCAGCAGGCCTTCAGTTTCGCATACAATTAATTGTACATTTGTTTCGCCCTGACCGCTGCAATTTTCCGGCTGAAATGGGCTTGCGCCCGTGCTGAGCGTTCAACGCAGGGGAAGGAGCCGCCGCCGAGGAGAGGAGGCAGTAGCCGTAGTCGGATCTAGGACGGCGATGAGCAGGGACGGCCGCGCGACGAAGAGAAGAACACTATGCGTGCAGGCAGTGTAGCAAGGCGACGATTGCCCGCCGGAGTTGAAAAGAACACTTGTACTTGTGCAACGAAGAGAAGTACTATTCATCCATCAGGGGTTTTCATTGTGCGCTTGTATGAGTTAGCTTGAGGTGTTCGTTGCAGGAGCCAGGAGCACGCATGGTTGGAGAGAGTTGGAGGCAGCCGCGGTCAACCCGGCGAGCACGAAGGCGGAGGCAACCACGACCGACGCGTCGAGCGTTCTTGGCAAACACAACATGTATCAAGAGCAAAGAAAAATAGTTGTAAGAGAGAATACAAACCGTTCACATCATGGTTCGATAGACGCCATGCCCCACGGTGGGCGCCAACTGTCGTGGATATGATCCTGACAATAGAGAGGGGGGTATGAACGGAGCATGATTTATCGAGATGCAAACGGGTGGACGCAGACGATTTTATCGAGTTCAAGACTCTCGTGGAGGAGATAAAATTCCTACGTCTCGCGCTCCCGGAGGAGCTTTTCTTTATCTTTTGTATGAACAAGATGTACATGTGTTTCTTTCCATGGAGGAGGAAGAATGAGAGAGAGGAAGAAGAAGAGCGTGGTGTGTGTCCCCTCCCACCAGGTGTTTGGGCAAGGCTTATATAGAGTACGCCTTGTCTCTTCACTACCCTGATGGTGGGTTTTAATTACAGAGAGTTACATTTGTTATTTAATACAAGAAACTGAATACTCATAACTACCCACTACTGCACATAAGGAGGGAGTAACGCTTCGGGTTTCAATGCTTCCAGTGTCGTTTAATGTTCCTCGGAGTAGTAGGCAGCTCGGTTGTCCTTTCTTCCGAGTAAAGGGCAGCTCGGAGATAGTCCCTTCTTTCGAGTAACGGATAACTCGGAGATCGTCTTTCTTCCGAGTAACTAGCAGCTCGGAGATAATTCATTCCGAGTACCTTATGATTCCTGAGTTACTTATAACTCGGTAATTTATGTTTTTGATTTCTCCTTTGTTTCTGGAAAGGCTAAGGTGAATATTGATAAGCTATCATTCAGTTAAGGGTACCCCATGATATGCGATACTTAAGGGTATGCCTTAGATATGACCACGACTGTAGCCCCCAAGGCTCCGAGTAAGTTCTTGAAGTTACTCGGAGTCTTTAGATTAGAGATTTGTTGTATAAATCCTTCTAGTGGGAGCACTTCTTAGTGCACCCAGTGGGTGTAGCCCCCAAGGCTCCGAGTAAGTTCTTGAAGTTACTCGGAGTCTTTTGATTGGAGACTTTTCATTAATTGGGATAATTGATTTCATCAAAGGAGAGTGCTCTTCCTATTGATGACATATTCATAAGGTATATGCAGATTAAACTCAATAAGAGGCCCGGAAGGACTTTATTGATATTTGAACTTTTCCCTCGAATGTGGGTCGGGCAAGTTAACGGAAAAATCTGGCGACACTCAAGCGTCTCTTGGAAGAGGTGGACTGAGGCCTCGGAGGGCGTGTCTCGGAGCAAAAGGCCTTAAACTCCATACAAACCAGATTTGTAAAGTCTGATATTCTAAAGCATCGTAAAATGAGCTTTAGATCATACCACATGGGATATCAATTCTTTACCCCCTGCACCTTATCCTACTAGTAATCTGGCAATCTACGTCAGAGACGGATTACTAGTGAATTAACTACTCTGAACTTTTCTCGAATAATTAATGAATACAAGATTTTCCGTTTGTTGTGCGTTCTAGAAGGCAGTTTCTTTCTAACTCATTACTTAGCTTCAGGTGGTATCCCATCCCGTCACTGTTTTGAGTTTTTGAGTATTGTCTGCTTTCTTTGACGCTCCGAGTGACAACTTACTCGGTTGTTTGGTAATGAACCTTTCTGAGTAATAGCTTACTCGGAAAGATTTCCGAGTGATGACTTACTCGGTTTTGTTGAGTATCCGAGTGGTAACTTACTCGGTACGTTGTTCTTCCGAGTGAAGATCTACTCGGGATAAATTTTCCTTCCAGTGGGAGCACGGTTAGTGCACCCACTGGGTGTAGCCCCCAAGGCTCCGACTAACTATTGGTAGTTAGTTGGAGTCTTTTACTGAAGCTATACAAAATTGTTTCATCGTGCGTGGACATGGAACATTTTCTTGAGTGTTGTTTCTTGAAGGAATTTGGAATCTCGTTGTGCGCGGGCACGGAATGACACCAAAGATATTTCCTTCACTGACCTGAAAGAAAATGCAAACAGATAAAGAATGAAAGTATTATAGTATTCATACTCAGAAAGCTGGGTGAAAACGCGAGACTTTAAACTTTGCAGAAATAAAGTGTAGAGCTCAAACTTTGCAGATAATAATATGTCTAACTTGGTTTATTGTTCTCTCGTGTTTAGCCATTTAGCGAGTCAGCAGACCATTAGCTTTTGCTCTTGCCAACCAGACAATCAGGTTGCGACCGGGTTGGAGACGAAGAGTATGCGTTTAGGTACCGAGCGTGTATAGGCGTTTGACGAAGAACTGAAGAAAACCAAGTAAACAACTTGCCGACTGGCGGCGCAACTAATGGGTAGAGCAAAAAACCACCAGCAAAGGTAAATCTGATTCTAATCTAAGTTGTAGCCCCCGGGTGTGGCGTAGCCCCTGAGTGCGTTACAACCTTCGACGACGTAACGGTCGGAATACGGGGAATATAATTTGTGTTTCATCGAGGTGGACTCGGGTAAAGCCGAGAAATGGTTCCCGAGTGAAGCTCGGGAGAGACCAACTTGCTAAATAGTAAAGTATAGAGTCTGGATATATGAGAAACTTAGTTGTTCCTGAGTTGAGGACGTAGTCGGAGTCGATGAAGCCGTGACACGATGAAGAAGCATTCTTGTTTGAATCGTTGCAGCGTACTCGTCCGGGTCATCAATATCAAGTCGATGCAGCGCGGAGTTGTGGTTGAGTCGCGGTCTGAGTTCGTTGCAGCGCGGAAATGCGGTTGGAACGTGTAGCTCGTTCAAGTCGGAGCACATGTTATTGCGCAAAGAAAACGAGCACGGTCAATGCATACCTCGTTTGAGTCATCGAAAATATCATCACGGAAGAAGCGTCGTGGAAGGAGCTGCCGCTGAGTCGGAGCAACACTAGGTTGTGGCGCAGGTCGTAGTCGAAGCAGCGAACATGCAGAGCCGAGTTGACGTTTGAGTTGGAGACGGTGCTGAATCCGAGCTGATGCTGGATCGGGGACGATGCTGGGTCCGAGTTGAATTGTTGCGGCAGGTGAGTTGTTCTGAATTAAGGGGTCGTGCCACTCGGACGCTTGTAGAGGAGAGGGAGCCATCCGAACCATAGTTGAGGCCGGATGCCACGTACAGGTTGGTGTGTTGCTTACACTGTTCATCCATCAGGCATCAAAGAAGCTAGCTTTGCACGTAGGAAAGTTGTTTGTACTACTATTGCTGCTCGGCTGCGGGAGCGTGGTTGAGTGGAGGAGGAACGGCGCGCAGGAGCCCGACCGTGGAGAAAAGCAGCCAGCGTCCGAGTTGCGATCAAGTCGGAGGGAAACCACGTCCGAGCAAAGGGCGGCTAGCACCAGAATAGAAACCAAGTCAGAGGAGGCCGAGCTGCAGCAGTGAAATTGGAGCAGCACTGGGTGCCCGAGTTGTGCAGGGGAGACGGATATGGCCGTGCGGACGCCCGAGTTGGTGCATAGTTGTTGCAGAGGCGCGGTCGGCCCCGGCTCGCGCGAGCCGACGGGCGTGATCGAGTTGAAGATGATTCGGGAAGCCGAGTTGGAGCTGGAGCAAGGACCGTTCCAACTCGAGTTGGGGAAAAAGAGCAGACCGTGCGGAGGTACGTCCGAGTTGCTGCCAGGTCGCGGAAGCCGGCGGCGTCCGAGTTGCATCCAGGTCGGGGAAACCGGCGGCGTCCGAGTTGCTGCCAGGTCGGGGAAGCCGGAGGCGTCCGAGTTGTTACCGAATCGCCATAGTACAAAGCTAGCACATTTTGTGGGTACTGTACATCCATTAGCCATTTTTTATGGCTCGGTTATGCTGGGGTCGGAGCTGAGCAGCTGGAGTAATCCGCAGAAGATGGAAACCGAGGAGCCACCGCACAGAGTTCACCATGCAACCTAGTAATGCGTAGTAGAATTTGTACGCCACGTCCGACTAGTGTGTCTCAACCCATGCGAAAAAAGTACAGTTGAGCAGACCTGCAGGTTATTCAATACAGAAAACTTGGGTACGAAGACCACATATTAATTGCATTTAAGGTTGTGGTAACAGCAGTTGATAGTATTAACGTGCAATTATGTTGTAGTGGGCTCCATGATACGGTTTCGCATGCAATTAAGGCTCCAGCAGGCCTTCAGTTTCGCATACAATTAATTGTACATTTGTTTCGCCCTGACCGCTGCAATTTGCCGGCTGAAATGGGCTTGCGCCCGTGCTGAGCGTTCAACGCAGGGGAAGGAGCCGCCGCCGAGGAGAGGAGGCAGTAGCCGTAGTCGGATCCAGGACGGCGGTGAGCAGGGACGGCCGCGCGACGGAGAGAAGAACACTATGCGTGCAGGCAATGTAGCAAGGCGACGATTGCCCGCCGGAGTTGAAAAGAACACTTGTACTTGTGCAACGAAGAGAAGTACTATTCATCCATCAGGGGTTTTCCTTGTGCGCTTGTATGAGTTAGCTTGAGGTGTTCGTTGCAGGAGCCAGGAGCACGCATGGTTGGAGAGAGTTGGAGGCAGCCGCGGTCAACCCGGCGAGCACGAAGGCGGAGGCAACCACGACCGACGCGTCGAGCGTTCTTGGCAAACACAACATGTATCAAGAGCAAAGAAAAATAGTTGTAAGAGAGAATACAAACCGTTCACATCATGGTTCGATAGACGCCATGCCCCACGGTGGGCGCCAACTGTCGTGGATATGATCCTGACAATAGAGAGGGGGGTATGAACGGAGCATGATTTATCGAGATGCAAACGGGTGGACGCAGACGATTTTATCGAGTTCAAGACTCTCGTGGAGGAGATAAAATCCCTACGTCTCGCGCTCCCGGAGGAGCTTTTCTTTATCTTTTGTATGAACAAGATGTACATGTGTTTCTTTCCATGGAGGAGGAAGAATGAGAAAGAGGAAGAAGAAGAGCGTGGTGTGTGTCCCCTCCCACCAGGTGTTTGGGCAAGGCTTATATAGAGTACACCTTGTCTCTTCACTACCCTGATGGTGGGTTTTAATTACAGAGAGTTACATTTGTTATTTAATACAAGAAACTGAATACTCATAACTACCCACTACTGCGCATAAGGAGGGAGTAACGCTTCGGGTTTCAATGCTTCCAGTCTCGTTTAATGTTCCTCCGAGTAGTAGGCAGCTCGGTTGTCCTTTCTTCCGAGTAACGGGCAGCTCGGAGATAGTCCCTTCTTTCGAGTAACGGATAACTCGGAGATCGTCTTTCTTCCGAGTAACTAGCAGCTCGGAGATAATTCATTCCGAGTACCTTATGATTCCTGAGTTACTTATAACTCGGTAATTTATGTTTTTGATTTCTCCTTTGTTTCTGGAAAGGCTTAGGTGAATGTTGATAAGCTATCATTCAGTTAAGGGTACCCCATGATATGCGATACTTAAGGGTATGCCTTAGATATGACCACGACAGGGACGAAATGGCCGTTGGGACAATAATGTTGTGTAAGTGTCGGACGTCCGTCAGGTATCGGACGTCCGAAAGTTCACATGTCGGACGTCCGAGCCAGGTCGGACGTCCGACGTGTAATATCTTTGTGCAGCAACGAACATTGCAAGAAAAAGATCAGTAGCACATCGGAAGTCCGACAGAGTTCGGACGTCCGAAACATGTCGGAAGCCCGGCATTTTTGCATGTCTACTAACCTTTCCTACGATAACCAAAATACGAGATGTCGGACATCCGATGAGTGTCGGACGTCCGAAACTCGTCGGACGCCCGAAAGCAGTGATCATATTTTTACTTTTGGGCTCCACTTTTGTGTCGAGATGTTTTTGTTTTAATTAGCTTTGAGAAAATCTTAAACACAAACCCACTGATCCCCTCTTAATAATGCGGGGATCCCTATACTCAAGATAAACCGAAAAGCTTACACTTTAACATAGATTTGATCCATATCTTGAGCATATCGACATGACTAGATGGTCCTTGATCCACCAACACAACGCACCGAGGACTAAAACCTGAGATATACTTGGCACACATGATTAGTCCTCTATATGTACATTGTCATCAACATCAAAATATAATTAAGGGAAAGATAGCACTTTCAATCTCCCCCTTTTTGGTAGTTGATGACAACATACATATAGCTCCCCAAAATTGTTCAACAATATGCTTTTGGTGGGAGCAAGTTTTACAATGAGCTCCCCCTTAATGTGTGCATATAAGATTCTCTACTTTTACACAAGATGCACACATTTTGGAGCGAGTCACAATACATGATATCAAGGCAAGAAATCATTGATTATGGAGATGAAATATTAGATTGCACCAAAACATAATAGACCAATAATGCCACAAGCCAGCCAAACGCAAGAGCAACACCATGCGTAACACAAAGTACACAATGCATTACCACAGAGTACACAAGACAATCACACATAAAGGTCTTACACACACCAGATCCCACATAACGACATAATCAAGACTCGAACACCTAGACACCAAAAGTAAACACACATATGACATATGACTCTCCCCCTTTGGCATCAAGGACCAAAAAGGGGCACACGCGCTGACGAAACTAGTGAGACCCACTGCCACTGGCGCCAGGGTCTCCAGGGAAGAAATCCTCCCACTCCGGTCCAGTAGGAAAATCGAAGCCAAGATCAGCGAGAGGAACATCCAGAAGGCGCTCATCATCACTGACGTTGGCCTCGCCATGTTCACGCAGACGAGCCTTGAGGGAGTTCTTGGACTGGATAAGACGCAAGACCACCGTGTGGTTGGAGTGGAAGTTGAAAGAAATAGCGCGCATCATAGCCGCTTGGGCCTTACCCAAAAACTGAGCCATACGGCGCATAGGAGCCTACTCCACAGACTGACGCTCAAGGTTGCCACGAACCGTGGTGTGTATCGGAACAGGGCGCGTCATACCAACCTCAGGAGCATCAAAGTACATGTGCTTCGGGATGGACCAAACAACGTGGGGCTGAGTGATCTCCAATGGGGAGGAGACGATGAACTGAATGAGAGCCATGATGAAGGGTGCATGCGGATATTGGCGACGCTGCTGAAGACTCGCCATCCGAATCTCGTGCCAGAGATAGTGGGCCACATCAAGACGCTTCTGAGGAGTGTCATGGGTATGGGCACATCAGTGTGATAGCCGAGCTGCTGCAATGAGTCTTGTCACCAGACTTGGGATATAGAGTCCGGAGGATGCACTGGTAGAGGAACCTATAGGGCTGCTTCCAAATGGATATGTCATTGGCCTTCCTGTAGGTGTCATCACCACGAATCCCAGACTTAATAAAACACAGACAGTCATTGATCCCCTTGGGCTTCTCCTTGGTAGAGGCATGAATCCGGACTCCAGAGGAGCGAATGTGCAGAGCCCTCTGAAACTAAGCAAATGTGGTTGTGCACTGCTGCTCTCCAGTCATCCATGAGATCTCCCGGTGATTGGTGTGAAAGTAGCAGGTGGCATAGAACTGAAGGATCGCAGCAGTGTTCCAGTCACGCCGAAAGCTGAACACTGGACCGAGCCCCACAGACTCAATAATCTCCATCACACTGGGAAATTTGTCCGGATTCTCCCGGATGAAGTCAAGGGGGATGCAGGCATGGGAGTTTGCAAGTTCCTGACGAACTGCAACTGACGTGAATATATCGGCCTGCACATTGGTCTGGAACCGGCTGTCCAGACAATCCTGAGGAGCCTCAAACTGATTAACACGGCAAAGCTTGCGGTAGGCATCCAAAGAGATCTTCGAGTAGTCTGCCATCATACGTCTAGTAGCAACCACCGGCTCAGATGAGATATGTATCGGTATAGGAGGCGCATCATCAGGATCAGCACCAGCACGAGCACCAGACGCCAATGAGGAGCGCCTTAGTCGGGCGACGCACCCCAAGTTTGGAGGGGCGAGTCACCACTGGGGGATCATCTTCTTCAACAACAATCTCCTCATCAGCCTCAGACTCAGAAGCATAGGGGCTATCTTCCTCGCGAGGAGTGTGCTCACTGTCTGAGGAGGGTTCGGTGTACGTAGGATGCGTCATGAGGCGACGAAGGCGAGGCGACTCATCCCCGGAACCACCTAGCCATATATGAGGAGTATGAGTACGAAACCCTAGCCAACAAAGGAAGACACACGAAGGAGAGAAAGCAAGGACAACGCATACCACGGGAACCGGAGGCCTCACGATTCTTGCGACCGCAAGTTTTTGTCCTCACCATTGAGAATCCCTAGAGGAAGGAGGTGCAAGAATGAGGCAAGAACCAGGCAAAAATGGCAAAAACCAATCGGATGGAAAGGTAGATCGGGACGAGAGGTACCGCGGGGGAGGTGATCCGAGGGAAAGGAGCACCGGGGAGGCCGGGGCGGCCGGCGGCGGCGTCAGGCGATGGAGGCGCACGAGGGGATCCAGTGGGGAACGGCCGAGGGGAAGGAAAACTGCCCCCCTCGGCCCGACGCCCAGTATATATAGGGCAGCCCACTTTGGACGTCCGAAACCCAACGGATTTCCGAAGAGGGCTGATTCTGAGCAGGCTGGACAGGCTGGAGACCCAGGTGTGGACAACGGGAAATGTCGGAAATCCGACGAGTTTCGGACGTCCGACGCGTCGGACGTCCGAAATCCAACGGAATTCCGACAGGCTACCGGAAGTTGACGTATAGGCCCGAAAATATGAAGAATTAGGTGACGCTAGAAGATCAATCAATCATGTCAGGGGACAAAAGTAGATAAACACACAAAATCATAGCACTGGATGCACACATGAATGATCAAAAGAAACCTTTCTCAAAGGAGAGGTGGTGGCCGAAGCCACCATGTTTGAGTGTATAGTGCTTTGACACCGCGAAGATGTACCTTGGGTTCAAAGACACTTACTCCATCGATAACCGCTACACGTGGGTTCACCGTGGTGAGCACGCGGATTGTTGATGTGGGAATCCATTTATGCATCACGTAGAAGGAGAGAACTCATTTATTGAGTGTCTCCCCCTACATATATGCCTACATCTAGACAAGATAGTTGCTATGTGCATGAATGAGAGCAAGATACCCCTAGGCCGAGAAGCTATAACGTTCCAAGATACCAAGTTCACCCCTTAGTTGGCAAAACCTTGCTTCATCCAATGGTTTTGTGAAAATATCGGCAAGTTGCTTGTCGGTGCCCACATGTGCAAGAACAATATCACCCTTCTGAATGTGATCCCGTATGAAGTGATGACGAATGTCAATATGCTTGGTGCGAGGATGTTGACACGGGTTGTTGGCAATCTTGATAGCACTTTCATTGTCACATAAGATGGGTACCTTCTTGTAGGTGAGGCCATAATCCTTCAAGGTTTGCCTCATCCATAGAACTTGAGTAGCACAACTTGCGGCGGCCACATACTCGGCTTCAGCGGTGGAGAGGGAGACACAATTTTGCTTCTTGGAATGCCAACTTACCAATGAGCGCCCAAGAAATTGGCATGAACCGGATGTTGACTTCTGATCCACCTTATCTCCGGCCCAATCCGCATCGGTGTACCCCAAGAGATCAAACTTGGCTTCCTTGGGGTACCAAAGGCCCAACAAATGAGTATGAACAAGGTATCTAAGAATGCGCTTAACCGCCAAATGATGACTCTCCATGGGAGAGGCTTGATATCTTGCACACATTCCTACGCTAAGCATGATATCCGGTCTAGATGCACAAAGGTAAAGCAATGACCCAATCATAGAACGATAAAGAGTAGCATCAAATGGAGTACCGGAAAGGTCTTGATCTACATATCCCTTGGTTGGCATGGGTGTCTTGCATGGCTTGGCATCCTTCATACCAAACTTCACGAGCATGTCTTGAATGTACTTTGTTTGAGAGATGAAGGTTCCTTCGGCAAATTTCTCGATTTGAAATCCAAGGAAATACTTCAAGCTCCCCATCATGGACATCTCAAAGTTCTTGGTCATAGTTTCCGAGAACCACTTGCACAACGATGGATTAGGAGAACCAAATATGATGTCATCTACATAGATTTGGCATATGAGCAATTCACCATTGGTTCTCTTGGTAAAAAGAGTGGCATCAATGACACCCCTCACAAATCCTTTCTCGAGTAAAAACTTCCTAAGATGGTCATACCAAGCCCTAGGGGCTTGCTTAAGACCATATAATGCCTTATGAACTTTGTACACGTGGTCCTTGTGATGAGGGTCACAAAAGCCGGGTGGTTGAGCTACATATACATCCTCTTGTAGAGGACCATTAAGGAAAGCACTTTTTACATCCATTTGAAATAATGGAAATCCATTGAATGCGGCATAAGCAAGAAACATGCGTATAGATTCAAGGCGAGCAACGGGAGCAAAGGTCTCATCAAAATCCAAGCCTTCAACTTGGGAGTACCCTTGAGCCACTAGCCTTGCCTTGTTTCGAATGATATTACCATATTCATCTTGCTTGTTTTTTAAGATCCACTTGGTTCCAATGATGTTATGATCATGACCGGAAGGCCTCTCCACGAGAGACCAAACTTCATTCCGGGTGAAGCTAGTGAGCTCATCTTGCATTGCAATGAGCCAATCCGCATCCACAAGTGCTTGTTCAACCCTAAGTGGTTCAATGCAAGACACAAACGAGAAGTGAGCGCAAAAGTTCATAAGTTGACGACGAGTAACTATACCTTTCCCCAATCCCGTGAGGATCTTGTCAACATCAACACGTCTATCCACCAATGGCATGATGGAAGTTGGAGTTTCAATCGGCTCTACCCATTCGGGCTCATGGGCAACATTTGGTTCATCATCAAGGGCGGAGCCATCATCAATTTCATCATTTTCTCCAAAGCAAATGCGGTCAAGTCGATCACGTGGATCAACCGCAACCTCAACTTGTGGTTGAGCAACAACATCGGCTTGCGGAGGGTCTGGTTCTTGTTCTTGGATAGTGGGCTCATCATGAACAATTGGATCTTGAGTGGTAGGAGGGGGTGCCTATGGTGGAGGAACACTTGGCCCACCACACACTTCATCATCTCTAGGAACTTGAGCAATGGGCACAAGATCTCCAATACCCATAGCCAAGATGTCTTGAGAAGGATCTTCATTATTTCCTACATCACTTAGATCAACTTGCTCCCCATGGGAGCCATTAAATTCATCAAACTCCACGTCACAAGTTTCCACAACACATCCGGTGGATTTTTTGTAGACCCTATAGGCGTGAGAGTTTGAAGCATACCCAACAAATATACCCTCAATTGTTTTGGATTGAAACTTAGCTAACCGGTCTTTCTTATTGAGAAAGAAACACTTACAACCGAATACTCGGAAGTATTTGACGTTTGGCTTGTGACCGGTTAGAAGCTCATAGGGGGTCTTCATCAAGATCTTGCGGAGGAAGAGCCGGTTTGATGCATGACACGCGGTGTTGATGGCTTCGGCCCAAAAGCTATATGGTGACTTGTACTCATCCAACATGGACCGGGCCATCTCCACAAGAGTACGTTTCTTCCTCTCGGCTACACCATTTTGTTGAGGGGTGTAAGGTGCGGAATATTGATGTTCTATTCCCTCATCACTCAAGAATTCTTCCAAGGTGTAGTTCTTGAATTCGGAGCCATTGTCACTTCGTATTGCCAAGATATCCATGTTGTATTTCCTTTGTGCTTTCTTGGCAAAATCAATGAAGGTGGCCTTCGTCTCGTCCTTGGACTTGAGAAAGAACACCCATGTGTATCTTGAACAATCATCAACAATGACGAGACCATATTTCTTCCCACCAAGGCTATCCCATGATGGAGGACCAAAGAGATCACCATGAAGGAGCTCCAAAGGCCTTGACGTTGACACGATATTCTTGGGGGTATGCTTTGCTTGATGTTGCTTCCCGGCTATGCATGCACTACACACACGATCTTTCTCAAAAGACACGTTTGTTAGTCCGAGGATGTGTTCACCCTTTAGGAGATCTTTTAGATTTCTCATACCGACATGGGCTAGCCGGCGATGCCATAGCCACCCCTCGTCGGCCTTGTCCATTAGACAAGTTGCATGGTAAGTACTCTCTTTCGAGAAATCAACCGTATAAAGGTTGCCATCCAACTCTCCAACAAAGTCCACTTCGAGAGTATCTCTCCTAAATACTTTCACACTTGTTAGACCAAATAGTGTATCATAACCAACGGAAGCTACTTGACGAACGGAAAGAAAATTGTATTGAAGGGATTGGACAAGCATGACATTTGCAAGAGACATGTCATTAATGATATCCCCTTTGCCCAACCCAAGTACCTTTCCCTTGGAACCACCACCAAAGACAATGCTCATGTATGGTTGAATTGCATCCATGAAGTCCTTGAGCAAAATGCTTTCTCCGGTCATATGATTGGTGCATCCACTGTCAATCACCCATTTGACTCCACCGGAGAGAGCATCCTACACATGGATTTAGGCTTTGGTTAGAGGTGCCCATTTTGCAATGGGACCTCTAAGGTTAGTAACAAGGGTCTTTGAAACCCAACTGGTATAGAAACGAAAAGCATTACGGGGCCCAATGAATTTTGCAAACACCTCTCCATCTTTTGCCTTACGGAGCATATAGGATGGAGGCATTTTCTCCTTCTTCTTGTTAGGAGTGGGCTTGCCCCTAATGGCCTTCCCATTCCCAACATCAACCTTATCAACAATTTTCTTACCTTTGTCCTTGTGCCCTTCACGAACAAAGATCACCTTTTGAGGAGTTGATTCCTTGCTAAGGGTGACATCCTTTGTCACACTCGTACTTGGATCAAATCCAAGTCCTTCCTTAGCAAAGGATTCCTTGTGATGACTTAATACATCATTTAGGTTTTTCTCGCCTTGGGCACAAGTCAAGAGGCCCTTCTTTAGTTGAGCATGAAGAGCTATGTTCTCCTCAATGAGTGATGCTTGATCAACGGTAGAGTTAGTAGCACAAGCATCAATATGCACAATAGTTGGAGGAGACATCTTCGCAAGTATTTTTATATGGGCAAGTTTGTGAGCCTCGAGATTTTTCTTAAGGGTGGCGAGTTCCTCATCCTTCGTCTTGAGGGACAAGGTGACTACCTCAACATCCTTAGAAAGGGAGGTGTTTAGCTCCACAAGTTTGCCCATATCATTTGCAAGTTCTTTACATATTTCATTAGCCTTTTTCAAGCAGGCAACATGCTTGTCATTTAAGTCGTTTGATGCGTGAACAACTTTGCATAAGTTGTCATTTCGAGCTTCCTCAAAGCCAATTTTCCGCTCAAGGAGAGTATAATTCTCCTTTTCCTCGGTGAGGAGGATTTCAAGATCCTTAATGGTTGTGGAGTGCTTACCCACCATATCCATAAGTAATTGAAACATTTTGAGCTTGTTGCCTTTGAGAGAGCTCATCATTTTGTTCACTTTGGCAAACAACAAATCTTCACATATAGCATGTGCATCATCACTTTCCGCATCATGAAATTCATCATGAGGTTCGAAAGAAAACATGAAGGACTCATCAATAGGAGTTACCTTGATCTTAGCCGAAGAGGAGGGAGTGTCATCGTCAACCAACTTGGCCATGAGACACTTGTGTGCATTGCCGGTGTAGTCACTCATGTAGTTGTAGTTTACAACTTCACCTTCCTTGTTGAGGAGCTTCAAGGTTTTTTGTGTATCTTGAGCAACTCCGGCCACACCACCAACATCCTCGGGATCAGACCCTTCAAGTGCCAACAATGCTTTCTTCTTGAACTTGTTTTTGAGAGGGTTTGGGAGCTTCTTGGCGACATCCTTCCGAGGAAATCGAGGTTTGTCCTCTCTTTTCTCATATGGACACTCCTCCGCAAAATGTCCCGGTCTCTCACTGTTGTAGCAGTTTCTCGTCTTCTTCTTTTGGAATCTTCCCTTGAAGTCCCCTTTGGTGAACTTCTTCACAAAGAGAGCAATATCATCATATGAGGGAGTATCATCGGAGTTATCATCATCTTCATACTCATCTTCTTCCTCATCATCATCAAACTCCTCGAGCCTAGCCTTGAGAGCAAGGTTTGAGGACGGACCACCATATGTGGAAAGGAGCCTCTTGGACTCCTTTAGGTGCTCTTCATATTGCAAGAAGGTGGCAATCACATCATCCGGTGTCATCTTGAAGAAGTCGGGCATACGCCTCAATTCCCACACCATTTGATGAGAATACACCATGAGAGCATTCAACATTTTGTCCACAAGGTAACGGTTGGTGATTTGATATCCATCCAAAGATTTTTCACATGTGAAGGACTAGACATGAGCAGAGAGAACCTTGAGACGCATATGAAGTTGTTGGGGAGTCTCATCTTTCTTCATGTGAAGGTTGTGCAATGCATTCTTTGCAGTCTCGTATCTTGTCATTTGAAGCGACCCGGTGCCGGACTTGGCAATGAGAAGAGTATCCCACATTTCCTTGGCATTGGTGATATGAAGAAATGGTGCACGTGTCAACTCATCCATTCCTCTCTTCAAGAACCCAATAGCCGCAAGGTTGAGATGTCGATCAAACACTTCACTTGGAGTAAGGTTGTTCGGATCAACAGGATAATAGCCTTTTCCGGAGTCGATGAGGTTCCACATGGGTTCGCACACAAACCTAAGATAATCTGCCATAATACTTTTCCAATCGAAAAAGTTAGTGTTCTCGGTTAGTACCGGCGGATTGCCGTTGAAATTATACTTAGGTTCCACAAGCTTAGGAGCAGGATAGTCCCATTGGTAGGGACCACCTCTTTGCAAGGGAGCCTCGGAGCCGGGGTGCACAAAGGTCGCTTGTGGGGACCTAGGGGCCGCACCACTTGACGTTTGTGACTCCGACGCCGAAGCCTTCAATCTAGCAAAGGAGGTTTCCATTTCCTTCCTTTGATTGTCCAAAGCCTTTTGCAAGGCTTTTTCCATATCTCCGGAGGTGAACAACTTGGGGTCCTCAATCTCATAACTAACATGCCCCGTGGAGGGAGGCAACGCAGCTTATGCGGCGGCCCTTTGTTCGGTAGCCAATCTCTCGGCTTCCGAACTCGGGGCATCCGCAGCAATTGCGACCTCCTCCACATTGGCACCCGAGCTTTCTGGGATGCCGTTCTTGGGCATCTCGCTCTAGGGCGGTTAAGCCAAAAGAATAGAGCACGAGGCTCTGATACCAATTGAAAGGATCGAGACAGACCTAGAGGGGGGGTGAATAGGTCTTATTACAAATTTTATCACTACTTAGCAATTTTAGGCAATAATGCGGAAAACAAAGGTGTTCCTAACAAATGCAAGGTCTATTTAGCAAAGACAAGATAAACAATAAGCACACTAAACAAAAGCAAGTGAGGGGCAAATAATACGGTAATACAAGTAGTAAGGGAAAAGAGTAGGGATAACCGAATGACGCGGAGACAACGATGTATCCCGATGTTCACTTCCTTGGAGGGAAGCTACTCATCGTTCGAAGAGAGTGGGTGAAACCACGAAGGCACACCAACGCCACGAAGGCTCACTCTATTCCCCTTGAGATATCACCACGAAGGCGATTCCCAACCACTACCGGTTGACCTTAAAGGTGGTCACCAAACCCTCACAAACTCAACGGGGGTAATCAGAATGGTCGATTCCTCTCCGAAGAACTCCTACCCGCCTAGGAGTCTCCAACCTCCAAGAGTAACAAGATCAATGGGAAATGCTCAAGACTTGCTCAAAACGTGATTTGCTTTGGTTGGAAGATGGGGAAGGGGTGGATCTATCACTGGGTGAAAGATCCGTCAAGAACTCTCAAGGAACTCTCCGGGATCTGAGATTTGGTGAGGGAGAGAGTGAGAGGGAGCAATTGTGTTCTTGGGGGATTCTAAATGAAGTGGTCAACCCTCACAAGTGGGAGTGAGGGGGTATTTATAGCCCAAGGGACGAAATGGCCGTTGGGACAATAATGTTGTGTAAGTGTCGGACGTCTGTCAGGTATCGGACGTCCGAAAGTTCACATGTCGGACGTTCGAGCCAGGTCGGACGTCCGACGTGTAATATCTGTGTGCAGCAACGAACATTGCAAGAAAAAGATCAGTAGCACATCGGAAGTCCGACAGAGTTCGGACGTCCGACGGATCGGACGTCCGAAACATGTCGGAATCCCGGCATATTTGCATGTCTACTGATCTTTCCTACGATAACCAAAATACGAGATGTCGGACGTCCGATGAGTGTTGGACGTCCGAAACTTTGAAATGTCAGACGTCCGAAACTCGTCGGACGCCCGAAAGCAGTGATCATATTTTTACTTTTGGGCTCCACTTTTGTGTCGAGATGTTTGTTTTAATTAGCTTTGAGCAAATCTTAAACACAAACCCACTGATCCCCTCTTAATAGTGTGGCGATCCCTATACTCAAGATAAACCGAAAAGCTTACACTTTAACATAGATTTGATCCATATCTTGAGCATATCGACATGACTAGATGGTCCTTGATCCACCAACACAACGCACCGAGGACTAAAACCTGAGATATACTTGGCACACATGATTAGTCCTCTATATGTACATTGTCATCAACATCAAAATATAATTAAGGGCAAGATAGCACTTTCACCGTCATTTCCCCCAAATTCGCTTGCCATGCCGCCGAAAAGAAGAAATACGTCCCCCCTCGCCTTGCCACTGATCCATCTCTACCGAAGCCGAGGAAGACGAGAGTGTCGATGGCAAGGCCGCCTGGCGTATCGAATGCCGAGTGGAAGGCCGACGATGACCATCAGGAGGCGGCCACCATCGACCGACAAAACAGGCTCGTCGCCCAGAAAGCCAAGGATGCAACGAAGGCGGAGCAGGAGGAAGCTCGCGCGGCGGCCATGGCATACGAGCCGCGCCCGTTCCTTCCACCGCAGTTCCGCCCTTCCAACCAGCAGAGCGTCGCGTCATCGGCCGCTAACTTCTCGCCCTCGCCGCCGATGTGGGGGTACTCGCCGCGCCCTCGCCGGAGAGCGGCGCGAACATCAAGAAAAGGGCATGTCCTCGTCGTCCATCTCTCGCCGTGAGCTTCGCCGACAAATGCTTTTCGCCTGTGCAGATGGTGCACATGTTCAACATGTTTCGCAAGGACAATAACAATGTCCGAGTTCAAGTTCCTACACGTCTTCGCCAGGCTTGAGATGTGTGAGAAGTGTATAGAGTGCCGGCTCGCACTCGCCAAGGCCAAGGAGGGTACGTCAATTCTGTATAATTTTTATATAGAGTGCAGCCTATGGTTTAGCACCGATGAGAAGTTCTTGGGTGTGCTCTTAAAGCGTATAAAGAACTGGAAACACAAAACATACAAGACACTTGAGAAACTTGCACTCATTTCAAGGGTAACTGAACAGCAACAAACACAGCATTCACATTCGCAGGAGTAGCTTAAGTGGTCACAGAGCAGACACCAAAGACAGTTAACTCCACGGAGAACATTTTGTTGAATTCTACAGAGTTCTCTTGCACTGTTGCATCTAAATGCCAGCATGTATGTAGCAAGCGGTAAAGCAGAAAAAGCACAGTGCTCTCCACGATGCAAATTCAACTCATGTAACGATTCAGTCTGATCCCAGCATTAAGCATGAAGAGATATTCATGCTTGTTGATGCTTAATATCCAGCAAAGCACTCAATGTGCAATCCAGACGATTCCATGCTGGTCAAATCTCAAACGACTTCTGCGAGTCTTTCCCGAACTGACTTCTGATCTGGCATTTGCTTAATGCTGCCATGGGTAAAAGAAAACTGTGTTAATACTAGCGCCTTTCCTAAATATTAATAACTACTCGTACATAAGTAGCATGTAAAATTATGCCAATAAACAAAACATCAGATGGGACTTGCCTGTAAAGAATTTCTCCACCACGCAGCTCCTTAGATATCCAATCAGGAGACAGATCCTCTAAAATATGCAACTGTTCTTCTATCTCTCCTGACAAATGATAGACCAGATATGGGAAAGGGAGAGGACAATAAGTACAGCTTCGAGAAAGATTAAATACAGGAAGGTTGGAACAGCTAGATCAACTATGTACCTGTGTCTTCTATCTCCAAGTTATTAGCAAGAATATTGTGAAAGAGTTCCTGTTTAGTGATTACTGAATTCTTGGTAGATCCAGAGATGCCAAAGACTATGTCAAATGTGACACGTAAAGAATCTAGCTTTTCCTGGGAATTCGTTGAGGATACTTGATGAGTTTTGTTATCATTTTCCTGCAAGTAACAACAGAAAGGTGCTAAAATCACTACAATGAAATATATAAATCTGTCAAAGATCACCAGGTAAGTATGGTCTTTCAGCAAAACAAAGAATGTGTCCTACCAAACCATCAGTGTGCCTCAGCTCAGGTTATGACATCACAAGATAATTGGCATTTCCCTGCTAGTTACCAATACTCTAATGCTCACTAATTTTGATGCATAAATTTGAAGGCAAATGATTGTACTTGTTGGCATTGCTTCAAAAAATAACATTACTGCAGAAGTATTGGTAACTAGCAGGGAAATGCCAATATTTTAAGGCAAATGATTCTACTTTTTGATGCACACTGCCAACCTTAGTCACTAAGAGGTCTATTCGATATAATTTATAATTGCCATTTCCCTGCTAGTTATCAATATTTTAATGCTGACAAATTTTGAAGCATAAATTTTAAGGCAAATGATTCTACTTTTTGGCATTACTTTGAAAAGTTAACATTACTGCAGGAAATATTTAGTACACTGCCAACCTTCTTAAGTCGCTAAGAGGTCTGTTCGATATACTTTATACCAGAATCATGCTTATGAGACCAAAACATGTCATATATGTGAGGCTGTGAGCAAACATATCTACTATGTAGTTATGCAATTCCTGATGGCATTTAAAAAATTCATCACCCAGTATGCATTAACCCATATGCGCAAAAACATATATCCAGGAATAAGAATAAAGTCACATAGACACATACCACCAGTAAGTCGGTAAAAGCACATGTTTCTTCAGGGAAAAGGCATTTTCCAGTTGTAACCTCAGGTTCTGTGATAGAGGTCACCCCATCCTTGTCATGTTTTGATGTGTCAGCATCATGATCAGAAGGCCTTTCATCAAACTTTGATGGTGAGAACATTTTTAGTGATCTGCGAGCTGAATTGGTAGATCGTGGTTCAGAGCCATGTCTACTTGAGGTTTCATGTTTTGCAAGTGGAGTGGGCAATGGCCTTTTTGGTGTCTGCATTGCCGGTGTTTCATCCATTGATGGTGAATTTGCGATGCCATGCTTTGGTGTACTGTTTTCATAGAAAGAGATTGAATGGCGGTTTGGAGTATCAGGAATATTGGTATTGACCTGAACCGAGACATGCTTTTTAGAGCTTCTATCTGGACCTCCTGTATCATCAGCACACATGGAGGTCACTTCCACTGGATCAGAAAGTAGTCGAGTCTTTTCAGTAACTTTAGCAATACTCTTCTGGGACATGAGTTTTTGAAAAGATTTTGGGAAGTGAGAAACATTTGAAACTCCATTTTCAGAAGAATTTTCAAGAACTCGCTCAACAGAATGTCCATTAGGCAGTGCATCAAGATATAGCTCCTCCCTTGAATTAAAGGGCTCTGGTAGTGTGGCCTTAGGAACATCGATATTCTGCATACATCAAAATTCCAACAAGAATGCTGATAAAATTATTATGACCATAAAAAAGGGTTATAACGGATGAAAAATATGGAACTGGAGTTGGGAGGCTTGGGGTGCTTCAAGCAAGTTACAGGACATGTCATATAGCAAAAACTATTAGAGATGAAAAATAAGGAACTGCGGTTGAGAGGTCTTGAGGTGCTCCAAGCAAGTTACAGGACATGTCATACACAAAACAAATGAAACTAGCGGTTCAACTAAATTTAGTACCTTATGATGAGATCCCAAGAAGCACAAAAGCTTTGAGCGAAAAGCCTCGCAAATTGCCATAGCTGGAGACTCATGAGGATTACTACATTCCACAACATCCAGTAGAAGTGTAATTTCCATGTCAGCATACATGCAAAGGCTTTTCTGATCGTGCAAGAGTATCCTATTTATCTGAAGTGCTTCTGGGAATAAATGCTTCATCTGGGCCAAATGAGAGTACAAGAACTTTCTGCAATGAAGAAAAGTGTCATAGGACTCCAATGAATAACTAAATGATTTTACAGATAGACATTTCTCACTGTCATTAATACCTCTTCGTGAGTACTTCCACCTGGGTTGCAATGTTCTTAAATGTAGTCATCTTCTTCCTCAAGCGCAGCAACCTTATAGAACTCTCCATCCGGTTGAAAAGATTAAGCAAATTCTTGTGTCTGAAAATGTTAGAAGAAATAACGATGAACAATCAATGCTAGGCAGCAAAAGGATACATGATATATGAGATGAAAATTAAAAAATGGCTCACTTCTCAAGAAGTTCGTCTGAAATTGGAGATTGACTACCATCAGGCAAAGTAATGTCATTGTGATCTTCATTATCTGTTTCATCCTCATTGTCATCTTCATCATCTGTTTCATCCTCATTTACCAACAGCTTCTCAGCTAATATATCCTTGTACCTCTCTGCAAGTAAATTGGTTGCCAATGAGCTGACAACAACCTCCTCCCTTCCAGACTCAGGCTTCTCTGGAGTTGGTGATTCAGTTTTGATCGCAGAATCTTCCATATCAGGATTCATCTTCTGCATAATTTCAGGGCTAGTTGAATTACTATCATTAGGCATTTGACGAAGTCCTTTCTCAAGGTCAACTTGAACAATTTTCCCCTCAATCATTCTCAGCTCCACGCACTACAATAATGGAGCGATCACAAATCAGACATCTTTTTTACAGTAATGTGTTCTAAATTAAACAGAACACAAATGGGACTTGCTTACAAGTACATTTGTAAGTTGCAGACGAAAGTACAGTAAAGCGCTAAGAAAGCATAGCAAAATATCCATATCAACCTCTTTAGTCATAGACTCATAGTAGCTCCCAGGTTTACCGAATAATTGGTCACACACGCCTATAAGATCTAGCCCTCGTGACTCCAACACAAACCTTCTTTACAAACAAAAATACGGAATTACAGATGCAAAAAGTCTCTAATTGTGTAAATATATCTGAAATGTAAATTCCCACCAACTTATGGTAGCCAACTCGAGGCTACACTTGGCTGCAAGGATGGGAGGAACATGGGGTGGGTTTTGCTGACAGCTTAGCAGGGAACTCTGAAGCATAGGACAGAAAACGGAGGTGACTGCTATGGAAAGAAATAGAAGGAGGGGAACCCTAAACTTCACCCGTCATGGTCTGTGGGGTGAGCCAAATTTTGCACGAATTTTGGCAAGTAGTTCTAGACGAAATATGATAATTGCAAAAACCAAATAGAAAAATATGATAATTGCAAGTAGTGGCCAAGTTATATTAGTATTGCAATTTTTGGAGTGGTTCACAAATTTGACAACCCACAGGCATAGAAAAATCTGAACATACCTACCACGAAATATCATACAAAAACCTACTAAGGTATGAGGCTGAACCAAGAGAAAATTATATATATGAACAAGTATCTGTTGCTCCCTCAAAGTAAGATTAAAAATTCAGACAGGGAAATTTAGCATAGCATTACAATTTTAAGTGGAATCTGACAAATACCACAAACCCTAGGATTTTCTCTTCACGGCTCGTCACAGCATAACCTGACCAGGGGCCGGATGAATCACCTAGCGGCTCCGGCCACCGCAAGGTATGGGCGGTCGGATGCAAAACATACCACCCGGCAGAACGCGCGAAGCAGAAACAACGGGGCACACCAAATCGACGAGACGCGGCGCGCACATCTATAGTGGTAGCACCAAATCGGCAATTACGAACCCAACAAGAGGGGGTAGATCTAGAGAAACGTACCGGAGAACCGAGATCCAGAAGACCTTGCGGTCACGGATCTAGCGAGATGCGTCGGTTCCGGCGGAATAGTTCGCCGTGGGAGCGGCCGGCGGCGGCGGGAGTTTGTCTTTGGGGTTGGAACTGGGAGGGGGGAAGAAACGGACAGCCGAAAGCGCACTGCCGCTGGTGCTGTTCAAAATGACCCGAGCCCAACGGATACATTTCTGGCCTTTTTATACGTCAAAACGGGCGTCTCTTTTTGGGCCAGTCGGAAACTAGGTCCAAAAGGCTTCTCCACAACTGGGCCGGCCTGCCTCGACCCACGGCCACTTCTTCCCCAACTCGACGCGAATCCGGCTCCTGGTTCCTGGGGAGCGGCGCAGGCAGCGACAATGGCGGAGCCTCCCTCCGCCTGCCCCGCCGAGCTGGAGCTCGCGCGGCCGCAGTGCCGCGCGCTGCACGATCGCCTCGCCGCGTCGCCCGACCTGCCGCGCCACCCCGCTCTGCGCTCCCTCCTCCGCCTCGTCGCCGCCGAGCTTCGCTTCCTTACCTCGAGTACCCACCCCGACCCCGGCAGGCCGCTCTCCTCCAACCTGCCCCACCTCGGGGCGCTCCACCTCCTCCTCACCCACCCCGCGGTGCGCTCGCCGTCCCGCCTCTCGCCCCTCCCGGGGGTGGACTTCGCCTGCGCCTTCCGCTCCCGCCCCGCATGGGTGCTCCTCTCCGCGCGCAACCCTTCGGGTTTCCACTGGGTCCCGCGCAAGGGCCTCCGCTCCCGCGTCGCGGATGTGCTGGATGCCGCGCGCTCCGCCCCGCCGGCAACCCGACCCGAGAAACTGCTACTCGCCTTCGCTCGTGGCGTCGGCGCCGACATCGTGTTGGGGCTCGCCGACGGGTTCGGGGCCGTAGAGATCGACTTGCTAGCAGAATTCGTTGGCGAGACCGAGGAGGACGGCTGGGTTAGCGTCAGCTTCCACCCCGATGAGGAGATGAGGAGCTTTAGGGCGTTCGAGATTGACGTCGTGGACGGTGACAGTGAAGTGTTGTTGCCGCCACCGTGCCGAGACGTCGAGGAGGTGGAGGAGTGGAGCAGTTACGAACTGGAGTGTGCCTTTGGTGACTTCTTGGGGAAGATGAGTATGGACTCCATGGAGCTGGTGAATCTAGACACAACAGCTCTTGTTGCGATAGTGTCAGGTATCAGCAACGGTGGGGTGGTGAAGCTGATGGGTGCACCGGAGGCGGAAACCAGGGCCAGGTTTAAGTGCAACTACAAGTTCGTCATAGATCAGGTGCTTTGTGAACATTTCATTTTCAACTTAGTAGAGTGTCTTCATAAATTATCTAGTTCATCATTGACTTCAAGTTTCTAATGTTGTTTGATTAATCTTGACTGTAAAATATTGACAATATTAAAGTGCAGATGTTACATGTTGCCAAACTTCTACAACATATGTTTCTATGGTCTACAAAACATGATAAGCACAATTCAGAAGTACATAGTATCCTTTGCTATGAGTGAAACCTGTTTACTGGAAAACACAAGTAGAAGACTATGTGCCAACAAGAGCTGTAAATCGTGTGTCGAACTTAATAGGATGTATTCATACTTTCTTGCAGGCGCAATCCGAGCTCCAGTCTCCCATATTTGTTGACTTGGGGAAAGCAGTGGACGGGAAAAAATGTATCATATGTGAAGCGGTTAACTCAGAGTTCAAAGAAATTGTTTCAATGTGTGGTGGGCAAGAGGAGAAAGCCAGAGCAAGTCAATTACTGAAACAACTTATGTGAGCTTTCTTATATAGCTTTATTTCAATGAGTTATGCAAGCATAAAACCTTTATATTTCAGAATCCTAATGGCCCCTTAATTGTCTAGTATCAACTCTAGTTTCAATGTTTATTACATGACCTGCCTTTATCTGGTCAAGTTTATGTAACGACCTACATTCACGATCAGAGGGAGTATTAGATAAAACTAATGGCCCTTCATCTATCTAGTTTCAACTCTAGTTTTTAGTTTTGATTCTATAGGTTGCCTTTATTTTTGCAGCAGATTTACTCAATAGTTTCTTTCTGCTTCTATTTTTGCAAATTCTTCCCCTTTTTTTTAAGATAAACTTGTAGCAGGGACTTGATCCAGACACTTTGCGAGTGTGACAGAACTAGAGAAAAAAGTGAGGGATATTTATTTGTCCGGTGACCATAAAGGGTGTTCCATGTATACATAAATTTTTACCTCAACTCCCAGTTTGATGGCCAAATCACTTTTAGTCTTTGATCTATTACACATGCTTAGCATTTCACATAAAAAAATGTTACACTTGCTTAGTGATGCTGAACGCAAGTGTTAACTTTACTACTCCCTCCGTAGCAAAATGTAAGACGTTTTTTAGGTTAAAGTGGCCTACAAAAACATCTTATATTTTGATACAGAGGTACTTCACTTCACGTAAAGGGGATCGTTGACAAGCTAGATTCTTAAACTGTTTTCTTGGCTGATGACTATGCACTTTTTTCCTACCTTTATTTGTATTTCTGTGTCACTATATGTAGACTAGAGAGCAATATATTGGTTAAGAATAGCATTGTGAAACCCTAGGGCGATTTCTGTTCTCCATTGGTACTCCAAGAAGGATATGTTCAGTGTGTTCACCCTTTTTATCTCACTGATGGCCACTTCACTTTGCTTACTGTTACGGTATTCATGTAGCCTTGGTTTGTATTTTGGCTTGTTGATTAACTAGCTTTCTTTTGGTCACACAAATATGCAACCAATATAGCATTATCTTGCTAAACTAGGAAAATGTATGTCTTTGCTTACCGTTTATAGTCATGTACAGTATTTATGCATGTGAATGGTCTTCAATTCTGCTTTGCTCCAGTCAATCCTTTACCGCATTACTTAGCAAGTGCTTTTGGACCTGCAGAATTGTGCCAGACAGTCCTTCGCCACGTCTGATGGATCTTCCAACAACAAGGAAGCTTGCCATGAAGAACAAAGTTGTTTTTGGTACAGGCGACCACTGGCGTGCTCCCACTTTGACTGCTAACATGGGGTTCGTAAGAGCTATTTCACAGTCCGGTATGCCTTTGTTGACCATTGAGCACAGACCTCGCGCCCTTATTGGCTTGTGAAGGCAGATGATCCCATGATTTAAGCACTCCAAACGGAATGCAGTCCTGAAGTTGTAATGAGTTTGTTATACCAACAAGTTTGTTTTTGTAGTATATCTTAGGGCCAGTTCTTTTCAGGCTTATAGCAGCTTCTGGCCGAATTAAGCTATAAGCCCAAAAGAACTCATTTTCAGAGATGGGCTCAACTTCTCCCCACCGGGCTTCTCTTTGCAATGGAAATAAACTGGGGGCAGCCAGCTTCCGCAGCTTCCCGCAAAGTATCGAAGAGTTATATCGTGTTGCCCTCCCTGGTGGTTGAAATTACAAAAAAAATGCCACTCGGACCCCGCCTTATCCCCTCACCAGTCTCCCCGCCCCATCCTCTCGTCCTCTTCCCCGCCTCCCACCACGACCGCCGCCTTCGACCCTGCCTCCCGCCGCCGCCTTCGACCCCGCCTCCCGCCGTCGTCGACGACCCTCCCCTTTCTCTGCCCGGATCCTGCCCCGTCTCCCAGGCTCCCGCCTCCCACCGTCGCCTCCGAACCAACCTCCCTCCGCCGCCACCACCTACCACGCCTCCCTGCCTCCCCTGACCACGCATCCTGCCGCCGCCGCCGTCGACCCCTCCTCTCGACGCTTCCCTCTGCGGTCGCTCGCCCTCTCGACGCTTCCCTCTGCGGCTGCTCGCCCTCTCGTGGCCTGCCTCTTCCCCGATGCCGGCCCGCCCTGAAGCTCCCTTCGTGCTAGCCGAAATCTGGTCCAAGGGCATTATAGATTTTCCACTTGTTATATCAAAATTAAGCTAAAAACCAGAAACTGAAAAGAACTGATAGGCTTATTTTTAAGGGCTTATTTTCATACGAGTTTATCTATGGCTTATTCTCACAGGAGCTTATGCATAACCCAGACCCCAAAAGAACTGGCCCTTAGTTCAGTTTAGCCCTATTTCATCTCATGTCCCTGTATATTACTATAACTATCTATTAGAATCGATAGTACTGAAACAGTGGTGTGTGTATGTTGGTGCTCTATCATGCCATTGTGCTGGTCTATGGTATTTAGTTTGGCCTAATCTGGTTGTGGATGAAATGCATGCCATTGAGTTAATTTCCTGATTGTCTATTATCACGGTTTCACTTTATTGATAAAAAGTGGGGGGGGGGGGGGGGGGGGGGGTTCAATCTATTACAAGTAGTTCATTGCATAAACGATTTGCTTTACCGAAATGAGCTACCATACATATCTTAACATAATAGAAAATTTCTTGTCAAGATGAACTTGTCACCTTTGGAAGAGGATTAACTGAACAGAGGCAAAGGATGAGTTGAAGGTGTATGTTCATAATGCCATCTAGAACCAGACGCTGAACAGCACGACCAAAGATAAGAAGAACAAATTATGTTCTAATTTCTGGGAAACAACATCTAGAGCCAGGAAGGTACACATTCCCCCCCAAAACCGGTTGTCTCTATTTAATTGGTCACAGTACACCATCAACACAACGTCAGCTGCCCCTCACCCCGTTCAATGTCAGGAGAAAATGGTTTATTTCCATAACTGACAACTGACATAATGACTTCAATACAACAAAATGTTTTTTCTCATGTCATACTGATTTCACCACCTACTTCTCATACAGCTGATGAAAGCTTTTATTTCCAGATCAAAAGTAAGGCAAGCATATCAAACGCCGGGACCGAGTAAATAGTAGCAGAACCCACTGTTCCTTAAATATCGAACAAATAGACAATCCTTCAAAACCTAAACCAGAGGTAACTTAGAACGCAAACTAGTAACTTTTCCCGCAGTGTATCAAACTCCCAGCTCCAAGGAAAAGCCCGAATACTGCAGCGCTGCCAACGGTGGCTTGTCCGATGTGTCTGATCTTCAGCAACCCAGGGACCTGAAACAAAATCAGATCACACTGGTGAGCACTCACAAATTCTATGACATGTTTGCTTGTAAATTAAATTAAATAAGCTGAAACAATGCAGGCGTATGACGCCTTTCATAGAGCAAAGCTATAACCTGGTAAATTAATATTCCTACTAGACTAGACAAATTACCTTTTTCCAGGGTTATGACGTAAGTCGTGCTTTCAGTGTTTTATGTGTTGAATAGTGGCATGTTTAATTAATGAAAGCTTTGAAACTTCAAATATCAAGTTATTAACTGTTGATTTGCCCAGACAGTTTGAAGCTAATCACGTAAAAATGATTTTTGGTGGCTGAGGTCTTAAGATAAGAGTTATGCTTAAAAGATAAAGAGCGGAACAGTCACTATACTTCTAATTTACAGATTTTGAGCACCATAATAAACTACTCCCACCGATCGGAAATACTAGATACATCCATTTAAGCGACAAGTATTTCCGATCGGTGAGTACTAGTAATTTCTGAACTTTAACACATCAAATATGCCATGAAAATACACAAAGATTAAAAACAAGTGGTGGAAACATCATTTACCCTCGATCTGATAGCGGCATAAGTCCCATAGACAGCACCTGCACAAAAAAGGGGGGAAACATGCCCATTAACTCCATGATATTCATTCCATATCCTATGCAAGCACTTGAGGTTCCGAAAACTTAAGAGTAACAAGAAAACACAAATCAGAAAACAACAATAAGCAGAGTTGCATTATGAATTAACAATGTGCGAGTAGCTCTAGAATTGTTAAGCTGAAAGGAGAAAACTAACTAAGAATACTAAAAAGCATCCATGACAGCACTTATTGTTTAGCAGAAACAGCCAGCCATGCCTCCAATGTCTACAAGTATGACTAAGCAGCATGTATAACCATGAGATGCCATGTTTCCACAAGCATTGTTAAACACCAGGAGTGGAGCTATTACTTGTCAACGTCAGTTACCAAGATACACCAGACAAACCAGATCAAAAGTCTTAACTTTTTGTTATCACTTATCAAGCCCAGAACTGTAACTAAGGTCAAAAACTGAATATTCTAACCTGTCATGCATTTCACCTTAGCATTAATGACCCCATAATATTGAAGTAACATAGAAGATCTAAGTCATCTTCTCTCACCACTGGTCCGAATTCCTAACCACCACCACCAGTCGAACTCCTATGACACACACCAAACAGGGGTCGACCATAAAAGCCAAGCACTTGAGCGAACAACCTTCAGATACTCAGCATCAAGTCGTCACAAACGTATCGTCTGCTTCCACCGCGAGAAAAACTCCTACTAATTTAGTACTGTATACAGCACGATTCCTTACCAAACGCAACCGAATAATAATAAGTACAAACTCATGCGCCCACATCACAGCACGAACCTACTAGGCGGAAGTCACAACAGATCGGCAACTAACCCCCGGAATCAATCCAAGCCCTGAACAAATTGTCACCAAAGTCTAGAAGCGAAATCTAAGCAGGCGGATTGGCACAGAGACAGCTAGGGTTTAGGGTTTTAGGAAGGGGGGAAGAGGTTACCGACGGCTCCGCCGACTGCGCCGCCGACGGCGACTCCGGCGCCGACGCGCGCCAAGCAGCTATCGCCCCTTCCCATCGCTTCTCCTCCCTTGCTGCCGCCGCCGCCGCCGCCGCCGCTCTCCTCTTTTTCCCCACGGCTCCTACTACTATCTGACTCCGCGCTGCGCCTGTTGTTTATGGGCTGCTTACCTTGCTTGGTTTTATTTTAGTATAGGATTGAGCCCGGGATAGATACGAGCCGTCCGATTTGTGTAACGTACGGACGGTACACCGGCACAAGTTAAATTTTCTTGGAGCGAAACTAAGACATGGTTTCTTGGAGGAGATATAAGATATTTTCTTGCAGTATAAGTTTTCTTGGAATCTAAGTTTTCAATGTAAGGCAATGAATTGAAACTTGTCTTTTTTTTCCTTAATCACTACTGGAAAAACACTGTTTGCCGTCAGTTTCTGGCTTTGCCGTCAGCTTTTTCACGGGGCTGACGGCATAGGATCTATGCCCTCAGCCAGGACAAAAACGGACGGCAGAGAAATCCTTTGCCGTCAGCCCCTTCTAAGCCGTCGGCTGGCTGACGACATAGAACCCAAAGGCTGACGGCACAGGCGGGCTGACGGCATAGGCTGCTTCTCGGGCCCCCCAGCAGCTCTGCTTAACAGAACCCGTCTTTGCCGTCAGCTGGCCGACGGCAAAGACTAACGGCAGTCTTTGCCGTTAGCCGGCTGACGGCAAAGCCGGGGGTTATCCCCACCCCGTGGCCACGCCCAGCCCCATATCTTGTCTCCACTCAAACCCGCGCCGCCGCCGCCGACCCGCCCCGTGCCGCCGCCGCAGCCGACCCGCCCCGTGCCGCCGCCGCCGACGACCCGCCACCGCGCCCGAGCCGCCGACGTCAAGCCCCTGCCCCCGCGCCCGACCGCCGCCGTCAAAGCCTCCCCCGCGCGCGCCCGAGCCGCCGCCGTCGAGGCCCCGAGCCCGAGCCGCCGAGGCCCCCCCGCCCTGGTGCTCCTCCTCCTCGCCGCCGCGTCCAAGCCGCCGTCTCCCCGCCGCCGGTGAGTAATCTCCCCTGTTTTCCTTTTTTAGTTGATTTTAGACAATTAGTAGTTAATTTGTTAGTAATTAGTTAGTACTTAATTTGTTATTAAATTTATTAAGAATATATGAATTAGTTAGTAGTTAGTATTTAGACAATAGGAATTATTAGTTAATTTGTAGTTAATTTGTTATTAGACAATAGGAATTATTAGTTAATTTAGACAATAGGAATTATTAGTATTTAGATTTAGTTAGCAATTAGTAGTTTATTTGTTATTAAATTTATTAAGAATATATGAATTAGGTAGTAGTTAGTATTTAGACAATAGGAATTATTAGTTAGTATTTAGACAATAAGACCCTAGTACTTAGTTAGTAGAAGTAGGAAGAGAAAGATAGGAGAAAGAGATTGAGAGAAAAAAATAGAAGAATGAGGAGAAGGATATGAAGAGAAAAAGAAGAAAAGCAAAAGGAAGAAGAAGGGGAATCAGATTAAGAGAATAAGAAGAAAAGGAAAAAGAGGAAGAATGAAGAGATGGAGAGAAGAATAATAATTGAAGAATGAGGAGAAGGAGATGAAAAGAAAAAGAAGAAAAGGAAAAGGAAGAAGAAGGAGATTAAGAGAATAAGAAGAAAAGGAAAAAGAGGAAGAAGGAGAGAATAATGAAGAAAAGAAGAAAATAAGAAGAAGAATAGAAATAGAAGAAGAGAAGAGTAAAGAAAAAGAACTATTAGCTTTATAGTAGTGATATTAATTAGCTTTATACTTTTAATATTGTAGTTGTCAATTAGATGTTGGTATTAGTTAGATTAGTTATCGCGAGTGCGTATTTGTTTTGATTGATTGCATTTAAATGTGCAGTAGCTTCGTGAGGGTTTGGTTTTCGACGACCTCCACTGCATTCGAGAGTGAGCACATTTGTTAACTCTTCCTTCTCCACCTTTATATTGCTCTATTCCGGCCTTCGTGCCGATGACACTATCTAGATAGGTAGTTTTAGTATTGAAATGCAAAGTCTTCGCGTAACCAATATGCGTCTCCCGTTCGAAAAGGTTACGGTTATAACTATGCATGCATTTGCATATTTATAACGGTGATTCTTTCGAATTGTCCAACGTTATCCATGGACAGCCCGGGTATGTGTAGATTGGGTCATTTTCCTATGCTTTGTTCCGGATCCGATGCAGAGTTTCGACAGCGCCTCCTTGTTGTTCTCCGAGTACACATCCTCTCGGTTAGTTTCCGAGACGTGTATTAGGAGAACAGCGGGGAGGTGCTGCCGAAATTTTGCGTTGGATCGGGAGTAGAGAATGGGAAAATGACCCAATCTACACATACTCGGGTGGGATTAGGACCCATCTTTACCTAGTAGCTGGTAGGTGTGCATGCCGTGCATCCCAATGTTTTAACCATGATTAAAAAATGACCATAATTAATTTGACATACTTGATGAACTGATAATTTATATTGTTCATATGTGGATACTATATAGCTAGCTTGACAGAATGACTGATCGTGAATGGATGTACTCCGGTCACCCTAGTCAGAAAGACATGACCGATGAATGGTTGAGCAAAACCTATGAATTCCTGCAAATGGCATTTTCTAAAGGCCAGCCAAAAACATGGTGCCCCTGCACTAAGTGCAAGAATTATTCGCGACAGACAAAGGATGTAATGGGTAAACACTTGCAGATGCGTGGTTTTACTCCCGGCTATACCTTGTGGACATTTCATGGTGAGTGAGTCGGCCCAACGTAATAGAGACGAAGTTTTGCGTCGGCGCACCGACGATTATGGTACAGGGATTGAAGACATGGTCAATGATTTTGATGATGCTCGGAACAAGGACGAAGAGATGGAGGAATCCGCAAAGGCCTTCTATGCCATGTTGAAGTCTTCAAAACGTCCTCTTCACGAGCACACTAAGATTTCTCAGCTAGATGCCATCGCACAAGTAATTGCTCTGAAAGCCCAATTCAACATTGGAAGAGACCTGTTTGACTCAATGATGACCCTATTTGGGAGGTTTCTACCCGAAGGTCATATTATGCCTTCAAACCTATATGAGTCAGACAAAATCCTTAGTGCACTCAAGATGCCGTATGAGCAGATACATGCTTGTGAGAAAGGATGTGCCTTATTTAGGAAAGAGTATGCGGACGAAACATATTGTCCATTTTGCAAGTCCTCCAGATATGTTGAGGTAGAAAACAGTGAAGGTGAGAAGAAGCAGAGCAAAATCCCTGTGAGTGTTCTACGGTATCTGCCGATCCTACCAAGACTTCAACGACTTTACATGCTCGAAGAAACAGCAAAACAGATGACATGGCACAAACATGGAATTAGGAAAGAATTAGATGAAAACGGAGATCCGATGTTGATACACCCTTCGGATGGTGACGCATGGAAGGCATTTGATGCTAAACATACGGAAAAAGCTAAAGAGCCAAGGAATTGCCGAGTCGCCATCGGTCTCGATGGGTTCAATCCTTTTGGTATGACGGCTACCCAATATAGTTGCTGGCCTGTGTTTGTTATTCCGCTCAATCTTCCACCATCGTCCATTATGCAAAGAAAGCACATATTTCTGACGTTGATAGTTCCAGGGCCAAACTATCCGGGGAAGAATATGAGTGTGTACATGCAACCGCTGATGGATGACTTGAAAGAAGCTTGGGTGAATGGGGTCAACACATACGACGCAGCTAAGAAAGAGAACTTTCAAATGTATGTTTGGTACCAATACTCGTTGCATGATCTGCCGGCATTTGCGCTTTTCGTTGCCTGGTGTGTGCATGGAAGGTTCCCATGCCCACAATGCAAAGCAGCTCTTAAGTTTCATTGGTTGCCGGCGGGTGGAAAGTATTCCTGCTTTGACTTGCATAGACAGTTCTTGCCTATGGACCATCCATTCAGAAAAGACAAGAAGAATTTCATGAAAGGTAAAGTTGTCAAACACTCGGCAACACCTGCGTTGACGGGCACACAAATTCATGAACAGTTAAAATCTATGGAGCCTGATCCAAACCGTCCAGGGTATTTCTTGGGTTATAATGAGGAACACGCCTGGACCCACAAGCCATGCATCTGGGATCTCCCCTACTTCGAAGACCTCTTACTACCACACAACATTGACATGATGCACACTGAAAAGAATATCGCCGAGGCCCTTCTTGGCACATTTTTCGGCACTGATAAGGGCAAAGATAATACAAAGGCTAGAGTTGACCAGGAGACTCTTTGTGATAGGCCATCACTAAACATGCGACAACCTAAAGGAAGAAAAAATTGGTCCAAGCCACCTGCCTGGTACAATCTCGAGAAGGGAGCAATAAGGGAAATCCTCTTGTGGGTGCAACAAAAGTTGTTGTTCCCTGATGGGTATGCTGCGAATGTAGCGAGGGGAGCGAGCATTGAAAAAATGAAAAAATTTGGGCTCAAGAGTCATGATTGGCACATATGGCTTGAGCGGATAATGCCAGTGATGTTGCGCGGCTATATCCCAGAGTCTGAATGGCTAGTATTGGCAGAGTTAAGTTATTTCTTCCGTGTTCTTTGTGCTAAAGAGTTGTCGCGTGCCGTGATAGATGACATGGAAGAGTTGGCGCCTGAGTTGCTCTGCAAGTTAGAGAAGATTTTTCCATCGGGCTTCTTTAATCCGATGCAACACATGATTTTGCATCTCCCGACCGAGGCAAGATTGGGTGGCCCTGTGCAAAATCGTTGGTGCTATGCAACTGAAAGAATGCAGAAGACACTTAGAGCAAAATGTAAAAATAAACGTAGAATTGAAGCATCGATGGCCGAGGCGTTCATTACCGAGGAGGCGGCAAACTTCGTAACAGCACACTATGATGCCACTTTGCACAGCTTGCATAATCCAAAGCCTCGGTACAATGTGGGCGACCCCAAACGACGTGAATCCAAACTCAGCCTCTTCAAAGGGAAGCTCGCTCCTTCTGGTGTGGGAAAATCAAAGTTGCTGGGCGTCGAGGAGTGGCGCACACTAACGATGTATATATTGAACAACTTAACAGAAGTTCGGCCGTACATCGAGTAAGTCCTCGATACATTGTTTCGCAACTTTTTAACAAGTTTTGTGTCTAACAACTGTTATTAATTGATACAGTCGATACGTCGAACAGTTCTCGAATGGTGTTGCAATCGAAAAAGAATCCATTCTCGAGTATGAACTTCTTGAAAAGACAGGAGGCGGCTATCCCGGTTTCATCTCTTGGTTCAAAAAAATAGCTAATTCAGATGAGCAAGTCGACGATGAAGTGAGACAAATAGCAAATGGTTTTGACTTTAAGGTCCGGACATTTCAGAAGTACGACATCAACGGGTATCGCTTTCGTACTGCTAGCAAAGAGCTTTCAATGCCCGGTCGAAAAACAACCAATTCTGGTGTCTCTGCTATAGGCGAGGGAGGTGTCGAGTATTATGGAAGACTTGAAGAAGTTTACGAACTTCATTATTATGGTGAAAATCCTCCAAATGTTGTTGTGTTCAAATGTCATTGGTTCGATCCTACTAAGACAAGACGGGCTCATGAACATGTTGGGCTAGTCGAAATCCGACAAGACAGGAAGTTAAGCGGTGATGATGTCTTTATTGTGGCTCAACAAGCCACCCAAGTTTTCTATCTGCCATACAGTCGTCAAAGTGTTAAGAACCTGGAAGGTTGGTATGTCGTGTATGATGTGCCGCCCCATCTTAGACCACCTCCACCAAACGAAGAGGATTATGAACCTCAAATTGACCCAATAACATATGATGGAGAATTCTTCCAAGAATCACGTGGTGTGAGACGTCGTCTCCGGAACTGCTCTACGTCCACCCTGAACACGGAGGAACAAGAATCACGTGATGATGAGGAAGAAGTGGAAGTAGAAGAGGTTACCAATCCGGATGAGCTAACAATGCTTGATCGGTTACAAAAAGGCCTTCCACATGATGTCCCTGAACCCGATGACGATGTCATTCATGACGACACGTATGATACTGATGATGATTATGCTTCAGTTGACCTTGGAGAAGAGACAGATGATCCCGACTATTAGTACTTTGTATGCATCCAAACATTGTTGTTTAATTATTTAATTAATTGTTTAATTATTCATGTATTTATTATTGTTCATTTAATTATTGTCTTTGAATTTTTACTAAGTATTTAACTATGTATTGTTGCAGGTGGTGAGACATGGCAGGCGGGGATAAGTTGAGGATAGCACCTGGCCAGCTACGGAGACAGTTGTTGCAGAGCTTTGCCGAGGAGCCCCGTGGGAGAGGCGGAGGAAAGAAGAGAGGCAGAGGACGTGGTCGCGGGAAAGGGAGGCTGCCTAATAGGAGCCAGTCGCCACCACCCTCAGCTACTTCAGTCTCAGCCACTTCACCCCTGCAGACAAGGGTGTCACCGGTGCGGGATCCTCCCGTCCAGGAGCGGACACCGATGCAGGATCCTCCCGTCCAGGAGCCCACACCCTCACACGAGGAGTGGGGGAGTTGGGGGCGGGACGGTGAGGGGGCTGGGGCGGATGCGGAGGCTGAGGTTGAGGTGGAGGATGAGGGGGCTGAGGCGGAGGATGAGAGGGCTGAGGCGGAGGATGAGGGCCCGTCTGCCAGCAAGTCGGTCTACCAACGTGGTATGACACGAGTTCCAGACCGATTAGAGTTACAGCACAGGGCGCTGATTTCGCCAGATGGCGAGAAGTAAGTTGATGTCTATTGTGTACCTTATATCATTATTTTTCACCAAGTAGCTAATGTCTTTGCCTTCTCATTATGCAGGGGGTGGAATTACCCGGAGAATACCCGGAATCCAAACTGCCTCCTTGGTGCTTTGCTTAGGGAGCACTTTCCCGGGCTAGTGCAGTTGCCCGGGGAGGGTATGGTTCCCGAGCCAGGACTCAAGTGGGAGCACTACCAAGCCGCGCTGCTCCCGGAAAACACTCACGTGAACGGTGTTCTTTGCGCGAGCGTGGCCGACAAGGTGTTGGCTGATTTTTGGGTAACTATTATTTTACCCAATAATAAGTATACAATATCCAATGTTATATCTTGTTATTTCCTATTCATCTGTGCATATATATGACATAATTGCAGAGTTACCATAGGGTCGAGGAGGGGACGGAGGAGGCGGCCAAGAAGAATCTCGAGAAAGAGTGCAAGAGATTATTGAATAACACGAGGCATGAGATGCGTGTTCAGGCCGTTCGAGATTGGTACGCCAAGCAAAACGAGCCGAAGACGAAGGCTGAATGTCGAAAGCTTTTCCCTGATAAGACCGAGTACATGGAGGTACGTAGATTCCTTAGTTACATTCTTTATTAGTTATGTTAGGGCTAGTTACAATACGTAGTTTCATTCATAGGTGCCCCCGAGATGGTTGGCGGATAAGATGGATTGCTGGGAGATGATAGTGGACAAGTGGTGCACAGAGGCTTGGTTGACCACCCACAATGTGGCCAAGGAGCGTCGTGCCCAATTGGTTGGTGTGCCACACCACCAAGGAAATGCCAACATCAAGCAATACGCCAAAAAATGGGTATGTGTGCCTTGTTTTCTTTCATCATTAATTCATTTGTGCATTATTTTTGTTGTACTAACTCTTTGCCTTTTCTTGTAGGCCAAACACCATAACCAGCCCGAGCCTCAGGGATACGCCGCGTTTGGCATGGCCCATAAGGGCTCGTACAAGACGGCGACACCATATTCTGAGGCGGACGGGTCATCGTCGTACACAAGCCTGTCTGACTACAACAAGATGACGTCTTATTCTCAGGTTGTCAAACAACTGCGCGGCCCTGACTTTGACCCGAGCCTGAATCCTATGGATGGGGAGGCGTTGATGATCTCTGGTGGCGGTAAGAGTCATGGCACGCTGGCCATGTGTGATGGCTTCGTCCCTATCACTGAGTCTCTCTCTCAGATCAAGGCGAGGCAAACTAGCTCGGCTCCTGTAATACGGCAGCGCGCGAGGCCAGTTGACCTTGCCATCGAGGTTAGTTTTCCTTCATTATTTTTTTAGTTCATTTGACCCTGGATGGATGATGATGAGAAGTGGTTGCAGGCCGCACTTGAGAAAGAGAGGGAGGCCACCAGACTCTTGTTGGAGGAGAGGGACCGGAATACCCAGAGGCTGTTGGAGGAGGAGAGGGCACGCAATAATGCCCATGCGAAGGCTATGCACGACTTCGTTGCGGTAAGTCAGTTGTGTGAGAAGCAAGGCTATGTGTGAGAAGCAACAAGACTATTTCTTTGACTTCTCGAAAACTAATTTGCAGGCTATGTGTGAGAAGCAAGGTTTGCCACCCCCTCCGCCGATGCCTTCTCCGGTGGGAACGGTGAGTTCCCTTTCAATGACCAACCTTGCACGGACTTATATCGTTGTATGTTGCCACGCTAACCACATATTTCAACTCTTGCCTTGTTGCAGCATCATTCCAGAGTCGCATCCCACAATCCCTCTCCCTGTCAGAGCCCTACCAACCCAGCGACCAACCGAGATGGTGCTTCTCCTCCGTGACTTGGCATTTGTTAGTTATTCCTCTCCTTCTTATTCTTATTGCTTAGCTCAACTTAGACTATGCCATGCTTTAGTTAGCTTAGTAAATTCTAGTTAGGCAAAAAATTGCATAATTAGCTTAATTACATAAAAAATTTACATAATTAGCTTACTTACCTACAAAATGACATAGACTTTTCTTATTTGGTAAAAACATGACATAATTACTTGATAACACCAAAAATAGCATAATTAGTTGATATTAGAGCTCAAAAATGACATGCCTAGCTCAACTTAGACTATGCCATGCTGTAGTTAGCTTAGTAAATTCTAGTTAGGCAAAAATAGCATAATTAGTTGATATTAGAGCTCAAAAATGACATAATTACTTTAGAAATTTTCAAAAGAAACCATAAGAGAAGAACAAAACAGAAGAGAAGAACAAAGAAGAGATGAAAAATAAGAGAAGAAGAAAGAGGAGAAAAAGATAGATTAAGAAGAACCAAATCTTCTTATTCTTCCTTTTTCTCTTCTTTCTTTTTCTCCATCTTTTTCTTCTTCTTCTTATTCTTCTTCTTCTTCTTCTTCTTCTTCTTCTTCTTGTTCTTGTGTCCTTCTTCTTCTTCTTCTTCTTCTTCTTCTTCTTCTTCTTGTTCTTGTCTTCTTCTTCTTGTTCTTCTTCATCTTCTAATTACTTAGCGCTAAATTCTTTCTTCTTCTCATTATGCAGATTTTGATAAAGCAGCATGGCACATGGATGGATGCTCCAGGGACTCTAGCTAGTTGTAGTCTTAGATGCTTTGTAATGCACTTGGGATTCTTTGCGATACTTTGTGATGCCATCTTTGTTGTTTGCACTTTGTGTTATTTATATCGTGATGTTTTGTGATGCTTTGCGATGCTTTGTGATGCACTTGTGGTGCTGTTTAGGGCCTGGCAGAATATTAATTGTGTTATATATATTGTTGTTTGAAAATGCAGGGAATTAACAGAAACTAAATTTAAAAAAAAACAGGGAAAGTCTTTGCCGTCAGCTTCCTGACGGCAAAGCCTTTGCCGTCGGTGGGCTGACGGCAAAGGAGGACACGTGGCAGCTAACTGTTAAATCTGGCAACTCTGGGACGACCAAATGTCCCAGGTTGCCAGCTTTGCCGTCAGTTGGTCTCTGGCTGACGGCAAAGGCAAGGACCCCACGTGGCACTGACCGCAACTCCCCTGACAAGCATGGCCCACAAGCAGTAGCTTTGCCGTCAGCTGGTCCCCAGCTGACGGCAAAGCCTGCCGTTAACCCCCCTAACGGGGCTGGGCTTAAATCGTTGTCGTCAACGTTCTATGCCGTCAGCCTCCGCTCCCTAGCTGACGGCATAGGCTTTGCCGTCGGTCGATTTCCAGCTGACGACAAAGAAGCTGTTTGCCGATAAAATCGTGGCCAGTCTCTTTGCCGTCAGCAAGCTGACGGCAAAGCCTTTGCCGTCGGTTAAAGTGGCCTTTGCCGTCAGCTATGGCTGACGGCAAACTAACAGATTCCAGTAGTGAATCATTATGGGTTTGGACTTATATTTTTCAAGATATGAGCGAAAAATCGAAATTCTTCAAATAATTACAGGATTTCACACGACATGCGACATTTCAGTATGACAAGTCCTACGTGTCCGTCGTCAGATGTTTTGAAAAGATCCACCGTCTGTGTAATCGTACGATGGGACAATCCTAATCGCCGAATCGCTCGCACCCGAAACATCGAGGTTTCCAACAGAGTCTATGTTGCGGTTGGACCATTGCAATAGAGCCTCTATTGCAAAGGGATGCAAGTGCACCTGAGACAACGAGCTTTACAACATACACTCTGTTGTGGTCAAACCATTGCAACAGAGTTTCTTTTTTTAAGGCATTGCAACAGAGTTTCTGTTGCATAGGGATCCAAGATTTTTTTTCGTGCGCACATGAGACAATGAGCTTTCAATAGAGGCTTTGTTGTGGTTGGACCATTGCAACAGAGCCTTTGTTGCAAACGGATCCAAAGCAAAAAAAATGATCGCGCACACCCGAGACTATGAACTTTGCAATTGCTATGTTGCGATCAGACTATTACAACAGAGTCTCTGTTGCAAAGGGATCTAAAGTTTTTTTTTCAGAGAAGGGATTCGTCAGCAACAGCAACAGAAATGAGAAAGCGTCGGCCCGGTGTTGACGCCCCGCCACTTTTGCACCTCTTCGCTCGAGGCGCACCGACCGTCGCTAGCTTTGCGTGGGATGGGAAGAGGAGAAGAGGACACGGTGGAGAAGAGAGAGCGTCAACGAAGAAAGGGGATCCCGTTGGAGAAGAGATAAGACAACAAAAGAAAAAAATTGGGCGGTGGCTGAGACCCACATGGACGCGTGGTGAGCACATGAGTTGGTCGATGTGTACGCTGTAATCTACCGGCTAATGGAAATCTTTTCCCTTTCAGTGTCCTATTTCACCGAATGGCTCCTCCGTGCCACAATCCATCGACTTGCCATAGGATCTACTGCATGTGTCATTCGCAGTTGTGTCGTCCGAGTAGCAAACGCATCGAGCAGGTTCGACAATCAATGTTGGCCCGTTGATGTACCTTCTAATGTGTTTGGTTCGGTGGCTATCCCTCGAATGGCTAGGGATAGCCATTTTTCAGGTGATTGCTGTAAGACTCGATATGCGGTACTGTTTTAGATCTGGACGTTTCCGTCCAGACCTGAGGACTAAGCACATATCGGACCCACCGCGACATATGACAAAGTCATATGTCTCGGATTTCAGCATGATGTCACAACATTACAGCTAAAAGAATACAACATCTCATACAATCGGCATACAACTTCATTAATACAATAAATCAGCGGAAGATATATGTCTGAGTACAGACTACAATCAAATGCCTAGTGGAAAAGAGAAAAGACATCGTCCCCATAACCACGTGGGTCCAGGCTCTCCGCTGGGATCTGCCTAACTAGTCGTCGTCAAGTCCTCGCGTGAAACGTCGATCATCGTACCTGTTGTCGATCAAGAACCCTGGAAAGAGTTTGGGGATAGTATCATGAGTATAAAAGTACTCAGCATCCAACTGTAGTGGTCAACTGACCCAGCAAGGACTTTATCACTCGTCATTCTAGGATAACTAGTAGTTCACGGTAAGGATAGGGTAAGTGGTGAAATTGTTGCCACACTAGAATTTATGAAGTGGCTAATGATCTAGAGAGTAAGATAAGAATTCAAGCATTCGATGAATAATCGACTCCAACAAGTTTGTTATCAACTACTTACGCAATCATAACACCTGTCCTATCCTTGTCCTCCCCTTCATCACCCAATGAAGAAGAAGCAGTCAAGGCACGCACACATTGATTAAGTTTTAGTTATGATTCAGTTGATGTTATCTATTAACAAGGAGTAAGTCTCAAGTCGTCCATAATCGTGGACATGACTTCTCGAAAAGATTTAACCCTGCAGGGGTGTATCAACTGCGCATTATAAGCTTTGCATGTACGCCGGCTCTCTCAGTCAGGGATGTTAAAGACACTCATTGAAGAGTTGTTCCGAGAGATCCGGACATCATAGTCCCTCTAACTAACAACGAACAAATTCGGTTGGCCCCGGTAGAGTCGACACCCAACTCAAGGGTCGGGCGTCTCTCGAATTGGCCTCTTTCGTCTCACGTCAGGTTGGAATGACATCCGCAAAGCAGGTAGGCATCCCGTGCTCCGCAAAGTTTTGGACCAACAGGAACATTGTCCCACTGGCCCGTGTGAATCTATTGTAACACTCTGGGTGTCACGCTACAGTGATCCCCTTGCTAATTGCCAAGTCATCATGATTATTTTAATAATAATCACCCTTGATCAAGTCGAATTCAAATTAAAACTCATTTGAAAATTCAAAACAATGTGGGAAAATAAAGTTGTTCCAAAAATTATGGAAACAATTTTATAAAATGCACAAAAGTCAGTAGACCAAGATGCCATGGTGATAGATATTTATTATGACATTTAAATATTTAAAATAATTTAAAATAGTGTCAAAACAGCCCCTTAATCGTTGCATATTCAAAAGAAACCCTAAATGAATTTAGTTAGCCACAAAAAAAATTGTAACATCACAATAATATGCAACACTATTATTGGGGATGGTTTCACATTTTTCAAAAATCAAATGTTGGATAAATAAATACAACAGAAAAGAAATGCACAAAAGAAAAGAAAAGAAAAGAAAATGGAAAAACCTAACTAACGCCTAGAGAAATTCCCCCAGCAAGCCCACCCCTCCCCTCCACTAGGCCCGGCCCACTCCACCTCTTCCCCTTCCTCTGTTCACAGGGGGGATCGTGTCACGCATCCCGCGGCCGGCCACGCCATGGCCGTGCCGTGGCGACTAACGGGCGGTCGCCGACAAGCATAAGGCTGACCCCGCGCCCCCTGCCACTGGAAACCCTAGCCCCCTCCCCTTTTTCTCCCCTTGCGGCCTCTTCTCCCTCTCCGAGCTTGCCCGTGTGCTGACGTGGGCGCGCTGCCCCCATGGACACGACCAACGGCCACCATTCGCCGCCGCTTGTTGTACAGAGCTAAGACGTGGACGACTTCTTCAACTCCGGCACGCAATCGACCCCGAGACACACTTCATCGCCGGAATTTGGCCGCACCCACTCGCCACGGCCGTCGGCCCCGCCCCCTCGATTCGCACCACCGCGGCCGCCGTCGACCACGCCGACGAGCTCGCTGTGAGCTTTCCCCCCTCGATCCCCTCCCCTCCCCGAATTAGCCACCGTAGCCTTCTCCTCGCTCGGTGCAGTTTGTCGCCGCCGCCCAAGCTCACTGGAGCTTTGCTCCCCGCCCCGTGGTCGCGCCCACGGGTTCCCCTGGACGCTCCCTGCACGCGCCCTGGCACGCTGGCCGTGCTCTGGCCACGCCAGCAGCCCCTCCTGGCCGTCCTGGGTGCCCGCATCGTACACACCTGCCGCCGCTCGCCATGGTTGGGTGCACGCTGCGCTAGTTGTGCCCGTGCCCTGCCCCGCGCGCCCTGCCCCCGGAGCGCCCCATGGAAACTCGGCCGCACCGAGTCCCCACGCTCTGGTTCCCCTCCCCTCGCCGCTATATGGCGCAACACCAGCCCGCCGGCCTCGCTGTTCTGCTGGTGTTGTTGCCGCCGGCGGGCACAGTTGTGTCAGCCGTGGGTTAACCCCTAACCCACTGTCAAACCCCCCTTTTGTTAAAGTTAAAACAGATTAAAATACCCCCCATGTTGTAAATGGCAAATGGGCCCCGCCCCTGTTAGTTAATTGCTGATTTAAAACAAATAGAAATACCCTCTATCACTTACATATGGGCCCCAGGCCATTAGCATAAATCAATGTTAATTAAATTGACTAATAAACAAATGTGTCCATGACACCTAGGCCCCACTGGCAGATTGATGGCAAGAGAGTGTTATACTCTTCAAGCCCTCGTTGATTACCCCAAGTGCAGGGTTGGATATAGTGCAGCGGCAAGTTTTCCCTTGGCAAAGATACCAAGGTTTGTCTCCCGTAGGACTCCGAAGGATACAAGAAGGTGGTAAAGTGAACAATGGCGCTGAGGTTGCTACTTCACTTGGACCTGCACACAGATACAAATAACTTTGCTCCCAACGAATACAGAGGAGTTGTCAATTTTTCCGGCCTTGCCGTTTACAAAGGATCAACGCAAGAGATAATGATAGTGGCAACTGAAAGTAAAGATTGAAAGTAAATTGAGGGTGTAAACAATGATATGAAGATGGACCAGGGTTGCGTGATTTTCACTAGTGATGTCTCTCTCCCAAAAGACGATAAAAGTGCTAGCGAGGTAAACAAATCACAGTTGGGCAATTGACAGGATTATGAAGGCACCGCAATGCTAACTATGCTGCAAATAAAGGAAGGGCTCAAAAGCAATGGGCAGTACGCCAAGGTAAGTAGACCGAAATCCATCTGCATCTACTACGAATCATACACCTTGAGATATCTATCCAGAACATCTCGCTGGTATTAAGTTGCGAATCCCACCCAAAGTGTAAACTCAAAGCAACAGACAACTGCATTAAAAGAACTTTGCGTAAAGTAAACAATCCTTGCATCCGTGGATACAAGCACCATTGTTTTATCCCTGGTGGCAACAGCACATCCCCTAGTCTCATGTTTCTGTCACTCAAGCTAGACATCAAGGGGCTGAACCCACAATCAAGCATAACGCTCCCTCTTGGAGTTGCAACAAATCACTTGGCCAAAGTAAAATACGGCAACGGAGAACATGCAAGAATTTACTCAAGAACAAAATACAAAAGATAAGAACCAAATATATTACTCATCACAATCTGAACATAGTCTCATAATCCATCAGATCCCAACAAACTCAGCATAGCAACGGTAGAAAATTACAAAGGTGCCTCGATCATGTGAGGCAGCTCACGAGGTCTCGAAAGTGGAAGCACAAAGAAGGGAGAGATAGATCACATAACTACTGGTCATGGACCCATGGTCCAAGGGAAACTACTCACGGTACATACGGGAGGCGTCCATGGCTATGGAGGGTCTTTCGGAGGGGGTAGCTTCTCCCGGCAGGGTGCCGGAGCTGCTTCTCCAGGCAGCCCCGATCTTGAAACGGTGGCGGCGGCGGAACAGAGGCGAGATCGCGAAAGAGGAGTCCGTATTAGGGGTTTCCACCCCGAGGGGTAAATATAGGCGAAGGGGGTGTCAAGGGGACCCACGAGGCAGTCAGGAGGGGGCCTGGAGCGGGCTAGGGTGGGGCCGCGCCACCTGCCCTCCTGGCTGCCTGGTGGTGGCCCACCTTCGCTCCTTTGGTTTTTCCGGAAGCTTCTGCGACACTGCTTTTTTATCTTATTTTCCTGGATTTTTTGGAGCACTTTTAATGGTCGGAAAACCTGAAATACAAAAACAGCAGAAAACAGCAACTGGCAGCTGGGTGCACTAGGTTAATAGATTAGTCCAAATATGCTCAAAAGTGTATGAAAGTTCAAGCAAAACATGGCAAAGTCACACAAAACATGCATGGAGCAAGTAGAAATTATAGATACCTTTTGTACGTATCAACATCCCCAAGCTTAATTCCTGCTCGTCCTCGAGTAGGTAAATGATAACAAGCATAATTTTTGTGGTGACATGCCACAAAACCATAAAAGGACTTTTAAGTAAAGCAATCAAAGCATGCAATTAAATTCAAGTCTTAACAAGCAAGAGTCTATATTAGCATTGACACAAGCAACAAAAGAACAAAAGGTGCAAGAGCTCTCGCTATCCGTGAATCGAATGTCTCCAGATGGTGTTTGCGTGCAAGCAGGGGATAGGGAAATACGAGACAAAAAAGTAAGGTTGTTGAAAACAACTATCTACTAAAGTTTCACACTTAGTCTCCTTTGGATTCTTATCTTGAATCGTCCCCAGACCACTAGTCAGGTACAAGTCAAACTGATCCACTCCCTTTCGATATTTTGAGAACTCATGCAATGGATGAGCGTGAGCAAGAAAGTTGACACCTAAAAGGTGAAACAGAAAGAAGGTGGAGGAGGAAGACAAAAAGGTGTGAAAGGCTCACATCAATGAGGACAATCATAGGCAAGAGAAGGCCATATGATAGATATGATGTGAGGAGTAGGGATTGCCATGCAACGGATGCACATGTGAGCTGAAAGCTCTCCAATGGAACTAGTGGGGGTGCATCCAACTTGATTGCTCAAGAAGACCTAGAGCTCGTTTGAGGAGGCTCATCATTGGAATATACAAGCCAAGTTCTATAGTGTGAAGGTCCCCACATAGCTATATGCATGATGATGATCTCTATGGAGTACAAGGGATAGAGGATGAAGTACTAGTGTGGATCTCTCAAAAGGAATAGTAGTGTGCCCCCTTCTCTCTTTTTATTTCTTTTTCTCTTTTTTCTATTTTTTGTATTTTTTTGGTGGCCTCAATGGCTCTTTCTATTTAACTCTCATTTGTCCTCTTTGGGATCTTTTGATTTTGTCCTCTTTGGGATCTTTTCCTCACTTTAGGGGCAACACTCTATATTTTACAAGAATATAGGAGATCTTTCACACTTTACAAAGGTACTAACATAAAGAAGCTATAACTATCATGATGCAAATGTATGACATGAAGATCAAGTCATGAGAAGATGGATGTTGCATGGCAATGTATCTCGGAAAGGCTATGGAAATGACTTGTAGGTAGGTATGGTGGCTGTTTTGAGGAAAGATATAAGGAGGTTTATGATGACAGAGCGTATCATGTCAAGGGTTTGGATGCACCGGCGAAGTATGCGCCAACTCTCAAGATGAGAAAGAGAAATGCACGGTACCGAAGAGGCTAGAAAAAGTATAGGTGGGTGGAAGTGTCAATTTTAGAATACTCACATTAGTCCGAAGAACTCATGCACTTATTATCGGTAACTCTCAATCTAATCAGAAGGTTCACAGGGAGACAAGTACCCCGAGGAGGAGTGTATGGGGGTTTGGTTATCCTTGCACATCCTCTACTCATGGTACGTGAGTGTACTCTAATATTCGAACCCTCCAGAGGTTAGTGATCCATCTAGTAGCTAGAGTTCTCAACAAGGGTTTTTGGTTTTCGAAAAACACACGGATTGCCCAAAATACGACATCTATCACTAATAGGCTCGAGCTCTTGACGCCAAAAGTTCAAACATTACTCTAGTCAATAACTCAAAACTATTGCAAGTTACTACTACAAAGAGAAAAGCAACTTCAACTACCTACTTCTAGTCAAGACACAGAACTCAGTGCAACAGGCAAACTCTCTAACAAGATAAACATGCAACCTATAGAAATTTCAACCTAAAACAAAAGTAAAGCTCTAGACAGAGCAGCAACTAAGAAAAGAAAAAGAACAACTCACAGCTAAAAGAATAAGCTGCAAATCCTATGAGGAGTTCTAGCTCAAGCGGAGCGTGTATCTCTCCCACACAAAAAGAGTAAGTAAGTTGGGATCTAACTTGTTACTACAGCAAACAAAGCAAAAAACAAACCTAGAAAATTAAAGAGCGAGACGCTCCAAGTATAGCACACAACGCATGAAGTGATAAAAATATAGTGCAACAAGAGACGAACTGATAATTGCTGATGAAGAAGGGGATGCACGGGGGCATCCCCAAGCTTAGACGCTTGAGTCTCCTTGAATATTTATTGGGGGTGCACATGGGCATCCCCAAGCTTGATCGTTTGACACTCCAAGATCTTCTTTCATCATCTTCCATCGCACACTTGAAAACTCCCTTCATACATAACTCATTGTAGACTGATTAGAGAGGTTAGTACCCTAATAAAATAATTTTTTATCCACTGGAAATAAAGATAATCTTGAAGAGCTACTGTTTCCCAAGATTGCCAAAAAGTTTTTGCAAAGAAAAAGCAAGCTTAAGGTTTGCAAAAGTAAGGAGAGACAAAACGTGGCATAATCTGTGAAAAACAGAACAGAAGATAGAAAAGAATTTTTTAGGGATACTTATGCAACTCAAATAAAAAAACTCAGAACATACGCAAGTTTCGAAATTGTATAGAGCACACTGTGTAAAAATTGCATCTCAAAAAGACGAACTGGGATTTTTCTCTGATTTTTCTAGTCACGAGGACAGAATCTGTTTTCTGGACAGCATGTCACAACTTTCACTTCCCTTGTCGTATGAGGCTATAAAAGACACAAAGCTTGAAAAGTAAAGATACAATGATGTTGCTACAGTAGTAAAAATCATCAAGACCACTAAGAACAGAAGAAAAGCAAAAAGAAAAACCTAAATTCGTTGCGGGCTGCCTCCCGAAAGCGCTTCTTTAAAGCCATTAGCTAGGCTTAATGCAAAAGATCAAGTTTTTTCAAGAGAATAACTAGCTTGTGTGACGGACTCAAAAGGTAACTTAATCTTTTTCCTAGGGAAATGTTCCATCCCTTTCTTGAGAGGGAATTGGAATTTTATATTCCCCTCTTTCATGTCAATAACAGCACCAACTATGCGAAGAAAAGGGGGTCCCAAAATAATTGGACAAGAAGGTTCACATTCAATGTCCATAATAGTAAAATCAACGGGAACATAATTGTCATTGACAATGATAAGAACATCGTCGATCTTCCCCAAAGGTTTCTTTACGGAAGAATCAACAAGACGAACACCAAAAGAACAAGCATCAAAAGGTTTCAATTCAAGCATATCATACATTCTTTTGGGCATAACAGAGGTACTTGCTCCAACATCACAAAGAGCGTAACAAGAGAAGTTATTCAATTTGATTTTTATCATAGGATCCCAACCATCTTCTAGCTTCCTAGGTATGGAGGCTTCTAGTCTAAGCTTCTCCTCCCTAACTTTGATTAGAGCATTGGTGATATGCTCTGTGAAGGCAAGATTAAGTGTGCTAGTGTGGGGGTCTCTAGACATCTTGTGTAGAAAACCAATAACTTTAGATAAAGTGCAGTTGTCAAAGTTTAAATCACTACTATCTATCAAGGAGGTAGTGATATCATTTAGGCTCACTTGTTTGAAAGCCTCTATGTTCATAGAAGTTTCTTCACCTATGGTTGAGGTGGTAGCATCACCATTGATAGGTCCAGTGGGACTAGGGGTGTGATGGGTGCTAACAGTTTGGACATTCTCAACTACTTGGATAGTAGCTACTGTGTGGTAGGTAGGAAGGCTCTTAATTCTATCCTCTTCCTCTTTTTCTCTAGCCCATCTTTCTTTGAGTTTAGCCATCATCCTAATATTTTCATTGATTTGTAACTATATAGCATTAATAGGAGTGACCTTACTCTCCTCAAGGGGAGAGGTTCTGATTTTTAACATCTCAACATCAAGGGCTAAGTTATCTACCTTCAAACAAAGATTATCTAATTTATCTAGTTTTTCTTCCACATTCTTGTTGAAGGCTTTTTGGGTAGTGATAAAGTCTCTAAGCATACTCTCTAGTTCAGAGGTGGGGTTCTTGTTGCTAGGGTAGGTGTTGTTGTTCCCATAAGTGGATGGAAACGGTCTAGGATTACTAGCAAAGTTGCCCCTATAAGCATTATTGTTGAAGTTGTTTCTAGATATAAAGTTCACATCTACTTGATCCTGAGCAATCAAAGAATTTAAAGGAACATTTTGAGGATCAATAGGAGCTTGCTTGGTAAGTAGAGACATGATAAGGTCAACCTTTTCATTTAGAGAGGAGATCTCCTCGACAGAATTTACCTTCTTACCAGTTGGAGATCTTTCGGTGTGCCACTGAGAGTAGTTTAGCATCATCTCGTCAAGTAGCTTTTTGCAGCACCAAGTGTGATTGACATAAAAGTTCCTCCTGCGGCCGAATCTGACAGGTTCTGCGAGGTAAAGTTCAAGCCTGCATAAAAAGTCTGGATAACCATCCAGGTAGTCAGTCCATGTGTAGGGCAGTTCTTGACAAGCGTCTTCATACGTTCCCATGCCTGGGCAACGTGTTCATTATCCAATTGCCTGAAATTCATAATGTTACTCCTCAATTGAATAATTTTAGCAGGGGGATAGTACTTCCCGATAAAAGCATCCTTGCACTTATCCCAAGAATCTATGCTATTCTTAGGCAAGGATTGAAACCAGATTTTAGCTTCATCCCTTGAAGAGAAAGGAAAAATCTTAAGCTTAACAATTTCACCATCTACTTCTTTGTACTTTTGCATATCACAAAGCTCAATAAAATTATTTAAATGCAAAGCAGCAGCATCTCTAGCACCAGAGAATTGGTCTTTCATAACAAGGTTTAGCAAAGCAGGTTTAATCTCATAAGAAGGTGCCGAAGTAGCAGGTGTAGCAATAGGAGTGCAGATAAAGTCACTGTTGTTGTGACTAGTGAAGTCACACAACTTAGTGTTTTCATTGGAACCCATAGTAGCAGAAGGTATTTTTGGTCTTTTTGATAAGGGACACAAAGGTAAAAACTGAAAGGTAAACTAACAAGACTAAAAAGCAAAGATAAAAGATAGTGTGCAACCCCCCTATCTGTAGGCTGGAGTCCCTGGCAACGGCGCCAGAAAACTTGGTGATGGCAAGAGAGTGTTATACTCTTCAAGCCCTCGTTGATTACCCCAAGTGCAGGGTTGGATATAGTGCAGCGGCAAGTTTTCCCTTGGCAAAGATACCAAGGTTTGTCTCCCGTAGGACTCCGAAGGATACAAGAAGGTGGTAAAGTGAACAATGGCGCCGAGGTTGCTACTTCACCTGGACCTGCACACAGATACAAATAAATTTGCTCCCAACGAGTACAGAGGAGTTGTCAATTCCTCCGGCCTTGCCGTTTACAAAGGATCAATGCAAGAGATAATGATAGTGGCAACTGAAAGTAAAGACTGAATGTAAATTGAGGGTGTAAACAATGATATGAAGATGGACCAGGGTCGCATGATTTTCACTACTGATGTCTCTCTCCCAAAAGACGATAAAAGTGCTAGCGAGGTAAACAAATCACAGTTGGGCAATTGATAGGATTATGAAGGCACCGCAATGCTAACTATGCTGCAAAGAAAGGAAGGGCTCAAAAGCAATGGGCAGTACGCCAAGGTAAGTAGACCGAAATCCATCTGCATCTACTACGAATCATACACCTTGAGATATCTATCCAGAACATCTCGCTGGTATTAAGTTGCGAATCCCACCCAAAGTGTAAACTCAAAGCAACAGACAACTGCATTAAAAGAACTTTGCGTAAAGTAAACAATCCTTGCATCCGCGGATACAAGCACCTTTGTTTTATCCCTGGTGGCAACAGCACATCCCCTAGTCTCATGTTTCTATCACTCAAGCTAGACATCAAGGGGCTGAACCCACAATCAAGCATAACGCTCCCTCTTGGAGTTGCAACAAATCACTTGGCCAAAGTAAAATACGGCAACGGAGAACATGCAAGAATTTACTCAAGAACAAAATACAAAAGATAAGAACCAAATATATTACTCATCACAATCTGAACATAGTCTCACAATCCATCAGATCCCAACAAACTCAGCATAGCAATGGCAGAAAATTACGAAGGTGCCTCGATCATGTGAGGCAGCTCACGAGGTCTCGAAAGTGGAAGCACAAAGAAGGGAGAGATAGATCACATAGCTACTGGTCACGAACCCATGGTCCATGGGAAACTACTCACGGTACATACGGGAGGCGTCCATGGCTATGGAGGGTCTCCCGAAGGGGGTAGCTTCTCCCGACAGGGTGCCGGAGCAGCTTCTCCAAGCAGCCCCGATCTTGAAACTGCGGCGGCGGCGGAACAGAGGCGAGATCGCGAAAGAGGAGTCCGTATTAGGGGTTTCCACCCCGAGGGGTAAATATAGGCGAAGGGGGGGGGTGTCGAGGGGACCCACGAGGCAGTCAGGAGGGGGCCTGGCACGGCCTAGGGTGGGGCCGCGCCACCTGCCCTCCTGGCTGCCTGGTGGTGGCCCCATTCGCTCCTTTGGTGTTTCCGGAAGCTTCGGCGACGCTGATTTTTTATCTGATTTTCCTGGATTTTTTGGAGCACTTTTAATGGACGGAAAACCAGAAATACAAAAACAGCAGAAAACAGCAACTGGCAGCTGGGTGCACTGGGTTAATAGGTTAGTCCAAATATGCTCAAAAGTGTATGAAAGTTCAAGCAAAACATGGCAAAGTCACACAAAACATGTATGGAGCAAGCAGAAATTATAGATACGTTTTGGACGTATCACAGATTTAATAAATAAAGTGATAAATATCCAATGTATGACATGTGGGCCTTATGCTGTTTTAATATATAAATTCTTTTACTATTGTCTATGTGTATGACATGTAGGTCCCACTGGTTAGTTTGACCAGTCAAATGCACTGTTGTGGATAATGCTAATTTAATAATAAAAGAAATTCCAGAAATTGATTTAAATGATTTAAAACTTTAGAAATTAATATCTTTTAAACAGTAACTCCGACGGAAAAACTTTATACATGAAAGTTGATAAGAAAAATATAACGAATAAGAATACGCTACCCGCATACCCACCGCACCCCTCTAACATACCGAACCCGAGACTTTCCCCCTCCGGATCGTTTGCCCGGTAATTACCCGGTACCGTTAAAACTTTCCGGATGGAGATGTTCTGAACATAAAAGTTGTTCGGAATGCATCAACGAGCACGGATATACTATTCACATGTCTGTCAGATGTCTCTAACATTGCGGACATGGAACCTTCCCCTCCAGGTCATCTGTTCAGTAATCACTCAGTACTGATGAGTTATTCCCGGATAACACTGCGTTAGAGCTCCGTTGCTTTGTATCTTCTATGTCATACATTTGTATTGCTATTATTGTTGTGTATTTACTGTTTCTCCCCCCTTATTCTCCGGTAGACCCCGTTGCCGCCGCCGATGACACCATCGAGTACGACTACTTCGTCGATGATCGTACCCCTACCGTCGAGCTACCAGGCAAGCAGAGCCATTTTCCTTCCCCAGATATCGCCTATATTTTTGTACTTTTCTTGCACTGGGCATTTTTACTGCTGCTGCTACGTTGCTTACATATTCAATTGCATAGCCTATTTTTTTCACCCCTTGATGTACCTTCCTTTATCCTATGATGCCTATAAATATATATTATATTCAGCAGTGAACCCTGCGCATTGTTAGCTAGGGTTAGATAGCGGGTCGTGATCACTCTGGTGAGTGAACGCGGATACAAAATATATACAACTGCACAGGTACGGTACAATACAGACACCGCCTATGGCCCCCTAGCTCAGCTCTGCCGAGCCACCATCAAGTGTGAGCTATCGATACGTCTCAAACCTATCGATAATTTCTGCTAGTTCCATGCATGTTTTGTGTGATATTGCTATGATCTAGATACACTTTCATATACTTTTGACAATATTTGGACTAACCTACTAACTCAGTGCACCCAGTGTCAGTTCCTGTTTTCTGCTGTTTTTTATTCCAGGTTTCCCCATATAAAAAATGCTCCAAGAATTCGGGAAAATCGGATAAAATATCAGCGCAACGGAGCCTTCCAGAATCACCAAAGTTGGGCCAGAGGTCCACCACCAGGTGTCCAGGCGGCCACCTGGCGCGGCCAGGGGGGCGCTTGGACCCCTGGTGGCCCCCTGGCTGCCCCCTTCGCCTATTGAATCTCCGTCATGGGGAAACTCCGAAGACAGAACCCTATTTCGCAAACTCGCCTCTGTTCCACCGCGGCCGCGCTTCCAAGCTCGGGAGCACCGTAAGGACCCTTCCCGTCACCCTGCCGGAGGGAGGATCGACCTCCAGGAGCTTCCCCTCCACCATGGACGCTTCCCGGATGTGCCGTGAGTAGTCTACCTTGGACCATGGGTCCGTGATCAGTAGCTATGTGATGTTCTGCTCCCCTCTTTGTTCTTCATGGTTTAGACCTCGTGAGCTGCCCTACATGATCGAGGCATATATGTAATTCTTCTACTGTTGATATGCTGAGTTTGATGGGATCTGATGGATTATGAGGTTATGTTCAGATCATGATAGAGTAATATATTTGGTTTTTATCTCTTATATTTTTTTTCCTAAGTAATTCTTGCATGTTCTCCATTGCTGTTTATTGCTTTGGCTAAGTAGTAGGTAGTGACTCCAAGAGGGAACGTTATGCTCGATTGTGGGTACATGCCCCCTGATGACACGCTTGAGTGACAGAAACATGAGTCTAGGGGATGTGCTGTGGCCACATGGGGGAAAACAACGGTGCTTGTAACCACGGTTGCAAGGATTGTTTACTTTACGCAAAGTTCCTTTTTAATGCAATTTTCTGTTGCTTTGGGTTTACACTTTGGGTGGGGCTCGCAACTTAATACCAGCGAGATGTTCTGGATAGATATCTCAAGGTGGATGATTAGTAGTAGATGCAGATGGATTTCGGTCTACTTATTTTGGCGTACTGCCCATGCTTATGAGCCTCTTCCTTTCTTTCGTAGCATAGTTAGCATTGCGGTGCGTTTATAATCCTGTCAATTGCCCATCTGTAATTTGTTTACCTCGCATAGCAGTTTTATCGTCTTTTGGGAGAGAGACATCACTAGTGAACATCACGGGATCCCAGCCCATATTCTCATCATTTTTTACACATTTATTTACTTTTCCGTATTTACTTTTAGTTGCTATTATCATTATCATTATCCTGTGTTTTTTATCCTTTGTAAACAACAAGACCGGAGAGATTGACAACCTCTCTGAACTTCATTGGGAGCAAAGTTATTTGTGTCGTGTGCAGGTCCAGGAGAAGCAAGTGATTATTATAAACGGCGCGTCACTTGCCGAACCACCTACTTATCGTTGTCGGAGTCCTACTGGTCAATCTCAACCTTGGTATCTTCACCAAGGGAAACTTGCCGCTACGCTGCATCTCACCTTCCACTTGGGGTAACCAACGAAGGGCGAGAAGCAATTATCATCTCTCGCGTATCAAGAAATTTCTGGCGCCGTTGCCGGGGACTCCGAGTGATAAGATAGGGGAGTTTCCCACTACCTTTTACCTTTACTTTTTTGTCTTGTTAGTTTACCTTTCAGTTTTTATCTTTGTATCTTACATCGAAAATTACAAAAAAATCTGCCACACTTGCTGCTACTATGGGTTCCACTGAAAACACCAAGTTGTGTGACTTCACTAGTCACAACAACAAAGAATTTATCTGCACTCCTATTGCCACACCTGCCACTTCAGCTACCTCTTATGAAATTAAACCTGCTTTGCTAAACGTTGTTATAAGAGATCAATTCTCTGGTGCTGGAGATGCTGCTGCTTTACACTTAAATAACTTTGTTGAGTTATGTGATATGCAAAAGTATAAAGAAGTAGAAGGTGATGTTGATAATCTCAAGCTTTTTCCTTTCTCTTTGAGAGGACAAGCTAAAATCTGGTTTCAATCTTTGCCTAGGAATAGCATAGATTCTTGGGATAAGTGCAAACATGATTTTATTGGGAAGTACTATCCACCTGCTAAAATTATCCAATTTAGGAGTAACATTATGAATTTTAGGCAATTGGATAATGAACACGTTGCCCAAGCTTGGAAACGTATGAAATCTCTTGTTAAGAAATGCCATACACATGGTTTGACTACCTAGATGGTTATCCAGACTTTTTATGCAGGCTTGAACTTTACCTCGCGGAACCTGTTAGATTCGGCCGCGAGAGGAACCTTTATGTCAACTACACTCGGTGCTGCCACAAAACTCCTCGATGAGATGATGACCAACTATTCCCAATGGCACACCGAACGCGCTCCAACAGGTATTAAGGTAAATTCTGTCGAGGAAATTACCTCCCTAAATGATAAAGTTGATTTAATTATGTCTCTACTTACCAAGCAACCCTCTATTGATCCTCATGATGTTCCTTTAAATTCTTTGGTTGCTCAGGAACAAGTAGATGTGAACTTCATTGCTAGAAACAACTTTAATAATAATGCTTATAGGGGCAACTTTGCTAGCAATCCTAGACCGTTTCCATCCACTTATGGGAACAACAACACCTACCCTAGCAACAAGAACCCCACTTTTGAACTAGAAAACATGCTTAGAGACTTTATCACTACCCAAAAAGCCTTCAACAAGAATGTGGAAGAAAATCTAGCTAAATTAGATAATCTTTGTTTCAAGGTAGACAACTTAGCCCTTGATGTTGAGATGTTAAAAATTAGAACCTCTCCCCTTGAGGAGAGCAAGGCCACTCCTATTAATGCTATCCAATTACAAATTAATGAAAATATTAGGATGATGGCTAAACTTAAAGAAAGATGGGCTAGAGAAAAAGAGGAAGATGATAGAATTAAGAGCCTTCCTACACACCACACAGTTTCCACTATCCAAATTGTTGAGGATACCGAAACTATTAGCACCTAATGCACTCCTGGTCACATTGGACCTATTAATGGTGATGCTAATACCTCAACCGCAGAAGAAGAAACCCCTATGAACATAGAGGGTTTCAAACAAGTGAGCCTAGATGACACTACTACCACCTTTGATAGTAGTGATATTGATTTTGATAGTTGCACCCTCTCAGAAGTTATCAGCTTGCTACACAAAATGTCTAGAGACCCCCACACTAGCACACTTAATCTTGCCTTCACGGAGCATATAACAAATGCTCTTATCAAAGCTAGGGAGGAGAAGCTTAGGATAGAAGCCTCCATACCTAGGAAGCTAGATGATGGTTGGGACCCTATGATCAAAGTTAAATTAAATAACTTCTCTTGCTATGCTTTATGCGACGTTGGAGCTAGTACCTCTTTCATGCCCAAAAGAATGTATGATATGTTTGAATTGAAACGTTTTGATTCTTGTTATTTTGGTGTTCGTCTTGTTGACTCTTCCGTAAAGAAACCTTTGGGGAAGATCGACGATGTTCTTATCATTGTCAGTGACAACTATGTTCCCGTTGACTTTATTATTATGGATATAGAGTGTGAACCTTTATGTCCAATTATTTTGGGACGTCCTTTTCTTCGCACTGTTGGTGCTATCATTGACATGAAAGAGGGAAATATAAAATTTCAATTCCCTCTTGAAAAGGGGATGGAACACTTCCCTAGAAAGAAAATCAAGTTACCTTTTGAGTCCGTTACACGGGCTAGCTATTCTCTTTCTCTTGATAAAACTTGATTCTTCTTTTGCCTTATGCCTAGCTTAAAGGCGTAAAAGAAAGCGCTTGTTGGGAGGCGACCCAAGATGTTTTTACTTCTGTTTTTAGTGGTCTTGATGATTGTTACTACTGTAGCAACATCATTGTATCTTTATTTTCAAGCTTTGTGCCAAGTTATAGCCTCATACGACAAGGGAAGTGAAAGTTGTGACATGCTGTCCAGAAAACAGATTCCGTCTTCGTGACGGAAAAAATCGGATCAAATCACCAGTTCATATTTTTGAGCTGAATTTTTTACACAGCATGCTCTATACAATCACGGAACTTTCGTATATTCTGAGTTTTTTTATGAGTTGCATAAGTACCCCGAAAATATTCTCTACTACCTGCTGTTCTGTTTTTCACAGATTCTGCCACATTTTGTCTCTCCTAACTTTTGCAAACCTTAAACTTGCTTTTTCTTTGCAAAAACTTTTTGGCAATCTTGATAAACAGTAGATCTTCAATAATATCTTTATATCCAGTGGGGGAAAATTATTTTATTAAGGGTACTAACCTCTCTAATCAGCTTATGATGAGTTATGTATGAAGGGAGTTTTCAAGTGTGCAATGGAAGATGATGAAAGAAGATCCATGAGTGTCAAGCGCTCAAGCTTGGGGATGCCCCCATGCATCCCCAATAAATATTCAAGGAGACTCAAGCGTCTAAGCTTGGGGATTCCCCCGTGCATTCCCTTCTCCATCAACAACCATCATTTCGTCCTTCGTCTCACAATATTTTTATCACTTCATGCGTTATGTGCTATGCTTGGAGCGTCTCGCTCTTAGGTTTTATTTTTAGTTTTCTTTAACTTTGCTTGCTGTTCATAACAATTTAGACCCCATCTTACCCTGTGTGGGAGAGAAACACGCTCCACTTTCAAAATCTAGAACACATCATAGGATTTTTCATGCCTATCTTTTTACTGTTGTGTGTTCTTTATCTTTTCGTAGCTACTGCCATGTTTAGTTTTAGTTTTAGTTTCTCTTTAGCAAGAGCCTTGGCTTTTGTTTAGTTTGTTGCTGGAACTCTCTTTAGTTTTCATGTTTATCTTGTTAAGAGAGTTGGTTGTTGCACTGAGTTGTGTCTTGTCTTGAGAGTAGGTAATTGAGGTTGCTATTTAATTTTAGTAGTAACTTGCAATAGTTTTGAGGTATTGATGTGAGTAATGTTTGAACTTTTGGTGTCAAGAGCTCTAGCCTATTAGTGATAGGTGTCGTATTTTGGGCAATCCGTGTTTATTTTCAAAACCCACAAAACTAGTTGAGAACTCTAGCTACTAGATGGATCGCTAATCTTTGGAGGGATCGAATATTAGAGTACACTCACGTACCATGAGTCGAGGATGCGCAAGGATAACCAAACCCCCATACACTCCTCCTCGGGGTACTTGTATCTTTGTGAACCTCCTTACTAGATTGAGAGTTACCTATAATAAGTGCATGAGTTCTTCCGACTAATGTAAGTATTGAAAGTTGACACTTCCACCTCCTCATATTTGGTAGCCTCTCCTGTGCCGTGCATTTCCTTCTTCTCACTCCGAGAGTTGGCGTCCACCTTCGCCGGTACATCCAAACCCTTGGAATGATACGCTCTGTCATCATAAACCTCCTCATTTCTTTCCTCAAAACAGCCACCATACCTACCTATCAAGGCATTTCCATAGCCTTTCCGAGATATATTGCCATGCAACTTCCACCTCTTCATGACATGATTTTCATGTCATACATGTTCCTGCTACACTGGCAGCGGCATACATTGCATACATCATGATAGCTACATGATCTTTATTATTTGAGTACCTTGTAAAGTGTGAAAGATCTTCTATACCCTCTTGTAAATTAGAATGTTGCCCTTAAGTGAGGAAAAGATCCCAAAGTGGACAAAATAAAAGATCCCAAAGGGGACAAATGAGAGTTCAATAGAAAGAGCCATTGAGGCCACAAAAAAATACAAAAAATAGAGAAAAGAGAAAAATAAAATAAAAAGAGAGAAAGGGGCAACACTACTATCCTTTTGAAATATCCACACTAGTACTCCCTCTATATCGTTGTACTCCATAGAGATGATCATTCATGCATATAGCTATGTGAGGACCTTCACACTATATAACTTGGCTTGCATATTCCAAGGATGAGCCTCCTCAAAAGAGCGCTAGGTCTTCATGAGCGAGCAAGTTAGATGCACCCCCACTAGTTCCATTGGAGAGCTTTTCAGCTCATATGTGCATCCGTTGCATGGCAATCCCTACTCCTCACATCATATGTATCGTTTGGCCTTTCGCATATGATTGTCCTCATTGATGTGAGCCTTTCTCATCCTTTTTGTCTTCCTCCTCCACCATATTCTCTCTTTGCCAACCGAAGTGTTAACTCTCGTGCTTACGCTCATCCATTGCATGAGTGCTCAAAATATTGAAAAGGAGTGGATCAAATTGACTTGTACCTGGCTAGTTGTCTCGGGACGAGTCAAGATAAGATTCCAAAGAAGACCAAGTGTGAAACTTTAGTAGATTGAGTTCTCAACACAAAAATACCTTTTTTTCTCGTATTCCCTATCCCCCTTCTTGCACGCAAACACCATTTGGAGACATTCGAGTCACGGACAGCGAGAGCTCTTGCACCTAATGTTCTTTTGTTACTTGTTTCAATGCTAATATAGAATCTTGCATGTTATGACTCGAATTGAATTACATACCTTGATTGCTTTACTTTTCAAAGTCCTTATATGGTTGCTAGCATGTCACCACAGAGATTATATTTATTATCATTTACCTACTTGAGGGCGAGCAGGAATTAAGCTTGGGGATGTTGATACGTCTCAAACGTATCGATAATTTCTGCTCGTTCCATGCATGTTTTGTGTGATATTGCTATGATCTAGATACACTTTCATACACTTTTGATCATATTTGGACTAACCTACTAACTCAGTGCACCCGAGTGCCAATTCCTGTTTTCTGCTTTTTTTCTATTCCAGGTTTCCGCCATATTAAAAATGCTCCAAAATTCGGGAAAATCGGATAAAAAATCAGCGCAACGGAGCCTTCCAGAATCACCAAAGTGGGTCCAGAGGGCCACCACCAGGTGTCCAGGTTATGACCCACAACGTAAGGGATCGATTGCAGCGTTTTCGATAAGTAAGAGTGTCGAACCCAACGAGGAGCAGAAGGTAATAGCAAGTGACTTTGGCAAGGAGATAACTGCAAGCACTCACAGATAACTTTTTAGGGGTTTTCTTGGTATAAGCAAGAGGAAAGTAAAAACGAGCAAAGTAAAAGATACTGGAGAATAACGAGTGGCCCAATCCTTTCTGAGCAAAGGAGAGGTCTAGCAACTGAACTTATAAAAGCTAAAGTGTTCTTGAGGACACACGGGAAAGGTAGTCATGCGCTTTCGCCATATTCCGCATCGGCACTATGTGCTGTGTTGATAAGTGTTGAGTGGGTGGATCTATGCTAGTACACCCTCTAGACTAAGACGAGTGCACTCTTATGATTAAACACCTTGCAAGAATCCGTAAATACAAGATAGTAATTAAGGCAAAAGCCTAACCATAGCAATACGATCGGTGATCCATTGTTCCCTTGTGCAAAAGCGTGCAAACTGGGGTTTAGGTTTCTGTCACTCCGGCAACCCACCGTAAGAATTCTTTGTACACAATCTATCCCCCTAGGTCCTTGATAAGGCGAAGTGTTGAGTGTTTGACTCACACAACACCACTAGGAAAATAACAACACAACTTAAATATCAACCAACACATATTACTTCAACATCATATGACTACTAACAACTAGACTTCTCCCATGTCCTCAAGAACTAAAGTAACTACTCACAAGACATAAAAGAGATCATGATCAGTGGGGATAAATAGATGATAAACAATCTGAACACAATAATATTTCTCCAACAAAACTCAATAGCATTCACCAAAAAGTAGTAATCAACACCGATAGAGTAGAGAGGATAGATAGTACGTATTACAACATGAGTTGCAATTGTGAGATGAGATTGGATGGAGGTGGAGATGGTGCTGATGATGGGTATGATGTTGATGATGATCTCGATGATGCCCGTGACGATGGTGATGACGATGGCGACGATCTCCCCTTCCGGGAGGTGATGTCCCCGACGGAATCTGCCCGCCAGAGTGTAACACTCTCACTGTCAGTGAACAGTAATCACCATTACTGTTCATCTCTACTGTTCAAAACTTTTGTTTGATCAACTTGGAACAGTTCAAATTCAAATTCCACTTTGATGTTCTTGGATGCATTGTGATCATGGACCTTGGTCAACTTGAATCAAAACAAGTCCAAGCTCAAAACAAATGCCTTTGATTGAAATCAAATCAAATTCTTAGTATGCCTTTGGTGCAATATTAAAAACAAGGTGAGAAATAAACCTTGCCCAAAAATTATGGAACCAGTTTTATAAAATCACTAATAATCTCTGGACCATGTTGGTATGGTTGTGGTTATTTATTGTGCCATCAAATAAATCAAACAATTATAAACAGTAGCCAAAAACCCCATATTAATCATTTAATATTATAATAAAATATTAAATGACTTTTGTTGCTACCCAAACTTTTTGTGGCACTGCCTTGTAGTGTAACATTATTTGTGGGTCATCTAAAACATTTTACAAAAATGCCTAAGCTAGTAAAACAATTACAAAAAGAAAAATACAGAAAAGAAAAGAGAAATAAATCTAAACCTAGCTAACCCCCCCCCATGGGCGAAGCCCACCCCTCCCCTCCCACTGGGCTGGCCCACCCACCGTCCACCCCGGGCCAACCAGGCCAACCGCCCCCAGCTCACTAGCCCCGGCCCAGCCACCCCTCCCCGTCGTCTCTCTCCTTCGGCTGCGTGGAGGAGATCCACCATGGCCACGCCGCCCCCCCCCCCTCCGTGTCAGCCATCCCGGCTGTCGGCGTGAGGGATAAGAACCCCCCTCTCTCTCTGGCCAACCCTAGGCCACCGCACCCTCAGATCCCCTTTCCCCCGTCGCCTTCCTCCCTCCCCGGACAGGAGCACCCCGAGGAGAAGCTTCGCCGCTGCGCTTCCCCCTAGTCCACGGCGCCACGCAAGCTCGCCCGCAGCTCCGGTGCCCCCCCTCGTCGCCCGGCTCGCGCCACCGCCACCTCTACGCCTCCTCTCACGCCGCAGCAACCCCCCCTCGTGAGTGTACCCCCTCCCCCATGCTCTGGCCGCCGGCGACCATGGCTGGCGCGGCCAGCCCCTCCTCCCCTTGCAGCGCCAGCCGCCGCATAAGGGACGCGCTGCGTCGCCCCCCATCCCTTCGATTCCTTCCGCCCGTGCCCCGGTGGCTGGTTCTCCGTGCCCCCCCCCCCCGCTCATCGCCGGCATGGGATGCCGTGAGCAAGCCATGGCCTGGCCACGAGCTAATTGCCAGGGGATTAGCCCCCCTAATCCCTGTTTAAAAAAGAAAAGAGAAGAAAGGAAATAGATTAGCTTCTAATCTGTTTATTAGCAAATAAAAGAAAATGTAATTTTTTTTATCAATGACACATGGGCCCTACTAGTAGTTAGTTTAATTAAAATGATTAGTTATTTAACTAGTGAATGACAGGTGGGCCATCCCCCTGATTATTAGTTTGATAAAATGTGATTTAATTAATAAGTCACTGACCAGTGGGACCCACTGGTCAGTATTAAAATTAATATAATTTATATTGAATAAATAATAAAAGAAAATAGTAATTGATTTATAAATGTTTTAAATTGATTTAAACTTAAAAAATTAATATCTTTTAAACCGTAAGTCAGATTCAAAAACTTTATATATGAAAATTGATCAGAAAAATATGACGAATAAAGATACGCTATCCGTATACAAACCACACCCCTCTAACACAACGAACATCGAACCGTCCCCCTCCGGCACCGTCTGTCCGAGAATTGCCCGATACAGTAAAATTCCCCGGATGAATTTATTCTGAACACGAAAGTTGTTCAGAATGGATCAACTAGCACGGTTACACCATCCACACGTTTTTCGGATGTCCATGACACCTCCGGCATGAACCCTTCCCCCTTCGGACACCCTGTCCGGTAATCACCGGAGCTGGTAATTCATCCCCGGATGATTTTCCGCACCGAGCTTCACACATTGCACTGCGTTAGAAGAAACCCCGTAAACATTTCATCTGTCATGTCATGCATATGTTTGTATATTATTGTTGTGTATTTACTGTTTCCTCCCCCCCTTAATCTTCGGTAGACCCCGCTGCTATCGCCGACTACACCGCTGCCGGGTACGACTACTTCGTCGACGACCCTACTTCTACCGTCGAGCTTCCAGGCAAGCAGAGCCATTCTCTTCCCCAGATATCGCCTATCTTTCCGTACATTTCTTGCACTAGGCATTGTTACTGCTGCTGCTACGTTACAATCCTATTCAATTGCATAGCCTATTTTTGTTGCCCCTTGATGTACCTTCCTTATCCTATGCTGCCTGCTATATCTATATATTATATTCAGCAGTGAGCCCTGCGCATTGTTAGCTAGGATTAGATAGCGGGCCGTGATCCCTCTGGGAGTGAACGCAGATACAATTATTATAACTGCACAGGTACGGTACAATGCAGACACCGCCTAAGGCCCCCTAGCTCGGCTCTGCCGAGCCACCATCAAGTGTGAGCTATCAAGGAGTAATCCTTGTACTCCACTCGTTGCTGACTCTGTATAGCCGCCCTAGGTACTTGAGCAACGGTTGTCCCTCAGGTAAGAAGTCGGGCGACCCAACGGTGCCCGCGAGAGGTATTGCGACGGGACGACAGGGAGGGTACGACCAGTGTACCGGTGTGCTTGGCCCCTGATCGTTGGCCGCGAGAGTTACCAAACCACAAAAGTCGAGCTCCTCCAGGAGCACACGCGAGACAAGGTAAGGAGTCGGTTCACCTTGTTGGTAACCGCAGAGACTTGGTGGGACGACAGGGCAGGCACCGATGTACTGGTGGTCCTGACTGCTATCGTTGACCGCGGGTCAGTTAAGTCGAGGCAACGATAACAGTTGTCCCACAAATTAATAAAATGCTAAATGGTTCGGCGGATGACTTGAGTAGCCTTTTGGCTTGTACGCACTGCCTACACGTGGGATAATGAGTTATGGGCTCCTCTGCTTCACAGTGTCGTTCGAGGACTCTTCAGACGTCAGCAGTACCGCGGGCTGATTGCCGGGAAGTGCGGTGTCTTCTTTGCTCGAGCTGTGTTGTTTTGTTACGGCTTCCCGGCCACCCACGCACCGTGCAGGAGTACGTCAGGGTTGGGGTCCAAGGCCCTGCGTACTTAGGATTTAGACCGGCGGATGGCCTCTCTGTTGAGTTTGAAAGATGGGCTATGGAGTGTCGGATAGCCTCGGTGGAGCGTGCCCTAACAAGGTGCCCGTCACCCTGGAGATCCGTGCGTTGTAGTGTAACAGAAGTGCACCCCTGCAGGGAAGATTGATCTATTCGAATAGCTGTGTCCACGGTAACAGGATGCTTTATGCTGAATCTGGATCTTACCACTACAAACTATTATCATTAAACTGTATGGTTCCGGTTTCTCTTCCTCGCTGGGATGTCGAGGAAGTGAACTAGGAGGCATTGTTAATTATTACAACTTACTGTTATACAATGCTGCAGCAACTTCTGCTGCATTGTTACTTTATGCTTTATATTAACTGTTGGCTATTCTCTCATCATGCTGCAAGATTCGTCGGAAGATGCTGGTCTTCGATAGGCCTAGCTTCTTACCCTTATTCTGATTTCTATCTTGCAGTCCACTATATACAGCCTCTTCTTTCCGTTGATACAATGCATAATGCTTAGTAGCGGACGTAAGACTCGCGGGTATGCTAGATACTCACCTTTGCTTTATTTCCCCTTTTCGCTTTGCATGATCGGCCGCTGCAGCCGACGTTGGAGCCCAGGAGCAGGAGTACCCCGGAGGCGACTACTACGACGTCGAGTTCCCCGTCGACCAGGAGTAGTTCGGTGGATCCCATGCAGGAGGCCTCACCTTTTCGATCTGTATCTCTGATGTCATTTGTGCTAGCCTTCTTAAGGCAAAACTTGACTAACTATGTCTTTACTCAGATATTATGGCTTGTATGACTTATGTATTCGGATCCTCGTGATCCCTGGTATTGTAAAATATTTGTTTATCCTTTTGTGTTTATTGTTGTGCTATGATATTCTCACCGTGGCACCCTAATCTCAGCCGTGTACCATGCGTGTATGATTACTGTACACGGATTGATTTTGGGGGCGTCACACAGAGATGGCTTTTCTTCTCTGTAGGTTTCCGCCACGGAGCGGCGGTGGAACTTCGGAATCTCTCTCTCTTTTAGGGTTTTTGGATCATGCGGAGTATATAGGCCAGAGGGGTGAGCCGGGAGTGGCCCCGGGGGTCCAGGCGCCTTCTCGGCGCGGCCAGGGGTGGGGCCGCGCCAGGTGGCCGCCTGGGCACCCTGTGGCCCCTCTCTGGTAGCTCTTTTGCGTGTCTTCGTGATACTTCTGGAAAATAGCCTCCGTCGATTTTCAGGTAATTTGGAGGTATTCTTCTTCAGCAACTCAACGTGCACTTTTTACCGCTGAATCCTGCGTCTGCTGCTTCGGCACCGGAAAGTTGCAAACTGTGTAAAATATGCCAAAACAACATAAGAATAGCATCATATCATGAAATATATCAATGAATAAGAAAGAATTACTATATAAAATAGTGATGCATTTTGGACGTATCACCAGGCGGCCACCTGGCGCGTCCAGGGGCCTAGCCGCGCCAGGGGGGGGCGACACCTGGACCCCTTGTGGCCCCCCTGGCTGCCCTTCTTCGCCTATTTAATCTCCATCACGGGGAAACTCCGAAGATAGAACCCTATTTCACAAACTCGCCTCTGTTCCGCCGCCGCGCTTCCAAGATCGGGAACACCGTCAGAACCCTTCCCGGCACCCTGCCGGAGGGAGGATCAACCTCCGGGAGCTTCCCCTCCACCATGGACGCCGTGAGTATTCTACCTTGGACCATGGGTCCGTGATCAATAGCTATGTGATGTTCTCCTCCCCTCTTTGTTCTTCATGGGTTAGACCTCGTGAGCTGCCCTACATGATCGAGGCACATATGTAATTCTTCTGCTGTTGCTATGCTGAGTTTGATGGGATCTGATGGATTATGAGATTATGTTCAGATCGTGATAGAGTAATATATTTGGTTTTTATCTCTTATATTTTTGTTCCTAAGTAATTCTTGCATGTTCTCCGTTGTTGTTTGTTGCTTTGGCCAAGTAGTAGGTAGTGACTCCAAGAGGGAACGTTACACTCGATTCCGGGTACATGCCCCCTGATGACACGCTTGAGTGATAAAAACATGAGTCTAGGGGATGTGCTGTGGCCACAAGGGGGAAACAACGGTACTTGTAACCGCGGTTGCAAGGATTATTTACTTTACGCAAAGTTCTTTTTTAATGCAGTTGTCTGTTGCTTTGGGTTTACACTTTGGGTGGGGCTCGCAACTTAATACTAGCAAGATGTTCTAGATAGATATCTCAAGGTGGATGATTAGTAGTAGATGCAGATGGATTTCGGTCTACTTATTTTGGCGTACTGCCCATGCGTATGAGCCTCGTCCTTTCTTTTGTAGCATAGTTAGCATTGTGGTGCGTTTAGAATCCTGTCAATTGCCCATCTGTAATTTGTTTACCTCGCATAGCAGTTTTATCGTATTTTGGGAGCGAGACATCACTAGTGAGCATCACGGGATCCCGGTCCATATTCTCATCATTGTTTACATGTTTATTTACTTTTCCGTATTTACTTTCAGCTGCTATTATCATTATCATGTGTTTTTGATCCTTTGTAAACAACAAGACCGGAGAGATTGACAACCTCTCTGAACTTCGTTGGGAGCAAAGTTATTTGTGTCGTGTGCAGGTCCAGGAGAAGAAAGTGATTATCATAAACGGCGCGTCACTTTCCGAACCACCTACTTATCATTTTCGGAGTCCTACTGATCGATCTCAACCTTAGTATCTTCACCAAGGGAAACTTGCCGCTACGCTGCATCTCACCTTCCACTTGGGGTAACCAACGATGGGCGAGAAGAAATTATCATCTCTCGCGTATCAGCTTTCAAGGAGTAATCCTTGTACTCCACTCGTTGTTGACTCTGTATAGCCGCTCTAGGTACCTGAGCAACTGTTGTCGTTAAAGGTAAGAGTCGGGTGACCCAACGGTGCCCACGAGCGGTATTGCGTCGGGAACGACAAGGAGGGTACGACCGACGTTACCGGCGTGCTTGGCCCCTGCTCACATCTCGCGAGAGTTACCAAACCACGACAAGTCGAGCTCTACCAAGAGCACACGCGAGACAAGGTAAGGAGACGGTTCAACTTGTTGGTAACCGCGTGCTTTGACGGGATGACAGAGCAAGCCCCGACGTTATTGGTGGTCCTTGTTGATGTTCGTTGTCCGTTGTGTTGTTAGTCAGACAGCGATAACGGTTGTCTGCGAGATAATAATAAAATGCTAAATGGTTCGGTGGATGACTTGAGAGGCCCGTTGGTCTGTACGCACTACCTTCACGTGGGATAAGGAGTTATGGGCTCCCCTGTGCCGTACTGCTGTTGTTGCCGCCGTCGGGCACGGCTGTGTCAGCCGTGGGTTAACCCATAACCCACTGTCAAATCCCCCTTTTGTTAAAGTTAAAACGGATTAAAATACCCCCCATGGTGTAAATGGCAAATGGGCCCCGCCCTTGTTAGTTAACTGCTGATTTAAAACAAATAGAAATACCCCCTATCACTTACATATGGGCCCCAGGCCATTAACATAAATCATTGTTAATTAAATTGCCTAATAAAAAAATGTGTTCATGACACCTGCGCCCCACTTGCAGATTTAATAAATAAAGTGATTAATTTTAATATCCAGTGTATGACATGTGGGCCTTATGATGTTTTAATATAAAAATTGTTTTACTATTGTCTTTGTGTATGACATGTAGGTCCCACTGGTCAGTTTGACCAATCAAATGCACCGTTGTGGATAATGCTAATTTAATAATATAGGAAATTCCAGAAATTGATTTAAATGATTTAAAACTTTAAAAATTAATACCTTTTAAACAGTAACTCAGATGGAAAAACTTTATACATGAAAGTTGATTAGAAAAATATAACGAATAAGAGTATGCTACCCGCATACCCACCGCACCCCCTCTAATATACCGAACCCAAGACTTTCTCCCTCCGAGTCGTTTGTCCGATAATTACCCGGTACCGGTAAAACTTTCCGGATGGAGATGTTCTGAACATAAAAGTTGTTCGGAATGCATCAATGAGCACGGATACACTATTCACATGTCTGTCAGATGTCTCTAGCACTACAGACGTGGAACCTTCCCCTCCGGATCATCTGTCCGGTAATCACCCGGTACTGATGAGTTATCCCCGGATAAATCCCTACTCCGGGAAAATCACCGAACACTGCGTTGGAGCCCCGTTGCTTTGTATCTTCTATGTCATACATTTGTATTGCTATTATTGTTGTGTATTTACTATTTCTCCCCCCTTATTCTCCGGTAGACCCCGTTGCTTCCGCCGATGAAACCAAGGAGTACGACTACTTCGTCGACGATCGTACCCCTACCATCGAGCTACCAGGCAAGCAGATCCATTTTCCTTCCCCAAATATCGCCTATCTTTCCGTACTTTTCTTGCACTAGGCATTGTTACTGGTGGTGATACGTTGCTTACCTATTCAATTGCATAGCCTGTTTTTGTCGCCCTTGATGTACCTTCTTCTTTCCTATGCTTCCTATAAATATATATTATATTCAGCAGTGAGCCCTGCGCATTGTTAGCCAGGATTAGATAGCAGGCCGTGATCACTCTGGTGAGTGAACGCGGATACAAAATATATACAATTGCACAGGTACGGTACAATGCAGACACCTCCTAAGGCCCCCTAGCTCGGCTCTGCCAAGCCACCATCAAGGAGTAATCCTTGAACCCCAATCATTGTAGACTCTGTATAGCCGCTCTAGGTACCTGAGCAACGGTTGTCCTTAAAGGTAAGAGTCGGGTGACCCAACGGTGCCCGGGAGCGGTATTGCGTCGGGAACGACAGGGAGGGTACGACCGACGTTACTGGCGTGCTCGGACCCTGCTAGTATCTCGCGAGAGTTACCAAACCACGAAAAGTCGAGCTCTACGTAGAGCACACAAGAGACAAGGTAAGGAGATGGTTCACCTTGTTGGTAATCGTGTGCTTTGATGGGATGACAGAGCAGGCCCCGACGTTACTTATGGTCCTTGTTGCTGTTCGTTGTCCGTTGTGTTGTTAGTCAGACATTGATAACGGTTGTCTGCGAGATAATAATAATATGCTAAATGGTTTGGTGGATGACTTCAGAGGCCCATTGGTCTGTACGCACTACCTCCACATGGGATAAGGAGTTATGGGCTCCCCTGCGTCGTAGTTTGTCCGAAAGCTCTTCAGACGTCAGCAGTACCGCGACCTGATTGCCGAGAACTGGCGTGTCTTCTTCGTCCGGACAGTGTATTTGGATTTCTTTTGCTTCACCGGCGAGACTCGCACCGTGCAGGAGCGTGGAAGGGTGAGGGACCTAGACCCCTGAGCGCATAGGATATAGTCCGACGCATGACCTCTCTGTTGAGCCTAGGATGGGCTGCGACGTGTCGGATAGCTTTGGTGGAGCGTTCCCTCACAAGGTGCCCGCTACCCTGGAGATCCGAGCGTGCAGGCTGAACAGTAGTGTGATACGTCCAAAACGTATCTATAATTTCTGCTTGCTCCATGCCTCTTTTGTGTGATATTGCTATGATATTGATGAACTTCCATACACTTCTGATCATATTTGGACTAACTTATTAACTCAGTGCAACCCAGTGCCAGTTCATGTTTTCTGCTGTTTTTCTATTTCAGGTTTCCCCCATATTAAAAGTGCTCCAAAAATTCGTGAAAAATCCAATAAAAAATCAGCGCTGTAGAAGCTTCGGGAATCACCGAGGGAGGGCCAGAGGGGACCCACCAGGGCCCCAGACGCCCTCCCGGCGCGCCCTAGGGTGGGGCCACGCCAGGGGGGCGCCTGGACCCTTGGTGGCCCCACTGGCTGCCCCCTTCGCCCATATATTCTCTGTGACGCAAAAACCCCGAGGGAGGAACCCTTTTTCGTGATCTCTCCTCTGTTCAGCCGCCGCCGCTCTTCCAAGATCGGGAGCACCAGGAGACCTCTTCCCGACACCCTTCCTGAGGGATGAACCACGTCTGGGAGCTTCTCCACCACCATGGATGCTTCCCGGATGAACCGTGAGTAGTCCACCTTGGACCATGGGTCTATGATCAGTAGCTATGTGATGTTCTCCTCCCCTCTTTGTTCTTCATGGATTAGACCTCGTGAGCTGCCCTACATGATCAAGGCACATATGTAATATTTCTGCTGTTGCTATGCTGAGTTTGCCGGGATCTGATGGATTATGAGACTATGTTCAGATTGTGTTTGAGTTATATATTTCATTCTCCTCTTTTATATTTATGTTCTAGAGTAATTCTTGCATGTTCTACGTTGCTGTTTATTGCTTTGGCCAAGTAGTAGGTAGTGACTCCAAGAGGGAGCGTTATGCATGATTGTGGGTTCATGCCCTCTGATGACTAGCTTGAGTGACAGAAACATGAGTCTAGGGGACGTGCTGTCGCCACAAGGGGGAAAACAACGGTGCTTGTACTTGCGGGTGCAAGGATTGTTTACTTTACGCAAAGTTCTTTAATGCACTTGTCTGTTGCTTTGAGCTTACACTTTGGGTGGGATTCACAACTTAATACCAGCGAGATGTTCTGGATAGATATCTCAAGGTGGATGACTAGTAGGTAGATAAAGATGGATTTCGGTCTACTTTTCTTGGCGTACCGCCCATGCTTTTGAGCCTCTTCCTTTCTTTATAGCATAGTTAGCATTGGTTTGCGCACATAATCCTGTCAATTGCACCGCTGTAATTTGTTTACCTTTCATGGCTATTTTATTGTCTTTTGGGAGAGAGACATCACTAGTGAACATCATGGGACCCCGGTCCATATTTCCAACACTGTTTACACCCACTATCAATATTGACAACTCCTCTGTACTCATTGGGAAGCAAAGTTATTTGCTGTGTGTGCAGGTCCAGGTAAAGTAAGCAACCTCGGTTGTAAACGGCGCCATTGTTCACTTTACCACCTACTTATCGTTGTTGGAGTCCTTCTGGTTCGACACTCAACGTTAGCATCTTCGCTAAGGGAAATTGCCTCTACGCTACATCTCACCTTCCACTTTGGGTAACCAACGAGGGGCGAGAAGTAAATTCTCGTGACATCAAAGCAATTTCTGGCACCGTTGTCGGGGACTCCACTCTTCAAGATAGGGGAGTTGCACACTATCTTTTATCTTTGCTTTTTAGTCTTGTTAGTTTACCTTTCAGTTTTTGCTTTAGTGTCCTTTATCAAAAAACAAAAAAAATAGTTATCTTGCTTGCTGCTACTATGGGTTCCTCCGAGAACACCAAGTTGTGTGACTTCACTAGTCACAACAACAGTGACTTTATCTGCACTCCTATTGCTACACCTGCCACTTCAACACCTTCTTATGAGATTAAACATGCCTTGCTGAACCTTGTTATGAAAGATCAATTCTCCGGTGCTGGAGATGCTGCTGCTTTTCACTTAAATAATTTTATTGACCTCTATGATATGCAAAAGTACAAAGAAGTAGATGGTGATATTGTTAAGCTTAAGATTTTTCCTTTCTCCTTGAGAGAAGGAGCTAAAATTTGGTTTCAATCCTTGCCTAGGAATAGCATAGATTCTTGGGAAGGGTGCTAGGATGCTTTTATTGGGAAGTACTACCCCCTGCTAAGATTATCCAATTGAGGAGTTATATTATGAGTTTTAAGCAATTGGATAATGAACACGTTGCCCAAGCTTGGGAACGCATGAAATATCTTGTTAAGAATTGCCCTATGCATGGTTTGACTACTTTGATGGTTATCCAAACTTTTTTATGCAGGCTTAAACTTTACCTCGCGGAACTTGCTAGATTCAGCCGCGGGAGGAACCTTTATGTCAACTACACTTGGTGCTGCCACAAAACTTCTCGATGAGATGATGACCAGTTATTCCCAATGGCACACCGAAAGAGATCCAACAGGTAGGAAGGTAAACTCTGTCGAGGAGATCTCCTCCCTAAATGAAAAAGTTGACTTGATTATGTCTCTACTTACCAAACAATCTCCTATTGATCCTCATGATGTTCCTTTCAATTCTTTGATTGCTCAAGATCAAGTATATGTGAACTTTATCTCTAGAAACAACTTCAGTAACAATGCTTATAGGAGTAACTTTGGTATCAATCCTATACCGTTCCCCTCCAACAACTATGGGAACAACAACACTTATCCTAGCACCAAAAACTCCACTTCTGAATTAGAAAGTATGCTTAAAGACTTTATCACTACCCAAAAGGCCTTCAACAAGAGTGTAGAGGAAAAACTAGACAAATTAGACAATCTCTCCTCGAAGGTAGAAAATTTATCCCATAAAGTAGAACTGCTTAAAATTAGAACTAATCCTCTTGAGGAGAGGAAGGTCACTCCTATGAACGCTATTCAAGTACAAATTAATGAAAACATTAGGATGATGGCTAAACTTAAAGACAGATGGGCTAGAGAAAAGGAGGAAGAAGATAGAATTAAGATCCTTCCTACACACCATGCCATTGCTACTATCCAAATTATTGAGGATATCCAAACTCTTAGCACCCAGTGCACCCCTAGTCCCATAGGACCTATTAATGGTGATGCTATGACCTCAACCGTAGAAGAAGAAATTCCTATGACTATAGAAGCTACCAAACAAGTGAGCCTAAAGGACACCACTACCACTTTACTTGATAGTAGTGACCTTGATTTTGATAATTTTACCCTTTATGAAGTTATTCGTTTCTTCACAAGATGTCTAGAGACCCCCACACTAGCACACTTAATCTTGCCTTCACGGAGCATATCACTAATGCTCTCATTAAAGCTAGGGAGGAGAAGCTTAGGGTAGAAGCCTCCATACCTAGAAAGCTAGAAGATGGTTGGGATCCTATGATTAAAATTAAGTTGAATAACTTCTCTTGATACGCTTTATGTGATGTTGGAGCTAGTACTTCCGTTATGCCCAAAAGAATGTATGATATATTTGAATTGAAACCTTTTGATCCTTGTTATTTTGGTGTTCGTCTTGTCGATTCTTCTGTAAAGAAATCTTTGGGGATGATCGATGATGTTCTTATCATTGTCAATGACAATTATGTTCCCGTTGATTTTACTATTATGGACATTGAATGTGAACCTTCTTGTCCAATTATTTTGGGACATCCTTTTCTTCGCACCATGGGTGCTGCTATGGACATGAAAGAAGGGATTATAAAATTCCAATTCCCTCTCAAGAAAGGGATGGAACATTTCCCTAGAAAGAAGATTAAGTTACCTTTTGAGTCCGTCACACGGGATAGTTATTTTCTTGAAAAGACTTGATTTATTTGCATTAAGCCTAGCTAATGGCTTTAAAGAAGCGCTTTCGGTATGCAGCCCGCAACGAATTTAGGTTTTACTTTTTGTTTTTCTTCTGTTTTTAGTGGTCTTGATGATTGTTACTACTGTAGCAACGTCATTGTATCTTTACTTTTCAAGCTTTGTGCCAATTATAGCCTCATATGACAAGGAAAGTGAAAGTTGTAACATACTGTCCAGAAAACAGATTCTGTCCTCGTGAGTAGAAAAATCACAGAAAAATCTCACTTCATCTTTTTGAGCTGAAATTTTTACACAGCATGCTCTGTACAATTCCGGAACTTTTGTATGTTCTGAGTTTTTTTATTTGAGTTGCATAAGTATCCCTGAAAAATTCTTTACTACCTGCTGGTCTGTTTTTCACAGATTCTGTCATGTTTTGCCTTTTCTTCGTTTTGCAAACCTTAAGCTTACTTTTTCTTTGCAAAAACTTTTTGGAAATCTTGAGAAATAGTATCTCTTCAAGAGTATCCTTATTTCCAGTAGAGGAAAAATTATTTTATTATGGGTACTAACCTCGCTAATCAGATTATAATGAGTTATGTATGAAGGGAGTTTTCAAGTGTGCGAGGGAAGATGATCAAAGAAGATTCAGGAGTGTCAAGCGCTCAAGCTTGGGGATGCGCCCATGCATCCCCAAGAAATATTCAAGGAGAATCAAGCGTCTAAGCTTGGGGATGCCCCCGTGCATCCCCTTCTCCATCAACAATTATCAGTTCGTCTTTCGTTTCACTATATTTTTATCACTTCATGCGTTATGTGCTATGCTTGGAGCGTCTCGCTCTTAGGTTTTATTTTTCATTTTCTTTAGCTTTGCTTGCTGTTCATAAAAAGTTAGAACCCAGCTTTATTTGTGTGGGAGAGAAACACGCTCCACTTTCAAAATCTAGAACACAACATAGGATTTTTCATGCTTATTTTTGCTGTGTGTGTTATTTATCTTTTTCATAGCTACTGCCATGTTTAGCTCTTACTTTTCATGCTTATGTTTTTAAAGAGCTTTTGTTTAGTTTGTTGCTAGAACTCTTCTGAGTTTGCATGTTTATCTTGTTTAGAGAGTTTGCCTGTTGCACTGAGTTTTGTGTCTTAACTTGAAAGTAGGTAATTGAGGTTGCTATTCTTTTGTAGTAGTAACTTGCAATAGTTTTGAGGTATTGTTTTGAGTAATGTTTGGACTTTTGGTGTCAAGAGATTTAGCCTATCAGTGACAGATGTCGTATTTTTGTAAATCCGTGTTTATTTTCAAAACTTACAACTTAGTTGAGAACTTTAGCTACTAGATGGATCACTACTCTTCTAAGGGGTCGAATATTAGAGTACACTCACGTACCATGAGTCGAGGATGCGCAAGGATAACCAAACCCCCATACAGTCCTCCTCGGGGTACTTGTCTCTTTGTGAAACCTCCTTATTAGATTGAGAGTTACCGAGAATAAGTGCATGAGTTCTTCGGACTAATGTGAGTATTCGAAAGTTGACACTTCCACCTTCCCATATTTTTCTAGCCTTTCCTGTGCCGTGCATTGCCTTCTTCTCACTCCGAGAGTTGGCGTCCACCTTCGCCGGTACATCCAAACGCTTGGCATGATACGCTCTTTCATCATAAACCTCCTTATATCCTTCCTCAAAACAGCCACCATACCTACCTATCAAGGCATTTTCATAGCCTTTCCGAGATACATTGCCATGCAACATCCACCTTCTCATGACTTGATCTTCATGTCATACATGCTACTTGCTTGATCGATGAGCCACATGCTAGTTGGGACTTGCCATAATCATTGCTACATGACGCGCTAGTATCATTGCATATCCTGCTACACTGGCAGAGGCATACATTTGCATACTTCATGATAGTAATGTTTTCTTTATGATTTGAGTACTTTTGTAAAGTGTGAAAGATCTTCTATACTTTTTGTAATATATAGAGTGTTGCCCCTAAAGTGAGGAAAATATCCCAAAGAGGACAAAATTAAAAGATCCTACAGAGGACAAAATTAAAAGATCCCAAAGAGGACAAATGAGAGAAATAGAAAGAGCCATTGAGGCCACCAAAAAAATACAAAAAAATAGAAAAAAGAGAAAAAGAAAATAAAAAGAGAGAAGGGGGCACACTACTATTCCTTTTGAGAGATCCACACTCGTACTCCTTCTTATATCTTGTACTCCATAGAGATTATCATTCATGCATATAGATATGTTGGGACCTTAACACTTTAGAACTTGTCTTGTATATTCCAATGATGAGCCTCCTCAAATGAGCTCTAGGTCTTCTTGAGCAAGCAAGTTGGATGCACCCCCACTAGTTCCATTGGATAGCTTACCTTAGCTCGTATGTGCATCCGTTGCATGGAAATCCCTACTCCTCACATCATATCTATCATTTGACTTTTTCTCGCCTATGATTGTCCTCATTGATGTGAGCCTTTCACACCTTTTTGTCTTTCTCCTCTACCTTATTCTCTCTTTGCCATCCTAAGTGTCAACTTTCTTCCTTACGCTCATCCATTGCATGAGTGCTCAAAATGTCGAGAAGGAGTGGATCATTTTTACTTGTACCTGGCTAGTGGTCTGGGGATGAGTCAAGATAAGATTCCAAAGAAGACCAAGTGTGAAACCTTAGTAGATTGAGTTCTCAACACAAAAATACTTTTTCTCTCGTATATCCCTATCCCCTTTCTTGCACGCAAACACCATTTGGCGACATTCGAGTCATGGACAGCGAGAGCTCTTGCACCTTTATGTTCTTATGTTGCTTGCTTCAATGCTAAATACAGACTCTTGCTTGTTATGACTTGAATTGAATTACATGCGTTGAATGCTTTACTTAAAAGTTATTATATGATTGTTAGCATGTCACCACAAAAATTATGCTTTTATCATTTACCTACTCAAGGACGAGCAGGAATTAAGCTTGGGGATGTTGATACGTCCAAAACGTATCTATAATTTCTGCTTGCTCCATGCCTCTTTTGTGTGATATTGCTATGATATTGATGAACTTCCATACACTTTTGATCATATTTGGACTAACTTATTAACTCAGTGCACCCCAGTGTCAGTTCCTGTTTTCTGCTATTTTTCTATTTCAGGTTTCCCCCATATTAAAAGTGCTCCAAAAATTTGGGAAAATCCAATAAAAAATCAGCGTTGTAGAAGCTTCGGGAATCACCGAGGGGGGGAGGGGCAGAGGGGACCCACCAGGGCCCCAGGCGCCCTCCCGGCGCGCCCTAGGGTGGGGCCGCGCCAGGGGGCCACCTGGACCCCTGGTGGCCCCCCTGGCTGCCCCCCTTCGCCCATATATTCTCCATGACGCAAAAACCCCGAGGGAGGAACCCTTTTTCGCGATCTCTCCTCTGTTCCGTCGCCGCCGCTCTTCCAAGATCGGGAGCACCAGGAGACCTCTTCCCGGCACCCTGCCGGAGGGAGGAACCACCTCCGGGAGCTTCTCCACCACCATGGATGCTTTCCGGATGAACCGTGAGTAGTCCACCTTGGACCATGGGTCTATGATCAGTAGCTACGTGTTGTTCTCCTCCCCTCTTTGTTCTTCATGGATTAGACCTCGTGAGCTGCCCGTCATGATCGAGGCACATATGTAATCTTTCTGCTGTTGCTATGCTGAGTTTGCTGGGATCCGATGGATTATGAGAGTATGTTCAGATTGTGTTTGAGTTATATATTTGATCCTCCTCTTTTATATTTATGTTCTAGAGTAATTCTTTCATGTTATCCGTTGTTGTTTATTGCTTTGGCCAAGTGGTAGGTAGTGACTCCAAGAGGGAGCGTTATGCATGATTGTGGGTTTATGCCCCCTGATGACTAGCTTGAGTGACAGAAACATGAGTCTAGGGGATGTGATGTCGCCACAAGGGGGAAAACAACAGTGCTTGTACTTGCGGTTGTAAGGATTATTTACTTTACGCAAAGTTCTTTAATGCAGTTGTTTGTTGCTTTGAGTTTACACTTTGGGTGGGATTCGCAACTTAATACCAGCGAGATGTTCTGGATAGATATCTCAAGGTGGATGATTAGTAGGTAGATGCAGATGGATTTCAGTCTACTTGTCTTGGCGTACCGCCCATGCTTTTGAGCCTCTTCCTTTTTTATAGCATAGTTAGCATTGGTTTACGCACATAATCCTGTCAATTGCCCATAATTTGTTTACCTCGCATGGCTATTTTATCGTCTTTTGGGAGAGAGATCACTAGTGAACATCATAGTGACATCATAGTGCACCCCTGTAGGGAGTTTAATCTATTTGAATAGTCGTGTCCACGGTAACATGACGCTTTATGCTGAAGCTGGATCTTACCACTACAAACTACTACTATTAAACTGTATGGTTCCGGGTCTTCTTCCTCGTAGGGAAGTCGAGGAAGGGAACTTGGAGGCATTATTAATTGTTATCTAATACAACTTACTATTATACAATGCTGCAACAACTTCTGCTGCATTGTTACTTTATGCTTTATATGAACTGTTGGTTGTTCTCTTCTTGTGCTGCAAGACTCGTCGGAACATGCTAGTCTTCGATAGGCCTAGCTTCTTATCCTTATTCTGATTTCTACCTTGCAGTCCAATATATACAGCCTCCCCTTTCCATTTGATACAAATGCATAAATGCTTAGTAGCAGACGTAAGACTCGCGGGTATGTTTTGCCTGATCGGCCGCTGCAGTCGACGTTGGAGCCTTGGAGTCCAGGAGTAGGAGATCCCCGGTGCCGACCACCGCAACATGAAGATCCTTGATGCCTTCTTTGACGTCGAGACCCCCCCCCTTTGACCAGGACCAGGAGTAGTTTGGAGGTTCCGAGGTAGGAGGCCTCGCCTTTTCGATCATTTTGTTTTTGTGCTAGCCTTCTTAAGGCAGATCATGTGTACCTTGTGTCTGTACTCAGATACTATTGCTTCTGCTAACTTTGTGTACCTGGAGCTGTTGTATTCGAGCCCTCGTGGCCCCTGGCTTGTATTAAACAACTTGTATTATTTTATTTATAGAGTTGTGTTGTGATATCTTACCGTGAGTCCCTGATCTCGATCGTGTACCTTGCGTGTATGATTACTGTACACGGCTTGATTTTGGGGGCGTCACGCCTATTCTGAGAACCCGCGGGGCCCTGCCCGCCTCTCCTACGGTGCAAATGGAAAACCAGCTTGGGCCACCACTAGAAATGTTTGGAGCTAGGTAGGTAAGAAAAGGGGACCCATAGAATGACACACATGTTTAGGCACGCTCGTCAAGAGACACAATACCCGAAACTCAGGCCCTAGGTGACTCGAATGGAACAAAGCATCAAGGCGGGATAGCCTGACCTTCGACCCTTCGTCGAATATAGTCAACATTATAATAATCACATCATCCACAATAAATATAATAGTGTGATATCCAATCCAAGGAGTAACAGGGTAACATTCGTAGCATCCTAAGCATGCATACTAAGCAGGGGTTGAGCAACGAGCAATAGTAACATAGCAGTACAAGGTTTGCTGGGAGAGTACATGGTTGTATCGGTTTGAGAGAGGTTGAAAACATGTGGTAGGATCAAACAACGAAGCTAACCTAGACTAGCATGCAAACCGCTGGTTATAATAGAATGGATCATAAGTAATGTATAGTCCTTGCCTGTTGATAAGTTGGATTTCGAAGGTGTAGTCGATCGCAAGCTCGCAACTTCTCCGAAGGTAACCAGGGGAGCACACAAGAAGGAAACACTGGAAAGGCAACCGAGGAACAACATCTATTACTACGAAGCAATCACGAGCAAGCAACAACAAGAAGGCAACAAGAGACAGTGCACTACGACATCGCATCTACCGTTGGGAGCGGTTACTAACAGGTTAAGTGAAGTATCGGTCACATACGACGATACCGCACATTTACAATGGTTCAAGTTGTTTAGCTCCACAACATGAACAAAGGTTGTTAACATGGAATCTCACACAAACATAACATATCACACAATCATGGCAAGAGGTGAAACATAAAGTAAACTATCTATGCTAGTCAATTTAAGTGAGGCAAAATCCTAAACATGCCATATCACTATTTACCCCACGATAATTATTGCATTTGGTACTGTTCTGCCCTAAACATGTTTTATTATTTTTATTAGCAAGCAAGAGCAGCATATTCATGATCTACACGAAATTCTAGTCAAGTTACATATAAAGAACATTTTTATCGGAGCAACGGTTAAAAAGTTACGACCTATTAGATTTACGGTGGCATGCGATGATAAATAGCAGTGAAACAACATGTAGACAAGTGCAAACATGGCAAAGGAGTACCTTTTATTAAACTACACAAAATTCTAAGCAAGTTTCATGTAGAACGCATCTCGATCCGAGCTACGATCTAAAAGATATCGCCATCGCAAAAATATAATACAATTTGCCAATAAAATACCCAGAAAAGGATAATTCCTGCACTGGGCCGAAAGCTACTAGTACTAGGCTAAACAGGGTGAGCGAAAGATAACTATCACACGCCCATGAAGCTACACAGCAGGCAAACTATTGGGCCAAGCCCATTACTGCGCAGGAAAAAAGAGGAGGTTGTTGCTCACCATGCGGGCCAAGGCCCATGCCAACGGTGGCGAGGGATTACAGACTCTCGCCCAGGGCGGAGAGAGGCACGCTGGTCGCGGCGCGTGCTGGGCAGCTCGGTGCAGTTGGGCTGTGGGGCGTCGCCAACCCACATGGGCGCGACGTGTCACCCGTCCTGATCCGACCGGAAGCCGGCGGCGGCGGCCACCAGCGCCGGATGACGGCGAGCGGCGAGGCGGTGCAGGGGAGGTCCGGCGAGACAAGGAACGGGCGCGATGGCGCGTTGCCTGTCGGATCTGCCAGATCCGGTTGCCGGCGGAGTCCACGGGGCGGCGTGGCACGAGCTTCGGCTCGAGCCGGCAATGGCGGGTGACGGCGGTCTCCTGGACAGAGAAGGAAGGAGGAGGTAAGGGAGAGGAGAGGGAGCAGGAGAGGCACACAGGACGACCTGGGGCGGTGCGGTGTGGCTCGCCGGCATCGGCCGTCGACGGCAGTGGCTCGGGGTGCGGCGGCTCGGCGAGCTCGCCGGAGCAACGGCGGTGGCGTGGCCGCGCCCGGGCGGTGGAGCTCGGGTGGCGGCGCGGATGGGCTTCGGAGGGGCCGCGGCGGCGGAGGCTCGGCCCTGCAGGGCCCAAACCGGTTGGGAGGCTGGGGCTGGCAACATGGCTTAGATCTGGGTCATCAGATCCCAGATCTGACGGTCTGGATCATCTGGAGGCTAGGGTTTCGGCTGTGGAAGGGCTTGGGGGTAAAATTCTGGGTATTTTGGAGGGGGTGGCTGCAAAAATGCACTAGGGGAAAGCCTAGATGGGTGGGAGAGGGTGGTGGTCTATTTATAGGGCTGGTTGGCTGATAGGTTTACGCAAATGCCCCCGGCTTCTCTCTCTCTCTCGCGTTCGATGTCTACGTTTCTGACCGCCGGGAGTCCATACGACCTTCGATTCAGAGGAAATCTCGAACTACGCGCTCAGCACGGCGAGCCGGTCAATCCTACCTCACTTCGCATCCGTTTTGAGAATATTTTTCGGTGCCCAATAAAATAATCCGTTTATTTATTAAATGGGGTTTTCATTCCGATGGCGATGGCTGGTCTTGTGTTGAAAGTTGTGACGGTGCTCGTGTGAAACCTGGTGTCGCAAAAGGTCGTGCGCCATAGTGGAAAGGTTCGGTCACGCATGCCGGTACGAGGAGGAGGGGGGAATATAATCACCGATTAATAAATCAGCGAAGCAAACACTGCAAACAATTCTAACAAGCAACAAAATAAAGCAACAAATAAAAAATTTAATTAGGGTGGAATTTCCAGGATGTTACAATTGCCATGCGTTTGGTCCATTGGAACAAAGCGATAAGCAAGGATATGGGCAATCAAGATTCACATAATATACCACGGAAATGCGGTTGAGCAAATCTACGAGAATCTCGCGGACGTGAACCACCTCAGTGCATGAAACATTTTCTTTGCTTCTTTTTCGCTCACCACTGTCCTTTCCCCTCTCATCTCGTTTCGTTTGGTGCGGCGACGCAAATCATGTGCGGTAGCGAGCCTCTGTGAATACCAGCATACCTTAGCGATAGGCGACGAGGTCGAACATGGCGCAGGTCGAAGGATCCATCCATGGCACTGGGTAGCGGGGTTGTGGAGCCAGCCATGATGTGGCGTCTGGGCCTTCTTCTGATTTTTTTTGAAAGATACATTTGTATTAATTTAATATCAATACAAAGCATGTTAAATGACATTTGAATTTTGCATAACAATGATGCACACAATCAACACTAATAGTTGAATAAAATTAAAAAATATATATCAATAGTAAAGTTATATCAGGTCAAAGGTATGCCTATATCAAAGAAATAGGTGACCCAAATCAAAGCTTATGCTAGCATCTTTAGTAGGTAAAAATCTTCATAGCCATCGATTTCAATCGCATACACACTAACTTAAAACATGATTGATACTATGTTCAATGTAGGATAAGTCAACCATACTTCCTCCATTTCTAAATATAAGTTTTTTTAGAGATTGTACTATAAACTTTATACGGATGTATATAGATATATTTTAGAATATACATTTATTTATTTTACTTCGTATGTAGTTCATCGTAAACTCTCTACAAAAACTTATATTTAGAAACGAAGGGAGTACAACGCAATATAAACGTACATTTCCTATGTTTTGATTTTTGTTGTTTTCGTTGTATGTTTAAAGTCCACGGGGCAATAATAGTTTTGGGGGTAAGATTTGACCGTCAACTAGCAATGATCGTGCTGCAGTGACAAAAGAAAGAGAAGTGCCAACCGATGTAGAGCATTAACAAATGCACGAAGAATAATGTTTTAGATGGGAGAACAGGATTTCAACAAGTGGCTCAAATACTTTCTTTTATTTGATTTCATAAGATTTTTAACTTTTTTGGATTTGATTCATATGATTGACATTGTGCCAACAGCCAGGATTTAGGGTTTAGAATATGCCTGCAGCAGCCAGTCCTGTGACTTTTCAGAGAGATTTAGGGCTGCACGATTGTTCTCGTGGATTAGGTAAAATGTGTACGTATTGAACTTGCAGTCCCAGCACATGCCAGCAAGTTAATTTACTCCCTTCCACTTTTAGCTACAGCAGTTAAACATTTGGTGTCCTTTCCTTCATGCATAGATCCTGGGTAGGCTATTTTAAATGTACCGTTCGTTCTAAAAACAATGTACTGTTAGACGGCCTTAAAGAAATTTACTCATGGACTTGAAACCGATCTCTTTTCTCGCCAAAACAAACACTATTGAGTGATTTCTTTTTCATTTTTGCGAAAGTGTGAGAACTTTGTTTGGAACGTGGGAATCGCACTGACTTGAGATAAGACGAGTATCTGTGAAAAATCAATGGTGCTCAGCTTTTTCAAATAAGATATAAGTGAAAAAATTAGATATTTCATTTGAAATGTATCCAATTGAAATAAAATAAAAATAAAAAGTTGTATTCTAAGTAGGTTCAATTGTGCTATTGATATAATAAAAATAATACTCCTTTCTTTGTCTGAAATGTATTCAACATTGAAATGCATCTAGATACATATGTTTCAACGATAATTAATTAAAAACAAAGAAAATACATTTTAAAGCATGAAACAAATAGTTTCTTCAGGTGGGGATTCTCTTCCCTGATGACAATGATTGTTTAGAAAGGAACATGAAAGAATAGTATACATTCATATCGGCTCCAGATTCACTTGTAATCTTATGTGGTTTCCGCTCCAATTTCACATGTACTCTTGAAAAATAAGACAATTTATGTAAAAGTTGTTTGCAAATTTATTTTGACATGTTAAACTAAAATTCAACGACCCACGTTCTATCTTCTTCATTCATTAGTTCCTTCTGTTAAAAAATGACTTACCCTAATTAAATATTCAATTAACTTATTTATAACTATTGTGTGCGAAAATATTGGTTTTATTGTAGTTTCAGCTCCAAGGTCAACCGTAGTCAGGGCCCTTTTTTAGGCTTATAGGTGGCTACCAAAATAAGTTGTCATAACCTAGTTTATTTTAGCAGATTAATCTAAAATTTTATTTAAAAATACTAATTAAGAGTTAACTAGAAGATTAAAAAAATGAACTAGAAAAATAAGATGGATAGAAGGCATCTTATTTTGACAGTGATTCAGAACCCTTCAAAGAACTATCCCTTAGCGACGAATGATCTAGAGGTTTGCGTACTATTAATTACGTAATAACTTAGTGCTATTTCAGACTATTTGAGTTAAATTGTACTTCCTTTATTCATAATAATAAGATGTTTGTATTTTTTTTATCAAATGGATATGCATGTTTTGGTGGCGTATCCTTTGTATCGTGCCAGATATCGAGGGTATACGTGACGTGTTCGTGTGTCAAGACCATGGCCTTGGAGACCAATGACACGACGAAACCGAATGGCAAGGCGAGGAGGACGAAGATGGTATGGACATCGAGGAGTCATTGTTTGTCGATGAGCTCTCTCAACAAGTCGGTGCACAAAAGAGTAAGCACCAAAGCATTCACACCAAGTCATACACCAAGGATAAAAATAAGCTTCTTTGCACGACTTGAAAGGAGATTGGGTAAGATCACAAGATCGATGCCGAGAAAAAAGGGTATGTATTTTGGACAAGGATCCATGTGTACTCCCATGAGCAAAGTTCATTTCATCCATATAAGTCCGAGAGCACTCGAGCCTAAGAGTCGCTTAAAAAGAGATGGTCATTCATCCAACAAGAATGCAACACGGAACAATTGAGAGCATTGAAGATCGTCCCATGAGTGGCCTAGGCGTGGCCAACAAGGTATATACTCCCATCTACTTTGTTCATATGTCCATCTTCTTCATTGGTCCTCTCCATTGCATGTCAATATGGGTTATTGGCTTCCATTTTTAGGCATTCCAAGCATTAGATGCATTCAAAGGCCCAACATAGCAACAAACCATTCACCCTCACACATTGTTGGGCGATCATTTGCAAGTGCCCTAAGTTTAGAGATCAATATGCCGCCCAAAATAAGAATGAAGAGTTGACAGACGTGCTGGAACATGTAGAGGGCGAGAAGAGGGCGAGGGGGACGAAGAACACCAAATTGGATGGGAAGTGCAATGCGAACACACTTTCCTTGCAAGAAACCTTGAAAGGGTCCATGGACCAAAAGGAGACGAGGAAGGAGAGGAAGCGCCAAGATAAGGAGGAGCAAATGAAACCATACATCGACATTCAAAAGAAGATGCTCGAGATCTAGGAGACCAAGCAAAAATAAAAGTGAATGAAGTGAAGCTTGCACTCATGGGGAAGCAAATGGAGATCATGAAGGTGGACTTGAGAATGATTTCTCCAAGGAAAAGTATTTGGTTCGAGAGGATGCAAAACGAGATGCTCGAACTGGATCAATAAGCGACGACAAACATGTGTTTCCTGGGTGTATTTTGAAGGCCGGCATGTATAATCGGCCGCTGTCAGTGTGTCGACATGAACTGTGGCCGTTGGGCCGTGAACTGTGACGTCTTGTTTTATAGGCTGGCGTGGACTATTCCCGCTGGCATGGATGTTGGTATGACATGTCTCTTTTCTTTATGCAAATATTTTTATGCGAATGAAATGGATTCATCGGTTGGCTGCAACGACCAGATTAGCGCATACACGGTTGGATAGAGCACCTCCAGCCGATCCAAATGAACATAAAGCAAACCAAATCCACTGGATCGACGCGTTAGTTTCCCTGTGTAACATCATCACTGTCATGTAACAGTAATCACTACAGTGATCCTTTTGTTAATGATCATCACTGTTGCAATCATGCTATGATCATCTTTGCTTTTGATAACATTTCAAAAATGCCTTTTGGTTAATATCAAAAATCATGTTACAATTAAACTTTGTCCAGAAATTATGAAACCACTTTTGTTAAATCATCAATATTCAGTGGACCATGTCCATGTGGGTATGGGAATTTATTAACCTATAAAATAAATCCAACAACTCAAACAGTAGCTTAATCAATCCATTTTAATCATTTGTTGATTAAATAAAATATCAAATGAGTTTATAAATGGCCCAAACTTTTTATAACAATGGTTTGGGGTACAACACTAATATTGGTGAAAGTCTGCCATTTTACAAAATTGCAAAAGCAGATGAAACAAATACAAAAGGAAAATAGCAGAAAGCAAAAAAGAAATAAAAAGAATAAAAAGCGAAGAGGCCCATACCTCTGGTGCAGCAAGTGCACAGTTCCCCCGGCCTAGCCCACCAGGCCCACCCAGACTCCCCCTCCTCCCTCCTCTGTTCATGGTGTGCGTGGCGCCATGACAGAGGTGCTCGATGCGATGCACCGCACGATGACTGCCACCGCGCTGCTACAGGACCCGCTTCGCCGTGATGTACTCCCCCTTCGACACCCTGGCGAAACCCTAGCCCATTTCCCCCTCTCCTCGCGCCGCTCTCGTCGGGGAAAGTTTCTCCCGAGCCATCGCCGGCCGCCGTCGTGCCCACGCGCGGCCACTGACCACCATAGCCCGAGCCACCGTGTCCGTTCACCTCGCCGTCGTCGTCCTCATCATCACGCAGGAGGAATCGAGCTGAGTCGCGCCATGGACACCGCCCCCTTCGTTTTCCTCGCAGCCGGCCGTCGCCTCGTATACGCCCGATTCACCGCCTCCGGTGCTCGATCGCGCCCGCTGCCTAGACCTACGTGCTCCTGGTGAGCTTCTCCGTCGTCCCCGTGTCTCCCCTAGTCCTCCCCGTCGCTGTAGCCCGTGACGCCATTGGAGCCGAGCTCCGTCACCGCCGTGCTTCACGTAGCCGCGGCCCCAGTGCGCGCGTTTTGCACCCGTGCGTGTCATTGCACTCCAAGAACGCCCAGGAACCTAAAGCACATACGCTAGCTCGATTTCGCGCGCTGGAACGTCGATTTCCTCTGAGCTAGTCTTCGGTCCGCCGTCGCGCCCCTCGCCGTCGTCAACTCCGATCACCCCAAGAGACGCAACCTCCTCCTGAAGACGTGTGGTCGATCCCTCGTTCGATTCCACCCCTCCCCGTGTCGTTTGGTTGCCGGAATCGAACTCCTCGTCGTCGGTCGTGACATTGCTTGCCGCCGGCGAGCTCCCACGGTGGCTGCCAGGTGAGCCCGCTGGATTAGCCACTAACCCACCTCCCCCACTGGCACCGACATGTGGGCCCTGCCCCCTTAACCTCAGTTAATTAAAACAAATGGGTACTTGTCTTTGTTACAATGACATGTGGGATAGTCCCACTTAATTCACTATTAAAATTAAATAACTGTTTAAATGAAATGTCTCCATGACAGTGGGCCCCAGGACATTAACTTAATCCATGGGTTAATATTACTGCTAATCAAAGCATGTCTCTGTGACAGCTAGGTCCCACCTATAAGAGATTAGTTTAACTAAATAAACTAAATAACCCACTGACATGTGGGACCCCACTGTTAATTACATTTAATAAATTGTTTTATTCATCACTAAGGCTGATCAGTGGGACCCACTAGTCAGGTTTACTGCTATGGATAATGTTGGGATTTATTAATACAAGAAAATCCAAAAAAATTCATTTAAATTCATTTAAACTTTGAATTTGAATATCTTTTAAACCGTAAGTCAGATTCAAAAACTTATCACAAGATGGTCTTCACGCTCACAAGATGTTTGCTCTCGATTGTGGCTACAATCCCGAGCTTATCAAGCAATTTTATGAAACTTTATATGTCACTGGTGACCCCGAGAACACGAAGACGTGGAAATTTGATTATATGATCCAAGGCCAAGTATTTCATATGACTGTCAACCAATTTCTGGCCATCATCAATTTACCTCGGTTCGAAGGTTTACCACACAAGCTTCATGACTTACCTGCTGCAACTCCTGCTGAATTTTCGACACTCCTGCTACAAGGATGATGATGGTCCAATGTTCCCACACATAGCCCGGGGCGCTGGAGATCAACATCCCAAAGCTAATGATGAACAGGTCGAAGGAGAACGCGTAACCGAAGAAAATGCTCAACCCGAAGGAGACGCTGAACCCGAAGGAAATGATCCCGAAGGACAAGCTGATCCTGAAGGCCAAGCTGATCCCGAAGAACATCCGGATCCGCATGATGATGAAGGAGCTTTACCTCGTGTTCGAAGAAGAGTGGACGTCGACTCAATTCTTGAAGAAATTCGTTTACCAGGTCGTCCCACCACTCGTTCTCGTACTCGATTAGCTAACTTCTGTGGAAATTTTTCGTTTGTATCCATGCTAGAACCATCAAAATTTGACAAAGCCATGAAGGACTCAGACTGGATGACTGCAATGCTCGAAGAACTTAATCAGTTCGAGAGAAATAAGGTCTGGTCCCTTGTTGATAGACCTGATCCCAAGAAGCATAATATCATTGGTACGAAGTGGATCTTTCGCAACAAGCAAGATGAAGATGGCATTGTGGTGAGGAATAAAGCTCGACTGGTTGCACAAGGCTACACCCAAATCGAAGGTATTGATTTCGGTGAGACTTATGCCCCAGTTGCTCGACTTGAATCCATTCATGTCATGCTTGCTTTTTCCAATTACAATGGTATATTGCTATATCAAATGGATGTCAAAAGTGCATTTCTTAACGGTGAAATCGAAGAAGAAGTATATGTTATGCAGCCCCCAGTTTTTGAAGACCCGAAGAATCCTGATAAGGTGTACAGGTTGCACAAGGCCCTATATGGGTTAAAGCAAGCACCTCGTGCTTGGTATGAAACACTGAAGGATTTTCTTCTGAAGAAGGGCTTCAAACCAGGAACATCTGATCCGACTCTTTTTACTCGTGCATACAAAAATGATCTTTTTGTGTGTCAAATTTATGTCGATGATATTATTTTTGGCTGTACTAACCCTGATATCAGCGAAGAATTTGCTCGTATGATGTCGAAGAAATATGAAATGTCTATGATGGGTGAATTGAAGTTCTTTCTCAGGCTTCAAATCCATCAACAGAAGAATGGGACTTTCATCTCTCAAGAGAAGTATCTCAGAGATTGCCTGAAGAAGTTTGATCTTGTTAGTTGTAAAACTATCAAGACTCCAATGCCTACGAATGTTCATCTAGATGCAGATGAGAAGGGCAAACCTTTCGATCAGAAGAAATATCGCTCGATGATCGGTTCGCTTCTTTACCTTTGTGCATATAGACCTGACATTATGCTATCAGTTTGTATGTGTGCTCGTTTTCAAGCAAAACCGAAAGAATCACATCATATTGTTGTCTAGCGAATACTTCGATATCTGGCTCATACACCAACTTTGGGACTATGGTATCCCAAGGGTGCCCAGTTTGATCTCGTTGGATATTCTGATTCTGACTGGGCTGGTGATCGAGTCGACATGAAATCTACCTCAGGCACATGTCATTTTCTCGGTAGATCTCTTGTCTGTTGGGCTTCAAAGAAACAGAATTGCGTATCTATTTCTATGGCTGAAGCCGAGTATATTGCTGCTGGTTCGTGCTGCACTCCAATTCTGTGGCTCAAGCAAACGCTGAAAGATTATGGTATTCTTGTGAAGAAAATTCCGTTGCTTTGCGATAACGAAAGTGCTATCAAAATCGCCCATAATCCAGTGCAAAACTCTCGAACGAAGCATATTGATATTCCTCATCATTTTCTTCGAGACCACGTTCAGCGAGAAGATATTGTTATCAGTCATGTTCGCACCGAAGATCAATTAGCTCATATCTTTACGAAGCCCTTGGATGAGAAAAGGTTTTGTGCACTTAGGTGTGAGTTGAACATCTTGGACTCACGCAATGTGCAGTAAGATCATACCTTTCGCTACTATGTATTATATTTACTTTCGTTAGTTTTCTATCGTGTTTCTTTTTCGTTTGTTTTTGTTCGTTTGGTGTTGTCCTATACACTTATCACTCCGAGCTTTCTTATCGCTATTTTTCACTCGGATTGACTAAGTATCGGACCCTGTTTTCCCTCTATTCTATCCCTACCCCATCTTTGCTTTTTCTCTCGTGAACATGTATATTTGCACTCGATTAAGATTCCCTTCGAATGTCATTGATTCCGAAGGAAAATCTACCGAACTTTTATCTGCTTTAATACTCGATGTTCGATGAGTTTGGTCTCAGACGTGGAGCAGCTTTCTTTCGGTTCGTTGGGATTTTCCCGCGATTACCGCCACAAAATCCGTCCGTTGAATGCGGAGAGACGCGAAATCTGCGCCGTTGGATCAGATCTGACAGTTACGTCAGACCCCTCCCCTATAAATACTGATCCACCCCACCGGCACAACACTCGCATTTCCCTCGACTTCATCTCTCCGCTCCCTAAGTTCTCTCTCGCGCGCCGCCGTGCTGCTCGTCGCCGTCGACTCCCTCGCCGCTTTGCTGCCGGAAGGAAGCCGCCGGAGACCTTCCCGTCGACGAGGATCTTCACCCGCGCCGCCGTAGTCACCGTACATCACCGAATTAGGGTATGCATGGCTATAAGACTCGATTCCAATCTCTTATCTTCATCGAGCCCTAAATTTGTTCTTGATTTTCTCTCATTTTATTAGGTCTGTTTGATCCGTTTGGATCATTGAATCTTGGGAAATCTGTTTCTAGCGTTCTCTATCGATTTCCAATCTGCTCTAGGTAAGAAATCCTTCGGATTCTCTCACTTGGACATATCCCACAGAGGTGTGTCGATAGATTTATGCTTGTGCAATTCGTTCATACTAAGTTCTTCGTTAGATTTATGCTCGTTGGAAATCTAGCCTAGCACTTCCATGAAAAACTTGCTACAAGATAAATCTCTCGATATGTTTGCTGCGTTCAAAATGTTTTTTCCTCGAAACCAGTTGGTACTTGTTCACAAATCTTCTCTATTCCCTTGTACCTATCTATTTCGCAGGTAAATGTCAGGGAACAAAGGAAAAGTCAGAGTACCCAAGCGAGTGGGAGGCCGAACAAGAATCACTAACAACTCTGAAGGATTATCAGAGGAATTGATCATTGAAAAGAAATTGAGAACGCCTGAAGGTTCTGAAGATGAACGCACGAGAGAAAACCGTCTGCAAGAGATTCGAAGGCTTCAAGCTCTCCGTTGGTATGAGTACAAGGCTATTATTCCTCGCTGGGAGAGGCTGCTTGCATTGAAAAATCCCTGGTCTGATGTCAAAGCATTAAGGCCCAAGTGGACGAAAGATAATCGACCACCTCCTCCAGAAGATGCTCATCCATCTGCTCTCAAAACACCTGCTGATTCTCAAGAGCTGGTTGATGCTCGGGAAGCTCGAGCACAAAAACGTAAGGAAGCCAAAGCAAGGAAGGAGGCTGCTGCTGCTGATGGTGCCGAGGAAGTTGGTCCAAGCGCCAAACCGAAGGCTGGCAAGAAATCTGCCAAGCGAAAGAAAAAGGTTGTGATTGTCTCGCCTCCAGATGCGAGCTCCGAAGAAGTAGCTAATTCTGATGATCAAGACCCTGGCACTGAGGCTGATGTCGAGGACATTCCTCAGAAGAAGAAGCCGAACAGTAAAGGTATTAGGATCCAGGAGCCCGCTTCCCAGGCTCCTCGAGCAACAATTGATATGACCAATTTGGTCACAGATCCACCCATTTCCTCTGCTCCATCGGTTCAAGTTCGCAAGCCAAAACCCTCGGCCAAATCGAAGGGAAAGCAAGCCCAAGTGGCTGAGGATGAAGAAACGCTTATTCAACGAAAGGAAAGGCTGGCTAAGCAAAAAGAGCAAGAATATAAAGATTTGATAAATTCCAAGCTTCTAAACTTCCACAGTCAGCCCGAGCATAAAAAGGCTCAGGTTGCCAAACAGTTGGGCATTCTACATCTAGTCAGTGAAAAATATCGACGACAGATTGCAGAAGGCACTATCCCTAGTGCTCCGAAACAAAAGGTCGTGGCCTCCAGTGCCACCGAGAAAGTGGTGACTCCCAAAGTCACGAAGGAAAAGGATGCAGCTGCTGGTGCTGCAAAGAAAAACGCTGAGGCTCCTAGTGCCTCGAAGGATAAAGCTGCGGCCCCTAGTGCCGTAACAAAACCCATTGCTGCTGCCAAGGCCACCAAGGAGGCTGAGAAGAAAGCCAAAGAGGCTAGGCAGAAGGCTCGGGCTGTTCCAGCTCCTCGAACCGCACCAGCTCCTGCACCTGCCCCTCCTACACCAGTTGTCTCCGGCCCTCGTGCCGATGAAGAAATCTCCAACGAAGGAGATTCTGCTGCCCATGCTCCTTGGGATGCTGCCAATATTTCACACATCCTCTGGAAGATGGCTAACACACCGAGCAGAGTCACTGCCGAGGATGATGTCCCACCTGAGATCCAAGAGCAAGTTGCTCGATACATGATTTGCTGGGAAAAATATCTCACCCAGGATCAACAGGACAAGGATCAAGTGAGATTTTACACCAGGCAACTTCAAGAAGAAATCGAGGACCTTGTGTCCCGTCAGTTTTTCAAATCCAAAATTGCAACCCTTGAAGCATCCAGAAGGGCCCAGAAGGAAAACTTAAACGCTGTATATGAAAAGGTTCGACAAATTGTGTCTACTGTCTGCAAAGAGCATAATGATGCCCTGTTCACAAGACAATCTCGCAAGAGAAAGTCTGCTGCCCCAACCTCTGAGCGTGGGACGCCAGAGATCGAGAAAATTGCCAAGAAGTTCAAGCCTGCCGAGGTCGTTGCTGATCAGCACAACAGGAAACTGCACCAACCCCCACCAAGCAACCCACTCCTCCTCGTAAGAAAACTTCACCCCCACGCCAAACAACTCCACCCCCACGCCAAACAACTCCACCCCCTCGCCAAACCACTCCACCCCCTCGCCAAGCCACTCCTCCACCTCGACAACAAACTCCACCGCCTCCACAACCATCACCACCAAAAGCTTCGTCGCCACCTCCTAACCCACCATCACCACCTCACATCATTCCATCGACCACCCCAGCCATCGAGACCCAAGAACAAGCCGAGACCGAACAACCTTCTCCGGTCGAGCAAGAACGCCAAGCTTCTATTCCCTCTGGTCAGAAGGATTATTCCTCTGCCCAGACTCTGCATGACGACGAAGAAGCCGAAGTTGACATTACCACCGTGTCCTCTCGTCAAGATGCTGCTGAAGGCCAGAGTTCTAGCGATGCCAGTTCGAGTGACAGTTCTTCCTCCTCCTCATAAAATTCCTCGAACGAAGAAATGGTTGATGCTTTCGCACAATTGGACGAAGATTTGGAGGCCATGGAGACTGAAGAGGCCGCTCAAAATGCTAATGCCGACGAAGGAGTTGCCGTCGAAGCGCAGGCCGAGGAGAATGTCCCTGCAGCCATTCCAACTCAGGACATAGTCAATGTACCTTCTTCTATTCCTCACCCTGCTGAGCCAGTTTTCTAGATGACGGATAATGCTGCCGAAGTTTTTCCTGTTGATGAGCTGCTCCATTCTGCTCATCCTCGAGAGATGCTGCCCTTGTTCTGCTCAGATGTTCCTCGGGGAGGCCCCATCTTCAAAAGGCGTGAACACAAGCCATTTTTCTTTGGTACCAATCCCTACGAGAAGCCCAAAAGTGCATATTCTCTTCGGTTTTGGACTCAAGAGCAAGCCATCTACTACACCCATGTGTTGTACAACAAGGCGAGAGTTTTCCAACATCAATACCTCAATATCCCTTTGGTGTACTCCACTTCATGTTTCGAGAATGTTGCCGAAACAATTGATGGTCTTCACGCTCACAAGATGTTTGCTCTCGATTGTGGCTACAATCCCGAGCTTATCAAGCAATTTTACGAAACTTTATATGTCACTGGTGACCCCGAGAACACGAAGATGTGGAAATTTGATTATATGATCCAAGGCCAAGTATTTCATATGATTGTCAACCAATTTCTGGCCATCATCAATTTACCTCGGTTCGAAGGTTTACCACACAAGCTTCATGACTTACCTGCTGCAACTCCTGCTGAATTTTCGACACTCATGAATCCAGATGTCGTAGGAGATCACTACCCGGCTGAGCCCAAGCCGAGGCATTTGGTGTTTGAAGCAAAGGCATGGTTCTACATTCTTTCGAAGACCTTGATGCCAATGCTCGATGTGCACGATGATTTTCCCATCCCACATGATGTGCAACTTGCTCTGTTGAAGTTAGTCCACGGTCATCCATTCGATTTTGAAAACTACTTCATCAGGACTTTGGTGTCTTGTGCTGATGATCACAATTCCCACAAGCCGTATGCACCTTGGCTGATGCCTATCTGCAATTACTCTCGGGACGTGCCATTTCCCGGGTCAATATTCCCGAAGATTTTCACTCCACCAGTTAGGGAAGTATTGCAGATTGTTGCTCAACCCAATGACCAATATGCTGAGCACACTGGCATCCGCGCCCACATGACTGAGCGTAATGTTCGCTCGAAGTTTATCAAGCCAGTGCATCACATGGAGGTTTCTCTTCGGTCCCAGCAAATGCTCCAACATCATATTGACCAAGATTTCATTCAGAAGCAAGCATTGATGGACGGGATAAACCATTTGCGCAATATTACCATGAATAACAATCAGATGCTGCGTGAATGCCTTCGCCGTGATTGGAAAGGACTGCGGAAATTCAATTCCCTCGGTCAACTTCAATGATGTGGTTTCGAAGAACATCCTCCCCATCTTAACAGGAATTGGACCAATGGTGATCGAGTAGATCGCCCGGATCCCAATATCCCTCGGCTGCCAAAGAACAGAGACGTGCTCTATGTCGATGAATATTATCACATCACTGTCAACACCTTCTCCTCCGACTCCGAGAAAGATGAAGCCCCTCAACATCAAGCGAGAGTTTACTCTCCACTTCCTCGAAGCCCAAGGACCCCGCCGGAATCACAGCTGGAATCTTCTGGAGATCATCACTCCTTCCGCAAGAAGCTTACTCCTCCAGGCGCTCGCCCCATTCGTCGCGCCCCTACGCTCGCCGAATCTTCTCGACGTCGTCGGAGCCGCCAAAGCGAGTAGGGATTTCTTTAGACCCTATTCTCTCGATCTTTTTGTACGTTGTGACAAAAAGGGGGAGATGTAGTGGCATCGAAGAAATTAGTTTGCCATCGGGGTTAAGGGCTTTGATTTTTAGTCGTTGAACTTTTGAACTTTGAGGTTTCCGAGTAGTTTCAACAAACATTCGATCTGGTTGTAACTATCTCTAAGTAGGTCTGTGAACTGTTTTCCTTCATCATAAGATATCTATCTGCTGCTTGCGACACTTAACCTTTTTGCAGGAAGTTATCTTTCATATAAGTTCACAGGTCATTCGAGGATATTGCATACTTCTTATTGGATATTTTCTGGAATGCAATTTCACTCGCTAAGATTATGATGTTTTTCCCTCGACACTCTATATTTTCAAATATGCACTTCACAGGAAATTTCTATCTTCCGTGCATACATCAAGGGGGAGTATTTCATCGATCTTAGCACTGGTTCGTCATCGAAAACTCAAAAATCTTTCAATTATTTATCGATGCCTGTTTTGTCAACAATCGTCCAAAAAGGGGGAGATTGTAAGAGCAAGTTTTACCCCCGAAGGTTTTGGACATTGTTGGACAAAGCAGAAGTGGAACTAATATTGTTTTCGAGTATAAACAGATACTTAGGTTCCGAAAGAATGGAGTTTGCAAGTAGAAGGTCGAAGGACAACTCACTGCAGCAAAGCTGCAGTTATCTACCGAAACCTTTGAAGAAAGACGACCCGTAAAAATGTCGTCGAAGAAGAAGACTCTCTCGAGAAAAAGCGCAACGATAAGAAAGCTGAAGCTGGTCGAAGACTTAGTATTTTTACTAGTTTCTCTTTGTTTTCTTGAGTCGTAGGAAAAACCGTACTATCAAGAGGGGTTTGCTAGTTGAGATCTTAGTCGAAGTGAATTTTCTCTATTCAACCTAAACCCACAAAAGCCTACCGAGAGAAATCTTACTGAGTCGAGTGAATAGCTCGAAGGCAAAGTCATCACACTTCGTGCCTTCGAGAGAGAACTCGTTCGGTAAGTCAGCTTACTTGTTCCTCAAGTAAAGTTGTGCAGTGATTGGAATCCGACCGTTGTGGACACGCGTCAAGCGGTTGCATCGGGTCACTTCAGTCATTTTACTCATCGGGGTCGCCACCTATAAATACCCCGCACCTACCCGCCATTTTGGGTTGGCTGCTCCACTGAAGATTCTAAGACAGAAGTCTGTGAGCATCCCAAGAGAGATCCATCGAGAGAAAACCAAAATCCAAGTTCGAACTAAGTTGAGCAATTCACAGAGACTTAGGTTGATATTAGCCGACCTTTTTATCTTGGAGAACTGCAAGTCTCCTAGAAGGTTAGGCGTCGCCTGTCAAGCAGTCGAAGAGTAATTGTCGCTGCTGAAGGAAGTTTGTAAAGGTCTCGGAGATGTCCTGAATCATCTACCACGAGTGAAAACTGGACAAGCTCGAGGAGTTTGTTGCAGTGGAGAATAGGACGGAGAGAGTTTTGCTCCAGGTGTTAAATCACCAGTCCCTCCAACCAGACGTAGCACTTTGCAGAGTGTGAACTGGTTTATCAAACATCGCCGTGCCAGGCTTGTTTTCTTTCTCGCATTTACATTAAGTATTTACTCGTTGCCTGTTAGTCTTCGATGTTTTCCTTTGCTCCCTATCCCTTCGAGCCATGCAAGTCTTTCGATACTGTATTTCCTTCGAGATGCCTTTAGTTCTTCGAAGTTCGCATGAATTCCTTCTAAGTTCTTTAGAATTCTTAGAAGTGATCATTCACCCCCTCTCCCTCTGATCATTCTTGAGCTTTCAATTGGTATCAGAGCTAGGCACTCCCTACGCTCTGCGTATTTTGGTCTAACCACCTAGAGTGTTGTCAAGAATGTCGTTTGCAGCTGTTCGCTCGGGGGAACCGATTCCTATTTACAATGGGAAGGACTATCCTTATTGGAAGGAAAAAAATGAAGAGGCACATCATGGCCATCAACTCTGCCGCTTGGGAAGTTGTCAAGAATGGTGTAACTGTCAAAGACAAAAATGCTATCACTCCTGACGAGGCAAAGAAGATGGAACTCGATGCTGAAGTCTGGGTTTTCATCACAAATCATCTGATTCCAGAGAAATATCATGAGGTCAAGAATATTTCTTCGGCCAAAGGTGTTTGGGACTATCTCGAGAAGATTGGTGAAGGTGTCTCTACTTAGAAAGATGCTCGTATCGACACACTTCGAAGCAAGTTCTATCGTTTCAAGAGGCACGAGGGAGAAAAGGTTAACTCCATATACAGCAGACTCACTGCATTGTCGAATGAAATGATTTCCCTCGGTGCCGAAGATATTACCAATCGGATTATTGTCAGAACTTTGCTCCGTTCCCTTGATGATTCCTTCGATCACATTGTGCTGATGATTAAGGAAAGGACTGATTTCAAGGATCTAGTTGCCGTTGATATTCTTGAGAGACTCAACACTTTCGAGATGGAAGAAGATGAAAAACGAGATGTTAATGGGACTCGAAGGAAATCTCATGCACTTAAGGCCAGAGCTTCACATCACTCCTCTCCTGAAGCAAGTTCTGAATCTGGTGGTGCCACTGATGACCCCGAGAATATTGGAAAAGATTTGGCACTGATAATGAAAAGATTCAACCGCTTTCAGAGAAGGAACTCCTCTTCACCGAAGAAAAACTACTCTTCAAAACATTCAAGCAATTCATTACAGCATCGATCATCATCCAGAAACTCTTCATCGAAAGATAACTATTGCTACAAGTGCAAGAAACCAGGTCACTTCATTGCTGATTGTCCTCTCTAGGAAATTGAACATAGATCAAAGCATTCTCACAGCAACTCTTCGAGCAAGTCTCACAGATCGAGCAAAAACTATGAGTCGAAGAGACATGATTCAAAGTCCAGAAAAGACAAGAAAGATGGTTCCGATGATGACAAGAAAAAGAAGTATCACAAGCATCGAGAGAGTTCTTCCTCGAAATCACATTCCTCTCGACGCAAGAATTCTCACCGTGCCAAAGCCTATCTGGGTAAAGAGATGAATTCTGAAGATGAAGCATCTGGTTCCGAAGCTGAATCACACTCAAGATCTGGTTCTGGTTCTGGTTCTGAATCTGATGGTGTTGCTGGCTTAGCATTTGCTTCGAGCAAGGCTTCAAGTTCATTCTTCACCAACCAAAGCAGTGAAGATGAATCTCCAGCTTACTGCTTCATGGCCAAGGCTAAGGTATCCTCTTCTAAGAATTCCTACGATACTTCTGATGGATCTGCTTATGAAAGTAACTCTAGGATAAGCTATGCCAAACTTGCTAAAATTGCTTCTATCCAACAAGATGAGCTAGATTCACTAAGCGAAACTATTCAAAAATCTGAGACTTTGTTGATCGATGAGATTGAGAAAGGTCAAACTTTGACGAATGAGCATGCTGCTCTGAAGGAAAAGTATGATGAACTTTCCTCTCGGCATGATCTTCTCTCAGTGGACTACGAGAAGCTAACCTATGAATTTCTTCAAAGGAAAATGGCTCTCGAGAAACGGAGAGAGGCTAATGAAGAGTTGGAAAGTGTCAATCTCACGCTCATGGCTCAACAAGGCTCAGAAACTAAAAATGAATCTACTTCACCATGCTTAACTTGTTTGGAACGAAGTAAAACTGAGTCTATGTCTGAGAAATCGAAAGGAAAGCAACCCATTGTTATTGATGATGCTAACCCCTCGAACGAGGAAACCATTACCGAGGAACTCCTCAGGTTGAGAAATTTATTTGAAACAGGCATGTTCAAAAGTGTGCAGGGACACCAGTACCTATGTGATATCATACGAAAGGCTCTCCTTCATAGGAATCCTCAAAACGAAGGAGTTGGTTTCGTAAGGAAAATCAACCCTGATGGAACCTACTGGGAACCCGAGCAGTATCCTAAAACTGTCTGGGTTCTTGCGAAAGAAAAGCCCATTGATATTGCTAACCTTTCAGGTTTCAGTTGCAAAATTGATAAAGATATAGTCGATGAATCACTTGATTCTGATTACAAGCTTATCAAAGATCAGGAAGGAAAGGTGTCGGCTGAATTCGTTGGTACTTCTCCGAAGAATGGTTTCTATAAGCGACAGATTTGGTACTTCGTTGGTACATAGGATTTAGTCCGGCGGATGACCTCTCTGTTGATTGCCGAAGGATGGGCTACTTTGTGTCGGATAGCTTTGGTGGGGTGTTCCCTAACAAGGTGTACGCCACCCTGGAGATCCAAGCGTCGTAGAGTCACGCCAGTGCACCCCTGCAGGGAAGATTAATCTATTCGAATAGCCGTGTCCACGGTAACAAGACGCTTTATGCTGAAGCTGGATCTTACCACTACAAACTATTACTATTAAACTGTATGGTTCCGGGTCTTCTTCCTCGCAGGGAAGTCGAGGAAGGGAACTCTGAGGCATTATTATTAATTATTACAACTTACTATTATACAATGCTGCAGCAACTTCTGCTAGATTGTTATTACATTCATGTTATTGAATTGTTGGTTGTTTCTCTTCTCATGCTGCAAGACACGTCAAAAGATGCTAGTCTTCAATAGGCCTAGCTTCTTACCCTTATTCTGATTTCTATCTTGCAGTCCACTATATACAGCCTCCCCTTTCCATTTGATACAAATGCATAAATGCTTAGTAGCGGACGTAAGACTCGCGGGTATGCTAGATACTCACCTTTGCTTTATTTCCCCCTTTATGTTTTGCCTGATCGGCCGCTGCAGTCGACGTTGGAGCCTTGGAGTCCAGGAGCAGAAGAAACCCGATGCCGACCACCGCAACATGAAGATCCCCGATGCCTTCTACGATGTCGAGTTCCCCGTTGACCAGGAGTAGTTTGGATGTTCCCAGGTAGGAGGCCTCGCCTTTTCGACCTATTGATATTTGTGCTAGCCTTCTTAAGGCAACCTTGTATTCTTGTGTCTGTACTCAGATACTTTTGCTTCCGCTAACTTTGTGCTTTCGAGCTGTTGTATTCGAGCCCTCGTGGCCCCTGGCTTGTATTAAACAACTTGTATTATTTTATTTGTAGAGTTGTGTTGTGATATCTCACTGTGAGTCCCTAATCTCGATCATGTACCTTGCGTGTATGATTACTGTACACGGTCTGATTTTGGGGGCGTCACACCCTGACTGGTTGGTGTCGACGATTGGAGCAGCTCAATCCTTTCTTTGCAAATGGCTAGGCTCCATGGCCTCTATTTGAAAGCATCGGAACAAAACCACTTTTGATGGATTTCAGCCTTCTTCGGACAATTTCACCCACTCTACCTAGGAGGAGGCAAAATGCTGAGCGGTTGATCACACCAGAGGGCTCAGTTTTGCTCTTTCGATATTGTAAGGGCGTTTCAAACCCTCAAGCCTTTCGCATTCATTGGACTAAGTTGTCCAGACAAGTTTTTCCATCCAATGCAACATTGTATCCATCTGTGGAGTCATCATGTTTGTTTTGCCGCAAATATGAACCAACTAAGGGAGCTCTGTGGAAGTCCAGACCGCAGAAATGTAGGACTCCGACACCCCCGGCCCATTCAAATCCCGTCACCGGCTCAGTTTTCCCCCACTCCTCCTGCTCCACTTCGCTGTTTTACATCCGCACCCAATTTGGCTCACTATCGATGTATTCTTCGTCCACCGCCCAACATTACCAGACCTTTGCAGCATCTAGAAGTGTCCTACCGCCTAGTACTGCATCACCGCCCATCACTAATCCATGTGCAGTCAGGTACAATGCGCTTCCTCGTCGTCGTCGTCCATGATGGATATCACGCCCAACATGTGTTTGGTCAAATGCTATCGAGCTTCTTTTTTTTACCGTCCCATTGTTCATATAGATCACAATGATAGCATGCTTGGCGATGGGGGACGAGTTGTTGTGCAATGTTTGGTTGTCCGTCCGTGTTTGCGAACTTCCTAGGTAGGAACAATGCGGGCATGAGCTTTTGGAAAACCATACATTCTTCGTTTCATGAACACAATGGATACCACTCTTTGCACTTGCACATGACACGTGCCCGTAATGCCAAGTCGCTAGCCCATCGGTGGTACGATATCTACAACTCTGTCAACAAGTAATGTTATGTGGTTAGTCAAGTGAATAGTATGATGCAACCAAGCATCTCGGCTATGGAGATCCATGGATATGTTCTCGTGTTATATCAAGGAAAAAAGGGCAGATCAACACTGTTGGCTAAGACTGTTTTAATTTTGATGAGTTCGCAAATTTATGCTATTTATTAATGAATTATGTTATTTTTTCTAATTATTTTAAACATTATCTTTTTATTTATTTTTAAATTTTAGATGGATATTTATGATTAAGGTTAGATGGTTGATTCCTATATCAAAATCCGTGAACTGATCCGTTCGTTTATGGATAATGGCCCTTCGTTCCGAAATCAATGAAATGGTACACATATAGCGTATTCACACGAAAGAAAATATGGATGCGAAAACTCTCCATCTACTAATACAAATCTATTATATATTTTTATATTTAACTTTGATTATTACTTTATTTTACTAATAAAATATAAGTGATATATCATAAAAAAGTGTACCATTGAGTGCATATTCTTAAAAACGTTTTGTTAATATAGCCTTATTGATAAAAAAATATAAACCACAATTTGAGACGAAAAACAAAATGACCACCTTCAATATAGAAATGGAGGGAGTATTATTATTCTCGCTAACAGCAAATCGTAATATCAACTCTACACAAGATGTACATGCACGAAGCTAGGCACTAGGGGCGTGGGAGAGCACCGATGCAAATACGGCACGGCTCTCTGCTCCCAAAAGAATCCATCGCGCCCAAGAGGCGAAGAACTCGATCGATCGATCCCCAATAACCACCCAAAGAATGAAAGAAGGACAAGGAGTGATCTTGTTCAGAGCTTCAAGCTGAACTTGCAGTTGCTGGCCTTGATCTTGATCTGGCTGCCGGCGTTGAGCAGGCTGTCGACGACGAGGTCGCAGCGCACCCTGGACGTGACCGTCCACAGCTTGAGGCTGCCGAGCTCCACCCGCACGGGCACGTCGGCCTGGAACACGAGCGGCACGGACCCCGTCTGCTGCTCGTCGCGCAGCGCCGCGACGACGGCGCTGCCGAGCTGCGCCTGGCCGGCCATGACGACGCCCAGCACGGTGGTGTTGCGGTGGCCCTGGTAGAATGCCGGGAGCGCGCCCTGGGCGAGTCGGTGGGCGTGGTACCACACGCCGAGGCTGGACCCGCGCTCGTAGAAGATGCCGATGCGGGCGTTGGGGTTGGCCGCCGTCACCGTGACGTCGAAGCGCGCGCTGGCGGTGAGGGCGGAGTCCACCTGGAACTGCGACACCGAGAGGCGGTCCACGGAGTAGCGCGGCGCCTTGGGCTGGAACACCAGGTAGAGCACGCCGAGGGCCGCGGCGGCGAGGACGGCGAGCAGGACGACGGTGAGCACGGCGCAGCAGATGAAGCGGCAGCAGCAGCCCCTGCCTCGGCGCTTCGGGGGCGGAAGAGGCATCGGCGCCGCCACGCGGCGCGGCGGCGGCGGTAGCGGCTGGTGGTGCGGCGGGGGCGGCGGCCTCCTGTCCGTGGCCGCGGGCGCTGCCGGGTCGCCCTTGTCGGAGCGGAAGGAGCTCCCCGGCGGCACGAGCGGCGCCGTGGGCCTGGCCTGGCCCGCCTCCAGGTCCACCGGGTGGATCCTCTGCCTCTGGTGATCCGCCATAGCAGAGCAGACTAGCTAACTTGCCAAGAAATGCAGGCTCTTGGAGTAATTTGCAGCGCACGGAAGAACAGAACAGAAGTCTGCTGCCTGCGCTATCCGCCTAGCCCGGGATTGCAGTTGAAGCCTTGCGAACCACTCCCTCTTATCTCTCCGGTTTGTCGTGGCAGCAAAGAAATGGTTGTGCGGCTCTATATACAGCTACTCGGAGAGGGAGACGACGGCGAGGGAGCGGGGGGAGGTGGAAAGGAGGTTGACTTGGGGTGCCGGGGAGGAGGCTTGGGGGCGAAGGGTGAGGGGAGCAGGAGAGCGACGTGTGTGCGTGTCGTGTCGGTGTGCGGGGTGTCGCGGGTGCGTGAAGTCTCCACCTGCCCCAACGGCACACGGCCATTGCGCGTCCATTGTGTGTGTGTGTGTGTGTGTGTGTGTGTGTGCCGGGGCGCGGCTTTCCGCACGGGTTCGGTGAGCGGCGCGGCGCGGCAGAGCGTGGCCGGTTGGTTGGTGCGGGTGCGATGGCGCGTGGAAGGAAGGGAGAGCGAAAGCAAAGCAAGCGGCAGCCCCGCGTTTTCCTTTCTTTTGGATTGTGGCTTGTGGGAGTGTGGGATGCCCGATCGATCGATGGATGCACATGGGGCGCACGAAGAACTCGAGGGGATTGATGTCGGGAGCGCGTGATCTGCTGCTGCTACAGGGACTGAACGTAGATTTGTACGCGCATACTGCTACAGCTGTTTCCTGCGAGGACGGTGACTTTGTGCTACGGCTCCGTGTTACGCCCAAGAGACCCCATGGAGTGGAGTGTGCTGCACTATGCCTCTATTATGTACACTCGTTCTCGTTATTCCACTGTGCAGGCTGTGCTTAGCTTACGAGCGAACCATACGTTAGAGAATCTCTGTTTTTTCTTTGGCGCAGGATCGCCGTTTTAAAGTATAGCTCAGGGAACTGGGAGGAGAACATACTCCTATGTTCTTTCGGTCTTTGTTCTAACAACAGCTGCACTGATTGATGTGTTCTTTTGGTTTTTTTGATGCGAGCACGTCTTCACGGCATGACACGCGGGATTCCCTGTGCCATCCACCGCCTAAACAACAACGGTGGTTGAGTGATATACGGCCGAACCGAATAGTCAAACAAATGTCGCTGAAGCTTCTCTTGACTAGCATCGAAATGGAACCAACACCATGGGCCTATATTTTGAGGTTTTAAGACTGTAGTAGAACAACTGAACTTTTTGTGTGCTAGCAATATCTCTACGTGTAATTCGTTAAAATAGGATCTTTTTTATAAAACCCATTAACTATTTATATTTATTTTCTTATTCAGCATTAGGCTTGGTAAGTTAAACTAGATAGCTATATGAGTGAAACAAAACAGCTTAAAATTTGCAGTAAAAAGAAAAAAAAATCTCATTTCCTACGTACAAGAGAAAAAACGTAGAAGTAAACATAAGCAGTGTAAACTCTTTATCAAGCAGTACTTTCTTCGGATCCCGATCCACACTACTAGAAAAATAGTTATACATGGAAAGCTTATTAGTGACGCATATAGAAGGCTATGCGCCATCATCTGTTAGGGGTGACCCACTGGAAAATAATGCGCCACCCATAAGACCTTATGGGTGGCGCATTATTTCCCAGTGCGCCACCCCTAAGAGTGGGTCAGCCTGGATGATCTTATACGTGTCGCATTTAGTAATATGCACCACCCCTAAGAACCTTATAGGTGTCGCATTCCCAATATGCGCCACCCCTAAGAATGCGCCACCCATAAGGTCCTTAGGGGTGGCGCATTGTGGTAATGCGTCACCCATAAGAGCTCAGGGGTGGCGCATTTCACCAATGCGCCACCACTGACTTGTTATATGCGCCACTAAATGCCTAGAGCTGCCCTTATCTACTCCACCTCACCTACCACCTCTCATTCACTCCACATAATTCTCAAACTAGATCCACTATTCTCATCCTAGATCTATTCGGTTTTCTCCTCCTCCCCACCTCATTTCTTCCATTTATCCATCGATACTTGGCATTACATCTATTTTGTTTCATATTGAAGTAAGTGGACCTCCTCCCAAACTCTTTTGTTCCATTTATGACCCATATACTTGCCTTTATTAGCTTGGGGTTTGTTGTATATGTGAAGCTTGGGTTTGATGTATATGTGAAGCTTGTGGTGGTTTGATGTATATGTGAAACTTGAGTGACCAATGTTTTGCCGAAATGTCGATTCATTTTCGTTTCGGCAAATTTCTGGCGCACTCTCCGCATGCTCCCATGCATTATTAGGGAAGGTCATGCCGAATTTTTCTGAGATGACTGTGATATATAATTGTGTTGCTCTCTCCGTGCACGCAGGTGATCGACCATGGTCCGTGAGATGCTGAGCGATATCCCCGTGGCTAGGTGGATGCAATGTGCGACAAATGACATGCTAAGGAATAATAGGTCGGATATAAGATGTCCGTGTCGGAGATGCAAACTGCAGTGCGTGACCGAGCCTGATTCCGGAATATTGCAAAGACACCTGAAGCGTAATGGTTTGATGGATGGCTACACACGGTGGATAAGTGATGAAGCTGGTGAGGAGGAGGACGTCAATGGTGGGGTGCCAGTAAATGAGGAAGGGCAACCAGACAACAGCGGCGGGCGAGAAGACGAAGAGCATCTCGTACATGATCATGAAGAAGATGCCGAAGCGGATCATGTAGATCAAGATGCCGGACATGAAGATCAAGATGTCGGACATGATGAGGATTCAAGCTGGGTGCGGGACCCTCATGTTCAAGAGCTGCTTGTCAAAAAGGCGTTGAACGCAAAAGGTGCAACTAGAGAGAAAGCCAAGATGGCGCAACTCGAGAAAGACGTGTGATGAGGACATCTCTACTAATGTTACACCCACATCTTCACCAACTACACATACTGGACCAGTTACTAGAGCACGCGCACGTCAACTAAATTATCAGGTACTTCCGTTTCTTGCGAATTCTTCTAATATTCAGGAACATATGATGCTGCCTAAATTAGATACTTTTGTTTGTCTTATGAATGAAGGACCTAGCATGGATAAGAAGGATGGTCATTGGAGCGGGATCAAGCATGGAGAAGGAGGTGCGCGCACGGGAAAGGACAATGGAGCTTCCAGTGGTGATTTTCGCACTTTGAAGCCACCATAAGGCGTGCATGAAGACTTGGACGAAAGACACAAGATGCCACATTAATATTTTCGTCCAAGGGTTATTATGGGTGCTGCGTCACCTTATTATTGGGCCAGGCCCATGTAATTTCGAAATACACTTAATAGGCTATTTTTTAGAGTCCGTATGTGTGGGGAAACCGAGTTAGGGTTGTTTTCGGACCCCTCCTCCAAGGGGCCACGAAATTCCCCTCTGTTCCCCCATATATACAGCCCTTAGGGCGTCGTTTAGACTTGGGTTTTAATTAGATTTAAGTTAGCCATAGCCGCAACTTCGAGCTCTTCGTTTGTGTCATCCGACCAGGCCAAGACCGCATTGGAACCCCAACTTCAGTTAATCTTTCATCTTATATTCGCAATATCCAAATTGCAATTCTTAGTTCTTGCTTGTTCTTGTCGATTGCTTGCAGGAATTAGACCTTCGTGGTCAGGTTGATCGTGCATCCGCGGGATCAATAACCTCTCGGAGTTGGTTTAGCGATTGCTAAGGCGCAACGTCTTCGCACGTTCGTAGTCGGGTCGTGAAAGTCTACTCCACCAAAATCGATCTCCATCATCTCATCGAAACATCGGGACACCTTCGCCTCTATCAAGTGGTATCAGATTTCCAGGTTGATCGGTGAGATTTACCAGTTTTTCGTAGTCTAGATTGGTTCTATTCTTCATACCTACAGTCCACGAAAAAGCCAAAAAAAATTAGGGTTAGATCATCACGTCCCAAAACAGTCCGAGCCTTTGTCCAGTTTTCTTTACAATAGTTTGCTTTGTTGAATTTGCGGTTGCATCGTTGTGTCGAGTTGCTGATCTTAGCGTCTAGTTCTCTTAGAGTTTTGAGTTCTGATCACAGTTTGTCACGCCGCCGCCGCACAGTAGTACACCACCGCGTTCCGCCAATCCGAGTCCAGATACACCACCACGTTCCGCCAAGCAGAGTCCATATACACCACCACGACCTACCGATCCGAGTTGAGTTCCATCACCCGTTCGGTTTGTGATCTCTCCGTAGCCAGATTAGTTTTGAGTTGATTAGAGTCGGATTTCACCAATCTTTGTCGTACGTAGAAGAGGGTGATTTCCAAAAAAAAAAGAGTGGCACGCTTTCCAGAGCAGTTTTTAGGCCAAAAATTTCCAGGGGTGAAATTTTTTCGTGCCCATACCTTCCTTATGTTCAGAAACTCATTTTGAGACGTTCGCTACCATAGTGATTTTTTCGCACTTTTTCAGCCACCGCAGTCCCGCATCGCAAAAGAAAAGCAAAAAAAAAAGAGAGAGAAAAAAAAATTCAGAGTGTGCTTCTCAGTTGTTTACGGGCCGCGCCGTGCTTTCGTTGGTGTTTTAGGCTCGCTTCTCTAGTACGGTCTAGCCTAGAATCAGCACAGTACCGACGTTGAGTGTTTATTCAGCTTTGCATCTCTGTTTTGATTACTGTTGAGCTTTTCCTACCATACTTGTCAGCCTTCCTACAGCTCCACATATATTCTACATCGTGCGTTTGACACCTCCTGGCCATCGCTCTACCATATCTCTGAGAGTTTTGACCCGTTGGTTGTACATCACCACCTGCTGCTAGGTAAGAATCGGTAAGAACGAAAGAAAAGATTGACGGATTTGGGCTTTCCACCACCCCACATCCCATTAGTAGAAGTAGGATCATATTCCTATGTGTTTTCTATTTCTGCTAACCCTGCCAGGATCACATGACGAAGTGGCGCGGGATGCATCCGATTGGGAGAACATGACAAACAAGGAGCTACATGGTAAATTTGCACAAATGATGTCTGAACAGGTGAATGACATCGAGAACAGATTTACAGAGGCGATTGATGGCGTGGAAAAGATGATCGACACCAAGCTCGACGCCAAGTTTACTGAGTTGATCGCACGCCTACCTGCACAGCCTGCTGCCGCTCCAGCACAGCCACAGCCACCGCCACCACGACGTGCACGACGTATTCTGTTTCCGGGCGGACAAGCTGCTGGTACTGGTGCTCCTCCTCCTGCTGCAGCAGTTGCTGCTACTGCTACTGCTTCTGACGTCGGCCAGGACAACAACTACGGGGGTGATTACGAGGAGGAGGTGGAACAGGAAGCGGCCTATGAGCAGCCAGCTGGACGTCCACGTCCCAACATTCGCCACGGTCGACACCAACCACCCCCTCAGGTACGCGATGATGAACATGTGCCTAAACTTAAATTGAATCTTAAGCTGTTTGAGGGTAGATATATTCCTGATGCTTATCTTACTTGGGAGTTAGAAACTGAACAACGCTTTACATGTTTACAATATCCTGAGAATAAACGTGTTACTGCTGCTGTTTGTGAATTCACGGGGTTTGCATCTATTTGGTGGTCTGAACATTGTTGATTGCATGCTAATAATATTCCAACTACTTGGGCTGCTTTAAAAGATGCTATGCGTACTCGCTTGGTTCCTCCTTATTATCAACGTGAATTGCTACAAAAATTACAGCGTTTGAGACAAGGAAAAAATTCTGTAGAGGAATATTATCAAGAATTACAAACTGGATTGATTAGATGTGGCCTAGTAGAGGATAATGAAGCTATGCTTGCACGTTTTATGGGTGGCTTAAATAGGGAGATACAAACTATTCTAGAATACAAGGACTATGCTACTATTAATCGTTTGTTTCATCTTGCTTGTAAAGCTGAACGTGAAGTGCAGGATCGACAGGCCGCTACGACACCTAACTTTTCTGCAGGACGAAATACATCATGGACATCGCGTGGACCTTCTACATCCACACGTCCTGCTGCACCACCATCTACTTCAGCCGCTCATTCTTACAGGGAGCCACCAAAACAGCCAGCGCCACCTTTCAAGGGTGCACAGAGTGGTCCAGCGGCGAGTTCTTCTTCATCCATGGCTTCCACAGGGCAAACACGAGATCGTGATATTAAATGTCGCCGGTGCCAAGGTGGAGGTCACTTCGCAAAAGACTGTCCCTCCAAGCGTGTGATGACTATTACGACGGATGGTGGGTATGAGTCAGCGAGTGACTATGATGAGGAGACTTTAGTCCTCATTGCTAATGAGGAACAGGGTGCCCATAATGATGCTCATGATATAGAATATATGGCTCCTGATGATGCGGATAAATATGCTAGTTTGGTTGCTCAACGTGTGTTAAGTGTGCAGGTAACGAAGGCCGAGCAAAACCAGAGGCATAATTTGTTCCACACAAAGGGAGTGGTGAAAGAACGTTCGGTTCGTATCATTATTGATGGAGGGAGTTGCAACAACTTGGCTAGCATGGAGTTGGTGGAGAAGCTATCTCTCACCACAAGACCACACCCTCATCCGTACTATATTCAGTGGTTTAACAATAGTGGTAAGATTAAGGTAACGCGTTCGGTTTGTGTGCACTTTAGCATTGCTGCATATGCTGATTATGTTGATTGTGATGTGGTACCCATGCAAGCATGCTCTCTTTTACTTGGTAGACCATGGCAATTTTATAGGAATGTTGTACACCATGGTAGGACAAATCAGTTTACTCTGGTTCATCAGGATAAAAATATTGCTTTACTTCCTATGTCTCCTGAACAAATTGTGAAAGATGATCTTGCTAGAGCTAGTAAAGCTAAACAGGAGAAAAATAAGAGTGAAAATGAGATAGCAGCTAAAGAATTTGAGCAACAACATAAGACTAATAGCAAATCTTCTTCTGTTGTTTCTAATGAAATTAAATTGACTAGTCCAACTTTGCTTGCTACTAAGGTTGATATTTCGGATATGGATGTTAGTCAATATGTGTGCTATGCTTTTGTGTACAAAGAAGCTTTGTTTTCATTTGAGGAATTGCCTCCTTCTTCGCCTCCTGTTGTCACTGACCTTTTGCAGGAGTTTATTGACGTCTTTCCACAAGACGTACCACTGGGATTACCACCTATTCGAGGGATTGAGCATCAGATTGACTTAATTCCTGGTGCTTCGCTGCCCAACCGTGCGCCATACCGTACCAATCCGGAGGAGATGAAGGAGATTCAGCGTCAACTACAAGAGCTACTCGACAAAGGTTACATACGTGAATCCCTTAGTCCTTGTGTTGTTCCTGTTATATTAGTGCCTAAAAAGGATGGAACATGGCGTATGTGTGTTGATTGTCGAGCCATTAATAATATTACTATTCGTTATCGTCATCCTATTCCTAGGTTAGATGATATGCTTGATGAATTAATTGGCTCTACCATGTTTTCCAAAGTTGATTTGCGTAGTGGATACCATCAAATTCGCATGAAATTAGGAGATGAATGGAAAACGGCATTCAAAACTAAGTTTGGATTATATGAGTGGTTAGTCATGCCTTTTGGGTTAACTAATGCACCTAGCACTTTCATGAGAATAATGAACGAGGTTTTACGTGCTTTGATTGGACGATTTGTGGTAGTCTATTTTGATGATATACTGATTTATAGCAAATCTTTGGAGGAACATTTGGATCATTTACGTGCTGTTTTTATTGCTCTACGTAATGCACGTTTGTTTGGTAACCTTGGGAAGTGCACCTTTTGCACCGACCAAGTATCGTTTCTTGGCTATGTTGTTACTCCGCAGGGAATTGAGGTTGATAAAGCCAAGATCGAGGCGATTGAGAGTTGGCCGCAGCCCAAAACGGTCACACAAGTGAGGAGTTTTCTTGGCCTTGCTGGATTTTATAGGCGTTTTGTGAGAGATTTCAGCACCATTGATGCACCTCTCAATGAGCTTACATGCAAGGATGTGTCTTTTACTTGGGGTACCGCACAGGAAGAAGCCTTCACGGTATTGAAAGATAAGTTAACACATGCTCCTTTGCTCCAACTTCCTGATTTTAATAAGACTTTTGAGCTTGAATGCGATGCTAGTGGGATTGGTTTGGGAGGTGTGTTATTACAAGATGCTAAACCTGTTGCATACTTTTCTGAAAAATTGAGTGGGCCTAGTCTGAACTATTCTACTTATGATAAGGAATTATATGCTCTTGTTCGGACTTTAGAAACTTGACAACATTATTTATGGCCCAAAGAATTTGTTATACATTCTGATCATGAATCTTTGAAACACATAAGAAGTCAAGCAAAACTTAATCGTAGACATGCTAAGTGGGTTGAATTTATTGAGATTTTCCCTTATGTCATTAAACACAAGAAGGGGAAAGATAATATTATTGCTGATGCATTGTCTCGTCGTTATACTATGCTTTCACAACTTGACTTCAAGATATTCGGTTTAGAGACAATCAAAGATCAATATGTAAATGATGCAGAATTTAAAGATGTATTGCAGAATTGTAGAGAGGGTAGAACATGGAACAAGTTTGTGCTTAGTGATGGATTTGTGTTCCGTTCTAACAAGCTATGCATTCCAGCTAGCTCTATTCGTCTTTTGTTGTTGCAGGAGGCGCATGGAGGAGGATTAATGGGACACTTTGGCGTGAAGAAGACGGAGGACGTACTTGCTACACATTTCTGTTGGCCAAAGATGAGACGGGATGTTGAGCGTTTTGTTGCTCGCTGCACTACATGTCAAAAAGCTAAGTCATGACTCAATCCTCATGGTTTATACATGCCTTTACCTGTACCTAGTGTTCCGTGGGAGGAGACTTTGTTTTAGGCTTGCCTCGAACAAAGAAGGGGAGGGATAGCATATTTGTTGTCGTGGATAGATTTTCTAAGATGGCACATTTTATACCATGTCATAAAAGCGATGATGCTGCTAATGTTGATGATTTATTCTTTCGTGAGATTATTCGCTTAGATGGTGTGCCCAATACTATTGTCTCGGATCGTGATACTAAGTTTCTTAGCCATTTTTGGAGATGCTTATGGGCTTAGTTGGGGACTAAACTACTTTTTAGTACTACATGTCATCCCCAAACTGATGGACAAACTGAAGTAGTCAATAGGACTTTGTCTACTATGCTTAGGGCTGTTTTAAAGAGTAACTTGAAAATGTGGGAAGAATGTTTACCTCATATTGAATTTGCTTATAATCGTTCATTTCATTCTACCACTAAAATGTGCCCTTTTGAGATTGTTTATGGTTTTCTACCTCGTGCACCTATTGATTTGCTGCCTCTTCCATCTTCGGAGAAGGTTAATTTTGATGCTAAGCAACGTGCTGAATTGATATTAAAAATGCACGAGTTAACTAAAGAAAACATTGAGAAAATGAATGCTAGATACAAGCTTGCCGGTGATAAGGGTAGAAAGCATGTTGTGTTTGAACCAGGAGATCTTGTTTGGTTACATCTACGTAAAGATAGGTTTCCTGATTTGCGCAAGTCTAAGTTAATGCCACGAGCTGATGGTCCCTTTAAGGTTTTACAGAAAATTAATGATAATGCATATAAACTTGAGCTACCTGCAGATTTTGGGGTTAGTCCCACATTTAACATTGCAGATTTGAAACCTTATTTGGGAGAAGATGATGAGCTTCCGTCGAGGACGACTTCAATTCAAGAAGGGGAGGATGATGAGGACATCTCTACTAATGTTACACCCACATCTTCACCAACTACACATACTGGACCAGTTACTAGAGCACGCGCACGTCAACTAAATTATCAGGTACTTTCGTTTCTTGTGAATCCTTCTAATATTCAGGAACATATGATGCTGCCTAAATTAGATACTTTTGTTTGTCTTATGAATGAAGGACCTAGCATGGATAAGAAGGATGGTCATTGGAGCGGGATCAAGCATGGAGAAGGAGGTGCGCGCGCGGGAAAGGACAATGGAGCTTCCAGTGGTGATTTTCGCACTTTGAAGCCACCATAAGGCGTGCATGAAGACTTGGACGAAAGAAACAAGATGCCACATTAATATTTTCGTCCAAGGGTTATTATAGGTGCTGCGTCACCTTATTATTGGGCCAGGCCCATGTAATTTCGAAATACACTTAATAGGCTATTTTTTAGAGTCCGTATGTGTGGGGAAACCGAGTTAGGGTTGTTTTCGGACCCCTCCTCCAAGGGGCCACGAAATTCCCCTCTGTTCCCCCATATATACAGCCCTTAGGGCGTCGTTTAGACTTGGGTTTTAATTAGATTTAAGTTAGCCATAGCCGCAACTTCGAGCTCTTCGTTTGTGTCATCTGACCAGGCCAAGACCGCATTGGAACCCCAACTTCTGTTAATCTTTCATCTTATATTCGCAATATCCAGATTGCAATTCTTAGTTCTTGCTTGTTCTTGTCGATTGCTTGCAGGAATTAGACCTTCGTGGTCAGGTTGATCGTGCATCCGCGGGATCAATAACCTCTCGGAGTTGGTTTAGCGATTGCTAAGGCGCAACGTCTTAGCACGTTCGTAGTCGGGTCGTGAAAGTCTACTCCACCAAAATCGATCTCCATCATCTCATCGAAACATCGGGGCACCTTCGCCTCTATCAAGTGGTATCAGATTTCCAGGTTGATCGGTGAGATTTACCAGTTTTTCGTAGTCTAGATTGGTTCTATTCTTCATACCTACAGTCCACGACAAAGCCAAAAAAAATTAGGGTTAGATCATCACGTCCCAAAACAGTCCGAGCCTTTGTCCAGTTTTCTTTACAATAGTTTGCTTTGTTGAATTTGCGGTTGCATCGTTGTGTCGAGTTGCTGATCTTAGCGTCTAGTTCTCTTAGAGTTTTGAGTTCTGATCACAGTTTGTCACGCCGCCGCCGCACAGTAGTACACCACCGCGTTCCGCCAATCCGAGTCCAGATACACCACCACGTTCCGCCAAGCAGAGTCCATATACACCACCACGACCTACCGATCCGAGTTGAGTTCCATCACCCGTTCGGTTTGTGATCTCTCCGTAGCCAGATTAGTTTTGAGTTGATTAGAGTCGGATTTCACCAATCTTTGTCGTACGTAGAAGAGGGTGATTTCCAAAAAAAAAAGAGTGGCACGCTTTCCAGAGCAGTTTTTAGGCCAAAAATTTCCAGGGGTGAAATTTTTTCGTGCCCATACCTTCCTTATGTTCAGAAACTCATTTTGAGACGTTCGCTACCATAGTGATTTTTTCGCACTTTTTCAGCCAGCGCAGTCCCGCATCGCAAAAGAAAAGCAAAAAAAAAAGAGAGAGAAAAAAAAATCGATCTCCATCATCTCATCGAAACATCGGGTCGTGAAATTGCTAAGGCGCAACGTCTTAGCACGTTCGTAGTCGGGTCGTGAAAGTCTACTCCACCAAAATCGATCTCCATCATCTCATCGAAACATCGGGACACCTTCGACTCTATCAACAAGGTTACGAAGTTGTACGAAGGATGCAACGATGGGGATACCCGCTTGAATGTAACACTTGGGGCTATGGAGATGAAGGCAAAACACAAATGGACCGACGAAAGCTTCGATGATAACATGGCATTCTGGCACGATCGTCTTCCGAAGGGCAACACGTGCCCAACTAGTATCGCTGAGGCCAAGAAAGTCCTTTGCCCTCTCGATCCTCCACACGTTAAATACCACGTCTGCATAAATGATTGCATGATCTATCGGGGTGAGGAAGAAGATAAAACCACATGTTCGGTGTGCGGTGTTAGTCGATACAAGAGAGGGAAGAAAGTTCCTAGAAAAGTGGTATGGTACTTTCCGATCACTCCTCGTCTGCAGAGGTATTTCGTAGATCCCGAGGAAGCAAAGCTCATGACCTGGCACGCGGATAGAAAGAAGCTAAAAGAGGATGACCCGAACCCGGATCCGGAAAAGGAGGACATGCTGAGGCACCCTTCAGATGGTAGCCAATGGACTGCGTTGGACCTCGAATACCCAGATTTTGGGAAAGAACCAAGGAACCTCAGGATTGGTGTGAGCGCCGATGGAGTCAATCCGTTTGGCGGCCAGAGCAGCACACACAGTACCTGGCCCTTGTTTGTATGCATATACAACCTTCCCCCCTGGAAGTGCATGAAGAAAAAGTACATAACAATGTGTATGCTAGTTCAAGGGCCGAAACAACCAGGTACATACCTCAATCTATATCTGCAGCTGTTGAAAGAGGAGCTAGAAACGTTATGGAAAGACGAAGTCAATACGTGGGATGCCGCGACAAAAGAATATTTCCCAATGAAAACCACGGTGATCACGACGGTGCACGACTATCTCGGATATGGATATTTCTAAGGGCAGGTGGTCCAAGGATTATGTGCATGCGTTAGATGCATGGATAATACAACGTACCGCAGTTACCAAAAGATCCCGGATCTTCAAAAACCATGTTCCAGGGGTCTTGGAGGTGGCTTCCCAAGAAACACGCGTGGAGAAAACAAGGACATCTGTTCGATGGAAGCGAGGAGCTCCGAGCACCCCCAGCTCGAACGAGCGGCAAAGAAATCGACAACTTGATGAAAACTTGGAAAGAGTGCCCCGCACCGGGAAAGTAAAAAAAGAAGACTCAGCCGTTGATGAGGGTATGGAAAGCGAGGTCTGTTTTCTGGGATTTGGAATACTGGAGTCTCCTCCGCAGTCCTCATAGCCTTGATCTCATGCATATCACAACGAACGTGTGCGAGAGCTTGTTTGGCACGCTGCTCAACATGCCGGAGAAGACCAAGGACGGGCCAAAAGCAAGGAATGACTTGAAATTTATGGGCATCAGGAGGGAACTTCACCCCCCTAGTGACGACGATGATGAGCCGGAGGAGGAAGAGGATACGGAAACGCAAAACTCTCGCAAACGAAAAAGGGCGACCAAGAAGAAGACCGGTATTGATCACTGCCCCCCGGCATGCTTCACTCTATGCGAGGAGGAGATCAAGCGGTTTATCCACTGCCTCATAGGAGTAAAATTTCCGAACGGCTACGCGGGGAAGATAAGAAGATACCTAGATGAGGCGAAGCAGCGTTTCAGCGGGATGAAATATCACGTCTGTGCCGTGCTGATGACGCAGATTCTCCCGGTTGCGATGCGAGGGATAATGGACGAGCACGTCCGTAAAACGTTGTTTGGCCTTTGCAACTTTTTTGACGTCATCTCCCGGAAGTCGATTTGCGCTACGCAACTCAAAAGGCTACAGGAGGAGATCGTGCTCATACTATGTGATACGTCCAAAATGCATCACTATTTTATATAGTAATTCTTTCTTATTCATTGATATATTTCATGATATGATACTATTCTTATGTTGTTTTGGCTTATTTTACACAGTTTGCAACTTTCCGTTGCCGAAGCAGCAGACGCAGGATTCAGCGGTAAAAAGTGGACGCTGAGTTGCTGAAGAAGAACACCTCCAAATTACCTGAAAATCGACGGAGACTGTTTTTCAGAAGGATAACGAAGGCACGCAAAAGAGCAACCAGAGGGGGGCCATAGGGTGTCCAGGCGGCCACCTGGCGCGGCCCCACCTCTGGCCGCGTCGGGAGGGCGCCTGGGCCCCCTGGAGCTCTCCCTTCTCCCCCCTCTGGCATATATACCCCTCGTCGTCCAAAAATCCTAAAAGAGAAGAGTTTTCCAGAGTTCCGCCGCCGCTCCGTGGCGGAAACCTACAGAGAAGAAAAGCCATATCTGGCGGGCAGATTCCGCCGGGGAGATCACCTCCCGAAAGGGGAGATCGTCGCCATCGTCACGGGCATCATCGAGATCATCATCAACATCATCCCCATCATCAGCACCATCTTCATCTCCATCCAATCTTGTATCACAATTGCAACTCATGTTGTAAACCGTACTATCTGTCCTCTCTACTCTATCGGTGTTGATTGCCACTTTGTGGTGAATGCTATTGAGTTTTGTTGGAGAAATATTATTGTGTTCAGATTGTTTATCATCTATTTATCCCCACTGATCATGATCTCTTTTATGTCTTGTGAGTAGTTACTTTAGTTCTTGAGGAAATGGGAGAAGTCTAGTTGTTAGTAGTCATATGATGTTGAAGTAATATGTGTTGGTTGATATTTAAGTTGTGTTGTTATTCTCCTAGTGGTGTTGTGTGAGTCGAACACTCAACACTTCGCCTTATCAAGGACCTAGGGGAATGCATTGTGTACAAAGAATGCTTACGGTGGGTTGCCGGAGTGACAGAAACCTAAACCCCAGTTCGCACGCTTTTGCACAAGGGAACAATGGATCACCGATCGTATTGCTATGGTTAGGCTTTTGCCTTAATTACTACCTTGTATTTGCGGATGCTTGCAAGGTGTTTAATCATAAGAGTGCACTCATCTTATTCTAGAGGGTGCACTAGCATAGATCCACCCACCAAACACTTATCAACACAACACATAGTACCGATACGGAATATAGTGAAAGCACATGACTAACTCTCCCGTGCGTCCTCAAGAACACCTTAGCTTTTATAAGTTCAGTTGCTAGGTACCTCCTTTGCTAAGAAAGGATTGGGCCACTCTTTACTCTCCAGTGTCTTTTACTTTGCTCGTTTTACTTTCCTGTTGCTTATACTAAGAAAACCCCTACAAAGTTATCTTTCAGTGCTTGCAGTTATCTCCTTACCAAAGTCACTTGCTACTACCTTCTGCTCCTCGTTGGGATCGACCCTCTTACTTATCGAAAACACTGCAATAGACTCCTCTACATTGAGGGTCATCAAGTTACGTTTTCTGGCACCGTTGCCGGGGAGTGTAGCGCTATTAGTAAGTGAAGCTGGTAAGAAGGTTTTTATATTTTAGTTTTAGTTTTGCTATTGCTGTTTTGTCCTTATGAACACCCCTACTATTGGATCGTTGTTCTCGGGGAGCCGCCCCACAACTAAGGTAGTCACTCCTACCCCTACTGAAATTGTTCCTTATAAGATACCATCTGTTATTATCGATCATGTCTTAACCAATCGCTATGCAGGAGACAGACATCCAGGTGAACACTTGCTATATTTATCACAACTATGTTCATTATTCAAGCTTGCAAGTGTGTCACTGGAGTTCGTTATGAAGAAATTATTCTCCGTATCGCTTACAGACAAAGCTTCAGATTGGTATAAGCTCCTCGATGACCCACATTCTCTTAAATGGGAAGAGCTTATGTCTCTCTTTTATACAAAGTTTTACCCTCTTCATGAAGTTTATCGAGACAGGAATCACATCTATAACTTTAGGTCTCGCGAAGGAGAGAGCATCGCTCAAGCTTGGGGGAGGCTTAAATCCTTAATGTTCAAATGTGCTATCCATAAGCTCCCCAAAGACGTTATACTTACAAATTTTTATGCCATGCTTTCTAATCAGGACAAGGAAAGGATGGATGCCTCCTCTAGCGGGGTATTTCAGACAAAGAGCGTGGAGGAAAGATGGGATCTCATCGAAAGGATCCAGAAGAATACTGAAGATTGGGAAATCGATAAAGGTATTGAACCTGCTATAAATTATGAGCATGATTATATTGAGAGCTATGCAAAAACTGATTATTTCAATACCTTTTGCTCTAAGATTGGTCTGGATTCCGATCTAATGATCGATTTTTGTAAGAACTTTGCCTCTCATGTTGATTCTTCTAAGAAGAAGAAGGATCAGTACCATAAGCCTTTCAAAGAAGCACCTATTGATATTCACGTTACTGATCCTATTTTGCCTGTAGTTATCTATGAACAGCCCCCTTTTCCTTCAAGAATAAGGGAGCACTCTTTTGTGACAGGCATCATAAATAAAAGTGAGAGAAGAACAGGTGAACCTGAGGACCAGATCAGAGTCGATCCTCAAGTTGCTATGGTTAAAGATTTAGTTACTGATGATGTTTCAGATTCTATTATAAATTTTTGTGTTGTTTCAACTAAAAATTTCACAGCCAAGAATAGAAGCCCAATTTCAGGTACACCAGTTGTATCTGTTAAAATAGGAGATCAAAATTATTACGGGCTATGCGATCTGGGATCAAGTGCTAGCGCGATTCCTTATTCGCTCTATCAAGAGATCATGGGTGAGTTTCACCTTGTGAACTCGAAGAGGTTGATGTTACTATTCATCTTGCAAACAAAGCTACTATCTCTCCCATTGGGATTGTGAGAGACGTTGAAGTCCTATGCGGAAAGGTAAAGTATCCTACCGACTTTCTCGTACTTGGTTCAGTACAAGATAGTTTTTGTCCTATTATTTTTGGTAGACCTTTTCTCAGAACTTGTGTAGCTATTATATATTGCAATAAAGGTAAGGTTTCTGTTGAATTCAATGGTGAGCCATATGAATTTAATTTTTCTAAGATTTCCAAGCAGCCTCGTGGTACTGAATCACCTAGTGGTGATAAAATTATTGAAAGTATTGCTTCTATTGCTATTCCCCCTAATGATCCTTTGCAGCAATACATGGAGGACCACGAGAATGATACTCATATGCAGGAAAGAAATGAAATTGATGAAATCTTCTTGAGACAACCTGCTATCCTGAAGCACAACCTTCCGGTTGAACCTTTAGGAATTCTATCCAAACCAAAAGAAGACCCGGTGTTTGATCTCAAACCTCTTCCCGATACGCTCAAGTATGCTTATTTAGATGAAAAGAAAATATATCCTGTTATTATCAACTCTAACCTTTCAGGATATGAAGAAGAGCGATTATTGGAAGTACTTCGTAAACACCGTGGTGCAATTGGCTATACCCTTGATGACCTTAAGGGGATTAGTCCATCTATCTGTCAACATACTATCAACCTCGAGCCCGATGCTAAACCTGTTGTTGACCACCAATGACGGTTGAACCCAAAGATGATGGATGTTGTGAGGACCGAAATCCTCAAGCTTCTAACTGCAGGTATTATTTACCCTATAGCCGATAGTAAGTGGGTAAGTCCAGTTCATTGTGTTCCTAAGAAAGGAGGGACAACTATAGTCCCTAATGATAAGAATGAACTAATACCTCAGAGAATTATTATTGGATATAGAATGTGTATTGATTACAGGAAGTTGAACAAGGCAACCAGGAAGGACCACTACCCGCTGCCCTTTATTGATCAGATGCTTGAGAGGCTGTCTAAAAACACCCACTTCTGCTATCTTGACGGGTACTCTGGCTTCTCTCAAATTCATGTTAACACTGCCAATCAAGAGAAGACCACTTTCACTTGTCCATATGGTACTTATGCTTATAGGCGTATGCCTTTTGGTTTATGCAATGCACCTGCTACTTTTCAAAGATGTATGTCTGCAATATTTCATGGTTTCTGTGAGGAGATTGTGGAAGTCTTCATGGACGATTTCTCCGTCTATGGAACTTCCTTTGACCACTGTCTCCACAATCTTAATAAAGTTTTGCAGAGATGCGAGGATACAAACTTAGTTCTAAACTGGGAAAAGTGTCACTTCATGGTTAACGAAGGGGTCGTGCTTGGCCACAAGATTTCCAAGAGGGGAATTGAAGTGGACAAGTCAAAGATTGAAGCTATCGAAAGGATGCCCTATCCAAGGGACATTAAAGGTATTCGTAGTTTTCTCGGTCATGCTGGTTTCTATAGAAGATTTATTAAAGACTTTTCTAAGACCTCGAGACCCCTCACTAATCTTCTCCAGAAGTATGTTCCTTTTGTATTTGATGAAGATTGTAAGGAGGCTTTCGAAGTTCTTAAGACAACTTTAATAACCGCTCCTATAGTACAACCGCCTGACTGGAATTTGCCCTTTGAAATTATGTGCGATGCTAGTGATTATGCTGCTGGAGCTGTTTTAGGACAAAGGGTTGATAAGAAGTTGAATGTTATATATTATGCTAGCAAGACCCTTGATAGTGCCCAAAAGAATTATGCTACTACTGAGAAGGAATTCTTAGCAGTGGTGTTTGCTTGTGATAAGTTTAGACAGTATATTGTTGATTCTAAAGTTATTATTCATACTGACCATGCTGCCATTAAGTATCTTATGACGAAGAAGGATGCCAAACCAAGGCTCATCAGATGGGTACTCCTTCTTCAAGAATTTGATTTGCCGATTGTTGATAGAAAAGGAGCAGACAACCCTGTAGCGGACAATCTTTCAAGGATGGGAGACATACCGCATGATCCCATCCCAGTCAACGACAGTTTTCCAGACGAACAACTTGCCGTTGTTAAAGTACAATCTCTTTCTGATCCTTGGTTTGCAGATTATGCTAATTTTATCGTTGCAAAGTATTTGCCTCCAGGTTTAACATTTCAGCAAAGGAAGAAGTTCTTCCATGATTTGAGGCATTACTTTTGGGATGACCCACATACTGTTGGGAAACGTAGTAGAAAACAAAATTTTCGGCCTACGAATCAAGAACCCAAGATCATCCAAGATAGATTGCATACAAGGTTTAGGTCTTTGCTCACCAACGGTTGCAGCGGAAGTAGAGTTGGTGAAGCTCGTGGACGTAGTGGAAGTAGATCTCGCAAGTTCTCCCACGAACAGTCCCTCGATCAATCCCACGAACAAGTCCCGCGATCTAGTCCCACGGACAAGTCCCATGAACAAGCTCCTCGAAGAAGGGTCGAAGGTACGACCCCTCCATTAGTATCCACACATCCCGTAGCAGCAATCCAGCAGCGCTCCGCCGTCCAGAGATGAACGCCACCGAAAAAAACTAGAGGGAGAAAACCCTAACGGATTCCGATCTAGAACAGCGTCTAAATCGGGGTCTAATTGTGGAGCAACGGGGTTTAGAGGAGGGAGGGTGGCGCATAGGCCTTGGGGATTGATTGTGTGTGTCTTCCCCCACCCTTGGCTCACCTTATATAGGTGGCCAAGGGGCCTAGGGCGCAGCTCAAGGAGGTTTGGGAGTCCAACTTGGACTCCCAAGCCTTCCAAACCTTCCCACACCTTCCCACCGGAAACCTGCCATAATGGGTTTTGGAAATCCCACCTGGAGGGGAATTCCTTCCCCTTGGTGCGCCCCCCACCCCTTGGCCGGCCAGGGCAGCCTAGGTGGCTTGCCCCCCAAGGCTAGGGGCGCAGGGGAGTGGGTGGTAATGCCCGGAACCTTCCGGAACCTTCCATGACCTTCTAGAGGCTTCCAGGACCTTCCGGGACATACCGGGACCGTTTCGGGACATTCCGGACACTTTTGGAGCACTTCCAATACCTTCCGGGACCTCTAACGAATGTTCCGGAGCCATCTAAATAGGTTTCGGAACAATCCGGGTTTAGGTTAATATGTCCGGTGAACACAACATATTGTTTAAGATGTCCACCGATCACCGAAACTATTCCGGTTGATCGTAAACTTTCCCATTACCATTTTCATATGTTCCGGAACCACCTGGGACTACTCCAGAGTGATCCGGACATATCCTTAAATACCCAAAACTACTTTTGGTGCCCTTATGAACTATTTCATAAATCCCCGGAACTACTTCCGGTACCCGTATGAACTATTCTGCTTTGCTTCCACTAAACCTTCTACCATACTAGTATTCTAACAGACTACTGCTCGTTAAGTGTGTGACCCAATAGGTTCGGTATAATGCGGACATGACTCAGAACATCTTCCGGACATAGGTCAACAACCTTTTGTCAATAGCCAATAATCAACAGCGGAGCCATGGACACCCATGTTGACTCCCGCACATACACGAAGAAACTTCGAGTGAACCATTATGTTTATTCATGTACCATTCCCTTTGCTTCGTGATATATGACAAAGTTAGAGGAGAGATGTTTGGCACCCATGTGTAACAACTTCTTGAACACAAGCCACTCGTTATCCTCTTTGCTCGTTTGTCCATTTTCTCGTTATCGTATTCCGGTATCCCCGTGACTGAATCACAATGCGTCTGGCCAGACTATAATGGATACCGTCATACCGAGTGGGCCCGAAGTGAATATCTTCTTCATCGTGAAGGAGCAAATCCCATTCTTGAACTATCACAGTCACTAGCCACACCATCTGACATACCCAGAACTTATTTTACTACTTCCCATTTACGGGAGGATTCATCTAAGAACCAAAGCATGTCTTCCTGTGTGAAGCAACTCGATACTCTCATGGTCTAAGGAAATACGTATATGATAACAGTTCATGATATGACTTATAACGTAGTTACGATGTGATCTCTAAGTATATCATTCAATACTGGGGTCGGTTCAACATCATTGTTCTGCTAACAATATGTTCCCATTGCTACTGACATCCTTGTTACAAGAACAATGCCCATGATTAAGAAAACGTAATCATCAGTTAGCACATGAGCTGGTCTTAGAGGCTAAACCAGGAACTCTTGGTGTTTACATTTCCACACATGCAAGTGAGTTTTCTTCTGAATCTCATAGTCAGGGTCATTGCAATTATAGCACAGAAATATAAACATTAATTACGAACGTGGAAATATATATATAATAACATTTTATTATTGCCTCTAGGGCATATTTCCAACAGTCTCCCACTTGCACTAGAGTCAATAATATTATCAGTGCTTGAGCATTTTACACCTATGGCATACCGGTGTAATACATGCTTCATTTGTGGTATAGACTTCATCATCGGATCTGATGCTTCAGGCCCGTTTGTATCTTGCATATCTTCGCGTTTTTCACGCTATCATAAAATTTACTAATTTTATCAGTTTAGCTTTGTATATGTTTGAATCATTTGGCAGGACCTTGGTTCCTTCAGAATAAGTCATGAAATCATTCGTCAATGTTCCATGAGCTTCAAGCATCTAGGAAACCATACCATGTTCATAAATGAACTGATGACTCAAAATACCCTCCCTTGTTACTTCTTTAAGCAACAATATACTTAGCCTCTGTTGTAGAATTCGCCACAGTATCTAACTTAACACAGTTCCTTCATACTGTGCCACCCTTACGTGTGAAACACATAATCCCAATTAAAATCGAAAATCGGTTGGAGTAAGTATGAAGACTGAATTGGTGTAACTGTTTACATCAAAAATTCAGCTGGTGTAACTTGTTACAACGAGCTCTTCATTATCTCCATTTTTCGAGAAACATATCTTATCTATCATAAGTTTAACTTTTCACTGTTTGTCCAATGATCAACATATTGATCACTTTGGTATCTTGCTCACAACCTTTTGGAGCACTTGACATATCTGGTCGTTTTACATATTATGGTGTACATGATTAATCCAAACACATAGGTGAGTGAAATCCAATTCATGTGTTTTGCTTATCTGTGTTCATGAACACCGATTTCCGCAAACAACTTTTCACCATGACCTCGGCAAGAACATCCTTCTTGGCGTATTAATACTAAACTACTTTAGTATCATGTCAACATGTAATGTTGGCTTTAGCATGATCAGACACTTACTATCTACATAGATCATTGTGCTCAATACTAATGCTATATTAGCCCAAGTACTTCAGCTGAAAACTATTTCCAATAAAGTCCTTATTCGTGTCAAGAAATTTATATCATTTCTAATCAACAATATGTCATCTACATAAGGTTTTAGAAATATTATTCAGCTCCCACTTACTTTCTTGAATATTCAAGCATCTTCGTTATTCCTGATGAAAACAAACTCTTTTCGCAATTTCATCACAACGAAAATTCCAACTCCATTATGCTAGCTTCAGTCCATCACTGGATATCTAAGGCTTGCATCTATTTTAGCATCCTTTGAATCGACAAAACATTCCGGTCGTATCACGTATACGTCCTTTGTTATATTTCCGTGTAGGAACTTTGTTTTTGACGTTCATTCTACCATATCCTATAAATGAGATATGTAGTAATTGCTAGTATAACCCGAACTGACTAAAGCATTTCTACGGTCGACATTATTTCGCCGTAGTCAACCTTTGAACTTGCTAGAAAACAATTTTCCAACGAGTTGAGCTTTATGGATAAAACAATTTCATCTGAATCAATTATAGATCCATATATATTCTTCAGACTTTTAGTCTGTCGGAGGGTCTACCAAGTTCAAAACTTGACTTACTTCCATGGATACTATCTCGGATTATTTGGCATTGAGCCAAATCCCGGAGTCAGGGCCCATCAACGCTTCTTTGTATATCACAGGTTTATCATTGTCGAACAACAATATCTCGTTTTACATATCATGAATGTTTGTACGATTTTTGTCTAACCTGTGTGGTTCAGCTGCGCACTTCTCTGAAGATTCAACAATCTTTGACAAGTTGCACTGTCCTCCCACTCACTCTTTTGTAAGAAACTATTTTTCTTCAAAACACATTGTTCTTAACAGCAAACAGTTTTGCCTTTTGTGTAGTGATAGAGGAATACCAAAACTTTTGGCATAACCTTAACAAAGTAGCACTTATCTGATTTGGGGTTTTGAGTATGTCAAACATATGCATCATATACCCAAATTTTAAGAAAAGACAACATGGTTTTAACAGTCCATACTACATCTAATATGGTGTCATTTCAACAGATTTGATGGTGCTCTTTTCAGTGTAAAAGCTGTAGTCACTAACGCATAACTTTAATAAGTATAATGGCAAATTGATAAACGTCATATTTGATCTTACCGTGTCATACATGGCTTGATTACATCTCTCGAACACTTTACTCATAGTGGTGTTCCGGGAGACGCAAGTTATGACACTTCTTCACAACTCATCAGACGTTCGCTAAACTTGTAACTCAAATATTACTTTCTACAATCTAATTTGCAGAAGCTTTATTTTCTTGTTACAATGAATTTCTATTTCACTCTAAAATTCCTTAAACATTTCAAAGATTTCAGAAGTATGTCTCTATTGAACAGATATCCACATATCTACTTCAACTCATGAGTGAAGATAGGGAATCCACTGCACAAAACTACACTTATTGGACTACACACATCATCATGTATGATTACCAATGGTTTAGTTGCCCGTTCATGTATGGCCTATCAACGGTGTTTTAGTCACATTACTTCGAGACAAAGATCGCAAGCGTCAAGTGATTCATAATCATATGACTCGAAAGTCCATCACTTATGGAAAATCTTCATGCATGTTATGTCACTTGTGATAAACGGCAGTGCCACATCTATGTGGTATTTCTGTCAGTCTTGCGACGTTTAGCATCAGTGTTATGGATGTTTAGTATTATTATCAAGATTCATAACATACAACCTATTCATAATGGAAGTATGGCCTTTACGTTATTCATAGCTTTGAACAACTCTCTTGCAACAAACATGATTCAAAATGATGTTTTGCAACAAGGCTAAAGTGTAGTAACAATTTACTCAACTCTAAAATGAATTATGAAGATAATCATAGAGTCAACACACGGTATAGTAAACCTTTTACCGTGTTCCCAAGCGTGTCAAAACTCATCATTAGCTGGTCATAAAGGCCATAGTATTTCTTGCATCGAGTTGCAACAATATGCAATCGATGTGATATTCCGATGATCAACAGTTTAATCACAATATACAGAATCCACAATTAACTGCTTAATCATGATTCCCAAGAATTACATCTCTTGACCAGCAATGAATTCATCTATAACTCCGTATGACTTTCATTTCTGAGCTGGATATTCCAGTCTTCTTTCGTTTTGCCTTTATACGTATCATAGTTCTATTTCCAATGTCACTCCTACTTACAGAAGATCACACATGATCAAGGGTGGCGCAGGCCATGGACTTTCCGGCGTGTAAGTCTTACTAACACCCTATGGAACTTCCTTTCCCTTAATCCTCATCATCATATGATCGGTGTTCTTCTGGATCCCACACTTATCAGTTTTGTTTAGAGCACAGTGAACATTTTCACTAATGCTTACAATCATACATTGTACTAGATATCTTATATCCAACATTAATTGTCTTACTACTGAAAACTTATTTTTCAGTTCCATGAATATAACATAACTATCCCAAACTTTTCGAAGTTCGGGTTTCATGATGGTGAAGACAATGCACTTAGCTGTCGTGGAATTATAGCATTTTGGATTATGGACATAAGTCACATCATCCATAGCATCAGCGGGAGAGCATCAAAAATTTGCGATAGGACAAGCTCCTTCTCGACACTATTGAGGATAGTCCTCACAATACGGTACCAATCGTAAAGTTTTTACCAGATAAAACAGTTAATCAAAATCAATTGGGAAGGTGGTAACGCGAGCCATTATTCTACAACGATAATGCAAATACTAAGACTTTGTTCATAATTAAGTTGCACTTGTGATTAATCAATTTAATTACTAAGTGCGCTCCCACTCAGATCAATATCTCTCGTAATTGATGCTGGAGTGATTCAAGATCCAACCCAATCGTCCGCCATTGATGTGACATCACTGATGACTTAGACTGGACCGGTAGGCCAACTTGCCAATCACGCCAAAGGTGATTCTTGTTCATCTTTCGATGGGCGTGTTCCGGTAGCAAACTTTTATCCAAACCGTCAAGACAACCAAGTGTAATTGCTGTGTGTTCTTTTAACACACCCGTCTTTTATGCGTCACACCGTGTGCACCCATGTGACATGACCTGCTCCGGTGTGAAACATAGTATAGACGGTGCTACAGTTGGAAGAACACTATCAACTTGATATTGTTTTGCGAGAGATCACCCTAATAAAATACGACTACCGCGCATCAAACAAGGGTGCAACAAAGGGATAAACATCACAGGCAGTTCATAAAATTATGTGATATAGTATAGCCCTTTGCTTCGTGAAGTCTTCATTGTCTTCACGTCGTCGTGGTTGAAGTCACCGTGTCCACCAACTTTGTCCTTGGCGCCGGGAACATCACCACGGCTTCCGGCATGTGCGTCGGGGTCCACCTCCGCATCGTAGATCATCACCTTGCATCTATCTATTGCTTTGCCTCGAGCTAATAAACAGTTCTGGCACGCAGGCCATAATTAAGTGACAATCATATGACTCCAGTCATCATGCCGTACCACGACACGCAGGTCGCGAATAAATATTACATAACATATAGCATCTCATACAAACACATTGCAAATCTTGAAGGCTATACCACATCACATGCATACTCTGCAAAAACGAGTTAGATCGCCATCTACACGGGTTGTTGCAACTTTTATCGTGGTTGTTAAGTAGGTTTACAAGGCAAACGAGAAACCCTAGACAAAACAAAAACACGATACTTCTTTTGTTGCTAGTTTAACATACGGGGTGCGTGTAGCAACTAATGCCACAAGCCAAACTTCGTTAAACGCGTGACCCCCGTGTGGATTTGAGTTCATAAAATCCACAAGCCCGTTCATGTAAAATTTTCTATAGCAAGACTAGGATGAGATCCAAGGAATTTGATGTAGTCCATGATCAAGGCAACCAGCATACTAAGAGCAGCATAGAGGGATCATGGCAAAACTCAAACCTTGTAGCAAAATCACATCATGCCGTCGAGCAAAGAAAAGATCACATGATAGGGAAGCAAACAAGAAAATCAATGCCTCATATAACCATATGATCTACCTAAACATGCATCTAATCAAGGATCGCTCATGATACCACTGTTGGGAAACGTAGTAGAAAACAAAATTTTCGGCCTACGAATCAAGAACCCAAGATCATCCAAGATAGATTGCATACAAGGTTTAGGTCTTTGCTCACCAACGGTTGCAGCGGAAGTAGAGTTGGTGAAGCTCGTGGACGTAGTGGAAGTAGATCTCGCAAGTTCTCCCACGAACAGTCCCTCGATCAATCCCACGAACAAGTCCCGCGATCTAGTCCCACGGACAAGTCCCATGAACAAGCTCCTCGAAGAAGGGTCGAAGGTACGACCCCTCCATTAGTATCCACACATCCCGTAGCAGCAATCCAGCAGCGCTCCGCCGTCCAGAGATGAACGCCACCGAAAAAAACTAGAGGGAGAAAACCCTAACGGATTCCGATCTAGAACAGCGTCTAAATCGGGGTCTAATTGTGGAGCAACGGGGTTTAGAGGAGGGAGGGTGGCGCATAGGCCTTGGGGATTGATTGTGTGTGTCTTCCCCCACCCTTGGCTCACCTTATATAGGTGGCCAAGGGGCCTAGGGCGCAGCTCAAGGAGGTTTGGGAGTCCAACTTGGACTCCCAAGCCTTCCAAACCTTCCCACACCTTCCCACCGGAAACCTGCCATAATGGGTTTTGGAAATCCCACCTGGAGGGGAATTCCTTCCCCTTGGTGCGCCCCCCACCCCTTGGCCGGCCAGGGCAGCCTAGGTGGCTTGCCCCCCAAGGCTAGGGGCGCAGGGGAGTGGGTGGTAATGCCCGGAACCTTCCGGAACCTTCCATGACCTTCTAGAGGCTTCCAGGACCTTCCGGGACATACCGGGACCGTTTCGGGACATTCCGGACACTTTTGGAGCACTTCCAATACCTTCCGGGACCTCTAACGAATGTTCCGGAGCCATCTAAATAGGTTTCGGAACAATCCGGGTTTAGGTTAATATGTCCGGTGAACACAACATATTGTTTAAGATGTCCACCGATCACCGAAACTATTCCGGTTGATCGTAAACTTTCCCATTACCATTTTCATATGTTCCGGAACCACCTGGGACTACTCCAGAGTGATCCGGACATATCCTTAAATACCCAAAACTACTTTTGGTGCCCTTATGAACTATTTCATAAATCCCCGGAACTACTTCCGGTACCCGTATGAACTATTCTGCTTTGCTTCCACTAAACCTTCTACCATACTAGTATTCTAACAGACTACTGCTCGTTAAGTGTGTGACCCAATAGGTTCGGTATAATGCGGACATGACTCAGAACATCTTCCGGACATAGGTCAACAACCTTTTGTCAATAGCCAATAATCAACAGCGGAGCCATGGACACCCATGTTGACTCCCGCACATACACGAAGAAACTTCGAGTGAACCATTATGTTTATTCATGTACCATTCCCTTTGCTTCGTGATATATGACAAAGTTAGAGGAGAGATGTTTGGCACCCATGTGTAACAACTTCTTGAACACAAGCCACTCGTTATCCTCTTTGCTCGTTTGTCCATTTTCTCGTTATCGTATTCCGGTATCCCCGTGACTGAATCACAATGCGTCTGGCCAGACTATAATGGATACCGTCATACCGAGTGGGCCCGAAGTGAATATCTTCTTCATCGTGAAGGAGCAAATCCCATTCTTGAACTATCACAGTCACTAGCCACACCATCTGACATACCCAGAACTTATTTTACTACTTCCCATTTACGGGAGGATTCATCTAAGAACCAAAGCATGTCTTCCTGTGTGAAGCAACTCGATACTCTCATGGTCTAAGGAAATACGTATATGATAACAGTTCATGACATGACTTATAACGTAGTTACGATGTGATCTCTAAGTATATCATTCAATACTGGGGTCGGTTCAACATCATTGTTCTGCTAACAATATGTTCCCATTGCTACTGACATCCTTGTTACAAGAACAATGCCCATGATTAAGAAAACGTAATCATCAGTTAGCACATGAGCTGGTCTTAGAGGCTAAACCAGGAACTCTTGGTGTTTACATTTCCACACATGCAAGTGAGTTTTCTTCTGAATCTCATAGTCAGGGTCATTGCAATTATAGCACAGAAATATAAACATTAATTACGAACGTGGAAATATATATATAATAACATTTTATTATTGCCTCTAGGGCATATTTCCAACACATACATCTTTTCAAAGAAGGTCCAGACGGGATCGTGAGAAGATGCGTACTGGAACACGAGCAGAAGGGCATTCTCAAAGAATGTCACGATAGTCCCTACGGAGGACATCATGCCGGTGAGAGGACCGCACATAAGGTTCTCCAATCAGGTTTTTATTGGCCTACTCTCTTTAAAGATGCTAGAAGTTATGTTTTAGCCTGTGATAAATGTCAGAGAGTTGGTAATATTAGCAGGAGGAATGAGATGCCTATGAATTACTCACTAGTGATTGAGCCTTTTGATTGCTGGGGTTTTTATTTTATGGGTCCTTTTCCTTCTTCGCACAAGTACACTCACATTTTAGTTGCTGTTGATTATGTAACCAAGTGGGTTGAAGCAATCCCCACTGAGAGTGCTGATCATAAAACATCTTTGAAAATGCTCAAAGATGTAATTTTCCCTAGGTTTGGTGTACCTAGGTATCTCATGACTGATGGAGGATCACACTTCACGCATGGAGCTTTTAGGAAAGCTTTAGCCAAGTACGATGTCAATCATAGGATTGCGTCACCGTACCATCCTCAAACTAGTGGGCAGGTTGAGCTCACCAATAGAGAGATCAAGCTGGTCTTACAAAAGACAGTTAACCGAAATAGGAAGGACTGGTCAAATAAGTTTGGAGATGCTTTGTGGGCGTATAGAACTGCTTACAAAAACCCCATGGGCATGTCTCCCTACAAAATGGTCTATGGCAAGGCTTGCCATTTGCCATTAGAGTTAGAACATAAAGCTTTCTGGGCTATTAGAGAGCTTAATGCTGACCCAAAGTTAGCTGGTGAAAAGCGTCTCATGAACTTGACTTCTCTAGATGAGTGGAGAAGTGAAGCTTACGAGAGCGCTAGAATGTTCAAGGAAAAGGTAAAGAAGTGGCATGACAGGAGGATTCTGAACGTGAATTTAACGTTGGTGATAAAGTTTTATTGTTTAGATCCCGTTTCAGGTTTTCTCCAGGTAAACTACTTTCTAGGTGGGAAGGTCCATTTCATATCGAAGAAGTTTACCAGTCCGGTGCAATCAAGATTAACAATTTTGAAGGCACCAAACCTCAAGTTGTGAATGGGCAAAGACTCAAGCATTACATAGCGGGAGATCCCGTCAATGTTGATGTGAATATAATACGCACAACAACTCATGAAGAACATGTTGAAGCCCTGTTTCAGACACTGACAGAAGCAGAATAAGAAAAGGTATGTATTACGGTAAGGAAACATCGCGAACCGCCATAAAAGTTCCATATTACGAGTTTTTGCAAAATTAGGAAAATTCGAGGCCTAAGTGGAGCCGGAGACGAGCTCCAGGGAGCCCAGGCGCCCCCCTGGCGCGGCCTACCCCCTGGCTGCGCCGGGAGGCCGCCTGGGCACCCAGGACTCCGTCTCCGACCCCACTTTGGCTCGTTACCTTCCTTTTGTTGCAGAAATTTTTGCTATATATTTGCCCGGATCGTTCCGGCAACGTATCTCGCGATTCCGTGTGTTTTCTCTTCGATCTGTTTCTGCCAGGAAATCTTTTAGCTAGACCTAGGTGCCATGGCTTCCTCAAGTTCCCCCAAGGACAAGTTCGTCGTCAACGTCATCAACCCTTACCTCGCTGAGGTGAACAAGCACCCCCAGGTCCTTTGTGTGGAGGACGGTGTTCTCCACAAGGAAGATCTGAAGGGACCAGTCATGGAGGGGAGCACCGAGGAGCGGCTGAAGGAGATGGAACATGAGGTCTTCAAGTTCAAGAAGATGGCGGAGCGTGGTGTTGAAGCCAACTTCGACATCAGGAACGAGATCGAGGCTTCCCATAGAAAAGAGATGAAGGAGATGTGGTCAAGTTTGTCCGCATTAGAAGAAAAAGTCTACCAGCTTCAAGCACAAATCTATGATCTGCACAACTAGAACTGTGAGTATGAACTAAAGTTTCTGCGCATGGGTTTAGGTGCTGAGTGCAGGATCCTGGAGACTGGACTGTCCTTCGAGACTGGAGAAGAGCTACCATGGAAGCGCTTCGCCAAAGAGTATTTGAATGAGAAGAACAAGGATGAGGAGTAAATCTCCTCGGGTAATGGCATCCCCTCAGCTTGTTCCAAGCTTGGGGGAGTGCCCGGTATCTTTATCTTTATCCTAGTCTTTTAGAGTCAAGTAGAGTCGTATCATGTCTAGGGAGTTTTTTATATGGAATAGGTGTTTGCATTGAGGTCTATCACTCCGTCTGTGGAGAGATTGTATCCGTGAGTGTGGAGTCGTCTATTATGGAATATTAATGAGAAGTCTATTGGTTCCTTCGCTGCACTCGGTATTCTCTTCACGCAATCGGCATCGTATGACGATTCTTATGGGGAGTATTGACCTTATATCAGGTATGGCTTTGAAAACTTTATTTAAATTTTGGCAAACATAGCTTTGGTCTTGACAACATGCATGTTTTCTCAAGTAGCGACATAGCCAAAACCTTTATGTTATTATGCTTGAAGTGTTATGTTGACAAGGAAGACAACTTGATGTGTTATGCTTACCTTAATGTTTATGCCTTATATGTTTTGCATCTAAATTAGCATCAATTGTCTGTTCTCTCAAAGCCTTTGCTAGCCAAACTCTTTGCCAAGTAGATTTCTACTTGTGCATCCATACCCTGAAACCTTTACCTTCCGTATGAGTCCACCATACCTTCCTATTCGTGGTACTCCCCTACCACTCCTATAAGTATAGAATTTATGTGTTATCCTTAAATGTTCAAAATCTTTTGTTTTGTGCCTCTTGTTTAGCTCATGAGGAAGTAGTAGGTAATTCATGATCTTCTTAAGTTGGACAAGTTTTATCCCGGGATTGCATGTCTAATCTGCAAACCCATAATACGAGGAGGAACTGGCATGGGTGCGCCCAGCTCGAAAGATATATAAACAAACAAACCCTCCTTCACGCTCAGTCTATGAGAAATCAGAAACTTTGGTAGTGATAAACAAAGGAGATTAAGGGGATGTGATTATCCTCACTTGGGAGCCGTTCCTCGAAACTTTTCCATCTTGAGAAGTAATTGAGCTATCTATTAGCATTCGTTGACAAACTATGCACCGTCCCAAAATCTATTTTTATTCTGTTTGATTTAAGGATAGCACATGAGTTTTCCCTGCTTGCCCTTAAACAAGGCTTTCTTTTACCTTTATGTTGAGTTAGTTGTCCTACTTCCTTCTTTTCCCTAAGAGAACAGATTTTTGATGCTGATGAGGATTCATCCATATAAGCTGCATTAAGTTTTGCCATGCCATATCCTTGTTGACATTATCTTTTGATAAGTAAGTTGCTTGCGAAAGCTTTTGCCTAGCAAGCATCTTCCTTTGTGTTAGCATTTGCACTTCATGACTATTAACATGTTCTTTCAAAAGCTTCAAATTGTTGTTAGTAGTCCTTTGACCAAGGTTATGTTTGGCATAATTTGATGAGTTTCCTCAGCCCTACTTTTGATTATAATTGTTATTACTTTCTCATAAGGGCCTTATGAGTTGAGGTTGTTGTTGAGGATGCTTGAGTTTGATGAAGGAACCTTGATGCTTCTTGTCCGTATTCTATTTATCGACACTTCACTCTCTAAACTTGTGGACAGGTTTACCGAGCTCAGTATTCGCTTGGGGACAAGCGAGGTCTAAGCTTGGGGGAGTTGATACGTCCAAAATGCATCACTATTTTATATAGTAATTCTTTCTTATTCATTGATATATTTCATGATATGATACTATTCTTATGTTGTTTTGGCTTATTTTACTCAGTTTGCAACTTTTCGTTGCCGAAGCAGCAGACGCAGGATTCAGTGGTAAAAAGTGGACGCTGAGTTGCTGAAGAAGAACACCTCCAAATTACCTGAAAATCGTCGGAGACTGTTTTTCAGAAGGATAACGAAGGCACGCAAAAGAGCAACCAGAGGGGGGCCATAGGGTGTCCAGGCGGCCACCTGGCGCGGCCCCACCTCTGGCCGCGCCGGGAGGGCGCCTGGGCCCCCTGGAGCTCTCTCGGCTCCCCCCTCTGGCATATATACCCCTCGTCGTCCAAAAACCCTAAGAGAGAAGAGTTTTCCGGAGTTCTGCTGCCGCTCCGTGGCGGAAACCTACAGAGAAGAAAAGCCATATCTGGCGAGCAGATTCCGCCGGGGAGATCACCTCCCGGAAGGGGAGATCGTCGCCATCGTCATCACCATCGTCACGGGCATCATCGAGATCATCATCAACATCATCCCCATCATTAGCACCATCTCCATCTCCATCCAATCTTGTATCACAATTGCAACTCATGTTGTAAACCGTACTATCTATCCGCTCTACTCTATCGGTGTTGATTGCTACTTTGTGGTGAATGCTATTGAGTTTTGTTGGAGAAATATTATTGTGTTCAGATTGGTTATCGTCTATTTATCCCCACTGATCATGATCTCTTTTATGTCTTGTGAGTAGTTACTTTAGTTCTTGAGGACATGGGAGAAGTCTAGTTGTTAGTAGTCATATGATGTTGAAGTAATATGTGTTGGTTGATATTTAAGTTGTGTTGTTATTCTCCTAGTGGTGTTGTGTGAGTCGAACACTCAACACTTCGCCTTATCAAGGACCTAGGGGAATGCATTGTGTAGAAAGAATGCTTACGGTGGGTTGCCGGAGTGACAGAAACCTAAACCCAAGTTCACACGCTTTTGCACAAGGGAACAATGGATCACCGATCGTATTGCTATGGTTAGGCTTTTGCCTTAATTACTACCTTGTAGTTGCGGATGCTTGCAAGGTGTTTAATCATAAGAGTGCACTCATCTTAGTCTAGAGGGTGCACTAGCATAGATCCACCCACCAAACACTTATCAACACAGCACATAGTACCGATACGGAATATAGCGAAAGCACATGACTACCTCTCCCGTGTGTCCTCAAGAACACCTTAGCTTTTATAAGTTCAGTTGCTAGGTCCCTCCTTTGCTAAGAAAGGATTGGGCCACTCTTTACTCTCCAGTATCTTTTACTTTGCTCATTTTACTTTCCTGTTGCTTATACCAAGAAAACCCCTAAAAAGTTATCTTTCAGTGCTTGCAGTTATCTCCTTACCAAAGTCACTTGCTACTACCTTCTGCTCCTCGTTGGGATCGACACTCTTACTTATCGAAAACACTGCAATAGACTCCTCTACGTTGAGGGTCATCACTATGCGAGCTTGAGATCTATTTCCCGCCCGCGTTCTTCGACATTATGGTGCATCTGCTGATCTACGTCGTGGAGGATATCGTCCAACTTGGGCCTGCGTTTCTACGCAGCATGATGCCGTTCGAAAGGATGAATGGACACATCAAAAAATACATTCGTAACAGGTCCCGTCCAGATGCAAGCATAGAGAAGGGCTTTCTAACCGAAGAGTGCATCTCTTTTTGCACGAATTATCTCAACACCGAGAACCCATTTGGTCTGGCCGTCAACAAGAACTTTGGCAGGACCGATGGGTGTGGTCACCACGAGGGAAGCCGCGCAATGCATGTCAACTTTGACGGTCGAGACATCAACTTTGAAAGAGCAAGCCTAGTCGCGCTACAACACATCCAGCTGGTCGATCTTTGGATAGTAAAGCACAAGGACTTAATCAGGAAGAAGTACAGTGACCAGGGCCTACAGATAACGGACCGAGATCCACGGCTAATCAAAGAGCACAACTCCGGTTTCATGACTTGGTTCAGGGACGAGCTTCGTGCAAATCCCCCGCGAAGGAACGCTTCTGAGGACGAAAAGATGATATTCACCTTGTCACAGGGTGCCGCAGGCAACCTGATGACCTATCAAGCGTATGACGGTTACACATTCTACACGGAGGAAATGGACAATAACTGCGATTACCAGAAATCAAGGGTAACGGGGATATTCTACACCGATGACGTCAAGGAAAGATTCTATGGAAGGATCGAGGACATATGGGAGCTCGACTACTGTGGAGAGAAGGTGCCGATGTTCCGTGTGAGATGGGCCAAGAGCGTCGTAAAAGAAGACCGGTACTTCACCACCATGGTTATACCCTTTGACGCCCCCAAAATCAGACCGTGTACAGTAATCATACACACAAGGTACACGATCGAGATCAGGGACTCACGGTGAGATATCACAACACAACTCTACAAATAAAATAATACAAGTTGTTTAATACAAGCCAGGGGCCACGAGGGCTCGAACACAACCGCTCGAGAGCACAAAGTTAGCGGAAGCAAAAGTATCTGAGTACAGACACAAGGTACACATGATCTGCCTTAAGAAGGCTAGAACAAAAACTACAACGATCGAAAAGGCGAGGCCTCCTACCTGGGAACCTCCAAACTACTCCTGGTCAACGGGGAACTCGACGTCGTAGAAGGCATCGGGGATCTTCATGTTGCGGTGGTTGGCATCGGAGATCTCCTACTCCTGGACTCCAAGGCTCCAACGTCGACTGCAGCGGCCGATCAGGCAAAACAAAAAGGGGAAATAAAGCATGGGTGAGTATCTAGCATACCCGCGAGTCTTACGTCCGCTACTAAGCATTTATGCATTGTATCGAATGGAAAGGGGAGGCTATATATAGTGGACTGCATGGTAGAAATCAGAATAAGGAAGAGAAGCTAGGCCTATCGAAGACTAGCATCTTCCGACGAGTCTTGAAGCATGAGAAGAGAATAGCCAACAGTTTATATAAAGCATAAAGTGACAATGCAGCAGAAGTTGCTGCAGCATTGTATAATAGTAAGTTGTAATAATTAGCAATGCCTCTGAGATCACCTCCTCGACTCCCCTGCGAGGAAGCAAACCCGGAACCATACAATTTAATAATAATAGTTGTGGTAAGATCCAGCTTCAGCATAAAGCGTCATGTTACCGTGGATACGGCTATTCAAATAGATTAAATCTTCCTGCAGGGGTGCACTTCGGTTACACTACAACGCACGGATCTCCAGGGTGACGGGCACCTTGTTACGGAACGCTCCACCGAGGCTATCCGACACTCCACAGCCCATCTTTCAAACTCAACAGAGAGGTCATCCGCCGGTCTAAGTCCTAAGTACGCAGGGCCTTGGACCCCAACCCTGGCGTACTCCTGCACGGTGCGTGGGTGGCCGGGAAGCTGTAACAAAAACAACACAACTCGAGCAAAGAAGACACCGCACTTCCCGGCAATCAGCCCGCGGTACTGCTGACGTCTGAAGAGTCCTCGGACGAGACCATGAAGCAGAGGAGCCCATAACTAATTATCCCACGTGTAGGCAGCGCGTAGAAGCCAAAAGGCTACTCAAGTCATCCATCGAATCCATTAAGCAGTTTATTTATTTTCTGTCGGAACAACCGTTATCATTGCCCTTATTTAGGTGAGTCGCGAACAACAACAGCAGCCAGGTCCACCAGTAACATCGGTGCCTGCCCTGACTTCCCACCAACTCGTGCGGTTATCAACAAGGTGAACCGTCTCCTTACCTTGTCTCGCGTTTGCTCCGAAGAGCTCGACTTTCGTACAACAGGATACCTCTCAGCCACGAACAGTACCAGGCCCACCGCACACCGGTGGAATACACCTGACCTGTCGTTCCGCTAAGATACCCTGCGCGGGCACCATTGGGTCACCCGACTCCTTACCTGTAAGGACACCAGTTGATTCGAGTGCCTACCATTAAGTGAAACCAGGAGGTATCACCCTCGATGGTACACTTAAAGAGGTTCGACAAAGACATCAGCAGAATGAACTAAAGAGGAATATTCTCGTATCACCCCGGTGGTGCCGAGACACCAGCGGGATGAACTAAAGAGGAATACCCTCGTATCATCCTAGTGATGCTACGCTACTGAGCCGACGAGAGTGAAATACGAGTCCGTCTACGCGTAAGTCAAACTCGGAGCGACTCAGTAGAGTCTCGCCGTTGTAGGTTCCATAGGGCGTCTGCATTGATCCGTACCTGTTGCAGTTGTAATATTTGTAATCCGCTTTCACTCACCAGAGTGATCACGGCCCTCTATTCTAAACCTAGCTAACAATGCGCAGGGTTTACTGCTGAATATTATATATATATTTATAAGGCAGCATAGGTCAAAGGAAGGTACATCAAGGGGTGACAATGACAGGCTATGCAATTGGATAGGATTGGAACATAGCAGCAGCAGTAACAATGCCTAGTGCAAGAAAGTACGAAAAAGATAGGCGATATCTGGGGAAGATAATGGCTCTGCTTGCCTGGAAGCTCGATAGTAGAGGCAGGGTCGTCGACGACGTAGTCGATCACAGGGGCATCGGTAGCGGTCGTCGGGACTACCAGACAATAAGAGAGGGGGAAGAAACAATAAATACACAACAATAATAGCAATACAAATACAAGACATGGCAAACGCAAAGTTAACGGTGTTCTAACGCAGTGCAATGCACGTAGCTCGGAGCGGGAATTCATCCGGGGATGAAATACCGGCTCCGGGTGAATATCGACAGACGACCTAGAGAGGGGGTTGTCGATGTTCATGGTGTTAGAGGGGTATGGTTGGTATACGGATAGTGTATCCGTGATCGTTGATGCATTCCGAAAAACTTTTATGTTCATAACATTTCCATCCGGAAAGTTTTACCGGTACCGGGTAATTACCGGACAAACAATTCGGAGGGGGAAAGTCTCGGGTTCGGTATGTTAGAGGGGTGCGGTAGGTATGCGGATAATGTAATCTTATTCGTTATAATTTTCTGATCAATTTTGATGTATAAAGTTTTTGAATCTGACTTACGGTTTAAAAGATATTGATTTTCAAAGTTTAATTCATTTTCTGGAATTTCTTTTATTATTTAATAGACATTATCCACAACAGTAAGTTTGACTGGTCAACCTAAAAAAGGGGACCCACCTGTAAGGTTGACTGGTCAATTGACTAGTGGGTCCCACATGTCAGCCTCTAGTTTTTAATAATACATTTAGTTTAATTAAACAGTAAGTGGACCCACATGTCATACACTTTAACAATTTTCATAAATCATTTTATTTACACAATTACCAGTGGGGCCCAGGCATCATACTCACATGTTATAATTAACTTAATTAAACACCAGGGAATATCTTAATGGCATGGGACCCATATGTAAGTGACTTAACAGGGGGTTAACTTTAATTTGTTTAACAGGGGGATTAACTGGGTTGTCTCTGCCCACGGCGGCAGGCTGGGGCGTGGATGGCGGAGGGGTCACAGGGGCGCGCAGGCTCAGGGCAAAAGCTTAGCGCGTGCAGGGTCATCCATGGTGGATGGTGGCGGCCGAGCACGTGCGTGATGCCCCGACGGGGATTCAAATCGGGGAGAGGGGGAATAGGCGCGACGGCCAGCATGGGCGGCGCGCGCGGGAGAGGCCAGGGGAGCCAGTGGGCGAGTGGGCGCGGTCACGCGTGTCCAGGAGCACGAGCCCAGGCCACGGCGGGGCATGGCTTGATGGGAGAGCGAGCTACGACGGCGATTTCCGGCATCCATGGCCACGAGTTGAGACGGGGGAGAGAGGGAATGGCATGAGGAGCTCACAGCGAGTCCGTAGGGCGACCAGGGGCGCGAGGAGACCTCCGAGCAGTGATGGGGGCAGCGATGGCTGCGGCGGCCATGGCGATCCAGGCGGGGAAGGATGAAGGAGGAGACGGAGGTGCGGCATCCCGACTCGATCCAGAGGGCGAAGTCGAGCTGGGGGGGGGGGGGGTGGCCACGGAGCAGGCAGACACGGAGACGAGGCAAGGTGAGGTCGAAGGCCATGGCCATGGCGAGCCATGGCGACGCCGGCCTTCGGGTGCGGCTCAGATCGAGAGGGAGAGAGGAAGTGGGAGGCTAGGGTTTCAACGGGGCCTCGACGGCGACTTGTAGGACACCGAGGGTACGGCGGATGGTCGGCACGTGGCCATCCCGGCCATGGACGACCACGACGTCGACAGCGAGCTCGGGGGTTGTTGGGATGAACAAGGGAAGGGGATGGAGAGGGGTGGGTTGGGGGTTGGTGGTGGGCTTGGACCAGCGGGTGGGTTGTGCCCTGGGTGGTAGATATGTTTTCTATTTTTTTTATGTTTCCTTTTTCTTTTCTGTTATTCATTTGCATACAATTCTATTTTAGTTTATCTAGCTGTTGATTTTTGTAACAATTGAAACCAGTTCAAATATTAGTGTTACATGATATTACAGTGCCATAAAAAGTTTGGTGGCTTATTAAAAATCTTTTGCATTTTTTGTTTTACGTAAAAGGGATTAAATGCCACTGGTTTGCTACTGTTTGAATTGTTCGATTTATTTTATAGCTTAATAAATTTACATTGTTGTTCTATCATGGTCCAATGATTATTTGGGATTTAACAAAAGTGGTTGCACCAATTTTGGACAAGGTTTTATTTATCACATATTTTTTTGAAAAGGCATTTGGAGTTTGTGTTGATTCAAAAATGATCAAGGCATGATTAGCAACAGTAATTGTGATTACTGTAGGTGATTACTGTAGCGTGACACCCGGGGTGTTACATACCCGAAGCCAAATCCAAGTCTGCGGGCGCAATCGTCACCGCGAAAAATGAGCCATGGGTACTGTAAGGCCCGATATGCGGTACTGTTCCAGATCTAGATGTTTCCATCTAGATCCGGGGACGAAGCACATATCGGTCCTACCGTGACATATGACAAAGTCATATGCCCCGGATTTCCAACATGATATCACAATATTACAGATACAATGATACAACATCTCATACAATCGACATAGAACTGCCTTAATACAATACAACAGTGGAAGACACATGTCTGAGTACAGACTACAATCAAATGCCTACTGGTAAAGAGAAAATCATCGATCCCCATAACCACACGGGTCCAGGCCCTCCGCCGGGATCCGCCTAACTAGTCGTCGTCGAGTCTCCACGTGAAACGTCGATCACCATACCTGTTGTCGATCAAGAACCCTGAAAAGAGTTTGAGGGTAGTATCATGAGTACAGAAGTACTCAGCATCCAACTGTAGTGGTCAACTGACCCAGCAAGGACTTCATCACTCGTCATTCTAGGACAACTAGTAGTTTATGGTAAGGATGGGGTAAGTGGTGAGGTTTCTGCCGCACTAGCATTTATGAAGTGGCTAACGATCTAGATTGTAAGATAAGGAGCCAAGCATTCGATGAGGAATCACCTCCAACAAGTCTTGCTATCAACTACTTACGCAATCATAACACCTATCCTATCCTTGTCCTCCTCTTCGCATCCCGACGAAGACGAAGCAGTCAAGGCACACACACATTGATCAAGTTATATTAAGATTATCTCAGTTGTTGTTGTCTATGAACAAGGAGTAGGTCTCAAGTCGTCCATAACCGTGGACACGGCTTCTCGAAAAGATTTAACCCTGCAAGGGTGTACCAACTGCCCATTACAAGGCTCCGCACGCACGCCCATCACTCTCAGTTGCTACCCATTATAGGCAACCATTTTATGATTTAGTTCCAAGAGATCCGAAACGACAGGCCCCTCTAGCTAACAACGAACAAATCCGGGTGGCCCCCGGTGAGTCGACACCCAACTCAAAAGCCGGCCGCGCTCTCGAATCGGTCTCTACCGTCTGTCGTGGGTTTGGATAGCCGATTAATCACACATGGGAAACCGGACCTCAGCTGAACAAGGTGGACCAACAAGGAAACCATGTCCCCGCTGGCCCAGGTTGGTTTGAAAACTACTGGCGGCCGACCTGCACACACACAGTTTCAAATGATAAATCAGCTTGGGCCACCACTGGAAATGTTTGAAGCTAGGTAGGTAAGAAAAGGGGACCCCATAAAATCCCACACGCGGTTAGGCACGCTCGTCAAGAGACACAATACCCGGAACTCGGGTCCTAGGTGACTCAAATGGAACAAAGCGTCGGGGCGAGATAGCCTAGACCTTCCATCCTTCGTCGAATATAGTCAACATTATAATAATCATATCATCAACAATAATATAATAATGTGATAGCCCAAACCAAGGAGTAACAGGGTAACATCGTAGCATCCTAAGCATGCATACTAAGCAGGGGCTGAGCAACGAGCAATAGTAACATAGCAGTACAAGGTTTGATGGGAGGGGACATGGCTATATCGGTTTGAAAGAGGCTGTAAACATGTGCTAGGATCAAACATCGAACCTATCCTAGACTAGCATGCAAACCGCTGGTTGAAATAGAATGGACCATAAGTAATGTATAGTCCTTGCCTGTTGATAAGTCGGATTCCGAAGGTGTAGCTGATCGCAAGCTCGCATCGTCTCCGAGAGGTACCTGCGGAATCACACAAGAAGGAAACACTGGAAAGCAATCAACGATCAAGCATCTATTACTACGAAGCAAACACAAGCAAGCATCAATAAGAAGGCAACACGAGACATCGCACCTACCGTGAAGAGCGGTTACTAACATGTTAAGTGGAGTACTCGTCACACACGGCGATACCGCACGTTTACGGTGGTTCAAGTTGTTTAGCTACAGGTGATCAACAAAGGTTGTTAACATGGCATCTCACTCAAGCATGGCATAGCACACAAACATTATAAGAGGTGAAGCATAAATAAACTATCTAATCTAGTCATTTTAAGTGGGGGTAAAACCTATACATGGCAACTATTACGGACCCCACGATAATTATTGCATTTGGTATTGTTTTTCCCCTAAACAATATTTTATTATTTTTATTAGCAAGAAAGAGCAACATAAACACAATCTACACAAAATTCTAGTCAAGTTACATATAAAGAACATTTTTATCGGAGCAACGGTTAATAAGTTATTAAAGAAACAGTTTACAGTGGCAAGCAGTGTAAATAGCAGATAAGCAGCATGTAAACAAACTCAAACATGGAAAAGGAGAACATTTTATTAAACTAGAAAAAATTCTAAGCAAGTTTCATGTTTAAGGCGTCGCGATCCGAGCTACGGTTAAAAAGATACAGGCATCGCAAAAATAATACAATCTGCCAAATTAAAAACCTAGAAAAGGGAAAAAAACTCTAACGGGCCGAAAGCACTGGTTCTAGGCTAAACAAGGCTGGGCGCTTGATAGCTAAACATCGCTAGGGGTGAGGGACATCTACTGGGCCGAGCCCAACACGAAACAGAAATAAATAAATAAAAAAGAAGAAGAGGGGCCTCACCATGGGCCTTTGGCCCAACTATGGAGGGAGCCGCGCGAGCCGGGCCGTGGGGCGCCTGGGCCGTGGAGGGGCTGGCCAGGCCGGCCCACACGAGCGAGGCAGCCGAGCGAGAGGCTCGTCCTCCTCGGTCGGCAGGAGCGAGCGGGCTGCTCCTCGCCGCCGTTGACGAGCGGGGAGGAGGGCCGCAAGGGAGGCCGGGACGAGGTGGATCTGCCTCGGGAGGGTCCGTTGGCGCCGGATCCGGGCGCGGGACGGTTGCCGGCGAGGTCCAGGGGCGGGGGCGAGCTCCTCGTTCCTATGATCCATGGCGGGGAAGCTTGCAACGCAAAGGAGAGAAAGCCAGAGATTGGGTAGGAGAGGAAAGAAAAGAGGAGAAGGAGGAGGGGAGAGAGGAGGAGGTCGGCGACCTGGTGGGGAGGCTGCATGGCGGCTCACCGGCCGAAGTACAGCGGCGGCGGGATCCATGGGAGGCGGCGGTGAGGTGAGGCGCTCGGGTGTAGGTGGAGAGAGAGAGAGGAGAGACTGGAGGTCCAGGGCGCATCTGGGCCGTTGGATCGGCCGATCCGACGGTCCAGATTGCAAGGAATTAGGTTTTTGGCAAAATGGGGATAAAACTGCGAAAATTGGGGTAGTTTTGGGGCAAATGTGAGGCGGTGGCTGCAATTTTGTGGCTAGGGAAACCCTAGAAAGGGGTGGGAGAGTGGTGGTCTTTACATAGCCCAGGTGGCTGGCAGTTTGCAAAATCATCCCCGTTTTTTCTCTCGCGCGCGCGGTACTCCACGTTTCTGACCGCCGGGGGTCCGCAGGATCTCCGACTCGGGTAAAACTTTGAACTGCGCGATCAGCGCGTCGAGCCGGCGGCGTTCACCTCGCGCTGGAACCGTTCCAAGAACACTTTACGGTGCACTACAAAATAACCCGTTTAATTATTAAACGGGGTTTTTCTCTTCCGTTGGCTGCGGCTGGTCTCGTGCGGTTTTCGCGATGGCGATCGGGTGAAACCCGATGTCGCAAAGGTCGAGTGTCACAAAGGGTGGCAAGGGTCGGTCTCCGTCAGCTACGAGATAAGAGGGGGGGGATAATCGCCGATCGATAAATCGGGGATGCAAACAACGCAAACAATTCAGACAATCAAACAATTCACACCGAAAACAAAATATTTATTTTTTGTGAAATCTGGGCTGTTACAGGTACTGGTTAGCCAAGTGGACCAATGGTTCTTCATTACGGACCCATCAAAGCCGAGCCGCGTTGTAGTGAGGAGAGGCAAAAGAAACATCATCGGAATGGATGGAGTCGCCAACGAGCAAGACTTTGACAAGTACGACGACCCGAGGATGGAGGATGACTACGCCGCTCAGGATACATACACCACAACCCTACCGAAGAAAGGTCTCCTACCGTTCAAGAGGAAAAGTGAAGGCGTCCCGGGCCTAAATTATTCAACCACGACAAAGAAGGGCAAGAAGAAGATCGTGAGGAAACGATAGCTAGATAGCCAGCTCCAAATTTAAGAAAAATATTTTGTAATTCATGATCACTTTGTGTATGCATGGATTTAATATGCACTTTGTAATTGATGATCACAATCTTATGTTTCTAAATGCCGCTACACCTTGTGTTTGGGGATCTTGGTTCGGCGACGACACGGTTAAGGCATGGTACGTGGATCGATAGGATGAGTAACACACACCAATGGGAAGGAAGGCCATGGCCTCGCTAAAAAATCCAGATATTTAGTAGCGATAAAAAAATTAGTAGCGATAAAAAACCAGATAGATAGCTAGGCCAATTAATTCAACAAAAAATTAAAAAACTCTTAGGGGTGGCGCATTCTGTATAAATGCGCCACTAAGGGTGCTTAGGGGTGGCGCATTTTGCCAGAATGCGCCACCAAGAGGTTTCTTATGCGTGGCGCATTTTGCCAAGCTGCACCACGCATAAGAAACCTCTTGGTGGCGCATTCTGGAAAACTGCGCCACCCCTAAGCCTTAACCTCCTCACGGCCCCCTCCCCTTGCTCGTGCAGTACCCATTCGATCCCCTCTCGAGCCCTAGCCGCAGTGGAGCCCTAGCCGCCACCGTCCTCGCCGTCCACGCCGGAGCCGCCCCTCGACGCCGGAGCACTCGCCCCTCGACGTCGGAGCATTCGCCCCTCGAAGACGGAGGACTAGCCCCTCGACGCCACCGGATCACCCGCCCCTCGACGCCGGAACTGCCCCTCTACGCCACGCGGAGGAGCCGCTCGCCGCCACCGGAGCCGCTCGCCGCCACCGGAGCTGCTCGTCGCCACTTGATCCCCTCGACGCCACCGGAGCCACCACCCCGACGCCCCCGAGGTGAGCCCCCTCGACGCCTCCATCTCCATCCCTGTCCCCCTGGTCATCTGCATTGTGGTCTTTCTCAAATTATGGTCACCCCAGCAGCAATAAAATCCATAGCATGACATTTGGATTTGACTTGTATTGTGTGCCTGATGCACTGAGAGGATTAAAGTTCTGGTCATATGGGACATGAATTAATTCAATTTTTTGTTTACAATCGATGTATTTTGGTTACTTGCTGGTAGAGTCATATTCAAATGTCTATGATTTCCTCATGTGCACCTCAGTACTAAAAATACATCATTTGTCTTGCTGTTGATGATGGGGTAGCTGGGGTACTCCACCTAAACATCGGGTCAATTTGGTGGTTCGGGGGTACTTAAATTTCATGGCCTCATTTTGTGAGTGAGCTATGTTGTGAGACATTTTTTTCTGCTGGTTATGATCATGATGCAGTAGAAATGGTGTAGAGCCTGAGACAATACAAGTTGTGTGCATAGATAGATAATTTAGTTCAATTTGAACTAAGAAACGTTTTGCATTATGGGATAGAGGCAGTAGTTTGCCCACCTAAACCTAACCGAAGTAGTCGAATCGAAGCAAATATGTGTGGATTTCCTATTCCTATGATGCTAATTTCTCCTAGCTCTTCATGGACAGAGAACCTCTTAATGTTTTTATCACAAAAGTTTCCTTTGATACATGAAGAACTTAAGGTATAGTCTTGGTTTAGTTGTACTAGTGTAGGCTGTGATGAGTATATGCATCAAAGCTTGAAAGTCCTGTTATATGCCAGATATGCATCAAAGCTTGAAAGTTAGAATATCTACTATTTTATCTCAGCATTTTTTATCTACTGTTTTATCTCAACATTTTTCTGGTTTTACTCTTATATGCTTTAGTAAAAATTAAAAAAGAGAGAGGAGAAAAACCAGTAGGTAAGCATTTGTTCTTATGAACATAATGATGAAACTAGCAAGTGTAGAATCTGTTTTTCGATAGTTTTATATTTTGATGTGCCATTGTTACATGATCTCATCATGTTTATCTCATCATGTTTGTCCGCTGTTTTAGTCAAGCTCATTTTTATCCATTTGCAAGTATACAGAATTTGCAATGCATTGTTTACCATATGAAATTTACCTATATATATGTTGTTTGAATATCTACTGTTTGAATATCTATTTTTGTGCATTGTTGTGCCTACATGTAGTCATTTGTTTTGTGCAGGTACAAATCATTATCCCCTTTCTCCCGAAATGTTGATTAACTTCCGTTTCGGTTGAGAATTGGGCACTGTCATGCTAAGAAAAAGAGCAAAGGTCATGCCGAATTTTTCCGTGAATTCATGCATGACCTTTGCTATTTTTCTTAACATGAGAGTATTTGCATTTATTTATTGTGCTAATTAATTAAGTAGTTGCATTTCTTAATATTTTACTAGTGCAAACATGTCGACCGGAGCCGACGCCGGTCCTTCTTCTCAGCCGGGAAAAAAGGGAGCAATTTTGGGAATACTCCCAGGAGGAGGTCGAGGAGCAGAGAGAAGAGGAAGTACCTCCGGCCAAGGAGGAGTATGAGGAGTCGATAGAGTTGGAGTCCGACTCATCGGATGATGACTTGGAGGAGGAGGCCGGTACGACAAACGGCGAGAGGAACATCGGCGAGGATGATGGGACCGATGGCTCCAACACAGATGGTACCCAGTCGAAGAAGAGGAATCAGAAACCGACCAAGGTCGGCGCCATCAGGCAAGAGTTTATTGTTGTGACCGCCGTCGGGATTCCTAAACAGCCCGAACGTTTTTCGGAAGGGTACGGCCGTCAAGTCACGGCGATCCTCCGCAACACCGTGCCGATCACCACTGTTAACCTCAGGAGTCGTGGGAATATTAATTATTGTCAGCTTCTTATCAACAAGCTGCACGGACGATTCAAGTTTCCGGAGCCGTACGATAACACCAAACTCAAAGGAAACAAAGTAAACACATGGGCCCTCAGGAAGATGAGCAAGGCCTTGTCCAGTTGGAAAACCCGGGTGAAGAGGGCAATTTTTGAAAAGAACAAAACCTGGGAGGAGCTCAAGGAGAAAGAGCCGTTGATCGACGAAGCTACCTACAACCTTTTCAAGGCTAGGCGTGAGTCCGAGCAAGCCAAGGCCGCAAGTGCAAAGGGCAAGGCCATGCGGTCGCAGGTCATAGGTAACCACCGTCTCGGAGCCGGTGGTTACAAAAGTTCCAAGCCTAAATGGGACAAGGAGGATGCCGAGTACGCCGCTGCGGGCATACCTAACCCCTTCCAGCAATACAAAGATAATCCGCAGACCGAATTCTTTGTGAGGGCCCGGAGCTATAAGGACAAAGCAACCTCGAAAATAATTATCGATCCTAAGATTCAGGAGTTTACGACTGCCGTGGTAAGTAGTTTACCACGCGACCTTGTCGATTGAATTCTCGAGTGAAGTTCACAATTTCTTAACGTTTCACATTCTTTTTGCAGCAAGCGGAAATGAAAATCGCCTCATCGCAGGAGTCATCGGTTAAGCCGGCCGGCCCGTGGGACAACGCCTTTAACATGGCGTTGAACAAGGTCAAGAAGGTTGACGACGTGACGGCGAAGCCATCGTCAGCCGGCCGTGTGGTCGGCTTTGGTGTGGACCTAAAATGGTCCAAATATTATGGAAAATCGGCGGAGCAGTCCGTTTCGAGGGGGCGCAAGGCGAGAAGGACCGAAGAAGACGCCGCTTATGTTCGTGAACTAGAGGAGAAGGTGAACATGCTTATGCAGCTTGTCTAGGACGAAGTGGCGAAGACGATGAACGCTCTCCTTCCAGATATGATGCAGTCACTCGCGAATTGGCAAGCGCGTGGTGGACAAGGGCCCATACCAGTCCCCAGCATGATCGGCAGCAACTTGGGCACCGCGGCGCCTGCAGTCCCGACTCCCGCCGTAGTGGTGGCTCCCGCACCGACTCCCGGCATATTGGTGACTCCGGCCGCCAACACCGCGGCGGCGGCTGCGGACGTGATGGTAACTCCTCCAGCCACGATCGAGCAACCGGGGCATAACAATAATGCACCCGGCGGCAGCGCAAATAGGGCAACCGACGCCACGGGAGGCAGCGCGCCCTCCGTCTCTTGCATTCCCGCCGTCATCGGCGGGGTCTCTTCACTAGCCGACCTCGACGCCCTCAAGGTAACTATAAGCGTCTGCAACTCAAACGAGGACTTCATCTCCTTGCCTTTTTAGTGGAATCTCTCTGATGCCCTACATGCATATATATCTTTCGCAGGAGGACACCCCATGCATTCTATTACAAGTCGTGGACGGCGAGTTGAAGGATGTTGCCAAAGGTAAAATCATTCAACCACAAAATCAAATCATGCACAATATGCCGATGGCACCGGAGATGCATAGGGTTCAAATCTCTCTCGTGATTTCGGGCTACGAGAGAGTTGAACCTCCCATTCAACCCCCCGGATACGATGAGGACGAGCCGGCAGTCCTCAGTGACTGTTTCGGCCAAATATGCCTATGGCCGAAGATCCAAATGCGTTTAATGACGGGGGAAAGGGGCACCACACCTAGGAGAACACCGCTAGTCATCGTGACGGCGCCACATAATCCCATCAGCGCACAACAAGAAGATGATGATCTTGATGATGATATCAGCGCCGACCAGTTCATCAATACTTCGTATGATGCTAATGACTTATTCATGCCTCCTGCTGAAGGAGCCTATCAGCATGACGAGGAAGCTCGCGGTCCAGCTGATCCTGCGGCGAAGCCTGCTTGCTCCACGCATCTCTTTGCTGCTTCTCAGGAGATGTCTCCAGCCGCTTGCGCCTTCACCGAGCCTCAAGCAGATGCCACAAGGAGATCTATTCTCAGCCCGTCCACACTCCATAAGGCGGCCACTGAGCAGATAAAGGCCGGTGACTGCTCGAAATCAGAAAAGAAGAAGGGACGGAAAAGAAAGAAGAGCATCACTTCGAGTAGCCAACCTTCAATGCCGATCCGGGCTCAGGACGGGCCACCAAGACCCAAGGATCTCTCGTTTGAAATCCATGTGGCAAGTAGGCCGATGCTACCTAAGGACATGCTTGACCTTGCAACTTCGGATATGCAGAGTGTGCATCATAGTATTATGGCATTAGAGAAGATTCTTCTTCGAGAAGAGAATCCCTCGTACCCGGTTTTCATGGCCAAGGTGCCACTCAACATGGGCTTCATCAACACTATCCCCGCGGATATGATAATCCTGCGGTTTTCGGAGATCTTCAATTTGCACCATCTGAAGCGGTTGGACCATAGCCTTATCCGTCTGTTCTCGCTCAGCCTTTCTATGAGTATCAGGAGAGATAAGACCTCGAGTGTCGCGATATTGGACCCCTTCTACATGCATGAAAGCATCTTGATGGACGACGGGGACGCGGCTCTCGCGGCGGGGTACATCACAGACTTCATGCTAAAGAACGCCGACAAGGATTCATTTCTTATGACCTACTCTCCCAAGTAAGTCAGTCGCTCGCCGCCGTAGCATATATGCTTTCTTAGCTTTCCATTGTCCTCTTCCAACATTCCTTTTGGATTGTTTTAATTATGCAGTGAGGATCAAGACTGCGTGCTCATCTGATTTTCACCGCAACACTCACATGTCGTGTATTTAGACTCGGGGAGTGTGAACAAGAAAGATTACAATTATATCATGAGAGTTTTGGATGATGCTCTCGCCGGCTACATAAAAGCCGGAGGCAAGATGGTGAAGCACAAGTTCAGGAAGAATCAGCCTGACGTGAACGTGTTCAGCCATGTAACGCAGTTCCCGTGCGTCAAGCAGCCGGCTGGCAGTGTGAGGGATGCGTACTACGCTCTTCATCACATGAGGGCGATTGTACAGGAACAACGCAACCTTACGCTGCCAAGTCATCTCAGAGCGTGGGCCGAAAGGAAGGCGGAAATCGCCGATGCAAATCTTAAGGAGGAGTTCTTTCACATCCAAGCGCAGATGGCGACTATCATCCGTCATGAAGTACAGATGAAGGGGTCGATCTTCCACTGCAACATTGCACCATCCAATGGGGAGATAGAAGTCCTCCTAAAGGCCTTGCGTGACACAAGGCCTTTCATGACGAAAGAAGGATGCCGCCCATTCTCCGAGCCGAGTCAGAACAATTGAACAATTTATGTTATATATGACAGTCGTTTGATGAATGTGTGCCCTACATGTAATTTGGATGTACTCTTTGTGTAGTAGATGGTACTGTCAAATACTCTTGGTGCTGCATATGTGCATGCTCCTGGCAATTGATCGACTTGCTTTATGTTGTTGATAAGAATAGATGCTATATTGCGTTGTTGTCGTTTGCTATGAATTCATATGGATGTGACCTCTAAATCTTTGTTTTGTGCAGGTTGAAGAGCAAACAAGAGATGATGACGAAAGTAGCTTTCTGTTTTCAATAATTGTTGGACTCATTGTAAAATTGTGATGGATGTAATCTTGTGAATCTTGTTGGCCTCTAAACCTTTGTAAATCTTTGTAATAGGAATTATAATGCAATTCTTTTGTATCAATAATTGTTGGGCTCATTGTAATATTGTATTTTACATTTCTGTAATATAATAAAAATATCTGTAATGTTTTTATTCTTTTCTGTAATTTTTTGTTTGTTTTCTGTAACCCATTTAGTGGCGCATTTTTTCTGGCTTTAGTGGCGCACTGGAAATGCGCCACCCCTAAGAGCTTAGAGGTGGCGCATTATGTGATGCGCCACGCCTAATGGCCTTAGGGGTGGCGCATCCAGAATGCGCCACATCTAAGCCCTTATTAGTGGCTTGTAGTTAGTGGCGCCTCCTTAATGCACCACTAAACACAAAAAAATGGCGCCACTATAAGGGTATTCCCTAGTAGTGCCAGAGTATGTTCCCATTCACTTGTTAATGAAATGGCTATCAAGAACGAATTAACCTTTTATTAATTTTATTTATAAAAAAAACCTCCCCGGAAAAGAAGAATAGTAAAAAAAGATATGGAGTACACTAGAAAAAGAATTGGAAGTATTTCCTTCCTCTATCCATATTCATACAAAATTTCTCATGAACTAATACCCAAATCTTTCCATTTATTGATTCAATTCCTATAACAAGTACAAGTGTATTATTCCAAGATTAAGTTATTACTGGACAAAGAAAAAATTCATTTTATTATAAAGGAAGAGATCAACTCGGAAGCGCTTTTACGATGGGGTGGTGCGCCAATAGTAATGTTCCTGCCTTCAAAATTTTAAAAATAAAAAAAAGTTAGCAGTGGCGCACCATGGGTGAGGTGCACCTAGTTTTGAAATTTCAAAAATAGTAATGGCGCACCACACCCATGGTGTGCCACTACTAAGTCTGAACGGCACAACCAACAACTCCTTATTAACCCCTCTCTCCTACCCTCCTTCATCACTTCTTCCCTTTTCTCACTACCTCCTCTTCCTCCTCCCCTTCTACATGCCCCTCCTTTTCCTCCATGGCTCCTCCTCCCCTTCATCCATGCCTCATCCTCCCTTTCCTCCATATGGATCCTCCTCATCCTCATTCTCCCCTTCATCCATGCCTCCTCCTCCCCTTCCTCCATATGGCTCCTCCTCCTCATTCTCCCCTTCATCCATGCCTCCTCCTCCCCTTCCTCCATGGCTCATCCTCTCCTCCCCATCCTCCATGGCTCCTCCTCCTCCTCCTCCCCTTTCTCCATGGCTCCTCCTTCTCCCCTTTCTCCATGGCTCTCCTCCTCCTCCCCTTTCTCCATGGCTCCTCCTCTTCTCTCCTCTCCCCTCTCTCTCTCATCCATCCTCCAATTTAGAGAATGAAAATGAGCAAGAAAAGGACTAGATGAACGAGACAAATAATTCAGAAAATAAAAACAAGAAAAAAATCGCAATCCAGATCCAGATTTCAGAAATAGCAATGGCGCATCATGGGTGTTAGTAGTGGCGCATCGTCCTCTGTTACCAGTGGCACACCTGAAGTATTAGTAATGGTGCATCAGCTGGTGCGCGAATAGTATTAGAGGTGTGCCATTACTATTTGTTACTAGTGGCGTGTTAATAGTGGCGCACCTATAGTGGACCATTAATAGCAAAATTGGGTACACCACTAATAGCCTTTTTCTAGTAGCGAATGGTTTTATTGGAGGCGCTGTTTTGAGAGCACAGACTTTTTTTAAAGTGAAAACCTAAGATTTATAATCGGGTGGCAACGACGCTTGTTCATGATTTTTTTCTCGGAGGCGTCGAGTTTGGAGTATTTGGACTTCGGATGTTGTCTTGGCAGGGGTTCGTATTGTAGCTATAAGGTTTTAATCATTGTAGCAGAATCTTTTTTTCTTTTTGTTGTACGACTGTGTGCATCTGTAATATTTTTAGATATTTCGTTGTTGCAGAGATTGGATATACTAATTGGTATCCCTGGTATTAATATACTTCTTTTATCGAAAAATATGAGAGCTTTCACCGCACAAAACCACAATCATTGCTAACTTGATACTAACATACAGTACAGAATACGAAACTTCTTGGCGTACGATGATTCTTCATACGATTTGTGTACGATGGTTCATCCAAAGGTCCTGCTCCACCCAGTGGACCTGATAGAAGGCTCCGGCGAGACGTCGTACAAAAATCCTACAAGCAGTGTCGTACGTTTCGCATTGCTCTACAAAATACGCGCATCACCAACCTCTTAACATGCAAAATGCATTACTATAAGGAGTAATTTATTCCTAATACATTACAGTAGCACCCATACTTTTTGGAAATTAAAAGGTACTGTCACACATACTTTGGCTTGAGATAGCAAATTCAGATTATTTGCTCCATATCGCCAAGATTATCATCACACGTACACGCCATATATGGTCTATATAAAGTGCGGACAGAGTAGCACACAGCTCCCTGTGGATACCTCTGAATAGCACGACATTGCCATGGTGCAACTCACACATCAGACCAAGTGATCTCGAACTCTCCGATGTTCTCGTTGAGCCCCAGGGCCTTCCACACCGCCGGCGACCCGTCCACGATGTTGTTTGCGCACGGTGGCTCAAAGTTGTGCTCCTTGTCGCAGCCATGCACCGAGTCACACTCGTCGACGACCTTGGCCAGCACGGACCGCCTGTTCCCGCTGATGCGGATCATCTTGTTGCACCGACGTGTGCCGTCGAGGCGCAGCCACCCAGTAGATAGCGCCACCACCAGCTCGCTGTCCTTGTGGTATCTATCGTCGCAGAAGGACGGCCCGCCGCCGTCGCCGCCGCGGGCGAAGCTGTTCAGCGTCAAGGTGGCCACCGTTTTGACGGACACCGGCGGCGAGCACCTGAACTGCGGGTAGCGGTGGCCGGGAATGCAGCAGTCGGATCCGTTCTCCTTGTTGCACTTACCAGCCTTGCCGTGGAGGAAGCCGCTGATATGGCAGCGGCCACCACTGGGCTTCGGCATGCGCTTGCTGGCTGTGGACGATGCGGCGCCATGGATATGGAGGGTGATTACCTGCAAGAGCACAAGCACAGCTAGTAGCTTTGGGTTAGCCATGCTTACTTGATTTTGTGTCACCTTAAGCTTGTGCGGCTTTTGATTGACTTATTGCTTGATGCTTAAGTGGACAAGTGGTAAGGGCCGGGTGTGGGTACTTTATATAGAGCTCTGAACTCAGCAATTGCCATGCAATTTCATGGGCGCCAAGTTCTTGATGATCTTTGGGCAAAATATTTCAGCAATTCCTATGCTACTGCGTGTCCACCGAACTATACCACTGGTTTAACTTTGCATGTAACATGATGTCCCTTTTCTTGGTTTGTCAACTCCAAGGTAAGTTTTCTGAGAAAGAAAATTGATGTGTAATTGTTCCATTGCCGTCACTATTTTTCCTGTGTATATATGATAGAGGCGGGGTGTCCCGATCTTTCGATGAGATGATAACTACGATTTGATGGAGTCGACTTTGACGATCCGACTACAAACGTGCAACGACGTTGCGCCTTAGCAATCGCTAAACCAATCTCCTGAAGGTCATTGACCACGCCGGAGCATGATCAACCTGACCACGAAGGTCTAGTGCCTGCAAGCAATCGAAGAACAAGCAAGAACTATGATAAAGCAATCTGAATATTGCGAATATGTAGATGAAGTATGAATAAAGTTGGGATTCCGAAAGCGGTCTTGATCTGGTCGTTGGACACAAACCGAGTACACGAAGATGCAGCAATTAGCTAAGCAGTTTTTTTAACTAAAAGAAATCCAAAGAAAACCCTAGGGGTTAATCTACTTATATAGGACTAAAGGGTGGAGGCAAAGAGGGTGGAAGAACGTCCCAAGGAGTCCTAAAACTAAACCTAGGTCGTATAAGGCACTTGGGCCCATGTGGAGGTGATGCAACACCTATTGAGTTGGACTTTGATTCGGATTCTGCTGCTGGGTCGCACCGTTTTCACAATATCTTCACGCTCCGAAGGAATTTGAAGGTTAAACCAATTGCGTTGAAAACTAGAAGAGATAAGCTATCACCAGAAAAAAGAATCACCCAATTTGGAGTTCGTATGTAGAAACGGCGGCTGCTTGAAGTTGAGTATATCTCTGTAGTCCGAATCTGAGTCCATGACGTGAAAGACTTGGTCTCTATCTTCTCTTGGGCCAAAAGTGACGTGAAATAACTTCTTGTACAGCACACAATCATGCCCCTTTGTATTGACTTCATTTCTTGATCAAATATGTAGGAATTAATGGTCATATCCATGATAATGATGTCCTCATCATTTTCATGCTTGAACATGCTCCAATGCTCATCCTTCTTGTCCATGCTAGGTCCTTCATTTGTCAGCAACAGAAATATATCGACGTTAGGCAGCATCATATTCATATGAACATTAGAAACATTACCAAGAAGCGAAAGTACCTGATAATTTAATTGGTGTGCGCGATCTCTAGTAATTGGTCCAGTAGGTATATTAGCAGGGGTTGTGGCTGTAACTATGGTAATCATGTCCTCATCATCCTCCCCTTCTTGAAAATAAAGCCGTCCCCGGCGTTTCTTAATCTGAAATGTGGCTAACAAAAAAGACAAGGTGTACATGCTGTATATATATATGTCATCCATTCTTACTTTCCTTAGTTTTTGGACATGTAACACATGTATATATGAGTAACTTTCGTATGTCGTGAAATATAAAGATATATGATCATCACAATACATAAATGACATGAAAGTATTGCAACTCAGTTTGCATATATAAGTGAAGCTCTTATTCATATCTAAAGATGTACAATGCTCATCATTAAACCATCCCAATACTGGTGAAGAAACGTTAATGTTTTTCGAAGGACATGCTACAACAGGCTTAACTAAGTAGTCATGCAACAAGTCATTCGACGCAGAATCATCACCAAGATTAGAGGTCATATCAAAATGATTAAGCATTGGCAGTTTCATAATAGTAACATGATTATCCAAAATAGATGGTGTGCTCAAATCAACAGGTAACTCAACACATGATGTATTCAAGTCTAATAGGCAAGCAACATCTTCATGTGAAGTTATGCCATTATCTAAAATTGGTTGTGTGATGAAACTAGTTGATAGCTCAACCATGTTGATTCTAAATCAACAATGTTCTCATGTGGAGGGGAAAGATTCATACCTTTTTCATTACCTTTTTGTGATAATAGATCAGATATTGGAGGAGTGCTTACAACAATTGATGTGGTTATGGTAGTGCTCATAGTGGTTGAAGGAACAACCTTCTCAACTTGTGGTATTTGCACATTGCGCTTGTTCGTCTTCTGGGCAACACGTCTGTCGATTTCCTGTTCAGCTTTACAAGCAAGACGAAACAAACGATCCATAGGATAACACTTTTCATGAATTAGGATATCCTGAATGTCACGGTTTAAACCTTCCCAAAATATGTCCATGAAATATTCTTCACTTTCCTCTAAAAGAGAATGCAAGAATGTAGTTTCTAAAGCATCATAATATTCTGAAACAGTTTTAGTACCTTGTTTTAAATTTTCTAATTTCCTAACCTTGTCACGAGTATAATAAGAGGGAACGAATCTATATCGCATAGCAAGTTTGAGATCATTCCAAGTATTAGGTATATAATTAGGATATAAACTACAATATTCATTCCACCAAATAGAAGCAAAATCTTTGAAAGCACTAATTGCAGTTTTTACTTTCTTATGCTCAAGAAAATTATGGGAAACAAATATATCATTTATTTCAAACTCCCACTCAATGTATAAATCAGGTCTTAGACGTCCATGAAAGTGTGGTATAGAAACAATAACTTGATCATGTGCATGTTTATGTGTGTTTACCTTTTGCAGTGACTTTTGTGTAGTTGTAGGTGGTGACAAATCTCCAAGTATACTTGCCGCCCAAAAAGATCTAACTCCAGAACCTGCCATGATTAGTAGAAAACAAGAAACATATCACAAGTATATGTCCCTATGAACTACTAGGATGTGGTGGTAAAACGCTCACAGGATAGCAAATATCAATGTCTTACTAGTTCTTACCATGTAGCAGGTGGTGATCGGCAACCAACGGTGTCAAAGAACTCCAAAGATTAAGTAGAGAGATTGCCAGGTGAACGCACGTATACACGATGTAGAAATATGTGGAGCTTGGAAGGCTTTAATATGGTGGCAAAAATATCAGCAATAATCAATTCAGAGATGCAAAATTGAATTAACGCTCAACGACGATACTGTGCTGGTCCTAGTCTAGACCGGACTAGATACGCGAGCCTAGAACACTAATGTGGTCACGGTGTAACACAACTAGCAGCAATGAATGATATGGAGTAGCTCTGGATAGCAAGATATAAGTGAAGATCATCAAGAGAGCAAAGATAATTGTGAAAATAGGCTCCAAATCAAGATACACCAATACTCTCGCTACAACTTTCCTCTGAAATATATTTGCTAATTTTTTGATATTTTTTTCCCAATAGGGAACTTACTTAAGCTTTCCGATGCAACAAGAATTACTCAATTTGGAGGTCGGATGAGGCGTCAAAAAATTTGAGAATCAGCCCGAAATCTGCCAAAAACTGTGTTCGGAAACTTTAGAGGTCAAAAAGTCCGTCTTAGAAGCCGATCTGGAGTTTCAAATAACACACTAGCTCCAGAACTATTTAGAAGCAGCTTGGAAATATCTTTAATTTAAGTACTTGCGGAGCCAAAACGGACTTCGGATGACAAAGTTATGCCCGTTTTACTGGACACTGCTCAAAACTGATTCCGACGAGATTTCAAATACGAGTTCAACTAGAGATAGATCCGAAATTTTTCTTCTTTTTTCTCTTTCTTCCTTTTTTCTTTCTTTTTTTTCTTTATTTTCTCTTTTTTCATCTCTTTTTCTCTCTTTTTCTATGGTGGATGGTATAAGTAGGCAGCGGATGGGATGATGGTGCAGCAGCGGCGGTGACTAATATGAACAGAACTCAAAACTCTAAAGGACTAGATACTAAGACCAGCAACTGAACACGACGATGCAAACGATAATTCAATAAAGCAAAGCTCCGAAAAGAAAATTGCAAAGGCTCAGATTGGTTTGGATATGATGATCTAATCCTATTTTTATGATTTTTTGTGTGGATGATAGGTGATAAAAAAACAGATCTAATATATGAATGTGGAATTCTCACCGAGTAACCTGAAAACTGATACCACTTGATAGAGGCGGGGTGTCCCGATCTTTCGATGAGATGATAACTACGATTTGATGGAGTCGACTTTGGCGATCCGACTACAAACGTGCAACGACGTTGCGCCTTAGCAATCACTATACCAATCTCCTGAAGGTTATTGACCACGCCGGAGCACGATCAACCTGACCACGAAGGTCTAGTGCCTGCAAGCAATCGAAGAACAAGCAAGAACTATGATAAAGCAATCTGAATATTGCGAATATGTAGATGAAGTATGAATAAAGATGGGATTTCGAAAGCGGTCTTGATCTGGTCGTTGGACACAAACCGAGTAGACGAAGATGCAGCAATTAGCTAAGCAGTCTTTTTAACTAAAAGAAATCCAAAGAAAACCCTAGGGGTTGATCTACTTATATAGGACTAAAGGGTGGAGGCAAAGGGTGTGGAAGGATGTCCCAAGGAGTCCTAAAACTAAACCTAGGTCGTACAAGGCACTTGGGCCCATGTGGAGGTGATGCAACACCTATTGAGTTGGACTTTGATTCGGATTCTGCTGCTGGGTCGCACCGTTTTCGCAATATCTCCACGCTCCGAAGGAATTTGAAGGTGAAACCAATTGCGTTGGAAACTAGACGAGATAAGCTATCACCAGAAAAAAGAATCACCCAATTTGGAGTTCGTATGTATAAATGACGGCTGTTTGAAGTTGAGTATATCTCTGCAGTCCGAATCTGAGTCCATGACGTGAAAGACTTGGTCTCTATCTTCTCTTGGGCCAAAAATGACGTGAAATAACTTCTTGTACAACACACAATCATGCCCCTTTGTGTTGACTTCATTTCTTGATCAAATATATAGGAATTAATGGTCATATCCATGATAATGATGTCCTCATCATTTTCATGCTTGAACATGGTCCAATGCTCATCCTTCTTGTCCATGCTAGGTCCTTAATTTGTCAGCAACAGAAATATATCGACGTTAGGTAGCATCATATTCACATGAACATTAGAAACATTACCAAGAAGCGAAAGTACCTGATAATTTAATTGGTGTACACGATCTCTAGTAATTGGTCCAGTAGGTATATTAGCAAGGGTTGTGGCTGTAACTATGGTAATCATGTCCTCATCAATATATGTTCTAATGTAAATTAAATTATTACTCGATAGTAGATTTGGTGACTTATATTTCGAATATAATTGTAGCTGATGAATTGGGAGCAACTCATTTTGCTGATTGAAACAAAACAAAAATGGAGAACTCATTTAGCGCAGAGTGGCAGGAATGGAGACTAGCGAGATGTAGAGTGGTCGAAAACGATATGGGCTAGGCCCCCCTGGGCAAGGATCGGTAGGAGTAGCTCCTGTGGCTGCTCCCCATCAAACAAAAAAAAGCTCATGTGGCTGCTCTGCACAGCGCAGCTATGTATATAATTCGCTGTAAATGTAAACCCCTCCTCTAATCTTAATATATAAGACATACGATTTATGTTCTTCAAAAAGTGTATAACTGAAAATTTTGGCTCCAAAAAGGCAGCAGGTTTGTCCTGGTTTGATCAATTATATTGGAAATATTATTGTCTGAAATACGATATCATATATTCACAGGAGAAGAGTTATGTATACATTACCTTACACCGTTCGTCCGCGTAGCCCTAGTGCCGGATGCAACACATCTGCAAGTGTTGTGCCACGCCCCAGACGGCGATGCACCATCGAAAACGATCGCGTTCCGGTGTTTCAAGATCTCCCAGCACATCATCATCAGTAATGCGCATAAGTTCTTCCATCTCCACGAATTGGTCCCGACCATGTTCATCAGAACCCGGTTGTCAGTGCTTCAGCTCTGCCTGCACTCAAACCCGACCTGTCACGCAAACACACACCCAACCAGAAGATGATGCATGGTTTCACGGGCATGCAAGCACATCGGACAAGCCTCTTGGTGTGGTAAATTTCTCCAAGCCAGTATGTCCGGCGTCCAACAACGATCCTTGCACGCAGGGGCGAATCTGGGCCCCAGGGCCTTGGCCCGGGGCGTGGCCTTTTCTGTTAGTCATATAATCTAGCTTTTCTTTTTTAGGGCCCAGGGATTAGCCCAATAAAATTTCTTCCACAAGGACCCAGTCCAGGTTGGCCGACTCCCCTGCCTCTCTTGGTCCGCGCCTCCGCCGCTCGACCGCTCCGGTCTGGTGATCTAGTCGCCTTCGAGGCTCCGACCTCCGCCGCTACGCCTGGCGCTTGGTGCTGCCGTCGGCCGTCGGCCCGCCGCCCATGCCGGCCCAGCCCTAGCCGGCCAGCCGGCCACTGCCCCCGGCTCCCTGCCCCACGCCCCAGCGGCCAAGCCCCAGCTGATCAGCTCGTTGTTCGCAGGTAATTTCAAGTTTTCAACTCAATTTGCTACTGCTTACTGCTAGTCTGCTACTGCTAATGTTTGTTGCTGCTCATTGATTTGGTACTCTTTTTTGTATCATGTACTGTTCGTAGTTTTTTCATGCCATTATCTATCTTTTTGTATAATTAAGAATTGAGTTTAAATTTAAAAAAATGTGCAATCAAACCATATTTTATATGAGGTAGTTATAGCCTGATGGGCATTTTTTCGCTCGGGTTTTTTGAAAAAAATTTGGGGCCCTGAGCTTGCTCCAATCCTGGCTCCGCCACTGCTTGCACGCTAGCTAGTTGAACATCATGCATTTCAATGGTGCCTTGCACTTCGAGATAGCATATGTAGCTGGGTCTTGCTCCCTACTGAAGAATTGGCAGTTGTAGGCCGACTTAACGATAAACACTCCAAACGTCGCGAATCAACCCGTGGTTGAGTTGGTTAGGTGGATGGTTGTATCCTCAGTCTACCAGAGTTTAAATCCTTGATTTGACAATGGTGCTCGTATTTTCTGGATTTATTCCAGGGCTTCCGGTAATGTGCTTTCAGTGGAAGGACTTATTATTGTGAAGATGCTCATAGAAGTAGGGTGTGCGTGTGTGCGTCGTAGAGGTGATTGTATACTCGTGTATGTGAGCGTCTGATTTGTACTGTGTTCCTCAAAAAAAGAAAAAAACACTCTTAACGTCTTCCATGCCAAACGAACCGAGTCCTCCACGCTTGGCCTGAGCTCCACCGCAGAGATCCTGTGCCATAGCCCATAGCCCTAGATTTTTTCTTCTATAGGACTGCTGTTAGAGATTGTTGTTGTGTGACGCTCCGAAAATCAAGCCGTGTACAATAATCATACACGCAGGGTACACGACCGAAATCAGGGTGCCACAATGAGAATATCACAACACAACACTAGACACAAATAAGATAAATCTTTAAGGTACAAACCAGGGATCACGAGGATCCGAATACATAAGTTATACAATAATAATATCTGAGTACAGAAATAGTTAGTCAAGTTTTTCCTTAAGAAGGCTAGCACAAATAACATCAAAGATACAGATCGAACTGGCGAGGCCTCCTGCCTGGGATCCACCGAACTACTCCTGGTCGACTGGGAACTCGACGTCGTAGTAGTCGCCTCGGTACTCCTGCTCCTGGGCTCCAACGTCGACTGCAGCGGCCGATCAGGCAAAAAAAAGGGGAAAATAAAGCAAGGGTGAGTATCTAGCATACCCGCGAGTTTTACGTCCGCTACTAAGCATTTATGCATTTGTATCAAACGGAAAGGGGAGGCTATATATAGTGGACCGAGTTGCAGAAACCAGAATAAGGAAGAGAAGCTAGGCCTATCGAAGTCTAGCATCTTCCGACGAGTCTTGCATCACAAGAAGAGAATAGCCAACAGTTCAAAGAAAGCATAAAGTAACAATGCAGCAGAAGTTGCTGCAGCATTGTATAATAGTAAGTTGTATTAGATAACAATTAACAATGCCTCCGAGAATCCTTCCTCGACTTCCCTGCGAGGAAGAAAACCCGGAACCAATCATTTTAGTAGTTGTAGTTTGTAGTAGTAGGATCTGGCTTCAGCATAAAGCGTCCTGTTACCGTGGACACGGCTATCCGAATAGGTTATATTCCCTGCAGGGGCTGCACTACTGTTACCCTACACGCTCGGATCTCCAGGGTGGCGTATACCTTGTTAGGTAATGCCCCACCGAGGCTATCTGATACGCCGAAGTCCATCCTTCAAGCTCAACAGAGAGGCCATCCGCCGGTCTAAATCCTAAGCACAAAGGGACTTTGGACCCCTGCCCTTTTACTCCTGCACAGTACGTGACTGGCCGGTGAAGCAGACCCACCTCCCACTACCGGAGTAGGCGGTCCAAGCCCGGCAATCAGCCCGAGGTAAAGCTGACGTCTGAAGAGCCATCGAACGAGGCTACAACGCAGAGGACCCACACCATAATCCCACGTGGAGGTAGTGCGTATAGGGCACATCGACCCACTCAAGTCATCCACCTGACCCATTAAGCAATTTATTATTTTCTTTCGGGACAACCGTCATCGTTGCCCCTATCCGGGTGAGTCGCAGACAACGACAGCAGCCAGGTCCACCCCCATAACTAGAGCCGGTGGCCGCCTGCCCTGTTGTCCCACCAACTCGTCCAGGGGGAACTTGGGGTCCTTGTCGGGGGGATGGATCAGATCCATAGACCCGGCATTAGAAACCTCTGGGCCGACTTACATATGAAGGCCCACAAAGAAGACCCGACCAGGATTCTGACGTGCCAAGCGTGAAGATTGAAGCCCTACAAGGAATTCGACTTACCTTGTATAACACATAGCAAACTTGTAAAGTAGAATAGAACTCCACATCGTGTAGGAGTCGGACTCTAGGAATCCCGGGACCCAGCATCTTTATAAGCCGAGGACCACGGGATCCAGAGTCAGAACTGACCTCAAGCCAGGATTAGACAACTCGCGTCATAACCTAGATCTCCATGAGACTAAGGTCGCGAAACACCACCATTGTAATCGATACGATCGGCTCTTCCTATTGAGGAGTCGATCCCGCAATAGTCAAGAAGCAGGAGTAGGTCTTTACCGCATCGACGGGGCCGAACCTGGGTAAATCGCCGAGTCCCGCGTCTATGTCGACTCTCTCCTCAAATTCGCCTCGCAGCAAAGGTCCCGTGATAAGTCCGACTCTACGGACATCTGCCGTGACTTTCCCACGACAGTTGGCGCCCACCGTGGGGCCTGCGCTCGCAGTTGTTGAGATTATGGAGGGAGCTCGGCAAGGTATGGAAGGATTTGTTACTGGACGAATCACTAGAAGCCGGAGCGGAATGCTCTGCATTGACGACGCCACCTGGGGTTCCGAAGCTGATTTCATTGAGTCAGGCTATCAGGTCCCAGTCGGCTCCATCCACCTCTTCATCAGCGGATTGAACGGGTCGGAGCCGGAGCCGGATCATTATGCTCCTACTGAAGCAGCAAGCCGGCTACTTGCCGGCTCCGATCGCGACTTCATCGGATTTATCAACGAACCCCCAAAGTTGACATGCTCTGTCGAAACCTCGATGGATGATGAGCCGGCAAAGCTCCCTGAACAAGACAAAGTCCATATGGAAACACAGAGGCAGCCACCAATTAGGATTTACGGCCTGAAAAACGCAGCAGCCACCTATCAGCAGGTAGGGCAGAGCTACTTCGAGAAGAAGATAAGTCAGAACGTGCATACTTCTGTGGATGACGTATTCGGATCCCAGTTAACTGACTCACTTATCGGTGACCTACAAATCCCTCTCAAAGAGACGAGTCGGCTTGATACTGCCCTCCATCACACTTTCGTCGGGTTTATTGGCGAGCTCCCAGAACGGGAGCACCCCGACGGAACCCCAAATCATGATAAGGATGGTTTCTCCGACGCCGACTCATATCGATCGGAAGACAAATACTCAGATAACGGATCAATTTGATCCATCGGGGAAGGCAAACTTGGATCCGATCTAGAAGAATACGATCCATACGCTCCCTACTTCAACAATTCAGCTCATGAAGCGCATGACAATGCCGACACTACCCAAAATCCATTAAAAACGAAAACGGTTCAGAACTACGAACCACCAATGTATGGCAGCGACTGGGCCGGAACAGATCCGATTCCGACGAAGAATCAGAAGAAAACCAGAGAAAGGCCTGGGAACATAAAAGTCTCACAGAAGCGCAAGATCGACTTTCACAGGAGATACGGTGTGACAGGGCTCAAGAGCCGATAGGCCACCGGCCTACGCCTATAACCAACGCGCTAAGACGCATAAAGGAGGTAGCGGAGGACCTGAAGGGACTCGTCGACGCCGTCGCCAGATATGCCGAGTCCAATGAAGCCAAAAATGAGGGGTCCCAACTTCAATGTCGGACCCACCACAGAAAGTGCAGGCGCAACCTGACCTCGCAGGAATACGATAACAACCACTCCCAGAGACACGAACGGCCGCCAAGGAAATAAAAAAGGCACTGGGATTGTGACAAAGCTATGAAAGAAGCTTGCCCAAAGCATTCCGGACCGGGTCACCTCGCTAACCACACCTGGGATCAGTGCTACTTCATACATGAGTACAGATGCCAGATCGAGAAAAACATTCTAGAGGCAAGTCGATACGATGACGGCCCAACGACTCACACAGTCGCAAGAGACCAAGACACTTGGTGATAAGAACATGGACTCGTTCGCAATAAAGAGCCGATCCGGGGCATCAAACCCAGGAAACAGGGCAAAGGACACCCCAACAGCTCATTACAGAGCTGTCAAATAAAGGGGAAAAGCTGACTCAACGTCGCAATAGGCCAACGCCGTTGACCATATAAGTCGATTTTCATCGCACCGGCCCTCGCCAAACTACAAACAATTGACTCTCGTCTTACCGGCTCACGCCACATACAATAAATAAGTCGGTTGCAAATTGTATCGGCTGACGCTATAAAAATAATTTCGATTGACTATAGCTCGACGTCTCGTGCATGCAATTACTTTCTTATCACCTTTGCATCATACATATCATACTTTGCATTATTATCATCTCAGAAACTTGAGGGTCTGATCAACTCTAAAACTGTTATCTGAGCACTTATGTGTTTATTTTAGAGAAAGTTCAGGGGGCTTGATGACACTCATCAACCTTTAACTGAGAAAACCCGGCACATATGTGTAATTACGTGTATATAGCTTATTTCAGGGAAATCTTGGGGGCTCGACTATACTCATCGAGTCTCAACTAAGAAATCTCGGCATATACATGTGGCACTCCACGCCTTATAATTGCCTATATGTTTGATGCTCATACAATCTAAATACGCGTAATCTAGCTAAAAATTCTCAAGAAGAAGTTTTAAAGCAAACGGAAAAAACGCTGATCAATGTGAGACGGCATACAGAGGAGTTCCGACTCATGGATAACCCAATTTTTTTCTCAAAACACGAGAAAATGAGGCATGTTGAATCCAGAGTCGACTTCTATATGAGCCTTCATACTTCCTTTTTGCATACATCACATATTTTTCTCATTTTATATGTCAGCGAAAAGATGCAACTTGAGCATTAACATGTATGACTCAGTAAGACACAAAAGATGCTCATACTAACTTATGGAGATTATACCTTCTGCATCGCATCTTCTGCATTCTTAAAGTCGACTTCTATCGCACTGGCTCTCGCCATATATAAAGTTGACTTCTGTCGCACTGGCTCTCGCCATATATAAAGTCGACTTCTGTCGCACTGGCTCTCGCCAAGTATAAAGTCGACTTCTGTCGCACTGGCTCACGCCATATCTATAAAGTCGACTTCGGTCGCATTGGCTGACGCCATATCTATAAAGTCAACTTCGGTCGCATTGGCTCACGCCACACCTATAAAGTCGATTTCGGTCGAAACGGCTCTCGCCATATATATAAACCGACATTTGTCGCACCAGCTCTCACTGACTTAGCTGTCATACCGGCTTGGATTTGGCAAATATTTTCCGGGTTGCCGAAGGAAACATATCCCAGCACTCGATAGGCCACCCTATTTGGAAAGAGGGAACACAACCCATCGTGTCATATCTATGTGACTTGGCAGATTAAAAAGATAAGACCTATGTGACTCGGCACTGCACACAGATGCACACATCGACTCATGGGGACTACACTTCAAAGTTTCTCCTCGAATAAAGACTCGGTACTTCACCCAGCTGAATACACTGACTCTCGGGGAGTAACACTTCAAAAATTCTTTATCAAAAAGGTTTGGCATATGATATTTACTGACTTTAGAAAAAAAATGCAAGAAACTGTAAAGTCCCAGGTTGCTGCAGGTAAAACAACCCAGCACTTGGGGGCTACAGTTCAAAAATTCTTTGCGAGTTGGCATGACGCAATGATGATCACACCGATTTATGAGGATCAAACTTTGAAAAAATCTATGATTCGACAAAAACTTGTCGATTCACATATGATAAAGGTGGCCAGACTATTCATAAGGTCGGCCTTTGAAAAACCTTTCACTATGAAGCCAGCCGACTCTGAGGAGCTCCACCATCTGGTGAAAAAGGCAAAGCAGGAAACACAGCCCCCTTCTACAACTCATGTCGGAAGGAAAAACTTCTTCAAGCAAGCAACAAATAAGCCAAAGGCGAAAGTCAGATGGCATCACGAAGGTTGGCATTCAAAAAGCCAAAAGGTAAAATTTAGATGAAATGCCATAAAAGTATCTGACCACATGTTGGTCACAAGTCACGGGACATATTTCCCAATATTACAAACTCGGCATTACGTCCGCACAAATATTATAAAAGTTTTTTCTCCTCAAGAGGCTTACGATGGGACGTTGGCCTGGCTCTGAGATGAAGACCCGGCAACATTCGCTGATGGCAAGATCTCATTGCTACTTTCCGTTAAGTCCACATCAGCAATGTCATCCATCATCAAGTCATCCTCTTATCCTCCTGGAAACGGCTCCACAGGATTCGCCGGCTCCGAAGCCATCTTTGGAAGAGGAAGAAGAGAGAACTCCACGGGAGTCGGCAGATTGATCCGATGCCTCTTGTTGCTCTCATCATATCCAGTCCCTATCCGGCTCAGCTCAATATCATCAGCAATCTTGGTGGCAAAAGGACGAGTTTATTTATGTACCTTGATGAAATCTTCCCTAGAAAAATTGGACTCATCTGCCATAAGCTCCGGGAAGCCGGCAGCCAGACGATCCAGCTTCAATCCAGGATGATATGCATTGGCAAGCTCCAAGCCACGCATCACCCCCATACAACAAGCCGATCGCTTCCCCAGCTTTACCCACTCAGGTACAACTGAGAGAGGACCCATTATATCAGTTATCCTCTTCATACTTGGGGGCTTGGGCTGAGTCGCATAAATTGCTTTACACGCACCCTCAGCTTCATACCAGGCGTCTCACCCAGAATATCATGATCTTTGCCTATTATAAAGATAAAACAAAGATAAAAGTCAGCAAGAAACAAAGAACATTGGAACACTCAGATTTCAAAGCAACTTTGCCGACTCACCAAAGATGGCTGACACAAGTCGGCGAATGCTATCCTTGAGTGTATCCAGCTTCTTTTGAGCCGACTTTAATTTTCGCTCGGCTGTACCACGCTGAGCTGCTGCATCGTTTACAGCTCTGGTCAAAACATTTTTGGCCTCAGACATCTCAGCTTTGACGGTTTCCAGTTCTTTGTCTTTCTCTGCCAACTCATCACGGAGTTGGCAAATTTCTTCATCAGCTCCCTTTAGCTTTGCCGACTCCGCAGCGAGTCGTTCCTCCATCTGACGCTTGGACTGCCCAGCGTCCATGGCAACAGCCTACAAGCAATGTAATATTACTAAGTCTACACTTAGACCTATTGCCTAAACAGTCACTTGGGGGCTAAACCTACAAGAAATATACATGAGCCGGCAGAACGTAATCACATCCTGCCGACTCATGGGGGATACAGCTCAAAAAACTATGATGACTCAGTATACCACAAAATTGGTATATCGATCCATGGGGTCTACAGTTCAAAAAACTATGATGACTCGGTATACCACAAAATTGGTATATGGATCCATGGGGGCTACAGTTCAAACTTATCATAACTCGTCATACCACAAGACAAGTATACCGACTCATGGCTAATACAGTTAGTTTTTTATAACCCGGCATGGTAATCAATCACCAAGCCGGCTTATGGGGGCTATAGATATATGTCATCAAGGACAGTGCAGGCAAATAAAAATACATACCTCATAACGCCCCCACAGTTGGAGGAATATGTCATGCTGCTCCGAAGAACAAGCTAACGACCGCTTGAACAAATTCTCCAGGAATGTCTTCTCAGATATTGACTCATTAGGCTGGCATACCACCTGACTCTTATCGTCCAAAACCTTCATCACGGTTGTATAAGTAGGTGGGTCACCCTTCTGAGCCCCAGTGATCAAAACTTCATCATCAACAACTGCCTTTTCCTTGGAAGGAGCCGGCTCAGAACTTGGAGCAACTTCCACTTTTTCAGAAGGAACTGAAGACTTGTCAAAGCCGGCTTCAGGAGAATTATCCTTGTATATTCCTGATGGGCTTGACTCATTTAAACCAGCCTTCTTCAAAGCTTCAGAAACCGAAGTTTCTGGCAAATTTTCAGATATAATAGCCGAATCTTTAGCAAAAGAAGAGTCGGCCGGATCCTTGGGATCAATTCGAGCGCTTCTCAAAGACAAAAATAGAATTTGTCAGCAAAATTATGCACACAAAAATACAAGTTACCATCATAAGAAAGGAATACTCACCCACGGTTGATTGGGAAAGCTGACATCTGGAAAGAAGAACCCTCAGAAGAAGGGGTACCAGCTCCAGAGTCACCACCCTGATGTTGTCCCTCGGAAACCCCTACCGATTGATGAGAAGGAGTCGCGACTAAAGTCGGCTTCTGACGAATCTTTCGAGGTTCATCACCCAAAACCACAAGAGGGTCCGCCGAGTCGGAACTACGGGTATGCCTCTTGCGACTTTGTGCCTATAAACAAAAACATAAGACACAAGCTTGTCTAAAATCATCATGAAGAGCTGGAAAAGATGGTACCGGTGGATTGGCGACTTTGCTCTCTTTACGAGAGTCGGCCTTAACAGGGAGAACTTCTTCTTGTTCTTCCTCATCTTCATCGTCATCTTCCTCCGAGTCATCCTACAGAAACAAAAAAGGGTAAGAAGACATCACAAAAGAAGCAATCAAGTGAATCTTACCGAATGACTCGGACTTTTGGCGTCGACTCCTTCCATAGGGAGGTCTTGGCCCACATTCCACCATGGATCATCTTCCTGAAAGCCAGAAATTGGAAGGTCAAATCCTTGAACAAATATTGTGTCAAAGAGGAATAACTGAATAAAACATACCGGAAGAGCCGAATTGGCTTCACAGAACGGGAGAAGGCCGACTTTCTTGATGTCTTATATGCGCTCAGCAAGAAATTTCTTGCAAGTCGTCACTAGAAATCCTCCAGAAATCTCCTTCTTCGCGAAATACATGGGGTCGTCCGGCCCCGAATACTCACACATGAGTCGATCCCTCAACCTAAGAGGTTGGATTTTCCAACCTATCCAACATTCGATCAGATCTGTTCCGGCAAGACCATGAGCTAGCAAGGCCTTTATCCGAGCCATAATCGGCTCATGCTTTTTCTTATGAGCATCCGAAGGAAACAGGTTCAAGCCATCATGAAATTCAAGCCGACTCTCACGAAATCCGGGCAGAGGATTTTCCTTCTCAGGAGTCACAACAGTGCAGTAAAACAAAGATTTTTGCCATGTCTTCACATGGGAGCTCAGTTTGAGTGATGGGTAAATCGACTTGGCGCGCTTCTGGATAGTAAATCCACCGCATTCCAAAGCCGGACCTCCACTATATTCAGTCTGCCTATTGCAGTAATAGAACTCGGCAAACAGAGCCAGAGTCAGCCTAATCTGCAGATAAGCCTCGCAAAACACTTGAAAATGACAAATATTGAGCACTGAGTTGGCGCTTAGATCCCGAGGGTGCAGTTTATAGCAGTGCAGCACACTCCTAAAAACTTAGAGCCGGGAGGACGGAAGCCCCTGGTGATATGATCAGCAAAGACGACGACCTCACCTGCTTGAGGCTGAGGCCGGGTCTCCTTACCAGGAGCTCGCCACGCAATTTCAGATTGGGGAGGCAAAATCCCCTCTGTCTCCATCTTCTTCAAAAAGGCATCCGTAACCCAGCTCTTTGACTAGTTGGCCTCTAAAGTCGGCCTTGGGGCTGGGAGTCTAGTCCTGCCGGCTGTCTTTTTGCTTTTGTCTGCAACAACTTCTTTCTTGCTTTTTATCAGCGGCAGTTTTCCGACCCATGGTTCAGAAGTCAGATCTATAAAAAGGAAAACTAGAGGTTGTCATAAACCGACTTACAAGAAACTACGAAAACAGTTTTCACAAAATACAGCGGGACAATTGGATCTGACAAGCCTGAGAAATAGGCGAAAAATGATGAGCAGATCTACGGCTTGCAAAAAACTGGGAACGGTTGCAAAATGAAAATGGATCTGTAAATACAATTGTTCGACGAAGTAATCACTTCCAAAGTTAACCATTACCGAACCCGTCCTATCTACCCACATGCATGGTGTATCTCCAGTAGGTTGCGTTGATCTACTAAGAACAGTAGGGCTTGAAGCTCGCAACAATGGAAACGAATAAAAACTGCAGCACAATGGAGGTGATGCGAAGCCTACCTTAATGGTGTACGAGAATGGCACGGTCCCAGGCCGTCTTGCGTAGGCGATGAAAGAAGAATGGCTTGGAACGGAGACGAAGGTAAAAGCTTCCTGTTCTCCGGTGCGCGAGGAAGGAGAAGAGAAGATGTGGATGGGGCGATGTGAATGGATGTGGACGGGGGCCTATTTATAAAAGGACTTCTGCTCAAAACCCGAGGCGTCGCCAACCGCGAGCTAAATGACAGGAAATCCCTTGATTCTCGTGGAAAACCTAGGCAGCATTAATTATGCCGCCGGAATCGAGGTATACCGTTCAAATTCCCTGAAATAAACATTTGCAGGTTAAATTTATTACGTCGGCGCTGGAAATATTAGTCGACTCAACCAGAAGAGTCAACTTCATGAAAATAAAGGAGCCAAAGCAAGATTGAAGAGAGACGACTCCGACTCCCAATCAACGTCAAGCATAAAGTCGGCCCTTGATCCATGAAGAGCCGGCGGCAATGAAGAAAAAAAATAAGATAGCTGTGAAGACTAAAGCATCACAACAATCCTGGGGGCTAATGTCGGGGGGATGGATCAGGTCCATAGACCCGGCAGTAGAAACCTCTGGGCTAACTTACATATGAAGGCCCACAAAGAAGACCCGACCAGGAGTGTGACATGCCAAGCGTGAAGATTGAATCCCTAGAAGGAATTCTACTTACCTTGTATAGAACATAGCAAACTTGTAACGTAGAATAGAACTCCACATCGTGTAGGAGTCGGACTCTAGGAATCCCGGGACCCGACATCTTTATAAGCCGAGGACCACGGGATCCAGAGTCAGAACTGACCTCAAGCCAGGATTAGACAACTCGCATCATAACCTAGATCTCCACGAGACTAAGGTCGCAAAACACCACCATTGTAATCGATACGATCGGCTCTTCCTATTGAGGAGTCGATCCCACAACAGTCAAGAAGCAGGAGTAGGTATTTACCGCATCGACGGGGCCGGACCTGGGTAAATCGCCGAGTCCCGTGTCTATGTCGACTCTCTCCTCGAATTCGCCTCGCAGCAAAGGTCCCATGATAAGTCCGACTCTACGGACATCTGTCGTGACTTTCCCACGACAGTCCTTAACGTCGCCGTCTGGCCGTGGGATGGCCGCCACGGCGATGGCCGTGGCCGTGGCGCCATGGATGCCTGCCACGGGCAAGGTGAATAGGGGAGGGGATGAGGGGGTGGCTGGGGTGGGCTGGGCCGGTGGGGAGGGGAGATGGGCCAGTGCACTGTTCACTGGTGATGACCCTCAACTGTAGGGGATCGTTCGTAGCATTTTCGATAAATAAGAGTGTCGAAACCAACGAGGAGCAGAAGGTATTGGCAAGTGACTTTGGTAAAGAAATAGCTGCAGGAACTGAAAGATAACTTTTTAGGGTTTTTGGTATAAGCGACAAAAAGGTAAAAGCGAGCAAAGTGAGAGGCACTGAGGAGTAACAAGTGGCCCAATCTATTGTGGCAAAGGAGAGACCTAGCAACTGAACTTATAAGGGCTAAAGCGTTCTTGAGGACACACGGGAGAAATAGTCACGTGCTTTCGCCATATTCCGTATCGGTAATATGTGCTGTGCTGATAAGTGTTGAGTGGGTGGATCTATGCTAGTGCACCCTCTAGACTAAGATAAGTGCACTCTTCTGATTAAACACCTTGCAAGCATCCGCAAATACAAGATACTCCCTCCGATCCATAATAAGTGTCTCAAGTTTTGTACAAAGCTAGTACAAAATTTGTACTAGATGAGTGACACTTATTATGGATAGGAGGGAGTAGTAATTAAGGAAAAATCCTAACCATAGCAATACGATCGATGATCCATTGTTCCCTTGTGCAAAAGCGTGCGAACTGGGGTTCAGGTTTCTGTCACTTCGGCAACCCACCGTAAGCATTCTTTGTACACAATGCATTCCCCTAGGTCCTTAATAAGGCGAAGTGTTGAGTGTTCAACTCACAAAACACCACTAGGAAAATAACAACACAACTTAAATATCAAACAACACATATTACTTCAACATCATATGACTACTAACAACTAGACTTCTCCCATGTCCTCAAGAACTAAAGTAACTACTCACAAGACATAAAAGAGATCATGATCAGTGGGGATAAATAGACGATAAACAATCTGTACACAATAATATTTCTCCAACAAAACTCAATAGCATTCATCACACGTTAGCAATCAACACCAGTAGAGTAGAGAGGATAGATATTATGGATTACAACACAAGTTGAACTTGTGAGGTGAGATTGGATGAAGATGAATATGGTGTTGATGTTGATGATGATCTCGATGATGCCCGTGACGATGGTGATGACGATGGCGACGATCTCCCCTTCCGGGAGGTGTTCTCCCCGGCGGAATCTGCCCGCCGGAGATGTCTTTTCTCCTCTGTAGGTTTCCGCCATGGAGCGGCGGCGGAACTCCGAAAACTCTCCCTTCCTAGGGTTTTTGGACAATGTGTGATATATAGGCCAGAGGGGGAGCCGGGAGTGTCCCTAGGGGTCCAGGCGCCCTCCCGGCGCGGCCAGGGTGGGGCCCGCGCCAGGTGGCTGCCTAGTCACCCTGTGGCCCCCTCTGGCCCCTCTTTGACATGTCTTCGTTATTCTTCTGAAAAATGCCCTCCGTCAATTTTCAGGTAATTTGGAGGTATTGTTCTTCAGTAACTCAACGTCCACTTTTTACCGCTGAATCCTGCGTCTGCTGCTTCGGAATCGGAAAGTTGCAAACTGTGTAAAATAAGCCAAAACAACATAAGAACAACATTATAACATGAAATATATCAATGAATAACAAAAGAACTACTATATAAAATAGTGATGCATTTTGGACGTATCAACTGGTGGGGTGGGCTCCTTTTGTTTTCTTTTCTTTTTATTTACTTTTCTCTTTCTATTTTCTGTTCTTTTATGTTTTATTTATTTTTGGCACTTTTCTATTTTTGTAAAATGTGTAATATGCACCACAATTGGAGATGAACTATACAACAGTGCCACAAACAGATTGGGAATTTTATAAATTCATTTAGTATTTTAGTTAAATAACAAATGGTTAAAATGGACTAAGTAAGCTACTGTTTGAATTGTTTGATTTATTTAATAGCTTATTAAAGTCCCATGCACCTATGACTTTGATCTACTGATTATTATGAATTTTACAAAATTGGTTGCAAGGTTTTTGGTTGAACTTTTGTTTGCCACATTGTTTTTAATTTCAATCACAGGGAAACTTTTAAATTTGAATTGCTCCAAGTTGATAAAGGAATGATTTGCAACAGTAATTATTATTAGCAAAAGTGATTACTGTTCCATAAAATTGAGGGTGTTATAAATCTCCCCCACTACAAGAATTCTTCTCCCGAGAGTTTAAGAGGTAGATGGGAAAAGATCGGGGTATTCATCACGAAGACGATCTTCGCTTTCTCAAGTGGCCTCATCTTCAGAATGATTCGACCACTGAACTTTGAGGAACTTGGTTGTCTTATTGCGGGTTCGACGCTCAGACTGATCGAGAATGCGGCTCGGATGTTCTTGATAAGTCAAGTCCTGCTGCAGTTCTATCAGATCATGATCCACCTCACGGATAGGATCCTTGAATCAGTGACGGAGTTGCGACATGTGGAAGACATCGTCGACTTAGGAGAGGTTCGGCAGCAATTCCAAACGGTATGCCACCGGTCCACTTCTGGAAAGGATACGGAACGGACCAATGTAGCGAGGAGCCAACTTCCCTTTGATCCCAAAACGATGAGTGCCCCTCATGGGAGTGACACGAAGGTAATCTTGTTCGCCGGGTTGATAGACCATTTCCTTGTGCTTGCGGTCGTAGTTGCTCTTCTGGCGGGACTGAGCAGCCTTTAAATGTTCACGGATAACGCGAACCTGATCTTCTTCATGATGTATAATGTCCGGACCAATGAGGGTTCGTTCCCCAGTTTTTGACCAATTTAGAGGGGTTCGACACTTACATCCATAAAGAACTTCAAAGGGTGCCATCTACAGACTAGCCTGATAGCTATTGTTGTATGAGAATTTAGCAAACGGAAGAGATTCCTCCCATTTCTTGCCGAATGAGATGACACAAGCTCGAAGCATGTCTTCAAGCACTTGATTGACTCGTTCCACTTGGCCTTGTGACTGGGGGTGATAAGCGGTGCTGAAGCTTAGGTGAGTGCCCATAGCTTCTTGGAAACTATCCCAAAATCTTGAGGTGAAAATTCTGCCACGGTCTGAACTGATCTCCTGCGGAATACCATGGAGGGACACAATTCTTGAAACATACAAGTCTGCTAACTGACTAGCAGAGATCGTCTCCTTGACTGGCAGAAAGTGAGCAACCTTGGAGAATCGGTCGATGAAGACAAAGATAGCATCATGACCTTTCTATGATCTGGGAAAACCAGTGACGAAGTCCATCTCGATCTTGTCCCACTTCCATTCAGGAATAGAAAGTGGTTGCAGAGTTCCAGCAGGCCTTTGACGCGACGGCAAACGTCACACTCTTCAACATAACGAGCAATGTCTTATTTCATGTTAGACCACCAGTACCGCTGACGAATGTCTTGGTACATCTTGGTACTACCAGGGTGAATCGACAAAGGGCTGTCGTGAGCTTGTTTCATGACATCCGGGGCTGAGTTCAGGTTGGGCCTTGATACGTCCAAAACGTATCTATAATTTCTAATTGCTCCATGCCTCTTTTGTGTGATATTGCTATGATATTGATGAACTTCCATACACTTTTGATCATATTTGGAGTAACCTATTAACTCAGTGCACCCCAGTGCTAGTTCCTGTTTTCTGCTGCTTTTGTATTTCAGGTTTTCCCATTATTTAAAGTGCCAGAAAAATTCCGGGAAAAATATAGGAAAAATCAGCGTACGGGAACCTTCCAGAAGAGCCCAAGTGGGGCCAGAGGGGGGCTAGGGGTGGCCCACCTGGCGCGGCCACCCCCTAGGCCGCGTCAGGGGGCGCCTGGAGCCCCTGGCCCACCTCTGGCCCCTTCGCCTATTTATTCTCCGTGACGAGAAACCCTCGGGGACAGAACCCTTTTTCGTGATCTCTCCTCTGTTCCGCCGCCGCCGTGCTTCCAAGATCGGGAGCACCAAGAGACCTCTTCCCGGCACCCTGCCGGAGGGAGGAACCACCTCCGGGAGCTTCTCCACCACCATGGATGCTTCCCGGATGAACCGTGAGTAGTCCACCTTGGACCATGGGTCTATGATCAGTAGCTATGTGATGTTCTCCTCCCCTCTTTGTTCTTCATGGAATAGACCTCGTGAGCTGCCCTACATGATCGAGGCACATATGTAATCTTTCTGCTGTTGCTATGCTGAGTTTGCTGGGATCTGATGGATTATGAGACTATGTTCAGATTGTGTTTGAGTAATATATTTGATTCTCCTCTTTTATATTTATGTTCTTGAGTAATTCTTGCATGTTCTCCGTTGCTGTTTATTTCTTTGGCGAAGTAGTAGGTAGTGATTCCAAGAGGTAGCGCTATGCATGATTATGGGTTCATGCCCCCTGATGACTAGCTTGAGTGAGAGAAACATGAGTCTAGGGGATGTGCTGTTGCCACAAGTGAGAAAACAACGGTGCTTGTACTTGCGGGTGCAAGGATTGTTTACTTTACGCAAAGTTCTTTAATGCAGTTGTCTGTTGCTTTGAGTTTACACTTTGGGTGCGATTCGCAACTTAATACCAGCGAGATGTTCTGGATAGATATCTCAAGGTGGATGATTAGTAGGTAGATGCGGATGGATTTCAGTCTACTTGTCTTGGCGTACTGCCCATGCTTTTGAGCCTCTTCCTTTCTTTATAGCATAGTTAGAATTGGTTTGCGTACATAATCCTGTCAATTGCCCAGCTGTAATTTGTTTACCTCGCATGGCTATCGTCTTTTGGGAGAGAGACATCACTAGTGAACATCATAGGACCCCGGTCCATATTTCCAATATTGTTTACACTCGCTATTTATTTTCTGCTCTATTTACTTTTCCGTTGCTATCACTACCATTATTATCCCATGCGTTTGATCCTTTGTAAACAAAAAAGCCGGAGAGATTGACAACCTCTCTGAACTCGTTGGGAGCGAAGTTATCTGTTGTGTGTGCAGGTCCACGTCAACCGCCTAACTGCTGGCACCGTTGTCACCTTCCTATCGTAGTTGGTGTCCTGCTGGAGACAAATCTTGGTATCTTCACCGAGGGAAATTGTTGTTATCTACATCTCAACCTTCCACTTTGGATAACCAACGAGGGGGCGAGAATTCGTACCATCAAAAGAAATTTCTGGCGCCGTTGCCGGGGACTCCACTCTTCAAGATAGGGGAGTTGCACAATATCTTTTATCTTCGCTTTTTAGTCTTGTCAGTTTACCGTTCTGTTTTTGCTTTAGTGTCCTTTATCAAAAATTAAAAAAATAGTTATCTTGCTTGTTGCTGCTATGGGTTCCTCCAAGAACACCAAGTTGTGTCACTTCTCTAGTCTTGACAACAGTGACTTTATCTGCACTCATATTGCTACACCTGCCACTTCAGCACCTTCTTATGAGATTAAACCTGCTTTGCTGAACCTTGTTATGAAAGATCAATTCTCCGGTGCTGGAGATGATGCTGCTTTTCACTTAAATAATTTTGTTGAGCTCTGTGATATGCAAAAGTACAAAGAAGTAGATGGTGATATTGTTAAGCTTAAGCTTTTGACTTTCTCCTTGAGAGGAGGAGCTAAAATCTGGTTTCAATCCTTGCCTAGGAATAGCATAGATTCTTGGGATAAGTGCAAGGATGCTTTTATTGGTAAGTACTACCCCCCTGCTAAGATTATCCAATTGAGGAGTAATATTATGAATTTTAAGCAATTGGATGATGAACATGTTGCCCAAGCTTGGGAACGCATGAAACCTCTTGTTAAGAATTGCCCTACGCATGGTTTGACTACTTGGATGGTTATCCAAACTTTTTATGCAGGCTTGAACTTTACCTCGCGGAACTTGGTAGATTCGGCCGCAGGAGGAACCTTTATGTCAACAATGCTTGGTGCTTCCACAAAACTACTCGATGAGATGATGATCAACTATTCCCAATGGCACACCGAAAGAGCTCCAACAGGTAGGAAGGTAAACTCTGTCGAGGACATCTCCTCCCTAAATGAAAAAGTTGACTTGATTATGTCTCTACTTACCAAGCAATCTCCTATTGATCCTCATGATGTTCCATTAAATTCTTTGATTGCTCAAGATCAAGTAGATGTGAACTTTATCTCTAGAAACAACTTCAATAACAATGCTTATAGGAGTAATTTTGGTAGCAATCCTAGACCGTTCCCCTCCAACAACTATGGGTACAACAACACTTATCCTAGCACCAGAAACTCTGCCCCTAGAGATAGAGACATGCCTAGTTATGAGAAACTTTTGGAAATAGATAAGGATACTAAGAACTACATGCACACCCAGTATGAACAAAATAGGACCTTCTCTAGACAATTAGATGAGCATACTTTTATCTTGCAAGACATCGGTAGACAACTAGAGAGTATGAACATTGAAATTTCTAACCTTCAGACTAGGCTCACCACCACGGAAACCCAAGTTTCTAATATGTCTCACACACAGGCTACTTTGATAAACCAAATGGCAGCTAAACCTGAAGTGGTTTCGACCATAAAAGAGGAAGAAGATAGAATTAAGATCCTTCCTACACACCATACCATTGCTACTATCCAAGTTGTTGAGGATATCCAAACTCTTAGCACCCAATGCCCCCTAGTCCCATAGGACCTATTAATGGTGATGCTATGACCTCAACCGTAGAAGAAGAAACTTCTATGACTATAGAAGCTACCAAACAAGTGAGCCTAAAGGACACCACTACCACTTTACTTGATAGTAGTGACCTTGATTTTGGTAATTGCACCCTTTCTGGAGTTATTCGTTTCCTTCACAATATGTCTAGAGACCCCACACTAGCACACCTAATCTTGCCTTCACGGAGCATATCACTAATGCTCTCATTAAAGCTAGGGAGGAGAAGCTTAGGGTAGGAGCCTCCATACCTAGAAAGCTAGAAGATGGTTGGGATCCTATGATTAAAATTAAGTTGAATAAGTTCTCTTGCTATGCTTTGTGTGATGTTGGAGCTAGTACCTCCGTTATGCCCAAAATAATGTATGATATATTTGAATTGAAACCTTTTGATCCTTGTTCTTTTGGTGTTCGTCTTGTCGATTCTTCCGTAAAGAAACCTTTGGGGAAGATCGATGATGTTCTTATCATTGTCAATGACAATTATGTTCCCATTGATTTTACTATTATGGACATTGAATGTGAACCTTCTTGTCCAATTATTTTGGGACATACTTCTCTTCGCACCGTAGGTGCTGTTATTGATATGAAAGAAGGGATTATAAAATTCCAATTCCCTCTCAAGAAAGGGATGGAACATTTTCCTAGAAAAAAGATTAAGTTGAATTTTGAGTCCGTCACACGGGCTAGTTATTTTCTTGATAAGACTTGATCTTTTTCGCATTAAGCCTGGCTAATGGCTTTAAAGAAGCGCTTTCAGGAGGCAGCCCACAACGAATTTAGGATTTCCTATTTGTTTTTCTTCTGTTTTTAGTGGTCTTGATGATTTTTACTACTTTGGCAACATCATTTATCTTTACTTTTCAAGCTTTGTGCCGATTATAGCCTCATATGACAAGGGAAGTGAAAGTTGTGACATGTTGTGCAGAAAACATATTCTGTCCTCGTGACGGGAAAAATCACAGAAAAATCCCAGTTCATCTTTCTGAGCTGAAATTTTTACGCAGCGTGACCTATACAATTACGGAACTTTCGTATGTTGTGAGTTTTTCTGATTTGAGTTGCAGAAGTATCCCTAAAAAATTCTTTATTACCTGCTGGTCTGTTTTTCACAGATTATGTCATGTTTTGCCTTTTCTTCGTTTTGCAAACCTTAAGCTTGCTTTTTCTTTTCAAAAACTTTTTGGAAATCTTGAGAAACAGTAGCTCTTCAAGAATATCCTTATTTGCAGTAGAGAAAAAAACATTTTATTATGGGTACTAACCTCGCTAATCAAATTATGATGAGTTATGTATGAAGGAAGTTTTCAAGTGTGCGAGGGAAGATGATGAAAGAAGATTCAGAAGTGTCAAGCGCTCAAGCTTGGGGATGCCCCCATGCATCCCCAAGAAATATTCAAGGAGACTCAAGCGTCTAAGCTTGGGGATGCCCCCGTGCATCCCATTCTGCATCAACAATTATCATTTCGTCTTTCATTTCACTATATTTTTATCACTTCATGCGTTATGTGCTATGCATGGAGTGTCTCGCTCTTTATTTCCTTTTTAGTTTTCTTTAGCTTTTCTTGCTGTTAATAACAAGTTCGGACCCAGATTTCTTTGTGTGGGAGAGAAACACGCTCCACTTCAATCTAGAACACAACATAGGATTCTTCATACTTATCTTTGCTGTGTGTGTTCTTTATATTTTTCATAGCTACTGTCATGTTTAGCTCTTAGTTTTCATGCTTATCTATGTAAAGAGCTTTTGTTTAGTTTGTCGCTAGAACTCTCTTGAGTTTTCATGTTTATCTTGTTTAGAGAGTTTGCCTGTTGCACTGAGTTTTGTGTCTTGACTTGAAGTAGGTAATTGAGGTTGCTATTCTTTTGTAGTAGTGACTTGCAATTGTTTTGAGGTATTTCTTTGAGTAATGTTTGGACTTTTGGTGTCAAGAGCTTTAGCCTATTAGTGATAGATGTCATATTTTGGGAAATCCGTGTTTATTTTCAAAACTTACAAATTAGTTGAGAACATTAGCTACTAGATGGATCACTACTCTTCTGAGGGGTCGGATATTAGAGTACACTCATGTACCATGAGTCGAGGATGCGCAAGGATAACCAAACCCACATACACTCCTCCTCGGGGTACTTGTCTCTTTGTGAACCTCCTTATTAGATTGAGAGTTACCGATAATAAGTGCATGAGTTCTTCAGACTAATGTGAGTATTCGAAAGTTGACACTTCCACCTTCCCATATTTTTCTAGCCTCTCCTGTGCCGTGCATTGCCTTCTTCTCACTCCGAGAGTTGGCGTCCACCTTCGCCGATACATCCAAACCCTTGGCATGATACGCTCTGTCATCATAAACCTCGTTATATCCTTCCTCAAAACAGCCACCATACCTACCTATCAAGGCATTTCCATAGCCTTTCCGAGATACATTTCCATGCAACATCCACCTTCTCATGACTTGATCTTCATGTCATACATGCTACTTGCTTGATCGATGAGCCGCATGCTAGTTGGGCCTTGCCCTAATCTTTGCTACATGACGCGCTAGTATCATTGCATATCCTGCTATCCTAGCAAAGGCATACATTTGCATACTTCATGATAGTTATATCTTCTTTATGATTTGAGTACTCTTGTAAAGTGTGAAAGATCTTCTATACTTCTTGTAGTACATAGAGTGTTGCCTGAGGAAAAGATCCCAAATAGGACAAAATCAAAAGATCCCAAAGAGGAAAAAATTAAAAGATCCCAAAGAGGACAAATGAGAGAAATAGAAAGAGGCATTGAGGCCACCAAAAAAATACAAAAAAATAGAAAAGGAGAAAAAGAAATAAAACGAGAGAAGGGGTCACACTAGTGTTCCTTTTGAGAGATCCACACTCGTACTCCCTCTTATATCTTGTACTCCATAGAGATTATCATTCATGCATATAGCTATGTGGGGACCTTCACACTATAGAACTTGGCTTGTATATTCCAATGATGAGCCTCCTCAAATGAGCTCTAGGTCTTCTTGAGCAAGCAAGTTAGATGCACCCCCACTAGTTCCATTGGAGAACTTACCTTAGCTCATATGTCCATCTGTTGCATGGCAATCCCTACTCCTCACATCATATCTATCATTTGGCTTTCTCTCGCCTATGATTGTCCTCATTGATGTGAGCCTTTCCCACCTCTTTTACTTCCTCCTCCACCATATTCTCTCTTTGCCATCCTAAGTGTCAACTTAATGCTTACGCTCATCCATTGCATGGGTGCTCAAAATGTCGAAAAGGAGTGGATCATTTTGACTTGTACCTGTCTAGTGTTCTGGGGATGAGTCAAGATAAGATTCCAAAGAAGACCAAGTGTGAAACTTTAGTAGATTGAGTTCTCAACACAAAAATACTTTTTCTCATATATCCCTATCCCCTTTCTTGCACGCAAACACCATTTGGAGACATTCGAGTCACGGACAGCGAGAGCTCTTGCACCTTTATGTTCTTATGTTGCTTGTTTCAATGCTAATATAGACTCTTGCCTGTTATGACTTGAATTGAATTACATGCCTTGATTGCTTTACGTAAAAGTTCTTATATGGTTGTTAGCATGTCACCACAGAAATTATGTTTGTTATCATTTACCTACTCGAGGACGAGCAGGAATTAAGCTTGGGGATGTTGATACGTCCAAAACGCATCTATAATTTATGCTTGCTCCATGCCTCTTTTGTGTGATATTGCTATGATATTGATGAACTTCCATACACTTTTGATCATATTTGGACTAACCTATTAACTCAGTGCACCCCAATGCCAGTTCCAGTTTTCTGCTGTTTTTGTATTTCAGGTTTTTCCCATTATTTAAACTGCCAGAAAAATTCGGGGAAAAATATAGGAAAAATCAGCGTACGGGAACCTTCCAGAAGAGCCCTTGATGAGGGGATACCCCCACGACTCCTCTACGTGAGGGTACCTGGTGCGTGTCATGGCTGGCGACCCACCAGGGGCCCACTCGTGGACACCGACATAATGGAATAAGACGTGAAGACGAAGACTTGAGGCGCAAGACAAGGAATCATATTCGTAGTCGACAAGGACTCATGTAAACCCTACCTGGCTATCTATATAAAGCAAGGCAGGGGCACCTCTCTAGACATCTAGACACACATCATCTCATCTCAACACAACCCCACGCATAGGACTAGACAGATCTCTCTCCACCAAAGCCCTCGCGGCATTTCTGTACATCATCATCAATACAAGATCAGACAAGCAGCATGTAGGGTTTTCCCTCCGGGGGCCTGAAGCTGGGTAAATCGTGCCTCATGTGTCGCTTGTCCGCCGTCCGGATCATCTCAATACGCATCTCCCTCATCAATAATATCGAGCAGGAACGTGTCCTCCTGTTAGCCGACGAGCTTATCGTCCAACCTGTGCCTCTCATGATTAACCCAGGGTCCCTGGCCATGGGATTTGCCGTGGCTGATCCCCGTCAATTGGCGCCGTCTATGGGAACTACACAGGTTGGAATCACGATCTCGGCGGCCCCTTCATCAGCAATCATCAAGTCGACGACTCCATCAACACTTGGCTTCTTCAACAACTACATCAAGATCTACAACAAGCTCACGGAGAAAACAAGAAAATTTTCAAGCGCGTCACTCGAAGATCGACATCAACAAAAGTGCTCACGCGCAGCCTACAGAAAAACAAGTCTGTGTTGCGGGCACTCGCGATGGTGACTCGAAGCTCATCTCGACGATCCCTTTGGTGGAAAGAGGCGAAATCTAATTTTCGAAAATTTGTGAAAATTTCAGCAAATTCCAACGGCTGGATCTCCGTTGGCGACTCCCGCACTGAAGCACTCTCGGAATCTGACGGAACTCCGCGCGACTCCAGAAAATAAATTCCTGACATTAGCTCGGACATCAACTTGAAGATCCCTCCGGTGAAAGCGTGCGGTATTCAATCCCTCATCAGCACAAACAATTTCAGAAAATTCCAACGGTTAGATCTCCGTCAGCAGCTCTCGCACTGCAGCGCGTTTTTGGATCTACGCAAGATCGCGAATTCCAATCGCGAATTCGGGTTCAATCTTGACCCACAAGGCTTCTACTCCAACTCGACATGCCATGGATGACTCGCCAAGGTTTCTACATTGACCCGCGCTTCTACAACGACATCACACAACGAGCAATCGAAGAATCCCGCCCGACGCGTCGAGTCCTTCTCGGTCACTCGCCGCACCGTCAACTCCAAGCACACAAATCATCCTGCGCCGAGCTCCTTTGTATGGGCTCTCCCGTACCGAGCTCCATCGCGCAGGAATCGCCATGACGAGTCCTCTCGTCGCTCGCCGAACAAATTCATCACGATGACTTCGCTACGCAACTCCGCCACCTCAACACTCGGGGGCTCGCAGAATCGGGGGCTCGCGGACTCGGGGGCTGAACGTCGCAGTCGTCATCACATCGACTCCGTTTCGCCATGCCGACTGCTCATTTTCGACTACTCGACTGCTCATCTTTGACATCCTCCGCCGCGTCGATCCTACATCTAAGTTTTCTTTACACTCTAATGCTATCATTCCAAAACCTCTATACATTCTCGATCAGTCGCCAAAGATGACTACGAAGTCGCACACAAACATCTGAGGACTACAAAATCATTCTTTGGATCATGCTCAGTTTTATATGTGTTTATTCGCGTTTATAGTGAGGCTGGGTACCAAAAGGCCGCTCTTGTCTCCGGGTTCAACATGTCTGGCATAGCGTCCCTGTTACCCGGCAAGAGTATGCTGCCGGAGGGCCTACTCATGAAAAGACATGCATAAACTTTATATGCTGCTACATTATCCACTCGACAAAAGTGCAACATCCGCAAATCATGCACCTTACAATTCTTTTGTATATCGCGCAAGTACATCTTAATACAGTTACACCTTTTTCTCCTTCTCAGCAGATGCTCGGGGGCTGGGCGCCCTCATGACGCGGCGACGCCAACCTCCTCGTCCATGACCGGTCTCTACAACAACTCACGCCTACGGCGCAAGACCCGAGTGGAGCACTTCCTCAGATGACAATTACTCGACGACGAAGAAGTCTTGAGTCTATGCTCGACTGCAAGCAGTCAAACATAGCCTCGGGGGCTACTCCCATCGGGAGCGCTGACGCGCACCCGACGAGCACTACTCGCGCAACTGACAAAAACGAAGGGGTTAGCTTAACAACAACTTGAGCCTATGCCCGACTCTATGATTCGAACATAGCCTCGGGGGCTACTCCCATCGGGAGCGCTGATGCGCACCCGACGACCGCTCGACTGGGCAACTTCTCCCCACCCGACGATGAACCAAGAAGACGAACCGGACTGCAATTTCGATGCTTCATCCAAATACTCCCATCGGGAGCATACTCACGACATCTTCGACTGCTCATCAGCAAATGATCGACATGCACTACGGCGGCTACTGCAGATTCGAGTCCCTGCGCGACTCTTCCAGTCCCCCAGGCACTCGGGGGCTACTGACGAGGGGATACCCCCACGACTCCTCTACGTGAGGGTACCTGGTGTGTCATGGCTGGCGGCCCACCAGGAGCCCACTCGTGGACACCGACATAATGGAATAAGACGTGAAGACGAAGACTTGAGGCGCAAGACAAGGACTCATATTCGTAGTCGACTAGGACTCATGTAAACCCTACCTGGCTATCTATATAAAGCGAGGCAGGGGCACCTCTCTAGACATCTAGACACACATCATCTCATCTCAACACAACCCCCACGCATAGGACTAGACAGATCTCTCTCCACCAAAGCCCTCACGGCACCTTTGTACATCATCATCAATACAAGATCAGACAAGAAGCATGTAGGGTTTTCCCTCTGGGGGCCTGAAGCTGGGTAAATCGTGCCTCATGTGTCGCTTGTCCACCGTCCGAGGAACTCACTACGCATCTCCAAGCAATAATATCGAGCAGGAACGTGTCCTCCTGTTAGCCGACGAGCTTATCGTCCAACATGTGCCTCTCATGATTAACCCAGGGTCCCTAACCATGGGATTTGCCGGGGTTGATCCCCGTCAGCCCCAGTGGGGCCAGAGGGGGGCCAAGGGTGGCCCAGGCGGCCACCTGGCGCGGCCACCGCCTAGGCCGCGCCAGGGGGGGCGCCTGGAGCCCCTGGCCCACCTCTGGCTGCCCCCCTTCACCTATTTATTCCCCGTGACGAGAAACCCTTAAGGACAGAACCCTTTTTCGCGATCTCTCCTCTGTTCCAAGGACCCAACCGGCCAGTGCCCATGGACCTCCAGACACCATAGCCCGCGACCTCGACGAGATCCGGGGATCCCCCACCCCGCTGGCTCCTAGACGAAGACCAAATCCTTGCCTGACCGCGAACGGAGCCCGGGGAGATTTATTCCGTCGCGACACCACCGCAATGGCATCGGCAGCGTCTCCCTCAACACTAACCCTACCACGCACCCGCCTAGCGGACAGACCCGAGGTTCCCCCTCCCTCTTGCCGCCGGAGCGGCCGATGGAGAGAGGGATCCAGAGGCGCCGCCACCGGCACGCAACGGAACCCCGGTTCGCCTCCTAGATCGCTGATACGTCCCAACCGTATCTTTAATTTATGCTTGCTCCATGCATGTTTGGGGTGATATTGCTATACTTTCGATACAATTTCATACACTTTTGATCATATTTGGACTAACCTATTAACTCAGTGCAAACCAGTGCCAGTGTCTGTATTTGGCTGTTCTTGTATTTCAGGTTTTCCCATTACTTAAATTGCCAGAAAAATTCCAGGAAAAATATATAAAAAATCAGCGACACGGAAGCTTCCAGATACCCAAGGGGGGCTGGGGGGACCCACCTGGTGCCTAGGTGGCCAGAGGGGCGCGGCCCCACCCTAGGCCGTGCTAGGGGGCCGCCTGGACCCCCTGGTCCACCCCTGGCTGCCCCTTCGCCTATATTTACCTCTCGTCTCGAAACCCCTGAAGACAGAACACTTTTTCGCGATCTCCCATCTGTTCCATCGCCGCCGCGCTTCCAAGATCGGGGATGCCAGGAGACCCTGTCCCGGCACCCTGCCGGAGGGAGGATTGACCTCCGGGAGCTTCTCCAACACCATGGACGCTTCCCGGATGAACCGTGAGTAGTCCACCTTGGACCATGGGTCCATGATCAGTAGCTATGTTATGTTCTCCTCCCCTCTTTGTTCTTCATGGATTAGACCTCGTGATCTTCCCTACATGACCGAGGCACATATGTGATCTTTCTGCTGTTGCTATGCTGAGTTTGCTGGGACCTGATGGATTATGAGACTATGTTCAGATTGTGTTTGAGTAATATATTTGATTCTCCTCTTTTATATTTATGTTCTTGAGTAATTCTTGCATGTTCTCCGTTGCTGTTTATTGCTTTGGCCAAGTAGTAGGTAGTGATTCCAAGAGGGAGCGTTATGCATGATTGTGGGTTCATGCCCTCCGATGACTAGCTTGAGTGACAGAAACATGAGTCTACGGGATGTGTTGTTTCCACAAGGGAGAAAACAACGGTGCTTGTACTTGCGGGTGCAAGGATTGTTTACTTTACGCAAAGTTCTTTAATGCAGTTGTCTGTTGCTTTGAGTTTACACTTTGGGTGGGATTCGCAACTTAATACCAGCGAGATGTTCTGGATAGATATCTCAAGGTGGATGATTAGTAGGTAGATGCAGATGGATTTCGGTCTACTTGTCTTGGCGTACCACTCATGCTTTTGAGCCTCTTCCTTTCTTTATAGCATAGTTAGCATTGGTTTGCGCACATAATCCTGTCAATTGCCCAGTTGTAATTTGTTTACCTCGCATGGCTATTTTATCGTCTTTTGGGAGAGAGACATCACTAGTGAACATCATAGGACCCCGGTCCATATTTCCAATATTGTTTACACTCGCTATTTATTTTCTGCTCTATTTACTTTTCCGTTGCTATCACTACCATTATTATCCCGTGGGTTTGTTCCTTTGTAAACAATAAGGCCGGAGAGATTGACAACCCCTCTGAACTCGTTGGGAGCGAATTTATCTGTTGTGTGTGCAGGTCCACGTCAACCACTTAACTGCTGGCACCGTTGTCACCTTCCTGTCGTAGTTGGAGTCCTGCTGGAGACAAACGTTGGTATCTTCACCGAGGGAAATTGATGCTATCTACATCTCAACCTTCCACTTTGGGTAACCAACGAGGGGGCGAGAATTCGTACCATCAGGCCTGTTTACAGGGACCACTAGACGACCCTTGAAGTACAACATACCATCATCATGAAAAGTGAAGAATGAGGGTTTTCCTCTGTCGAGATAGCGCTTAATCTTCTCGACGTCAGAGTCAAAACTTTGTCTTATCTTGCTCTTGGAGTCAAGGTCTTGTTCGATAACCAGGGAATTCACATATCCCTGCGGAACAATCTCGATGTTCAGCTTGTGAATCTTTTCATATAGAAGTGGTTGTTGTACTTGAACCTCAAGTTCACTACAGTAGGCTTTGCGGCTCAAGGCATCGACCATCACATTAGCTTTGCCAGGGGTGTAATGAATATCCATGTTGAAATTTCCTATTGTCTTGAGCCATATTTGCTAGCGGAGATTCAGGTCTGGCTGAGTAAACATGTACTTCAGGATATTGTGGTCGGTGTAGATCTCGCAACGATTACCGACGAGGTAATGTCGCCACAGCTTCAATGCATAAATGATTGCTGCCAATTCGAGATCATGTGTTGGATACTTGTCTTCGTGAGCACGCAACTGATGAGAGCCATAAGCAATCACTTTGCGCTCTTGCATTAGGACAGAACCTAATCCTTGGCGAGATGTGTCGCATTATATCACGAAGTCCTTCCGAGTATCAGGGGGAGCAAGCACCGGAGGAGAAGTGATCTTGTCCTTGAGAGCTTGGAAACTTTCCTGACATTTATCAGTCCACTCAAACTTGACGCCTTTGTGAAGCAGATTAGTCAGAGGCTTGGCAATCTTGGAGAAGTTCTCAACTAAATGGAGGCAATAGCTGGCGAGTCCAAGGAAACTTCTGACTTGCTTGAAAGTCTTGGGGGTAGTCCAATCCAGGATAGCCTGAATACGTTTTGGGTTTACGGCAATGCCATCCTTGGAAATCACATGACCAAGGTAGGTTACTTCGGGAATCCAGAACTCACACTTAGAATACTTAGCGTAGAGTTTGTGTTCTCGAAGCTTTTCCAGTATAACACGAAGATGTTCAGCATGTTCTTCTTCATTCTTGGAGTATATTAAGATATCATCTAGATAAATCACGACAAACTTGTCGAGGTATTCCATGAATATATAGTTCATCAATCGGGAAAAGTTGGCTGGGGCAATCTTCAAGCCAAAAGACATGACGGTGTACTCATATGAACCATAGCGAGTAATGAAGGCGGTCTTCGTAATGTCCTCTTCACGGACTCAGATTTGTTGATAACCCAACCTCAAGTCGAGTTTAGAAAACACCTTTGATCTAGCAAGTTGATCATACAGATCATTGATCTGTGGAAGTGGATATTTGTTCTGGATGGTGGCTTGGTTGATAGGTCGGTAATCTTGGACCAAACGGTTTGTACCATCACTTTTATTGAAAAAGAGCGAAGGTGCTCCCCAAGCTGAGGAACTTGGGCAAATGAATCCTTTCTGAAGTGCTTCGTCGATCTCCTTCTTAAGTTCAAGGAGTTCATGCGGCGGCATCTTGTAAGGACGCTTAGCAATAGGGGTAGTGTCGGGCTTCTAGTCGATAACGAATTCAACCTCTCTGGTCGGGGGTATTCCCGACAGTTCTTCTGGGGAGACGTCGAGGAAATCACAAACGACTGGAACTTTCTCAATGCCTTCAAGAGGTGAGACGTTCAAAGCATTCATCATATAGATCTGCGCTTCAGCATTTTGGGTTATTCGGGTGGTGTGGTTAACAATCTCACCGGAGGGGTGAAAGAGTTGGACAGACTTGGTGGCACAATAGAGTGCGGCATCGTGAACTTTCAGCCAATCCATATCAAGAATGAGGCCTATGGTGGAAGACTTCAGAATGATGGGGGAAGCAAGGAATTCAATTCCTTCAATTTCAACGGCTGTTTTTGGCACTATCTTGGAGGTGTGGCAATGGCCTATTGGGGTGCGGACAACCATCGGTGGGTTCATCTTTTCTAACGTGAAGTTATGCGACAACGCAAATTCTTCCTACATATGAATGAATGCGATGCTCCTGAATCAAATAAAACAATAGCAGGTGCAGAATTAACGAGAAGGGTACCCATCACGGTAGCGGGTTGTTCCTGAGCTTCCACAACATCAATGTTGTAAGCATGTCCACGAGGATGAGCAGCAGACCCAGTATTATAGTTGGGGGTATGATGGCTTCTCACCCCTTGTTGGTTACCCAAAGTGGAAGGTTGAGATGTAGACAGCAGAAAATTTCCCTCGGTGAAGATACCAAGGTTTGTCTCCAGTAGGAATCCGAAAACGACAGGAAGGTGACAATGGTGCCAGCAATTAGGCGGTTGACGTGGACCTGCACACACAACAGATAACTTTGCTCCGAACGAGTTCAGAGAGGTTGTCAATCCTCCGGCCTTGTTGTTTACAAAGGATCAAACGCACGGGATAATAATGATAGCAATAGCAGCGGAAAAGTAAATAAAGCAGAAAATAAATAGTGGGTGTAAACAGTGTTGGAAATATGGACCGGGGTCCCATGATGTTCACTAGTGATGTCTCTCCCAAAAAGACGATAAAATAGCCATGCGAGGTAAACAAATTACAGCTGGGCAATTGACAGGATTATGTGCGCAAACCAATGCTAACTATGCTATAAAGAAAGGAAGAGGCTCAAAAGCATGGGCGGTAAGCCAAGACAAGTAGACCGAAATCCATCTGAATCTACCTACTAATCATCCACCTTGAGATATCTATCCAGGACATCTCGCTGGTATTAAGTTGCGAATCCCACCCAAAGTGTAAACTCAAAGCAAGAGACAACTGCATTAAAGAACTTTGCGTAAAGTAAACAATCCTTGCACCCGCAAGTACAAGCACCGTTGTTTTCTCCCTTGCGGCAACAGCACATCCCCTAGACTCATGTTTCTATCACTCAAGCTAGTCATCAGGGGGCATGAACCCACAATCATCCATAACACTCCCTCTTGGAGTCACTACCTACTACTTGGCCAAAGCAATAAACAACAACGGAGAACATGCAAGAATTACTCAAGAACATAAATATAAAAGAGGAGAATCAAATATATTACTCAAACACAATCTGAACATAGTCTCATAATCCATCAGATCCCAGCAAACTCAGCATTACAACAGCAGAAAGATTACATATGTGCCTCGATCATTTAGGTCAGCTCACGAGGTCTAAACCATGAAGAACAAAGAGGAGAGGAGAACATCACATAGCTACTGATCATAGACCCATGGTCCAAGGTGGACTACTCACAGTTCATCCGGGAAGCATCCATGGTGGTGGAGAAGCTCCCGTAGGTGGTTCCTCCCTCCGGCAGGGTGCCGGGAAGAGGTCTCCTAGTGCTCCCGATCTTGGAAGCGCGGCGGCGGTGGAACAGAGGAGAGATCGCGAAAAAGGGTTCCGTCTTCAAGGGTTTCGGGACAAGAGAGATATATAGGCGAAGGGGGGCAGCCAGAGGTGGACCAGGGGCCCCAGACGCCCCCCCTGGCGCGGCCTAGGGGGTGGCCTCCTGGGCCACCCCTGGATCCCCTCTGGCCACACTTGGGCTCTTCCCGAAGCTTCCTGTACGCTGATTTTTCCTATATTTTTCCCGGAATTTTTCTGGCACTTTAAGTAATGGGAAAACCTGAAATACAAAAACAACAGAAAACAGGAACTGGCACTGGGGTGCACTGAGTTAATAGGCTAGTCCAAATATGATCAAAAGTGTATGGAAGTGCATCAATATCATAGCAATATCACACAAAAGAAGCATGGAGCAAGCAGAAATTATAGATACGTTTTGGACGTATCAACATCCCCAAGCTTAATTCCTGCTCGTCCTCGAGTAGGTAAATGATAACAAGCATAATTTTTGTGGTGACATGCTACCAACCATATAAGAAATTTTTAAGTAAAGTAATCAAGGCATGTAATTCAATTCAAGTCATAACAGGCAAGAGTCTATATTCGCATTGAAACAAGCAACATAAGAACATAAAGGCGCAAGAGCTCTCGCTGTCCGTGACTTGAATATCTCCAAATGGTATTTGCGTGCAAGAAAGGGGATAGGGATATACGAGAAAAAAAGTATTTTTCCATTGAAAACTCAATCTACTAAAGTTTCACACTTGGTCTTCTTTGGAATCTTATCTTGACTCATCCCCAGACCACTAGCCAGGTACAAGTCAAAATGATCCACTCCTTTTCGATATTTTGAGCACTCATGCAATGGATGAGCGTAAACAAGAAAGTTGACACTTAGGATGGCAAAGAGAGAAAAATGATGGGGGAGGAAGACAAAAAAGGTGTGAAAGGCTCACATCAATGAGGACAATCATAGGCGACAGAAAGCCAAATGATACATATGATGTGACGAGTAGGGATTGTCATGCAACGGATGCACATATGAGCTAAGGTAAGCTCTCCAATGGAACTAGTGGGGTTGCATCCAACTTGCTTGCCCAAGAAGACCTAGAGCTCATTTGAGGAGGCTCATCATTGGAATATACAAGCCAAGTTCTATAGTGTGAAGGTCCCCACATAGCTATATGCATGAATGATAATCTCTATGGAGTACAAGATATAAGAGGGAGTACGAGTGTGGATCTCTCAAAAGGAATAGTAGTGTGCCCCCCTTCTCTCTTTTTATTTCCTTTTCTATTTTTTCTTATTTTTTGTATTTTTTTGGTGGCCTCAATGGCTCTTTATATTTCTCTCATTTGTCCTCTTTGGGATCTTTTGATTTTGTCCTCTTTGGGATCTTTTCCTCACTTTAGGGACAACACTCTATATATTACAAGAAGTATAGAAGATCTTTCACACTTTACAGAAGTACTCAACATAAAGAAAATGAAACTATCATGAAGTATGCAAATGTATGCCTCTGCCAGTGTAGCAGGATATGCAATGATACTAGCGCGTCATGTAGCAATGATTAGGGCAAGGCCCAACTAGCATGCGGCTCATCGATCAAGCAAAATCATGTATGACATGAAGATCAAGTCATTAGAAGGTGGATGTTGCATGGCAATGTATCTCAGAAAGGCTATGGAAATGCATTGATAGGTAGGTATGGTGGCTTTTTTGAGGAAAGATATAATGAGGCTTGTGATGACAGAGCGTATCGTGCCAAGGATTTGGATGTACCAGCGAAGGTGTACGCCAACTCTCGGAGTGAGAAGGAGGCAATGCACGGCACAGGAGAGGCTAGAAAAATATGGGAAGGTGGAAGTGTCAACTTTCGAATACTCATATTAGTCCGAAGAACTCATGCACTTATTATCGGTAACTCTCAATCTAATAAGGAGGTTCAAAAAGAGACAAGTACCCCGAGGAGGAGTGTATGGGGGTTTGGTTATCCTTGCGCATCCTCGACTCATGGTATGTGAGTGTACTCTAATATTCGATCCCTTCAAAGAGTAGTGATCCATCTAGTAGCTAAAGTTCTCAAACTAATTTTTGTAGGTTTTCAAAAATAAACACGGATTGCCCAAAATACGACATCTATCACTAATAGGCTAAAGCTCTTGACACCGAAAGTTCAAACATTACTCAAGGCAATACCTCAAAAATATTGCAAGTTACTACTACAATTGAATAGCAACGTCAATTATCTACTTCAAGTCAAGACACACAACTCAATGCAACAGGCAAACTCTATAAACAAGATAAACATGAAACTCAAGAGAGTTCCAGCAACAACTAAACAAAAATCTCTTAAAAACATAAGCATGAAAACTAAGAGCTAAACATGACAGCAGCTACGAAAAAGATAAAGAACACACACAGCAAAGATAAGCATGAAGAATCCTATCATGTGTTCTAGGTTTTGAAAGTGGAGCGTGTTTCTCTCCCACACAAAGAAAGTTGGGTTCTAACTTGTTATGAACATCAAGCAAATCTAAAGAAAACTAAAAAGGAAATAAAGAGCAAGACGCTCCAAGCATAGCACATAACGCATGAAGTGATAAAAATATAGTGGAACGAAAGATGAAGTGATAATTGTTGATGGAGAAGGGGATGCATGGGGGTATCCCAAGCTTAGACGCCTTAGTCTCCTTGAATATTTATTGGGGGTGCACGGGGGCATCCCCAAGCTTGAGCGTTTGACCCTCCTGAATCTTCTTTCATCATCTTCCCTCGCACACTTGAAAACTCCCTTCATACATAACTCATCATAATCTGATTAGCGAGGTTAGTACCCATAATAAAATAATTTTTCCTCTATTGGAAATAAGGATATTCTTGAAGAGCTACTATTTCTCAAGATTTCCAAAAAGTTTTTGCAAAGAAAAAGCAAGCTTAAGGTCTGCAAAACGAAGAAAAGACAAAACAGGACAGAAACTGTGAAAAACAGACCAGCAGGTAGTAAAGAATTTTTTAGGGATACTTCTGCAACTCGAATAAAAAAACTCAGAACATACAAAAGTTCAGTGATTGTATAGAGCATGCTGTGCGGAAAATTCAGCTCGAAATGATGAACTGGAATTTTTCTATGATTTTTCCCGTCATGAGGACAGAATCTGTTTTCTGGACAGCATGTCACAACTTTCACTTCCCTTGTCATATGAGGCTATAAATGGCACAAAGCTTGAAAAGTAAAGATACAATGATGTTGCTACAGTAGTAACAATCATCAAGACCACTAAAAATAGAATAAAAACAAAAAGGAAAACCTAAATTCGTTGCGGGCTGCCTCCCGAAAGCGCTTCTTTAAAGCCATTAGCTAGGCTTAATGCAAAAAGATCAAATCAAGTTGTATCAATTGAACCATCATCAATATCATCAAAAATCTCTTCAATAGTACAACCACTCTTAAGAGGACTTTCAAAAAAAGGCCTAATAAAGATACTTCTAGGGATAAAAGCAAAAGCCGGAAGATCAATTGGAGTTTCATTTATTCTATTAAAGAGAGGTATCTCTTCCAAAGTCTTCACAGTTTCAACCCCTTTGGCAACAGATGGGTTATTTTTGAAACGAGGAGCCTTTAGAACGTGGATGAACATAGGTTCCTTTTTTGCCGGAGTTTCTACCTTTTTGGTTTTGATTGAGGAGAAAGTAGTTCCTAGAGTGTCAAAGATTTCCTCAATCTTATCAATCCTAGAAGGATCCAGGTCATGGGATTTGATGGTCTCCAAGGTTTTGAAAATTTTATGCATGGAGCTATCGAGTCTATTCAAATTCCCTTGAATCTTACGATCATACTCACTTATCTTATTAATGCTTGGCATCTCTAGCTCTATCTTTTCAAGTTTTTTCATAATGTGAGCTAGGGTAATGTCCTCTTGAATGCTAGCAACAGGGGGGTTTCCAACAAGATTTTCCATAATACTGAGAGGTTCCCAAACTGGGAGTTCTAGGAAATTCCCATTGATAGAGGTATCTAGAATAAACCTATTCCAAGAAGTAATTCCAACATAAAAGTTTCTAAGCAGGATAGTAGTGGATTGATTCTTGGTGGCCCTTTTTTGAGAATCATTAATTCTATACCAGGCATCTTTCAGACGTTCACCACCTCTTTGTTTAAAGGTGAGCACTTCTGCTTCACCAAAGGCAAAAGGACCAAACATAATGACAACTACTAGCAAGGTAACTATTTTTTTGATTTTTGATAAAGGACACTAAAGCAAAAACTGAAAGGTAAACCAACAAGACTAAAAAGCAAAGATAAAAGATAGTGCGCAACTCCCTATCTTGAAGAGCGGAGTCCCCGTCAACGGTGCCAAAAATTAGCATTGATGGCTTCTCGCCCCTCGTTGGTTACCCAAAGTGGAAGGTTGAGATGTTGACAGCAGCAAATTTCCCTCGATGAAGATACCAAGGTTTGTCTCCAATAGGACTCCGACAATGATAGGAAGGTGACAACGGTGCCAGCAATTAGGCGGTTGACGTGGGCCTGCACACACAACAGATAACTTTGCTAGTTCAGAGAGGTTGTCAATCCCTCCGGCCTTGTTTTTTTACAAAGGATCAAACGCACGGGATAATAATGATAGCAATAGCAGTGGAAAATTAAATAAAGCAGAAAATAAATAGTGGGTGTAAACAGTGTTGGAAATATGGACCGGGGTCCCATGATGTTCACTAGTGATGTCTCTCTCCCAAAAGACGATAAAATAGCCATGCGAGGTAAACAAATTACAGTTGGGTAATTGACAGGATTGTGTGCGAAACCAATGCTAACTATGCTATAAAGAAAGGAAGAGGCTCAAAAGCATGGGCGGTACGCCAAGACAAGTAGACCGAAATCCATCTGCATCTACTTACTAATCATCCACCTTGAGATATCTATCCAGAACATCTCGCTGGTGTTAAGTTGCAAATCCCACCCAAAGTGTAAACTCAAAGCAACAGACAACTGCATTAAAGAACTTTGCGTAAAGTAAATAATCCTTGCACCCGCAAGTACAAGCACCGTCGTTTTCTCCCTTGTGGCAACAACACATCCCCTAGACTCATGTTTCTATCACTCAAGCTAGTCATCAGGGGGCATGAACCCACAATCATGCATAACACTCCCTCTTGGAGTCACTACCTACTACTTGGCCAAAGCAATAAACAGCAACAAAGAACATGCAAGAATTACTCAAGAACATAAATATAATAGAGGAGAATCAAATATATTACTCAAACACGATCTGAACATTGTCTCATAATCCATCAGATCCCAACAAACTCAGCATAGAAACAGCAGAAAGATTACATATGTGCGTCGATCATGTAGGGAAAATCACGAGGTCTAAACCATGAAGAACAAAGAGGGGAGGAGAACATTACATAGATACTAATCATAGACCCATGGTCCAAGGTGGACTACTCACGGTTCATCCGGGAAGCATCCATGGTGGTGGAGAAGCTCCTGGAGGTGGTTCCTCCCTCCGGCAGGGTGCCGGGAACAGGTCTCCTGGTGCTCCCGATCTTGGAAGCGCGGCGGCCGAACAGAGGAGAGATCGCGAAAATGGGTTCTGTCCTCGAGGGTTTCGGGACGAGAGAGATATATAGGCGAAGGGGGGCAGCCAGAGGTGGACCAGGGGCCCCAGGTGCCCCCCTGGCGCGGCCTAGGGGGTGGCCGCGCTAGGTGTCCGCCTGGGACACCCCTGGCTCCCCTCTGGCCCCACTTGGGCTCTTCCCGAAGCTTCTTGTACACTGATTTTTCTTATATTTTTCCTGGAATTTTTCTGGCACTTTAAGTAATGGGAAAACCTAAAATACAAAAACAGCAGAAAACAAGAACTGGCACTGGGGTGCACTGAATTAATAGGTTAGTCCAAATATGATCAAAAGTGTATGGAAGTGCATCAATATCATAGCAATATCACACAAAAGAAGCATGGAGCAAGCAGAAATTATAGATACGTTTTGGGCGTATCAAGGTCCTGTTGTTGCCACGACCATTTCCGCAGCCAGCAGGGTGAACTACCAGTTGATTCTGAGCCTGGGGGCACTCTGGCAATGTGACCGGGGAGACGACATTTTAAGCACAATCGATCCTAAGGACGAAGGGGTGCTGCATTGGGTGGTGGGGGCAGAGCTCTTGGCCTTGGTGGTGGCGGAGGCAGACGGGGTGCAACAATTGAAGGCCTTGGAGCAGGGGCAGGTGCCTGAGTCACACTCTTAGGGAGCCAGATGCGACGCTTCTGTGTTGCGCCCGAAGATGAGCCAACGTCACGATAACGCTTCTGCGATTCCTTGTGCTCCATCTGGGCAGTCTCGATGGTGATAGCCTTGTTCACCATGGTGGCGAAGTTGGCGAAATCATGAACGGCAAGAGCGAGTCTCAGGTCCGAATTGAGGCCTATTGGAAATATGCCCTAGAGGCAATATTAAAATGTTATTATATATATATATATATATATATATATATTTCCACGTTCGTAATTAATGTTTATATTTCTATGCTATAATTGCAATGACCCTGACTGTGAGATTCAGAAGAAAACTCATTTACATGTGTGGAAATGTAAAGACGAAGAGTACCTGGTTTAGCCTCTAAGACCAGCTCATGTGCTAACTTATGATTACGTTTTCTTAATCATGGACATTGCTCTTGTAACAAAGATGTCAATAGCAATGAAAACATATTGTTAGCGAACAATGATGTTGAACCGACCCCAGTATTGAATGATATACTTAGAGATCACATCGTAACAACGTTATAAGTCATATCATGAAATGTTATCATATACTTAATTCCTTAGACCATGAGAGTATCGAGTTGCTTCACACAGGAAGATGTACTTTGGTTCTTAGATGAATCCTCCCATTACTGGGAAGTAGTAAAATAAGTTTTGGGTACATCGGATAGTGTGTCTAGTAATTGCGATAGTTCAGTACTGGGATTTTCTCCTTCACGATGAAGAAGATATTCACTTCAGGCCCACTCGGTATGAAGGTATCCATTATAGTCTGGCCAGACGCATTGTGATTCAGTCACGGGGATACCGGAATACGATAACGAGAAAAAGGGACAAACGAGCAAAGAGGATAACAACTCGCTTGTGTTCAAGAAGTTGTTACACATGGGTGGAAAACTTCTCTCCTCTGACTTTGTCATATATCGCGTAGCAAAGAGAATGGTACATGACTAAACATAATGGTTCAATCGAAGTTTCTTCGTGTATGTGTGGGAGTCAACATGGGTGTCCATGGCTCCGCTGTTGATTATTGGCTATTGACAAAAGGTTGTTGACCTATGTCCGGAAGATGTTCTGAGTCATGTCCGCATAATACTGAACCTATTGGGTCACACGCTTAACGAGCAGTAGTCTGTTAGAATACTGCAATGGTAGAAGGTCTAATGGAAGCAAAGCAGAATTTAAGGATATTTATGGAATTGTTCATAAGGGCACCAGAAGTAGTTCTGGATATTTAAGGATATGTTCGGATAACTCTGGAATAGTCCTAGGTGGTTTCGGTACATATGAGAATGGTACTGGGAAGTCCTAGATTGACTGGAATGGTTTCCGGTTAATTGGTGGACGTCCCGACAACTTACGCGGTCATCGGGTAGCTTAAACTGTAACTCGGATGGTCCCGAAAACAATCCAGATGGTTCCGGAACGTCCGAGAACGGTCCCAGAAGGACTTGGAAGTGTTCCAGAATGTCCCGAAACCATCCTGAAAAGTCCTAGAAGCTTCTGGAAGGTTCCAGAAGTTTCCGAGGTAGTACAACTCACTTACCCACGCCCCTAGCTTGGGGGGCAAGCCACCTAGGCTGCCCCAAGTCGACCTAGGAGGTGGGGGGCGCCATAAGGGAGCAATCCTACTCCAAGTAGGATTGCAATCCTCCTTGGAGTAGGATTCCCCGGTGGGAAGGACTCCCTTTGGGAGTAGGAGTCCTAGGGGGACTGCACACCCCCTTAGGTCGTCCAGGGCCCCTCCTGGCCACCTATATAAGGAGGGGCAAGGGTGGGGGCGCAACACAACTTGTCCCCAAGGCCTATGCGCCACCCTCCCTCCCTCTAAACCCTGTTGCTCCACAATTAGACCCCGGTTTAGACGTTGTTCTAGATCGGAATCCATTAGGGTTTTCTTCCTCTAGTTTTGTCGGTGGCGTTCATCTCTGGATGGCAGAGCGCTGCTGGATTTCTGCTACGGTATGTGTGGATACTAATGGAGGGGTCGTGCCTTCGACCCTTCTTCGAGGAGCTTGTTCGTGGGACTTGTTCGCGGGACGGTTCGATGGATCGATATCCTCGCGGTTGGGAGGTCATTGAAATTCCTAGCTGCGGGGATCTACGCCGACGGTCTTCACCAACTCTACTTCCGCTACATCGGTTGGTGAGCCTTGACCTAAAACCTTGTATGCCATCTTCATAGATGATCTTGGGTGTTTTCTACGTAGGCACGAAATTTTTGTTTTCTACTGCGTTTCCCAACAGTGGTATCATGAGCGATCTATGAGTAGATGCATTTTTAGGTCTAGATCATATGTTGATATGAGGCATTGATTTTCTTGTTGCATCCCTTTCATGTGATTTTTTCTGTGCTTGATGGCAAGTTGAGATTTTGCTACAAGGATTGAGTTTTCAATCGGTCCCACTATGCTGCTTTCAGTATGCTGGTTGCCTTGATCATGGTATTAATCAAACTCCTTGGATCTCATCTTAATCTTGCAATACAAGATTGAACATGGAGGGGCTTGTGGATTTTATGAACTCAAATCCACATGGGGGTCACACGTTGAACAAAGTTTGACTTGTGGCATTAGTTGCTACACGCACCCCGAACGTTAAACAATCAACATTGAAGTATCGTGTTTGGTTTGTATAGGGAACAACGTTTGCATGTAACCTTCTAATCAACCACGATAAAATTTGCAAAAACCCGTATAGATGGCGATCTAACTTGTTTTTGCGTAGTATGCATAATGTGATATAGCCTTCAAGATTTGCAATGTGTTTGTATGAGATGCTATATCAAGTTGATAGTGTTCTTCCAACTGTAGCACCGTCTATACTATGTTTCACATCGGAGCAGGTCATGTCACATGGGTGCACACGATGTGACGCATAAAAGACGGGTGTGTTAACAGAACACACAACACATTACACTTGTGACGGGGATGTACCCCGGCAAATCCCATGGTCAGGGACCCTGGGTTAGTCATGAGAGGCACAGGTTGGACGATAAGCTCGTCGGCTAACAGGAGGATACGTTCCTGCTCGATATTATTGATTGGAGATGGAAATTACAGGGAAGCCGAGGCTAGTGCGACCAAGGCTAGGTTACAGATTGTGTATTTCTTGATCTCGACGTCTCCCCTCCTAGCCCTTATATACTAGGCTAGGTCTCGGGGAGTCCGTCCTGGATTACAGATGAGGTTTCCTAACCATGATCTTGTTCCGTACGGCAAGTTTGCACCTTCCTTATGACTCACGGACTCCTACGTCGGTGCCACTAGTGGGCCAAGGCTGGGCCCAGGCGGCATCTTTGTGGGCCTTCTGTCTTCTGGTACACCGGGTAGGCTCATCCATAGGAGTCGTGGGGTCACCCCCTCGTCAGTAGCCCCCGAGTGCCTGGGGGACTCGAAGAGGCGCGCAGGGACTCGAATCCACTCTAGCGTCGTTTTGATGTATGCACGGTTCAACCACGGGTCGTTGGCAGTCTGGGGCCATGACAAAACCTGTTACGAGGGATGCTAAGCTGAAAGGGCCCAAGGTGTCGACTGATCGAGCCTTGGTAAATTGCACTAGTGGCAAAAACCGCAGTAGCCCAATCAAACTCATGTCCCTCGACGTGAGCTTGGAACACTGGTGTCTAGCAAAAGTCATGCCGCTGCAGGTCTTACAGTGATCAATTGCCGCCAGTAAAGTTCGTAGCCTAGGCGCGTCCGCCCGGCTTTTTCTATCATGCATGCTCATGGAAAAGGTTGGGAGTGAAATCGCTCTTCGGCAAGTCCCAGCCCGGCCGATCTTCGCAGTGGTGTCTTACCTACACGCTAAGCTTGCGTGGCATCTGGGCACAGTGTATCGTGTTCCAGGAATATGTATTTTTATTGAGGCGCGGAGCCTAGTAGATAATGCACCCACTTGGAATAAACAATCAAGTGGGCGGTTTTAGCGGTCACTCATGGAACTTCTCCGAGTTCTCGGGCGTAGAGGGATATTTTCTCGGGAGGTCGTCGAGTGCTTGAGTATATAGAGTTTTGCGAGTAATCACTCGAATATCGCTTTTGCTCTCGGGGTGAGGGAGCACCCGATACTCCAGGACCGCTCGATCTGGCGAGTGCAAGTCTGCTCATCTCGCGTCATGGTGAGGGGGCACCCGAAACTCTCATGGGTGCGAGTAATCACTCGAGCACGTTTTTGCTTCTAGGTGAGGGAGCACCTGAGACTCTCGTAGGTGCGAGTGATCACTCGAGCACATTTTTTCTTCTTCTGGGTGATGGAGCACCCGAAACTCTTGCAGGTGGATACGCTCCCGATGGGAGTTAGATATATTTGAAAAATGTATTTAAACTATGCAAAAAACGGTGCTTGCAAGCTGCCTCTTCTGCTGACTGCCTCTTTAATTTACCTCTTGTTTGGTGAAGATAACTATCTCCTTGCTGGAGGACCGTCAAAAGATGCTCTGGCTGCTAACCGTCATGTCTGCATGACCGGTCATAATGATGGCTTTTGGTGGCGTGCTGCAGCCACCTGTTGAGTTATTGATGCACGTATTGAAAACGCGCGAGATTTGACGCGTCCAGCGCACTGTGCCTTCCGTGTGAAGGCATCTTTGCCTCGAACTTCGAATCGCCCGGCATTCTTGGTCTTTGAATTAATGGCTCTCGTCGTCTGGGATTCTATGTGCTCTAGGGTTTGTGCTATAAATAGGCCCCTATTTTTCTTCTAGCAGCGGTATTCATCCTCTGCTCATCTTGCTTCTTTTTCTCTTCCTCTTCTCATGGCGCCCAAGCGTGGAGCTGGTATGACTGGCCGTGGTCGTGCTCGCCGCGGCCGTGGTGGTCGTACTCCGCGCTCTTCTCGCGGTGGTCGTCATGGTGCAGCGTTGGTGCCTTCCTCCTCTTCCTCGGAGGAGGGTGTTTGGTGTTATGACTTTCTCCTGCACGTCCGTGGCCGGGGCGCTTCTCGTATTCTTCTTCCTTCTACATTTGCTGCCATATTTTCTGAGCGTGGCCTTGATGGCTTGCTGCTTCGTCTTCAGGGGTGCGCTCGATCTCCTTCTTATGTTAAGTTGGAGATCGATAGTTCCCGCTTGATTTTTCTTGGCATTGGCTGGAAATCCTTTGCCCGTCGGTTGAACTTGCGTGACGGTGACACTCTTTGTTGCCGTTTTGATGGAAAAGACACTCTTGTCATCCGCGCCTTTGACCCAAGCAGCAACCGCATGGATCCGTACTGGCCGGAGACAGGAAGTGATGGTTCTGACAGGTCGAGGAGTCCTTCGCCAGCGTCTTCAACTGCTTCCTCCTCCGGTGACTCTTCGGGTGCTGATGTGGAGCCTTCTTCAACTGCTTCCCCCTCCGGTTCTGAAGAGGATCTCGACATCAAACCACCGGTCAAGGGGGCACGCCAGGCGACCTTGTAGAATTGGAGGCGGCAGCGTCATCTTCGCCGGCAGCTCGGGTGGAGCTGGAGAAGAAGATGGTGGAGCAGGAGAAGAAGCTAGTGGAGCAGCGTCTTCGACTGCTCCGCAAATAAGTCGAGCTTCACCTTTTGTTTTGTCATTGACATCGTGAGCCTGCTGCTTCGACTCCTCCTTTGTCTGTGATGATGCTCGCTGTCTTAGTGCCAGTCATCCTAGCATGGGCACTCATGTAGAAGTCATAATTCCTTGTAAGCTTATCAGTTGCTTGTGCCTTTGTACCTAGGTAAGTTCTCCATGTAATGAGGATTGCCTTCGAGTAATCAGAGCTGCCTTCTATCCAATGTACTTTGAATTTTTTTTTGTACTGAAAGTGATCCTTTGTGATATGAACTTGTGCTTGAGCCTTTGTAATGGAATTTCTTTTTGAGCCCTCTGCAACCGATAGCTGTTTTCGAGTCCTTGGTGTTCGAGAGCTGTCTTCGGGTCCTTTGCAACCGAGAGCTGTCTTCGAGTCCATCAAAACTTCGCATTGTGGGTTCTATCGGGTGCGCGACAGCGCTCCCGATGGGAGTAGCCCCCGAGGCTACGTTTGAGTCGAAGAGTCGAACGTAGACTGAGATTTGTCTCCTTTGTCATTCTTCCATTATTTTCTGTCTCGCTCCCGATGGGGGTAGCCCCCGAGTCTTTAGGTGATCGTTGGCGATTAGGTGAAGACTTAAATATTTGTTTGCGTCCTGCGCTCCGTCCATATTTCTTCAGAGTATAGTGTGTTCCATCTGGTTGTAGCCGCGTCTTTCCTTTTGATTCCGGACAGAGTTCAATGAGTGGCGCTTGTCGATGGGTTTTTGCTTGGACCCTTTTGAGCTTCGAGCTGTGTGAGCGATGATGATGTCTCTCGGGAGGAGATTTTTCAATCGAGCCCCCGAGTGCTTTTGTGAAAGATCGCGATTTGCGACGATAGCGTCTCTCGGAGGGTTTTGTGCTCGAGCCCCCGAGAGCTTTTGTGAAAGATCGCGATTGCGACGGTAGCGTCTCTCGGGGGTTTTTTATGCTTGAGCCCCCGAGTTCTTTTGTGAAGGATCGCGATTGCGACGATAGCGTCTCTCGGGGGGGGGGGTTGTGCTCGATCCCCCGAGTGCTTTTGTGAAGGATCGCGATTGCGACAATAGCGTCTCTTAGGGGGTTTTTGTGCTCGATCCCCCGAGTGCTTTTGTGAAGGATCGCGATTGCGACGATAGCGTCTCTCGGGGGGTTTTTGTGGTCGAGCCCCCGAGTGCTTTTTAATAAGAGATCGCGTTTGCGATGATAGCGTCTCTCGGGGGGAGTTTGTACTCGAGCCCCTGAGTGCTTTTTTGTGGTAGAATTTGGGCAACATCGTTTTATTGCGTCGAAGGTTTACATGAGCTGCCAGATGAGCATGACTGGTGGAGATTTATGGGTAGAATAGGCGTAGGTTCGCTACGTTCCATGGATTTCCCACGTCCTCGTCAGTCTTCGGGTTCTTCAGTCTATAGGCGCCTCCTCCTATGACTTCTGTGATTATGAAGGGTCCTTCCCATTGGGGGGCGAGCTTGTGAATTTTCTCTTGTATGAGCCGTAGGACAAGGTTGCCTTTATTGAAGGTTCTGGTGCGCAGGCGACTGCTTTGGTAAGTGCGCAGTTTGTCCTGGTATCCCTCTGACTTTTCTAGGGCTGTGTCCCTTGCTTCGTCTGCTGTGTCCTTGTCATCTTGCAACGCTTTTTCTGCTTCCTCTTCTTCGTACCCTGAGATCCGGGGTGCCCCAAATTTGAGGTCATGTGGTAGCACCGCCTCCGACCCATACACCATAAAGAAAGGCGTGTACTGGGTTACAGTATTCAGGGTGGTGCGTAGGCTCCATAGTATGGCGGGAGTTCTTCTACCCAGTTGCCCGCGGCCTGCTCGAGTGGTGCGAGGAGCCGCTTTTTGAGTCCTCCGCATATTAAGCCATTTGCTTTCTCCACTTGGCCGTTGGAGTGCGGGTGTGCGACTGATGCATAATTGATTTTGATGCCCAGCTCTTCGCAGAGGTTCTGGAATTCTGCCGCTTTGGGGTTTGTACCGTTGTCCGTGATGATGTTGTGCGGCTTTCCGAAATTGAAGGTGATTGATTTGATAAGATTTGCTGCCGTGAGGGCTGTAGTGCTGGTAATGGGTGCTGCTTCGATCCACTTGGTGAATTTGTCGACTGCTACTAGCAGGTGGGTTATTCCTCCCTTTGAAGATTTTTTGAGCGGGCCCACCATGTCGAGTCTCCAGATGGCGAACGGCCATGAGGGTGGTATGGTCTTGAATTCTGAGGCTGGAGCGTGTGGTCTGCCGGCAAATTTGTGGCAGGCCATGCAACGCCGCATGATGTCCTCTGCGTTCATCATGGCTGTTGGACAATAAAGTCCTGTTCTAAAGGCTTTTGCCACGAGTGCTCGACTGCAGGCATGGTGCCCGCAGGTGCCTTCGTGGATCTCCAGTAGTAGGGTCTTGCCGTCTTCCTCGTTTATGCATTTTTGTAGGACCTGGGAAGCGCCGCGCTTGTAGAGTTGTCCGTTGATTACTGTGAATGTTTTGGAGCGCCGATTAATGCGTTTGGCTTCTGCGACGTCCTGCGGTAGGATGTCGTCGATTAGGAACCTGTGGAGTGGCTCTCTCCAAGATTGGTCCTCTGGTGCGGGTGGCTCTGGCTCCTCGTTTGCGTTGTGGGCTTCTTCATTAACTATTGGGTCTGCGGCTGCCACTTGTGCTGGTTCAACTGTGTTGTCATCCTCCGTGTCTTCTTCTGGTCCGAGTCATTTGATTGTGGTGATGGTCTTGTCTATATACGCCTGAATGTTTCCACCGATCCGATTTCTCATGTGTGATTGCGCCATTCGCTGGTGTATTGCTCCCGCGTTGCTTAAGCCGAAGGGCATTTTGGGGCGGACTGCTTCTCCTGAGTCTGTCGGGTGTACTTGGTGTTTGACCGCGTCGCTGTCGATACTGGAGTCCCATGCTCCTTTGACTCGCTTCTGCTTGCTAGTGGGAAGGTGCTTTTATCTGTCGTCGTGACTGTTTCTGTGAGTTCTTGCTCAGCTCCAAATGCGTCAGAGACTTTGTGGAAATCACGGTCACATTTGTCTGACTTGATGAAGCTCCCATTGACTGTAATGACGCCCATGGATCCTGGCATCTTGAGTTTGAGGTAGGCGTAGTGCGGAATCGCCATGAATTGAGCGAACGCTGGTCGTCCCAATATGGCGTGATACTGTGTTGCCAATCGAGTACTTCGAACTCGAGGGTGTGTCTTGTGAAATTGCGTCTGTTGCCGAAGACGACTTCGAGCTCGATTAGTCCAAGGGAGGTAGCTGCTTCTCCTGGGACTACTCCGTATAACACGGTGCTTGATTTCTTCCATACTGATCGAGGGATCAGCATCTTGCGCAGGGTGCTGACGAAGATTATGTTCATGCTGCTGCCTCCGTCCATGAAGATTCTGTCCATGTCGTACCCTCCGATTTGGGCATCGAGGACCAGGGGCGCGTGCCCCGGCCTTGGGACTGCAGGCGGGTGGTCGCTCTGGGAGAACGTGATGTTGTTTTCTGCGTCGTGTAGCTGGTAGACTTCCACTGCATTAAGATTCTCGGCTGCTCTAGCCTGCAGGGTGTAGGCGTCCTGTTGGGCTTGCGATACCTTGCCTTCTTGGATCGTGTACACCTGTCCTTGAGTGGGCGACTGCTCGGCTCGTCGTGCGCGCTTGGCTTCTTGCTGTTTTTCCTCCTTGAGGCTGTCGGCGAGTTCATTGAACAGACGGCAGTCTCCCAGAGTGTGGCTCGATCTGATGTTTCCCTAGTTGTCTTCGAAGCAGTGGATCGTGCAGGGTCCTTCTATCTGTTCCCTGACCGTGAGCTTGCTAAATCCGGCGTGCCGTTTCCTCCTTGAGATTCGGAAGAATAGCGCGTGGTCCGCTGGGTGCTCGTGAGTTCGCGGGTCGACTTTGAACCCTTCACATAGATTCTGGTTCCTTAAGAGATTGGCGAATTCGTCTGTCCTTCGACCTGGGTCGTAGTATTCGCCGGTCCGAGTCTCAGAGTCGCTGTCCTGGCGGGCGGCGGCTGTCCGCACGACGGTGGGTCGTCGAGTGGGCGGCGATCGTGAGGCTGTATAGTTTGACTCGTCGGGTGGAGTTGCTTCGTAGGATCCTCGCGCCTGCCTTCTGGGTCATCGATTTCTTCCTTGTTGGCGATGATCTTGGCGGTCGCTGATCTCGACCTCGGAGTCAGTGTCTTGTTGTGCGGCGGGTGCCTGGGTGGCGGTGGGTCGTTGAGTGGCCAGCAGGCCCTCTTCTGCATGTTGTAGTTCGTCGATCGGGGTCTCCGTGTAGAACCCTTGCGCCTTTCTTTTGGGTCGTCGAGTTCTCCTTCGCTGGCGGCGGGCTCGGTTGCCGCCGTAGTATTGATCTTGACACGGCTGCGGGCTGAGCGATCTTGCCGGGGCGGCAGAGATGTTCACCGTGATCTTGAATTCCTCGGGTAGATTGCATCTGGCTCTTGGCCTTGAGTTATGGCTTGCTGGAGACGGAACCGCCGAGATCATAATTCCAACCTGTGTAGTTCCCACAGACGGCGCCAATTGACGGTGATGTACCCCGGCAAATCCCATGGTCAGGGACCCTGGGTTAGTCATGAGAGGCACAGGTTGGACGATAAGCTCGTCGGCTAACAGGAGGATACGTTCCTGCTCGATATAATTGATTGGAGATGGCGATTACAGGGAAGCCGAGGCTAGTGCGCACAAGGCTAGGTTACAGATTGTGTATTGCTTGATCTCGACGTCTCCCCTCCTAGCCCTTATATACTAGGCTAGGTCTCGGGGAGTCCGTCCTAGATTACAGATGAGGTTTCCTAACCACGATCTTGTTCCGTACGGAAAGTTTGTACCTTCCTTATGACTCGCGGACTCCTACGTCGGTGCCACTAGTGGTCCAAGGCTGGGCCCAGGCGGCATCTTTGTGGGCCTTCTGTCTTCTGGTACACCGGGTAGGCTCATCCATAGGAGTCGTGGGGTCACCCCCTCGTCAACTTGGTTATCTTGAAGGTTTGGATAAAAGTTTGCTACCGGAACACGCCCATCGAAAGATGAACAAGAATCACATGTGTTGTGATTGGCAAGGTGGCCTACCGGTCCAGTCTAAGTCATCAGTGATGTCACATCAATGGCGGACAATTGGGTCGGATCTTGTATCACTCCAGCATCAATTACGAGAGATATTGATCTGAGTGGGAGCGCAATTAGTAATTAAATTGATTAATCACAAGAGCAACTTAATTATGAACAAAGTCTTAGTATTTGCATTATCGTTATAGAATAACGGCTCGCGTTACCACCTTCCCAATTGATTTTGATTAACTGTATTATCTTGTAAAAACTTTACGATTGGTACCGTATTGTGAGGACTATCCTCAATAGTGCCGAGAAGGACCATGTCCTATCGCAAATTTTTGATGCTCTCCCGCTGATGTTATGGATGATGTGGCTTACGTCCATAATCCAAAAGGCTAGAATTCCACCACAGCTAAGTATATTGTCTTCATCACCATGAAACCCGAACTTCGAAGCGTTTGGGATAGTTATGTTCTATTCATGAAACTGAAAAAAAATATCAGTGATAAGACAATTGATGTAGGATATAAGATATCTAGTACAATGCACGATTGTAAGCATTAGTGAAAATGTTCATTATGCTAAAAAAAACGGATAAGCGTGGGATCCAGAAGAACACCGATCATATGATGATGGGAATTAAGGGAAAGGAAGTTTGAAAGAGTGTTAGTAAGACTTAAACGCCGAAAATTCCATGGCTTGCGCCACCCTTGATCATGTGTGATCTTCTGTAAGTAGGAGTGGCATTGGAAATAGAACTATGATACGTATAAAGGCAAAACGAAAGAAGACTGGAATATCCAACTCAGAAATGAAAGTCATACGAAGTTATAGATGAATTCATTGCTGGTCAGAAGATGTAATTCTTGGAATCATGATTAAGTAGTTAATTGTTAATTCTGGATATTGTGATTAAACAGTTGATCACCAGAATATCACTTCGATTGCATATTGTTGCAACTAGATGCAAGAAATACTATGACCTTTATGACTAGTTGATGATGAGTTTTGGCATGCTCGGGAACATGGTAAAAGGTTTACTATACCATGTGTTGACTCTATGATTATCTTTATAATTCATTTTAGAGTTGAGTAAATTGTTACTACACTTTAGCCTTGTTGCAAAATATCATTTTGAATCATGTTTTTGCAAAGAGAGTTGTTCAAAGATATGAATAATATAAAGGCCATACTTCCATTATGAATAGGTTGTATGTTATGAATCTTGATAATAATACTAAAACATCCATAACACTAACGCTAAACGTCGCAAGACTAACGGAAATACCACAAGTGTGTGGCACTGCCGTTTGTCACAAGTGACATAACATGTATAAAGAATTTCCATAAGTGATGGACTTTCGAGTCATATGATTATGAATCACTGGACGATTGCGAACTTTGTCTTGAAGAAATGTGACTAAAACACCGTTGATAGGCCATACATGAACGGGCAACTAAACTATTGGAAATCATACATGCTGATGTGTGTAGTCCAATAAGTGTAGTTGATTTCTATCTTCACTCATGATTTGAAGTAGATATGTGGATATCTGTTCAATGAAGACTTACGTCTGAAACATTTGAAACGTTCTAGGAAGTTTAGAGTGAAATAGAAATTCATTGTAACAAGAAAATAATGCTTCTGCAAATTAGATTGTGGAAACTAATGTTTGAGTTACAAGTTTAGCGAACGTCTGATGAGTGGTGAAGAAGTGTCATAACTTGCGCCTCCGGGAACACCACTATGAGTAAAGTGTTTGAGAGACGTAATCAAGCCATATATGACACGGTGAGATCAAATATGACGTTTATCAATTTGCCATTATACTTATTAAAGTTTGCGTTAGTGACTACGGCTTTTACACTGAAAAGAGCACCATCAAATCTGTTAAAATGACACCATATTAGACATGGTATGGAATGTTAAAACCATATTGTCTTTCTTAAAAGTTGGGTACATGAGATATATGTTTGATATACTCAAAACCCCAAATCAGATAAGTGCTACTTTGTTAAGGTTATTCCAAAAGGTTTGGTATTCCTCTATCACTACACAAAAGCAAAATTGTTTGTTGTTAAGAACGTTGTGTTTTGAAGAAAATAGTTTCTTGCAAAAGAGTGAGTGGGAGGAAGTGCAACTTGTCAAGATTGTTGAATCTTCAAAGAAGTGCGCAGCTGAACCATACGGGTTAGGAAAAACTCGTACAAACATTTATTTTATGTAAACGAGATATTGTTGTTCGACAACGATAAACCTGTGATATACAAAGAAGCGTTGATGGGCCCTGACTCCAGGATTTGGCTAAATGCCAAATAATCCGAGATAGTATCCATGGAAGTAAGTCAAGTTTTAAACTTGGTACACCCTCCGAAAGACTAAGAGTCTGAAGAATATATAAATGGCTCTATAACTGATTCGAATGAAATTCTTTTATTCATAAATCTCAACTCGTTGGAAAGATGATTTCTAGCAAGTTCAAAGGTTGACTACGGCGAACTAGTCTCGACCGTATATATGCTTTATTCAGTTCGGGTTATACTAGCAATTAATACATATCTCATTTATAGGATATGGTAGAATGAACGTCAAAACAAAGTTCCTACACGGAAACATAACAAAGGACGTATATTTGATACGACCGGAATGTTTTGACAATTCAAAGGATGCTGGAATAGATGCAAGCCTCGAATATCCAGTAATGGACTGAAGCTAGCATAATGGAGTTGGAATTTTCGTTGTGATGAAATTGCCAAAAGAGTTTGTTTTCATCAGGAATAACAAAGATGCTTGAATATTCAAGAAAGTAAGTGGGAGTTGAATAATATTTCTAAAACCTTGTGTAGATGACATATTATTGATTAGAAATAACATAAATTTCTTGACACGAATAGGGACTTCATTGAAAATAGTTTTTAGCTGAAGTACTTGGGCTAATATAGCATTAGTATTAAGCACATTGATCTATGAAGATAGTAAGTGCCTAATCATGCTAAAGCCAATGTTACATATTGACATGATACTAAATTAGTTTATTATGAAAACGCCAGGAAAGATGTTCTTGCCGAGGTCATGGTGAAAAATTGTTTGCAGAATTCGGTGTTCATGAACATAGATAAGAAAAAACACGTGAATTGAATTCCACTCACCTATGTGTTTGGATTAATCATGTAAACCATATTATGTAAAACGACCAGATATATCCAGTGCTCCAAAAGGTTGTGAGCAAGATACCAAAGTGATCAATATGTTGATCATTGGACAAACAGTGAAAAGTTAAACTTATGATAGATAAGATATGTTTCTTGGAAAATGGATATAATGAAGAGCTCGTTGTAATAAGTTACACTAGCTGGATTTTGATGTAAACAGTTACATCAATTCAGTCTTCATACTTACTCCGACTGATTTTCGATTTTAATTGGGATTATGTGTTTCACACGTAAGGGTGGCGCAGTATGAAGGAACTTTGTCAAGTTAGATATTGTGGCGAATTCTATAATAGAGACTAAGTATATAGTTACTTAAAGAAGCAACAAGGAGGGTATTTTGAATCATAAGTTCATTCATGAGCGTGGTATGGTTTTCTTAGATATTTGAAGCTCATGGAACATTGATGAATGATGTCATGACTTATTCTAAGGAACCAAGGTCCTACCAAATGATTCAAACATATACAAAGATAAACTGATAAAATTAGTGAATTTTATGATAGCGTGAAAACGCGAAAATTTGCAAGATACAAACGGGCCTGAAACGTCAGATCCAAAGATGAAGTCTATACCACAAATGAAGCATGCATTACACCGGTATGCCATAGGTGTAAAGTGCTCAAGCACTGGCTATATTATTGACTCTAGTGCAAGTGGGAGACTGTTGGAAATATGCCCTAAAGGCAATAATAAAATGGTATTATATATATTTCCATGTTCGTAATTAATGTTTATACTTCTGTGCTATAATTGCAATGACCCTGACTGTGAGATTCAGAAGAAAACTCATTTGCATGTGTGGAAATGTAAACACCAAGAGTTCCTAGTTTAGCCTCTAAGACCAACTCATGTGCTAACTGATGATTATGTTTTCTTAATCATGGACATTGTTCCTGTAACAAAGATGTCAGTAGCAATGAGAACATATTGTTAGCAGAACAATGATGTTGAACCGACCCCAGTATTGAATGATATACTTAGAGATCACATCGTAACAACGTTATAAGTCATATCATGAAATGTTATCATATACGTAATTCCTTAGACCATGAGAGTATCGAGTTGCTTCACACAGGAAGATGTACTTTGGTTCTTAGATGAATCCTCTCGTTACTGGGAAGTAGTAAAATAAGTTCTGGGTACATTGGATAGTGTGTCTAGTAATTGCGATAGTTCAATACTGGGATTTGCTCCTTCACGATGAAGAAGATATTCACTTCGGGCCCACTCAGTATGAAGGTATCCATTATAGTCTGGCCAGACGCATTGTGATTCAGTCACGGGGATACCGGAATACGATAACGAGAAAAAAGGACAAACGAGCAAAGAGGATAACGAGTGGCTTGTGTTCAAGAAGTTGTTACACATGGGTGCCAAACTTCTCTCCTTTGACTTTTTCATATCTCGCGTAGCAAAGGGAATGGTACATGACTAAACATAATGGTTCACTCAAAAATTCTTCGTGTATGTGTGGGAGTCAACATGGGTGTCCATGGCTCCGCTGTTGATTATTGGCTATTAACAAAAGGATGTTGACCTATGTCCGGAAGATGTTCTGAGTCATGTCCACATAATACCGAACCTATTGGGTCACACACTTAACGAGCAGTAGTACGTTAGAATACTGCAATGGTAGAAGGTCTAGTGGAAGCAAACCAGAATAGATCATACGGGCACCGGAAGTAGTTCCGGGTATTTATGGAATTGTTCATAAGGGCACCAGAAGTAGTTTTGGGTATTTAAGGATATGTCCGGATCACTCTGGAATAGTCCCAGGTGGTTCCGGAACATATGAGAATGGTACTGGGGAAGTCCTGGATCAACCGGAATGGTTCCCGGTTAATCGGTGGACGTCCCGACAACTTACGCGGTCATCGGGTAGCTTAAACTGTAACTAGGATGGTCCCAAAAACTATCCAGATGGTTTCGGAACGTCCGAGAACGGTCCCGGAAGGTTTTGGAAGTGTTCCAAAAGGTTCCGGAATGTCCCAAAACCATCCCGGAAGGTCCTGGAAGGTCCTGGAAGCTTTTGGAAGGTTCCAGAAGTTTCCGGGGCAGTACCGCTCACTACCCCACGCCCCTATCTTGTGCGGCAAGCCACCTAGGCTGCCCCAAGTTGAACTAGGAGATGGGGCGCCATAAGGGGGCAATCCTACTCCAAGTAGGATTGCAATCCTCCTTGGAGTAGGATTTCCCTGTGGGAAGGACTCCCTTTGGGAGTAGGAGTCCCAGGGGGACTCCACACCCCCTTAGGTCGGCCAGGGCCCCTCCTGTCCACCTATATAAGGAGGGGCAAGGGTGGGGGGCGCAACACGACTTGTCCCCAAGGCCTATGCGCCACCCTCCCTCCCTTTAAACCCCGTTGCTCCACAATTAGACCCCGGTTTAGACGATGTTCTAGATCGGAATCCGTTAGGATTTTCTTCCTCTAATTTTCTCGGTGGCGTTCATCTCTGGACGGCGGACCGCTGCTGGATTGCTGCTACGGGATGTGTGGATACTAATGTAGGGGTCGTGCCTTCGACCCTTCTTCGAGGAGCTTGTTCGTGGGACTTGTTCGCGGGACTAGATCGCGGGACGGTTCGAGGGATCGATATCCTCGCGGTTGGGAGGTCATTGAGATTCCTAGCTGCGGGGATCTACACCGACGGTCTTCACCAACTCTACTTCCGCTACATCGGTGGGTGAGCCTTGACCTAAAACCTTGTATGCAATCTTCATAGATGATCTTGGGTGTTTGCTACGTAGGCACGAATTTTTTTGTTTTCTACTGTGTTTCCTAACAAGGCCACGACGGAACTTCTGCTGCTTGCAGTAATCAGTGGTGATCTCATCTTCCGCATAGCGAGAGAGGTTGATAAATTCGCGCTGATAGGCTTCAACTGTCATGTTGCCCTGCGTGAGGTTGTGGAATTCTTCCCGCTTGTGATCCATAATCCCCTGAGGAATGTAGCGGGCACGAAAGGCAGTCTGGAATTCATCCCAGGTGATGACTTCCTATAGGCAGTCGGCTTTGATACCAACTTGTGACGCCCCCAAAATCAAGCCGTGTACATTAATCATAAATGCAGGGTACACGACAGAAATCAGGGTGCCACGGTGAGAATATCACAGCACAACACTAGACACAAATAAGATAAATCTTTAAGGTACAAACTAGGGATCACGAGGATCCGAATACATAAGTTATACAATCATAATATCTGAGTACAGATATAGTTAGTCAAGTTTTGCCTTAAGAAGGCTAGCACAAATAACATCAGAGATACAAATCGAACATGCGAGGCCTCCTGCATGGGATCCACCAAACTACTCCTGGTCGACGGGGAACTCGACGTCGTAGTAGTCGCCTCCGGGGTACTCCTGCTCCTGGGATCCAACATCGACTGCAGCGGCCGATCAGGCAAAACAAAAAGGGGGAAATAAAGCAAGGGTGAGTATCTAGCATACCCGCGAGTCTTACGTCCGCTACTAAGCATTTATGCATTTGTATCAAATGGAAAGGGGAGGCTATATATAGTGGACTGAGTTGCAGAAAACCAGGAATAAGGAAGAGAAGCTAGGCCTATCGAAGTCTAGCATCTTCCGACGAGTCTTGCAGCACAAGAAGAGAATAGCCAACAGTTCAAAGAAAGCCTAAAGTAACAATACAGCAGAAGTTGCTGCAGCATTGTATAATAGTAAGTTGTATTAGATAACAATTAACAATGCCTCCGAGAATCCTTCCTCGACTTCCCTGCGAGGAAGAAAACCCGGAACCACTCAGTTTAATAGTGGTAGTTTGTAGTTGTAGGATCTGGCTTCATCATAAAGCGTCCTGTTACCGTGGACACGACTATCCGAATAGATTATCTTCCCTGCAGGGGCTGCACTACTGTTACCCTACAAGCTCGGATCTCCAGGATGGCGTACACCTTGTTAGGGAATGCCCCACCGAGGCTATCCGATACGCCGAAGTCCATCCTTCAAGCTCAACAGAGAGGCCATCCGCCGGTCTAAATCCTAAGCACAAAGGGACTTTGGACCCCTGCCCTTTGTACTCCTGCATGGTACGTGACTGGCCGGTGAAGCAGACCCACCTCCCACTACCGGAGTGGGCGGTCCAAGCCCAGCAATCAGCCCGAGGTAAAGCTGACGTCTGAAGAGCCATCGAACGAGGCTACAACGCAGAGGGCCCACACCGTAATCCCACATGGAGGTAGTGCGTATAGGGCACGTCGACCCACTCAAGTCATCCACCTGACCCATTAAGCATTTTATTATTTTCTGTCGGGACAACTGTTATCGTTGCCCCTATCTGGGTGAGTCGCGGACAACGACAACAGCCAGGTCCACCCCCATAACCGGAGCCGGTGGCCGCCTGCCCTGTCGTCCCACCAACTCGTGCGGTTACCAACAAGGTGAACCGTCTCCTTACCTTGTCTCGTGTTTGCTCTTTGAAGAGCTCGACTTTCGTACAACAGGGTACCTCACGACCATCGAACAAGTACCAGGCCCGCCGTACACCGGTGGAATACACCTGTACTGTCGGTCAGATATGATACCCTGCGCTGGCACCGTTGGGTCACCCGACTCCTTACCTTTAAGGACAACTGGCGTTCGGGACCCTAGGGCGGCTATACAGAGTCAGCAACGAGTGGAGTACAAGGATTACTCCTCGAACGAGTGGAGTACAAGGATTACTCCTCGATAGCTCACACTTGATGTGGCTCGGTAGAGCCGAGGTAGGGGCCTTTGGCGATGTCTGCATTGTGCTGTACCTATAGCAGTTGTAATATATTGTATCCGCGATCACTCCCAGAGTGATCTCGACCCGCTATCTAATCCTAGTTGACTAACAATGCGCAGGGCCAACTGCTGAATATAATATATATATAGTAGGCATCATAGGATAAAGGAAGGTACATCAAGGGGCGACAATGATAGGCTATGCAATTGAATAGGTAAGCAACATAGCAGCAGCAGTAAGAATGCCTAGTGCAAGAAATATACAGAAAGATAGGCGATATCTGGGGAAGGAAAATGACTATGTTTCCTGGGAGCTCGGCAGTAGGGGTACGGTCGTCGTCGACGTAGTCGTACTCGGCAGCGTGTAGTCGGCGATAGCAGCGGGGTCTACCAGAGAATAAGGGGGGAGAAACAGTAAATACAAAGCAAGCATATGCAAACAGATGTATGACATGACCAATGCATTACTATCGGTGTTCTAACGCAGCTCAATGATCTAAGCTCGGAGCGGGAATTCATCCAGGGATGAAATACCGGCTCCGGGTGATTATTGACAGACGGCCCGGAGGGGGGAATGTCGATGTTCGTTGTGTTAGAGGAGGGTGGTAGACATACGAATAGTGTATTTGTATTCGTCGTATTTTTCTGACCAAGTTTCATATATAAAGTTTTTTAATCTGACTTACGGTTTAAAAGATATTAATTTTCTAAGTTTTAATCATTTTTAAATCAATTACTGGATTTCTTTTATTAATAATTTCAACATTATCCATAAGGTTTGACCAGTCAACACTGACAAGTGGGACCTACTGACCAGTGGGTCCCACATGTCATAGGTAGAGATAATAAAATAAATAATTTATATCTAATAACCCAGTGGGCCCACATGTCATACTCACTGGAATTTTATAAAACATTTTAACTAAGTTAATTAACAGCGGGGCGCATGTGTCATAGGGTCATATTTATTCTAACAGTTATTTTAATCTAACAGGGGGTTAAGTGGGGCTGGGACCCACATGTCATTGACTGTTACTAATCCAAATTCATTTAATTAAATAACTATGACAGTGGGGCCAAGCTGTCATTCTAACAGAGACATTATTAAGCATTTTTAATACATAATTTTCTTAACCAAAGGACCGAGTCCTACATGTCAGCCCCTTGGGGATTTGTTTTAATTAAATTTGAGGGGGGGGGTTATTAGCTGGGGATGATTAACTTAATAGGGGGTTAGCCCCTAATCTAAACCGGCCCTGGCCCACTAGCCAGGGAGCCAACCCACTGGCTCGAGCCAGTGCTCGCCAGCGGTGGCTACATAGGGCATGGCGACGAGGCACGGCTCACCTCCGGCGAGGAACCGGGCACGGGAGGGAGGAATCGAATGGGGGCGACGTCCCGCCTCCATTCCGCGGTGGCTGGAGTTGCAGGGGAGAGCAGGCTGGCCGCGACAGCCATGGCCGATGGCGGACGGAGTTCAACAAGCGCGGGGCAACGACGGTTGGGGGCACTAAATCGAGCACAGGGTGGGGGGAATCGAAGCTTGGCTCACCGGGAGCACGTTGAGGAGGCAGCGGGCTCGGGGGTGCGTGGACGGCGACGTATTCGTCGCTGGTTTCCGGCGACCGTGGTGGGAGGGGCGGCCGATTCGCGGCGTGCGGGGGAGGCTAGGGTTCCATCCAAGGGGAACTCGGGGTCCTTAACGTCGCCGGCTGGCCGTGGGATGGCCGCCACGGCGACGGTCGTGGTCGTGGCGCCATGGATGCCTGCCACGGGCGAGGTGAACAAGGGAGGGGACGAGGAGGTTTGCTGGGGTGGGCTGGGCCGGTGGGGAGGGGAGATGGGCCAGTGCACTGTGCACTGGTGGGGTGGGCTCCTTTTGTTTTCTTTTCTTTTTATTTACTTTTCTCTTTTCTCTTTTCTGTTCTTTTATGTTTTATTTCTTTTTGGCACTTTTATATTATTTTTTTAAATGTGTAATATGCACCACAATTAGAGATGCACTAATAACAGTGCCACAAACAGATTGGAACTTTTATAAATTCATTTAGTATTTTAGTTAAATAACAAATGGTTAAAATGGACTAAGTAAGCTATTGTTTGAATTGTTTGATTTATTTAATAGCTTATTAAATTCCCATGCACCTATGACTTTGATCTACTGATTATTATGCATTTTACAAAATTGGTTGCAAGATTTTGGGTTGAACTTTTATTTGCCACATTATTTTAAATTTCGATCACGGGGAAACTTTTAAATTTGAGTTGCTCCAAGATGATCGAGGAATGATTTGCAACAGTAATTATTATTAGCAAAAGTGATTACTGCCCTAGATAACCCGACAGCTCTGCGGCACTAAAGTTTGAGCCAATATCCCCAGGCCATAGCCCAGCCAGTGCCTCTGCCAACGTCCTGGAACTATCAATCACTAGTTAGTGTGCACCCTCCCGCGCGCTTCCGCAGAGGTTATTTTTAGCGCACTCTGGATTCGCCATGTGTCGCGCTTTGATTGTGTTCCGCGCGAAACAACAATCGTGGTTGCGCGCGGACTCTCTTGTGGCTGCGCATGGACATGTGGCTTGGACTATGGCAGAGGTTGTGGCTGAAAAAAATGTGAATGTGGCTGAAAAACTGGGTTGTGGCTGAAAAATTGGGCTGTAGCAGGGGCTGTGGCTGAAAAACTAGGCTGTGGCTAAAAAAACTGTGTATGTGGCTGAAAATGGGTTGTGGCTAAAAATTGAGTTGGAACTGAAAAAACTGTGTCTGTGCTCGAATTATGGCTGCGCGTGTGACCATAACTGCGACTATTTGTCCAGAAAACGCCACGTATCAAACATGAAAGGATCAAAGAAAAACATCAAAACGCACCAAAACTTAACACTTGCGCACTCGAAACGGACTTCTGCAACCGGATACCCTCTAACTGCTCCACCTGGAACGACACGGTGGTAAAGCTTCGCCCATGGTCGCGCGCTGTCCGTCCGCCGAAGCCATTGCCATTTGACTAGCAAGGCAGTATTGGCCATGCACAGGTTTAGCAGCCCAGGCCTCCGCACCACTTTGGTTCGCAAACCTTGGTCCGAGCTAAGCTACCACACACATTGACCGCCATGCACCTTCGGTTTTCCAACCCATAAGGCCCGACAAATAGCAGCGATCTTGTCCAGTATCTACAATGGCCATGAGTTAAAGGTTAGAGTTACATTCTAATTCTAGTTTAATCCAAAACTAACTCTAACCAAAAAGGTGTTTGGATGGTGGGGTTAGATTGACAATAAATGTATCATTCCAATCATTTGACTACTTTATTCAGAATTTTGTATGGTGGAGATAATGAAAAAAGTAATTTTTTTTGGTCCCCACCCAACTCAAACCCAAATAAGCACCTCTTGGGTGGGTTAGATTTTTTGAATGAGTTAGATGCATCTAACCAACTCTAACCCTCTAACCCTCATGTTTGGATGTTTTGGGGTTAGTTTGGTACAATCTAACCAACTCTAACTCTAATCCAAACAAGGCCAATGTTTCCTCCATCACTCCTTTGAACCAGCAGAGGAGCCTAGTAACGGGCCGGTTCTTTCCACCTTCCAACACGGGCCACACAAAAAAATATGCACGGAAAAGTAATGTGACACGATTTCCAAAATAAATAAAAACAGAAATTCACAACAGAAGAATGAATTCAAAAAAAGTATATGTGTAACTATACAGTTATTCACATTAAATGTGACAGAATAAGGATAGACATGGTGTAGGTGTTGCTCACTGTTCCATCATAATGCTCCAATCCTATACCATATCCTACAAAGAATGATTTTTTTCTGGATTTGGGAGGGTGAAGAAATTATTCCCAACCCAGCCAACAAAAATATGGGAGAAAAGACCAACCTATCTAGGAACGAATGATGATTTACATGGCACAACAGGACTGCAAGGGCAGAAAGGAAACCCTAGGTTGAATTTACAACATTGATGAGGAAGAATACAGGGATCTGCTGGCGCAGTTCAGCAGAATTTGTCAAGGGAATGAACAGACCTCATCTTGGAGGGTTCGATCAGCTTTTCAAGAATTGGGAGAGGGCTCGGTCAGCTTTTCAAGAATTGGAAGGCAGGCATTGCGACGAGTTCTGATGGTGGGGCCACGTTCTGAAATTCCTTAACATCCATGGAATCCGCTATCTCCTCAAGTGATATCGGCATGCTGCAAGAAAACAAACAAAACCCAAAAGCCCAGTGTTTAGCATATCCTTGGAAGTATGCCCGTCATAGTAAAAAAACACATGTACCTTATTTCATCATCAAGTAAAAAGGCACCCTCTGACGCATTGTGGCCCGATTCCTCTGTCATCATAGTTCTCATTTCGTCAAGAACCTACAATCAAGAAGCAAATAAAGAAGCCCCGGTTTTAGTTGCCTACCCAATGTCATATAAATGGATGAAAAAACAATTAAAAGTTTAAAACCAGGATAACAATACGAACATGTACAAGCGCTTTTGGAGTGATATTGGATAGATTCAAAACTTTGAAGTGGCACTTCATACGTTGATAGGTTTGCACTAATGTTACTTACATAAAGGCATACTGTATTTTCAATCTTCTATCAAAATATAAGACCTACTATGTTTTCAATCTTCTTTCATCATTTATGGTTAGCATATGCATACTAATTATTCTCTCTAGTATTTCCTAGACAATAACACCATGGCTACCATGGTCATTTTCCTCTACAATTAATGACCCCCCCCCCTTCCCCCCTGCAGGCGTGCTAGACCAAGATACACCTAATATAGTGAAAATGAAGGGAGTCCATCCAAAGCTGCATATAGGTAGAATTTTGTGTGCTGACATATTTGACTAATTATTCTCGCAGCGAAGTGCAAATTTAAACTAATTGTCACACTCTCCGAGCGTAGCAAAAAACATGTGCGGGTTGTGCTCAGTTTGGTTATCTAATTTTGTGTACAGAGTGGAAATTTTAGTTGTTTGGGCTTTGGGAATCTTTAAAATGTAGGGACTGGATATGAAAAGCTGGATGAACATAGGAACTATTTTGTAATATGGAATAAATAACTGTGACGTGTTTAGTAGACAAAGAAGACCAGCTTTCATGATCATTATTTAAACATGAAATTATTGGACTTTCTCCACTTACTTCTTCAGATACACTCTCTGTGTTATATTTGTCATCCCAGTATTGAGTGCATATTTTGTAGAGCTGCTGGACACTTAGCACCTGCATAATAACATAGAAGATGCAATGTCTAATTATTTGTTCCCGCATATGTGACATACGCATATGAAATCATGAAAGCCAGGGGAGGGGAATTAACTTACTGGGCAGAGATCATTGACTATCTCGTCATATGAAATCCTGAACTTCTTGAATATGACCTGCATAACAACAAAAATATGTGTATTGACTATTTAGCATTCATGTCAAACTCCATGCAAGACATGGAATGGGATATCAGGTTTATCAACGAAAGCCAGGAAAAGAAACAAAATTCGCATCATTTTTTGCATCACCTTATCAAGCAGATATAACACAGTATTGCCAATTTGCTGCCCATATATAGCATTATGAATTTGGTTTGCACGAGCTTACAACATTGCTCTGGTAGCAATATGGATTTGGATAATGTGTAATTTTATTAAGTTTTATGAAGTGTTAATTTGGAAACTTAACTTTAGATCAGTTTTCAGAAAACCCAATATAAATATTCAACCTATAGCCTACTCCTCTGTCTCTATTTACATGGCACCCTCGTTCGTGCATGTGTCATAAAAATTATACCAACGGAAAGTATATTTTACTACGAATTGAATGGTATACCTTTTGGGAGACATACCCACATTTTGTTGGTCAAATTGATGGTCAAAGTTAAACATCGAAATTTGTGTGCGCCATTTAAATAGAGACAAAGGGAGTAGTACATAAGTATGAAACATTGATATAGTTCCTTTTCTCCCACTAAAGAAAGCAGTGGTACATCCTAGAAAACTAAGTGCAGTGATCATACTCGTACATTCGTGTGGTACGGATCAACATCTTGGACTCTTAAGACCACCTATGTGTTAAGCTTCATTCACTAGCTAATGCAACACGTTGGTTTGGCTCTCTTGATATTTCTTTAACAATGTCTAGACTTTAGCTCAAACAAATCCTTCACCATATTATATGCCGTATGCAACTTGGGGCGATGCAAGTTAAGGATAGGCAATGATAGTACGTGGGAACTGCTCTAGTAATAATGAGTGGATCTAAAAGCACATATCTCGGAACATACCAAGAAACCAACAGCTTGCCTTATGTGCCTGAGTTCATCCAATGCAGATCCTGCATACTGTTAGCATTTGACAGTTAGGTTGGAGCAGGAAAAATAATGGACATCTTTATATTTTCATGAGTTAGCAATATCATTACTGGATTATGCCAATAATGCACTTGTACTAGAATCTCAAATAGATGCTGCAGTGTCATATGATTACCTCTGGCTTCACTTCTCCACACCACATCTCTAGTTTTGCCAATCCTTGTTTTACAAACTCTCCATTGCTAAAAGAGCAGCACTCATGACGCACAAGAAGACTGCAGAGCGATGCATTGATAGAACAACCAATTTATACATTGGGAAGAAAATGGCAAAGCTAATGCAAGAATCAGAAGATAATTACCTATTGAAAAGTTGAGCGTTGATAAAGGAGAAAATCTGGGTAAATATCTTCCGAATAAAAATAGCAGGGACCTAGAATGTGAGAAGATGTTAAGAGCACTATTCAGTAGTTGCAAGGATGGTATGTATAGTAAGTAGTAAACACTTACACAATTTTCTCGCAAGATATTCAAGAGTTCATCCAAATTGTCAACTATCGCCTGCCAATAGCTACCTTGATTTGAAAATGAACGCCCCCCTGGCAAACTTGATGACCCAAATGAACGTCTTACCATACTGGCTTTCATAATTCTCGGGACCTGCAGTTCCAACATAATCCAAAAATTAACCCTAAAAGAAAAATAGTATTACATTGCAAACACATACAGGCGAATGCATCGAGGTAGCAAAATTTTGAATGTAATAAAGGACAGCCTAGTCAACAAATAATTGGGGCTTAGTGAATCAAATATGCATATCCTGAATGTGCAATATATGAGATTAACCAGCCAAGATCACACGATAAGGTACCTGAATAGCATGCAAGAGCAATGCAGATAATTCTTTCTTGACATTGTCACGGATCATTCCATATAAGCCTTCCACAAATGCTGTAAGTTGCTGCTTGAAAAGAAATGCAGGATACTTGGCTTCGATTTGACGCACGAGATCCATATCGACAGTAATGTTCGAAGAACGAAATACCTGACCATATAACACCAACATAGCAGCGCAGCTATCAAGTACTGACCACCATCTGATAACAGGAAGAAGCAAAACAGTAGTGCCATACCATGCTAAGAGCCAGATCACAACATCCCTTACTCAATTATATTGAAAATAAGATATAAGTATTAATTGGGAAAAGTGTAACATCTCCAAGAGACTACCAATTCCACCCCCAATACCTAAAAACTGCCCAAAAGCCTACTTTTTGTGCTCCAGCAGACTACCAATCCCACTTTCAGTACCTATAGTTTTTAGGGTGACACACTATATTCTCACTTGACCCCCTCCATACAGGGTGCAACAGCCCACACCCTAATACCAACATTTTTTTGGCAAGCTGAAATTTCCTCCCATCAAGTCACCTACCACGCCACCCCAGACTTGCCACCTCCAGGCTGCTGTTGCCACCACCAAGGGCAGCACCCGGATGACACGGAGCCGATGCGCACGAGGTCACTGCAGTCGACGTCGTCATGCCAACCACTGCCTCCACCGCTCCCATCCGGCCCCTTGCCACCGCCACTCCTGGTCCTGACCCCATGTGGTAGGCGGCTCGGAAGACCACTACACGCAAGATGGCAGCGCCAAAGGCCGCAGCACCTCCCCCTCTCCTCTGTCCGTCTCAGCCAGCTGCCACGGTATCCGACGCTGGTGACCATATACCCATCTTGACGATAATGAGGAGAGCGGTGGAAGTTGCACTCCAAGCTCCCTGGCGCCAATGAGGAGTATACCTCTAGGGAGGAAGCAAGAGATAGAGAAGTTGAAGAGAGGAGGACAGGCCGACAGGGTGCTATTACATGGATGCTCTCCAAGATATGATCTCAGCAACAAAAGAAATGGAGGCTGGGAGGAAGCAAGAGAAGGAGGCAAGGTGGATGGAGCTAAAAGGTCATTGAGGAACGCAAAGTTGCTATTGAAGAGGAGGAGCTGGGGGTCATGATCGAGAAGATTCTTACCAAGATGAAGATGAGCACGGATGACCTTGATGATCCACAGATGGCATATGTAGAAGTTATGCATGGTCAGAGCTTGGCTTCAAAGATGGGAGGGTTTATGGGCGGTAGTGGCAGTGGAAGTGTGTGATGCAATTTAGATGAATGATATTTTGTTCGGATGATCTATGTTAATACATTTGGACCCTGTGTTATGTTCGAATTTAAAAAATTATGGATTTGAAACGTTGTTGAATTGTATGTGATACAAACATTAAAGTTTGAATTATTATAATGTGAAAATGGAGTTAGCATGGTATAGATGCACAATATAAGGGAAATATAAGAACAAAGAGATATAGGGGTGCATTATTGGTAGTCCGCAGAAGCAGGAGGCCAAAAAGTGCCCTCCCTATTTATAGGGTGGCACCCTAAATTGCATATAGGCAGTGTAGTTTTTGGTAATCTCCTGGAGATGCTCTTATTACGCTCAGAATCATCGCAATGTGAGGATGACCAAACTAATTTTACAGGAACATTTCTAGCACCAAACCAATGACAATATCCATGTTGTGAGTTTAGATATTTTCGCCATACAGAGTCTATCAGAGATTCAGAGAGCAAATTTCAAAGAATTTGACTGCATGAATGTAAAACATCGCTCATGGAATCACGGATGGAGTACTAACTATTTGTTACACACTCAAGACCTTTCATCCAGTATAACACCCCCCCCCCCTCCCCTCCTCTTATCTTGATAATTTTCTTCAATTAATGTTGCTGAAATTATCAAATATGTCATGGTGAAGGGTAGTATCAACAAATCTACTAATGTCATTTCACATGTTCCTTTTGATGGAAAATAGGGGGCATTCAGATAAATGATTGATCAAAATATTTATTTAAATTAACGTTTAAAAAATGAACAGAATAAGTATTGATAGTTCAGAACACAGATTACTCCAAATTCAAAGGGCTTCCCGATCCATATGATCGATATGCTGATCCTATAGTACATAAGCAATGGAACATACCATCCTCCCAAGGAACGATGACTGACTCTGTGGTCTTTTATGTGGAGTGGTTCCGGCTGATCCAACAGCTCTTAGGCTCTTTTGCAGTATAATCAATAAAGTCGATGAGTTCGATAGCCAGTATGCAAGATCCTCACTGCTATCATGGTACTGAAATACAGACCATGCCATGCTTTAAGAACATATTGGTTAAACTGGTAGAGATGCACGAGGAATAAAAATCTTGAGATACAAGTCATTTTGAAAATAGGATCAAAAGAAGCAGAGAATACCTGCATCGCAGAACCAAAAATTTGAATAAGCCTATCAAAAACAGATGTCTTTTCTGTTTCAAAGATCTTCCAGTGAACAAGACATTTGTATATGGTTACTGCAGCAACTGGCTTTCCTTCGCTAAAGCCAATATTTTCAGTAACACAGTTTATAAGTACATCCACACTCTCCTGCAGAAAAATAGAAGTAAGGGGAAAACCAATCATCATAAGGTATATGTTTTTATAACTTCACTACGTTGTAAAACAACACTTAAATATAATAAATTCATACATGCTGCCTCTCAGAAAAGGATGCCCTTGGATGTGCGAAGCTCCCATAATCCTTGGGCGCTTGAGGAGTGCTATGAGGTGTCTGGGTAGAAATAACCAGTTTAGATTCAAACATAAAAACAAACAGTGAAGTGACTTAACATATTGTACAAGATAATTTCTTCTGACCATCTGTTCCTCATAGAGCGGACTGCCATTAGTCGAATTCTGCAAAGGTGGAAGGCAATAGAAGTATGTCAGTAATAAAAATGTGGAAACACGTATAAATGAAAAATAAATACCAGCAGACCTATGTCTGTGTTCAAGCACTTGCATGAATATAATAAAAAGCGCTACAATAAACAAGGTTGGAAGGGAAGGAAGCAGGGCTAGACATAGAGACCACGTACAGATTTGGGAGAAGTGTCCTCGGATATTGTTCTCATACGAGAATGCAATAGCGCCTGCTGCCGGAGAAGTTGATTTTCAGCTTCCATATTAGTCAACTTTTCTTGAAAACTGCCCGTCACAATAGAAAGAAAATTGTGTAAGCTAATTGGAAAACCAATGCCTTTACAAGATTTATCCACATCGAGGCAACCTTAGCATTGTGTTGGTCAGTCCATTTATCTTTGACTCAGCTTCTGTAGCTTTCTTCAGCAATTCTTCTCTGGCTTTCTTCATTTCTTCAAACTTCTGTTCTGTTTCATCAATTTTTGTCTCGAGAGAAACCACCAGTGTCTAAAAAAGTAAAAATATTGAAGGAAATTGTTTCAGTCATTCACTAGAAATAACACAATATAGATACGAATAGGAGAAATTAATAGATAATGTCACTAGGTTCACTGAAAGGACCCAGAAATGCTCGGGAACACATTTGATCAGCATTACTCACTTGTCGAGTTAACTTTCCTTCAAGCAAATGGTGCAGGATTAGGATGAGCATTTCATCATGGTCCCTTTTTAGTTATTATTGAATAAGTTATGACAGTTTCTCAGGCGCCGAGTTAGTCTAAAATATGGGTGTATGAAACCATGCAGAGGCAGCAAAAACAATTGGAGAAGAAATGCTTATTCGCATAAAGCAACAAGCAAATTAGCTGTTTTTAGAACGGATCCAAAGTCTAACCACTTTTAACAGATCAAAGAATTAAATTAGACAGTGCATTTGTTGTCAGTTTCTCATTTTCACTACTGAAGCGACTAAGCTAATTTGTATCAATGGTAATCAAGCATAATACCATGACTTACAAATGATTAAATTATTGTGTGAGCTCCAACTTAAGGTTTTGCATGTGTAATATGTTCATACAAAATAGTTCAGAAAAAATATCCATTAGGACCTAGCAAGTGACACTATTACCATGGGATAATGTTTTCTACATTGGTCAAGGTAGCAGCACCATTACCAGCTAGAGAACTGTCATGCTTGGGGAGTATATTTGTCGGTTTCAATGTCCCTGTGTTATACCACGTACCACGTAGAACTAGTTAGCTCATGCTTAAAGTTAGGCCGGTTGGTTAGCTGTCCATTCGGGGGTATATAGGGTGCCCAGGACTCCGGTCTAAGGGTGGACTGAATCTGAACTGAAATAGGGGAGGGGGATAGGCTCTCAGGCGTACTATGGAATGGCTGCCATTTAGTTCGATCACCAATTCATCTGACCAATGGTTGTGCTGTGCGACTACATTAGTACAACTAGTTAGCTCATGCATAAAGTTAGGCCGTGAAACATTGCACTCACAGAATTGTGCTTGAACTCTCATCACATATTGTGATGCGTATATTACCTTCAATCAACTCAACGCATAAAATGGCCTGACATTATACATTCCACTCACGGCAAAGGGTTTTGCAGGTTACCATGACTCCACCAGAGTGGGCAGACTGAGAAACACAATGAATCTACTGCAGTGAAGATAAAAGATGATACTATCAGTATCATGTTCACCTTAAGATTCTCATTTTCAGCAGTAAGCTTGTCAACATGAGTTGTATCAACTTGAATCTCTGGTACTAAGGCAACTTTCTCCAATGCTGTTTTTGCAGTTTCCTGTTCCCTTTTTAATATATCTTTTGTCTCCTTGGACTGGAATTGCAATTCCTGTAATTGTTGTTGCAACTTATTATTTTCTTGCGTCTTGGCTTCTTCCATGTCAGTCTGCAGGACAGCAAAATGCACAAGGCACTTAAATAATGATTAAAAAGGGAAACTAGATTGAACAGATGCATTGTCTAGAGATGATCCTCCCAGGAAAAAAATTAGGCCCAAGCCAGATGCATTGTCTAGAGAATGCTGAAACTAGATTGAACTTAGAATTATTATTTAAGAAATGAACCCAGAAACTAGAGGGGGGGGGGGGGGGGGGGGGATGACTCCTCCCAGGCTTTTTTGGGCTCTTGCATCTGGCTTCTGGCGGAAAAATGAGGCCCAAGCCAGCCCGGACACCAGGCTTTCAGGCCAGGCCCGTCGAGCGAGGCAGCCCATGCGCAGCCTGAACATGGGATAAGTTTGAAGGCTATGCTAAATCACCTCGATAAAACGAAAAGATGAAATGGCTAAGACAGCATTGTAGATTGTGCATGTGATAGAATTAGAAACTAGTGACAGAATTACTATTATGCTTTCCAGAAATCTAATTCTTAACCACACAGCCTAGTGCGCTACGGAGTGCGGCTCGTCGCTGCCATCCGATATAATCAGGCGGACGTGAGTGCACACACGCGTTTGTCGGTGGGGACCGGCCAATATGTCCGTGGGGTGAAAGAGTCATGACTGATGAGGGGAAAACGGCAGGAGATGCGTTCACAGAGTGAAAAGATCAGGCTGGCTCACATAATCCTGCCTTTTTTCTGGCATCTCCTTTCTCAGACAGACACATCCAAGAAACTAGCAGGGGCCGCACAATGTGAAGGCGAGGAGCAGGCTAAATAGTACTCTGTGTGAGATAATAGTAAGACAGCAGCTTCCTCCATTTGGACATGGAAACAGTGATTTAGCTTATTGAGAAGACTAACGATCCAGTATGCATGAGATAATAGCAAATACTATATCAAACATAGGCCTGTTCAACATAAATAGTAAGACAGTAAAGTGCAGTAATCCAGTAGTTTACCCTCATGCGTTTCTCCAGTTGCAACCGCCAAGTGAGCTCCTCAACTTGCTTCTCTAACTTATTCTTTGCAGCTTGCAGAGCACCACTTTCTTTTGCAGCCTAAAAATAATAAAGAAAAAGGCGTGTTAATAGAACATACATTGAACACTTATATACGTGCTCATTGATGATCAAGAGTTCCAGAGTACCAGAAGTGTGACAGCTATGGACATATGGCCATTAAGTGAGCTTGCGGGTAACAGGGTTTTAGGAACAACTTTAAGCTGCCATGATGATATTTTTTTCTTCTATAGGAGGTTATCTACGATATAATCTATTGTTGGAGAAGGTTTTAGTGAAGCTATAAATTCCAGTAGCGCTGGTGAAGTTTCACACTTTCAAATAGCATTGCTACATTATAAATTGACCAAGTTGAAATTCCTATGACCAACAGCAGTGACAGCAACGCATGTCACTAGCGACAATTTATCTCTTATGGCACATTACTAATGAATCAAATTAATAGTACTTCCTCCTATCCATATTACTTGTCCTAATATTGATGTATGTATCACTAAAATGCATCTAGATACATCCATTTTAAGACAAGTAATATGGAGTATAACAATGGGACAATGCGAGATAAGGATAGTCAGGACATTTTCATCAATTTTCCTACCATTTTAAGTTTTCTAAGTTCTCTTCTGGCCATCCTTCCTCTCCAAGCACATTGGGTTGTGATCGCTGCCTTCTTTAAGCCCATGTACCGTGAGCTTGCTAAATCACTACGGCAGCAACTCTGCGGTGAACGAAACCATTGAGATTGAGGTTAAGATAATGTAACATATATGAGTTAAAGACTGAATGGTAAGAAAAGAGGGATATACATATGCATAGGCTTGAGTATATCACACAGTTAGATACATACTGAAGAAGAGAAATTGGAAATGGGACAATGCTATGGCAATTATGACAAATGGCACATTTAATTGTTTAACATGAAAAAAAGAACCGTGATCCATGGACCTTTACAGTTTTCCATTCAGAAAAAAAAGGATTCATGTATTTTACTAGCTAACCGTTATTTCATCTAACTATGTTCAATATCATACATTAATAGAATGTGTAGACTACTTCCATTTAGACAAATTTATAGTTTATACAATGTGGCATTTAACATACCACCTAAGTATGCATGTTGTGTTGGGAGTACAAGTGCCACGAATACAACTTAAGGTAACAAAAGATTTGGGATACTGAAAAAGCAACACTGTAAAATCTAGGCCATATTAGAATTATGATCCGAAAATTTTACTCGTAAAAAGAGCGCCAACATGAGTTTGAGTGGCAAAAAAACTTTATCATTCTATTCTGCACATCTTTATTACCCACAATAATATGAGACCTGAAAACACACCTGAATAATCACTGCCGCTTTTGTTTGCTGACGAAATTGGAATTCATTGCGAGCAGCCATACCACGTAGACCTGATTGTATAGTAGTTGATGCAGAATAGAGATGTTTGTAGTTTTTTCTTGCAAAGTGCATACGATAATAGGTCTGAATTTTCAAAGAAGCAGCCTTCCTACGGAGATCTTCATAATAATGCCTTGCAATTTGTCCTTCAGTTATCACAGCTCAAAAGTCGTTATCTCCACAGAAATATCAAAGACTGAAATGTGACACTATTTGCCACATAATCGAAGAAAAATTACCTCTGCACATTGCCTGAAGCTGCACAGAAGACATTCGCAGCTGAATGAAATTTCTGCGAGCCAGGAACGACCGAACTTTTCGCTGGATTTTACTAGCAGAACAGCTCAAGACCTCAGTCCTCCGAGCATCTAATTCAGCCATCTGACCAGCACGCAGAAACACTTTTGTTTTCCCTATCTGCAGATTGGACATCGGACCATAGGATAAGCCGAAAGTAATTAAAATGAAAATCAGCATTAGAACTATAGAAGAAATAACTTGTGCAGATAGGGATGGTGATACCCCATTAAACTTATTAAACCATCCTACCAACAAATTTGATGGATCTTTTGACAGAATATGCATGAGACTCTGTGGTCAGTGATTCAACCTTTCTGGGATGATTGGTAATATTTTTCTCTAGTACCACACAAAATCCTGTATTTCGAAGTCAAGTCAGTACTCTCGCGACCATGGCTTCCACGGCCGATACGGCGGCGGCACCAGCCTGATCTCCTCGCTCCGGTGCCCTCTCCGGCCGCCGCGACCAGATCCGGACACCCCTCAGCGCCCTCTCTCTACCCATCCCCACGGTATGTAGCGGTGTGGTTTGCCGACGCCGCAGCGACGCTGCTGCTCCCGGAGCTTCCGCCAACGCCTCATGGCCGCCGAGCTCCCGCGACCCGCCAGGCATCAAGTTCAGGGGTCACCGTCGTCGTCCTCCCCGTGCCCTGACGCGTCTGTGCCTAAGGAGGCGGTCCCGGAGGTTCTGGCCGAGCTGCAGCACATCGCCGTTCTGGATCCGGCGCTCCTGGCCCCGCCTGTTCTGGGCCGCCCCGTCGAGTTGCTCTCAGAGAGGCGACGGCTGACGCTGGCGCCGCCGGCCTTCTACGCCTCGTTTTGGCAACAGTGGGCTCTAGCGGCGCCGGCCTTGAACGCTTCTCCGCCGAGCCCCGCATCCTCGTCGCCCAGTTCACGTTTCTCGTGCCTGGACTCGAGCGTGGGAGACGGAGAGGAGGAGGGCTCTACGCTGGAGGCCTTCCCTGTGCCCGCGTCAGCAGCGTTCCCCGGGCCGGTCGCGCCAGCTTCGCCAACCACCGTCGTCGCGCTGGCCACGGCTGTCCTGGCGTCCCGCAAGGCCAACCCGGCTGTTGGGGGCCAGTTGGCTTGTCCTCATCGCCCCCATAGGCCCGCAATGGCGGCCGTGCCTTCCTCCTGCCCGGCCGTCAACCCTGCTACCTTTCTCGGGGGCTGCTTCATCCAGCCCGATGCGTGCTCTGAAGAAGAAGTTACCATTGAGAGGAGCTGTTGCGAGGAGGCGGTTCTGGCTGCTGCCGACCCGGCCGTCGTTGTGTTGGGCCTTGGATCCTTGTCGCTGCCACCAACTGCCTCGGGCGACCCGGTCTTTACGGAGGTGAGCTCCATCGTCATCGAGGACAACGCCGCCGAAGAGTTGGCTCCGCAGACTCTGATGGCCTCCACCAAAGACGTTGTTTTCGGCTCGGTTCACGGTGACGCCGACGTGCGCCATGTTGAGCTTGCGCCTGTGAAGCCCCGCGGCGGCCTCTCTGCTGCTGCAGCCGCTCTAGCTAATGAGAAAGGTGTGCAGCCATCATCTCGGGAGGAACGTCTCGGCCATAGCCTCGCCTTCAAGCATTGGGCTCGTGGGAGGTGTTTTCGGTGCCTCGAGTGTGGCCACCAGGTCAACACTTGTCGTGGGCCCTTCAGATGCATCTGATGCCGTCGTCCTGGTCATCGGGAGCGTTTCTGCCATGCATGGTCTCCTGCTACTCATTCTCGCTCTTCGGATGCTCAGGCTTGTTCTCCGGACACTCGTGCTCCTTGCCAGCGGAGCCGTTCCCCGTCCGCTCAGCCTCGTCATCCCTCGTCGCCTCTGAGTTGTGAGGGGATTGTGTGTCACTTGTCGTTGCGTGCTGCGGTGCAGCCAAGGCCCTCTCCTAGGTGTTGCGAGGAGTTCAATGACTCTGTCTTTCAGTCCCACTTTGCCTTGTTGCACCTGGAGCTCCGTCAGCTGGTCATTGACCGCATTGAGGAGGCGTCTCGCCCCCTTCGTGAAGAGGTGGCAGCACTCAAGTTGTTGTTGGCACGCGTTGGTGATTCTTTGCAGCCGACGGAGGCATGTGCTTCTAGTGGCCTCAGGCTCACCTCTACACAGGCTTCATTTCCGCTTGACTCCACTGAGCGGGAGTCGTCTGTGGTTGAGGACACGCTTCACTTTGGTTTTTTCTCTCCTCGTGGCAGTCCCTGCCCGTCGCCGCAGCTTGTTGTGACGACTGCTTCTGAGGGTGGGGACAAAGGTGTGATCTTGGCTCTGGTCGTGCCGATCACACCAGTGTTTCAAGAACCGTGTGGGGATTCATCATTGGCCTCGTTAGAGACTTTGATGGTGCCGTCCTCTGTGGATAGTGGAGGAGTGTTGGTTCCTAGCTCTAAGGCTCTTTTTGATAAAGAGATTTGCGGCTTACTCATCCGTTTAGAGGCAACTATTCCTGACTATGGCAAGGACATTGCTTGCGTCTTGGCAGGGAAGGCTTCTGAGGGCCTAATCAAGAAGGTGGAGAAATCTCTCAAGAAGCTTCCTATCTGGGGCAAAAGAAGAAAGGAGGGATTGGCCAGGGAAGCTTCGGCGGATGTGTGATCTTAGAGTTGTCGTCAGTTCGCGGTTGTAGTAGGTTGAGGGAGGTTGTTGCTTTGGGTGTTGCGTGCTTTAGGTGTTCCTCTCTATGGTTGTGTGGCGCCCTCCCTGTGGTGTTGTTTGTTGTATGGTTTTCGCCTGGTTTCTTCCACTAATAAACCGGGCACCCTCTTCTTAATTAATGATAAGGCAAAGCTTTTGCCTTTGCTTCAAAAAAAATCCTGTATTCCTGTGTCTGAATTGGCTTTGGCCAAGTCTGGTTCGCAATAAACTAAGAAACCACAATAACATTGCTCCCAAAGTGTGGCTTCTGTGATGGAATAATATGATATCTACAACATATATCAGTCTATTATTTAGGCATTTGCAGTGCAGTAACTCGCATAAAGGCTGAGTTCGCAAACATATATACAGATAGACCATGCAAGATGCAACTTAAACTGCTTATCTGACTGGCATGTTTATAATATTGAAAATAGGAAGTAAATTACGTGCATTGATATTAGGGGAAAACATCTGATAAGCCAAAGAAAGACTAATCTTGTACAGCTAGTAGTTTGTAGTTACCTGATAACCTGTGAGATTTACTTTCTCAAGGAGCATGTTTGTGGCAGCAACTTCATCATAACTGCCAATGAAGGATTAGTTTAGATCCTTCAACACAAAGAAAAAGAAATCCAAGAACTCGAATCAAAACACCTTATAATTACCATAAACCAAGAACTTCTGGTCGTAAAACACCAAAGCGATCAACAAATTCTTCATATGTTCGCCTTGTTGGATATCCTAGACAGCTTATTCTTATTGCCTCTAGCACCCCCTACATACAAAATAACAGTGTCACTCTCAAAACGCTAGCTCTTAGAAAACTGCATAAAGCCCAAATTTTGGCATAGTGGCCCCCATAGGGGTCGATAGCAAAGTTTTCATAGTTGTCACAAATTTGTGAAGCACAACCTCCCAGAAACCCCAGGCCCGCACTAAGCCACTCCCAAACGAGTGCACTGTTTCTTGTCGATCCTGATACGTAATGCCTCAACTCTCACTACCCACTCTCCCGCATCGCATGTACTACGCGATAACGCAACACAACAGCTGAAGATCCTCAATCCCGACCTTGTTAGGCTGAAAGGGTAGCCACTTCGTCCCCCAGGCTCTGTCCAACTAATATCACAGATAGTTGCACCTTCCTTCAGCTCTTCCAACGCCGGTAATTATGCTTCCTCTTGGTTCTCCACCTTTCCTCCTACTGTACAATAAAAGTTGTATTTATGTTTGTGAACAGAACAGCTGCACCGTATGTATACTTCTACACCATGTAGAAGATTTAAGGATGGATGGTAGCCACTATCCAGCTTTTATTAGTGATGTCGATGGGATTTGTTTTTATTACTCTCCGAAACAAGACCAGTATATGTATATATGCATAGCTGCTGTAGTGCCTTTTGTGGACATGGTGACTGAGAGTAAGAAGTTGGCGGTGCTAAAATAAAGTGTAAGTTATAGCCAACGTATGCTTGCGTGTTTTTGCTTGTCCAATGAAGATCCAGTTGAGATGCAAAAAAAGAACGAAAGAAGTTAAACAGTTTAGCTCAGTCCAAAGCACTGCATATATCCTATACTCCTATAGTGAAAAGGCATACCTGGGAGCTGGGACAAGAGGCACCACAGGAACAAGAACATGGTGGTATGTTTTGTATTGTTTTTATTTCTACTAAATCATTTGACACTCCGATTCATTGTTTATTGATACTACATTGCATATGCAGGCTGATATAGTGCTTTTCTAATCTCAAGTGGATAGATCAGATATGTCACAAGCTTTGGTGGATCAAATCTTACTTAGGCCCTGTTTGTTTGGGCTTTTGCTTCTGATTTTGCAGCTTTTCCATTTTGGCCAAGAAGCCATAAAAGCTCCTAAGGCCATGTTTGTTTGGGCTTTTGCTTCTGATTTTGCAGCTTTTCCATTTTGGCCAAGCCATAAAAGCTCCAAAAGCACCTATTTAGGAGCTTTTATGGCTTTTGGAGCTAAATATTGTTATATTGATTCATCAAAAGCCATAAAATCTTCTAAATAGGTGCTTTTGGAGTTTTTATGGCTTTTTGGCCAAAGTGGAAAAGCTGCAAAGCAAAAGCAAAAGCCCAAACAAACAGGGCCAATTTCTACCTAGCTAGAATACATCATTTCGTATCATTTTCTTATTTTCACTTCTATATTAACATTGGTGTTTGTGTCAGTGGTGTAATTTGCTTTTGCTAGAATATGAGTTAACTGCAATCTAGTGAAACTTGCAAGTTGGTAACCCTTTGATTCATTTCTAGGTAGGCCAATGGTATGGAATACTAGTATACATACACAGATGTCTTGATGTTCTCTTGGACCTTTGATTCTTTTCTAAATATCAGTGTGTACACTGCAGTAAGATAAAAATCCAAGAATGTACTTCCAGCAAATAACTAAGAATGTTTCTTACCCCACACCGAAGTTGCTGGAGAACACTACTGTTCTCAAAAATTGCTGGCTTGAGAACATTATTAGGCTTTATGCAGCGCATGTAATGTGGTTCTGTTCCGCTGAGAGTTTCCAACAAACCTTGTAATTGTTGCTGTTACGTTAAAGATAAAAAATATAAATTGTCATAACAAATCTACAACAGGCTGAAATAAAACAAGCAATGACTTCTTTTACCTTAAAGCTTGAACCTATTGATGTGAACTTTGTGGATTTAGTCGATTCTTCAGAAGGAGGAAAAAGACTTGAAACAAATGGACATGTAGAAGCATGTAACAAATCTTGATGCTCTTTTACAGCATAATCTATGTTCTTATCTAAGAATAGATCTGTTTGGTATGTAACCTACAAAAAAAGAAAGTTGTTATTACTTAAGTGTGTCAATCTCAGCTGTAGAACACAAATGTGGTGGCAGTACAGATTATGGGTTGTATGATTATTTTGTGTGTGTGTGTGTGGGGGGGGGGGGGGGGGGGTCTTTTTTAAAAAACATTGATTATATTCAATTTGATATCCAAGCGAAAACGAGATGAAGGCATATATGACTGGAAAAAGGTGGGTCAGCTTACTATAGACCTTTCCAAATTAATTGAAATTCTAGCTTTGTCCTAAGTACTTCTTTTGGTTTCAACAAGTCTAGAAGAAACTATTTACATCTACAACACCAAATTAGTTTCATTAGATTGATTATAAAATAGGGTGTGACTAGGGCTCAGTCGACTTAGACTTGGCTGACTTCAGCATGTTTTTTACTTTTTTCAATTGCAAGTGAAAAAGAATTGGGAAAATAAAAAAATTCGGTGAAAAAGAAACCCCCCAGTTGCACGCATGTTGCCTTGCTTGCAGTTGTGCACAAGGTGCGCCTCATGCAATTGCACGCGAAGGGGGCCGGTGTGCAACTGATAGGAATTTTTTGAAAAAAAATCAACCAAAAAAATTGGTTGCATGTGTGTGCTGGTGTTGTGTCCACGGTGAAAAACATAGAAAAGAAAAATGAACACCAGTTGTGTGCTGTTGCTGCACGCCTGCACCTGCAGTTGCCCATGGAGTGTGGCCCGTGCAATTGCACGCAAAGGGGAGTGTGTGCAACTGTAGTTGTGCGTGGGCAGTGGTCGTGCAACTTTAGTTGCGCACGGCCAGACGGGTGTGCAACCGTAGTTCTGGGAGGGCAAAAACGTGGAAACGGAAAAAAAGATTAAAAAGGTGTAAAACATGTACCAAGTAATGGAAAAAAGCAAAAAACATCAGTTGCACGGAGCCGGCGAACGTGCAACTATAATGCCACTAGTGAAAAAATGGGAACCCATAAAAGAAAGTAAAAAAGATGTAAAACACGCAAGAAGGGATAAAAAGGAGAAAACCCAAAAAGAAAAAAATTACATGAATCTCTGTGTAAAGTAAGACGGTTATTGAGTCGACTTTGACTTAAGTAAGCCTAAGTTGACTGAGAATTAGCAAAACCAAACAAAATATATCTTCATATTAGCTAGAACTTCGATTAATTTGGAATGAAGAGACTAATTGTTACTCAGTACTCACCAATTAAACTTCAAAAGCTTTTTTTTTCTCGAAAAGAAAAAAAGCTTTTCTCGAACACGCAGAAGAGCTAACTCCGCCTATGTTTTTTTAGACGTAGCCGGTCCCAAGCCCGGGTAAAGGAGGAGGGTTGTGTTAGGCTTGGCGAGCCAACGTGAAAACCCAGCCACTCTTATGGATATGAAACCCAAAAGAACATCGTTGGGGCGTAACCCTCTTAGCGACGCGCCACATCGGAACCCGGGTGTGGTGACAAATGAGCAAGGGCCGGGCCGTCACCCCCCTGGTGGCGCGCCGTATCTTGATCTGGATACGGTGACAAGTGAGCAAGGATCGGGTCGTCGCAGCCTTAGTGGCGCGCTACATCGCCGCCCGGGTGTAGTGAAAAATAAGCAAGGGTCTTCGCATTTGACTCGACGAGTGCGAAGGGTAAGGAAGCTAGCCGAGCCTAAGAGGATTCGCATAGGTAGTTGGAACGTAGGGTCCCTGACAGGTAAGCTGCGGGAGTTAGTGGATGCAGCAGTGAGGAGAGGTGTTGATATCCTATGCATCCAAGAAACCAAGTGGAAGGGACAAAAGGCGAAGGAGGTAGAGGAGACCGGTTTCAAGCTGTGGTACACGGGGACCACTGCGAACAGAAACGGAGTGGGTATCTTGATCAACAAGAGCCTCAAGGATGGAGTGGTAGACGTCAAGAGGCAAGGTGATCGGATTATCCTGGTCAAGCTGGTTGCTGGGGACCTAGTTCTTAATGTTATCAGCGCCTATGCCCCGCAAGTAGGCCACAGTGAGAGCACCAAGTTGGAGTTCTGGGAAGGCCTGGAGGACTTGGTTAGGAGTGTTCCTATTGGCGAGCGGCTCTTCATAGGAGGAGACCTTAATGGCCATGTGGGCACATCTAACACAGGTTTTGAAGGGGTGCATGGGGGCTTTGGATATGGCTGCAGGAATCAAGAGGGAGAGGATGTCTTAAGCTTCGCTTTAGCCTACGACATGATTGTAGCTAACACCCTCTTTAGAAAGAGAGAATCTCATCTAGTGACTTTTAGTAGCGGACAACACTCTAGCCAGATTGATTTCATCCTCTCAAGAAGAGAAGATAGGCGTGCTTGCCTAGATTGTAAGGTGATACCTGGAGAGAGTGTTGTCGCTCAACATAAGCTTGTGGTGGCTGACTTCCGCTTTCGGATTCGTGTCCAGCGGGATAAGCGCACCAAAGTCGCTAGAACGAAGTGGTGGAAGCTGAAGGGGGAGCGGCTCAGGCTTTCAAGGAGAGGGTCATGAAGGAGGGCCCTTGGGAGGAAGGAGGTGATGCAAACAATATGTGGATGAAGATGGCGACCTGCGTCCGGAGGATAGCTTCAGAGGAGTTTGGGGTAACCAAGGGTAGTAGAGTCCAAGCTAAAGATACCTGGTGGTGGAACGAGGATGTCCAGAAGGCTATTAAGGAGAAGAAAGTTTGTTTCCGACGCCTATACCTCGATAGGAGTGCGGACAACATAGAGAAGTACAAGGTGGCGAAGAAGACAGCGAAGCGAGTTGTGAGCGAAGCTAGGGGGCGGGCGTATGAGGACCTCTACCAGCGTTTAAACACAAAGCAAGGTGAAAGGGACATCTATAAGATGGCCAAGATCCGAGAGAGGAAGACGAGGGATGTCGATCAGGTGAGATGCATCAAGGACGAAGCAGATCAACTTCTGGTGAAGGACAAAGAGATCAGGCATAGATGGAGGCAATACTTCGACAAGTTGTTCAATGAGGAGAATGGGAGCTCTACCATTGAGCTGGATGACTCCTTTGATGAGATGAACAGACGTTTTGTGCGGCAAATCCAGGAGGCAGAGGTCAAGGAGGCTTTAAAAAGGATGAAAGGAGGCAAGGCGATGGGCCCTGACTGTATCCCCATCGAGGTGTGGAGAGGCCTTGGAGACAAAGCGATAGTATGGCTAACCAAGCTTTTCAACCTCATTTTTCGGTCAAACAAGATGCCTGAAGAATGGAGGCGGAGTATATTAGTACCAATCTTCAAGAACAAAGGGGATGTTCAGAGTTGTACTAATTACCGCGGGATTAAGCTAATGAGCCATACAATGAAGCTCTGGGAGAGAGTCATTGAGCACCGTGTAAGAGGAATGACACGCGTGACCAAAAATCAATTTGATTTCATGCCTGGGAGGTCGACCATGGAAGCCATTTTCTTGGTACGACAACTTATGGAGAGATACAAGGAGCAAAAGAAGGACCTGCATATGGTGTTCATTGACTTGGAGAAGGCCTACGATAAGATACCGCGGAATGTCATGTGGTGGGCGTTGGAAAAACACAAAGTCCCAACAAAGTACATTACCCTCATCAAGGATATGTACGACAATGTTGTGACAAGTGTGCGAACAAGCGATGGCGACACTGATGACTTTCCAATCAAAATAGGGCTGCACCAAGGGTCAGCTTTGAGCCCTTATCTTTTCACATTGGTGATGGATGAGGTCACAAGGGATATACAAGGGGACATCCCATGGTGTATGCTCTTTGCAGACGATGTGGTGCTAGTCGACGATAGTCGGGCGGGGGTTAATAGGAAGCTGGAGCTGTGGAGACAGACTTTGGAATCGAAAGGTTTTAGACTTAGTAGAACTAAAACTGAGTACATGAGGTGCGGTTTTAGTACTACTAACCATGGGGAAGAGGAGGAAGTTAGCCTTGAGGGGCAAGTGGTACCTCAGAAGGACACCTTTCGATATTTGGGGTCAATGCTGCAGAAAGATGGTGATATTGATGAAGACGTTAGCCATCGAATCAAAGTTGGATGGCTAAAGTGGCACCAAGCTTCTGGTGTTCTCTGTGATAAGAGAGTGCCACAAAAGCTAAAAGGCAAGTTCTATAGAACGATGATTCGACCTGCGATGTTGTATGGTGCTGAATGTTGGCCAACGAAAAGGCGACATGTCCAACAACTAGGTGTGGCAGAGATGCGCATGTTGAGATGGGCATGTGGCCACACAAGGAAGGATCGGATCCGGAATGATGTTATACGGGAGAGAGTTGGGGTGGCACCAATTGAAGAGAAGCTTGTCCAACATCGCCTGAGATGGTTTGGGCATATCCAGCGTAGGCCTTCTGAAGCGCCTGTGCATATCGGGCGGTTAAGGCGTGCTGATAATGTCAAGAGAGGTCGGGGGAGGCCATACTTGACTTGGGAGGAGTCTGTGAAGAGAGACCTGAAGGAATGGGCTATCAACAAAGATCTAGCTCTGGACAGGGGTGCGTGGAAGTTAGCTATCCACGTGCCAGAACCGTGATTTGGTTACGATATCTTTTGGGTTTCAGCTCTAGCCTACCCCAACTTGTTTGGGACTGACAGGCTTTGTTGTTGTTGAACACGCAGAAGATCTGTGTATCATTTCATTAGGAAAGAAATATGTACAAGGGTGAGGGTAGAAACCCCCTCAACCAAAACACCCAGGACACACCCCTAAAGAAAAACAAAGTAGTCTTGCCACACAGAGAAACAAAACGGCCAAAACTCACACAAAGGACAACCCTAATTGTCCAAGGCAAGCGACCCACATAATATCTCCCAAAGCGCCAAAGCTCCGGCTAAACACCGGAGGGCACGTTCATTAGCAACTGTCCGCAAGACCAAGGAAACATTTGGCTTAGAGGCATTGAAAATTTCACATATTGTTGGTATTTATATATACACTTAGCATGGTGTTCACCATGTATTATAATCCAACAATGTAACACAATAGATCAGAGGGCCGCACACAAAACTTTCTTTAGCAGACATCAAGCTTTGAGAGTTCAACTTGATAAATTCTCGTTTAATCAATGTTTAGAAAATACAAATCCCATTATAGAGCAGAAGTATGTTTATTTGTTGTTGGTTCTCAATTATGTAGAGCTCCAACTGATTTTGAGCTATATTTTGTTCAAACTGGTATAGGCTGAGGTTCACCGTGTTGCTGTCACTACTCACTACCATGAATGCATTAGCAGTACAAATCCAACATGTGTTCTACACACAACTGTGTATTCAGTAAGACAGGCTTAAGAGATTTGTCACTTACATTTCCCGCATAGTGATGAATAGTAAAATCGGACCGTGAAAATTTTGGCCTGCTGAAGTGTGGATTGTCCTTGAATTTTTGATATAGCTTTTCAGCAAATGTTTCATGGCTCGAATTTCGCAACATGCTGGAGTACAAGGTATGTTAGAAAGAATCAGATAGTAATCAACAGAAAAGGAACCTGCACCATTACTTGTACATACCAAGTCTCATCCAGTAGAGAAATTATCCCCCCTGGTTTCTGTATTGCAGGAAATATGAAATCAGACATGAGATTTCATAGCATGCCTCAACCTCATTGGAACCGACCAGTGGATTCTATGTAATCACAAGATATGCCTAAGATTGAGATATTCTAGTCTGTTAACTATTTCTGACCCAAAAAAAGAATTCACATCCAGTTCTGGGTTTTACTTCCATAGCAAGAAAGACGGACAAATTTAGTTGAAGAAATCAGGCTGTGCGTGCCAAGAGCAAACTATCAATATAGAAGAGCATGTATAGATAATAGGAAGACGTTACAACAAACACCAAATGTTGTAGTAGCAATTGGGCCTTAGATTACTATTTGGCCAAAAGACCGGGATATGCACAAGAGTATGGCAAAAATCCAAGTAACACCATATACAAGAGTGAAACTACACAGCTACAGTAGTACGACTAGCATACTTAATAGTTCACCTTCTCAATGAGATCAAGAATCTCTTGGTTGTCCACAAACTGGATGTAACTCCAATCGATCTCTTCTTTTGTATATTCTTCTTGCTCCATCTTGAAAACATGCTGCTCATGGAAAAAATTATAATTAGTGTAAAAATTAATTGACCATAATATAACATAAGAAGTAGAACATGTTATCAGTTAGACCTCAACTGCCTAACCTGATTAAAGTGTTGTTGGAGCTTCTCATTAGTTAAGTTGATACAGAACTGCTCGAAACTGCAGCACAGCAAAATATCAACATAAAAAAGGTATCATCCCCCATATCACGAGCAGATAGTTTCATACCAACTGGTAAAAATTATAAATTAGAGAATTTTTCTGCAGATAGCATCAATGTTGAAAATATTACAGTCTACACACTATTGTATTTTCCATTTCATGCCTAAAAGCACGCTTCCCTATTTTTCGTCCATGTTCACGCACTTTCACGAGTTTCATCTGAGGCAGATGCCATGTCTACTTATTTGTACTGAGAGACACACATCATTTTCAGTTTTTATGGCAATCAAATGGGAGCTCTTTCTTGCGCAATAAATGCCATCAATAAAACTAACCAACGCTAATTCAGTTTCCTAATAGCAGCAGTATGTGTTGTCTGTGCAACTGAGCAATTGACTACATAGCAGCTTGTAGTAACTGCATGCAAAGATGTGAATGCTACCATCCAATGATGAAGTTGAAAAATGCCAATACTATATTAGCAACCCTGTTGTTGTGTTGCTACTACCAGTTGCAACGGAACATCCATGTAACTGCAGAAGTTGAACACATATAACTCCCAACCTAATTCCATACACATGATGTCCTCATTAATGTCAGCTACACAATGTTTAGTTCATCAAGGTTTTCCTCTTAGGGGTAATTTTTTTAGAGTAAAAACCGTCCTGAAATCCAAATTATATTTCTCAACATTGCCAATAACATATTTTCAATATATGATTCTGATTCTGCATAAGTCACAGCATACATTTTAACATAGTAGATATATCACATTTGGTGGAATAAGCCAAGTTTCTCTGCTTTGCAAAGATACAACCTATGCAGTGAAGTTAGAGCATCTCCAGCCGCACCCCCGAGAGGCCCCCAAGCCGGCGCTATTTGCGCCGTCCGGACGAATTCCGCCCAGTCGCGCCCCCAAGGGCCCAAATAGCGGCGGATTGGGCCAAAATTGAGTCCGGCGATCCCAAGCCGACCCGGCGCACTGGGGGTCGCCTGGGCGCGCCGGATGAAAGAAAACGGCGCGAACGCGGGATCCTTTCACGCGTTTTCGCGCGCGCCGCATCAACGGCCCCACCTGTCGGCGTCTTCCCACGCGGCGCCCTCATCCTCTCGCCTCGTCTTCCCCGCTCCTGGCGCCGCCGCAGGGGAATCAATGCGGCGTCGGAGTCGAGTCCAATCGCCGCAGGCAAATCAATGCGGCCGTGGAGTACTCCAATCGACCGCCGGCCTCCCGCCGCGTGTTCCCCAGCGGTGACTACGCGCGTCCACGGCCTCCCTCTATAAAAGCCAAGCTCGACGTAGATCGACGCACACTCGCCTCTCTTCCTCGCCTCTCTATGTCACCTCCTCCGCGCCTCCCCTCCTCGCCGCCATGGACGGACTCGCGAAGAACGGCTTCACTCGCCGCAGCCTCCACCTAATGGAGGCGATCCTCCTCGCTCAGGCGGGCTACCCCTGCCCGCCGGACACCCACCCGCCGCACGATTGGGTTCTCAGCAACGGCAGCGTGCCTGTGCCGCCGGTACCTCGTCCGGGCGTCGCCTTCCACATGGAGGTCCAGGCCGTCCGCCCCTCCATGACGGCGGCCGAGCGCGCCGATCCGGTGAACTCGCCGTCCAACGTGGCCCGCTGGACAGCGTACTTCGACGAGCGCCGCGCTCAGGCGATCGCCTCCACCAACGGCCTCCATCCGGTGGCGGGCCGGCAGAACCGCGACGGCCGGCGGCGATGGTGGAGCGCGGAGGGACGCACCCTCCCCGCCGTCCTCGACTACATCGAGCACGGCAACGAGTTGCGGCTCCAGTACCCGCCACTGGGGCAGGGCTCGGAGCCCCGCCGCTCGTACACTCGCAGCACGCCGGTGTGGGCGACCCTGCCGAGGGGCATGGACGGGGCGACGTCCTCGTCGTCCGACGGGTCGGCGTCCCGCTCCACCGGCTCGCACTCGTCCGGTCTGGCGTACTCGCCGCCAGCGTTCCTCCCCGTCAAGACCGAGGTCAAGACCGAGCCAGGGACGATGCCCCTTGGTCGCCGCACGCGTTCCGGCGGCAGCGTCATCGGCGGCTCCTCGTCAGTGGCTACACCTCCACCTCCACCTCGCCGGGGCCTCTTTTCTCGGCTCAAACCGAAGAAGGAAGTTGTCGAGCCCCCACCACCCCCGCCGGCCGCCGACGAGGAGGATGACCCCGGCCTCGCCTGGGCGCGGAGCGACTACCTCCTCGGCGAGATGGAGCGCCAGAGGAGGGAGTGGGAATTCTTCGAGGAGAAGAAGCGCGCCGAGGCGGCGAGGATTCGGCCGGCGGCGCGGGGAGAGGACAGCAGCAGCCGCAACAAGCCCACACCGTCGGCGCCGGTTGCTCCGCCGCTGGTGGTGCTCAGAGACGAGGAGGAGGACGAGGACCCGGCGCCGCTGCGGGTGAGGAGGAAGAGGGGGCCGGCCGGCGGCGGCACATGCAGTGCACAGGCCACCGTGAAGCGCGAGCCCAAGGATGACGGCGACGACAACGGCGCCGCTGGCGGGGCCGCTGGAGGAGGCGCCGAAGGGGACGGCGGGGAGCTCGACATGGAGCACCTCTATTCTTTTTTTTCAGTAGTTTTTTTTAGTTTTTTAGTTGCTACTATGTAAATTAGACCAAATATTATGAATTAGGCCGAATTTCGTTCAATTTCACTCGTTTTAAACAAATTTTCGCCGAACCTGAGGGGCCGCTATGGGGCCGCGGCTGGGGGGCCGGTCGCCCCAAGCCTTTTCGCCGCCCGAGCGGCCCCCAAGCGGTGCTAAAATAGCGCCGAAAAACGGCTTGGGGGGCCGAACGGCTGGAGATGCTCTTAATGAGATATTTATACAGTCACGTTCCTGCACTGAAAGGAACTCTACGAATAAACTGAACACTTTGTTGCAGCAAATATTCTGTTTTATAGTTTTATTGCCAAATTTTGTTTATTCTTGCAGCTATTTTCCAACAGCAGATTATAAAGAAGTTCAGCACAAAAAGCAGTTGAGAAACCGCAAACTGAGACTAACACAGGGACAAATGCAAAAGTGTTCTAGACAAGTACCTGTTTGTCTTGAAACTTTCAAATCCATAAATATCCAGCACACCAATCAAAAGTTTTGAAGTAGGATCCTGTCCTATTGTAGTATTAATCTTATTCACAAGCCTAAAGAACAGAAGTGTCGGTTATTGTTCTGCCAATGGGGGTGAGATAGTAGGTAGCAACATGATAATTACCTTCTAGGCTTATGTTTTAAAACTTACCAATCAAACAAACGGGAATAAACGATTCTGGCCAATGCATCTCTACTAAGAGCTGCTGCTCGTGAATCCAAGTTCCTTATAATACTCTCACCACGTGTTACCATAACACGCTTACATAAAGATTCCTCCAGAGACTTCTCATCACACCTGCAGAGTGTTGCCAAATTCACGTTATGTCAAGATGATCGAAAAATAATGTGGACAGAACCCTGAACAGGTGTATTACATGAAAAGCTCCGCAGCTGTCTGGAGATGGAACTGGGATGTGCCATCTTTGGGTACAAAAGAATCTGCTTCGCTCCCTTCTGCAAATTCCACATTGCCCAGATGAAGAATAGCAGCTACAACTCTGAATATGGCATCCTGCGATGCAACAGAAATCCTAAGCAAAGATGACCCTCTGATGAACAAAACTAGTTCAAACAAAACCTTGGGCTTACCTGCTCATCAGAACTAATGCCTACAATATCCATTGCTCTCCTGGTTACTATATATTCTGAAGAATCATCCATTCCATCAAGCTTAATGCAGTTAGACTGGTTGAGATAATGAAACAATGAGGCATCTCCCAGTTTATATCTCTCACGGTCCTGAAACACAAGTATTTGAGTACAGATCAGCAGATGTAGTTAATGTAGTTCGCCAAAAAGATAAGTGGCAACTAAGAGCGTAAATTATAATGGCTACCCTAACTAAAAAAGGTAAAGCAAATAAGGGGCAATACCAATACAGTGTATTATATATTTTATGCTTGCCGTTCAACGCCTGGAGAACTTAATAGCAAAGAACTATTCCCTACAGAGAAAGTCATTTAATAATGTGGCATCTCAACAGGCCAGGTGTATAACGCGATATCTCTGATTGCACAGATTATGTATACAAATAGTATGTCTATACCCAGTTTGCAGTTTTCCCTTCGGATCATATTTGTATCATAATCATAAAAGCACGGATGGCATGTACTCCCTCCGTTCCTAAATATAAGGGTATGTTTGGCTGACGCCCCGTACCAATTCGTGGGCGAGCCAAAATTTTGTTGCAGCATCTGGCCGCCCATGACTCTGCCAATGTTGGCAGAAAAATGAACTGGAGATGTGCCGGTGGCCTGGGCGAGCCAATTCCTTGGCGGTCATCCAAAGCAGCGCCAACGCTTGGTCAACGACCAATTTTTTGGTTTGGCAACTCTAGGCTCTAATCCAAACAGCCCCTAAGCCTTTTTAGAGATTCCAATGTGGACTACATACGGAGCAAAATGAGTGAATCTACACTCTAAAATATGTCTATATACATTTGTATGTAGTTCGTATTGAAATATCTAAATGGGCTTATATTTAGAAACGGAGGGAGTAGAAAGTTAGAAAAGATAGCAATTCCACAAATTTTAGTTACACTATCATACACATTAATTTAATCGTGACGGCCATGTTACCTCTGGTGGTGCAGCACATAGCATGTAAAAGCAGTGATAGTTTCTTTCTGGGTCAGATATTTGACAGACACGAGATCTTTCCAAAAGGTAAGTCCTTATAGCAGCTCCTGAGATCTTCCCATTCTGATCAAACTGAAGCTCAACAAATTTGCCGAAACGACTGCATTATGAAGCACAAGAAATGTGTAGAGCCATATTGTAAGAAGAAACCGTAAACTTCTGCTAAATGAACAAATACTATCAAGGACAAGAAGGTAAAGTAACATAATCGTAGTTCCATTGAAGTTCATTACCTCGAATTATTATTCCTGACTGTTTTTGCATTTCCAAATGCCTCGAGAACAGGATTGGACTGTGGCAATCAAACAGGTAAATTGGAAAACACAAGTCAGTGATATAGCATTATCTTTAATTAATGAAATACGGAGTATCAATTTGATGCAGTCCTGAAGAATGAAGGGACCGATTACCAAATAGTCCAAAATGATAGCCCATAATCCACATCCACTATTTCAAGGTTGTTTAAGAGAAATAGAGCAATAATGAGGGCCTCACCTCCAGCACTTGTTGTTGCACTGACCTTCCACCAGATTCAACTTTGCCACCCATAAAAGCAAGATATTGCATAAGCATTTTAGTGCTTTCTGTCTTACCAGCTCCACTTTCACCACTCACCAAAATGGCTTGGCTGATACCATAATTCATCATAAGCCTGCACCATGGGTATTTTAAGATATATATATATATATATAAAATTCAAGCACACACAAAAAAAACTCAAAGGCTTGTTATTTTCAGAAAACACACCTATATGCACGATCTGCCATGGCAAAAGGATGGGGACTCAGCTCACCAAATTCGGCTCCTTTGTACATTTCCATCATATGATCATTATAAAGATGAGGAAGTCTTTGAAATGGATTTACAGCTATCAATATGTTTCCAGTATAAGTCTGGAAGAACAGTTTAATCAATTAAACTGGGTGAGGATATTACCAAATTAACAACTAACCCATTAGAGCAGGTCATAGAACATAAATATTGTTGATAAATTCCAAGTTCCATAATTGTACAAACTACAAACACTAAATAGTAAACACAAGTGGATTGTTTGTTGTAGACTACAAAACATAAGAATTGACAATTGTACAGGAGGTCTAAATTCATCGGATAATTCAACTACCAGCCTAGAGAAAATGTGTGCATTATCAGATATAAATAGCATAAGAAGAAATGATATGATGCACCACTCAACTCACATATATTTCATTCATTCCATATCTTGATTTCAAGTTCCGGAGAACTCCTGGCTCATGTAGATAAGCTAGCCTTGTCATATCCTCAACACCACAGCGCTTTACTTCTACATCCTTAGGATAGACACTTGACACATTGGCAGTAACCTGTAATAAGATAAAAACTTGAGAGTAAGTGCACTAATGTTCAATTTTAGTTAGGAATTTCTTTCAATGAATTACCTTACAATTAAAAGCTATAGGCATAGGATTCTGGCACTAGCAAATTCATAGTTGGAAGCTAAATAATGATTAACTGAGATTCAACAAATATTGCAGGAGAAAAATGATGTAATAGCCCTAGTAGCATGAGTAGAAATAATCCAGCATTTGGTCTATGCACATTCTTAAATTTTAATTTTGAAGAAAGAATGCAAGTTATCGAGAAACTGGGAGTACCTTCTTCCCAGAAGTGCACTTTATTATTAATTCATCCCCATGGACCTCCTCCACCAGACCATCAATCCAAGCCACGTCAGCATCCTCAACCCAAACATGAGAACCCACTGTAAAGCGGCCCATGGATGCCTACAACCGAATATTCATAAACACGTGAGGAGGGCATGGAATTGTGAACCAATCATATTGTTAACTGACTGAATCAAAAACTGGAAAAAATAACATAATAACAATATGCCAAAATATCAACGAATGATCACAACCCATGGAGCCACATTATTGACAAACAGAGAGTCAAGAAGTTATGTAATACCAAGTGTTACAGTTCCATTGTGTCAGTGTTACAACTAGTAATTATAAAATACACAACCTAAGTTCGGTCATCAAAGAATGAAACGTAAAATGCAAATGAAAATAATTTTTCAGAAAGTATCATTATACATTATCCCATTATTTGAGTGCACATTGATTCAAGGCAAGGAACAGAAAAGAGAGTATACAAATCCTGATTTTCTTAAGTGATGCTAGCTCACTGATATCATATAATCCCTATGTCAGTGCCATTAGGCTCAATTCCCTATGTATAGTCCTAAGAGCATCTACAACCGGGCGCCCCATATCCGGCCCAAACGCACATGCGGCTTGCCCGGTCGCTACCCGGACGTTTTTTGGCCACCCAACCGGACCGGGCCAAACACCCGGGCTGACCGGCACTCCCCATATCCAGCCCATATGTGGGGCGGATATGGGGACACCTGGGCGTGTCCGCCACATCGGACTGACGGGTGGGCCCTAGCTAAAACCCGCTGGTCCGACGAGTGCCTCCCTGGTTAGGTGCGGACACATTCATGGTGCCACTCCAGCGTGCCGTCAGAGGGAGCATGACGGGGATGTACCCCGGCAAATCCCATGGTCAGGGACCCTGGGTTAGTCATGAGAGGCACAGGTTGGACGATAAGCTCGTCGGCTAATAGGAGGATACGTTCCTGCTCGATATTATTGATTGGAGATGGCGATTACAGGGAAGCCAAGGCTAGTGCGCACAAGGCTAGGTTACAGATTGTGTATTGCTTGATCTCGACGTCTCCCATCCTAGCCCTTATATACTAGGCTAGGTCTCGGCGAGTCCGTCCTGGATTACAGATGAGGTTTCCTAACCATGATCTTGTTCCGTACGGCAAGTTTGCACCTTCCTTATGACTCGCGGACTCCTACGTCGGTGCCACTAGTGGGCCAAGGCTGGGCCCAGGCGGCATCTTTGTGGGCCTTCTGTCTTCTGGTACACCAGGTAGGCTCATCCATAGGAGTCGCGGGGTCACCTCCTCGTCAGTAGCCCCCGAGTGCCTGGGGGACTCGAAGAGGCGCGCAGGGACTCGAATCCACTCTAGCGTCGTTTTGATGTATGCACGGTTCAACCGCGGGTCGCTGGCAGTCTGGGGCCATGACAAAACCTGTTTCGAGGGATGCTAAGCTGAAAGGGCCCAAGGTGTCGACTGATCGAGCCTTGGTGAATTGCACTAGTGGAAAAAACCGCAGTAGCCCAATCAAACTCATGTCCCTCGACATGAGCTTGGAACACTGGTGTCTAGCAAAAGTCATGCCGCTGCAGGTCTTACAGTGATCAATTGCCGCCAGTAAAGTTCGTAGCCTAGGCGTATCCGCCCGGCTTTTTCTATCATGCATGCGCATGGAAAAGGTTGGGAGTGAAATCGCTCTTCGGCAAGTCCCAGCCCGGCCGATCTTCGCAGCGGGGTCTTACCTACACGCTAAGCTTGCGTGGCATCTGGGCACAGTGTATCGTGTTCCAGGAATATGTATTTTTATTGAGGCGCGGAGCCTAGTAGATAATGCACCCACTTGGAATAAACAATCAAGTGGGCGGTTTTAGCGGTCACTCGTGGAGCTTCTCCGAGTGCTCGGGCGTAGAGGGATATTTGCTCGGGAGGTCGTCGAGTGCTTGAGTATATAGAGTTTTGCGAGTAATCACTCGAATATCGTTTTTGCTCTCGGGGTGAGGGAGTAAAAATTTTGCTCATCGGAAAAAGATATAAAAAGTTGAAATTCTGAAGCTGGGAAACGTACTCGATACGCTTTGCAATGCTGGCTTGATTTTTCTGGTGTCTTTGACCATTGTAACCTGCCGAAGGAAATGACTTGGCGCTGTCCCGCCGAGATTTTCGCTTCATGTGATTATGGTCCTCTTTTTGCGCGCGTAGTGGGCGGTGTTGTTGCTGCGCCGTTTGGGTTTTCCATATTTTTCGCCTGCCGTGGGATCGTGCCACGTTTACTGGCTGCTGGGATCGAACGGTGCCCCTGCTCGCCTAGCTGGTGGTTAAATACCGAGCGGCTGGGTAAATTTTAGGTTTTATACAGCCATTGCCTTCTCCGCTCGCTGTTAGATTCCCCTGTTCTTAAGCCTTCTCCTTCCTCCTGTTGCTGCTTGCTGCGGGATTGATGACAACGCGCTCCCGTGCTGCTCCGAAATTGGCCAAGATGTCTAGCAAGTGGGAGCGCTCGACTTTTGGGGTTGCAGATCTCGGCCCGCTGATTGCCGATGGCTTGGTGGCTGGAGATGCCGTGCGGATTCCAGGGGATGAACCTGTTCCTGCTCCCACGGCCGATGAGCGGGTGTTCTTTCAGGCGTTCTTCCCTCGCGGGTTTGCCCTTCCAATTCACCCTTTTGTTCGTGGTTTGCTGTACACCTATCGGCTTCAGCTACACAATTTGACTCCCAATGGGATTTTGCACATTGCTTGTTTTATTACCCTTTGTGAGGCTTTCTTGGGGATCTATCCCCATTGGGGGCTCTGGAAGCACCTCTTTTGTATAAAGAGGACGAACTCTGAGTACGCTGTAGGGCAGGTGGGTATATCCATTAGGGACTCCAAATCGTACTTTGATTTGGAGATGCTTGACTCCGTCAGTGCTTGGCGAAAAAGTTGGTTCTATTTGAAGGACCAGCATGTTGCTGGGCAGCGATTTGGTCTTGTTCCCTTTAATCCTGAAGCGCGGGTAGTCAAGCAGGCCTCATGGTCCCATTCTTTGTCTGCGAAAGAGTCATCTGAAGTGGCTCCATTCTTGGAGAGGATTGCCCTGGTGAAGGACAACTTGACCGGTGGGCAGCTCATCTCTGTTTTCATTGGGAGGCGCGTTCAACCATTGCAGTCGCGAACCCGCCCCATGTGGCAATATGAGGGACTCGAGGACTCGACGAGATGCTCCGGCCAAGAGCTTGATGCCGATGGCCTCCTGGCCTGGATCCAGTACGTGACCAAATGCTCGAACGTTTCCGAGATGGGTTTCGTCACTCCGTATTCTTCTGATCACGCGCTGCCGCAGGTTCGCGTTTTTGAATTTCCCATGTGACTGGAGATGCTTGTTTGACTGCTTGCTGATGATGTTTCTTGCTTTTGTAGGATCATGTTCCTGTGTTGTGCAACCCTCCGCAGCCGGAGGATGCTGATATTTGCGAGGAGCCGGATGCTTCCGCTGCTGACGATGCTGCGCCGAGTGCTGGTGTCAGCGTGCTTGCGGGTGCCACTAGTGCGGACGAGTCCACGGGGGTTGAGCTGCCGGGGACCGGAGATAGTGAGGAGTTGGCGCCCTTTCGCGTCAAGCGGTCGCGGCCTTCGGGCGCCGAGGGTCTTAACGCGACTAGTGGTGCTGTTCCGATGTCTGTACCGTCTGCTGAGTCGTCTCCTTCTGCTGCTGAATTCAAAAGGCCCAGGTTTGGGAGGTTATTGCGTGTTGGCTCTGTGCGCGGCGGGTAAGCATATGCTTGTCTTTGCTGAGGCTGTTTTTTCCTCTGTTCTTTTGTCTGATGGGTTTTATCTTGTAGCGTTGCGACTGCTCCGGCTGCTTCCTCCTCCAGTGCGCACGCAATGTGGCGGGCTTGCCGGAGCCAATGGAGGTGGAGGAGGAGGTGGAGACATTCATGGCGTCGGCGGAAGAGGAGGCGGACGAGGAGGACGAGACGAACGAGGATCTCGCACAAGCGGAGGACGCGCTCGCTCGGGCGGAGGAGGCGGACGAGCAGCAGGCCATCCTCGACTCCATACACTCGGAATCGGAGGCGGCCGCGAAACGCCACTTCCTCCGCCAGGCTCACGCGGAGCGGGATGAGGCCTTCGCGGAACTGGAGCGGGAGGAGGACGAGGAAGCGCCATCGTCTCACCCGACCGCCAACGACCACGAGGCCGGCGGATCCAACCTAGACGTCGTCGACATATCCGACGACGAGTAGTTTAGTAGTACTCGGTATTTTACGTAGATCTAGTAGTAGTAGTTTATGTTGCATGCTTTTGTATGAAAATGGAACTATGAATATGAGGACCATGGTTGTGAAATGTCAAAATTTGAGCCTGTCCAGGCATTATCGGCGGACGTTTGGGGGCTCAAATAGTCAGTAGTGGTTGTAGATGCCCTAAAGAGAACATTTCTTCTAAATGACACGGTACCCATAAGACTTAACTAGTCGACTGCCCAGAGTGGAGTAGAAACCAGCTACGGGGCTTTGACGAAATGCCAGTTCATTGTGGCTGCTTCGCATTGTTTCATCTTTTGGCACTCGTACTTTGAGTTAAGGTGGAGTAGTTGGGAGGCCAAGTGAGATGTGCATGTAAGGGCATCCTTGAGCTGACAGTCGAGGCCTGGGAAAATGTTAGCTAGGACCAGTGTTTCGTGGGGTGTGTGCCAGGCACAACGTGGTGATGTTCGAGCTGACATGGGCAGGGGAAGACGTGATACATCAAATCTTCAATACATTTGACAACCTGAGGATACGGTGATGTTACAAAATTGTTCAATATGTGTTCGCAGAGGGCAAAACCAACAGGGGCGAAGCTTAGCCATCGGTAACAGTAATCAGTTACCCACTGGCCCACTGGATCAAACTAAAGTAAGAACAAAAAGGGCATTACTGCAATCTGTATCTGATTCAAGCATTTCAGTTCTACACTTAACCCACTCGCTCTGTTTTTAAGACATTACAGCCTAAAACCCAGAAAATTCGTACCAAACCAACAGCTACTGTCATGGTCATCAGACCACCATAACATGAAACATATGTATCAGAAAATGCCCTATTGGTGCCTCTCCCTCTTGGAACATACAAGCACAGCTATCGGATTGCTCAGACCAGTGTGGAACCCCGATCCCGACCCCTGATGGACTGATCCAGATCGGAGTTCGAAATTTCGAATCGGCTGATCGCCGCTCGCACTAGAACAGAAGCAACGTACCATGTGTGCCGTCGAAGTCTTCGTCAATATCGCCGCTCGATCATGCGGTGGCGGTCGCGGTCGCCGTCGCTGCTGGATCACCGCCCTGCCGTCATTGACGTCGTCGTTGACGGAGGGCGGCGCAGCGGGAGATGGACGGGTGGACTGTGGGGGCGAGGAGGGTCAGCAGGGAGCGAGGCGGCGCGCTGGGGGGAGCAGGAGGCAGCGAGCTGGGGGGAGTAGGTGGCGCGGGATGGACGGAGCACGGTCGAGGCGGCGAGGTTGGGTGTAGAGACGAGACGGCGACGACTGAGGCCGCGACAGGTTTCTTTTTTTTCTTTCTTGGTACGGTAGCGTGCAACCGTGCTGTCGAATGAGAGAATGTAGCCAATCAGAGGGGAGATCATCCGCGTAATTAACCTTTTGGGCCATGTCTCGACCTCGTCTTCGCTTCGTCTCACCACCAGTCGAGGGGAGCATGTGCGGCGACCGACCGAGCAGTCCTGCGCTGTCGTCGTTCCAACAGTCCAAACAGCCCCGGGCCGAGTTCCATCTTTCGCGCGTGTGCTTTGTTCAGCTATAAAGCTTGTGTAACGGCTTCTTCAATCGTCCACCTTGAGTCCTTCCTAAATGTTCGGATCAACCACTTCGGAGTGTTTTACTCCATTCAGCGGCGTTTCATACTTGTCATGACTGATCAATGTTTTTGTTTTTACGTGAATCGAAGGGTTTTACAATCTATCGTCGCGTAGGACTTCAACACCTTGGTCAATATAGAATCAAGGGAAAACTCACATATTTGGAGCGTTCTTCGGTGTTTTCACGCTAAAATTCTCCATTCTCCCTCCCTTCCATTCTCTCCGCTTTGATCGTCGTCGTCTATTTCCACCCAAATTCCAGCTTTCGGTGTCGCATGAACACTCAGAAAAAGATGTCGGAGCCACCGAAGGGGGGGGGGGGGGGGGGTGCGAACAAGATGATCACATGCAAGATCAACTCAGTGTCGTGGGAAGTCCATCGCGTCAAGCAAAAAGCAAGTCAAGCTCAAGTTGATGAGCCAGAACGTGCCTCCTCGCCCGATGCACATGAGGGTGGACAATTTTTTGCTGTGTGCCCAGTTCAGAAATAAGAACCTTATGAATCTATTCAAAAAACTCTACATGCAGAACCAGGTATGGAAGTATAATTTGATACGTGACAGACTGGATGTGTGCATGTAGAGACATGTTAGGGACAGGAAAGTTGCACGAGATGCAGCTGTGAGGGCGAATATAGCCGCAGTAGCTGCACAGTTAGCAACAGGAACAACTGTCGTGGAGGAAGACCATGTTGGCCTTTGCGACTTGCCAGCATTTGACCCACATGGTACTAAGAGAAGGTTTGGGAGGACGAGTAAAACCTTTGAACGTTGGATAGAGCTGTTTGTACCTCTTTTTGGCATGGTTATACATTGATATGAGATTGCCAAATTCAGCATGGAAATTGTTGATTTAATGCCAACTTGTAGGTTTCCGAGTTACAGATAGCCTAAGCAAAGAGCACCGAGTTACTGCTAGCTCGTCTTTTTCCACCGAAATTCCAACTTTCGATGTTGCATTAATGATACACGAGATAGCTTCTCGTCCCTCGTTGGTTACCCCAAGTGGAAGGTGAGATGTAGCGTAGCAGCAAGTTTCCCTTAGCGAGGATGCTAAGGTTGAGTGTCGGACCAGTAGGACTCCAACAGATACAAGTAGGTGATGAAGTGAACAATTGGCGTCGTTGACAATCTAAGGATTGCTAACTTCACATGGACCTGCACACACAACAGATAGCTTTGCTCCCAACGAGTACAGAGGAGTTGTCAATTCCTCCGGTCTTGTTGTTTACAAAGGATAAAACGCACGGGATAATAATGATAGTGATAGCTACGGAAAAGTAAATACTGAAAGTAAATTGAAGGTGTAAACAGTGTTGGAAATATGGACCGAGGTCCTATGATGTTCACTAGTGATGTCTCTCTCCCAAAAGACGATAAAATAATCATGCGAGGTAAACAAATTACAGCTGGGCAATTGACAGGATTATGTGCACAAACCAATGCTAATTATGCTAAACATAAAGGAAGAGGCTCAAAAGCACGGGCAGTACGCCAAGACAAGTAGACCGAAATCCATCTGCATCTACCTACTAATCATCCACCTTGAGATATCTATCCAGAACATCTCGCTGGTATTAAGTTGTGAATCCCACCCAAAGTGTAAACTCAAAACAACAGACAAATGCATTAAAGAACTTTACGTAAAGTAAACAATCCTTGCACCCGTAAGTACAAGCACCGTTGTTTTCCCCCTTGTGGCAACAGCACATCCCCTAGACTCATGTTTCTGTCACTCAAGCTAGTCATCGGGGGGCATGAACCCACAATCATGCATAACGCTCCCTCTTGGAGTCACTACCTACTACTTGGCAAAAGCAATAAACAGGAACGGAGAACATGCAAGAATTACTCAAGAACATAAATATAAAAGAAGAGACTCAAATATATAAGTCAATCACAATCTGAACATAATCTCATAATCCATCGGATCCCAACAAACTCAACATAGCAACAGCAGAAAGATTACATATGTGCCTCGATCATGTAGGGCAGCTCACGAGGTCTAATCCATGAAGAACAAAGAGGGGAGGAGAACATCACATAGCTACTGATCATAGACCCATGGTCCAAGGTGGACTACTCACGGTTCATCCTAGAAGCATCCATGGTGGTGGAGAAGCTCCCGGAGGTGATTCCTCCCTCCGGCAGGGTGCCGGGAAGAGGTCTTCTGGTGCTCCCGATCTTGGAAGCGCAACGGCGGCGGAACAGAGGAGAGATCGCGAAAAAGGGTTCCGTCCCCGAGGGTTTCTAGTCACGGGGAATAAATAGGCGAAAGGGGGCAGCCAGAGGTGGGCCAGGGGCTCCAGGCGCCCCCCCTAGCGCGGACAGGGGTGGGCCCGCGCCCTCTGGCGGCCTGGGGGCCCCCTGGCTCCCCTCTGGCCCCTCTCGGGCTCTTCGCGAAGCTTCCGGTACGCTGATTTTCCTATATTTTTCCCGGAATTTTTCTGGTACTTTTAGTAAGGGGGAAACCTGAAATAGAAAAATAGCAGAAAACAGGAACTGACACTGGGGTGCACTGAGTTAATAGGTTAGTCCAAATATGATTAAAAGTGTATGGAAGGTCATCAATATCATAGCAATATCACACAAAAGAGGCAAGGAGCAAGAAGAAATTATAGATACGTTTTGGACGTATCAACATTCCCAAGCTTAATTCATGCTCGTCCTCGAGTAGGTAAATGATAACAAGCATAATTTCTGTGGTGACATGCTAACAACCATATAAGAACTTTTAAGTAAAGCAATCAAGGCATGTAATTCAATTCAAGTCATAACATGCAAGAGTCTATATTTGGCATTGAATCAAACAACATACGAACATAAAGGTGCAAGAGCTCTCGCTGTCCGTGACTCGAATGTCTCCAAATGGTGTTTGCGTGCAAGAAAGGGGATAGGGATATACGAGAAAAAGTATTTTTTATGTTGAGAACTCAATCTACTAAAGTTTCACACTTAGTCTTCTCTGGAATCTTATCTTGACTCATCCCCAGACCACTAGCCAGGTACAAGTCAAAATGATCCACTCCTTTTCGACATTTTGAGCACTCATGCAATGGATGAGCGTAAGCAAGAAAGTTAACACTTAGGATGGCAAAGAGATAATATGGTGGAAGAGGAAGACAAAAAGGTGTGAAAGGCTCACATCAATGAGGACAATCATAGGCAAGAGAAAGCCAAATGATGAATATGATGTGAGGAGTAGGGATTGCCATGCAATGGATGCACATATGAGCTAAGGTAAGCTCTCCAATGGAACTAGTGGGGGTGCATCCAACTCGCTTGCTCAAGAAGACCTAGAGCTCATTTGAGGAGGCTCATCATTGGAATATACAAGCCAAGTTCTATAGTGTGAAGGTCCCCACATAGCTATATGCATGAATGATAATCTCTATGGAGTACAAGATATAAGAGGGAGTACGAGTGTGGATCTCTAAAAAGGAATAGTAGTGTGCCCCCTTCTCTCTTTTTATTTCTTTTTCTCTTTTTTCTATTTTTTGTATTTTTTTGGTGGCCTCAATGGCTCTTTCTATTTCTCTCATATGTCCTCTTTGGGATCTTTTAAATTGTCCACTTTGGGATCTTTTAATTTGTCCACTTTGGGATCTTTTAATTTGTCCACTTTGGGATCTTTTAATTTGTCCACTTTGGGATCTTTTCCTCACTTCAGGGGCAACACTCTATATATTACAAAAAGTATAGAAGATCTTTCACACTTTACACAGTACTCAAATCATAAAGAAGATGTAACTATCATGATGTATGCAAATGTATGCCTCTGCCAGTGTAGCAGGATATGCAATGATACTAGCGCGTCATGTAGCAATGATTAGGACAAGGCCCAACTAGCATGCGTCTCATCAATCAAGCAAGTAGCATGTATGACATGAAGATCAAGTCATGAGAAGATGGATGTTGCATGGCAATATATCTCGGAAAGGCTATGGAAATGCCTTGATAGGTAAGTATGGTGGCTGTTTTGAGGAAGGATATAAGGAGGCTTATGATGACAGAGCGTATCGTGCCAAGGGTTTGGATGTACCGGCGAAGGTGGACGCTAACTCTCGGAGTGAGAAGAAAGCAATGCACGGCACAGGAGAGGCTAGAAAAATATGGGAAGGTGGAAGTTTCAACTTTCGAATACTCACATTAGTCTGAAGAACTCATGCACTTATTATCGGTAACTCTCAATCTAATAAGGAGGTTCACAAAGAGACAAGTACCCCGAGGAGGAGTGTATGGGGGTTTGGTTATCCTTGCGCATCCTCGACTCATGGTACGTGAGTGTACTCTAATATTCGACCCCTCGGAAGAGTAGTGATCCATCTAGTAGCTAGAGTTCTCAAATAATTTTGTAGGTTTTGAAAATAAACAAGGATTGCCCAAAATACGACATCTATCACTAATAGGCTAAAGCTCCTGACACCAAAAGTTCAAACATTACTCAAAACAACACCTCAAAACTATTGCAAGTTACTACTACAAAAAGAATAGCAACCTCAATTACCTACTTCAAGTCAAGACACAAAACTCAGTGCAACAGGCAAACTCAAGATAAACATGAAAACTCAAGAGAGTTCCAGCAACAAACTAAACAAAATCTCTTTGAAAAGATAAGCATGAAAGCTAAGAGCAAAACAAGATAGTAGCTACGAAAAGATAAAGAACACACACAACAAAGATAAGCATGAAAACTCCTATGTTGTGTTCTAAATTTTGGAAGTGGAGCGTGTTTCTCTCCCACACAAAGAAATATGGGTTCTAACTTTTTATGAACAGCAAACAAAGCTAAAGAAAACTAAAAATAAAACCTAAAAGCGAGACGCTCCAAGCATAGCACATAACGCATGAAGTGATACAAATATAGTGAAACGAGAGACGAACTGATAATTGTTGATGGAGAAGGGGATGCACGGGGGCATCCCCAAGATTAGATGCTTGAGTCTCCTTGAATATTTCTTGGGGATGCATGGGGGCATCCCCAAGCTTGAACGCTTGACACTTCTTAATCTTCTTTCATCATCTTCCCTCGCACACTTGAAAACTCCCTTCATACATAACTCATCGTAATCTGATTAGCGAGGTTAGTACCCATAATTAAATATTTTTTCTCTACTGGAAATAAAGATAATCTTGAAGAGCTACTATTTCTCAAGATTGCCAAAAAGTTTTTGCAAAGAAAAAGAAGCTTAAGGTTTGCAAAACGAAGAAAAGGAAAAACATGACAGAATCTGTGAAAAACAGACCAGCATGTAGTAAAGAATTTTTTAGGGATACTTCTGCAACTCAAATCAAAAAACTCAGAACATACGAAAGTTTCGTAATTGTATAGAGCACGCTGTGTCAAAAAATTATCTCAAAAAGATGAACTGGGATTTTTCACTGATTTTTCTAGTCACGAGGACAGAATCTGTTTTCTGGACAGCATGTCACAACTTTCACGTCCCTTGTCGTATGAGGCTATAAAAGGCACAAAGCTTGAAAAGTAAAGATACAATGATGTTGCTACAGTAGTAACAGTCATCAAGACCACTAAAAACAGAATAAAAACAAAAAGGAAAACCTAAATTCGTTGCGGGCTGCCTCCCAAAAGCGCTTCTTTAAAGCCGTTAGCTAGGCTTAATGATTATAGAAGATGCTCTCACAAGAATAAGAATTTTGAAGAAAAAGAACGCATCAAGAAGCAAATATGAAACACATTTAAGCCTAACCCACTTCCTATGCATAGGCATCTTGTAAGAAAATAAATCAAAGAAGCACAAAGTGACATGCATAGGAAGGTCAAAAAAGAACAACTTCAAAACTTTCAACATGAAGAGAGGAGTTTTAGTAATATGGAAATTTCTACAACCAAACTTCCCTCTCTCAAAATAATTTTCAGTAGTATCATGAACAACATCAAGAATATAATTATCACATAAATCATGTTGTTCATGACCTACAATCACACATGTATAGTTTTCAACACGGTCTTTAGGATTATAAGATAAATGCAACCCATCACATTGAGCCTTGATAAGAGCACAATTCTTCGTAATATGAGTTGGAGATTTCAAAAGGATAATAGGACAATCAAGTGCGGGTGCAATAGCAAAAATTTCATGCTTAACATGAGGAACTATAGCAAGTTCATCTCCGTAAGCATCATCCATAGTGGCATCACGACCATAAGCATAGAAGGTATCAACTTCATCAAAAAGGGATATTTCAAAAGAATCCATAGGATCATAACACTCATATAAGGTAAGAGTCAAAGAGTTACTCTCATTAGAAGGTAGACATGGATGGCTCCATTCTTCCTCCTTTTGTTCGTCACTCTCCTCCTCTTTTTCATCCAAGGGGCTTCCGGGTTGAACAATTTCTTCTTCCATAGAGTCCTGCAAAACATTAGTCTCTTCCTTTGGGGGAGAGATTCTCTCAAGATGATCAGTAATATAATAATTTGCATCGCAATTTTCCAAACAATAGTTAAGTATAGCAAGACTCTCAGATTTGTAAGGGGCATCATCAATATTTTTAAGAAGAGAAGTAATTTCATAGGCACCCTTATAAGCAACAAATTCTTCTATTTGCTCTGCATCATCAAAGTCATAATTTCTCTTAGCATAAGAAGCTAAGGTTTCATCATCATTGTACTCACATTGGAAAACAAGGTGTTTGTGCCTCATAAAGCAACAAGATTCATCCCTGCAGAAAGATATATTATATATTGAGCACAAGTTTCTAGCATACTCATACAACTGGTGTATTTGTTTCCATAAGTGTATCCCCTTTTGAGACAAGCGGTGTTCCTTGTACCACTTTTGTTGATCCTCGGTGAATCCTCCATGCCAATAAGATCTGGTTTCAAAGAAGTCAGACATTGATTGGCAAGTAAGGAACTAGACATACTATTTTTTTGGATTTTTTGATAAAGGACACGACGATAAAAACTGAAAGGTAAACTAACAAGACTAAAAAGCAAAGATAAAAGATTGTGTGCAACTCCCCTATCTTGAAGAGTGGAGTCCCCGGCAACGGCGCCAGAAATTTGCTTGATACACGAGATAGCTTCTCGTCCCTCATTGGTTACCCCAAGTGGAAGGTGAGATGTAGCGTAGCAGCAAGTTTCCCTTAGCGAAGATGCTAAGGTTGAGTGTCGGACCAATAGGACTCCAACAGATACAAGTAGGTGGTGAAGTGAACAATTGGCGCCGTTGACAATCTAAGGATTGCTAACTTCACCTGGACCTGCACACACAACAGATAGCTTTGCTCCCAACGAGTACAGAGGAGTTGTCAATTCCTCCGGCCTTGTTGTTTACAAAGGATAAAACGCACGGGATAATAATGATAGTGATAGATACGGAAAAGTAAACACTGAAAGTAAATTGAAGGTGTAAACAGTGTTGGAAATATGGACCGAGGTCCTATGATGTTCACTAGTGATGTCTCTCTCCCAAAAGACGATAAAATAGCCATGCGAGGTAAACAAATTACAGCTGGGCAATTGAAAGGATTATGTGTGCAAACCAATGCTAATTATGCTAAACAAAAAAGAAGAGGCTCAAAAGCACGGGCAGTACGCCAAGACAAGTAGACCGAAATCCATCTGCATCTACCTACTAATCATCCACCTTGAGATATCTATCCAGAACATCTCGCTGGTATTAAGTTGTGAATCCCACCCAAAGTGTAAACTCAAAGCAACAGACAACTGCATTAAAGAACTTTGCGTAAAGTAAACAATCCTTGCACCCGCAAGTACAAGCACCGTTGTTTTCCCCCTTGTGGCAACAACACATCCCCTAGACTCATGTTTCTGTCACTCAAGCTAGTCATCGGGGGCATTGTAACACCCTCAGTTTCTGTAACAGTAATCATCATACTGTTGATCATCACTGTTGGATTTTCACTGATTGATCTCCCTTGACCTTGATAAAACTTTGTGATGCTAATGATCAAACCTTGTTGTGGTTGATCAACACCCCCTGCACCATGTACTTGAGCCCTTGGGATCAAAACCCAAAGCCAAATGCACCTTACTCACCTAACAAACCAAACCCTAGTTGAAACTTCTTTGAATGAAAAATAAAACAAAAGTGCTCAAATAAAGTTGTTCCAAAAATCATGGAACTATTTTTGTAAATTGCCTAAAATCATTACAATCATGTTGGACCAACTTTGGTAATTTTTGGAGTTGCAGAAAATTCCAAACAATTCAAACAGTAGGCTAGAACCCCTACTTTGGGCATTTAATATTTAAAAGAAATACCTAATGGATTTATTTTGCTGCAAAACTTTTTGTGGCACCTCAGTAATATATAAACCTAATTTACAATCACCAATAATATTTTACAAAAATGCTAGAGCAAATAAATCAATTACAGAAAAGAATGTGAGCAAACAGAAAAGAAAACAAATGAAACAAAGACTAAACCCCGCCCAGTGCGAGGCCCACCTTGGCCCAGCCCACCCCGGCCCGTCTCCCACCTCCCACCTGCCCCCATCACGTCGGCCACCTGCTCGACGCCATGCCGCCGCCGTGGCCGTCTCTGCCACTGGAGCCCCCCTTCCTCACCTGCTCCCTGCGACCGGGGAGGCGATAAGGCCAACCCCAGCAGCTCCCTGGACACGCCCCCCCTCCATTCCCCTCCTCCTCCTCTCGCCATCGCCAGGGAAAGATCCGCCCGAGCTCGCCGTCGCCATGACCGCGCCCACTCGCGGCCGACAAGCTCCCTAGCCCTCGAGGCCGTGTCCACCGGGTGCGCCGTCGTCGACTACGTCGACTACTGCGACGAATTCAAGCCGGGAGTACTCCCTCGCCTCGCCCGCGTCAGCGTTCCCCATTCCGGCCGCCGTGATCCCGTCGTCGATTCCGGCCTCGTCGAGCCTCCCCGAGCCCACTGCCTCCCACTATGTGCTCACGGTGAGTGTGGCCACCACCTCCAACTCCCCGCTTCGCATCCCTCTCGCCGTAGCTCGAGTCGCCATTGGAGGCCGAGCGTCTGCTCCGCCATTGTTGACGAGGCCGAGCTCACAGGGCCTCCTAGCGCGCGCTTGTGACACCTTTGTACTCCCCGTGCATCGTAGGTTCGATTCCATCCACTTGCGCGTTCGATTTCACCCCGTAACCCCGACTTCCATTTTGACCCGAGCGCCGCCTCCGCCATTGCCGACGGCGAGCTTCACTCCGGCCACCCCCGACGGCGCCACCACTTGGAATCGACGCGGCGCTGTCTTCCGGTTCTAACGCACCAGATCCCATGGCGAACGGTGCCCCCTAGCCCGATTCCGACCCCCTCCCGTGGCCTCGGCCGTGCTGGGCACGCCGGCGTTTAGCCGCCGGTGCCCCCTGACGTGGCACACCTGGGGTCAACCCCCCTGGGTCGCTGCCAGTGGGCCCCCGTGGTCCAGTTGACTGGGTTGACCAGTCAACGGTGCTGAATGGGCAACCCCAGTCACTGACAGGTGGGTCCCCCTGGAATAATTAAACTAAATGATTTAGATTAATCAGATAATTATAATTGAGTCACTGACATGTGGGTCCAGTGGTATTTTCTAATTTAATTAAGTGTTTTATAAATAACAGAGGCTGACATGTGGGTCCCACATGTCAGCACTGTTCTGGATAATGTTTTGGATAATGTTTCATAACTAATAAAAGAAATCCAGAAAATCATTTAAATTGATTTAAACTTTGAAATTCAATAACTTTTAAACCATAACTCGGATTCAAAAACTTTATACATGAAAATTGATCAGAAAAATACAACGAATACGAATACGCTATCCATATGTCTACCACACCCCTCTAACACAACGAACATCGAACATTCCCCCTCCGGACCGTCTGTCCGATAAATTGTCCGGTACTGTTAGAGTGCCCGGATGAATTTATTCCGAACACGAATGTGTCTCGGAATAGATCAACTAGCACGGATACACCCCCCCTTATGTTGTTCCGGTAACCACGACACCTCCGGGTTGACCCTTTCCCCTCCGGACACCCCTGTCCGATAATCACCCGGAGCCAGAAGTTCATCCTCTGATGAATTCCCGCTCCGAGCATATTGCATTGCACTGCGTTAGAATACCGCTAACATTTCATCTGTCATGTCATGCATCTATTTGTATATGCTTACTGTGTATTTACTGTTTCTTCCCCCCCCTTAATCTCCGGTAGACCCCGCTGCTGCCGTCGACTACACCGCTGCTGAGTACGACTACTTCGTCGACGACCGTACCCCTACCGTCGAGCTTCCAGGCAAGCAGAGCCATTCTCTTCCCCAGATATCGCCTATCTTTCCGTACATTTCTTGCACTAGGCATTGTTACTGCTGCTTCTACGATTACAATCCTATTCAACTGCATAGCCTGATTTTGTCGCCCTTGATGTGCCTTCCTTTATCCTATGCTGCCTATTATTATTATTATGCATTATTCAGCAGTGAGCCCTGCGTATTGCTAGCTAGGATTAGATAGAGGGTCGTGATCACTCAGGGGAGTGAACGCGGATAAAATATTATAACTGCACAGGTACGATACAATGCAGACACCGTCGAAGGCCCCTATCTGGGTTATGCCTAGTCACCTCAAGTGTGAGCTATCAAGGAGTAATCTTTGTACTCCACTCGAGGCTGACTTTGTCTTACCGCCATAGGGTCTTGAGTAACGGTTGTCCTAAAGGTAAGAAGTCGGGCGACCCAACGGTGCCCGCGAGAGGTATTGCGACGGGACGACAGAGAGGGCACGACCAGTGTACCGGTGTGCTTGGCCCCTGATCGTTGGCCGCGAGAGTTACCAACCCACGAAAGTCGAGCTCCTCCAGGGGCACAAGCGAGACAAGGTAAGGAGACGGTTCACCTTGTTGGTAACCGCAGTGGCTTGGTGGGACGACAGGGCAGGCACCGATGTACTGGTGGTCCTGGCTGCTGTCGTTGTCCGCGGGTCGGTTAAGTCGAGGCAACGATAACGGTTGTCACGCAGGTTAATTAATATGCTAAATGGTTCAGTGAATGTCTTGAGTTGGCTATATGCCATGTACGCACTACCTACCCGTGGGAACTACGAGTTATGGGCTCCTCTGCTTCTTAGTGTCGTCCGAGGACTCTTCAGACGTCAGCAGTACCGCGGCCTGCGCCGGGAAGTGGTGTTGTCTTATTTGCTCGCGCGGTGTTGTCTTATTTGGATTTGCTTTAACTTCACCGGCCAGCCACGCACCGTGCCGGAGTACGTTCGGGTTGGGGTCCAAGGCCCGGCGTATTTAGGATTTAGACCGGCGGATGACCTCTCTGTTGAGTTTGAAAGATGGGCTATGAAGTGTCGGATAGCCTCGGTGGAGCGTTCCCTAACAAGGTTCCCGCCACCCTGGAGATCCGTGCGTGTAGTGTAACACAAGTGCACCCCTGCAGGGAAGATTGATCTATCGATAGCCGTGTCCACGGTAACAGGACGCTTTATGCTGAAGCTGGATCTTACTACTACAAACTATTATTATTAAACTGTATGGTTCCGGGTTTTCTTCCTCGCGGGGATGTCGAGGAGGTGAACTCGGAGGCATTGTTAATTATTACAACTTAATATTATACAATGCTGCAGCAACTTCTGCCGCATTGTTACTTTATGCTTTATATAAACTGTTGGCTGATTCTTACCTCATGCTGCAAGACATCGTCGGAAGATGCTAGTCTTCGTTAGGCCTAGCTTCTTACCCTTGCTCTGTATTTCTGTCTTTCAGTCCACTATATACAGCCTCTTCATTCCGTTGATACAATGCATAATGCTTAGTAGCGGACGTAAGACTCGCGGGTATACTAGATACTCACCTGCTTTATTTCCTTTACTGTTTTGCCTGATCGGCCGCTGCAGCCGACGTTGGAGCCCAGGAGCAGGAGTACCCCGGAGGCGACTACTACGACGTTGAGTACCCCGTTGACCAGGAGTAGTTCGGTGGATCCCAGGCAGGAGGCCTCGCCTTTTCGATCTGTATCTCTGATGTGATTTGTGCTAGCCTTCTTAAGGAAAAACTTGACTAACTAAGTCTGTACTCAGATATTATGGCTTGTATGACTTATGTATTCGGGTCCGCGGGACCCCCTCTATTGTAATATATTTGTTTATCCTTTTGTGTTTAGTGTTGCGCTGTGATATTCTCACCGTGGCACCCTAATCTCAGCTGTGTACCCTGCGTGTATGATTACTGTACACGGCTTGATTTTGGGGGCGTCACAAGTTGGTATCAGAGCCGACTGCCTGTAGGAAGCCACCCCACCACTACTTGGTCGAAGTTGAGTCTGGACTTTGAAAAACTATTTTGCTAACTTAATATTTGGCTTACGGGCCCACATCGATGTCACTACGTGTGATATCTATGGTATTAGGATCCTTTTCTCCTTACCTATGCTCTGGGACTCTGCTTTCTTATCCTTGCTGTTAAGTTTTACAAACTCTGACATTAGGATCACGTTCTCTTGATTCCATCCGGCATTTTGGTGCTTCCCCATTGATTGAGTCGTGTCGCAGGAGTTCTACCCCAGGTCCCGGACCGCGGATCCCATTCTCATTCTGGGCAGGCCGCGCGTTCTCTGGCATCTACTCCTGTGGCCAACAGTTTTCTTGCGGTGTGATTGACATAGTGGAATCTATGTCGCGTCGTGTAATCCTTACCGCGGTCTGCGCGCCGCCTAATGAGTCATTTTTCCTTAATTTATACGACGTTACGCTGCCCGATTTTCGATTGACTTCGTGTGTAAATGTGTATGTCTTATATGACTACTCCTATATATCCGCGCCTCCTCTTCGTTGTCGCTTTACTTCAGGCTTGATTCCGGTATCTCGTTAAATTTTCATCGCTGAAATACCCCTGTTAAATTCTAGCAGGATGGCTGGTCGTGGTGGTCGTGGTCGTGGTCGTGGCGCCAACGAACCACCTCCGCCGCCGGATTACATGGCCGCGATGATGCAACAGTTCGAGCTGAACCGTCAGTTCATGGAGAATCTCATGGCTCAGTTCCCCCAGCCGAATCATAATGGGCACCACCATCAGCACGCCACCGTGACTCTGCACGACTTCACCCGCCTCAACCCCACTATGTTCCGCAACACTGTTCAGCCGTTGGATGCTGATGACTGGCTTCGCGACATCACTCACGAGCTGGAGTCTGCTAATGTCGATCCAGCCGACTATGTGAACTTTGCGTCTTATCATCTGAAGGGCACTGCTGCTCAGTGGTGGAGCACCCACAAGCGTTCACTGCCAATCGGAGTAGTAATCACCTGGGATGAATTTCAGTCTGCTTTTCGCGCCCGCTACATTCCTCAGGGGATCATGGATCGTAAGGCGGAAGAATTCCGCAACCTCACTCAGGGCAACATGACTGTTGAAGCCTATCAGCGCGAGTTCCTCAACCTCTCTCGCTATGCGGAAGAGGAGATCACCACTGATGCTCGCAGGCAGCAGAAGTTCCGTCGTGGCCTCAACCCAGACCTCAGGCTCGCCCTGGCCGTTCATGATTTCGCCAACTTTGCCACCATGGTGAACAAGGCTATCACCATTGAGAGTGCCCAGATGGAGCACAAGAACTCTCTGAAGCGTTATCGTGACGTTGGCTCATCTTCGGGCGCAACGCAGAAGCGTCGTATCTGGCTCCCTACCAGTGTGACCCATTCAGCTGTCCCTGCTCCAAGACCGTCTTATGCTGCACCCCGTCTGCCTCCGCCACCGCAGATGCCAAGAGCTCTGCCTGCACCCCCCAATGCACCACCCCTTCGTCCTCAGGATGGATTATGCTTCACGTGCCGCCAACCTGGGCATTTTTCCAGGGAGTGCCCCCAGAAACAGAAGCAACTGGTAGTTCACCCCACTGGCCGCGGAAATGGTCGTGGCAACAACCGGACCCCCAACTATAATACTGGGTCTGCTGCTTATGCTCGTGGATATGCTAACAACGTCAATGTTGAAGAAGCTCAGCAACAACCCGCTACCGTGATGGGTACCCTCCTCGTTAATTCCGCACCTGCTACTGTTTTATTTGATACAGGAGCATCGCATTCATTCATGTCGGAAGCATTTGCATTGTCGCATAACCTCGCATTGGAAAAGATGAACCCACCTATGGTTGTTCGCACCCCGATAGGCCAATGCCGAACCACCAAGGTAGTGCCCGGAACCATTGTTGAAATTGAAGGAATTGAATTCCGTGCTTCCCCCATCGTTTTGAAGTCTTCCACCATAGACCTCATTCTGGGAATGGATTGGTTGAAATTTCACGATGCCGCACTCTATTGTGGCACCAAGTCTGTCCAACTTTTTCACCCCTCCGGCGAGATTGTTAACCACACCGCCCGAGTTACCCGTAATGCTGAAACCCAGATATTTATGATGAATGCTTTGAATCTCTCACCCCTGGAAGGAATTGAGAACGTTCCGGTCGTTCACGATTTTCCCGACGTCTTCCCAGAAGAACTGCCGGGAATACCCCCGATCAGAGAAGTTGAATTCGTCATCGACTTGAAGCCCGGCACCACCCCTATTGCCAAGCGTCCTTACAAGATACCGCCACATGAACTCCTTGAACTTAAGGAGGAAATCGACAAGGCACTTCAGAAGGGATTCATTCGCCCCAGTTCCTCAGCTTGGGGAGCACCTTCGCTTTTTGTCAAGAAGAGCGATGGGACAAACCGATTGGTCCAAGATTATCGGCCCATTAACCAAGCCACCATCCAGAACGAATACCCACTTCCCCGGATCAACGATCTGTATGATCAACTTGCTGGATCCAAGGTGTTTTCTAAACTCGACTTGAGGTTGGGTTATCACCAAATCCGAGTCCGTGATGAGGACATTCCGAAGACTGCCTTCATTACTGAAGGGTTCGTTGCATAGAAAACAAATTTTTTCCTACGATTGCAACTGCCAAGATCACATCTAGGAGATAACTTGTAACGGTTTGAGAAGGACTCACCCTCGAAGACCAAAAGCTTTAACAAGAACTATTCTCGTGGGTGATGTAGTCGAACACTCGCCGACCTCAAGGTCGTGATGAAGACTTGACGCCACGAACGGGCAGCGTCTCCGTAGTCGGTCACACGTACAGATCAGTGACGACCTCCGCCCCTTGCTCCAGTTGGGCAGCGGAAGTAGTGGATCCTCGGGAACTCCAGCAGCACTACAACATAGTGGTGGTGGTGGTAGAGAAGATCTTGAGCAGGGCTTCGCCTAAGCACCGTACTCGTGAAACTGGATCAGCTAGCAAGGGGAGGAAGATGCCAACCAAAGGGCATATGAGAGATGGAGGAATTAGTGTGTAGAGGGGTCTCCACCCATCTATATATAGGAGGGGGAGGCAGCCCCCAAGGGGTAGCACGCCCCAAGAGGTGCCCCCACCTCTCCCCTCATCATGTGGGTGGACTCTCCACTCACAAAAACAAAGGGTCACACATTATTCCCATAACTTCCATAATTCTCCACTCAAAATTCCAAGAGTTTTATCACATTAAAACACTTTTAATTATCTTGTTTAATGTCACTCAAATTAATGAACACTTCATTCAATGAGTACTTCATTGATGAACACTTCATTCAATGAACACATTAACAATTATCCCCTTGCACTATTTTGATATACCGAAACTATTCCAGCAGTTTTATCAAAACAGTCCATGTGCTGTCCTGTATATTCTCCGGCGTTCCGTATCCACTCAAACGCGTCAACGAATCCTTAAGTGTGTCACCCTACGGTTCGTGAATAAAATGGACATGACAGAGACTCTTCTCTGATCAATAATCATCAGCGGGATCTGGAGATCCATGATGACTCCCACTTACTCAACGATGAACTAGTGATCGTGTGAACCAAAACTCCGTAACCAATTCCTTTTGTCTCGCGATATTTTACTTGTCCGTGATCCGATCATTTGGTATCATCCATACCTAGTTCGATCTCGTTACCGACAAGTACTCTTTACTCGTTCCGTGATATAACATCCTCGTGAGCCAGTCACGTGCTTGCAAGCGATGTCAATGTGATATCACCGAGAGGGCCCAGAGTATATCTCTCCGTCATCTGGATGGACAAATCCCACTCTTGATCCACGAGCCTCAACTAACACTTTCCAAGTACCCAACGACACCTTTATAATCACCCTTTTACGGTGTGACGTTTGATGGAATCAAAGTACTCTTCCGGTGTCAGTGATTGACGTGATCTCATGGTCTAAGGATTAGAGTTACTTCGTGAAAGTTTGATACAACAATAGAAACTTGATGACATGATCGTATTGCTATAACTACTGTGGGTGTATGTTCATCACATCATTCTCCAATGACATGACCTTGTTATTAACAACATCCAATGTTCATGACCAGGAAACCTTGATCATCCGTTAATCAACAAGCTAGTATAAAGAGAGGCATTACTAGGAACCTTTTCTCTGTTTATTAAACACACATGTATTAACGTTTCCGGTTAACACAATTATAGCATGAAAATAAACATTTATCATAAACATGGAATAAGATAATAACCACTTTATTATTGCCTCTCGGGCATATTCCCTTCAGTCTCCCACTTGCACTAGAGTCAATAATCTAGTTTGGTACTTGCGCATCCAACACCTATGGCATTCAGCTGTTATCCATACGCATTGCTAGTGGTAAACCTAATCTCCAGATCTGACACTTCAGGTCCGTGTGTATTTGCATTTCTTTGCGTCTCTACGCATCACTCATTCACCAATGAGATGGAATTGCATAAATTTGGTCCTCCGGTGAGACCTTAGTCCCTTGAGCTCAAAACATGTTGAATCTATTGTCATACAATAGATCTTCATAGTATTAGCCCGTTTTGAACTACACCTAGTTTGTCAAACAAACTTCTTGACACAAATGCCCTCCTTTGCTGCTGCTAGAGCAGTCATATACTTAGCCTTTCGTTGTAGTATTCGTTATAATGTCTTAACTTTGGAACTCATCCAAATCCATTTGGAACTATTCCAAATCTATCATGGAACTTGCTTCCATTACATTTTGCCACCTTAACATACCGCCAAAATTGAGATAAATTTAGATTGTATCTTGCGACAAAACTAGTATCAATGTAACACTTTACAATGAACTATTGTCCAACATACATAATATATATTCTTAGTCCTTCCAAAGCACGTAAGGATATCTTTACTATTGTCCAATGATCATCTTATGAATCATTCTGGTATATGCTCATAACATTTAGAGCATAGGACATTCTGGAATTGTACATATCATGGTGTACATGATTGATCAAATCATTCATGTGATTTTACTCACCAAGTGTCAAAACACTTGAACTTATTCAATATTTCATATATGTACTTCGGCCCAACCATATTAGCACCTCAATCTATCTATATAGACCATATTAGCCCAATATACTGGTTTTGCCCAAATCTTCCATTAAAATCAAATTTTCAATGAAACTTCACCCGTGTCAATAAAAGATACATCATTTCCAATCAACAATATGTCTTCTACATAATGTATTAGAAATATGTCTCAGTGCTCCCACTTAATTTCTTGCAAAAGCAAGCATCTTCACCGTCTCTGATGAAACTAAACGTTTTAACAATTTCATCATGATGAAGATTCCAACTCCGCGAATGCTTATTTCAACCATTGAAATTTGCATGCTATTTTAGCATCCTTTGAATTAACAGAACCCTTTGGACCGTGTCCTGTACACGTCCTAGGTAACCATTCTATTAGAAGAACGTTGTTCCGTTTGTTCAACTACCATATACAAAAATTAGCATATGTAGTGGTTGCTACAATAATCCGTCCAGACTAAATATCGTTATGAAAGATCAAATCTTGTCATAGCCAACTCTTTGAACATAATCGTAAACCATTTTAACGATATGTCGAATATTTCATAGATGTGAGAACATCCACGTCTGTTTCTTTATAGATCCAAACACGGTATCTAGAGGGTCTTTCAAGTTCAGAAACTTGGTTTCTCGTGTATGGAACTATCACGGATTTTATAGCTCCTAGCCATTTTGACGGAGTCAGGGCCCATCATCGCTTCTTTGCATGTAGTCGGTCCATTATTATCAAATAACAATGATTCAATCTCAAATCTTACTATTTGATCGATTACCCGATCTACGCAGTTCAATAGGAACTTAGATCGCCGTGACCACAACCTTTGGGACACGGGAGCCTCGAGCATTGTGGCCGCTTCCGGGACACTTTCCGGCGCTGCGCCACTTAGCACTTAAAGCTTAGGTTCAACAACCTAATCGAAGTTCTACTGTCCTCCCACTTAACTTTTCGCAAAAAATTCCTTCTCAAGAAACTTGATGCACTTAGCCACAAAACACTTTTGTCTTTAGTGTTATGGAGGAATACCCAACGGTTACTTTGGGATAACTTACAAAGACGCATTTTATCCGACTTTGGTTGTAAACATTTTACATATGCCTTGCATACCAAAATTTAAGAAAAGACAAATTGGGTTTTATCCCATTCCATAACTTATATGGTGTCATTTCAACGGATCTCGATGGCGCTCTTTTCAGTGAAAAAGCGGTAGTCTCTAAAGCTTAATCCTTAAAATATAATGGCAATTTTATAAATAACACCTTTGATCCTTACCATGTCAAACAAGGTTTGATTACATCTCTCGAACACTCCATACTCCTATGGTGTTTCGGGAAATGCAAGTTTTGGAACGATTCCTAAACTCTCAGGCATTTGCTAAACTTTTAACTCAAAATCTTCTTTTATGATCCAATCATAAACTCTTATTTTCTCGTTACAATGATTTTCACTTCATCTTGAAATTTATTTGAACATTTTCAAACATTTCATACTTCTTCCTTATCAAGTAAATATATACATATATCCACTCAAAACCTCGGTTAAAGTATATGAAGTTATAAGACCCACCACACACGGCTACACATAATGAACTATACACATCAACATGTATAATGTCCAATAAGTTAGTCGTCCGTCCTTCTTTGCCTATGAACGGAGTTTCAATCATTTCTAGGAAATTCTTACAAGCGTCAGTTGATTCAAAATCAAAAGACTCAAAAATTCCATCAAACATGGAGTTTCTTCATGTTTTCTTTCCAATATGATTTAAACGGTGTTTCAATCATCTCTAGAAATTTCTCACAACCGTCAATTGATTCAAAATCAAAAGACTCCAAAATTCCATCACCATGGAGTTTCTTCATGTGTTTCTTTCCAATATGATTCAAACGGTGGTGTCACTCATAAGTGATCTTATAATCATTTGTCTTGCGACATGTTTAGCATCAGTTATTATGGATGTGATTTCTCCAACAAGATTTATAGAGTTCATCCATCTTCTATGAATATGGTGATAATTTGAACAACTATTGTTCGTATAACACCAGAACAGAATAACAATTATTCAAATAAATCTTGAAGGCTAGGTTTAATTCCAACGATAAACACAATAACACTTTATTTTGTTTTTTTTGATGAGAATCATCCCATATTCATTTGCTAGTTACTCAGGCCATTGCAACTCTTGTATTGCGTTGTTCTGTATGACACTTCATACCAACCAATCAGTATCCAATACTCAAGAATCACATTGTTTAACAAGCAATGAATATACCCATAACATGTATATCATCTATATACCCGAGCTGGACATTTCCAGTCTTTTCCTTTTTCTTTTTCGCCAAAATATTTTTCAGATCCTCTTTCAGCAATTCCTTTCCCTTTTTAGAAGAATTTATCAACATCACTTGTGGCACCATTCAAATGACACATAATCCAAAGTGTGTTAGTCAAATACTAACACCCTTTGATTCTCACTTTGATGTAGATCACCGTCATCAAATGTTTGGTGTTCTTCCAAATTCCATTCTTTAGTAATCTTATAGTGTAGTAAACATTTTACCTACATCTTCCATTCATCCTATCATGACAACTTTCATGACAAAACTACCATAGCTCATAGGGACAAACTGTGAGTACAATATTAGTTCCCAAAACCTTTTTGAGAGATTAGGACACATAGTGTCTCCAACCTTCACAAATTCTCATACAATATGAGAACATGTTTCTCACTAAATTTTACTCTATCACATTGCAACTAAACATTGTTTCAGATATCGCTATATCTTCCACACATGATAGTTTCTGAAACAATCCTTTCAGCTCCTAGATAACCTTGATAATAACAAACAACATTTGAATATCAAGGATCATGGAGGCAAGTGTGATACTTAGACACTAACACTGGAATTGTTACTCTCGATTTAATACACATTATTAAACTTCATGGAGTAAGCAAGGTTTGCTAAAGTTTGCAATAAGACTTTAAACTTTAGATTGACACTCAAACAATACGGTACCAGTCCGTAAAGTTAAATATCCAGAATTCTATAGTTCTATTATCTCAATTATAGCTAAGCGCAAAGGTAGTAAACAAATGCCAATGACTACAACGAACTATGCAAATTCACTTTGATTTAGTTCATGATAAAATGAGTTCATCTAACTCCCACTCAAAAACAACATCCCTCGAGTCGTCTTTGGTGATTACACGAACCAAATTCACTACACCACGACCGATCATCACGTGAGGCAGTGTAGCTGCAATGGCGAGCATCTCAATATGGTTCATCATATCATCCATATGACTCGTGCTTAACCTTTCGGTCCATGTTCCGAGGCCATGTCTGTACATGCTAGGCTCGCCAAGTAGAACCTTAGTATTTGCATGTGTTTCAAGGCCATGTCTGTACATGCTAGGCTTGAAAACACCCGTTGTATGCGAACGTAGAGTCTATCACACCCGATCATCACGTGGTGTCTCGAAACGACGAACTTTCTTAACGGTGCATACTAAGGAAGAACATATAATTATCTTGATATTAAGTGAGAGGGATCATCTTATAATGCTACCGCAGCGATCATGATCGTAACTAAGCAAAATAAGATGCATAAAAGGATAAACATCACATGCATGGATAATGTGATATGATATGGTCCTTCTCGCAATAGATCTCCATCTTTGTGCGTCTTGGTATGATCTCCATCATGCCACCGGCGCGGCACCAAGGTCCATGGCGCCACCACCATGGTCGTCCTTCTCAATTACAATATATCTCATGGATATATCTACAGCACGCAGGCCTTAAAAAGGAAAAACACAACCATATGGCTCCTGCCGGTTGTTTACAATAAATCTCATTTCATACAACAATTTTGTAACAATGACCATATCACATCACATGCCCTGCAAAAACAAGTTAGACGCTTCTAAATTATCTTTGCAAATTTTACGTGGTTTTGGGCTTCCTAGGAAAGAACCGATCTTACCTACGGACAAGAAACACAACGTTGATTCGCTAGTTGTTTCTTTTCATCCCTTTCCAGGGCCCTCCGTTGCAAATGCCATATCACTAATGTTAGAGAAACTGACACCCCCAAAGCCACTTTATACGGTACAAGCCGTATGTCAAGCGTGACACGCAATCTGCGCTTAGGGCCGCTTCAATCCAACATTGCCGCAATATGAACAAGTGCACAAAAGAGGATAACAACTAGAGGATCAACGCCCACATCTCTATGTGTTCTAACCGTACAAAGCATCTACGCATAGACGAGGCTCTGATACCACTGAAAGGTTCGTTGCATAGAAAACAAATTTTTTCCTACGATTGCAACTGCCAAGATCACATCTAGGAGATAACTTGTAACGGTTTGAGAAGGACTCACCCTCGAAGACCAAAAGCTTTAACGAGAACTATTCTCGTGGGTGATGTAGTCGAACACTCGCCGACCTCAAGGTCGTGATGAAGACTTGACGCCACGAACGGGCAGCGTCTCCGTAGTCGGTCACACGTACAGATCAGTGACGACCTCCGCCCCTTGCTCCAGTTGGGCAGCGGAAGTAGTGGATCCTCGGGAACTCCAGCAGCACTACAACATAGTGGTGGTGGTGGTAGAGAAGATCTTGAGCAGGGCTTCGCCTAAGCACCGTACTCGTGAAACTGGATCAGCTAGCAAGGGGAGGAAGATGCCAACCAAATGGCATATGAGAGATGGAGGAATTAGTGTGTAGAGGGGTCTCCACCCATCTATATATAGGAGGGGGAGGCAGCCCCCAAGGGGTAGCACGCCCCAAGAGGTGCCCCCACCTCTCCCCTCATCATGTGGGTGGACTCTCCACTCACAAAAACAAAGGGTCACACATTATTCCCATAACTTCCATAATTCTCCACTCAAAATTCCAAGAGTTTTATCACATTAAAACACTTTTAATTATCTTGTTTAATGTCACTCAAATTAATGAACACTTCATTCAATGAGTACTTCATTGATGAACACTTCATTCAATGAACACATTAACAATTATCCCCTTGCACTATTTTGATATACCGAAACTATTCCAGCAGTTTTATCAAAACAGTCCATGTGCTGTCCTGTATATTCTCCGGCGTTCCGTATCCACTCAAACGCGTCAACGAATCCTTAAGTGTGTCACCCTACGGTTCGTGAATAAAATGGACATGACAGAGACTCTTCTCTGATCAATAATCATCAGCGGGATCTGGAGATCCATGATGACTCCCACTTACTCAACGATGAACTAGTGATCGTGTGAACCAAAACTCCGTAACCAATTCCTTTTGTCTCGCGATATTTTACTTGTCCGTGATCCGATCATTTGGTATCATCCATACCTAGTTCGATCTCGTTACCGACAAGTACTCTTTACTCGTTCCGTGATATAACATCCTCGTGAGCCAGTCACGTGCTTGCAAGCGATGTCAATGTGATATCACCGAGAGGGCCCAGAGTATATCTCTCCGTCATCTGGATGGACAAATCCCACTCTTGATCCACGAGCCTCAACTAACACTTTCCAAGTACCCAACGACACCTTTATAATCACCCTTTTACGGTGTGACGTTTGATGGAATCAAAGTACTCTTCCGGTGTCAGTGATTGACGTGATCTCATGGTCTAAGGATTAGAGTTACTTCGTGAAAGTTTGATACAGCAATAGAAACTTGATGACATGATCGTATTGCTATAACTACTGTGGGTGTATGTTCATCACATCATTCTCCAATGACATGACCTTGTTATTAACAACATCCAATGTTCATGACCAGGAAACCTTGATCATCCGTTAATCAACAAGCTAGTATAAAGAGAGGCATTACTAGGAACCTTTTCTCTGTTTATTAAACACACATGTATTAACGTTTCCGGTTAACACAATTATAGCATGAAAATAAACATTTATCATAAACATGGAATAAGATAATAACCACTTTATTATTGCCTCTCGGGCATATTCCCTTCAATTACTCGCTATGGTTCATACGAGTACACCGTCATGTCCTTTGGCTTAACCAATGCTCCAGCCACCTTCTCCAGATTGATGAATTATATTTTCATGGAGTACCTCGACAAGTTCGTCGTGGTTTATCTGGATGATATATTGATATATTCCAAGAATGAAGAGGAACATGCTGAACATCTTCGTCTTATACTGGAGAAGCTTCGAGAACACAAACTCTACGCGAAATATTCTAAGTGTGAGTTCTGGCTCCCCGAAGTAACCTACCTTGGACATGTGATTTCCAAGGATGGCATTGCCGTCACCCCAGAACGTATCCAGGCTATTCTTGACTGGACTCCTCCCAAGACCGTCAAGCAAGTCCGCAGTTTCCTCGGGCTCGCTAGCTAGTGCCGCCGTTTCGTCGAGAATTTCTCCAAGATTGCCAGGCCTCTGACAAATCTGCTTCACAAAGGCGTCAAGTTCGAGTGGACAGATAAATGTCAAGAAAGTTTCCAAGCACTCAAGGACAAGCTAACTTCTCCCCCGGTGCTCGCTCCCCCTGATACTCAGAAGGACTTCGTGGTATATTGTGACGCGTCTCGTCAAGGATTAGGCTGTGTCCTAATGCAAGAGCGCAAAGTGATTGCTTACGGCTCTCGTCAGTTGCGTGCTCACGAGGACAAATATCCAACACATGACCTCGAATTGGCAGCAGTAATTTATGCATTGAAGCTGTGGCGACATTACCTCGTCGGTAATCGTTGTGAGGTCTACACTGACCACCAAAGTCTGAAGTACCTGTTTACTCAGCCATACCTGAATCTTCGTCAACAACGATGGCTCGAGACAATAGACGACTTCAACATGGATATCTCGTATACCCCTGGCAAGGCTAATGTGATGGCCGATGCCTTGAGCCGCAAAGCTTACTGTTCTGAACTTGAGGTTCAGGTACAGCAACCACATCTGTATGAAGAGCTTCGCAAACTGAACCTCGAGATTGTCCCTCAAGGTTACGTTAACAACCTGGTTCTCGAGTCAAGCCTCGACGCCCTCGTCAAGGATAGACAATCTCTAGCCCCCGACATTGTGAAGATCAAGCAGGACATCGCAGAAGGAAAGCCCTCCTCTTTTACCATTGATGCTAATGATGGTGATACTGTGTACTTCAAGGGCCGCTTAGTAGTTCCTGTGAGCCCGGCCATCATTAATTGTGGTCCGGATATCATGGAGGAAGCCCATAATTCTCCCTTGTCAATCCACCCTGGCAGTACCAAGATGTATAAAGACCTTCGCCAACGGTACTGGTGGCCTTACATGAAGCAAGACATCGCCCGCTATGTTTCTCAATGTGACGTTTGCAGTCGCGTCAAAGCCGGACATCAGAAACCTGCTGGTTGGTTGCGACCACTCCCTCCTCCTGATTGGAAATGGGACAAAGTCGAAATGGACTTCGTCACCGGTTTTCCTAAGTCACAGCAAGGTAACGATGCCATCTTTGTCGTCATCGACCGATTCTCCAAGATTGCTCACTTCCTGCCGGTCAAGGAGACGATCACTGCTAGTCAGTTGGCACACTTGTATATCTGCCGGATTGTGTCACTCCACGGTATTCCGATGGAGATCAGTACAGATCGTGGCAGCATTTTCTCCTCACGATATTGGAATAGTTTCATGGAAGCTTTCGGGACTCGTCTGAATCTCAGCACCGCTTATCACCCCCAGTCGCAAGGCCAAGTTGAACGAGTCAATCAAGTGCTGGAAGACATGCTTCGCGCTTGTGTCCTTTCTTTTGGCATGAAATGGGAAGATGCCCTCCCGTACGCGGAATTCTCGTACAACAATAGCTATCAGGCTAGCTTGAAGATGGCCCCCTTCGAAGTTCTATATGGACGTAAATGTCGAACCCCCCTGAATTGGTCAGGAACTGGGGAACGACCCTACTTCGGACCGGATCTTGTCCAAGAAGCTGAAGATCAGGTTCGTATTGTGCAAGAAAATCTCAAGGCCGCCCAGTCTCGTCAGAAGAGCAACTATGACCGTAAGCACAAGGAGATGGAGTATCAACCTGGTGAATACGCTTACCTTCGTGTCACTCCCATGAGGGGCACTCATCGCTTCGGTATCAAGGGCAATTTGGCTCCTCGCTACATTGGCCCGTTCCGTATCCTTTCCAGGAGTGGACCCGTGGTATACCGTTTGGAATTGCCGCCGAACCTCTCCCAAGTCCACGATGTCTTCCACGTGTCGCAACTCCGTCGCTGCTTCAAGGATCCTATCCGCGAAGTGGAGCATGATATGATCGAGCTGCAACAAGACTTGACTTATCGAGAACATCCGAGCCGCGTTCTCGATCAGTCTGAGCGTCGAACCCGCAACAAGACCGTCAAGTTCCTCAAGGTTCAGTGGTCGAATCATTCTGAAGATGAAGCCACTTGGGAACGCGAAGATCGCCTTCGCGACGAATACCCCGATCTTTTCCTCGCTACCACTTAAATTCTCGGGACGAGAATTCTTGTAGTGGGGGAGATTTGTAACACCCTCAGTTTCTGTAACAGTAATCATCATCACTGTTGGATTTTCACTGATTGATCTCCCTTGACCTTGATAAAACTTTGTGATGCTAATGATCAAACCTTGCTGTGGTTGATCAACACCCCCTGCACCATGTACTTGAGCCCTTGGGATCAAAACCCAAAGCCAAATGCACCTTACTCACCTAACAAACCAAACCCTAGTTGAAACTTCTTTGAATGAAAAATAAAACAAAAGTGCTCAAATAAAGTTGTTCCAAAAATCATGGAACTATTTTTTTAAATTGCCTAAAATCATTACAATCATGTTGGACCAACTTTGGTAATTTTTGGAGTTGCAGAAAATTCCAAACAATTCAAACAGTAGGCTAGAACCCCTACTTTGGGCATTTAATATTTAAAAGAAATACCTAATGGATTTATTTTGCTGCAAAACTTTTTGTGGCACCTCAGTAATATATAAACCTAATTTACAATCACCAATAATATTTTACAAAAATGCTAGAGCAAATAAATCAATTACAGAAAAGAATGTGAGCAAACAGAAAAGAAAACAAATGAAACAAAGACTAAACCCCGCCCAGTGCGAGGCCCACCTTGGCCCAGCCCACCCCGGCCCGTCTCCCACCTCCCACCTGCCCCCATCACGTCGGCCACCTGCTCGACGCCATGCCGTCGCCGTGGCCGTCTCTGCCACTGGAGCCCCCCTCCCTCACCTGCTCCCTGCGACCGGGGAGGCGATAAGGCCAACCCCAGCAGCTCCCTGGACACGCCCCCCCTCCATTCCCCTCCTCCTCCTCTCGCCATCGCCAGGGAAAGATCCGCCCGAGCTCGCCGTCGCCATGACCGCGCCCACTCGCGGCCGACAAGCTCCCTAGCCCTCGAGGCCGTGTCCATCGGGTGCGCCGTCGTCGACTACGTCGACTACTGCGACGAATTCAAGCCGGGAGTACTCCCTCGCCTCGCCCGCGTCAGCGTTCCCCATTCCGGCCGCCGTGATCCCGTCGTCGATTCCGGCCTCGTCGAGCCTCCCCGAGCCCACTGCCTCCCACTATGTGCTCACGGTGAGTGTGGCCACCACCTCCAACTCCCCGCTTCGCATCCCTCTCGCCGTAGCTCGAGTCGCCATTGGAGCCCGAGCGTCTGCTCCGCCATTGTTGACGAGGCCGAGCTCACAGGGCCTCCTAGCGCGCGCTTGTGACACCTTTGTACTCCCCGTGCATCGTAGGTTCGATTCCATCCACTTGCGCGTTCGATTTCACCCCGTAACCCCGACTTCCATTTTGACCCGAGCGCCGCCTCCGCCATTGCCGACGGCGAGCTTCACTCCGGCCACCCCCGACGGCGCCACCACTTGGAATCGACGCGGCGCTGTCTTCCGGTTCTAACGCACCAGATCCCATGGCGAACGGTGCCCCCTAGCCCGATTCCGACCCCCTCCCGTGGCCTCCGCCGTGCTGGGCACGCCGGCGTTTAGCCGCCGGTGCCCCCTGACGTGGCACACCTGGGGTCAACCCCCCTGGGTCGCTGCCAGTGGGCCCCCGTGGTCCAGTTGACTGGGTTGACCAGTCAACGGTGCTGACTGGGCAACCCCAGTCACTGACAGGTGGGTCCCCCTGGAATAATTAAACTAAATGATTTAGATTAATCAGATAATTATAATTGAGTCACTGATATGTGGGTCCAGTGGTATTTTCTAATTTAATTAAGTGTTTTATAAATAACAGAGGCTGACATGTGGGTCCCACATGTCAGCACTGTTCTGGATAATGTTTTGGATAATGTTTAATAAATAATAAAATAAATCCAGAAGATCATTTAAATTGATTTAAACTTTGAAATTCAATAACTTTTAAACCGTAACTCGGATTCAAAAACTTTATACATGAAAATTGATCAGAAAAATACAACGAATACGAATACGCTATCCATATGTCTACCACACCCCTCTAACACAACGAACATCGAACATTCCCCCTCCGGACCGTCTGTCCGATAAATTGTCCGGTACTGTTAGAGTGCCCGGATGAATTTATTCCGAACACGAATGTGTCTCGGAATAGATCAACTAGCACAGATACACCCCCCTTATGTTGTTCCGGTAACCACGACACCTCCGGCTTGACCCTTTCCCCTCCGGACACCCCTGTCCGATAATCACTCGGAGCCGGAAGTTCATCCTCTGATGAATTCCCGCTCCGAGCATATTGCATTGCACTGCGTTAGAATACCGCTAACATTTCATCTGTCATGTCATGCATCTATTTGTATATGCTTACTGTGTATTTACTGTTTCTTCCCCCCCCTTAATCTCCGGTAGACCCCGCTGCTGCCGTCGACTACACCGCTGCTGAGTACGACTACTTCGTCGACGACCGTACCCCTACCGTCGAGCTTCCAGGCAAGCAGAGCCATTCTCTTCCCCAGATATCGCCTATCTTTCCGTACATTTCTTGCACTAGGCATTGTTACTGCTGCTGCTACGATTACAATCCTATTCAACTGCATAGCCTGATTTTGTCGCCCTTGATGTGCCTTCCTTTATCCTATGCTGCCTATTATTATTATTATTATGCATTATTCAGCAGTGAGCCCTGCGCATTGCTAGCTAGGATTAGATAGAGGGTCGTGATCACTCAGGGGAGTGAACGCGGATAAAATATTATAACTGCACAGGTACGATACAATGCAGACACCGTCGAAGGCCCCTATCTGGGTTATGCCTAGTCACCTCAAGTGTGAGCTATCAAGGAGTAATCTTTGTACTCCACTCGAGGCTGACTTTGTCTTACCGCCATAGGGTCTTGAGTAACGGTTGTCCTAAAGGTAAGAAGTCGGGCGACCCAACGGTGCCCGCGAGAGGTATTGCGACGGGACGACAGGGAGGGCACGACCAGTGTACCGGTGTGCTTGGCCCCTGATCGTTGGCCGTGAGAGTTACCAACCCACGAAAGTCGAGCTCCTCCAGGGGCACACGCGAGACAAGGTAAGGAGGCGGTTCACCTTGTTGGTAACCGCAGTGACTTGGTGGGACGACAGGGCAGGCACCGATGTACTGGTGCTCCTGGCTGCTGTCGTTGTCCGCGGGTCGGTTAAGTCGAGGCAACGATAACGGTTGTCACGCAAGTTAATTAATATGCTAAATGGTTCAGTGAATGTCTTGAGTTGGCTATATGCCATGTACGCACTACCTACCCGTGGGAACTACGAGTTATGGGCTCCTCTGCTTCTTAGTGTCGTCCGAGGACTCTTCAGACGTCAGCAGTACCGCGGCCTGCGCCGGGAAGTGGTGTTGTCTTATTTGCTCGCGCGGTGTTGTCTTATTTGGATTTGCCTTAACTTCACTGGCCAGCCACGCACCGTGCAGGAGTACGTTCGGGTTGGGGTCCAAGGCCCGGCGTATTTAGGATTTAGACCGGCGGATGACCTCTCTGTTGAGTTTGAAAGATGGGCTATGAAGTGTCGGATAGCCTCGGTGGAGCGTTCCCTAACAAGGTTCCCGCCACCCTGGAGATCCGTGCGTGTAGTGTAACACAAGTGCACCCCTGCAGGGAAGATTGATCTATCGATAGCCGTGTCCACGGTAACAGGACGCTTTATGCTGAAGCTGGATCTTACTACTACAAACTATTATTATTAAACTGTATGGTTCCGGGTTTTCTTCCTCGCGGGGATGTCGAGGAGGTGAACTCGGAGGCATTGTTAATTATTACAACTTAATATTATACAATGCTGCAGCAACTTCTGCCGCATTGTTACTTTATGCTTTATATAAACTGTTGGCTGATTCTTACCTCATGCTGCAAGACATCGTCGGAAGATGCTAGTCTTCGTTAGGCCTAGCTTCTTACCCTTGCTCTGTATTTCTGTCTTTCAGTCCACTATATACAGCCTCTTCATTCCGTTGATACAATGCATAATGCTTAGTAGCGGACGTAAGACTCGCGGGTATACTAGATACTCACCTGCTTTATTTCCTTTACTGTTTTGCCTGATCGGCCGCTGCAGCCGACGTTGGAGCCCAGGAGCAGGAGTACCCCGGAGGCGACTACTACGACGTCGAGTACCCCGTTGACCAGGAGTAGTTCGATGGATCCCAGGCAGGAGGCCTCACCTTTTCGATCTGTATCTCTGATGTGATTTGTGCTAGCCTTCTTAAGGCAAAACTTGACTAACTAAGTCTGTACTCAGATATTATGGCTTGTATGACTTATGTATTCGGGTCCGCGGGACCCCCTCTATTGTAATATATTTGTTTATCCTTTTGTGTTTAGTGTTGCGCTGTGATATTCTCACCGTGGCACCCTAATCTCAGCTGTGTACCCTGCGTGTATGATTACTGTACACGGGTTGATTTTGGGGGCGTCACAGGCATGAACCCACAATCATGCATAACGCTCCCTCTTGGAGTCACTACCTACTACTTGGCCAAAGCAATAAACAGCAACGAAGAACATGCAAGAATTACTCAAGAACATAAATATAAAAGAAGAGAATCGAATATATAACTCAATCACAACCTGAACATAATCTCATAATCCATCGGATCCCAACAAACTCAACATTGCAACAACAGAAAGATTACATATGTGCCTCGGTCATGTAGGGCAGCTCAGGAGGTCTAATCCATGAAGAACAAAGAGGGGAGGAGAACATCACATAGCTACTGATCATAGACCCATGGTCCAAGGTGGACTACTCACGGTTCATCCGGGAAGCATCCATGGTGGTGGAGAAGCTCCCGGAGGTGATTCCTCCCTCTGGCAGGGTGCCGGGAAGAGGTCTTCTGGTGCTCCCGATCTTGGAAGCGTAGCGGCGGCGGAACAGAGGAGAGATCACGAAAAAGGGTTCCGTCCCCGAGGGTTTCTCGTCACGGGGAATAAATATGCGAAAGGGGGAAGCCAGAGGTGGGCCAGGGGCTCTAGGCGCCCCCCTAGCGCGGCCAGGGGTGGGGCCGCGCCCTCTGGCCGCCTGGGCCCCCTTGGCTCCCCTCTGGCCCCTCTCGGGCTCTTCGCGAAGCTTCCGGTACGCTGATTTTTCCTATATTTTCCCCGGAATTTTTCTGGTACTTTTAATAAGGGGGAAACCTGAAATAGAAAAACAGCAGAAAACAAGAACTGGCACTGGGGTGCACTGAGTTAATAGGTTAGTCCAAATATGATTAAAAGTGTATGGAAGTTCATCAATATCATAGCAATATCACACAAAATAGGAAAGGAGCAAGCAGAAATTATAGATACGTTTGGACGTATCAATGAACACTCAGAAAGAGATGTCTAAGCAACCGGAGGGGGGGTGCGAACAAGATGATCACATGGAAGATCAACTCAGTGTCGCGGGAAGTCCATCACGTCAAGCAAAAAGAAAGTCAAGCTCAAGCTACCGAGCGGGAACGTGTAGGGGTTGGGCGAACGTTGTCATCGTTGCAGTCCTCCATGCATGTGCCGCCCTAGGCGTGGGTTGGCACGTGAAGGGGTGGGCCGGATTTCATCGTCATAGTCTGATGGCTTCTCGCCCTTCGTTGGTAGGCCCAAAGTGGAAGGCGTGATGCAGTACAGCAGCGAGTTTCCCTCGGTGAAGATACCAAGGTTTGTCTCCAGTAGGACTCCGGAGATGATAAGTAGGTGTCAGCGGCGCAACTGACGCGGACCTGCACACAGACACAGATAACTTTGTTCCCAACGAAGTTCAGAGAGGTTGTCAATCTCTTCGGTCTTGTTGTTTACAAAGGATAAACGCAATGGATAATGATAGCAAATAAAAGCAGAAAATTAAAGATAGCATGGAAACCATAATAAGGATATGGACCGGGATACGTGATGTTCGCTAGTGATGTCTCTCTCCCAAAAGAAAATAAAACTGCTATGCGAGGTAAACAAATTACAGAAATGCAATTGACAGGATTATGAACGCACCGCAATGCTAACTATGCTACAAAAGAAAGGAAGAGGTTCAAAAGCACGGGCAGTACGCCACAGTAAGTAGACCGAAATCCAACTGCATCTACTACTAATCATCCACCTTGAGATATCTATCCAGAACATCTCGCTGGTATTAAGTTGCGAGCCCCACCCAAAGTGTAAACCCAAAGCAACAGACAACTGCATTAAAAATAACTTTGAGTAAAGTAAACAATCCTTGTAACCGCGGTTACAAGCACCGTTGTTTTCCCCCTGGTGGCAACAACACATACCCTAGACTCATGTTTCTGTCACTCAAGCATGTCATCGGGGGGGGGGCATGAACCCACAATCTAGCACAACGCTCCCTCTTGGAGTTACTACCTACTACTTGGCCAAAGCAATAAACAGCAACGGAGAACATGCAAGAATTACTTAGGAAATTTTTTTATAAAAGATAGAAACCAAATATATTACTCTGAACATAATCTCATAATCCATCAGATCCGATCAAACTCAACATAGCAATTGCAGAAATATTACAAAGGTGCCTCGATCGTGTAGGGCAGCTCACGAGGGCTAAACAATGAAGATCAAAGAGGGGAGGAGAACATAACATAGCTACTGATCACGGACCCATGGTCCAAGGAAAACTACTCACGAGACATCCGGGGAGCATCCATGGTGGAGAGGAGACTCCCGGAGGTCAATCCTCCCTCCGGCAGAGTGCCGAGAAGAGGTCTTCTGGTGCTCCCGATCTTCGGAAGCGCGGCGGCGGCGGAACAGAGGCGAGTTTGCGGAATAGGGTTCTTGTTCTGGAGTTTTCCCATGACGAGGGATAAATAGGCGAAGGGGGGCAGCCAGAGGTGGGCCAGGGGCCCCAGGCGCCCCCCTGGCGCGGCCAGGGGTGGGGCCGCGCTGGGTGGCCGCCTGGCCCCCCTGGCTCCCCTCTGGCCCCTCCCGGGCTCTTTTCGAAGCTTCCTCCACGCTGATTTTTTATCTGAATTTTCCCGAATTTTTCTGGCACTTTTTATATGGGGGAAAACTGAAATAGAAAAACGACAGAAAATAGGAACTGGCACTGGGGTGCACTGAATTAATAGGTTAGTCCAAATATGATAAAAAATGTATAAAAGTGTATCTAGATCATAGAAATATCACACAAAACATGCATGGAGCAAGCAGAAATTATAGATACGTTTTGGACATATCAACATCCCCAAGCTTAATTCTTGCTCGTCCTCGAGTAGGTAAATGATAACAACCTAATTTCTGTGGTGACATGCTAGCAACCATAAAAGAACTTTGAAAAGTAAAACAATCAAGGTTAGAGATTCAATTCAAGTCATAACAGGCAAGAGTCTATATTAGCATTTGAAACAAGTAACAAAAGAACATTAGGTGCAAGAGCTCTCGCTGTCCGTGACTCGAATATCTCCAAATGGTGTTTGCGTGCAAGAAGGGGGGATAGGAAATACGAGAAAAAATATTTTTGTTGAGAACTCAATCTACTAAAGTTTCACACTTGGTCTTCTTTGGAATCTTATCTTGACTCGTCCCCAGACCACTAGCCAGGTACAAGTCAATTTGATCCACTCCTTTTCGATATTTTGAGCACTCATGCAATGGATGAGTGTAAGCACGAGAGTTGACACTTAGGATGGCAAAGAGAGAAATATGGTGGAGAAGGAAGACAAAAAGGATGAGAAAGGCTCACATCAATGAGGACAATCATAGGCAGGAGATGCCAAATGATAGATATGATGTGAGGAGTAGGGATTGCCATGCAACGGATGCACATACGAGCTAAGAAGCTCTTCAATGGAACTAGTGGGGGTGCATCTAACTTGCTCGCTCATGAAGACCTAAAGCTCGTTTGAGGAGGCTCATCCTTGGAATATGCAAGCCAAGTTCTAAAGTGTGAAGGTCCCCACATAGCTATATGCAAAATGATCATTTCTATGGAGTACAAGGATATAGAGGAAGTACTAGTGTGGATCTCTCAAAAGGATAGCAGTGTTGCCCCTTTCTCTCTTTTTATTTCTTTTTCTCTTTTTTCTAGTTTTTTGTATTTTTTTGTGGCCTCAATGGCTCTTTCTATTTAACTCTCATTTGTCCTCTTTGGGATCTTTTATTGTGTCCACTTTGGGATCTTTTCCTCACTTAAGGGCAACACTCTATTTTACAAGAAGGTAAAGGAGATCTTTCACACTTTACAAGGTACTCAAAATCATAAAGAAGATGTAACTAACATGATGTATGCAATGTATGTCACTGCCAGTGTAGCAAGAACATGTATGACATGAAGATCAAGTCATGAAGAGGTGGAAGTTGCATGGCAATGTAACTCGGAAAGGCTATGGAAATGCCTTGATAGGTAGGTATGGTGGGTGTTTTGAGGAAAGATATAAGGAGGCTTATGATGACAGAGCGTATCATGCCAAGGGTTTGGATGTATCGGCGAAGGTGGACACCAACTCTCGGAGTGAGAAGAAGGCAATGCACGGCACAGGAGAGGCTAGCAAAATATGGGAATGTGGAAGTATCAACTTTCAATACTTACATTAGTCCGAAGAACTCATGCACGTATTATCGGTAACTCTCAATCTAATAAGGAGGTTCACAAAGAGACAAGTACCCCGAGGAGGAGTGTATGGGGGTTTGGTTATCCTTGCGCATCCTCGACTCATGGTACGTGAGTGTTCTCTGATATTCGACTCCTGAGAAGAGTAGTGATCCATCTAGTAGCTAGAGTTCTCAACTGGTTTTTGTAGGTTTTGAAAATAAACACGGATTGCCCAAAATACGACACCTATCACTAATAGGCAAGAGCTCTTGACACCAAAAGTTCAAACATTACTCAAATCAATACCTCAAAACTATTGCAAGCTACTACTAGAATTAAATAGCAACCTCAATTACCTACTTTCAAGACAAGACACAACTCAGTGCAACAACCAACTCTCTTTAACAAGATAAACATGAAAACTAAAAAGAGTTGCAGCAACAAACTAAACAAAAGCCAAGGCTCTTGCTAAAGACAAACTAAGACTAAAACTAAACATGGCAGTAGCTATGAAAAGATAAAGAACACACAACAGCAAAAAGATAAGCAGGAAAAATCCTATGATGTGTTCTAGATTTTGAAAGTGGAGCGTGTTTCTCTCCCACACAAAGTAAGACGGGATCTAACTTGTTATGAACAGCAAGCAAAGCTAAAGAAAACTAAAAACAAAACCTAAGAGCGAGACGCTCCAAGCATAGCACATAACGCATGAAGTGATAAAAATATAGTGAGACGAAGGACGAACTGATGATTGTTGATGGAGAAGGGGATGCACGGGGGCATCCCCAAGCTTAGACGCTTGAGTCTCCTTGAATATTTATTGGGGATGCATGGGGGCATCCCCAAGCTTGAGCGCTTGACACTCCTGGATCTTCTTTCATCATCTTCCATCGCACACTTGAAAACTCCCTTCATACATAACTCATCATAAGCTGATTAGAGAGGTTAGTACCCTTAATAAATAATTTTTCTCCACTGGATATAAAGATATTCTTGAAGAGATACTGTTTCTCAAGAGTGCCAAAAAGTTTTTGCAAAGAAAAAGCAAGCTTAAGGTTTGCAAAAGTTAGGAGAGACAAAACGTGGCAGAATCTGTGAAAAACAGAACAGCAGATAGTAAAGAATTGTTTTGGGGCACTTCTACAACTCAAATCAAAAAAATCAGAACATACGGAAGTTTCGTAATTGTATAAAGCATACTTTGTTAAAATTTCAGCTCAAAAAGATGTACTGAGATTTTTCTGGAATTTTTCTGGTCACGAGGACAGAGTTTTTGTTTTCTGGACAGCATGTCACAACTTTTACTTCCCTTGCCGTAAGAGGCTATAACTTGGCACAAAGTTGAAAAATAAAGATACAATGATGTTGCTACAGTAGTAACAAACATCAAGACACAACAAAAGCAAAAAGAAAAACCTAAATTCGTTGCGGGCTGCCTTCCGAAAGCGCTTCTTTAAAGCCATTAGCTAGGCATGATGCAAAAGAAGAATCAAGTTTTGTCAAGAGAAAGAGAATAACTAGCCCGTGTAACGGACTCAAAAGGTAACTTGATTTTCTTTCTAGGGAAGTGTTCCATCCCTTTTTGAATGGGAATTGGAATTTTATATTCCCCTCTTTCATGTCAATAACCGCACCAACGGTGCGAAGAAAAGGACGTCCCAAAATAATTGGACATAAAGGTTCACACTCTATATCCATAACAATAAAATCAACGGGAACATAGTTGTCATTGACAATGATAAGAACATCGTCGATCTTCCCCAAAGGTTTCTTTATGGAATAATCAACAAGACGAACACCAAAAGAACATGGATCAAAAGGTTTCAAATCAAACATATCAAATATTCTTTTGGGCATAACGGAGGTACTAGCTCCAACATCACATAAAGCATAGCAAGAGAAGTTATCTAATTTAATTTTGATCATAGGGTCCCAACCATCATCTAGCTTCCTAGGTATGGAGGCTTCTACTCTAAGCTTCTCCTCCCTAGCTTTGATGAGAGCATTTGTGATATGCTCCGTGAAGGCAAGATTAAGTGTGCTAGTGTGGGGGTCCCTAGACATTTTGTGAAGTAAGCTAATAACTTCTGAGAGGGTAAAACTATCAAAATCAATATCACTACTATCAAAGGTGGTAGTAGTGTCATCTAGGCTCACTTGTTTGAAACCCTCTATGTTCATAGGAGTTTCTTTCTCTATGGTTGAGGTATTAGCATCAACATTAATAGGTCCAACGGGACTAGGAGTGCATTGGATGCTAATAGTTTGAGTATCCTCAACAATTTGGATAGTGGCAACTGTGTGGTGTGTAGGAAGGCTCTTAATTCTATCCTCTTCCTCTTTTTCTCTAGCCCATCTTTCTTTGAGTTTGGCCATCATCCTAATGTTTTCATTGATTTGTAACTGGATAGCATTTATAGGAGTGGTCTTGTTCTCCTCAAGGGAAGAGGTTTTAATTTTAAGCATCTCAATATCAAGGGCTAAGCTTTCTACCTTCAAAGAGAGATTATCTATTTTAGATAATTTCTCTTCTACATTTTTGTTGAAGGCCTTTTGGGTAGTGATAAAGTCTCTAAGCATGCTTTCTAATTCAGAAGAGGGGTTCTTGTTGCTAGGGTAGGTGTTGTTGTTCCCATAGTTGGATGGAAACGGTCTAGGATTGCTAGCAAAATTTCCCCTATAAGCATTGTTATTGAAGTTGTTTCTAGCAATAAAGTTCACATCTACTTGTTCTTGGGAAACCAAAGAATTTAAAGGAACATCATGAGGATCAATATAGGGTTGCTTGGTAAGTAGAGACATAATTAAGTCAACTTTTTCATTGAGGGAGGTAATTTCCTCGACAGAATTTACCTTCCTACCTGTTGGAGCGCGTTCGGTGTGCCATTGGGAATAATTGGTCATCATTTCATCGAGAAGCTTCGTGGAAGCACCAAGTGTAGTTGACATAAAGGTTCCTCCCGCGGCCGAATCTAACAGGTTCCGCGAGGTAAAGTTCAAGCCTGCATAAAAGTCTGGATAACCATCCAAGTAGTCAAACCATGCGTAGGACATTTCTTAACAAGAGATTTCATACGTTCCCAAGCTTGGGCAACGTGTTCATTATCCAATTGCTTAAAATTCATAATATTACTCCTCAATTGGATAATCTTAGCAGGAGGGTAGTACTTCCCTATAAAAGCATCTTTGCACTTATCCCAAGAATCTATGCTATTTCTAGACAAAGATTGAAACCAGATTTTAGCATCTCCCCTTAAAGAGAAAGGAAAGAGCTTGAGCTTAACAACATCACCTTCTACTTCTTTATACTTTTGCATATCACATAATTTAACAAAATTATTCAAGTGTAAAGCAGCATCATCTCCAGCACCAGAGAATTGATCTCTCATAACAAGGTTTAGCAAAGCAGGTTTAATTTCATAAGAGGTAGCTGAAGTGGCAGGTGTGGCAATGGGAGTGCAGATAAAGTCTTGGTTGTTGTGACTAGTGAAGTCACACAACTTGGTGTTTTCAGTGGAACCCATAGTAGCAGCAAGTGTGGCAGATTTTTTTGTAGTTTTTGATAAAAGACACAAAGATAAAAACTGAAAGATAAACTAACAAGACTAAAAAACAAAGGTAAAGGGTAGTGTGCAACTCCCCTATCTTAGCACTCGGAGTCCCCGGCAACGGCGCTAGAAATTCGCTTGATGGCTTCTCGCCCTTCGTTGGTAGGCCCCAAGTGGAAGGCGTGATGCAGTACACCAGCGAGTTTCCCTCGGTGAAGATACCAAGGTTTGTCTCCAGTAGGACTCCGGAGATGATAAGTAGGTGTCAGCGGCGCAACTGACGCGGACCTGCACACAGACACAGATAACTTTGTTCCCAACGAAGTTCAGAGAGGTTGTCAATCTCTCCGGTCTTGTTCTTTACAAAGGATAAACGCACGTGATAATGATAGCAAATAAAAGTAGTAAAGTAAAGATAGCGTGGAAACCATAATAAGGATATGGACCGGGATACGTGATGTTCGCTAGTGATGTCTCTCTCCCAAAAGACGATAAAACTGCTATGCGAGGTAAACAAATTACAGAAAGGCAATTGACAGGAATATGAACGCACCGCAATGCTAACTATGCTACAAAAGAAAGGAAGATGTTCAAAAGCACGGGCAGTACGCCAAAGTAAGTAGACCGAAATCCAACTGCATCTACTACTAATCATCCACCATGAGATATCTATCCAGAACATCTCGCTGGTATTAAGTTGCGAGCCCCACCCAAAGTGTAAACCCAAAGCAACAGACAACTGCATTAAAAAGAACTTTGCGTAAAGTAAACAATCCTTGTAACCGCGGTTACAAGCACCGTTGTTTTCCCTCTTGTGGCAACAGCACATCCCCTAGACTCATGTTTCTGTCACTCAAGCATGTCATCGGGGGGGGGGGGCATGAACCCACAATCTAGCACAACGCTCCCTCTTGGAGTTATTACCTACTACTTGGCCAAAGCAATAAACAGCAATGGAGAACATGCAAGAATTACTTAGGAACAAAAATATAAAAGATAGAAACCAAATATATTACTCTATCACAATCTGAACATAATCTCATAATCCATCAGATCCGATCAAACTCAACATAGCAATTGCAGAAATATTACAAAGGTGCCTCGATCATGTAGGGCAGCTCACGAGGGCTAAACAATGAAGATCAAAGAGGGGAGGAGAACATCACATAGCTACTGATCACGGACCCATGGTCCAAGGAAAACTACTCACGAGACATCCGGGGAGCATCCATGGTGGAGAGGAGACTCCCGGAGGTCAATCCTCCCTCCGGCAGAGTGCCGGGAAGAGGTCTTCTGGTGCTCCCGATCTTCGGAAGCGCGGCGGCGGCGGAACAGAGGCGAGTTCGCGGAATAGGGTTCTTGTTCTGGAGTTTTCCCGTGACGGGGGATAAATAGGCGAAGGGGGGCAGCCAGAGGTGGGCCAGGGGCCCCAGGCGCCCCCCTGGCGCGGCCAGGGGTGGGGCCGCGCCGGGTGGCCGCCTGGGCCCCCCTGGCTCCCCTCTGGCCCCTCCCGGGCTCTTCTCGAAGCTTCCTCCACGCTGATTTTTATCCGAATTTTCCCGAATTTTTCTGGCACTTTTTATATGGGGGAAAACTGAAATAGAAAAACAGCAGAAAACAGGAACTGGCACTGCCGTGCACTGAGTTAATAGGTTAGTCCAAATATGATCGAAAATGTATGAAAGTGTATCTAGATCATAGCAATATCACACAAAACATGCATGGAGCAAGCAGAAATTATAGATACGTTTTGGGCGTATCATAGTCCTCCATGCTTGCGCTGCCCTATCCGCAGGCGTATTAGTCGTCCTACTTCCACGTCTCCAACCAACTTGATCCTCACGAGCAGTCACCGACCAACATGTCGTATTGCGTCGATGTCGCCACGACATTTATCCATTTTGCAGACTCGCAACACCGCTTCTTATCTATTTGTAGATGTTAGGCAATCTGCATGATGTTCGTTCTCTGTTCACTATAATGGCTCAGTCCATCAAGACGCACACGAACAAAGAGTTGTTTGAGATGATCAATGAAGGAACCAGAGGTGGAGTCGGCTTCGAGGATGGGCAAGTGGATGGTTCGCGGGTGGGTGTAGACGCCACGGACTGCGGTATGCACAGCCAGCAGTTGTCAAGCACATACAACCATCAGTCGTCAGGGACGTACACCTAGCATTCGGGCCCGTACGTAGGGCAATCAAATTAGGGAGGTGGCGAGGGGGTGATTGGCCAGTCGATGCAAAGAAGAAAGGAAGACAAAAGGTGTCAACATGTGGGAAGACAAATTATTATGTGATGTGTGGTTGACCACTAGCATTGATCCGATCAATGGGACGGAGCAAAGGGGCACAACATTTTACTCCAAAATTCATATTTTGTTCATGATAACAAGCATTTATGTCAACGAATTAATCTGAGATCGTGGAACAAAATCGCTCAATCATCGTTAGTACATCATCCAAGAGACCATGGACAAGTATTTCAGTCACCTCAAACAATTCATGGATCGATGGCAAGTGGAGCACAAATCAGCGAGCAAATAAGTTGTTTATTGTGTTGTTCAATTGTTGAATATGCAAATCGTTTGTCGGATACTCCGTGTTGGTCAATTAGCCGAATACGGTTGTTGACAATGCCTTTTTTTCTAGTCCTCTCGTGCTTGCAACTTGTATTTCAAGATGAAGGAGAGGAGCTTCGTCTTCAAAGTGTAAAAACAATGGGCATCCACTTCTTTTGGATTATGATAAAGCGCTGATTTGCTCATCTTGGTATATATTTCAAATCAGATTCTCTTTTATTGTGATCAAAGCTAGGCGAACATTCAGGGGATGAAGTTCTATGGACGGCTCCCGTATCACTGCCCATGAACTAGTGCGGACCAGTCGGCAAATAAACTTCGTGCTTGTTTTGAGGATTGAGATCGGAGATATTGAAAGTGCATTTACTCCTAAATAGTGTTTTGATATTATGACGATGTGGTTAGTTGGACTAATGGCGGGTGTTAAAGTTGTATCTCATGTCATTGGTCTCGTGGAGGGTGATGTATTTTGGAGGATGATTGGCCCTTCTACAAAAAGTGAAAATATGTGGTTCTCTGGCGGCTCAAAGGGTTTATTTCGAATTGCTTTAAGTCATAGGAAATTCTCACTATCAAGAGGGGTCAACGAGGTTAGAGTATGCGTGGGAATACATTTTTCATTATGCCAAGCCACCCGCTTTACCCTCCGGTAGTTTTGTGTCTTTGTCTTGTGCATTGCGGTTACTCTCAGAAAGAGACATAGTTTAAGTTCCTAGGTACCCCGTGTGCACGGGGTCTATGATCCCGTGCGCATCGGGTGCGAAGTAAACTTCATGGATGCCCCGTGCGCACCGGGTCTCTGACCCCATGCCACGGGGTAGCTATCTCTTTCCCTGGGTACCCCGTGCGCACGGGTCCTTGGCCCTGTGTCCACGGGGTGGTGCTCAATTGTTGAGTGCCCCGTGTGCATGGGCCTCCTGGCCCCATGCACACTAGGGTGGACGACTTTTTTTGTGTGCCCAGTTCATAAATAAGAACCTTATGAATCTATTTGAAAAACTCTGCAAGCAGAACCAGGTATGGAAGTACAATTTGATACATGACAGACTGAATGTGTGCATACAGAGACATGTTAGGGACAGGAAAGCTGCACGAGATGCAGCTGTGAGGGCACATATAGCCGAAGTAGTTGCACAGTTAGCAAAAGGAACAACTGTCGTGGAGCAAGACCCTGTTGGCCTTTGCGACTTGCCAGCGTTTGACCCACCTGGTACTAGGAGAAGACTTGGGAGGTCGATTAAAACCTTTGAACAGTGGATAGATCATGAGCCTCTAGAGAGGCGGTCTTTGCTGCATGACACACATGGAGCAAGGTATGGTGTCATGACTATCAACCTCGTTGAAACATATAACTTTGTCCTCGAAGGGAACCGGGCTTTGCCACTTACAACTATCGTTGAGGGTATTTTCTATGGCACGATGAAGTATTTCAGAGATAGGCGTGAAAAAGCTAAGTTGCATATCATGAACAAGGCCGCCAAGACTATCCAATGGTATATTTTCTAATATTTTCTAAGTGGTCCATTTAAGTCATCTTCAACGTCGGCTTCTAAACCAAATATGCTATCCATTCGTGGACTGATCTAGATTCATATGTGGACACTGATATAAAAGTCTCTCATTCAACATTTCCTGCAAACATTCATCGGTAATACAATCAAATTCAAACAAATTTCATGCAAACATAACAGAATTTATTTAAATTCAACATAATTTACATAAATCAAACGATATTTCATTCGTTCAACTAAAACTTAAAAAACATAACTCAAATCTACTAATCACCGGAATCTATGTTCGTATCCTCGCCATCGCACTCCACGTGCATCTCCTTGACTTGCTCATCGTTGGATTCCAGGCCGATTAAGGATTCCTTCCTCTCTGCCTTTGCCTTGCGAGGTAGCGACGGTTTGCTTTGACATGGCTCTTCGACTGATGGAGTAATGGATCCCCGGCAGCTCCGCCACGATCGGACCAGTTACACCTTCCGCCTGCTGCTTCACCTCCCTTCCATAGTTTAGGGGCAAGCCGGCGGCAAAGCGAGCGGCGTGCCACTCCTGAAGCTCCACCAAGAGCTCACATCGGTACGCTGGAGTCAGATCCTCCTTCTCCCGCATTGGTGCGTCCTTCTCGGCAATGCATGTGGCGCATCGGTCACCATCTCTGCTAGGAGCTCCGTAATCAACATCTTGTAGGTGATAATCCGGTGGCAGACCATGGCTACCGAATTGGGTGTGGAAGGCGAGATCGAAGGAAATGGGGAGTGCCAGCGCGAATGGGTTGGAGTGGATGAAAGTGAGGGTAGCTAGGGGTGAAGCTCGTCCTCCGATTAAATAGTTGCAGACAGGCGGACGGGCTGGCATGCGACTTCAATGTGTCGCGTCTGCATTGAAGCGACGTCGTCTCGTCCTGTCTCTCCGTCATTCAACATGTGCGAAGAACGGATCTCTGGCCGGCATTGAACGAGTAACGTCCCATCACATCTCTCCGACATTTAACATGTGCGGAGAATGAAGCTATGATCGGTATCAACCATTGTCATCCTTTCGGAGTCTTCCCTTCATGCCTCTTCGGTATTGAAAAAGCGTGGAGAACGGATATCTGATCGTCACGAAATTCACTAGAACTGTTCTGTGCATGGAGAGGATATTTGGCGCGGAAGGTTCTGAACGCCCGTAAAGCCTCCCCAGGGTTACGTCCGATTTGCTGGACATAGACCGGTTCGTGAACAAATACAAGTCCGCGTTGAAAGAAAAACACGTCTAAACCGCTCGGTCCGAACAATTATCGAAGGTTTGATCGTCCTCGTTGATGATGCCTTACTAGATCGCATAAGTAAGAGTAACCCCAACGGCGCGCCCCATTTGTCCGTTTTTGGTCCGCCGACTGCTGTTTGGGTCGCCAGGGACAAAAAACTCAGCCCAACGGGGCGACGCAAACGAATCGGTGTCCGTTTTTCGGTCGGCCGCGACACAATTCAGGCCCAAATCTGGGTTCGATTTGGGGTCTGCGGGGACATGCAGCGGACGCTTGCTATGTCCTCCCCTTGTCTGCCTGGCCCGCATATCTGCGTCTCACTCTCCAAACCCTCCCCCAACTTGTTCCCCCCACCTCGCCGGCGCCGCCACTTACGCCTCGACCCCTTTGGCCGCCGCACCCCTTTGCGCCTCTCCCACTCGTTTGCGCCCACGCCACCATGGCCACCATCATTTGCACTGCCCGGCTGCCCACAGCCGCCAGCTGACCCAGTACTGGGCCGTGGTCGGATGTAGGAGGACGCCAGAGTGGAGGAGGAAGCTGGTAAGAGGAGCATACCAGAGCGAGTGGTAGCACCGCCGACACCCCACTGGCCTCTTCTTCGGCACGGAAACATCAACCTCTTCGTCGAGCTTGGCTGCCCACAAGGTGTTCGGTGAATTATCCGACCCGTGTGAGGTACGATTTCGATCACGGCTAATACAGATGAAATTTTCTACAACAATTTCATCAAGTCATCCACGTTGGAGGAGTCATCCGAAGATGATACCGATATTGTGGTTGCTACCCTTCTCATGAATGATCATTTTGAGAGGCAACATCCAAAATTTAGAGGTTCGATACCGGGGCATGCTCCTGCTTTGGATCAAAATAGAGAGCGTGGTCATCTTATGTTGTATGATGACTACTTTCATCCAAAGCCACTGTTCCCTCCTAGGTTGTTCTGGCGCCGCTTTCGCATGTGTAGACGATTGTTTAACCGTATTCCGGAGGGAGTGACAGAGTATGATGATTATTTTAAATTAAAGTATGATTGCATTGGCACGTTGGGGTTCTCTTATTATCAGAAATGTACAACAACTATTCGCATGCTTGCATATGGTGTGCCCGATGACCTAGTTGATGAGTATGTGCGCATGAGCGAGTCTACTTGTCTGGAGGCATTGTACAGATTTTGCCGAGCTGTGGTTGAGGTGTTTGGCCCCAAGTACTTGCGGGGACCAAATGCCGCGGATAAAGCTCACTTGTTGGAGATCAATGATGCTAGAGGCTTCCCGGGCATGCTTTATAGTATTGATTGTATGCATTGGGAGTGGAAGAACTGCACATTTGCTTTGCATGGTTGTACAAGGTACATGACGAGGGTTGCACTGTGATCCTCGAGGCCGTGGCATCTTAAGATATTTGGATTTGGCACTCTTTTTTGGCATGGCAGGTTCTCACAATGATATCAACGTGCTTAAGCCCCCCTCCCCCCCGGTGTTTGCCAGGCTTACGAAAGACAATGCCCCTGCCGTGAACTTTGAGGTCAATGGCCACCAGTACAACCAGGGATACTACCTCACGGATGGTATTTATCCTCAATGGTCAACTTTTGTGAAGACGATCCCCAACCCGCAAGGAGAGAAGAGAGCAATGTTTGCCAAAGAACAAGAGAGTTGTAGAAAGGATGTTGAGCGTGCTTTTGGTGTGCTCCAATCTCGATGGGCTATTGTTCGGCACCCTGCGAGATGTTGGAGTGTTGAGACTTTGGGGAAGGCGATGAATGCATGTGTGATCATGCACAACGTGATCGTGGAGGCTGAGCGTCCTGAGAGGCTCAATGACCACATCACTGACAATATCAGGGTGACAATGTTGTGCCCAATGGTCCATTGACATCATACGAGAACTTCCTCAGCTTCATCGTGACATGGATGATCAGGGAACCCACATACAGGTGCAGAATGATTTGGTTGAGTATATGTGGGCTCACACATGAGCTCAGTAGCAGGGACTCTCTTTTATATGCTACCATATGTATGATTTGTAATAAAAGTATTCCATACAATGAATGATTTATTTGATTTGTAATATTATTGTATGCTATAATGAATAATATATTTGATTTTGTAATAATATTATGTGCTATGATGTATGATTAAAAATATATTTATAGCAAATATGTCAATGATAGTTTTCGCGAGTGCCCTATGGAGAATGAACTCTACGTATTCTTGAAAGGTTCTTCACCTTTTTACAAACTCTCTGGTATACGTAAGTATCACCCATAAGTAGCTCACCACGAAAACTACATATATCTATTTGCTACAATTTACAACATGGCCTCATCGGTACCAGCATCCTCACCGGTGTATCATCAGTTTTGTGCGGGCGTCTTGTGTGAGTGGGCTGGCAGCAAATTATAAGTAGAGTAGCTTAATGCAGATTTTTGGAGACTTATGAATTTTCCTTCAAATTTTAGTTCAACGCAGATGTTCTTCTTAAAGACCAAGTACTGTACACACGCTTACGCCCAAATATGTACATACTCAGTAACTTGCACAACTCTAGCAAGGACTCCCAACAATAAATCAATACTCTACTCCATGGCGAGGACTAAAGTTACTCAGTAACGATGTTTCTAGAAGTTCTTTGCTATCGACAAAAATTATACCTGCGGGGCGCGGGTGTGATCGTCGAGGTGGAGGAATGCACGGCGAGCAGGAGCAACATGTCGGGCTTCTTGGTCTGGTTGCGCACGGACCATCCAGGGCGGATCCCGGCCAGGCGGTGGCTGTACATCGTGGAGCGAGAACGGCGCCGGGTTGCTTCGGTTGGCCCAGGACGAGACCGGACGGTGAGGACGCTCAGGTACCCTGTCAGTATCGTGCAGCTCGCACAACCTGAGTTCGATGCGCTCTCGGAGGCGGAGTCACCGCCGCCGCCGCCACCACCACCCTCGCCGCCGTCGCCACCCTCGCCGGCGGCGGGACCTGGAGGCCGGGCTGGTCAGGTAGCTGGTCGGCAAAACGAAGGGGCCGATGGTCGGCAGCCACGGACGCCAGGGCCCAGTCGCGCCGGCGGGAAACGACACATGCATGGACTATCGGGCAGAAGACGGGAGGTCGCGGTGGCGCCGCCGCCAACCAGGGAGCAGCAGATTCAAATTCAACTTCAAACGCCAGAGGAGCGGATGGTCGCCGCTGACGCAGGGTCGGCTGGTAGCTCTGGTGGTGGCAGCCGCTTTGCGGCAGGCCTTGGGCAGGAAGTTGGTGGCAGTTTGGACGGACCTTTGGTGACGCAACGTGTGACAGTTGTTCAAGAGGGGGACAGGGGTTCCTATGCTGCCCGAGATGCCGAGACGTTGGGCTCTCAGGTGGCGTCTTGCGCCACGCCCTAACCAAGGACGCGTGATGATGGAACGAAACGGGTGGATGATGCCTCCTCCCCTGGCTCGATGCAGCTTCCAAGGTGGATTGGGTTGGTCGGACCCGTGTTGGTTGGTGGAGATTCCGAAGACGACACGCACGTTGGTCAGGTGCAGTGCAACTGTCCAGGGACCGAGCTGGCCGTACGGGTCGGCAAACATGACATCGCGCTCGAACCGTACTCGGCTGGTGCGACGCGGGGGGGGGGGGGGGGGGGGGCGCTGGGGCTTGGCAGCTTCGATCTGGCTGGAGCTCGGTGGTCCCAGGATGGTCGGGTGGGCTCAACTACCATGCAGCAGGCCCATGCATGGGAGACGTGCGTGCTGAGCCTATCCGCGGTGGTTGGCGAACATGGCGATGAGACACAGCCATGCACGCCTGTGTGTGTGGCTCCTCGGTGTTCGATGGGTGCCACGGTGGAGTCGATGTGCGCTGGTATGCGTAGATCGCTCACGCCTATCTTGGCCAAGCCGGCCAGTCGTGCCCCAGCCAAGCAGGTCGGTGGTCAGAGGAAGAAGAGGCGGCTGGACGTTACAACCCCACGGCGGAGTGCGCGCATTGCGAAGCAAGGGGCCTCGATGCAACAGTTGGTGCTCATTAGGAAACTGCGCCTTGCACATGAAGGGGAAGTCATCTCAGACGAAGCCCTGCAACTGTACCTGGAGCTATTCTCCCAGCCCCTCTCGGACGCGCACATCTCTACGGTGCTGGCCCTGTTTGGCTGGGAACCGTCGGTTCTCCCATTGCAGGGGGATCAGGTGGATGGGGTGGTGGGCATGGCCTAGTTAGGCATGCACTTGGTGGTTTAGGCGGGTCATCATTATGAATTCACAACCGCTTCGAGTTCTAGTGTGGAATGTGCGCGGACTTAATGCCGTATGACGTAGGAACGCTGTGTTCCAGGTGGTCTTGGCTGCCAGACCGGACATCGTTTGCCTACAAGAAACCAAGCTAGAGGTGGTCACGCCCATGATTGTTCGACAATGTCTTGGAAATAGATTCGAGGACTTTTTTTTACTTGCCGGCAGCCGGCACACGTGGGGGCATTCTTATTGCCTGGGATCGTACGTGTGTAACATTGTCGAACCCCCATACGACTGGCTATACCCTCACCGCGTTGGTGCAGCCGATAGGGGCTGCCGCATGGTGGATGACGGGTGTGTATGGTCCCGTCGAGCCCGTGGAGAGGGTTGAGTTCCTGCAAGAACTGGTGGACATTAGGGACCTCCATTCCGGCCCGTGGCTGTTGGCGGACGACTTCAACCTCATAGCTCGAGAGGAGGATAAGAACAACCCGAGGGTAAACCGGGGCATGATTGCTCGGTTCCGGGCCAAGATCAACCGGTTGGAACTCAAGGAGATGTACCTAAACGGAAGGCGCTATACATGGTCGAACGAGCGCCATGCAGCGACACTGGAGAAACTGGACCATGTGTTCACAACAAACGATTGGGACGAGGCCTTCCCCTCAAGTTTTCTCTCAGCTTTGGGCACGGCGGTCTCCGACCACTGCCCATTGGTGCTAGACACATGTGTGGAGGTTTGCATGGGCAAACGGTTTAAGTTTGAAGCTTTCTGGGTTAAGGCTGAGGGGTTCATGGAGGTGGTGAAGAAAGCATGGGAGGACACACCAGTCGCGCCGAATGACTACCTCACCCTGCATAACAAGCTGAGAGCCACATCACAAGCGCTCCAACGGTGGAGTGACAAATGGATCCGGAACATCAAGATGCAAATTGCCATCGCGCTGGAGGTCATCATGCGGCTAGATGTTGCCATGGACTCGAGATCCCTCACGGTGGCGGAACTGGGGCTCCGCAAGTGCCTCAAGCGCAAGCTTTTGGGGCTATGCTCGCTGGAGAGGACTATCGCGCGGCAGCGCTCTCGCCTACTACACCTTCGAGACGGCGATGGGAGCACGCGATTGTTTCATCAACATGCTTGCCACCGGCAGAGAAAAAGCGTGATGCGTTCGGTTCGGTACAACGGGCGAGACCATGTGGGCCAAGAGGAAGTGGCAACGGCGGTGGATGACTATTTTGGGCAAGCTTTTGGCGTCTGCGCGGACAGAGAGTATGCGCTGGATATGGACTTGCTCAACCTTCCTCGGCTCGATCTGTCCCATCTGGAGGTCCCGTTCTCGAGTGAGGAGGTGGAGAAGGTGGTCAAATCGATGCCTCTAGACAAGGCGCCAGGGCCAGATGGGTTCTCTGGTCGCTTCTATGCCGCGTGTTGGGACATCATTAAAGAGGATTTCAGGAGGGCATTCGCATGCTTCTACAAGGGGGACGTCCGTGGTATGGCTTCCATTAACAAGGCCCTGGTAACCCTCTTGCCTAAGGTGGACGGGGCTGTGGAGGTGGGCGATTTTCGTCCAATAAACCTCGTGCATGGGGCGATTAAAATCTTCGAGAAAGTACTGGCCACGCGCCTCTCGGGTGACTTGCCGAGACTGGTGGGGCACCACCAGAGTGCCTTCGTCAAGGGAAGGTCCCTTCATGATAACTTCATGCTTGTCCAAAGCATGGCTCGTAAGCTGCATACATCGGGGCACCCAACAATGCTGTTAAAGCTAGACATATCGAAAGCATTCGACTCGGTACAATGGCCATTTCTCCTTGAGGTCATGCAACAGCTTGGCTTCGGGCCTAGATGGCGGGCATGGGTGTGTGGCATACTCGCTACCTCTACCATGAAGGTGATGGTGAATGGAGTCCCTGGGGACACGATTTATAGCTGCAAAGGCCTGCGGCAAGGAGACCCTATCTCACCGATGCTCTTCATTCTAGTTATGGAACCTTTGCAAAGGCTCTTTGGACTCGCCGAGGAGCGTGGACTGCTCGAGCCCATTGCACAGCAGGGCATGCAACATAGGGTCTCGATCTTTGCGGACGACGTTGCGATGTTTGTCAGGCCACGGATGGTGGACCTCACGGTGTGTAGGTACATCTTGGACACTTTTGGCGAGGCATCTGGGCTGCGCATCAATATGGCCAAATCAGTGGTGGTGCCTATTAGATGCAATACGGTGCAGACTGAGCTGTCATGCAGTGTGCTGGGGTGCGGGGTAGGGACATTTCCCCTGAAGTATCTTGGGCTACCCCTCACCCTTCGCAAGCAATCTGCAGTGCAATTGCAATACCTGGTAGATGCGTTGGCTGACAGACTGCCCAAGTGGAAGGCGGCCTTATGCCCAAAAGCGGGCGGCTTACCCTGATCAAGACGGTCCTATGCGCTATGCCGGTCCACGCAATGCTTGCGCTGGACCTTCCGAAGAAGACACTTGCCGCGTTAAATAAGGTTTGCAGAGGGTTCCTATGGTGTGGCCGATCGAGTGCACGTGGAGGCAATTGTGTTGTGGCTTGGGATGCAATATGTGCACCCAAGTGGGCCGGTGGGCTAGGTATTCCCAATCTGGGATGGATGAATATGGCTATGCGGAGCAGGTGACCTTGGCTGCAGCGGACGGACCTTGAGAGGCCCTGGCATGAGTTCGCGATCACCGTCCCAGAGGACTCTAGGAGGATTTACCAGGCAGCCACACGATTGACTGTACGGGACGGACACACGACGGTGTTTTGGGAGGATCGATGGATCCGTGGACTACGGGTTTAGGAGATTGCACCCTTGCTATACGAGCGGGTGCCTGCACGGACCCGGGCGGCCAAGACGGTACAGGAGGCGTGCGGGAGTGGTTCCTGTGCTGCGGACGTTGGGCCAAACTTAACTACCGACCTACTCCAGGAGTTTTTCAGGCTTTGGGCATACGTGGCGAACTGGGAGCCAGTACCAGGTGAAGACTCCATCACCTGGGCGTGGGAGAACGATGGCATGTTCTCGATGCGTTCTGCCTACGCGGCCCGGTTTTGGGGCAGGGTGGTCGTCCCGTCGGCTGACATGGCATGGAACTCGAGGGCGCCCATGCAGTGTCGTTTCTTCGTCTGGCTGGCACTCAGAGACAGATGCTGGACTTCGGACAGACTGGCGCGGCGCGGGCTTCCCCACCAAGCAGCATGCCCGTTCTGCGATCAGGAGGCTGAGACCATAAACCACTTGCTGGTATCCTGTGTTTTCACTCGCTCGATCTGGAGGACGATCTGTGAGGCTTTGGAGAAGCCGGCTTGGTCACCCGGCGTGCATGATGTAACGCTCGAGCAGTGGCTCGACAGGATAGAGGAGCCGGGCCGCAAACGGCGGAGTGGACTGCACACGGTCACGCATCTGGTGCTCTGGGAGCTATGGAAGCATCGGAATGCCATTGTCTTCGATGGAGTCGTGCCTTCATTTAGGAGAGTGATCGGACGGGTATGTGAAGAGGGCAAAACCTGGCTTTTGGCGGGCCTCCTTAAAGTGGAGGGCGAAGTTTTTCTTGGTAGATTGGCTAGGTGGGTCACACGGGAGATGTAGGCGTTGTGTTCCGGTGGACTTGGGTGGAATCTTGTAAAACAGGTGGAGGCCCTCGTGCCTTTCTTCTTTAATATATGATATGCACGCTCGTGCATATTCGCCAAAAAAAAGGCACAAGGTGTCATACCCTCCTTATGGGTCCATGATACAAAAATTCAAATTTGTGTGTTTCTACCCTTGTGAACCAAACATTTAGGAAATCGAGTTTACACAACTCATGTGTTTTTCTGTCCTCTGTTTTTATGTTGCTACCCTATTTGCGTGTGTTGCAAAGTTTGTACATCTTGTCCTGCATGAACACACTGAACCAACAAAGCAAGTTCAGAAAGAAGCTACAGTCACACGCTACACATTAATTAACACAATCCTGAAACAACACTACACGGGTCCCTAAAACATCTTGAACAAAATACAGTCCTTCAGCTGGCAAACCGGTTCAGACCTGGCAGTCTACACTGAGTTCAGAGAACAAGCATAAGTGCACTAATAGGACCTGTTTCTACTTTTTACAGTGACACTTCAACAGGTTCTGATTGCATCCAAGCAACAAGCTACGCAGCGAATTACATACGACCGAGTTCATACGAATACGACACTAGTAGACGAAACACAGCAACTTACTTCACGATACTAGATAACAAAGGATGACGTAGACTGGTAGCGCTGCAAACCTCTAGCTCCAGCTCGGAATGGAAGCTCCATGAAAAAAAGACGCAGTGACCACACAGGAAGAAATTCAGTTGATTAATCTAGCAATCATAGAGCATTGCATCAAACTGTCATATTACAAGGAAAATAAATGTAGCCTTATGTTTTCTACCTTCAGTACTGCCTACATTAGCACAGACTACCTAGCTTAGCTAATGAGGCAAACAGTTCAGGAATATAATACTTTCTGTTGCTATTGGGTGTCATGTGCACCTATGGTGATTAAAGGTAGCATCAACGACACCATTTAAGGGGAGACGTTGTGGCTGCCAGGTATTGCACGGTGTAATGGTGGGCTAGAAGGATATAAAAAGTGGCGCACAAGGATATACCATGCTACTCTGCTTGGGTCTAAGCTTAAGATTTTTTATCCAAGTATGCTATGGATACGCTGATTACTGGAAGATAATAATCATGAAGAATGATAATGGTGACTTACAGGCGAGCAAAAGGTCTACTCTATATAATTTTCTCAGAGGGTACTCCATGGGTACATAGGATCTCCAAAATACGGTGAACTATCACATCTTCCTGTGTGCCACGTATAATTTTGACTACCTTGAGATGTGCTAGCAATAATTGTTCACTTGCGTTGCAGCTTTCACCAGTTTCGCTCAAATGATATTCCTGTAGCAAACAATTATTATTATTTGCTTAAGTCAAGTAAAGGTAAACGGTAACTTCAAAGACAAAAGCTATCATATTTGGAGAGTATAGATACCTCAGAAGTTTGCAAATCAAGCTGAAGTGTCAGCATCTCTAGAATTGGTGAGTGCTGGAGAAAGTAAACCAATCCAGTGAAATCATCACCCACACACCATTGGTTGAGGAACAACGTTTTTAGCTTCCTAAACATTGGGTGCCATTTCAAATCCTTTCTGAAAATAGATAACTGGATAAAAGGAAGACGGTTAAACAAAAATTCAAGATCTAAATTCAGAATTACATGCTTTGAAAAAAATCTAGCGGTTCTTATTTTTCAGAGTAATTAAGTGTTATTAGACACCAAGATTTATAACCCAAGCTATACATTAATGTCAAATCCTATATGTTTGAATAGTACAGATGAGTAAATTATCGAGTGCCGGTATGCATAGTAGACACGTTAAAAAACGTCAAGATTCAAGCATGTGAATTAGTGAAAACATGAGCACACATAAGGCCCGCTTGTTCAATATAATGAGCTTCAACTGACACATAGTTGGATACAAACATAGATGGGATCTAGCTGATGGCAAGCAGCAGTAGGAGTTAGCAAAAGTGGGAGCATACCCTTGTCGAATCAGCTATTGTCAGCTTCAGATTTGTAGCACATGACAAAGCTTCAAGGATCAGAGGATAGTCACTGAAACCAGGTCGAGCATCGCAACCCTCACATGATGGATTATCACAGTAACACACTTCCCTGCACACTTCTCGAAGCGTAACAGCTGCCGTTACCAGTGATGGCATGCTATCAAGCAAAGGAGTCAAACCCCAAGATGGTGCTAGTCTGAAGCTAACGAGATTTGGGGCAGAAATATGAACACGGCTATCATCACCAATGACAAAATTCCCACCGTGGATGTCGAGATGTTGTAATGATTGAGAGGAGATAATGCCGACCCACATCTCACATATTACCATCTCAAACACCTCTAGCACCTTGCAGGTTGAAAAATCCACAGGGCATTCCTGAAACCTGATGCGGTGGAGCTCTAACCTCTTGGGGTGCGAGGAGATAAATTACAGCGAGCCTCAAGGGTATTAAGTGTGTTGTGTCGCCTAAACACGAGAGTGATTATGATCAATAGATCCGATGATTTGAAGGTCTGGATGATTTGCTGTTTGCCAAGCCTACAACCCTGGCCCTCTAAAGAGACATCTCCTAAGACAGACCAGGAAGACCTTGATGAACTAAAGACGCGGAAAGAACCACAAAGATGACCGAATCGATGATGCCACTATCACAAGGAGCCGATAACTGAAGCGACAAAAGCATATGAACTGGCGATAGTGATGGCGAAAGAAGGGATAGGAAGCCAGTCTAACTCCCAAAGACCCTGAGAGTCGCGGCATCGAGGGCCAGCCTCTACCAGACATCAAGAATGACATGACAACAGAGTCAGGGACCCTGGCGATAGTGATGGCTAAAGAAGGGACAGGAAGCCAGTCTAACTCCCAAAGACCCTGAGTCACGGCATCGAGGGCCAGCCTCTACTAGAACATCAAGAATGACATGACAACCAGAGTCAGTAAGCTGACCAGCAGAAAATGGGTTCATGGTAAGTCGAGGAACACGAGCAACACTAGGAACAGAAAAAGAAGTATAGTAGAGTGCCTCAACTAGCAACAGGGAGAGGAGTACCATCAACAGTGAGAACATGAACAAGAAAATCAAGAAATCTAAGATTGGACAGCGTGGAAGAATCAGAAGACATGAAAGGAAGCTCCAAAATCCAAAACCTACGAGGGTGTACCAGACTTTGTAGACGATGCTCGCTCAGTGCTAAAATCATCAGCCATAGAACCTGCAGCAACGGTGATCGCTCAGTGCTAGAAGCATGAGTCACAGAACCTAACGGGCGGGTGGATCTGATCAGGACAAGTAGACAACAGATCTGGCAGGTAGGGGCCGCACGATTTCGACAACGAGCGAGAAAATTGGGATCAGGATGAAATAGAAGATCGACTAGGTGGATGAGGAGGATCCATGGACAGTGGTTTGAGGGATCACTGGGACGAGGTGGACGACAATTCACCAAGGAGGCGGTGAAGGAGTTGACCAATAGAAAGAATTAGTGACGACCGGTCGATAGAAAACAACAACGACACAATATTTGATCGCTAGAGCACTACGTGTGCGAGAAACAAATCCCAGGGCTCTAATAAATACCATGTGAGGAAATATACAACTTGTATTCCCTGGGAGCAAAAGGTCGGTATATATATACAATGTATAGGTGAAAATGAGTCCACATCTCAAAGACGGTAGTGAGGCCGACAAACTCAATGGCAAACTGAGGTAGAACACTGGCACTGAGAATAGCCGCAACACGAGCATTATCATAAAAACTACTGTGGGTAAATAGACAACTCATCTCGCTAAGTCTGAAGAGTCGGTGCCTGAAGCGGGATAGGAGCCCCGGGAGGAACTGGGCGTGACAGGCAATGGGCCTCACTAGAAAGAAGTTATCTACTACACCTATAAAAGAGCCACAAGCGGAGATCCAAACAATCTTCACCGTCCAATCTACTAAATCTAACGCTCTGTAATGATTCTATGTTTAGCACTAACCATGGTTAACAGCCACCATCGTTCGACCACGCAGAAAAAAAACCCGCCACCGGCTCGGTTCCACGACTCGCCCCACACAACCCCCCTCTACCTCCTCACGTCCACACCTTCGCACCCGCCCCACGCCTTCGCACCGCGCCTGCGGCAGACCTGTCCGGCACCGACCGCGGAGAGCCTGCGCCTCCCCCGTTCCCGGCTGCCACCACGCCTGAGTCAGCCCCGGCCGCCACCGACCGCGGATCCTGCGCCCTCCTTGTTCCCCGCTAGCACTGCGCCACCGCGCCTATGCCTCATCCCCCCCCCCTCCTTCGGTTCCCGGCCACGGCCCTGCGCTCCCACCCCCCCGGACTGCCGACGACGAGGTCCGTACTGTACCTGTCCCATGTCTCTTTACAGCCCCTTGCTATCTTGTAGCTTTACTCATCAGTTTGTTAAATTTGATTGCCTCGATTTAGAAATGGTTGGTTTGAAATATGCTACGTATATGTATAACAGTATAGCAATAACATGGTATGAGATTCTTGAATTTACGGGGTTATTATTAGTCCTACAAACAGTTGTTATGTTTAGTAAGAACATCATCTAAAATCTGGACATCATATAGAAGTACAGTCACTTGATTACAAAATCGTGTCGCGCATTAGATGATTTCATCACTAACTTCTGAACGAATTTATATTGTTCAGGTTCTGACCTCATTCATCGTGTTGTTTGGAGTTTCAGTTTGGACGAGGAAAAGACTCAAGGAATGATACTCCCAAACTTTGATCTCTAGGTTGTCGAATCATGGTGATGATTACATATTTTATTCACTATTTGTAGATACATATCCATTGTTGAGGCTCAGATTTCACATTTTGTTTTTTTCTTCTACAGAAAATACTTAATATTGGTATATCCTACCTTTTCATTTAACCTCCATGCTGCCAAGATAGATAAAACAGTAGTCTTACTTCAGTAAGAGAAAATAATTGAATTTATTTTTCTAACCTTACATAATATCTAAATATTGCGGTCGTGTCTTATCTTATCTTTTAGTTTCTCTTCGCCACTTCGCAAAACATTTTTGTAGGCTACCAAGCACTGACATTAAACTTTCTTGAATCTGTACTCATTAAACTTTGTTAGATAGACTGCAGGTGGTCTCCTGAAGGAGGCATGTTTTGAGGTTTTATAACGCTTGTGATGAAGTGCTTTGACATGACTAAAGAAAAAACTGGATTGAAACATTTGCCTAAAGAAACACCACTGAATTTGCATGTAGATGATTAAATGGTTTTTGTTTTCTTTTAGGTGTGCCCGATCTGCGCCGACTATCTCGGGACCCACATGACCGAGCATTTCCGGGATCAACATTCACAACTACTGAAGGTACCGTGGAATTTCATCATCACAAATATTGAAGGTACAGTGTTCTATCAATAATTATTTAAAATGGTCAGTTTAGACAATTGTTAAGGAGGAGCGGGAGGACGTCACAGCCGCTTCCGTCACCCACGACTACCCCGACCACAACGCCGCCGCCGCCGACCCCTTCTGTAAGATTTCTTGTGCTTGTGTTTAAACTTAAATTTCATGTGTAAATTTAAATTGGCACTGATACTCCCGAATCCCCGACTGAGAAACGCTGGCCACCACCAGTCCACCTCTCCAAGCGGTTTCGTCCCCAAAACAAACCGCACACCACTTCGTTCCCAAAACATTGGAATCACAGGCCACCGTGCTCCTCGCACACGGCGCCGCCCCCGCACGACCAGCTCGCACGCCGGAACACCGTAGCCGCCCCCGGAATGACACCTGCGCATCCCGGTGATCCGTGGCAGGCCCGACCCCTCCCCTGTCGTGCGCTCCACCTAAGGAAGGGCACCAAGATCGGCAATAACATGTACATCCCTATTAATCTGCAAGGTAGACAGCCTTCTCTTCTCCTTTTTTTGGGAATTTATAGTTTAATTGCACAGTGTAAAGTGGCCACTGATTTGATGTAAATGGTAGAACACTGAATTTCTGTTTGCATACATTAAATTCATAAATTTGTCACTGCCACAACCAAAGGATTTGGACACATATTTGATGCACTTTGTAATCTGCATCTCTCATTTTTATTATACTTTAGTATTCTTATGCCTTTGTGCAAATCATGGAATGAAGGAGGTAATTTGACTTCAGGCAGTGAAGTGTCAGTTGATGAAATAACATGTCACTTAGATAAATCATGCTGCTGAAATGGTCAAGTCTCCTTTTAGATGTATTTTGATTTCTGAATTTTCACAATATTTTGTATCTGAATCTAATTGATGGTTGTGTGTACGTACATATTCAGAAAATGGCTACAATGGTACTGCACCTGATGGGAGTGTTGGAGGTCGTTGGAAATCATGTTCTGCGGCTGATGGGAGCGTAGCTGCACTTACGCGAGAGCTGCTGGATGGAGCTCTTCAATGATGCGACGAGGGGGTTGGCTACATGGGAGAGTTGGAGGGAGCAGGCGACGACTGCCATCTGCACAACCGGCGCTGACACACGCGTAGAAAGCAGGTTGCTGGATATCATGTTGGCAATGCAGTATTCCCACGAGCACACACAACATATCGAATTTTGGCAAGTCTCCTCTGCTCTCCACATGACTCCCCTTTTTCTTTACCACCACATCGACTTGGGAGCAGTGTGAGATTGGCAACATTAATAAGATTTGGAATTTAATTTGTGTTCTTTGCGCTCACCCGTGCAGGAGATGATTTTGCCTGTACATCAAGAAGGCTTCGATGTTACTACCTTAAGCTCGAAGAGTTCATGAGAAATTGTTGCTGTCAACTAGAGTTGGATGCCCCCAGAACCTAGAAACTCATTGGTATTTTTTTCTGTACCACACATATGAAGGATTGCACATACAACTTGCAGCGTCTTATCTTCTATTTTAGAAGACAATATTTTACTTTAGTTCTTCAACATGAGAATGGATTTTTGGTGCTCGGGCGTCATGACTCTCGGTACCTGATGCGTCTAGGTTGGCATACATATGAGCTATATCATCATTTATTTCGGGTGCCATGATGTGCTGTGTTGAATTTGTCACAACACGATAACTTTTGAATTTAATGCATTAGGTGGGTGGGTCGGTCTGTGGTTTGACCCAATTTCTGCTTTGTGGATATTGGACAAAAAGATAATGCTATGATTTATCATCTTAGAAAAATATAATGTTATGATTTTAGATGGTGTGTTATGTGTAACACTGTAGTTTTTTCATGTAATACAAAAAAAAACATAGTCAGGTGAGGCTGTTAATCCATTGAACATGATGTTGGAATGTCAAAAATGCCCTGATCTAGTAGTGCAGGATTTTACCTTGTTTTGACAATTAACTTTGATCTAGTCTCGGGCTCATTTTGACTAGTTTGAAATTTATTGTTTTGATCATATTTCGACTTCATTTTATTTTGAACACTATAAAATTAATTTTCATTTTTTAGTTCACCAGTTTAATGATGCAGATTTCACTTGTGAAAACACAATTCACGATTTTCCCTGAATTCAAATGTATATTTTAGCCAATGCACAAAATATAATTTTAATCATTTAAAAAATTGTTTTTGCCTATTTAAAAAACTTATTTCACTCATTTATAAACAATATTTTGCGCACTGAAAAGACTGATTAAACTCAATCATAAAAAAGGTTTTGACTTGATTTCGAAAAACTAGTTCTTTCAAATAAGTGAAAATACTTTCACTCATATTTCATTGATTTCAATAACTTTGTCTCAAAGTGTGAAAGTGATATTTTTTTAAATGTGAGATCCAATTTCTGTTCAAATCTGTGTGTTTAAGTGATGTGGAGTTTTGAAAACACGACTTGCAATAGTAAAATCTGAAATGGATTTCACTTTTATTGTGGTTGTAAAATTATTTACGTTAAAAATATGTGAAACTGCCATCTTATAAATATGGCAAAACGAATTGTTTCACTTCAAAAAAGATTGAAACTTGTATCTTAAAATATATGAGTAACTTACAAAATATCTGAAAAATATTATAACAAAGTGGGTTTTCTCATTTAAAAAATCATTTTTAGAAAACCTTAATTTGCCAATCCGTGAGTGAAATAAACCTCTGCTTCCATGTGAATTCAAGTTTTGCATTTTTACGGAACAATTCTGGTGCACTCAAGAAAAAAGTTTTTGAATTTGCCTAGCAAAACGGGATCGTTTGACGCGTACTGCTGTTATGGGCTCGTTAAATGGGCGATTTCAGTGCCGGTACTCCAATGGGACATCTCTGGCACATCCTCTCGCACAACAAGTATCCAACCTGGGCATTGCATAGGGGTGTGCCCTACTCCCCTGACAACGAGCGATACACACCTTAAAAAAAAGCAATATACTGATGAAATACACATCTCATTGGGCAAATAGGTGTGTGAACGCTGCAAAGAGGTGGGTCCATCTACCGAGAGCAGTGGAGCTCGGTCTCCAACAGGAATTTTCGCTTCAACATGGCCTATTTATTATTATTTTGGTATTTGTTGTACTGCCATGATTGAAGATAAATTAATCAAAAGTTTTCCAAAAAAGGAGAAACAACATCAAGCATGCAGAGAAGGGAGAGACACGATGAGTTAGTATTGATGTGTGCAATTTGGCCAGCATATTTGTGTTATATCCAATTGGATTAATTGTAAACTATGTGTATCGATAAAAAGAATACTTGTGTTATATCCAATTGGATTGATTCTGAACTATGTGTATAGATTGATTCTAAAAAATACTCTAAACCGTAAACCATAATTTTTTTAGGAATTTTGTCTCATTCCTTCTCCCACGTATTTTTTACTCTGCTTTATTTTTAGAAAAGACCACCTCAAAGCTATGTGAATCCATTAATTTCCATTGAGTTTGCTATATCGACTAACTTGGGAATGTTTTTTTAATTTGGTGTATGCACTATTGGCGTAAGGAAGACTTGCCAAAATGTTTCTTCTTTGTTTTCCCCTTGTAACACACTCAGAATTTCCTGTAATACATGCAAAGGCAACAAGTCCGGAAGGAGATTACAAGGTCTGGCCTCTGTCGCTGATCTCAAGATCTTGTCAGTGTCCTTGTCTCTCAAGATCTTATGAACACTGAAGTTCTATGGACTCTAATTTTGTCCTAATTTTTGGCTTGTAGGTTGTGCTTGATGGATAAGTCTCTGTACTCCAGTCTTTGTGGGGCTGCAGCACATGGTCCTTGTGTCCTTGTGGCTGTTAGGAAGTTAGCATCTTTGTCTGCAGCACATGGTCCTTATGTCCTTGTGGCTGTTAGGAAGTTAGGATAGCATCATAGACTAGCAGTTAGCATCTTAGACTAGCATCTAGCATATGCTTCGCAGGCTAGCATCCTCCTATAAATATGTATCCCCGGCCCCTCAGGTTGGTATGGTATTGTGTGAGAAATAACCGGAAAATTGCCCCAACTCCCGGTGTTATCCTCTTCCTAGATGAGAGTAAGATTCAAGCGCCTAACAAGTGGTATCAGAGCCTCGTTATCCTGCAGCTTGAGCATCTCCTGCTCACCCATTTCCCTTGGAAAGGAGTAGCCCCAGCCCAGAGCAGCAGCGGCGCCGGCTGCCCCTGGTCCTCTTCCCCCTCCACGTGGCCGAGCAGCAGCTCGTCTGCAGCCACCCGCCCTTCGCGCAGCAGCCCCCAGCTGTGAGTCATGTCTGCAGGCCACTCTCGGCACACGGCTACCTCGAGTACGCGGCGATGGCAGGAGGCCGAGCTCGCCGCAGCAAAGGAGCGTGAGCAAGCGGCTGCATCAACCGCTCCGGCGCCAGCAAGGGCATCGAGGCTGACAGCGGCCAGAGCGGAGGCAGAAGTAGCAGCAGCAGTGAACGCCGCACGTGAGGCGGCGGCGGAGGTCAAGGTGTTGCGTGACAGCACCAACAACACCGTCTCTGCTGATGAATGTGCCAACACGGAGTGCGATGGTGCAGAACAAGAGCGGACGACGCAATGGGCAGCTGAGCACGGAGGCATGCACAGTGGCGGCGCTCCCGGAGGAGGCGTGCACCGCGGAGGCGGCGGCTGGGACGACCAAGACCGCGCGCCCCTACCGGGTCCGGACTGTGGTCAGAGAAGTTGGTCTTGGTGCTGGGTGGCCTACCCTCACCAAAACCAACTACGTCGAGTGGGCCGCAGTCATGAGGATCAGGCTCCAGGTGCGGCACATGTGGGAGGCTGTCCAGCATGGCAACGTCTACTACAATGAGGATCGGCGGGCGCCGGACGCCCTCATTGCTGCAGTCCCGCCCGAGATGCAGTTCTCGCTTTCAAACAAGCTGACTGCCAAGGAGGCTTGGGACGCCGTCGCTGCGGCCCGCATAGGCAGCGACCGCGCCCGCAAGTCCACTCTGTAGGCCCTTCGCAAGGAGTGGAGAACCTGGCCTTCAAGCCAGGTGAGGACGTTGATGACTTTGCTCTCCGTCTCAATACTCTTCTGCAGAAGATGGTACGGTTCGGCGATGACACCTACGATGAGGAGAGAGCTGTCGAGAAGCTCCTTCGTTGCGTCCCCAAGAAGTACAAGCAGACGACTTGCTCGATCAAGTCGCTGCTAGACCTCTCCACGATGACGATCGAGGAGGCGATGGGTCGCCTCAAGGTCATCGACACTGACGAGCCACAGCCCCTATCGGGCCCATCACCACTGGCAGAAAGCTCCTCCTCACTCGGGAACAGTGGGATTCCTGCCACGGTGACAGGAGGACGGGGGGCCCTCTTCGACGAGAAGCGGCCGTAAGCGCGGCAAGCCGCGCAGGGCACGCAACGACGCTCAGGTCGGGGCGCGAGGACATGCCGGAGGTGATCCCCGCGAAGGCTCCCGGGGAGGCGCCGCAGGCAGATTCTAGCCAGCGACAGAAGATACTTGCCACAAGTGTGGTCGGACTGACATTGGGCCAAGGACTGTCGGCAGCCACGCCACGGTCAGGCCCACGTCGCCCAGGCGAAAGAGGAGGAGCCGACTCTGTCCCTGGCACATGCGAGCATCGAGCTAACTCCAGCGGCTCCGGCCGCAACGGCTCTCCTCCACCCCGACGAGCCAAAAGCTCATGCCCTTCTTGGCGACGGCTCCGGCAAGCACAAGACCAGCGGGTGGTGCCTCGACACCGGCGCCACCCATCACATGACCGGTCGACGAGAGGTCTTCGCCGAGCTTGACTCCATCGTGCGAGGCTCCATCAAGTTCGGGGATGCCTCCGCCGTGGAGATCAAGGGCGCGGCTCCGTCATCTTCGCCGCCAAGACCGAAGAGCACCGAGGAACTCCATCGTCAGCCTGGGACAGCTGGATGAGAACGGCTCACACGCACTGATCAAGCATGGGATCCTACGCATCTGGGATCGCCACCGACGGCTTCTCGCCAAGGTAACCAGAGGTGCAAATCGACTCTACGTCCTTGACGTGCAGGTGGCACAACCCCATTGTCTCGCAGCTCGTCGGGACGACGTGGCGTGGCAGTGGCATGAGCGTTTTGGGTATCTTCACTTCGAGGCCCTGAAGCGGCTCGGTTCCACGGAGATGGTGCGAGGCCTGTCGTGCCTCAAACATGTGGAGCAATTCTGCGACATCTGCGTGATGACAAAGCAGAGGCGAGTCCCCTTTCCCAAGCGGACGAATTTCCGAGCCAAGGAGAGGCTCGAGCTCACACATGGGGACTTGTGCGGCCCGGTGACGCCGGCCACACCGGGAGGACGTCGCTACTTCCTGCTGCTCGTTGATGACCTCTCCCGCTACATGTGGGTGCTGGTCCTTGAGAGCAAGGGAGAGGCGGCGGGCGCCATCAGGCGCGCGCAGGTGGCTGCGGAGGCGGAGTGCGGCCACAAACTGCGCGTACTACGCACTGACAACGGCGGGGAATTAACGGCGGCTGAATTCGTGTCGTACTGCGCTGATGAAGGCATCCAGCGCCACTACTCTGCGTCGTACAACCCACAACAGAACGGCGTCGTCGAGCAACGCAACCAGACGGTTGTGCGATGGCTCGGGCCCTTCTCAAGCAGAGAGGGATGCCGGCCGTTTACTGGGGAGAGGCGGTGGCGACGGCCGTCTACATCCTCAACCGCTCGCCTACCAAGGCTCTCGACGGCAGGACGCCGTACGAGGCCTGGCATAGGCGAAAACCGGCCGTCTCCCACTTGCGAGTCTTTGGCTGCCTCGCTTTCGCCAAGGAGCTTGGCCACATCGGCAAGCTCGACGACAGGAGCACTCCAGGAGTGTTCATCGGCTACACGGAGGGCTCGAAGACCTACCGCATCCTCGACCCAAAGACACAGCGTGCACGCACGGCGCGCGACGTCGTGTTCAACGAAGGGCGAGGATGGGTGTGGGGCAAGGCGGTGGATGACGATTCGACTCCGACGTATGACGACTTCACTGTCGAGTACGTCCACTTCGAGGAAGCTGGGGGAGCAGGTAGCCCTTCTTCGTCGAGCGTGGCTACCTCAGTCCCCGAGTCTCCATCGACCCCGGCATTTACTCCCCCGGCAGCACCACGCTCTCCGACCACGACTTCAGCTGCGCCGAGTTCTTCACCGACTCCACCACAGCCGGCGACGCCACGTACTCCAGCACCGATAGCCACTCCTCCGGGCACGTCTACTCCAGCACCAGCTCCCAGCCCGGTGGATTTTTCTTCCCCGCTCTCTCACGACGAGGAGAGCATCGACGCGTATCATGATGGCGAGCCGTTGCGGTACCGTACGATGGAGGACCTCCTTGGCGACCAGCCAACGCCGGGACTGGCGTCCCGCGATCTGGAGGCGCAACTGCAACTGGTGTGTGAAGACGGCGAGCCTCGGTGTTTTGCGGAGGCCGAGGGAGACGCGGCTTGGCGCGCCGCGATGCAGTTGGAGATGGATGCGGTCGAGACGAACCGCACCTGGGAACTTGCCGACCTCCCTCACGGTCATCGCGCGATTACCCTTAAGTGGGTGTTCAAGCTCAAGGTACTCCGCCTGCGCAAGGAAGGCAAGGTACTCCGCCTGCGCAAGGCCCTCTATGGCCTGCGACGGGCACCAAGGGCGTGGAATGCCAAGTTGGACTCCACGCTTAAGGGGACGGGATTCGAGCTAAGCCCACACGAGGCGGCCGTCTACCGACGGGGCAGTGGAGGAACTGCCCTACTGGTGGGCGTCTATGTTGACGACTTGGTGATCACCGACACCAAGGATGCGGAGGTGGCGGCGTTCAAGGAGGAGATGAAGGCCGCCTTCCAAATGAGTGATCTTGGGCTCCTTTCGTTCTACCTGGGCATCGAGGTGCACCACGATGCCTCCGGGATCACGCTTCGACAGACCGCCTACGCCAAGCGTGTTGTTGAGCTCACAGGGCTCACCGACTGCCACCCAGCTCTCAGCCCGATGGACGGTTGAAACTGAGCCGCCACAGCACGACGGAGGAGGTGGATGTTACACAGTACCGGTGTCTCGTGGGGAGCGTTCTCCGTCGGCTACATTAGCCAGTTCATGCAGCGACCGACGACGGAGCATCAGCAGGCTGTGAAGAGGATCATCCTCTACGTTGCGGGGACTCTCGACCACGGCCTACACTACCCGAGGTGTCCTGGGGCGACACACTTTGTCGGGTACAGCGACAGCGACCACGCCGGCGACATCGACACCAGCCAGAGCACAAGCGGGATTCTCTTCTTTCTCGGCAAGTGCCTTGTGAGTTGGCAGTCGGTCAAGCAACAGGTGGTGGCCATGTCCAGCTGCGAGGCTGAGTACATGACGGCCTCCACCGCATGCACTCAGGCGCTCTAGCTCGCTCGACTGCTTGGTGATCTCCACGGCCGAGACAGCGGAGCAGTGCAGCTCAGGGTGGACAGCAAGTCCGCTCTGGCTCTGGCAAAGAACCCCGTTTTTCACGAACAGAGCAAGCATATCTGGGTGAGGTACCACTTCATCCGAGGCTGCTTGGAAGAAGGAAGCATCAAGGCGAGTTACATCAACACCGCGGATCAGCTCGCGGATTTGCTCACCAAGCCTCTTGGGAGGATCAAGTTCCTCGAACTTTGCTCCAGGATTGGGATGGTTCAACTTCCCCACAAGACAACGCACAAGACTTAGGGGGAGAATGATGGACATCATCGTTCCACCACCAGATATATTTAGCTTTGAATCTACTACCACTTACTCCTTTGAAGCTACCCTTCGAACGCAAGTTACCATCTTCATCTACATATTGTTTGCATCACCTCCTTCCCAAGGGCCCTCCTTAATAACCCTCTCTTTGAAAGCCCGTGCCCATTGAGCTTCCACCACTTCATTCTAGCGATTTTGGTGCGCTTATCCCGTTGGACACGAATCTGAAAGTGAAAGTTAGCCATCACAAGCCTATGATGAGGGACAACACTCCAGGTATCACCTTACAATCTAGGCAAGCACACTTGTATTCCCTGCTCGAGAAGACAAAATCAATATGTTGTCCATTACTAAAAGTCAGTTAATGGAATTCTCTCTTTAAGGGTGTTTGCTACGATACTGTCATAGGCTAAAGTGAAGTTTAAGACATACTCTCCTTAATTCCTACTGCCATATCCAAAGCCCCATGCAGCCCCCCCCCACCCCCATCAAAACTTTTATTAGATGTACCCACATGGTCATTGAGGTCTCCTATGAAGATCCTCTCACCAATAGGTGCACTCCTAACCAGGTCCTCCAGGTCTTTCCAGAACTCCATCTTGGTGCTCTCATTGTACCTACTTGTTGGGCATAGCCGCTGATAACATTGAGAACTAAGTCCCCAACAATCAACTTGACTAGGATAATTCGGTTCCCTTGCCTCTTGACGTCTACCACTTCATACTTGAGGCTCTTGTTGATCAAGATGCCTACTCCATTTCTACTTGATGCCAGTGTCCTCAACCTCCTTTGCATTTCGTATATAGTATATATCCAAACATCTTATATTTGTGACCTACGACATTTGCACTAAACACACACACACACACACACAAATCCATATCCTGTGTCCACTTCGAAGTACCCCACTCCCACGCGAGTCACAACATTACACGCCTCAAACCCCTTGTTACATGAGACGACCATTGCAAACCACAAACATTACATCGAGCTTAGGTTGTGTGAAGAGTGCCCCACCACTGACCACCAAACACACCCATAAGGCACAATAGTTGTGGCACCTCACTCCATAACAGCCATGTCATGCCATCTCGAGTAGCAGGCCACAGACATCGGATCTTCCCACAACCATCCACGGTAGTGGCTTCGCACATGTATAGAGTGGTGAATGATACCATTCTCATGCCAGTGCCCTCTCCCGGCCTTCCCAGCTTCCATTGTCGTCATCCCCCTGGCCGCTTGGCTCCAGGACGAACATCTAAAGGTGGGGACGTGACGCTCCCAACAACGTTTCACCCCTAATCCCACACCTTCCATGCACTCTCCGCTCCTTGCCAATCCAATCAGGCATCCTTTGCCTGGTTGTGGGTTTTGTGGCTAGCTCAATCCCACACCCGTGTTCCCTTGCTAGGAGCCTCATAGTTGCACGCTCATGCAACACCAACGATGGAGCAGGAGCACGGGCAATCGGCACCGCCACGGCTAACGCATAGGACGCAGAGTGTCGTGAGCACGGCGTTGTCTGTCGCCAAGGGCAGGGGCGCCCAGCAAGGGAACATGGGATGTGAGATCAAGACCGTGGCACATAACCCACAAACAGGGTCAGGACGCAAGACGGGTCGACAAGGAACAAAGAGTGAATGGGAGGTGTGAGGAAGGGGTGAAAACAATGTCAGGAGCGGCATTGGGAGTACGATGGAGTACCACGCTATCTGCCTTCGAATGACCTACTCCAGCAGTAGCGATTAGGGCTTTTGGAGTCGCGGGAGGCCTTTATGGTCGTCCAGCCGGGCATTGCTCCCATTTATGCAAAAAGTAAAAAATAAGGGATCTAGGGAAGGATTTTATTCTCTAGTGTATACAAGAAGGAATTCTCCCTCTCGTCCTTTATGGTCATCCAACCGATCATAGCACCCCGCACATAGCCTCCACGCCAAGCATAAGCTCCACTCTATTTTCTACTATACTCTACATGGTAATGACCTTGACAAGTCTCAAGCTAATAAATCAATCGAAATCCCTATAAAGTAGCAGTATGGGAGTAAATGTTGCACATTATTATTGTTTGCCCGTGTTTGATTAGTTGTCGTCCCCCACAGGCTGACACCTCCTCTCGCAACATCGTCGCGCCACCATCCCGCTCTACCCTCCACTATATGCTCTGCGGCATTACCCTCACGACAAGGATAACAACAACCTCACTAGTGTCGACGCCTCCCGCGCGACGTCGTCAAAGCCTTCATCCTCTCAAGTCACATGAACGGTCGAAAGGGGACAGAACCGCCATGGCTACTGGCATTCTCTCTTGGAAATGAAGTATTTGGGAGTAAGATTAAGAGAAATACATGAAAAGAGACAATAACTACATATTAGAGGAATGAGGCCCGAACAAAATGGTTGAGATGAGTTAGACATAGTACCAAGAATGGTGAGCGAATTGAATCCATGGTCCTCGTACTCGTTGTCATAGTCTACAACGGTCCTTGAGCTTGCAAAATGCCTCGCTACGGTCCTCGTACTTGCATATACAGTCCATCTTTGATGTTGTAGTGAGTCCCTTGTATGTACGTGAATGCTCTTTGTGGCATGCCAGTGTATGAATGATGTGTAGGTCCCACTTGTGAGTGTATGGATGAAAAACAAATAGGAGTGTAAATATAAATTTGGGTTCGGTCTCAAGACCTCAAAGTCAATCGGGTCGCACAAGCCAGCTAGCCACACGAGCTTGAGCTTGCTCTTGTAATATTAGAAATAGATTTCTCCATATTAATGGAGGCACACACATACCTCAAAAAAATGAATAGGGGCCAGCTTCTGCATTAGACCATGTTACACGGTCTTCAAAATGAATTGGAAAAGAGCAAGCTTTAGGCTGAGTGGCTTGCTAGGCACGTAGGGAGATGATCTGACTTTGGATATCTTCTGTTCGAAATTGCTAGTGCCCATTTTATTTTGCATTGTGTTTATTTCTGTCTATACACTAACAAGTGGGACATACACGTGCCTACGTAGATGGACTGTATTTTAAAGTACAAGGACTGTAGCGAAGCATTTTGCAAACCCAAGGACCGTTGTAAACCATGCCAACGAGTACGAGGACCGTTGATGCAATTTACTAAAAAATGTTGGTGTATTCTTCTCCAAAGTGGGCATCGCTTCTGATGCAAACAGGATGGGTGGTATATAGTCGTACTCTATCAAGCTCAAATAATAATCTTCTTTTTTTGGCAAACACTAAGAATTTCGTTAACCATAATTTAGTTTACATCACAACACATTTTTATAATGTACTAACAAGGCTTATGAAAAATAATAAATCTACACCCGTTATTTACATGTAATTGTTATAATTATATCATTTTAGAAACCCTAGGTAGGTTTGACTAGATGTCTAGGTCCAAGTCTATACTCTATGACATCATACGTAAATAAACACAAGGGTGTTGCTTAATTATCACCATTGTCCAGAGGGCAATATCTATTCTATTCCCAACCTAGGGGAGTGCATTACATGATGGAAAATACGAAAATCTTCTGAACTTTGCCCACAGCTTACAAAAGTAATTGTAACTCAGAAAATAGTTGTTTTTGTGATTACAAAAGGATGATGTAATGGTAAGGTGTTGAACAAATATGCATGCATGTTGTATTGTGCTTACCATGTGAACTCACATGAACTGAAGAACGATCCTCATCTCGAAACAATTGAGCATTTGAAGTTGGTGCATGAAAACTTAAATCCATCAGCGAATTTATCTGTAGGAAATGGTGAAAAAATGAATTTACACTCACCTATTTTTACTAATGACCTTATAGAGAATTATAACTAGAAACTTCGCAAGCAACAAATGATGCTTGAAAATGCATTTAACATACATCACAATAGAAGATTTGAATATCTATTAGGTATAGGACCTAAGCACACGAGCAAGTTAGACTTAAACTACCTATGGATCTGAAAATGTCATGAAGCCAAAGCAGGAGTAGCAGTTTGTGTGTCTCTCCAGCATGGTCTGCAATAAGAAATACACGAGAAACTGCCTACATATAGAGCAAAGCAGAATAGTAAGCATCTATCAGCCTTTGAATTGTGCGATGGAGGAAAGCGCAAAAAAATCAGTAAATAATAACAAAGATTCATTACCACAACATTTCAAGTCATAGTTTATTAGAAATTGTAGCATATAAGAGCTTATAGATGTATTGGCACACACAAAATTGCATCTATACTATGACAAGGTAGCAAAAAGAAACATTATAAATATATGCACGTCTATAGCGGCTAGTCTCGAAAAAATAGATTGACAGACGCAAAAACTGTAAATTTGCACTTCGACAAGGTAGGAAAAGATACATTATAAACATATGCAAATCTATAGCACCTAGTCTCCTACAAAGAAACATGTTTCTATTCAAATAAGTCATGTAACCTTAACAGTTAACTTAACTGCAACAAAACTAAGGAAATGAAAATATAATCACAATATATACAAAGAATAAATTGTATGAAATAGATAACCATGTCTAACAATCACTTATGGGTAAATTTAAGGTGGTTGACAAAACATAATCATTACCTTTGCATGGCTGGAGATATTTTAAACTGCATACATAGATTAGAGTAAGTAAAAAACATAAGAACCCGCAGAATAGTTAGACTGCATACGTAGATTAGAGCAAATAAAAAACATAAGAGCCTGAGGAATATTTAGTCTGCATACATAGATTAGAATAAGTAGAAAACATAAGAGCCTGCAAAATAGTTTGTGTCAGACAACCTTTGAATTAAGCGATGGAGGAAAGAGCAAAAAATTCAGTAAATAATCATCAGCATTCATTACCACAACATTTAAAGTCATAGTTTGTTCAGAACTATAGCATATACACCTTATAAATAGATTGGCACACGGAAAAACTGTAATTTGAACTTTGACAAGGAAAAAACATTACAAACATATGCAAGTCGATAGCAGCTAATCTCCTACAAAGAATCATGTTTCTATTTCATATAAATAATATAACCCTAACAGTCAAGTGAACAGCAACTAAGCTAAGGAAATGAAAATATAATCACAATAACATAGAATAAAATTGTGTGAAATAGATCACCATGTCTAATAATAACTTGTGGGTATATTTAAGGTGGTTGATAAAACATAATCATTACCTTTGCATGGTTGTAGATGTTGTAAACTGCATACATAGATTAGAGCAAGTAAAAAATATAAGAGCGTGCAGAATAGTGAGACCGCATAAGTACATTAGAGTAAGTAAAAAATATAAGAGCCTACATAATAGTTAGATTGCATACATAGATTAGAGTAAGTAAAAAATATAAGAACCTGCAAAACAGTTAGCATCAGACAACATTTGAATTAAGCGATGGAGCAAAGAGCAAAAAATTCAGTAAATAATAACAAGGATTCATTACCACAACATTTAAAGTCATAGTTTGTTCAGACTATAGCATATACACCTTATAAATAGATTGGCACACGGAAAAACGGGCAATTTGAACTTTGACAAGGTAGAAAAAAAACATTACAAACATATGCAAGTCCATATCAGCTAGTCTCCTACAAAGAAAAAAAATTCTATTTGAAATTAATAATATTACCTTAACAGTCAAGTGAACAGAAACTGAACTAAGAAAATGAAAATATAATCACAATAACATAGAATAAAATTATATGAAATAGATCACCATGTCTAATAATAACTTGTGGGTATATTTAAGGTGGTTGACAAAACATAATCATCAACTTTGCATGGTTGGAGATGTTGTAAACTGCATACATAGATTAGAGTAAGTAAAAACATATGCGACTGCAGAAAAGTTAGACTGCATACGTAGATTAGAGTAAATAAAAAACATAAGAGCCTGCAGAATAGTCAGACTACATACATAGATTAGAGTAAGTAAAAAACATAAGAACCTGCAACATAGTTAGTGTCAGACAACCTTTGAATTAAGCAATAGAGGAAAGGGCAAAAAAATAGTAAATAATAACAATGATTCATTACCACAACATTTAAAGTCATAGTTTGTTCAGAACTATAGCATATACATCTTATAAATAGATTGGCACGCGGAAAAACTAGAAATTTGAACTTTGACAAGGTAGCAAAAAAACATTACAAACATATGCAAGTATCAGCAGCTAGTCTCCTACAAAGAAACATGTTTCTATTTGAAATAAATAATATAATCTTAACGGTCAAGTGAATAACAACAAAACTAAGGAAATGAAAATATAATCACAATTAATAAAATAAAATTGTGTGAAATAGATCAGCATGTTTAATAATCACTTGTGGGTAAATTTAAGGTGGTTGACAAAACATAATCATTAACGTTGCATGGCTGGAGATGTCTTAAACTGCATACATAGATTAGAGTAAGTAAAAATATAAGAGCTTGCAAAATAATTAGACTCCATATGTAGATGAGTAAGTAAAAAACATAAGAGCCTGCAGAATAGTCAGACTGCATACATAGATTAGAGTAAGCAAAAAACATAAGAACCTGCAAAATAGTTAGCGTCAGACAAACTTTGAATTAAGCGATGGAGGAAAGAGCAAAAAAATAAGTAAATAATTACAATGATTCATTACCACAACATTAATAGTCATAGTTTGTTCAGAACTATAGCAAATACACCTTATAAATAGATTGGCACACGGAAAAACTGGAAATTTGAACTTTGACAAGGTTGCAAAAACCATTACAAACATATGCAAGTCTATAGCAGCTAGTTTCCTACAAAGAAACATGTTTCTATTTCAAATAAATAATATAACCTTAACAGTCACCTGAACAAAAACAAAACTAAGGAAACGAAAATATAATCACAGTATACATAGAATAAGATTGTGTGAAATAGATAATCATGTGTAATAATAACTTATGGGTAAATTTAAGGTGGTTGACAAAACATAATCATTACCTTTGCATGGTTGGAGATGTTGTAAACTGCATACATAGACTAGAGTAATTAAAAAACATAAGAGTCTGCGGAATAGTAAGCGTCTGACAACCTTTGAATTGAGCGATAGAAGAAAGAGCAAAAAATTTCACTAAATAATAATAACAAGGATTCATTACCACAACATTTAAAGTCATAGTTTGTTCCGAACTATAGCATATACACCTTATAAATAGATTGACAGGCACAGAAACTGTAAATTTGCACTTCGACAAGGTAGCAAAAAGATACATTATAAACATATGCAAATTTATAACAACTAGTTTTCTACAAAGAAACATGTTTCTATATCAAATAAGTCATGTAACCTTAACAGTCAACTTAACTGCAACAAAACTAAGAAAATGAAAATATAATCACAATATACAAAGAATAAATTGTGTGAAATAAATAACCATGTCTAATAATCAATTATGGGTAAATTTAAGGTGGTTGACAATACATAATGATTACCTTAGCATAGTTGCATGATTAGAGTAAGTAAAAAACATAAGAGCCTGCAGAATAGTTAGACTTCATACGTAGATTAGAGCAAGTAAAAACATAAGAGCCTGCAGAATAGTTAGACTGGATACATAGATTAGAGTAAGTAAAAAACATAAGAGCCTGCGAAATAGTTAGCCTCAAACAACCCTTAAATTAAGCGATGGAGAAAAGATCAAAAAATTCAGCAAATAATAACAAGGATTCATTACCATAACATTTAAAATCATAGTGTGTTCAGAACTATAGCATATACACCTTATAAATAGATTGGCACACGAAAAAACTGGAAATTTGCACTTTGACAAGGTAGCAAAAAGAAACATTACAAACATATGCAAGTGTATAGCAGCTAGTCTCCTACAAAGAAACATGTTTCTATTTGAAATAAATAATATAACCTTAACAGTCAAGTAAACAGCAACAAAACAAAGGTAATGAAAATATAATCACAATAACATAGAATAAAATTGTGTGAAATAGATCACCATGTCTAATAATCACTTGTGGGTAATTTAATGTGGTTGACAAAACATATTCATTACTTTTGCAAGGTTGGAATGTTGTAAACTGCATACATAGATTAGAGTAAGTAAAAAACATAAGAACCTGCAAAATAGTTAGCGTCAGACAACCTTTGAATTAAGCGATGAAGTAAAGAGCAAAAAATTCAGTAAATAATAACAAGAATTCATTACCACAACATTTAAAGTCATAATTTATTCAGAACTATAGCATATACACCTTATAAATAGATTGGCACACAGAAAAACCGAAAATTTGAGCTTTGACAAGGTAGCAAAAAAAACATTACAAACATATGCAAGTCTATAGGAGCTAGTCTCCTACAAAGAAACATGTTTCTATTTTAAATAAATAAGTATAACCTTAACAGACAAGTGAACAACAACTAAATTAAGGAAATGAAAATATAATCACAATAACATAGAATAAAATTGTGTGAAATAGGTCACTATGTCTAATAATAACTTGTGGGTATATTCAAGGTGGTTGATAAAACATAATCATTACCTTTGCACGGTTGGAGATGTTGTAAACTGCATACATAGATTAGAGTAAGTAAAAAACATAAGAGCGTGCAGAATAGTTAGACTGTATACGTAGATCAGAGTAAGTAAAAAACATTAAGTCTACATAATAGTTAGACTGAATACATAGATTAGAGTAAGTAAAAAACATAAAAACCTGCAAAATAGTTAGCGTCAGACAACACTTGAATTAAGCGATGGAGTAAAAAGCAAAAAATTCAGTAAATAATAACAAGGATTCATTACCATAATATTTAAAGTCATAGTTTGTTCAGAAATATAGCATATACACCATATAAATAGATTGGCACACGGAAAAACTGAAAATATGAACTTTTATATGGTAGCAAAAAAACATTACAAACATATGCAAGTCTAGGGTTTGTTTGGTTCATGGGACGACTCTTAGGGGATAGGGATAGCCAGTATTTTTGTGGATATCAGATGTTTGGTTTGTTGGAGAGGATGGATAGCCTGGGATGAGGGCAGCCGAGATTCCCGGTACCCACGTCCGCGGAAATCACGCGGATACGGGCATCCCTTTTTTACAGCCCTGCTTCTCACCGCTCTGCATCTCTTTCTCACCCGCATCGGCATCGAATTGTCCCAGGGCGGCGGCTGCACCAAGAGCACACCGGCGGCGGTCGGCGATAGGTTAGCTAGGCGTCCCCAATCGGGAAGAGGTGATTGCATGAGAGCACAACGGCAGCGTCTTCTCGGTTAGTCACCGAACGCGAGGAAGGAGACGATCTGTGTGAGGCTGTGGTGGATAGTAGGAGGTGCCATGTCCTGGGATGATCTGTCTTGGAACACGGGATGACAGCGGAGGTGCTACAACTGGGCTCGGAGAAGTTAGACTGCATACGTAGATTAGAGTAAGTAAAAAACATAAGAACTTGCAGAATAGTTGGATTGCATACGTAGATTAGAGTAAGTAAAAAACATAAGAGCCTGCAGAATAGACTGCATACATAGATTAAAGTAAGCAAAAACATAAAAACCTGCAAAATAGTTAGCGTCAGACAACCTTTGAATTAAGCGATGGAGGAAAGAGCAAAAAATTCAGTAAATAATAACAAGGATTCATTACCACAACATTTAAAGTCATAGTTTGTTCAAAACTATAGCAAATACACTTTATATATAGATTGGCACACGGAAAAGCTGGAAATTTGAACTATGACAAGGTAGCAAAAAAACATTACAAACATATGCAAGTCTATAGCAGCTAATGTCCTACAAAGAAACATATTTCTATTTGAAATAAATAATATAACCTTAACAGTCAAGTAAACAGCAACAAAACAAAGGTAATGAAAATATAATCACAATAACATAGAATAAAATTGTGTGAAATAGATCATCATGTCTAATAATAACTTGTGGGTAATTTTAAGGTGGTTAATAAAATATAATCATTACCTTTGCATGGTTGGAGATGTTGTAAATTGCATACATAGATTAGAGTAAGTAAAAACATAAGAGGCTGCAGAAAATTAGCGTCTGACAACCTTTGAATTGAGCGATGGAGAAAAGAGCAAAAAATTCAGTAAATAATAACAAGTATTCATTACCACAACATTTCAAATAATGGTTTGTTCAAAACTATAACATATAGTCCCTTCGTTCCTTGATATAAGGTGCCTAAGCTTTCTACACGAATATTAACGCGTACGTATAATGCTACAATTGAACTGATCTTTACGTAGAAAAAAACAGAAGAAAATAGTTTGAATCAGTCAATAATAGGAAAGAGATCCTCCGTTCTATCTCTTTCTGTAGGTATATTTACCCAGACCAATATACCATGTGTTTTGCATTTTTTTTCTCAAAATCTTAGGCGTCTTATATCAAGGAACGGAGGGAGTACACCTTATAAATAGATTGACAAATGCAAAAACTAGAAATTTGCACTTCGATAAGGTAGCAAAAAGATACATTACGAACATATACAAATTTATATCAGCTAGTCTCCTACAAAGAAACATGTTGTAGTTCAAATAAATAATATAACCTTAGCAGTCAACTGAACAGCAACAAAACTAAGAAAATGAAAATATAATCACAATATATATAGAATAAGATTGTGTGAAATAGATAACCATCTGTAATAATCACTAGTGGGTAAATTTAAGGTGGTTCACAAAACATAATCATTACCTTTGCATGGCTCGAGATGTTTTAAACTGCATACACAGACTAGAGTAAGTAAAAAAAACATAAGAGGCTACAGAATAGTAAGCGTTTGACAACCTTTGAATTGAGCGATAGAGGAAAGAGCAAACATTTCAGTAAATAATAACAAAGATTCATTACCACAATATTTAAAGTCATAGTTTGTTCAGAACTATAGCATACACACCTTATAAATATATTGACAGACAAAAAAACTGTAAATTTGCACTTCGACAAGGTACGAAAAAATACATTATAAATATATGCAAATCTATAACAGCTAGTCTCTATTTCAAATAAGTCATGTAACCTTAAAAGTCAACTTAACTACAACTAAACTAAGAAAATAAAAATATAATCACAATATAAAAAATGTGTGAAATAGATAACCATGTCTAACAATCACTTATGGGTAATTTAAGGTGGTTGAGAAAACATAATCATTACCTTTGCATGGCTGAAAATGTTTTAAATTGCATACATAAATTAGAGTAAGTAATAAATATAAGAGCCTACATAATAGGTAGATTGCATACGTAGATTAAAGTAAGTAAAAACATAAGAGCCTGCAAAATAGTTAAATTGCATACATAGATTAGAGTAAGTAAAAAATATAAGAGCCTGCAAAATAATTAACGTTAGACAACCCTTGAATTAAGCGATGGAGAAAAAATTAAAACATTCAGTAAATAATAACAAAGATTCATTACCACAACATTTAAAGTCATAATTTGTTAAGAATTATAGCATATACACCTTATAAATAGATTGGCACATAAAAAAATTGAAAATTTGAACTTTAACAAGGTAGCAAAAAGAAACATTACAAACATATGCAAGTGTATAGTAGCTAGTCTCCTACAAAGAAATATGTTCCTATTTGAAATAAATAATATAACCTTAACATGGCACACGAAAAAATTGAAAATTTGAACTTTAACAAGGTAGCAAAAAGAAACATTACAAACATATGCAAGTGTATAGCAGCTAGTCTCCGACTACAGTCAAGTGAACAGCAACAAAACGATAGAAATGAAAATATAATCACAATAACATAGAATAAAATTGTATGAAATAGATCACAATATCTTAATAATCCCTTGTGGGTAATTTAACGTGGTTGACAAAACATAATCATTACTTTTGCGAGGTTGGAGATGTTGTAAACTGCATACATAGATTAAAGTAAGTAAAAAACATAAGAATCCGCAGAATAGTTAGCGTCTGACAACTTTTGAATTGAGCGATGGAGAAAAGAGCAAAAAAATCCAGTAAATAATAACAAGGATTCATTACCACGATATTTTAAGTAATGGTTTTTTCAAAACTATAACATATAAACCTTCTATATAGATTGACACATGCAAAAACTAGAAATTTGCACTTCGACAAAGTAGCAAAATGATACATTACAAACATATGCAAATATATAGCAACTAGTCTCCCACAAAAAAAAAATAAGGTGGTTCACAAAACATAATCATTACCATTGCATGGCTCGAGATGTTTTAAACTGCATACATAGACTAGAGTAATTAAAAAACATAAGAGCCCGCAGAATAGTAAGCGTCTGACAAAGGTCCTTTGAATTGAGCGATGGAGGAAAGAGCAAAAATTTCATTAAATAATAATAAGGATTCATTACCATAACAGTTAAAGTCATAGTTTGTTTAGAAGTATAGCAAATACACCTTATAAATAGATTGGCACACGGAAAAACTAGAAATTTAAACTTTGACAAGATAGCAAAAAAACTTTATAAATATATGCAAGTCAGCTAGTTTTCTACAAAGAAACATGTTTCTATTTAAAATAAATAGAATAACCTTAACAGTAACAAACTAAGGAAATGAAAATATAATCACAATAACATAAAATAAAATTGTATGAAATAGATCACCATGTCTAATAATAACTTGTGATTAATTTAAGGTGGTTGATAAAATATAATCATTACCTTTGTATGATTGAAGATGTTGTAAACTGCATACATAGATTAGAGTAAGTAAAAAAAATATAAAAGTGTGCAAAATAGTTAGCGTCTGACAACCTTTGAATTGAGCGATGGAGAAAAGAGTAAAAAATTCAGTAAATAATAACAAGAAATGATTACCACAACATTTAAAGTCATAGTTTGTTCAAAACTATAGCATATACACTTTATAAATAGATTGACACACGGAAAAACTGGAAATTTACACTTTGAAAAGATAGTAAAAAGAAACATTACAAACATATGCAAGTCTATAGCAGCTAGTCTCCTACAAGAAAACATATTTCTATTTAAAATAAATAATATAACCTTAACAGTCAAGTGAATAGCAACAAAACTAAGGAAATGAAAATATAATCACAAGAACATAAAATAAAATTGTGTGAAATAGATCACCATGTCTAATAATCACTTGTGAGTAAATTTAAGGTGGTTGACAAAACATAATTATTACCTTTGCATGCGTGGAGATGTTTTAAACTGCATGTATAAACTAGAATATTTAAGGTGGTTGAAGTTTCTTTGTTCCTGAGAAAACTGCTCCTGAAAGAGAAGAACATGGACTGCTACCTCGCCTAAAAGAGGTATAAGATGTTGTCTAGACTGTGGACAGTAGCTAGCATCCTTTAGAAATTCCAGTATTTCTCTCCAATTCAATTGGAGATGTAGCAGCTAGCCAGCCAGCGAGTCAGTCACATATAGAAGATAAATAAACTAAGCAACATGTAACATGGTAACAAGTTCATTTGACTGCTGGATCATTTACACATAACAGAAAGATTTGATTGCTTTACGCACAACAGCAAGATTTGATTTGATAGCTTTGCACACAAGGGAAAATCCATAGTTGTAATTTGATAGTTAACTTAAACCAATCCTCATCGCTAGAAAAAATGCAAATAATCTTAGGTGAAGAAAGGAAGAAGGGGAGGGGTACCTCCGCCAGGTCCATCTCGTCTCATGCCTGCAGCTCGTTGCCACTCTTCTGTTGTGGCTGCGAGAGGTTGTGCAGCCCGGCACTCATGAGGTCGTCATCGCTACTAAAGACATGTCCACCAGCTTCCTCTTCTCTTCCTCCCGCACCTGCTTGAATCCTGGCAACAAACGATACAGTCAGCGGCTAGCAGACCATGAGAAAGGGGGGACGCAGTGGCGAATCCACCCGCGCTGAGCCTACCCTCCAAAACAGTGAAATATTTTTTTACTACACATCCAGGATAGGTGAAAAGAAGCCCACACGAGACGATTCATGAAATCAGCAACCACACAACTCATCCTCGCCCGTCAGAGCCATCAGCCCACGCTGGAGTGCTGGATGCTGATAATCGCCAGTCCACCACAGTGCCATCCCGCTGGCCGCTAGAAGCCACCATCCCACTGCTCGATGAAACTCGCCAGTACTGCACACCAGCGGGTCGCCGGTCGCCGAAAGCCTCCTACAGTCCTACCCAGGAGCCCAACGGCCGGCTCTTGGCCTTATTTCTTCTCCAATCTCTCCAGCTCTCCACAGCTCACGTAGTCAGGTTGTTGCCCATTTTCCCTCTGCCTAATTTATTCTATCTATTTTTTAGTTGCTAGTTTAGCTAGTTTAGGTCTAATTAGAACAAGCCATTTTATTCAGACTTTTGCTAGAATAGTTCTAGTTATAAACTTATAATGAATCTGTGAACTATTTTTTGGGCATATGAATTACTACCTCTGTTCATTAATATAAGACGTTTTAGGTAGCTAAATTAGCTTCTTTAAACGTCTTATGTTAAAAACGGAGGGAGTAGGAGATAATGGACATTTTGCTCAACAGATTCTGATTTTTTTTCTTTCAAAAAAGCCAAAAATATCTAGTAGATACTACATGTTAAGTAGTAATCTAGAAAAAAATTCAACTTATTTTCACAAAAGGATTAGGAGATAATGATTTTTTTTTGTTCTAAGGAGTGTGTAGCTCTCTCAACATTAAATTTGAGCCCACCCTTCATTTTCTTTCTGGATTCGCGGTTGGGGGGACGTACCTAGGCTTGTGGCGTATGGCCAGCTACGAACATGTTATGGAGCCTGATACTTTGTTAAAAATAGAGAATGTATTCCAGTAGTGAACTAGTCTACTACTAATATAAAAAGCACCAGAGGTGCTGATCCAAATAATCTCGTGCATCCATTGTCCTCTATCCAACGAACCACATCTACCCCATGTTTAGCGGTACCACAACACAACTCGATCCTGCAAAACGTACATTTTCGTCGCTAAACTGATCCCTCCTGTCGTGCGCGCTCGCTCGGGCCTCCCCATCCTCAACGCTCTAACCCCGCCGCCGCCTGCCGTCGCCCCACCATCCCCTCCCCACCGGCACCACCCCCTCCCTGCCCCCCCTCCCCGCCGGCCCTGCCCCCGCCCCGCTGGGCCCTACCACTGCCCCAGCACCCCCGCCCCGTCGGCACCACCCGCTACCCCGGGATAACTAGAGGAGAGAAGAGAGTGGGGACCGAGGGCCAGTCACAGGGTCGACGGCGTATGATCTGGGGTGTGAGATCTCTCCCGCTGATTTTCTTCTCCAAGCTCCTCGATTGCTCTTCGTCTTCAAGGTCTCCACTGCCGCGTCTCTTCTCCAAGCCTCTGCTGCTGCAGAGCATCTCCAAATCCTTCTCCACTGCTTGATGAGTTCATGTACATCTCCAGATTCTTATTTAGTTCCAGCAGTAATCTCTATTGACTTTCAATTATATGTACAAGCCTTGGATTGCATGAAGAGGTTCAGCCAAGCTTGGATTCGACCACAAAATTCAATGATGTCAACGGGGTTGATGAAGCTAAAGCTGAACTTGAGGAAATAGTTCACTACCTACGAGATCCCAAGGTGTATTTTATTACTGCAATGTTTCCATCCACCAGTGATTAGGAAGATATTAACATCCGTGTAATGATACTATAAACAAATATATCTATCCAATGAGGATGCTATCGTAAACAATTAAACATACTGTGATGTACTGCAATTTAGACACATTGGCAATTCAATTCTTACTATTCAGTTAAAATACATACAGCAGACGTTCAGTTCATCTTTTTTTTCTTCAGATTCTGAAGTTAGCAATCTATTTGTTGTATGAAGACGCCGGATAATATTGCTGTATGAAGACGCCGGGTAACTTATTACTGCCATACCCACATTGAGAATTTATTCTACCATGTGTTTTGCTGTACATGCAGTTCCTTGATGGTTTCTCTTATAATGTACAAAAGCAACACTTATGTTTCGTGTAACTGTATTGAAGATTTACATTATGTGCATGTGTGCTGCTGAATTTTAATTAGAAGGTGCTTTTTTTCTGTTGAGTTTTTTTTAATATACTCATTTTGGCACTGAGATTTTCATAATAACCCTGTCATTTTTACTTCAATAGGTCATACCTACTTTAGGACTGAGATTTACTTAAGTTCCATATGTGTGTACAGCCTGATGGAAGGAAGTTGTAATGATGGTTTCTACAGAGAGCTTACTGGACCTAATGGCCAAGGCCCATAACAAATTCAGCCAACATGCACATCAGCACGATCCATGTAAGAAAATTAAGATTTTATCATCCAAATGTTATTTTTTTGTTAGTCTCTGCATTTGTTTTGTTATCACCCTGAAGAAAATTGCTTGTTTGTGGTTTTTTCCTTTGAACTTCATTTGCAGCGATTGCATAAAAAGTGAGGCGTATTTGCGGTGAGATGTCCTTTGCCGACAACGATTATTACCTTCCATTGGATGATGCTGCTGAGCCGCCGCGGACAAGCCGCCGACTAAGAAGGCCAACAAGAAGGAGAAGAAGGGCGACAAGACCGCCACTCACAAGGATGACTAACGAGCCCATGTGGTTCTCTGGTGCGTTTGGCAGCCACTTTTATTCCGTTTCAGTTGTGCCATATTTTACCTTTCACAACTTTTGGTTTCTTTTGGTATTAGCCTGGCTATGAGATGGTTTTTCTAAGTCTGCAAAAATCATGTTTACTTGTCAAGCCAATTATTTGCACTCGGTGAAGCATACTTGGAAGTTGGAAGAAACAACTATAGTTTTAGCGTTGAAAATGTGTCGCAGACAAAATGATAGATAGCTTAATCATTCTAAATATTTTGGTGATGTATTCAAAAGAACTTTTTCTGCATGTCCAATTCTACTGGTTTCTTTGCAAGACATGCCAGATTTTCTTCATCTAAATGCTCACAATTCATAAGTGACGCAAAATATTTTATTATTTCCCAAGTTCAAATCAGACTTGCTGGTGCCAGTTTTGCCATTAAAACTTACACACCCCTTCTATATATATTTCACAGGCATGGATTTCTTTTTAAATATTTCATGTGGTGCAAGGAGTATGTTCTGAGTATCCCATGCCTACTTTCTCCCCTCTGTATTAGGCGCATGGCTAGGTATTCTTGGTCATGTAAGAAAGCTGAGATTCATTTTGACCATTTCTTTTCCCTATTCATATATTGTGAATATTTTCGTACAAAGTTTCCCTCATATCAAACTTTTTCATTTCTTCTACATAGGCAGTTGGTAGAATATGCAGCCTTCAAAGCAGAGGTTTGTGAATTTTATGTCAGGTGATATACCAATATGCGTAGCATAAGTGGTTTCTCTTCCGCAGGTGGCTGCTATGCTTTTTGGTATTTCTATGCTTTTCACTTGGTAACTATCGCCCACTTCGGGTTATGATTAATTCAAATTTATGTTGGCTGCATTAAGAAAAAGGGAAGTGACTACCATTTTGAGTCTGGTGGATGACGTGACCTCTCTTTGCTTATTGCATTCTTAATTGATATGTGAAGCCGAGCTTGTTGCCTCTTGAAAATAAGACGGGTCACTACTTTATATCCAAATTTGTGAGAAGATCAATCTTACATAATTATTGATGTCAAAACATGTGGCTGGTGAGATTTAGCTATAATTTAATTAATTCTCTAGCACTAATCATCATCATATTGTTTATTCGCTATAGGTTGAATAGTTATTTCATCTAGAAGCTTTGTTGCCTTGATAGCTTTCATCAGTTTGCATCATATTTGTTATGACACTGATCAATGAACTCTTATAGGTAGACTGTTTGGGTGGAAAAGAGGGCTTTAGGGCCTGTTAAGCATGATGGGAGGACTGTAATTCATAGAAACAAGAAAGGGACTTGTTTTTTTTTTCAACAAAGAAAGGTGCTCAAGGTGCCAAAATTTATTCAACTCGTTCGCTTGAAGCTTATGCACAACCGGACGTGACTTGGATTAAGTAAGCACACTAAGTTGTGATGCTAATACATATCAAGTCGAGAGCAATATCATTGGGTTGCCGTGCTATGAATATGCATACATAATCTATTTATGTTTCTTAGGTGCTTAATCTTAGGCTAAAATGTACTTTATCAGAGCAGTATTTGAATAAAACAAATACTGAGATGGAATGTGGAAGGTTGAAGATTTTTATATAATTATTCTGTGTGAGACCTGAGAAGCACACCATGTTATTTCTGAAATGGCAAGTTTTCAGAGTTTGAGGGCAATTATATATTTTTCCTCATGTTAAGCATGTTGTTATATTTTTGTAACATACACACTCAATTTTGTACTTGTGTGCATTCCACTTTCAATTCTTTTTTGAAAATACACATATGTTGATTCAGAAAGAGGAGGTTTGCTTATTTTGTTCAAATAGTATATAAGAGAGGAATGAGAAATTTTCTTACTCGGGTTATGGTCTGATGATCTATGAGGAGATTTGTTTATTTTGTTCAAATACTCTGTATATAAAAGAGGAATGCGAAATTTTCTTATTAAGTAATAACGTGTGTTGCACGTGCAAACTTACTAGTAAAAGAATAAAGATTCGCCAAATCAACTATGCTGAAATATGAAGTAGCACTCCAGTACACAAGCAGATTTATTTTCGATCATGTCTCTGCATCAATTTAGGAACTCAAACCAGAATTTTAAAAACAGTTGTTTCCAGGGAACTAGTGAATGGCTAGTTGCGCAAGAGATCAGAAGATGCACTACTGATTATGCTTGGTAAAAAAAATTACTCTGTTTGGTTAGACTCTGCTTATGGGGTCTTCACAAGAGCAAGGTTGCTTAAGATTTGACAGGAAGGAGAGAAAGGGATACCTCGGCCAGTTCCGCGTCTACGAGCTTGTCAGGAGGGGGGAGAGATGCTGCTGCGGCTGCAAATTCCCGCTCCTCTCCGGCGCATCGATGCCCGGGAGGCAATAGGGCATAGGTCAACGAGGGCATGTACACACGGTGAGGAACAAGCCTGCTGAATCGAAGAGAAGGGGGTTAGGGGCGGAGGCACAGAGAAAGAGAGGAGAGGGGGGAGAGAGAGGGGGAGAGGACCTCCATGGAGTCGGCAGTAGCAGGGTCGGAGGATCACGGAGCAGACAAGCATCTCAGAAGGGCGGCCGGGGCGAAGGCTGCGGCGGTAGCGACGGCACGCAGGGGCAGATGGCGAGGGGCCGGTGGCGGATCTGGGTCGATGGCGAGGATATAGGTCAGGGGAGGGAGGGAGGGAGGGAGGAGGCAGCGGCGACGTCAGGGGCGGGGGCTCGCCGAGGATCTGGGGCGATAGCGGCGGCGCCAGGGTGGTGGTGGCGGCCGCGGGCCGACGTCTAGGTCAGGGGATGCGGCTTTCCTGGCTCCGCAACGGTAACATGATCCCTCACCACTCATTTATCATCCTACGGCCAGACTACTTCTCTTTCCCATATGATATATGGACAAGCCATTTTGATTTTTTTGAGGGGTAACGGACAAGCCATCTCTCTGCATAAAACAAGCGTTAGAGCATTTAGAACTGGCATCGCTAATCCGAGTTCTTAAATGTGTGTTTTTCACAGCAGTTCAAAGGGTTGGTTCTTGATCTTGCTATATTTACTTTGTATTTTTTTTGTCACGTTAAAATATTGTTTTTACGATCGGATGTTTTAAATACGAACTTTTAAATCGATAATATATATACAACGTAAAATACATATCATTAGACTACAAAAATTTAACGTAATATTCTACTTATATCTTAGCTAAATCTTCATCCATGCCTGCCCCTTGCTTTTTTTCTTTAGCTTTCCTTTCGTTGTTGTCGTTGTCGTCTTCTTTACAAAATATCGATCGAAGAAACAAAATGGATCGAGTACGAGTTACACACTGTCAGAGCTGAGTGAGCCATCGAACTCATCCAACTCATCGCACGCAGGGAGTCCCGTCATGGCGTGAACGGCTTGTTTCTGCTCGTTTGCAAGGGTGTTGGTGGTCTACCTCTACCGCTTCTCGAAGATCCGAGCGCGAAGAAGTTGCTCTCTCGAGGTCTGCACCTCCGCCTCCGCCACCGCACTGAGAGATTCCTCTCTCAAGGCTCGCGACTCCGCCTCCTCCACTCTACCCTCCCCAACTTGCAACGTCTGCCCACAATGATGGCGTCGAGACGGGGACAAGATGCCACTGTAGGGGTTGCACTATCACGCGCCTCAAGCCACCCACGCCGCCCGAAATTGTGCACTCTCGCCGATGTGTCGAGGTTCTCCAACGAATATTCTCCTCTTGGGGCTGGCGGAGAGCAATGCGGACGGCCAGCTCCTTCTCGTCCCTGCATGAGACGAGTTCCCACTTCCCGAAATCAGGGAACGTTGGAGTCAGATTCGCTGCCTGCCATGACAAAGAAGGGTGGAAATATCTGAAGAGAGCTTGGGAGTGAAGTGGGGCAAAGCGAAAAGGAGTGGAGTGAAGTGGCTAGGGTTTGATCCGGAGAGCGGATGAGGTCATATATGTGGGGTCAGGTGGGCTACTGTGAGCTGCATCCAACGAGGAGGAGTCTCCCCAGCCTCACTATATCCGCCCCCACATATGGGATGAGTATGAGGGTGATGGCACTGAAGTAGTGCTACTCGTTGGTTACCCCCAGTGGAAGGTTTGGATATAGTCTAGCAGTAATTTCCCTTGGTGAAGATACCAATGTTATCGAACCAGTAGGACTTCGAATGCTGCAAGTAGGTGTCAACGGCAAGATAATAAGTTGACGTGGACCTGCACACACAACAAGTAACTTTGCTCCCAACGAGTACAGAGGGGTTGTCAATCCCTCCGGCCTTGTCGTTTACAAAGGGTCAAACACAAGAGGATAATGATAGTGATAATTGCAATGGAAAGTAAAAGCAGTAAATAAAGTGGAGGTGTAAACAGTGGTGGAAATATGGACCGGGGTCCCATTATGTTCACTAGTGATGTCTCTCTCCTAAAAGAAGATAAAATATCTAGCTGGGTAAACAAATTACAGCTGGGCAATTGACAGAATTATAAACGCACCTCAATGCTAATTATGCTACTGGAAAGCAAGAGGCTCAAAAGTATGGGCAGTACGCCAAGAAAAGTAGACTGAAATCCATCTGCATCTACTCACTAATGATCCACCTTGAGATATCTATCCAGAACATCTCGCTGGTATTAAGTTGCGAGCCCCACCCAAAGTGTAAACTCAAAGCAACAGACAATTGTATTAACAAACTTTGAGTAAGGTAAACAATCCTTGCAACCGCGGTTACAAGCATCGTTGTTTTCTCCCTGGTGGCAACATCACATCCCCTAGTCTCATGTTTCTGGCACTCAAGCTAGACATTGGGGGGCATGAACCCATGATGGCTTCTCGCCCCTCGTTGGTTACCCAAAGTGGAAGGTTGAGATGTAGACGACAGCAAATTTCCCTCGGTGAAGATACCAAGGTTTGTCTCCAGTGGGACTCCGGCAACGACAGGAAGGTAAATAATGATAGTGATAGCAACAGAAAAGTAAATAAAGCAGAAAATAAATAGTGGGTGTAAACAGTATTGGAAATATGGACCGGGGTTCCATGATGTTCACTAGTGACGTCTCTCTCCCAAAAGACGATAAAATAGCCATGCGAGGTAAACAAATTACAGCTAGGCAATTGACAGGATTATGTGCGCAAACCAATGCTAACTATGTTATAAAGAAAGGAAGAGGCTCAAAAGCTTGGGCGGTACACCAAGACAAGTAGACCGAAATCCATCTGCATCTACCTACTAATCATCCACCTTGAGATATCTATCCAGAACATCTCACTGGTATTAAGTTGTGAATCCCACCCAAAGTGTAAACTCAAATCAATAGACAACTGCATTAAAGAACTTTGCGTAAAGTAAACAATCCTTGCACCCGCAAGTACAAGCACCATTGTTTTCTCCCTTGTGGCAACAGCACATCCCCTAGACTCATGTTTCTGTCACTCAAGCTAGTCATCAGGGGGCATGAACCCACAATCATGCATAACGCTCCCTCTTGGAGTCACTACCTACTACTTGGCCAAAGCAATAAACAGCAATGGAGAACATGCAAGAATTACTCAAGAACATAAATATAAAAGAGGACAATCAAATATATTAGTCAATCACAATCTGAACATAGTCTCATAATCCATCGGATCCCAACAAACTCAACATAGCAACAACAGAAAGATTACATATGTGCCTCGATCATGTAGGGAAGCTCACGAGGTCTAAACCATGAAGAACAAAGAGGGGAGGAGAACATCACATAGCTACTGATCATAGACCCATGGTCCAAGGTGGACTACTCACGGTTCATCCGGGAAGCATCCATGGTGGTGGAGAAGCTCCCGAAGGTGGTTCCTCCCTCCGGCAGGGTGCCGGGAAGAGGGCTCCTGGTGCTCCCGATCTTGGAAGCGCGGCAGCGGCGGAATAAAGGAGAGATCGCGAAAAAGGGTTCTGTCCTCGAGGGTTTCTCGTCACGGGGAATAAATAGGCGAAGGGGGCAGCTAGAGGTAGACCAGGGGCCCCCTGGCGCGGCCTAGGGGGTGGCCGCGCAAGGTGGTCGCCTGGCCCACCCCTGGCTCCCCTCTGGCCCCACTCGGGCTCTTCACGAAGCTTCCTGTACGCTGATTTTTCCTATATTTTTCCCGGAATTTTTCTGGCACTTTAAATAATGGGAAAACCTGAAATACAAAAACAGCAGAAAACAGGAACTGGCACTGGGGTGCACTGAGTTAATAGGTTAGTCCAAATATGATCAAAAGTGTATGGAAGTGCATCAATATCATAGCAATATCACACAAAAGATGGATGGAGCAAGCAGAAATTATAGATACGTTTTGGACGTATCAACCCACAATCATGCATAAACGCTCCCTCTTGGAGTTACTATCTACTACTTGGCCAAAGCAATACAAAGTAACGTAGAACATGCAAGAACTACTCAAGAACAAAATATAAAAGGTAAACCAAATATATAACTCATCACGATCTGAACATAATCTCATAATCCATCGGATCCTAGCAAACATGGCATAGCAACAGCAGGAAAATTACATAGGTGCCTTGATCATGTAGGGCAGCTCACAATGACTAAGAATTGAAGCACAAGATTGGAGATAAGACATCACATAGCCACTGGTCATGGACCCATGGTCCAAGGGGGCTACTCGCGGCACATCGGCGAAGCGTCCATGGTGGTGGAGAAGCTCCCGGAGGTCAATCCTCCCTCCGACAGAGTGCCGGGAAGAGGTCTTCTGGTGCTCTCGATCTTGGAAGCGTGGCGGCGGCGAAACAAAGAGGAAAATCGTGATGCGGGGGTCTCTCTGAGGGTTTTCGGGACGAGGAGGTAATATAGGACGAAGGGGGCACCAGGGGGTGCCCCCACCTCCCAGGCGCCCTGGTGGCGCGGCCAGGAGGTGGGATGCGCCACCTGGCCGCCTGGGAGGGGGTGGCCCCCCTCCGGCTCTCCTTCGGGGCTCTGTAAGCTTCCGTTCTAGTGATTTTTTATCTATTTTTTATGGAATTTTTGGAGCTCTGTAAATTGGGGGGAAAACCTGCAACTTACAGACATCAGCAGATAGAAACTGACACTGGGTGCACTGAGTTAGTAGGTCACTCCAAATATGTGTAAAATGATATAAAAGTGTAGCAAAACATATAGAAATGCCACATAAAAAGGCATGGAACAAGCAGAAATTATAGATACGTTTGGGACGTATCAACATCCCCAAGCTTAATTCCTGCTCGTCCTCGAGTAGGTAAATGATAACACAAATAATTTCTGTGGTGACATGCTAACACACATATAAGAACTTCAAAGTAAAGAAAGTAAGATGTGAAATTCAAGTCAAGATAATAACAAGCAAGAGTCTATATCAAGTATTGAAACTAGCAAAGCATGAACATAAAGGTGCAAGAGCTCTCGCTGTCCGTGACTCGAATGTCTCCAAATGGTGTTTGTGTGCAAGAAGTGGGAGATGGGTTTAGATAATTAAAAAAAATACTATATAGTTTAATTGAGAACTCAATCTACTAAAACTTAGCACTTGGTCTCCTTCAGAATCTTATTTTGACTCGTCCCCAGACTACTAGTCAGGTACAAGTCAAACTGATCCTCTCCCTTTCGACTTTGAGCACTCATGCAATGGATGAGCGTGAACAAGATACATTGGCACTTAGGATGGCAAAGAGGGAAATGATGGGGAAGGAAGACAAAAAGGTGTGAAAGGCTCGCATCAATGAGGACAATCATAGGCGAGAGCCGAGAGAAAGCCAAATGATAGATATGATGTGAGGAGTAGGGATTGCCATGCAACAGATGCACATATGAGCTAAGGTAAGCTCTCCAATGGAACTAGTGGGGGTGCATCCAACTTGCTTGCTCATGAAGACCTAGAGCTCATTTGAGGAGGCTCATCCTTGGAATATGCAAGCCAAGTTCTATAGTGTAAGTGTCCCCACATAGTTATGCATGAATGATAATCTCTATGGAGTACAAATATGACAATGGAATACGAGTGTGGATCTTCCAAAAGGAATAGTAGTGTTGCCCCTTCTCTCTTTTTATTTCTTTTTCTCTCTTTTTTATTTTTTTGTATTTTTGTGGCCTCTTTGGCTCTTTCTATTTATCTCTCATTTTGTCCTCCTTGGGATCTTTTAATTTTGGCAACACTCTATATTTTACAAGAATATAGAAGATCTTCACACTTTACAAAAAGTACTCAACATAAAGAAGAATGAAAACTATCATGATCTATGCAAATGTATGCCTCTGCTAGTGTAGCATGATATGCAATGATACTAATGCGTCATGTAGCAATAATAAGGGCAAAGCCCAACTAGCATGCAGCTCCTCGATCAAGCAAAAACATGTATGACATAAAGACCAAGTCATGAGATGGTGGATGTTGCATGGCAATGTATCTCGGAAAGGCTATGGAAACGCCTTGATAGGTAGGTATGGTGGTTGTTTTGAGGAAGATATAAGGAGGTTTATGATGACAGAGTGTATCATGCCAAGGGTTTGGATGCACCGGCGAAGTATGCGCCAACTCTCAAGATGAGAAAGGGAAATGCGCTGTACCGAAGAGGCTAGCAAAATATGGAAGGTGGAAGTGCCAACAATCGAATACTCGCATTAGTCCGAAGAACTCATGCACTTATTATCGGTAACTCTCTATCTAATCGGGAGCTTCACAAAGATACGAGTACCCCGAGGAGGAGTGTATGGGGGTTTGGTTATCCTTGCACATCCTCGACCCATGGTACATGAGGGTACTCTATATATTCGAACCCCTCCAGAGGTTAGCGATCCATCTAGTAGCTAGAGTTCTCAACTAATTTTTGTAGTTTTTGAAAATAAGCACGGATTGACCAAAATACGACACTTATCACTAATAGGCTCAAGATCTTGGCACCCTAATGTCCAAACATTACTCATATCAATACCTCATAACTATTGCATGTTACCACTACACTTGTAATAGCAACCTTAATTACCTACTCATGCAAGACACACAACTCAGTGCAATAAGCCAACTCTCTAAACAAGATAAGAATGAAGAATCAAGAGAGTTCCTAGAACAACCTAAGTAAAAGCTCTTAAAAGATAAACATGAAAACTAAGAGCTAAGCATGACAATAGCTATGAAAAGATAAACAACACACACAATCAGAAAGATAAGCATGAAAGCCTATGTTGTGTTCTAGGGTGGAGTGGAGCGTGTTTCTCTCCCAAACAATAAAGGCTAGGATCAAACTTGTTATGAACAGCAAGAAAAACTAAACTAAACTAAAAAGTAAAGAGCAAGACGCTCCAAGCATAGCACATAACATATGAAGCGATAAAAATATAGCATGGAGAAGGACGAACTGATGATTGTTGATGGAGAAGGGGATGCACGGGGGCATCCCCAAGCTTAGACGCTTGAGTCTCCTTGGATATTTCGTGGGGGTGCATGGGGGCATCCCCAAGTTTGAGAGCTTGACACTCCTGAATCTTCTTTCATCATCTTCCTTCGCATACTTGAAAATTCCCTTCATATGAAACTCATCATAAGCTGATTAGAGTAGTTAGTACCCATGATAAAATAATTTTTTCTCCACTGGAAATAAAGATATTATTGAATAGATATTGTTTATCAAGATTGTAAAAAAGTTTTTGCAAAGAAAAAGCAATCTTAAGGTTTGCAAAATGATGATAATGCAATATGTGGCAGAATCTGTGAAAAACAGACCAGCAGGTAGTAAATAATTTTTTCGAGGTACTTCTGCAACTCAAATAACAAAACTCAAAACATACCCATGAAAGCTAATTGTATAGAGCATTCTGTCAAAAAATACAGATCAAAAAGACGATCTGGTGATTTATGGCTAATTTTTCCGTCAAGGGGACAAAATCTGTTTTTGGACAGCATGCCACAACTTTTGAACTTTCTTGCAATCGGAGGCTAAAACTTGGCACAAAGCTTGAAAATAAAGATACAATGTTTTTGCTACAGTAGTAACAAGCATCAAGACCACTAAACCTGAAAGTAAAAACATCTTGGGTTGCCTCCCAACAGGCGCTTTCTTTATGCCTTTTAGCTAGGCATGATACAAAAAAGATCAAGTTTTGTCAATATCAAAAGAATAGCTTGCCCGTGTAACGGAATCATAAGGTAACTTAATATTCTTTAGAGGGAAGTGTTACATTCCCTTTTTAAGGGGAATTGGAATCTAATGGTCCCTTCTTTCGTGTCAATGATAGCACCAACGGTGCGAAGAAAAGGACGTCCCAAAATAATTGGACATGAGGGATCAAACTCAATATCCATAACAAGAAAATCAATGGGAACATAATTATCATTGACAATAATAAGAACATCATCAGTCCTTCCTAAAGGTTTCTTTACGGAAGAATCAACAAGATGAACACCAAAAGAACATGTATCAAAAGGTTTTAGATTGAGCATATCATACATTCTTTTAGGCATAACAGAGGCAGTAGCTCCAACATCACATAAAGCAAAGCAAGAGAAATTATTCAATTTAATTTTGACTATGGGATCCCAACCATTTTCTAGATTCATAGGGATGGAAGTATCTAGCTTGAGCTTCTCCTCCCTATCTTTGATAAGAGCATTGGTAATATGCTCGACGAAGGCAATGTTAAGTGTGCTAGTGTGGGGGTCTTTAGTCATTCTTTGCAAAAAGGTGATCACTTCATAAAGACTGCAATTATCAAAATCAATACCACTACCATTAATTAAAGTGGTGGTGATGTCATCTAAGCTCATTCTCTTGGTAGTCTCTAGATTGATGGGACTTTCTTGTCCTACAGTTGAGGAATTAGCATCACCATTAATAGGTCCAATGGGACTAGGGATGTGTTGGGTGCTAAAAGTTTTGAGATCCTCAACAACTTGTATAGTGGAGACAATAGTGTGTGTAGGAAGGCTCTTAATCCTATCTTCCTCTTCCTTTTCTCTAGACCATCCATCCTTAGCTTGGCTAGCATTCTAATATTCTCATTAATTTGGACTTGGATAACATTCATGGGTGTAGTTTTTCTTTCCTCTAGGGGAGAAGTTCTAATTTTAAGCATTTCTACCTCATGAGCTATATTGTCTACCTTCAAAGAGAGGCTATCTAGTTTTTCTAATTTCTCTTCTACACTCTTGTTGAAGGCTTTTTGAGAAGTGATAAAGTCCTTAAGCATGCTCTCTAATTCAGAAGTGGAGTTTCTGGTGCTAGGATAAGTGTTGTTGTTCCCATAGTTGTTGGATGGGAACGGTCTAGGATTGCTACCAAAATTAATCCTATAAGAAATATTATTAAAGTTGTTCCTAGAGATAAAATTAACATCAATTTGCTCTTGAGAAACCAAAGAATTCAAAGGAGCATCATGAGGATCAATAGGAGCTTGCTTAGTAAGTAAAGACATGATCATGTCAACCTTTTCATTTAAGGAGGAGATTTCCTCAACAGAGTTTACCTTCCTACTTGTTGGAGATCTTTCGGTGTGCCATTGAGAATAATTTTTCATCGCATCTTCTAATAGCTTCGTGGCAGCACCAAGTGTGGATGACATGAAGGTTCTCCCGCGGCCGAGTCCAAGAGATTCCGCGAGGTAAAGTTTAATCTTTCATAGAAAGTTTGGATAACCATCCAAGTAGTCAAACCATGTGTAGGAAAATTATTAACAAGAGATTTCATGTGGTCCCAAGATTGGGCAACGTGTTCATTATTCAATTGCTTAAAAGTCATAATGTTACTCCTCAACTGGATATTCTTAGCAGGGAGGTAGTACTTCCCAATAAAAGCATCCTTGCACTTATCCCAAGAATCCATGCTATTCTTAGGCAAGGATTGAAGCCATACTTTAGCTCCTCCTCTCAAGGAGGAAGGAAAAAGCTTTAGTTTAACAATATCACCATCTACTTCTTTGTAATTTTGCATATCACAAAGCTCAACAAAATTATTCAAGTGTAAAGCAGCATCATCTCCAGCACCGGAGAATTGATCTTTCATAACAAGGTTCAACAAAGCAGGTTTATTTTCATAAGAAGGTGCTGAATTGGCAGGTGGAGCAATAGGAGTGCTGATAAATTCACTGTTGTTGTGGCTAGTGAAGTCACACAGCTTAGTGTTTTCAGTGGAACCCATAGTAGTAGCAGCAGGCAAGAACAAATCAAACAATTTTTTTGTGGTTTTTGATAAAGGACACTAAGATAAAAACTGAAAGGTAAGCTAACAAGACTAAAAAGCAAAGATAAAAGATAGTGTGCAACTCCCCTATCTTGAAGATTGGAGTCCCCGGCAACGGCGCCAGAAATTATGCTTGATGGCACTAAAGTAGTGCTCCTCGTTGGCTACCCCAAGTGGAAGGTTTGGATGTAGTCTAGCAGTAATTTCCCTTGGTGAAGATACCAAGGTTATCAAACCAGTAGGAATCCGAATGCTGCAAGTACGTGTCAACGGCGCAAGATAATAAGTTGGCATGGACCTACACACACAACAAGTAACTTTGCTCCCAACTAGTACAGAGGGGTTGTCAATCCCTCCGGTCTTGTCGTTTATAAAGGGTCAAACGCAAGAGGATAATGATAGTGATAATTGCAACTGAAAGCAAAAGCAGTAAATAAAGTGGAGGTGTAAACAGTGGTGGAAATATGGACAGGGTCCCATGATGTTCACTAGTGACGTCTCTCTCCCAAAAGACAATAAATAGCTAGCTCGATAAACAAATTACAGCTGGGCAATTGACAGAATTATAAACGCACCGCAATGCTAATTATGCTAGTGGAAAGCAAGAGGCTCAAAAGTATGGGCAGTATGCCAAGACAAGTAGAACGAAATCCATCTGCATCTACTCACTAATCATCCACCTTGAGATATCTATCCAGAACATCTCGCTGGTATTAAGTTGCGAGCCCCACCCAAAGTGTAAACTCAAAGCAACAGACAACTACATTAACAAACTTTGCGTAAGGTAAACAATCCTTGCAACCGCGATTACAAGTGATACGTCCCAAACGTATTGATAACTTCTTCTTGCTCCATGCATGTTTTCTGTGATATTGCTATGATCTAGATACACTTTCATACACTTTTGATCATATTTGGACTAACCTATTAAGTTAGTGCACCCCAGTGCCAGTTTATGTTTTATGTTGTTTTTCTATTTCAGTTTTCCCCCATATTAAAAGTGCTCAAAATATTCGGGAAAAATCAGATAAAAATCAGCGTGAAGGAACCTTCCGGAGTCCCGAAGGGGGACCAGGTGGGACCCACCAAGGCCCCAGGCGCCTAGCTGGCGCAACCTAGGGCTTGGCCGTGCCAGGGGGCGCCTGGACCCCTGGTGGCCCCCCTGGCTGCCCCCCTTTGCCTATATATCTTCCGTGACGTGAAACTTCCGAAGACAGAACCCTTTTTCGTGATCTCGCCTCTGTTCCGCCGCCGCCGCACTTCCAAGATCGGGAGCACCAGCAGGACCCTTCCCGGCACCTTGCCGGAGGGAGGATCGACCTTCGGGAGCTTCCCCTCCACCATGGAAGCTTCCCGGATGTGCCGGGAGTAGTTCCTTTGGACCATGGGTCCGTGATCAGTAGCTATGTGATGTTCTCCTCCCCTCTTTGTTCTTCATGGTTTAGACCTCGTGAGCTGCCCTACATGATCGAAGCACATATGTAATCTTTCTGCTTTTGCTATGCTGAGTTTGATGGGATCTGATGGATTATGAGATTATGTTCAGATTGTGATAGAGTAATATATTTGGTTCTTATCTCTTATATTTTTGTTCCTAAGTAATTCTTGCATGTTCTCCGTTGCTGTTTATTGCTTTGGCCAAGTAATAGGTAGTAACTCCAAGAGGAAACATTATGCTCGATTGTGGGTTCATGCCCCCTGATGACACGCTTGAGTGACAGAAACATGAGTCTAGGGGATATGCTGTGGCCACAAGGGGGAAAACAACGGTTCTTGTAACCGCGGTTGCAAGGATTGTTTACTTTACGCAAAGTTCTTTTAATGCAGTTGTCTATTGCTTTGGGTTTACACTTTGGGTGAGGCTCGCAACTTAATACCAGCGAGATGTTCTGGATAGATATCTCAAGGTGGATGATTAGTAGTAGATGCAGTTGGATTTCGGTCTACTTATTTTGGCATACTGCCCATGCTTATGAACCTCTTCCTTTCTTTTGTAGCATAGTTAGCATTGCGGTGCGTTTATAATCCTGTCAATTTCCCTTCTGTAATTTGTTTAACTCGCATAGCAGTTTGATCATCTTTTGGGAGAGAGACATCACTAGTGAACATCACGAGACACTGGTCCATATTCTCATCATTGTTTACACGCTTATTTACTTTTCAGTATTTACTTTCAGTTGCTATCATTATCCCTTGTGTTTTGATCCTTTGTAAACAACAAGACCGGAGAGATTGACAACCTCTCTGAACTTCGTTGGGAGCAAAGTTATTTGTGTCGTGTGCAGGTCCACGTGAAGTAAGCAACCTCGGTTGTGAACGACACCATTGTTCGCTTCACCACCTACTTATCATCTTCGGAGTCCTACTGGTCGATACTCAACCTTGGTGTCCTCGCCAAGGGAAACTTGCCGCTACGCTGCATCTCACCTTCCACTTGGGGTAACCAACGAAGGGCGAGAAGAAATTATCATCTCTCGCGTATCAAGCAAATTTCTGGCGCCGTTGCCGGGGACTCCGAGTGATAAGATAGGGGAGTTGACCACTACCTTTTACCTTTACTTTTTAGTCTTGTTAGTTTACCTTTCAGTTTTTATCTTTGTGTCTTTTATCAAAAATCACAAAAAATTTATTTATCTTGCTGTTAGTAGTCCTCTTTGTTTAGATGAACATGTTAGAACTTGGTGCTTTGCGGGAATCATAAGTTCTCGATTTCCGTCAAAGGGACAGAGAAAATATGAAGAAGGCATGGGACAGAATTTCTAAAGAACATAAAAGAATTATGCCTTGGATACCCACAAAAATTGTGCTTAGGAATTTTTACCATAGTCTTTTTAAGTGGTGTACACACTCTCTTGATATTATAGCTGAAGGAGATTTTTTAGAGTGTGATGAAGCTAGAGCTATTGATATTTTGCATTGTCTATCTAGTTATTTTGTTTATGATCGTAGTGCTGATACTGTTATAGATAGACTTGCCGCTATTGAAAAAAGGATGGATGCTCTAGACTTAAGAAAAGTAAAGGAACTTAAGACCAACAAGAAATAGATGTTGGAGATAGATGATGATTGGGAGCCCTTTGTTAGGATTAGCATCTCTAACCAAGACTTCCTTGCTTCTTGTGATATTGGATCCATGGTCTCTACTATGCCAAAATTAGTTTATGATTCTTTGAAACTGGATATGGATAAATTGTCATCTTATCATGAACATGCTAATGGAGATATTTCAGAGGTTAAAGGAAAGGTAAACGAAGTCCAAGTTGCATTCCTTCATAGGATTGCACCGATGGATCTCTTCATCATGGAGCCAAACCAAAGTAACATCGTGCTTGGGAGAGACTTCCTCTGAGCTATGAAAGGCTTCATTGATATTGGTAACGGGCACATACGCTTACGCGGTAAGGCGAAAGGTAAGTACCTCTTTCCTAGGAAGAAGAAGAATGAGCTTATTGAAAATCAATTTGAGGGTTTTTATGATTCCGACGATCTTGGAGACCTTTGATTCTTCTTTTGCCTTATGTCGAGCTTAAAAGCGTAAAAGGAAGCGCTTGTTGGGAGGCAACCCAAGATGTTTTTACTTCTTTTTTTAGTGGTCTTGATGATTTTTACTACTGTAGCAACATCATTGTATCTTTATTTTCAAGCTTTGTGCTAAGTTATAGCCTCATATGACAAGGGAAGCAAAAGTTGTGACATGCTGTCCAGAAAACAGATTCTTCTTTCATGACGGGAAAAATTGGATCAAATCACCAATTCATATTGTTGAGCTGAATTCTTTACACAGCGTGCACTATACAATTGCGGAACTTTCGTATGTTCTGAGTTTTTTTATTTGAGTTGCAGAAGTACCCCAGAAAAATTCTCTACTACCTGCTGTTATGTTTTTCACAGATTCTGCCACATTTTGTCTCTCCTTACTTTTGCAAACCTTAATCTTGCTTTTTCTTTGCAAAAACCATTTGGCAATCTTGAGAAATAGTAGCTCTTCAAGAATATCTTTATATCCAGTGGGGAAAATTTATTTTATTAAGGGTACTAACCTCTCTAATCAGCTTATGATGAGTTATGTATGAAGGGAGTTTTCATGTGTGCGATGGAAGATGATGAAAGAATATCTGGGAGTGTAAAGCGCTCAAGCTTGGGTATGCCCCCATGCATCCCCAATAAATATTCAAGGAGACTCAAGCGTCTAAGCTTGGGGATGCCCCCGTGCATCTCCTTCTCCATCAACAATCATCAGTTCGTCCTTCGTCTCACTATATTTTTATCACTTCATGCGTTATGTGCTATGCTTGGAGCGTCCCGCTCTTAGGTTTTATTTTTAGTTTTGTTTAGTTTTGCTTGCTGTTCATAACAAGTTAGACCCCGTCTTACTTTGTGTGGGAGATAAACACGCTCCACTTTCAAAATCTAGAACACATCATAGGATTTTTCATGCCTATCTTTTTGCTGTTGTGTGTTCTTTATCTTTTCGTAGCTACTGACATGTTTAGTTTTAGTCTTTGTTTGTCTTTAGAAAGAGCCTTGGCTTTTGTTTAGTTTGCTGCTAGAACTCTCTTTAGTTTTCATGTTTATCTTGTTAAGAGAGTTGGTTGTTGCACTGAGTTGTGCCTTGTCTTGAAAGTAGGTAATTGAGGTTGCTATTTAATTTTAGTAGTAACTTGCAATAGTTTTGAGGTATTGATGTGAGTAATGTTTGAACTTTTGGTGTCAAGAGCTCTAGCCTATTAGTGATAGGTGTCATACTTTGGGCAATCCGTGTTTATTTTAAAAACCTACAAAACTAGTTGAGAACTCTAGCTACTAGATGGATCGCTAATCTTTGGAGGGATCGAATATTAGAGTACACTCACGTACCATGAGTCGAGGATGCGCAAGGATAACCAAACCCCCATACACTCCTCCTCGGGGTACTCGTCTCTTTATGAACCTCCTTATTAGATTGAGTGTTACCGATAATAAGTGCATGAGTTCTTCAGACTAATGTAAGTATTGAAAGTTGACACTTCCACCTCCTCATATTTGCTAGCCTCTCCTGTGCCGTGCATTGCCTCCTTCTTACTCCGAGAGTTGGCGTCCACCTTCGCCGGTACATCCAAACCCTTGGCATGATACGCTCTGTCATCATAAACCTCCTTATACCTTTCCTCAAAACAGCCACCATACCGACCTATCAAGGCATTTCCATAGCCTTTCCGAGATATATTGCCATGCAACATCCACCTCTTCATGACTTGATCTTCATGTCATACATGTTCCTGCTACACTGGCAGCGGCATACAGTGCATACATCATGATAGGTACATCTTCTTTATGATTTGAGTACCTTGTAAAGTGTGAAAGATCTTCTATATCCTCTTGTAAATTAGAGTGTTGCCCTTAAGTGAGGAAAAGATCCCAAAGAGGAAAAATGAGAGTTAAATAGAAAGATCCATTGAGGCCATAGAAAAAAGAGAAAAATAAATAAAAAGAGAGAAAGGGGAACACAACTATCCTTTTGAAAGATCCACACCAGTACTCCCTCTTATTCTTGTACTCCATAGAGATGATCATTCATGCATATAGCTATGTGGGGACCTTCACACTATAGATCTTGGCTTGCATATTCCAAGGATGAGCCTCCTCAAAAGAGCTCTAGGTCTTCATGAGCGAGCAAGTTAGATGCACCCTCACTAGTTCCATTGGAGAGCTTTCTTAGCTCATATGTGCATCCGTTGCATGGCAATCCCTACTCCTCACATCATATCTATCATTTGGCCTTATCGCCTATGATTGTCCTCATTGATGTGAGCCTTTCTCACCTTTTTGTCTTCCTCCTCCACCATATTTCTCTCTTTGCCATCCTAAGTGTCAACTTTCGTGCTTACGCTCATCCATTGCATGAGTACTCAAAATATCAAAAGGGAGTGGATCAAATTGACTTGTACCTGGCTAGTGGTCTGGGGACGAGTCAAGATAAGATTCCATAGAAGACCAAATGTGAAACTTTAGTAGATTGAGTTCTCAACACAAAATACTGTTTTTCTCGTATTCCCTATCCCTCTTCTTGCACACAAACACCATTTGGAGACATTCGAGTCACGGACAGCGAGAGCTCTTGCACCTAATGTTCTTTTGTTACTTGTTTCAATGCTAATATAGTCTCTTGCATGTTATGACTTGAATTGAATCACATACCTTGATTGCTTTACTTTTCAAAGTCCTTATATGGTTGCTAGAATGTCACCACAGAAATTATGCTTGTTATCATTTACCTACTCGAGGACGAGTAGGAATTAAGATTGGGATGTTGATACATCCCAAATGTATCGATAAATTCTTCTTGCTCCATGCATGTTTTGTGTGATATTGCTATGATCTAGATACACTGTCATACACTTTTGATCATATTTGGACCAACCTATTAACTCAGTGCACCCCAGTGCTAGTTTCTGTTTTGTGCTGTTTTTCTATTTCAGTTTTCCCCCATATTAAAAGTGCTCAAAATATTCGGGAAAAATCAGATAAAATATCAGCGTGAAGTAATCTTCTGGAGTCCCGAAGGGGGACCAGGTGGGATAGGGCCCCAGGCGCCTAGCTGGTGCGACCTAGGGCTTGGCCGGGCCAGGGGGGCGCCTGGACCCCTGGTGGCCGCCCTGGCTGCCCCCTTCGCCTATATATCTCCTGTGACGTGAAACTTCCGAAGACAGAACCCTTTTTCGTGATCTCGCCTCTGTTCTGCCGCCGCCGCGCTTCCAAGATCGGGAGCACCAGCAAGAACCTTCCCGGCATCCTGCCGGAGGGAGGATCGACCTCTGGGAGCTTCACCTCCACCATGGACGCTTCCCGGATGTGCCGTGAGTAGTTTCCTTTGGACTATGGGTCCGTGATCAGTAGCTATATGATGTTCCCCTCCCCTCTTTGTTCTTCATGGTTTAGACCTCGTGAGCTGCCCTACATGATCGAGGCACATATGTAATCTTATTGCTTTTGCTATGCTGAGTTTGATGGGATCTGATGGATTATGAGATTATGTTCAGATTGTGTAGAGTAATATATTTGGTTCTTATCTCTTATATTTTTGTTCCTAAGTAATTCTTGCATGTTCTCCGTTGCTGTTTATTGCTTTGGCCAAGTAATAGGTAGTAACTCCAAGAGGGAACATTATGCTCGATTGTGGGTTCATGCCCCCTGATGACACGCTTGAGTGACAGAAACATGAGTCTAGGGGATGTGATGTGGCCACAAGGGGGAAACAACAGTGCTTTTAACCGCGGTTGCAAGGATTGTTTACTTTACGCAAAGTTCTTTTAATGCAGTTGTCTGTTGCTTTGGTTTTACACTTTGGGTGGGGCTCGCAACTTAATACGAGCGAGATGTTCTGGATAGATATCTCAAGGTGGATGATTAGTAGTAGATGCAGTTGGATTTCTGTCTACTTATTTTGGCGTACTGCCCATGCTTATGAGCCTCTTCCTTTATTTTGTAGCATAGTTAGCATTGTGGTGCGTTTATAATCCTGTCAATTGCCCTTCTGTAATTTGTTTACCTCGCATAGCAGTTTATGATGTTTTGGGAGAGAGACATCACTAGTGAACATCACGGGATCCCGGTCCATATTCTCATCATTGTTTACAGTTACACGCTTATTTACTTTTCAATATTTACTTTCAATTTCTATCATTATCCCTTGTGTTTTGATCCTTTGTAAACAACAAGACCGGAGAGATTGACAACCTCTCTGAACTTCGTTGGGAGCAAAGTTATTTGTGTCGTGTGCAGGTCCAGGTGAAGTAAGCAACCTCGGTTGGTGAACGGCACCATTGTTCGCTTCACCACCTACTTTTCATCTTCCGAGTCCTACTGGTCGATACTCAACCTTGGTGTCCTCACCAATGGAAACTTGCCGCTACGCTGCATCTCACCTTCCACTTGGGGTAACCAATGAAGGGCGAGAAGCAATTATCATCTCTCGCGTATCTACATGCACCATTGTTTTCTCCCTGGTGGCAATAACACATCCCCTAGTCTCATGTTTCTGTCACTCAAGCTAGACATCAGGGGGCATGAACCCACAATCATGCATAAACGCTCCCTCTTGGAGTTACTATCTACTACTTGGCCAAAGCAATAAAAAGTAATGAAGAACATGCAAGAATTACTCAAAAATATATATAAAAGGTAAACCAAATATATAACCCATCACGATCTGAACATAATCTCATAATCCATCGGATCCCAGCAAACACAGCATAACAACAACAGGAAAATTACATAGGTGCCTTTATCATGTAGGGCAGCTCACAAGTACTAAGAATTGAAGCACAAGATTTGAAAGAAGACATCACATAGCTACTGGTCATGGACCCATGGTCCAAGGGGCACTACTCACGGCACATCCGGGAAGCGTCCATGGTGGTGGAGAAGCTCCCGGAGGTCAATCCTTTCTCCGACAGGGTGCCGGGAAGAGGTCTTCTGGTGCTCCCGATCTTGGAAGCGCGACGGTGGCAGAACAGAGAGGAAAATCGTGATGCGGGGTCTCTCTGAGGGTTTTCAGGAGGAGGAGGTAATATAGGCCGAATGCGGGCACCAGGGGGTGTCCCCACCTCCCAAGCACCCTGGTGGCGCGGCCAGGAGGTGGGCCGCGTCACCTGGCCGCCTGGGAGGGGGTGGCCCCCCTCCGGCTCTCCTTCGGGGGTCCGGAAGCTTCCATTCTACTTATTTTTTATCTGATTTTTCTGGAATTTTTGGAGCTTTGTAAATTGGGGGAAAAACCCGCAACTTACAAACATCAGCAGACAGAAAATGACACTAGGTGCACTGAGTTAGTAGGTTAGTCCAAATATGAGTAAAATGATATAAAAGTATAGCAAAACATGTAGCAATGTCACATAAAAGTGCATGGAACAAGCAGAAATTATAGATACATTTGGTACGTATCAGAGGGATGTTGGTAACCCTTAAAGTTTGGGATGGCTACGAGGACTCCGGTTGGGTGGAAAAAAACTGACTGTGTGGTCGTTGCCTGGACGTTTGGGGCGGGTTTGGGGGCCCGGATGTAGATGCTCTTAGGGCATCTTCAACGCCGACCCACAAACCTCTCGCGTCCCTTTAAACTGGAACGTTCAGACTAGTTTTTCCATCTAACGAAGGATTATATCCGTACGTGGGCCAATCTACATATCCATTTTCTCATAAACCTGACGCGGACCAGGGGGGTCAGACTGCCGACACATCCTTGCCCGACCCCCAGGTCCCACCCAAAATCCCTTCGCACTAATAAAATCTCTCCATGAAATGCGGTTGTCATGATGTTAATAAGACCTTGGAGACTTTTAGATCTAACGATAATCATTCTTCAAGGATTGATAAGACTGATGACGAGGATTAGCCTCGGCAAATCCCATGGTTAGGAACCCTGGGTTTGATCGTAAGATAAGGAGTGCAAGGTTGGCGATCTCGTCGGCTAACAGGAGACAGGGATTACCCAGGTTCAGGGCCCTCGATCGGTAAAACCCCTACTTCCTGCTTGATGTATTATATGTTGGATGGCGATTACAGTGGAGGTTCCAGCGAGATAGCTCCGGCCAAAAGTATTGCGAGGAGATTATTGAGTGCCCTAGACGTCCCCTCTCCTAGCCTTTTTATAATAGGACAGGTCTTGAGGAGTCCGTCTAGGTTTACATAGAGAGTTGCCTAATCTAGCTAGTCTTGGCGACCACGCTTTGGACTCCATGTCAATTTGAATTCCATGTCGGTCCAACCTTATATGCTCCGAGTGGGATGATCTTGGGCCTGCTGAAGCTTCTAGTGGACCGTCAGTCTTGACACGCACCAGGTACCCTCACGTATAGAGGTCGTGGGGGCATTCCCTCATCAGTAGCCCCCGAGTGCCCGGGGGACTCAAAGAGTCGCGCAGGGACTCCAATCTGCTTTAGCTGTTGTAGTGTGTGTCGCTTTTATGAGTTGTAGACTTATTCGTAAGATATGATTTTGTAAATTGTGAGAGGGATGCTAAGCTAAAGGGCCTAAGGCACTCGACGGGTCGAGCCTCGGTAAATTGCGCTCGCAGCAAATACCACAGTAGCCCAATCAAGCTCGAGTCCCTCAACACGAACTTGTGAACGACTGGTGTCAAGCAAGGTCCAGGCCGCGGAGGGCTTATAGAATCAATGCCGCCAGTTAAAGTGTTGTATACGACCCTAATGCGTCCGTTAGTGGTTATCTCTATCATGCACCTGGGCATGGAATGGTAGGGAGTGAAGTCGCGCTGTGGCAAGTCCCGGCCCGGCCGACGGATCAACGGGGTCTTACCTACACGCAAGCTTGCGTGGCTTTTGGGGTGCAGTTTATCGCAGCCCGGGTCTCAGTAGGGGCGAGTTGCCAATATAGAATGTACCCACTCGGAAAACTATCGAGTGGAATTATAGTATGAGCACCCGATGCGGTTTCGGGTGCCCGCTCGATGAGCCAATTGCTTGTTTCTAGTAGTTTTGCCTTGCATCTTCTAGCGAGTAATCACTTAAGCGCTTCTGTTCTTGTGTAATCTTGTGAGTAAGCACTCAAGCATCTATTTTAGAGGCGAGTAAGAACTCAAGCCTTAATGACGTATTTTTTTCTTAATACGCTGAGGGGAGTGATCACTCGAACCCTTGTAAGGTGCTTCATGTAGTTTTTGCTCTGATGAGAGTAACAAGGTGCTCCCGGTGGGAGTTTGTTTGATGAAATCAAACCAAAAGACAGGGTTAGTGAATAAAATATAAGTGAACAAGGGCATATTTTCTTGTTTGGTGCGTCTGCAGCGATATTGAGCTGTCCCATCCGTTTTGCTGAGACACAATGATGCTTGTTTGATACTGATGACGTATTTCAGATGACAATAGTCTGCTATGAATTGTCACTTACGTCTGTGGTTATGATGACGCTTTGATGTGCGTGTGGATTTGATTACTATGCTTATTGCGCTTGTTGGGTTTCCAAGGCTATGTGGAAACGTGCAATTTACTGCCATGTTTTAATGGATTGCGTATATGAAGAGACGCATCTGTCTTGGTATCTGCAGCATTGCCTTCTCCTGTCTTTAATTTTTTTTTCTTTCCCCGTGACCTCTCCTTCATTTAGTGAAAAAGACCCGTATACCCTTGATGGGGGTGTATATATGGGTTATTGGTTTTCTCTTGTCAATCTATCTTCTTACATTCATCTTCTCTCTTGTTTCCTCTCATGGCCCCAAAGCGCCACGCCCGTGGAGCTGTTGGCGCTGGTGCTACGCGTGGCACCGCCGACCGTGGCATTCGAGGTCGTGGTGCGCGTACTCCCCGCGTGGCATGCTGCCTCTGGGGATGCGGTGGCTCTTCGAGGATTTCCTATGCTGTAGATGTGGATGAGCGCGTCTCCGCCCAAGACTTTGTTCTTCATGTTCGTAGTCGTATTGCTGGCCAGATTCCTCTTCCTTCTTCTCTTTCTGCTCTTGTCTCTGAGCTTGGTTTGGATGGTCTTTAGCTGCGCCTCCAAGGCTATCTTTATTTCCCATTGTGGGCGATGATCTGGGTTGAGAGTTCATCCTTGGTTTTCTTGGAGTCTGGTTGGAGGGTGTTTGCCCGCCTGTTTAATCTGCGCAAGGGTGATAGCTCTACTGCTAGTTTGATGGAGAAGAAACTTTCTCCATTAGGGCCTTTGACGTTGACGATAACTGACTGGAGCTGTGCTGGGAGAGTTCAAGCGACGACGACTCTAGAGGCTCGGGTGATGCGTCCATTTATTTTTCTCCTGGTGGCTCACCTGCTAATTCTCACTCTTTCGAGTCCTCGTTTGGTGGTGGTGGTGATAGCTACTCCAGTTTTGAGCAAGACGCTGATGTCAAGCTATCGGTCAAGAGGGTGCGCCAGTAGGACAAGGCTATGAAGCGTGTCCTCGAGCGGGCTTTTCATGGTAGACTTAGGGTTAGAGGTTTTCCTTTTCTCTGTGATGATGCTCGACGGATCGTTGAGTGGTATTTTATAATGTAAAGGGTCCTCCTTATAAATCCTTTTGCAAATCAATGAGAGTCTTCTTTGTAAGCCTTTGTGTAATCAATATATTGGAATCCTTTTTGAACATGAATGCATTGTTTTGATCCTTGTCTTCTTTTCTTCTTGACGAGTCTTTGATCCATCGGGTGCGCGAAACGCTCCCGATGGGTGTAGCCCCCGAGGCTTCGTTCGATCGTTGGTGATTGCGCGGAGGATCTATTACAGGGTGCCTTGACGAGTGTACTTTTCTCAGTATTCTGGCAGGAGGATCCTTCGCTGTTTCCTCCTTGACTTGTTTAGGATTGGGTGTAGATTTGTTGAAGTGTGTCCTTCTGTCTGATGTCTTTCGAGTGTCTTAGGGCTCAATGTGATGCTCTTTCTTTGTGTTATGTTAATCTTCACAAGTGTTGGTGTTTTGCCGAAAAGAGTTTCCCGTCTTAGACAAACATCATTTTAGTGTCATGAATTTGTTCATTGCAGCCTCCGAGTGCTTGAGTGTGGGGTGAAAATAAGGCTTCGGGGATGGATGTGATGCGCTCGAGCTCCCGAGTGCTCGAGTGTAGAATGTTGCGAGTGCAAAGAACATCTCGAGGGGGGGGGGAACGGTGTTAAAACACGGGCGAGCCCCCAAGTGCCATAGTATGGAGTGTCGCGAATGCAAAAATGCCTTAGGGGAGGGGGAGGAGGTGATGTCGCGCTCGTGCCCCCGAGTGGCAAGGTATAGAGTTTTGGGGTGCGAATAACGCCTCGGGGGGGGGGATGAAAACGCGCTCGAGCCCCTGAGTGCCAAGGTATAGAGTGTCGCGGGTGCGAATAACTCCTCGTGGGAGAGGGTGAAAACGCGCTCGAGCCCCTGAGTGCCAAGGTATAGAGTTCACGGGTGCGAATAACGCCTCGGGGGGGGGGGGGGGGGGAGGGTGAAATCGCGCTTGGTCCCCCGAGTGCCATGTCTTTCCGTATGATATGGCGAGGCATACTTTTTATTGTTATACTTGTTGTATTCTTACACAAGTGGATATGCAGCCGTGTTTGAGCAATGCTTAAATTGGTTAAAGAGAGATAGTAGAAAAAGTAGATGTGGGCAATCTACGGGTAGAAAAGGCGTAGGTTCGCTACGTTCCATGGATTGCCAACATCTTCGTCAGTCTTTGGGTTCTTCAGCATGTAGGCTCCTCCTCCTATTACTTCAAATATTATGTAGGGTCCTTCCCACTGTGGGGCGAGTTTATGCACATTTTCCTGTTTTAGTCGAAGCACAAGGTCTCCTAGTTTGAAGAACCTGGTGCGAAGTCGACTGCTTTGGTAGGTGCGTAGCTTCTCTTGATATCCATCGGACCGTGACAGAGCTATGTCCCTCGCTTCGTCGGCCACGTCCTTGTAGTCTTCAAGTGCTTCTTCTTCCTCTTCTTCTTTGTACCCGGTGATGCGCAGGGCGCTGAATCTTAGGTCGTGTGGAAGTACTGCTTCTGCCCCGTACACCATGAAGAATGGAGTGTATTGGGTTGAGGCGTTAGGTGTGGATCGTAGACTCCATAGTACATGTGGTAGCTCTTCAACCCAGTTGCTTGCAGCTTGATCGAGTGGTGCGAGGAGCCGCTTCTTGATGCCACTGCAAACTAGACCGTTGGATTTCTCGACTTGATCTTTGGACTGGGGGTGCGCGACTGATGCTTAGTTGATTTTGATGCCTAGGTCTTTGCAAAAGTTCTGAAATTCATCTGCTGTGAAGTTTGTATCGTTGTCGGTCATGATGTTGTGCGGGACTTCGAAGTAGAAGATGATGGATTTGATGAAGTTTACGACTGTCAGGGTCGTTGAACTGGTGATGGGTACTGCCTCGATCCACTTTGTGAACTTGTCGACTGCAACGAGGAGGTGAGTGTGTCCGCCTTTGGAGGGTTTTTTAGAGGTCCAACCATGTTGAGTCCCCAAGTTGCGAAGGGCCAGGCTAGCGATATTGTTTTGATGGATCGGTGTCTGATGCTTTCGAGGAAAACACCGGGTGGTATTGGTCCGCGAGTAGACCCGATGTTTGCGAGCCTGTCTGCTTCCGTGTTATTTGGTCTCGTGACATAGTTGAGTTCGCATCCGTCGAAATCGCCTTCTAGGGTGTTGTAGAACTTCTGGTATGCTGACATGTTGTCTGCGACCGCTTCACATTCTCTCATTGTTTGCTGGACGACAAGGTTAGAGTCGCCGTAGATGAGAAAGCGGGTGGCATTGCAAGCTTTTGCCATGCTCATTCCGTGAAGGAGGGCTCCATACTCTGCTTCATTGCTGGATGCCTTCTCGAAGTTGAACTGTAGTATGTATTTTAACTTTTCTCCTTGGGGGAGATTAGCACGACGCCCGCTCCTTCTCCTTGCTGTCTTTTTGATCCGTCGAACAACATCTTCCAAGAGTTGGAGAGGTCCGGGGGACCGGGTGTTTGGACTTCCATCCACTCGACCATGAAATCAGGGAGGACTTGAGCTTTGATTGCTGTTGGGTGTTTGAAACGTAGGTCGCGGGGACTGAGCTCGATGTTCCACTGGGCGACTCTTCCTGTAGCGCCTGGGTTATTGAGGATGTCCGAGAGTGGTGCACTGCTAACCACTGTTATCGTATGCTCGTCGAAATAGTGTAATACCTTGCGGGAGGTCATGACGACAACGTAGACGAGCTTCTGATAGTGCGGGTATCTTTGCTGGGAGCATGTAAGGACTTCGCCGAGGTAGTAGATTGGTCTCTGGATACCTTGTATTTTGCCTTCTTTGGTGCGCTCGACAACAAGTGCGATGCTTACGACGCGTTCCGAGTGACGATGTAGAGGTATAGGGGTTCTCGTTCCTTGGGTACTGCGAGGATTGGTGGAGTTGATTGGTTTTTCTTAAGGTCTACGAAAATGTATCTATAATTTCTTCTTGTTCCATGATTATTTGGGTGACATTGCTATGTGTTTTGCTACACTTTCATACTTTTTTACACATTTGGACTAACCTACTAACTCAGCGCACCCACTGCCAGTTTTTGTCTGCTGATGTCTGTGAATTGTAGGTTTATACCCATATTTACAGTGCCCAAAAAATTCCAAGAAAAAAAATAAAAAATCAGCATTCCAGAAGACTGTGGAGGCTCGAAGGAGAGCCGGAGGGGCTCTACTTCCCTCCCAGGCGTCCAGGCGGCACGACCCCACCCTAGGCTGCGCCAGGAGGCCGCTTGGAGGGGTGGGACCACGCCGGCTCCTGACCCTTGGAGCTGCCGACTTCCATCGAAATGCATCGTCCAGTACTTGTAATTGGCTTTTCTGGAGGTGCTTGGATTTCTGTCCAGTCGTTGATGAAGTCGACCAACGCCTGGGACTTGATGGATCTGCGTGGCTCATACTTGATGTGATAAGCCCCCAACTCAATATCCCACTTTGTAATCCTTCCTGTGGCTTCCCGGTTTTGGATGATATCTGCAAGTGGCGCTGAGCTGACTACATTTATGGGGTGCTCCTGGAAATAGTGCTTGAGATTCCGACTTGCCATGAATACACCAAGTACCAATTTCTGCCAATAAGGGTAGTGTTGCTTTGATGAAGTCAAAACCTCACTAACATAATAAACTGGCCTCTACAAGGGGTGCTCCTTATTGGCTTCCATACGCTCAACAACAACTACAACGCTGACTGCTCCATTGTTGGATGAGATATAGAGTAGCATAGGTTATTTTGGATTGGGAGCCGCCAAGATTGGAGCCTGGGATAGCTGCTTCTTTAGTGACTCCAGAGCCTGATCAGCCTCATCATCCCAAACAAAAATTTTCGACTTTCTCAAAAGTCGGTACAGGGGATCGCCTTTTTCTCGAGCCGTCTAATAAACAGACTTAGGGCGGCTACGCATCCTGTGAGTCGCTGGACTCCCTTCACCGAGGCCGGCTTCTGAAGAGCCATGATAGCGTTGATTTTCTCTGGGTTTGCCTCGATGCCTCTCTCAGATACTATGTATCCGAGGAGCTTACCTGCAGGGACACCAAAGGTGCATTTGGCCGGGTTTAACTTCATCTGGTACTCACGCAGATTCTTGAAGGTTTCGTGGAAGTCACTGATAAGCGACTCGACCAGCTGACATTCGACCACTGTATCGTCCACATAAGCATGCATGTTGCACCCAATGTGCTCTTTGAGGCAACTCTGCACTGTTCGCTGGTAGGTGACTCCCGCATTCTTCAATCCGAAAGGCATAGAAGTATAACAATAGATCACAAAGGGAGTTATGAAAGCTGTTTTCTGTTGATCCTCGAGAGCCATCTTGATTTGGTGATAACCAGAGTAGGCATCAAGGAAACACAGGAGCTCACATCCCGCAGTCGAGTCTATGATCTGGTCAATACGAGGCAGCGGAAAGGTATCCTTTGGGAAGGCCTTGTTTAAGTCGGTGTAGTCAATACACATACGCCAAGTCCCGTTCTTTTTCAAAATGAGAACCGGGTTTGCGAGCCACTCCGGATAAAATACTTCCATGATGAACCCGGCCGCAAGGAGCCGGAATATCTCTTCCGCAATGGCGTTTCTCCTTTCATTGTTGAAACAACGAAGGAATTGCTTGACCGGCTTCAGTTTTGGGTCTATATTTAGGTGGTTCTCAACGAGTTTGCTTGGGACACCCGGCATGTCAAAAGGTTTCCATGCAAAGATATCCCGATTCTCGCAGAGGAACTCAATGAGCGCGCTTTCCTATTTATCAGATAATCCTGTCCAAATGATGAACTGCTGAGAAGCTTCACCAGGGACAAAGTCGACTTTCTTTGTATCCTGAGCCGGTTGGAACTTGGGGTTGGTGTCGGGAGTCGGTTTCTTCAAGATTTTGGAGTCTGCTGGGTCTACCTTTTCCTGGTATGCTGACAAATCCTCTTTGGCACACGCCGACTCGGTTAATTTGACGTGTTGTTCGTCACACTCCGAAGCCTTGGACCGGCTCCCATCCACCGTAATCGAGCCATGAGGAGCCGACATGTTTAGCATTAGATAGACATAGCATGGTCGAGCCATGAATCTAGCATAAGCCAGTCTTCCCAAGATGGCATGATACGGGCTCTCGAGCTTTACCACCTCAAAGGGTATGATCTCAGAGCGGAAATTTTCCGTGTTTCCAAAAGCCGTCTCCAGGTAGATCTTGCCTATCGGATGTGCCGAATTGCCTGGGACTATTCCATGGAAAACGATGTTGGAGGATTGCCATTGTTTTTGAGTCAGTCCCATTCTGCGGAAAGTCTCATAGTAAAGGATATTGATGCTGCTTCCTCCGTCCATAAGCACTTTGTCAAGTGTATATCCTCCAATTTGTGGAGAGACTACCAAAGCCAGAGTCCCCGGGTTCTCTACCACTGGGGGATGGTCATCCCTTGTCCAGTTGATTGGCTATGCTGACCAATTGAGCCACCTGGGACAAGTCGGCTCTGTATCCACATCCATGGCGGCTCTTCACTGCAACTTCCTGTCCCTCCGACAACTTCTGGTGGTGAAGACATGATATGCTAAGCGGTCTTGAAGTTGTTTTGTATTTGCTTGAAATCCAGCAAGCCCTGAATGATTTTGCTGCCCTCCTCTTCCGGGTCCTTGGTGTTTAGGCACCGCGCCGACTCCCTGATGACTAGAATTTTGGTTGTTATTGTTCTGGCCGGCTCCTCCTATCCCGGGGAGTTCCTAGCTTCCTCGCCGTGAGAACTCTTTCATGAAGTTAAAATCTCCCCAAGAGTGATTGGCTGGACGACCGGGTTTACTGTGTGATGGGCAAGGCCTTTTCATGGCTTCTTCGAAGCTGTTTCGGTGATAACTTCCTTCCGACTTGCGGTAGTTGTTGCCCCCTGCTTCTGTCTTTGGAAGCCGACATTTGTGTTGGCTACCCAGTCAGAAGTAGTCTGATCAAGTCGACGTTTAGCCTGCTGATTCTGACTCTGGGATCCTTTCCCGCTGTTCTTTTTATTCTGGCCGGTTTTATCCTCTTCGAAGTCACCATCATTGGTTTTATCAGACTCGGCGTACTTGATGACCGCATCCATGAGTTCTCCCATGTTCTTGACTATTCTCTTGAGTCGGCCGAGCTTGTGCCCTAGGGGCTCAAACTTGCAGTTCCTTTCCAAAGCGATCACAGTTTTCTGGGCAGTAATGGTGTCCGAGGAGTGGATTATGTCTACGACCCATCGTGCCCAACTCAGGGCCGACTCTCCTTCCTTTTGGACACAATGCTCCAAGTCAACAATTGTGGTAGCTCACCGGCAAGTGCCTTGGAAATTCTTGATGAAATTTTCTTTAAGATCCGCCCAAGAGGCGATGGAGTTCTCTGGGAGATTCTTGAACCATGTGTGAGCCGGTCCTTCCAACATCATCGTGAGGTAACGGGCAGATACTCCTTCGCTGGCTTGCAACATATCCATGGCTAGATCATAGATTTCGATCCAAATCACCGGGCCATGTCACCTGTATAGTTTGCAATCTTACGTGGTCCCTTGATATCTGGCGGCAAGCATGTGTTTCGCAAAGCCGGCACCAGGCATCGGTTACCCACAGATCGGCTGACAAACTCGGTATTTTCTTCTTGTGGGGGAAGTTGAATCATCGAACCTGCACGACGCTCAGGGTTTGGATTAGCCGGCAAGTTTATAATTCTCACCGCTCCCTGAGGGTCCGGGTTTGGTGGTGCTCCACGCTGACGATGACTGCTCGAGGCTGCGGGACCCGGCGAATCTTCCTGCCGGCTCACACTTTGGTATGGAGTCGCATGTAAGCATGAGAGTCCTTGTTAATATTGATCTTGCTGTGTGATCGCCCGTTTGAGAAAATCCATAGCTTCTCGAGCGGCCTGGTCCACTGGAGTGTCTCCATGAACAGGTGCATTGGTGAGAAACCGGGTTATTGTAATGATGAGGAGGTGTATGGAACCGATATGGACGTGGCGGAGGAGTTGGCTGTCTTGGTGGCATGTATCCTGTAGGAGTCACCTGCTGAGTGCTCTGGAATAGTGCGCGTCGCTAGAAGTCGGGGGGTATCCGACTAACAGGCCTCTCTAGGCACGTGGTGGCGAGGCTCAATCTCTGAGCCTCTATCAGCTCTGACTCTTCCGGCATGCGCCTGGCTTCCTGGGCGAGACGGGCCTCTTTCTCCACCATTTGCTCTTTTTCGGTGTTGATTTCCCTGCGTATGCTCTTCACCCGTGCTTTGAGCCCATTGACCCTAGTACTCCAGGCTCCTGGTTCTCTGTTGTCACTGGAGTGGCCAAAGCTTCGTTGAGAGAGTTTAAGGCATCCGAAAGGGCTTCTGCTCCAGTGAGGACTTGCTCTGACGAGCGGGCCAGCCGTTTCCTATCCGGATTAGGGGCCGAGTTGGTAGCCGACACCACGTTCCGATTTTGGGTTGCGTTTTGGATCCCTTGACTCCCCTGTTCTTCGGTGTCTGCCATGAACACCGTGATGCAGTACAGAGGCTCGAAGTGAGGGAAGTCCGGGTTGTATTCCATTGTCCAGGGGCCAACTCTTTCACTCCCGACAGATCGGATGGACCCGACATCTAAGAGGCTTCCTTCACTAGAGTATGAGTTAGCATTAGACGTTTCTTCTGAAGCGTCGTGCATCAGGGACTCGACAGAATGCTCCGGGTCTGGAAGTCCACTGATGAATCCGGCGAAAGTATGCCTAGAGCCGGCATGTCGCCGACTCGAGGTTTCCATGGGGACTTCGAGGCCTGGTTCTGGCTCAGATCCGTCCATCCTGCCAATGAATATGTGAATAGACCCGATCGGGACCCGATATCCAGATTCGACCGAATCGGCTTCAGGGCCCCAAGTCGAGTCGTCGATGTAGAGCTTCCCACGTCGGCTTCTAGTGATTCCTCCAGCGACAAATCCTTCCATGCCTTGCAGACCTCCCTCTAGAATGTCAACACCTGCATGCGCAGGCCCCACGGTGGGCACCAACTGTCGTGGGAAAGTCACGGAAGATGTCCGAAGAGTCGGACTTGACATGGGACCTTTGCTGCGAGGTGGATACGAGGAGAGAGTAGACATGGACAAGAGAATCGGCGGTTTACCCAAGTTTTGGCCCCTCTTTGTCTCGAGGTAAAGACCGGCTCCTGCTTCTTATTATTGTGGGTATCGACTCTTTGATTAGAGGAGTGGACTTATCGATTATAATGGTGTCAAATCACAACCTTGGTCTCGAGGAGATCTAGGTTATGTCGCGAGTTGTCTATTCCCGACTTGAGTTGCCTCTAATCCCATAGGCCTCGGCTTATAAAGGTGCCGGGTCCCGGGATTCCGCGAGTCCGACTCCTACATGAAGTGGAGTCCTATTCTACTTTACAAATATACTACGTGCTATACAAGGTAAGTCGAATTCCTTCTATGGCTTTGATCTCCACGTTTAGCACATCCGGCTCATGGCCGAGTCTTCTCCTGTGGGCTTTCCTTATAAAGTCGGCCCGTAAGTCTAAATGCCGGGTTATGGGCTTGGTCCATCCCCTCGACAACCCCCTGGTGCCCTCCTTCGGCCTATATTTAGTCCTCGGTACAGAAACCCTAAAAAAAGACCCCACGTCGTGAAATTCGCCACTGTTCCGCCGCCGCCTTGATACCGAGATCGGGATCGCCAGAAGACCTTGTCCAGGCACCCTGTCGGAGGGAGGATCGATCTCCGGGAGCTTCTCCACCACCATGAGCGCTTCCCGGATGTGTCGTGAGTAGCCCCCCTTGGACCATGGGTCCATGACCAGTAGCTATGTGATGTCTTCTCTCCAATCGTGTGCTTCAATTCTTAGCCCTTGTGAGCTGCCGTACATGATCAAGGCATCTATGTAATCTTTCTGTTGTTGCTATGCCGTGTTTGCTGGGATCCGATGGATTATGAGATTATGTTCAGATTGTGATGAGTTATATATTTGGTTCTCCTTTTATATATTTGTGCTTGAGTAATTCTTGCATTTTCTTCATTGCTTTTTATTGATTTGGCCAAGGAGTAGATAGTAACTCCAAGAGGGAGTGTTATGCTTGATTGTGGGTTCATTCCCCCCGATGTCTAGCTTGAGTGACAGAAACATGAGACTAGGGGATGTGTTGTTGCCACTAGGGAGAAGACAACGGTGCTTGTAACCGCGGTTGCAAGGATTGTTTACCTTACACATAGTTTGTTAATGCAGTTGTGTGTTGCTTTGGGTTTACACTTTGGGTGGGGCTCGCAACTTAATACCAGCGAGAAGTTCTAGATAGATGTCTCAAGGTGGACGATTAGTGAGTAGATGCTGATGAATAAACGGTCTACTTGTCTTGGTGTACTACCCATACGATTGAGCCTCTAACTTTCTTGTAGCAGAATTAGCATTGCGGTGCCTTTATAATCCTGTCAATTGCCCGACTATAATTTGTTCACCCAGCATAGCTGTTTTATCGTCTTTTGGGAGAGAGACATCACTAGTGGACATCATGGGACCCTGGTCCATATTTCCACCATTGTTTACACCTCCACTTTTTACTGCTTTTATTTCCTTTTCATTGCAATCACCACTACTATTTCCCGCTTGTGTTTGATCCTTTGTAAACCACAAGACTGGAGACATTGACAACCTCTCTGACTCATTGGGAGCAAAGTTATTTGGTTTTTTTTATGTAGGTCCACGTCTTCTGTCAGCGCCAGAGCAGCAGACACCTTCTTGTTGATCCTCGGAGTCCTCCTGGATTCGATAAACCTTACATTTCTCATGTAAAGGAATTTTTCTGCTACTACATCTAAGGCTTCCACTTGGGTAACCAACGAGGAGCACTACTTCAGTGCCATCAAGCTAATTTTTGGCGCCGCTGCCGGTGATTCCGAGGTGCAACAAAAGACTGGTCCCGCCAACCTAGGCACCAGCTAATTTTTGGCGCCGTTGCCGGGGACTCCAGTCTACAAGATAGGGGAGTTGCACACTACCTTTTACCTTTGCTTTTTAGTCTTGTTAGTTTACTTTATAGTTTTTTCTTTAGAGTCTTATACTAAAAACCACAAAATAATTAGTTAGCTTGCTTTTAGTTTCTTTGCTCTTGCTTGCCGCTGTTACTATGGGTACTTATGAAAGTAATAGAACTTGTTACAATGGGGAGTTATGCCCATGGCATGGTCTCTCAGGTAAAAAACCGAATCTTTGGTTTGAAGTTGCTCCTAAACATTCTCACACTTGGGAGGATGTCAAAACTGTTATAATAGAAAGCAAGTCAAATGTAGAGGATGACACCACAACTTTGATTAATAGAAAATAAAATGATTTTGATAATTGCACTCTTCCCAATGTTATTTTTTTTTTGCAAAGAATGGCCAAAGACCGCCACACTAGTTCACTCAACATTGCCTTCACCGAGCATATTACCAATGCTCTTATCAAAGCTAGGGAGGAGAAGCTTAAACTAGAAGTTTCTATTCCTAGAAAGCTAGAAGATGGTTGGGATCCCATGGTCAAAATCAAAATGAATAATTTTTCTTGCTTTGCTTTATGTGATGTTGGAGCAAGTGCCTCTGTTTTACCCAAAAGAATGTATGATATGCTTGAATTGAAACCTTTTGATCCTTTTTCTTTTGTTGTACGTCTTGTTGATTCTTCCGTAAAGAAACCTTTAGGGAGGACTGATGATGTTCTTATTGTTGTCAATGATAATTATGTTCCCGTTGATTTTCTTGTCATAGACATTGAGTGTGATCCCTCATGTCCAATAATTTTGGGACATCCTTTTCTCCGCATCGTTGGTGCTATCATTGATATGAAAGAAGGGAATATTGATATGAAATAAGGGAATGGAACACTTCCCTCGAAAGAAGATGAAGTACCTTATGAGTCCGTTACACGTGCAAGCTATTCATTTGAAGTTGACAAAACTTCATCTTTTTTGCTTCATGCCTAGCTAAAAGGCATAAAAGAAAGCGCTTATTGGGAGGCAACCCAAAATGTTTTTACTTTCAGTTTTAGTGGTCTTGATGCTTGTTACTACTGTAGCAACATCATTGTATCTTTATTTTCAAGCTTTGTGCCAAGTTTTAGCCTCCGATTGCAAGAAAGATCAAAATTTGTGACATGTTGTCCAGAAAACAGATTATGTTTGCTTGACGGAAAAATTCACCTAAAATCACCAGATCATCTCTTGGATCTGAATTGTTTTGACAGTATTCTCTATACAATTGGCTTTCTGGCGTATGTTCTGAGTATTTTTTTATTTGAGTTGCAGAAGTTCCCCTAAAACATTATTTACTACCTGCTGGTCTGTTTTTCACTGATTCTACCACGTTTTTTCTTAAGCTCGCTTTTTCTTTGCAAAAACTTTTTGAAAATCTTGAGAAACAGTAGCTCTTCATGAAAATCTTTATTTACAGTAGAGGAAAATTATTTATTTATGGGTACTAATTAACGACTCTAATCAGCTTATGATGAGTTTCGTATGAAGGGAGTTTTCAAGTATGCGAAGGAAGATGATGAAAGAAGATCCGGGAGTGTCAAAAGCTCAAGCTTGGGGATGCCCCCATGCACCCCAAAAAATATCCAAGGATACTCAAGAGTCTGAGCTTGGGGATCCCCCCCGTGCATGATCTTCTCCATCAACAATCATCAGTTCGTCCTTCTCCATGCTATATTTTTACCACTTCATGTGTTATGTGCTATGCTTGGAGCGTCTCGCTCTTTACTTTTCATAGCCGCTATCATGCTTAGATATTAGTTTTCATGCTTATGTGTTTATGAGCTTTTATTTAGGTTGTTGCTTTTGGAACTCTCTTGAGTTATCATGCTTATCTTGTTTAGAGAGTTGGTCTGTTGCACTGAGTTGTGTGTCTTGCATGAGTAGGTAATTGATGGTTCTATTATATGTATAGTAGTAACTTGCAATAGTTTTGAGGTATTGATTTGAGTAATGTTTGGACTTTTGGTGCCAAGAACCTGAGCCTATGTGGCACCCTGGCTCAGAATACCGGAACGCCCCGTGCTCCAGCACAAAGATCATCTTCTGGAACACGACACTGCTTGATATAGAACCGAACAACTTTATATTACCAACGAAATGGGTAAAAGGGGTCTATTACAACGCTAGCGGAGCGAGGCGGAGAAAAACTTGCTCCTAATGATAGCCACGTAACTACATCGAGCAACGGGAAAAATCTTAGCAGCGGAACAATTTCGATGGTGATGGACTCCACTCCGTAGGGACACTGACTGGGGCACCTTCTAGCTCGCAAACACCGGGAACGTCGTCCTACGCAATCACAACATTGCCTGCAAGTCTGGCATGACACGCCAAGTCAATACAATGAATGTACTTGCAAGCTCACAACAACCAAAGCATCAAGGCAAAACAATAACATAGCCATAACTGTTCAAGCAATACTAACATGATGAATCTATCGTATTATCCAGATTATAACTAATGTAAGCACAACCATCGTTTAATGTCACATGGCCCCAACATCATCATCGCATGATCATGCGGCTTACCTCGGAGTCATTACAGACTCAAGCCCCGGGTCATATCATGACCAATCAACTTGCACGGGTCGTCACACAACCATTCAACGGGTTAGGTTTCATCGCATTCCCACCCAACCAATCCGGTCATGGCATGACCAACAATTTTCACGGGACATCTTATGACCAATCGGGTCATCGCATGACCAATCAACTTTCACGGGTCATCGCATGACCAACAACTCATACGGGTCATCACACGACCACCAACTTAGCACGATCATCAAACCGGGTTTCCTGTTGATCCATAGTGTAACCTAGTACGAACTTTGTCCAATACCATGGACTCGGCTATTCGAATAGATTCATACCCTCTGCAGAGGTCGTGCACTTTACCCACGCTATGGAGCTCTTCCTCCATCCAGTACCTTGGAACTTATCCCACAGGAACCTCGGAACTCGTACCATAGGAGTGGACTAGGAATTCTCCAACGAGACCGTTCTACCGCATGCCTCACTTATCGTATCACTTGGCATAACCATGCCCTCGGTAGCCCTATGTCCTCCAGACACCCGCCACCATCGTGGCAAACGTCCACCGTCGTGGCAAAAAAACTTGTCCCAAACAGGGACGTGCCCATATAAACAAACCAGCTCTCAAGGCTATCGCTGCTTACCAGATCAGGGTGACCGCGCGCGCATAGCCTCCCCTCGTTGGTGATTGTAACAGCCCAGATTTCACAAAAATTAAAAATTTTGTTTTCGGTGTGAATTGATTGATTGCCTGATTTGTTTGCGGTGTTTGCATCCCCGATTTATCGATCGGCAATTATTTTCCCCCTTCTTATCTCGTATCGGACGGAGACCGACCTTTTCCACCCCGACACTCGACCTTTGCGACACCGGGTTTCACCCGATCACCGTCGCGAAAACCGCGCAAGACCAGCCGCGGCCAACGGAACGAAAACCCCGTTTAATAATTAGACGGGATATTTTTATAGCGCACCGGAAAGTGTTTTCGGAACGGTTCCAGCGCGAGGTGAACGCTTCCAGCTTGACGCGCTGATCGCGCAGTTCGAAGTTTTACCCGAATCGGAGGTCCTGCGCACCCTCGGCGGTCAGAAACGTAAACACCGCGCGCACGAGAGAAAAACGGGGATGTTTTTGCAAACTGCCAGCCCCCTTGGCTATATAAAGACCACCACACTCCCACCCCTTTCTAGGGTTTCCCTAGTGAAAAATTGCAGCCACCCCCCTCACAATGTCCAGATCTTCCCCAAAACAGCCCCAAATCCCGAAACCCTAGCCTTAGGCGCTTCCAGCCGTTGGATCTGGCGATCCGAGCGCCCAGATCGCGCCACATCAGCGCCCCAACCTGCCTCTCCTCTCTCCTCTCCCTCCATGCCGCCTCCAGCCCGTGGGCGCCGCCGTCGCACGTCGCCGGCAGCCGCAGCGTGCCGTGCCTCCCGTGAGCACCCTCCGTGCGCCGCACCCCTGTGACGCCCCCAAAATCAGACCGGGTACAGTAATCATACACACAGGGTACACGACTGAGATTAGGGTGCCACGGTGATAATATCACAGCACAACACTAAACACAAAAGGATAAACCAATATATTACAATAGAGGGGGGGTCACGCGGACCCGAATACATAAGTCATACAAGCCATAATATCTGAGTACAGACATAGTTAGTCAAGTTTTGCCTTAAGAAGGCTAGCACAAATCACATCAGAGATACAGAACGAAAAGGCGAGGCCTCCTGCCTGGGATCCACAGTACTACTCCTGGTCAACGGGGAACTCGACGTCGTAGTAGGCGCCTCCAGGGTACTCCTGCTCCTGGGCTCCAACGTCGGCTGCAGCGGCCGATCAGGCAAAACAGTAAAGGAAATAAAACAGGTGAGTATCTAGTATACCCGCGAGTCTTACGTCCGCTACTAAGCATTATGCATTGTATCAACGGAATGAAGAGGCTGTATATAGTGGACTGAAGACAGAAATTTAGAGCAAGGGTAAGAAGCTAGGCCTAACGATGACTAGCATCTTCCGACGATGTCTTGCAGCATGAGGTAAGAATCAGCCAACAGTTTATATAAAACAGTAAGGTAGCAATGAAGCAGAAGTTGCTGCAACATTGAATAATAATAAATTGTAATAATTAACAATGCCTCCGAGTTCACCTCCTCGACATCCCCGCGAGGAAAAGAACCCGGAACCATACAGTTTAATAATAGTTTCTAGTGGTAAGATCCAGCTTCAGCATAAAGCGTCCTGTTACCGTGGACACGGCTATCGATAGATCAATTCTTCCCTGCAGGGGTGCACTTGTGTTACGCTACACGCACGGATCTCCAGGGTGGCGGGAACCTTGTTAGGGAACGCTCCACCGAGGCTATCCGACACTTCATAGCCCATCTTTCAAACTCAACAGAGAGGTCATCCGCCGGACTATATCCTATGTACGCGGGGCTTTGGACCCTAACCCCGACGTACTCCTGCACGGTGCGTGACTGGCCGGTGAAGTTAAATCAAAGCAAATACAAATCACACGCCGCGGCAAATAAGACAACACCACTTCCCGGCAATCAGCCCGCGGTACTGCTGACGTCTGAAAAGTCCTCGGACGACACTAAGAAGCGGAGGAGCCCATAACTCGTAGTTCCCACGGGTAGGTAGTGCGTACATGGCATATAGCCAACTCAAGACATTCACTGAACCATTTAGCATTTTAATTAACCTGCGTGACAACCGTTATCGTTGCCTCGACTTCACCGACCCGCGGACAACGACAGCAGCCAGGACCACCAGTACATCGGTGCCTGCCCCGTCGTCCCACCAAGTCACTGCGGTTACCAACAAGGTGAACCGTCTCCTTACCTTGTCTCGCGTGTGCTCCTGGAGGAGCTCGACTTTCGTGGTTTGGTAACTCTCGCGGCCAACGATCAGGGGCCAAGCACACCGGTACACTGGTCGTGCCCTCCCTGTCGTCCCGTCGTAATACCTCTCGCGGGCACCGTTGGGTCGCCCGACTTCTTACCTTTAGGACAACCGTTGTCAAGACCCTATGGCGGTAAGACAAAGTCAGCCGCGAGTGGAGTACAAAGATTACTCCTTGATAGCTCACACTTGTGGTGACTAGGCATAACCCAGATAGGGGTCTTCGACGGCGTCTGCATTGTACCGTACCTGTGCAGTTATAATATTTGCATCCGCTTTCACTCCCCGGAGTGATCACGGCCCTCTATCTAATCCTAGCTAACAATGCGCAGGGTTCACTGCTGAATAATGCATAAGTAATAATAGGCAGCATAGGATTAAAGGAAGGTACATCAAGGGGCGACAAAAATCAGGCTATGCAATTGAATAGGATTGTAAACGTAGCAGCAGCAGTAACAATGCCTAGTGCAAGAAATGTACGGAAAGATAGGCGATATCTGGGGAAGAGAATGGCTCTGCTTGCCTGCAAGCTCGACGGTAGTAGTAGGGTCGTCGACGACGTAGTCGTACTCAGCAGCGGTGTAGTCGACAGCAGCAGCGGGGTCTACCGAGGATTAAGGGGGGGGGGAAGGAAACAGTAAATACACAGCAATAATATACAAACATATGCATGACATGATAGACGAAAAGTTATCGGTGGTCTAATGCAGTGCAATGCACGTTGCTCGGAGCGGGAATTCATCTGAGGATGAACTACCGGCTCCGGGTGATTACCGGACAGGGTGTCCGGAGGGGGAAAGGATCAAGCCGGAGGTGTCGTGGTTACCGGAACAACATAAGGGGGGTGTATCCGTGTTAGTTGATCCATTCCGGACAACTTTCGTGTTCGGAATAAATTCATCCGGGCACTCTAACAGTACCGGACAATTTATCGGACAGACGGTCCGGAGGGGGAATGTTCGATGTTTGTTGTGTTAGAGGGGTGTGGTAGACATACGGATAGCGTATTCGTATTCGTTATATTTTTCTGATCAATTTTCATGTATAAAGTTTTTGAATCCGAGTTACGGTTTAAAAGTTATTGAATTTCAAAGTTTAAATCATTTTAAATGATATTTCTCGATTTCTTTTATTATTTATTTAAACATTATCCAAAACATTATCCACAACATTATCCAGAACAGTGCTGACATGTGGGACCCGCATGTCAGCCTCTGTTATTTATAAAACATATAATTAAATTAGAAAATGCCTCTGGACCCACATGTCAGTGACTAGTTTTTATATTTTTATTTATCTCTAAATGACTTACAGCTAGGGCCCAGTAGTCAGTGATACATGGGCATAATTATCTGTTAATTCGATTTAAAAGGCCAGGGGCCCACATGTCAGTGACTAACAGTTATAACTCCAGTGTTAATTTTTAACCGGGGAAATAGCAGGGGTATGGCCCACTGGTCAGTGAGTGTTTAGCCAACTAACAGGGGATTAGCGTGGCGGGGCCCACGGGTCAGTGGCACCCAGGCCACAGCCAGCCCGTCGCGACCACGCCGGCGACGAGGCCGACGCGGCGGCGCTGCCCGGCCGGCCGCTACGGTGCACCAAAACGGGTGCCGTTTGATCCTACGCGTTGCCGGCGACGAGCTGAGTCCATTCCCGCCGTTCGTGTGCGCTGTGTTGGGCCATGGCGACAACTACGACGAGGGGCGGCGGCCGGACTACTGATGATGGAGGCGGCGAGCTAGAGCTCGTACCCGAGCTAGATAAGGGAGGGGAACGGAGCTGAAGCTCACCTCGAAGGCACACGGAGGCCCGGCGAGTGACGAGGAGCGGCGGTGGCGTCGGAATCGCGGTTATACGCCGGTGGCCGTCGACGGAAACCGAGCCCGATCCACGCAACGCGCAGCACCACGGCTCGAGCTGGTCCTCGGGATCGAAGGAGTCGACGAAGGTTGTCCTCCGCGGCGTCTCAGAGCGAAGAAATATGGCCCGAGGCCTCGCCGGCGCCGGAGCCGTGATGTTAGCGTGCGGCAGAGGAGAGATGCGGGGGGAGGCGCGAGGGGGAAGGGGAAGAATGGAGGAGGGGGCTGCAGGGGTGGTTGGGGCCATCCTTATCCTCCACGCGAGCACAGGAGGAGGAGGGGGAGCAGTTGGCTCGGCAGCTCCCTGGCCACAGCGCCATTGCCACGCACGGGAGCAGGTGGGGGGGGGGGGGGGTTGGTGGGAGGTAGGAGAAGGCCAGCTGGGTGGGCCTTGTGCCCAGGGCGGGTTATAAGGTTTTATTTTTATTTTTCCTTTGTCTTTTCTTTTCTGATTTCTCTTTTGGTAATTTATTTTCCAGCTTAGGCATTTTTGTAAAATGTGTTAGTTGTCCCAATATTAGTATAACATTATAAGCCAGTGCCACAAAAGTTTTTGTAACAAAATAAATTCATTAGGTATTTCTTTTAATTATTAAATGCCCAAAGTAGGGGTTTTAACCAACTGTTTGAATTGTTTACAATTTTCTGTAACTCCAAAAATTACCAAAGTTGGTCCAACATCTTTGTAATGAATTTAGGCAATTTACAAAAATAGTTCCATGATTTTTGGAACAACTTTATTTGAGCACTTTTGTTTTATTTTCCAATTGAGGTAGTTTCATCTAGGGTTTGGTTTCAAGATGACAAAAAAATGCATTGGGCTTTGTGTTTTGATTACCAACCAGCATGGTTTGAAAAGAGCTGAAGCAAAGTTTGATTAGGAACAGGGGATAACAGTGATTAGCAAACAGTGATAGTCAACAGTGATGATGATTACTGTTACAGGCATCTGAGGGTGTTACAACCCCTCTCCTGTCTCCTCCTCCTCACCTCCTAGCCGCCCCTCTGCCGCAGGTCGCCGGAGCCATCCGGAGGTCACCGCGCCGTCGTCGCCATGGATGAGGCCGCCACGCCCCGCGCCCAGGCCGCCTCGTCGTCGTCCCTCCGAACCGCCGCCTCTGGCGACCGAGCCGGGCCACCGGGCAGCCGCGATCTAGATCGGATCGGGCGCCGGTTGCCTCCCCGCCAGGACAAGTGGGCTGGGCCAGCGCCTAGCCGCGGTCCAGCCCAAGCCAGCCAGCGCCAGGCCGCCTCCTCGCCACTTGAGCTGAGCCCATTAGGGTGAGGCCCTTTTTTTTCTTTTTCCGGGTGTTTTTTTAATTTTTTTGCTAAGTCTTTAGAAATTACTACTGTGATCTGTTTTGCGCTGACGATTGCTAGATAACTGTAGCTCGGATGACTTTGCGCCCAAAAGATGAATTGTTTAGAATTGTGTGTACTTCAATCCATCTTTTGTGAGAATTTTGATTTGAGGCCATCTTGATGTTGTTAATCTGTGTTGAAGTGGGCATCAGACTTTTAACTACTGTTAAATTCTGTCAAGTGCTGCTGATGTTATTTTGTTGCAACTTGGATTGATGATTGTGACACATCCATGAGTCCTATTGCATTGATTCGTTTTCCTATGTGTTAAGCATCATGTGTACTTCATTTCCATGCTTTAACTTGTCATGTTTGGGTGCTTTAGCTATATTAAATCTTGCTCCAAAGTGGTGATCCTGATGTTAATGTGCTGCTATGCTGAAAACTGTTAATTTGTTGCAACTTCGGGTGACGGTTGCGTCTCAACCGTTTATCGGAATTGAGTGATTCCAGATGCATGTTGTTAAGCATCATGTCTACTTCCATTATATGTATTGCATTGTCATGATATGCTTGCTGGTCATATAGTTATTGAGCTCCAAATTTGCTATCCCGCTGTTTTTGACAGCCACCTCTGTTTTCTCTAAGTCTGTAACGTTCCGATGCCATGTTGCATGCTTAATATCTTTTGATCTATGATGCCTATTTGCATGATTATTTTTGCCATGCCTTCCCTGTCATGTCTACTTTAGTGCCATATCATTTGTGAGCATGTTTGCATTGATTATCCTGTTTATGCATTGCTCTAAAGTGTGCTTCGTGATGTTGTCAGATTGTGTCCGTAACTTGTTTTGCTTGTATCTTTTTAACCGTAACTCCGTTTGGAGTGTTCTTTATATGTAACTTGATAAGTTTTTCGTGTACTTCGTGCTTAAGCTATTATTTTCTGTTGCTAACCAACCTAAAATATGGTTTAGGGCAGAACAGTACCAAATCTTTTAATTGCCGCGGGGTACTTAGTGTAATGCCATGTTTAGGTGGTGCCTCACTTAAATTGACTAGCATAGATAGTTTCCTTTATGCTTCACCTCTTGCCATTTTTATGTTCTATGCCATGCTTGAGTGATATGCCATGTTAACAAACTTTGTTGATCACCTGTAGCTAAACAACTTGAACCATCGTAAACGTGCGGTATCGTTGTGTGTGACAAATACTCCACTTAACCTGTTAGTAACCGCTCTCGACGGTAGGTGCGATGTCTCGTGTTGCCTTCTTGTTAATGCTTGCTCGTGTTTGCTTCGTAGTAATAGATGCTTGCTTGTGTTTTCTTCGTAGTAATAGATGCTTGCCCGTTGATTGCTTTCCAGTGTTTACTGTCTTGTGTGCTTCGCGGGTACCTTCGGAGACGATGCGAGCTTGCGATCAACTACACCTTTGGAACCCGACTTATCAACAGGCAAGGACTATACATTACTTATGATCCATTCTATTTCAACCAGCGGTTTGCATGCTAGTCTAGGTTAGGTTCGATGTTTGATCCTACCACATGTTTACAGCCTCTTTCAAACCGATACAGCCATGTCCCCTCCCAGCAAACCATGTACTGCTATGTTACTATTGCTCGTTGCTCAGCCCCTGCTTAGTATGCATGCTTAGGATGCTACGATGTTACCCTATTACTCCTTGGTTTGGGATATCACATTATTATATTGTTGTTGATGATATGATTATTATAATCTTGACTATACTCGACGAAGGATGGAAGGTCTAGGCTATCCCGCCCCGACGCTTTGTTCCATTCGAGTCACCTAGGACCGCATGTGGGATTTTATGGGGTCCCCTTTTCTTATCTATCTAGCTTCAAACATTTCTAGTGGTGGCCCGAGCTGATTTACCATTTGAAACCCCGTGTGTGTGCTTGGTGGATCCCCTCGCAGTTTTTAAACAACCCGGACCAACGGAGACATGGTTTCCCTGTTGGTCCACCTTTGACCGGAGAGGGCCCGAGGCCTCACGTGAGGCGTCTCGGTAACCCAAACCCTGTTGAGACGGAAGAGTCCGATCCGAGAGCGTGGCCAGCTTTTGGATTGGGTGTCGACTCCCCGGGGGCCACCCGGATTTGTTCGTTGTTAGTTAGAGGGACCTGTCATTTCGGATCTCTTGGAACTAAATCATATAATGGTTGCCTGTGATGGGTAGCAACTGAGAGAGATGGACGTGCGTGCGGAGCCTTGTAATGGGCAGTTGGTACATACCTGCAGGGTTAAACCTTTTCGAGAAGCCGTGTCCACGTTTATGGACGACTTGAGACCTACTCCTTGTTCATAGACAACAACAACTGAGATAATCTTAATATAACTTGATCAACGTGTGTGTGCCTTGACTGCTTCTTCTTCGTCGGGATGCGAAGAGGAGGACAAGGATAGGATAGGTGTTATGTTTGCGTAAGTAGTTGATAGCAAGACTTGTTGGAGGCGATTCCTCATTGAATGCTTGGTTCTTATCTTACTCTCTAGATCGTTAGCCACTTCATAAATGCTAGTGCGGCAGCAACCTCACTACTTACCCCTTCCTTACCGTAAACTACTAGTTGTCTTAGAATGACAAGTGATGAAGTCCTTGCTGGGTCAGTTGACCACTACAGTTGGATGCTGAGTACTTCTGTACTCATGATACTACCCCAAACTCTTTTCAGGGTTCTTGATCGACAACAGGTATGGTGATCGACGTTTCACGTGGAGACTCGACGACGACTAGTTAGGCGGATCCCGGCGGAGGGCCTTGACCTGTGTGGTTATGGGGATCGATGTTTTTCTCTTTGCCAGTAGGCATTTGCTTGTAGTCTGTACCCAGACATGTATCTTCCGCTGATGTATTGTATTTAAGTCAGTTGTATGCCGATTGTATGAGATGTTGTATACTTGTATCTGTAATGTTGTGATATCATGTTGGATATCCGGGGCATATGACTCCGTCATATGTCGTGGTGGGACTGATATGTGCTTCGTCCCCGGGTCTGGATGGAAACATCTAGATCTGGAGCAGTACCGCATATCGGGCCTTACAATGATACAAATAAGAGAGCGCACCGATAGACCGAGCCAAGGCCTTCCCATACAGGCGAGTTTGGCTGCACTAATAAGTTCAGTTCGGTGGCACCTGATCAACTTGGCACAAAGCATGTATCCAAATGCATACTCATCAAGCATCAGGTGCAACATGAAAATCTATTTTCCAAGTCATAGCAATGCATGTAGAACAATCCAAGGTACGGTTACGGTTATGTCATAATCCAACTCATGTTTAAATGCTTAACCTAGCCATGTCAAGGTGAGTAAGATGAATCTAACTAGACTCATGTGCATCATGTCAAGATCAACACCATGCTAGGGGACATAATATATACAAGCATAGCATGATCAGTAAAATTATCCAAGCATATCATGAGCAAAGAATCATATTATCCGAAAGTTAAAGCAAGTGATAAACCAGTCAAAGCTTTACGAAGATGCAAAAGAAGTTGTGGCTTTCCTTTCACCAGGGGAGTGTGAAATACTCCTGGTCTTCACACAAAGCAATCCCTGAAAAATATATTTTTAAATAGCAAAAGAAAATGTCACATAAAGCAAATATTTTTCTCAACAAATAAAAAAAACAACATAGCATAAAATTTATGCCAAATTAAAGAGGAGCTCAAGAGCAATCTAGGGGAAAAAGATTCAACTCATTTGGACTTATAGAATAAAAGATATTGCAGGTCAAAGTTGGGTCAAAATAATCATTTAAAAAGGATAAAAATGATTTTTTGAAAATACCCAGGGGGGGTGACGTCGAAGGCATATTTTCCGAATACGCCTCCACTCACTTACCCCTTCGGGTGGGGCTGGGAGGCTGCCAGGCGGGGTCACCCTGGAAGGTTAGAAAGGGAGAGAGAAGACATAGAGGAGGGATCACCGGCGGCGAGAGGGCACGACTGGCTCAGGGAGACCAAGGCGGTCCTCCCTGTACCCGTAGGTCCTCGAGAGGTGGCTGGACGACGATAGGAGGGTCATCGCGGCGGTGGCTGAGCAACGGTTTCCAACGAGCTCGACGGCGACGTTGATTTCGGCGGCTATCCGGCTGGGGCCTGGTTGGGGAAGCACCAGGGGACCACGGGGAGTCTAATGGTGGTGCTGGATTGGACAGGGAGGCTCTAGGGCGAGGAGGAGGAGGCTTCAACTGCGCGACGAGGTGCTCGTCGGAGTTGGGGAAGAAGAGCTCCCCGGTGCCGATTTCTTGCACTGGAGGTCAATTGGAGGGGAGGTGAGGTGGATGGTGACGAGCAACGGGCGAGGGTGACGACTTTTATGGAGGGGGCGAGATGCTAGGGCTCGGGCGCCATCGTGGGGAAGAAGACACGATGAGGCGGTGAGCTGGCGGCTCGAGGGGCATCGAGTGGGTTCGAGGAGGCGCAAGAGAGGTCACGAGCGAGCAGGGGAGGCACATGGAGCCGAGGAGGGTGCACTGCGATGGGGACGTGACGGCGGCCACTGTGGCCGTCGTGTTCCTCATGGAGGCGAGCAGCCGGCGTGACTCTGGTGAGGATAAGGCGTGGAGGAGGGGACGCGTGGAAAGGGCGGCCGTGCAGCGCTGGTGGACAAGGAGGAAGACGACAGAGCGAGCTGCAGCACGGGGGTGACGCTTCCAGGGTCATCGGGGCACGGCCAGAGCACGCCAAACGCATGCCAGGGCGCGGCCACCGCGTAAGCTGGTGCATGGGATAAATTTTCATGTGGCCAAAGATGTCTAGAATGTGCTCCTTTCACTGCTGATCATGGCTGTTCCATTGACTGGTCAAGGGGGCCACTGTGGTGATCATAGCTTCACTGCAAATTTTGATACGGTAATCTTGCAGAGCAAGTTGGGGCAAAATGGTGGAGTGTGGGTGGTAAACAAGTTGTCACAGGTGCTAAGGGTTGGAAGGACTATCATCCTGTGAGGTTTGGGCTCAAATGGATAAAGTTTGCGCATACTTCCTTTGTAAATGCCTAGACTGACCAGAAATGCATTGTTGAAGCTGGCATCCTCTAGGATTGATGGATTTGGCTCAAATTTGGTGTAGAGGGGTTATTTGGGGGTGTGCACAAGTGTGCAAAATTTCATGGCTAGGGGAAGTACCTAGATAGTACTTGCTTCACAAGGTACCCTGCTGGCCAGAAATTTGATCTTGATGATGCCATCACATGGGTGGTTGGGTTTGTCTAGAACTTGGTTTATGGAAGTCTTTTAGGTGTGGGAATATGTGCAAAAAGTTTCAAAGCAAATGTATGCTTCTATCATGCACTTGCTTCACAATGCCCCTTTGCTCCATCCAAACTCTGGCAATTTTGGGATGGAGTTTGGCTAGTCCAATAGAGTTTAAATTTGGCATAGGCTCATGATATGGTCACAAGAGCTTGCACAAAAAGTTTCACCAGCAATGGATAAGGATAAATAACACTTGCTTCACAAAGTGCTATTCTGCCCCCACAGACAAATGGATTTCTCTAGGTGAACAATCCACTTGGGCCATGCAATGTTTTTGAAGATTTTGGCAAGATATGGCATCAAGGTCATGAGGGAATTATTTGGGGATTAATGTAGCAATTTAAATAGGGGGTGCTTCACAATCCTCAAATAAAAGGAATATTCCTTTTATTAGAAAAGGAATACATGGCATGAATAAAAATGTGGCTTTGATAGGATGGATCAAGGGATGACCATTGGAAAGGTCTAGGGAATCATGGGCTACTCTAGAAAGAAAAGAAAATATGCTCAAGTTTCAAGTCCAAAGAGTTGCTCAAAATCAAACCAAATGGCGAATCCTGAAATAAATTAGAAAAGTTTTTGGAACAAGAAAGTTCCAAAAACCAGGGTGTCACAACCTATTAGTGATAGGTGTCGTATTTTGGGCAATCCGTTTTTATTTTCGAAAATTACAAAAATAGTTGAGAACTCTAGCTACTAGATGGATCGCTCACGTACCATGGGCCGAGGATGCGCAAAGATAACTAAACCCCCATACGCTCCTCCTTGGGGTACTTGTCTCTCTGTGAACCTCCCAATTAGATAGAGAGTTACCGATAATAAGTGCATGAGTTCTTCAGACTAATGCGAGCATTCGATTGTTGGCACTTCCACCATCCATATTTTGCTAGCCTCTTTGGTACCGTGCATTGCCCTTTCTCATCTTGAGAGTTGGTGCAAACTTCGCTGGTGCATCCAAACCCTTGGCATGATACGCTCTGTCATCATAAACCTCCTTATATCCTTCCTGAAAAGAACCACCATACGTACCTATCAAGGCATTTCCATAGCCTTTCCGAGATACATTGCCATGCAACATCCATCATCTCATGAGTTGATCTTCCTGTCGTACATGCTTTTGCTTGATCGAGGAGCCGCATGCTAGTTGGGCCTTGCCCTTATCATTGCTACATGACGCGCTAGTATCATTGCATATCCCGCTACACTGGCAAAGGCATACATTTGCATACATCATGATAGTTTTTCAGTTTTCTTTATGTTGAGTACTTCTTGCAAAGTGTGAGATCTTCTATATTCTTGTAAAAAATAGAGTGTTGCCCTTAAAGTGAGGAAAAGATCCCAAAGAGGACAAAATAAACGGTCCCAAAAGAGGACAAATTAAAAGACACCAAAGAGGAAAAATGAGAGATAAATAGAAAGAGCCAATGAGGCCACAAAAATACAAAAAACAGAAAAAAGAAAAAAAAGAAAAAAATAAAAAAAGAGAGAAGGGGGAGATAGGTCCCAAACAAATCGATAATTTCTTCTTGCTCCATTCATGTTTTGTGTGATATTGCTATGATCTAGATACACTTTCATACACTTTTGATCATATTTGGACTAACCTATTAACTCAGTGCACCCCAGTGCCAGTTTCTGTTTTCTGCTGTTTTTCTATTTCAGTTTTCCCCCATAGTAAAAATGCTCAAAAATTCGGGAAAAATCAGATAAAAAAATCAGCATGAAGGAACCTTCCGGAGTCCCGAAGGGGGACCATGTGGGACCCACCAGGGCCCCAGGCGCCTAGCTGGCGTGGCCTACGGCTTGGCCGCGCCAGGGGGGCGCCTGGACCCCTGGTGGCCCCCTGGCTGCCCCCTTAGCCTATATATCTCCCGTGACGTGAAACTTCCAAAGACAGAACCCTTTTTCGCGATCTCGCCTCTGTTCCGCCGCCGCCGCGCTTCCAAGATCGGGAGCACCAGCAGGACCCTTACCGGCACCCTGCCGGAGGGAGGATCGACCTCAGGGAGCTTCCCCTCCACCATGTACGCTTCCCAGATGTGCCGTGAGTAGTTTCCTTTGGACCATGGGTCCGTGATTAGTAGCTATGTGATGTTCTCCTCCCCTCTTTGTTCTTCATGGTTTAGACCTCGTGAGTTGCCCTACATGATCGAGGCACATATGTAATCTGTCTGATTTTGCTATGCTGAGTTTGATGGGATCTGATGGATTATGAGATTATGTTCAGATTGTGATAGTGGAATATATTTGGTTCTTATCTCTTATATTTTTGTTCCTAAGTAATTCTTGCATGTTCACCGTTGCTGTTTATTGCTTTGGCCAAGTAGTAGGTAGTAACTCCAAGAGGCAACGTTATGCTCGATTGTGGGTTCATGCCCCCTGATGACACTCTTGATTGACAGAAACATGAGTCTAGGGGATGTGTTGTGGCCACAAGGGGGAAAACAACGGTGCTTGTAACCGCGGTTGCAAGGATTGTTTACTTTATGTAACAGCCCAGTTTTCACAAAAATTAAAAAAATTGCTTTCGGCGTGAACTGTTTGATTGTCTGTTTTGTTTGCGGTGTTTGCATCCCCGATTTATCGATCGGCGATTATTTTTTCCCCTCTTATCTCGTACAGGACGGAGACCGACCCTTGCCACCCTGACATCGACCTTTGCGACATCGGGTTTCGCCCGATCACCATCGCGAAAGCCGCACGAGACCAGCCGCAGCCAACGGAACGAAAAACCCCGCTTAATAATTAAACGAGGTATTTTTATGGAGCACCGAAAAATGTTGTCGGAATGTCACCGTAGTGAGGTACGATCGACGGGCTCGACGCGCTGAGCGTGTGGTTCGAGATTTCGTCGGAATCGGAGTCCGTACGGAGTCTCGGCGGTCACGAACGCGATCACCGGACACGCGAGAGGGGTACCGAGGGCATTTGCGTAAACTAGCCAGCCAACCTACCCTATATAAAGACCACCAGCCTCCCACCACCAAATTAGGGTTTACCCTATTGGAAAATTGCAGCCACCACCCTGCAAAAATCCCAGATCTGCCCCAAGTCCCTCTCTATTCTCGAAACCCTAGATCTGGGTGCATCCCAGCCATCGGATCGGCAAACGGAGGGCTACGGGCGCGCCACGTCGCCCCCAGAGGGGGAATCCAACAGCCTCCCACCTCCAGCCGCGCCCCGGGCCGCGCCGGGCCCGCTCCTCCTCCGTCGGGCCCGCCCGAGCCCATCCACGCCGGCTCTCTCGCCCGTGGAGCTTCTCACCTGCCCGCGCCGCCGCCTCCGGCCAGCCGCCGGCTGCAGGCAAGCCGGCGCCGCCACCTCTCCTCCTCCTCCCTCTCCCGCGCCTCCTCTCTCCCTCTGCCCTCACCCCTCGCCCTCCCTAACCAGGCCACGCCGGAGCTCGCGCCATGGAGCAAGAAGACGCCGACGACCCGAGCCCGAGCGGCCGCCTGCTCCTCACCACCGCCCACCGGCCGCCGCCACGGGACGGCCGCCGCGCGGATCCTGCGCCTCCGTTCCCTTCTCTCTCCTCCTCTGGTCCCCCGTGATGCGCCTCCTCGCCGGAGCGTGGTAACCGCGGCCGCTGGCGCCGCCTGTTGCTCCCGCACGGGGAGTCCCGTGCGCCTCCACCTGCCGCTGTGGGCCGGCCTAAGCCGCGCGGCCCAGCTGGGGCGAGCGGCCCAGCCAGCCACGGCCTAGTCGACCTCCCAGGCCGCCTGATGGGCCAGGCCCACGGGTGAGGCCTTCCCCCCCTTTTTTTCTGCTATTAAAAAACCTGTGAATTTTGCTAAGTCCTTATAAATTTTGCTGCTGATTCGATTTCGCGGCGACGATAGCGAGAGAACCGTAGCTCGGATCGCGATGCGCCCAAAATGAAAGTTGCTCAGAATTGCGTGTACTTTAATTCATCTTTTCTGAGAATTTGCATTTGAGCTCATCTTGATTGTGTAATTGTGTGCTGAACAGGGCATCATGCCGTTAACTGCTTTTAATTCCTGTTTAGTGCTGCTGTTATTGTTTTATTGCAACGTTGCATGATGATTGTGACAAATCCATGAGGCCTATTGCATTGCTTCTTTTTCCTATGTGTTAAGCATCATGTGTACTTCATTTCCATGCTTTAACTTGTCATATTTGGGTGCTCTAGCTATATTAAATCTTGCTCCAAAGTGGTGATACTGATGTTAATGTGCTGCTGTTTTTGACAGCCACCTCAGTTTTTCACTAAGTCTGTTACTTTGCGATGCCATGTTGTTTGCTTAATATCTTTTGATCTATGATGCCTTTTTGCATGATTCTTTTTGCCATGCCTTCTTTGTCATGTCTACTTTAGTTCCATATCATTTGTGAGCATGTTTGCATTGCTTATTCTATTTGTGCATTGCTCTAAAGTGTGCTTCGTGATGTTGGCAGATTGTGCCCGTAACTTGTTTTGCATGTATCTTTTTAAACGTAACTCCGTTTGGAGTGTTCTTTATATGTAACTTGATTAGTTTTTCGGGTACTTTGTGATTATGCTTTGTTTGCTGTTGTTAACCAACCTAAAATATGGTTTAGGGCAGAACAGTACCAAATCTTTTAATTGTCGTGCGACACTTAGTGTTATGCCATGTTTAGGTAGTGCCACACTTAAATTGACTAGCATAGATAGTTTACTTTGTGCTCCACCTCTTGACATGTTTATGTGCTATGCCATGATTTCTTGATTTGCCATGTTAATAACCATTGGTTGATCACCTATAGCTAAGCAATTTGAACCTTTATAAATGTGCGGTATCGTCGTGTGTGACGAGTACTCCACTTAACCTGTTAGTAACCGCTCTCGACGGTAGGTGCTTTGTCTCGTGTTTCCTTCTTATTGATGCTTGCTCGTGTTTGCTTCATAGTAATAGATGCTTGCTCGTTGATTGCTTTCCAGTGTTTACCGTCTTGTGTGCTTCCGCGGGTACCTCTCGGAGATGATGCGAGCTTGCGATCAACTACACCTTCGGAACCCGACTTATCAACAGGCAAGGACTATACATTACTTATGATCCATTCTATTTCAACCAGCGGTTTGCATGCTAGTCTATGATAGGTTCGATGTTCGATCCTACCACATGTTTACAACCTCTTTCAAACCGATACAGCCATGTCCCTTCCCAGCAAACCTTGTACTGCTATGTTACTATTGCTTGTTGCTCAGCCCCTGCTTAGTATGCATGCTTAGGATGCTACGATATTACCCTGTTACTCCTTGGTTTGGGCTATCACATTATTATTATTGTTGTTGATGATATGATTATTATAATGTTGATTATATTCGACGAAGGATGGAAGGTCTAGGCTATCCCGCCCCGACGCTTTGTTCCATTCGAGTCACCTAGGACCCGAGTTCCGGGTATTGGTTTTGAAACTGAGCGTGCCTAACCGCGTGTGGGATTTTATGGGGTCCCCTTTTCTTACCTACCTAGCTTCAAACATTTCTAGTGGTGGCCCAAGCTGTTTTACCATTTCAAAACCGTGTGTGTGTGTCTGTCGGGTAGCTCCTGGCAGATATTATTTAAAACAACTCGGGCCAACGGAGACATGGTTTCTTTGTTGGTCCACACCTGGAAGCTAGGGGGCTGCCCACATCTGTTTGGGTAGCTAACCCGACCTCGTCCAGACGGTAGAGGCCGATTCGAGAGCGCGGCCGGCTTTTGAGTTGGATGTCGACTCACCGGGGGCCACCCGGATTTGTGCGTTGTTAGTTAGAGGGACTTGTCGTTCCGGATCTCTTGGGACTAAATCATAAAATGGTTTCCTATCATGGGTAGCAACTGAGAGAGATGGGCGTGCGTGCGGAGCCTCATAATGGGCAGTTGGTACACCCCTGCAGGGTTAAATCTTTTCGAGAAGCTGTGTCCACGGTTATGGACGACTTGAGACCTACTCCTTGTTCATAGACAACAACAACTGAGATAATCTTAAATATAACTTGATCAACGTGTGCGTGTGCCTTGACTGCTTCTTCTTCGTCGGGATGCGAAGAGGAGGACAAGGATATGATAGGTGTTATGATTGCGTAAGTAGCTGATAGCAAGACTTGTTGGAGGCGATTCCTCATCGAATGCTTGGCTTCTTACCTTACTCTCTAGATCGTTAGCCACTTCATAAATGCTAGTGCGGCAGCAACCTCACCACTTACCCCTTCCTTACCGTAAACTACTAGTTGTCCTAGAATGACGAGTGATGAAGTCCTTGCTGGGTCAGATGACCACTACAGTTGGATGCTGAGTACTTCTGTACTCATGATACTACCCCCAAACTCTTTTTAGGATTCTGATCGACAACAGGTGTGGTGATCGACGTTTCACGTGGAGACTCGACGATGACTAGTTAGGCGGATCCCGACGGAGGGCCTGGACCCGTGTGGTTATGGGATCGATGTTTTCTCTTTGCTAGTAGGCATTTGATTGTAGTCTGTACTCAGACATATATCTTCCACTATTATATTGTATTTAAGGCAGTTGTATGCCGATTGTATGAGATGTTGTATCCTTGTATCTGTAATGTTGTGATATCATGTTGGAAATCCGGGGCATATGGCTTTGTCATATGTTGCGGTGGGACCGATATGTGCTTCGTCCACGGATCTGGATGGAAACATCTAGATTTGGAACAGTACCGCATATCGGGCCTTACACTTTACGTGAAGTTCTTTTTAATGCAGTTGTTTGTTGCTTTGGGTTTACACTTTGGGTGGGGCTCGCAACTTAATACCAGCGAGATGTTCTGGATAGATATCTGAAGGTGTATGATTAGTAGTAGATGCAGATGTATTTCGGTCTACTTATTTTGGCGTACTGCCCATGCTTATGAGCCTCTTCCTTTCTTTGTAGCATAGTTAACATTGCGGTGCGTTTATAATCCTGTCAATTGCCCATCTGTAATTTTTACCTCGCATAGCAGTTTTATCGTGTTTTGGGAGAGAGACATCACTAGTGAACATCACGGGACCCAGGTCCTTATTCTCATCATTGTTTACAAGCTTATTTCCTTTTCCGTATTTACTTTCAGTCGCTATCATTATCAATATCCCTTGTGTTTTGATCCTTTGTAAACAACAAGACCGGAGATATTGACAACCTCTCTGAACTTCGTTGGGAGAAAAGTTATTTGTGTCTGTGTGCAGGTCCAGGTGAAGTAAGCAACCCTGAGTTGTGAACAGCGCCATTGTTCACTTCACCACCTACTTATCATTATCGGAGTCCTACTGGTCGATCTTATTGTTGGTATCTTCACCAAGGGAAACTTGCCGCTACGCTGCATCTCACCTTCCACTTGGGGTAACCAACGAAGGGCGAGAAGCAATTATCATCTCTCGCGTATACGGCAAATTTCTGCCGCCGTTGCCAGGGACTCTTAAGTGATAAGATTGGGGAGTTGCCCACTACCTTTTACCTTTTTTTTAGTCTTGTTAGTTTACCGTTCAGTTTTTATCTTTGTGTCTTATATATAAAAAAGTATGTCTAGTTCCTTACTTGCCAATCAATGTCTGACTTCTTTGAAACCAGATCTTATTGGCATGGAGGATTCACCGAGGATCAACAAAAGTGGTACAAGGAACACCACTTGTCTCAAAAGGGGATACACTTATGGAAACAAATACATCAGTTGTATGAGTATGCTAGAAACTTGTTGAAAGGGCATGTGCCCTTATGTTTGGTTTTGGTAATTGATGACAATCTTTATGGACTAATGGTTTCCTTGAGTTATACTTTAAGGTTTGTCCATAGGCAACGCTTGAAGATCATATGGTGGCTTCAAGGTTGTAAGATGAAGATTATGTGTTGACCAAGGTGTTCTTCATGTAGCTATCCAAAGATTAGTCAAGTTGATGTGTGCATCCGGAAGAGCGGTAGTACCATCCGGAAGAGCGGTAGTACCGCTCGAGCGGTAGTACCACTTCATACTATCGCAAGTCCTCTGTTCTGGGCGATAGTAGAGCTATTTTTAATGTCCGGTAGTACCGTTTGAGCGGTAGTACCGCTCGGAACGCAGAAAACTGCACATAACAGTTGGATTCGTGAGGACCTATAAAAGGGGGTCTTCTTCCCCATTATCCCCAATGTTCTTGAGCTCGTTTTTCACCTCCATTGTTGACCTCTTCAAGCTTGAGATCTCTCTATTCCTCCCATGATTCTTGCTCCTTTTTGAGGGAAAATAGAGAGGATATCTAGATCTACATTCTCCACCAAGTCAACTCTCCTCTTTGTGAGGGGAACCTTGTGGATCTAGATCTTGGAGTTCTTGGTGTTTCTCCTTGTTCATCCTCTCATATTCCTCCATAGCTTTTGTTTCTTTGGTGGGATTTGAGAGTGGGGGACTTGAGCACTTCGTGTGCTCTTGCCATTGCATTTTGTGCATTGGTTTGAGTTCTCTCCGAGGATTCATTATAGTAAGTGAAGTTGAGAAGATAGCTACTCTTGAGTGCATTGGCGCTCTAGAGCTTGTACTCTTGAGTGCATTGGCACTCTAGAGCTTGTACCTCTTGGGTGCATTTGCGCCTAGAGGTTTGTTGTTGCGGAGCTCAATCATTGTGGTGGAAAGCTTCGGGACACTACGGGAGCCTCCAATTTGGTTGTGGAGATTGCCCCGAGCATTTGTACGGGTTCAGTGACCGCCCCCAAGGGTTTCCATTTGTACGGGTTCGGTGACCGCCCTCAAGTGTCCTAATAGTGGAATCATGGCATCTTGCATTGGTAAGAGCGTGAGGAGAAATAGGGTGGCCCTCGTTGGCTTCGTGTGAGCATTGTGCTCCTCACCCTCTCCAAACGGAGACGTACTTCTCGCAAGAGAAGGAACTTCGGTAACAATTCCTTGTCTCATCGGCTCCACTTGCGGTTATCTCTACCCTTAGTTTGAGAAAGCTTATTACATTGTTTATCTTGTGATTGCTCATATTATTGTGCATTGCTTGTCCCATAGGTTGTTCATCTAGTCAATCTATTTACTTGTGCACCTACTTTGTGATAGCCATAGTGATCTTGTTATATATCTTGCTATCACATAGTTGTTTGTCTTGCTTAGTATAAGTTGTTGGTGCACATAGTTGAGCCTAGCTTATTTAGGTTTCTTGCTTGGCAAATTAAAGGTTAAGTTTTATTCCGCATTTGTTCAAGCCTAAACCGTAATTATTTTAAGCACCTATTCACCCCTTCCCACTAGGCGACATCCACGTCCTTTCAATTGGTATCAGAGCATCGTCTCTCATTATAGGGATTCACCGCCTTGAGAGTAAAGATGTCGACTAGGGGATTAGGATTCATTGACACTCTTAGTTTCGATGGCACAAATTATGATGCTTGGAAAATTCACATGCTTAATTATTTCTGGGGCATTGACCCGTGTATTGAGCGAATTGTAGATATGGGGTTTTCTCCTCGAAAGGATACTCAAAACCTATCATTAGAGGATGAGAAAAACTCTTATCTTAGTGCTCAAGCTTCTAATGTGCTTGTTGATGCTTTGAGTAATGTAGACATATTTCAACTCATGCCGTTTCGGGATGCTCATGAGTTGTGGACAAAGCTTCAAGATAAATATGGTGTGTCCAAGATTCGTGGGGATGATTGTTCTCCCTCCACCTCCGGTCGCGATGTTTTCTCAACTTCTTCTATGTCACCAACATGTGATTTTCCACAAGGTAATGAAATGGTGAGTAGTGTGAGTCATTGCAATTATGAGAGTGAACCTATTGTCCATAACCCTTTATCACTATCTTATCGCAATGCCTCCTTGTTGGACCTCAACACTTCGAGCACCATAAATGTCTTACATGCTTGTGTTGATAGTCCATGCATATCATGTAGAAATCACTTGAATGTATCTCATGATGATATGGTTGCTATATCTTGTTGCCATGATAACCATGCCTCCATTTCCTCTAGTTATTGTGCTAACAGTGTAGAGTAAAACCAACAATCCATGGAACAAGATGTGGCCTCGCATGGTGCCTCAAGAGATCCTACGACATCATCTCGGGTTACTCATTTTTGCCTTATGGCTAAGGAGTTAAAGGTATCTCCTACTTTGACTCACACATCAAGTGATGATGATGATGTAGATAATGTTATTATAGATAATTTTGAAGTGGATGATAATATTGCTTCCTTAAAAATTAAGGGAAAAATGATTTTAAAGCTCTTCATAAGAATAAAATTGCTTGCTCCAACTTCATGGAAATCATATCTATCGCCATTGATGGAAAGAAATATATTGAGGAGTTGGAAGCTCATATCGAGGAGAATGAGGCCACCATTGAGAAAATGGAAAGCCATGAGTGTGATTACGTTAATGAGATTCGGATCTATCTCAAGATCTTGAGTGTGAATAAACCACCAAGGAATCTCTTGAGGAGACGTTTACTTTAGAGTTATCTAAATTAAAGGAATCTCTTGATAGAACCCTTGAGGTGGCTAATTCTATCAAATCTAAACATGATAAGCTTGAAGTTGCGCATGCTAAACTCCTTGAGGATTTTGAGCACCTTGAAAATGGATCATGAGTCATTAAGGGTGAGCTCATCAAACTCAGCGAGTCGCATGCTCAACTAAAAGCTTCATATTTGAAAGATCTTGACATGTCGTCTTCTCCTTCCGTTATTCGTGATGATGCTTGTGCTACTAATTCTCTTTCTTGTGAAGCATCCATACTAAAGGAGAATGTTGAGCTAAAGGCTCAACTTGGGTTGCTAACAAACAAGTATGGAAAATTAGAAGAAACTCATGAAAAGCTTTCAAGCTCTCATGAGGATCTTCTAGTATCCCATAATGTGCTAAAGTTAGCTCATGAGGCTAAGGTTTCAAAATTAGTTCCTCATGTGGACATTAGCACTACTTCTACTCAATAAGCTATATTGCCATGTGCTAGTCCATGTAATTCATCCACTCATAATGTTTCTACATCTTGTGATGGATTACTTTCCTTGCCTTGTTGCTCTAACAATGAAGCTTCTACTTCCTCTAGTACTTGTATTGTTACTAACCATGTAGAGGAAATCAAAGAGCTCAAGGCCCAAGTCACTTCTTTGAAGAAAGACTTGGGAAAGGGTCATGAAGGGAAGTCTACACTTGACAAGGTTTTGTGTGGACAAAAATCCCCCAATGACAAGGGTGGACTTGGATTCAACTCCAACAATAATAAGTCCATGTTAATCAAGAAAAAGGGCTAATCACAAGTCAAGAATTCGGCCAAGATTGTTTTCTTCAAGTGCAAGGTTGAAGGGCACCATGTTAGATCTTGCCCTTTGAAGAAGAAGCACATTAGTGACAAAAAACTAGGGAAGAGGTCTCAAGCTCAACCGCAAGGTGTAGTGAAGTCACTTCCCAAGAAGACTCAAGTAAATGATCTTCATGTTGAGAAATCAGCCATGAAGAAAGGAAAGAGTAGATGTTGCTACTTATGTCGTGAGAAGGGTCATATTGCTTCTTCATGCACGAATGGTACCATATCCAACCCTATTATAGTTGATTATGTTTATTCTCTTTGGAAGGATAAGGCTGGCAATGTGGTTGCCAAATTTGTTGGCACTCAAAGTGGTGACAAGAAAAGCACCATTTGGGTTGCCAAGCCTATTGTGACTAACCTCTTAGGAACCAACTTGGTTGGGGACCAACAATCTCCAACTTGATCAATAAGTGGTGTTGGAGGGCATTGGAGACTTGGCTACATTATGAAGAATTAGGGGACCTTCATTAACCACATTGTCTCAAGCCAAGTCATTTGGACTATCATGTTTCTATTGTATATCCAATGTGCCTCCTTACGGTAACTTGTACTTAAATTATTTACATTGAAAGTTACTTGCCCCTTTGCATGTTTTGGTTTTGTACCTTGCATGTTGATAACCCTCAATTATAGGGGATCGAGATAGTCTACGCGGGCAAGATAACCCAATTTATTGATTCGACACTTGGGGACACAAAGAGTACGTACAGGCTTTGACAATTGAGTTGTCAATTCAACCGCACCTGAAATAAACACATAGTTGCACAAAGGTATTAGTAGCAACTGTGATAAGGTGGTAGTAGTGGTGGTGATAATAGTGGTGATGGTGGTGGTGACACAGCAAAAGTAAAACAACAAAAGTAAACAACTAGTAACCACCAAGAAAGAAAACACTGTAGGTTAGGGAGATGGATGGTTGGGCGCTGCTTGGATAAGAACAAACATGTAATAGATTCTAACACGGGCAAGGCTCACAGAAAAGAAAGGATCATCTAGGCAAATATTAAACATCAGGCGTGTATCCCAAGGTAGTTGTACGTGCTTGCAATAAGAACTTTGCACAACATCTTTTGTCCTACCCTCCCGCTGCAAACGGTGCCAAAAGGAACTTAGGGAGATTAAGGTACTCCTATCAAAGAGCACCGGAACAAAGCATTAACACTTCATGGATACACAAAATCCTCAAATTATAGTCCATCCCCTTTGGTGTCCCAAGCTGTCACCATTGGGATCGCCGGTTCCGGACTATAATAGGTGCATACAACTCATAGATAGGATCAAGAACACCACAAACTCAAGAAACAAAAGGGCGATCAGATCTGAAATCATGGCACTCGGGCTCAAAGTGACAAGCATTAAGAGCAACAAGTTGTAACAGAGATGATAAACACCAAGTAGATGATAGGCAACATGCCCCCAACAATCTAATTGAACTATTACATGATCTAACTCATCCAATCCCTACCATCCCCTTTGCCTACAGCAGGGAATTACTCACTCATGAGAGAAGAAGTCATGGAGGGGTGATGGAGAGGCGATGATGATGACGATGGCGATGATTTCCCCTCACAGGAGGCCAAAGCAGCCTCCAGATTAGCTCTCCCGGAGAAGAACAGAGGGTTACGGCGGCTCCATGACGTAGATTGGAAAAGCGACTTCCCTTCTGGGGTTTCTGCGTCGGGAGGATAAATAGGGCCAAAGTAGGGCACCAGGGGACGTGGGACCCAGCCAGGAGGGCAGGTGGCGCGGCCAGGGGCTGGGCCGCGCTAGGCACCCTCCTGGCTGCCCTGTGCCCCCCCCCCTTTGGACTCGCGGAAGCTTCCGGAACGCTGATTTTTATATATATTTTGGGATTTTTCCAGCGTACCTAAATATCCAGAAACCTGCACAAAAGAAAACAACACTGGTAGCTCTGCTGAAAACATCATCAGTCCGGGTTAGTTTCGTTCAAATCATGCAAGAATGAAGCCAAAACAATAGAAAAAGTGTTTGGAAAAGTAGATACGTTTGAGACGTATCAACTCCCCCAAGCTTAGCTATTGCTTGTCCTCAAGCATTCAGTTCAATGAACTGGACGCGACAAAGAAAACTTTGACAAACTCTTTTGCTTCATTAGATGTATAGAAGCATGTAATACGAAAGAGTTTAGCAAGTTTTGACACCATGCTACAAGGACAATGCACGAAGCAATCCTTCTTTCATGTAATCAGACACAAACAAACAAAAAGTAAATAATATGCTGCTGAGAATCAATTTAAGATCACCAATTAACATAGCACGAACATATCAGAGTGGTAACTCGCTAGCCTCCATGAGTGAAGAAAAACATAAATGCAGAAACTCCTCCGGAGTTTTAAAGGAGACTGGAAGTCAGAACTCAAAGTAAGAAAAATCACAAGCATGCAGAAGACAATGTGATACTTTGGGACAATGCATGTTACACTAAGAATGACAATTATGCTCTCATAGTTGGTGCTTTGGAGAAAGGAAGGTGGAGACTCTCGAACCGTGGCTTTTGATGGCAAGGTTGAAAACCCGTGAAAGGAAGCAAAGACCAAACATGTACCAGAGCTCTTGGTTTTGAAAACAGAGATAAAACTCTTTTTGATAAGTGAAACTTTCCAGTCAACGGTGAACGGTAAAGGTCTCTCAGTATCTCCCATGCCAACCATATTAATGCCTTTTGCTTACACATGTTCCCTTATCCATAAATCCTTTGATGGCCTATGGAACCTTTTATTTTGCCTCAAGGATGGAAGGAGGATATCGTTCCATCTATCATAAGCAGCATTTGGTCCATTTCACTCCATCATCAAGTATGGGGGAGGTGTAACTCTCATATTTTTTTATTGACTAGTTAAAACTTCCGTCAAAATATTTTTGGCATGAAAGATACTGATTTTCCCTCACCGCACCATGAGCTTGTACGGTTACAAAGGGGAAGCTTTTGAATAAATTTCGAGATGGCACAAGAAAGTCTAAGTTAGGAGTGGCCGCTAAATACCACATATAGGTACGTATGGTGGACTCAAATGGAACAACTGGGTTTAGAAAGGTGATTGTGGAAGCACAAGCAGAATTCCGCTTGGTGCTGGAGGAAGGCTAGCAAAAGACGGAGAAGCGACCAACCAGAGAGCATAACGACCATAATCATGCAGAGCGACAAAGCAACATTGAATCGGGCATGAAAGTGATATAACTCACCCTGAAGTAAAAAGATCATCAAGGCAGAACCGACTTTTTAGTCTTAACATGCGTGAACATGTGCCAAGTCAATCCAAGAATCCCCCGGAGGGAAATACCACTTCAATATGCCACACCATGTGTTGGGAAACGTAGTAGAAAACAAAATTTTCGGCCTACGAATCAAGAACCCAAGATCATCCAAGAAGATTGCATATAAGGTTTTAGGTCATGGCTCACCAACCGATGTAGCGGAAGTAGAGTTGGTGAAGCTCGTGGACGTAGTGGAAGTAGATCTCGCAAGTTCTCCCACGAACAGTCCCTCGATCAATCCCACGAACAAGTCCCGCGATCTAGTCCCACGGACAAGTCCCATGAAGAAGCTCCTCGAAGAAGGGTCGAAGGTACGACCCCTCCATTAGTATCCACACATCCCGTAGCAGCAATCCAGCAGCGCTCCGCTGTCCAGAGATGAACGCCACCGAGAAAACTAGAGGGAGAAAACCCTAACGGATTCCGATCTAGAACAGCGTCTAAACCGGGGTCTAAAAGTGGAGCAACGGGGTTTAGAGGAGGGAGGGTGGCGCATAGGCCTTGGGGATTGATTGTGTGTGTCTTCACCCACCCTTGGCTCACCTTATATAGGTGGCCAAGGGGCCTAGGGCGCAGCTCAAGGAGGTTTGGGAGTCCAACTTGGACTCCCAAGCCTTCCAAACCTACACATACCTTCCCACCGGAAACCTTCCATAATGGTATTTGGAAATCCCACCTGGAGGATCTCCCACCCCTTTTTGGTGCGCCCCCACCACCTGGCCGGCCAGGGCAGCCTAGGTGGCTTGCCCCCCAAGGCCAGGGGCGCAGGGCAGTGGGTGGTACTGCCCGGAACCTTCCGGAACCTTCTAGAAGCTTCCAGGACCTTCCGGGACCTACCGGGACTGTTTCGGGACATTCCGGACACTTTTGGAGCACTTCCAATACCTTCCGGAACCTCTAACGAATGTTCCGGAGCCATCTAAATGGGTTTCGGAGCCATCCGGGAAAAGGTTATTATGTCCGGTGAACACAACATATTGTTTAAGCTGTCCACCGATCACCGAAACTATTCCGGTTGATCGTAAACTTTCCCATTACCATTTTCATATGTTCCGGAACCACCTGGGACTACTCCAGAGTGATCCGGACATATCCTTAAATACCAAAAACTACTTTTGGTGCCCTTATGAACTATTTCATAAATCCCCGGAACTACTTCCGGTACCCGTATGAACTATTCTGCTTTGCTTCCACTAAACCTTCTACCATACTAGTATTCTAACAGACTACTGCTCGTTAAGTGTGTGACCCAATAGGTTCGGTATAATGCGGACATGACTCAGAACATCTTCCGGACATAGGTCAACAGCCTTTTGTCAATAGCCAATAGTCAACAGCGGAGCCATGGACACCCATGTTGACTCCCGCACATACACGAAGAAACTTCGAGTGAACCATTATGTTTATTCATGTACCATTCCCTTTGCTTCGTGATATATGACAAAGTTAGAGGAGAGATGTTTTGGCACCCATGTGTAACAACTTCTTGAACACAAGCCACTCGTTATCCTCTTTGCTCGTTTGTCCCTTTTCTCGTTATCGTATTCCGGTATCCCTGTGACTGAATCACAATACGTCTGGCCAGACTATAATGGATACCTTCATACCGAGTGGGCCCGAAGTGAATATCTTCTTCATCGTGAAGGAGCAAATCCCATTCTTGAACTATCATAGTCACTAGCCACACCATCTGACATACCCAGAACTTATTTTACTACTTCCCATTTACGGGAGGATTCATCTAAGAACCAAAGCATGTCTTCCTGTGTGAAGCAACTCGATACTCTCATGGTCTAAGGAATTACGTATATGATAACATTTCATGATATGACTTATAACGTTGTTACGATGTGATCTCTAAGTATATCATTCAATACTGGGGTCGGTTCAACATCATTGTTCTGCTAACAATATGTTCCCATTGCTACTGACATCCTTGTTACAAGAACAATGTCCATGATTAAGAAAACGTAATCATCAGTTAGCACATGAGCTGGTCTTAGAGGCTAAACCAGGAACTCTTGGTGTTTACATTTCCACACATGCAAGTGAGTTTCTTCTGAATCTCATAGTCAGGGTCATTGCAATTATAGCACAGAAATATAAACATTAATTACGAACGTGGAAATATATATAATAACATTTTATTATTGCCTCTAGGGCATATTTCCAACAGTCTCCCACTTGCACTAGAGTCAATAATATTATCAGTGCTTGAGCATTTTACACCTATGGCATACCGGTGTAATACATGCTTCATTTGTGGTATAGAGTTCATCATCGGATCTGATGTTTCAGGCCCGTTTGTATCTTGCATATCTTCGCGTTTTCACGCTATCATAAAATTCACTAATTTTATCAGTTTAGCTTTTTATATGTTTGAATCATTTGGCAGGACCTTGGTTCCTTTAGAATAAGTCATGAAATCATTCATAAATGTTCCATGAGCTTTAAGCATCTTGGAAACCATACCATGTTCATAAATGAACTGATGATTCAAAATACCCTCCCTTGTTACTTCTTTAAGCAACAATATACTTAGCCAGTGTTATAGAATTCGCCACAGTATCGAACTTGACAAAGTTCCTTCATACTGCGCCACCCTTACGTGTGAAACACATAATCCCAATTAAAATCGAAAATCGGTCGGAGTAAGTATGAAGACTGAATTGGTGTAACTATTTACATCAAAATTCAGCTGGTGTAACTTTTTATAACGAGCTCTTCATTATCTCCATTTTCCGAGAAACATATCTTATCTATCATAAGTTTAACTTTTCACTGTTTGTCCAATGATCAACATATTGATCACTTTGGTATCTTGCTCATAACCTTTTTGAAGCGTTGGACATATCTGGTCATTTTACATATTATGGTGTACATGATTAATCCAAACACACAGGTGAGTGGAATTCAATTCACGTGTTTTTGCTTATCTGTGTTCATGAACACCGATTTCCGCAAACAACTTTTCACCGTGACCTCGGCAAGAACATCCTTCTTGGCGTATTCATACTAAACTACTTTAGTATCATGTCAACATGTAATGTTGGCTTTAGCATGATCAGGCACTTACTATCTACATAGATCACTATGCTCAATACTAATGCTATATCAGCCCAAGTTCTTCAACCGAAAACTATTTCCAATGAAGTCCTTATTCGTGTCAAGAAATTTATATCATTTCTAATCAACAATATGTCATCTACATAAGGTTTTAGAAATATTATTCAGCTCCCACTTACTTTCTTGAATATTCAAGCATCTTCGTTATTCCTGATGAAAACAAACTCTTTTGGCAATTTCATCACAACAAAAATTCCAACTCCATTATGCTAGCTTCAGTCCATCACTGGATATCCAAGGCTTGCATCTATTTTAGCATCCTTTGAATCGACAAAACATTCCGGTCGTATCACATATACGTCCTTTGTTATATTTCCGTGTAGGAACTTTGTTTTGACGTTCATTCTACCATATCCTATAAATGAGATATGTAGTAATTGCTAATATAACCCGAACTGACTAAAGCATCTCTACGGTCGAAACTATTTCTCCTTAGTCAACCTTTGAACTTGCTAGAAAACAATTTTTCCAACGAGTTGAGCTTTATGGATAAAACAATTTCATCCGAATCAATTATAGATCCATATATATATATTCTCTAGACTTTTAGTCTTTCAGAGGGTCTACCAAGTTCAAAACTTGACTTACTTCCATGGATACTATCTCGGATTATTTGGCATTTAGCCAAATCCCGGAGTCAGGGCCCATCAACGCTTCTTTGTATATCACAGGTTTATCATTGTCGAACAATAATATCTCGTCTTACATATCATGAATGTTTGTACGAGTTTTGTCTAACCTGTGTGGTTCAGCTGCGCACTTATTTGAAGATTCAACAATCTTTAACAAGTTGCACTGTCCTCCTACTCACTCTTTTGGAAGAAACCATTTTCTTCAAAACACATTGTTCTTAACAGCAAACAGTTTTGCTTTTGTGTAGTGATAGAGGAATACCAAAACTTTTGGCATAACCTTAACAAAGTAGCACTTATCTGATTTGGGGTTTTTGAGTATGTCAAACATATGCCTCATATACCCAAATTTTAAGAAAAGACAACATGGTTTTATGATTGCCATATCATATCTAATATGGTGTCATTTCAACAGATTTGATGGTGCTCTTTTCAGTGTAAAAGCCGTAGTCACTAACACATAACTTTAATAAGTATAATGGCAAATTGATAAACGTCATATTTGATCTTACCGTGTCATACATGGCTTGATTACATCTCTCGAACACTTTACTCATAGTGGAAGCAAGTTATGATACTTCTTCACAACTCATCAGACGTTCGCTAAACTTGTAACTCAAATATTACTTTCTACAATCTAATTTGCAGAAGCTTTATTTTTTCGTTACAATGAATTTCTATTTCACTCTAAAATTCCTTGAACATTTCAAAGATTTCAGACGTATGTCTCTATTGAACAGATATCCACATATCCACTTCAACTCATGAGTGAAGATAGGGAATCCACTGCACACAACTATACTTATTGGACTACACACATCATCATGTATGATTACCAATGGTTTAGTTGCCCGTTCATGTATGGCCTATCAACGGTGTTTTAGTCACATTACTTCGAGACAAAGATCGCAAGCGTCAAGTGATTCATAATCATATGACTCGAAAGTCCATCACTTATGGAAATTCTTCATGCATGTTATGTCACTTGTGATAAACGGCAGTGCCACATCTATGTGGTATTTCTGTCAGTCTTGCGACATTTAGCGTCAGTGTTATGGATGTTTAGTATTATTATCAAGATTCATAACATACAACCTATTCATAATAGAAGTATGGCCTTTATGTTATTCATAGCTTTGAACAACTCTCTTGAAATAAACATGATTCAAAAATGATGTTTTGCAACAAGGCTAAAGTGTAGTAACAATTTACTCAACTCTAAAATGAATTATGAAGATAATCATAGAGTCAACACACGGTATAGTAAACCTTTTACCGTGTTCCTGAGTGTGTCAAAACTCATCATTAGCTAGTCATAAAAGCCATAGTATTTCTTGTATCGAGTTGCAACAATATGCAATTGATGTGATATTCCGGTGATCAACTGTTTAATCACAATATACAGAATCCACAATTAACTGCTTAATCATGATTCCCAAGAATTACATCTCTTGACCAGCAATGAATTCATCTATAACTTCGTATGACTTTCATTTCTGAGCTGGTTATTCCAGTCTTCTTTCGTTTTGCCTTTATACGTATCATAGTTCTATTTCCAATGTCACTCCTACTCACAGAAGATCACATATGATCAAGGGTGGCGCATGCCATGGACTATCCGGCGTGTGAGTCTTACTAACATCCTTTGGACTTCCTTTCCCTTAATTCTCATCATCATATGATCAGTGTTCTTCTGGATTCCACACTTATCAGTTTTGTTTAGAGCACAGTGAACATTTTCACTAATGCTTACAATCATACATTGTACTAGATATCTTATATCCAACATTAATTGTCTTACTACTGAAAACTTATTTTTCAGTTCCATGAATATAACATAACTATCCCAAACTTTTCGAAGTTCGGGTTTCATGATGGTGAAGACAATGCACTTAGCTGTCGTGGAATTATAGCATTTTGGATTATGGACATAAGTCACATCATCCATAGCATCAGCGGGAGAGCATCAAAAATTTGCGATAGGACAAGCTCCTTCTCGACACTATTGAGGATAGTCCTCACAATACGGTACCAATCGTAAAGTTTTTACCAGATAAAACAGTTAATCAAAATCAATTGGGAAGGTGGTAACGCGAGCCATTATTCTACAACGATAATGCAAATACTAAGACTTTGTTCATAATTAAGTTGCACTTGTGATTAATCAATTTAATTACTAAGTGCGCTCCCACTCAGATCAATATCTCTCGTAATTGATGCTGGAGTGATTCAAGATCCAACCCAATCGTCCGCCATTGATGTGACATCACTGATGACTTAGACTGGACCGGTAGGCCAACTTGCCAATCACGCCAAAGGTGATTCTTGTTCATCTTTCGATGGGCGTGTTCCGGTAGCAAACTTTTATCCAAACCGTCAAGACAACCAAGTGTAATTGCTGTGTGTTCTTTTAACACACCCGTCTTTTATGCGTCACACCGTGTGCACCCATGTGACATGACCTGCTCCGGTGTGAAACATAGTATAGACGGTGCTACAGTTGGAAGAACACTATCAACTTGATATTGTTTTGCGAGAGATCACCCTAATAAAATACGACTACCGCGCATCAAACAAGGGTGCAACAAAGGGATAAACATCACAGGCAGTTCATAAAATTATGTGATATAGTATAGCCCTTTGCTTCGTGAAGTCTTCATTGTCTTCACGTCGTCGTGGTTGAAGTCACCGTGTCCACCAACTTTGTCCTTGGCGCCGGGAACATCACCACGGCTTCCGGCATGTGCGTCGGGGTCCACCTCCGCATCGTAGATCATCACCTTGCATCTATCTATTGCTTTGCCTCGAGCTAATAAACAGTTCTGGCACGCAGGCCATAATTAAGTGACAATCATATGACTCCAGTCATCATGCCGTACCACGACACGCAGGTCGCGAATAAATATTACATAACATATAGCATCTCATACAAACACATTGCAAATCTTGAAGGCTATACCACATCACATGCATACTCTGCAAAAACGAGTTAGATCGCCATCTACACGGGTTGTTGCAACTTTTATCGTGGTTGTTAAGTAGGTTTACAAGGCAAACGAGAAACCCTAGACAAAACAAAAACACGATACTTCTTTTGTTGCTAGTTTAACATACGGGGTGCGTGTAGCAACTAATGCCACAAGCCAAACTTCGTTAAACGCGTGACCCCCGTGTGGATTTGAGTTCATAAAATCCACAAGCCCGTTCATGTAAAATTTTCTATAGCAAGACTAGGATGAGATCCAAGGAATTTGATGTAGTCCATGATCAAGGCAACCAGCATACTAAGAGCAGCATAGAGGGATCATGGCAAAACTCAAACCTTGTAGCAAAATCACATCATGCCGTCGAGCAAAGAAAAGATCACATGATAGGGAAGCAAACAAGAAAATCAATGCCTCATATCAACATATGATCTACCTAAACATGCATCTAATCAAGGATCGCTCATGATACCACTGTTGGGAAACGTAGTAGAAAACAAAATTTTCGGCCTACGAATCAAGAACCCAAGATCATCCAAGAAGATTGCATATAAGGTTTTAGGTCATGGCTCACCAACCGATGTAGCGGAAGTAGAGTTGGTGAAGCTCGTGGACGTAGTGGAAGTAGATCTCGCAAGTTCTCCCACGAACAGTCCCTCGATCAATCCCACGAACAAGTCCCGCGATCTAGTCCCACGGACAAGTCCCATGAAGAAGCTCCTCGAAGAAGGGTCGAAGGTACGACCCCTCCATTAGTATCCACACATCCCGTAGCAGCAATCCAGCAGCGCTCCGCTGTCCAGAGATGAACGCCACCGAGAAAACTAGAGGGAGAAAACCCTAACGGATTCCGATCTAGAACAGCGTCTAAACCGGGGTCTAAAAGTGGAGCAACGGGGTTTAGAGGAGGGAGGGTGGCGCATAGGCCTTGGGGATTGATTGTGTGTGTCTTCACCCACCCTTGGCTCACCTTATATAGGTGGCCAAGGGGCCTAGGGCGCAGCTCAAGGAGGTTTGGGAGTCCAACTTGGACTCCCAAGCCTTCCAAACCTACACATACCTTCCCACCGGAAACCTTCCATAATGGTATTTGGAAATCCCACCTGGAGGATCTCCCACCCCTTTTTGGTGCGCCCCCACCACCTGGCCGGCCAGGGCAGCCTAGGTGGCTTGCCCCCCAAGGCCAGGGGCGCAGGGCAGTGGGTGGTACTGCCCGGAACCTTCCGGAACCTTCTAGAAGCTTCCAGGACCTTCCGGGACCTACCGGGACTGTTTCGGGACATTCCGGACACTTTTGGAGCACTTCCAATACCTTCCGGAACCTCTAACGAATGTTCCGGAGCCATCTAAATGGGTTTCGGAGCCATCCGGGAAAAGGTTATTATGTCCGGTGAACACAACATATTGTTTAAGCTGTCCACCGATCACCGAAACTATTCCGGTTGATCGTAAACTTTCCCATTACCATTTTCATATGTTCCGGAACCACCTGGGACTACTCCAGAGTGATCCGGACATATCCTTAAATACCAAAAACTACTTTTGGTGCCCTTATGAACTATTTCATAAATCCCCGGAACTACTTCCGGTACCCGTATGAACTATTCTGCTTTGCTTCCACTAAACCTTCTACCATACTAGTATTCTAACAGACTACTGCTCGTTAAGTGTGTGACCCAATAGGTTCGGTATAATGCGGACATGACTCAGAACATCTTCCGGACATAGGTCAACAGCCTTTTGTCAATAGCCAATAGTCAACAGCGGAGCCATGGACACCCATGTTGACTCCCGCACATACACGAAGAAACTTCGAGTGAACCATTATGTTTATTCATGTACCATTCCCTTTGCTTCGTGATATATGACAAAGTTAGAGGAGAGATGTTTTGGCACCCATGTGTAACAACTTCTTGAACACAAGCCACTCGTTATCCTCTTTGCTCGTTTGTCCCTTTTCTCGTTATCGTATTCCGGTATCCCTGTGACTGAATCACAATACGTCTGGCCAGACTATAATGGATACCTTCATACCGAGTGGGCCCGAAGTGAATATCTTCTTCATCGTGAAGGAGCAAATCCCATTCTTGAACTATCACAGTCACTAGCCACACCATCTGACATACCCAGAACTTATTTTACTACTTCCCATTTACGGGAGGATTCATCTAAGAACCAAAGCATGTCTTCCTGTGTGAAGCAACTCGATACTCTCATGGTCTAAGGAATTACGTATATGATAACATTTCATGATATGACTTATAACGTTGTTACGATGTGATCTCTAAGTATATCATTCAATACTGGGGTCGGTTCAACATCATTGTTCTGCTAACAATATGTTCCCATTGCTACTGACATCCTTGTTACAAGAACAATGTCCATGATTAAGAAAACGTAATCATCAGTTAGCACATGAGCTGGTCTTAGAGGCTAAACCAGGAACTCTTGGTGTTTACATTTCCACACATGCAAGTGAGTTTCTTCTGAATCTCATAGTCAGGGTCATTGCAATTATAGCACAGAAATATAAACATTAATTACGAACGTGGAAATATATATAATAACATTTTATTATTGCCTCTAGGGCATATTTCCAACACCATGAACAATGCAATGCATGTCAATCATTTCAAGCAACACATTATAAACTCTAGCTATTTGAGACTAACCAAAAAGAAAGCATGAACCACTGGGAAAGCATTGTAAACATAGCACTATGTCGCTACAAGCTAGTCTCTAATCATAAGTACAGGCATATGTACAAAAGTAGAAAGGAAAAGAGTTCATACCGGCTTTCCTTGTTGCATCCCTTCCGTCGATCTTCGTCATTACTGCCTTGTCACTTGCATGATCGAACGTAGGAAATTATAATCGTCACGGATACGAGCTGAACTATGAAACAAAGCAAACTAAAGAGCAAAGGAAACATTTTTTTGGGTTTTTAAGGTTTAACGAAAGCAAAAGAAAGGAGAAATCTTTTTGGGTTTTTGAAAACTAAAAGAACAAAGAAGAACAGGCAAAAACTTGCAAAAAGGTAAAAGCGAACCAACGGTAGATACAATGGACAGGGGAGGAGAGTACGTACTCCCCCAAGCTTAGGCTTTTGGCCTAAGTTGGGCTCTTCTACTGCGGTCCCGAGGAGCCTCCTGCTCCAGGGTAATGGTAAGCCCAAGGGTTGTATGAGCCCTCCGGTGCGTACACTGAAGTCCTCGGATCCTCCCACGTGGAAGAGGAAGGTCCTGCCCCCCATCCAGAGGAAGACCCTTCACCCCAGGGGGTGATAGTCTCCTCCTGAACTGGTGAATATACCACGCGCTCCTCCTCGTCTGGCTCGACCCCCTCCGTGGGGTCGTGAAACTGGTATCTCTCCGTGATCTCATCAAACTCGGCCACTGAAAAACAAAATCTGTTCCTGCGAGAAAAATCAAACAAAAGTGGTGTAGGTAGACGGACAGTGCGTTCCACACCGTCTTTAAACCGCAAAATATAATCAAGTGTGTAGCGGTCAGAGGTCTTAGTAACAAAGAAATGCCTCTTCATGGCAGCCAAGTCAAGGCTAACAAAAGGAAAGATTGTATCATCTGGGCGCGGTTCTCCTGGGAGAAACTACAAAAGAAGTGTGGCATAGACGCCACCAAAGAGGTCCCCCTTGTTACTATTAGTAGCAAGGCGTTTCGCAATAAGTGAACCCACATGATACTCGTGCTTCCCTGCGAGGGCATTCGCCATGATAGCAGTATCAGGCATAGAAGTGCTGCTCGTGTTGTCTCGAGCCAACACTCCTCTAGCAATATAATAGGCGAAATACCTGAGGTGAGGGAACATAATGTTGGAAATCTTCTGACGGTTGAATGCCCTCACTTTAGTGTTACAGAACAAGTTGAGGAGGGTGTTGAGTGCAACAATTTGGACATTTTTCCTCTTCTTCTTCTCGACCAAGCCTGGCAAACCTAAAACTTCACAAAATATACTCATAGGCATGGTCAACAATCTTTCATAAAGTCGAAACACCACAGTATCATTGTCAGAATAAAACCTGAAACTGTTAACAAAAATAGCGGTGAGTGTCTCGTACTGTGGTACACGACTCATAACAAGCCGTGTCAAACCTGCATTGGCACACAGAGCATAGAACTCTTCTTGTATGCCGACATCCTCCATGAAATCCTCGCATGGAAATGCCATGGCTCTCGCGGGTGACGCGTCGAACATCTCTATGGGTACGATACCTTCATTATATCTCACCCTCGTGGTCGAAGGTGAAGCTGCAGAACGCGTAACACGGCTAGAGCGCTCGGGTTTCTTCTTCCCAAGCCACTTTCCTAGCCTCTCCATTTCTGAAATTTTTAACAATTCACAAAAACAAAGATTTAAGCAAAACTAGTTTGGGCAAAACATTCTACTTACTTTACCAAGGCTCAAACTAGCAACAAAACTTGAAAAATAAATTTCTACACAAACATTTAAGCTCAACTAAACAGCACCAATAACCACTAAATACTCACTAATGAAGCCACCAACCAGAAATCTAATTGGAGAGCTGAGGGAGTCACATACCAGAGAGTATTTGTTCCAAATTTCAGCTCAAATGAGTGGTTGTAGAAGGAGATCGAGGTTCCGTGCTCAAGAACAACAAGAACAGCAGAACCAGAGCAAGATCGAACACGAGTTTTTGGGAGGAAGGAGAGAGAGTGAGGGAAGAGATGCCACCATGGGGGTGCCTGTGGGCCCCAGGAGGGTGGGTGGCGCGGCCAGGAGCTGGGCTGCGCCACCTGGCCTCCTGGGCCAGGGGTGGACCCCCCTGGTCAGCCACAGGTGCCTCCTGATGGCTTTTTATCTGGAAATTTTGATTTTGATTTTTCTGGAATTTTCTGGGCAACTTCACTGTAGAGAATTTTTCAAAGTTCAAAAAGCTGCAAAAACTTTCGTGAACTTGAGACAAAAGTTAGAACAAGTGAAGCTTTGAACACAAAAACTTAGGTACAGCAAGGAGAATAAAAGCTAAAGGAAATGAAAACATAACAAGCTCAACTTTTTACCTATATAAAACATGCTAGTTAGCAAGGTTGATCAAGTCTTACCAACAAACCGTTGGTATATAACGCAGAAAGTCTCGCCTCTTATGAAGTGATCATTGCACTCTCACTTTAATGGACATTGTCCCCACCATAATTGTCTTGTATTTATGGTATACATGTAGTGGACAATCCCATTCTCCAATCTTCACGGTCTCGATATTCTCAATGGAGTTAAGACCATGCCTTTTGTCGATCTTCTTCGGAAAATACACCGTGTGTTCTTTGTCATTCACGTTGAAGTTAACCTTCCCTTTATTGCAATCAATAACAGCACCTGCGGTGTTAAGAAAAGGTCTACCAAGGATAATGGACATGCTCCCATCCTTGGGCATGTCAAGCACAACAAAATCAGTAAGTATTAAGCAATTGGCAACTTCAACAGGAACATCCTCACAAATACCGATCGGGACAGCCGTGGACTTGTCGGCCATCTGTAGAGAGATATCTATAGGAATTAATTTCTCTAAACAAAGTCTTTTGTAGAGAGAAAAGGGCATAAAACTCACTCCTGCACCAAGATCACATAAAGCTGTTCTAACATAATTATTTTTTATGGAGCAAGGAATGGTGGGTATACCTGGGTCACCGAGCTTCTCAGGAATCTTGCCACTGAAAGAGTAGTTAGCAAGCATAGTAGATATTGCCTCATTAGGGACTTTTCTTTTATTGGTAATAATGTCTTTCATATATTTAGAGTAAGGAGGTAACTTAATAGCATCAGTCAAAGGGATTTGAAGAAAAAGAGGTTTCATTCACTCACAAAACTTGTTGTAGTGCTCTTCTTCTTTGGTTTTGACGGACTTGCTTGGGAAAGGCATGGGTTTCTGTACCCATGGTTATCATTCCTTCCCATGTCTCCTTGCAAGAAAGTCTTCTCTAGTATACTTATTGCGCTTATTGGGTGCTTCTTCTTCACGAACCTCGGGTGGATCATTCTTTTCAGCATCTTTTTCAGGTTCAGCACTGTCTTCAGTCTCAGCATCTGAGGTAGATATGCTATTTGGATCAACAACTTGTTCTTCTTCTTCTTCTTCTATTGGATCATTGGAGTTGTCAGCTTCCTGCACTTGAGAATCTTGCTCGATCCTCTTTGGATGCCCTTCTGGATAGAGAGGGTCCTGGGTGCGTGTTCCACCCCGGGTCTTTATACCATAAGCTTGTAAATTGTCCTGTTTGGCATTATTAGCAAGCAAATATTTTTGCACATTAGAAATTTGTTCAAGCTGAGTTTGAACCATATGAAAATGCTTCACAAGACATTTAACATCATTAACTGTTCTTCCTATATTTTCAAGCAAACTTTTGATAGCAAGAGTATTATCATGCAACTGACCTTGTACCTTCTCATTGAAGTGATTTTGCTTCATAATAAAATTATCAAGCTCATCTAAAAATTGGTCAGGAGGTTTACCTTTAGAGATGTCACTTGCATTGAAATCTAAAAGATAGTGTACCTCTACCATAGGTGGGTGAGTGGTGGGCTCACACAGCTTCTCAATTGGAGGTAGATTCTTCACGTCTTTAGCTTTAATACCTTTCTCTCTTATAGACTTCTTTGCTTCTTGCATATCTTCGGGGATTAGGACAAGCATGCCCCTCTTCTTTGGTAGTGGAGGTGGTTCAGACTCGGACCAATCTCCATGGTTTTTGGCAATCTTGCCCATCAATTCTTCTGCATCGTCCGGTGTTCGTTGCCTGAAAACACAACCAGCACAACTATCTAGATAGGATTTAGACCTATCGGTTAGACCAGCATAAAATATATCAAGTAATTCATTCTTAGGGATCTCATGTCCCGGTCTAGCCTTCAGCAAACTGCAAAATCTCCCCCAAGCTTTAGGGAGATGCTCATCCTGCAACTGTTTAAAATTATAAATTCTTTGCAAGGAAGCATGTTGCATATGAGCAGGAAAATACTTATCAACGAAAGATATAGCCATATCTTGAGGACTCTGAATGGAACCACATGGTAGTGCATCATACCATGCTCTAGCATCTCCTTTCAAGGAAAAAGGAAAAATCTTGGTCACATAGAAGTTCCGAATCCTTTCATCAGTAGTAAACAAGCCACCCAACTCAGTGAGTTTGGTCAGGTGCTCGATAGCATCATCATTTTCTCTGCCATAAAAGGGATCAACTTCAACTATGGATATAAGTGAAAGGTCAACAGAGAAATTATAATCAGGATTAGTGATGCATATAGGAGACGTATCAAAAGTAGGATCAGGAGTAAACTTGTTCTTCAGGGAATGCTTTGCTAGCAACTTCTTTATAGTAGCAGGGTCGGAATCAGCACATTCACTAAGCTCCCTACAAAAATCATCATCAAGCATAATATAATCATCCTCAAGGAGTTTCTCCTTAAGGCCAGCACAGTTATGAGTTTTTCCAATAGGTATTTGGGTAACAGGAATTTCAACACCCGAGAATCGGGCAGCAACAACAATTTGTTCTTCAATAAAAGAACCAAGTGAACCTGTAGTCTCAAAGATAGTAGAAGCATCATCAAAAGTATCTGACATATTGCCAGACTCAGCAGAAGTAGCATGTAACTGAGGTGAATAAAACTGACTCATAACTGAAGGTGAATCAAGTTTAGCACTAGTGCTAAGAGCAGTACCTCTTCTCATACGGGATGGTAAGATTGGAACCTTGGGGTCTCCTTTCTTACCCATAGTGGATAGCGTGCAGCAGGTAGGATACTTAAAGTAGACCTGTAAATAAAGCTATGGTCCCCGGCAACGGCGCCAGAAAACAGTACTTGGTAACCCTCAACTGTAGGGGATCGAGATAGTCTTCGCGGGCAAGATAACCCAATTTATTGATTCGACACTTGGGGACACAAAGAATACGTACAGGCTTTGACAATTGAGTTGTCAATTCAACCGCACCTGAAATAAACACTTGCTTGCACAAAGGTATTAGTAGAAACTGTGATACGGTGGTAGTAGTGGTGGTGATAATAGTGGTGATGGTGGTGGTGAAACAACAAAAGTAAAACAGCCAAAGTAAACAACTAGTAACCAGCAAGAAAGAAAACACTGTAGGTTAGGGAGATGGATGGTTGGGCGCTGCTTGGATAAGAACGAACATGTAATAGATTCTAACACGGGCAAGGCTCACAGAAAAGAAAGGATCATCTAGGCAAATATCAAACATCAGGCGTGTATCCCAAGGTAGTTGTACGTGCTTGCAATAAGAACTTTGCACAACATCTTTTGTCATACCCTCCCGGTACAAACGGGGCCAAAAGGAACTTAGGGAGATTAAGGTACTCCTTTTAAAGAGCACCGGAACAAAGAATTAACACTTCATGGATACACGGAATCCTCAAATTATAGTCCATCCCCTTTGGTGTCCCAAGCTGTCACCATTGGGATCGCCGGTTCTGGACTATAATAGGTGCATACAACTCATAGGTAGGATCAAGAACACCACAAACTCAAGAAACAAAAGGGTGATCAGATCTGAAATCATGCCACTCGGGCCCAAAGTGACAAGCATTAAGAGCAACAAGTTGTAACAGAGATGATAAACACCAAGTAGATGATAGACAACATGCCCCCAACAATCGGATTGAACTATTACATGATCTAACTCATCCAATCCCTACCACCCCCTTTGCCTACAGCAGGGAATTACTCACTCATGAGAGAAGAAGTCATGGAGGGGTGATGGAGAGGCCATGATGATGACAATGGCGATGATTTCCCCTCACCGGAGGCCAAAGCAGCCTCCAGATTAGCTCTCCCGAAGAAGAACAGAGGGTTGCGGCGGCTCCACGACGTAGATTGTAAAAGCGACTTCCCTTCTGGGGTTTCTGCGTCGGGAGAATAAATAGGGCCAAAGTAGGGCACCGGGGGACGTGGGACCCAGCCAGGAGGGCAGGTGGCGCTGCCAGGGGCTGGGCCGCGCCAGGCACCCTCCTGGCTGCCCCCTGGCTGCCCTGTGGCCCCCCTTTGGACTCACGGAAGCTTCCGGAACACTAATTTTTTATATATATTTTTTGGGATTTTTCCAGCGTACCTAAATATCCAGAAACCTGCACAAAAGAAAACAACACTGGTAGCTCTGCTGAAAACAGCGTCAGTCCGGGTTACTTTCGTTCAAATCATGCAAGAATGAAGCCAAAACAATAGCAAAAGTGTTTGGAAAAGTAGATACGTTTGAGACGTATCACATGTGTTTGTATATGTTGTGTTTCCAATCTACATATCTTGAGTAATCAATTTTGTGTATATTGGTTTGCACACCATGTATGTGTGAGTGTTGTGTTGAGCCTATTTTTCATATTGGTTCTATCTTAGTTGGATCTTGTGAGAGATTAATGGATCATCCCATTTTGGGGGAGTGATGTGCCTTGTGCACCTCACGGTCCTAAAATGTGTATACATGAGGAATACCACCTAGTATTGATATTATAAGATTATCTAGTCTCTATGTTTTATGTCGTACTCATGAGAAATTCAAATTCGAAAGTATCCATTAATTATCTCTTGTTGGTATTTGTTTGCCCCTTGTTGTAAATTTTGGGATATCACAATATGGGGGAGTAATGTGCTTTGTGCATATTACACGCCTATAAAATGTGTACATTTGGGCTTTTGCCACTTAGAATTGATAATGTAAATTATCTAGTTCCTAGGTGGCATGTTTTCTCCTCAACTTCCAATTTGCTTAAATTGACCTTGTTTCTCATCTTATGGATCTTGAGTGTGTGAGATTTTCTTGGTACGGTTTCCCTTCAGCATGTACTTGTATTTCCTATGGGAACCGTTTGCTCCAAGCTTTTCTAGTCAATGCTTGCATGATTGGATACATACTTGAAGATATCAAGAATCTCTTTATAAGCATTGTGCTCAATTCTTATCTTTTGCCACATGCTTATGGTTGTTGTTGTGAAGATGATAATATATATATTATTGCTATCTACCACCGGGAAGTAATTCCATATACCTCTTGTCCTTAACAATTGGTACTCTTATATGTGGTAGAAATTAGTGATCATCTTTACATTGGATTGCTTATAATTGCCTTATTACTTTCCAAGATTTTATTGTAGTTTTAAATCTCTTGTCTTCCTTGCCACTTGTGGATCATTTGTTTTCATGATCTTGTCTAGTGTTTCTCTAGATATAGTGAAAGTGGTGATCCCATCTTGTGCATTTTGTATTCAAATGAAAATTCTATATAATGCACATCTCTTGGGGGGAGCTAGCATCTTATGATCCATATAAAGTGTGTGTTATTGGAAGGCATATTCTCTTCAGTGCTTTGTGTCATCATAAAATTGTTGAGGGCATAGTTTGTTTGGAATTGTGCTCTCTTGTTGAGAGTTTGATATCTCCTTCTTTGATATCCTTTATTTTGGTATCATGCTCTCTATCAATTGATGTTTCAATTGATACCCATTCCTTGATGAATCTTTTATTTGGTATAATTCAAGTGAAAAGTTTATTTTGAAATCTTATGTTCAACTGGAATCTTATTTTGGAATCTGATGGTCACTTGGTATCCTTTTCAATTGTTTTCCTATTCAATCATGTGTTGATTGGGTTGGGATTCAATTGATATTTCTACTCATTTGTTGGTGAGTGTAGCAATTGACCATGTGTTAATTTCTACTTGTCTCTTATCATGTGTTGATTTGGAGCTTTGATATAATTTGGACAACCTTATGTTGTGTCACCCTTTGGTGTGCTATCTTTGTTTACTTGGTGTTTTTTCCAAATTGTGCTTCCTTTTGGTTCTTGAAAGTCTTGTGCATGCATAGTTGCTATGTGTAGTTCTGATGCACGATTTCTTTCTTTGATCCTATACTTTGGTTAAACTCCATCCACTTCATTATTGGCTAAAATGTGCATGGAATTCATCTTCATGTCCATATGCACTTATTCTCATGGAGTTTGTCCTATGTATGTTTGTTCCTCTAACTCTTGGGTCCCAATGAGTTTGGGTACCATTTTGTGTGTTAATGTTGATATATGAACTTTGGAGATGCATTGGAGGATCGTCTCATTTAAGGAAGGTGGTGTCACCATGTGCCTTTTGGATTCATGCTAGGACGATCATTGAAGACTTTATCTACTACATCATTCCCATGCTATCTCGGTAACAAGTATCTACCTCATGCATACTGTTCTTGCTTCCAACCTTGTGTAGGTTGCATCATGGCATGACATTCTTCATTTGCAATTGTTGCGGTTCTTGATTTGTTCTAGAATTGCAAGATATATTATTGGTTGCGATACTTGTTTCGTTGTTCAAAGCATCTCAACTATCTCTTGATACCTTGTTGCTAGTTGTGATGACTTTGATGGTTTTTGTGTGGATTTCATCCTTATAAAATAAGATAATACTAAGCCATTGGCTATGCTTTCAAGCAAAGATCTTATTCGTATATTTATGACTTCCATTTGGGTATCGTGTTCTGTCCTTTTGTAAGTATTTCGGGTGTACATGCTTCTTTGTGGATATAATCTACCTAGAATCTTATACACTTGAGAGAAGTTACACTTTTAGTGGATATCCTTGTTCTTTCATGTCCACCTTTTATTTTCAATGTTAAATTCTTCGGTGGTTACATGAAAGCGTGTGTGGTTGAGTGCGTGTCTTAATTCTATTCTTATTCGTGCACTCCTTTGGTGGTGAAGATTGTTGTCCTCATTCTTGTCTTGATGAGTCTTTTATTATCTATCTTCACCATGGGGTTGTCACAAGCCTTGATTTTACTTTGCATTTTTTTTACGCTTGTGAACCCATTTGATTGGGTGTGTGGCCTTCTTAACTTATGTTGGAAGGACATGTCTAGCACCTTGAGTCTCATTTCTTGAAGACTATGTTGATGCTTAAATAGTCATCCTTATACTACTCGTATCAAGTGCTTTGTCATGACTCACACACATCTTGTTGGTTGAGCCCATTCATATGATTATCTCTTTTGCTATTTGCTCAACCATTGGTTTGTTGTAAGTGCTAGACTTTGTCTCATATTTTTGCACACTTGCACTTGTGTTGTGTTTATATCGATTTTAGGGGAGTGATGATCCGATTTTTGTGAACTTTGTACTATAATACAAAGATCCTAAATAGTGCACAAATCTTGGGGAACTTGTCTATTTTCTTTAGAACACTCCTATGCTCATATCATAATATCTTGTAATCTTTTGGCATGTGGGATCGTTTGACTGCATGCATTTTCTTATGCCCTTGTGCCATCTCATCTTTTTGCAATCTTTGGATCCTCTATATAGTTTGCTTTTCCTCCCACCATGTATCTTTGTATATGTGTATTTTATTCCACTCATTTCTTGTGAAATACACCCTTTTGGGAGGAACACATTCTATATCGGCCTTCTAAGCTTTTCCTCCCATTTTGGCAATCGATGCCAAAGGGGGAGAAGTTTAGATCGTTTGTTTGAGGAGGTTCATGCTTTGGTTTTGTTCTTAAGCATTTACCTTCTTGTTCATGCATACTTGCTTTGCATGATTAGCATAATTCATCATATAAACCCTCTTAATGTGTTTGTCATCAATTACCAAAATGGGGGAGATTGAAAGGGCATGTGCCCTTATGTTTGGTTTTGGTAATTGATGACAATCTTTACGGACTAATGGTTTCCTTGAGTTATACTTTAAGGTTTGTCCATAGTCAACGCTTGAAGATCATATGGTGGATGCAAGGTTGTAAGATCAAGATTACGTATTGACCAAGGTGTTCTTCATGGAGCTATCCAAATATTGGTCAAGTTGATGTGTGCAAGGTCAAGAGGAGCATCTCGAAGATATCATATTCTTGGAGCTTGCCGACAATTTGGTGATAATGGTCTTGTGAACATATGCCTAAAAGAGGCTCTCCCGTAATGGATTATGGGGGAGAAATTTACTAGTCTTCATCGAGCTGGCGCAACCAAGAAAGGTGTCCCAACTTGAGGCGGTAATGATTGTCATCATCAAGCTCAAGTGGATTATGCGCAAGACAAAGGTTTGACCTTTATAGGTTTCTAGTTTACCGGTCTCATGGTGGTAGTTACGAGACCGGGTTATAGGCTAGGCCGCATCGTTCGTTGAGAGCTCAAACCTTTGCATTCTTGGTATCATCTTTATTGGTTCTTGTTTGGTTTTTATCTTTGTGAGTGTTGGATCTCGAGTTCGTATTCATTACAAGCTCTTCTTCATCAAAAACGGATTTCATATACATTTACTTTTGTGTTTTCGGTGTTGGTGTTTTTGTCGGCTCTTATCTTGTGAAGGTTTCACCTTCTACCTTGTTGGACCTATAACCTTTCCATGATTTGCATCATTTCTTTTTGTTGATTTTGGGTGGTTCTCTATGTGAGGACCTAGAGCTTTTCCATAGCTTTAAAACAAGCTAATATCATCAAAATCAGAGTTCCTATGGCAAAGCTATGCTTGTTTTGGCCGTGCTGTTTTTTTCCTGAGAGGTAGAGCGGTAGTATCTCCCGGAAGAGCGGTAGTACCGCTTCCTACTGCCGCAACTCCTCTGTTCTGGGCGGTAGTAGAGCCATTTTTAATGTCCGTACCGTTTGAGCGGTAGTACCGCTCCGGGAGCGGTAGTACCGCTCGGAACGCAGAAAACTACACATAACGGTTGGATTCGTGGGGACCTATAAAAGGGGGTCTTCTTCCCCATTATCCCCAACGTTCTTGAGCTCGTTTTTCACCTCCATTGTTGACCTCTTCAAGCTTGAGATCTTTCTATTCCTCTCATGATTCTTGCTCCTTTTTGAGGGAAAAGAGAGAGGAGATCTAGATCTACATTCTGCACCAAGTCAACTCTCCTCTTTGTGAGGGGAACCTTGTGGATCTAGATCTTGGAGTTCTTGGTGTTTCTCCTTGTTCATCCTCTCATATTCCTCCACAGCTTTTGTTGATTTGGTGGGATTTGAGAGTGGGGGACTTGAGCACTTCGTGTGCTCTTGCCATTGCATTTGGTGCATCGGTTTGAGTTCTCTCTGAGGATTCATTGTAGTAAGTGAAGTTGAGAAGATAGCTACTCTTGAGTGCATTGGCACTCTAGAGCTTGTAACTCCTGGGTGCGTTGGCTCCTAGAGGTTTGTTGTTGCGGAGCTCAATCATTGTGGTGGAAAGCTTTGGGATGCTACGGGAGCCTCCAATTCAGTTGTGGAGATTGCCCCGAGCATTTGTACGGGTTCGGTGACCGCCCCCAAGGGTTGCCATTTGTACGGGTTCGATGACCGTCCTCAAGTGTCCTAATAGTGTAATCACGGCATCTTGCATTGGTAAGAGCGTGAGGAGAAATAGGGTGGCCCTCATTGGCTTCGTGTGATCATTGTGCACCTCACCCTCTCCAAACGGAGATGTACTTCTCGCAAGAGAAGGAACTTCAATAACAAATCCTTGTCTCCATCGGCTCCACTTGCGGTTATCTCTACCCTTACTTTGAGCAAGCTTATTACATTGTTTATCTTATGCTTTCTCATATTATTGTGCATTGATTGTCCCATAGGTTGTTCATCTAGTCAACCTATTTACTTGTGCACCTACTTTGTGATAGCCATAATGATCTTGTTATATATCTTGCTATCACATAGTTTTTTATCTTGCTTGGTATAAGTTGTTGATGCACATATTTGAGCCTAGCTTATTTAGGTTTCTTGCTTGGCAAATTAAACGTTAAGTTTTATTCCGCATTTGTTCAAGCCTAAACCGTAATTATTTTAAGTGCCTATTCACCCCCCCTCTAGGCGACATCCACGTCCTTTCACTTGTGCTCAATATATAATATATCTTTCAGCAGGGATGAATCTTGTTGCTTTATGAGGCACAAACACCTTGCTTTCCAATGTGAGTACAATGATGATGAAACCTTAGCTTCTTATGCTAAGAGAAACTATGATTTTTATGATGCAGAGGAAATAGAAGAATTTGTTGCTTATAAGAGTGCCTATGAAATTACTTCTCTTCTTAAAAATATTGATGATGCCCCTTACAAATCTGAGATTCTTGCTATACTTAACTATTGTTTGGAAAATTACGACGCATATTATTATATTACTGATCATCTTGAGAGAATCTCTCCCCCAAAGGAAGAGACTAATGATTTGCAGGACTCTATGGAAGAAGAAATTGCTGAACCTGAAAGTTCCTTGGATGAAAAAGAGGAGAGTGACGAACAAAAGGAGGAAGAATGGAGTCATCCACGTCTACCTTCTAATGAGAGTAACTCTTTGACTCTTACCTTATATTAGTGTTATGATCCCATGGATTCTTTTGAAATATCCCTTTTTGATGAAGTTGATGCCTTCTATGCTTATGGCCGTGATGCCACTATGGATGATGCTTACGGAGATGAACATGCTATATTTCCTCATGTTAAGCATGAAATTTTTGCTATTGCACCCACACTTGATTGTCCTATTATCCTTTTGAAATCTCCAACTCATATTCCGAAGAATTGTGCTCTTATCAAGGCTCAGTGTGATGGGTTGCACTTATCTTATAATCCTAAAGACCGTGTTGAAAACTATACACGTGTGCTTGTAGGTCATGAACAACATGATTTATGTGATAGTTATATTCTTGTTGTTGTTCATGATACTACTGAAAATTATTTCGAGAGAGGGAAGTTTGGTTGTAGAAACTTCCATATTACTAAAACACCTCTCTTCATGTTGAAAGTTTTGAAGTTGTTCTTTTTCCACCTTCGTATGCATGTCACTTTGTGCTTCTTTGATTTATTTTCTTACTAGATGCCTATGCATAGGAAGTGGGTTAGGCTTAAATGTGTTTCATATTTGCTTCTTAATGCTTTCTTTTCCTTCAAAATTCTTATTCTTGTGACATCATCTCTCATAATCTTTATTTCTAGCTTAAAGGCGTAAAAGAATGCGCTTGTTGGGAGGCAACCCAAGATGTTTTTACTTCTGTTTTTAGTGGTCTTGATGATTTTTACTACTGTAGCAACATCATTGTATCTTTATTTTCAAGCTTTGTGCCAAGTTATAGCCACGTTTTGTCTCTCCTTACTTTTGCAAACCTTAAGCTTGCTTTTTCTTTACAAAAACCTTTTGGCAATCTTGAGAAACAGTAGCTCTTCAAGAATATATTTATATCCAGTGGGGAAAATTATTTTATTAAGGGTACTAACCTCTCTAATCAGCTTATGATGAGTTATGTATGAAGGGAGTTTTCAAGTGTGCGATGGAGGATGATGAAAGAAGATTCGGGAGTGTCAAGCGCTCATGCTTGGGGATGCCCCCATGCATCCCCAACAAATATTCAAGGAGACTCAAGCGTCTAAGCTTGGGGATGCCCCCGTGCATCCCCTTCTCCATCAACATTCATCAGTTCTTCCTTCGTCTAACTATATTTTTATCACTTCATGCGTTATGTGCTATGCTTGGAGCGTCTCGCTCTTAGGTTTTATTTTTAGTTTTATTTAGCTTTAGCTTTAGAGCTCCACTTTCAAAATATAGAACACATCATAGGATTTTTCATGCCTAACTTTTTGCTGTAGTGTGTTCTTTATCTTTTCGTAGCTACTGCCATGTTTAGTTTTAGTTTCAGTTTGTCTTTAGCAAGACCCTTGGCTTTTGTTTGTTTGTTGCTGGAACACTCTTTAGTTTTCATGTTTATCTTTTAAGAGAGTTGGTTGTTGCACTGAGTTGTGTCTTGTCTTGAAAGTAGGTAATTGAGGTTGCTATTTAATTTTAGTAGTAATTTGCAATAGTTTTGAGGCACTGATGTGAGTAATGTTTGAACTTTTGGTGTCAAGAGCTCTAGCCTATTAGTGATAGGTGTCGTATTTTGGGCAATCCGTGTTTATTTTCAAAAACGTACAAAACTCGTTGAGAACTCTAGCTACTATATGGATCACTAATCTTTGGAGGGATCGAATATTAGAGTACACTCACGTACCATGAGTCGAGGATGCGCAAGGATAAACAAACCCCCATACACTCCTCCTCGGGGTACTTGTCTCTTTGTGAACCTCCTTATTAGATTGAGAGTTACCGATAATAAGTGCATGAGTTCTTCGGACTAATGTAACTATTGAAAGTTGACACTTCCACCTCCTCATATTTGCTAGACTCTCATGTGCCGTGCATTGCCTCCTTCTCACTCCGAGAGTTGGCGTCCACCTTCGCCGGTACATCCAAACCCTTGGCAAGATACGCTCTGTCATCATAAACCTCCTTATATCCTTCCTCAAAACAGCCACCATACCTACCTATCAAGGCATTTCCATAGCCTTTCCGAGATATATTGCCATGCAACATCCACCTCTTCATGACTTGATCTTCATGTCATACATGTTCCTGCTACACTAGCAGCGGCATACATTGCATACATCATGATAGCTACATCTTCTTTATGATTTGAGTACCTTGTAAAGTGTGAAAGATCTTCTATACCCTCTTGTAAATTAGAGTGTTGCCCTTAAGTGAGGAAAAGATCCAAAAGTGGACAAAATAAAAGATCCCAAAGAGGACAAATGAGAGTTAAATAGAAAGAGCCATCGAGGCCACGAAGAAAAAAGAAAAAAAGAAATAAAAAGAGAGAAAGGGGCAACACTACTATCCTTTTGAAAGATCCACACTAGTACTCCCTCTTATCCTTGTACTCCATAGAGAAGATCATTCATGCATATAGCTATGTGGGGACCTTCACACTGTAGAACTTGGCTTGCATATTCCAAGGATGAGCCTCCTCGAAAGAGCTCTAGGTCTTCATGAGCAAGCAAGTTAGATGCACCCCCACTAGTTCCATTGGAGAGCTTTTTAGCTCATATGTGCATCCGTTGCATGGCAATCCCTACTCCTCACATCATATATATCATTTGGCCTTCTCGCCTATGATTTTCCTCATTGATGTGAGCCTTTCTTACCTTTTTGTCTTCCTTCTCCACCATATTTCGTTCTTTGCCATCCTAAGTGTCAACTCTCGTGCTTACACTCATCCATTGCATGACTGCTCAAAATATCGAAATGGAGTAGATCAAATTGACTTGTACCTCGCTAGTTGTATGGGACGAGTCAAGATAAGATTCCAAAGAAGACCAAGTGTGACACTTTAGTAGATTGAGTTCTCAACACAAAAATACATTTTTCTCGTATTCCCTATCCCTCTTCTTGCACGCAAACACCATTCGGAGACATTCGAGTCACGGACAACGAGAGCTCTTGCACCTAATGTTCTTTTGGTACTTGTTTCAATGCTAATATAGATTCTTGCATGTTATGACTTGAATTGAATCACATACCTTGAGTGCTTTACTTTCCAAAGTTCTTATATGGTTGCTAGCATGTCACCACAGAAATTATGCTTGTTATCATTTACCTACTCGAGGACGAGCAGGAATTAAGCTTGGGGATGTTGATACGTCCCAAACGTATCGATAATTTCTGCTTACTCCATGCATGTTTTGTGTGATATTGCTATGATCTAGATACACTTTCATACACTTTTGATCATATTTGGACTAACCTATTAACTCAGTGCACCCCAGTGCCAGTTTATGTTTTCTGCTGTTTTTCTATTTCAGTTTTCCCCCATAATAAAGATGCTCAAAAAATTCTGGAAAATCAGATAAAAAATCAGCATGACGGAAACTTCCGGAGTCCCGAAGGGGGACCAGGTGGGACCCACCAGGGCCCCAGGCGCCTAGCTGGCGCGACCTAGGGCTTGGCCGCGCCAGACGGGCGCCTGGACCCCTTGTGCCCCCTGGCTGCCCCCTTCGCCTATATATCTCCCGTGACATGAAACTTCCGAAGACAGAACCCTTTTTCGCGATCTCGCCTCTGTTCCGCCTCCGCCGCCGCGCTTCCAAGATCGGGTGCACCAGTAGGACCCTTCCCGGCCCTGCCGGAGGGAGGATTGACCTCCGGGAGCTTCCACTCCACCATGGACGCTTCCCGGATGTGCCGTGAGTAGTTTCCTTTGGACCATGGGTCCGTGATCAGTATCTATTTGATGTTATCCTCCCCTCTTTGTTCTTCATGGTTTAGACCTCGTGAGTTTCCCTACATGATCGAGGCACGTATGTAATCTTTCTGCTTTTGCTATGCTGAGTTTGATGGGATCTGATGGATTATGAGATTATATTCAGATTTTGATAGAGTAATATATTTGGTTCTTATCTCTTATATTTTCGTTCCTAAGTAATTCTTGCATGTTCTCCATTGTTGTTTATTGCTTTGGCCAAGTAGTAGGTAGTAAATCCAAGAGGGAACGTTATGCTCGATTGTGGGTTCATGCCCTCTGATGACACTCTTGAGTGACAGAAACTTGAGTCTAGGGGATATGTTGTGGCCATAAGGGGGAAAACAACGGTGCTTGTAACCGCGGTTGCAAGGATTGTTTACTTTACGCAAAGTTCTTTTTAATGCAGTTGTCTGTTGCTTTGGGTTTACACTTTGGGTGGGGCTCGCAACTTAATACCAGCGAGATGTTCTGGATAGATATCTCAAGGTGGATGATTAGTAGTAGATGCAAATGGATTTTGGTCTACTTATTTTGGCGTATTTCCCATGCTTATGAGCCTCTTTCTTTCTTTGTAGCATAGTTAGCGTTGCGGTGCGTTTATAATCCTGTCAATTGCCCATCTGTAATTTTTTTTACCTCGCATAGCAGTTTTATCGTCTTTTGTGAGAGATACATCACTAGTGAACATCACGGGACCCCGGTCCATATTCTCATCATTGTTTACAAGCTTATTTCATTTTCCGTATTTACTTTCAGTTGCTATCATTATCATTATTCCTTGTGTTTTGATCCTTTCTAAACAACAAGACCGGAGAGATTTACAACCTCTCTGATTTTCGTTGGGAGCAAAGTTATTTGTGTCTGTGTGCAGGTCCAGGTGAAGTTAGCAACCCTGAGTTGTGAACGGCACCATTGTTCACTTCACCACCTACTTATCATTATCGTAGTCCTACTGGTCGATCTCAACCTTGGTATCTTCACCAAGGGAAACTTTCCGCTGCGCTGCATCTCACCTTCCACTTGGGGTAACCAACGAAGGGCGAGAAGAAATTATCATCTCTCGCGTATCAGGGGGCAACACTACTATTACTTTAGAAATATCCACACTCGTGCTCCATATAGTATTTTTACTCCATAGAGATTTTCATATCTTTCATGCATAACTATGTGGGATCCTTACACTATAGAACTTGGCTTACATATTCCAAGGATGAGCCTCCTCAAATGAGCTCTAGGTCTTCATGAGCAAGCAAATTGGATGCACCCAACTAGTTCCATTGGAGAGATTACCTTAGTTCATATGTGCATCCGTTGCATGACAACCCCTACTCCTCACATCATATATATCATTTGTTTTTTCTCGTCCATGGTTGTCCTCATTGATGTGAGCCTTTCACACCCTTTTTTGTCTTCCTACCCCATCATTATTCTATTTTCCATCCTAAGTGACAACATATCTTGCTTGCGCTCATCCATTGCATGAGTGCTCAAAGTCAAAAGGGAGAGGATCAGTTTGACTTGTGCCTAACTAGTGGTCTGCGGACGAGTCAAAATAAGATTCCGAAGGAGACTAAGTGTGAAGTTTTCATAGACTAAGTTCTCAATTAAACTATATAGTATTTTATGCTCTAAACCCATCTCCCAATTCTTGCACGCAAACACCATTTGGAGACATTCGAGTCACGGAGAGCGAGAGCTATTGCACCTTGATGTTCTTACTTTGCTAGTTTCAATACTAGATATAGACTCTCGCTTGTTATTGTCATGACTTGAATTACATATCTTGCTTCACTTTGAAGTTCTTATATGTGTGACAGCATGTCACCACATAAATTATCCGTGTTATCATTTATCCGCTCGAGGACGAGCAGGAATTAAGCTTGGGGATGTTGATACGTTCCAAATGTATCTATTATTTCTGCTTGTTCCATGCTTATTTGGGTGACATTGCTATGTCAATAGTACAGAATAGCCTACTAGTGACGGGCGTAAAAGGCCCACTAGTGACGGGCAAGGCGCCCGTCACTGGTAACTCGTCACTGGTAATAGGTTACCAGTGACGGGCAGGCACCCGTCACTAGTATATATTCACTAGTGACGGGCATTTATTCGTGCCCGTCACTAGTCAGTTTTCACGTTTGGACGCCTCCGGTGGATAATTTTCTACCTTGGCAGTTTACCCGTCATTAGTATACATTTTTTAAATAAAAAAATATTTTACAAATAAAAAATATTGCATTTACACATCAATAACACAATATGATCACTGACACTCATAGGTAACAAAACATGATCAGACACTCATAATACTACAAAGTGGAATTAACATCGATAAAATAATATTCAAAACAATTTATTTTTATTTCAGGGCAACCAACATCTCAAATCCCAACTCTTTTGAAACGTCAACTTCTACCATTTGCTCTCTAGCTGCTACATGGAAAATTGTACCCAAACTAACGCTAACATGGAGTAGCCACCAATTTAGGCCGCAAACCAGCAGGCACTTAGCAGCAGAGTTCACATCACAGCGCGCGCATGGCACCACCCAGCTTGAGATTTTTAACATTCATCTGCATGGGATAAAGAATAGAACACTTAATCAATAATAGAACATCTGGCTATTAAACTGAAGTAAGGAACTATACTACCCTAGACCTAAAGACCACTTCCATAATGTTTTATTTCTCAGAAAATTTATTGAGCTATGAAAGTGATAAATCTGCCAATAATAAATGCTACATAGTAAATGTGCTACTCCAAAATAATGGATAAGGGTATCTAATTTGTGGTACTATGGTAATGTGATTTTCTAAATATTTTGGTGAAATGCAATAAAAATGTAGATCCTATAGTGAAATATTTTATTTGACTAGATGAATGTTCGTGCGTTGCAAAGGAAGCAAAAATCATTAATATTTAGAATATAGTAATGTATTAAATTCACCTAGTATTATTATTTCTACATACATTTTTATAATAGGTCCATGTGTAAAACCCAAGCCCGTCTGCCCGTGACCCGAATAGTGTTGATACCAAAGCAATAGTAGTTTCAACCATGCATGTGAGCATCCTAATCCAACAATCTAAAAAAGTATTTATGAAGTTTATCCTTCAAAACAATAAAGTCAATGGCCGATGGAAAGTATAGAAAAAATGGAAAGCAAGGATCAAACAACAAGATGATCATGGGAGCAGAAAAATCTGTGCATACATAGATTGATTAGCCCTTTGATGCTAAACAAGCTACAAATCTTCTTAAACTTGCTTACAATGGGGGAATCTTCATACTACAATTTCTCTCCTGAATTTCCTTGATAAACTAGAATTTCAGCCTTATATTCTTCCTTGTTGACTGAACCTACTCATTATGTAGCGTAGACAAAGGATAGTTGCAGGAAAATGAGTGAACCTAAGTTGCAAGAAGATGAAACAAATTAAAAATGTTGACCTTTTCTCTCCTTTTCAGGTTGCATCGTTCAACCTAAGCAAGGATGCAAAGCGATACACAAAGTAATTAAGTTGCTAATCTAGAAAACAAGTGATAATTAACCTTTCATCTTGCTGATTTGGCATGCAAAATTGTTGTGAAGAATTCAAGAACTATGTAAAGTGACTGCAAAATAAGTGGAGGAATTTAGAATACAAAGTGCCGATGATGAACAGAAACCAACCGACGTTGCTGCTGCAGCCAGTGCAGATGGAGGTGCTCCGCGCCACACATGGTGCATTCATCCCATCGTTGTCGGCCAAGGAGGCTCGTGCCTGTGAAGAAAAATGAGGGATGAGCGATAAGTGATTTAGCACATCAAGAAGATATAATAATAAGGAAAATTGCACACGTTAGTTCCATAGCCAAAGATCGGGATTTCCTTACTGTAAGGAATTGTAAACAAGCGCCAAAAAGAATTGACAGTGTTTAATTCCATAGAAATTTTTCATGAGGTAGGCCTGCGTTTTGCTCATCGATCAACAGAACTATTTTCATGCTCGCAGTTAGAGAAAGCCATTGGAAAATAGGCAAGAATTTAGATAAGATATGTATGATTTTGGCACACTCGACACAATATGTCAGTAACAATTTGATAAACTTAAATGTAGAAAAAGAAGTAATGTATACTGCATTTAGGCTATTTATTTATTGGCATGCAAGAATGGATAGCAGAACCTAAACAACAAGAACAATAATGAAATGGCAAACCAGAGGGATGAGCAAGAACTTGAGTGCGAGCTTGTGGTAGGCAGACTTGATCTCCTCATGGAAAACTTAATTTGTAGATTTTAGTGCGAAGTGCTCAATGTTGCGTGGTAAAAAATGCTCAAGTATCATGGCATATCTGTCCACCTATGATTCAACTAAATTGTTGATCTGAATTTTGCAGATGATTAGATCACAGCAGCAGGAATCCCTATGACAAATAATTTGTACTAAGAACCAAGTCAGCAGGAAGGAGAGAGTCAACCTGAGCAAACTTTGCTAAACACTCTCGCTTCCCTGGTGGACGTTGTTGGGGTCACGGCCAGATGGGAACCGCCGGAGATCTGGCATCACCTCCTCTGTACCCTCATGATAGATTAGAAAGCCATGTGTAGTTTGGTCTTAGATCATAGTTGTGCCACGTACAACAGCAATAGAGACGGTACGTCGGATAAGACAGGGTATGGGGATGACATGTTTGGCGCAGCAGCCGCTGCATCTGCCTCGTCCCTGCACTTCCGCCCCACGCCCCTGCTTAGGAGATCTTTTGTGTGAAGGATTCCTAGAAGGAACGAGCGAGCAAGATGGATTGTAAAGTAGATTGTTACTGTGACCATTACAGATTAGATCAAGCAGGTGCAGGAGCGACGAGGAAGGCCGCGGTGTTGGATGCCGGAGTCACGCCCCGTTGATCTGGTGCTTGCCGGTGTCGTGCCCGGTTGGACGATGCGCCGCCGCTCGCAGATCACGCCCTCCTCTGGCCGAAGCGGTCGCTTCCTGCTGTCGAGGGAGTACTGCTGTCGACGGAGTAGAAGGCGGGGAGGAGACTAGGAGAGAACCAAGGATCGGGATCTCGCCGCTCGCTCGATGGATCCGGCAGGGGGAAGAGCGCCGTCCTTTTCTCGATTGGATCGTCGCATCATGGTTAGCGCCGAAGGGAGCGGGAGTTGGGCGTCCGGAGTTAGCGGCCTGGGGTGAAGGAAGAAAGGAGAGAGGTGAGCCTGCCGTTGATCCAGGGGATGGATGGAGCTTAGACGCGATCTGTGGAAGGATGATATGAACAAATCAGAAAGCAGTCTTGACACCACACCGGATACATGAAAAAACATTTTTGTTACCAGTGACAATTATATAAATCAGCCCGTCATTGGTAACAAAAACACCAGCGACGGACACTTTTTTGACCCGTCACTGGTAATACCGGTGAGGGGCGATAATACTCAGCCGTCACTACTATGTTCTATAACCACCAACCGAGATTTACCAATGACAGGCTTAATGTTGCCCGTCACTGCTAACCCTTACCAGTGACGTGCATATTTTTGTCCGTCATTAATGTGCTGGTGGCTATAAGCTATTCTGCAGTAGTGTGTGTTTTGCTACACTTTCATACATTTTTACACATATTTGGACAAACCTACTAACTCAGTGCACCTAGTGCCAGTTTCTGTCCGCTGATGTGTGTGAATTGCAGGTTTATACCCATATTTACAGTGCCCCAAAAATTCCAAGAAAAATACATAAAAAATCATCATTCCAGAAGACTCTGAAGGCCCGAAGGAGAGTCGGAGGGGGGCCACCCCCTCCCAGGCAGCCGGGGGGCACAGACCCACCCTATGTCGCGCCTGGAGGGGTGGGACCCCTGGTGCTCTCCTTCGGCCTATATTTACTCCTTGGTACAGAAACCCTGAAAAAAGACCCCGCATCACGAAATTTGCCACTGTTTCTCCGCCGCCCCGATCTTGAGATTGCGATCGTTAGAAGACATCGTCCTGACACCCTACCGGAGGGAGGATTGATCTCCGGGAGCTTCTTGATACGTCCCAAATCTATCTATAATTTTTGCTTGTTCCATGCTTATTTGGGTGACATTGCTATGTGTTTTGCTACACTTTCATTCCTTTTTACACATATTTGGACTAACCTACTAACTCAGTGCACCTAGTGCCAGTTTTATCTGCTGATGTCTGTGCATTGCAGGTATTTGCAAATATTTCCAGTGCCAGAAAAATTCCAAGAAAAAAATATAACAAAAATCAGCATTCCAGAAGACTCCGAAGGGCCAAAGTGTTGGGGTTCGCAGCAGAAAACACAATTTTTTTCTAACTAGCGATCCCATAACCCAAAGATCTAGCTAGCCGTATTACCGTAACGGAATGGATTGCGGAGATAACATACCTCGGGGTGTAGTCCGTTGCGCGGGAAACGTTCTCGCAAATGTGGTTGATGTAGCCGATCAAGTTTCACAGCCCCCTGCTGTGTTGAGCACCCGAATGGGTGTAGTGCCACACGTGTAGCACCTCGTAGTACTCGCACATGTACGAGACTCGATGACGACCTCCGTTCTCCGATCCAGCGAAGGTGGCGGAAGCAGACCTCCGGACGGAGCTTCGGTAGCACGACAGCCTCCGATTCTAGCAGAGAAGCCTCAATTCCACTATAGGCTCACACTAGGGAGCCCACCGTTAAAGAGACAAGGGAGGGGAGAAGACCGGAGAAAACCGATCTCAATTCGGAGTAATATTTATTTTCTCACGAGTTTCTGTGTATTAAATATGTGCACCCTGCCCATCTATATATAGGCAGAGGGGAGGGAGTCAACCCCTCTCCCTTAGCAATGTGGGACTAAAGTCCCTTTGCTAAGGGGGGTGGCCGGCCAAGGGGGGGGGAGGGGGCGCACCCCTCATGGGCCCTAGGGCCCATGGCGCCTCCCCTTCTTTTCTTTTTCCCTTTTATTTCCCCTAATGGGCCGTTTTCTCCACTAAGGCCCATTGCACATATTAATTATAAATAAAATGATTTTAATTATTAATTCAATTAATTAATAACTAAAACATAATATTCCATCTCCCGGTGCTCCGGAACAACTTCCGGTTCACTCCAAACTTGTTCGGTTCAACACGGTACTTCTCCAATGTCGTTTCCTTTATTCTCTGGTTACTCCGATGGTTCCGAAAAGGTCTCCGATTTCATCGAGCCCTTAAGTGTGTTACCCTACGGTCCGAGAACACTCCAGTCATGATCGAGCAGAGGCTACGGTCAATGATCATCGGCGGGACCTGGATGCCCATAATGACCCCTGTGCATTCCGGATATCAAACACCGATTGGACCTTACGCCGTATAGCATTCTCTTTGTCAGCGATACTGGATTGTTCCGAGATTCGATCAATGACATCCTATGTCTGGTTCAACCTCGTTCTGAACTAATCCTCATTCACTCGTTCCCGTGATATTAATCCCCGTGACCTAGTCACACGCTGCAGCTTTATGGATGGAATCTCACCGAGTGGGCCCAGAGTATCTATCCATTATATGGATTGACAAATCCCTCTCTTGTAACAATACTCCTCAACATATCTCCACGGAATACCTAAGATACAACCGTTATGACCCGCATATTTCAGTCAGGTGGTGGGATGTAAGTCAAAGCATCCGGGAAGATAGTAATTATGCACGTACTCACGGTCAAAGGAACGGTCTACCACGTTCTGTAATTACAACACTGAACCTTCATAAGATTTGATCATGTTGTAATGCTTACTTTGGGTAATGTTCATCACGTCGCTTAACCAGTGAGGTGACCTCATAGTCAAGAGACTTAATTGTCCATGATCGCGAAACCACGACCATCATGTTGACCATGAACTAGTTGTCGATATAGAGGCTAACTAGGAACTCTGGGGGTTTCTATACCACACCTGCATCATTGTTTCACTGACACCGTTCTAGCACGGTATGAAACTGGTTATGAACTTGCTTAGATATATTGGAATAATCATATATTATTTGCCTCTAGAGCATATATCCAACAGTCTCCCACTTGCACTAGAGTGCTAATAATCTAGCCGCATTTTTCCGATCACAATCATCTTATCACATAAGTGTTCATTGATCATGCATCCTCATGGAAGAGGTTTCGTCAACGAACTGCACCAATTTCAGATTCGTATGTTTCCTTTGCAACTAGTACATGTCAAAAGCTCTTTTGACATACCACTCATTATCATATAATGGTTGGGTATAAGTTTCGCGGGAGAGTGAGACTATGATTTCACAGTATCCTCCAATGATCTTTTGGTTCAGTCTTTGGAAGACTCATCCATAGTCATATATACTGGGAAATACACTCAGCCAGAAGTCCAATACTTCTAACGCTAAACTTTTATCCATACGTCTACTTTCTTAAGTAGTATTATGTTTGTAGTACCGTGAATTTTGCTCACATTTCTTTCATGTCTTTGGTGATGTCTCTAATTCCATATAGACCCATAATATGGCTTGCAATTGTAATCTTGCATTACATTCAAGTCTATTATCCTTTCTATATTTTAGAGAATAGTCCTCAGTATTCCTCATATACTGAATGCATGGACTTTATTCAGATTCTGTGTTTTACTCCTAAAGCACATCGGAATCTGTTCTTCTTCCAAGAACTTTTGAGTCATTCTGTTGTTGGATTCGCAATGCATGTTATATGGTAGAATCATATGTCAAGAACATATAAGATCACATGTCCAGTACATGGTGCATCTCTATTCTTCCATCAAGACATTGCTTGTGATATTTGGATTTCATCCATTATATAATTTCTAGCCACAAGAACCTGTTTCTTGTCTAGAAGATTATTCCAACCTTCACTTCGTTTCATTATCCGTATATTAATCTACTCATATAGATTTCAACGTGTAATGTGTTGGTATTTTACATAAAAGAAGATTCTTGCAATCTTGTATTTTATTTGCCTTATGCTCTATATATATATCATAATGCACATATGTATATAAGACGATTCTTTATATACACAATCAATGCATATCCGTATATACACATATGAGATCATTCTTCACACATATCAATGCATATATGTTTGAGACAATGATCATGCTCCCACTCAAATATATCCATCTTATACTCATATATTTGTGGTTCAGCTTTCATCAAGTCATTATATTGTTCACTATGTCTCACATAATGACAAAACTTCCAAAGCTCCCACTCAGAAAATGCCCTCTGCATTCCAAGTTTCCGGGAAGTCTTCAAAGCTCCCACTCAGTTTCATGAAACTGCAGACCCACTCAATATTTTGGTCATCACAAAATCACTTGCTCAAATCAAGGTTGAGGGTTCCTGTCTTGAGGTACTATAGTCCATCCTTTTAACAAAGTAACCTTCGTCATGCCCATTGCAATTCTCTTTCAAATCCAAAATTTGACTGAGATGCAATTTCAGGCTATGGTCCATCGTAGTGTAAATGAAATATTTTATTGATTAAAGCATTCCTACGTTTCCGTAGTCAATCACCATTGAACTTTGGTCATAACCAAATAATGCCTTATGCCCATTACATTATTCTCAATAACTCTCCAGTTTGTCGAGAATATGAAATAACCGATTTATTTCACGGGACGTGAGCCATCCTATATGTAACTCAATATTATTTCATTTCTCCTCGTGTTCTAGGCTACCATCATTCCTTTGTGTCTTCAAGCAATGTTATTCCCTATTGTTTTATTAAGAAGACTCATGATTATTGTTCTGTACAGAACGTATTCATGACAACCTTCTAAATTCAACAATGGCTTCAACTCATATACCAAGATCAATCATCTTTGGCATATCCTTCCTTATATTGCGTCATTACAGCAGAACACGCTTCCGTTGCAATACTCTGATATTCTGAAGGCAAGGTCCAATACCCCGGTCAAAGTTTCCATTATCTCCCATTGGATCCGTGTCGAGAGACTTCTTCTCGCATTACCAATCAAGCAACACACATTTTGCTATTCGGGGAGAATATGTAATTTCAATTGCTTGTAGTTTTATTGCAAAGAAATTCTTTCTTTTAAGAAACCTTATAACACCATCAGTTATGGAGCTATCATGTCTCGTTTAGAATTAGGATGGTTTCCTATTCATGAAGTGGGTGTTTTAACTTAATGAATTAAACAACTTATTCGACAATAACTATAGTGCTAGGGGAAAGAACATTTAGACCATACTATGATTTAGTATGACTACGAATGGTTTAAGTAGTCTAGCACTTTCAACTTCCATCGTAGTTTGTGGTACAACTTCCACAAGTCTCCCATTATGTCAATATCAATACTTATCACTTCGGATCCTAGCGTAGTGATATGTATCCTTGTATTCTCACTTCACACTGTGATTCCTGAATCTCAGTTTTATGATCTCAATTGAATACAGTTTTCAATCAATCATATGAAGTCTTTAATGATAACTCACGTGCCCATTTAATACATCATTTATGTATAATGATTGGCACAAGTTCTACTTGCTAGAACCTTGTCATGGTTATATTTATTGCAGAGGTTCATAGATCGTGTATCTAATCCATCTCATGCAATTAAGTTATGATTTTTCATTCGATAATGAACTCACAAGTTAATAGATCATACATTTAATGAATTCATCAGTTATGAAGTCACCTCATGCAATCAAATCTTTGACTTGTTATAATCAAGACAACTTTATCATTAAACATTGAATATTACTTGACAATAATAGTAGTATTATAAATGCTTTCTATCATATCATAAATCAAGACGTAATCAAAAGTATAATCACTCTTTTATTCATAAAGATGGAACAACTGACTTGTCTCATTACATGAATAACTTTGTCTCGCGAGATGCAAGATACACAACTAAGTGTTCATACTACAATGATTACATAAGATTTATCTAATACTTTAAGTATCTCCTATGATAGATGTCTTGGCGGAATCCATGCTGGCCATCAATTGACTTGATATCCATCAATCCTCGATTTCACCTCTTCCCGTCCATGCAACGGCAGGTCCTGTTTTCATAAAACAGAATAAGTATCAGATACTCATTTACTGCAAAATGTTGTATAAGGGAATAAACATTTATAAAGTATATCAATTATATACCTTCTCCATCCACGACTTTTGCATCCTCGATAGGATCAATGTCCGCGGTCAAGAGATGAGTCATGAAGTTCTGGAGACTCATATTAGCTCCTCTTCCGACATAGCTATGAACATAATCACCATAACTCGGAGGGAGTGAGTGCAATAACGTATTTATTGCAAACTCTTCCGTGGTGCTTTCGTTCATTGTCCAATATTCATAGTCCTCCACCAGGGTCAGGTACATCTCATGCATTCTGTCCAAGTGATCACCAAGGCTTGTGTGTTCTTCCATCTTTGTAGATAGAAACTTGCTTTCTAACTCAAATCTGGCAATTCTGAACTCACGTACGAACATTGTCTTTAGCGTGTCCATCATGTCATATGAGCCAGTGTCCTGAAACTGTATGCCCAAAACCTCTGACATGCTGAAAATTATGACATTCCTGACTACGGAGCATTTCTGTCGGTGAGCATAATGATCAAGCATTTCTTGATCGCCAACATGATCGTCCGTATGTTCTTCCACATGCATTTCTATTGTAAACAAGATGTCTGCTCTCTTGAGCGACGTCCTAAGGCGTGAGTACCAATCAACAAAGTTTGACCCATTTTCTCTAAGTCTTTCACCTTCCATGAATAAAGATAGTTCACGTTGCTCTAATGCATTCATTTTCTACAAACATAATTGCAAGGGACACAATTAAGACTAGTTCACAACAATGAGTTCATATAATCATATTATAAATGAGCTCGCACTAAAACAACTCATCCCTAGGAAGTTTTAGTGATTACATGATCCAGATTCACTGCCCGACCTCGAATATCACAAAGCCGACGGGTCAGTTTCAAAGGTAGACAACAACTTGTGCGATCACATTATCTTATATGTACTGTGACTCATGCTCGATCTTTCGATCTCTAGTATTCCGAGGCCATATCTGCATATGCTAGGCTCGCCAAATTAACCTCTATGTTATATGCTGCTCAGCAAGGCCATATCTGCATATGCCAGGCTTGCCGAACCCAACCTCATGCGAACTCCATTTAATATGTAGGAAAAATCCGGTATGTACGGAGCATCAAGCCATATGGGAGAACCTTCCAGGAGGTGCACACTTCGGTAGAATACTTGTTTTTGGCTTTGTTAAGGGATCATCTTATCACATGCTACCGTCGTGTATCCTATACTAGCAAGTTTTAAGATGTCTGAGCTATGGCAACACTAAGTCTACAGTGTCTCCATTTTAGTTTGTTTTATGATGACGATTACTAATTACTAGTAACACATAGCAAAGCTATCACTACACCACAAAAAAACGAACGATAGCCCCCACTTAGCAATACAAGGTTTAGACGGTCTAGTTGTATATTGCAAGTTTTACGTGGCTGCTAGGGCTTTCATAGTTAAACAGGTTTTAACCTACGAGTAAACCACAATGTCAACCATACGATTGTCTCTATTACACCCCGCACGGGGCCCTCCGTTGCAAATGCCACATCCGCTAAAGTAGAGAGACAGACACCCCCCCAGCCACTTTATACGGTACAAGCCGCATGTCAAGCATGGAACCAGTCTCGCATAAGCGTATGCGTAAGGTCGTTCGGGGGCCGCTTCATCAAACAATGCCGCAGATGTGAACAAGTACACGTGGGAGGGTAACAATCATACAATCAACGCCCACATCCCCGATGTGTTCTATCCGTACAGTAATACTAAGCATAGACCTAGCTCATGATACCACTGTTGGGGTTCGCAGCAGAAAACACAAATTTTTCTAACTAGCGTTCCCATAACCCAAAGATCTAGCTAGCCGTATTACCGTAACGGAAAGGATTGCGGAAATAACATACCTCGGGGTGTAGTCCGTTGCGCGGGAAACGTTCCCGCAAACGTGGTTGATGTAGCCGATCAAGTTTCACAGCCCCCTGGCTGTGTTGAGCACCCGGATGGTTGTAGTGCCACACGTGTAGCACCTCGTAGTACTCGCACACGTACGAGACTCGATGACGACCTCCGTTCTCCGATCCAGGGAAGGTGGCGGAAGCAGACCTCCGGACGGAGCTTCGGTAGCACGACGGCCTCCGATTCTAGCAGAGAAGCCTCAATTCCACTATAGGCTCACACTAGGGAGCCCACCGTGAAAGAGACAAGGGAGGGGAGAAGACCGGAGAAAACCGATCTCAATTCGGAGTAATATTTATTTTCTCACGAATTTCTGTGTATTAAATATGTGCACCCTTAGCAATGTGGGAATAAAGTCCCTTTGCTAAGGGGGGTGGCCGGCCAAGGGGGGGGGGGAGGGGGCGCACCCCTCATGGGCCCTAGGGCCCATGGCGCCTCCCCCTCTTTTCTTTTTTTCTTTTTCCCTTTTATTTCCCCTAATGGGCCTTTTTCTCCACTAAGGCCCATTGCACATATTAATTAGAAATAAAATGATTTTAATAATTAATTCAATTAATTAATAACTAAAACATAATATTCCATCTCCCGGTGCTCCGGAACAACTTCCGGTTCACTCCGAACTTGTTCGGTTCAACACGGTACTTCTCCAATGTCGTTTCCTTTATTCTCTTTCATCGAGCCCTTAAGTGTGTTACCCTACGGTCCGAGAACACTCCAGTCATGACCGAGCAGAGGCTACGGTCAATGATCATCAGCGGGACCTGGATGCCCATAATGACCCCTGTGCATTCCGTATATCAAACACCGATTGGACCTTACGCCGTATAGCATTCCCTTTGTCAGCGATACTGGATTGTTTCGAGATTCGATCAATGAAATCCTATGTCTGGTTCAACCTCGTTCTGAACTAATCCTCATTCACTCGTTCCCGTGATATTCATCCCCGTGACCTAGTCACACGCTGCAGCTTTATGGATGGAATCTCACCGAGTGGGCCCAGAGTATCTATCCATTATATGGATTGACAAATCCCGCTCTTGTAACAATACTCCTCAACATATCTCCACGGAATACCTAAGATACAACCGTTATGACCCGCATATTTCAGTCAGGTGGTGGGATGTAAGTCAAACCATCCGGGAAGATAGTAATTATGCACGTACTCACGGTCAAAGGAATGGTCTACCACGTTCTGTAATTACAACACCGAACCTTCATAAGATTTGATCATGCTGTAATGCTTACTTTGGGTAATGTTCATGACGTCACTTAACCAGTGAGGTGACCTCATAGTCAAGAGACTTAATTGTCCATGATCGCGAAACCACGACCATCATGTTGACCATGAACTAGTTGTCGATATAGAGGATAACTAGGAACTCTGGGGGTTTCTATACCACACCTGCATCATTGTTTCACTGACATAGTTCTAGCACGGTATGAAACTGGTTATGAACTTGCTTAGATATATTGGAATAATCATATATTATTTGCCTCTAGAGCATATATCCAACACAAAGGGCAATCGAGGGGGCCACCCCCTCCTAGGCGGCCTCTTGGCGTGGCCAGGGGTGGGGCCACACCCACAGGACGCCTGAGAGGAGGACATCTCCCCCAGAGCCCCCTTCGTCCTATATTTACTTCCCGTTGCAGAAACCCTGTAAAGAGACACCACATCAAGATTTTCACCTCTGTTCCACCGCCACCGCGATCCCGAGATCGGGACTGCTAGAAGACCATGTCCAGGCACCCTGCCGGAGGGAGGATTGATCTCCGGGAGCTTCTCCACCACCATGAGCGCTTCCCGGATGTGCCATGAGTAGTCCCCCTTGGACCATGGGTCCATGACCAATAACTATCTGATGTCTTCTCTCCAATCTTGGGATTCATTTCTTAGCCCTTGTGAGCTTCCCTACATGATCAAGGCTCCTATGTAATCTTTCTGTTGTTGCTATGTTGTTTTTGCTGGGATTCGATGGATTATGAGATTATGTTCAGATCGTGATGAGTTATATATTCGGTTCTCCTTTTATATTTTGTTGTTGAGTAATTATTGCATGTTCTCATGGCTTTTTATTGCTTTGGCCAAGTAGTAGATAGTAACTCCAAGAGGGAGCGTTATGCTTGATTCTGGGTTCATGCCCCCCGATGTCTACCTTGAGTGACAGAAACATGAGAATAGGGGATGTGATGTTTCCACATGGGAGAAAACAATGGTGCTTGTAACCGCGGTTACAAGGATTGATTAGCTTACGCAAAGTTTGTTAATGTAGTTGTCTGTTGCTTTGGGTTTACACTTTGGGTTGGGCTCGCAACTTAATACCAGCGAGATGTTCTGGATAAATATCTTAAGGTGGATTATTAGTAAGTAGATGGTGATGGATAAATGGTTTACTTGTCTTGGCGTACTTCCCATACTTTTGAGCCTCTTACTTTCTTGTGGCATAATTAGCATTGCGGGGCGTTTATAATTTTTTCAATTGCGCCCAGATGTAATTTGTTCACCCAGCTTAGCTGTTTTATTTCTTTTGGGAGAGAGACATCAGTAGTGAAGATCATGGGGACCCCGGTCCATATTTCCACCATTCTTTACACATCTACTCTTTACTGCTTTATTTCCTTTCATTTGCAATCACCATCACTATTTCCATCGTGCGTATCATCCTTTGTAAACGACAAGGCCGGAGAGATTGACAACCTCTCTGAACTCGTTGGGAGCAAAGTTAATTTTGTCGTGTGGAGGTCTAGGTCAAGTGAGTAATTTCTATTCATACGGCGGGTTGCTCATTTGACCGCCTTCTTGTTGATTCTTGGAGTCCTCCTGGATCAACAAAACCTTACCGTCGTCGTGTAAGGGAAATTTACTTCTAGCTACATCTCAACCTTCCACTTAGGGTAACCAAAGAGGGTCGAGAATCCATCACTTATCCACCACCATGAGCGCTTCCCGGATGTGCCATGAGTAGTCCCACTTGGACCATGGGTCCATGACCAGTAGCTGTGTGATGTATTCTCTCCAATCTTGTGCTTCAATTCTTAGCCCTTTTGATTTGCCCTAGATGATCAAGACATCTACGTAATCTTTCTGCTGTTGTTATGCTGTGTTTGCTGGGAACCGATGTATTATGAGATTATGTTCAGATTGTGATGAGTTATTGATACGTCCAAAACGTATCTATAATTTCTGCTTGCTCCATGCATATTTTGTGTGATATTGCTATGATATTGATGCACTTACATACACTTTTGATCATATTTGGACTAACCTATTAACTCAGTGCACCCGAGTGCCAGTTCTTGTTTTCTTTTGTTTTTGTATTTCAGGTTTTCCCATTATTTAAAGTGCCAGAAAAATTCCGGGAAAAATATAGGAAAAATCAGCGTACCGGAAGCTTCGCGAAGAGCCCGAGTGGGGCCAGAGGGGAGCCAGGGATGGCCCAGGCGGCCACCTGGCGCGGCCACTCCCTAGGCTGCGCCAAGGGGGGCGCCTGGGGCCCTTGGTCCACCTCTGGCTGGACCCTTCGACTATTTATTCCCCGTGACGAGAAACCCTCGGGGACAGAACCCTTTTTCACGATCTCTCCTCTATTCCGCCACCGCCGCGCTTCCAAGATCGGGAGCACCAGGAGCCCTCTTCTCGGTACCCTACCGGAGGGAGGAACCACCTCCGGGAGCTTCTCCACCACCATGGATGCTTCCCGGATGAACCGTGAGTAGTCCACCTTGGACCATGGGTCCATGATCAGTAGCTATGTGATATTCTCCTCCCCTCTTTGTTCTTCATGGTTTAAACCTCGTGAGCTGCCCTACATGATCGAGGCACATATGTAATCTTTCTGCTGTTGCTATGTTGAGTTTGCTGGGATCCGATGGATTATGAGACTATGTTCAGATTGTGATTGAGTAATATATTTGATTCTCCTATTTTATATTTATGTTCTTGAGTAATTCTTGCATGTTCTCCGTTGCTGTTTATTGCTTTGGCCAAGTAGTAGGTAGTGACTCCAAGAGGGAGCGTTATGCATGATTGTGGGTTCATGCCCCCTGATGACTAGCTTGAGTGACCGAAACATGAGTCTAGGGGATGTGCTTTTGCCACAAGGGAGAAAACAACGGTGCTTGTACTTGCGGGTGCAATGATTGTTTACTTTATGCAAAGTTCTTTAATGCAGTTGTCTATTGCTTTGAGTTTACACTTTGGGTGGGATTCGCAACTTAATACCAGCGAGGTGTTCTGGATAGATATCTCAAGGTGGATGATTAGTAGGTAGATGCAGATGGATTTCAGTCAACTTGTCTTGGCGTACCACCCATGCTTTTGGGAGAGAGACATCACTAGTGAACATCATGGAACCCCGGTCTATATTTCCAATACTGATTACACACACTATTTATTTTCTGCTTTATTTACTTTTCTGTTGCTATCACTATCATTATTATCCCGTGCGTTTGATCCTTTGTAAACAACAAGGCCGGAGGGATGGACAACCTCTCTGAACTCGTTGGGAGCGAAGTTATCTGTTGTGTGTGTGGAGGTCCACGTCAACCGCCTAATTGCTGGCGCTGTTGTCACCTTACTGTCGTTGCCGGAGTCCTACTGGAGACAAACCTTGGTATCTTCACCGAGGGAAATTTGCTGTTGTCTACATCTCAACCTTCCACTTTGGGTAACCAACGAGGGGCGAGAATCCATCAATGCTAATTTCTGGCGCCGTTGCCGGGGACTCCACTCTTCAAGATAGGGGAGTTGCACACTATCTTTTATCTTTGCTTTTTAGTCTTGTTAGTTTACCTTTCCAGTTCTTGCTTTTGCCTTTGTGTCTTATATGAAAAACCACAAAATAGTTGCTACCTTTTGCCTTTGTCTTGCTTTTCCTAGTGATGCTATCCTCACCATGGGTGCTGAACCACCCAAATATGGAAGGATGGACATGTTTCACTTGGATCGTCTTCGATCAATTTGTGTTCGCGCTAAAAAGACAACCGACTTGGTTGAGGGAAAATCATTGGATGAGCATGCTCATTATACGCGGCACCGACTATCTCAGAAAGGGAAACACTTATGGAACCAAATACAAATTCTTATTGCTATGCTGAGTGTTTATGCAAAATTTATGATTTTACTTGCTGCTCTAATATAGATCGTAAACACCTTCCTTTCCAATGTCAGTTTAATGACGATGAGATCCTATCTTCTTATGCAAAAGGTGTTTATGACTACTTTGATGTTGAAAACATTGAAGGGTTTGTTGCTTTTAAGGGTGCTTATGAGATTGCTTCTTTGATTTAAAAGTACTATGTTAATATTCACAAGTCTGAAACTTTGCAGTTCTTGCTTATTGCTTCGAGAATTATACTTCCAATGATTATATTGAGGATTTTAAAAATAGAATGCTTGCCGCCCGAGAAGAGGCTAATGATTGCTATGAAGAGGAATCCTATGATTCCGAGGACTCACTTGATACATCCCTTTCTGATGATTTTGATACTTGCTTTGTTGATGGCCATGATGCCACTATGGATAACGCTTACGAAGATGAACTTGCTATAGTTCCTTATGTTAAGCATGAAATTGTTGTTATTGCACCCACACTTGATTGCCATATTATCCTTTTGAAACCTCCAACTCCGGAGAATTTTCCCTTATCAAGGCTCAATGTGATGAGTTGCACTTATCTTATAATCCTAAAGACCGTGTTGAAAACTATACACGTGTGCTTGTAGGTCATGAACAATATGATTTATATGATAGTTGTATTGTTGACGTTGTTCATGATACTAGTAAAAATTATTTCGAGAGAGGGAAGTTTGGTTGTAGAAACTTCCATATTACTAAAACTCCTCTCTTCATGTTGAAAGTTTTGAAGTTGTTCTTTTTCGACCTTCCTATGCATGTCACTTTGTGCTTCTTTGATTCATTTTCTTACGAGATGCCTATGCATAGGAAGTGGGTTAGGCTTAAATGCGTTTCATATTTGCTTCTTGATGCTCTCTTTTGCTTCAAAATTCTTAATCTTGTGAGAGCATCTTCTATAATCTTTATGCCTAGCTTAAAGGCGTAAAAGAAAGCGCTTGTTGGGAGGCAACCCAAGATGTTTTTACTTATGTTTTTAGTGGTCTTGATGATTGTTACTACTGTAGCAACATCATTGTATCTTTATGTAACAACCCAGTTTTCCCAAAAATTAAAAATTTGTTTTCGGTGTGAATTGTTTGTTTGTCTGATTTGTTTGCGGTTTCTGCATCCCCGATTTATCGATCGACGATTATTTTTCCCTCTCTTATCTCGTATCGGACGGAGACCGACCTTTGCCACCCTGACACTCGACCTTTGCGACACAGGGTTTCGCCCAATCACCGTCGCGAAAACCGCATGAGACCAGCCGCAACCAACGGAACGAAAACCCCGTTTAATAATTAAACGGGTTATTTTTATAGCGCGCCAGAAAGTGTTCTCGGAAAGGTTCCAGCGCGAGGTGAACGCCGCCGGCTCGACATGCTGATCGCGCAGTTCGAAGTTTTACCCGAATCGGAGGTACTGCAGACCCCCGGCGGTCAGAAACGTGAGCACCGCGCGCGCGAGAGAAAAACCGGGGATGTTTTTGCAAACTGCCAGACACCGGGGCTATATAAAGACCACCACACTCCCACACATTTCTAGGGTTTCCCTAGCCACAAAGTTGCAGCCACACCCTCAGATCTGGTCCAAAATTTCGTCCAAAATCCCCAAATCCCGAAACCCTAGCTCCCAGGCATCCAGGACCGTCAGATCTGAGATCCGACGGCCCCGGAGGCCGCCACGTGTCCTTCTCCCACCTCCAGCCAGCCTCCGCCGCCGCCCGGGCCGCGCGGGCCCGCTCCGTCGCCGCTGGGCCCGACCTGGGCAGGCCAACCCGAGGAACCACGCGCGCCCGAGCTCCTCCCCACGGCCATGGCCGCCGCCGCTCCCCGCGCTGCTCCGGCGAGGCCACGGCCAGCCGCCGCGCCGCCCGAGTCTCCTCCTCCTCCCCGCGCCCTTCTCCTTCTCCTTCTCCTCTCCCTAACGCCCTCCCTCTTCTTCTTCCTTGCAGCAGCCCGCCATGGCCATGGCTAGCCGAGCTCGAGCTCGAGCTCGCCCTCCACCGACGAGGTCCGGCGAGATCCGGGTCGAATCCGGCTGCCCCGGCCTCTCCTCCGCCGACCCCGGCCATCCCAAGTCGCCCCGTGCCCTCTCCAGCCCTCCAAGGCCGCCAGAAGCCACCTCCAGCACGCCATGAACCCGTGCAGCCCGAGCTCCCCCTCTGTAATTTTTGCTAAGTCCCAGATTTTCTACTCCGTGTACCGGTTTTGCAAAGCGATTTCCCGTTGACTCGTAGGTCGGAACGAAGTGATTCTTTTTTTGTATTGTTGTGCTCTCTGTGCTCTTTAATCCATATTTTGTGAGCATTCTGTTTTCAGGTCATCTTGTTTGGGTAATTGTTGGTCAAACAGGGCACCAGATCGTTAACCTGCTAAACTGCTGTGAATGTGTCTAAAACTGTTGTCTTATTGAAACTTCGGGCGACGGTTGCGTCGCAACCGTACGTCGAAATGGAGTGATTCCTTTTGCATCCTGTTAAGCATTGTTTCTACTTCAGTTCCATGCAATCACATGCCATGTTTGCTTGCTAAATGTTAATTGTATCTTGCTCCAAAGTGGTGATCCTGATGTTAATGTGCTGCTGTTCCTGAAACTGTTATTTGGTTGCAACTTCGGTCGACGAGTGTGTCGCGACCGTTTATCGGAATTGAGTGATTCCAATTGCATATTGTTAAGCATCATGTCTACTTTAATTACATGTATTGAATTGTCATGATATGCTTTCTGGTCATATAGTTATTCTTTTCCAAAGGTGCTATGCTGCTGTGTAAGAGCAAAGTTTTGCCCCCGTGTGTTTTGGATATTGTTGGACAAGACAGTAGAGGAACTAACAATGTTTTCTAGTGTAAACAGTTGAATAGGTTCCTGAAGGATAAGCTAGGTGATAAAGCTTCAGGGAAGTTCTTCATGTTATCGAAGCATTACCCCTGAGCGAAGCTTAATCACAGAGGATGACCCCCAAAAATAAAGGTGTCCTGAAGCTCAACTCATTGAAGGAAATGAAAAAGACGGCGCAAGACTTAGATGTTTTTGTGTAGTTCTTTTTCGGTTCTTTGAGTCATAGGACAAACCGTACTATCAAGAGGGGTATTTTGGTTTGTGGACACCGAAGTCATTGAGAAATTGCTCAGATCAAATCCAAACCAAGTGAGAAGCCTGAGCGAAGAAATCTCATGTGCACTGAGTTAAGTTTCAGTAGCAAAGACTTCGTTCTTTGGCTTCTGAAGCAGAACTTAAGTCCGTGAGTCAGCTTTACTTACTCCTCAAGTAAAGTTGCGCTGTAATGACAAATCCGACCGTTGTGGACATGTGTCAAGCTGTCACCCCAGGTCAGTTTGGTCATTCCGCACCTCGGGATCGCCAACTATAAATACGCCGCCCCCTCCTCCATTTGCGGGTAGCTGCTCTAAGAATATTCCTGAGAGAGATTGAAGAGAGTTCCCCAAAAACGCCACCGAAGCAAAACTCAAAATCCAGAATACTGAAGCCTAAGTCCCATTGATCTGAGTAGATTCGAGATGACTTAGGTGAAAGCTTACTAGCCTTTTTATCTTGGAGAACTGCAATTCTCCTAGACGGTTAGAGTGTTGTTCTTCAGAGAGCGAAGAGTAATTGTCGCCTCGAAGTCCAGTTTGTCAAAGGTTTCGGTGATTTCCTCAATAATCAACCACGAGTGAAGAACTGACCAAGCTCAAGGAGTTTGGTGCAGTGGAGCAATGGACGGAGAGAGATTTGCTCCAGGTGTTCAATCACCAGTCCCTCCAACCAGACGTAGCGCTTTGCAGAGCGTGAACTGGTCGAACAAACATCGCCGAGTCCCAGTTCGTTTTACTTCACGCATTTTTCTTCAGTATCGCATTTGCTTCACTGTTATGCTTTAATGTGTTTTGATTCACTGCATTTAGTTTCGCTTCCAGTTTTACTTCGCTATTCCGCACTGCTAATGCTTCACTTCAATAGTTTCATTAGAAAAATTTTAAGTGATCATTCGCCCCCTCCCCCTCTGATCACATACTTGGACTTTCAATTGGTATCAGAGCTAGTCACTCCCTACACTCTGTGTGTTTTGGATTAACCTCCTGGAGTGTTTTCAAGTATGTCTTTCGCAGCTATTCGCTCCGGCGAACCTATTCCTGTTTTCAATGGGAAGGATTACCCATACTGGAAGGACAAAATGAAGAGAAATATCATGGCTATCAATTCAGCTGCCTGGCAAGTTTTCTTAAAAGGAGTCACAGTTAAGGATGAGAAGGCACTCACTCCTGAAGAAGCAAAACTGATTGATCTTGATTCTGAAGTGTGGGTTTTCATCACCAATCATTTGACACCAGAAATGTATCATGAAGTGAAGAATATTCCATCTGCCAAAGGTGTCTGGGACTATCTTGAAAATATTGGTGAAGGGGTTTCTACCCAGAAAGATGCCAGAATTGACACACTCTGAAGCAAATTCTATCGCTTCAAGAGAAATGAGGCTGAAAAAGTCAGCTCCATTTATAGCAGACTCACAACCCTTGCTAATGAGTTGATTTCCCTTGGTGCTGATGACATTAGTCCTCACTCTGTTGTAAGAACATTGCTTCGCTCATTGGATGATTCGTTTGATCACATTGTGCTGATGATCAAGGAAAGGACTGATTTCAGACGTCTGGTTGCCGCTGATATTCTTGAGAGACTCAATACTTTTGAAATGGAAGAAGATGAGAAACGTGACATAAATGGCTCCCGAAGAAGATCATATGCTTTGAAAGCAAAAGCTTCGCGTCATTCTTCACTCGAAGTCAGTTCTGCTTCAGGTGTCGAATCAGATGATCCTGCAAGCATTGGGAAGGATTTAGCATTGATCATGAGACGCTTCAACCGCTTCCAAAGAAAAGGTTTTTCTTCACCAAAGAAGAGTTATTCTTCGAGGAACTCAAGTTACACATCTCACCATTCATCCTCAAGAAGCTCTCCATCGAAGGACAACTGCTGCTACAAGTGCAAGAAACCAGGTCATTATATTGCTGATTGCCCTCTGTGGGAAGCTGAGAACAAATCAAAGCATTCGCTCAGAGACTCCTCTACCAAGTCCCACAGATCTTCCAGAAGCTATGAATCCAAGAGACACGATTCCAGTTCGAGAAGAGATAAGAAGAAAGATTCTGACGATGACAAGAGGAAGAAGTATCACAAGAAGCGTGAGGGTTCTTCATCGAAGACTCACTCGTCTCGGCGAAGCAGCTCTCACTGTGCCAAGGCCTATTTGGGAAAGAAGATGAACTCTGAAGACGAAGCCTCTGGGTCCGAAGCTGAATCAGGCTCAAGATCTGGGTCTGGGTCCGAATCAGATGGTGTTGCTGGTTTGGCATTCGCTTCAGCAGATGCTTGGAAAAAAGCTTCGAGCTCATTCTTCACCAACAACAGTAGTGAAGATGAATCTCCTGCATATTGCTTCATGGCCAAGGCAAAGGTATCTTCATCGAAAGCCAACTATGATACTTCTGATTGTTCTTCATATGACAGTGATTCAAAGATAAGCTATGCTAAACTTGCTAAAATTGCTTCAATCCAACAAGATGAACTTGATTCGCTAAGCAAAACTATTAAGAAATCAGAAACTCTGTTGATCGATGAGATAGAGAAAGGTCAGACTTTGACTAATGAGCATGCAGCTCTGAAGGAAAAGTTTGAAGAATTATCCTCTCGTCATGATCTTCTTTCAGTTGACTATGAGAAGCTTACCTATGAATTCCTTCAAAGGAAAATGGCTATCGAAAGACTGAAAGAGGCTCATGAAGAGTTGGAAAATGTCAATCTCTCTCTCATGGCTCAACAAGGTTCTGAAGCAAATCATAAAACTGATTCACCTTGCTTAATTTGTCTGGAACGAAGCAAAACTTATTCCAAAGGCATATCTCCCATTATTATTGATGATACTAATGCCTCTGATGAGGAAAATCCTGCTGTTACCGAGGAACTCCTCAGGTTGAAAAACTTATTTGAAACAGGGATGTTCAAAAGTGTACAAGGTCACCATTATCTTTGTGATATCCTGAGGAAGGCTCTCCTTCACAGGAATCCCAGAAATGAAGGTGTTGGTTTCGAGAGAAAGATAAACCCTGATGGCACCTATTGGGAACCTGAGCAGTATCCCAAAACTGTTTGGGTCCTAGCGAAGGAGAAACCTATTGACATTGCTAACCTTTCAGGTTTCAACTGCAAAATGAACCAAGCCATTGTGGATGAATCACTTGATTCAGATTACAAGCTCAGTAAAGATGAACAGGGAAAGGTTACTGCTGAGTATGTTGGTACTCCTCCTAAGAATGGCTTCTATAAGAGGCAAATATGGGTGCAGAAAGCACTTGTGGAAAAACTGCCTGCTAACCATACTATGCAGGGAAAGCCTTCGGTACCACCGAATCATTTCTATTCTCTAGAAACGAGAAATGATTCACTGGTGTCCGAATCAAATGTTCCGCAGAAGCGATACTATCGCACTGGGTGCTATACTTATCGTCCTCATGATAACAATACTATGATTGCATATGCTCATTCTTATCCTAACCATTCACAGAGGACTTACATTTATGGTGTGCTTGATGGTTCACCGAAGCAATACACTCCTGTTCGCTTTAATATTGCTTCAACCAGTGCTTCAACATCTTCTCAGTCACCTGCTCGTTTGTGGGTGGTTAAGAAGAAGTAATTCTTCTGCAGGGCTATGTCTCCGGTGGATCCGAATGGATTATGGATAGTGGTTGCACAAATCATATGACCGGAGACAAGGGGTTATTCATCGAAGAAAAAATATCTCAATCTTCTCAGAAGTACATTACCTTCGGTGATAACAACAAGGGTAAAGTTTTAGGTTTGGGTAAGGTTGCCATATCAAAGGATAAGCACATTGACAAGGTTATGTTAGTCCAATCCCTTGGATATAATCTGATGTCTATTTCTAAGTTATGCGATATGGGTATGCTCGTTCTATTTTCTGCTTCGCGTTGCATTGTCTTTTCACAGGATGACTATACGTTTGTCTTCGAGGGTTACCGAAAAGGAGATTTATACATTGTTGATTTTTCTTCGGGCCCTGCCATATCCACATGCTTAATGGCAAAAGCTTCATCTGGATGGCTATGGCATCGAAGACTTGGTCATGCAGGGATGAGAAATCTTCATAATCTAGTGAAGAAGAATCATGTTTTTGGCCTTAGTGAAGTAAAATTCGATAAGGATCGTCTCTGTAGTGCCTGTGAAGCTGGTAAAATTACGAAGAAACATCATTCAGCGAAGACTATCATGACTACCACTCGTCCTCTTGAATTGCTTCATATGGATCTGTTTGGTCCTCAAAATTATGCAAGCCTGGGAGGAAACAAATATGGTCTTGTTATTGTGGATGACTTCTCTCGTTATACTTGGGTTTTCTTTTCGGATGACAAGAGCAAAGTTGTTGAAATTTTCAAGTCATTCGCTAAGAGAGCTCAAACCGAATATGAATTATCTCTGAAGCATATCCGAAGTGATAATGGAACTGAATTAAAAAATACTCATATTGAAGATTTTCTTGATGATCATGGCTTTACTCATGAGTTCTCTGCTGCTTATACACCTCAACAGAATGGTGTAGTTGAAAGGAAGAATAGAACTCTTATTGAAATGGCCAGAACCATGCTTGCTGAATACAAGACTCCTATCAGGTTCTGGGCCGAAGCAATTAACACAGCTTGTCATATCATCAACAAGGTTTACCTTCACAAGTTTCTGAAGAAAACTTCACATGAGCTTATCACTGGTAACAAACCAAATGTTTCGTATCTTAGGGTATTTGGTGCTCCTAGCTTTATTAGAGATATGAATCATAGCTCCAAATTTGCCCCTAAGGCACATGAAGGTTTTCTTTTAGGTTATGGCTCAAACTCTCACACTTAAAGAGTCTATAACTCTCATTTTGGTAAAGTTATGGAAACTGTAAATGTTAGGTTTGATGAAACTAATGGCTCTCAAAAAGAGCATTTGCCTCATGATCTAGATGAACCACCTCTTGATGAAGTGATCAGGTCGATGGCTATTGGAGAGATTCGCCCTGTTGAAGCCAATGCTCGTCAAGCTGATAAGGATGATGATGGTCCAATGTTCCCACACATAGCCCAGGGCGCTGGAGATCAACATCCTGAAGAAAATGATGAACAGGACGAAGCAGAGCAAGGGAATGAAGGAAATCCAAATTCTGAAGGAAATGCTGAAGCTGAAGGTGAAGCAGACCCTGAAGCTGAAGCAGATCCAGAAGCAGAAGCTGAACCTGAAGAAAATGATCAAATCTTATCACGAGTTCGAAGAAGAGTTGCTAATGATTCAATCCTTGAAGAAATTCAACAACCAGGTCATCCCACAACTCGTTCTCGTACTCGTTTGGCTAACTTATGTGGAAACTTTTCTTTTGTCTCCATGTTAGAACCTTCAAAGTTTGATGAAGCCATGAAGGATCCAGATTGGTTAACTGCTATGCTCGAAGAACTTAACCAATTCGAGCGAAACAAAGTCTGGTCCTTGGTTGATAGACCTGATCCCATGAAGCACAACATCATTGGTACAAAGTGGATCTTTCGCAACAAGCAAGATGAAGATGGTATAGTGGTAAGAAACAAAGCACGTTTGGTAGCACAAGGTTACACCCAAATCAAAGGTATCGATTTCGGCGAAACTTATGCTCCAGTTGCTCGTCTCGAATCCATTCGTGTTATGCTTGCTTTTGCAAATTTCAATGGTATTCTACTTTATCAAATGGATGTGAAAAGTGCTTTTCTTAACGGAGAAATCGAGGAAGAAGTGTATGTTATGCAGCCTCCAGGTTTTGAAGACCCAAAGAAACCCGACATGGTGTACAGGTTACACAAGGCCCTCTATGGGTTGAAGCAAGCACCTCGTGCTTGGTACGACACATTGAAGGACTTCCTTCTGAAGAAAGGCTTCAAACCAGGAACCACTGACCCAACTCTTTTCACTCGTTCTTATAATGGTGATTTGTTTGTATGCCAAATATATGTAGATGATATCATTTTTGGATGTACTAACACTGAGATCAGCGAAGAATTTGCCAAAATGATGTCGAAGAAATATGAGATGTCTATGATGGGTGAATTGAAGTTTTTCCTTGGACTTCAAATCCGTCAACAGAAGAATGGCACCTTTATTTCTCAAGAAAAATATCTCAAGGATTGCCTGAAGAAGTTTGGTCTTACTGATTGCAAAACCATTAAGACTCCTATGCCTACCAATGGTTTCTTAGATGCAGATGAGAAGGGCAAAGCCTTCGACCAGAAGAAATATCGGTCTATGATTGGATCTCTTTTATATCTTTGTGCATCTAGACCTGACATTATGCTTTCAGTATGTATTTGTGCTCGTTTTCAGGCCAATCCGAAGGAATCACATCATACTGCTGTAAAGCGAATTCTTCGGTATCTTGCTCACACACCAACCTTGGGCTTGTGGTATCCCAAGGGAACTCAGTTTGATCTCATTGGCTATTCTGATTCAGACTGGGCTGGTGATCGTGTGGATAGGAAATCAACTTCAGGGACTTGTCATTTCCTTGGAAGATCACTTGTGTGTTGGGCTTCAAAGAAGCAAAATTGTGTTTCAATATCTACTACTGAAGCCGAATACATTGCTGCTGGGTCATGCTGTACTCAGATTCTATGGCTGAAGCAAACGCTGAAGGATTATGGTATTCATGTGAAGAAAATTCCCCTTCTATGTGATAATGAGAGTGCAATCAAAATTGCCCACAATCCTGTGCAGCACTCTCGCACGAAGGATATCGACATTCGCCATCATTTTCTTCGTGATCATGTTCAGCGTGAAGACATTGTTATCAGTCATGTCAGAACTGAAGAACAACTGGCTGACATATTTACGAAGCCATTGGATGAGAAAAGGTTTTGTGCATTAAGGTGTGAGCTCAATATATTGGACTCACGCAATGTACTGTAAGACCGAACCTTTTACTCCTGTATATATTCATTTACTTCGTTGCATTTCTTTTGGTTTCGTTGTTTGATTTTACTTCGTTTACTTTATTTTATTTCGCTTGGATTTAGTCCTCTATGCTTATCACCTTTTTCTTCGTTTGGTTTTTCTTCGAGGTGATAAGTTTCGGACCCTACCCTTTCTATTCTTATTCTTTCTCATTCTGTCTGTCCAAAGTGGTTGAGCACAATTGAAACGGAAAGTATTTTGCTTCGAACGTCATTGAGTTCCGAATCAAATGCTTCCAATTTTATCGAAGTTTTACTCAAGTCGAGGACTTATTCTTTGGTCGTTGAGATCCCGTCAAATCCGGGTCGTTGAGATTCTCTCGCGATTCGCCACGAAATCTTCGCCGTAGAATCCGGAGAGACGGACGCTGGGAGCCGTTCGATCTGATCTGGCAACTCCTGTCAGACCGGCCTATATAAGGCATCCCTCCCCAGCGAATCTATCTCACCTCCTCATTATCTTCTCTCCGGAACCCTATCTCCCGAGCGCGCCGCCGAGCTCTTCGTATCCGTCGCCGCTCTCGCCGCTTCACTGCCAGAAGAGCGCCGCCGTGGACTTCACGCCGTCGACGAGCACGTCCTCTCCGCTCCACGCCGCCGTTGCTGCTCGACGCCACTGAGTTAGGGTACGCCGAGCCACCGATCCGATCTCTGCTTCTCCTTGTTCTTCCTATTCTCGATCGGATCCGAGTTCTTAGATTGATTTTTGGGATGATTTCCTTAGGTTTCTTAGATCCGTTGGATCGTTGCTCTGTTGGGAAACTTGTTTCTACTAGCAAAAGCTTCCCATCCCGATTCAGGTTAGAAGTTAGGGTTAGATCATGTCTGTTCTGTGTTAGGGTGTGGCACTCTTTTGAGGATTGCTAAGTCTAGCTCAGAACAGATTGGATATCTCTCCCTCATTCAACACTGAATCTCTTGTCAAAACCTTTTGTTTTTGGGTCGAAACTTTTGCTGGTACTCATTCCACACTTTCCTTTTTCCCTCGAAACCTTTATTCTTTTCACAGGATGTCTGCTGAGTTAGGCTTCGGGAATGAGTCACCCAATCTCGACCACATCAACGAAGCAGAAAGGTCTGCTCCGAAGAAGAAAGGAGGCAGAGCGAAGGAAACCAACAATGCAAGAGGCATCCCCGAATCCATTCGACTTGCACTGGGATATGACACGCCTCCTGAAGAAACCTCTGATCAGCGCAAGAATCGCTTGCAAAACATTTGCCGGTACTGGTCCATTAGATGGTACAAGTATAAAAGCATTCCTGACTGGAAGTGGGCGATGCAATTTGCCTTCAGTCCACCCTTTCAATATACTTCGGCCATGTCCAGTCAGTAAATTGAAGAAAATCGTCATTTCTATTACCCAGTACCACCGAAGCTTCCTCACCCCAATACACTCAAAACCCCTGATGATTACCCTGAAGAAAAAGAGAGACTGAGAATTGCTGCTGAGAAAAAGAGGCTCAAGGATGCCAAGAAAGCTGCTAAGGTAGAAGATGCTGAAGCTCAAGAAGTTGGGCCGAGCTCGAAGAAAAAGAGGAAACTCAAGAAGAAATCAGCTTCTCCTCCTCATGCATCCTCAGATAATGAAGAGCAAGCTCGACAAGAACAAGCAGCTTTGGAAGATTCGCTTAAAGACGAATCAAATGCTGCAGATGTCGAATCTGGTTCTGAAGCTGATGACGAATCAGATCCTGCTCCCCCCAAGAAACAAAAGCTTAGTATCCCCTTGAAGAAGAAGCCAGGAGAAAAACATGTTGCTAAGGGCATATCGATTCAGGACCCCAAGGTCAAGCCCTCCGCTCGCCCCACCATGGATCTATCAAACTTGGTGGTAGCGAAGCCTTTGGCCTCCAAGCCACCGGCTGATGCTCTCAACACTGAGAGGCGAACGAAGCAGAGGCAAGACCCTGCCAAGCAACAACCTGCAAAGGTTTCAGCTGCAATGAAGCTTAAGAAGTCTGCCCCCACAAACCCTTCAGCGAAGCGGAAGCTCACTAAAGAAGAACTAAGACAGAAAGACCTCGCTGAGGCACTTGAACGCAACATCCTTGCTCGCAATGCTACCGACAAGAAGAAAGCAGAAGAGGAGGCCGCCAGAAAACAGAAGGAGTTGGACTCCGCAAGATTGGCTGTAGAGAAGGCGAAGACGAAGCGCAAGCTCGCCAAAGCCGAAAAGAACGAACAACAAGATGCCGCTGAAGCTAAACAGCTGGCCGAGACTGAAGCTAAACGGAAGGCCACCTTAGATAGTCTCAGAACAAAGAAAGCCGAGAAAGCGGCTAGGGCTAGTCAGAAAAAGTCTGTTGTTGATATGACTCCCCCCTCTGAAGCCGTTCCCTCGAAGCGGAAAGGCATTTCTCTGCCTGAAGCTCAAGCTGAAGCTGATCGCCATAGTGAGCATCAGTTCCCTGACCCACGTGAAGGCGAACTATGGGATCAGTTGGGAATCACTGAAGCCCTTTGGGAAAAATGTGCTGCTGAAGAGCCTGAAGCTGTTGATCTTGGAGAAGTTTACATCTCCAGCTCCATTGAAGCAATGATCACCACCATGATCAGTCAGCTGAAGGATCTGCATTCAAGAGATAGGGCTGAAATCAAAAAGATTCACAACTATCAGAAGAGAGCTGAATCAGAACCTGATGAAGAATTCAAACAGCACGCCCTGAAATTGCTTCAACAAGTGACGGACGTCAATTCCACCACCAAGAACAATATCAAACTCTTCAAAGGCAAAATCAAGGCCGCTGTTGATGATATGGTGAAGACCCATAATGCATCAATTATGGACAGGGATTCAAGGAAGCGCAAGGCTTCGCTCGAAGCAGAGCCTATTGTTGCACAACCACCGGTTGCTAAGCCACATGCTTCAAAGGCTTCAGACCCTTCACCCAAGAAGAGAACCACCAAGAAGAGGAAAGTAACTTTGGCTTCTGCTGCAGACATGGACACCAGTGATGAACAGCCAAAGGAACCACCCCCAAACCAACTCCAACGCCTGCAAGAATTCCCTCAAATCCTCAGCTCAGCCAAAACCCAAATCCTCAGCTCCACCCACCAAGACTCCCACACCTCCTCCTACCAGAAACACCCCCAAACCAACTCCAACGCCTGCAAGAATTCCCTCACCCATTCCACCCCGTGATCCCACACCTATCCGAGCTCCAACCCCCTCACCGCAAAGAATTCCCACTCCACCAGTTGCTCCCGCACCACCTACCTCACCTCCTCATGAAGCAAATGCACCATCCCCAACCCACTCTAGAACCCATGTATCCCGAGATTTCTCCCCTGCCAGAACCGCCCAAGAGTCCGAAGCAAATGTGCCTCATCCCGAAGCACATGACGACGAAGAAGAACAAGTACTGATTCTGAATCCTTCGCAAGAGCAAGACCTCATTGTTGCTCAGACCTTTGGTCCCTCTAGGACAAATCCAATTGCTCCTCTGCAAAGGTTTCGCGCGCATTCGCGCCCCTGCCAAGATACCCAGCTTGACTCTAATTACCCTCGTGAAACTTTTCCTATATTCAAGGGTGCTGGTTATTCTTCAAGGCATGGTCCGGACTTCAATTTGGAACAGCATCAGAAGCACCACCGTTTCTTTGGTGTCGGTCCTTATGCTTCTGATAGGACTGCTGATGATCTTTGTTTTTGGACTGCAGAACAACAAGTCCTATACACCAAAGTCTTCTGTCAGCAAGGAGTTCTGTTCAGGCATAAATTCCGGACATGCAAAGTCTTTCAGCTGCCACTTGCTTTCAGAACGTCGCCGAAACTATTGAGAATCAGAATTTGACACGGCTATTTTCTTTGAGCACTCCCTTCAATTCTGAACTCATCAAGCAATTCTATGCCACTCTTTATGTGTCTGGTGATGCAAATGATCCCAGCTCTTGGACGCTGGAATGGATGATACAAGGAAAAATCTTCAGGATGTCCACTATCGAATTCATGGAGATAGTCAATATTCCAAGGCATTCTGGAATTCAAGCACAGATTCATTTAGAGCCTGATCTGAAAAACGAAGAATTTGCTACTCTGTTGGATCCTGAAGTCACTGCAAGCTATATTCCTGAACACATTCGCCCGAAGCATTTAAATTTCATCTCCAGGACTTGGTTCTACATCTTGTCCAATTTGTTGATCCTTTGAGCACTGCTTCGGAAGAATTGAATCTTTATCCAGAGACAAGACACGCTATTATGAAGCTCACTCATGGTCGTCTCTTTGACTTTGAAGACTGCTTCATTTGGAACTTGGTTCATGCAACAGAGCTTCCGTTCACACTGAAACCTTATGCTCCATCGCTGCAAATTGTCTGTGACTATGGCAGGAACGAAGACTTTGTGGCTCGCCATCATCCGAAGCTTTTCCTTCCTCCTGTGCGTGACACCTTGGACTTGCTAAGGAAGCCCAATGATCCTTTTGCCACATATGTGGGCGTGCGCCATGAAGTCAATGAACGAAACTTATCCAAGCAATTCCAGAAAGACTGCCATCACTTTGAAGTTAATCTTCGGTTGCAGCAGATGCTTGAGAACTACATTGAAGCAAATCAGCGCCAGATGCAATTTCTTGCTGATGAGATAAATAGAGTTGGCAACATTGCCATGAACAACAATCAGTATTTGCGTGTTCTCAAACGTCACTCCTGGAAGGGGCTCCGCAAATTCAACTTTGTCAAAGGCCTTCGTAAAGAACGCATCTACAAAGAATATGAGCACCTCCGGCGAAACTTTTCTCGCGATGATACTGTGGACCGCCCGAATCAGAAGATCCATCCCCTGCACAAGATTGATGAAGTATTCTTCGTCAACGAACCTGAACCCATCCGGCCTGACACCGTCTCAGAGAATGACTCCATCACCTCCAAAGACGACGAAGGCCTCGACGACAGCGACCTCGACATCAACCTCATCACTCAGACTCAACACGAAGCAATTCCCACGTCTTCTTCCAAAGAAGAATCCTCAGGCGATCAGTCTTCGTCGGATGAGTCTTCTTCAAGCTCGGCTTCGTCGGGTCCTCAGGGTGCTGATGCCGCGCAATAGATCTCTCGAACCTTTTCTCAACCTTTTGTCCAATCATTGACAAAAAGGGGGAGAATGAGGGCATCGATGAGTTAGATTTGCATCGGGGATAGGGTCTGCCATTCGTTTGTTTTTGCTTCGTTTGGTTAAGTTACAACAAACATTCCATTCTATTCGATTGGGTTGTAACTTAAGTTTAACTTCGGTACTTCTACTCCTATGCTACGCTTAAGTTTAATAACCCCCTTTGCTTGCAAGTATTGCTTCGTATCTTTTATCTTGCAAGTGGTTATTATTTTCTAAGTCACAGGTCATTGGAAGCAATTGCATACATTCCTGGATATATATCTTCAATTGCAATTGTATTCACTAAGATATTTTGTTTTGCTCTCCACCGAAGGAAATTATCACAAGCATTAACTTCGACTATATAAATCTTCGATGCTTGTATTCAGGGGGAGCCAAAAACTTCATATCTTAGAGTTTGTTCCTTCACTTCACAAAAACTTCAATATCTTTTATCGATGCCTGTTTTGTCAACAATAGTCCAAAAAGGGGGAGATTGTAAGAGCAAAGTTTTGCCCCCGTGTGTTTTGGATATTGTTGGACAAGACAGTAGAGGAACTAACAATGTTTTCTAGTGTAAACATTTGAATAGGTTCCTGAAGGACAAGCTAGGTGATAAAGCTTCAGGGAAGTTCTTCATGTTATCGAAGCATTACCCCTGAGCGAAGCTTAATCACAGAGGATGACCCCCAAAAATAAAGGTGTCCTGAAGCTCAACTCATTGAAGGAAATGAAAAAGACGGCGCAAGACTTAGATGTTTTTGTGTAGTTCTTTTTCGGTTCTTTGAGTCATAGGACAAACCGTACTATCAAGAGGGGTATTTTGGTTTGTGGACACCGAAGTCATTGAGAAATTGCTCAGATCAAATCCAAACCAAGTGAGAAGCCTGAGCGAAGAAATCTCATGTGCACTGAGTTAAGTTTCAGTAGCAAAGACTTCGTTCTTTGGCTTCTGAAGCAGAACTAAGACCGTGAGTCAGCTTTACTTGCTCCTCAAGTAAAGTTGCGCTGTAATGACAAATCCGACCGTTGTGGACACGTGTCAAGCTGTCACCCCAGGTCAGTTTGGTCATTCCGCACCTCGGGATCGCCAACTATAAATACGCCGCCCCTCCTCCATTTGCGGGTGGCTGCTCTAAGAATATTCCTGAGAGAGATTGAAGAGAGTACCCCAAAAACGCCACCGAAGCAAAACTCAAAATCCAGAATACTGAAGCCTAAGTCCCATTGATCTGAGTAGATTCGAGATGACTTAGGTGAAGGCTTACTAGCCTTTTTATCTTGGAGAACTGCAATTCTCCTAGACGGTTATAGTGTTGTTCTTCAGAGAGCGAAGAGTAATTGTCGCCTCGAAGTCTAGTTTGTCAAAGGTTTCGGTGATTTCCTCAATAATCAACCACGAGTGAAGAACTGACCAAGCTCAAGGAGTTTGGTGCAGTGGAGCAACGGACGGAGAGAGATTTGCTCCAGGTGTTCAATCACCAGTCCCTCCAACCAGACATAGCGCTTTGCAGAGCGTGAACTGGTCGAACAAACATCGCCGAGTCCCAGTTCGTTTTACTTCACGCATTTATCTTCAGTATCGCATTTGCTTCACTGTTATGCTTTAATGTGTTTTGATTCACTGCATTTAGTTTCGCTTCCAGTTTTACTTCGCTATTCCGCACTGCTAATGCTTCACTTCAATAGTTTCAGTAGAAAATTTTGAAGTGATCATTCACCCCCTCCCCCTCTGATCACATACTTGGACTTTCATGCTGTTTTTGACAGCCACCTCTGTTTTTCTCTAAGTCTGTAACGTCCCGATGCCATGTTGTTTGCTTAATATCTTTTGATCTATGATGCCTATTTGCATGATTCTTTTTGCCATGCCATCCATGTCATGTCTAGTTTAATTTTATATCATTTGTGAGCATGTTTGCATTCATTATCCTGTTTATGCAATGCTCTAAAGTGTGCTTCGTGATGTTGGCAGATTGTGCCCGTAACTTGTTTTGCTTGTATCTTTTTAACCGTAACTCCGTTGGAGTGTGCCTTATATGTAACTTGATTAGTTTTTCGTGTACTTTGTGTTTATGCTATTGTTTGCTGTTGTTAACCAACCTAAAATATGGTTTAGGGCAGAACAGTACCAAATCTTTTAATCATCGTGCGACACTTAGTGTATGCCATGTTTAGGTTGTGCCACACTTAAATTGACTAGCATAGATAGTTTACTTTGTGCTTCACCTCTTGACATGTTTGTGTGCTATGCCATGCTTCTGTGCTTGCCATGTTAACAAACTTTGTTGATCACCTGTAGCTAAGCAACTTGAACCAATATAAATGTTGTGTGACGAGTACCCCACTTAACCTGTTAGTAAACGCTCTCGACGATAGGTGCAATGTCTCGTGTTGCCTTCTTGTTGATGCTTTCTCATGTTTGCCTCGTAGTAATAGATGGTTGCTCGTTGACTGCTTTCCAGTGTTTACCGTCTTGTGTGCTTCCGCGGGTACCTCTCGGAGACGATGCGAGCTTGCGATCGACTACACCTTCGGAACCCGACTTATCAACAGGCAAGGACTATACATTACTTATGATCCATTCTATTTCAACCAGCGGTTTGCATGCTAGTCTAGGTCAGGCTCGATGTTTGATCCTAACACATGTTTACAGCCTCTTTCAAACCGATACAACCATGTCCCTTCCCAGAAAACCTTGTACTGCTATGTTACTGTTGCTCGTTGCTCAGCCACTGCTTAGTATGCATGCTTAGGATGCTACGATGTTACCCTGTTACTCTTGGGTTTGGGATATCACATTATTATATTGTTGTTGATGATATGATTATTATAATGTTGACTATATTCGACGAAGGATGGAAGGTCTAGGCTATCCCGCCCCGACGCTTTGTTCCATTCGAGTCACCTAGGACCCGAGTTCCGGGTATTGGTTTTAAGACTGAGCGTGCCTAACCGCGTGTGGGATTTTATGGGGTCCCCTTTTCTTACCTACCTAGCTTCAAGCATTTCTAGTGGTGGCCCAAGCTGATTTACCATTTGAAACCGTGTGTGTGCTGGTCAGCTGCCAGTAGTTTTTAAACCAACCCGGACCAGTGGAGACATGGTTTCCCTGTTAGTCCACCTTTGACCGGCGAGGGCCCGAGGCCTCACGTGAGGCGTCTCGGTAACCCAACCCTGTTGAGATGGAAGAGTCCAATCCGAGAGCGTGGCCAGCTTTTGGATTGGGTGTCGACTCCCCGGGGGCCACCCGGATTTGTTCTTGATCATTATAATGTTGATTATTATAATGTTGATCATTATAATGTTGATTATTATAATGTTGATTATTATAATGTTGATCAACGTGTGTGTGTGCCTTGACTGCTTCTTCTTTGTCGGGATGCGAAGAGGAAGACAAGGATAGGATAGGTGTTATGTTTGCATAAGTAGCTGATAGTAAGACTTGTTGGAGGCGATTCCTCATCGAATGCTTGGCTTCTTACCTTACTCTCTAGATCATTAGCCACTTCATAAATGCTAGTGCGGCAGCAACCTCACCACTTACCCATTCCTTACCGTAAACTACTAGTTGTCCTAGAATGACGAGTGATGAAGTCCTTGCTGGGTCAGATGACCACTACAGTTGGATGATGAGTATTCTGTGCTCATGATACTACCCCCAAACTCTTTTCAGGGTTGTTGATCAACAACAGGTATGGTGATCGACGTTTCACGTGGAGACTCGACGACGACTACTTAGGCGGATCCCGGCGGAGGGCCTGGACCCGTGTGGTTATGGGAACGATGTTTTCTCTTTGCCAGTAGGCATTTGATTGTAGTTTGTACTCAGACATATATCTTCCGCTGATGTAATGTATTAAGGCAGTTGTATGCCGATTGTATGAGATGTTGTATCCTTGTATCTGTAATGTTGTGATATCATGTTGGAAATTCGGTGCATATGACTCCGTCATATGTCGCGGTGGGATCGATATGTGCTTCGTCCCCGGATCTGGATGGAAACATCTAGATCTGGAACAGTACCGCATATCGGGCCTTACACTTTACTTTTCAAGTTTTGTGCCATTTATAGCCTCATATGTCAAGGGAACTGAAAATTGTGACATGCTGTCCAGAAAACTCATTCTGTCCTCGTAACGGGAAAAATCATAGAAAAATCCCAGTTCATCTTTTTGAGCTGAAAATTTTACACAGTGTGTTCTATACAATCATGAAACTTTCGTATGTTCTGAGTTTTTTGAGTTTAGTTGCAGAAGTAACCCTAAAAAATTCTTTACTAGCTGCTGGTCTGTTTTTCACATATTCTGTCCTGTTTTGCCTTTTCTTCGTTTTTCAAACCTTAAGCTTGCTTTTTATTTGAAAAAAACCTTTTGGCAATCTTGAGAAACAGTAGCTCTTCAATAATATCCTTATTTCCAGTAGAGAAAATATATTTTATTATGGGTACTAACCTCGCTAATCAGATTATGATGAGTTATGTATGAAGGGAGTTTTCAAGTGTGCGAGGGAAGATGATAAGAGAAGATTTAGGAGTGTTAAACGCTCAAGCTTGGGGATGCCCCCGTGCACCCCCAAAAAATATTCAAGGAGACTCAAGACTCTAAGCTTGGGGATGCCCCCATGCATCCTCTTCTCCATCGGCAATTATCAGTTCGTCTTTCGTTCCACTATATTTTTATCACTTCATGCGTTATGTGCTATGCTTGGAGCGTCTTGCTCTTTATTTCCTTTTTAGTTTTCTTTAGCTTTGCTTGCTGTTCATAAAAAGTTAGAACCCAGCTTTCTTTGTGTGGGAGAGAAACACGCTCCACTTCACCCTAGAACACAACATAGGATTTTCATGCTCATCTTTGCTGTGTGTGTTCTTTATCTTTTTCGTATCTGCTGTCATGTTTTAGCTCTTAGTTTTCATGCTTATCTTTTTACAGAGCTTTTGTTTATTTTGTTGCTGGAACTCTCTTGAGTTTTGTAACACTCTCACTGTCAGTGAACAGTAATCACCATTACTGTTCATCTCTACTGTTCAAAACTTTTATTTGATCAACTTGGTTCAGTTCAAATTCAAATTCTCCTTTGATATTGTTGCAAGCAAATATAAACCATGGACCTTGATCATCATGGATGAAAACAAAGTCCAATCCATAAACATTTGAAATCAAATCAAATGCTAAAATTTCCTTTGGTGAAATATTAAAAACAAAGTGGAATATAAACTTTCTCCAAAAATTGTGGAACTACTTTTATAAAATCTCAAATATTCAGTGGGTCATGTCCCACCTAGTTGGAGATTTTATTAATCTATAAATATTTCTAAACAAATCAAAACAGTGGATTAAAACCCTATTTAAATCATTTAATATTTAATAGAAATATTAAATGACTTTTATTATTGCCCAATCTTTTTGTGGAAGTAAAACATGGTGTAACAATAAATATGGGACACATCCCATATTTTTACAAAATGCCTAAGACTATAAAAAGAAATGCAAAAGAAATTAAACAGGAAATAAAAACAAACAAAACTAAACCTAATCTAGCGCCGGCGGCGGAACCCGCTCCCCTCTCTCCATCGGGTCGGCCCACTCGCCCCAACCCACCGCGGCTCCTTCTTCCCCCTCGCACTGTTCCCCCCCCCACCCCGTGGACAGGATCCGGCCGGCCACTGCGGCATCGCCGTGCCGTGGCACGGATCCGGCGGCTGCCGGCGCCTACAAGGAGGTCGAACCCCCCCCTCGAGACAAACCCTAGCGCCCTTCCCCTCTGTCTCCTCTCGCCGCCGCGTCTGCATTCCCCCCCCCCCCACCCGCATCCCGCTCGCGCCCGTGACCGTCATGGCCGCCGCCGCGTGAGTGCCCGTGGCCACCGGCGTCGGGGGACCTCCCCAGTGTGCCTAGCACGTGCCCCGTGGACGGCAGCGTCGCCCTGAGGTTCCCATCGTCGACGGGCTCCTCTCCAGGCCGCGAATCGAGCTCGTCTTCCCGTCGGCCGTCGTCGAGCTTCTCCACCGAATTCGTCGCCACCGCGCCTCCTCGAGCCTCGCGTCGCCTTCGTCGTGCTCCACTGTGAGCCCCGAGTCGAACGCCCCCCCTTCCCCCTCGTTTAGCCTCCCGGAGCGCCGCCCCGCCTAGCTCCACCTCCGGCCGCCGCCACGATCGACGTGGCCGTTGCTGGGGGCCGTCCTAGCGCGCGTCTTTGGCCCGTGGCGACGCGCGGCGTTCCCCCCGTTCGATTCCGCCCAGCGCCGCTCAATTTGGTCGCCGGAGTGCTCTCCCGGGCAGCGCCACCGTGCTCTGGTCGCCGGCGTGGCCAGGCATGGGTTAAGCCCAGTGGGTTCACCCACTGGCGTGTGGACCCTCTGGCTTAATTAGCCACTAATCGCCGTTAAAATAAATAAATAATAATAATCCCTGTTAGTTAACTGTGTGTATGACATGTGGACCCAATCTCTAATAACCCTCTGGTTAATTTTAAATAAATGATTAGTTAAGTCACTGTCAATGACACCTGGACCCCACTTGTCATAGATTGATTAAAATAATTTAGGTAATATTAACAGTCGCTAACATGTGGGTGCAGGGTAATTTAAATTAATAAAATGTTTTATTTGACTGTGAGGCTGACAGGTGGGTCCCCTCTGTCAGTTTGACCTGGTCAACCCCCTCTGTGGATAATGTTGGATTTAATATTAAAAGAAATTCAGAAATTCTTTTAAGAATGATTTAAACTTCAGAAATCAATATCTTTTAATCCGTATATCGGATCGAAAAACTTTATACATCAAAATTGATCAGAAAAATTTAATGAATACGAATACGCTATCCGTATGTCTACCCCACCCCCCTAACACACCGATCATCGACATTCCCCCCCTCCGGGCTGTCTGTCGATAATTCCCGGTACCGATAAAAAGTATCCGGATGAATTTATTTCGAACATGAATGTTGTTCGGAATGGTTCCACTAGCACGGATACACCACCCATACGTTTGTCGGATGTCCACGACACCTCCGGCATGATCCCTTCCCCCTCCGGACACCCTGTCCGGTAATCACCCGGAGCTGGTAGTTCATCCCCGGATGAATTCCCGCTCCGAGCAACTTGCATTGCACTGCGTTAGAACACCGTTAACTTTTCATCTGTCATGTCATGCATATGTTTGAATATTATTGCCGTGTATTTACTGTTTCCTCCCCCCTTAATCTCTGGTAGACCCCGCTGCTGCCGTCGACTACACCGCTGCTGCGTACGACTACGTCGTCGACGACCGTACCCCTACCGTCGAGCTTCCAGGCAAGCAGAGCCATTCTCTTCCCCAGATATCGCCTACCTTTCCGTACTTTCTTGCACTAGGCATTGTTACTGCTGCTGCTATGATTACAATCCTATTCAATTGCATAGCCTGATTTTGTCGCCCCTTGATGTACCTTTCCTTTATCCTATGCTGCCTATTATTACTTATGCTTTATTCAGCAGTGAGCCCTGCGCATTGTTAGCTAGGGTTAGATAGCGGGCCGTGATCACTATGGGAGCGATCGCGGATACTTTAATTATAACTGTTGCAGGTACGGTACAATGCAGACACCGCCAAAGGCCCCTATCTGGGTTATGCCTAGTCACCTCAAGTGTGAGCTATCCAGGAGTAATCCTTGTACTCCACTCGAGGCTAAATTTATCTTGCCGCCATAGGGTCCTGAACAGCGGTTGTCCGTAAGGTAAGAAGTCGGGCGACCCAACGGTGCCCGCGAGCGGTATATCATCGGGAACGACAGGGAGGGTACGACCGATGTTACTGGCGTGCTTGGCCCCTGCTCGTATCTCGCGAGAGTTACCAAACCACGAAAGTCGAGATCTACCAAGAGCACACGCGAGACAAGGTAAGGAGACGGTTCACCTTGTTGGTAACCACAGAGACTTGGTGGGACGACAGGGCAGGCACCGATGTACTGGTGGTCCTGACTGCTGTCGTTGACCGTGGGTCGGTTAAGTCGAGGCAACGATAACGGTTGTCACGCAGGTTAATTAAAATGCTAAATGGTTCGGCGGATGACTTGAGAGACCCGTTGGTCTGTACGCACTACCTACACGTGGGATTACGGTGTGGGCCCTCCGCGTCGTAGTTTGTCCGAAAGCTCTTCAGACGTCAGCAGTACCGCGGCCTGCGCCGGGAAGTTGTGTCTTCTTCGCTCGAGCGGTGTGTATTTGGATTTTCTTTTGCTTCACTGGCCAGCCACGCACCGTGCAGGAGCGTGCAAGGGTGAGGGTCCTAGACCCCTTGGCGCATAGGATTTAGTCCGGCGGATGGCCTCTTTGTTGAGCCTAGGATGGGCTGCGTCGTGTCGGATAGCCTCGGTGGGGCGTTCCCTAACAAGGTTCACGCCACCCTGGAGATCCGAGCATGCAGGCTGAACAGTAGTGCACCCCTGCAGGGAGTTTAATCTATTCGAATAGCCGTGTCCACGGTAACAGGACGCTTTATGCTGAAGCTGGATCTTACCACTAGAAACTATTACTATTAAACTGTATGGTTCCGGGTCTTCTTCCTCGCGGGGAGTCGAGGAGGGGAACTCGGAGGCATTATCATTATTAATCATTACAACTTACTATTATGCAAGGTTGCAGCAACTTCTGCTTCATTGATTACTTTATGCTTTATATGAACTGTTGGCTGTTTCTCTTCTCATGCTGCAAGACATCGTCAGAAGATGCTAGTCTTCGATAGGCCTAGCTTCTTACCCTTATTCTGATTTCTATCTTGCAGTCCACTATATACAACCTCTTCTTTCCGTTGATACAATGCATAATGCTTAGTAGCGGACGTAAGACTCGCGGGTATACTAGATACTCACCTTTGCTTTATTTCTCCTTTTATGTTTTGCCTGATCGGCCGCTGCAGTCGACGTTGGATCCCAGGAGCAGGAGTACCCCGGAGGCGGCTACTACTACGTCGAGACCCCCACTGACCAGGACCAGGAGTAGTTTCGGAGGCTCCCAGGCAGGAGGCCTTGCCTTTTCGATCTGTATCTCTGATGTTATTTGTGCTAGCCTTCTTAAGGCAAAACTTGACTAACTATGTCTGTAATCAGATATTATGGTTTGTATAACTTATGTATTCGGGTCCGCATGACCCCCCTTTATTGTAACATATTGGTTTATCCTTTTGTGTTTAGTGTTGTGCTGTGATATTCTCACCGTGGCACCCTAATCTCAGCCGTGTACCCTGCGTGTATGATTACTGTACACGGATTGATTTTGGGGTCGTCACAAGTTGGTATCAGAGCCGAGTGCCTGTAGGAAGCCACCCAACCACTACCTGGTCGAAGTTGAGTCTAGACTTTGAAAAAACTATTTTGCTAACTTAATGTTTGGCTTACGGGCCCACATCGTTGTCACTACGTGTGATATCTATGGTATTAGGATCCTTTTCTCCTTACCTATGCTCTGGGAATCTGCTCTCTTATCCTTGCTGGTAAGTTTTACAAACTCTGACATTAGGATCACGTTCTCTTGATTCCACCCGGCGTTTTGGTGCTTCCCCATTGATTGAGTCATGTCGCAGGAGTTCTACCCCAGGTCCCGGACCGCGGATCCCATTCTCATTCTGGGCAGGCCGCGCGTTCTCTAGCATCTACTCCTGTGGCAAACAGTTTTCTTGCGGCGTGATTGACATAGTGGAATCTATGTCGCGTCGTGTAATCCTTACCGCGGTCTGCGCGCCGCCTAGTGTGTCCTTTTTCCTTAATTTCTACGATGTTACGCTGCCCGATTTTCGATTGATTCTATGTGTGGATGTGTATGTCTTATATGACTACTCCTATATATCCGCGCCTCCTCTTTGTTGTCGCTTTACCTCATACTCGTTTCCGGCATCTCGTTAAAATGTTCATCGCTGAAATACCGCTGTTAAATTCTAGCAGGATGGCTGGTCGTGGTGGTCGTGGTCGTGGTCGTGGTGCCAACGATCCACCTCCGCCGCCGGACTACATGGCCGCGATGATGCAGCAGTTTCAGATGAACCAAGTGTTTATGCAAGGAGTCATAGATCAGCTCCAGAACCAGAATCAGAACCAGAACCAGCACCAGAACCAACCGCCTGTGGTTACTCTGCGGGATTTCATGCGTCTCAATCCCCCTCTCTTCCACCAGCCTGAACAGCCGCTGGATGCCGATGATTGGCTTCGTGATATCAACCGTCAGTTGGAGTTCGCTAATGTGAGCGCTGCTGATTACGTCAACTTCGCATCCTATTTCCTGCGTGGCCCCGCTGCTCAGTGGTGGGACACTTACAAGGGCTCGCTAGCTGAAGGGACTGTCGTCACCTGGAATGACTTCAAGGCTACCTTCCGTGCTCGTTATGTCCCCCAGGCGATTATGAACCGTATGAAGGCCGAGTTCCGCAACCTCGTTCAGGGCAACAAAACTGTCGAGGCATATCAGAGGGAGTTCCTCCGCCTCTCCCGCTATGCTGCAAGTGACCTCCCCAATGATGCAAGTAGGCAAGAGAAGTTCCGTGATGGACTCAACCCAGATCTCCAGCTTGCACTTGCTTTGCACGTCTTCCCCGACTTCGCCACCATGGTGAACCAAACTATCACTCTTGAGACCGCTCAGCTTAAGTTCGGTGGTTCGCCGAAGCGCCCCCGTGATGCTGGCTCATCTTCGGGCACAGCACAGAAGCAACGCGTTTGGCTTCCACACAGTGTGTTTCGTCCAAATGCCCCTGCACCAAGGCCGTCGTATGTTGCACCCCGTCTGCCTCCGCCCCCGCCGAGACAGCCGAAGGCTGAGACTGCACCCTTCCGCCCTCAAGATGGCCTGTGTTTCAAGTGCCATCAGCCAGGTCATATTTCCAGAGACTGCCCTCAGCGACAGAATCAACTGGTAGTTCACCCTGCTGGCCGCGGAAATGGCCGTGGCAACAACAGGACCCCCAACTATAACACTGGGTCTTCTGCTCACACTCGTGGTCATGCTTACAACATTGATGTTGAAGCAGCTCAGGAACAGCCCGCTACAGTGATGGGTACTCTCCCCGTTAACTCAATACCTGCTACTGTTTTATTTGATACAGGAGCATCACATTCATTCATGTCAGAAGCATTTGCATTATCGCATAACTTTACGCTTGGAAAGATGAACACATCGATGGTTGTTCGCACCCCGATAGGCCAATGCCGAACCACCATGATGGTGCCCAATACCTCCGTTGAAATCGAAGAAGTTGTATTCCACGTGTCCCCCATCATTCTGAAGTCTTCCACCATAGACCTCATCCTGGGAATGGATTGGTTGAAAGTCCACGATGCCGCACTGTATTGTGGTACCAAGTCTGTCCAACTTTTTCACCCCTCCAGTGAGATTGTTAACCACACCACCCGGATTACCCGTGATGCTGAAACGCATATCTATATGATGAATGCTTTGAACATCTCGCCTCTTGAAGGAATTGAGCAAGTTCCAGTTGTTTGTGATTTTCCCGACGTCTTCCCAGAAGAACTGCCGTGAATACCCCCGATTCGAGAGGTTGAATTCGTCATTGACTTGAAGCCTGGCACCGTCCCTATTGCCAAGCGTCCCTATAAGATGCCACCTCACCACCTCCTTGAACTGAAGAAGGAGATTGACATGGCCCTCGAGAAAGGCTTCATCCGTCCTAGTTCCTCTGCTTGGGGAGCACCTTCGCTCTTTGTCAAGAAGAGTGATGGCACGAATCGTTTGGTACAAGATTACCGACCTATCAACCAGGCCACCATACAGAACAAGTACCCACTTCCTCGGATAAATGATCTTTATGATCAACTTGCTGGATCCAAGGTGTTTTCTAAACTCGACTTGAGGTTGGGTTATCACCAAATCCGAGTCCGTGAAGAGGACATTCCGAAGACCGCTTTCATTACTCGATATGGTTCATACGAGTACACCGTCATGTCCTTTGGCTTGACGAATGCCCCAGCGACATTTTCCCGATTGATGAACTATATATTCATGGAATATCTCGACAAGTTTGTTGTGGTTTATCTGGATGATATCTTGATATACTCCAAGAATGAAGAAGAGCATGCTGAACATCTTCGTCTGATACTGGAAAAGCTTCGAGAACACAAACTCTATGCTAAGTACTCTAAGTGCGAGTTCTGGCTTCCTGAAGTAACTTATCTTGGTCACGTGATTTCCAAGGATGGCATTGCCGTCAACCCAGAACGTATTCAGGCTATCCTGGATTGGACTCCCCCCAAGACTGTCAAGCAAGTCAGAAGTTTCCTCGGACTCGCCAGCTATTGCCGCCGTTTCGTCGAGAACTTCTCGAAGATTGCAAGGCCTCTGACCAACCTGCTTCACAAAGGCGGTAAGTTTGAGTGGACAGATAAATGTCAGGAAAGTTTCCAAGCCCTCAAGGACAAGCTCACTTCTCCCCCAGTGCTTGCTCCGCCTGATACCCAGAAGGACTTCGTGATATATTGTGACGCGTCTCGTCAAGGATTAGGCTGTGTCCTAATGCAAGAGCGCAAAGTGATTGCTTATGGCTCTCGTCAGTTGCGTGCTCACGAAGAAAACTATCCAACTCATGATCTCGAATTGGCAGCTGTAATTTATGCATTGAAGCTGTGGCGACATTACCTCGTTGGTAACCGTTGCGAGATCTACACTGACCACCAAAGCCTGAAGTACCTGTTTACTCAGCCCGACTTGAATCTCCGCCAACAGAGATGGCTCGAGACAATAGCCGACTACAACATGGGAATTTCTTACACCCCTGGCAAAGCTAATGTGGTGGCCGATGCCTTAAGCCGCAAAGCCTACTGTTCTGAACTCGAAGTCCAGATAGAGCAGCCACTCCTGTATGAAGAGCTCCGCAAGTTGAACCTTGAAATTGTTCCGCAGGGACATGTGAATAACCTTGTTGTTGAGCCGGACCTCGACAACACCATCAAGTGGATACAAAAATGTGACTCTGATGTCGAGAAGAACAAGAAGTATATCACTAGTGGGAAGTCATCATGCTTCACTGTTGCTGATGATGGTACGTTGTATTTCAAGAATCGTTTAGTGGTCCCTAGGAGTAAGCCCAATCTAAACTTGACCCCGCGCGTCATGAAAGAAGCTCATGATACTCCTTTGTCGATTCACCCTGGTAGTACCAAGATGTACCAAGACCTCCGTCAACGGTACTGGTGGTCTAACATGAAACAAGACATTGCTCGTTATGTTGACGAGTGTGACGTTTGCCGTCGCGTCAAAGCCGAACATCAAAGACCTGCTGGAACTCTGCAACCACTCTCTATTCCTGAATGGAAATGGGACAAGATTGAAATGGACTTCATCACCGGTTTTCCGTGATCACAGAAAGGTCATGATGCTATCTTTGTCGTCATCGACCGATTCTCCAAGGTTGCTCATTTTCTGCCTGTCAAGGAGACGATCTCTGCTAGTCAGTTGGCAGACTTGTATGTTTCCAGAATTGTGTCGCTCCACGGTATCCCGTTGGAGATCAGTTCCGACCGAGGCAGCATTTTCACCTCGAAGTTCTGGGATAGTTTCCAAGAAGCTATGGATACTCACCTAAATTTCAGCACCGCTTATCACCCCCAGTCGCAAGGACAAGTCGAACGAGTCAATCAAGTGCTTGAAGACATGCTTCGAGCTTGTGTCATTTCATTCGATAAGAAATGGGAGGAATATCTTCCATTTGCTGAATTCTCGTACAACAATAGCTATCAAGCTAGTCTAAAGATGGCACCCTTTGAAGTTCTCTATGGACGTAAGTGTCGAACCCCTCTGAATTGGTCAGAAACTGGAGAACGAACTCTCATTGGTCCGGACATTATACAGCACGTCGAAGATCAGGTTCGCGTTATCCGTGAACATCTGAAAGCTGCTCAGTCTCGTCAGAAGAGCAACTACGACCGCAAGCACAAGGAAATGGTCTATCAACCTGGCGAATATGCTTACCTCCGTGTCACCCCGATGCGAGGCACTCACCGTTTTGGAATCAAAGGCAAGTTAGCTCCTCGCTACATTGGTCCGTTCCGTATCCTTTCCAGAAGTGGACCGATGGCATACCGATTGGAATTGCCGCCGAACCTCTCTCAAGTCCACGATGTATTCCATGTGTCGCAACTCCGACGCTGCTTCAAGGACCCTATTCGCGAAGTGGAGCATGATATGATTGAGCTGCAACAGCACTTGACTTATCGAGAACATCCGAGCCGCATTCTTGATCAGTCTGAACGCAAAACCCGCAACAAGACAACCAAGTTCCTCAAAGTTCAGTGGTCGAATCATTCTGAAGATGAAGCCACATGGGAGCGCGAAGATCGCCTTCGTGAGGAATACCCCGATCTTTTCCCCTCTACCGCTTAGATTATCGGGACGAGAATTCTTGTAGTGGGGGAGATTTTTAACACTCTCACTGTCAGTGAACAGTAATCACCATTACTGTTCATCTCTACTGTTCAAAACTTTTATTTGAACAACTTGGTTCAGTTCAAATTCAAATTCTCCTTTGATATTGTTGCAAGCAAATATGAACCATGGACCTTGATCATCATGGATGAAAACAAAGTCCAATCCATAAACATTTGAAATCAAATCAAATGCTAAAATTGCCTTTGGTGAAATATAAAAAACAAAGTGCAATATAAACTTTCTCCAAAAATTGTGGAACTACTTTTATAAAATCTCAAATATTCAGTGGGTCATGTCCCACCTAGTTGGAGATTTTATTAATCTATAAATATTTCTAAACAAATCAAAACAGTGGATAAAAACCCTATTTAAATCATTTAATATTTAATAGAAATATTAAATGACTTTTATTATTGCCCAATCTTTTTGTGGCAGTAAAATATGGTGTAACAATAAATATGGGACACATCCCATATTTTTACAAAATGCCTAAGACTATAAAAAGAAATGTAAAAGAAATTAAACAGGAAATAAAAACAAACAAAACTAAACCTAATCTAGCGCCGGGGGTAGAACCCCCTCCCCTCTCTCCATCGGGCCGGCCCACTCGCCCCCAGCCCACCGCGGCTCCTTCCCCCTCGCACTGCTCCCCCCCCACCCCGTGGACAGGATCCGGCCGGCCACGGCGGCATGGCCGTGCCGTGGCACGGATCCGGCGGCTGCCGGCGCCTACAAGGAGGTCGACACCCCCCCTCGAGACAAACCCTAGCGCCCTTCCCCTCTGTCTCCTCTCGCCGCCGCGTCTGCATTCCCCCCCCCCCCCCACCCGCATCCCGCTCGCGCCCGTGATCGTCATGGCCGCCGCCGCGTGAGTGCCCGTGGCCACCGGCGTCGGGGGACCTCCCCAATGTGCCCAGCACGTGCCCCGTGGACGGCAGCGTCGCACTGAGGTTCCCATCGTCGACGGGCTCCTCTCCAGGCCGCGAATCGAGCTCGTCTTCCCGTCGGCCGTCGTCGAGCTTCTCCACCGAATTCGTCGCCACCGCGCCTCCTCGAGCCTCGCCGTCGCCTTCGTCGTGCTCCACTGTGAGCCCCGAGTCGAACGCCCCCCCTTCCCCCTCGTTTAGCCTCCCGGAGCGCCGCCCCGCCTAGCTCCACCTCCGGCCGCCGCCACGGTCGACGTGGCCGTTGCTGGGGGCCGTCCCAGCGCGCGTCTTTGGCCTGTGGCGACGCGCGGCGTTCCCCCCGTTCGATTCCGCCCAGCGCCGCTCAATTTGGTCGCCGGAGAGCTCTCCCGGGTGGCGCCACCGTGCTCCGGTCGCCGGCGTGGCCAGGCACGGGTTAAGCCCAGTGGGTTCACCCACTAGCGTGTGGACCCTCTGGCTTAATTAGCCACTAATCGCCGTTAAAATAAATAAATAATAATAATCCCTGTTAGTTAACTGTGTGTATGACATGTGGACCCAGTCTCTAATAACCCTCTGGTTAATTTTAAATAAATGATTAGTTAAGTCACTGTCAATGACACCTGGACCCCACTTGTCATAGATTGATTAAAATAATTTAGGTAATATTAACAGTCACTCACATGTGGGTCCAGGGTAATTTAAATTAATAAAATGTTTTATTTGACTGTGAGGCTGACAGGTGGGTCCCCTCTGTCAGTTTGACCTGGTCAACCCCCTCTGTGGATAATGTTGGATTTAATATTAAAAGAAATTCAGAAATTCTTTTAAAAAATGATTTAAACTTCAGAAATCAATATCTTTTAATCCGTATATCGGATCGAAAAACTTTATACATCAAAATTGATCAGAAAAATATAATGAATATGAATACGCTATCCGTATGTCTACCCCAACCCCTAACACACCGATCATTGACATTCCCACCCTCCGGGCTGTCTGTCGATAATTCCCGGTACCGATAAAAAGTATTCGGATGAATTTATTTCGAACACGAAAGTTGTTCGGAATGGTTCCACTAGCACGGATACACCACCCATATGTTTGTCGGATGTCCACGACACCTCCGGCATGATCCCTTCCCCCTCCGGACACCCTGTCCGGTTATCACCCGGAGCTGGTAGTTCATCCCCGGATGAATTCCCACTCCGAGCAACGTGCATTGCACTGCGTTAGAACACCGTTAACTTTTCATCTGTCATGTCATGAATATGTTCGAATATTATTGCCGTGTATTTACTATTTCCTCCCCCCTTAATCTCCGGTAGACCCTGCTGCTGCCGTCGACTACACCGCTGCTGCGTACGACTACGTCGTCGACGACCGTACCCCTACCGTCGAGCTTCCAGGCAAGCAGAGCCATTCTCTTCCCCAGATATCGCCTACCTTTCCGTACTTTCTTGCACTAGGCATTGTTACTGCTGCTGCTACGATTACAATCCTATTCAATTGCATAGCCTGATTTTGTCGCCCCTTGATGTACCTTTCCTTTATCCTATGCTGCCTATTATTACTTATGCTTTATTCAGCAGTGAGCCCTGCGCATTGTTAGCTAGGGTTAGATAGCGGGCCGTGATCACTATGGGAGCGATCGCGGATACTTTAATTATAACTGTTGCAGGTACGGTACAGTGCAGACACCGCCAAAGGCCCCTATCTGGGTTATGCCTAGTCACCTCAAGTGTGAGCTATCCAGGAGTAATCCTTGTACTCCACTCGAGGCTGACTTTGTCTTGCCGCCATAGGGTCCTGAACAGCGGTTGTCCATAAGGTAAGAAGTCGGGCGACCCAACGGTGCCCGTGAGCGGTATATCGTCGGGAACGACAGGGAGGGTACGACCGATGTTACTGGCGTGCTTGGCCCCTGCTCGTATCTCGCGAGAGTTACCAAACCACGAAAGTCGAGATCTACCAAGAGCACACGCGAGACAAGGTAAGGAGACGGTTCACCTTGTTGGTAACCGCAGAGACTTGGTGGGACGACATGGCAGGCACCGATGTACTGGTGGTCCTGACTGCTGTCGTTGACCGCGGGTCGGTTAAGTCGAGGCAACGATAACGGTTGTCACGCAGGTTAATTAAAATGCTAAATGGTTCGGCGGATGACTTGAGAGACCCGTTGGTCTGTACGCACTACCTACACGTGGGATTACGGTGTGGGCCCTCCGCGTCGTAGTTTGTCCGAAAGCTCTTCAGACGTCAGCAGTACCGCGGCCTGCGCCGGGAAGTTATGTCTTCTTCGCTCGAGCGGTGTGTATTTGGATTTGCTTTTGCTTCACCGGCCAGCCACGCACCGTGCAGGAGCGTGCAAGGGTGAGGGTCCTAGACCCCTTGGCGCATAGGATTTGGTCCGGCGGATGGCCTCTCTGTTGAGCCTAGGATGGGCTGCGTCGTGTCGGATAGTCTCGGTGGGGCGTTCCCTAACAAGGTTCACGCCACCCTGGAGATCCGAGCGTGCAGGCTGAACAGTAGTGCACCCCTGCAGGGAGTTTAATCTATTCGAATAGCCGTGTCCACGGTAACAGGACGCTTTATGCTGAAGCTGGATCTTACCACTAGAAACTATTACTATTAAACTGTATGGTTCCGGGTCTTCTTCCTCGCGGGGAGTCGAGGAGGGGAACTCGGAGGCATTATCATTATTAATCATTACAACTTACTATTATGCAAGGTTGCAGCAACTTCTGCTTCATTGATTACTTTATGCTTTATATGAACTGTTGGTTGTTTCTCTTCTCATGCTGCAAGACATCGTCAGAAGATGCTAGTCTTCGATAGGCCTAGCTTCTTACCCTTATTCTGATTTCTATCTTGCAGTCCACTATATACAGCCTCTTCTTTCCGTTGATACAATGCATAATGCTTAGTAGCGGACGTAAGACTCGCGGGTATACTAGATACTCACCTTTGCTTTATTTCTCCTTTTATGTTTTGCCTGATCGGCCGCTGCAGTCGACGTTGGAGCCCAGGAGCAGGAGTACCCCGGAGGCGGCTACTACTACGTCGAGACCCCCACTGACCAGGACCAGGAGTAGTTTCGGAGGCTCCCAGGCAGGAGGCCTTGCCTTTCCGATTTGTATCTCTGATGTTATTTGTGCTAACCTTCTTAAGGCAAAACTTGACTAACTATGTCTGTAATCAGATATTATGGTTTGTATAACTTATGTATTCGGGTCCGCGTGATCCCCCTTTATTGTAACATATTGGTTTATACTTTTGTGTTTAGTGTTGTGCTGTGATATTCTCACCGTGGCACCCTAATCTCATCCGTGTACCCTGCGTGTATGATTACTGTACACGGATTGATTTTGGGGGCGTCACAAGTTTTCATGTTTATCTTGTGAAAGCTCAAGAATGATCAGAGGGGGAGGGGGTGAATGATCACTTCTAAAAATTCTAAGGAACTTAGAAGGAATTCATGCAAACTGCGAAGGACTAAAGGCATCTAGAAGGAAATACAGTATCGAAAGACATGCATGGCTCGAACGGATTGGGAGCGAAGGAATACATCGAAGTCAAACAGGCAACGAGTAAGTACTTAATGTAAATGCGAGAAGGAAAACGAGCCTGACACGACGATGTTTGGTAAACTAGTTCACACTCTGCAAAGTGCTACGTCTGGTTGGAGAGACTGGTGATTGAACACCTGGAGCAAAACTCTCTCCGTCCTATTCTCTACTGCAACAAACTCCTCGAGCTTGTCCAATTTTCACTCGTGGTAGATGATTCAGGACATCTCCGAGACCTTTACAAACTTCCTTCAGCAGCGACAATTTCGCTTCGACTGCTTGACAGGTGACGCCTAACCGTCTAGGAGACTTGCAGTTATCCAAGATAAAAAAGATCGGCTAATCTCGACCTAAGTCTCTGTGAATTGCTCAACTCAGTTCAGACTTGGGTTTTGGTTTTCTCTTGATGGATCTCTCTTGGGATGCTCACAATACTTCTGTCTTAGAATCTTCAGTGAATCAGCCAACCCGAAATGGCGGGTAGGTGCGGAGTATTTATAGGTGGCGATCCCGATGGGTAAAATGACTGAAGTGATCTGATGCAGCTGCTTCACGCATGTCCACAACGGTCGGATTCCAATCACTGTGCAACTTTACTTGAAGAACAAGTAAGCTGACTTACCGAATGAGTTCTCTCTCGAAGGCACGAAGTGCGATGACTTTTCCTTCGAGCTATTCACTCGACTCAGTAAGATTTCTCTCGGTAGGCTTTTGTGGGTTTAGGTTGAGTAGAGAAAATTCACTTCGACAAAGATCTCAACTAGCAAACCCCTCTTGATAGTACGATTTTTCCTATGACTCAAGAAAACAAAGAGAAACGAGTAAAAAGACTAAGTCTTCGACTAGCTTCAGCTTTCTCCTCGTTGCGCTTTTACTCGAGAGTGTCTTCTTCAACGACATTTTTAGGGGTCGTCTTCCCTCAAAGGTTTCGGTAGTTGACTGCAGCTTCGCTATAGTGAGTTGTCCTTTGACCTTCTCCTTGCAAACTCCATTCTTTCGGAACCTAAGTATCTGTTTGTACTCGAAAACAATATTAGTTCCACTGCTGCTTTGTCCAACAATGTCCAAAACCTTCGGGGGCAAAACTTGCTCTTACAATCTCCCCCTTTTTGGACGATTGTTGACAAAACTGGCATCGATAAATAATTTGAAAGTTTTGAGTTATCGATGAAAACCGGTGCTAAGATCGATGAAATACTCCCCCTTGATGTATGCACGGAAGGTGTGAACTCCCAGTGAAGTGCATATTTGACAATAGATGAGTCGAGGGAAAAACATCAATAATCTTAGTGAGCAAGATTGCAAGCCAAATAACATCCAATACGAAATATGCAATCTCCTCGAACGACCTGTGAACTTATATGAAAGATAACTTCCTGCAAAAGATTAAGTGGCGCAAGCAGCAGATAGATATCTTACGATAAAGGTAGCAGTTCACAGACCTACTTCGTGTTAGTTACAACCAGATTGAATATGAATCGAATGTTTGTTGAAACTACTCGGAAACTTCAAAGTTCAAAAGTTCAACGAACGAAAAGCAAGGACCTTAACCCCGTTGGCAAACTAATTTCTTCGATGCCACTACATCTCCCCCTTTTTGTCACAACGTACAAAAAGTCGAGAGAATAGGGTCGAAAGAAATCCCTACTCGCTTGGGCGGCGCTGGCGACGTCGAGAAGATTCGGCGAGTGTTGGAGGACGACGAATGGGTCGACAGCATGGTGGAGTAATCTTCGTTCTGAAGGAATGGTGATCTCCAGAAGATTCCAGCTGCGATTTCGGTGGGGTCCTGCGGCTGCGAGGAAGTGGAGAGTAAACTCTCGCTCGGTGTGGAGGCGCTTCATCTTTGTCGGAGTCGGAGGAAATGGTGTTCACCGTGATGTGATAGTAATCATCAACACTGAGCACGTCCCTGTTCTTCGGCAACAAAGGAATATTAAAATCTGGTCGATCGACACGATCATCATTTGTCTAGTTCTTGTTCAGATGAGCAGGATATTCTTCGAAGCCGCAATGCTGAAGTTGACCGAGAGAATTGAACTTGCGCAGCCCTTTCCAATCGCGGCGAAGACATTCACGCAACATCTGATTATTGTTCATGGAAATGTTGCGCAAATGGTTGATCTCATCAATCATCTTATGCTTCTGAAGGAAATCTTGGTCAATATGATGTTGAAGAATTTGCTGGGACCGAAGAGAAACCTCCATGTGGTGCACGGGCTTGATAAGTTTCGAGCGAATATTGCGCTCAGTCATTTGGGCGCGGATGCCAGTGTGCTCTGCAAACTGATCGTTGGGTCGAGAAATAATCTGCAACACTTCCCTTACTGGTGGAGTAAAAATCTTGGGGAAAATTGATACGGGGAATGGCACGTCTCGAGAGTAATTGCAGATTTCCATCAGCCAAGGTGCGTAGGGCTGGTGGGAATTGTGATCATCAACACAAGACACCAAAGTGCAAATGAAGTAGTCTTCAAAATCGAAGGGATGACCGTGGACTAACTTCAATAGAGAAAGTTGCACATCTTGAGGAATTGGAAAATCATCGTGCACATCGAGCATTGGCATCAAAGTCTTCGAAAGAATATAGAACCATGACTTTGCTTCAAAAACTAGATGCCTTGGCTTTGGCTCAGCAGGGTAGTGATCTCCTACGACATCTGGATTCATGAGCGTAGAAAATTCAGCAGGAGTTGGGGCAGGCAGATCATGAATCTTGTGTGGTAATCCTTCGAAACGAGGCAAATTGATGATGGCCAGAAATTGATCGACAGTCATGTGGAACAATTGGCCTTGAATCATGTAATCAAATTTCCACGTCTTCGAATTCTCAGGGTCACCAGTGACATACAGCGTGGCATAAAACTGCTTGATGAGCTCGGTATTGTAGCCACAATCGAGAGCAAACATCCTATGAGCATGCAGACCATCAATTGTTTCGGCAACATTCTCGAAACAAGAAGTGGCGTACACCGAAGGCATGTCAAGGTACTGATGATGGAAAAGTCTAGCCTTGTTGTACAACACACGAGTGCAATAGATGGCTTGCTCCTGGGTCCAAAACCGAAGAGAATATGCATTTCTGGGCTTCTCGTAGGGATTGGGCCCGAAGAAAAATGGCTTGTCTTTCCGCCTCTTTCTGACACCCTGGATTTTGGAACTTTCTTCTTTCGAAAACTTTTCAGATTTATTTCGGGATTTGCTATTGGGTTTGCTTTTGAGCACCTCGTTGGACTTGAAACTTGAGCATATTTTCTTTCCATGCTCAAGTGACCCTTGATTTAAAGCCTTTCCAATGCCTATCCATTGATCCACCTCATCCAAGCCACCATTTAATTCAAGCCATATATTCCTTTTCCAATAAAAGGGATATTACAAATTATTTGAGGTTTGTGAAGCAACCCCTATTTATATTGCTCCATAAATCCCCAAATAATTCCCACATGTCATTAACATCATACCTTGCCAAATTCTCCAAAAACATTTCATAGCTCAAGTAGATTTTTCCTCTAGAAAAATTCATTTGTCTGTGGGGGGCAGAATGGAGCTTTGTGAAGGGAGTGCCACTTCTCTTGATCCATGGCTGGTGAAACTTTTTGTGAAAACTCATATGATCATATCATTGATCTCCACCAAATTCCACCACCATTTGATTAGCCAAACTCCCCCAATAAATTCCCAAAGTTTGGATGCAACAAGGGGGCATTGCGAAGCTAGTGCATGATAGGGGATCCCATTTGCCTTGAATTTTTTTGATCATGATCCTACTACCAAATAAATCCACCAAACCAGATTTGAGTCAAACCCCATTAACCATGTGAGTGCATTGTCCTGTTTAAGTTTCTGGTCAATGGGCCACATTTGTAAGCAAGTGCTATCTATGTGTGTCCAATGGCTATGAAATTTTATACACATATGCACCATGCCAAATAACCCCAGTACACCAATTTTCAGCCAATTACACCAATCCTATGAGATGCTAGCTTCAACATTGCATTTCTGGTCCAATTGGACATTTACAAAGGAAGTGCTATCTAACTTACTCCAAATGAGATGAAACTTGTTGTACATACTCATCCTAGTGTATGATTGATCTAGGCAAAAGATCATGCCTATGGGAGCAATGTACAAGCCACAGCCCAGTACAAACACCTTCTACAACATTGCTATATTTGCAAAGTGGGTGTATGCAAACTTGATTGGTTTGGCCCCAAACTTTCTAGAAATAAAGTTCTTCCTATCCTCAGCCCATAAGACAGCTTGGTACTATCCAGAGCCCCACCATGTGAGCACAACTGAAGCCGCAAGATTGCTGTATCCAACTTTGTGATGAGCCAGAGATCACACTGTTCATACTTTTGGACATCCAGCTGTACCACTATGGTCTACTCTCGAAGGACTACACTCTAGACATGGTTGGCCACGCTGAACCTTATCCCCAACTTGGTGGCCACGCCATTGGCGTGCTCTGGGCGCGCACTGTGCGCGCACGCATGATCTGCCCGCGTGCTGGTCGTGTCGCCATCGTGCCCCTGTACGCCTTTGTCGCCCTCAGGTTGTCAATCCGCGCCGCACGGCTTTCCCGATTCCCCACGCCGCACGCCGCTCGCCCCGTCGCCCTTGAGCATCCCAGCACAGCGCCGCCGCTGTCGTCTTCCCCGTGGCCCGGCTCGGCCACGGCACCTCGGCACCTCCTATAAAAGGGGCTCACCCCCGAGCTCTTCCAACACCATCAGTGGCATCACCTCCCTCTCCTAGCGCCTCGCCCCCTCCCGATTTGGTCGCCTAGGCCACCATTGCCCGCCGAAACCTCCATTGCCGCCGCGGCCTCGTCCTCCAATTCGCGCCCCTGGGCCTCCCTCCTCCTTCCACCCCGCAGCCACAGCCTCCCCAGGATCCAGAGCCCCGCCGCCTTGCCTCCCCACCCGCTGGAGCCGCCGCCCCGCGGCCTAGCCCTGCCCCGCCCTGGGTGGCAGCCCCTCTGCGTGCCGCGCCCAGCCACCGAGGGTGGCGCCGCAGGCCTCTCCGCCTGGCCCTGTCGCCGGAGGCTTCGGCTGGGCGAGCTGCGCCCTACGCCCCTGCGCCGCCGGCCGCCGCGCCTCCGTTGCCGGCGAGGGCAACGCAGTGGCCTCCCCTGACCCTCTGTCCGGCGAGAAGAAAACAGAGGAGGAGAGGAGGGTCTGACCGGTGGGCCCCCTTGTAAGCGGCAGCGGGGAGTCGTGTGAGGATGACCACCGGGCCCCGCCTGTCAGTGGCGTAGACCCCGGGGCCGTTTTCCTTTAGCGAAGGCGCACTTTGGCGGAGTACGCTTCCGTTAAAGGAAAGCGTGTTTTCGTCCCCTTCGGCCCAAAGTGCGTCTTTCCCGCTGGAAAGCGTATTTCCGACCGCAGCAGCCCAAAATACGTTTTCTATTTCAGAAAGCGTATTCCACCAAATCAGCCCCCCCAACACTGTTTCGTTGATATCTCCGTGATCGTAACTCCGATCGAGGTGATGCTTTTTGCGTTGGTTTCCTTTCGAGCTCCTCTTCGCGTTGGAATAGGTCTTGTGCCTGGGTTCTTTGTGCTATTTTGCTGGTCAGGTCAAAGTGGTCTGACCCCCCTCTCGTCGTGCTTTTGTCCGGTTTTTGCAGGGCGTTGTTGGTGACCGAGAACGAGGGTGTTTCACACCTTGTTGGTGAAGGCAAGCCACAATACCCTTTGCACCTTTGCAAAGCTTTGACGTGCTTTTAAAATTTCTTTACAGTGATATGCTTATATCGGTGATCATGATCATGTGCCGTTTTATGTTTGATGTTATCATTGCCATGCTATCCTTGGATATGCTATTGCTATGTTATGTTTCGCCATGTTACATCCATGCTATGCTTTGTATATCATTGCCATGTTATTGTAACGCCCAGATTTCACAAAAATTAAAAAAAATTGTTTTCGGTGTGAATTGTTTTATTGTTTGATTTGTGTACGGTGTTTGCATCCCCGATTTATCGATCGGCGATTATTTCCCCCCCTCTTATCTCGTATCGGACGGAGACCGACCCTTGCCACCCTAACACTCGACATTTGCGACACCGGGTTTTGCCCGATCACCGTCGCAAAAACCGCACGAGACCAGCCGCAGCAAACAGAACGAAAACCCCGTTTAATAAGTAAACGAGATATTTTTATAGTGCGCCGGAAAGTGTTCTCGGAACGGTTCCAGCGCGAGGTGAACGCCGCCGGCTCGACGCGCTGATCGCGCAGTTCGAAGTTTTACCCGAATCGGAGGTCCTGCGGACACCCGGTAGTCAGAAACGTAAACGCCGTGCGCGCAAGAGAAATATCGGGGTTGTTTTTGCAAACTGCCAGCCACCTGGGCTATATAAAGACCACCACACTTCCACCTCTTTCTAGGGTTTCCCTAGCCACAAAATTGCAGCCACCCCCTCATAGTAGCCCCCATTTTAATAATTTAGCCCCAATTTCGTCCATTTTTCTGCCAGATACCTCCTAGACCGTCAGATCTCGCGATCCGACGGCCCAGGGAGCTCCCCACCAACCACCTCCCTCCTCTCTCTCCTCAGCCTGCCGCCGCACCCGAGCTCTCCGGCCAAGCCGCCGGCCGGCCGGCCTCAACCGCCGCCCCCGCCAGGCCCCTCTTCACTCCCTCCTCCCTCCTACCTCCTCTTCTCCCTGAACCCCCTCGTCCCCTTGCCGCAGGTCCACCGGAGGATCCCGCCGTGCCATCGCTCCATGGCTCGGCCGCGGCCCGAGCTCGCGCCCCCGCTGGAGCCTCCGCCGTACGCCGCCTCTCCACCGGAACCGCCACCGGCCCTGCCCTCCGCCGCGTCGCCCCAGCGCCCTGCCTCGCCTCCTGCCTCGCCGCCGGTGGCCTGCAGCCAAGCCGCCGACGCACGGAGCGCGTCCCGATCGGGACAAGAAGAACGGGCGTCGCCAGGTGGGCCATCTTGCGCGTTGCCAGGCCCAGCCGGTTCCAGCGCCCACGCGGCCCATCTTCCGCTCCAGCCCGCGCCCTGGTCCTTGGCCCAGCAAGGTGAGGCTTTTTTCTCTCTCTCTCTTTTTTATTTTGCTGTGCTGCGAGCTGGGCTGGCCCAATAGCTAGGTAGCGCCCATGGGCATTTTTTTGTTTTCCAGCGCCCTCTGTTCGGCCCTTTGCTCAGTTTTTTTTCCTAAGCAGATTAATTGGCAGATTGTATTATTTTCTTGTGATGCCCGTATCTTTTCACCGGTAGCTCGGATCGCGACGCGTTAAACATGAAAGTTGCTTAGAATTTTGTGTAGCTTAATAAAATGTTCTTTTTTTTGCCATGTTTGAAGTTACTTATGATCCATTCTATTTCAACCAGTGGTTTGCATGCTAGTCTAGGTTAGGTTCGATGTTTGATCCTACCACATGTTTACCGCCTCTTTCAAACCGATACAGCCATGTCCCCTCCCAGCAAACCATGTACTGCTATGTTACTATTGCTCGTTGCTCAGCCCCTGCTTAGTATGCATGCCTAGGATGCTACGATGTTACCTCCTGTTACTCCTTGGTTTGGGATATCACATTATTATATTGTTGTTGATGATATGATTATTGTAAATGTTGACTATACTCGACGAAGGATGGAAGGTCTAGGCTATCCCGCCCCGACGCTTTGTTCCATTCGAGTCACCTAGGACCCGAGTTCCGGGTATTGGTTTTAAGACTGAGCGTGCCTAACCGCGTGTGGGATGCTATGGGGTGGCCCAAGCTGATTTTACCAATTGAAAACCGCATGCATAACTGGTCTGCAGCTAGTGGATTTAAAACAAACCGGGCCACTGGGATGGTATATCCTCTTGGTCCAAATCTGGAAGCTAGGGAGCCTGCCCGAGCGAGGGTAGGTTATCCCGACCTCGTCCAGACGGTAGAGACCGATTCGAGAGCGCGACCGGCTTTTGAGTTGGATGTCGACTCACCGGGGGCCACCCGGATTTGTGCGTTGTTAGTTAGTGGGACTTGTCGTTCTGGATTTCTTGGGACTAAATCATAAAATGGTTGCCTATCATGGGTAGAAACTGACAGAGATGGGCGTGCGTGCGGAGCCTTGTAATGGGCAGTTGGTACACCCCTGCAGGGTTAAATCTTTTCGAGAAGCCGTGTCCACGGTTATGGACGACTTGAGACCTACTCCTTGTTCATAGACAACAAGAACTGAGATAATCTTAATATAACTTCATCAACGTGTGTGTGTGCCTTGACTGCTTCTTCTTCGTCGGGATGCGAAGAGGAGGACAAGGATAGGATAGGTGTTATGCTTGCGTAAGTAGTTGATAGCAAGACTTGTTGGAGGCGATTCCTCATCGAATGCTTGGCTTCTTATCTTACTCTCTAGATCGTTAGCCACTTCATAAATGCTAGCGCGGCAGCAACCTCACCACTTACCCCATCCTTACCGTAAACTATTAGTTGTCCTAGAATGACGAGTGATGAAGTCCTTGCTGGGTCAGTTGACCACTACAGTTGGATGTTGAGTACCTCTGTACTCATGATACTACCCCCAAACTCTTTTCAGGGTTCTTGATCGACAAAAGGTACGGTGACCGACATTTCACGTGGAGACACGACGACAACTAGTTAGGCGGATCCTGGCGGAGGGCCTGGACCCGTGTGGTTATGGGGATCGATGTTTTTCTCTTTGCCACTAGGCATTTGATTGAACTCTGTACCCAGACATGTATCTTCCGCTGATGTATTGTATTAAGGAAGTTGTATGCCGATTGTATGAGATGTTGTATCCTTGTATCTGTAATGTTGTGATATCATGTTGGAAATCCGGGACATATGACTTCGTCATATGTCGCGGTGGGACCGATATGTGCTTCGTCCCCGGATCTGAATGGGAACATCTAGATCTGGAACAGTACCGCATATCGGGCCTTACAGTTATGTTCTGAATCATCGTAACCACAACAACACCATGTTAAGTGCTCATGTTATTCCTACATCTGCTCATGTTATGCCTAAGTGAGGTTCAACTGCATTCATAATGTTGCCATGTTAACAACTTAACCTTTGTAACACGGATAAGTTCACCATCTAAAATGTGTTTGATTATATCCGAAACTATCATGTTAATATGCTATGCATTGTTATGATCTGATACTCATGTTGCACCTGATACTTGTGTTCGCTGTTGGAGATATGCTTCATGACAAGTTGATCAGGTGCCACCGAACCGGACTTATTCGTGCAGGGACATTTGCTTGTATGGGCAGGTCTTGATTCGGTCTACCGGTGGGCATCTCTTATTTGTATCACCAAAGAGGGGAGGTTATGCATGCACGCTACCCTGGCCCGGTAGGGGGTGATAACCTTGACAACCAGTGTTGTTATGAGCTCAGTCCCCGTTGGGACAGTATTTGCCATACGGAGGCCGTTTGCCAAGAGTTTGGCCGAATCGGTTGGGTGGTAACGGAGGACACCTAACCACAGGGCTACCCAAGACGGGATGTCGGTGATACGGTAAGAGGGACATGAGGTAGCATCGGTCTTGTTGGAGAGGTCATAGTTCACTCGTGCGGTGCGAGTTCCAAGGATCCTGTGGGACAAGTACCGGGGTGCTGGATGGAGGAAGAACTCCATAGTGTGGGTAACGTGCACAACCTCTACAGAGTCACACAAATCTATTCGAATAACCGCGTCCACGGTAATGGACACGGTTCGTACTAGGTCACACCATATGATCAACATGAGTTCCGTGGTATGTTTGTGGTAAGTGGATGGTCATGCGATGACCAGATTGGTTGGGTGGTAACGAGGGACACCTAACCCGCTGAATGGTCACGAGGTGACCCGGTGCTTGAGTCGGTAAGGACTCTGAGGTAAGCCATGTGATCATGCGATGATCATGTGGGGTCCATGTGACCTTAAACGATGATTGATTGTGCATTAGTCTTCATGTTGATAAAATGCTGATAATATGCTTGCTGAATATCTGTTGCATGATATTGTTGCTCACCTGTTTAATTCACTAATATACTTGAACCTGTTGCCATGTTATTGTTTTGCCTTGTTGTATGGTTGTTGTGAGCTTGCAAGTACATTCAATGTACTGACCTGGCGTGTTATGCCAGATTTGCAGGCCGTGCTTTGGATGCGTAGGACGACGTTCCCGGTGTTTGCGAGCTAGGAGGTGTCCCAGCCAGTGTCCCTGTGGATTGGAGTTCATCATCGCCGTTATTGTTCCGCTGCCGTCGTTATTCCGTTGCTAGAAAGTTATGTTGCTGCTTGATGTAGAGCTGAGGCTAGCCTGAGGAGCAAGCTGTGTCTCCGCTAGCATTGTAATAGACCTCGTGTACCCCTATCTTCAATTATAGAAAGTTGTTCAGTTCTATATCAAGCAGTGTCGTGTTCCAGAAGACTTGATCTCTGGGCTGGTGCACGGGGCGTTCCGGTCCTCTGAGTCGGGGTGCCACAACGCTTGGTATCAAAGCAGGACTGGCTATAGGACCCGCTAGCCTGCGCGAACGTTAGATTGACGATAGAGCTAGTGTATAGCTTGCTTGTGTGATGCTATTGCCTGTTGCATTTGTTTGCTGCATATAGACGGTATGTTTTCGCTAACGATCTGATCGGACGAGTGTAGATGGCGGAATACCCGGTGGGCTACACAGGATCCTCGTCCGCGACCAACTTTGACTACCTCCTTGCATACGTATGGTGGACTCTCTACCCCAGTGGAGAGATTCCAAGGTACCAAGTTTCCCAGACGCCGATCGGAGGGCAGCTGCTTGAGTACCGCGCCAACGTCTACGTGTCAGCCACCATCCCCATCGGCGTGCGCTCCTACAACTTCCAGGGTGGACCCGCTTCTACCCCGGATCGTGCCATTCAGCTTGCCGCGTTGGCGGGACTCCTAGGCCTACGCCATCAGGAAAGTGCGATGCAGCAGAATCGCGCCTTCCATTTTTACCCCACCTTGGGTGCGACTCTGCAGCAAGTAAGGTTTCCTCGCCCTTTGGCGGAAGCCGATGCGGCGGTGATCACCATGTCCCGCTACATGATCACCCAGTACGCCCTCCTCATCAAGCTAGTCTGTGATGCAAGGGATGCAAGGAGAGCTCTTTCTGCAGCCTTATCGTTGTCGACTCCTCCGCCCACTCCCGTGACCCCTGGCAACCCGCCGTCAGATCAAAACGCCTGAGCTTCGCGTAGTTCGTGATACATGAGTAGTAGTGTTGCATGTTGCCTGCTGCAAGTTGATGTGTGTAGCAATAAGTTGAGATCCCGCGTGCGATCTCAGTGCTTGTTCAGTTTGATGTTCCTGCTTAGTTGGTTCTCGTTGTTGGTTCTTTGTTCAGTTTCTTCGGCAGCTGCTAATTCTGTTTTGGCAGGTGTTAAGATGACTTGGACGGACCCTTGCTTGTTGTTCTTCGATATTGGCACCACGTCTGGTTCTGAGTTGATGCATCATCGGCTGTACGGAGTGGATGCCTGTTTTACATTTCGCTTTTCAACAACCGACCCGTGTTCTGAGCTGCTTTTCGGCCGTCTCGGGTAGTTGTTGAGTTTCTTTTCGCAGTGGAGACCCTATGTTCTGAGTTGTTTTCTCGGCCGTCTGTCAGAACCCCAACTAGGGTAAGTGCTAGGGTTTGAGTGCCCTTTGCATCATGCAAAAATTTAAAAAGAAAATCAAAATTGGGGAATAGAAAAGCCCTGAGAAATTATTTGAAGTGGCCAGATAAAAATCTTTTTCCAAAAATCATTTGAATGTTTGGAAAATTCCTATAAATGGTGCTGATCATTTTAAAAGTGGTTTGGGTATTTTCCCATACTCATGGAATTTTCTAATATTCAAATAGTGCTCTGGAAATTAAAGTTTACCCCTATTTGAATTGAAATTCAAATTTATTGAATTTCAAAAATGTCCAAATTATTTATGTGACTAGCTACTGGTCACCTAGTATTTATAAAAGTAATTGTACATTTATTAAAAATGCCTAACTAATTTAATTAGTGGGGCCAACCTATTTACATAAATTAAAAAGAAAAGCAAAAGGAGAGGCTTACCTTGCGCCCACAGGCGAGGCCCACCTCTCCACTGGCCTGGCCCAGCCCAGCCCGGGGCGCTTGTCGTCTACCTTCCCGCCGAGCCAAGCAGCTCGGTGGAGGCAGAGCACGGGCACGGCGCCACCTCGTCGCCCTGGAGCTTCTAGGCCTCCCCTGCCTCTCTCCTTCTGCCACGCCACGCCCAGAGCACGCCCCGCTCTTGTCCCCCTCTCTCTGGACCTCCTCCCCCTCTCCCTCTCCCGTTCCTGCGCGGACTCGAAGCCCAGCCGGAGCACCACCGTGGAGAACCGTGGCCACTCGCCTCCTCAGCCGCTGCGACCATGTCCAGGCGAAGCGCCGCTGTCCTCTCCGTCGAAGCCCTCAACTAATCGAGCCGGGCAAGCTCTTCACGCGACGCCAGGTTCTCCGATTTGCCGCCGGCCGCCGCGGAGTTCCTCGCCGATTACCTCGTCGTATGGCGTCCCCAGCACCCCTGGCTAGCACCAGATCGTTCCTGGTGAGCCCCTCTATCTCCCTGTGCCCTCCGTTGCTCTTGCCGTAGCCGGAATCACCAAGCCCGCCGGTCCAGTGCCATGGCCTCCGCCGTTCCTCGTCGCCGGTGAGCCTCTGGTCCTCCCCACACTCCCTAGAGCCTTCCCTTTGAACCGCGGCTCACTGGTGATCAGTTTGGTGCAAGCCCCGCACCAAATGGCCACCGGGAGCACCACCCCGTCCTGCGCCGCCGCGTGCACAGCCGCCGGCGGTTAGCCGCCGGCCATTAGGGCTAATGACCCTGCTAATCCCCCCCTAGCCCAATGACATGTGGACCCCAGACCCCCCCTAACACCCCTGTTAGCTCTAATTAAACGGATTTTAACCCAGGCTCACTGACCTGCGGGTCCCACGCGTCAGGTTGACCAGTTAGCAGCCCTGACGTCAGCATGACACAATGCTGATGCAAAAAAGGATTTTCAGAGATTTAAAATAATCCAGAAAAATCCAGAAAAGGGATTAAACTTCAATAAATCATAGAAAATTCATATTAACTCCAAATTAAACAAATAATATATGAAAAATTATCAGAAAAATGCAAGGATTATGAATATGGGCTCTGTTTTCATGTTTGACCATTTTAAAATGGGTGAACAGTGCAAAACATCCATATGGCTTTATTTCAAATTCAAATTTGAAGCACATTTGCAAATGACTTTGCATTTGACTTCTTTTAAATGGAATTGTACCCACATTGTGATGAAGAACATCACCATTTCAATATTGATCATGTGTTTGAGCATTGTAAATAAATTTATACCTTGTTTGATTGTTTGCTCGATAGACGTGCAACCAGAACCGGAGGCCACCCCCTTCGTTGAAGACCCCGATATCGAACCTCGTCAGCAAGGAAAGCAAACCCCATTGATCATGTCTATAAAATCCCATTTCCCTCTCAGTCTCGCTTATGCATGTTTAGGTGATCACCTTGTAACGATTCTACCGCATAATTGAACCCATATCCGATGCATGACCTATCATCTTGTCACAGTAGTAAGCAAACCACAATCCTAGCTGACATAGGAGTTGTTTGATATCATGTGGCCCCTGCAACTGTTACTGCTTATTGCATGCTTAGTGTTACATGAGGTTGCTTTTGATGTGAGTCGGGATGATGGTGAACATGGTGTTGATGAAAGTGAAACTGTGTCGGTGAATCCACCCTAATACAAGGTGAACGATGAGAGGCTGTGTAGGAGTACACAGTGGGTTGTCTCGTTGAACACCGCCTTAAGCATCGAGTTCTTGTATGGTAATCCAAGCCAAAGAGTACAACCACACATTGGGCTCACTGACCCCTCTCGGCCTAGTACCTTGATCCGTGTCGACGTCCAGGAGTCACATTAGTTCGGGCTTTCCATTTGGCATTTGCATAGAAAAAGAATGAAGGAATGGTTGCATCATCCTAGATATGTGGGTGCACCTGTGAGGCAGGAAAACCATCTGCTAAAGGTGGCGTCTCGGTCACCTACATTGTTTGAGTCCGTTTCGTTGATCCGGCCGGACTCTCGAGCGGTAGCAACTCAGGTAGTCGACTCCTGGAATAGACCGGTTGTGAGCGAAGTGTCGTGGTGAACATCCTCGCTGTCACCTCTTGAACGGTGGCGAGACCTGGCGGTAACCGATGGTCATGTGTGTGTAGCTTACACCCTTGCAAGGTTAACAAAACTATTCGAATAGCCGCGTCCGCGGTTAAGGACTACTTGGAACCTGTACCTGATTATTAGACAACTTGAATGGATACTTCTAAATCTCGCAAGATAAGCGTGAGTGCTATGGTGTGCTCCTCGTGGGGAAGTCGATGAAGTGACCATAGTGGTGTATTGATTGGAGACTTGGATAGTGGACTCGTGTACGCTTCTTACCTCAAGTCTGGTATTCTTAGTTCAGGTTTAGCCAAGTCAAAGCTGGCACTTCTGCATGATGAAACACCACCTCCCTTTACCTTAATAGTTGAGCATGAGTAGTATAGATCTGATGTAAGTCTTGCTGAGTACGACTTTGTACTCACGTTTTCTTATTCTATGTTTTAGATGAGAACCGGACCCCGATGGAGTCACCGACCTGAAGCTCGACGTTGACCTTGGTAGTATAGTTCCAGACAGCAGTCTGGTCCCTCGTGGAAGGGCATGTATGTTTACAAGGCTTCTCTAAGCCATTTGTTAAACTTGTCTGTACTCAGACCTAATTTGCTTCCGTTGTATGATGTAATGTGATCACAGACATGTGATCTTTGTATGCTCTATGTGTATTTCAATAAAGAGTACTTAGTAGAGTTATGTGATGATACCTGCTGTTCATACTAGGCATGTGTGCTGCGTGTATGTTTATAACATGCATGTCTTAGTATGGGTTTTCGAGACCTTAGTTGTGATCTGGCTGGCGGTCTTTTATACACCAAGTGGCCCTTAGATGTGCGCAGCTTGGGGCATCGCGATGCGATTGCTCGTGACTCTGTCACGTGCACACTTTGTTGTATGATCGAGCCCGCCCTAGACCCCGACTAAGTGATCGGGCTGGAGTAAGTTTATGTAAGAGTTAGGATCCAATCGATAACATGGTTCAGACGACTTGTCTATGAGTATGGGATTCACCACCCATAAGCATTTAGACTTGTGAGCGGACGTTGAGGACCCATCTCAGTTGATCATCCGGCCTGAATGGGATGCCCCTCACGTTCGATGCTTACCGAGAATGATCTGTGCTTGGCCTTGTCTGCTTAGACAAGTGGGTACGGTTCTCGGCTCTCCATGTGATTGTATCGTGACTGGAATTACATACGCTAACCCCGGGTCCCGACAGACTTGGTATCAGAGTAGGACTGTCTGTAGGATTATTCAAACCCTTGGTCGAAGTCAAGTCTAGCATTCTATAGTTATATAGTTACTCTGGGTATAAAGGGAACAACGTAAGGCTTCTTTTTCTCCTTACCCTCATCGATCTGAGTTCTGAGTCACCCTTATCTTTTCTACGGAATGATAGGACTAGGCTCATCTATGTCTTACTAGAACATCTCGCTGAGTGCTTCCTTGTAGCCGTAGGATTGTTGTGGTCGTCCAGACTCATCAAGTTTTGAGTTCCTTGAGGAAGTTCTGTTCAATCACCTCGAGGTTGTCTTGTTTTCCATCCCGGTGTAGCCGTTATGCTGCCGGATTTATTCCGAGTTTCTGTGGATCTTTGCCTTCACATTATAATCTTTTCCGCCTTCATCATGTCCTTCTTGTCTTTGAATCCATCATTCAACCTGTTCTGATTGTTGATTTTATCACACAGGATGTCAGGTGGAACTCGTAGTGTTGTTCGTCGGAATCGAGACCGTGTTCGGAATCGAAATGATGATGAACCTCTACGACCGCCTTCTGCGGCGGAAATCATGATGGAAGCTGAGAAGAATCAACGCGATCAAACACGTCTTCTGGAGCTCATCGAGCGGAATACCTCACATCATTGCAATGTGGTTGTGAGCATTCAGGACTTCATCCTCCTCAAGCCACTGGTATTCCGATGTTCTTCTGAGCCCCTTGAAGCTGATGATTGGCTCCGTTCCATCGAGCGTAAGCTTGATACTGCACATGTTGCTCCCGATGACCGAGTTATTTTCGCGGTATACTTCTTGGAAGGTGCTGCTCTGCAATGGTGGGAGAACTATGTTGCTATGCAGCCAGATGGTCACGTAGTGACTTGGCAAGAGTTCTGTGTTGCCTTTCGAGGGTACCACATTCTGGATGAGTTGATGGAGCGCTAGAAGGAAGAGTTTTGCAACCTGACCCAAGGGGAGATGTCCATTCATGAGTATGTGAGAGAGTTCAACCGTCTCACTCGTTATGCCCAAGATGAGATCACCACCGATGCCAGAAAGCAGGCAAGGTTCCGTAAGGGACTTAGCCCCATCCTTCGCCATGATCTCAACCTCATCGAATTTGCCACCTTTGAGGATTTAGTCAACAGATCCTTCAGAGCTGAGCATGGCAATGAAATTTTTGAAGAGTCTCGCAAGCATGCTCTTGAGCATGCCCCTTCTTCCAGTTCAGCCCCTCAGAAACGCCGAATTTGGATTCCAACCAGAGCCATACCTCAAAACCTTCTTCAAAGGCCAGCACCAAATATATGCCATCCACCTCAACACATTATTCCACCCCGGAATGATGGTGTGCAACCAAGTAATTCCACTCCCAACAGTTCAGACAGGGTATGCTTTAAGTGTGGTCTTCCAGGCCATTACTATCGTCAATGCCCTCAGGTCTTGATGGCACCACGTCATTCTCGACTCAAGCCTCCAAAGAAATCAACCACCAAAGCCTTTCTAGCAAAGCCTTCATCCACTAGTAGTGCTTTTGTGAACCAAATCTCCGTTGAGGACACCACTGCTGCTTCTGACGTCATTCTTGGCACACTTCCAGTCAATCATGTCCCCGCCTCCGTTCTTTTCGATCCAGGAGCTTCTCATTCATTCATGTCGGAGAGTTATGCACTTCGTCATGAATTCCCTTTTGAAGAAATGTTTTCCCCAATGATCATTCAAACTCCTGGTTCAAAGTGGAAAACTAATAGAGTAAGCCATGGCAATCAAATTGCAATTGAGGGATTAGTATTCCTTGCTTCTCTTATAGCCCTCAAGTCATCAGACATTGATGTCATCCTAGGAATGAATTGGTTATCAAGGAAAAATGCTTTCCTTGATTGTAAAGCCAAATCAGTCAAACTCACCCATCCTTCAGGCCAGACCATTGACTACACATCACCCAGCTCTAGAATCCAGATGCATACTTTGAATGTGCTTCCACTTCCAGACCTTGAAGATATTCCGGTGGTTCGTGACTTCCCGGATGTCTTTCCTGAAGAACTGCCAGGGATGCCCCCTGACAGATGTGTAGAATTCATAGTAGATCTTATACCAGGCACAGCCCCAATTTCCAGACGCCCATAGAGAATGGCCCCACATGAGTTAGCTGAGCTGAAAACCCAACTTGATGCTTCGTTGGCAAAAGGCTTCATCCGCCCTAGCTCATCGCCATGGGGTTGCCCGGTTCTGTTCGTAATGAAGAAAGATGGAACAGAAAGGATGTGCGTAGAATATCGCCCGCTAAATCTAGCGACGATAAAGAACAAGTACCCACTGCCCAGGATCAATGATCTTTATGATCAACTTGCAAGATCCTCTGTCTTCTCCAAGATGGATTTGAGATTAGGCTATCATCAAATCAAAATCCGAAATGAGGACATTCCAAAAACGGCTTTCACTACTCGTTATGGTCTTTACGAGTACACCGTCATGTCCTTCGGGTTAACCAATGCCCCCGCCACATTCTCGCGCTTAATGAATTCGATCTTCATGGAGTACTTAGATAAATTTGTTGTAGTTTATCTTGATGACATTCTCATCTACTCGAAGAACGAAGAAGAGCACGCATAACATCTTAGGTTGGTATTGATGAAACTTAGAGAGCATCGCCTGTATGCTAAATTCTCCAAGTGTGAATTTTGGCTACCAGAAGTGACCTACTTAGGCCACGTGATTTCTGCAAAAGGCATTGCTGTCAATCCCGAGAGAGTTCAGGCCGTCCTTGACTGGACTCCACCTGAATCGGTAAAGCAAGTTAGGAGTTTTCTTGGCTTAGCAAGCTATTGCCGCCGCTTCGTTGAGAACTTTTCTAAAGTTGCAAATCCTCTTACTGAACTCCTCAAGAAAGATAAGAAATTCCAATGGACCCCCAAGTGCGAGGAAAGCTTTCAAGAGCTAAAAAGAAGATTGACTTCTGCACCCGTACTTGCACCTCCAGACACCAAAAGGGATTTCAACATCTATTGTGACGCTTCACGGCAAGGGTTAGGATGCATACTTATGCAAGATAGACATGTGGTAGCTTATGCTTCACGCCAGTTGCGGCCACATGAAGAGAACTATCCTACCCATGATCTTGAACTCGCTGCCGTAGTTCATGCCCTAACAACTTGGCGACATTACCTCCTTGGTAATCGTTGTGAGATCTATTCCGACCACCAAAGCCTCAAATACATTTTCACCCAGCCAGATCTTAATCTCAGGCAAAGACGCTGGATTGAGTTGATAAAATATTACGACGTAGGAATTTCTTACACCCCAGGCAAAGTCAATGTCATGACTGATACACTAAGTCGTAAGTCGTATTGTAACAACCTCATGTTACAACAGTATCAACCACTTCTTCATGAGGAATTTCGAAAACTCAATCTCGAGATTGTTCCTCATGGATCTCTTTTCAACTTGGTGGCGAAACCAACCCTTGAGGATCAAATCATAGTTGCCCAAAGACGTGCACGAGGTGTACGCCGGATAAAGGAGAACATATCTAGCGGAGTTGCTAAATGTTTCTTCACAGATAGTAAAGGAACGGTATTCTTTGAAAATCGTTTGGTAGTACCTAAGAATAGGGATCTAAGGCAACTCATCCTCAAAGAAGCCCATGACACACCCCTCTCGATTCATCCCGGTAGCACAAAAATGTACCGAGATCTACGCCAGAGATTTTGGTGGACCCGGATGAAGAGAGACATTGCTCGATTTGTTGCTGAATGTGATGTTTGTCGTCGCATTAAGGCAGAACACCAAAGACCTGCTGGCACACTTCAACCTTTGCCTATTCCAGAGTGGAAATGGGACAAAGTCGGTATGGACTTCATCACCGGCTTTCCAAAAACCCAGAAAGGAAATGATGCCATCTTCGTTGTCATAGATAGGCTTTCCAAAGTTGCTCACTTCCTTCCGGTTCGCGAGTCTATTACTGCTAGCCAGTTAGCGGACTTATACGTCTCTAGAATTGTGTCTCTTCATGGTGTTCCTTTGGAAATCAATTCTGATCGTGGTAGCCTTTTCACCTCTAGATTCTGGGGAAGCTTTCAAAATGCTATGGGAACTCATCTATCCTTTAGTACAGCTTTCCATCCTCAGTCTAGCGGTCAAGTTGAAAGGGTTAATCAAATCTTGGAAGACATGCTCAGAGCTTGTGTTATCTCATTCGGAAAGAATTGGGAGAAATCTCTTCCATTCGCCGAATTTTCTTATAACAATAGATATCAATCTAGTCTGAACATGGCCCCTTTTGAACTCCTTTATGGACGACGATGTCGAACACCCCTAAACTGGTCAGAAACCGGTGAAAGACGATTCTTTGGACCGGATATGATCAAGGAAGCAGAAGATCAAGTTCGCATTGTTCGTGATCAATTGAAAGCAGCCCAGTCTCGTCAGAAAAGCTACTATGATCGTCATCATAGGCAAGAGAGCTACAATCTGGATGAGAAGGCTTACCTTCGGGTTACTCCTCTGAAGGGAACCCAAAGATTCGGTATCAAAGGCAAGTTGGCCCCACGTTACATCGGACCTTTCCGCATTCTCGCTAAACGTGGAGAAGTTGACTATCAACTTGAACTACCCCCTCACCTTTCCCGAGTACGTGATGTATTCCATGTGTCACAACTCAGGCGTTGCTTCAAGGACCCCATCCGCGAAGTCGACCATGAAACGCTTGATCTCCAAGATGACCTTTCTTATCGAGATTACCCTGTTCGTATTCTTGATTCTGCAGAGCGATTCACTCGACGTCAGAAGATCAAGTTCCTCAAAGTGCAATGGTCACATCACTCCGAGAAAGAAGCAACCTGGGAAAGAGAAGACCGCCTCCGTGCCGAGTACCCCACCTTCCTCCCGACGACTTCTGAATATCGGGACGAGATTCTTTTGAGTGGGGGCGAGTTGTCAGAACCCCAACTAGGGTAAGTGCTAGGGTTTGAGTGCCCTTTGCATCATGCAAAAATTTCAGAAGAAAATCAAAAATGGGGAATAGAAAAGCCCTGAGAAATTATTTGAAGTGGCCAGATAAAAATATTTTTCCAAAAATCATTTGAATGTTTCGAAAATTCCTATAAATGGTGCTAATCATTTTAAAAGTGGTTTGGGTATTTTCCCATACTCATGGAATTTTCTAATATTCAAATAGTGCTCTGGAAATTAAAGTTTACCCCTATTTGAATTGAAATTCAAATTTATTGAATTTCAAAAATGTCCAAATTATTTATGTGACTAGCTACTGGTCACCTAGTATTTATAAAAGTAATTGTACATTTATTAAAAATGCCTAACTAATTTAATTAGTGGGGCCAACCTATTTACAGAAAATAAAAAAAAGCAAAAGGAGAGGCTTACCTTGCGCCCACAGGCGAGGCCCCCCTCTCCACTGGCCTGGCCCAGCCCAGCCCGGGGCGCTTGTCGTCTACCTCCCCGCCGAGCCAAGCAGCTCGGTGGAGGCAGAGCGCGGGCACGGCGCCACCTCGTCGCCCTGGAGCTTCTAGGCCTCCCCTGCCTCTCTCCTTCCGCCACGCCACGCCCAGAGCACGCCCCGCTCTTCTTCCCCTCTCTCTGGACCTCCTCCCCCTCTCCCTCTCCCGTTCCTGCGCCGACCCGAAGCCCAGCCGGAGCACCACCGTGGAGAACCGTGGCCACTCGCCTCCTCAGCCGCTGCGACCATGTCCAGGCGAAGCGCCGCTGTCCTCTCCGTCGAAGCCCTCAACTAATCGAGCCGGGCAAGCTCTTCACGCGACGCCAGGTTCTCCGATTTGCCGCCGGCCGCCGCGGAGTTCCTCGCCGATTACCTCGTCGTCTGGCGTCCCCAGCACCCCTGGCTAGCACCAGAGCGTTCCTGGTGAGCCCCTCTATCTCCTTGTGCCCTCCGTTGCTCTTGCCGTAGCCGGAATCACCAAGCCCGCCGGTCCAGTGCCACGGCCTCCGCCGTTCCTCGTCGCCGGTGAGCCTCTGGTCCTCCCCACACTCCCTAGAGCCTTCCCTTTGAATCGCGGCTCACTGGTGATCAGTTTGGTGCAAGCCCCGCACCAAATGGCCACCGGGAGCACCACCCCGTGCTGCGCCGCCGCGTGCACAGCCGCCGGCGGTTAGCCGCCGGCCATTAGGGCTAATGACCCTGCTAATCCCCCCCTAGCCCAATGACATGTGGACCCCAGACCCCCCTAACACCCCTGTTAGCTCTAATTAAACGGATTTTAACCCAGGCTCACTGACCTGCGGGTCCCACGCATCAGGTTGACCAGTCAGCAGCCCTGACGTCAGCATGACACAATGCTGATGCAAAAAAGGATTTTCAGAGATTTAAAATAATCCAGAAAAATCCAGAAAAGGGATTAAACTTCAATAAATCATAGAAAATTCATATTAACTCCAAATTAAACAAATAATATATGAAAAATTATCAGAAAAATGCAAGGATTATGAATATGGGCTCTGTTTGCATGTTTGACCATTTTAAAATGGGTGAACAGTGCAAAACATCCATATGGCTTTATTTCAAATTCAAATTTGAAGCACATTTGCAAATGACTTTGCATTTGACTTCTTTTAAATGGAATTGTACCCACATTGTGATCAAGAACATCACCATTTCAATATTGATCATGTGTTTGAGCATTGCAAATAAATTTATACCTTGTTTGATTGTTTGCTCGATAGACGTGCAACCGGAACCGGAGGCCACCCCCTTCGTTGAAGACCCCGATATCGAACCTCGTCAGCAAGGCAAGCAAACCCCATTGATCATGTCTATAAAATCCCATTTCCCTCTCAGTCTCGCTTATGCATGTTTAGGTGATCACCTTGTAACGATTCTACCGCATAATTGAACCCATATCCGATGCATGACCTATCATCTTGTCACAGTAGTAAGCAAACCACAATCCTAGCTGACATAGGAGTTGTTTGATATCATGTGGCCCCTGCAACTGTTACTGCTTATTGCATGCTTAGTGTTACATGAGGTTGCTTTTGATGTGAGTCGGGATGATGGTGAACATGGTGTTGATGAATGTGAAACTGTGTCGGTGAATCCACCCTAATACAAGGTGAACGATGAGAGGCTGTGTAGGAGTACACAGTGGGTTGTCTCGTTGAACACCAACTTAAGCATCGAGTTCTTGTATGGTAATCCAAGCCAAAGAGTACAGCCACACATTGGGCTCACTGACCCCTCTCGGCCTAGTACCTTTATCCGTGTCGACGTCCAGGAGTCACATTAGTTCGGGCTTTCCATTTGGCATCTGCATAGAAAAAGAATGAAGGAATGGTTGCATCATCCTAGATATGTGGGTGCACCTGTGAGGCAGGAAAACCATCTGCTAAAGGTGGCGTCTCGGTCACCTACATTGTCTGAGTCCGTTTCATTGATCCGGCCGGACTCTCGAGCGGTAGCAACTCAGGTAGTCGACTCCTGGAATAGACCGGTTGTGAGCGAAGTGTCGTGGTGAACATCCTCGCTGTCACCTCTTGAACGGTGGCGAGACCTGGCGGTAACCGATGGTCATGTGTGTGTAGCTTACACCCTTGCAAGGTTAACAAAACTATTCGAATAGCCGCGTCCGCGGTTAAGGACTACTTGGAACCTGTACCTGATTATTAGACAACTTGAATGGATACTTCTAAAACTCGCAAGATAAGCGTGAGTGCTATGGTGTGCTCCTCGTGGGGAAGTCGAGGAAGTGACCATAGTGGTGTATTGATTGGAGACTTGGATAGTGGACTCGTGTACGCTTCTTACCTCAAGTCTGGTATTCGTAATTCAGGATTAGCCAAGTCAAAGCTGGCACTTCTGCATGATGAAACCCCACCTCCCTTTACCTTGATACTTGAGCATGAGTAGTATAGATCTGATGTAAGTCTTGCTGAGTACGACTTTGTACTCACGTTTGCTTATTCTATGTTTTAGATGAGAAGCGAACCCCGATGGAGTCACCAACCTGAAGCTCGATGTTGACCTTGGTAGTATAGTTCTAGACAGCAGTCTGGTCCCTCGTGGAAGGGCATGTATGTTTACAAGGCTTCTCTAAGCCATTTGTTAAACTTGTCTGTACTCAGACCTAATTTTCTTCCGTTGTATGATGTAATATGATCACAGACATGTGATCTTTGTATGCTCTAGTGTATTTCAATAAAGAGTACTTAGTAGAGTTATGTGATGATACCTGCTGTTCATGAGTACAAGTCCCAGATCTGAGTTGTAAAAACCGTTCTGGTGGGTACTGGGTTATTCAATATTTTTTTTGCAAGGAGTCCGGATAGTCATCGACTGCCACTAAAACCGATGAGGTAGCGAGTCGTTCCTCGTTTGCTTTTGCTCCGTGGTTTTCTTCGTTTTTTCTTCGTCTGGTAATTTGGTGTCACTTTATCCGCCCCAATGGAAAGTTGCTCATAACCCTGCATACCTCGAAGAAGAAGTGAAATACCGCAGAGCAGCGTGAAGCCACCAAGTCAAGGACCCACACCAGCTTGCAGCAGGAGTATTCAACCCCATATGAGTTCTGCCTTGATAAACCAAGTCGGAATTATTTCGGTAATCGTATGGCCATGAAGATTCCATCGGTGGAAGACCACACAAAAATGAAGAAAATCAACAGGACATGAATGACTGATACATCCTAAACGTATCTACTTTTCCAAACACTTTTGCTATTGTTTTGCCTTCATTCTTGCATGATTTGAACAAAACTAACCCGGACTAACGCTGTTTTCAGCAGAGCTACCAGTGTTGTTTTCTTTTGTGCAGGTTTCTAGATATTTAGGTACGCTAGAAAAATCCCAAGAAAATATATAAAAAATCAGCGTTCCGGAAGCTTCCGAAGATCCAAAGGGGGGCCACAGGGCAGCCAGGGGGCAGCCAGGAGGGTGCCTGGCGCGGCCCAGCCCCTGGCCGCGCCACCTGCCCTCCTGGCTGGGTCCCACACCCCCTGGTGACCTACCTTGGCCCCTATTTATACCCCGAAATAGAAGTCACTTTTCCAATCTACGTCGCGGAGTCTCCGCAACCCTCTGTTCTTCCTCGGAGAGCTAATCTGGAGACTGAATTGGCCTCCGGTGAGGGGGAAATCATTGCCATCGTCATCATCATCGCCTCTCCATGTCCCCTCCATGACTTCTCCTCTCATGTGTGAGTAATTCCTTGCTGTAGGCAAAGGGTATGGTAGGAATTGGATGAGTTAGATCATGTAGTAGTTTAATCAGATTGTTGGGGGCATGTTGCATATCATCTACATGGTGTTTATCATCTCTGTTACAACTTGTTGCTCTTAATGCTTGTCACTTTGGGCCCGAGTGCCATGATTTAAGATCTGATCACTCTTTTGTTTCTTGAGATTGTGGTGTTCTTGATCCTATTTATGAGTTGTATGCACCTATTATAGTCCGGAACCGGCGATCGCAATGGTGACAGCTTGGGACACCAAAGGGGATGGACTATAATTTGAGGATTCCGTGTATCCATGAATTGTTAATGCTTTGTTCCGGTGCTCTTTGACAGGAGTACCTTAATCTCCCTAAGTTCCTTTTGGCCCCATTTGTAGCAGGAGGGTAGGACAAAAGATGTTGTGCAAAGTTCTTATTGCAAGAACGTACAACTACCTTGGGATACATGCCTGATGTTTGATATTTGCCTCGATGATCCTTTGTTTTCTGTGAGCCTTGCCCAAGTTAGAATCTGTTACATGTTCGTTCTCATCCAAGCAGCGCCCAACCATCCATCTCCCTAGCCTACAGGGTTTTCTTCTGCTGGTTACTAGTTGTTTACCTTTGATGTTCCACTATCACTATCACCACTATTATCACTACCACCACCATATCACAGTTGCTACTAATACCTTTGTGCAAGCAAGTGTTTATTTCAGGTGCGGTTGAATTGACAACTCAATTGTCAAAGCCTATACGTATTCTTTGTGTCCCCAAGTGTCAAATCAATAAATTAGGTTATCTTGATCGCGAAGACTATCTCGATCCCCTACAGTTGAGGGTTATCAAGTACTGTTTTCTGGCGCCGTTGCCGGGGACCATAGCTTTATTTACAGGTCTACTCTAAGTATCCTACCTGCTGCACGTTATCCACTATGGGTAAGAAAGGAGACCCTAAAGTTCCGATCTTACCATCCCGTACGAGACGAGGTACTGCTCTTAGCACTAGTGCTAAACTTGATTCACCTTCGGTTATGAGTCAGTTTGATTCACCTCAGTTACATGCTACTTCTGCTGAGTCTCGCAATATGTCAGATACTTTTGATGATGCTTCTACTACTTTTGAGACTACAGGTTCACTTGGTTCTTTTATAGAAGAACAGATTACTGTTGCTGCCCGACTCTTGGGTGTTGAAATTCCTGTTATCCAAACTCCTATTGGGAAACATCATAACTTTGATGACCTTAAGGAGAAAATCCTTGAGGATGATTATATTAAACTTGATGATGATTTTCGCAGGGAACTAAATGAATGTGCTGATTCCGACCCTGCTACTATAAAGAAGTTGCTAGCAAAACACTCCCTGAAGAACAAGTTTACTGCTGATCCTACTTTTGCTACGTCTCCTATACGCATCACTGATCCTGATTATGATTTCTCTGTTGACCTTTCACTTATATCCACAGTTGAAGCTGATCCCTTTTATGGCAGATAAAATGATGATGCTATCGGGCAACTGACCAAACTCACTGAGTTAGGCGGCTTGTTTACCACAGATGAAAGGATCCGAAACTTTTATGTGACCAAATTTCTTCCTTTTTCCTTGAAAGGAGATGCTAGAGCATGGTACGATGCACTACCATGTGGTTCCATTCAGAGTCCTCAAGATATGGTATATCTTTCGTTGATAAGTATTTTCCTGCTCATATGCAACATTCTGCTTTACAAAGAATTTATAACTTTAAACAGTTGCAGGATGAGCATCTCCCTAAAGCTTGGGGGAGATTTTGCAGTTTTCTAAAGGCTAGACCGGGACATGAAATCCCTAAAAATGAATTACTTGATATATTTTATGCTGGTCTAACCGATGGGTCTAAATCCTACCTAGATAGTTGTGCTGGTTGTGTTTTCAGGCAAAGAACACCGGACGATGCGGAAGAATTGATGGGCAAAATTGCCAAAAACCATGAAGATTGGTACGTGCCTGAACCACCTCCACCACCAAAGAAGAGGGGTATGCTAGTCCTAAGCCCGGAAGATATGCAAGAAGCAAAGAAGTCCATAAGAGAGAAAGGTATTAAAGCTAACGACGTGAAGAATCTACCTCTAATTGAGAAGCTGTGTGAGCTTACCACTCACCCACCTATGGTAGAAGTACACTCTCTTTTAGATTTCAATGCAAGTGACATCCCTAAAGGTAAACCTCCTGACCAATGTTTAGATGAGCTTGATAATTTTATTATGAAGCAAAATCACTTAAATAAGAAGATACAAGGTCAGTTGCATGATAATACTCTTGCTATCAAAAGTTTGCTTGATGTTCTAGGTAGAACAGTTAATGATGTTAAATGTCTTGTGAAGCATTTTCATGTGGTTCAAACTCAGCTTGAACAAATTTCTAATGTGCAAAAAGATTTGCTTGCTAATAATGCCAAACATGACAATTTACAAGCTTACGGTATAAAGACCCGGGGTGGCAAACACACCCACGACCCTCTCTATCCAGAGGGGCATCCAAAGAGGATCGAGCAAGATTCTCAAGTGCAGGAAGAAGAAATTGTTAGCTCCCCAAAGAAGAGGAAGAAGAAAAAGAAACACAAGGAAGCTGACAATTCCAATGATCCTATAGAAGAAGAAGAACAAGCTGTAGATCCAAACAGCATATCTACATCCGATGCTGAGACTGAAGACGGTGCTGAACCTGAAAAAGATACTGAAATGAATGATCCACCGGAGGTTCGTGAAGAAGAAGAACCCGATAAGCGCAAGAAGTATACTAGATAAGACTTCCTTGCAAGGGGACACGGGAAGGAACGAGAACCATGGGTACAGAAACCCATGCCTTTCCCAAGCAAGTTCGTCAAATCCAAAGAAGAAGAGCACTACAACAAGTTTTGTGAGTGGATGAAACCTCTTTTTCTTCAAATTCCTTTGACTGATGCTATTAAATTACCTCCTTACTCAAAATATATGAAATATATTGTTACTAATAAAAGAAAATTCTCTAATGAGGAAATATCTACTATGCTTGCTAACTACTCTTCAGTGGCAAGATTCTTGAGAAGCTCGGTGATCCAGGTATACCCACCATTCCTTGCTCCATAAACAATAATTATGTTAGAACTGCCTTATGTGATCTTGGTGAAGGAGTGAGTGTTATGCCCTTTTCTCTCTACAAAAGACTTTGTTTAGATAAAGTAATTCCTACAGATATCTCTCTTCAGATGGCCGACAAGTCCACGACCATCCCGATCGGTATTTGTGAGGATGTTCCTGTTGAAGTTGCCAATTTCTTAATACTTACTGATTTTGTTGTGCTTGACATGCCTGAGGATGGGAGCATGTCCATTATCCTTGGTAGACCTTTTCTTAACACCGCAGGTGCCGTTATTGATTGCAATAAAGGGAAGGTTACCTTCAACGTAAATGACAAAGAACACAAGGTGTATTTTCCGAAGAAAATCGACAAAAGGCATGGCCTTAACTCCATTGAGAATATCGAGACCGTGAAGATTGGAGAATGGGTTTGTCCACTACATGTATACCACAAATACAAAACAATTATGGTGGGGACAATTTCCATTAAAGTGAGAGTGCAATAATCACTTCATAAGAGGCGAGACTTTCTGCGCAATATATCACCGGTGTGTTGCTAAGACTTGATCAACCTTGCTAACTAACAAGTTTTATATAGGTAAAAAGTTGAGCTTGTTATGTTTTCATTTCCTTTAGTTTTTATTCTCCTTGCTGTACCAAAGTTTTTGTGTTTAAAGCTTCACCTGTTCTAACTTTTACCTCAAGTTCACGAAAGTTTTGCAGCTTTTTGAACTTTGAAAATTTTTCTACAGTAAAGTTGCACAGAAAATTCCAAAAAAATTATATTCAAAGTTTTCAGGTAAAAAGCCATCAGGGGGCACCTTTGGCTGACCAGGGGGGGCCACCACTAGGCCATAAGGCCAGGTGGCGCGGCCCAGCTCCTGGCCGCGCCACCCACCCTCCTGGGTGGGTCCCATGCCCCCTGGTGGCATCTCTCCTCTCACTCTCTCTCCTTCTTCCCAAAAACATGAGTTCTTCCTCTGGTTTCTTCGTTCTTGCTGCTCTTGAGCACGTACCTTTGATCTCTCCATTTAGCCACTTGTTTGAGCTGATTTTTGGAACAAGTGCTCCCTGGTATGTCACTCCCTCACCCCTCCAATTAGTTTTCTAGTTAGTGGATTCACTAGTGAGTATTTAGTGGTTCTTGGTGCTGTTTAGTTAAGCTTAAATGTTTGTGTAGAAATTTATTTTTCAAGTTTTCCTGCTAGTTTGAGCCTTGGTTAAGTAAGTAGAATGTTATGCCCAAACTAGTTTTGCTTAAATCTTCGTTTTTGTGAATTGTTAAAAAATTCAGAAATGGAGAAACTAGGGAACTGGCTTGGGAAGAAGAAACCCGAGCGCTCTAGCCGTGTCACGCGTTCCGCAGCTTCGCCTTCTACCACAAGGGCAAGCTACAATGAAGATATCATACCCATAGAGATGCTGGACGTGTTACCTGCGAAGGCCATGGCATTTCCATGCGATGATTTTATGGAGAATGCCGGCATAAAAGAAGAGTTTTATGCTCTGTGTGAGAATGCAGGTTTGACAATGCGTGTTACAAGCCGTGTACCATAGTACGAGACACTCACCGCTATTTTTGTTAACAATTTCAGATTTCATTCTGACAATGATACTGTGGTGTTTCGACTTTATGAAAGGTTGCTGACAATGCCTATGAGTAAATTTTGTGAAGTTTTAGGTTTGCCAGGCTTGGTCGAGAAGAAGAAGAGGAAAAGTGTCCAAACTGTTGCACTCAACACCCTCCTCGACTCGTTCTATAACACTGAAGTGAGGGCATCCAACCGCCAGAAGATTTCCAACATTATGTTCCCTCACCTCAGGTATTTCGCCTATTATATTGCTAGAGGAGTGTTGGCTCGAGACAACACAAGCAACACTTCTACGCCTGATACTGCTATCATGGTGAATGCCCTCTCAGGGAAGCACGAGTATCATGTGGGTTCGCTTATTGCGAACCGCCTTGCTACTAATAGTAACAAGGGGGACCTCTTTGGTGGCGTCTACGCCACACTTCTTTTGCAGTTTCTCCAAGGAGAACCACGCCCAGATGATACCTTCTTTCCTTTTGTTAGCCTTGACTTGGCTGCCATGAAGAGGCATTTCTTTGTTACTAGGACCTCTGACCGCCACGCACTTGATTATATTTTGCGGTTTAAAGATGGTGTGGAACGCACCGTCCGTCTACCTGCACCACTTGTGTTTGATTTTTCTCGCAGGACGGATTTTGCTTTTTAGTTGCCGAGTTTGAAGAGATCACGGGGAGATACCAGTTTCACGACCCCACGAAGGGGGTCGAGCCGGACGAGGAGGAGCACGTGGTATATCCACCAGTTCAGGAGGAGACCGTCACCCCCTGGGGTGAAGGGTCTTCCTCTGGATGGGGGGCTGGACCTTCCTCTTCCATGTGGGAGGATCCGAGGACTTCAATGTACGCACCGGAGGGATCATACAACCCTTGGGATTACCATTACCCCGGAGCTGGAGGCTCCGCGGGACCACAGTAGAAGAGCCCAACTTAGGCCAAAATCCTAAGCTTGGGGGAGTACGTGCTCTCCTCCCCTTTTCATTGTATCTACCGTTGGTTCGCTTTTATCTTTTTGCAAGATTTCTTTTTTTTCCCTGTTCTTCTTTGTTCTTTTAGTTTGCAAAAAAACAGATTTCTTCTTTCTTTTGCTTTCGTTAAACCCTTAAAAAAACCCAAAAATATGTTTCCTTTGCTCTTTAGTTTGCTTTGTTTTCAGAGTTCAGATCAAGTCCGTGATGGCATTTGATTATACTTTCCTACGTTCGATCGTGCAAGTGACAAGGCAGTAATGACGAAGATCGACGGAAGGGAGGCAACAAAGAAAGCTGGTATGAACTCTTTTCGTTTCTACTTTTGTACATATGCCCGTACTTATGATTAGAAACCAGCTTGTAGCGACATAGTGCTATGTTTACAATGCTTTCCCAGTGGTTCATGCTTTCTTTGTGGTTAGTCTCAAATAGTTAGAGTTTATAATGTGTTGCTTGAAATAATTGACATGCATTGCATTGTTCATGGTGTGGAATATCGAAGTGGTATTTCCCTCCGGGGGATTCTTCGATTGACTTTGCACATGTTCACGCATGTTAAGACTAAAAAGTCTGTTCTACCTTGATGATCTTTTTACTTCAGAGTAGTTATATCACTTTCATGCCCGATTCAATGTTGCTTTGTCGCTCTACATGATTATGACCGTTATGCTCTCTAGTCGGTCGCTTCCCCGTCTTTTTCTATCCTTCCTCCAGCACCAAGCGGAATTCTGCTTGTGCTTCCAAACTCCTTTTTAAACCCAGTTGTTCCATTTGAGTCCACCATACCTACCTATATGTGGTATTTACCGGCCACTCCTAACTTAGACTTCCATGTGCCATCTCAAAATTTATTCAAAAGCTTCTCCTTTTTAACCGTACAAGCTCATGGTGCGGAGAGGGGAAATCAATTTCTTTCATGCCAAAAATATTTTGACAGAAGTTTTAACTAGTTAAGAAAAAAATATGAGAGTTACACCTCCCCCATACTTGATGATAGAGTGAAATGGACCAAATGCTGCTTATGATAGATGGAACGATACCTTCCTTCCATCCTTGAGGCAAAATAAAAGGTTCCGTAGACCATCAAAGGATTTATGGATAAAGGGAATATGTATAAGAAAAAGGCATTAATATGCTTGGCATGGGAGATATTGAGAGACCTTTACCGTTCACCGTTGACTAGAAAGTTGCACCTCTCAAAAAAGTTTTATCTCTGTTTTCAAAAGCAAGAGCTCTGGCACATGTTTAGTCTTTGCTTCCTTTCACGGGTTTTCAACCTTGCCATCAAAAGCCACGGTTCGAGAGTCTCCACCTTCTTTTCTCCAAAGCACCAACTATGAGAGCATAATTATCATTCTTAGTGTAACATGCATTGTCCCAAAGTATCACATTGTCTTCTGCATGCTTTTGATGTTTCTTACTTTGAGTTCTGAGTTCTAGTCTCCTTTAAAACTCCGAAGGAGTTTCGGCATTTATGTTTTGCTTCACTCATGGAGGCTACCGAGATACCACTATGATATGTTCATTCTATGTGCATTATGATCTTGAATAGATTTCCAGCAGCATATTATTTACTTTTTGTTTGTTTGTGACTCATTACATGAAAGAAGGATTGCTTCGTGCATTGTCCTTGTAGCATGGTGTCAAAACTTGCTAAACTCTTTCATAGTACATGCTTATTTACTCTAGTGAAGCAAAAGAGTTTGTCAAAGTTTTCTTTGTCGCGTCCAGTTCGTTGAACTGAATTGCTTGAGGACAAGCAATAGCTAAGCTTGGGGGAGTTGATACGTCCTAAACGTATCTACTTTTCCAAAAACTTTTGCTATTGTTTTGCCTTCATTCTTGCATGATTTGAACGAAACTAACCTGGACTGACACTGTTTTCAGCAGAGCTACCAGTGCTGTTTTCTTTTGTGCAGGTTTCTGGATAAAAATATATAAAAAATCAGTGTTCTGGAAGCTTCCGAAGATCCAAAGGGGGGCCACAGGGCAGTCAGGGGGCAGCCAAGAGAGTGCCTGGCGCGGCGCAGCCCCTGGCCGCGCCACCTGCCCCCCTGGCAGGGTCCCACACCCCCTGGTGACCTACCTTGGCCCCTATTTATTCCCCCATCGAGGAAACCCCGAAACAGAAGTCGCTTTTCCAATCTAAGTCGCGGAGTCGCCGCAACCCTCTGTTCTTCCTCGGAGACCTAATCTGGAGGCTGAATTAGCCTCCGGTGAGGGGGAAATCATTGCCATCGTCATCATCATCGCCTCTCTATCACCCCTGCATGACTTCTCCTCTCATGTGTGAGTAATTCCCTGCTGTAGGCAAAGGGGATGGTAGGGATTGGATGAGTTAGATCATGTAGTAGTTTAATCAGATTTTTGGGGGCATGTTGCCTATCATCTACTTGGTGTTTATCATCTCTGTTACAACTTGTTGCTCTTAATGCTTGTCACTTTGGGCCCGAGTGCCATGATTTCAGATCTGATCACCCTTTTGTTTCTTGAGTTTGTGGTGTTCTTGATCCTATCTATGAGTTGTATGCACCTATTATAGTCCGGAACCGGCGATCCCAATGGTGATAGCTTGGGACACCAAAGGGGATGGACTATAATTTGATGATTCCGTGTATCCATGAATTGTTAATGCTTTGTTCCGGTGCTCTTTGACAGGAGTACCTTAATCTCACTAAGTTCCTTTTGGCCCCATTTGTAGCGGGAGGGTAGGACAAAAGATGTTGTGCAAAGTTCTTATTGCAAGCACGTACATCTACCTTGGGATACATGCCTGATGTTTGATATTTGCCTAGATGATCCTTTGTTTTCTGTGAGCCTTGCCCAAGTTAGAATCTGTTACAAGTTCGTTCTCATCCAAGCAGCGCCCAACCATCCATCTTCCTAGCCTACAATGTTTTCCTTCTGCTGGTTACTAGTTGTTTACCTTTGCTGTTCCACTATCACTATCACCACTATTATCACTACCACCACCATATCACAGTTGCTACTAATACCTTTGTGCAAGCAAGTGTTTATTTCAGGTGCGGTTGAATTGACAACTTAATTTTCAAAGCTTGTACGTATTCTTTGTGTCCCCAAGTGTCGAATCAATAAATTGGGTTATCTTTCCCGCGAATACTATCTCGATCCCCTACAGTTGAGGGTTATCAATGACGCATACCCGGTTGCTTCTCACACGCTTTTTCTCAAGTATGAAGCATACGGAAACCATCAGGCCTGCATTTCTTCTGTAACCAGTACAGCCTGAAGACTCAGATAGTTAAAGGCCGCAATGATGTGGAAATCAGCAAGTCAAGCAGGACTTTTACCTAGCTGTGTTGGAAGCAAGTGGCTCACGAATGGATGCTACCCAAGCTATCCATTGAGTCACGTCTACATCGACTACGACAACCGTAAAGATTCATGCAAAGATAAGAAGAAATTGTGACCCAGAAGCATATGCGCCCGAGACATGGTGTAACAGCCCAGTTTTTGCAAAAATTAAAAATTTTGTTTTCGGTGTGAATTGTTTGATTGTCTAATTTGTTTGCGGTGTTTGCATCCCCGATTTATCGATCGGCGATTATTTTTCCCCCTCTTATCTCGTATCGGACGGAGACCGACCCTTGCCAACCTGACACTCGACCTTGCGACACTGGGTTTCACCCGATCACCGTCGCGAAAACCGCACGAGACCAGCCGCAGCCAACGGAACGAAAAACCCCGTTTAATAATTAAACGGGATATTTTTATAGCGCGCCGGAAAGTGTTCTCGGAACGGTTCCAGCGCGAGGTGAACGCCTCAGGCTCGACGAGCTGATCGCGCAGTTCGAAGTTTTACCCGAATCGGAGGTACTGCGGACCCCCGGCGGTCAGAAATGTGAGCACCGCGCGTGCGAGAGAAAAACCGGGGATGTTTTCGCAAACTGCCAGACACCGGGGCTATATAAAGACCACCACACTCCCACCCCTTTCTAGGGTTTCCCTAGCACAAAATTGCAGCCACCCCCCTCCACTTTGCCAAGTTTTGCCTCCCAGATCCCCAGATCCCGAATTTTTTGCACAATTCGTCCTAGACCGTCAGATCCAAAGATCCGACGGCCCCGGAGGCTGCCACGTCGCCCGGATTGGATCCCTCTTCTCTCTCCTCCCGTGCGCCAGCCCGAGGGCAACCGAGCCGCGCGCACGCCGGCGAGCCACCCCGGCCGCAGCCGGACCTCTCCTCCTCTCCTCCTCTCCTCCTCTAGCTCCTCCCTCCTCCTCTCACCCTCACTCGTCGGTCCCTCTCGTCCCGCAGGTCCGCCGGCCGCAGCTAGGAGCCTCCGCGCCATTGATGGGCTCAGGATCGAGCGGAGCTCGCCGCCGGCCCCCTGTCCTTCGCCGCACCGCCCCGGGGGGCCTCCACCGGCCGGATCCGACGACCCCGCCTCCGATCTGCCGCCCCGCTGCCCCTCATCGCCGGTGGCCGGCGGGCCACCAGGACAGCCGCCGCCGCCAGCCCCTGGTCGTGCTCGGGAGGAGCCCGAGCCGGCCAGGCTCCCCGTTGACCGGCCAGGTGGGCCCGTCCCAGGCGCCAGCCAGACGTTGCCCGAAGGCCAGAGCACAGCAGTCGAGCCAAGGCCTAGCGCCCCCTCTCAGCCCGAGTAGCCCAGCAGGCCAGATGGGCCTCGGCCCAAGAGGTCTATTTTTTCCCCGAGACCCTCGAAATTACTGCTAAGTCTTTTATGTTATTGTTGCTGATCCGTTTTTGCGCTGTAAGTTCCCGTTGATCCGTAGCTCCGATGAACGTGCCCCCAAAACGAAAGTTGCTCAGTTTTGCGTGCTCTAGCGTTCGTATGTAGAAATTTTTTCCGTTTGAGGCCGTCTAGATAGTTTAATTCTGCGTTGAAGTGGGCATCAGGCCATTAAACTGCTACTAATTCCTGTTAAGTGCTGCTGTTTATATTTTGTTGCAACTTTGCATGATGATTGTGACTCATCCATGAGGCCTATTGCATTGATTCTTTTTCCTATGTGTTAAGCATCATGTGTACTTCATTTCCATGCTTTAACTTGTCATGTTTGGGTGCTTTAGCTATATTAAATATTGCTCCAAAGTGGTGATCCTGATGTTAATGTGCTGCTGTGCTGAAAACTATTATTTTGTTGCAACTTCGGTCGACGAGTGTGTCGCGACCGTTTATCGGAATTGAGTGATTCCAATTGCATATTGTTAAGCACCATGTCTAATTCAATTATTTGTATTGCATTGTCATGATATGCTTACTGGTCATATAGTTATTGAGCTCCAAACTTGCTATGCTGCTGTTTTTGACAGCCACCTCAGTTTTTCACCAAGTCTGTTACTTTGCGATGCCATGTTGCATGCTTAATATCTTTTGATCTATGATGCCTGTTTTCATGATTCTTTTTGCCATGCCTTCCCTGTCATGTCTACTTTAATTCCATGTCATTTGTGAGCATGTTTGCAATGGTTAACCTGTTTATGCATTGCTCTAAAGTGTGCTTCGTGATGTTGGCAGATTGTGCCCGTAACTTGTTTTGCTTATATCTTTTTAACCGTAACTCCGTTTGGAGTGTTCTTTATATGTAACTTGATTAGTTTTCCGTGTACTTTGAGTTTATGCTATTGTTTGCTGCTGTTAACCAACCTAAAATATGGTTTAGGGCAGAACAGTACCAAATGTTTTAATCATCGTGCGGCACTTAGTGTTATGCCATGTTTAGGATTGTGCCTCACTTAAATTGTCTAGCATAGATAGTTTCTTTTATGCTTAACCTCTTGCCATGTTTGAGTGCTATGCCATGCTTTTGTGCTTGCCATGTTAACAACCTTTGTTGATCACCTGTAGCTAAGCAACTTGAACCACCTTAAACGTGCGGTATTCGTCGTGTGTGACCGATACCCCACTTAAACTGTTAGTAACCGTTCTCGACGATAGATACGTATCGCGTTGCTGTGTCATGTGATGTCTTCTTGATCTTGTGTTGCATCGTAGTAATAGAGTGCCATCTCGTTGATTGCTTTCCAGTGTTTATCGTCTTGTGTGCTTCCGCGGGTACCTTCGGAGACGTTGCGAGCGTGCGATCGACTACACCTTCGGAACCCGACTTATCAACAGGCAAGGACTATGCATTACTTATGATCCATTCTATTTCAACCAGCGGTTTGCATGCTAGTCTAGGTTAGGTTCGATGTTTGATCCTACCACAAGTTTACAGCCTCTTTCAAACGGATACAGCCATGTCCCTTCCCAGCAAACCTTGTACTGCTATGTTACTATTGCTCGTTGCTCAGCCCCTGCTTAGTATTCATGCTTAGGATGCTACGATGTTACCCTGTTACTCCTTGGTTTGGGATATCACATTATTATATTGTTGTTGATGATATGATTATTATAATGTTGACTATATTCGACGAAGGATGGTAGGTCTAGGCTATCCCGCCCCGACGCTTTGTTCCATTCGAGTCACCTAGGATCCGAGTTCCGGGAATTGGTTTTAAGACTGAGCGTGCCTAATCGCGTGTGGGATTTTATGGGGTCCCCTTTTCTTACCTACCTAGCTTCAAGCATTTCTAGTGGTGGCCCAAGCTGATTTTACCATTTGAAACCGTGTGTGTGCTGGTCGTACGCCAGTAGTTTTTAAACCAACCCGGACCAGTGAGGACATAGTTCCCTTGCTGGCCCATCATGACCGGCTGAGGACCCGGCGTCCCATGTGTGATTACCCGGCAATCCAAACCTAGAGTCATACGGTAGAGACCAGATCGAGAGCGCAGCCGGCTCCTGAGCTGGATGTCGTCTCACCGGGGGCCACCCGGATTTATTCGTTGTTAGCTAGAGGGACTTGTCGTTTCGGATCTCTTGGAACTAAATCATAAAATGGTTGCCTGTGATGGGTAGCAACTGAAGAGAGATGGGCGTGCGTGCGGAGCCTTGTAATGAGTAGTTGGTACACCCCTGCAGGGTTAAATCTTTTCGAGAAGCCGTGTCCACGGTTATGGACGACTTGAGACCTACTCCTTGTTCATAGACAACAACAACTGAGATAATCTTAATATAATTTGATCAACGTGTGTGTGCCTTGACTGCTTCTTCTTCGCCGTGATGCGAAGAGGAGGACAAGGATAGGATAGGTGTTATGTTTGCGTAGTAGGTGGATAGCAGACTTGTTGGAGGCGATTCCTCATCGAATGCTTGGCTTCTTATCTTACTCTCTAGATCGTTAGCCACTTCATAAATGCTAGTGCGGCAGCAACCTCACCACTTACCCCTTCCTTACCGTAAACTACTAGTTGTCCTAGAATGACGAGTGATGAAGTCCTTGCTGGGTCAGATGACCACTACAGTTGGATGCTGAGTACTTCTGTACTCATGATACTACCCCCAAACTCTTTTCAGGGTTCTTGATCGACAACAGGTATGGTGATCGACGTTTCACGTGGAGACTCGACGACGACTAGTTAGGCGGATCCCGGCGGAGGGCCTGGACCCGTGTGGTTATGGGATCGATGTTTTTCTCTTTGCCAGTAGGCATTTGCTTGTAGTCTGTACTCAGACATGTACCTTCCGCTGTTGTATTGTATTAGAGGCAGTTGTATGCTGATTGTATGAGATGTTGTATCCTTGTATCTGTAATGTTGTGATATCATGTTGGAAATCCGGGGCATATGGCTTTGTCATATGTCGCGGTGGGACCGATATGTGCTTCGTCCCTGGAAACATCTAGATCTGGAACAATACCGCATATCGGGCCTTACACATGGCAGGCACCAGCTACAATCTTGTCCGGTGCAAATTATTTCGATATATTCCGGAAGATGGTTTGAAAGTATCATGAAGCTCGCATCCAGCAAAGGAATGATTGGAAGAGTGTTTCCCCTAATAAGCTAGCAGTCAGAAAATTTTCAGGCACTGTAGTCAGTTTTGTCCGCACATCAGTGAGGGAAAGCTTCGGACAGAAGGAACCTCAGCCTTTCGTGACAAGGTGCCGGCACAACCGACATGTACTGTATATCAGCCTTCCTCAGTACGCTACCGGGATATCTTCTCAGCCAAGACAGTCAGCCTTCCTCCACAAGCCACTGACAGAAGCTTACAGTGCAAGACACTCGATCGTGCTCGGTACACCACAGGGATGGACTGCAGCAGAAGCCGCTCGACCGTCTACAGTGATCGGCCGCCGAAACTTCCAGCATAAGGAACCAATGTATCCACAGTATAAAGAGGAAAACTTCCGCGACAAGACGACCTATCTTTGTCAGTAAGTTATTAAGAAAGCTTCCCAGGCAAGACACCCAGCTTTCTTCAGCAAGCTATCGAGGTAGCTTCCGGTGTAGGACACCCCGCCTTCCTCGATACGCCACCGGAGCAAGCTTCCTGGGTACGGTACCCAACCGTCCCCAGCGAGCTACCCCAAGCTTCGCGGACAAGGTACCAGTCTTCCTCGACTCGCCATCATACCTGCAACAGTATTGTCAGAAATCCAGCCATGCAGGATAGTGAAGACTTCAGCATCGTCATGACCCGCACATCTTATGGGCCTCCTTCCCAAGTATGCAAGCTACCCCGGTGCGGATACCACCATGCTTGCAAACGGGAAAGAGTTATGCACTTGAAAATCGGTGAGAAACCGCAACTCTTGGGAGACAAGTCAGCAGAAGAATCAGATACACACCTCGGCCTGGTAGAAAAACTGACAAAGTCATGAAAGCACCTTCTGAAGATCGAAAGAAGTAGAGCATTGAATCTCGTCCCAGTCGCGAGGGTCAGCTTTTCCCGTCCGGCAAGGCCCGGAAAAAGGATAATCTTGAGATACCCTTCATGGCAACCAATATTATCATGGTAATCCCAGAGGCAAAAAGTGATGGTAACTTGTCTATCTCAGAGGAAGATTTCAGAAGAACAATAAGCCGTGATGCAAAAAGAAAAGAACCCTGACTAAAGAAAAGCCAGTACAAGAAAGGTGATTTCCACAGGATCAAGACCCAGGGCAGACAAACATGGAACATGTCGAACCTTGTTGCAATGTATACCCCGGAATGAGCATTGCACCTCGTAAGCGGTCAAAAGTATGCAACTCTTGCAAGCCGACGGGTAAGACTAAGGGATGCACTGTATGGACCTCAAGTCAGAATTGCCTTGATCAGATGCCATGTGGACCACCATGGATGCCTGCAGCAAAGAAATCTCATTCAATATGGGCAAAGTACCGCGTACCCAACCCATCAGCCCGAGAAATTCCTCAAGTTCGGCACCGTCCGTCTTGCCGAGATACCCCAGTCTGCTTCATTAAAGGTCACCCGCTCAGCCTGGCATTTTAAATACAAGAACCGGATTAAAGCCTATCATGACCTATCGCCACCCGGATACGGCCACCTATCAGACAAATCTCAGCATAGGTAATTGTCCAGGATTTGTGGCCCGCTCCGAATCCTTGAGCACGGTGGATAGGCCAAAAGAAATGCGAGGCAACCCCACGTGCGGTCAGTCAAGGTACTGATAGTAAACATTCTGAGATACCAACTACCGATGAAGGAAAAGCTCTTGCCGAAGAGGCCAATGCAAGTGATTCAAGACCGTACCACGAATAAAGCCCGAGGTACCCTAGACATAGCATGGGTATCGGCCGCATTCCGTCTATGACAAGACATCCTGTCATCATACAAGTCAGAAGATATGAGGATGGAAATCAGAAGGAAAGGATGTGAGGTATCAAGGAAGAACATTCTGTCAGAGCTACAGATCGGGTGAAGTAAACCCCCTCAACAGAGATATATTGGGTGCTACCATGGGAACAGTATGCGGTAAAAAGGAAATTCGAGAAGCAACAAGTTTCCGAAGGACGATAAGTTTGCGATGGTTCCCTGAGCAACCAAATCTCGAGGACGAGATTTTTCTAAGGGGGGTAGGTTTGTGACACCCTGGATTTTGGAACTTTCTTTTTCCAAAAAAATTTCGGATTTATTTCTGGATTTGCTATTGGATTTGATTTTGAGCACCTCGTTGGACTTGAAACTTGAGCATATTTTCTTTCCATGCTCAAGTGACCCTTGATTTCAAGCCTATCCATGTCATTCCATTGACCCACCTCATCCAAGCCACCATTTTATTCTAGCATTATATTCCTTTTTCCAATAAAAGGGATATTCCTATTATTTGAGGTTTGTGAATCAACCCCTATTTATATTGCTCCATAAATCCCCAAATAATTCCCACATGTCACTGATGTCATGTCTTGCCAATTTGTCCAAAAACATTTATAGTCCAAGTGGATTTTTCCTCTAGAAAAATTCATTTGTCTGTGGGCGTAGAATGGAGCTTTGTGAAGGGAGTGCCATTTCTCTTTTTCCATTGCTGTTGAAACGTTTTGTGCAAGCTCATATGATCATATGATTGATATCCACCAAATTTCACCACCATTTGCTTAGCTAAACTCCCACACTAAATTCCCAAAGTTTGGATGCAGCAAGGGGGCATTGTGAAGCAAGTGCATTATAGGGGATCCCATTTGCCTTGAAATTTTTTGGGAATGATCCTACCACCAAATAACTCCACCAAACAAAATTGGAGCCAAATCCCATTACCCATGTGAGTTAATTGTCATGTTTAAGTTTCTGGTCAGTGGGCCACATTGTGAAGCAAGTGCTAGCTATGTGTGTCTGATGGCTATGAAATTCTATACACATGTGCACCATGCCAAATAACCAAGCTACACCAATTTTCAGCCAATTCCACCAATCCTATGAGATGCTAGCTTCAACTTTGTATTCTGGCCTAATTGGACCTTTACAAAGGAAGTACTAGCTACATTACTCCAATTGAGGTGGAACTTGGCACACATACTCATCCTAGTGTATGATTTAGCTATGCAAAAGATCATACCTAGGGGAGCAATGTACAAGCCATGCCACAACACAAACACCTTCAGCAGCATTGTGTCATTTGCAAAGGAGGTGTACGCAAACTTGATCCCATTGAGCCCAAATTTTCCAGATCACTAGTCCTTCCTATCCTAATCCCAGAAGACAACCTGGTAACACCCCAAACCCCACCATGTTAGCTGTGCTTCTGCTCCAAGTTTGTTGCATCAAACTTATCATTGAGATAGACCTCACCACAGTAGCCCATGTGGCCATCCAGGCACATCACTGTGATCAGCTCCGGAAGTACTATACCCCAGAAAACATTGGCCACGAAGAAACCCTCCCCAGATAAAACTCCCCATGGTGGCCACGCTCTCAGACTGCACCAGGCGTGCTGTGGCCTCGCACCGCGCGTGCCCGACGCGTCCACGTCCTGCCATAGTGTGTCCTCGTCCTCTTCTTCTTGTCAAGCAGCGCCGCACGGCTTTCCGCCGCTCGCATGCGCCACGTCCCCCTCCCGAGCTCTCCCGAGCAACCTCGAACCTCGCCAGCTCACCCCCGCCCTGACCACGACTGTTTGGCGCAGCTCGGCGACGGCATCTCGCCATGGCTATAAGTATCCTTGCGCCGAGCACCTTCCAGTAGCACCAACAACCCTCCCCTCCAGCCTAGCCCGCTCCTGGCCCCCCATCCTCTCTCCAATTTCTCGCTGGCGTTGCTCTTCGTGCCCATGGCCGCCGCCTTCCCTCCGCTGAAATTCCGGCGGCCCGGGCCCTCTCCCTCCTCCTAGCCCTGCCCAGCGCCATCCCCTAGCCTCACCGCGCCCCCACCGCAACCACGCCGGTGCCACACCCCAGCCATGCCGCCGGGCACCCGCAGGCCGTGGCTGTTGCCCGCCACAGCCACAACCCTGCTTGCCTCGGCCCCCCGGCCTGCGGGAACGGGCGTGGGCAACGCCGCCCGATACCTGGAGCCTGCTAGGCGGCCGCGGTCCGGCTGCCGAGCCCCCTCCCGCTCCGGCCTCGACGGCAGCCACGGGCCAGCGACCCTCCCCTGTTCTGCGTCCACGGGAGCAATAGAGGCAGGGAGCAGAGGAGAGGAGAAGATCTGACCTGCGGACCCCACCCGTCATCCACAGCGTCCCCGGGCCCGTTTTCGTCACATGGAGGCGCCCTTTGGTGAGAATACGTTTTCCTACCTGGAAGGCGTATTATTCTTTCCTTCGGCGCAAAAATACGTTTTCTTCTCCGGAAAGCATATTTCCCCTCTGCTTCAGCCAAAATTACGCTTTCACTGCTCCGAAAGCGTATTTCACCCCAAAATCATCCCTCGACACCGTTTTGCGCATATCTCCGCAACCGTAAGTCCAAACGAGGCGATTCTTTTTGTGTTGTTTTCGTATCGAGCTCCTCTTCAGTTTAGCATAGGTTTCATTCCATGTTTTTATGTTGTTATTTGCTGGTCAAGCAAAAGACAGTGTTTGACCTTTTTCCCGTTGTTTTATTTGAAATGTTTTGCAGGGTTTTTCTTGTGTCGAAGACCAGGAGTGTTTCACACCCCTTTGGTGAAGGCAAGCCACAATAAGTTTGCACCTTTGCAAAGCTTTGATGTGCTTTTAAAATTGCTTTACAGTGATATGCTTATATCAGTGATCATGATCATGTTGCCATTTTATGATTGACGTATCATTACCATGCTACTACTATGCTATGTTCTGCCATGTTACATTCATGTTATGCTTTGATTATATCATTGCCATGTTATGCTCTACATCATCGTAACCACAACATACCAACACCATGTTAAGTTGCTCATATTCATGCTATGCCTAAGTTATGCTCAAATGCATTCATAATGTTGCCATGTTAATAACATAATATTTGTAACACGGATAAGTTCACCATCTAAAATGTGCTTGATCATATCTGAAATCATTATGCTAGTATGATATGCATTGTTTTGATCTACTCATGTTGCACCTGATACTTGTGTTTGTTGTTGGAGACATGCTTCATTACAAGTTGATCAGGTGCCACCGAACCGAACTTATCTGTGCAGCCACATTTGCTTGTATGGGCAGGCCTTGATTCGGTCTACCGGTGGGCGTCTCTTATGCGTATCACCAAAGAGGGAAGGCTATGCGTGGCAGTTGCCTTTGGCCGGGTAAACGGCGATAGTCTTGACAGCCAGTTTGTTGCTATGAGCTCAGTCCCCGTTCGGGACAGTATTTGCCACATGGTGGCCGTTTGCCAATAGGTTGGCTGGTGTCAAGAGGACACAGGGGATACCCAAGAAAGTGTGTCGGTGATACGGTAAGGGAGACACGCGGTAGCTCGGTCTCGTTGGAGAAGTCCTAGTCCACTCCTGCGGTACGAGTTCCAAGGATCCTGTGGGACAAGTTCCGAGGTGCTGGATGGAGGAAGAACTCCATAGTGTGGGTAACGTGCACAAACTCTGTAGAGTCACACAAGTCTATTCGAATAGCCGCATCCACGGTAGTGGACACAATTCATACTAGGTCACACCATATGATCAACATGAGTTCGGTGGTATGTCTGTGGGAAGTGGATGGTCATGCGATGACCAGATTGGTTGGGTGGTAACGAAGGACACCTAACCCGTTGAATGGTCATGCGATGACCCGTTTGGTCGTGCGACAACCCGTGGAAGTGGTTTGGTCATGAAGTGACCCGGTGTTTGAGTCTGTAGGGACTCCGAGGTAAGCCACGTGATCATGCGACGATCATGTGGGGTCCATGTGACCTTAAACGATGATTGATTGTGCATTAGTCTTCATGTTGATAAAATGCTAATAATATTCCTGCTGGATATCTGTTTGCATGATATTGTTTCTCACCTGTTTAACTCACTAAGATACTTTAACCTGTTACCATGTTATTGTTTTTCTTTGATGCATGGTTGTTGTGAGCTTGCAAGTACATTCAATGTACTGACCTGACGTGTTATGCCAGATTTGCAGGCTGTGGTTTGGATGCGTAGGACGGCGTTCCCGGTGTTTGCGTGCTAGGAGGTGTCCCAGCTAGTGTCCCTGTGGATTGGAGTTCATCACCGCTGTTATTGTTCCGCTGCCGTCGTTATTTCGCTGCTAGAGAGTTATGCTGCTGCTTGGTGTAGAGCTGAGGCTAGCCTGAGGAGCAAGCTGTGTCTCCGCTATCATTGTAATAGACCTCGTGTACCCCTATCTTTGATAATAGAAAGCTGTTCAGTTCTATATCAAGCAGTGCCGTGTTCCAGAAGACTTGATATCTGGGCTGGTGCACGGGGCGTTCTGGTCATCTGAGCCGGGTTGCCACATCCTCCTCGGAGTACTTGTCTCTTTGTGAACCTCCTCATTAGATTGAGAGTTACCAATAATAAGGGCATCAGTTCTTCGGACTAATGTAAGTATTGAAAGTTGACACTTCCACCTCCTCATATTTGCTAGCCTCTCCTGTGCCGTGCATTGCCTCCTTCTCACTCCGAGAGTTGGCGTCCACCTTCGCCGGTACATACAAACCCTTGGCACGATACGCTCTGTCATCATAAACCTCCTTATATCTTTCGTCAAAACATCCACCATACCTACCTATCAAGGCATTTCCATAGCCTTTCCGAGATATATTGCCATGCAACATCCACCTCTTCATGACTTGATATTCATGTCATACATGTTCCTGCTACGCTGGCAGCGGCATACATTGCATACATCATGATAGCTACATCTTCTTTATGATTTGAGTACCTTGTAAAGTGTGAAAGATCTTCTATGCCCTGTTGTAAATTAGAGTGTTGCCCTTAAGTGGGGAAAAGATCCCAAAGTGGACAAAATAAAAGATACCAAAGAGGACAAATGAGAGTTAAAAAGAAAGAGCCATTGAGGCCACTAAACAATACAAAAAATAGAAAAAAAAGAGAAAAAGAAAAAAAGAGAGAAAGGGGCAACACTACTATCCTTTTGAAAGATCCACACTAGTACTCCCTCTTATCCTTGTACTCCATAGAGATGATAATTCATGCATATAGCTATGTGGGGACCTTCACACTATAGAACTTGGCTTGCATATTCCAAGGATGAGCCTCCTCAAAAGAGCTTGAGGTCTTCATGAGCGAGCAAGTTAGATGCACCCCCATTAGTTCCATTTTAGAGATTTTCAGCTCATATGTGCATCCGTTGCATGGCAATCCCTACTCCTCACATGATATCTATCATTTGGCTTTCTCGCCTAGGATTTTCCTCATTGATGTGAGCCTTTCTCACCTTTTAGACTTCCTCCTCCACCATATTCCCTCTTTGCCATCCTAAGTGTCAACTCTCGTGCGTACGCTCATCCATTGCATGATTGCTCAAAATATCGAAAAGGAGTGGATCAAATTGACTTGTACCTGGCTAGTGGTCTGGGGACGAGTCAAGATAAGATTCCAAAGAAGACCAAGAGTGAAACTTTAGTAGATTGAGTTCTCAACAATAATACTTTTTTCTCATATTCCCTATCCCCCTTCTTGCACGCAAACACCATTTGGAGACATTCGATTCACGTACAGCGAGAGCTCTTGCACCTAATGTTCTTTCGTTGCTTGTTTCAATGCTAATATAGACTCTTCCATGTTATGACTTGAATTGAATTACATACCATGATTGCTTTACTTTTCAAAGTCCTTATATGGTTGTTAGCATGTCAGCACAGAAATTATGCCTGTTATCATTTACCTACTCGAGGACGAGCAGGAATTAAGCTTCGGGATGTTGATACGTCTCAAACGTATCGATAATTTCCGCTCGGTCCATGCATGTTTTGTGTGATATTGCTATGATCTAGACACACTTTCATACACTTTTGATCATATTTGGATTAACCTACTAACTCAGTGCACCCCAGTGCCAGTTTCTGTTTTCCGCTATTTTTCTATTTCAGTTTTCCCCATATAAAAAGTGCTCCAAAAATCCGGGAAAAATCAGATAAAAAATCAGCGTGTCGGAAGACTCCAGAATCCCGAAGGAGGGCCAGGGGGCCACCACCAGGCACCCACGAGGCCACCTAGCGCGGCGAGGGGCCTGGCCTCGCCAGGGGGCGCCTGGGCCCCTGGTGGCCCCCTTCGCCTATTTATTCTCCGTCACGGGGAAACTCCGAAGACAGAACCCTATTTTGCAGTCTCGCCTCTGTACCGCCGCCGTCGCGCTTCCAAGATCGGGAGCACTGTCAGGACCCTTCCCGGCACCCTGCCGGAGGGAGGATCAACCTCCGGGAGCTTCTCCTCCACCATGGACGCTTCCCGAATGTGTCGTGAGTAGTCTACCTTGGACCATAGGTCCGTGATCAGTAGCTATGTGATGTTCTCCTCCCCTCTTTCTTCTTCATGGTTTAGACCTCGTGAGCTGCCCTACATGATCGAGGCACATATGTAATTCTTTCTGCTTTTGCTATGCTGAGTTTGATGGGATCTGATAGACTATGAGATTATGTTCAGATTGTGATAGAGTAATATAATTGGTTCTTATCTTTTGCATTTTTGTTCCGAAGTAATTATTGCATGTTCTCCGTTTCTATTTATTGCTTTGGCCAAGTGGTAGGTAGTAACTCCAGGAGGGAGCATTATGCTCGATTGTGGGTACATGCCCCCTGATGACACGCTTGAATGACAGAAACATGAGTCTAGGGGATGTGCTGTGGCCGCAACGGGGGAAAACAACGGTGCTTCTAACTGCGGTTACAAGGATTGTTTACTTTACGCAAAGTGCTTTTAATGCAGTTGTCTGTTGCTTTGGGTTTACACTTTGGGTGGGGCTCGCAACTTAATACCAGCGAGATGTTCTGGATAGATATCTCAAGGTGGATGATTAGTAGTAGATGCAGATGGATTTCGGTCTACTTATTTTGGCGTATTGGCCATGCTTTTGAGCCTCTTCCTTTATTTTGTAGCATAGTTAGCATTGCGGTGCGTTTATAATCATGTCAATTGCCCGTCTGTAATTTGTTTACCTCGCATAGCAGTCTTATCTTCTTTTGGGAGAGAGATATCACTAGTGAACATCATGAGACCCCGGTCCATATTCTCATCACTGTTTACACACACATTTACTTTCTTTCTTTTTTACTTTCAGTTGCTATCATTATCATTATCCTGTGTTTTTGATCCTTTGTAAACAACAAGACCGGAGAGATTAAAAACCTCTCTGAACTTCGTTGCGAGCAAAGTTAATATTGTTGTGTGCAGGTCCGCGTCAGGTGCGCCGCTGACACCTACTTATCATCATCGGAGTCCTACTGGTCGATACTCAACCTCGGTATCTTCACCGAGGGAAACTTGCTGCTACGCTGCATCTTACCATCCACTTGGGGTAACCAACGAAGGGCGAGAAGCAATCCTCTCTCGCGTATCAGGACTCCGAGGATGACAAGTAGGTGGTAAAGTGAAAAATGGCGTCGTTCACAACTCAGGGTTGCTTACTTTACCTCGACCTGCACAGACCACAAGTAACTTTGCTCCCAACGAGTACAGAGGGGTTGCCAATCCCTCCGGCCTTGTTATTTACAAAGGAAAGGATCAAACACAAGAGGATAATAGTAGTGATAATTGCAATAAAGTAAAAGAAGAAAGTGTTGGAAATATGGACCGGTGACGAGGATTGACCTTGACAAATCCCATGGTTAGGAACCCTGGGTTAGATCGTAGAGGAGATGTGCAGGTTGGCGATACTCATCGGCTAACAGGAGACATGGATTTACCCAGGTTCAGGGCCCTCGATCGGTGAAACCCCTACTTCCTTCTTGATTGTATTATGGGAGGCGATTACAGTAGAGGTGGAGGCGAGTTCGCTCCGGACTGGAGGTGTTTCTTGGATATTCTATACCCTAGATGATGAGCACATCTCTACTGATAGTACAACCCCACATCTTCATGATGAACAAGCCAATCAAATCAGACTTGGAGCTATTACAAGAGCTCGTGCAAAGCTAATTGAACAACGGGTGAACTTGCTCTTAATAGAATCTGATGTTGTTCTTAATGAGAATTATATACTGCCTAAGTCTTTGTATGTATGCATGATCAGGTACCATGAAGAAGACGAGAAGAAGAAAGGAGATGACGAGGTTCGGGAACAAGAAGATGATGTTCCAGGAACCGGACGTCTGATTCCCGTCGGACGTCCGACGATGTTGACCTGGACGCGTGAAGCCTCGCCATCCATCAAGCAGAAGCTCCAGGGAACGGATGTCCGACGCCTACCGGACATCCGACCGGTACCGGAAATAGGTACCTTGAGGACTGAAGCTTTGGGGTCAAATATATCGGAAATCCGATAGATGACGGAAATAGGGTGCGCCGAGTTGATACGTCTCAAACGTATCTACTTTTCTAAACACTTTTGCTATTATTTTGACCTCATTCTTGCATGATTTGAACTAAACTAACCCGTACAAACGCTGTTTTCAGTAGAGCTGCCTGTATGGTTTTATTGTGTGCAGGAAAATGGATTTTTAGGTATCTCAGAAAATTCCAGAAAAAATCAGGAAAAATCCACGCACCCGAAGCTTCCACGGACCAGAAGTGGAGCCAGAGGGGGGGGCCACAGGGGCTCCCGACTCCCTGCTGGCGCGGACCCACCCCTGGTCGGGCCGGCTGGCCGCCTGGCGGCCTCCCCCCCACCTCTGGTGCCCTACCGATGCCCCTATTTATTCCCGTGACAGGAAAACCCCGAAACAGGAGTCAATTTTCCAGTTTCCGTCGCAGAGCCGCCGCCACCCTCTGTTCTTCCTCGAGAGGGCTAATCTGGAGGCTGATTTGGCCTCCGGAGAGGGGAGATCGTTGCCATCGTCCTCACCATCACCATCAGCACTCCATCCTCCCTCCATGACTTCTCTTCTCATGTGTGAGTAATTCCCTGCTGTAGGCAAAGGGGATGGTGGGATTGGATGAGTTTGATCATGTAATAGTTCATCAGATTATTGGGGGCATGTTGCCTATCACTACTATGGTGTTTATCATCTTTGCTACAACTTGTTGCTCTTAATGCTTGTCACTTTGGGCCCGAGTGCCATGTTTTTAGATTTGAACCACTTATGTTTTCATGAGTATATTTGTGTTCTTGATCCTATATATGAGCTGTATGCACCTATTATGGTCCGGAACTGGCGATCCCAAAGGTGACAACTTGGGACACCAAAGGGGATGGTCCATAATTTGAGGATTTCGTGTATCCATTGAGTTTATTGCTTTGTTTCGATGCTCTTTGACAGGAGCACCTTAATCTCCATAAGTTCCCTTTGGCCCTGTTCGTAGCGGGATGGTAGGACAAAAGATGTTGTGCAAGTTCTTATTGCAAGCATGCACAACTACCTACGGGATACATGCCTAATGTTTGATATTTTCCTAGATGATCATTGTTTTTCTATGTGTCTTGCCCCGTGTAGAATCTATTGCATGCTCACTCTTATCCAAGCAGCGCCCGACCATCCATATCCCCAGCCTACAGTGTTTTAATCGTGTTGGTTACTAGTTGTTACTTTTGCTGTTTCACTTTTGCTGTCTCCACTATCACTATCATACCACAGTTGCTATTAATATTTTGTTGCAAGCAAATATTTTTCAGGTGCAGTTGAATTGACAACTCAACTTTCAAATCTTATAAATACTCTTTGGATCCCATTGTGTCGAATTAATAAATTGTGTTAGCTTACCCGCGAAGACTATCTTGTTCCCCTACAGTTGAGGGTCATCAAGTACTGTTTTCTGGCGCCGTTGCCGGGGAGCATAGCAATATTTACAAGTCTACCTGAAGTATTCTGCCTGCTACACTTCATCCGCTATGGGTAAGAAAGGAGACCCCAATGTTCCGATCTTACCATCCACTACAAGAAAAGGTACCGTTCTGAGTACCGGTGCTACGCTTGATTCACCTTCCGTTATAAGTAAGTTTGCTTCACCACTACCACTTTGTGCTACTTCTACTGAGTCTGTTTCTATGTATGATGCTTTTGATGATGCTTCCACTAATCTTGATGATACTAGTTTTCTTGGTCACTATCTTGAAGCTCATATTGCTAAGGTTGCAGCACAGTCCAAGACTGAGACTCCTGCTACCTATATTCCTACGTGCAAAACCTTTGATGACCTAGACTTAGATGAACTCAAGGAGAGAATCCTTGATGATGATTATATTACTCTTGATGATGATTTTTGCAGGTAACTCAAAGAGTGTGTCGACTCTGACCCTGGTACTGTTAAGAAGCTGCTTGAAAAGCACTCCATGAAGAACAAGATTACTCCTGATCCTGAATTTGTTACATCTCCTATATGCATCACTGATCCTGATTATGATTTCTCTATTGATCTTTCACTTATATCTACCGCCGAAGCTAACCTATTTTATGGCTGAGAAAATGATGATGTTATAGCACACCTAAACAAACTCACCGAGTTGGGTGGCTTATTTACTACTGATGAAAGGATACGAAACTTTTATGTGGCTAAGCTTTTTCCTTTCTCTTTGAAGGAAGACGCTAAAGCATGGTATGATGCACTACCTTATGGTTCTATTAAGAGTCCTCAGGACTTAGCTAAATCTTTTGTCGATAAATATTTTTCTACTCATATGCAACATGCTGCTTTACAAAGAATTTACAACTTTAAACAGTTGCAGGATGAGCACCTCCCTAAAGCTTGGGGGAGGTATTGCGGTTTAATTAAGGCTAGACCGGGACATGAAGTCCCAAAGAATGAATTACTTGATATATTTATGCTGGTCTAACCGATGAATCCAGATCCTATCTGGATAGTTGTACTGGTTGTGTTTTCACGGAAAGAACACCGGACGATGCGGAAGAATTAATGGGCAAGATTGCAAAAAACCATGAAGATTGGTCCGTCCCTGAACCACCTCCACCACCAAAGAAGAGGGGAATGCTTTTCCTGAGCCCCGAAGATATGCAAGAAGCAAAAAATTCTATAAAGGAGAAAGGCATTAGAGCCGAAGACGTGAAAAATCTACCTCTTGTTGAGAAGATGTGTGAGCTTACTACTCACCCTCCCTTCGTAGAGGTACACCCTCTATTTGATTTTACTGAAAGTGACATCCCTAAACGTAAGCCTCTCGACAATTGCTTAGATGAGCTTGATAATTTTATTATTAAGCAAGACCATTTTAATATGAGGATACAAAGTCAGTTGCATGATAATTCCCTTGCTATCAAAAGTTTACTTGATGTTTTAGGTAGAACAGTTAATGAATATGTTGTTAAGCATTTCATATGGTTCAAACTCAGCTTGAACAAATTTCTAATGTGCAAAAAGATTTGCTTGCTAATAATGCCAAACAGGATATACATGCTTACGGTATAAAAACTCAGGGTGGAACACACACCCAGGACCCACTCTATCCCAAGGGGCATCCAAAGAGGATCGAGCAAGATTCTCAAGTACAGGTAGAAGACGAGATTGTTAGCTCTCCAAAGAAGAAAAAGCAGAAGAAGAAACACAAGGAATCTGACAACTCTAATGACACTATTACAAGTGAAGAACCTGTTGTTGATCCTACCAGCATATCTACCTCCGATGCTGAAACTGAAGACAGTGCTGAGCCCAAAAAGGATAAGGAGAAGGATGATCCTCCTGAGGTACGAGAAGAAGAAGCACCCGATAAAACAAGAAGTATACTGGATAAGACTTCATCGCAAGAAGACATGGGAAGGAAAGAGAACCATGGGTACAGAAAACCATGCCTTTTCTAGGCAAGTCTCTCAAATCTAAAGAAGAAGAGCACTATAATAAATTTTCTGAATGGATGAAACCTCTTTTCTTCAAATTCCTTTGACTGATGCTATTAAGTTACCTCCCTATTCAAAATATCTGAAAGATATTGTTCCTAATAAAAGAAAAGTTCCTAATGAGGCAATATATACTATGCTTTCTAACTACTCTTTTAGTGGCAAGATTCATGAGAAGCTTGGTGATCCAGGTATACCCACCATTCCTTGCTCCATAAAAATAATTATGTTAAAACTACCTTGTGTGATCTCGAAGCAGGAGTGAGTGTTATGCCTTTTTCTCTTTATAAGAGGCTATGTTTAGAAAAACTAATCCCTACAGATATTTCTCTTCAGATGGCTGACAAGTCAACAGCCGTCCCGATTGGTATTTGTGAGGATGTTCCCGTTGAAGTTGCTAATTGCTTAGTTCTTACAAATTTTGTTGTGCTTGACATGCCCGAAGATGGGAGCATGTCCATTATTCTTGGTAGACCTTTTCTTAACACCGCAGGTGCTATTATTGATTGCAATAAAGGAAAGGTTACCTTCAATGTTGATAATAAAGAACACATAGTGTATTTTCCAAAGAAGATCGACAAAAGGCATGGCCTTAATGCTATAGAGAATATAGAGACCGTGAAGATTGGGGAATGGGATTGTCCCTTACATGTGCACCACAAATACGAAACCATTATGGTGGGGACAATGTCCATTAAAGTAAATGTTCAATGATCACTTCATAAGAGGTGAGACTTTCTACTCTATATATCGCTGGTTCGTTGGTAAGACTTGATCAACCTTGCTAGCTAGCATGTTTTATATAGATAAAAAGTGGATCTTGTTATGTATTCATTTTCATTAGATTTTGTTCTCCCTGTTGTACCAAGTTCTTATGTTTTTGAAGCTTCACAATTCTAATCACTGCTTCAAGTTTCAGAAAGTTTCGAAGCTTTTTGAACTCCGAATATTTTTCAACAGTGAAGTTTTCAGAAAAATTCCAGAAAAAAATTCCACGACGAGAGTGACCCAGTGGCACTTGGGGCTGACCAGGGGGGGCCACGAGTGGCCCAAACAGCCAGCTGGTGCAGCCATCCCCCTGGCCGCGCCCACAGGGCGCCTGGGGCCCACAGGTCCCACCTGCAGGTATTTCTTCTTCCTCTCTCTCTCTTTCTCTCCAAAAACACGAGTTCTGCTCGTGTGTATGCGTTCATGTTGTTCTTGGAGGGGATTTTTGATCTCTCTCTACAACCCATCGTTTGAGCTAAGATTTTGAGCAAATACTCCCTGGTATGTAACTCCTCCACCCCTCCAATTAGATTTTTGATTGGTTGCTTCATTTGTGATTATTTAGTAGTTCTTGGTGTTGTTTATATGAGCTTGGATGCATGTGTAGAAATTTATTTTTCAAGTTTTGATGCAAGTTTATGTCTTATGTAAGTGAGTAGAGTAGTTTGCCTCAACTCACTTTGTTTAAATCCTTGTTTTGGTGAATTGTCAAAAATTTCATAAATGAGTTTGCTAGGAAAAGCAAAGGGGTGGCTTGGGAAGAAGAAACCCGAGCGCTCCGATCGAGTTACTAGAGCTGCAGCTTCACCCTTAGGTGCTAGGGTGAGATACAATGAAGATCATGTGCCCCTAGAGTTGTTGGAAAACACGAGTCCCGCACATGTGCAATGATGTATCCGTGCGATGAATTTCTCGAAGCTACAGGAATCAAGGAAGAATTTTATAGCCTTTGTGCCAATGCAGGTTTGAGATGGCTAGCACTTTGCCGTGTGGTACAGTATAAAAAACTCACCTCATGTTTTATTAATAGTTTCGGTTAACCATGATATGCTGGGGTTATTGAGTTTAAAATTTACGATGAGCTTATGACCTTGTCTTTGGCAAGATTTTGTGATATAATAGGTGTGCCAAATGCTAGTCAGATGGCAAGGATGAACTATCAGCCCTTCGAGTTGAGGACTCTCTTCAAATCTCTTTGTAGCCAAAAGACGGTGGATATCCGGCGTACAAAGATTTTCAGCATTTTATTCCCCCGTCTCAGGTATTTTGCGTATTTTATTGCCAGAGGGGTGTTGGCTCGTGACAACTCGAGCAACGGTTCTGCACCCGATTTCGCTATCTATGCGAACGCCCTCTCTGGTATGAGTGATTATAATGTGGGTGCCTTAATTGCTCGTCGCCTTGCTATGAATGGTAACATGGCTGATTTATTTGGTGGCTTTTATGCCACACTTATCCTTGAGTCTCTTGACGACACCCCACATCCTGATGATGTTCCCTTTTCTTACTCAAGTCTTGATCTTGTTTCTATGAAGAGGCATAAGTTTGTTATGATGACTTCCGAGTTTGGTAACCTTAATTATATTTTGAGGTTCGATAAGACTATTATTCGGGAGATCCATCTACCTGCACCACTTTTTTTTGATTATGCCCACAGGAGAGGATGGTCCTTCAATCATATCCAGTTTGATAAGTTCATGGCCCAGTATCAGTTGCATAACACCATGGAGGGGGTTGTGCCTGACGCGGGAACCACAGTGAGTTCCCACCTTTCCAGGGGGAGACCGTCACCCAGTTTGGTGAGGCGTCTTCCTCTGCCTCGAGCGCGGAGCCTTCCTCATGGGAGGATCCGAGGACTTCAGTGTACGCACAGGAGGACTCGTACGACTCATGGACTTACCCGTACCACCCCGAAGCAGGAGGCTACTGGGGGCAGTTGTTGTTACCAACTTAGGACAAAAGCCTAAGCTTGGGGGAGTACGTGCCCTTCTACCTTTTCCATTGTATTATCCGTTTTTATTTTTGTTCACTTTAATCATTTCGAAGTTTTTGCCTGTTCTTCTTTGTTCTTTTATTTTGCAAAAACAACAAAAATATTTCTCTTTTCTTTTTCTTTCGTTTAACCTTTGAAAAAACCCAAAAATATTTCCTTTTCTCTCTTTAGTTTGCTTTGTTTTCAGAGTTCAGCTCGAGTCCGTGATGGCATTTGATTATATTTCTCACGTTTGATCGTGCAAGTGACAAGGCAATAATGACGAAGATCGACGGAAGGGAAGCAACAAGGAAAACCGGTATGAACTCCTCTTGTTTCTACTTTTGTACATATGCCTGTACTTATGATCTAGAGACCAGCTTGTAGCGACATAGTGCTATGTTTACAATGCTTTCCCAGTGTTCATGCTTTCTTTGTGGCTGATCTCAAATAGCTAGAGTGCATAATGTGTTGTTGAAATGATTTAAATGCATTGCATTGTTCATGGTTTGGCATATTGAAGTGGTATTTCCCTTCGGAGAATTATTGGATTGACTTGGCACATGTTCACACTTGTTTATGACTAAAAAGTCTATCATGTGTTGTTGAAATAGGGTGCGCCGAGTCGATATGCCTCAAACGTATCTACTTTTCCAAACACTTTTGCTATTGTTTTGGCCTCATTCTTGCATGAATTGAACTAAACTAACCCGGACTGACGCTATTTTCAGCAGAGCTACCTGTATGGTTTTATTGTGTGCAGGAAAATGGATTTTGAGGTATCTCAGAAAATTCCAGGAAAATTCAAGAAAAATCCACGCACCCGAAGCTTCCACGGACAAGAAATGGGGCCAGAAGGGGGCCACAAGGGCTCCAGGCGCCCTGTTGGCGCGGCCCACCCCTGGCCGCGCTGGCTAGCCGCCTGGGGGCCTCCCCCCTCCTCTGGTGCCCTATCGATGCCCCTCTTTATTCCCATGATGAGAAAACCCCGAAACGGGAGTCACTTTTCCAGTTTCCCTCGCGGAGCCGCCACCACCCTCTGTTACTCGAGAGGGCTAATCTGGAGACTGATTTGCCCTCCGGAGAGGGGAGATCGTCGCCATCGTCATCACCATCACCACTCCATCCTCCCTCCATGACTTCTCTTCTCATGTGTGAGTAATTCCCTGCTGTAGGCAAAGGGGGCGGTAGGGATTGGATGAGTTTGATCATGTAATAGTTCGTCAGATTGTTGGGGGCATGTTGCCTATCATCTACTATGGTGTTTATCATCTTTGCTACAACTTGTTGCTCTTAATGCTTGTCACTTCGGGCCCGAGTGCCATGTTTTCAGATCTGAACCACTTATGTTTTCATGAGTATATTTATGTTCTTGATCCTATCTATGAGTTGTATGCACCTATTATGGTCTGGAACCGGAGATCCCAAAGGTGACAACTTGGGACACCAAAGGGGATGGTCCATGATTTGTGGAGTTCGTGTATCCATTGAGTTTATTGCTTTGTTACGGTGCTCTTTGACAGGAGCACCTTAATCTCCATAAGTTCCCTTTGGCCCTGTTCATAGCGGGATGGTAGGACAAAAGATGTTGTGCAAGTTATTATTGCATGAAAGCCCAACTACCTACGGGATACATGACTAATGTTTGATATTTCCCTAGATGATCATTGTTTTACTGTGTGCCTTGCCCCGTGTAGAATATATTACATGTTCACTCTTATCCAAGCAGCGCCCGACCATCCATCTCCCCATCCTACAATGTTTTAATCTTGCTCGTTACTAGTTCTTACTTTTGCTGTTTCACTTTTGTTGTCGCCACTATCACTATCATACCACAGTTGCTATTAATATTTTGTTGCAAGCAAATATATTTCAGGTGAGCTGAATTGACAACTCAACTGTCAAAGGTTATAAATACTCTTTGGCTCCCCTTGTGTCCAATCAATAAATTGGGTTAACTTACCCGCGAAGACTATCTCGATCCCCTGCAATTGAGGGTCATCATGAGTACAAAAGGGTTTGGCGTCATAATTACCGGAAATACAACGACCACCAGACATCCGATGGTCCATACGGACGTCCGATACCCACCGGACGTCCGACACTACCCACGTGCAGATTTCAGGGCTGTTGTCCTTTTATCGAACTCTAGACCCCCTAGCTTATAAAACCTAGCCCCCAACTCGTTTTAGGGTTAGACCACGTTTTAGATAAACCCTAGTTCAGAGAATTGCTCCAAGCATTCATCTTGAATCCTATACTTCGATTCGTATCGATCTGAAGTGTTGCTACTGCAGGTTCCGTGTGATCTGTCGTTCCACTGGGAATTAGTAGATTACAATTACCGTCTCGTGGTCGACGGCTACATTGCGCAAGTGTGTGAAGTTGTGAATATCCAAAGGGTAGAGAGCTTTCACATTGGCAACAGGGATCTAGCAAGGACAGTTCATCGCCTACATACAAGTTATCTATCATCACCCTCATATTCACCGTACGCTTACTGAGATCGGGCCACCCCATATCAATAGACGTCCCCTCTCCCAACCTTTATAAATTAGGCTGGGTCGCAAGGAGTCCATCTAGGTTTACAGAGAGAGTTTCCGAATCTATTTTTAGTCTTGGACGCCAATTCGTAGCTTCCATAATTCCCGAGGACTCCTATGGCGGTGCCTCGAGTGGGCCAGGCCTGGGCTGGTCGAGGCTTCCCGCGGGCCTTTTGTCTTGATACGCATGAGGTACCCTCATCTGTAGGGGTCATGGGGTCACCCCCTCGTTAGTAGCCCCCAAGCGTGTGGGGAAATTGAAGAGTCGCGCAGGGACTCGAATCCGTAATCGCCTGTCTTCATGCGTGCAACGCTGCTCCGAGTCGTCGGATGTTAGCCACAAAAGATAGTTTATTCGAGGGATGATAAGCTGAAAGGGCCCAAGGTAGTCGACTGGTCGAGCCTTGGTGAATTTTGCAAGTGACAAATGCCTCAATATCCCTAATCAATCTTGTGTCCCTCGACACGAACTTGGAAAACAACCGGTGTCTAGCAAAGTCCATGCCGCTACAGGTCTTATGGGATCAATGACGCCGGTCTCAGCAAATATCCTTAACGCGTCCTTCAATGGCTCAACATTATTCATGCATTGCGCATGGAAAACATCGGGAGTGAAGTCGCAACTCTGGCAAGTCCCGACCCGGCCGACTACGTAGTGGGGTCTTACCTACGTCCTAAGCTTGCGCGGCATCTGGGGTGCAGTGTGTCGCCTCCTAGGCATCATTTTTATGGAGGAACGGAGCATAATTAGAAGTGCACCCACTTGGAAAAACAAATCAAGTGGACTAATAGTAGTCACTCCCGGAGCATTTGCGAACCCGGGCGAGGAGTCGATAAGGAATGTACCCATAGAGCACTCGAGTGCCTGGGCGAATTGTTCTCCTGAATGCCGACCAAGGCTTGCCTTCTAGTGCAAGAAGTCACTCGAGCACTTCATCATCTTCTGGGTGAGGGAGCACCCGAACTCTATAGATGCATTAGTCCTTGCTGGTGTGAGTGATTGCTCGAGTGCGTCAGTCTGCTGGGTGAGGGAGCACCCGAACTCTATAGATGCATTTGTTCTAGATGGAGGGGAGTAGCCACTCGCGTCCTCGAAGCTTGGTCCTTGATCTGTTTTTAAAAAAGATAGGGCGCTCCCGACGGGAGTAAATTTTTTGAAACATGGTCAAAAGTTTTATAGAAATAAACCTTTGACGGTCAGTGATGACGCCTACTCAGAACGCTTTGTTGAGATGTGACATTGTAGGGCTGCCTGACAAGTTGGTTAGCCACGTGCAGCAGGTGCGTCGTGACGTGATGCTCCGCGGTAATTTCGCCCCGCGTGATGATGACCCTCGTTTTTCGCGCGGAGTGGGCGGTGTGGTTACTGCGCCGGTTGGGTTTTCCATGTCGCAGGAGTGTAGCGTGATCATGACACGTGGTGGGGTTCTGAGATCGACGGTGGGTGAGTGGCCCTCGGTTGTTGGTTAAATACCGGAGGGCAGGGTAGATTTAGGTTTTACCCAGCCTTTACCTTCCTCTGATTCTTCTTCTTCATCTGCTTTTGTGCCGTTGCTCCCCCTTGTACTGTTATGTTATGCGGTGAGGTCCATTTCAAAGCATCCCAAGCGTGTCATGCAGAAGTCATCGGGGAGGATGAATGGGAGGTGGGAGCGCTCGTCCTTTGAAGCTGCAGATCTGGATGCTCTGGCGGCGGATGGCCTTGTCTTGGAAGGTGCCGCATGGATTCCTAGGGATGAAGAGGTGCGTGCGCCACACGACGATGAGCGGGTATGCTTTCAGAGATTTTTCCTTTGCTGGTTTTCTCTTCCCGTTCATCCATTTGTTCGGGGATTGCTCTTTGCGTATCAGCTTCAATTGCATGATTTGTGTCCAAACAGGATACTGCATATTGCGTGCTTTATCATGCTCTGTGAGAGTTTCCTGGGGATCTATCCCCGTTGGGGGCTTTGGAAATGCCTCTTCAATGTGAAGAGGACGAACTCTGAGTATGCCATTGGGGGCGTCGACATTTCCATGAAGGAGAAAAATGCCTATTTTGATCTGGAAAAACTGGAGTTTGTTTATACCTGGAGGAGGAGCTAGTTTTATTTCAAGGGTAGACATGTTGACGGCCAGCAATTTGGTCTTGCTCCCTTTAACCCGGTTGCGCGAGTGGTCAAGCGGTCGTCTTGGGGGCATGCTCTGACTGCTGAAGAGGTGACTGTTGTTGAGACTCTGATGATGTGAAAACTTGTTGTCCCGAAGAAAGGAATAACTGGCCCTCAACTCATTGTTGTGTTTATAAGGAGTCGCATCCAGCTGCTTCAGCATCGGGTGCATCCCATGTGGCGATACACCGGGCTTGAGGACCCAACTAGGTGTGTCCCCTGATGACATCTCGGGTAGTGACCTTCTGTTTCGGATTCAGCAAGACACTAAGTGCACGAGCATTGGTGTTGAGAGTTCCATACTTCCATACGCTGTTGATTTCCTTTTGTCTGAGGTATTTTCTCAAATCATTGTTGGATCCTGTCACTTTTTTAATATCTTGTGCTTGCTGATGATGCTTTTGCTCGTAGGACCATGTTTCCTTGCTAAACAACCCGCCTCAACCTGAGGATGCCGAAAAAATGGATGATCCTGATGTGGTTATGGAGGATCCCATGCCCGCGGGTGGTGGTGGTGCTTCGCATGCTGATGTTGGCGAGTCCGCGGGTGCGATTCTTTGTGGTCGGTCGTCATCTGCTGAAGGTGATGAAGATTTCGAGCCACTGCGCATCAAACGCAACCGTTCCTCGACTGGGGCCAGCAAACTACGGAGGGTCGCCAGTCACGCCAGTTGCTACGCCTTGCCCTCCTCTGTCTGCTCTGAAAAAGCGAAAGCTTGGGGTGCTGCTTCGTGTGGGTGTCGCACTAGTTGGGTGCGTATTTAATCTTTTCTGGATGATGGCGCTACTGTTTGTGAGTTCTTGTTCTGATGATATGTGATTTGGAGCACTGCTTCTGTTCTGGCTGTCTCTTAGATGAGTACCGCTGTTGTTGATCTCCAGTCGGCTGACTCCGGTGCGGCGGCCGGCCAGTCAACTTCTTCCATGACTCCTGTGGCTTCTGGTGCAGGTACGATCCCCGCGACTGCTGCGTCTGGGGGTTCTGCTGCTTCTACCGAGGGAGAATCTCCTCCAGACTCGAAACCCGTGTTTCCTGAGGGGTACATTTTGGAGAAAAAGGATCTCCTATTGAAAAGAAGGCCAGGTTCTTTGATCGCATGGCCAAGCAGGTGCGGAATTTTCCTTTCGTCTGACTTATATTGGGGGCGCGACAGCGCTCCTGATGGGAGTTGCCCCCAAGGCCGCGAGCAATCACTTGTGGTTGGTCGCAGTCTTAAGCTTGATTTTCTCTGACTTTCGTGAACTTCTGCATGTCATTGGGGGCGCGGCAGCGCTCCCGATGGGAGTAGCCGACGAGGCTGCGGGCAACCACTTATGGTTGGTCATAGTCTTCGAACTTGTTTGTCCTTTGCTTGGTTCTGATCTCTGCGTGTCATTGGGGGCGCGACAACGTTCCCGATGGGAGTAGCCCCCGATGCTGCGGGAAAGCACTTGTGCTTGGTCGTAGTCTTTGAACTTGTTTTTCCTTTGCTTGGTTTTGATCCCTGCATGCCTTTCTGTTCAAGTCGTTGTTCCGTATGTGTGAGCGAGTGCTGACCGGCGTTGATCATGTCCGGAGTGCTCATGATGCGGCCCAGGGGAGCCTAACCACCATGAGGCGTGAGTTGCTTTCCTCCCTTTTGATTGTGATACCGTTGCTGGTTTGATGCTTGAGTGACCCTTTTGTTGTAGGTCGTAAGAACGATGCTGAAAAGCGGGCTGCTACCACAGAGGAGAAACTTGCCTCGCTTCGAGACGCTTTGGAGTCGAAGGAGAAGAACCTGCAGGTGCATCATGGCGAGCTCGAGCGACTGCGGCGAGTCGAGGAGCAGTTTCAGCAGGTGGAAACGGTTGCGGGTGGTCGTCTGCGTGACCCGGAGAGCGCTTTGGCAGGTGAGGAGATTGTTCTGATGATTCTTCTTTCGCGGTGGTTCTTGGTTTAAGTTGCTGATCGTTATGTTCTCCCGGTGATGCAGGAACCGTAAGTATTGAGATGGCGGTGGCTGCTCCTGCGGATTCGAGCACTCTTCGTGGCACTGTGGATGCCGTGGCGAGTGCCGCTAGTGCCGTGAAGGATGTCTGCTGTCGTGCTTAGACTCTCCTGAAATTTCTTCATGAGCACATGTATCCGGTGGAGGAGAATCGGCCCGAGGGTCTTAATCTGCAGGTTGCCGCGTTCGGGCCAGATGGCGATCGCTTGGAGGGCTTGGTCCGCGAGATAGTGGTGAGTGGGCTTGCAACGCCCTTTGTTATTCTCTTGGGGCATGGGGTTCCCATTGAGGATGCCATGGTGGACAGCCTGCCTAGTTATACGACTGAGCAGAGCGCGCGGGCCACTCGTCTTGCTCGTCAGCTGCAGTTGGTTGTGGAGGCTGATACCCACAAGCCTCAGGGATCGGAGTAGAGAACTTTGTTTGCCTGCGTGCTTGATGAACTTCTTGTAATAAGCCACCTTTGTCGTTGGAGATGTTGAATCTTGATTTGATGAAGTTGCCTTGTTCCTTTCCTGCCGTACTTTTTTTTCTGCTTGACACTTTTATCTTTTTTGCGGTAGGCCACTCCGGGCATTTCTCGGGCTTGGAAATTGCAGAAGGAGGATGATCGCGAGGGGGCCTACGAGTCTGTCTGTTTGAGTCTGAGGGATGCGGAGCGCGAGATTAGTCGTCTCAAGGGTGTCGTTGCGATCCATCGCTCAAAACGTGAACGTGCTGAGGCTGTCTTGGATATCCTCGCTGCTTGGATGGGGAAATTGTCTGATCTGCTGAAGGGCGAGTCTTCCTGTTGGTGTTGCTCGGTTGCGCGAGTGCTTTAATCTTTGTGCTTCTTGCTGATTTTTGCTCTTCATGTAAAGTGCTGGCTGGTCGATCTCGCGAGGAGGAGGATGTTGGGAAACGTAGTAGAAAACAAAAAATTTCGGCCTACGAATCAAGAACCCAAGATCATCCAAGAAAGATTGCATACAAGGTTTAGGTCTTTGCTCACCAACGGTTGCAGCGGAAGTAGAGTTGGTGAAGCTCGTGGACGTAGTGGAAGTAGATCTCGCAAGTTCTCCCACGAACAGTCCCTCGATCAATCCCACGAACAAGTCCCGCGATCTAGTCCCACGGACAAGTCCCATGAACAAGCTCCTCGAAGAAGGGTCGAAGGTACGACCCCTCCATTAGTATCCACACATCCCGTAGCAGTAATCCAGCAGCGCTCCGCCGTCCAGAGATGAACGCCACCGAGAAAACTAGAGCGAGAAAACCCTAACGGATTCCGATCTAGAACAGCGTCTAAACCGGGGTCTAATTGTGGAGCAACGGGGTTTAGAGGAGGGAGGGTGGCGCATAGGCCTTGGGGATTGATTGTCTGTTTCTCCCCCTCCCCCTGGCTCACCTTATATAGGTGGCCAGGAGGTCTAGGGCGCAGCCCAAGGAGGATTGGGAGTCCAACTTGGACTCCCAAGCCTTCCAAACCTTCCCACACCTTCCCACCGGAAACCTGCCATAATGGGTTTTGGTATTCCCACCTGGAGGGGGATTCCTTCCCCTTGGTGCGCCCCCACCCCTTGGCCGGCCAGGGCAGCCTAGGTGGCTTGCCCCCCAAGGCTAGGGGCGCAGGGGAGTGGGTGGTAATGCCCGTAACCTTCCGGAACCTTCCATGACCTTCTAGAGGCTTCTAGGACCTTCCGGGACATACCGGGACCGTTTCGGGACATTCCGGACACTTTTGGAGCACTTCCAATACCTTCCGGGACCTCTAACGAATGTTCCGGAGCCATCTAAATAGGTTTCGGAACAATCCGGGTTTAGGTTAATATGTCCGGTGAACACAACATATTGTTTAAGATGTCCACCGATCACCGAAACTATTCCGGTTGATCGTAAACTTTCCCATTACCATTTTCATATGTTCCGGAACCACCTGGGACTACTCCAGAGTGATCCGGACATATCCTTAAATACCCAAAACTACTTTTGGTGCCCTTATGAACTATTTCATAAATCCCCGGAACTACTTCCGGTACCCGTATGAACTATTCTGCTTTGCTTCCACTAAACCTTCTACCATTCTAGTATTCTAACAGACTACTGCTCGTTAAGTGTGTGACCCAATAGGTTCGGTATAATGCGGACATGACTCAGAACATCTTCCGGACATAGGTCAACAGCCTTTTGTCAATAGCCAATAATCAACAGCGGAGCCATGGACACCCATGTTGACTCCCGCACATACACGAAGAAACTTCGAGTGAACCATTATGTTTATTCATGTACCATTCCCTTTGCTTCGTGATATATGACAAAGTTAGAGGAGAGATGTTTTGGCACCCATGTGTAACAACTTCTTGAACACAAGCCACTCGTTATCCTCTTTGCTCGTTTGTCCCTTTTCTCGTTATCGTATTCCGGTATCCCTGTGACTGAATCACAATGCGTCTGGCCAGACTATAATGGATACCTTCATACCGAGTGGGCCCGAAGTGAATATCTTCTTCATCGTGAAGGAGCAAATCCCATTCTTGAACTATCACAGTCACTAGCCACACCATCTGACATACCCAGAACTTATTTTACTACTTCCCATTTACGGGAGGATTCATCTAAGAACCAAAGCATGTCTTCCTGTGTGAAGCAACTCGATACTCTCATGGTCTAAGGAATTACGTATATGATAACATTTCATGATATGACTTATAACGTTGTTACGATGTGATCTCTAAGTATATCATTCAATACTGGGGTCGGTTCAACATCATTGTTCTGCTAACAATATGTTCCCATTGCTATTGACATCCTTGTTACAAGAACAATGTCCATGATTAAGAAAACGTAATCATCAGTTAGCACATGAGCTGGTCTTAGAGGCTAAACCAGGAACTCTTGGTGTTTACATTTCCACACATGCAAATGAGTTTTCTTCTGAATCTCACAGTCAGGGTCATTGCAATTATAGCACAGAAATATAAACATTAATTATGAACGTGGAAATATATATATAATAACATTTTATTATTGCCTCTAGGGCATATTTCCAACAGTCTCCCACTTGCACTAGAGTCAATAATATTGTCAGTGCTTGAGCACTTTACACCTATGGCATACCGGTGTAAGAAATGCTTCATTTGTGGTATAGACCTCATCTTCGGATCTGACGTTTCAGGCCCATTTGTATCTTGCATATCTTCGCGTTTTCACGCTATCATAAAATTCACTAATTTTATCAATTTAGCTTTGTATATGTTTGAATCATTTGGCAGGACCTTGGTTCCTTTAGAATAAGTCATGAAATCATTCGTCAATGTTCCATGAGCTTCAAGCATCTAGGAAACCATACCATGTTCATAAATGAACTGATGATTCAAAATACCCTCCTTGTTACTTCTTTAAGCAACAATATACTTAGCCTCTGTTATAGAATTCGCCACAGTATCTAACTTTAACACAGTTCCTTCATACTGTGCCACCCTTATGTGTGAAACACATAATCCCAATTAAAATCGAAAACCGATCGGAGTAAGTATGAAGACTGAATTGGTGTAACTGTTTACATCAAAATTCAGCTGGTGTAACTTGTTACAACGAGCTCTTCATTATCTCCATTTTCCGAGAAACATATCTTATCTATCATAAGTTTAACTTTTCACTGTTTGTCCAATGATCAACATGTTGATCACTTTGGTATCTTGCTCACAACCTTTTGGAGCACTGGACATATCTGGTCGTTTTACATATTATGGTGTACATGATTAATCCAAACACACATGTGAGTGGAATTCAATTCATGTGTTTTGCTTATCTGTGTTCATGAACACTGATTTCCGCAAACAACTTTTCACCGTGACCTCGGCAAGAACATCCTTCTTGGTGTTTTCATACTAAACTACTTTAGTATCATGTCAACTTGTAACGTTGGATTTAGCATGATCAAGCACTTACTATCTGCATAGATCAATGTGCTCAATACAAATGCTATATTAGCCCAAGTTCTTCAACTGAAAACTATTTCCAATGAAGTCCTTATTCGTGTCAAGAAATTTATATCATTTCTAATCAACAATATGTCATCTACATAAGGTTTTAGAAATATTATTCAGCTCCCACTTACTTTCTTGAATATTCAAGCATCTTCGTTATTCCTGATGAAAACAAACTCTTTTGGCAATTTCATCACAACAAAAATTCCAACTCCATTATGCTAGCTTCAGTCCATCACTGGATATCCAAGGCTTGCATCTATTTTAGCATCCTTTGAATCGACAAAACATTCCGGTCGTATCACATATACGTCCTTTGTTATATTTCCGTGTAGGAACTTTGTTTTGACGTTCATTCTACCATATCCTATAAATGAGATATGTAGTAATTGCTAATATAACCCGAACTGACTAAAGCATCTCTACGGTCGAAACTATTTCTCCTTAGTCAACCTTTGAACTTGCTAGAAAACAATTTTTCCAACGAGTTGAGCTTTATGGATAAAACAATTTCATCCGAATCAATTATAGATCCATATATATATATTCTCTAGACTTTTAGTCTTTCAGAGGGTCTACCAAGTTCAAAACTTGACTTACTTCCATGGATACTATCTCGGATTATTTGGCATTTAGCCAAATCCCGGAGTCAGGGCCCATCAACGCTTCTTTGTATATCACAGGTTTATCATTGTCGAACAATAATATCTCGTCTTACATATCATGAATGTTTGTACGAGTTTTGTCTAACCTGTGTGGTTCAGCTGCGCACTTATTTGAAGATTCAACAATCTTTAACAAGTTGCACTGTCCTCCTACTCACTCTTTTGGAAGAAACCATTTTCTTCAAAACACATTGTTCTTAACAGCAAACAGTTTTGCTTTTGTGTAGTGATAGAGGAATACCAAAACTTTTGGCATAACCTTAACAAAGTAGCACTTATCTGATTTGGGGTTTTTGAGTATGTCAAACATATGCCTCATATACCCAAATTTTAAGAAAAGACAACATGGTTTTATGATTGCCATATCATATCTAATATGGTGTCATTTCAACAGATTTGATGGTGCTCTTTTCAGTGTAAAAGCCGTAGTCACTAACACATAACTTTAATAAGTATAATGGCAAATTGATAAACGTCATATTTGATCTTACCGTGTCATACATGGCTTGATTACATCTCTCGAACACTTTACTCATAGTGGAAGCAAGTTATGATACTTCTTCACAACTCATCAGACGTTCGCTAAACTTGTAACTCAAATATTACTTTCTACAATCTAATTTGCAGAAGCTTTATTTTTTCGTTACAATGAATTTCTATTTCACTCTAAAATTCCTTGAACATTTCAAAGATTTCAGACGTATGTCTCTATTGAACAGATATCCACATATCCACTTCAACTCATGAGTGAAGATAGGGAATCCACTGCACACAACTATACTTATTGGACTACACACATCATCATGTATGATTACCAATGGTTTAGTTGCCCGTTCATGTATGGCCTATCAACGGTGTTTTAGTCACATTACTTCGAGACAAAGATCGCAAGCGTCAAGTGATTCATAATCATATGACTCGAAAGTCCATCACTTATGGAAATTCTTCATGCATGTTATGTCACTTGTGATAAACGGCAGTGCCACATCTATGTGGTATTTCTGTCAGTCTTGCGACATTTAGCGTCAGTGTTATGGATGTTTAGTATTATTATCAAGATTCATAACATACAACCTATTCATAATAGAAGTATGGCCTTTATGTTATTCATAGCTTTGAACAACTCTCTTGAAATAAACATGATTCAAAAATGATGTTTTGCAACAAGGCTAAAGTGTAGTAACAATTTACTCAACTCTAAAATGAATTATGAAGATAATCATAGAGTCAACACACGGTATAGTAAACCTTTTACCGTGTTCCTGAGTGTGTCAAAACTCATCATTAGCTAGTCATAAAAGCCATAGTATTTCTTGTATCGAGTTGCAACAATATGCAATTGATGTGATATTCCGGTGATCAACTGTTTAATCACAATATACAGAATCCACAATTAACTGCTTAATCATGATTCCCAAGAATTACATCTCTTGACCAGCAATGAATTCATCTATAACTTCGTATGACTTTCATTTCTGAGCTGGTTATTCCAGTCTTCTTTCGTTTTGCCTTTATACGTATCATAGTTCTATTTCCAATGTCACTCCTACTCACAGAAGATCACATATGATCAAGGGTGGCGCATGCCATGGACTATCCGGCGTGTGAGTCTTACTAACATCCTTTGGACTTCCTTTCCCTTAATTCTCATCATCATATGATCAGTGTTCTTCTGGATTCCACACTTATCAGTTTTGTTTAGAGCACAGTGAACATTTTCACTAATGCTTACAATCATACATTGTACTAGATATCTTATATCCAACATTAATTGTCTTACTACTGAAAACTTATTTTTTCAGTTCCATGAATATAACATAACTATCCCAAACTTTTCGAAGTTCGGGTTTCATGATGGTGAAGACAATGCACTTAGCTGTCGTGGAATTATAGCATTTTGGATTATGGACATAAGTCACATCATCCATAGCATCAGCGGGAGAGCATCAAAAATTTGCGATAGGACAAGCTCCTTCTCGACACTATTGAGGATAGTCCTCACAATACGGTACCAATCGTAAAGTTTTTACCAGATAAAACAGTTAATCAAAATCAATTGGGAAGGTGGTAACGCGAGCCATTATTCTACAACGATAATGCAAATACTAAGACTTTGTTCATAATTAAGTTGCACTTGTGATTAATCAATTTAATTACTAAGTGCGCTCCCACTCAGATCAATATCTCTCGTAATTGATGCTGGAGTGATTCAAGATCCAACCCAATCGTCCGCCATTGATGTGACATCACTGATGACTTAGACTGGACCGGTAGGCCAACTTGCCAATCACGCCAAAGGTGATTCTTGTTCATCTTTCGATGGGCGTGTTCCGGTAGCAAACTTTTATCCAAACCGTCAAGACAACCAAGTGTAATTGCTGTGTGTTCTTTTAACACACCCGTCTTTTATGCGTCACACCGTGTGCACCCATGTGACATGACCTGCTCCGGTGTGAAACATAGTATAGACGGTGCTACAGTTGGAAGAACACTATCAACTTGATATTGTTTTGCGAGAGATCACCCTAATAAAATACGACTACCGCGCATCAAACAAGGGTGCAACAAAGGGATAAACATCACAGGCAGTTCATAAAATTATGTGATATAGTATAGCCCTTTGCTTCGTGAAGTCTTCATTGTCTTCACGTCGTCGTGGTTGAAGTCACCGTGTCCACCAACTTTGTCCTTGGCGCCGGGAACATCACCACGGCTTCCGGCATGTGCGTCGGGGTCCACCTCCGCATCGTAGATCATCACCTTGCATCTATCTATTGCTTTGCCTCGAGCTAATAAATAGTTCTGGCACGCAGGCCATAATTAAGTGACAATCATATGACTCCAGTCATCATGCCGTACCACGACACGCAGGTCGCGAATAAATATTACATAACATATAGCATCTCATACAAACACATTGCAAATCTTGAAGGCTATACCACATCACATGCATACTCTGCAAAAACGAGTTAGATCGCCATCTACACGGGTTGTTGCAACTTTTATCGTGGTTGTTAAGTAGGTTTACAAGGCAAACGAGAAACCCTAGACAAAACAAAAACACGATACTTCTTTTGTTGCTAGTTTAACATACGGGGTGCGTGTAGCAACTAATGCCACAAGCCAAACTTCGTTAAACGCGTGACCCCCGTGTGGATTTGAGTTCATAAAATCCACAAGCCCGTTCATGTAAAATTTTCTATAGCAAGACTAGGATGAGATCCAAGGAATTTGATGTAGTCCATGATCAAGGCAACCAGCATACTAAGAGCAGCATAGAGGGATCATGGCAAAACTCAAACCTTGTAGCAAAATCACATCATGCCGTCGAGCAAAGAAAAGATCACATGATAGGGAATCAAACAAGAAAATCAATGCCTCATATCAACATATGATCTACCTAAACATGCATCTAATCAAGGATCGCTCATGATACCACTGTTGGGAAACGTAGTAGAAAACAAAAAATTTCGGCCTACGAATCAAGAACCCAAGATCATCCAAGAAAGATTGCATACAAGGTTTAGGTCTTTGCTCACCAACGGTTGCAGCGGAAGTAGAGTTGGTGAAGCTCGTGGACGTAGTGGAAGTAGATCTCGCAAGTTCTCCCACGAACAGTCCCTCGATCAATCCCACGAACAAGTCCCGCGATCTAGTCCCACGGACAAGTCCCATGAACAAGCTCCTCGAAGAAGGGTCGAAGGTACGACCCCTCCATTAGTATCCACACATCCCGTAGAAGTAATCCAGCAGCGCTCCGCCGTCCAGAGATGAACGCCACCGAGAAAACTAGAGCGAGAAAACCCTAACGGATTCCGATCTAGAACAGCGTCTAAACCGGGGTCTAATTGTGGAGCAACGGGGTTTAGAGGAGGGAGGGTGGCGCATAGGCCTTGGGGATTGATTGTCTGTTTCTCCCCCTCCCCCTGGCTCACCTTATATAGGTGGCCAGGAGGTCTAGGGCGCAGCCCAAGGAGGATTGGGAGTCCAACTTGGACTCCCAAGCCTTCCAAACCTTCCCACACCTTCCCACCGGAAACCTGCCATAATGGGTTTTGGTATTCCCACCTGGAGGGGGATTCCTTCCCCTTGGTGCGCCCCCACCCCTTGGCCGGCCAGGGCAGCCTAGGTGGCTTGCCCCCCAAGGCTAGGGGCGCAGGGGAGTGGGTGGTAATGCCCGGAACCTTCCGGAACCTTCCATGACCTTCTAGAGGCTTCTAGGACCTTCCGGGACATACCGGGACCGTTTCGGGACATTCCGGACACTTTTGGAGCACTTCCAATACCTTCCGGGACCTCTAACGAATGTTCCGGAGCCATCTAAATAGGTTTCGGAACAATCCGGGTTTAGGTTAATATGTCCGGTGAACACAACATATTGTTTAAGATGTCCACCGATCACCGAAACTATTCCGGTTGATCGTAAACTTTCCCATTACCATTTTCATATGTTCCGGAACCACCTGGGACTACTCCAGAGTGATCCGGACATATCCTTAAATACCCAAAACTACTTTTGGTGCCCTTATGAACTATTTCATAAATCCCCGGAACTACTTCCGGTACCCGTATGAACTATTCTGCTTTGCTTCCACTAAACCTTCTACCATTCTAGTATTCTAACAGACTACTGCTCGTTAAGTGTGTGACCCAATAGGTTCGGTATAATGCGGACATGACTCAGAACATCTTCCGGACATAGGTCAACAGCCTTTTGTCAATAGCCAATAATCAACAGCGGAGCCATGGACACCCATGTTGACTCCCGCACATACACGAAGAAACTTCGAGTGAACCATTATGTTTATTCATGTACCATTCCCTTTGCTTCGTGATATATGACAAAGTTAGAGGAGAGATGTTTTGGCACCCATGTGTAACAACTTCTTGAACACAAGCCACTCGTTATCCTCTTTGCTCGTTTGTCCCTTTTCTCGTTATCGTATTCCGGTATCCCTGTGACTGAATCACAATGCGTCTGGCCAGACTATAATGGATACCTTCATACCGAGTGGGCCCGAAGTGAATATCTTCTTCATCGTGAAGGAGCAAATCCCATTCTTGAACTATCACAGTCACTAGCCACACCATCTGACATACCCAGAACTTATTTTACTACTTCCCATTTACGGGAGGATTCATCTAAGAACCAAAGCATGTCTTCCTGTGTGAAGCAACTCGATACTCTCATGGTCTAAGGAATTACGTATATGATAACATTTCATGATATGACTTATAACGTTGTTACGATGTGATCTCTAAGTATATCATTCAATACTGGGGTCGGTTCAACATCATTGTTCTGCTAACAATATGTTCCCATTGCTATTGACATCCTTGTTACAAGAACAATGTCCATGATTAAGAAAACGTAATCATCAGTTAGCACATGAGCTGGTCTTAGAGGCTAAACCAGGAACTCTTGGTTTTTACATTTCCACACATGCAAATGAGTTTTCTTCTGAATCTCACAGTCAGGGTCATTGCAATTATAGCACAGAAATATAAACATTAATTATGAACGTGGAAATATATATATAATAACATTTTATTATTGCCTCTAGGGCATATTTCCAACAGTCTCCCACTTGCACTAGAGTCAATAATATTGTCAGTGCTTGAGCACTTTACACCTATGGCATACCGGTGTAAGAAATGCTTCATTTGTGGTATAGACCTCATCTTCGGATCTGACGTTTCAGGCCCATTTGTATCTTGCATATCTTCGCGTTTTCACGCTATCATAAAATTCACTAATTTTATCAATTTAGCTTTGTATATGTTTGAATCATTTGGCAGGACCTTGGTTCCTTTAGAATAAGTCATGAAATCATTCGTCAATGTTCCATGAGCTTCAAGCATCTAGGAAACCATACCATGTTCATAAATGAACTGATGATTCAAAATACCCTCCTTGTTACTTCTTTAAGCAACAATATACTTAGCCTCTGTTATAGAATTCGCCACAGTATCTAACTTTAACACAGTTCCTTCATACTGTGCCACCCTTATGTGTGAAACACATAATCCCAATTAAAATCGAAAACCGATCGGAGTAAGTATGAAGACTGAATTGGTGTAACTGTTTACATCAAAATTCAGCTGGTGTAACTTGTTACAACGAGCTCTTCATTATCTCCATTTTCCGAGAAACATATCTTATCTATCATAAGTTTAACTTTTCACTGTTTGTCCAATGATCAACATGTTGATCACTTTGGTATCTTGCTCACAACCTTTTGGAGCACTGGACATATCTGGTCGTTTTACATATTATGGTGTACATGATTAATCCAAACACACATGTGAGTGGAATTCAATTCATGTGTTTTGCTTATCTGTGTTCATGAACACTGATTTCCGCAAACAACTTTTCACCGTGACCTCGGCAAGAACATCCTTCTTGGTGTTTTCATACTAAACTACTTTAGTATCATGTCAACTTGTAACGTTGGATTTAGCATGATCAAGCACTTACTATCTGCATAGATCAATGTGCTCAATACAAATGCTATATTAGCCCAAGTTCTTCAACTGAAAACTATTTCCAATGAAGTCCTTATTCGTGTCAAGAAATTTATATCATTTCTAATCAACAATATGTCATCTACATAAGGTTTTAGAAATATTATTCAGCTCCCACTTACTTTCTTGAATATTCAAGCATCTTCGTTATTCCTGATGAAAACAAACTCTTTTGGCAATTTCATCACAACAAAAATTCCAACTCCATTATGCTAGCTTCAGTCCATCACTGGATATCCAAGGCTTGCATCTATTTTAGCATCCTTTGAATCGACAAAACATTCCGGTCGTATCACATATACGTCCTTTGTTATATTTCCGTGTAGGAACTTTGTTTTGACGTTCATTCTACCATATCCTATAAATGAGATATGTAGTAATTGCTAATATAACCCGAACTGACTAAAGCATCTCTACGGTCGAAACTATTTCTCCTTAGTCAACCTTTGAACTTGCTAGAAAACAATTTTTCCAACGAGTTGAGCTTTATGGATAAAACAATTTCATCCGAATCAATTATAGATCCATATATATATATTCTCTAGACTTTTAGTCTTTCAGAGGGTCTACCAAGTTCAAAACTTGACTTACTTCCATGGATACTATCTCGGATTATTTGGCATTTAGCCAAATCCCGGAGTCAGGGCCCATCAACGCTTCTTTGTATATCACAGGTTTATCATTGTCGAACAATAATATCTCGTCTTACATATCATGAATGTTTGTACGAGTTTTGTCTAACCTGTGTGGTTCAGCTGCGCACTTATTTGAAGATTCAACAATCTTTAACAAGTTGCACTGTCCTCCTACTCACTCTTTTGGAAGAAACCATTTTCTTCAAAACACATTGTTCTTAACAGCAAACAGTTTTGCTTTTGTGTAGTGATAGAGGAATACCAAAACTTTTGGCATAACCTTAACAAAGTAGCACTTATCTGATTTGGGGTTTTTGAGTATGTCAAACATATGCCTCATATACCCAAATTTTAAGAAAAGACAACATGGTTTTATGATTGCCATATCATATCTAATATGGTGTCATTTCAACAGATTTGATGGTGCTCTTTTCAGTGTAAAAGCCGTAGTCACTAACACATAACTTTAATAAGTATAATGGCAAATTGATAAACGTCATATTTGATCTTACCGTGTCATACATGGCTTGATTACATCTCTCGAACACTTTACTCATAGTGGAAGCAAGTTATGATACTTCTTCACAACTCATCAGACGTTCGCTAAACTTGTAACTCAAATATTACTTTCTACAATCTAGTGTAAGAGAATAACGTTTTGAGGGTGGCAGCAGTGAGCGAGCCCCCGAGTGCCAAGTATGAAGTCGCGTAAGCGAATAACGCCTTGGAGGGTGGCTACTACGAGCGAGCCCCCGAGTGCCAAGTATGAAGTCGCGTAAGAGAAGAACGCATCGGAGGGTGGCTGTTGCGAGCGAGCCCCCGAGTGCCAAGTATGGAGTCGCATAAGCGAATAACACCTCGAAGGGTGGCTGCTGTGAGCGAGCCCCCGAGTGCCAAGTATGAAGTCGCGTAAGAGAATAACGCCTCGGAGAGTGGATGTTGCGAGCGAGCTCCCGAGTGCTAAATATTGATTTTTGCGTAAGTTACTTTTTGGAAAATATTTAGAATCTTTACCAGATGTTCTTACATGAGGGGGCTGTGAAAAACAACCCTTTCTTTGGATCGATGGCTGGATAGCCCTAAAAATGTAAAGTTGCTGCGAGGATAACTTGAAGTCTCGTCGCGAGGCGCTGGTTTCTTATTGTGCATGGTCCGTCTAGGTGTTCTTTGGTCGAGCGTGGTGTTCGGGTGTCGTCTCGTGGCTGCCTGGGTCTCCAATCCCGCTTTTGGTCGTGTGGTGGGTCTTCCGGGTGGTCTCTCCGCTGCATTCTGTTGTTTTCACGATGTCTGTCGTCTCTATCGTCTGCGAAACCGACCGCGACCATGTCGGGTCCTCTGTCATCGTAGAAGTTGCGCCTGGGCCTTTTTATAGTCGTGATCTGTGCGAGTCATCAGAGCGTCCGATTCGTTGTGCACGGAGTCTTCTCTGTCGGCCCAGTTGTTGGCGTGCTCCAGTAACTGCGCGAGTGTTCCAACTTTGAGCTGCCCGAGTTGTTCTTTGAAGTTATGCGATGTAGGCCTTTTCTGAACGGGTCGATTGCAGTTTCGTCTGATATGTCCTCGGCTGAGATTTTTGAGTATGGTTAATCGTTTGATGTATTCCCTTAAGGATTCCCTGGTTCCTTGCCTACAAGCTCTCAGTTCCTCGAGTGAGGCCGGCCGCTTGTAGGTTGACTTGAAGTTCTCAATGAAGGCACTGCAAAACTGTTTCCAAGAGCTGATGGAGCCCCGCTGTAGGTTCTTTAGCCAGTGCCGCGCCGATCCCTCGAGCATGAGTTGTACGTGTTGCATTGCTGTGATCTTGGTTCCTCGCTGAAACTTTAAGGCCGTTATGTAGTCGTCGAGCCATGCTTCTGGTTCTTCTAATCCGTCGTACTTGTGGGTCGTGGAGTTTAGTTCGAAAGCTTTGGGCATGGGCGTCTCGTGTATGTCTCGAGCGAATCATAGGGCTCCGTAGGGTTCGAGATCTTCGTCGGATGCTTGCTTGTTCGAGTACTCTTCGCGAGCTGCGCGCCTATGTCTTCCTCAGTTGATTTTGTTCTGCGTGATACATCCCGTGCGACCCATCATCGATAGCTGCTGCGTTGGTTGCCACGTTCGTCCCTGTCTCGGTATTTGATTTTGTCGGGGCACTTACGACGGTCGTCTTTGCTGTCGTCGTCGTCGGGTGAGCTAGGGTCCATGTCTGGTGTCTGCTCGCGGGGTGTTCGTCTCATAATCGAATTTTTGAGTGCTGAAGTGGTGATGGTGTCACTCATTACCTTGAGTGCCCGCGCAATGTTGCGATCTGCATTGTCTTTTTCGCCACTTAGAGCGCGATGGAGATATGCTTGAGCTGTGATTAGGGCTTGAGTTGGTGTGAGCTATTTTTCTTCCTCATCATCGTCTTCAAGCCTGAAGTCTTCATCCAATTTGCGGGCGACCTTCTTCTTGTACATGTGTCGTAGGTTGCTGAATTTGGATTTGCGCCGAGAGGGAGAGCTATGATCAAAAAGGACGCTCGAATGCTCGGGTGATGCTTTGCGGGTGGTTCTCGAGTGGTTTCCAGTTTTTCTTTGATTTTCCAATCCGAGCCGTAGCCGTCTTGTTTTCTTAGTGACATCACTTGCCAGCTTTTTGTATGCTCTGAGCTCGTCGTGAGTTGTGTCCTCTGGGAGGAGTTTACCGTGTTTTACCCCGTCTTTTACTCTAGCGATTGCTTCTTTCGATAGGTAGATTTTTTCAGTGGGTTGATCATGTCTTGCGGCTTCTAAGGAATGGCGCCTGCTACTTTCAGGTGGGTCATCTTGTCTTCTGAATTCTTTTCTTGGTATGGTTCCTAGTTCGCCAAGGGTGACTGTGAGATGACTAGTGTTGTTGGGATAACTGTTCTGTTGTTTGAGCGCGCTTCCCTATGACTGTTCGGGTCATCTTCTCTGTCCCTGTCATCTGAAGTTGGCTCGTGGGTGTCTCCCATGAATACCCGGAACGACATCTGGGTCACCAGCTTTTTCTTTTTTCCCATATGCTTTTGCCACACGAGTATTGTGCTCGCGCAGTGGCGAGTGGTGCCATGGAGCGCGCTAAGGTGGGTTGCCCGAAGGACTCGCGGAGTCGTCAGGTGGGTGGGAGTTTCTTTTTAGGCTGACGTCGCCTTGGGTCTTGTAGTTGCTCCGAGTGCTCGAGCATCATCTGTGAGGCGGAGGGTGCCCCAGTGGTTGATGTGGATATTGTGCCTCCCAAAAGTCAGATCTGCGCCTGCGCGGAGATCAGCGAAAGCCGATCGTGAGACAGGAAGATGTGCGATGAAGCTGAGGAACTCGAACAGATCTGATTCTGCTCGAGTCGTAAAGGCGTCGAGTGCTGAGGTGGTCGACGAGTTTCCGATTGTTGGTGAAGAGACCGCCGAGATCGTTGATCCAAACTGCATCGTCCCCACGGTCGGCGACAATTGACGAGGATTGACCTTGTCAAATCCCATGGTTAGGAACCCTGGGTTAGATCGTAGAGGAGATGTGCAGGTTGCCGATACTCGTCGGCTAACAGGAGACAAGGATTTACCCAGGTTCAGGGCCCTCGATCAGTGAAACCCCTACTTCTTGCTCGATTGTATTATGATGGAGGCGATTACAGTGGAGGTCGAGGCGAGTTCGCTCGGGACTGGAGGTGTTGCTTGGATATTCGATAACCTAGACGTCCCCTCTCCCAGCCTTTATATATTAGGGTGGGTCACAAGGAGTCCATCTAGGTTTACAGAGAGAGTGTCCTAATCTAGTTTTAGTCTTGGCCAACAAGTGGTAGCTTCCATAATCGTCTAGGACTCCTATGGCGGTGCCTCGAGTGGGCCAGGCATGGGCCGGTCGAGGCTTGCAACGGGCCTACTGGATTGATACGCACCAGGTAACCTAATCTGTAGGAGTCGTGGGGTCACTAATCATCCACCTTGAGATATCTATCCAGAACACCTCGCTGGTATTAAGTTACGATCCCCACCCAAAGTGTAAGATCAAAGCAACAGACAATTGCATTAACAATCTATGTGTAAGGTAAACAATCCTTGCAACCGAGGTTACAAGCACCGTTGTTTTCTCCCTGGTGGCAACAACACATCCCCTAGTCTCATGTTTCTGTCACTCAAGCTAGACATCGAGGGGCATGAACCCACAATCATGCATAACCCTCCTTCTTGGATTTACTATCTACTACTTGGCCAAAGCAATAAAAAGCAACGGAGAACATGCAAGACTTACTCAAGAACAAAATATAAAATGTAAAACAAAATCCATAATCTCATAATCCATCGGATCCCAGCAAACACATCATAGAAACATCAGGAAAATTACATAGGTGCCTTGATCATGTAGGGCAGCTCACAAGGACTAAGAATTGAAGAACAAGATTGGAGAGAAGACATCACATAGCTACTGGTCATGGACCCATGGTCCAAGGGGGACTACTCACGGCACATCCAGGAAGTGTCCATGGTGACGGAGAAGCTTCCGGATGTCAATCCTCCCTCCGGTATGGTGCCGAGAAGAGGTCTTCTGGTGCTCCCGATCTTGGAAGCGCGGCGGCGGCAGAACAGACAGGTAATTCGCGATGCGGGGTTCTCCTCAAGGGATGTCGGGACAAAGAGGTAATATAGGCAGAAGGGGGGCACCAGGGGGTGTCCCCACCTCCCAGGTTCCCTGGTGGCGCGGCCAGGGGTGGGGCCGCGCCACCTGGCCGCCTTGGAGGGGGGTGCCCCCCCTCTGGCTCCCCTTCGGTGATTCCGGAATCTTCCGTCTCGCTGATTTTTATTCTGACATTTCTAGAATTTTTGGGGCATTGAAAATTGGGGTAAAATACCTGTAACTTACAGACATCAGCAGACAGAAACTGGCACTAGGTGCACTGAGTTAGTAGGTTAGTCCAAATATGTGTAAAATAATATAAAAGTGTAGCAAAACATGTAGCAATGTCACATAAAAGTGCATGGAACAAGAAGAAATTATAGATACGTTTGGGTAAATATCAATGTACACCGGTCGCCCTAATCAGAAAGAGATGACCACTGAATGGGTAATGAAGACCGAGAAGTTTCTGAGAGCGGCATTTGAAAATGGCCAGAGAAAAACCTGATGCCCCTGCGTTAGGTGCGACAACTATAAACAGACAAGAAAGGTGGATATGGGTAAACACTTGCAGAAGAGGGGTTTTAAGCCTGATTATATGGTGTGTACCTTCCATGGCGAGTTTGTCGGACACATGAGAGAGGAGGTGGTCCCTCAGCGCACGGACGAGTACGAAACCGGGATCGAAGACATGGTGCAGGACTTCGACGATGCGCGGGATGAGGACGATGAGATGGACGAATCTGTGAAGGCCTTCTATGAGATGTTGGAGTCTTCAAAACGTCCTCTCCATGCTCACACTAAGCTTTGTCAGCTCCATGCCATTGCACAAGTGATGGCTCTGAAGGCACAATTTAACTTGGGCACAGAATGCTACAATGCGATCATGACCTTATTTGGGTGGTTTCTACCCAAAGATCATGTTATGCCTACAAACCTGTACCAATCGGATAAAATACTCAAGGTACTTAAGATGCCCTATGAGCAGATACATCCTTTTGAGAATGGATGTGCTTTAGTTAGGAAAGAGTATGCGGATGAAGACTATTGTCCCAAATGCAAGTCATCCATGTATGTTGTGGTAGACAACGGTCAAGGTGAGAAGTAGCAACCCAAAATACCCATAAATGTTCTTCGGCATCTTCCAGTGATACCAAGAATTCAACGCCTGTACATGATGGAAGAGACACCCAGACAGATTACTAGCACAAATATGGGAAGAGAACGGGATTTGATGCAGATGGGAAGCAGATCTTGACACACCCATCATATGGTTTAGCATGGAAGCACATCGATGAAAACATTGGGAAAAAGCTGAGGAGCCAAGGCATGTTCGATTCGCCATCAGGACAGATTGGTTCAATCCTTTTGGTCTGATGGCAGCCTCATATAGTTGTTGGCCTGTTTTTTCATGCCACTCAATCTCCCCCTCAAAGATTATGAAAAGAAAGAACATTTTCCTGACATTGATAATACCAGGGCCCAAATATCTGGGGAAGAATATGGATGTGTACATGCAACCGCTTAAGGAGGAATTGCAACAAGTTTGGGACGAAGGGTTCAAGACACACGATGCAGCTAGCAAAAAGATCTTCAAAATGCATGTGTGGTACCAGTACTCGATGCATGAATTGTCGGCGTATGCGCTTTTCTCTAGCTTCTGTGTTCATGGAAGGTTCCCACGCCCCTCATGCAAAGCAGCTTTTCAGTTTCATTGGTTGAAGGCGGGTGGCAAGTATTCTTTCTTCGACTTGCATAGATAGTTTTTGCCTCCAAAACATCCTTTCACAAAAGACAAGAAGAACTTCATCAAAGGCGAAGTTGTCAAAAACCTGGCACCACCTACGATGACGGGCGAACATGTCCTGGCTCAGTTGAACTCTTTCGAGCCTGATCCAGAACGTCTCGGGTATTTCAAGGGATATAATTCGGAACACGCCTGGACTCACAAGACATGATTGTGGGATCTACCCTACTTCAGGGACCTCGAACTTCCACACAACATTGACGTGATGCACACTAAAAAGAATATCGGCGAGGCCCTGTTTGGTACATTTTTTGGCAAACATGGGAAGCTAAAGGATAATCCTAAAGCTAGATTCGATCTAGAGACTCTATGTGATAGAACCTTACAGAACATGCGACACCCGAAAGGAAAGAAGAATTGGTTGAAGCAAAAGGTCTGGTTCAATCTTGAAAGGGGCCATGTGAGGGAAATTCTCTTGTGGGTGCAATCCCGTTTGATGTTCCCCGATGGGTATGCACCGAATCTGAAGAGGGGAGCGAGTCCTAAAAAAAATGAAATATTTGGTCTCAAGAGTCATGATTGGCACATATGGCTTGAGCGGGTAATGCTGGTGATGTTGTGAGGCTATATCCCCGAGGAAGAATGGCCAGTATTGGCAGAACTGAGCTGTAACGACCCGAATCTACTAAGATCCGAATATCTGTGCTTACTATGCTATCCCTGGATCGTAGCTAGCACACACAGTAACATGAGTGAATATCGAGTAAACATACATCATTTTACTACAAAACGAAGGATCCAGAGTTAAATATATGCATACAACTTGCACAGCTCAAGGCTGGCATATAATACAACGAAAACATACAAATTACTAAGGTAGGGGCTCGATCAACGCCACTGGGCTCGTTGAGTGTAGACCCGTGATCCTATCGCCTCTTACATGTTGTCATCTGCACGTGAGTACAACCCAATACGGGTGAGTACTTTGAACGTACTCACAAGTTGCAACAAAAAGAAATATAACAGAATATCCAAGTAGGGTAAGTGATGTGCGAGGTGATGATAGTGATTTCTCGCCCTTCGTTGGTAAACCCCTAGTGACGGGTGTGATGTAGCACAGCAGAAAATTTCCCTCAGTAAAGATACCAAGGTTTGTCTCCAGTAGGACTCCAGAGATGATAAGTAGGTGTCAGCGGCGGAACTGACGCGGACCTACACACAGACACAAATAACTTTGTTCCCAACGAAGTTCAGAGAGGTTGTCAATCTCTCCGGTCTTGTTGTTCACAAAGGATCAAACTCAAGGGATAATGATAGCAACTGAAAGTAAAAGCAGAAAAGTAAATGAGCATGTAAACAATGATGAGGATATGGACCGGGATACGTGATGTTCACTAGTGATGTCTCTCTCCCAAAAGACGATAAAACTGCTATGCGAGGTGAACAAATTACACAAGGGCAATTGACAGGATTATGAACGCACCGCAATGCTAACTATGCTACAAAAGAAAGGAAGAGGCTCAAAAGCATGGGCAGAACGCCAAAATAAGTAGACCGAAATCCAACTGCATCTACTACTAATCATCCACCTTGAGATATCTATCCTGAACATCTCGCTGGTATTAAGTTGCGAGCCCCACCCAAAGTGTAAACCCAAAGCAACAAACAACTGCATTAAAAAGCACTTTGCGTAAAGTAAACAATCCTTGTAACCGCGGTTACAAGCACCGTTGTTTTCCCCCTTGTGGCAACAGCACATCCCCTAGACTCATGTTTCTGTCACTCAAGGGTGTCATCGGGGGGCATGAACCCACAATCGAGCATAACGTTCCCTCTTGGGGTTACTACCTACTACTTGGCCAAAGAAATAAACAACAACGGAGAACATGCAAGAATTACTTAAGAAAAAAAATATAAGAGATAAGAACCAAATATATTACTCAATAACAATCTGAACATAATCTCATAATCCATCAGATCCCATCAAACTCAGCATAGCAACAGCAGAAAGATTACAAAAGTGCCTCGATCATGTAGGGCAGCTCACGAGGTCTAAACCATGAAGAACAAAGAGGGGAGGAGAACATCACATAGCTACTGATCACGGACCCATGGTCCAAAGGAAACTACTCACGAGACATCCGAGAAGCATCCATGGTGGAGAGGAGACTCCCGGAGGTCGGCCCTCCCTCCGGCAGGGTGCCGGGGAGAGGTCTGCTAGTGCTCCCGATCTCGGAAGCGCGGTTGCAGCGGAACAGAGGCGAGATCACGAAAAAGTGTTCTGTCCTCGAGGGTTTCTCGTCACGGAGAATATATAGGTGAAGGGGGGCAGCCAGGGGGGCCAACAGGGGTCCAGGCGCCCCCCTGGCGCGGCCAGACCCTAGGGCGCGCCACCAGGGTGCCTGGGCCCCTGGTGGTGGCCCTCTGGCCCCACTCAGGTTCTTCCGGAAGGTTCTTCTGCGCTGATTTTTTATCTGATTTTTCCCGAATTTTTGGTGCACTATTTATATGGGGGAAAACTGAGATAGAAAAACAGCAGAAAACAGGAACTGGCACTATGGTGCACTGAGTTAATAGGTTAGTCCAAATATGATCAAAAGTGTATGAAAGTGTATCTAGATCATAGCAATATCACACAAAACATGCATGGAGCAAGCAGAAATTATAGATACGTTTTGGACGTATCAACATCCCCAAGCTTAATTCCTGCTCGTCCTCGAGTAGGTAAATGATAACGGCATAATTTCTGTGGTGACATGCTAGCAACCATATAAGAACTTGTAAAAGTAAAGCCATCAAGGTTAGAGATTCAATTCAAGTCATAACATGCAAGAGTCTATATTAGCATTGAAACAAGTAACAAAAGAACATTAGGTGCAAGAGCTCTCGCTGTCCGTGACTCGAATATCTCCAAATGGTGTTTGCGTGCAAGAAGGGGGATAGGGAATACGAGAAAAACATTTATTTGTTGAGAACTCAATCTACTAAAGTTTCACACTTGGTATTTTTCAGGAATCTTATCTTGACTCGTCCCCAGACCACTAACCAGGTACAAGTCAATTTGATCCACTTCTTTTTCAATATTTTGAGCACTCATGCAATGGATGAGCGTAAGCACGAGAGTTGACACTTAGGATGGCAAAGAGAGGAGTACGGAGGAGGAAGACAAAAAAGGATGAGAAAGGCTCACATCAATGAGGACAATCATAGGCAAGAGATGCCAAATGATAGATATGATGTGAGGAGTAGGGATTGCCATGCAACGGATGCACATACGAGCTAAGAAGCTCTCCAATGGAACTAGTGGGGGTGCATCTAACTTGCTCGCTCATGAAGACCTAGAGCTCGTTTGAGGAGGCTCATCCTTGGAATATGCAAGCCAAGTTCTAAAGTGTGAAGGTCCCCACATAGCAATATGCGTAATGATCATCTCTATGGAGTACAAGGATATAAAGGGAGTACTAGTGTGGATATCTCAAAAGGATAGTAGTGTTGCCCCTTTCTCGCTTTTTATTTCTTTTTTCTCTTTTTTCTATTTTTTTGTATTTTTTGTGGCCTCAATGGCTCTTTCTATTTAACTCTCATTTGTCCTCTTTGGGATCTTTTATTGTGTCCACTTTGGGATCTTTTCCTCACTTAAGGGCAACACTCTATTTTACAAGAAGGTAAAGGAGATCTTTCACACTTTACAAGGTACTCAAAATTATAAAGAAGATGTAACTATCATGATGTATGCAATGTATGTCGCTGCCAGTGTAGCAGGAACATGTATGACATGAAGATCAAGTCATGAAGAGGTGGATGTTGCATGGCAATATATCTCGGAAAGGCTATGGAAATGCCTTGATAGGTAGGTATGGTGGCTGTTTTGAGGAAAGATATAAGGAGGTTTATGATGACAGAGCGTATCATGCGAAGGGTTTGGATGTACCGGCGAAGGTGGACACCAACTCTCGGAGTGGGAAGAAGGCAATGCACGACACGGGAGAGGCTAGCAAAATATGGGAAGGTGGAAGTGTCAACTTTCAATACTTACATTAGTCCGAAGAACTCATGCACTAATTATCGGTAACTCTCAATCTAATAAGGAGGTTCACAAAGAGACAAGTACCCCGAGGAGGAGTGTATGGGGGTTTGGTTATCCTTGCGCATCCTCGACTCATGGTACGTGAGTGTACTCTAATATTCGATCCCTCCAAAGATTAGTGATCCATCTAGTAGCTAGAGTTCTCAACTAGTTTTGTAGGTTTTGAAAATACACACGGATTGCCCAAAATACAACGCCTATCACTAATAGGCTAGAGCTCTTGACACCAAAAAGTTCAAACATTACTCACATCAATACCTCAAAACTATTGCAAGTTACTACTAGAATTAAATAGCAACCTCAATCACCTACTTCCAAGACAAAACACTACTCAGTGCAACAACCAAATCTCTTTAACAAGATAAACATGATAACTAAAAAGAGTTCCAGCAACAAACTAAACAAAAGCCAAGGCTCTTTCTAAAGACAAACTAAGACTAAAACTAAACATGGCAGCAGCTACGAAAAGATAAAGAACACACAACAGCAAAAAGATAAGCAGGAAAAATCCTATGATGTGTTCTAGATTGGAGTGGAGCGTGTTTCTCTCCCACAAAAAGTAAGATGGGGTCTAACTTGTTATGACCAGCAAGCAAAACTAAAGAAAAACTAAAAATTAAACCTAAGAGCGAGACGCTCCAAGCATAGCACATAACGCATGAAGTGATAAAAATATAGTGAGACGAAGGACGAACTGATGATTGTTGATGGAGAAGGGGATGCACAGGGGCATCCCCAAGCTTAGACGCTTGAGTCTCCTTGAATATTTATTGGGGATGCATGGGGGCATCCCCAAGCTTGAGCGCTTGACACTCCTGGATCTTCTTTCATCATCTTCCATCGCACACATGAAAACTCCCATCATACATAACTCATCATAAGCTGATTAGAGAGGTTAGTACCCTTAATAAAATAATATTTCCCCACTGGATATAAAGATATTCTTGAGGAGCTACTGTTTCTCAAGAGTGCCAAAAAGTTTTTGCAAAGAAAAAGCAAGCTTTAAGGTTTGCAAAAGTGAAGAGAGGCAAAACGTGGCAGAATCTGTGAAAAACAGAACAACAGGTAGTAGAGAATTTTTTTCGGGGCACTTCTGCAACTAAAATAAAAAAAACTCAGAACATGCGAAAGTTTCACAATTTTATAGAGCATGCTTTCAAAACAATTCAGATCAAAAAGATGATCTGGTGATTTTATTCGAATTTTTCTGTCAAGGGACAGAATCTATTTTCTGGACATCATGTCACAACTTTTGCTTCCCTTATCATAAGAGGCTATAACTTGGCACAAAGCTGAAAAATAAAGATACAATGATGTTGCTATAGTAGTAACAAACATCAAGACCCAACAAAAGCAAAAAGAAACCTAATTCATTGTGGGCTGCCTCCCAAAAGCGCTTCTTTAAAGCCATTAGCTAGGTTTAAAGATTATAGAAGATGCTCTCACAAGAATAAGAATTTTGAACCAAAAGAGAGCATCAAGAAGAAAATGTGAAACACATTTAAGCCTAAACCACTTCCTATGCATAGGCATCTTGTAAGAAAATAAATCAAGGAAGCACAAAGTGACATGCATAGGAAGGTAGATCAAGAACAACTTCAAAACTTTCAACATGAAGAGGGGTGTTTTTGTAACATGGAAGTTCCTACAACCAAATTTTCCTCTCTCAAAGTAATTTTCAGTAGCATCATGAACAACATCAAGAATATAACTATCACATAAATCATGTTGTTCATGACCTACAAGCACACGTGTATTGTTTTCAACACGGTTTTTAGGATGATAAGATAGATGCAACCCATCACATTGAGCCTTGATAAGAGCATAGTTCTCCGGAATATGAATTGGAGATTTCAAAAGGATAATAGGACAATCAAGTGTGGGTGCAATAGAAACAATTTCATGCTTAACATGAGGAACTATAGCAAGTTCATCTCCGTAAGCATCATCCATAGTGGCATCACGGCCATAAGCATAGAAGGCGTCAACTTCATCAAAAAGGGATATTTCAAAAGAATCCATAGGATCATAACACTCATATAAGGTAAGATTCAAAGAGTTACTCTCATTAGAAGGTAGACATGGATGGATCCATTCTTCCTCCTCTTGTTCGTCACTCTCCTCCTCTTTTTCATCCAAGGAGCTTTCAGGTTCAGTAATCTCTTCTTCCATAGAGTCCTGCAAAACATTAGTCTCTTCCTTTGGAGGAGAGATTCTCTCAAGATGATCAGTAATATAATAATTTGCATCATAATTTTCCAAAAAATAGTTATGTATAGCAAGACTCTCAGATTTGTAAGGGGCGTCATCAATATTTTCAAGAAAAGAAGTAATTTCATAGGCACCCTTAAAAGCAACAAATTCTTCTATTTGTTCTGCATCATAAAAATCATAATTTCCCTTAGCATAAGAAGCTAAGGTTTCATCCTCATTGTACTCACATTGGAAAGCAAGGTGTTTGTGCCTCATCAAGCAACAAGATTCATCCCTGCAGAAAGATATATTATACATTGAGCACAAGTTTTTACCATACTCATATGATTGATGTATGAGTCTCCATAAGTGTATCCCTTTTTGAGACAAGCGGTATTCCTTGTAATATTCTTGTTGATCCTCGGTGAATCCTCCATGCCAATAAGATCTAGTTTCAAAGAAGTTAGACATTGATTGGCAAGTAAGGAACTAGACATACTATATATATATATATTTTGATTTTTGATAAAGGACACAAAGATAAAAACTGAAAGGTAAACTAACAAGACTAAAAAACAAAGGTAAAGGGTAGTGTGCAACTCCCCTATCTTAGCACTCGGAGTCCCCGGCAACGGCGCCAGAAATTTTTCTTGATGTGCGAGGTGATGATAGGATTTCTCGCCCTTCGTTGGTAAACCCCTAGTGGAAGGTGTGATGTAGCAAAGCAGAAAATTTCCCTCAGTAAAGATACCAAGGTTTGTCTCCAGTAGGACTCCAGAGATGATAAGAAGGCGTCAGCGGCGCAACTGACGCGGACCTGCACACAGACACAAATAACTTTGTTCCCAACGAAGTTCAGAGAGGTTGTCAATCTCTCCGGTCTTGTTGTTCACAAAGGATCAAACGCATGGGATAATGATAGCAACTGAAAGTAAAAGAAGAAAAGTAAATGAGCGTGTAAACAGTGATGAGGATAAGGACCGGGATACGTGATGTTCACTAGTGATGTCTCTCTCCCAAAAGACGATAAAACTGCTATGCGAGGTGAACAAATTACATAAGGGCAATTGACAGGATTATGAACGCACCGCAATGCTAACTATGCTACAAAAGAAAGGAAGAGGCTCAAAAGCATGGGCAGAACGCCAAAATAAGTAGACCGAAATCCAACTGCATCTACTACTAATCATCCACCTTGAGGTATCTATCCAGAACATCTCGATGGTATTAAGTTGTGAGCCCCACCCAAAGTGTAAACCCAAAGCAACAGACAACTGCATTAAAAAGCACTTTGCGTAAAGTAAACAATCCTTGTAACCGCGGTTACAAGCACCGTTGTTTTCCCCCTTGTGGCAAGAGCACATCCCCTATACTCATTTTTCTGTCACTCAAGCGTGTCATCAGGAGCATGAACCCACAATCGAGCATAACGTTCCCTCTTGGGGTTACTACCTACTACTTGGCCAAAGCAATAAACAGCAACGGAGAACATGCAAGAATTACTTAAGAAGAAAAATATAAGAGATAAGAACCAAATATATTACTCAATAACAATCTGAACATAATCTCATAATCCATCAGATCCCATCAAACTCAGCATAGCAACAGCAGAAAGAATACAAAAGTGCCTCGATCATGTAGGGCAGCTCACGAGGTCTAAACCATGAAGAACAAAGAGGGGAGGAGAACATCACATAGCTACTGATCACGGACCCATTGTCTAAAGGAAACTACTCACGAGACATCCGGGAAGCATCCATGGTGGAGAGGAGACTCCCGGAAGTCGGCCCTCCCTCCGGCAGGTTGCCGGGGAGAGGTCTGCTGGTGCTCCTGATCTCGGAAGCGAGGCGGCGGCAGAACAGAGGCGAGATCGCAAAAAAGGGTTCTGTCCTCGAGGGTTTCTCGTCATGGAGAATATATAGGCGAAGAGGGGAAGCCAGGGGGGCCACCAGGGGTCCAGGCGCCCCCTGGCGCGACCAGACCCTAGGGCGCGCCACCAGGGCGCCTGGGCCCCTGGTGGTGGCCCTCTGGCCCCACTCAGGTTCTTCTGCGCTGATTTTTTATCTGATTTTTCCCGAATTTTTGAAGCACTTTTTATATGGGGGAAAACTGAAATAGAAAAACAGCAGAAAACAGGAACTGGCACTGTGGTGCACTGAGTTAATAGGTTAGTCCAAATATGATCAAAAGTGTATGAAAGTGTATCTAGATCATAGCAATATCACACAAAACATGCATGGAGCAAACAGAAATTATAGATACGTTTTGGACGTATCAGTAAGTCAAGTGGATAGATAGGGTTTATTTGCAGAAAGCCAATTTTTTCCCTAACTAGAAAAAATAGATATTTTTTAAATAAGGAAAAAAATTGTAAGTTTTTACGTAGGTCTAGAGTGAACACTTGGGTAGAAACACCAAGTTTTAAATCTCTAACCCAAAAAATACTTAGGGTCGAAGTAGAACACCCCACGTGTTCAAAACATCAACCTAGAACCCTTTTGTAAAGAAATTTTAGAAAAGAGAGGGGAGATCCTTCTTCAGTCCCAGTCTTCAGTTGCTCAAATTTCCCATATCCGGGGCACGACTAATCGATTAAGTTTGTCTCTGCAGAGTTTGTACACTTTACCCACATGACACAATCAACCCCAATTTATCGCTACACACCTGGGTGCGCAATTGGGAGAAAATTGTGACGAAGCTTTCCAAAATGGCCCCCTATACCCGTTCCTAGTCCGCCCGATGCCATGGCAATTAAAGTCCCTCTCCGATGCCGGTACCTAGGTAAGGGTTTCCAATTAAGGAAAAACTAAGCCAGAGCCAAGAGTAGCATGTGGCAGTACTGGAAGATACTTCTTACTGTAACTTGGAAGATCTCGGTCTCCTGGGAAGCGGTCCCCACCAAAACATGTGTGCATGTCCCCAGTCGGGCGCAATCACTCAAGTGTGAAAGTCCTCCGTCGAGCGCAATCACTTAGTGTGCAAGACCCTAGTCGGGCGCAATCACTTGTAGACGTTCCCATCAATCCATTCTGCCAAGAGAGTAGAATAAAAATATGTAAGGCCCGATATGCGGTATGGTTCCAGATCTAGGTGTTTCCACCCAGATCCGGGGACGAAGCACATATCGGTCCTTACAAAATAGTAGAAGTTTTGTTTTCAAAATATTTCAATAAAAACATTGCTTCAGGTGGAAGCAAGTTAAACATTTGAAAACAAATTTATCGGGCCCCGGCTACAGTGATACATAGAAAAACATGTTCAGCATGTGAGAAGATGGTATTAAGGAAGAATGGAGGAGGAATTTGGCCTAGATCATCACCGTGCGCGACGTGATCTACGACGAACGATGATGGCAGCGGGAACTCCGACAAGAAATTACCAACATGCTAGAGTATCATACGTATGTCTATGAGAGGGATTTGGAAGAGGAGTGAAGGGGCTATCTTTGGGACATATTTATATAGTACTTGGAGGTCGAAATCGAGCTGCAGATGATGGCCATTAATGGCGGCGATTTCTCTCCGAGGTCATGGCTACTAGGGTATCTTCATGGCGCACCCGAGGAGGAGAAGGGTCGAGGGAGAGGAGAGGAACCCGTTCCGGGGGTCAGTGGGTCTGGGAGAAGAAGTGGAGGCGTCGGGGTGTCGGTCACTGATAGGCGTGCTCACCCTTCTATACGTGCGCAGAGGTAGGAGACGATGGGGCTCGTTCCATCGTCTTGTTTTCTTTTTCAGGATGGTGGGCTTCTTGCTGCGCACCTGGGCGCAAGAGAGCTAATGGGCCTAGCCCAGTAGGCCTAGTACTTCTATTTTCTAATTTCTAAAATATCAAATCTCTCCTAGATTAATACATACAGTTTATGTAGCCTAAATAAATATATAAAGTCTAAGAAAATATGTTTCCCTCTCCAAATAAAATTTCCAAAATAAAGGTTTTGTCAAAAAATAAAATCATTTAAGGTATTAATAAATTACCTAAATAATTTTTAGGTTTTTTTAATCAACATCAAAATGACTTTCTATAATAGCCGATTATTCAAAAGATAAATATTCCAAATAATAATTTCGGAGAAGTCATATTATCTCCACTCATTTATTTGTTGGAAATATTTAAATAACCGTTAAACGTCCACATTGAACAAACTCCAAGTTCAAATAAAGGAACTCATAAAGGAATAAGTATTGGTCCACAATTAATGGAGAAAGTCATATTATTGTCACTCTAAATTATTTAATTGTGGGTTCCACAAAATTTTCAAAATAATCAAAATCCAGAAAATCATTCTTTAAATTTTTAATAAACCTCGCAACCAAGATTTTTTTCTATATTGAATAAATGATTATCCAATTTTTATAACATGGTTTTGCAAAAGTTTAAACAAAACTCAAAAGTTTTTAATCTCCCCTGAAAAACAAAGAAAAACAAACAATAATATTATTTATTAACATTCTAAAATTTAGAAAATTTTAGGATGTTACAAACTACCACCCTTAAAAGAAATCTCTTCGTAGAGATTTGCAAAGGCTAGAATGGAATGGGTTAGGGTCGGGGTGTCTTGGGTTACTTCCCCATTGTCCACATATCGCTTGAGCATATTTGAAGTATACTCCTTCGCTTTCTGTTGGGAGGATTCCCTTTACCGATATAATACTTTATACTTCTGGTCCTTCGGTATTCTCAGATATATTGGTCCTAGGCCTTAACCAAACTGTTATCTGGAACCATATATCCATCTTGGGTGTTAGGGTAATAGCACCCTTAAAAGGAAACTTGTGAAATCTCCAAAACTTCTTCCTTCCATGCATCTATTGTTGGTTCTTCATTGAGATCTTATTATAAGGTCATATCCTTAACTCATAATATTGGTTCTTCCCCAAAATCAATAAGTCTTAGAGCTATCTATCGAGACACTCTTGGTGGTCAAAGAAATAGCTTCTGATGAACTTCCTCAGAGATTCACTTATTTCTTCCTCACTGTACAACCTACGCTAGGCACGATTTCCAATTGGAAAGGGTAATATAGCTTACCATTCTATGGTTTTAGGCTTGTCGCATCGACACTCTACTACGGTTTTAGTCTCTCTGATTTACCAATCCAACATATAGAAATATATAACAAGAGTCTCCGGTATGGGGATCAATCCATCCCGTACTCAAATCATTATTTCGTATGCAGATGGGTGAATCACGTATTCTAATACTCGGTCATTCTCACTCCTCTTAGAGAGGTCTTCACATGCAAAGCTAATAAAACTCTTTAGGTGATGGCGTTTCTATACACATTGAGTCCTCAAACTTTTATTCTTGGAATAGTGAAATTCCCTTGTCCAAGAGTCATGTTCTCCATAAAAATGAACAAATCCTCTCCATAGGGTTAATGGTAGTTTGTTCCAATGTCTCTTGCAAACATGCAATGTATCTTCATGGAGGATGCATCTGGAATCCTCACCCTTTTTCCAACATAGATCCTAATGCTCATCTTTGCAGGCTGGGGATCAAAAAATAGAAATAAACAATGGATTCTAATGAGTAGTATTGATGAACTGTCAAGGCGTGATGGAGCTAATGAAATTGAAGTGGTTGGATATTGATTGGTCGAAAAATGCATGTTTTAGACCCGAATGTATAATAAAAGTTGTAATTTGGGTCCAACAATTTTCTTCATGAAGAGATGATGAGCTTGTTCGGAATTTCCATCTAAGTAGGGATAATAAACATTGATACTCCTTAATCTTGCACATAAAATTCTTATTACATCCTTAAACATCTCGTACCACTTTCCAGTCCAACATAACTTACTGAAATGCTCCCATCGACATGGATGGTCAAGCGTGCAAGTCCAAGAATATTCCTTATTCCTCCTTAATAAGCTTAGTCTAACTGAAAACATGTGACATAGTCCTTGAAACCATTGATCCTTTGTTTACTCATGGCATACATGAACTTCATGTACGTCAGCTCTTCTTGTACTTCATTCAAAGTTTCCTGGGTATGACAAAGTCTGGCTTCGAGGATTTCCCCAATATGGCATATGGCTTCCATGGCGGCTTCACGAACAGAGTCGAAGAAGGTTGTTCGAGGCACATGGGAAATGAAGAAGTATTGTCCAGAAGTCTTTGGAGAAACTCCCTTTTCATGGAAGAGGTGTACTTCCACGTACCAATGTTCTACACCATTATCCATAAAAGGATATCCCTTGTAGACTGCATATCCTTCAAGATGAATGTATGCCATCATATCTTTCAAGATCTTTGGGAAATCATGTTCATTGTTCAGGGTCATAATCATCTCCGGACCTTTGCGGAAGGATTCCAAAAGGGTTGCCATCTGCAGGTGTGAATGAAGATGGAAATAAGATCAGCACGGTATGCATCTTATTGTACAAATGTGGTGTTCCCATCTAAGGATATGTCTTTATTCCATGAATGATTTTATGGGTCTTTCAAAGAGAAGTATGTCACATGATTGGTGGGCACTCTTCAAATGATTGGTCTCTTCAATAACATGGATATTTTTCCCCAAGTTTGTCCTTCTTCTCCATATGTACTTCATTTCTTCAGCCTTCCGAAGGGTTGCAATATATGCCACTTGGTTTTGTTCCATCCATGGGTTTTAGGGGTTTTGGCCAGGGAGAAGATAATGTTTAGAAAATAGATAGAGATATACATACAAGCAATCATTCATTCATTTATATAATAGTTGTTGTTACGAACAACCCAAAACGCATAGGTTCTAACGTGTGTAATAGGTCCGTTTACTACGGTCTCGTCCTGAACTATTCTATTCTTCAACCTTGAAAGTCTTCAATGATTGCAGCTCCATCCACATGAAGGTCTTGTGATTGATGATAAATTATTCCGTTTTTTTACACCCCTCAAGGTTCAATAAGTATGCAAACCTAAGCAATTCGTATTCTAAATGCGCAAAAATAACTCACAAATCAAAGAAATTCATCACACCAACAGATCACTCAAATAACAACAACGAATAACTCCAACAAATCTCCAAATTTTAGTCATAGATTTTATTCAAACAATCCCTATGGTACCGCCATCCACATATGTTGGCATGGTCGGACACTCTAGGCGCAAAGCGTTCATTCTTTATTACACTCATGGTGGACCAGAACTAAACTAGCCTATCCACGTCATGATCCTTGCTGACAAAGGAACCATGCATACTATCTCCAATGGGATTATCCTTCTTGAGGTTGACCTCTTCAAGTTGTTCTGCCAGGTTGTCCCTATCGACACGGAGTCTCTTATGACGACCCTGAATATCCTTTAGTTGGGCTTCTAATTTCTTGATTTCTAGGTCCTTGGCTTGAACCATGGCCTGGCTTTCCTTTAGTTCCCGACGAACGATCTTGATCTCGTGAACTTGCTCCTAATGCTTAGCTAATTCTAAGCTCTTCTTATTGAGGTCCTCACCAAGTTCTTCCTTATCAAATAAGGCCTTCAAAAGATTCATCTAAAGATTCTTGATGTATTGTCCCAAATCTTGGTTATACACCAATAGAGTTGAAAGCTTCCTCTTTAGTTCATCCCTTAAAGTGATAGGTGCTCCATCAACCTTCTGCCACCCAAGCTTGCCAAAGTAGTGTTTTCCCAGCTCATTACGATGGCGATAACACAAGCGTGCTATAGCATCATGGACGACAGTGTTTACACCCATATCACTGTCGTGAGCTATCATCCCATAGATAATATCTTCAGTCTTAGGGTTTTGTTGGCTAGGGGATCCATCTACGCCACTGGGCTCATTGAGTGTAGACCCATGATCCTATGGCCTCTTACATATCGTCATCTGCACGTGAGTACAGCCCAACATGGGTGAGTATTTTGAATATACTCGCAAGTTGCAACAAAAACAAGTATAACAGAATATCCATGTAGGGTAAGTGAAGTGGATAGATATGGTTTATCTGCAGAAAGCCATTTTTTCCCTAACACGAAAAGAATAGATTTTTTTTAATAAGTAAAACATTCTTTATAAGTTTTTATGTAGGTCTAGAGTGAACACTTGGGTAGAAACACCAAGTTTAAAATCTCTAACCCAAAAATACTTAGGGTCAAAGTAGAACACCCCACGTGTTCAAAACATCAACCTAGAACCTTTTTGTCAACATATTTTAGAAAAGAGAGGGAAGATCCTTCTTCAGTTGCTCAAATTGCCCGTATCCGAGGCACGACTAATCGATTAGGTTTGTCTCTGCAGAGTTTGTACACTTTACCCACATGACACAATCAACCCCAATTTATCGCTACACACTTGGGTGCGCGATTGGGAGAAAATTGTGACGAAGCTTTCCAGAATGGCCCCCTATACCTGTTCCTAGTCTGCCCGATGCCATTGAAATTAAAGCCCATCTCTGATGGCGGTACCTAGGTAAGGGTTTCCAATTAAGGAAAAACTAAGCCAGATCCCATAGAAGCATGTGGTCGTACTGGAAGCTACTTCTTACTGTAACTTGGAAGATCTCTGTCTCCTGGGCGTCGGTCCCCACCAAAACCCGTGTGCATGTCCCCAGTCGGGCGCAATCACTCAAGTGTGAAAGTCCTCCGTTGAGCGCAATCACTTAGTGTGCAAGACCCCAGTCGGGCGCAATCACTCAGGAGGAAGCAAGTTAAACATTTGAAAACAAAGTTTGTTGTTGAACCCATCCCAACTATAAGCAGGGCTAAGCATATAGATATAGCATAGATCCTATGGTTTTATCTAGCAATATACTTTGTAAAACTTGAGTAAAACATGCATCGTGTTTAAAAATATAAATACATGCATAATATGAAAGTATAGGTCAAGGCATGATCAAATTGCAACTTGCCCGAGTCTATTGAAGTTGATACTCTAATTTTGTATCTTCACTCCTTCACCTTATGATATATCTAACGATAAAGGAAAATACTTCAACACACAACAAAATCCAAATGAAGATCCAAATAAATAATACAATTTATTTAACTTGTATATTGCCAATATAATAGCTAAGACATGGTCATGGGTTTGGATATGGTCAAGATAGATTGAATGGAAGTATGACATAGGTTTTATCCTATGGTTGGGACAATTGGTACGTACAAATGAAGATCGTGGTGTCTCTATATGGAATGATTGTGAGACAAGATCTTATAACTATGTGAAGAAACTATTTAGAATGTTAACATATGGTTGGCTATGGAACTTGAAGGTCATAAGAGTTTTAGGATATCGGAATTTGTTCGTGGTACATGGGTTACAAGATCAAATATCAAATAATACAATTTATGTGAGTTCACCAAGTTAACATAATTTGGTTTGGGTAATATGAATTTGGTTTAAGGAGTTGGATGACACAAACATTCTTGTTAAAATAATTTAATTAAATTTTAATTGATTACAAGTTTTGTTCATGAAATATGATCAAGGATGTTCCTAATGATCTTCTCAAGAAGATTGGCTCGACAATAAAATTAAACTAATGATGGACTTAAATTTTGATAAAAGAAAGGAAACTAGAGAGTTGAGCCAAAAAATGAAGTAAACTTAGTTGGAAAACAATGGGATGCTTTCTAACAGAAATATATGCTTCTAGGGACCAATTTTTGTATAAGAAATATTTTCATATGAATTACGGATTAATCTCCATAGTAAAAATACTCGAATTCATATTTAAATTATAATTACATATTGAGATTATCAAAAGTGTAATATTTTAGTTCTATAAGAAACTGCATGTTTCAAGAAATCTGGGGATATCAAATTTGTCGAATTTGGAGTTGTGGTAGGAGATATGATTTTCTGAAGTTTGTGTGTTTTTCTGAAAAAAGAATTGCGGGAATAAAAGAAAAAATGTCACGTGTCTTATTCTCACTGGCCAGTACCCCTTCACTTAAGTGACTCGTTGAGGCGCGTTGATTTGAAGAACTACGGCTGAGATTAAAAGATGACAAGGCTCACCGGAGTTTGGTGGTTGGCTCGCCGGAGTTGGGCGGTGCTCTGGCCGGCGTTGTCGGATTTGAAGCACAGATGGTCACCAGTGAAGATGGGATGGTATACGGCGTGGATAATACTGTTCCAAACCTTCTGGAAAATGTTTCGAAGACGATTGCTTCCTGTACGAGCGGCCACGGCTCGCCAGACTTAGCAAAAGGTCGCTAGAGTTCACGTGGTTTAGTTATCATGCCCCGGCTGCAGTGATACACAAAAGAACATGTCCAACATGTGAGAAGATGGTAATAAGGAAGAATGGAGGAGGAATTGGGCCTAGATCGTCACCGTTGGCGACGCGATCTACGACGAACGATGATGGCAGCGGGAACTCCGACAAAAAATTACCGACATGCTAGAGTATCATACGTATGTCTATGAGAGGGATTTGGAAGAGGAGTGAAGGGGCTATCTTCGGGACATATTTATATAGTCCTTGGAGGTCGAAATCGAGCTTCACATGATGGCCATTAATGGCGACAGTTTCTCTCCGAGGTCATGGCCCCTAGGGTATCTTCATGGCGCACCCGAGGAGGAGAAGGGCCGAGGGAAAGGAGAGGAACCGGTTCCGGGGGTCAGTGGGGCTGGCAGAGGAAGTGGAGGCGCCGGGGTGTCGGTCACTGACAGGCGTGCTTACCCTTTTGTACGTGCGCGGAGGTAGGAGAGGATGGGGCTCATTCCATCGTCTTGTTTTTCTTTCGGGATGGATGGGCTCCTTACTGCGCACCTGGGCGCAAGAGAGCTAATTGGCCTAGCCCAGTAGGCCTAGTACTTCTATTTTCTAGTTTCTATAATATCAAATCTCTCCTAGATTAATACATACAGTTTATATGGCCTAAATAAATATATAAAGTTTAGGAAAATATGTTTCCCTCTCCAAATAAATTTTACAAAATAGAGTTTTGTCAAAAAATAAAATCATTTAAGGTATTAATAAAGTACCTAAATAATTTTTAGATTTTTTTATCAACATCAAAATGACATTCTAAAATAGCCGATTATTCAAAAGATAAATATTCCCAATAATAATTTTGGGGAAGTCATATTATCTCCATTCATTTATTTGTTGGAAATATTTAAATAACCATTAAATGCAAACATTGAATAAACTCCAAGTTCAAATAAAAGAACTCATAAAGGAATAAATATTGGTCCACAATTAATTGAGAAAGTCATATTATTCTCACTCTAAATTATTTAATTGTGGTTTCCACCAAATTTTCAAAATAATCAAAATCAAGAAAATCGTTCTTTAAATTTTGAATAAACCTCGCAACCAAGATTTTTTTTCTTTCTATATTGGATAAATGATTATCCAATTTTTATAACATGGTATTGCAAAGGTTTAAACAAAACTCAAAAGTTTTTAATTTCCCCTGGAAAAAAAAAGCAAAACAAACAATAATATTATTTATTAACATTCCAAAATTTAGAAAAATTTCGGATGTTAAATGATCTATTTATTCCATGTTCTTTGTGCTAAAGAACTATCCGATGGCGTGCTAGAAGAGATGGAAGAAGTGGCGGCGGAGTTGCTCTGCAAGTTAGGGAAGATCATTCGACCGGTTTTTTTAATCCGATGTAGCATTTGATATTGCATATCCCAACCGAGGCAAGATTGGGGGGCCCTGTGCAAAACCGTTGGAGCTATTCAACCGAGAGAATGTAGAAGACGGTTCGAGCAAAATGTAAAAATAAACGTAGAATTGAAGCATCGATGGCGGCGGCATTCATTACCGAGGAAGCGGCGCACTTCGTGACAACACACTATGAAGTCAAAGGTCACCATTTGCATAATCCAAAGCCTCGGTACAACACTGGCGACCTCCAACGACGTCAATCCAACCTCAGTCTATTCAAAGGGCAGCTTGAACCTGTTGGTGCTTCGAGAAATATGATTTTGGATCCCGAAGAATGGGTGACCCTTACATTGTATATCTTCACCAACCCAACAGAAGGGAAGCCGTACAACGAGTAAGTGCTCGGTACGTACATTGTTTCACAACTTCTTATAATTCTTCTGTCTTATTTGCATGAATTGATACAGTCGATACGTTGCCCACTACTCGAATGGAGCGGTTATTGAAAGGTATTCCATCCCAGTGTATGAGCTTCTTGCCAAGAATGGAGACGGCAATCCCGGTTTCCTCTCTTTTTTCAAACGAACGGTAACTACCATTCATACACGGTTTCATTTATTGGTCCTATTTATGACTAATATACAAATCATTTCCTATTAAACTTATAGGCAAATTCACATGATGAGCCTATGGACGCCGAAATGGGACAAGTCGCTAATGGTTTTGACTTTAAGGTACGTACATTTGATAAATATGAAATCAACGAGTATCGCTTTCATACCGTTGCCAAAGAGGAAAAATTGCCCGATCGAAAATCTACAAATTCAGGTGTGTCTGCTGTCGGCGAAGGAGGTATTGAGTATTATGGAAGAGTTTAAGCAATATATGAACTTCTATTCTATGGTGAAAATCCTCCGAACATCGTTGTCTTCAAATGTCATTGGTTTCTTCCGTCGGAGACTAGACGGACTCATGAACATGTAGGTCTAGTCGAAATTCGACAAGACACCCATTTAAATGTCCATGATGTCTATATTACGGCTCAATAGGCCACCCATGTTTTCTATCTATCCTACCCCTGCCAAACGGTTGAGAACCTAAAAGGTTGGGTTGTCGTTTATGATGTGCCACAACATCTTAGACCACCTCCCCCCAATGAAGAGGATTATGTACCTCACATTAACCCAGAGACATATGAAGGAGAATTCTTCCAAGAAACCCGTGTGATCAAAAAATGTTTCCTAAACCGCTCTACGCAACCCCAGAACATGGAACAAGACAATGAGAGTGAACACGATACCAATGATGAGGAAGAAGACGATACCGATGATGTGGAAGAGCATGAAGAAGAAGAGGTTACTGCGCCAGATGACCTGTCAATGCTTGACCGTTTACAGAAAGGCCTTCCAAATTTTGGTGTTGTTGAACCTGATGAGAACATCATTTACGACGACACACGTGATAGTGATGATGATCCTTCAATCGATCTCGGAGAAGAGACGGATGATCCCGACTATTGTTAGTTGTATGCATCCCAACTTTAATTAAATATATATATGTATTCTCATTGTAGTAATTACTTTTGTAGTAGTAGTATTTCTTTTTCTCATTGTACTAACTCTTATTCGTGGCGCATTTCGAAATGCGCCACCTATAAGCCCAAATGCGCCACCCATAAGAGTCTTAGGGGTGGCGCATTCTGAAAATGCGCCACTATTAATTTTTTTAAAATTTTGAATTTTCAATCTGGATCTGGAAAACAATTTTTTTTCTTCTTAATCTCAGGTTACTATGCTTAATGCTCGGTTACTATGTTTAATCTCAGGTCAAACTTCCCCGAAGGTCACCCATCCTAGCACTACTCCAGCCCACTTCTCGATTCTATTCAACTCCCACTCCAGCTCACCTAGCAGGCACTTGTTGATATATGTATCATATAAATCCTATTGCACCATGTTGATGTTCATGGGTGTGCTACAATTTCCAATATATTTTTTTCAAACTTTCACGATGGGACCATTAGCATATTTTGAACTTTTTTCAAAAAAATTGAAAATAAAAATTTCAATTTTTTTAAATATTTTTTAATGTTACTAGCTAAATTTTTTTAACCTATTTTTGAAACTTCACGATCGGTCCTCTAGCCTATTTTGAATTTTTCAAAAAAAATTTTGAAATTTTTTTTAAAAAAAATCTGTTACTAGTGGCACATTTCATAAAAAATGCGCCACTACTACGTTAACAAAAAAATTCAATTTTTTTCGTTTTTTTGGCCTCCAGATCTTCAAACGTCCGTAACTTTTTTTCTGTTAGGTTTTTGAGGATTCTAAAAATGTTCAACGGGTTACACCCGATTGAATTTGGATATAACTTTTCGAGTAGATGATTTTTCATATAAAAAACTTTTTCATCGGAGGTCGTATGCAAAAGTTAAGCCCATTTTACAAAATTCTCGGGAGATTTTGCAAAAAAATTCGAAATTCATAGTTGTACATTTTCCTAACAACTAGACCACATATCATTTGGGAAACTTATTTTCTTTTATTTTTTTTGACATTTCCATCATTTTCTTTTATTTTATTTTCAAATTGAAAAGGCGGTCCACATGGGGGGTGTGTTTTGGAATTTTTCCGCACCGTTTTTTCTTAGTAGTGGCGCATATGGGAAATGCACCACCCCTAAGAGCTTATGGGTGGCGCATTCTGGATCCGCCACTAATAATTCCTTAGGGGTGGCGCATTTCCAGAATGCGCCACCCATAAGCTCTTAAGGGTGGCGCATTTCCAAAATGCGCCACCTATAAGGTTCTTAGGGGTGGCGCATTTCTCCAAATGCGCCACGTATAAGGGGATCCAGGGCTGGCCCTGTAAGGCCCGATATGCGGTACTGTTTCAGATTCGGACGTTTCCGCCCGAACCCGAGGACGAAGCACATATCGGTCCCACCGTGACAAATGACAAAGCCATATGCCCCGGATTTCCAACATGATATCACAACATTACAGATACAAGGATACAACATCTCATACAATCGGCATACAACTGCCTCAAATACAATACAACAGCGGAAGATACATGTCTGAGTACAGACTACAATCAAGTGCCTAGCGGCAAAGAGAAAAACATCGATCCCATAACCACACGGGTCCAGGCCCTCCGCCGGGATCCGCCTAACTAGTCGTCGTCGAGTCTCCACGTGAAACGTCGTTCACCATACCTGTTGTCGATCAGAACCCTGAAAAGAGTTTGGGAGTAGTATCATGAGTACAGAGGTACTCAGCATCCAACTGTAGTGGTCATCTGACCCAGCAAAGACTTCATCACTCGTCATTCTAGGACAACTAGTAGTTTACGGTAAAGAAGGGGTAAGTGGTGAGGTTGCTTCCCCACTAGCATTTATGAAGTGGCTAACGATCTAGAGAGTAAGATAAGAAGCCAAGCATTCGATGAGGAATCGCCTCCAACAAGTCTTGCTATCAACTAGTTACGCAAACATAACACCTATCCTATCCTTGTCCTCCTCTTCGCATCCCGACGAAGAAGAAGAAGTCAAGGCACACACACACGTTGATCAAGTTATATTAAGATATCTCAGTTGTTGTTGTCTATGAACAAGGAGTAGGTCTGAAGTCGTCCATAACCGTGGACACGGCTTCTCGAAAAGATTTAACCCTGCAGGGGTGTACCAACTGCCCATTACGAGGCTCCGCACGCACATCCATCACTCTTAGTTGCTACCCATCACAGGCAACCATTTTATGATGTAGTTCCAAGAGATCCGAAACGACAAGTCCCTCTAGCTAACAACGAACAAATCCGGGTGGCCCCCGGGGAGTCGACACCCAATCCAAAAGCTGGCCACGCTCTCGAATCGGACCCTTCCGTATGGCTAAGGTCGGTAAGCCACACCTAAATATTCAGGGGACCCCTAGCTCACCAAGTGTGGACCAGCGATAGAAACTATGTCTCCACTGGCCCGGGTTGTTTTAAGAGATATCTGCTAGGAGCGACCCGACAAGATATATATGCATGTTTTCAAATGGTAAATCAGCTTGGGCCACCTCTAGAAATTTTGAAGCTAGATAGGTAAGAAAAGGGGACCCCATAAAATCCCACACGCGGTTAGGCACGCTCAGTCTTAAAACCAATACCCGGAACTCGGATCCTAGGTGACTCGAATGGAACAAAGCGTCGGGGCGGGATAGCCTAGACCTTCCATACTTCGTCGAATATAGTCAACATTATAATAATCATATCAGCAACAATAATATAATAATCAGGTGATATCCCAACCCAAAGAGTAACAGGGTAACATCGTAGCATCCTAAGCATGCATACTAAGCAGGGGCTGAGCAACGAGCAATAGTAACATAGCAGTACAAGGTTTGCTGGGAGGGGACATGGCTGTATCGGTTTAAAAGAGGCTGTAAACATGTGGTATGATCAAACATCGAACCTAACCTATACTAGCATGCAAACCGCTGGTTGAAATAGAATGGATCATAAGTAATGCAAGTCCTTGCCTGTTGATAGGTCGGGTTCCGAAGGTGTAGTCGATCGCACGCTCGCATCGTCTCCGAGAGGTACCCGCGGAAGCACACAAGACGATAAACACTGGAAAGCAATCAACGAGCAAGCATCTATTACTACGAGGCAAACACGAGCAGGCATCAACAAGAAGCAACACGAGACATCGCACCTACCGTCGAGAGCGGTTACTAACAGATTAAGTGGAGTACTCGTCACACACGACGATACCGCACGTTTACGGTGGTTCAAGTTGCTTAGCTACAGGTGATCAACAAAGGTTGTTAACATGGCAAAGCACAGAAGCATGGCATATCACACAAACATGGCAAGAGGTGTATCAAAAATAAACTACCTGGGCTAGTCAATTTAAGTGGGGGTAAAACCTATACATGCAAACTATTGCGGACCCCACGATAAAAATAGAATTTGGTACTGTTTTTCCCTAAACATATTTTAGGTTGGTTAACAACAGAAAACAATAGCATAAACACAAAGAACACGAAAAACTAATCAAGTTACATATAAAGAACACTCCAAACGGAGTTACGGTTTAAAAGATACAAGCAAAACAAGTTACGGGCACAAGCTGTATAAACAGGGGTAAATCTATATGCAAAAGTGCAACAACATGACATAGCAATACATGGGATGAAAGTAGACATGATGCTTAACAATATGCAATTGGAATCACTCAATTCCGACAAACAGTCGCGACACACTCGTCGACCGAAGTTGTAACAAAATAACAGTTTCAGCAATAGCAGCACAATAACATCAGGGTCACCACTTTGGAGCAAGATTTAAACATGATGCAGCAAGCAATTATAGCATGTGAAAGCATGGAATTGAATTACACATGATGCTTAACACAATGGAAAAAGAATCAATGCAATAGGCCTCATGGATTACTCACAATCATCGTGCAAAGTTGCAACAAATAATAACAGCAGCACATAACAGGAAAAGTAGCAGTTTAACGGCCTGATGCCCTGTTCAGCACACATTTACACAATCAAGATGAGCTCAAATGCAAATTCTCACAAAAGATGAATTAAAGTACACGCAATTCTAAACAATTCGTCTTTTGGGCGCGAAGTCATCCGGGCTACGGATCGCTTGCTATCGTCAACGCGGAATCGAATCAGCAGCAAAAACACACAGGACTTAGCAAAATTTTGAGGTCCTGGACATAGAAAAAAAAACAGGGGGCATGGGCTCCTTACCCTGGGCCGAGGCCCACTCGTGGCAGAGGCGGCTTGAGGCTGGCGAGCAGGCCGGCTTGGGTCGCGTTGGTCCGTGGGCCAGTGGAGGTGCGGGGCCCATGTGGCCGTCCACGCTGGAGGGAGCAACCAGCCGGCTCGGGCATGGCCTCTCCAGGACAGCGGCGGCGGCAGCAGGTGGCTCGGCTCGCCGGCCGGCCACCGACGACGGACGGGCCGGTGCAGGGACAAGCCCAGCCGGATCCCGACGGGTGTGGCGCGGATCTGAGGCGAGGGGCCGGATCGGGGCGAGCTCGGGCATCTCCATGTCGGCGGCGCGACGAGGTGCTCGGGGCCGGCCATGGCTTCGGGCGGCGCAAGTTCCTGCAGGGAAGGGAGGCGGAGGTGAGGGGGTGAGAGAGGACGGGAGGAAGAGGAGGAGATGGCCGGCTGGGAGGCTGGCCGGAGCAGGCCGGCGGCGGCCTTGGGCGTCCACTGGTGGAGGTGAGAGAGAGAGGAGAGGGAAGATCCAGGGGGCGACGTGGCGGCCTCTGGGCCGTCGGATCGCCAGATCTGACGGTCCAGAGCGCCTGGGGCTGAAGTTTCAGATCTGAGGGGCTAGGCTGCGAAAATTGGGGCTATGTTTGAGGGGGTGGCTGCAAAATTGGACTAGGGAAACCCTAAAAATGGGTGGGAGTGTGGTGGTCTTTATATAGCTCCGGTGGCTGGCAGTTTGCAAAAACATCATCGGTTTTTATCTCGCGTGCGCGGTGCTCACGTTTCTGACCGCCGGGGGTCCGCAGTACCTCCGATTCGGGTAAAACTTCGAACTGCGCGATCAGTGCGTCGAGCCGGAGGCGTTCACCTCGCGCTGGAACCGTTCCGAAAACACTTTCCGGCGCGCTATAAAAATAACCCGTTTAATTATTAAACGGGGTTTTTCGTTCCGTTGGCTGCGGCTGGTCTCGTGCGGTTTCGCGACGGTGATCGGGCGAAACCCGGTGTCGCAAAGGTCGAGTGTCAGGGTGGCAAGGGTCGGTCTCCGTCCGATACGAGATAAGAGGGGGAAAAATAATCGTCGATCGATAAATCGGGGATGCAAACACCGCAAACAAATCAGACAATCAAACAATTCACACCGAAAACAAAATTTTTTATTTTTGCAAAAACTGGGCTGTTACAGGCCCACTCTTAGGGGTGGCGCATTTTGGGAAATGCGCCACCTATAAGAGCTTATGGGTGGCGCATTTTTTACCAGTGCGCCACCCCTTACAACATAGTGGCGCATTACATATAAAATGCGCCACTAATAAGGTTTCCATGTATAGCTATTTCTCTAGTAGTGTGCACTCACACCAGGGACTCTACGGAGGTCTTTTCTCGAGAGTATGTCCTCACCTCCTACTTCTGAGGTTCCCAGGGGGAGAGGAGGTCAGACGAAGAAGGACGGGAGAGGGGGCAGAGCAGGTGGTGGCCGCGGGAGAGGGAGGCAGACTGTTGCACCTTCCTCGCCGCCACCTCCGGACGATTCACCAGAGCACAGGGTGGAACCCTCCTCGGACACTCCGGTGGTGGTGGAGGAGGAGGCTACGTCCCAGCACACGACCTGGAGTCCCTGGCCGGAGCTGCAGACGGTTGAGGGGGAGGTTGGTGAAGAGGGGGCGGTTGACACTAATGATGAGGCAGAGGGGGCTGAGGGTACCACCGTGTACCAGCATGGGGGTACACGCCTCCCAGCCGAGCCGGTGACTCCCGACCATAAGTCATTGATTACGCCTGATGGAGAGACGTAAGTGCACATACTTACTCTCTTTCAGTACCTTTTATAATTATGTTTATGCAAATATCTGATGGCTTTCCCTTTTTGTATTTCAGAGGTTGGAAATACGCTGAGGGTGTCCGCAATCCCAACGTCATCCTTGGTGTGCTCATCAGGCAGAATTTCCCGGTGTAAGTTCAGTTGCCCGGTGAGGATTCGGCTCCGCAGCCCGGACTCTTTTCGGAGAACTATATAGCTGCCCTTGACCCCACTAAATAATGATCATCAAAGGGGTCGAATGCCACAACAGAGCCGACATTGTGTTGAACTGCTTTTGGGTAATTTCTCTTTCACAAAATGAGAACTTGACATTAGCTAACTAGTTGGTGCACTCATCAGTCTTGTCTCGTGCTATTGCAGGTCTACTACAAGGTCGAAGAGTCCATGGAGGAGGAGGCGGGAAACATGGTCATCCGACAGTGCACGTGCCTGTTGCAGAACACAAGGCACGAGATGCGACTGCCGGCGGTCCGTGACTACTACGCCAAGCGTGGCCTTAAGCGTATGAAGAAGCAGTGCAGCATTAAGTTTTTGAGGAGGGATCAGTACATGATGGTAAACCCTTCTTCCGTCTTCTAGTTTCCTTGATTTGATTCCTACCTAGGCCTATAATACCTAATCTTCTTGTTTACTAACTTAGGTGCCACCGAGATGGTGTGCGGATAAGATTGATTGTTAGGAGGTCATTATGGACCAGTGGTGCTCAGAGGCCTGGTTGGCCGTCCACAACAATGCCAAGGACCGCTGTGCCCAAATGGTTGGTGTTCCACACCATCAAGGTAGCCGCAACTTAGATGGTTACGGGAAAAAATTGGTATGATGTGTGGTTTGCTTCAATTTTCATACAATTTGTTCTTTATGCCAGTTTGAGACCTTTACTAATATTGTGCTTTGCTTTTTCTTTTAGGCGGATCATAATAAAATGGAGGCGTCTTAGGTGTTCGACATGTATGGCATGACCCATTCAACATTGTACAAGAAGGCCAAGGCACTCTCAGATATAGATCCCGCCACTCCTTTGACTTTCACCAACGTTTCGTCACTACTAGGGAAATAGCTTATAGTGGCGCACTGATTTTGGGTTTAGTGGCGCATTACTGATGCGCCACTAACTACAAGCTACTAATAAGGGCTTAGAGGTGGCGCATTCTGGATGCGCCACCCCTAAGGCCCTTAGGCGTGGCGCATCTCAGAATGTGCCACCTCTAAGCTCTTAGGGGTGGCGCATTCTGGTATGCGCCACGCCTAAGGGCCTTAGGGGTGGCGCATTCACAGTGCGCCACTAAATACTAAACATATGTGCCACTAAATAATTACAGAAAACAAAAAAAAAGAATTACATAAAAGAATAAAAGCATTACAGATATTTTTATTATATTACAGAAATGCAAAATACAATATAACAATGAGGCCAACAATTATTGATACAAAAGAATTGCACTATAATTTTTATTACAAAGGTCTAGAGGCCAACAAGATTACATTCCATCACAAAATTACAATGAGTCCAACAATTATTGAAAACCAAAAGCTACTTTCGTCATCACTACTTGTTTGCTCTTCAACCTGCACAAAACAAAGCTTTAGATGTCACATCCATATGAATCATACCAAAGGAGAACAAAGCAATCTAGCATCTATTCTTATCAACAACTTAAAGCAAGTCGATGAATGGTGAAAAGCATGCACATATGCATAAAAATGCATATGCAGTGACCTTTATACACAAAGAGCACCAAGAGTATTTGACACTACCATCTAGTACACAAAGAGTACATCCAAATTACATCCAAATTACACAAAGAGTACATTCAATTAATTGTTTTGACTCGGCTCGGGGAATGGGCGGCATCCTTCTTTCGTCATGAAAGGCCTTGTGTCACGCAGGGCCTTTAGGCGGACTTCTATCTCCCCATTGGATGGTGCAATGTTGGAGTAGAAGATCGCCCCCTTCATTTGTACTTCATGACGAATGATAGTCGCCATCTGCGCTTCGATGTGAAAGAACTCCTCCTTCAGATTTGCATCGGCGATTTCCGCCTTCCTTTCGGCCCACGCTCTGAGATGACTTGGCAGCGTAAGGTTGCGTTGTTCCTGTACAATCGCCCTCATGTGATGAAGGGCGTAGTACGCATCCCTTACACCGCCAGCCGGCTGCTTGACGCACGGGAACTGCGTTACGTGGTTGAACACGTTCACGCCAGGCTGATTTTTCCTGAACTTCTGCTTCACGATCTTGCCTCCAGCTTTTATGTAGCTGACGAGAGCATCATCCAAAACTCTCATGATATACTTGTAATATTTCTTCTTCACACTCCCCGAGTCTAAATACACGGCATGCGAGTGTTGCGGTGAAAAGCAGATGAGCACGCAGTCTTGATCCTCACTGCATAATTAAAACAATCCAAAAGGAATGTTGGAAGAGGACAATGGAAAGCTAAGAAAGCATATACGCTACGGAGGCGAGCGAATGACTTACTTGGGAGAGTAAGTCATAAGAAATGAATCTTTTTCGGCGTTCCGTAGCATGAAGTCTGTGATGTACCCCGCCGCGAGAGCCGCGTCCCCGTCGTCCATCAAGATGCTTTCACGCATGTAGAAGGGGTCCAATATCGCGACGCTCGGGGTCTTATCTCTCCTGATACTCATAGAAAGGCTAAGCGAGAATAGACGGATAAGGCTATGGTCCAGCCGCTTGAGATGGTACAAATTGAAGATCTCTGAAAACCGCAGGATTATCATATCCGCGGGGATAGTGTTGATGAAGCCCATGTTGATTGGCACCTTGGCCATGAAAACCGGGTACGAGGGATTCTCTTCTCGAAGAAGAATCTTCTCTAATGCCATAATACTATGATGCACACTCTGCATATCCGAAGTTGCAAGGTCCAGCATGTCCTTAGGTAGCATCGCCTTACCAGCCACATGGATTTCAAACGAGAGATCCTTGGGTCTTGGTGGCCCATCCTGAGCCCGGATCGGCATCGAAGGTTGGCTACTAGAAGTGATGCTCTTCTTTCTTTTCTGTCCCTTCTTCTTTTCTGATTTTGAGCAGTCACCGGCCTTTATCTGCTCAGTGGCCGCCTTATGGAGTGTGGACGGGCTGAGAATAGATCTTGTGGCATCTGCTTGAGGCTCGGTGAAGGCGCAAGCTGCTGGAGACATGTCCTGAGAAGCAGCGAAGAGACGCGTGGAGCAAGCAGGCTTCGCCGCAGGATCAGCTGGACCGCGAGCTTCCTCGTCATGCTGATAGGCTCCTTCAGCAGGAGGCATGAATAAGTCATCAGCATCATACAAAGTATTGATGAACTGGTCGGCGCTGATATCATCATCAAGATCATCGTCTTCTTGTTGTGCTCCGATGGGATCATGTGGCGCCGACACGATGACTAGCGGTGTTGTCCTAGGTGTGGTGCCCCTTTCCCCCGTCATTAAACGCATTTGGCTCTTCGGCCATAGGTATATTTGGTTGAAACAGTCACTGAGGACTGCCGGCTCGTCCTCATCGTATCCGGGGGGTTGAATGGGAGGTTCAACTCTCTCGTAGCCCGAAATCACGAGAGAGATTTGAACCCTATGCATCTCCGGTGCCATCGGCATATTGTGCATGATTCGATTTTGTGGTTGAATGATTTTACCTTTGGCAACATCCTTCAACTCGCCGTCCACGACTTGTAATAGAATGCATGGAGTGTCCTCCTGCGAAAGATATATATATATATATATATATATATATATATATATATGCATCAGAGAGATTCCACTAAAAAAGGGCGTCGAGGTGAAGTCATCGTTTGAGTTGCAAGGAGATGAAGTCCTCGTTTGAGTTGCAGACGCTTATAGTTACCTTGAGGGCGTCGAGGTCGGCTAGTGAAGAGACCCCGTCGATGACGGCGGGCATGCAAGAGACGGAGGGCGCGCTGCCTCCCGTGGCGTCGGTCGCCCTATTTGTGCTGCCGCTGGGTGCATTATTGTTATGCCCCGGTTGCTCGATCGTGGCCGGAGGAGTTACCATCACGTTCGGCGTCGCCGCCGCGGTGTTGGCGGCCGGAGTCACCAATACGCCGGGAGTCGGTGCGGGAGCCAGCACTATGGCCGGAGTCGGGACTGCAGGCGCCGCGGGGCCCGAGTTGCTGCCGACCATGCTGGGGACTGGTATGGGCCCTTGTCCACCACGCGCTTGCCAATTCGCGAGCGACTACATCATATTTGGAAGGAGAGCGTTCATCGTCTTCGCCACTTCGTCCTGGACAAGCTGCGGAAGCATGTTCACCTTCTCCTCCAGTCAACGAACATAAGCGGCATCTTCTTCGGTCCTTCTCGCCTTGCGCCCCCTCGAACCGGACTGCTCCGCCAATTTTCCATAATATTTGGACCAATTTAGGTCCGCACCAAAGCCGACCACACGGCCGTCTGACGATGGCTTCGCCGTCACGTCGTCAACCTTCTTGACCTTGTTCAACGCCCTGTTGAAGGTGTTGTCCCACGGGCCGGCCGGCCTAACCGACGACTCCTGCGATGAGGCGATTTTCATTTCCGCTTGCTGCAAAAAGAATGTGAAACGTTAAGAAATTGTGAACTTCACTCGAGAATTCAATCGACAAGGTCGCGTGGTAAACTACTTACCACGGCAGTCGTACTCCTGAATCTTAGGATCGATAATTATTTTCGAGGTTGTTTTGTCCTTATAGCTCCGGGCCCTCACAAAGAATTCGGTCTGCGGATCATCTTTGTATTGCTGGAAGGGGTTAGGTATGCCCGCAGCGGCGTACTCGGCATCCTCCTTGTCCCATTTAGGCTTGGAACTTTTGTAACCACCGGCTCCGAGACGATGGTTACCTATGACCTGCGACCGCATGGCCTTGCCCTTTGCACTCGCGGCCTTGGCTTGCTCGGACTCACACCTAGCCTTGAAAAGGTTGTAGGTAGCTTCATCGATCAACGGCTCTTTCTCCTTGAGCTCCTCCCAGGTTTTGTTCTTTTAAAAAATTGCCCTCTTCACCCGGGTTTTCCAACTGGACAAGGCCTTGCTCATCTTCCTGAGGGCCCATGTGTTTACTTTGTTCCCTCTGAGTTTGGTGTTATCGTACGGCTCCGGAAACTTGTATCGTCCGTGCAGCTTGTTGATAAGAAGCTGACAATAATGAATATTCTCACGACTCCTGAGGTTAATCGTGGTGATCGGCACGGTGTTGCGGAGGATCGCCGCGACTTGACGGCTGTACCCTTCCGAAAAACGTTCGGGCTCTTTAGGAATCCCGACGGCGGTCACAACAGTAAACTCTTGCCTGATGACGCCGACCTTGGTCGGTTTCCGATTCCTCTTCTTCTACTGGGTACCATCTGTGTTGGAGCCACCGGTCCCATCATCCTCGCCGATGTTCCTCTCGCCGTCTGTCGTACCGGCCTCCTCCTCCAAGTCATCATCCGATGAGTCGGACTCCGACTCTATCTCCTCCTCATACTCCTCCTCGCCCGGAGGTACTTCCTCTTCTCTCTGCTCCTCCTGGGAGTATTCCCAAAATTGCTTTCTTTTTTTCCTCCCGGCTGAGAAGAAGGACCGGCGTCGGCTCCGGTCGACATGTTTGCACTAGTACAATATTAAGAAATGCAACTACTTAATTAATTAGCGCAATAAATAAATGCAAATAATCTCATGTTAAGAAAAATAGCAAAGGTCATGCACGAATTCACGGAAAAATTCGGCATGACCTTTGCTCTTTTTCTTAACATGAGAGTGCCCCATTCTCAACCGAAACGGAAGTTAATCAACATTTCGGGAGAAAGGGGATAATAATTTGTACCTGCACAAAACAAATGCCTACATGTAGGCACAACAATGCAAAAAAATAGATATTCAAACAGTAGATGTTCAAGAAACATATACTTGAAAATGGATAAAAAATGAGCTTGACTAAAACAAATGGCAGCAAGCAACAAAAATGTTTAATTCCCAACAGGAAGCCGACCAATTTTACTTCAAAAAATAGAGCTCCATCTAACTATCTCTCTGTTTCATTTCCTTGCAGTTTACACGACCCCACTAACTACTCACAGTAATGATGACAAAATATCCTTGTCCACCAGAAAGAATCAAAATCGCTAACCCTAGCAGCAGGAACAAGGATATTATGTGACCATCAACAAAAATGTAGGGCCTTTGCATTTGACCCAAACTCAATCCACCAAATAAATTGCTAGTGTCGATACTATGTAGTGTAACATTCTAGTCTAGGTTGCGCCTTCGGTATGATCATCGATACAATCACGACCGATCATAATAGGTGTTGTTTTGATGCTCTAAACCTTCTGTGTACTTCAAATTTCATGTTTTTTTCATCGAGTTAGTTCCAACACAAGTACTTGGCAAATATTGACAGCAACTACCCCACCTTGAAACTTCTTATATAAAAAAGTGTATAAAATCCACTCATCATGAAACTAGTACTGCTGGATATGAACACCTCAAATCACCAGGAACTAGGCAATATGAAATTTGCTTATTTCCAAATTTCCATTCACAAAATTTCCATTCACAAGCAAAATTTCCTTGTTTGCTATGCTAGCCGTGCAGTTGCAGGAGCAGGGGAGAGGGAGGGGGAGCAGGGGAGAGGGAGGGGGAGTACCTGGCCATGTAGTTGCAGGACGGCGGGGAGGGAAGGAGGCGGCGGCCGGAGGCGAGGCAGAGGCACGACGGCGACTGCGGGCTCGGGAAGAAGCGGCGGCGGAGATTGATGTTGAGGGCGCGGGCGGCGACGAGGATGGTGGCGGCTCCGGCGTCGGCGGCGAGGACGGTGGCGGCTCCGGCGTCGGCGGCGAGGACGGTGGTGGCTCCGGCGTCAGCGGCGAGGACGGTGGCGGCTAGGGCTCGGCGTCGGCGGCGAGGACGAATGGGTACTGTGACCAGCAAGGGGGAGGGGGCCGTGGAGGTTAAGGCTTAGGGGTGGCGCATTTGGCCAGAATGCGCCACCAAGAGGTTCCCTATGCGTGGCGCATTCCGCCGAAATGCGCCACGCATAAGGAACCTCTTGGTGGCGCATTCTAGCCAAATGCGCCACCCCTAAGCACATTTAGTGGCGCATTTATGAAAGATGCGCCACCCATAAGAGTTTTTTAATTTTTTTTATTAATTGGACTAGCTATCTATCTGGTTTTTTATCGCTGCTAGTTTTTTTATCGCTACTAAATATTTTTAAGGAGTTAGGCATGATGCTTTAATTGCGTATAAAAGTGGTCAAACTTTATTAAGATTAACTTTGACCAAATCTTATATGCGGAGTAAAAAGAAACGGAGGGAGTACTTCGATTGTGATCATATCGATCCACGTACCATGCCTTAACCGTGTCATCGCCGAACCAATTCCACAAACACAAGGTGTAGCGGCATTTGGAAACATAAGATTGTGATCATCAATGACAAAGTGCATATTAAATCCATGCATACACAAAGTGATCATGAATTACAAAATATTTTTCTTAAATTTGGAGCTAGCTATCTAGCTATCGTTTCCTCACGATCTTCTTCTTGCCCTTCTTTGTCGTGGTTGAATAATTTAGGCCCGGGACGCCTTCACTTTTCCTCTTGAACGGGAGGAGACTTTCTTCGGTAGGGTTGTGGTGTATGTATCCTGAGCGGCGTAGTCATCCTCCATCTTCGGGTCGCCGTACTTGTCAAACTCTTGCTCGTTGGCGACTCCATCCATTCCGATGATGTTTCTTTTCCCTCTCCTCACTACAACGCGGCTCGGCTTTGATGGGTCGGTAATGAAGAAGCATTGGTCCACTTGGCTAGCCAGTACCCATGGCTCATTTTTCGCGGTGACGTTTGCGCCCGCAGACTTGGATTTGGCTTCGGGTATAACCATGGTGGTGAAGTACCGGTCTTCTTTTACGACGCTCTTGGCCCATCTCACACGGAACATCGGCACCTTCTCTCCACAGTAGTCGAGCTCCCATATGTCCTTGATCCTTCCACAGAATCTTTCCTTGACGTCATCGGTGTAGAATATCCCCGTTACCCCTGAGTTCTGGTAATCGCAGTTATTGTCCTTTTCCTCCGTGTAAAATATGTAGCCGTTGATATCATACGCTTGATAGGTCATCAGGTTGCGTGCGGCACCCTGTGACAAGGTGAATATCATCTTTTCGTCCTCGGAAGCGTTCCTTCGCGGGGGATTAGCACGAAGCTCGTCCCTGAACCAAGTCATGAAACCGGAGTTGTGCTCTTTGATTAGACGTGGATCTCGGTCCGTTATCTGCAGGCCCTGGTCACTATACTTCTTCCTGATTAAATCCTTGTGCTTTACTATCCAAGGATCGACCAGCTGGATGTGTTGTAGCGCGACTAGGCTTGCTCTTTCAAAGTCGATGTCTCGACCGTCAAAGTTGACATGCATTGCGCGGCTTCCCTCATGGTGACCACACCCATCGGTCCTGCCAAAGTGCTTGTTGACGGCCAGACCCACAGGGTTCTCGGTGTTGAGATAATTCGTGCAAAAAGAGATGCACTCTTCGGTTAGAAAGCCCTTCGCTATGCTTGCATCTGAACGGGACCTGTTACGAACGTATTTTTTGATGTGCCCATTCATCCTTTCGAACGGCATCATGCTGCGCAGAAACGCAGGCCCAAGTTGGACGATATCCTCCACGACGTGGATCAGCAGATGCACCATAATGTCGAAGAACGCGGGCGGGAAATAGATCTCAAGCTCGCATAGTATGAGCACGATCTCCTCCTGTAGCCTTTTGAGTTGCGTAGCGCAAATCGACTTCCGGGAGATGACGTCAAAAAAGTTGCAAAGGCCAAACAACGTTTTACGGACGTGCTCGTCCATTATCCCTCGCATCGCAACCGGGAGAATCTGCGTCATCAGCACGAAACAGTCGTGAGATTTCATCCCGCTGAAACGCTGCTTCGCCTCGTCTAGGTATCTGCTTATCTTCCCCTCGTAGCCGTTCGGAAATTTTACTCCTATGAGGCAGTGGATAAACCGCTTGATCTCCTCCTCGCACAGAGTGAAGCATGCCGGGGGGCAGTGATCAATACCGGTCTTCTTCTTGGTCGTCCTTTTTCGTTTGCGAGAGTTTTGCGTTTCCGTATCCTCTTCCTCCTCCGGCTCATCATCGTCGTCACTAGGGGGGTGAAGTTCCCTCCTGATGCCCATAAATTTCAAGTCATTCTTTGCTTTTGGCCCGTCCTTGGTCTTCTCCGGCATGTTGAGCAGCGTGCCAAACAAGCTCTCGCACACTTTCTTTGTGATATGCATTAGATCAAGGCTATGAGGACTGCGGAGTAGACTCCAGTATTGCAAATCCCAGAAAACAGACCTCGCTTTCCATACCCTCATCAACGGCTGAGTCTTCTTTTTTTTCTTTCCCGGCGCGGGGCACTCTTTCCAAGTTTTCAGCAAGTTGTCGATTTCTTTGCCGCTCCTTCGAGCTGGGGGTGCTCGGAGCTCCTCGCTTCCATCGAACAGATGTCCCTGTTTTCTCCACGCGTGTTTCTTGGGAAGCCACCTCCGAGACCCCTGGAACACGGTTTTTGAAGATCCGGGATCTTTTGGTAGCTGGAGGTACGTTGTATTATCCATGCACCTAACACATGCACAGAATCCTTGGACCACCTGCCCTGAGAAATATCCGTATCCGAGATAGTCGTGCACCGTCATGATCACCGCGGCTTTCATTGGGAAATATTCTTTTGCCGCGGCGTCCCACGTATTGTCTCCGTCTTTCCATAACGTTTCTAGCTCCTCTTTCAACAGCTGCAGATATAGATTGAGGTCCGTACCTGGTTGTTTCGGCCCTTGAACTAGCATACACATTGTTATGTACTTTTTCTTCATGCACTTCCAGGGGGGAAGGTTGTATATGCATACAAACACGGGCCAGGTACTGTGTGTGCTGCTCTGGCCACCAAACGGATTGACTCCATCGGCGCTCACACCAATCCTGAGGTTCCTTGGTTCTTTCCCAAAATCTGGGTATTCGAGGTCCAACGCAGTCCATTGGCTACCATCTGAAGGGTGCCTCAGCATGTCCTCCTTTTCCGGATCCGGGTTCGGGTCATCCTCTTTTAGCTTCTTTCTATCCGCGTGCCAGGTCATGAGCTTTGCTTCCTCGGGATCTACGAAATACCTCTGTAGACGAGGAGTGATCGGAAAGTACCATACCACTTTTCTAGGAACTTTCTTCCCTCTCTTGTATCGACTAACACCGCACACCGAACATGTGGTTTTATCTTCGTCCTCACCCCGATAGATCATGCAATCATTTATGCAGACGTGGTATTTAACGTGCGGAAGATCGAGAGGGCAAAGGACTTTCTTGGCCTCAGCGATACTAGTTGGGCACGTGTTTCCCTTCGGAAGACGATCGTGCCAGAATGCCATGTTATCATCGAAGATTTCGTCGGTCCATTTGTGTCTTGCCTTCATCTCCATAGCCCCAAGTGTTACATTCAAGCGGGTATCCTCGTCGTTGCATCCTTCGTACAACTTTGTAATCGCGTCTTTCTCGAGTTGCGCCATCTTGGCTTTCTCTCTAGCTGCACCTCTTGCGTTCAACGCCTCTTTGACAAGCAGCTCTTGAACATGAGGGTCCCGCACCCAGCTTGAATGATCATGTCCGACATCTTGATCTTCATGTCCGGCATCTTGATCTACATGATCCGCTTCGGCATCTTCTTCATGATCATGTACGGGATGCTCTTCGTCATCTCGCCCGCCGCTGTTTTCTGGTTGCCCTTCCTCATTTACTGGCGCCCCACCATTGACGTCCTCCTCCTCACCAGCTTCATCACTTATCCATCGTGTGTAGCCATCCATCAAACCATTACGCTTCAGGTGTCTTTGCAATATTCCGGAATCAGGCTCGGTCACGCACTGCAGTTTGCATCTCCGACACGGACATCTTATATCCGACCTATTATTCCTTAGCATGTCGTTTGTCGCACATTGCATCCACCTAGCCACGGTGATATCGCTCAGCATCTCGCGGACCATGGTCGATCACCTGCGTGCACGGAGAGAGCAACACAATTATATATCACAGTCGTCGCCGGAAAAATTCGGCATGACCTTCCCTAATAATGCATGGGAGCATGCGGAGAGTGCGCTAGAAATTTGCCGAAACGGAAATGAATCGACATTTCGGCAAAACATTTGCCACTCAAGATACACATATACATCAAACCACCATAAGCTTCACACATACATCAAACCACCACAAGCTTCACATATACATCAAACCCAAGCTTCACATATACAACAAACCCCAAGCTAATAAAGGCAAGTATATGGGTCATAAATGGAACAAAAGAGTTTGGGAGGAGGTCCACTTACTTCAATATGAAACAAAATAGATGTAATGCCAAGTATCGATGGATAAATGGAAGAAATGAGGTGGGGAGGAGGAGAAAACCAAATAGATCTAGTTCGAGAATTGTGTGGAGTGAATGAGAGGTGGTAGGTGGGGTGGAGTAGATAAGGGAAGCTCTAGGCATTTAGTGGCGCATATAGGAAGTCAGTGGTGGCGCATCCGCGCAATGCGCCATCCCTAAGCTCTTATGGGTGGCGCATTAGCACAATGCGCCACCCCTAAGGACCTTATGGGTGGCGCATTAACAGAATGCGCCACCCATAAGAACCTTATGGGTGGCGCATTAACAGAATGCGCCACCCATAAGCTCTTATGGGTGGCGCATTAGCACAATGCGCCACCCCTAAGGACCTTATGGGTGGCGCATTAACAGAATGCGCCACCCATAAGCTCTTAGGGGTGGCGCATTCTGTAAATGCGCCACCTATAAGGTCCTTAGGGGTGGCGCATATTTCTGGATGCGCCACGTATAAGGTCATCCAGGCTGGCCCACTATTAGGGGTGGCGCACTGGGAAATAATGCGCCACCCATAAGACCTTATGGGTGGCGCATTATTTTGCAGTGCGCCACCCATAACATATGGTGGCGCATCACTTTCTACATGCGCCACTAATAAGCTTTCCATGTATAGCTATTTCCCTAGTAGTGCGTCCTACAGTAAGCTCAAGGCTTATACTGAGGTGGCGAAGTAGAAGAACGGGAAGGATTTTAACCCGAGGGGGAAGCCTATTGACCCGGATCTGGTGATTATCTCTGGTGGAGGAAGGCTCGATGGCGCCATGGCCATTGGAGATAAGTTGATTCGGTGCCCTAGCACTCTTCCTGAGATCAAGGCGCGCCAAACGAGCTCCTCTCCTGCTATAAGGACTCGTGCGCGGCCAGTCGATCTCGCCATCCTAGTTAGCCATCAAGACTCTTGCATTCTTGTGTTACGTCATCGATTATTACAATGCTAACTAGAATTGGGGTTGCAGGATACTCTTAAGAAAGAGCGATAGAAGATCCAGCAGCAACTGGAGGAGAAGTAGCGGTTGGCGGAGGAGAAGGAAATGGAGAGAGAGTGGTTGGCGGAGGAGAAGACGGTGAAGGCTATTGAGGAGGCCGAGGCACGCCACAATGTGTCGAACCGGGCCTTGTATGAGCTCTTCGTGGTAAGTCACTTGTTCATATTTACCCAAAGAATGCATGTAATGTTTGTTTATATTCGTAACTAATATGATTGACTCGTGGAAAACAAATGTGCAGAGTATGTGCGAGAAGACTGGTCAGGTCACTCGACCGATGCCAATCTTTTCTCCTGTGGGGACGGTGAGTTTCATTCATTGATCATCAATACCATTGAGTGTCGTCGTGCTAACAACCATCTTTTTGTGCAGCATAACTCTCGTGCAGAATCCCATAACCCTTCTCCAACGTCAACCTCGGCCAACCCGCCTGATGCTTCGCAGCCACCTCCGCCTTGAGGTCTCCACTCCGGTAAGTTGTCATCTATTTTGCTTTATTAATGCTTAGTTAGCTTAAAAATGCCATACTTAGCTTCTGAAATATTATAAAACGATTAAATATAGCTAAGTTAGCTCAAAAATAGCATAATTAGCTTGATTTGCTCACAAAAGGGTGAAGTTAGCTTGATTTGCTCACAAAATGCTAGAGTTAGCTTGATTCGCTCAAAAAATGCTAAAGTTAGCTTAATTGGCTCAAAGAAATGCTAAAGTGAGCTTAATTTCCTGAAATATGGTAAAGTTAGCTTAATTTGATCAAAATTGCTCAATTTAGCTTAAATTTCTCAAAAAATGATAAAGCTAGCTTAAATTTGCTCAACAAATGCTAAAGTTTGCTTAGTTGCTAAAAAGTGCTAAAATTAGCTTAATTTCCTCAAAATATGCTAAAGTCTCCTCCTCCTACTTCTTCTTCATATTCGTCTTCTTATTCATCTTGTTTTCATCATCGTCTCCTCTTTCTACTTCTTCCCCTTCTTTTCCTTGTTCTTCTTTCTTATTTTTCTCCTCTGTTATTCTTCTTCTCCTCTTCATATTGATTTAGTTCAATACATTCTTTAGCTAGTTGCATATATAAAGTTTAGTATTGATTTCCTTTCTTTTACATAACTAACATGATTTCATTTCATTTTTCAGATTTCGATGCGAGCTAGCCTTTGGAGATTTGTAGGATTTGACCTTGTTGGAGACGTGTATATATGACCTTGTAGGATACTTGTATTTGGTCTTATTTGTGTGTTGAAGACTTGTGTGTTTTCATATGCCATGCATATTATCTTGTTTGGAGCATATATATGTGACGGTTTACTTGCTATGTTTGTGCTATATATGAGATGCACTTTCTGCTATATATGTGAAGCTTTTTGTGCTATATATGATGCACCTTGTGCTGTTTAGGAGATGCACTTCTGTGATGTTCATTTGTGGTATGAAACATGTCGTATATTTGTTTAAAATGTAGGGATGGCCAGAAAACAGAAGAGAAAAAATAAAATACATACGATTTGCCGTCTGTGAGTGGATGGCAAAGTCATTTGCCTTCTACTTGCAGTCGGCAAAGGGGACACGTGACGCCCAGCTGTGCAATTTGGCAACAGCTGGGTGACCATTTGGTCACTATGATGTCTGCTGACGAACACGCAGACGACAAACGGTATGCATTTGCCGACTACAGGCAGACCGCAAACTATTGGGAGGGTGTGACGTGGTAAACATGGCAGGTAACATCACCAGTCTTTGCCGTCTGCCAGTGGACGGCAAACCACGCCGTTAACGACCTGTCAGAGGTCGATTGGATAGGGTTCGCCGTTAGGTCGGACTTGTCGTCTGCTGCCTCAAAAGCAGATGACAAAGAACTTTGCCGTCCGGTGATAATGTGCAGACGACAAAACACCTCTTTTCTGTAGAAATGGCTGATGAGTGCTTTGTCGTCCTACGACAGACGGCAAAGTACTTTGCCGTCCGCCATACCTATGTTTGTCGTCCGCCAGGGTAGACGACAACGGCCGAGTTCCAGTTGTGTGTCTAGCTCTCATAATGATCTGAATGTGCCCTCATATAATTATTCAATAACCACATATGAGAAAATAATTATACAATCCTATTCTCAGTGTAAATTTCCCCTCTAGTTTGTCAATGCAAGCAACGATCGTTGGGGATTCCCCCTCCCCTTCCATTTTGAGGAAAATAACCCAAAATGAAGGAGTATTTCATATCCACATGGCTGTAATTTATTTTTTATCACACCAATGAAGATATTTATTACCGAATTCTATATACCTAAGAGAGTGTTTTCCACTACTAATTATCCCAACATGCATTGAACTATTTATGCAATACATATCACCTCGTCATCTCATGCATTTCTTTTTTAAGAAGGAAGTCATGCAAAATACCCTTACATTAGTCAAAGTTTATTTATCATTTTTAATATTTTTTAACAAGATTCACGCAACATCGTGCAGGTCGTGCTTCTTATAGTTTTATACATATGTAAAGCACATTTACATGTTTATGTGGGATAATTATTTTTAGACTTCTCTATTCCGAATAATTAAAACATTCATGAATCCTGGGTGCCAACCACATATGAAGTTCTTCTTTTTAGGGAACAACCGGACAAGCTATATTAAAATTAACTAGAATACAAAAGGTTCACAATGAAAAGAAAATACTAAAATATAAAAGGTACTAAAAGTGAAAGTAAAAATCGATATTCAATTCAAGCCGTGGAATATTAAGTGCTAATCTTATACTCCAACTTGATAATGGGTCGATGTTCTACAGGTTGTAGGTGCCTGCCTAATGTCTTTATGAATAAAATTTCAGAGCGAATTTATATAGTTAAGAAGATCTCAACCAACATGGTAATAGGAAGAGAACACTAGACAGGTACTGAAAATCTTAACAAAAGGTACGCCATCAGAGGGGATCAAGTTCATGCCTCACATAAAGTTCAAGAAAGGACAAAAGTGACACTTAAACATGGTATGACTGTGCACCCAAACAAGCCATGCAGCAAATTACATTCGATTTGGACACTGGTGGGCAAACGGAACAAGATCTAGTGAGACAAAGTTTCAATAACAGAGAATGAAGTAGGACATGTTGAGCGACACGCCCAACTCGAAACAGAAACCTGCATAAACAACGACACAATGAGCACATGAAATTATCAGAGAAAAAATGTAGTCCATAAATTGATCACTTGGTTGTATAGACAATATTGCAACCTGATCTGGAAATCTTTTTTTTTGGGGGGGGGGGGGGTAGCACTTGACAGTCCACCCTTAAGAAAGTCATCTAACTTACATACATTAGCACATACTCCTTCCGTTCAGGTTTATTGGGTCCAAAAACAAGATCGGCAGGACCAAAGCAACTAGTAATTAGGTGTGTTATTAGCACATACTCCTTCCGTCTGGGTTGGAATGCATGGGCATATTGAGATGTTTTTGTAGCTAACAAGCACCTATTGCAGCTCTAATTGTGAGAGTGGATTTTCTACCATGCATTGCATATAACTTGCATTGCTCCATCATTTAATGTGATAGATTCATGCATCTGATTTTCACTCATATATATGATGAAACGTTACAAAATATTAATATATGCTATGAAATGAGAATAAACATGATGGAACTAGATAAAATCCAACAAGGGTCCTCTTATTTGTTTTTAGTGAACTTTATGAGCGCATTCTTATTTGTTTGTACACAAGAAAACGTTGTGATACACGTTGAAATAAGAAAATAAAACCCGACGAAACATTATGTAATACTCTGAAAACAAGATAAATTTTCCGAAAAACCAAAAAACGTGATGCGAATCTCTAAGCAACGACCGATGGGATGAGTGCACGACATATCACGTGAATGCTAGAAAATCATTTCTCCTCTAGTTGATTAGTTTTTTCCCAGTGTTTATGTTGAGTACGATCTACACCTATGGTGATGACAGTCGACGTGCAACATCATTGACACAATTTAAGGCGAAACTTCCTAAGTGCCATGGTGGACTAAAAGGATGTGAGAAAGTGGTTCAAGGGATATATCATGTAACTCTGCTTGGGTCTAATACTAGATTTTATCCAAGCATGTTACATATAGGTTGAATACTGAAACATAATAAACTTGAAGAATGATATGGGGGACTTACAAACAAACATAAGTATTCGATGTCAATTTTCTCATAAGGCACTCCATTGGTACATAGGATCTTTATAATATGGTCAACTATAACATCTTCCCTCGTGCCACATATAATTTTGACTACCTTGAGATGTTGAGATAGTAACAATTTTTCCTTTGATTTATAGCCTTGTTCCATAGAGCAATATTTTTCATCTGTTTTGATAAAATGGTATTTCTGCAGCAAACAAAGTGTTTTCTGATATCAACAAAACGTGAATGGTACCTTAAAAGACAAAATCTATGGTACTTGGAGAATGTACACACCTCAGAAGTTTGAAATAACTTGGCTTGTATATTTCAATGATCATCCTCCTCAAAAGAACTCTAGGTCTTCGTGAGCAAGCGAGTTGGATGCACCCCCGTGATGTCTACGCACGCTTCTATTCTTGTAGACTATGCTGGGCCTCTAAGAGCAGAGGTTTGTAGGACAACAGCAATTTCCCTCAAGTGGATGACCTAAGTTTTATCGAACTCAGGGAAGTAGAGGTTGAAGATGGTCTCTCTCAAGCAACCCTGCAATTAAGATACAAGAAGTCTCTTGTGTCCCCAACACACCTAATACAACTAGGATTTGTATAGGTGCACTAGTTCGGCGAAGAGATGGTAAAATATGGGTGATATGTGTAGCAAAGCAAGGTAATATAAATTTGTAATAAAAAATGCAGCAAGCAAACAAGTAGTAAACGTGAGCGCAAACGGTATTGCAATGGTGGAAACAAGGCCTAGGCTTCATACTTTCACTAGTGGAAACTTCCAACAACATTAACATAGTCTAATCACATGATATTTCCCATAAAACATGCAATGGAGACGTACTCGGAGGTCATTCCTTTGTGGTCAAGAGAGGACGAGAATTGTGTAGGGCTACAAAAGCACACCTCAGAGTTCGTAGTTCGCATCTATGGATTTCCCAATGTCACCGCGGCCATCCAAAGAGAGTACCACAATCACCACAACATATCTAAAGGATAGTCAAGGACAAGCACCAAGAGACTCAATATTCAATCCACACACAAAAGAGGAAATCACTCATGAAAATATTCTTCTAACCCATGTCCAATAGACCGCTGTCACCATGGTCTCGGAGATTATACTAGATAAGATCAAGTGAGTACATCAATCCAATACATAGAAGAAGGAGAAACATCATGGGATCATCCTAGATTAACATAGCCTATGATCACAATCAAGATCACATCATGGGAGAGAGAGAAGACCACATAGCTACTGGTAGAAACCTCAGCCCCGAGGAGGAACTACTCCCGCATCATGGAAGGAGGAAGCAAAGTCGATGGAGATGAATCCGGGGGCACTTCCCCGTCCCGGCAGGGTGCCGGCACAGGAATAATGGTCCCCCAAAACTTGGTGGTGATGGCGGCGGAGATCGGAATTTCTTCAGGAGAAAAGGGTTCTGGAATCAGGGTTTTCGCGACGCGAGTAAACATAAGGGCCAAGGGGGGCAGCCAGGGGGGCCACCAGGAGTCTAGGCGGCCTCCCGGCGCGGCCACCCCCTAGGCCGCGCCCACCGGCCGCCTAGGCACCAGGTGGGGGCCCTCTGGCCCCCTTCGGGCGTAAGGAAGCTTCTGGAACGCTGATTTTTAATATATTTTTCCCAGAATTTTCTGAGCACTTTTAATAATGGGAAAACCTGAAATACAAAAACTGCAGAAAACAGAAACTGGCACTGGGGTGCACTGAGTTAATAGGTTAGTCCAAATATGATCAAAAGTGTATGAAAGTGTATCAAAAGCATAGCAATATCACCCAAAACATGCATGGAGCAAGCAGAAATTATAGATACGTTTTGGACGTATCACCCCACTAGTTCCATTGGAGCGCTTTCATATACTCATAGCTCATTATGCATCCATTGCATGGCAATCCCTACTCCTCACACCATATCTACCATTAGGCTTACCCTCGCCTAAGGTTGTCCTCATTGGTGTGACTATCTCACTTTTTGACTTCCTGCCTCCATTATTTATTCTCTTCTCCATCCTAAGTGCCAACTAATCTTGCTCGCGCTCATTCATTGCATGAGAGATCGAAGTCGAAAGGGAGAGGATCAAATTGACTTGTACCTGGCCGACGGACTGGGGATGAGTCATAATAAGATTCCAAAGAGACCATGTGTGAAAAATTCAGTAGATTCAGTTCTCAACAGATAATAAGTACTTTTTTTTCTCTAAAACCATCTCTCACTTTCTGCACGGGAACACCGATTGGAGAAATTCGAGTCACGGACAGCGAGAGCTCTTGCACCTTTATGTTCCTACTTTGCTAGTTTTAATACTAGATACAGACTCTTGCTTGTTATTGCTTTGACTTGAATTACATATCTTGCTTGCTGTACTTTGAATTTCGAATTTATGTTGATAGCATGCCACCACAAATATTATCTTGTTGTCATTTACCTACTCGAAGACGAGCAGGAATTAAGCTTGGGGATGTTGATACGTGCCAAATGAATCTATAATTTTTGCTTGTTCCTGATGGGTGTATATAACACCTCCTCGTTGGTTACCCCAAGGAAGGTTTGGATGTAGTAGCAGCAAGTTTCCCTTACACGAGGACTGTAAGGTATATCGAATCCATGAGGACTCCAAGGGCAACGAGAAGCTGGTGAAACGAGCAACGCGCCGTCTGAAAGATGTTACTTGTTTAACCTCGACCTGCACACAGACACAAATAACTTTGCTCCCAACGAGTTCAGAGAGGTTGTCAATCTCTTAGGCCTTGTTGTTTACAAAGAATCAAACAAAAAGGGGGGATAATGGTGGATTCAACTGAAAGGAAATAAAACAGTTAAAGTGAACGTTGTAAACTATGATAAAAAATATGGACCGGGGTCCCATGACTTTCACTAGTTATGTCTCTCTCCCAAAAGGTGATAATAACTACGTTGGGTGAACAAATTACAACTAGGCAATTGACAGAATTATATAGGAACCACAATGCTAACTATTGTAACATCCCAATTTTCTAAATTCGGGCGTTAATAGTTCATCATATGCATGTCATGCTGGAATTTTGCGTTATTTGGATTTTATGAATATTTTAAACATTTTTCAACTTAAGGAGATTTATTGGAGAGGATATAATATGACTTATCCCCATTTTTGAATGTTGGAAAATAGTTTAAAATATTTTGTGGAGACTTTTTAAATTTACTTTAGGGTTATAAATAATTTCTTAAAAATATTTTGGGAATTTATTTATGCTCCGGGAAATTTTAAAATCCTTTTTGGAGTTTTTCGGTATTTTTAAATTGCCGGAAAAGTATTTAAAAAGTATTTAAAAATAAGTTGCAAAAGTTTTATTATTTTACAAGTTTTGGTGAAAACGAAAATTAAAAATAATTATCCGTTATTTTTCTAGAATTATTTTGGGCCTAATGGGCCTGTTCTATTTTTTTTTGCGCCCGGCCGTATTCGAGTCAGATTAAAAAAAAAACGCATCAGATCTAGGTCAACCGCCTCCGGGGACCCGATTGCGTTTTCTAAGTTATTTTATTTGCGGATTATTCCTTTTGGCAGAAAAGACCCTAGAACCGTTTTCGCAATATCTTTTAAACCGTAGCTCCATTTTAGTTAATTATTTTTGCGTTGCGACCGTTACGAAAAATCCTATCCAGTAAACTTAAGTTTTCAAAAGTTTTCAGTTTTCAAATTTGAATTTGTACAAATTTAAATTCAAAGTTCCGGTGACCGTAGTTTGCAAACGGTGCAACCGTTTTCAACGATTCCAATTGCGTTGGATTCGTGGTGACGAGTACTTTACGTTTAGCTATTGTTTGACTTGTTTCCTTGCTGTTCTTTTGGAGTTTCTTCTGCTATGCTTGTTTATGATTGTTATGTGTTAACTGTGTATTGATTGCAACTCTGGTTGATCGTGTAGATTGCCCGGAGTGCAACGCTTCGTATTATGAGGATTATGATCGTCAGGAGCAGGATCAAGGCAAGTCATACATTGACCATTTCACAACCTATATTTTTACTTATGCATGTAGCAAATATCACCCTATGCATGTGTAGAAAGTTTTATATTATTATTGCTGCAAACCTGGTAGGGTAGCCACATGATTATATCCTGCTTGCTTAGACAACCTAGCACGGGCTTGATATATATTTGCTATGCTTGTAGACGTGGATTGGTTTGAGATTACATTGAGCTATGTGAGGATTTAATGACTTGACTAGCAAACTTTTAATTAGAATACACCTCTGGACGGGCAGGGAGTGCTTCCTAGGGGCTCGTTCCTTATCTAAGGAGAGACCAGGTTGTACCCCTAATGGTTGGTTTTGGTGGTCGACAGTACGTCATGGTATCTACCCTCTAAACGTAAGTGGGCGCCGTCCAGGCTCAAAAAGATCAGACTTACTTGGTGACTAGGAGCTTCCATGTACAGCCGCCGGCCATATAGGCTCTGGCTTAGTTGAGTACGATGTAGGAAACCTCTCCCGTGCAAAGCTAGCAGATGTAGATGTGATAGGTGGTACCGGCTTGCCGTTGGGTGTAGGTGACCTCTTCTGAAAGACTTCGTCTCAATCTTCGGGTTGAGTCCAGCGGGAAAAGTGTACTAACCTCTGCAGAGTAAAAACTAATCATGATTAGCCGTGTCCCCGGTTATGGACATCCTTCAGCTACTAGACATTACTGTTACTCGAGGATCTTGACATATGAATCACCTTAATAACTTGAGTGGGCAAGATTTCATAAAGGGCGTGGATTTGAACTGGTGTGGCCAGTTCGATCTTAATTAGTAAGTTAAACTAAAATTTTGAATAGGTAGATTGGGAAAAATCATCTTTCTGCAAAACAAAACCATAAGCCTTTCCTTTGACTTATCCTTGCATGTAGCGATAGGTCTGTTATATCCTTTTCCGTGTGACTTGCCGTACAAATCAGATGTACTGACCCGTTGTCGGGCTGTAACCTTCGGTGTTGCAGGTTTTTCAGACGACCAGTAAGGTGCGTTTAGGGTCGCGGGTCTTCACTCAGCATGTTCGATTGTCGATTTTGATGGGACTCCTCGTTATTTGCTTTTGCTTCCGCTATATTTTTTTTGAATAAGCTAGCCTTGAGCTATGCAACTTGTTATTTATGTTATTCTGGATCATATGTTGTAATAATGATGCACTTGTACTTTGATATACATCTATGATACTGTGTGTGCCAGCGAGTTCGATCCAGGGACTGGCACTTGATCACAGAGACTTCAATTCTATGTGAATTGGGTCGTTACATCTATGCTACTAGAAAGTAAAGAGGCTCAATCGTATGATAATTACACCAAAACAAATAGACCGTTTATCTATCATCATGTTGGGCTTCAGAGTGGAAAACAAAAAAAATTGTCACTACAAAACCAAGTCCCAATAATGGTTCTAGATATAGATGCAAACAATGATAGCGCAACCCGTCAAACATACCTTAACACTGATTAAACGGTAGTTCTCTCGCAACGGAAGATGTTGATGGAGAGTTGGGGAAGAATTAACTAGCGCAACCCGTCAAACATATCTGATCCTCTTGACTTCCCACAAATAGATCTAGAAGTCCCTCGAACGAAGATCGAACATACGATCTCTCTACGGTTGATCCACACGTACGGTGTAGTAGATCCGGCAGGGCTCCGCCGTCCAGAGCTCGGCTCCGCCGGAGTAGAGAGGAGGGAGGAGCAGCCCTTCGGCGTAAGGTGGAGATTAGATCTAATGGATAAAAGAGAGGGGTTGCCGAGAGGCAAGATAATCTTGACAAGTACACCTCTTGGGGGTGCCCCTCATCATCTATTTATAGAGGGGAGGGGGAGGCACCAACTTGGAGGAGGGGAAACCCTATCTGAGGGGCATGTGCCCCCAAGGGGTAGGCCTGGGCATTCAGTTCCTCCGAACCGGTTGGTTCGGTTCTTCGGATAATAAAGAATTTCGGTTTTGAGAGAATAGGAACCGACCAGTCAACGGAAAAGAAGATAACAAAGAATTCGGTACACCAAAAATTCGGTTCGGGGCTTGATACTCTATCCCCGTTGGTTACCCCAACTGTAAGGTTAGATGTAATGTAGCGACAAATTTCCCCTATGTAGAGGATAGGGTTTGTCTCTCGTAGGACTCCAAAGATGATAAGTAGGTGGCAAAGTGAACAATGGCGCCATTCACAACCGAGGTTGCTTACTTCACCTTGACCTGCACACACACAAGTAACTTTGCTTCCCAACGAGTACAGAGAGGTTGTCAATCTCTCCGGCCTTGCTGTTCACAAAGGATCAACGCAACAGATAATAATGATAATGATAACAGCTAGAAAGTAAAAGCAGGAAAATAAAAGAGTGTGTAAACAGTGATGACAATATGGACCGGGGTCTCGTGATGTTCACTAGTGATGTCTCTCTCCCAAAATACGATAAAGCTGCTATGCGAGGTAAACAAATTATAGATGGGCAATTGACATGATGAAAAATGCACCGCAATGCTAACTATGCTACAAAGAAAGGACGAGGCTCAAAAGCATGGGCGGTACGCCAAAATAAGTAGACCGAAATCCAACTGCATCTACTACTAATTATCCACCTTGAGATATCTATCCAGAACATATCGCTGCTATTAAGTTGCAAGCCCCACCCAAAGTGTAAACCCAAAACAACAGACAACTGCATTAAAAATCACTTTGCGTAAAGTAAACAATCCTTGCAATCGCGGTTACAAGCATCGTTGTTTTCCCCTTGTGGCAATGTAAGCTGGGGTCGAACAACAACATGAAAGAACACAAAACAGTAAAAAGATAGGCATGAAAAATCCTATGATGTGTTCTAGATTGGAGTGGAGCGTGTTTCTCTCCCACACAGTGTAAGCTGGGGTCCAACTTGTTATGAACAGAAAGCAAAGCTAAAGAAAACTAAAAATTAAACCTAAGAGCAAGACGCTCCAAGCATAGCACATAACGCATGAAGTGATAAAAAAATAGTGAGGCGAAGGACAAACTGATGATTGTTGATGGAGAAGGGGATGCACGGGGGCATCCCCAAGCTTAGACGCTTGAGTATCCTAGAATATTTATTGGTGATGCATGGGGGCATCCCCAAGATTGAGCGTTTGACACTCCTGGATCTTCTTTCATCATCTTTATACATACCTCATCATAAGTTGATTAGACAGGTCAGTACCCTTAATAAAATAATTTTTCCCCACTGGAAATAAAGATATTCTTGAAGAGCTACTATTTCTCAAGATTTCCAAAAAGTTTTTGCAAAGAAGTAGCAAGCTTAAGGTTTGCAAAAGTAAGGAAAGGCAAAATGTGGAAGAATCTGTGAAAAATAGAACAACATGTAGTAAATAATTTTTTTGGGGTACTTCTGCAACTCAAATCAAAAAACTCAGAACATACGATAGTTTCACAATTGTATAGAGCATGTTGTGTAAACAATTCATCTCAAAAGATGAACTGGTGATTTGTTTCGATTTTTTCCGTCAAGCAGACATAATCTGTTTTCTGGACAGCATGTCACAACTTTTGCTTCCCTTATCATAAGAGGCTATAACTTGGCACAAAGCTTGAAAAATAAAGATACAATGATGTTGCTACAGTAGTTACAATCATCAAGACCACTAAAAACTGAAGTAAAAACATCTTGGGGTGCCTCCAAACAAGCGCTTTCTTTTACACCTTTAAGCTAGGCATAAAGATTATAGAAGATGCTCTCACAAGAATAAGAATTTTGAAGCAAAAAGAACATTAAGAAGCAAATATGAAACATATTTAAGCCTAACCCACTTCCTATGCATAGGCATCTTGTAAGAAAATAAATCAAAGAAGCACAAAGTGACATGCATAGGAAAGTGGGAGAAGAACAACTTCAAAAGTTTCAACTTAGAGAGAGGTGTTTTTGTAACATGGAAGTTTCTATAACCAAACTTTCCTCTCTCAAAGTAATCTTCAGTAGTATCATGAACAACATGAAGAATAAAAATATCACATAAATCATATTGTTCATGACCTACAAGCACACGTGTATTGTTTTCAACGCAGTTTTTAGGATCATATGATAAATGCAACCCATCACATTGAGCCTTAATAAGAGCACAGTTCTCCGGAATATGAGTTCGAGATCTCAAAAGGATAATAGGAAAATCAAGTGTGGGTGCAATAGCAACAATTTCATGTTTAACGTAAGGAACTATAGCATGTTCATCTTCGTAAGCATCATCCATAGTGGCATCTTGGCCAAAAGTATAGAAGGCATCAACTTCATCAAAAAGGGACATTTCAAAAGAATCCATAGGATCATAACACTCATATAAGGTAAGAGTCAAAGAGTTACTCTCATTAGAAGTTAGACATGGATGGCTCCATTCTTCCTCCTTTTGTTCGTCACTCTCCTCCTCTTTTTCATTCAAGGGTTTTCAGGTTCAACTATTTCTTCTTCCATAGAGTCCTGCAAAACATTAGTCTCTTCCTTTGGGGGAGAGATTCTCTCAGGATGATCAGTAATATAATAATTTGGATCGTAATTTTCCAAATAATAGTTAAGTATAGAAAGACTCTCAAATTTATAAGGCGCATCATCAATATTTTTAAGAAGAGAAGTAATTTCATAGGCACCCTTATAAGCAACAAATTCTTCTATTTGCTCTGCATCATCAAAATCATAATTTCTCTTAGCATAAGAAGCTAAGGATTAATCATCATTGTACTCACATTAGAAAGCAAGGTGTTTATGCCTCATAAAGCACCAAGATTCATTCCTGCAGAAAGATATATTATATATTGAGCACAAGTTTCTAGCATACTCAAACAAATGATGTATTTGTTTCCATATGTGTATCCCCTTTTGGGACAAGCGGTGTTCCTTGTACCACTTTTGTTGATCCTCAGTGAATCCTCCATGCAAATAAGATCTGGTTTCAAAGAAGTCAGACATTGATTGGCAAGTAAGGAACTAGACATACTATTTTTCGGGATTTTTGGTATAAGACACAAAGGCAAAAACTGAAAGGTAAACTAACAAGAATAAAAAGCAAAGGTAAAAGATAGTGTGCAACTCCCTGATCTTAGCACTCGGAGTCCCCGGCAACGGCGCCAGAAATTACTTGATACCGATCCTCGTTGGTTACCCCTAGTGGAAGGTTAGGTGTAATGTAGCGGCAAATTTTCCCTATGTAGAGGACAGGGTTTGTCTCCCGTAGGACTCCGGAGATGATAAGTAGGTGGCAAAGTGAACAATGGCGCCTGGACCTGCACACACACAAGTAACTTTGCTTCCCAACGAGTACAGAGAGGTTGTCAATCTCTCAGGTCGTGATGTTCACAAAGGATCAACGCAACAGATAATAATGATAATGATAGCAGCTAGAAAGTAAAATCAGGAAAATAAAAGAGCATGTAAACAATGATAAGAATATGGACCAGGGTCATGTGATGTTCACTAGTGATGTCTCTCTCTCAAAAGACGATAAAACTGCTATGCGAGGTAAACAAATTATAGCTAGGCAATTAACAGGATTAAAAACGTACCGCAATGCTAACTATGCTACAAAAAAAGGACGAGGCTCAAAAGCATGGGCGGTACAAGAAAATAAATAGACTGAAATCCAACTGCATCTACTAATAATTATCCACCTTGAGATATCTATCTAGAACATCTCGCTGGTATTAAACCCAAAGCTAGAGACAACTGCATTAAAAAGCACTTTGCGTAAAGTAAACAATCCTTGCAACCGCGGTTACAAGCATCGTTGTTTTCCCCCTTGTGGCAACAGCACATCCCTGATGGATTCTCGCCCCTCGTTGGTTACCCCAAGTGGAAGGTTTGAGATGCAGTGCAGCAGCAAGTTTCCCTCAGTGAAGATACCAAGGTTATCGAACCAGTAGGACTCAGGAGATACAAGTAGGTGGCAACGTCGCCAGAAATTTCTTCCTGACTAGGGTGTTGTCGTGGAACTGCACACAACAACAAATAAATTTGCTCCCAACGAGTACAGAGGAGTTGTCAATTCCTCCGGCCTTGTCGTTTACAAAGGACCAACGCAAGAGATAAAAGGTGCAAAGGAAAGTAAAAGCTGAAAGTAAATTGAGGGTGTGAACAATAATTTGAAGATGGACCGGGGTCCCATGATTTTCACTAGTGATGTCTCTCTCCCAAAAGACGATAAAAGTTCTAGCGAGGTAAACAAATCACAGTTGGGCAATTGACAGGATTATGAAGGCACCGCAATGCTAACTATGCTGCAAAGAAAGGAAGGGCTCAAAAGCCATAGGCAGTACGCCAAGGTAACTAGACCGAAATCCATCTGCATCTACTACGAATCATCCACCTTGAGATATCTATCCAGAACATCTCACTGGTATTAAGTTGTGAATCCCACCCAAAGTGTAAACTCAAAGCAACATACAACTGCATTAAAAGAACTTTGCGTAAAGTAAACAATCCTTGCACCCGCAGGTACAAGCACCGTTGTTTTATCCCTGGTGGCAACAGCACATCCCCTAGTCTCATGTTTCTGTCACTCAAGGTAGACATCAAGGGGCTGAACCCACAATCGAGCATAACACTCTCTCTTGGAGTTGCAAATAAAATATTTGGCCAAAGCAAATACCGCAACGGAGAACATGCAAGAATTTACTCAAGAACAAAGTATAAAAGAGAAGAACCAAATATATTACTCATCACAGTCTGAACATAGTCTCATAATCCATCGGATCCCAACAAACTCAGCATAGCAACAACAGAAATTACATAGATGCCTCGATCATGTGAGGCAGCTCACGAGGACTCGAAAGTGAAAGCACAAAGGGGGGAGAGATTCATCACATAGCTACTGGTCACGGACCCATGGTCCAAGGGGGACTACTCGCGGCACATCCGGGAGGCGTTCATGGCTATGGATGGTCTCCCGGAGGGGGTTCCTCCTTCCGGCAAGGTGCCGGGGCAGCTTCTCCAGGCAGCCCCGATCTTGAAACGGCGGCGGCGGCGGTACAGAGGGGAGTTCGTGAGAAAGAGATCGATATTATGGGTTTCCACCCCGAGGGGTAAATATAGGCGAAGGGGGGCATCAAGGGGACCCACGAGGCAGTCAGGAGGATCCCTGGCGCGGCCCAGGGTTGGGCCGCGCCACCTGCCCTCCTGGCTGCTTGGTGGTGGCCCCCCTTCCCTCTCTTGGTGATTCCGGAAGCTTCTGTTGCGCTGATTTTTTATATATTTTTCCCGGAATTTTTGGAGCACTTTTAATGGCCGGAAAACCTGAAATACAAAACAGCAGAAAACAGAAACTGGCAACTGGGTGCACTGAGTTAATAGGTTAGTCCAAATAGGTTCAAAAGTGTATGAAAGTTCAAGAAAAACATGGCAAAGTCACACAAAACATGCATGGAGCAAGCAGAAATTATAGATACGTTTGGGACGTATCAACATCCCCAAGCTTAATTCCTGCTCGTCCTCGAGTAGGTAAATGATAACAAGCATAATTTACTTGGTGACATGCCACACAACCAAATAAGGACTTTTAAGTAAAGCAATCAAAGCATGCAATTCAATTCAAGTCTTAACAATCAAGGGTCTATATTAGCATTGACACAAGCAACAAAAGAACAAAAGGTGCAAGAGCTCTCGCTGTCCGTGACTCGAATGTCTCCAAATGGTGTTTGCGTGCAAGCCAGGGACTGGGAAGAAAGAGAAAAAGGTTGTTGAGAACAACTATCTACTAAAGTTTCACACTTGGTCTCCTTTGGATTCTTATCTGGACTCGTCCCCAGACCACTAGCCAGGTACAAGTCAAACTGATCCACTCCCTTTCGATATTTTGAGCACTCATGCAATGGATGAGCGTGAGCAAGAAAGTTGACACCTAAAAGGTGAAACAGAAAGAAGGTGGAGGAGGAAGACAAAAAGGTGTGAAAGGCTCATATCAATGAGGACAATCATAGGCGATAGAAGGCGATATGATAGATATGATGTGAGGAGTAGGGATTGCCATACAACGGATGCACATGTGAGCTACAAGCTCTCCAAGGGAACTAGTGGGGGTGCATCTAACTTGCTTGCTCAAGAAGACTTAGAGCTCGTTTGAGGAGGCTCATCATTGGAACATACAAGCCAAGTTCTATAGTGTGAAGGGTCCCCATATAGCTATATGCATGATGATGATCTCTATGGAGTACAAGGGATAGAAGATGAAGTACTAGTGTGGATCTCTCAAAATGAATAGTAGTATGCCCCCTTCTCTCTTTTTTTTTTTTTTTTCTCTTTTTTCTCTTTTTTTTTTTGGTGGCCTCAATGGCTCTTTCTATTTAACTCTCATTTGTCCTCTTTGGGATCTTTTGATTTTGTCCTCTTTGGGATCTTTTCCTCACTTTAGGGGCAATACTCTATATTTTACAAGAATATAGGAGATCTTTCACACTTTACAAAGGTACTCACATAAAGAAAATGTAACTATCATGATGCAAATGTATGCCTCTGCCAGGGTAGCAGGATATGCAATGATACTAGCGCTTCATGTAGCAATGATTAGGGCAAGGCCCAACTAGCATGCGGCTCATCGATCAAGCAAGTAGCATGTATGACATGAAGATCAAGTCATGAGAAGGTGGATGTTGCATGGCAATGTATCTCGGAAAGGCTATGGAAATGCCTTGTAGGTAGGTATGGTGGCTGTTTTGAGGAAAGATATAAGGAGGCTTATGATGACAGAGCGTATCATGCAAAGGGTTTGGATGCACCGGCAAAGTATGCGCCAACTCTCGAGGCGAGAAAGGGCAATGCACGGTACCGAAGAGGCTAGAAAAAGTATAGGTGGGTGGAAGTGTCAACTTTCGAATACTCACATTAGTCCGAAGAACTCATGCACTTATTATAGGTAACTCTCAATCTAATCAGGAGGTTCACAAAGAGACAGGTACCCCGAGGAGGAGTGTATGGGGGTTTGGTTATCCTTGCGCATCCTTGACTCATGGTAAGTGAGTGTACTCTAATATTCGAACCCTCCAGAGGTTAGTGATCCATCTAGTAGCTAGAGTTCTCAACAGGGGTTTTTTGGTTTTGGAAAAACACACGGACTGCCCAAAATACGACATCTATCACTAATAGGCAAGAGATCTTGACACCAAATGTTCAAACATTACTCTAGTCAATACCTCAAGACTATTGCAAGTTACTACTACAAAGAGAATAGCAACTTTAACTACCAACTTTCAGTCAAGACACAGAACTCAGTGCAACAGGAAAACTCTCTAACAAGACAAAACATGCAACCTATAGAATGTTCAACCTAAGACAAAAGAAAATCTCTAGAAAAACTAAAGCACTACAACTAAACAGAACAACAGCTAAGAAAAGAAAAAGAACAGCTCACAGCGAAAAGAATAAGCATGCAAATCCTATGATGAGTTCTAGTTCAAGCGGAGCGTGAATCTCTCCCACACAAAAGAGTAAGTTGGGGTCTAACTTGTTACTACAGCAAAGAAAGCAAAACAAACCTAGAAAAGTAAAGAGCGAGACGATCCAAGCAAAGCACATAACGCATGAAGTGATAAAAATATAGTGCAACGAGGGACAAACTGATGATTGTTGATGAAGAAGGGGATGCATCGGGGGCATCCCCAAGCTTAGACGCTGGAGTCTCCTTGAATATTTATTGGGGGTGCACATGGGCATCCCCAAGCTTGAGCGTTTGACACTCCTGAATGTTCTTTCATCATCCTCCATCGCGCACTTGAAAACTCCCTTCATACATAACTCATTGTAGGCTGATTAGAGAGGTTAGTACCCTAATAAAATAATTTTCCTCTACTGCAAATAAAGATTTCCAGGAAGATCTACTGTTTCTCTTGCCTGCACAAAAAAGTTTGCAAAGAAAAAGCAAGCTTAAGGATTGCAAAACTGCGAAAAGAAAACCGGGGCAGAAGCTGAGAAAAACAGAACATCAGAGAAAGGAGAATTTTTTCGAGGTACTTCTGCAACTCAAATAAAAAAAAATTTAACAGACGCCTGAAAGGTAATTGTATGGAGCATGCTTTCAAAAAAATTCAGATCAAAAAGATGACCTGGTGATTTATTGAGAATTGTTCCGTCAAGCAGACAGAATCTGTTTCTGGACAGCAAGCACCAACTTTTGACCTTTCTAGCAATCTGAGGCTAAACTTGGCACAAAGCTTGAAAAGTAAAGATACAATGATGTTGCTACAGTAGTAAAAATCATCAAGACCACTAAGAACAGAACAAAAGCAAAAAGAAAAACCTAAATTCGTTGCGGGCTGCCTCCCAAAAGCGCTTCTTTAGAGCCATTAGCTAGGCTTAAAGCAGAAGATCAAGTTGCATCTATTGAACCATCATCATGATCATAAAAAAGCTCTTCAATAGTACAAATAGTCTTAATGGGTTTCTCAAATAAAGGACGAATGAAAATGCTTCTTGGAATAAAATCAAAAGGAGGGAAATCAATTGGAGTTTCATTAAAGTTAAAGATAGGTGTCTCCTCCAAAGTTTTCACCGTTTCAACTCTCTTGGCACTGGGTGTGCTAGCTTTAGCTCGGGGAACCTTGGGTACGTAAACGGACTTAGGTTCCTTCTTTGCTGGGGTTTCATCCTTTTTGGTTTTGATTGAGGAAAAGGTAGTTTCTAAAGTTTTAATAAATTCCTCAATCTTTTCTATCCTAGAAGACTTTTCATCAAGGGATTTGATAGTCTCCATAGTTTTGACAATTTTCTGCATGGAATTATCTAGCCTATTAAAATTCCCTTGAATCTTACGATCCAACTCATTCACCCTATCGATACTTGGCATCTCTAGCTCTATTTTTTCAAGTTTTCTCATAATGTGAGCTAAAGTAATGTCCTCCTTAATACTAACAATGGGGAGACTTCCAACAAGATTTTCAATAACATTAAGGGCTTCCCAAACTGGGGCCTCTATGAAGTTCCCATTGATAGCAGTGTCTAAAATAAACCTATTCCAAGAAGTAATCCCAACATAAAAATTTCTATGCAGGATAGTAGTGGATTGCTTCTTCATGGTTCTTTTTTGAGAATCATTAATTCTATACCAAGCATCTTTCAAACTTTCACCACCTCTTTGAGTCAAGGTAAGCACTTTTGCCTCACCAAAGGCAAAAGGACCAGCCATAGTGGTAACTACTGACAAGGTAACAGGTGTTTTTGGTATTTTTGATTAGGGACACAAAAGTAAAAACTGAAAGGTAAACTAACAAGACTAAAAAGCAAAGGTAAAAGATAGTGTGCAACTCCCCTATCTTGTAGACTTGAGTCCCCGGCAACGGCGCCAGAAATATGCTTGATGGCTTCTCGCCCCTCGTTGGTTACCCCAAGTGGAAGGTTTGAGATGCAGTGCAGCAGCAAGTTTTCCTCGGTGAATATACCAAGGTTATTGAACCAGCAGGACTCAGGAGATACAAGTAGGTGGCAACGTCGCCAGAAATTGCTTCCTGACTAGGGTTTTGTCGTCGACCTGCACACAGCAACAAATAACTTTGCTCCCAACGAGTACAGAGGAGTTGTCAATTCCTCCGGCCTTGTCGTTTACAAAGGATCAACGCAAGAGATAAAAGGTGCAAAGGAAAGTAAAAGCTGAAAGTAAATTGAGGGTGTGAACAATAATGTGAAGATGGACCGGGGTCCCGTGATTTTCACTAGTGATGTCTCTCTCCCAAAAGACGATAAAAGTGCTAGCGAGGTAAAAAATCATAGTTGGGCAATTGACAGGATTATGAAGGCACCGCAATGCTAACTATGCTGCAAAGAAAGGAAGGGCTCAAAAGCAATGGTTAGTACGCCAAGGTAAGTAGACCGAAATCCATCTGCATCTACTACGAATCATTCACCTTGAGATATCTATCCAGAACATCTCGCTGGTATTAAGTTGCGAATCCCACCCAAAGTGTAAACTCAAAGCAACATACAACTGCATTAAAAGAACTTGCGTAAAGTAAAAAATCCTTGCACCCGCAGGTACAAGCACAGTTGTTTTATCCCTGGTGGCAACAACACATCCCCTAGTCTCATGTTTCTGTCACTCAAGCTAGACATCAAGGGGCTGAACCCACAATCGATCATAACGCTCTCTCTTGGAGATGCAAATAAAATACTTGGCCAAAGCAAATACCGCAACGGAGAACATGCAAGAATTTACTCAAGAACAAAATATAAAAGAGAAGAACCAAATATATTACTCATCACAATCTAAACATAGTCTCATAATCCATCAGATCCCAACAAACTCAGCATAGCAACAACAGAAATTACATAGATGCCTCGATCATGTGAGGCAGCTCACGAGGACTCGAAAGTGGAAGCACAAAGGGGGGAGAGATTCATCACATAGCTACTGGTCACGGACCCATGGTCCAAGGGGGACTACTCACGGCACATCCGGGAGGCGTCCATGGCTATGGATGGTCTCCCGGAGGGGGTTCCTCCTTCCGGCAGGGTGCCGGGGCAGCTTCTCCAGGCAGTTCCGATCTTGAAACGGCGGCGGCGGCGGTACAGAGGGGAGTTCGCGAGAAAGAGATCGATATTAGGGGTTTCCACCCCGAGGGGTAAATATAGGCGAAGGGGGGCATCGAGGGGACCCACGAGGCAGTCAGGAGGGTCCCTGACGCGACCCGGGGTGGGGCCGCGCCACCTGCCCTCCTGGATGCCTGGTGGTGGCCCCCCTTCCTTCTCTTGGTGATTCCAGAAGCTTCTGTTGCGCTGATTTTTTATATATTTTTCCCGGAATTTTTGGAGCACTTTTAATGGCCGGAAATCCTGAAATACAAAAAACAGCAGAAAACAGAAACTGAAAACTGGGTGCACTGAGTTAATAGGTTAGTCCAAATAGGTTCAAAAGTGTATGAAAGTTCAAGCAAAACATGGAAAAGTCACACAAAACATGCATGGAGCAAGCAGAAATTATATATACGTTTGGGACGTATCAATCCCCTAGACTCATGTTTCTGTCACTCAAGCGTGTCATCGGGGGGCATGAACCCACAATCGAGCATAACGTTCCCTCCATGAGTCACTACCTACTACTTGGCCAAATCAATAAACAGCAATGAAGAACATGCAAGAATTACTTAGGAACAAAAATATAAAAGATAGGAACCAAATATATTACTCAATCACAATCTGAACATAGTCTCATAATCCATCGGATCCCAGCAAACTCAGCATAGCAACAACAGAAAATTACATATGTGCCTCGATCATGTAGGGCAGCTCACGAGGTCTAAACCATGAAGAACAAAGAGGGGAGGAGAACATCACATAGCTACTGATCATGGACCCATGGTCCAAGGGAAACTACTCATGGCACATCCGGTAAGCCTCCATGGTGGAGGGAAGCTCCCGAAGGTTAATCCTCCCTCCGACAGGGTGCTGGAAAGAGGTCTGCTGGCGCTCCCGATCTTGGAAGCGTGGCGGCGGTGGAACAGAGGCGAGATCGCAAAAAAGGGTTCTCTCTTCGGAGGTTTCACGTCACAGGGAATAAATAGGCGAAGAGGGCAGCCATGGGGGCCACCAGGGGTCCAGGCGCCCCCCAGAGCGGCCAGACCCTAGGCCGCGCCAGGTGGCCGCCTGGGTCCCTGCTGGTGGCCCTCTGGCCCCACACAGGTGTTTCCGGAAGGTTCCTTCACGCTGAATGTTTATACGATTTTCCCGAATTTTTGGAGCATTTTTAATATGAGGGAAACCTGGAATAGAAAAACAGCAGAAAACAGGAACTGGCACTGTGGTGTACTGAGTTAATAAGTTAGTCCAAATATGACCAAAAGTGTATGAAAGTGTATCTAGATCATAGCCATATCACACAAAACATGGATGGAGCAAGCAAAAATTATAGATACGTTTGGGACGTATCAGGGCTCGGTTATAACCGAACTAGAGTGACGAGGTCACAAGGGATAACTGTAGATTTATCTTGGAAGATTTGTATAGTCGACATGCTGCTTTGCCTTGCAATTGCCATCACATGTCAAAGCACAGGCACGCTGGCAGCCGGGGTCGAGAGAGAAGAAGCGGAAGGACTCCGAAAGGGAAGGAGAGGGAGGAGAATGAGATTCTATCGTGTGTGTGCTGGTTGCCGAGTTGCCTTCGGCTGCCGCTAAACTGAAAAACGTCGACTTTGCGTTTAGGGTTAGTAGTTGGGACTCTCGAGTGCAGGAGGAGATGACAGGGGCAAACACACGTCTACTTCTCACGTCGGGCTACATGGGCTGCGTTGTCGGAGTAAAACAAGGAAGGGAAATGGGATGGGCTGCGTATGAAAGGCATTAGAAAAAGAGAAGTGGGATGGGCTATTCCACAGATTTCGGGAAATACACTGTTCATTCGGATTATTAGGTCCATTCGGTTAACCTAAGGTCAAAATTGAATTTCCCAAAATTATTTCGGTTATTCACAACAGATGACCAAGTTTAGCATTGAACTTTTCGGTTTTGATGTGTTCGGCTCCGGTTCCGGTTTCTTCGGTTCGGTAATTTGGTCTTTGGTTTATATGCCCACCCCTACCCAGGGGCATGCGCCCCCGTGGGGGTCGATTCCCCCATACTCCCTCTTGGGCTAGCGCCCCAGGGGACATTTGCCCCGCCCCCGAGGGACATCTGCCCCCTTATGGGCCTTAGGACCACTTAGGAGCTCTCCATTAAATAGATCCGGAAAATATTCTAAATTCGTTATAAACATATTCACAATAAATTTAGATCACTCCGATTTTTTCCGGACATCCGGTTTTTCCTGGTTTTCTCAAAAACTCGTCCCGGTTGATGGCACTGAAGTAGTGCTCCTCGTTGGCTACACCAACTGGATGGTTGAGAAGTAGACATCGGAAATTTTTCCTCAGTGAAGATACCAAGGTTTATAGACCAGTAGGACTCCAAGTTCTTCAAGTAGGTGGTCAAACGAGCAAGGCTTCGGCTGAATAGAAATTATTCACTTGACCTGGACCTGCACACAAAAGCAAATAACTTTGCTCCCAACGAGTTTAGAGAGGTTGTCAATCTGTCCGTCCTTGTTGTTTACAAAGGGTAAAACACACGGTGGAAATAGTAGTGGTGATTGCAACGTAAAGGAAATAAAAGCAGTAAATTACGGAGGTGTAAACAATGGTGGAAATATGGACCGGGTTCCCATGATGTGCACTAGTGATGTCTCTCTCTCAAAAGATGATAAAACTGCTATGTTGGGTGAACAAAGTAAAGCTCGGCAATTGAAAAAGTTATAAACGCACCGCAATGCTAATTATGCTACAAGAAAGTTAGAGGCTCAATCGTATGGGCGGTATGCTAAGACAAGTAGACCGTTTATTCATCATCATCTACTCACTAATTATCCACCTTGAGATATCTAAGCAGAACATATCGCTGGTATTAAGTTGCGAGCCCCACCCAAAGTGTAAACTCAAAGCAACAAACAACTGGATTAACAAACTATGCGTAAGGTAAACAATCCTTGTAACCGCAGTTACAAGAACCGCTGTTTTCTCCCTCGTGGCAACAACACATCCCTAGTCTCATGTTTCTATCACTCAAGCTAGACATTGGGGGGCATGAACCCACAATCATGCATAACGCTCCCTCTTGGAGTTCCAATCTACTACTTGGCCGAAGCAATAAAAAGCAACGGAAAACATGCAGTTATTACTCAAGAACACATATATAAAAGGAGAACCAAATATACAACTCATCACAATCTGAACATAATCTCATAATCCATCGAATCCCAGAAAATACAACATAGCAACACAAATACTATTACATATATGCCTTGATCATGTAGGCCAGCTCACAAGGGCTAATAATTGAAGAACAAGATTGGAGAAGACATCACATAGCTACTGGTCATGGACCCATGATCCAAGGGGAACTACTCACGACACATCCGGGAGGAGATCATGGTGGTGGACAAGCTCCTGGAGATTGATCCTCCCTCCGGCAGGGTGCCGGGACAAGGTCTTCTGGCAATCCCGACCTTGGGATCGCGGCGGTGGAGGAAGAGTGGTGAAATTCGCGATACTGAGTCTCCCCCAAGGGTTTTCGTTTCGAGGGGTAAATATAGGCCGAAGGGGGGGAACCAGGGGAGGTCCTCTCCCTCTAGGCGGCCTCCTGGCGCGGCCTAGATTGGGGCCGCGCCACCTGGCCGCCTGGAGGGGGTGGACCCCCTCCGACCCCCTTCGGGCGTCTGGAGTCTTATGGAAAGCTAATTTTTTATATATTTTTCTTGGAGTTTTTCGGGCACTATAAATATGGGTATAAACCTGCAATTCACAGACATCAGCAGGCATAAATATTTGTAAAAAGGTATGAAAGTGTAGCAAAACACATACCAATATCACCTATATAAGCATGGAAGAAGCAGAAATTATAGATACGTTTGGGACGCATCAACATCCCCAAGCTTAATTCCTGCTCGTCCTCGAGCAGGTAAATGATATCACAGATAATTTCTATGGTGACATGTTACCAACACATATAAGAACTTCAAAGTAAAGCAAGTAAGATATGCAATTATAGTCAAGACAATAACAAGCAAGAGTCTATATCTAGTATTGAAACTAGCAACATAAGAACATAAAGGTGCAAGAGCTCTCGCTATCCGTGACTCGAATGTCTCCTAATGGTGTTTGCGTGCAAGAAGTCGGATATGGGTTTAGAGCATAAAAATACTATATAGTTCAATTGAGAACTCAATCTACTAAAACTTCACACTTGGTATCCTTTGGAATCTTATTTTGACTTGTCCCGAGACCACTAGTCAGGCACAAGTCAAACTGATCCTCTCCCTTTCGACTTTGAGCACTCATGCAATGAATGAGCGCAAGCAAGATAATTGGCACTTAGGATGGCAAAGAGAATAATGATGGGGAAGGAAGACAAAAAAGGTGTGAAGGGCTCACAACAACGAGGACAATCACAGTGAGAGAAAGCAAAATGATAGATGTAATGTTAGGAGTAGGGATTGCCATGCAACGAATACACATATGAGCTAAGTTAAGCTCTTCAATGGAACTAGTAGGGGTGCATCCAACTTGCTTGCTCACGAAGACCTAGAGCTCATTTGAGGAGGCTCATCCTTGGAATATTCAATCCAAGTTCTATAGTGTAAGGATCCCCACATAGTTATGTCTGAATGATATGAAAATCTATATGGAGTACAAGTATTAATTTGGAGTACGAGTGTGGATCTTTCAAAAGGTGTAGTAGTGTTGCCCCCTTCTCTCTTTTTATGTCTTTTTTTTATATTTTATATATTTTATATATTTTTGTGGCCTCATTGGCTCTTTTTATTTATCTCTCATTTTTCCTCTTTGGGATCTTTTAATTTGTCGTCTTTGGGATCTTTTAATTTGTACTCTTTGGGATCTTTTCCTCACTTTAAAGGCAACACTCTATATTTTAAAAGAGTATAGAAGATCTCACACTTTACAAGAAGTACTCAACATAAAGAAAACTACAAACTATCATGATGTATGCAAATGTATGGCTCTTCCAGTGTAGCAGGATATGCAATGATACTAGCGTGTCATGTAACAATGATAAGGGTAAGGCCCAACTAGCACGTGGCTCTAGGATCAAGAAAAATCATGTATGACATGAAGATCAAGTCATGAGATGATGGATGTTGCATAGCAATGTATCTCGGAAAGGCTATGGAAATGCCTTGATAGGTAGCTATGGTGGCTGTTTTGAGGAAGGATATAAGGAGGTTTATGATGATAGATTGTATCATGCCAAGGGTTTGGATGCACCGGTGAAGTTTGCACCAACTCTCAAGATGAGAAAGGGAAATGCACGGTACCGAAGAGGCTAGCAAAATATGGATGGTGGAAGTGCCAACAATCGAGTACTCGCATTAGTCAAAGGAACTCATGCACTTATTATCAGTAACTCTCTATCTAATAACGAGGTTCACAAAGAGAAAGATACCCCGAGGAGGAGTGTATGGGGGTTTGGTTATCCTTGCGCATCCTCGACCCATGGTACGTGAGGGTACTCTATATATTGGAACACCTCCAGAGGTTAGCGATCCATCTTGTAGCTAGAGTTCTCAACTAATTTTTTTGTAGTTTTCGAGAATAAACACGGATTGCCCATAATATGACACCTATCACTAATAGGCTCAAGCTCTTGGCACCTAAAGTACAAACATTACTCAAATCAATACCTCAAAACTATTGCAAGTTACTACTATACTTATAATAGCAACCTTAATTACCTACTCGTGTAAAGACACACAACTCAGTGCAACAGACCAACTCTCTAAACAAGATAAGCATGATAACTCAAGAGAGTGTCAAGAGCAACAACCTAAAGAATATCTCTTAAAAAGATAAGCATGAAAACTAAGAGCTAAGCATGACAAAAGCTATGAAAAGGTAAAGAACACTCAATCAAAGATAAGCATGCAACCTATGTTGTGTTCAAGGGTGGAGTGAAGCGTGTTTCTGTCCCAAACAATGTAGGCTAGGGTCCAACTTGTTATGAACATCAAGCAAAAGACAAAACTAGAAAATAAAGAGCGAGACGCTCCAAGCATAGCACATAACACATGAAGTGATAAACATATATCAAGGAGAAGGACGAATTGATGATTGTTGTTGGAGAAGGGGATGCACGGGGGCATCCCCAAGCTTAGACGCTTGAGTCTCCTTGGATATTTCTTGGGGTGCATTGGGACATCCCCAAGCTTGAGCTTTTAACACTCCCGGTTCTTCTTTCATCATCTTCCTTTGCACACTTGAAAACTCTCTGATCATACGCGGATTAGAGTGGTTAGCACCCATATATAAATAATTTTCCTCTACTAGGAATAAAGATTTTCATGAAGAGCTCATGTTTCTCAAGATTGTAATTTTTTTTGCAAAGATAAAGCAAGCTTAAGTTTTTTAAAAAAAGAGAAGAAGCAAAACAGGGCATAATCTGTGAAAAACAGACCAGCATGTAGTAAATATTTTTTTAGGGGCACTTCTGCAACTCAAATCAAAAAATCAGAACATACCTCCGAAAGTCAATTTTATAGAGCATACTGTCAAAACAATTCAGACCAAAAAGACGATCTAGTGATTTTAGGTGATTTTTTCTGTCAAGCAGACATATCTATTTTCTGGACAATGTGTCACAAATTTTGATCTTTCTTGCAATCGGAGGCTAAACTTGGCACAAAGCTTGAAAATATATGTACAATGATGTTGTGACAGTAGTAACAAGCATCAAGACCACTAAAACTGAAAGGAAAAACATTTTGGGTTTCCTCCCAATAAGCGCTTTCTTTTAGGATCGTGATATACACCGAACGTCAGGACAGATGCACTGCTACCGAGCGCCCCAAATACTAGCACTAGAAGCACTTGCATCTAGTGTGAGCTTTTTTGATTTTCTGTTTTCAAAAAGTTTTATCTTTCAAATAAAAATTCCAAATAAAATTCTGTTTTCACCATTAACTTTGTCGCGACGAGATCTTTGAAACTAGATCCCATATCGATATGTTTCGACAACTATTTTTTTCGGGTTAAAAATTGCCATGTTTATTGCACTTAAATTGCCATGTTGTTTGCAATAAAATTACCATCATTTGCTTCAACTACGTTTTTTTGCAATTTTTCTTCAACGTTCTATGTAAATTTGTCGTAATTCATAAAACAAAACTTTATAAACTTACCTTGGGTAAACACATGTTTAATTTGTCATGGAAAAAATACATCTTAAATTGCCATGGCAAAAGATATGTTAAATTTTTCATGGTCACAAATAGGAAATAGTTTGTCATTGGTAGATAGAAAAAACTTGAGATGCTGATAACTACCACATGTGTGACACGAGTACATGGCAATCCCTGATGTTTTTATGGCAAGTTTAGTTATGTGAGGGTTACAACTTCAAGTTGTAGACGCTAGTCCTGCGAATAAGAATTGTCATGTCCTATGAATAAGAATTGCCATGTCCTATAAATAAGAATTGTCATGTCCTATGAATAAAATTGCCGTATATCGGAGGCACTTCCGTCAACACATTTTATAGATGCTAATTTAAGGTGTACATAGATGGAAATTATTAGCCAAATTTGCCATGTATTTTGTGAAGTTGCCATGTTTTAGCAGAAGTTGTCATCTCACATGTGTGAAAGTTTCCACCAAAGCATGTGGGCTTGCCATCTTTCCACCCACACTTGTGGCACGTTTTTATGGAAATGCTGGTAACTACCACATGTGTGAGACGAGTACATGGCAATCTCTGATGTTTTTTATGACAAGTTTAGTTACATGAGGTGGTAACTTGAAGTTGTAGACGCTAGTCCTGCGAATAAAAATTGCCATGTCCTATGAATAGAAATTGCCATGTCCTATGAATAACAATTGTCATGTCCTATGAATAGAAATTGCCATGTTCTATGAATATAAATTGCCATGTTCTATGAATAGAAATTGCCATGGGCACAAAAAAGAGTCGCCGCCAGAGCAGCACCACACCGTCGACAAACTCTTCACCCCTCGATCCATGTCCCCTCCCCCCCCCCCCCGTCACGCGTTGAGATGTTAAATTTCCATGGCGAAAGATATGTTAAATTTGCCATGGACACAAAAAGGAAATAGTTTGCCATTGGTAGACAAAAAAAAACTTGGGATGCTGATAACTACCACATGCGTGACACGAGTACATGGCAATCTCTAATGTTTTTATGGCAAGTTTAGTTATCTGAGGGTGGCAACTTCAAGTTATAGACACTAGTCCTACGAATAAATTTTGCCATGTTTTATGAATAGAAATTGCCATGTCCTATGAATAGAAATTGCCAAGTCTATTCCACACCGTTGACAAACTCTCCACCCGCCCAGATCCATGTCCCCTCCCCCACCTTCACGCGTTGAGATGCGTCGGAGGATATCCTCGACGCATTTGTAACCTAGGAGACCGTCATGTCGCGCACACCTCCCCCGCTCTAGATATCTTCTCGGGGTCCATTGAGTATCACCGCAGCTCACCCCGGTCGTCGGCAATGAGTCAAAAGGTGTTAAAATACAATGGCGGCTTTAAATCTATAAGAAAAAAAATAGATGAAAAAAGCATGGAAACTTTAGTGTAAACAGGATGGCAATTTAAGTGTAAACAGCATGGCAACTTTTGTTCCGAAAAAAAAAGTTCTCGAAACATATCAATATGACATCTAGTTTTGAAGATCTCGTCGAGAAGGATTTATTGGTAAAAACGGAATTTTAATTAGAATTTTTATTTAAGAGATAAAACTTTTTTAAATTCGAAAAACGGAAAAGCTAGCTATGCATGCATGGATACTTTAAAATTGGTGCGCGTGGTAATTGGGCGTGTGGGCGGGAGGAGGCTGGCCGAACGTGCGGTGTGTATCATTATTCTTCTTTTATGCCTTTTAGCTAGGCATGATGCAAAAAGAAGAGTCAATGTTCAAAGAAATCATTACAGATAGGATCATCAACATTTTCAACTTGCTCTCCAATAAGCTCATTCTTCTTTTTCCTATGGAAGAGATACATACCTTTGGCTTTCCCAAGAAAGCGTATTTGACCTTTACCTTTGTCAATGAAGATTTTCATGGCTCGGAGGAAGTCTCTTCCAAGCACTATGTTCCCTTGGTTCACCGACTCCATAATGAAGAAATCAACCATTGAATTTCTTTTGGCAAACATGACCTGGACATATTTGATCTCTCCCTGGATCTTATAACCGTTTCCATTACTCTGTTCATGATAGATAGAAGAATTAACCATGCTTGCAAGGTTTAAATAATCGTAAACAATTTTTTGCATTGTAGAAACCATGGATTCAATATCACAATAAGCAAGGAAGTCCTAGTTAGAGATGCTAATTCTAACAAAGGGGACCCAATCATCATCTATATCCAGAATCTCTTTCCTATTGGATTTAGGTTTTTCTACTTCCCTCAAGTATAAAGCATCTATGCTTTTCTCATTGGCAGCAAGTATATCTATAATAGCATCAATTCCATGATCATAAACAAAGTAACTAGATAGACCACCTATAATATCGAGAGCTTTAGCTTCATCACATCTAAGAAAATTTCCTCCAGCTAACAGGTCTAGATAAAATTTACACCAATTAAAAACCCCATGGTAAGAAGTGTCAAGCAAGATACTCGCAGATTTCTCAGGAGTAACCTTCTTATGAATCCCAAAAAGCCTATCCCAATCCTTCTTCAAGTTCCAACCATTCTCCTGTCTAAATTTTCTAGATTCAACATCCGCAAGAGCACTATAGATAGCAAAGATAGACATCCCGACTAAACAGAAAAAGCAACTAAAAGCAAAGTAACTAATTTTTTGTGGTTTTTGGTATAAGACTCTGAAGCAAAAACTAGAAAGTAAACTAAAAAGACTAAAAACCAAAGGTAAAAGATAGTGTGCAACTCCCCTATCTTGTAGACTAGAGTCCCCGGCGACGGTGCCATAAATTTAGCTTGATGGCACTGAAGTAGTACTCCTCATTGGCTACCCCAAGTGGAAGGTTGAGAGGTAGACAACGGCAAATTTCTCTCAGTGAAGATACCAAGGTTTATCAACCATTAGGACTCCAAGTTCTTCAAGTAGGTGGTCAAACGAGCAAGGCGACGTCTGAATAAAAATTACAAACTTGACCTAGATCTGCACACAAAAGCAAATAACTTTGCTCCCAACGAGTTCAGAGAGGTTGTCAATCTCTCCGGCCTTGTTGTTTAAAAAGGATCAAACACACGATGGAAATAGTAGTTGTGATTGCAACGGAAAGGAAATAAAAGCAGTAAATGATGGAGATGCAAACAACGGTGGAAATATGGACGGGCTCCCATGATGTTCACTAGTGATGTATCTCTCCCAAAAGACAATAAAACATCTATGCTGCGTGAACAAATTGAAGCTAGGCAATTAACAGAATTATAAACGTACCACCATGCTAATTATGCAACAAGAAAGTTAGAGGCTCAATCGTATGGGCAGTACGCCAAGACAAGCAGATTGTTTATTCATCAACATCTACGCACTAATCATCCACCTTGAGATATCTATCCAGAAAATCTCGCTGGTATTAAGTTGCGAGCCTCACCCAAAGTGTAAACTCAAAGAAATAGACAACTGCATTAACAAACTATGCGTAAGTTAAACAATCATTGCTACCGTAGTTACAAGCACTATTGTTTTCTCCCTGGTGGCAAAACACATCCCCTATTCTCATGTTTTTGTCACTCAAGTTAGACATCGGGGGGCATGAACCCACAATCGTGCATAACGCTCCCAGTTGGAGTTCCAAACTACTACATGGACAAAGAAATAAAAAGCAACGGAGAACATGAAAGAACTACTCAAGAAAAAATATATAAAATGAGAACCAATTATATAACTCATCACAATCTGAACATAATATCATAATCCATCGGATCCCAGCAAACACAACATAGCAACACAGAAACTATTAAATATATGCTTTAATCATGTAGGGCAGCTCATAAGGGCTCAGAATTGAAGAACAAGATTGGAGAGAAGACATCACATAGCTACTAGTTATGGACCCATGGTCCAAGGGGGACTACTCATGGCACATCCTGGAGAAGCTCTCGGAGATTGATCTTCCCTTCAGCAGGGTGCCGAGACAAGGTCTTCTAGCAATACCGATCTCGGGATCGTGGTGGCGGAAGAACAGTGGTGAAATTCGCGATACGGAGTCTCCCCGAGGGTTTTTATTTCAAGGGGTAAATATAGGCCGAAGGGGGGAAACCAGGGGAGGTACCCTCCCTCAAGAGGCCTCCTGGCGCAACCTAGGGTGGGGTCGCGCCACCTGGCCGCCTGGAGGTGGGTGGACCTTTGCTGGTGTTTTAGACATAGGGGGGGATGAACCCACAATCATGCATAACGCTCCCTCTTAGAGTTACGATCTACTACTTGGACATAGCAACAAACATAATGGGGAACATGCAAGAACCCTCAAGAATTAAAATATAAAGGTAAATCAAATATATTACTCATCACAAACTGAACATAATCTCATAATCCATCGGATCCCAGCAAACACACCATAGCAAAACATGATCAAATACATAGGTGACTTGATCATTATAGGCAGGTCACAAGGGCTAAACATTGAAGAACGAGATTGGAGACAAGAGAACACATAGCAATCGGTCATGGACCCATGGTCCAAGGGGGACTACTCATGGCACATCTCGGAGGAGATCATATTGATGGAGAGGCCTCCACAGGTCAATCCTCCCTCCGGCTGGGTGCCGGGACAGCTTCTCCTAGCGATCTCGAGATCGGAATCGCGACGGTGGCGGAAAAGTGGACGAAATCGCGAAACGGGGTTGCTCTCGAGGGTTTTCGGAGAAAGGGGTAAATATAGGCCAAAGGGGGGCCTGAGGGGTGCCCCCTAGCCTAGGCGTCCAGGTGGCGCGACCACCCCCCTGATCGCGCCAGGAGGTCGCCTGGCTGGGGGGTGTCGGGGGGATGGACCAAGCCCATTACCCGGCATTAGGATCCATGGGCCGACTCACCTAAGGAAGGCCCACGAAAGAAGACTCGGGCACGAGTCGGTTGCGCCAAGCAAGAAGATCGAATCCGTAGAAGGAATTCGACTTACCTTGTCTAGTACATAGCATATTTGTAAAGTAGAATAGGACTCCACCTCGTGTCGGAGTCAGACTCGCGGAACCCCGGGACCCGGTGCCTTTATAAGTCGAGGTCCACAGGATCCAGAGTTAGAATAATCTCAATCCAAGATAGGACTAGACACTTTTGGCGTAACCTAGATCTCCTCGAGAACTAAGGTTGTGATCCGGCTCACTTGTAATCGATCCACCGACTCTTCTAATTGGAGATTTGGAACCCATAATAATAAGAAGAAGTAGTAGGATTTTGCCTCGAGACAAAGAGGGGCTGAAACCTGGGTAAAGCGCCGAGTCTCTTTTCCATGTCGACTCTCTCCTCGTATCCACCTCGCAGCAAAGGTCCCATGTTAAGTTCGACTCTTCGGACATCTGCCGTGACTTTCCCAGGACAGTTGGCACCCACCGTGGGGCCTACGCATGCAGGTGTTGAGATTCTGGAGGGAGCTCTGCAAGGCATGAAGGGATTCGTCTCTGGACGGATCACCAGAAGCCAACGCGGAAAGATCTTCATCGACTACTCAAGTTGGGGTCCTGAAGCCGATTCCATCGAATATGGATATCGGATCCCGATCGGGTCTATTCACATCTTCATCGTCCACACGGACAGATCCGAACCAGAGCCGAACCCTGAAGTTTTCATGGAAACCTCAAGCCGGCATTCCGGCATGCCCTACGGCGTGAAAAACGCAAGAGTCACCTATGAGCAAACAAGAAACTCACAAGGTATGATCCGGACAAACGCCAATCTTCATCATGCCTTCGTAGGATTTATTGGCGGGCCCCAGAGCCAGAACACGCCGTTGAGATCCCAACCCATGATGAGACAGAAAATCTTTCTGATGCCGACTCATACCAAGAAGGAGATCAGTATGAAGATAACAGGTTGATTCGATCCATTAAAAATGTGGACTTATATCTGACCCAGAGGAGTACAATCCAGATTCTCCCTACCTCAAATACCCTTGGGAAGGAGCCGTCTACACAACAGACACCCGTAGACGGCAACACTCTTCAGAAGATTGGATCCCGTCTTATGAAAACTACAAGACCGATGACGTCCAGAACCCATGAGACCACTCAGACACACGAACCACCAACGTCTGGCAGCGTCTAAGCCAAAACAGAACCGACTCTGACCAAGAACTAAAGGAATACCAGGAAAAAGCCACGAGGCTGCAAAAGGAGATAGTTTGGGAGCATCAAAATCTCTTAGAAGATCAAGACTGGCTCTCACAACAATTACAACACAACAGCCCCTAGGAGTCAATAGGCCACCAGCTTACACCTATAACCTATGCACTAAAGCGCATAAAGGAGGTGGCCGAAGACCTGAGGGACTCGTGGATGTTGTCGTCAGCTATGCCGAGTCTAATGAAGCCAGATATGGGGGAATTCCAAGCCCAAGTCAGACGCGCAATAAAAAGCGCAGGCACAACCTTCAAAAACACAGTAGCAACTATTCGCAGAGCTATGAAAAACCACCACAACAGGAAGTAAGGTACCGGGACTTCGAGAAAGCCATGCAAGAAACTTGCCCAAAACACTCTAAACCTGGCCGCCCTGCTAATCATACTTGGGATCAGTGCTACTTCATGCAAGATTACATACACCTAGTTGAGGAAAGCAACCAAAAGGCAAACCGGCACAACGGCGGCTCAGCCGGCTCCTACAAGTACAAGAGATCAAGAACATGGACCCGTCCACAATAAGAGTTGGTCCTTCATGCTTGTTCTTAATATATATATATATATATATATATATATAAGTAGATTTTCATCGCAGTAGGCTCTCGCCAAAACTAAAATATAAGACGATTTTCATCGCGCTAGGCTTTCGCCATAACCCATAATATAGATCTTCATCGCACTAGGCCTTCGCCACATCTAAAGTCGACTTTCGTTGCACCGGCTCTCGCCACACATATACATAAAGTCGATCATAATCGACTCTTCTTTACTTTGTCATTTTCCATATTTTCATCTTGCATCATACATTGCATATTTTACATCTTTTCTCAGAGACCTGGGGGCTTGATCAACCCCCTACCAGCTCTGAGCATGTATATTGCTTAGTCAGGAGAATCGGGGAGCTCGATGATATTCATCGACTCTTATCTGAGAAGCCGACATATACATGTAAAACTTCACGTGCGTATGACTTATTCAGGGGAAGTAGGGGAGTTCGATGGCACCCATCGACTCTTATCCGATAAAAGCCCGGTATATGCATGATTTGGCCACCCTCGCCGTCTGGCCTGTACAGCTCATAGGACTAAACACGAACCCGGTCTGGTCTAAACTCTAGGGGCTAACAAAAACGCCTGACGAGTTTGGTCCTAGAAACTGGGCACATCAAATCATGTGTGCCAGCTTGCAAAGAAGTTCTGACTCTTGAACCAATAATCTCTCTCAACGCGAGAAGATGAGGCACGAGTCGACTTCTATATGAGCCTTCAAATTTAACCTTTTTGCATACAAGCAGCATAACATATTTCATCACCAATTGTGAATAACAATTTTTCTTTTTAGACAAAATGGGAGTTAAACCCATGTGACTCGACACGACGCCCAAAGGCATATAACGAATCATGGGAACTACAGCTCAAAAAATTCTTTATCAAGGTTTATGAAATACATGCCGACTCCTCTACTTGCGACATAAAAGCATATGACTCGGCTGTAACCGTGGCAAGCCAAGTACAAAAACCGACTTTCTTCAAAGCGGTTCAGACACTAAACTTGCCAAATGGGAACACCAAGCATAAACTCAGCCAAATCAAGCTCTTCCAAGAAACGACTACTATGAGTCGGCAAACAAAGGGGCCAACGCCCGAAAGTAAAGCCGGCTTGCGTCAAAAGATTGGCATTCAAAAGCCGCAAGGAAAATCCAAGGCGAAATATCATAAGAGTACTTGACCAACACACTGGTCACAAACCACAGGACATGTTTCCCAATATTACAAATGCGGTGCTACGGCCGCATCAAATGAATCGCAAGTTTTTTAAGTCGGCCGCATAAAGCCTACGCTTGATCACCGGCGTTGCCTTGCGACGATGACCCGGTACCACCTGCAGATGACATAAGGGCATTACACATTTCGGCCAAGTCCACATCGGAGATGCCATCCATCTTTAGTTCACCTTCTTCCCCACCTGAAGTCGGCTCAACAGAACATATCGGCTCTAAGGCTTTCTTTGGGTTTGGAAGAAGAGAGAATTCGGTTGGAGAAGGCAAGTCGACTCGGCGCCTCTTGTTAGATTCATCGTATCCAGCTTCCAGATAATCCAGATCCATCCCATCATCTATCTTGGTGGCAGCTGAGCGAGTCTCTCTGCGAACCTTGCTATGATCATCCTTGGTAAATTTGGAATTGTCGGCCTTGAATTTTGGGAAGCCGACAGCTAAAAGTTCCGGCCTCAGACCGGGATGATAAGCTTTGGCGAGCTCCAGGCCTCGCATCACGCCCATACAGCAATTCGATCGCTTGCCAAGCTTAACCCACTCAGAAAGAACCGAGAGTGGTCCCATCATGCCAGTCACCCATTTCATACTTGGGGGCTTCAGTTGAGTTGCACTTATGGCTTTACAGGCACCCTCAAACAATTGCTTGACGAGGGTAAAAGTACAGGTCAACTTCATAGTAGGAGATTCCTTCAAAATATCATGCTCTTTGCCTACAAAAAATACAAAGAAAACATAAAAAAGTCAGCTAAACAGCAATGAAAGTCAGGGAAATAGAGAGTACCAAAGGTCTTTCTGACTTACCAAAAATTGCTGACACAAGTCGGTTAATGCTTCCCTTCAGTGTTTCCAGCTTTTTCTCAGCCGACTCCAATTTCTTCTCGACCGCATTACGCTGAGCCGTCACATCATCACACGCCTTCGACAAGGCACTCTCAACTTCAGCCATGTCAGATTTCATCTGACTCAGTTCATCATCCTTTTTCTTCAATTCATCATGGAGTCGGCTGACTTCCTTATCGACTAGCTCACGCTTCGCCAACTCAGCTCTATATTTTTCTTCGACTTGACAAGCATCATTGCCAGCTTCCAAGACAAGAGCCTGCAAAAAAAAATACTAAGTATATACTTAGACAAACTACCTAACCAGCTACTTGGGGGCTACACCATAAAAAAAATTAATAACCCGGCGAGCTACAATCATATCTCACCGACTCATGGGGGCTACAACTCAAGAAGTTTTCGACTCGGAATACTACAAGAGTGATATACCGACTTATCATAGGTATAAATTTGATTTTCTACATAACCCAGCATGGGCGTCAAATAACCATGTCGGCTTATGGGGGCTAAAGATGCAGAACAACAAGCACAATATGATGAGAAATAAAGAAAAATACCTCATAACGCTGCCGGAGCTGGAGGACTATGCTACTATTCAATAGAGCAAGCCAGCGATCGCTTATACAGGTCTTCAAGTGAAGTCTTCTCAGATATCGACTCATAAGGTCGACTCACCACCTACTTCTTACTATCCAATGTCTTCATCAAAACCGTACGAGCAAGTGGGTCACCCTGATGAGACCCAGTGATCATCACATCTTCATCAATAATGACCTTCTCCGAAGAAGGAGTTGGCATAAAGCTTGGAGCAACTTCAGTTGCTTTAGTTTGAATCCCCGGCTCCTTGGCATCAGCAACAGGAGAAGCATCCTTGTAAAGATCCGAAGGACTCGATCCATCCAAGACGGCTTTCTTCAAATCCTTAGAAACGACAGTTTCTAGAAAATTCCCAGATAAACCTGCCGACTCTTTCACTACTACAGAGTTGGCCAAGTCCTTGTTGGGATACTGGGCAGAAAACACAAAATTTTCATACCTACTGTACCCGAACCCAAGATCTATGCTATGGCGATGTAAAGTAACGGAGGGAATCGGTGTTCATCCCTTTGAAGACCGAAAGAGGGAAACGTTCTTGCGAACGTGGCTGGCGTAGACTCGGAACTACGACCTCCCTGTCGTGTAGAAGACCACCACCGGCGAGGATGACTCCCGGTAAACCTCCAGCGACGAAGTAGCACCACAGGTGTATTGCCTCGAAGAGATTATACACGTACGGTACAATCGGTGTTCCTCCCGGGCCCCGAACCAGGCGAGCAGCAGAAGAAAGATGGCTACGGATCCCGACTCCAGCAGAATGACGGTCTGCCTTATGGTGGAGAATTCCAATCCAGGTGCAGACTCCAAACAAGGGGAGTCCACTTCCGGGAAGGAGAAGGAGGAAGAAGGAGATATTGGTGTGTTGGAAAAAGGGGGGTCTACCCCTCCTTATATAGGCCAAGGGGGGGTGCCATCCTCCTCCTCCCCTCCCCCATGTGGGACTAAACTCCCAAGGGGGGAGTGCGCCGGCCAAGGGGGGTGGTGGGCCCCACCCTTGGCGCCAAGCCCAAGGGGGAGACCCCCTCCTCCCTTAATGGGCCCCATGGGCCCATTTAGCCTTTTTCCCATTTTTTAATTTATTTAATATGTTTTAAATATTTAATACAGATAATTACATAATAAAACATTATTGAAACAATTAAACTTTATTTTGAACTATTCAAAATGTCCGGAAACCATTCCGTCCTCCTCTGGAACTATTCCGGTGATTCCTCCTATTCCACCGTTTGATCCCGTAACTGTCCTATGCATCGATTGCCCTTAAGTGTAACACCCTAACGGTCCGGAAAACAGCAGACATGGTCGAGACTCTTCTCATTGACCAATGACTAGTCAGTTGGACCTGGTTACAATCCTTGACAGCCCCTACGCTTCCATCGAATGAACTTCGATCGCTTTTGGAAACCGTTAACGATACGACGTAATCCTTTTGTGCTGCGGTACTTTGTTTGTCCGAGGTTTGATCGTCGGTATCCTACATACCGTGTTCACATCTTGTTCACAACAAACAACTTCTCTCGTCCATGATCATTGCATCTCTTGTGACCTAGTCACGTCCTTGCAAGGTGTTGACTGACAAGGACTGACAAATCCCGCTCTGATCTATTAACATACTCATCAACCATCTATTTCAGAATACCCAAAGTGCACTGTTATAGCCAGCATATTTCAGTCAGGCGGTGGGATACAAATCAAAGTCTCCTCATAGATGACAATTACGTATGATCATTACGGTCTAAGGACTAAGCCATATGTTACAAAGTCATAGCAACGCTGAACTATGTGACTCGATCACATTGTAATACTTTAGGTGGGTGTACGTCCATCACATCATTCCCCTTAACGATATGACCTCATTGTCAATGGACTTAAGTGTCGCCATGATTAGGAAAGCTTGATCAATCAATTGCCCAATGAGATAGTTTACCCGAGTTAAACTACAGACCATGTTTTATACTACACCTGTATTAGTATTTCCAAGTAATACAGTTATAGCACAGTATAAAACGTATTATGAATAAAACGTATATGTGACAAATATCTTTATTAATTTGTCTCTAGGGCACATATCCAACAGTCTCCCACTTGCACTAGAGTACAAATTACACTAGTTTACATCAGGTATGTATCTAACACCAATGGTCTCTCGGTGTTCTTCAAACTTGCGCTGTGGAAGAGGTTTAGTCATCGGGTCTGCTGCGTTCAGATCCGTATGTATCTTGTGAATCCTAGTGTGTCCATCCCTTACGTAGTCTCGCGTCACGTGGAACTTTCGGAGGATGTGCTTGGCTGTAGAGTGAGTTCTTGGCTCCTTCGCGTTAGCAATGGCATCCGTGTTGTCGCAGAAGATTCCCACGGGGTCAGTGCAGCTGGGAAAGACGCCAAGCTCGATCACGAACTTCTTCAGCCATAGCGCCTCGTTTGACGCTTCGCAAGCGGCAATATACTCCGACTCCATTGTAGATTGGGCGACGACTGACTGTTTGCCGCTCCTCCAGCTAATTGCGCCACCGTTCAACATGAAAACATATCCCGTCTCGGATTTCGAGTCATCTAGATCTGAGCCGAGGCTTGCATCAACGTAACCCTTTACGGTGAGCTCCTCATCAACTCCTCCATAAACGAGAAAGAGATCCTTGGTTCTTCTCAAGTACTTAAGGATGTTCTTTACTGCTGTCCAGTGAGCCATTCCCGGGTTACTCTGGTAGCGATTAGTCATACTAATGGCCATCGCTAAATCCGGTCTTGTACATAACATAGCATACATGAGAGAACCTATGGCTGAGGCATAGGGCTTTGAGGACATCTCCTCCTTCTCTTTTGCTGTGGTTGGGCATTGAGTCACGCTTAATTTGACACCTTTTATAACTGGCAAGAGGCCTCTCTTGGAGTTACCCATACTGAACCTTTTCAATATCTAGTCAATATAAGTGCTCTGACTCAAGGCCAACCATCGTTTAGGTCTATCTCTATAGATCTTAATCCCCAATATGTACGCAGCTTCACCTAGGTCCTTCATGGAAAATTATCCATTCAGATATTCCTTCACTTCCTCTAAGAATTTCTTATCGTTCCCTATTAGTAATATGTCATCTACATATAACACAAGGAATGCTACAGAGCTCCCACTCAGTTTCTTATAGATGCAGAACTCTTCGACGTTTTGGACAAATCCAAAAGCTTTAATGACCTCATCAAATCGAAGATTCCAGCTCCGAGATGCTTGCTTCAACCCATAGATGGACCGTTGAAGCTTGCACACCTTACCAGCGTTCCTTGGATCGACAAACCCCTCTGGTTGCATCATATACAACTCTTCCTCAATGTTGCCATTTAGGAATGCAGTTTTCACATCCATCTGCATATCTCGTAATCATGATATGCAGCTATTGCTAGTAGGATCCGAATAGACTTTATCATCGCTACAGGAGAGAACGTCTCCTCGTAGTCAACTCCTTGAATTTGTCGAAACCCCTTCGCGACAAGTCGAGCTTTGTAGACAGATATGTTTCCGTCTGCATCAGTCTTTTTCTTGAAAATCCATTTATTCTCGAAGGCCTTGCGGTCCTCGGGAATATCCACCAAAGTCCATACTTTGTTGGTGTACATGGAGTCTATTTCGGATTTCATGGCTTCAAGCCATTTCTCGGACTCGGGTCCCTCCATTGCTTCTTTGTAACTTGTAGGTTCATCCGACTCATCATCCGAGATTGCATTCACAAGCTGTCCGTAAAACTCAGTAGGTTGACGGACTCTTGATGACCTACGGGGCATAAAAGGTTCCTCTTCATTCTCATCATGATCATCATCAATGTCATGATCGTTATGAATGTCGTTTTGGCCATTCTCTTCAGCTCCCACTGTGGAAGATGGTTCCAGAACAATTTCCGTAGCCGTTTCTTCCAATTGGAGTGATTGGTGAGTCACTTCATTGAGGTCTATTTTCCTCCCACTCAACTCTTTCGCGAGAAACTCCTTCTCAAGAAAGTGTCCCGTCTTGGCAACAAACGTTTTGCTGTCAGACTTGTTGTAGAAGGTGTATCCACAAGTTTCCTTGGGATAGCCCACAAAGATGCACTTATCCGCCTTGGATTCAAGTTTGTCAGGCTGTAGTTTCCTAACATAAGGCTCACAACCCCAAATCTTCAGGTGAGACAACTTAGGTTTCGTGCCATTGCATTCTTCAAATGGTGTTGTCTTTACGGATTTGGATGGTGCCCTCTTAAGAATATGAGCGGAAGTTTCTAATGCATACCCCCAGAATGACACAGGCAAATCAGTATGAGACATCATCGATCGTACGCTATCCAATAGGGTTCGATTACGTCGCTCAGCCACACCGTTTATCTGAGGTGTGCCTGCCGGCGTAAGCTGTGGTACTATGCCACAAGACTTCAGATGATTGCCAAACTCGTGACTCAAATACTCGCCACCTCGATCCGATCGAAGGTTCTTGATTTCCTTTCCGAGTTGATTTTCGACCTCATTCTGAAATTCCTTGAACTTTTCAAAGGTTTCAGACTTGTGCTTCATCAAGTAAATATACCCATATCTACTCAAGTCATCAGTAAAGGTCACGAAGTAACAAAGACCATTGCGAGTGGGGACGTTCATGGGTCCACATACATCCGTGTGTATGATCCCCAATAAGTCATCCGCACGCTCCATTATCCCATTGAATGGATTCCTTGTCATTTTGCCCATGAGGCATGGTTCACATGTATCAAGGGATCCAAAATCCAATGACTCAAGAAGTCCATCCTTATGGAGCTTCTCCATGCCCTTTATACCAATATGACCAAGTCGGCAATGCCACATCTTCATGTGATCTTCATCATTCTTCAATATTTTGGCCTCAATATTGTTAATGTGACACACGTCACCATCGAGATCAAGTATGAATAAACCATGCAACTCAGGTGCGTGAACGTAAAAAATTTCATCCTTATAAATCGAACAACCAATTGTATCAAACTTAAAAGAATAGCGGTCTCGCTTCAAGCAAGAGCCACTAACGATGTTCACACTCAACGCGGGTACATAGTAGCAATTATTCAGAACTAAAACCAATCTCGAAGGGAGACTAAGATGCTTCGTGCCGACCGCCAAGACTTCAATTTGACAGCCATTCCCCACGCGCATCGTCACTTCATCCTTGAGCAAGCGTCTCCTATTCCTTAGTCCCTGAATGGAATTAGAAATATGAGCGACAGATCCTGTATCAAGTATCCAAGATGTGTTCCCGGCGCTTGTCAAGAGAATATCAACAATATGTATATCAAATATACCTTCGTCTCTCTTGGCGACCTTGTCAGCCTTCTTGTCCTTTAGGTACTTGGGGAAGTTGCGTTTCCAGTGACCTTCACCCTTGCAGTAGAAGCACTCCACTCCGGGTTTAGGCTTGGGTGCCTTGGGAGGAGCGGCAACTGACTTTCCATCCCTCTTGGGGCCACCTCTCTTGGCCTTCTCCCGCCTGCTTGACTTCTTGAAGTCAGTGGTCTTGTTGACCATGAAGACGGCGTGCTCCTTCTTGATCTCAACCTCGGCGCTCTTCAGCATGGCGAACAACTCAGAAGGGGTTTTGGTCATCTCCTGCATGTTGTAGTTCAGCACAAAGCCTTTGTAGCTAGGGGTAAGCGACTGCAACACCCTATCAACAGCAAGTTCATCTGGAATCTAGCATTCCAGAGCATTCAAGCGCTGAACGTAGCCAAACATTTTGACTACATGCTCACTCACACTGCCGTGCTCGTCCATCTTTGCTGAGAAGAAGGCTTCAGAAGCCTCGTACCGTTCAGCCCTGGCTTGAGGTGCGAAGACCGCCTTGAGGTCGCCGATAATCTCATATGCACCCATCCTCTCAAAGCGTTACTGCAGCTCAGCCTCCATGGAGTAGAGCATGCCACTCTGGACAAGGTTGTAATCATCAGTCCTGGAGAGATAGACATTATTCTCGTCCTGATTGGCATCATCTGCTGGTGCGTCACCTAACGCGCCCTCTAGTACGTATGCCATCTTGAGGGGAACGAGGAGAATCCTCAGGGTGCGGAACCAGTTGGTGAAGTTTGTCCCATCTGTTTTTAGCTTATCATTCTCTAGGAATGATCCTATGTTGAACGAGGGGCGAGGTGCTGCCATCTACAAGGTTGGTTCACAAGGATACATATTTAGACTTTTGTTCATAATGTGGAGTTTCAATTTAATCTCAAAATTCTAGAAAGCTCAAACTTAGATAAACACCTCTCAATTTAACTAAGTGATTACACAATCCCAGCCCCCATACCTCCCCCGATCATCACGGCCATCAGTATGCGAACCAGGTAGGCCTCTAAGCCAATCACATCAGGCATGTGACTCGTGCTTGACCTTTCTGTCTCCTGTGTTCTAGGCCCGCATCTACATACGTCAAGCCTGCCAATCGAACCTTGATGTTAGCTGTTCAGCAAGGCCATATCTGCATATGCCAGGATTGCCGAACCCAACCTCATGCGAACTCCGTTGAATATGTAGGACAACTCCGGTATGTACGGAGCATCAAGCCATATGGGAGAACCTTCCAGCCGGTGCCCACCAAGGGAGAACACAATGTTGGTATTGTGAGAGATGGTCCTGTTTCGTGCTACCGTCGATATATCTAGCATACTAGCATAAAACAGGAAGTAAAAATGTAAATCATACAACCTATGATCCCCCTTCATGCAAAGAAAAGTTAAACGCCTTTCTACTTTAGCTTGTGCAAGTTTTACGTGGCTGCTAGGGGTTTCGAGAGAGAGAACCGTTTCTATCCTGCGAAAAACATGCCACAACACCGTCTCCCATCCGTCTCTATTACACCCCTATCGGGGTCCTCCGTTGCAAACATCTTCGCATCGCTAATGCAGAGAGACAGACACCCCCCCAGCCACTTTACATGGTACAAGCCATATGTCAAGCGTGGAACCGGTCTCGCGTAAACGCGTAAGATCAGTCGGGGGCCACTTCATCAAACATTACCGCAATGCTAAATGAGTACACGTGGGAGGGTAACGAATGAAGATTCGATGCCCACATCCTAGATGTGTTCTACCCGAACAATACATCTACGCATAGCTAGCTCGTATACCACTGTTGGGATATGGGGCAGAAAACACAAATTTTTCATACCTACGGTACCCGAACCCAAGATCTATGCTATGGCGATGTAAAGTAATGGAGAGAATCGGTGTACATACCTTTGAAGACCGAAAGAGGGAAACGTTCTTGCGAACGTGGATGGCGTAGACTCGGAACTATGACCTCCCTGTCGTGTAGAAGACCACCACCGGCGAGGATGACTCCCGGTAAACCTCCAGCGACGAAGTAGCACCATAGGTGTAGTGCCTCGAATAGATTATACACGTACGGTACAATCGATGTTCCTCCCGGGCCCCGAACCAGACGAGCAGCGGAAGAAAGACGGCTACGGATCCCGACTCCAGCAGAACGACGGCCTGCCTTATGGTGGAGAACTCCAATCCAGGTGCAGACTCGAAACAAGGGGAGTCCACTTCCGAGAAGGAGAAGGAGGAAGAAGGAGATATCGGTCTGTTGGAAAAGGGGGGGGTCTACCCCTCCTTATATAGGCCATGGGGGGGTGCCATCCTCCTCCCCTCCCCCATGTGGAACTAAACTCCCAAGGGGGGGTGGGAGTGCGCCGGCCAAGGGGGGTGGTGGGCCCCACCCTTGGCGCCAAGCCCAAGGGGGGAGACCCCCTCCTCCCTTAATGGGCCCCATGGGCCAATTTAGCCTTTTCCCATTTTTTTATTTTTTTTAATATGTTTTAAATATATAATTTAGATAATTAAATAATAAAACATTATTAAAAAAACTAAACTTTATTTTGAACTATTCAAAATGTCCGGAAACCATTCCGTCCTCCTCCGGAACTATTCCGGTGATTCCTCCTATTTCACCGTTTGATCTCGTAACTGTCCTATGCATCGATTGCCCTTAAGTGTAACACCCTAACGGTCCGGGAAACAGCAGACATGGTCGAGACTCTTCTCATTGACCAATGACTAGTCAGTTGGACCTGGTTACAATCCTTGACAGCCCCTGCGCTTCCATCGAATGAACTTCGATCGCTTTTGGAAACCGTTAACAATACGACGTAATCCCTTTGTGCTGCGGTACTTTGTTTGTCCGAGGTTTGATCGTCGGTATCCTACATACCGTGTTCACATCTCGTTCACAAAAAACAACTTCTCTCGTCCATGATCATTGCATCTCTTGTGACCTAGTCACGTCCTAGCAAGGTGTTGATGCAATATCACCGAGTGGGCCCAGAGTACCTGTCCTGTCACAAGGACTGACAAATCCCGCTCTGATCTATTAACATACTCATCAATACGTGAACCTGTCCTGTACGGTCTAAGGACTAAGCCATATGTTACAAAGTCATAGCAACGCTGAACTATGTGACTCGATCACATTGCAATACTTTAGGTGGGTGTACGTCCATCACATCATTCCCCTTAATGATATGACCTCATTGTCAATGGACTTAAGTGTCGCCATGATCAGGAAAGCTTGATCAATCAATTGCCCAATGAGATAGTTTACCCGAGTTAAACTACGGACCATGTTTTATACTACACCTGTATTAGAATTTCCATGTAATACAGTTATAGCACAGTATAAAACGTATTATGAACAAAACGGATATGTGACAAATATCTTTATTAATTTGTCTCTTGGGCACATATCCAACAGTCCTTGGGGTCAATTCAACCACTGCCCAAATAAAAAGACATGACTCGTCAGAATACAGACATATACAGATAAGTCAGCATCACAATAAAGCCACTTACCCACGGTTGATAGGAAAAGACGCTTGAACAGAAGACCCTTCAAAATAAGAGTTTCCGGCCTGCGTCTGTTCATCCACCAAACCTTCCGACTTACGGGAAGGATTCGAGATACCAACGGTCTTGCCTCTGACATGCCGAGGTTTATTTTGCATAATCGTAAGAGGATCCCCCGAGTTGGCACTACAAGTACACCTCTTTTGACCTTGTGCCTATGAGAAAAAATACAACATAAGGACACAAAAATCCTGCCAACAACATCATAAAAAAGTAGGCAAGGCATATACCAGCGGATCCACATTCTTTTGAGAGTCGGCTTCAACAGGAGGAGCCTTATGTTGTTCCTCATGACCATTCGAGTCATCCTACAAAGGAGAAAAAGAGGTAAGAAAAAAAAGTATATCACAAAAAGGAAGATCAACCGACTCTTACCGTATGACTCGGGCTCTTAGCACTAGCCTCATTTCCAACTAGATCCTAACCCACATTCCACCATGGGTCGTCCTCATGGAAATAAAGAAGTCAGAAGATCAAAACACTTGAACAAATATCATGTTAAGGGAATATGTGACGAAGACATACCAATGGAGCCGAATTATCTTTACAGAGGGGAGCAAGGCCGACTTTCTTGAGATCATCAATACGTTCAGCAATAAATTTCTTGCAAGCCGTCACCAACTCACTGAGAGTAAACTCATTCTGGGCAAAACACATAGGATCACCTTTCCTAGTGTATTCACACATGAGTCGGTCCCTTACGCTGAGGGCTTGGATCTGCCAACCCACCCATCACTTGGTTAAGTCTCTGCCAGTTAGCCCGTGAGCCAGCAAAGCTCTCATCCGAGAAAAAATCGGCTCATTTCTCTTCTCATGAACCTATGTGGGGAAAAGGTTCAAACCACCATGAAACTCCAACCGGCTCTCACGAAAGCCGGGCAGAGGATGCTCACCTTTGATACTCTCCAAAGTATAGTACAAGTAAGATTTCTGCCAGTCTTTCACTTTGCTCGACATCTTGGGTGCAGGAAAGATTGATTTGGCCCGCTTCGGGATGGTGACTCCACCACACTACAAAGCCGTACCACCACTATACTTGGTCTGCTTGTTACAATAATAGAATTCGAAAAACAAACCTAGAGCCGGCTTGATCTGTAGGTAAGCCTCACAGAACACTTGGAAGTGACATATGTTTTGCTTTGAGTTAGCACTCAAATCCTGAGGGTGCAGCTTGTAACAGTGTAGCACACTCCTAAAGATTTTGGACCCAGGAGGGCGAAACCCCCGGGTTACATGGTCAGCAAAGATGACGACTTCGCCTTCCTTAGGCTCCGGTCGGGTCTCTTCTCCAGGAACCCGCCACTTGATTTCGGTCTGAGGAGGAAGGATTCGATCTGCCACCATTTTATTTAAGTGCTCCAAAGTGACTTGGCTTTTTGCCCAGTTGGCCTCTAGAGTCGATCTCTGGACTGGTGGCTTTGGGACTGGCGGCTTCTTTCCTGTCGGCTTCTTGGTGGCACCGAATTTCTTACCCATGGTGCAAGAGTCGGGCCTAGCAGGTAAAAGATGATATTTACTGACCCGACTTAGAAACTAGCTAAAGACAAGCAAGGATTGGCCTCAGCTAAAAAAGTTTGTGGGGTCAGACCGAAACCGACTCTACGACAACTACACAAACCGATTTCACAAATTATGGTGAAACAGATGGATCTATCGAGCGTAGAAAATAGACAAAAAAATACGAACAGATCTGTAACCTACGGAAAACCCGACAGAGTTGGGAACTACGGATCTGCGATATTTTTTTGAACAAGCAATAGACGCGGAGCATTCTATAGGAAATCTCAACCTATCTACCAACATGCATGGAGGAATCTTCTGTTAAACTACCTCAAATCTACCGCACGGTAAATCTTGAAGCTCTATAGCAATGACGATGAACAAGAAACCATAACGTGGGGTAAAGGAGGAGAATTTACTTGAACGACACGCGGGAGTGGCACAGCCCCAATCCTTTTCTCGCAAGCACTGAGAGAGAAAGAGCTCGATGCAGCGACGATGATGAAAGCAACGTCCTTCAGCACGCAAGGAAGAAGATGAAGAGGAGATGTGGATAGGTTAAAGTGAACAGATGGGTATGGAAGGCCTATTTATAAGGAACCTCATCCCGGAACCCGAGGCATCGCGTGATGATGGCTAACGGCATGAAATCCCTCAATTTTCGCAAACAAATCTAATGTGCATTGATTGCAGCGCCAGAATCGGGATAAAACCGTTTAGAAGTTCCAAAAAATGCTGAAAGAGTCGGATCCATTGTTGAGCAACAAAATGGAGTCGGCGTTAGTTCTCTGGAGGCATGAGTCGGCTCAGCCAGGAAGAGCCCGCCCCGTAAAGCCAGAAGGAATAAAGAAGATTGTTGTGAAGACTAAAGCATCATATCAATCCTGGGGGCTAATGTCGGGGGGATGGACCAAGCCCACAACCCAGCATTAGGATCCATGGGCCGACTCACCTAAGGAAGGCCCACGAAAGAAGATCCGGGCACGAGCCGGTTGCGCCAAGCGAGAAGATCGAAGCCGTAGAAGCAATTCGACTTACCTTGTGTAAGAGCAAAGTTATGCCCTCATGAGTTTTGGATATTGTTGGACAAAACAGTAGAGGAACTAACAAGTTTTCTAGTGTAAAACAGATGGTTAGGTTCCTGAAGTTATAGGTTGGTGATAAAGCTTCAACGAAGATTTACATACTTACTGAAGCATATCCTCTGGAGTGAAGCTCATCACGGATGTCGACCCCTAAAAAGATAAGGAATCCTGAAGCACGTCTCAATGAAGGAGATGACCAAGATGGCGCAGGACTTAGTAGTTTTGCGTAGTTCTTTTTCACTTCTTTGAGTCGTAGGAAAAACTGTACTATCCAGAGGGGTTTAGTAAATGTACTCCGAAGTTTTTGGTGAAAAGACTCAGATCGAATCCAAACCTGTGAGAAGCCAGAGATGAGAAATCTCATGTGCACTAGGTAATGCTTCACCAGCAAAGACTTCGTTCTTTCGGCTCCTGAAGCAGAACCAAGTCCGTGAGTCAGCTTTACTTGGACCGCAAGTAAAGTTGTGCTTTGATTGGAAATATGACCGTTGCGGACAGGTGTCAAGCTGTCGCATCGGGTCATTTAAGATATTTCGCACCTAGGGATTGCCACCTATAAATACGCCACCCCCGCCCTCATTGGCCGTGAGCTGCTCCAAGAATATTTTCTGACAGTGAAGAGAAAGAGCAACCCCACCGAAGCAAACCAAAACCCATCCACCTAAGCATAAGTCCTATTGATCTGAGTTGATTCATTATGACTTAGGAAGAAGTTTGCTAGCCTTTTTATCTTGGAGAACTGCAATTCTCCTAGACGGTTAGAGTGTTGTTCTTCAGAGAGCGAAGAGTTATTGTCGCCTTGAAGTCCAGTTTGTCAAAGGTTTCGGTGATTCCCTCAATAATCAACCACGAGTGAAGAACTGACCAAGCTCAAGGAGATTGGTGCAGTGGAGATACGGACGGAGAGAGGTTAGCTCCTGTGTTTAATCACAAGTCCCTCCAACCAGACGTAGCACTTTGCAGAGTGTGAACTGGTCGAACCAACATCGCCGAGTCAAGAGTTCGTTTTACTTTCCGCACTTACATTCAGTTTATCAATTGCTTCAGTGATTTGATTCAACGCAATTGATTCGATGCTTTTGATTCGCTATGATTATGCTTCAATCCAGTTCTGTTTCAATGTTTACCTTTCTGTTGAATTTCTTCTGCTGCTAAGTTATGCTTCACTTCATAGTTTCATGCAAAAATTTGAAGTGATCATTCACCCCCTCCCCCTCTGATCACATACTTGGACTTTCAATTGGTATCAGAGCTAGTCACTCTTTCTTTGGATTAACCTCCTAGAGTGTTTTGCAAGTATGTCTTTTGCAGCCATTCGTTTCGGCGAACCCATACCCGTGTTCAATGGAAAGGACTATCCATAGTGGAAGGACAAAATGAAGAGAAATATCATGGCTATCAACTCGACTGCCTGGCAAGTTGTCTTGTATGGAGTTATAGTTGCAGACAAGAATGCCATCACTCCTGAAGAAGCGAAGCTGATCGACCTTGATTCTGAAGTCTGGGTTTTCATCACCAATCATCTGACACCAGAGAAGTATCATGAAGTGAAGAATATTCCTTCTGCCAAAGGTGTCCGGGACTATCTTGAGAAGATTGGTGAAGGTGTTTCTACCCAGAAGGATGCCAGAATCGACACACTTCGAAGCAAATTCTATCGATTCAAGAGAAACGAGGGTGAAAAAGTCAGCTCCATTTACAGCGGACTCACTGCTCTTGCAAATGAGTTGATTTCCCTTGGTGCTGATGACATTACTCCTCACTCAGTTGTTAGAACTCTGCTTCGCTCATTGGATGATTCGTTTGATCACATTGTGCTGATGATCAAGGAAAGGACTGATTTCAGACGTCTTGTTGCCGCTGATATTCTTGAGAGACTCAATACTTTTGAAATGGAAGAAGATGAGAAACGTGACATAAATGGTTCTCGAAGAAGATCTCATGCCTTGAAAGCAAAAGCTTCGCGTCATTCTTCACCCGAAGTCAGTTCTGCTTCAGGTGTCGAATCAGATGATCCTGCAAGCATTGGAAAAGATCTAGCATTGATCATGAGTCGCTTCAGTCGCTTTCAAAGAAAAGTTTTTTCTTCACCCAAGAAGAGTTATCCTTCAAGAAGCTCAAGTCACTCTTCTCACCGTTCATCCTCAAGAAGCTCTCCATCGAAGGACAACTGCTGCTACAAGTGCAAGAAACAAGGTCACTACATTGCTGATTGCCCTCTGTGGGAAGCTGAGAACAAATCGAAGCATTCGCTCAGAGACTCCTCAACAAAGTCCCACAGATCCTCCAGAAGCTATGAGTCAAAGAGACATGATTCCAGTTCGAGAAGAGAAAAGAAGAAAGATTCTGATGATGATAAGAGGAAGAAGTATCATAAGAAGCGTGAGGGTTCTTCGTCGAAGACTCACTCGTCTCGTCGAAGCTGCTCTCACCGTGCCAAGGCCTATCTGGGAAAGGAGATGAACTCTGAAGACGAAGCCTCTGGCTCCGAAGCTGAATCAGGCTCGAGGTCTGGGTCTGGGTCCAAATCATATGGTGTTGCTGGTTTGGCTTTCGCTTCGACAGATGCTTCAACCAACGCTTTGGGCTCAGTCTTCACCAACAACAGTAGTGAAGATGAAACTCCTGCATATTGCTTCATGGCCAAGGCGAAGGTATCTTCATCCAAATCAAACTATGATACTTCTGATTGTTCCTCATATGATAGTGATTCGAAGATAAGCTATGCTAAACTTGCTAAAATTGCTTCAATCCAACAAGATGAACTTGATTCACTAAGCAAAACCATTAAGAAATCAGAAACTCTGTTGCTCGATGAGATTGAGAAAGTTCAAACTTTGACTAATGAGCATGCTGCTCTGAAAGAAAAGTTCGAAGAATTATCCTCTCAGCATGATCTTCTTTCGGTTGATTATGAGAAGCTCAGCTATGAATTTCTTCAAATGAAAATGGCTCTCGAAAAACTGAAAGAGGCTCATGAAGAATTGGAAAATGTCAATCTCTCTCTCATGGCTCAACGAGGTTCTGAAGCAAATCATAAAACTGATTCACCTTGCTTAACTTGTTTGGAACGATGCAAAACTGATTCCAAAGGGAAAGCTCCTATTGTTATTGATGATACTAATGCCTCTAATGAGGAAAATCCTACTGCTACCGAGGAACTCCTCAGGCTGAAAAACTTATTTGAAACAGGCATGTTCAAAAGTGTGCAAGGACACCAATATCTCTGTGATATCCTGAGGAAGGCTCTCCTTCACAGGAATCCTAGAAATTAGGGTGTTGGTTTCGAGAGAAAGATAAACCCTAATGGCACCTATTGGGAACCTGAGCAGTATCCTAAGACTGTTTGGGTTCTAGCGAAGGAGAAACCCATTGACATTGCTAACCTTTCAGGTTTCGACTGCAAAATGAACAAAGCCATTGTGGATGAATCACTTGATTCAGACTACAAACTCATTAAGGATGAACAGGGAAATGTTACTGCTGAGTATGTAGGTACTCCACCGAAGAATGGCTTCTATAAGAGGCAGATATGGGTGCAGAAAGCACTTGTGGAAAAACTGCCTGCTAAACATACTATGCAGGGAAAGCCTTCGGTACCACCAAATCATTTCTATTCTCTAGAGACGAGAAATGATCCACTGGTGCCCGAATCAAATGTTCCGCAGAAGCAATACTATCGTACTGGTCGTCATACGTATCGTCCTCATAATAACCATACTAAGATTGCATATGCTCATTCTTATCCTAACCATTCGCAGAGGACTTACATCTATGGTGTACTTGATGGTACACCGAAGCAATACACTCCTGTTCGCTTTAATATTTCTTCAACCAGTGCTTCAACATCTTCTCAGTCGCCTGCTCGTTTGTGGGTGGTTAAGAAGAACTAATTCTTCTGCAGGGCTATGGGTCATGGACAATGGTTGTACAAATCATATGACCGGAGACAAGGAGTTATTCACCGAAGAAAAACTATCTCAATCTTCTCAGAAGTACATTACCTTCGGTGATAACAACAAGGGTAAAGTGTTAGGCTTGGGTAAGGTTGCCATATCGAAAGATAAGCACATTGACATGGTTATGCTAGTCCAATCTCTTGGATATAATCTTATGTCTATTTCAAAGTTATGCGATATGGGTATGCTTGTTCTATTTTCTGCTTCGCGTTGTGTTGTCTTTTCATAGGATGACTTTACGTTTGTCTTCGAGGCTTACCGAAAGGGAGATTTATACATTGTTGATTTTTCTTCGGGCCCTGCTGTATCCACATGCTTAATGGCAAAAGCTTCATCTGGTTGGTTATGGCATCGAAGACTTGGTCATGCAGGGATGAGAAATCTTCATAATCTAGTGAAGAAGAGGCATGTTATTGGCCTTAGCAAAGTAAAATTCGATAAGGATCGTCTCTGCAGTGCTTGTGAAGCTGGTAAAATCACGAAGAAACATCATTCAGCGAAGACTATCATGACTACCACTCGTCCTCTTGAATTGCTTCATATGGATCTTTTTGGTCCTCAAAATTATGCAAGTCTGGGAGGAAACAAATATGGTCGTGTTATTGTTGTTGATTTCTCTCATTATACTTGGGTTTTCTTTTTGGATGACAAGAGTAAAGTTGTTGAAATCTTCAAGTCATTCGCTAAGAGAGCTCAAACTGAATATGAATTATCTCTGAAGCATACCCGAAGTGATAATGGAACTCATGAGTTCTTTGCTGCTTACACACCTCAACAGAATGGTGTAGTTGAAAGGAAGAATAGAACTCTTATTGAAATGGCCAGAACTATGCTTGCTGAATACAGGACCCCCATTAGGTTCTGGGCCGAAGCAATTAACACTGCATGTCACATCATCAACAAGGTTTACCTTCACAAATTCCTGAAGAAAACCTCACATGAACTTATCACTGGTAACAAACCAAATGTTTCTTATCTTAGGGTATTTGGTTCTCCATGCTTTATTAGAGATATGAATCATAGCTCCAAATTTGCCCCTAAGGCACATGAAGGTTTTCTATTAGGTTATGGCTCAAACTCTCACACTTACAGAGTGTATAACTCTCACTTCTGGAAAGTAATGGAAACTGTAAATGTGATATTTGATGAAACTAATGGCTCTCAAAAGGAGCATTTGCCTCATGATCTAGATGAACCTCCACTTGATGAAGTGATCAGGTCCATGGCTATTGGAGAGATTCTCCCTGTTGAAGCCAATCCTCATCAAGCTGTTAGGGATGATGATGGTCCAATGTTCCCACACATAGCCCTGGGCGCTGGAGATCAACATCCTAAAGCTAATGGTGAATAGGACGAAGAAGGACAAGGGAACGAAGGAAATGCTAATCCTGAAGGAAATGCTGAAGCTGAAGGTGAAGCAGATCCCGAAGCTGAAGCAGATCCTGAAGCAGAAGCTGAGCCTGAAGCAAATGATACTACGTTATCACGAGTTCGAAGAAGAGTTGATGTTGATTCGATTCTCGAAGATATTCATCAACCAGGTCGTCCCACTACTCGATCTCGTACTCGTTTGGCTAACTTATGTGGAAGTTTTTCTTTTGTTTCCATGCTAGAGCCTTCAAAATATGATGAAGCAATGAAGGATCCTGATTGGTTATTGGCTATGATGGAAGAACTTCACCAGTTTGAAAGGAACAAAGTCTGGTCACTTGTTGACAGGCCAGATCCCACGAAGCACAATGTTATTAGCACCAAGTGGATATTTCACAACAAGCAAGATGAAGATGGTATTGTGGTAAGAAATAAGGCTAGACTGGTAGCACATGGGTACACCCAAATCGAAGGCATTGAATTTGGTGAAACCTATGCTCTAGTAGCCCGTCTCGAATCCATTCGTGTCATGCTTGCTTTTGCTAACCACAAAAATATATTTCTATATCAAATGGATGTCAAAATTTCTTTTCTTAATGGTGAGATAGAAGAAGAAGTGTATGTTATGCTGCCACCAGGTTTTGAAGATTCGAAGAATCCTGATATGGTGTACAGGCTTCACAAAGCCTTGTATGGACTGAAGCAAGCACCTCGTGCTTGGTATGAAACACTGAAGGATTTCCTCCTGAAGAAAGGCTTCAAACCTGGAACCACTGACCCCACTCTTTTCACTCGATCATATAACAATGATCTATTTGTGTGTCAAATATATGTAGATGATATCATTTTTGGCTGCACTAACACCGAAATCAGTGAAGAATTTGTAAGGATGATGTCGAAGAAATATGAGATGTCCATGATGGGTGAATTGAAGTTTTTTCCTTGGACTCCAGATTCGCCAACAGAAGAATGGCATCTTTATTTCACAAGAGAAATATTTGAAGGATTGCCTGGAGAAATTTGATCTTGCTGAATGCAAGACTATCAGAACTCCCATGCCTACAAATGGTTTTCTTGATGCTGATGAAAAAGGGAAACCCTTCGATCAAAAGAAGTATCGGTCTATGATAGGTTCACTCTTATACCTATGTGCATCTAGACCTGATATTATGCTATCAGTTTCTATTTGTGCTCGTTTTCAGGCCAATCCGAAGGAATCGCATCATACTGATGTGAAGCGAATTCTTCGATATCTAGCACATACTCCTTCTTTGGGACTTTGGTATCCCAACGGAACTCAGTTTGATTTGATTGGATATTCTGATTCAGACTGGGCTGGTGATAGAGTTGACAAGAAATCTACCTCAGGCACTTGTCATTTTCTTGGTAGATCTCTTGTGTGTTGGGCTTCAAAGAAACAAAATTGTGTCTCAATATCTACTACTGAAGCTGAATACATTGCTGCTCGCTCATGCTGCACTCAAATACTTTGGCTTAAGAAGACGCTGAAAGATTATGGTATTTATGTGAAGAAAATCCCTCTGCTTTGTGATAATGACAGTGCTATCAAAATTGAACAAAATCCTGTGCAACACTCTCGAACGAAGCATATCGATATTCGTCACCATTTTCTTCGAGATCATGTTCAGCGCGAAGACATTGAGATCATCCATGTTAGAACTGAAGATCAATTGGCATATATATTCATGAAGCCATTGGACGAGAAAAGGTTATGTGCATTGAGATGTGAGCTAAACATCCTAGACTCACACAATGTTCAGTAAGATCGAAACCTTTTATTATACATATTCACCTTCGTTGCGTGTTTGTTTATTTAGTTTCGCTTGAGTTTCTCTTTCGTCCAAATTTATGTGTTTAGCTTCGTTCGTCATTTGCTTTCAGTTCTGTGTTGTATTTTTTATTTATTCGTTTTGTTCGTCCCCTGTACTTATCACTTTTAGCTTCGTTGTTGTTTTTCTTCGAAGTGATAAGTTTCGGACCCTACCCCTCCATTCTGATTCGCTCCCAATCTACTCTGTCTTGAATGATTAAGCACATTTGAAACGGAAAGCATATTGCTTCGAACGTCATTGAGTTCCGAACCAAATGCTTCCAACTTTATCGAAGTTTTTGCTCTCGGTCAAGACTTATTCTTCGGCCGATGAGTCCCCGTCTTTCTCGGGTCGTTGAGATTCGCTCGCGAACCGCCACTCCATCTGAGCTGTTGAATCGGAAGAGACACTCGCTGGCAGCCGTCCGATACGATCTGGGAACCGTTTCAGATCGGGCCTATATAAGGCAAACCATCCCGCGAACCGTTCCCCACGTTCATTCTCTCCCGATTTCCCCGTCTCCCTTCTCGAGCACGCCGCAGAGCTCTCATTCCCGACGTCGACAGCGCCGCTTAACTGCCGGACCTCCGCCGCTGTGGACGTTCCCCATCGACGAAGAGCACGTCTCCGCACTCCATCGCCGTAGCCGCTTCGCGTCACCGAGTTATGGTACGCAAGTTCTCTTGGATCCAATCTTTTCTGCGAGTTCTTCATCTAGGGCTTGGATCTAAGATTTGTTAGGGTTTTGTTTTCTGTTTATAGGACTATTCTGATCCATGTTGATCATTCCTCTTTGGGAAAACTGTTTGTAGCATCAAAGTATTCCCATCTACTCAGGTCAGTATTGAGATTTGATCTATTCTGTGTTTGGACTGAGTTAGGTCTGGTTCTTGAACTAGTTCTAGCACAATCCAATGAAAGATTAGCATCTGATCTTTGTTTGCTCTGGGTTCTTGTCAAAATTTGGTTTTGGTCGAAACTTTTGCCTGTGCTTATTCATTCCCTTTCCTATTCCCTCTTTTCTATCCTTCTGGTCACAGGATGTCTGACGAAGAGGCAGCCATGGGAAATGAGTCCTCTATTGTTGAAGGACTTGAGAAATATCCTGAGCCCCCGAAGCAGAAAGGCAAAGGTGGCAAGACGAAGGAAGTCAAAAATGCCCGAGGCATTCCCGAAGCCATTCGAATCAAGATGGGCTATGACACACCTCCTGAAGAATCTGACCACGATAGGAAGATTCGACGCTACTGGGCTATAAGGTGGTACAAATACAAGAGCATTCCTGACTGGAAGTGGGAAATGCAATTTGCTTTCAGCCCTCCATATCGGTACACAACTGCCATGTGTGCCCAATGCAATGCAGCAAATAGAAGAAAGTACTACCCGAAGCCTCCAGCTGTTCCTCACCCCAATACTCTCAAGACGCCAGATGATTATCCTGATGAGCAAGAGAGACTTGCCATATTGGCTGATAAGAAGAGAATCCGAGAAGAAAAGAAGGCCAAAGCACTTGCTGCTGCAGGGCAAGCTGAAGCAGGTGCATCGAAGCCTAAGAGGCGAACGCTTCAAAAATTGAGTGCTTCACTGCCTCCTGCTATTTCTAAAGAGGAGAGTGATAATGAAGCTGATGAAGAAGCTGAACCTGCCCCACAGCCTGAAGTCTCTTTCCCTGAAGATCCTGTAGATGATGCAGATGATGCAGATGATGAGTCTGAGCACTCCCCTGTTCCCCCGAGTCCAAAGAGACAAAAGCTTCGGAAGCCTTTGAAGAAGAAGGCTGGAGAGAAACCGCCTTCTTCAAGAGGCGTAAGGATTCAAGATCCAACTGATCCTCCTGTTCCTAAACCAACCATTGATATGACCAACTTGGTGGTTGAGGCTCCTTTGGCTTCAAAGCCACCTCGCCGCCTGGTTCCTGCTGAACAGAGAACGAAGGAGCAGCATGACCCGAAGGCAAAGCCTACTGCTAAGCCCGAAGCTAAAGCTCCTGAACCAGCCAAAGCTTCGAAGCTAAAAACCTCTGTTGCCAAGCCTGGCTAGTCTTATGCCCAGGTCGGCACCAAGAAGCTGTCTGAAGCAGATATGCGCAAGAGAGACCGTGCTGAAGCTGAACGCCTTCATGCTGAAGCACAAGCCCAAGCTAAGGCTGATAAAGAAGCTAAAGCACAATAAAGGCTGATAGAGATGCTGCTTTGTTGGAGAAGAAAAGGAAAGATCTTGCTAAAGCTAATCAGAAAGCTGAAGCGAAGCGCAAGCTCGCTGAAGTAAAAAATCAAGAGGCTAAGGCTGTTGCCAAAGCCAAACGGCTTAGAGATGCTGAAGCCAAGCGCCAGGCTCAACTTGATATCATTCACACAAAGAAAGCAGAGAAAGCTGCTAGAGCCGCTCAGAAGGAAGCTGTTGTAGACATGACACCAAAGGATATCACTCCGAAGCCAGTCGCAGCCCCTGCCCCCGAAGCTCATGAAGAAGCTGAGCTTAGTCACCACAACTTCCCAGATGCAAGAGAAGGTGAACTATGGGACTGTTTGAGCCTGAATCAGGCATTCTGCCAGCTTGCTGAAGCTGTTGATCCCAAAGCTGTGGATGTTGGGAATGTTTACATTTCACCAACTCTTTCTGCCATGATTGAAACTTTATACAATCAGCTAAGGGATTTGCATGCTAGGGACAGATCTGAGTCTGCCAAAATTCTGAAGTTTAAGAAGAAAGCAGATGCTGAATCAGATGAAGATTTTAAGAACGAAGCCGAAGCTTCTTCAAAGAAGATTGCAGATGTCAACGAAAAGACAAAGCACAATATTCAAGTGTTTCAAGGCAAGATAAAATCTGCCATTGAAGAATGTTGCAAGACGCACAATGCTTCGGTCATGGCTCTTGATTCCAAGAAGCGCGAAGCAATGCTAAAGCAACTAGCTTCACTCCTTCCCCAGCTGCAACAAAGGAAGCGCCGTCTTATCACAGATACAGACGAAGCTGATGAGGTGAGCTCTCATCCGGCCAAGAAGGCCCCAAGACAAGCATCGCCCCCTCGATGCAAGATTATCACTCTTCCAACCCCAACTGCAAAGCCAACCGTTCCCGAAGTCATTCCACCCCGTGCTCCAACTCTACCTTCTCCTCAACCCGCTCCTCAACCATCGCACCACGACAACTTTGAGCCAGAGCCTTCTCCTCCAGCTCAAGACATACCAATTCCTTCAAGGGATTATTCTTCGGCTCACTCTGCAGATGAGTCTGAAGAATAAGAAGGCGAACCCAAAGAACAAGCTGTTCCATAAGAGCCTGAAGCAGATGCAGAAGCCGAAGCCAATGAATTGGCAATTATGACTCAACCTCAAGAACAAGCCATGGTTGCTCGACGGCAAGCTCCGCACTGCATTCCTGCGCAAGATACCCAACTGGACTCCATCTACCCACGTGAAACTCTTCCTATTTTCTTGGGAGATGGTTCTTCTTCAAGACATGGTCCTGAGTTTGACCTCGAAGCTCATCGCCAGAAGCTTTGCTTCTTTGGCGCAAGTCCTTATGATTCACCCCGGACTGCAGATGACCTTCGCTTCTGGACAGCCGAGCAACAGATTCTGTACACGAAGCTATACTGCCAGAAGGGTGTTCTATTCAGACACAAGTACTTGGATATGCGAAGTCTAACTTCAGCAACATGCTTCCAGAACATTATGGAAACCATCGAAGCACATAATCTTATCAGCCTGTTTGCTATGGCAACACCATTCAATTCTGAGCTAGTGAAGAAATTCCATGCCACTCTCTATGTCTCTGGAAATCCTGATGACACAAGTGATACGTCCAAAACGTATCTATAATTTCTGCTTGCTCCATGCATGTTTTGTGCGATATTGCTATGATCTAGATACACTTTCATACACTTTTGATCATATTTCGACTAACCTATTAACTCAGTGCACCACAGTGCCAGTTCCTGTTTTTTGCTGTTTTTCTATTTCGGTTTTCCCCCATTTAAAAAGTGCTCCAAAAATTCGGGAAAAATCAGATAAAAAAACAGCGTGAAGGAACCTTCCGGAAGAACCTGGGTGGGGCCAGAGGGCCACCACCAGGGGCCCAGGCGCCCTGGTGGCGCGCCCTAGGGCCTGGCCGCGCCAGGGGGGCGCCTGGACCCCTGGTGCCCCCCCTGGCTGCCCCCCTTCGCCTATATATTCTCCGTGACGAGAAAACCTCGGGGACAGAACCCTTTTTCGCGATCTCTCCTCTGTTCCGCCGCCGCCTCGTTTCCGAGATCGGGAGCACCAGAAGACCTCTTCCCGGCACCCTGCCAGAGGGAGGGCCGACCTCCGGGAGTCTCCTCTCCACCATGGATGCCTCCCGGATGTCTCGTGAGTAGTTTCCTTTGGACCATGGGTCCGTGATCAGTAGCTATGTGATGTTCTCCTCCCCTCTTTGTTCTTCATGGTTTAGACCTCGTGAGCTGCCCTACATGATCGAGGCACTTTTCTAATCTTTCTGTTGTTGCTATGCTGAGTTTGATGGGATCTGATGGATTATGAGATTATGTTCAGATTGTGATTGAGTAATATATTTGGTTCTTATCTCTTATATTTTTGTTCTTAAGTAATTCTTGCATGTTCTTCGTTGCTGTTTATTGCTTTGGCCAAGTAGTAGGTAGTAACCCCAAGAGGGAACATTTTGCTCGATTGTGGGTTCATGGCCCCTGATGAATAGCTTGAGTGACAGAAACATTAGTCTAGGGGATGTGTTGTTGCCACAAGGGGGAAAACAACGGTGCTTGTAACCGCGGTTACAAGGATTGTTTACTTTACGCAAAGTAGTTTTTAATGCAGTTGTCTGTTGCTTTGGGTTTACACTTTGGGTGGGGCTCGCAACTTAATACCAGCGAGATGTTCTGGATAGATATCTCAAGGTGGATGATTAGTAGTAGATTCAGTTGGATTTCGGTCTACTTATTTTGGCGTTCTGCCCATGCTTTTGAGCCTCTTCCTTTCTTTTGTAGCGTAGTTAGCATTGCGGTGCGTTCATAATCTTGTCAATTGCCCTTCTGTAATTTGTTCACCTCGCATAGCAGTTTTATCGTCTTTTGGGAGAGAGACATCACTAGTGAACATCACGTATCCCGGTCCATATCCTCATCACTGTTTACACGCTCATTTACTTTTCTGCTTTTACTTTCAGTTTCTATCATTATCCCTTGCGTTTGATCCTTTGTGAACAACAAGACCGGAGATATTGACAACCTCTCTGAACTTCGTTGGGAACAAAGTTATTTGTGTCTGTGTGCAGGTCCGCGTCAGTTGCGCCACTGACACCTACTTATCATCTCTGGAGTCCTACTGTAGACAAACCTTGGTATCTTTACTGAGGGAAATTTTCTGCTGTGCTACATCACACCTTCCACTTGGGGTTTAACAACGAAGGGCGAGAAATCACTATCATCACCTCGCACATCAACAAGCTCTTGGATACTTGAGTGGATGATTCAAGGAAAAGTCTTTCGAACGCATTCTGATGAATTCATGGATATTGTGAACATCCCAAGGCACACTGGAAAACTTGCAAAGGTTCACTTGATGCCTGATCCTAATGAAGCTGAATTTGCTTCATTGCTGGATCCCGAAGTCACTGGAGACCACATGCCAGAAAACATTCGCCCGAAACATCTGGTATTCATATCGAAGACTTGGTTTTATATCTTGTCTAACTCACTGATGCCTTCTTCGCTATATGGTCCAAGCTGCTGAACTTGTACATCAATTGAAGCCATATGCTCCCTGGCTCCAAGCCATTTGCAACCATGGACGCAGGGAAGACTTCGTTGCGAAGCATCCGCTGAAGATGTTCTGTCCTCCTATGCGTGATACAATGAATATCTTCAGAAGGCCAAATAATCCATTTGCCACATATGTCGGAGTCAGACAGCATGTCAATGAACGCAACATGTCGAAGTCTTTCCAAAAAGAAGTTTATCACTTTGAGGTTGGCATTCGCTTCCAACATTTGCTTGAAAATTTCATTGAAGGAAATCAACGCCAAATGCAACGTCTTTCTGATGAGATCAATAGAGTTGGCAACATTGCTTTGAACAACAATCAGTACCTGAAGGTCTTGAAGCGCCACTCATGGAAAGGTTTAAGGAAGTTCAACTCAGTAAAGAAGCTTGAAACTGATCGGATTTTCAAGGAGTATCCGCACCTTCAACGTCATTTCTCCAGAAATGATTCGATAGACCACCCCAACCCAAAGATCCCTCCGCTGGAAAATATTGATGAAGTCCTATTTGTTAATCCAACTGAACAGATTCACCCCGATACTCTCTCTGATGCAGACTCCCACACATCGAAGCAAGAAGATGACCCTCTCAACGACAGTGATCTTGATTTGCTTCAAGCGCCGATGGACATTGACGAAATGGAGTCGCCTGCTTCAACCGAAGGAGACACTTCAGGAGATGCATCTTCTTCGGGCAAAGACAATCAGCAGGGTCCCCGGGTTGCAGCAAACGCGTAAATACTCTTGATCTGCCTCTCAACCTTTTGTCCAATTATTGACAAAAAGGGGGAGAAAGTAGCATCGATTGAGTTTAGATTCGCTGCGGGGTTTAGGGTTTCGATTCGATATTTTGTGTGTTAATTTACAACAAACATTTCATTCGCTTCGATTGGGTTGTAACTTAAGTTTTACTTCGTCTGTGAACTTCTACTTGTTTTGTGTTAATAACCCCCGTGCTTGCAAGTTGCTCTCGTATCTTTTATCTTGCATGTGGTTGTTACCTTTAAGCTCACAGGTCATTGGATGATTGCATATTCTTCAAGACTAATATCCTCTATATGCAATTGATTCACTAAGATATGTGTTAGGCTTCCCATCAAAGATATTCTTCATCAAGCATTCACTTCGATTATATAAATCTTTGATGCTTGCATTCAGGGGGAGTCAAAAGCTTCATATCTTAGAGTTTGCTCTCAACTCAACTCAAAATTCCATATTTTTATCGATGCCTATTTTGTCAACAATAGTCCAAAAAGGGGGAGATTGTAAGAGCAAAGTTATGCCCCCATGAGTTTTGGATATTGTTGGACAAAACAATAGAGGAACTAACAAGTTTTCTAGTGTAAAATTGATGGTTAGGTTCCTGAAGTTATAGGTTGGTGATAAAGCTTCAACGAAGATTTACATACTTACTGAAGCATATCCTCTGGAGTGAAGCTCATCACGGATGTCGACCCCTAAAAAGAAAAGGAATCCTGAAGCACGGCTCATCGAAGGAGATGACCAAGATGGCGCAAGACTTAGTAGTTTTTGCGTAGTTCTTTTTCACTTCTTTGAGTCGTAGGAAAAATCGTACTATCAAGAGGGGTTTAGTAAATGTACTCCGAAGTTTTTGGTGAAAAGACTCAGATCGAATCCAAACCTATGAGAAGCCAGAGATGAGAAATCTCATGTGCACTAGGTACTGCTTCACCAGCAAAGACTTCGTTCTTTCGGCTCCTGAAGCAGAACCAAGTCTGTGATTCAGCTTTACTTGGACCGCAAGTAAAGTTGCGCTTTGATTGGAAATATGACCGTTGCGGACAGGTGTCAAGCTGTCGCATTGGGTCATTTAAGACATTTCGCACCTAGGGATTGCCACCTATAAATAAGCCACCCCCGCCCTCATTGGCCGTGGGCTGCTCCAAGAATATTTTCTGACAGTGAAGAGAAAGAGCAACCCCATCGAAGCAAACCAAAACCCATCCACCGAAACATAAGTCCTATTGATCTGAGTTGATTCATTTATTGGTGTTCGGGGCAGAAAACACAAATTTTTCATAACCTACAAGATCCATACCCAAGACCTATGCTATGCTGATGCAAGTAACGGACATAAATAGATCACATACCAGTATGTAGTCCGTTAAGCGGGAAACGTTCCCGCATGAACGTGGTTGGTATAGTCGTACCGGCAATCCCCGATGCCGCGCAGATCCACGATGACTCCTGTAGCCACCCGATCCTTGTGGACCGATGACAGGATTACGTCCCCGTCGGAACGTTGCTAATGAAGACCTCGCGATACGACCACGATGATGAAGTAGCACCACAAGTGTAGTGCCTCGCGGGATTATACACATACATTATACCCGACGTCCCTCCGGGCTCCGAACCAGTAGAGCAGCGGAAAGAAGATGGATTCGGATCCCGATTCCAACAGTAAGATGGCGTGCGTATAGTGGAGAAATCCCCAACCAAGTGTAGACTCCAAACAAGGGGAGTCCACTCGAGGAAGGAGAAAGGAGGGAGAGAGAGATGAGAACTTATCTCAAAAATATGATCAATAAAAGGGCACCTCTACCCCTCCTTATATAGGCCAAGGAGGGGTGCCACCCCCCCTCCACTTCCTGGGTGGGACTAATCCCAAGGGGAGGGGGTGCGCCATGAATGAAGGGGGTGGGCCCCTCTATGGCGCCATAGAATGAATTATGGTGTATTGGATAGTCATTCATAAGTGACGGTGAGTGCGATACTCATCATCATCTTCCTTGATTACGGAGTTGTCAGGTGTATCTCCTAGCAGTTCTTCGTATTATGTTTAGCAAGTCATTACTAATGAGTATGTCTCTAATGGTGTTGGTACACATCAATGAAGTAAGACCCATTTACCTTAAGTTCTATCGTACTAAAAGAGCCATAGTTCTAAACATTGGTATGACGTTATCTACAATGATATTTGCTAACACATGAAGATTAAGTTCATAATATGGAGTTCATGTTTCAAAAACAATTCTGGAACTCCCACTCAGACAAACATCCCTCATAGTTTATTCTAAGTGATTACACGATCCTTGAACACTATATCTCCCCCGATCGTCACGGCCATCAGTATGTTGTTCAAGGTAGGCCATTATGCCAATCACATCATCCATGTGACTCATGCTCGACCTTTCGGTCTCTTGTGTCCTGAGGCCATATCATATACATATGCCAGGCTCGCCACCACACCCTATGTGAGTTGTTGTTGTGTCATGCAAGGCCATATCATATACATATGCCAGGCTTGCTACACCCACCTCATGTGAACGAAAAAATGTTTGACACACGTGTGACACGTGGTGCCTCCATAATGTAGAAGTTCCCAGGTGGTGCTCACTAGGGTAAGGACACTATGTTGGTTTTAGTGAGGGATCATCCTATTATGCTACCATCGTATATCTAACATATTAGCAAAACAAGATGAAATAGTATAAATCATACATGCTATGATTCCCCCTTACATGCAAATTAAAGTTAAAAACGCCTTTCTACTTTATCTTTTGCAAGTTTTACGTGGCTGCTAGGGGTTTCGAGAAAAGAACCGTTTCTATCCTACGAAAACAAGCCACAAAACCAATCCCGCAATTGTCTCTATTACACCCCTGTCGGGGCCCTCCGTTGTAAACATCTTCGCATCGCTAATGCAGAGAGACAGACACCCCCCATCCACTTTATATGGTACAAGACATATGTCAAGCGTGGAACCAGTCTCGCGTAAACGCGTAAGGTCGGTCGGGGGCCGCTTCATCGAACATTGCCGCAACGCTAAATGAGTACACGTGAGAGGGTAACAATTGGAGAATTGATGCCGACATACTAGATGTGTTCTATCCGTACAATACATCTACGCATAGCCTTGCTCATGATACCACTGTTGGTGTTCGGGGCAGAAAACACAAATTTTTCATAACCTACGAGACCCATACCCAAGACCTATGCTATGCTGATGCAAGTAACGGACAGAAATAGATCACATACCAGTATGTAATCCGTTAAGCGGGAAACGTTCCCACATGAACGTGGTTGGTGTAGTCGTACCGGCAATCCCCGATGCCGCGCAGATCCACGATGACTCCTGTAGCCACCCGATCCTTGTGGACCGATGACGGGATTACGTCCCCGTCGGAACGTTGCTGATGAAGACCTCGCGATACGACCACGACGATGAAGTAGCACCACAAGTGTAGTTCCTCACGGGATTATACACATACAGTATACCCGACGTCCCTCCGGGCTCCGAACCAGTAGAGCGGCGGAAAGAAGATGGATTCGGATCCCAATTCCAGCAGTACGATGGCGTGCGTATAGTGGAGAAATCCCCAACCAAGTGTGGACTCCAAACAAGGGGAGTCCACTTGAGGAAGGAGAAAGGAGGGAGAGAGAGATGAGAACTTATCTCAAAAATATGATCAATAAAAGGGCACCTCTACCCCTCCTTAGATAGGCCAAGGAGGGGTGCCACCGCCCCCCCCCCCCCTCCACTTTCGGGGTGGGACTAATCCCAAGGGGAGGGGGGTGCGCCATGAATAAAGGGGGTGGGCCCCTCTATGGCGCCATGGCCCATGGGGGAGGACTCCCTCTACCCCTAATGGGCCCTATGAGGCCCATATGCCTTTTAATTACTTTTTAATTATATTTTAATATTTAATTCAGATAATTAAATAATAAAACATTCATTAAACATTATTAAATATATTTTGAACCTTTCAAAATACCCGGAACAACTTCCGGCCTTCGTCGGAACAATTCCGGTGTTCTCTCCAATTTCTCCGGTGATCCCGAATCAATCCTTACTGCGTCGAGTACCCTTAAGTGTAACACCCTATGGTCCGGGAAATAGCAGACATGATTGAGACAATTCTCATTGATAAATGACTAATCAATTGGGCCTGGTTACAATCCTTGATAGCCCCTGCGCTTCCATCGAATGAACTTCAATCGCTGTTGGATCCGTTAACCGTGTGCCTGTTCCCTTTGTCCTGGGGTACTTTGCTTGTCCGAGGTTTGATCATCGGTATCCAATATACCTAGTTCGTCCTCGTTCTCAACAAACAAGTTTACTCGTTCCCGTGATATTACAACTCCGTGACCTAGTCACACGTTTGCAAACTTTATGATGAAACATCACCGAGTGGGCCCAGAGTACCTATCCGTCACACGGATGGACAAATCCCGCGTTGATCTATTTGCATACTCATTAACATATCTATTCGGAATACCTGAAGTACTCCTTTATGGCCAGCATATTTCAGTCAGGCGGTGGGTAGCAAATCAAGGCATCCTAATAGACAATAATTACGTATAATCATTACGGTCTAAGGATTTGGTCACTACGTTATCGTTATCGCAATGTCGAGACTTGATCACATCGCAACACTTCTGGTGGGTTTATGTCCATCATATTATTATCCAATGATACGACTCCATTATCAACAGACGCCATTGTCTCATGATCAGGAAACCTTGATCATCAATCGCCCAATGGACTAGTATACTAGGGTTTACTAGGGACCTGGTTGTTTGTATACCACACCTGTATTAATGTTTCCGCTTAATACAGTTATAGCATAGTATCAGACATATTATGAACTAATGGAATATGCTTGATAAAACATATTTTATTTGCCTCTAGGGCACATTCCCAACATCATTATGACTTAGGAAGAAGTTTGCTAGCCTTTTTATCTTGGAGAACTGCAATTCTCCTAGACGGTTAGAGTGTTGTTCTTCAGAGAGCGAAGAGTTATTGTCGCCTCGAAGTCCAGTTTGTCAAAGGTTTCGGTGATTCCCTCAATAATCAACCACGAGTGAAGAACTGACAAAGCTCAAGGAGATTGGTGCAGCGGAGATACGGACGGAGAGAGGTTAGCTCCTGTGTTTAATCACAAGTCCCTCCAACCAGACGTAGCACTTTGCAGAGTGTGAACTGGTCAAACAAACATCGCCGAGTCAAGAGTTCGTTTTACTTTCCGCACATACATTTAGTTTATCAATTGCTTCAGTGATTTGATTCAATGCAATTGATTCGATGCTTTTGATTCGCTATGATTATGCTTCAATCCAGTTCTGTTTCAATGTTTACCTTTCTATTGAATTTCTTCTGCTACTAAGTTATGCTTCACTTCATAGTTTCATGCAAAAATTTGAAGTGATCATTCACCACCTCCCCCTCTAATCACATACTTGGACTTTCACCTTGTATAACACGTAGCATATTTGTAAAGTAGAATAGGACCCCACCTCGTGTCGGAGTCAGACTCGCGGAACCCCGGGACCGGCTCCTTTATAAGTCGAGGTCCACGGGATCCAGAGTTAGAATAATCTCAATCCAAGACAGGACTAGACACTTTCGGCATAACCTAGATCTCCTCGAGAACTAAGGTTGTGATCCGGATCACTTGTAATCGATCCACCGACTAGTGGAGAGTTGGAACCCATAATAATAAGAAGCAGGAGTAGGATTTTACCTCGAGACAAAGATGGGCTGAAACCTGGTTAATCGCCGAGCCTCTTGTCCATGTCGACTCTCTCCTCGTCTCCACCTCGCAGCAAAGGTCCCATGTTAAGTTCGACTCTTCGGACATCTGCCATGACTTTCCCACGACAAGGGGTTGTCGGGAAGATAACTTAGAGATCCAAAAGAATTAGCAAGGATCCCTTTGTGACCAAGAATAAGAGAGAGTCGGCCCGTAGGCCGACCCTCCGAAAGGAAGGCCCAGAAGAAAAGGATCGGCCTACGAGCCGACCGACCTACAAGACAAAGGCTGACGCTAGAAGTAAGAAGTCCAAGCTACCTTGAAGAACAAGAAGAGCCATCAACGAGATATAATAGGAATCCACATTATTGATAGTTAGTTTTCCTTGTAAAGCCCAAGGGCTCGGCGTGTATATAAGCCGAGGCCTTGGGATGTCCTAGAGGCGAATCAATCTAGCATAGTTCTTGAGACACCGGCGAAACCTAGAGCCCTTGTAAATGAGATCTCCCACATATAATAAGAGAAAAGCAGGAGTAGGTCTTTACCTCATCGAGGGGCCAAACCTGGGTAAATCCAATGTTTCTCGTTTCCGGTCTACGGATCGACTCTCTAATACGTCTCAAACATATCTATAATTTCTGCTTGCTCCATGCATGTTTTGGGTGATATTACTATGCTTTTGATACACTTTCATACACTTTTGATCATATTTGGACTAACTTATTAACTCAGTGTAACCCAGTGCCAGTTTCTGTTTTCTGCTGTTTTTGTATTTCAGGTTTTCCCATTATTAATAGTGCTCAGAAAATTGCGGGGAAAATATATAAAAATCAGCGTTCTAGAAGAGTCCTCCAGCCGGAGGATGTGGTCAAGTGGTGGCCCACAGCCCCCAGGCGCCCTCCTGGCGAGGTCTAGGGTGGGGCCGCGCCGAGAGGCCGCCTGGACTCCTGGTGGCCTCCCTGGATGCCCCTTGGCCCTTATTTATTCTCCTGACGAGAAAACCCTGATTGCAGAACCCTTTTCTCCATAAGCAATTCCGATCTCCGTCGTCATCGCCAACAAGCTTCGGGGGACCAGAATTCCTGTGACGACACCCTGACAGGACGGGGAAGTGCCCCCGGATTCATCTCCATCGACGTTGCTTCCTCCCTCCATGATGCGGGAGCAATTCCTCCTCGGGGCTGAGGTTTCTACCAGTAGCTATGTGGTCTATTCTTTCTCCCATGATGTGATCTTGATTGTTATCATAGGCTATGTTAATCTAGTATGATCCCATGATTTTTCCCCTTCTTCTATGTATTGGATTGATGTACTCACTTGTCTTTATCTAGTATAATCCCCGAGACCAAGGTGATAGCGGTCTATTGGACATGGATTAGAAGAATATTTTCATGAGTTATTTCCTCTTTTGTGTGTGGATTGAAGATTGGGAGTCTCTTGGTGATTGTGGTACTCTCTTTGAATGGCTGAGGTGACATTGGGAAATCCATAGATTGAAAACTACGAACTCTGGTGTGCTTTTGTAGCCCTACATAATTCTCGTCCTCTCTTGACCACAAAGGAATGAACTCCGAGTACGTCTCCAATGCATGTTTTAGTGGAGATATCATGTGATTAGACTATGTTAATGATGTTGGGAGTTTCCACTAGTGAAAGTATGAAGCCTACGCCTTGTTTACACCATTGCAATACCGTTTGTGCTCACGTTTACTACTTGCTACCTTGCTGTAATTTTAATTACGGATTTATATTACCTTGCTTTGCCACCCATATCACCCATATTTTACCATCTCTTTGCCTAACTAGTGCACCTATACAACTCCTAGTTGTATTATGTGTGTTGGGGACACAAGAGACTTCTTGTATCTTAATTGCTGGGTTGCTTGAGAGAGACCATCTTCAACCTCTACTTCCCCGAGTTCGATAAGCCTTAGGTCATCCACTTGAGGGAAATTGTTGTTGTCCAACAAACCTCTGCGCTTGGAGGCCCAACATAGTCTACAAGAACAGAAGCGTGCGTAGACATCACTCTCCACTGGTCGACTCTCCCTCCTCACGCACTCGTAGCTAAGTCCCACAATCAAGTTCTCTATGAGGACATCTGGCGTGATTTTCCCATGACAGTTGGCGCCCATCGTGGGGCCTACGCACAAAGGTGTCAAGATCCAGGAGTGAGCTCGACGCGATGCGGAGGCCATTGACGACCATACGGTCGGAAGCCAGCGCAACCAGGTCTACACCAACATTGCTGCCGGAGGATCGGAAGCGGATATCGATCGTGAGATCCCCATTGGTTCGACCCTCCCCCTCATCAACCAATGCGACGACCTGGTGTCAACTCTGACTCGGGATCACACGGCCAATCATGAGGGCCGACTCGCAAGTGACATCACCTACGCCCTAATTGGTTTCGCCCAAGGGAACAGCGGACCTGAGGATCCAAACGCAACCATGAAGGAGGCCCGAAACGGCACGGGAGGAATAACCGCCGACTATGAGACAACACGCCAAGGTCAACATCAATGTTGTGACTGGGCTCCCAAAACTGACTCCATTGAGTCAGGACCTCGGCTCCCCATCACTCCTACTCGCCCCTTAAATAGCCAAGCCACGGTCGGATCCGAACCAAAGCCGGACAGTGACGCCTTGACTGAGCATATGAGTCGATCCCCAGATCACACTACTAATATCTTGTTCGGACTCATCGCCGGATCTCCTAAAGAGTCGCACGATCCCATCGAGATCTCCGACGAAGACAACTCCAAAGAAGACAATGACAGGGCACAAGTCGATGTCAAGTCATCCTCGGGCACGGGAGGCAGTACCAACACAAGGCCGGCCCGACTCTTTGAAAATAATGGATTAAATTCCAACGCGGAGGAATATTATCCTCTCCCCGTCCTGTCGCAACGCTCGGATGTACTAACTCAAAGGGAAGGCGAAGCGACCTCAGAAGGAGAACCATCTGAGTATAAAGCTCAAAAGGAGACCGATCTGTCTCTCGTCGACCTAGTGGCGTTGGCCGCAACCCTGAATTCCCTACATACACTCCTAAAAGATAAGATCACTTTAGAAAACCAAGCCATCCTGAACGCGTCGATAGCAGGTCACAAGGAATAGGTAGCGCGACTACCTGCGGTGATCGAATGAAAAACACAAAATCCGACTCAGGTAGCCAATCCACCCAACAATAAAGTGACCCAAGGACGAGCTCGGACACCCAGAGACGTTACTCAAGCCCCACTATCGATCGTCAAGAAAAAGTAAGCCGGCTGGATCCCATCAGAGACGATGGACGGGCCGTTGGACACAACAAATAAGCTCTACATGCCACCAGGACACTTTAGCAACCCAATGGCAAACGTCATGGCCGCAACTCAATGTCTCACCAGACTCCCCATATCCGGAAATACTCCAGGAAAACAGATGGCATGACAAGCAATAGCATGGTTACAAACGGCGATAACACAATAGGCGCAGTACACAGTAAGTTGCTTGCACCTTCATAAAAAACCAAAGTCGGAACCCGGCAAGGGTCAGCAGAATCACATCAACAACCCACATGCCACAATTTGCCCAAGCCATGGTAACCCAACGCCACACCGCGGCACACCATACGAGCAGGCCATGGATGGACCCTGCCCCAAACATAGCAAACCCAATTGACCGGCGAACCACGCCTGGGGGGACTTCTACTACATGGAAGGCTTCAAGTAGGAATACATGGAACGCAACAAGCAAAATTCACCCTAGAAGCAAACTTCCCACTACTATCAAAGTCATCATGACCAGATCACCCAACCTTTTCCTTGCCTCCGTCAAGAAAAAAACAAAGGGGCACAAAGCCAAGGAGCTGGAGTCCGGCATCATCCCTATCAAACCCCGCCAGAACATCGGATGAACCCCCAGTCGCCCAACAATAGCTAGCTTTTCCACGTTTTCACCAACAATCACAATGGAAATACGGATGTCGAGCAACAGATAGCTTCAAGAAAGCCAGGTTCAGACAAGACCAACCAGGAAAACATAATGACAATAAAGACAAAGATAGACCACTGGCCAAGAGCAGACAACCTGGAGGCACTGCCCCTAGTCGCCGGCACAAAGATAGCCGGCTTCATGCTAGAGAAAGTCATCATGGACGGCGGAAGTCGGGTCAACATACTATACTACGACACGTTCCTCCATCTTGGCCTAATCGATGAACAACTTCGACCTTCGAACACCACACTCTACAGAATAATACCAGGCTGGTCTACACACCCAAAGGGACGGGTTACCTTAAAAGTCACCTTCGGAGACACCACAAACTTCCAGTTACAAAACCTCGTGTTCGAAGTCGTCACAATCCACAACTCATACCACGCCATCCTTGGCAGGACAACATACATCATGTTCATGGAAACACCCTGCTATCTCCATCTCCAACTAAAAATACCTGGTCCACAAGGCACAATCACGATACAAGGAAGCCGGGATGTAGACATATCCTGCGAGAAAAGCTCCATATCCTACCCAGCAGCAGACCATGGAACTGAAACTTCACATCCAACACCGGAGCCGGACCTCAACAGGAAGTAGAAGGAAGCTCATACCAACAAGGAGGACGAAGGCGCCTTTACAAGAATTGGAGGAAACAACCAAAATGGCATGTCGTTCTGCCCAATATTCGAACGATACCCAACCTTCACAAAAGAAAGCCGTCCACCACTAGCATCCTCCGCACTGTGGACTAACAGCCGACTCCATTGTCTTTTCCCCCTACAATTTTGCAATAAAAACTTTTACGTTTTCCGCAAATTTCCTGTTTCCATTCAGATCCTGCCACCTTGATTCTGCCAAACCGCTTGTAAACTCGATGCAACTCGCACTCCTATGACCTGGATCTATCGCCTTTGGTTCACTCAAGCCCGTCCACGTAGCTTTCTAGACTTTGAACCAAAGGAAGCATAGCACCAACACAATTCATACGAAGCCGACTTACTGATACGTCCAAATTGCATCACTATTTTATATCGTAATTCATCCTTATTCATTGATATATTTCACATTACGATGATGTTCTTATGTTGTTTTGGCCTATTTTACACAGTTTGCAATTTTCTGGTGCCGAAGCAGAAGACGCAGGATTCAGAGGTAAAAAGTGGACGCTGAGTTGCTGAAGAAGAATACCTCCAAATTACCTGAAAATCGACTGGGGGTATTTTCCAGAAGAATAACGAAGACTCACTGAAGAGGGGCCAGAGGGGGGCCACAGGAGCCCCAGGCGGCCACCTGGCGCGGCCCCACCCTTGGCCGCGCCGGGAGGGCGACTCGAGCCCTGGGGCCACTCCCGGCTCCCCCCTCTGGCATATATACTCCTCGTTACGCGAAAACCCTAAGAAGAGAAGCTTTCACGGAGTTCCGCCGCCGCTCCGTGTCAGAAACCTACAGAGAAGAAAAGGGCTCTCCGGCGGACAGATTCCGCCGAGAAGATCACCTCCCGGAAGGGGAGATCATCGCCATCGTCATCACCATCGTCACGGGCATCATCGAGATCATCATCAACATCATCCCCAACATCAGCACCATCTCCACCACCATCCAATCTCACCTCACAAGTTTATCTTGTGTTGTAATCCGTACTATCTATCCTCTCTACTCTACCGATGTTGATTACTACTTTGTGGTGAATGCTATTGAGATTTGTTGGAGAAATATCATTATGTCCAGATTGTTTATCATATATTTATCACCTCTGATCATGATCTCTTTTATGTCTTGTGAGTAGTTACTTTAGTTCTTGAGGACATGGGAGAAGTCTAGTTGTTAGTAGTCATATGATGTTGAAGCAATTTGTGTTGTTTGATATTTAAGTTGTGTTGTTATTTTCCTAGTGGTGTTGTGTGAGTCGAACACTCAACACTTCGCCTTCTTAAGGACCTAGGGGAATACATTGTGTATTAAGAATGCTTACGGTGGGTTTCCAGAGTGACAGAAACCTGAACCCCAGTTTTCACACTTTTGCACAAGGGAATACTGGATCCTTGATCTTATTGTTGTGGTTAGGCTTTGCCTTAATTTCTATCTTGTATTTGCGGATGCTTGCAAGATGTTTAATCATAAGAGTGCACTTATCTTAGTCTAGAAGGTGTGCTAGCATAGATCCACCCACTCAACACTTATCAGCTCAACACTTGTTATCGATACGGAGTATGGCGAAAGCACGTGACTACCTCTCCATGTGTCCTCAAGAACGCTTTAGTCTTTATAAGTTCAATTGTCAGGTTTATCCTTTGCTCAAAAGGATTGGGCCACTTGCTGTTCCTCAGTGCTATTTACTTTGCTTGCTTTTATCTATTGCTTATATCGAAAACCCCTAAAAAGTTATCTTTCAGTGCTTGCACTTATTCCTTGTCCAAAATCACCTATCAATACCTTTCGCTCCTCGTTGGGTTAGACACTCTTACTTATCGAAAACACTACAATAGATCCCTTTACGTTGAGGGTCATCAAGTAACGTATTTTGGCGCCGTTGCCGGGGAGAATAGCGCTACTGGTAAGTGAAGCTGGTAAGGAATTTTTATCTTGTTATTTTTATTTTGCTGTTGCTGTTCTTTCTCCGTATGGACAACCTAGCTATTGGATCGTTGCTTATGGGGAAACACCCCACATCTGTGGTGGTTGTTCCTCCCCCTACTGAAATTGTGCCTTATAAAATACCAGTTGGTATTATCGATTGTGTTTGGGCTAATCGTTATGCAGGAGACAGACATCCCTGTGAACACTTGCTATATTTATCACAACTATGTTCACTATTTAAGCTTGCATGTGTATCAAAAGAGTTTTTCATGAAGAAATTGTTCTCCGTATCGCTTACAGATAAAGCTTCAGATTGGTATAAGCTTCTCGATAATTCTCATTTTCTTGATTGGCATGAGCTTATGTCTCTCTTTTATACCAAGTTTTCTCCTCTTCATGAAATTCATCGAGACAGGAATTATATCTATAACTTTAGGTCTCATGACGGAGAAAGCATCGCTCAAGCTTGGGGGAGATTGAAATCTCTAATGCTCAAATGTCCTATTCATGAGCTCCCCAAGAAAGCTATACTTAGAAATTTTTATGCTAGACTTTCTCGTTACGATAAGGAGATGTTGGATGCCTCCTCTAGTGGGGTATTTCAGACAAAAAGCGTTGAAGAAAGATGGGATCTCCTTGAAAGGATCCAGAAGAATACGGAAGACTAGGAAATAGATAAAGGTATTGAATCCACTATAAATTATGAGCATGATTATATAGAGAGCTATGTGAAAATTAATTCCATTAATGCCTTTTGCTCTAAGATTGGTCTTGATTCCCATCAAATGATTGATTTTCGTAAGGACTTTTCCTCTCATAGTGACTCTTCTAAGAAGAAGAAGGATCAGTATCATAAACCCTTCAAAGAATTACCTATTGATATTCATGTTGCTGACCCTATTGTGCCTGCAGTTATATATGAAAAGCCCCCTTTTCCCGTAAAAATAAGGGAGCACTCTTTTGTGACAGACATAATGAATAAGAGTGTTAGAAGAATTGATGAGCCTGAGGACCAGATCAAGGTCGATCCTCGAGTTTCATTGGTTAAGGATCTTATTACTAATGATTCTTTATATTCCAATATAAATTTTTGTGTTGTTTCCACTAACCTTGTCACAGCCAAGAATAAGGGCCAAATTTCAGGTACGCCAGTAGTATCTGTCAAAATAGGAGATCACAATTATTATGGGCTATGCGATTTGGGATCGAGTGCTAGTGCTATCCCGTATTCACTTTATCAAGAGATCACGAGTGAGATTTCACCTTGTAAAATTGAAGAATTTGATGTTACTATTCATCTTTCAAACAGAGCAACTATCTCTTCTATCGAAATTGTGAGAGACGTTGAAGTCTTATGCGGAAAGGAAAAATATCCTACCGACTTTTTAGTACTTGGTTCAGTAAGGGATAATTTTTGTCCTATTATTTTCGATAGACCTTTTCTCAGAACCTGTGGAGCTATGATAGATTGCAAGAAAGGTAAAGTTTCTGTTGAATTCAATGGTGAGCCATATGAATTTAAGTTTTCTAAGTTCTCGAAGCAGCCTCGTGGTACTGATTTGCCTAGTAACGATAAGATTATTGAAGATATCGCTTCCATTGCTATTCCTCCTAACGATCCTTTGCAGCAATATATGAAGGACCACGAGAATGATTTGCATATGCAGGAGAGGAATGAGTTGGACGAAATATTCTTAAGACAACCTGCTATCCTAAAGCACAACCTTCCAGTTCAGCCTTTGGGAATTTTATCGCAACCAAAAGAAGATCTTGTGTTTGATCTTAAACCTCTTCCCGATTTGCTCAAATATGATTATTTAGATGAAAAGAAAGTATATCCTGTTATTTTCAATTCTAACCTTTTAGGGTATGAAGAAGAGCGTCTATTGGAAGTACTTCATAAACGTCGAGGTGCAATTGGCTATACCCTTGATGACCTTAAGGGGATTGGTCCGTCTATTTGTCAACATACCATCAACCTTGAACCTGATGCTAAACCAGTTGTTGATCATCAATGATGGTTGAACCCGAAAATGATGGATGTTGTAAGAACTGAGATTCTCAAGCTTCTAGTCGCAGGTATTATCTACCCTATAGCTGATAGTAAGTGGGTAAGCCCGGTTCATTGTGTTCCAAAGAAAGGAGGAACGACTGCGGTTCCTAATGATAAGAACGAACTAATACCTCAGAGAATTATTATTGGATATCGCATGAGTATTGATTACAGGAAGCTGAACAAGGCAACCAGGAAGGACCACTACCCGTTGCCGTTCATCGACCAAATGCTTGAAAGGTTATCCAAAAATACTCACTTTTGTTATCTTGATGGTTATTCTGGCTTCTCTCAAATTCATGTTAACACTGCTGATCAAGAGAAGACCACTTTTACAGAGGTGTGAGGAGACAAATCTGGTGCTTAATTGGGAGAAGTGCCACTTTATGGTCAACGAGGGAATTTTTCTTGGCCACAAGATTTTCGAGAGGGGAATTGAGGTGGACAGGGCCAAGATCAAAGCAATTGAAAGGATACCCTATCCAAGGGACATCAAAGGTATTCGTATTTTTCTCGGTCATGCTGGTTTCTATAGAAGATTTATTAAAGACTTTTCTAAGACTTCGAGACCCCTCACTAATCTTCTCCAGAAGTGCGTTCCTTTTGTTTTTGATGAAGATTCTAAGGAAGCCTTCGAAGTTCTTAAGAAAGCTTTAATAACTGCTCCTATAGTTCAACCACCTGATTGGAATTTACCTTTTGAAATTATGTGTGATGCTAGTGATTTTGCTGTTGGAGCTGTTTTAGGACAAAGGGTTGATAAGAAGTTGAATGTTATATATTATGCTAGAAAAACCCTTGATAGTCCTCAAAAGAATTATGCTACTACTGAGAAGGAATTCTTAGCAGTAGTGTTTGCTTGTGATAAGTTTAGGAAGTATATTGTTGATTCTAAGATTATTGTTCATATTGACCATGCTGCCATTAAGTATCTTAAAGAGATGAAGGATGCCAAACCAAGGCTCATCCGATGGGTACTCCTTCTTCAAGAATTTGATTTGTAGATTGTCGATAGGAAAGGAGCAGACAATCCGGTGGCGGATAATTGGATGGAAGATATACCGCATGATCCCATTCCAGTCAACGACAGTTTTCCAGACGAACAGCTAGCTGTTGTTAAAGTACAATCTCTCTCCGATCCTTGGTTTGCAGATTATGCTAACTTTATCGTTGCAAAGTTTTTGCCTCCAGGTTTAATGTTTCAGCAAAGGAAGAAGTTATTTCATGATTTGAGGCATTACTTTTGGGATGACCCACATCTTTTCAAAGAAGTTACAGATGGGGTCGTGAGAAGATGCATACCGGAACACGAGCAGAAGGACATTCTCAAACAATGTCACGACAGTCCATATGGAGGACATCATGTTGGTGAGAGGACCGCACATAAGGTTCTTCAATCAAGTTTTTATTGGCCTACTCTCCTTAATGATGCTAGAAATTATGTTTTATCTTGTGATAAGTGTCAGAGAGTTGGTAATATTAGTAGAAGGAATGAGATGCCTATGAATTACTCTCTAGTGATTGAGCCTTTTGATTGCTGGGGTTTTGATTTTATGGGTCCTTTTCCTTCCTCACACAAGTACACTCACATTTTAGTTGTTGTTGATTATGTAACCATGTGGGTAGAATCAATCCCCACTGAAAGTGCTAATCACAAGACATCTTTGAAAATGCTCAAGGATGTAATTTTTCCTAGGTTTGGAGTACCCAGGTACCTCATGACTGATGGGGGTTCGCACTTTACACATGGAGCTTTTAGAAAAGATTTAGCCAAGTATGATGTCAATCATAGAATTGCTTCACCGTACCACCCTCAAACTAGTGGGCAAGTTGAGCTCACCAATAGAGAGATCAAGTTAATCTTATAGAAGACAGTCAATAGAAATAGAAAAGATTGGTCAAATAAGTTAGGAGATGCTTTGTGGGCGTATAGAACTGCTTACAAAAACCCAATGGGAATGTCTCCTTATAAGATGGTCTATGGCAAGGCTTGCCATCTGCCATTAGAATTAGAACACACAACTTTCTGGGCTATTAGAGAGCTTAATGTTGACCCGAAGTTAGCTAGTGAAAAGCGTCTCATGAACTTGAAATCTCTAGATGAGTGGAGAAGTGAAGCTTACGAGAGCGCTAAAATGTTCAAGGAAAAGGTAAAGAAGTGGCACGATAGGAGGATTCTGAAATGTGAATTTAATGTTGGTGATAAGGTTTTGTTGTTTAGATTCCGTTTCAGGTTTTCTCCAGGTAAACTACTTTCCAGGTGGGAAGGTCCATTTCATATTGAGGAAGTCTACCGCTCGGGTGCAATCAAGATTAACAATTTCGAAGGCACCAAACCTCAAGTGGTGAATGGGAAAAGACTTAAGCATTACATAGCAGGAGATCCTGTCAATGTTGATGTGGATTTGGTGTACGTAGAAATTCATGAAGAGCATGTAGCAGTCCTGTTCCAGACACCAGTAGGAGCAGAATAAGGAAAGGTATGTATTACGGTAAGGAAACATCGCGAAACCGCCATAAAAGTTCCAGAATATGAGTTTTTGCGAAATATAGAAAATTTGAGGCCAAAGTGGAGCCGGAGACCAGCTCCAGGCGGCCCAGGCGCCCCCCTGGCGCGGCCCCACCCCTGGCCGCGTCGGGAGGCCGCCTGGGCACCCCGGAGTCCGTCTCCGATTCCACTTTGACCCGTTACCTTCCTTTCTGTGCAGAAATTTTTGCTATATATTTGCCCGGATCGTTCCGGGAACGTATCTCGCGATTTCGTGTGTTTTCTTTTCGAGCTGGTTCTGCCAGGACTAGAAGTTGGGTAGTAGAGATGTCTTCTTGTGGCTCGATCGGAGAGGACTTCTTGGGATGGCGTCTACGTCAAGTACAGAAGGATCTTAATCAAGGGAAGCATGTCGACTGGGCTACCGAAGAAGAAACTGTCGCAAGACAAGCGGAGATGGAGCGCTCCGTGAGAGAGGAAGTCAAGACTATCACTGCCCAACAGCAAGGAGGTCCAAGCAATCCCATCATGGTGGGGTCTGTCCAACCTCAATATGATCTTTCTCTTAACCTTTCAGGGCCCTCCACTTCGCTTGAAGATCAGCGCACACTTTCCATCATCTCCGAAGCCTACCGCATCACCAACCAACTTTGTGAAGATTTCCGTGTACTGAAAGTGCAAGTGGAAATCCTGGAAGCTGAAAACCAAACCCTTCGACATATAATCAGGGACCTGAAAAACCACAAGAATGAGGAGTAAATCTCCTTGGGTAATGGCATTCCCTTAGCTTGTTCCAAGCTTGGGGGAGTGACCGGTATTTTTATCTTTATCTTTGTCTTTTAGAGTAAAGTAGAGTCGTATCATGTCTAGGGAAGTTATCTTATGAAATAGGTTTTTTCTTTGAGGTCTATCACTCCTTTTTCGAGAGTTATGTATCCGTGAGTGTGGAGTCGTCTATGATGGAATATTAATGAGAAATCTATTGATCCATTCGCTGCACTCGGTATTCTCTTCACGCAATCGACCTTATGATGATTCTTATGGGGAGTATTGACCTTATATCAGGTATGGCTTTGAAAACTTTATTTAATCTTGGCAAACATAACTTTGGTCATAACAACAAGCATGTTATTTTTCTCAAAGTAGCGACATAGCCAAACCCCCTTTGCTATTATGCTTGTAGTGTTATGTTGATAAGGAAGACAACTTGATGTGCTATGCTTGTTTTAATGTTTATGCTTTATATTGCTTTGCATACAATTCATCATCAATTGTCTGTTCTCTCAAAGCCTTTGCTAGCCAAACCTCTGTACTAAGCGGAATTCTGCTTGTACATCCATACCCTGAAACCAGTATCTTCCATATGAGTCCACCATACCTTCCTATTCGTGGTATTCCACTACCACTCCTAAAGCATAGAATTTTAGCTCATGAGGAAGTATTAGTTAATTCATGATCTTCTTAAGTTGGACAAGTTTTACCCCGGGATTGCATGTCTAATCTGCAAACCCCTAATACGAGGAGGAACTAGCATGAGTGTGCCCAGCTCACAAAATATAATACAACAAACAAACCCTCCTTCACGTTTTGTTCATGAGAAATCAGAAAACTTTGGAAGTGATAAACAAAGGAGATTGCGGGGATGTGATCGTCCCCGTTTGGGAGTCGTTCCTCGAAACTTGTCCAATCTGAGAAGCAATTGAGTTATCTATTAGCATTCGTTGAAAAACCATGCACCTCTCAAAACTTGTTTTCATTCTATTTGATTTAAGGATAGCACTTGAGTTTTCCCTGCTTTCCTTTAACAAGGCTTTTTCTTTACTTTTATGTTGAGTCAGTTTTCCCTACTTCCTCCTTTCCCAAAGAGAACAAACACTTGATGCTGATGAAGATTCATCCATATAATATTGCATTAAAGTTTTGCCATGCCATATCATTATTGACATTTTCTCTTGATAAGTAAGTTGTTTGTAAAAGCATTTGCCAAGCAAACATCTTCCTTTGTGTTAGCATTTGCACTTCATCACTAATAGCTTGTTCTTTCAAAAAGTTCCAAATCGTCTCTTCAAAATATAAAGATAAAGAGCAAAGGTAAAAGATTTTACTTGTCCCTTGACCAAAGGACTTGTTTGCCATGATTTGATGAGTTTCCTTAGCCCTACTTTTGATTATAATTTGTATTACTCTTTCATAAGGGCCTTATGAGTTGGAGATTGATGTTTAGGATGTTTGATGTAGCGACCCAATTCAAATAGAATTGAAGTCTCTGTGCTCAAGTGCCCGTCCCTGGATCGAACTCGCTGGCACCCACAGTATTATAGATGTATATCAAAGTACAAGTGCATCATTATTACAACGTATGATCCAGAGCAAAATAAATAACAAGTTGCATAGCTCAAGGCTAGCTTATTCAATATAAATATAGCGGAAGCAGAAACAAATAACGTGGAGTCCCATCAACAGCCACATGCGAACATGCTGAGTGTAGACTCGCAATCCCTAAACGCACCTTACTGATCGTCTGAAAAACCTGCAACACCGAAGGTTACAGCCCGACAACGGGTCAGTACACCTGATTTGTACGGAAAGTGACACGGAAAAGTTTATATAAAGGACCTACAACTACATGCTAGGTAAGTCAAAGGAAAGGCTTATGGTTTTGTTTTGCAGAAAGCCTATTTTCTCCTGAACTAAACTAGTCAAAATTTTAGTTTAACTTACTACTAAAGATTGAACTGGGCACACCAGTCTCAATCCACACCCTTTATTAATTCTAGCCCACTCAAGTTTAATCAGGTGATTCATCTGTCAAGATCCTCCAGTAACAGTAATGTCTAGTAGCTCAAAGATGTCCATAACCGAGGACACGGCTAATCATGATTAGTTTTTACTCTGCAGAGGTTAGTACACTTTCCCCGCTGGACTCAACCTGAAGATTGAGACGAAGTCTTTCAGAAGAGGTCACCTACACCGAACGGCAAGCCGGTACCACCTATCACATCTACATCTGCTAGCTTTGCACGGGAGAGGCTTCCTACATCGTACTCGACTAAGCCAGAGCCCATATGGCCAGTGGCTGTACATGTAAGCTCCTAGTCACCAAGTATGTCTGATCTTTTTGAGCCTGGACGGCGCCCACTTACGTTCAGAGGGTAGCACCATGACGTACTGTCAACCACCAAACCAACCATTAGGGGTACAACCTGGTCTCGACCTTAGATAAGGAACGAACCCCCAAGAAGCACTCCCTGCCCGTCCAGAGGTCATTTCTATTTATTAAACAGTTGCTACACAAGTTATTAAATAGCTCACATGCACTCCATGAATTTGCACAACCCAAACCACATCTACAAAGCATAGCAATAAAGCAACAACACGGCCAGGTTGATCTACGGCAGACAAGTCAAAACATGTGGCTATCCTAACTGGTTTTGCAGCAGCAGTAAAATAAACTACCTATCATGCAATAGAGTGATATTTCTTAACATAATGCATATAGAAAATATAGGTATGAGTATGGTCAAAGCATCACTTGCCTTATACATTCGATGAAGTTCTTCGCTCTCGCGTTCCAGTCAACTCTACTCGTCACACTCCGAGCAATCTATCGTCAACGAAAGAACTCAAATAAGCAATCACACCACAAGGACAAAACATAAGATCAACAAAACAATCACAAAGGTTTTAGTAACAAAACAAAAGCTTTGAAGTGCAGATGTGTGGATGTGCTCGAAGGTGATCGGTGGAACGTGAACTCGAGAGAGTCAACGGATAAAGAGTTGTCGAAACAAGAGTATGATCAAGGCATTATGAAATCAAGGTAAAGATCATAGCAATATGAATGGTATGTGGATATTATCGATAAGATGTCTCATATGATCCAATATGCAAAAATAATCACGTGAAACGGAATACTACAACGCAGGTCATAGCGAGTGCAAAGTTGAATTGAATTTGAATTTAAACAGATCAATGAACCTATGAATTTTTGTGTACACATGATATAAACGGAAGGTACATGACACGAGTGATCCAACGCAAAAAGAATCACTCGATTTAGATCAACGGTATACAAGATACGACCACCGGAATTTGAATTTGAATTTGAAATAATCTAAACTTCAAAAGTGTGCAAAGTGTGCAAAAGTTGATACCATGCTAAAGTACAAAGCAATATGAAAGTATAGCAAAAAGATTCATCGCGATCCGACTTACGGTGTAGAAGATATCGCAGGCGCGAGTTGAGGGGGTTTTCTGCCAAAAGGACTCGTTCGCGAATAAAATATTTTCTGAAAAAGCGATCGGGTCCCTCGCCCAGATCTTGCCGGAATCCGGAAAACTCCGGCGAAGGCTTCTCCGGCGAGCGGTGGAGCGTAGGCGCCCGGCGAGGTGGCGCGTGCTCGGGCAGTGGGGAGTGGCGCGGCGCGTCGGGCGGGGTGGCGCCGGAGGAAACCACGGCGGTGGCGGCGCTCGCCGGCTCCGGCGCGGGGATGAGCGGCACGGCGCGGCGGGCTGGACGCGGTCCAGTTGTGGCGGCGCGGGCAGCGGGGCGGCCAGGAGGCGGCGCAGCGCGCGCGGGCTGGCCGGCGCGGCGGCTCCGGCGTCCCGTGAAGCGGCGGCGAGATGGAGCTCCGGCGGCAGCGAGTTCCCGCGGCGGCGGCGGTGTCCGGCGAGGTGGCGCGGTGAGACGGCGGGAGGCGCGGCCGGAGGCGGTCCCGGCGGCGGCGAGGCGGGACCCGCTGGCTAGGGTTCCGATTTTTTTTTCAAAAAAAAAGAAATCGGGAAAACATTTTATTACCAGAGAAAAATAAAAAAAACGATCCGAGTTGGGCTCTGCTGCGCCTGCGAGCGAAAAAAACTATTGGGCCACCAGACATTTCCCTTTTTATTAAAAAACCGCAATTTCAAATAATTAAATCAAATCAACCGTAACTTCAAAAATAATGAAATAAAATTCTAAATTCATCAAATAATCTAAATAAAATTATGCAATGAAAATATTTTCCAAAAATTTAAATAAAAATAAAAACATTTTCTAAATACTTTATTTAAATATAAAATACTTTTCATAAATCTAATAAAATCCAATAAATCAGTAAAATTATTTTTATTTGGTCAAAAGCATTGACAAACCATTTCTAAAAAATAAAATATAAATTTTAAAATTGTTACACCAATAAATAATTTGGTAAAATAAAAATATCCCATGGGAATACTTTTTCAACCCTTTTAAAATATTTAATAAAGCATTCCAATGAAATAAAAAAACTCTCTTAGCATTATAAAACCCGTAATATAATTTTAGAGTTATTTATAATACTCAAAATAAAATTTTAAAAAACATTAAAGTAATATTCTAAATATTTTCCAACATTATTAAAAGGGGATAAGTCATTTTATATCCTCTCAAATGAATTTCCTTGAGTTGAAAAATGTTTTGAATATTCAAAAGAATTCCAATAATGATTTAAAACCTTTTCCAACCTTTTAATATGTTGAAGGAGTCACATTACCTTTCTCATTTTATTTTGTTGGTTTTGTTTTAAATAATAAATTCCAAAACACCAACGGTGAATATTAGGGAAAGTCATTTTATTCCCTCTCTTTTTAATATTCAATAAACTCCAAAAGTTTTAAATCCCAGAGAAAATCAAACACATCAATCAAACAATCATTATCTATTTAATTTTATTAACATTCCAAAATTCGCAGAATTTTGGGATGTTACACACTACCACCCTTAAAAGGAATCTCGTCCTCGAGATTCGAGAAGGCTAGAAAGAAAGGTTAGGGTTCGGGTCTTCATGACAGTCCATCGATCCTCCGATGAGCTAGGGTGCTACCACCCTTAAAAGGAGTGCGACGTGGTCTTCAAAATCTTACTCCATCGATGAACTTCTTAAAAGAGATTCACCTCCTCCTATCAGGTCTTGAATCCTTAGCAAAAGATGAGTCTTCCGTATACTGAACCTTCATGGCTGACAGGTCAGGCACCAATACTTAGCAACTATCGATACTCTCTTGATGGTCATCAAGAATGCTTTTACGGGATACCTGCAGCAGACGGTCTTGGTCCATACTCACCGTATAACACAAACGGTAATCTCCTACAGGGGTCACACATCGTACCATTTTATGGTTTAGGCTTTAACATCGTCGTCTCTTAAACATAGGTAAGACACTCAAGATTTACTATCCCGCATAGCAAGAGCAATTAATAAGAGTAGTCGTCATGGGGGCCAATCCATTCCGCACCCAAATCATTACCTTGTATATGGTTTAGCGAATCTCGCAATCTAACACTCGGTCATCCTCACAAGCATTGCAGAAATTCCTCTTGTTCATGAACTGGGTTCAGACAATCCATGGTTCTGCAAGCCAAATAAAACATCTATCGTTTCCTCAAAACTCTCAGGTTTACGCAAACTGCTATAAAACGTGTATTGGTGGACCACAACTTTCTTCGGGGTTCTTCCTTCAGGAAGATTGTGCTTGCTTGTCGTAAGATCTTGGCACAAGAGGTTAACTTTGAACTCATCATTAAATTGCATCCATCTTTATCCTCGTCTTGGCATTAGCAGCCATTGTAGTAGCTTCTTCAGTGTAGGGTTTGAGGTGAGAGGGAACAGAAGGTAGAGAGATATAGATACCCATACAAACATCACACTAGATTTGAAACATAAGTTTTGATGTGTAGCTGTCGGTAAAACAAGAAATGAAAGCTCACCCAAATGATCTAACGGTAGAAACTTGAATCTTCTAGGTCTTCAAGTCTTCAATGACGGTAGCTTCAGTTTCGTGTTGTTGAAGTAATCTTTGTATCGTTGAGTCACCTGTCCACTTATTCCTCTTGTGGTTGTGTCTTCCTCAGTCTTGAAGCATACGAAATAGATGAGGGTCTAAGTTAACTTAACTTATTCTACTCGCATAGAAGGAACACAAAGGACAACTCTCAACATCACTCAAAACAAGACATAACAGGGTCAAGGCCACAAGAAAAACTTAACAAAACAATCATGATGTAAAACATCTAGTTAATCCATAGCAAACATGCATCGATACACATCTCCAACTAACATTAAAAGGTACCACCATACACTAGTGCACACCACGAATATTCTATTCTCCAATTGCAAAACATAAGCTTCAATATGTCGACGTCTTTGCTCCCATGTTCACATCTTCTTCTTTCTCTTCAATTCTGGACACGTATTGCTGTAGTGTCCCATGTTCCTGCACCGAAAACACTGAATGTGGCTAATGTCCTTCTTTTTCTTCTTCATGGGTGCTTCCTTCAATTCTTGGATAACTTTCTTCATTCCTTCTTCTTGATGTTGAACCACTTGTTGTGTCACGATGAAAAATTGACACTGAGCGGGGTAATGATCAGTTCCTTCACACGTAAAACATGTGACTTGTGCAGTGGGGCATTCTTCACCTGAGTGAATTTCTTCACAATAGGGACATCCATCTTGGTGTCCTTCATGGGAGTGTCCTACTTCCCTGCAAATTGTACAGGCACGGATCCTCTTAAGGGTTACCATCCTTTGCGTCGGGTTGACGAGGCGGGATCCCAACAAAATCTTTGTAAATTCCTTCCAAGAAATCTTCCTTTGTGATTCGTCAATCTCTTGATGCATTCTCCACCAAGTAGCAGCCTCCTCTACAAAGTTTTTGACAGCATAGTGGACCAGTTCATCACTTCCAACCTTGTTACGCTCCATATGCTCCTCCATATCACGGATCCATTGCTCTACCTTCCGTCTCGACATCGCCCCAGAAAAGGCGAGTCCTACTTCATACTCCATCTATTAAACCCATACGGCAAGGGTTAGGGCAAAACTATAACAACGACAAGACAACAACTAAAGATAACACCAAGCATATGCACTCAAACAAGGAAGCGGCAAAAAATCCTACGTTCGACCGTAACACATAACAACAAACAATACAATCACCAAAGTCAAAACACACAAAAAACACCTAGAGTAAGGTCATATGTGCAACACATACGATCTCATCATACTACGCGAACATTCGTTCATCTAACTTCACATAAAAGGTGGTGGTCTGATTCTAAGCTTCATCCTTCTCAGCTAAGCTGATCTTAAAATCCTTTCGTAGCATCAAAGCTTATCCTTATTGAATCCATAGGATAATCCTCCTAATTCTGGCAGACGTAACTTCAATTGATCCACGAGGTTGATGATGTACTTCTCAAATGTCTTGTCTTCAGGGGTAAGCAACTCAGAGGGGTATTTATAGTAAAACAAGATGAGAAGTTTTAGAAGATGAATAATATATGAGAAATACTAGTCCAGAGAGTAAGTGATCAAGGAGTGATACAATAATTTTGTTCCTATGGCTTTTTCTATCCATTTTCTAGGGTCACGTCCTACAGTCAACACACTGCTCTGATACCATCTGTAGCGATCCAATTCACACAGAATTGAAGTCTCTATGCTCAAGTGCCAGTCCCTGGATCGAACTCGCTGGCACACACAGTATTATAGATGTATATCAAAGTACAAGTGCATCATTATTACAACGTATGATCCAGAGCAAAATAAATAACTAGTTGCATAGCTCAAGGCTAGCTTATTCAATATAAATATAGCGGAAGCAGAAACAAATAACGCGGAGTCCCATCAACAGCCACATGCGAACATGCTGAGTGTAGACTAGCAACCCCTAAACGCACCTTACTGATCGTCGGAAAAACCTGCAACACCGAAGGTTACAGCCCGACAACGGGTCAGTACATCTGATTTGTACGGCAAGTGACACGGAAAAGTTTATATAAAGGACCTACAACTACATGCAAGGTAAGTCAAAGGAAAGGCTTATGGTTTAGTTTTGCAGAAAGCCAATTTTCTCCTGAACTAAACTAGTCAAAATTTTAGTTTAACTTACTACTAAAGATTCAACTGGGCACACCAGTCAAGTTTATTAAGGTGATTCATCTGTCAAGATCCTCCAGTAACAGTAATGTCTAGTAGCTCAAAGATGTCCATAACCGAGGACACGGCTAATCATGATTAGTTTTTACTCTGCAGAGGTTAGTACACTTTCCCCGCTGGACTCAACCCGAAGATTGAGACGAAGTCTTTCAGAAGAGGTCACCTACACCGAACGGCAAGCCGGTACCACCTATCACATCTACATCTGCTAGCTTTGCACGGGAGAGGCTTCCTACATCGTACTCGACTAAGCCAGAGCCCATATGGCCAGTGGCTGTACATGTAAGCTCCTAGTCACCAAGTATGTCTGATCTTTTTGAGCCTGGACGGCGCCCACTTACGTTCAGAGGGTAGCACCATGACGTACTGTCAACCACCAAACCAACCATTAGGGGTACAACCTGGTCTCGACCTTAGATAAGGAACGAACCCCCAGGAAGCACTCCCTGCCCGTCCAGAGGTGATTTCTATTTATTAAACAGTTGCTACACAAGTTATTAAATAGCTCACATGCACTCCATGAATTTGCACAACCCAAACCACGTCTACAAAGCATAGCAATAAAGCAACAACACGACTAGGTTGATCTACGGCAGACAAGTCAAAACATGTGGCTATCCTAACTGGTTTTGCAGCAGCAGTAAAATAAACTACCTATCATGCAATAGAGTGATATTTCTTAACATAATGCATATAGAAAATATAGGTATGAGTATGGTCAAAGCATCACTTGCCTTATACATTCGATGAAGTTCTTCGCTCTCGCGTTCCAGTCAACTCTACTCGTCACACTCCGAGCAATCTATCATCAACGAAAGAACTCAAATAAGCAATCACACCACAAGGACAAAACATAAGATCAAGAAAACAATCACAAAGGTTTTAGTAACAAAACAAAAGCTTTGAAGTGCAGAGGTGTGGATGTGCTCGAAGGTGATCGGTGGAACGTGAACTCGAGAGAGTCAACGGATAAAGAGTTGTCGAAACAAGAGTATGATCAAGGCATTATGAAATCAAGGTAAAGATCATAGCAATATGAATGGTATGTGGATATTACCGATAAGATGTCTCATATGATCCAATATGCAAAAAGAATCATGTGAAACGGAATACTACAACGCAGGTCATAGCGAGTGCAAAATTGAATTGAATTTGAATTTAAACAGATCAATGAACCTATGAATTTTTGTGTACACATATAAACAGAAGGTACATGACACGAGTGATCCAACGCAAAAAGAATCACTCGATTTAGATCAACGGTATACAAGATACGGCCACCGGAAATTTAATTTGAATTTGAAATAATCTCAAATTCAAAAGTGTGCAAAGTGTGCAAAAGTTGATACCATGCTAAAGTACAAAGCAATATGAAAGTATAGCAAAAAGATTCACCGCGATCCGACTTACGGTGTAGAAGATATCGCGGGCGCTAGTTGAGGGGGTTTTCTGCCAAAAGGACTCGTTCGCGAATAAAATATTTTCTGAAAAAGCGATCGGGTCCCTCGCCCAGATCTGGCCGGAAGCCGGCGAACTCCGGCGAAGGCTTCTCCGGCGAGCGGTGGAGCGCAGGCGCCCGGCGAGGTGGCGCGTGCTCGGGCAGTGGGGAGTGGCGCGGCGCGTCGGGCGGGGTGGCGCCGGAGGAAACCGCGGCGGTGGCGGGGCTCGCCAGCTCTGGCGCGGGGATGGGCGGCACGGCACGGCGGGCTGGACGCGGTCCAGTGGTGGAGGCGCGGGCGGCGGGGCGGCCAGGAGGCGGCCCGGCGCGCGCGGGCTGGCCGGCGCGGCGGCTCCGGCGTCTCGTGAAGCGGCGGCGAGTTCCCGCGGCGGCGGCGGTGTCCGGCGAGGTGGCGCGGTGAGACGGTGGGAGACGCGGCCGGCGGCGGTCCCGGCGGCGGCGAGGCGGGACCCGCCGGCTAGGGTTCTGATTTTTTTTCCAAAAAAAAGAAATCGGGAAAATATTTTATAACGAGAGAAAAATAAAAAAACGATCCGAGTTGGGCTCTGCTGCGCCTGCGAGCGAAAAAAACTATTGGGCCGGCCTTCCAGACATTTCCCTTTTTATTAAAAAACCGCAACTTCAAACAATTAAATCAAATCAACCGCAACTCCGAAAAATATGAAATAAAATTCTAAATTCATCAAATAATCTAAATAAATTATGCAATGAAAATATTTTCGAAAAGGTTAAATAAAAATAATAACATTTTCTAAATACTTTATTTAAATATAAAATACTTTCCATAAATAAAATAAAATCCAATAAATCATTAAAAGTATTTTTATTTGGTCAAAAGCATTGACAAACCATTTCTAAAAAATAAAATATAAATTTTAAAATTGTTACACCAATAAATCATTTGGTAAAACAAAAATATCCCATTGGAATACTTTTTCAACCCTTTTAAAATATTTAATAAAGCATTTCAATGAAATAAAAAACTCTCTTAGCATTATAAAACCCCTAAAATAATTTTAGAGTTATTTATAATACTCAAAATAAAATTTAAAAAAACTTTAAAGTAATATTCTAAATATTTTCCAACATTATTAAAAGGGGATAAGTCATTTTATATCCTCTCAAATGAATTTCCTTGAGTTGAAAGATGTTTTGAATATTCAAAAGAATTCCAATAATGATTTAAAACCTTTTCCAACCTTTTAATATGTTGAAGGAGTCACATTACCTTCTCTCATTTTATTTTGTTGGTTTTGTTTTAAATAATAAATTCCAAAACACCAACGGTGAATATTAGGGAAAGTCATTTTATTCCTCTCTTTTTAATATTCAATAAACTCCAAAAGTTTTAAATCCCAGAGAAAATCAAACACATCAATCAAACAATCATTATCTATTTAATTTTATTAACATTCCAAAATTCGGAGAATTTTGGGATGTTACATTTGAGTTTGGTGAAAAGATCATGATGCTTCTTGTCCGTATTTTATTTATCGACACTTCACTCTCAAAACTTGTGGACAGTTTTACCGAGCTCAGTTTTTGCTTGGGGACAAGCCAGGTCTAAGCTTGGGGGAGTTGATACGTGCAAATTGCATGACTATTTTATATCGTAATTCATCCTTATTCATTGATATATTTCACATTACGATCATGTTCTTATGTTGTTTTGGCCTATTTTACACAGTTTTCAACTTTTCGGTGTTGAAGCAGCAGACGCAGGATTCAGCGGTAAAAAGTGGATGCTGAGTTGCTGAAGAAGAATACATCCAAATTACCTGAAAATCGACGGGGGGTATTTTCCAGAAGAATAACGAAGACTCGCCGAAGAGGGGCCAGAGGGGGGCCACAGGAGCCCCAGGCGGCCACCTGGCGCGGCCCCACCCCTGGCCGCGCCGGGAGGGCGCCTGGAGCCCTGGGGCCACTCCCGGCTCCCCCCTCTCGCCTATATACTCCTCGTTACGCGAAAACCCAAAGAAGAGAAGATTTCACGGAGTTCCGCCGCCGCTCCGTGGAGGAAACCTACAGAGAAGGAAAGGGCTCTCCGGCGGGCAGATTCCGCCGAGGAGATCACCTCACGGAAGGGGAGATCATTTCCATCGTCATCACCATCGTCACGGGCATCATCGAGATCATCATCAACATCATCCCCAACATCAGCACCATCTCCACCACCATCCAATCTCACCTCACAAGTTTATCTTGTGTTGTAATCCGTACTATCTATCCTCTCTACTCTACCGGTGTTGATTAGTACTTTGTGGTGAATGCTATTGAGATTTGTTCGAGAAATATCATTATGTCTAGATTGTTTATCATATATTTATCACCTCTGATCATGATCTCTTTTATGTCTTGTGAGTAGTTACTTGAGTTCTTGAGGACATGGGAGAAGTCTAGTTGTTAGTAGTCATATGATGTTGAAGTAATTTGTGTTGTTTGATATTTAAGTTGTGTTGTTATTTTCCCAGTGGTGTTGTGTGAGTCGAACACTCAACACTTCGCCTTCTTAAGGACCTAGGGGAATACATTGTGTATTAAGAATGCTTACGGTGGGTTGCCGGAGTGACAGAAACCTGAACCCCAGTTTGCACACTTTTGCACAAGGGAATACTGGATCCTTGATCTTATTGCCGTGGTTAGGCTTTGCCTTAATTTCTATCTTGCATTTGCAGATGCTTGCAAGATGTTTAATCATAATAGTGCACTTATCTTAGTCTAGAAGGTGTGCTAGCATATATCTACCCACTCAACACTTATCAGCTTAACACTTGTTATCGATACGGAGTATGGCGAAAGCACGTGACTACCTCTCCATGTGTCCTCAAGAATGCTTTAGTCTTTCTAAGTTCAGTTGTCAGGTTTATCCTTTGCTCAAAAGGATTGGGCCACTTGCTGTTCTCAGTGCTATTTACTTTTCTTGCTTTTATCTTATTGTTCCTTATATCGAAACCCCCTAAAAAGTTATCTTTCAGTGCTTGCAGTTATTCCTTGTCCAAAATCACCTATCAATACCTTTCGCTCCTCGTTGGGTTCGACACTCTTACTTATCGAAAACACTACAATAGATCCCTTTACATTGAGGGTCATCACTTACAGGGAAGTTCATACCAACGTGCACACATATGACACGACAATTACTTTTCATAAGTCACTCAAAGGCATCTTATCAGAGATCCGGTTGACCCTGAACTTATCCGATCAAACGATGCCGTTATCATGCGCACAGTTGACTTCCACGCGTCATACATTTACATTCCGTGTATAAGATTTTCCAGCATCTATCAAACCACGATTTTTAAAAAAAGTCCGGCACGACATAAATCTTGGGGGCTTATACAAAAATATCAACCTGAAGACGCATCCGGCGGGGGAAGGCTCAACTCTCCCTCTCCCACACCATCCATGACATTTTTATCACTGGAAGAAGACCCGACGAAAGCAATTCCACCAGTAACCTTCAGGAAACGGCTTGGGGAGCCAGCATCAAACACTTTCGGTTATCTTGATCATAACCAGGCTAAAAAATGCCTAGGTTTAGCCCATTAGCAATCACGGTGGCATTTCTTCGCACGTCCTTTGCAACCCGACTATAATGAGATGGCTCATACCTCGAGCCATCAGCCTTGAACTGCGGAAAACCAAGAGCCAGCCTGCCCGGATCAATGCTCGGATGATAAAATTTGCACAAAGTCAGGGTTTGAATCACGCCCTTCTGGCAAGCCGACTTGTTCACCTCCTCTACCCATTCCGGGGCCCTGGAGAGCTCCTTTAGAAAATTGCTATTCAACGCCGGGTCTGACAAGCGTCTTGACAATGCCCTGATGATCCGGCATCCACCAAGATGCATACTGGCTATGAGATCACTGATGGCTGACAAGTCATTGCCACCTTTCTTCAGCAAACAACGCTTTTCCCCTGGAACTTTTTCTTAGAAATAACAACAAGGACAAAGCATATCCCCTTCAGGTGCAAAAAAAGGGGGAAGGAATACAACTTACTTAAAACAACGTCGCCTAACTCTGTAAGACGATGACGCAGAGTCGCCAAATCCGACCGAGCAGCATGCGTGTCGGCCACAGCCCCCTCCCTGGCCTGCTCTTTAGACAGGACATTGGCCCTCGGAATATCCAACTCCCGAAGGTGCCCATCATGCAACTGCGCGACCTCCTCTTCAATTTTCTTTCGCCGGCTCGTCTCAGCGGCTAGATGCTCCTGCAGTTTAATTTCCGTCTCAGCAGACTGTGATACCAAAGCCTACAAGCCAAAATTTTCAACAAATTACGGCACAAATCTAGTCACCCTACCTTACTCACATACTGATTCACCGCAAGTGACCAAAGTCACTTACGCCAAATCATGGGGGCTGGAATACCTCATAAGCACGCTTCATCTTTACAAGAAAATTCTGTTGTTCGCTGAACCGGCTCATCACACCCGTGTACATACTAGGAAAATATATATCTCCTTGAGTCGGTGCCTTTCCTGGAGAAGAAACCAACCCGGCCTGTAGTGTCAGAGCACGATCACCTGCGAATCCACTAGTCCCTAAGAAAGTCACAGGCATGGACGTCGAAGGTGTCGCCATCGCCCCTGACTCAAGCTAGTGGCCTTATCAACATTATGGGCGACTCCTCGTTCAGTTGGAAAAGAGTCGGCAACGGGAAAGGAAACCACGTCCTCTAATCCAGTCGGCTCATCTGGTATGACCCGTCCCCTGCGCAATCAAACAACAAGTTAGTAAAAGGTACATCGACTAGCATGTAAAAATTGGCGGGAAAAAGATAAGCTACCCAATGGCCACTTTGAAATTATCAAAATCCTCGTCCTCCGACTCATCGTACGATGGTGCTCTAACTCGGCTACTACCCCCACATAAGGTAGGCACCTTGTAACTCGACAAACAAGCTCGAACCTCCCTATCAGTAAGCTAGGGGCTCACGCTCGGAAAGGAAGCCAAAATCTTCTCATGACAATGCTTCCTTCCTCCCGCTACCTACAAATGTGGTAAGCAAAAGGAATTCCCCTAAAAATACGAAAGTATAGGCGCAAAGGCCTATCAGTTTAAATACCTTTTCACGCAAAGGGGCAACATCCGACTCCCCGCCATCACCCATCGGAGGGTCTGCCCCGTCATCCTCTTGTTCTTCCTGAGAAATCGGCTAAGCATGGTCATCATCACGATTCAAAAGGTCGACACAAGGAATAGGTAAATAAGGAAAAGGAAGAAAATTACGGACCCTCTCCGACTCCTCTTCTTCATCCTCATCATCCTCTTCGATTTCCTCGATAGAAGTCGAAGAAAGAGTGGTGGACCACAATGGATCGTCGACCTGCGAAAGCATAGAAACTGTAAGAAAATTGCACTTCACCAAAGGTCTGAAGTAATAAAATACAGTACCTGAGGAGCTCGGTTAAGATACCAGATGGGACTCGGACCCACTTGAATAATCGCCATAACCGAATCTCCAAGGAGCTTCTTCATAGACTGAATCACTTCAGCCGTCCCTAGGGCTACTTGAGTAGAACTCATCTCATCTCTCGGACCAGAATACTCACATAAGAGCCAGGAACACACGCTTAAGGGTTGGATCTGCCATCCGATCCAACACTTCACCAGATCAATGGCACTTAAGCCATGGAATAAAAGGGCATCGACCCGCTGAAGAACCGATCAAGCTTCTTCTTGTCCTCCACGCTGGGCCAGGAATTCAGAATTGGAGAATAGATAAGTCGATCTTCAGGGAAGCCAGGTAACGGTGGCTCACCCTCTGGTCTAGTATCCTTGCAATAAAAGAAAGATCTCTATCATTCCTTGACCAGACTATGGAGTTTCATCTTTGGGAAATTACGGCGAGCACGCCACTGGATGGATACGGCTCTGAATTCCACAGGGCGACCTCCGCTCCATTCGGTCTATTTGTTTCCATAGAAAAACTCCTGGAACAAAGGAATTGATGGCTCCACTTGGAGGTACACCTCACAGAAAACTGTGAAGTTGCTAATATTCAAAATGGAGTTGGCCGATAAATCTTGAGGGCGCAACCCGAAGAAATTCAGAAGACTCCTGAAGAAGCGAGACCCGGGAGGACGGAAACCACGAGTGACATGATCCGCAAATACAACAACCTCATTTTCCTTGGGTTGAGGCCGAGTCTCGTTAAGAGGAAATCGCCACCCAATGGATTTATGGGGAGGAAGTAAACCACGAGCGTGCAGCTCGGTGATACGTCTCAAACGTATCTACTTTTCCAAACACTTTTGCTATTGTTTTGCCCTCATTCTTGCATGATTTGGACGAAACTAACCCGGACTAACGCTGTTTTCAGCAGAGCTGCCTGTATGGTTTTATTGTGTGCAGGAAAATGGATTTTTAGACGTCCCAGAAAATTCCCACAAAAAAACCAGAAAATCCACGCACCCGAAGGAGCCAGAAGCCAGAAGTGGGACCAGAGGGGAGTCCTGGGGGGCCCCAAGCGCCCCCCTGGCGCGGCCAGGGGTGGGGCCGCGCCCTCTGGCTGCCTGGGGGCCTCCCCCCTCCTCTAGTGCCCTACCGAGACTCCTATTTATCCCCAAGACGGGAAAACCCCAGAACAGAAGTCGTTTTCCCAGTTTCTGTCGCGGAGCCGCCGCCACCCTCTGTTCTTCTTCGAGAGGGCTAATCTGGAGGCTGATTTGGCCTCCGGAGAGGGGAGATCGTCGCCATCATCATCACCATCACCAATCCATCCACCCTCCATGACTTCTCTTCACATGTGTGAGTAATTCCCTGATGTAGGCAAAGGGGATGGTAGGGATTGGATGAGTTTGATCATGTAATAGTTCATCAGATTGTTGGGGGCATGTTGCCTATCATCTAGATTGGTGTTTATCTTATTTGCTTCAACTTGTTGCTCTTAATGCTTGTCACTTTGGGCCCGAGTGCCATGTTTTCATATCTGAACCCTATGTGTTTTCATGAATATATTTGTGTTCTAGATCCTATCTATGAGTTGTATGCACCTATTATGGTCCGGAACAGGCGATCCCAAAGGTGACAGCTTGGGACACCAAAGGGGCGGTCCATAATTTGAGGATTCCATGTATCCATTGAGTTTATTTCTTTGTTCTGGTGCTCTTTGACAGGAGCACCTTAATCTCCATAAGTTCCCTTTGGCCCCATTCGTAGCGGGATGGTAGGACAAAAGATGTTGTGCAAGTTCTTATTGCAAGCACGCACAACTACCTACGGGATACATGCCTATTGTTTGATATTTGCCTAGATGATCATTGCTTTTCTGTGTGCCTTGCCCCGTGTTAGAATCTATTATATGTTCACTATCATCCATGCAGCGCCCAACCATCCATCTCCCTAGCCTACAGTGTTCTCAATCATGCTGGTCATTAGTTGTTACTTTTGCTGTTTACCTTTGTTGTTGCCACCATCACTATCATATTACCATTACTACTTATCTTTTGTTGCAAGAAAGTATATTTCAGGTGCGGTTGAATTGACAACTCAACTGTCAAAGCTTATAAATACTCTTTGGCTCCCCGTGTGTCGAATCAATAAATTGGGTTAACTTACCCGCGAAGACTATCTCGATCCCTTACACCTGTGGGGCATCAAGCAGCGTTTTCTGGCACCGTTGCCGGGGAGCATAGCAATATTTTAGAGTCTACTTGAAGTATCTCGCCTGCTGCACATTATCCGCTATGGGTAAGAAAGGAAACACCAAGGTTCCGATCTTACCATCCCGTACAAGAAAGGTACTGTTCTGAACACTAGTGCTACACTTGATTCACCTTCTGTTATGAGTAAGTTTACTTCACCACCACCACATGATGCTTCTACTGAGTTTGTCACTATGTCCGATACTTTTGATGATGCTTCCACTACTCTTGATGATACTACTTTTCTTGGTCACTATATTGAAACTCAGACTGCTAAGGCTACAGCAGAATCCAAGACCGAGACGCCTGCTACCTATATTCCTACCTGCAAAACCTTTGGTTACCCGTGCTTAGATGAACTCAAGGAGAGAATCCTTGATGATGATTATGTTACTCTTGATGATGATTTTTGCAGGGAACTCAGAGAGTGTGTCGACTCTGACCCTGGTGCTGTTAAGGAGTTGCTCAAAAAGCATTCCATGAAGAACAAAGTTATTCCTGATCCTAAATTTGCCACATCTCCTATATGCATCACTGATCCTGATTATGATTTCTCTGTTGATCTTTCACTTATATCTACAGTCGAGGCTGACCCCTTTTATGGCAGGGAAAATGATGATGCTATAGCACACTTGACCAAACTCGCTGAGTTAGGTAACCTATTCACTACTGATGAGAAGATACGAAACTTCTATGTGGCCAAGCTTTTTCCTTTTTCTTTGAAGGAAGACGCTAAATCATGGTACGATGCACTACCCTATGGTTCCATTAAAAGTCCTCAGGATTTAGTCCAATTCTTTGTTGAGAAATATTTTCCAGCTCATTTGCAACATGCTGCTTTGCAAAGAATCTATAACTTTAAACAATTGCAGGATGAGCACCTCCCTAAAGCTTGGGGGAGGTTTTGTGATTTACTTAAGGTTATGTCGGGACATGGAGTCCCCAAGAATGAACTTCTTGATATATTTTACGCTGGTTTAACCGATGAATCCAGATCCTACCTGGATAGTTGTGCTAGTTGTGTTTTCAGGGAAAGAACACCGGACAATGCAGAAGAATTAATGTGTAAAATTGCCAAGAACTATGAAGATTGGTCCGTTCCTGAACCACTTCTACCACTGAAAAAGAGGGGCATGCTTGTTCTGAGCCCCGAAGATATGCAAGAAGCAAAGAAGTATATAAAGGAGAAAGGTATTAAAGCCGAAGACGTGAAGAATTTACCGCCTATTGAGAAGTCGTGTGAGCCTACTACTCGCCCTCCCTTGGTAGAGGTACACTCTCTATTAGACTTTACTGAAAGTGACATCCCTAAAGGTAAGCCCCCCGACCAATGCTTAGATGAGCTTGATAATTTTATTATTAAGCAAGACCATTTTAATAGGAGGTTATAAAGTCAGTTGCATGATAACTCTCTTGCTATCAAAAGTTTATGTGGTCTTCTAGAAAGAACAGTTAGTGATGTTAAATTTCTTGTTAAGCATTTTCATATGGTTCAAACTCGGCTTGAACAAATTTCTAATGTGCAAAAAGATTTGCTTGCTAATAATGCCAAATAGGACATACAAGCTTATGGCATCAAAACTAGGGGTGGAACACACACCCAGGACCCACTCTATCCTGAGGGGCATCCGAAGAGGATCGAGCAAGATTCTCAAGTACAAGAAGAAGGCGAGACTGTTAGCTCTCCGAAGAAAAAGAAGAAGAAGAAACACAAGGAGGCTGACAATCCCGATGATCCTATTACAAGTGAAAAGCCAGCTGTTGATCCTAACAGCATATCTACCTCCGATGCTGAAACAGAAGACGGTGCCGAGCCTGAAGAAAAGGGCGCGGAGAAGGATGATTCTCCCAAGGTAAGAGTAGAAGAAGCACCCGATAAACGCAAGAGGTACTCTAGAGAAGACTTCATCGCAAGAAGACACGGGAAGGAAAGAGAACCATTGATACAGAAGCCCATGCCCTTTCCAGGTAAGTCCCTCAAATCTAAAGAAGAAGAACATTATAATAAATTTTGTGAATGGATGAAACCTCTTTTTCTTCAAATTCCTTTGACTGATGCTATTAAGTTACCTCCCTATTCGAAATATATGAAAGATATTGTCAGAAATAAAAGAAAAGTTCCTAATGAGGCAATATCTACTATGCTTGCTAACTACTCTTTCAGTGGCAAGATTCCTAAGAAGCTCGGTGATCCAGGTATGCCCACCATTCCTCGCTCCATAAAGAATAATTACGTCAGAACTGCTTTATGTGATCTTGGTGCAGGAGTGAGTGTTATGCCTTTCTCTCTTTACAAGAGGCTTTGTTTAGAGAAACTAATCCCTACAGATATCTCCCTTCAGATGGCTGACAAGTCAACAGTTGTCCCCATTGGTATTTGTGAGGATGTTCCCGTTGAAGTTGCTAACTGTTTGATCCTTACAGATTTTGTTGTGCTTGACATGCCCGAGGATGGGAGCATGTCCATTATTCTTGGTAGACCTTTTCTTAACACCGCAGGTGCTATCATTGATTACAATAAAGGAAAGGTCACTTTCAACGTTGATGATAAAGAACACACGGTGTATTTTCCAAAGAAGGTCGACAAGAGGCATGGCCTTAACTCTATAGAGAATATCGAGACCGTGAAGATTGGAGAATGGGACTGTCCACTATATGTGCACCACAAATACAAAACCATTATGGTGGGGACAATGTCCATTAAAGTAAAGGTGCAATGATCACTTCATAAGGGGTGAGACTTCTTGATCTATATATCGCCGATTTGTTGGTAAGACTTGATCAACCTTACTAGTGAGCTTGTTTTATATAGGTAAAAAGTTAAGCTTGTTATGTTTTCATTTGCTTTAGCTTTCATTGTCTTTGCTGTACCAAGTTTATATGTTTTTTGAAGCTTCACAATACTAATCACTTCTTTAAGTTTTCAGAAAGTTTTCCAGCTTTTTGAACTCCGAGAAATTTTCAACAGTGAAGTTTTCAGAAAAATTCCAGAAAAATAAAAATAAAAATTTCCATGCCGGGAGTGACCCAGAGGTACTTGGGGCTGACCAGGGGGGCCACCAGTGGCCCAGGCGGCCAGCTGGCGCGGCATGCCCCCTGGCCGCGCCCACAGGGCGCCTGGGGCCCACAGGCCCCACTTCCAGGTATGTCTTCTTCCTCCTCCTTCTTCTCTCTCCAAAAACACGAGTTCTGCACTTTGTTCTTGCGTTCTTGCTGTTCTTGGAGGCGATTTTCGATCTCTCTCTACAGCCCACCATTCGAGCTGAAATTTTGAGCAAATACTCCCTGGTATGTAACTCCTCCACTCCTCAAATTAGATTTTTGATTGGTGGCCTCATTTGTGAGTATTTAGTAGCTCTTGGTGCTGTTTATATGAGCTTGCATGCATGTGTAGAATTTTATTTTCCAAGTTTTGATGGAAGTTTATGCCTTAGGTAAGTGAGTTGAGTAGTTTGCCTTAACTCACTTTGTTTAAATCCTTGTTTTTGCAATTTGTCAAAAATTTCAGGAATAGTTTGCTAGGAAGAGCAAAGGGGTGGCTTGGGAAGGAAGAGGCCCGAGCGCTCCGATCGAGTTACAAGAGCTGCAGCTTCACCCTCGACTGCTAGGGTGAGCTACAACAAAGATCATGTGCCCCTAGAGTTGTTGAAGGACACAAATTCAGCATGTGCAATGACTTTCCCGTGTGATGAATTCCTTGAAGCTGCAGGAATTAAGGAGGAGTTCTATAATCTTTGTGCTAATGCAGGTCTGACGCGGCTCGCAACGTGCTGTGTTGCCCAGTATCAAAAACTCACCTCCTGTTTCATTAACAATTTTAGATATAACCTTGATGCTGGTTCTGTTGAGTTTAAAATTTACAATGATCTTTTGACCATGCCTTTGGAAAAGTTTTGTGAAATAATAGGTGTGCCGAACGTTGGACTGACGGCGAAGATGAGCTCTCAGCCCTCCGAGCTGAGAACTGTCTTCAACTCTCTCTGTAGCATGGATACAAGGGATATTCATCGGTCAAAGATCTCCAGCATCTTATTCCCACACCTCAGGTATTTTGCGTATTTTATTGCTAGAGGGGTGTTAGCTCGTGACAACACGAGCAACATATCTGCGCCGGATATTGCTATCCTGGCAACCGCCCTCTCAGGGAGGTTTGATTATAATGTGGGTGCCTTAATTGCTCGACGCCTTGCTATGAACGGTAATAAGGGAGATTTATTTGGTGGCGTTTACGCCACACTTATCCTAGAGTCTCTTAATGGCACCCCACATCCCGATGATAAGCCTTTTACTTATTTGAGTTTTGATCTTACTGCTATGAAAAGGCATAAGTTTTTGACCATGACTTCCGAGTTTGGTAACGTTGATTATATCTTGCGTTTCGGAGCCACCACGGAACGCAAGATCCGTCTACCTGCACCTCTTTTGTTTGATTTCTCTCGCAGGAACGGATGGTCCTTTGATGTATCCAGTTCGATGAGTTCGTGGTCTAGCATCAGTTTCATAACCCCATGGAGGGGGTTGTGCCCGACGAGGAGGAGCATGGTGAGTTCCCACCTTTCCAGGGGGAGACCATCAACCAGTTTGGTGAAGGGTCTTCCTCTGCTTGGAGCGCGGATCCTTCTTCGTGGGAGGATCCGAGGACTTCGGTGTACGCACCGGAAGCCTCATACGACCCTTGGACTCACCAGTACTACCATGGAGCAGGAGGCTCCTGGGGACACTAGCTACTACCAACTTAGGCAAAAAGCCTAAGCTTGGGGGAGTACGTGCCCTTCTCACTTTTCCATTGTATTATCCGTTTTATTTTTGTTCGCTTTGATCTTTTCGAAGTTTTTGCCCGTTCTTCTTTCTTTATTTCTTTGCAAAAACAACAAAAAGATTTCTCTTTTCTTTTGCTCTCGTTTAACCTTTAAAAAACCCAAAAAGATTTCCTTTCTCTCTTTAGTTTGCTTTGTTTTCAGAGTTCAGCTCGAGTCCGTGATGGCATTTGATAATTTTTCCCACGTTCGATCATGCAAGTGACCAGGCACTAATGACGAAGATCGACGGAATGGAAGCAACAAGGAAAACCGGTATGAACTCTTCTTGTTTCTACTTTTGTACATATGCCTGTACTTATGATCTAGAGACCAGCTTGTAGCAACATAGTGCTATGTTTACAATGCTTTCCCAGTGTTCATGCTTTCCTTGTGGCTAGTCTCAAATAGCTAGAGTACATAATGTGTTGTTGAGATGATTTACATGCATTGCATTGTTCATGATTTGGCATACTGAAGTGGTATTTCCCTTCGGAGAATTTTTGGATTGACTTGGCACATGTTCACACATGCCTATGACTAAAAAGTCTATTATGCCTTGATGATCTTTTTGTTTCAGAATAGTTATATCACTTTCATGCCCGATTCAATGTTGCTTTGTCGCCCTGCATGATTATGACAGTTATTGCTCTCTAGTTGGTCGCTTCCCAGTCTTTTGCTAGCCTTCGCTCGCACTAAGCGGAATTCTGCTTGTGCTTCCAAACTCCTTTTCAAACCCAGTTGTTCCATTCGAGTCCACCATTGCTACCTATATGTGGTATTTACCGGCCACTCCTAACTTAGACTTTCATGTGCCATCTCGAAATTTATTCAAAAGCTTCCCTTTTGTAACCGTACAAGCTCATGGTGCAGTGAGGGGAAATCAGTATCTTTCATGCCAAAAATATTTTGACGGAAGTTTTAACTAGTCAAGAAAAAATATATGAGAGTTACACCTCCCCCATACTTGATGATGGAGTGAAATGGACCAAATGCTGCTTATGATAGATGGAACGATACCCTCCTTCCATCCTTGAGGCAAAATAAAAGGTTCCGTAGACCATCAAAGGATTTATGGATAAGGGAATATGTGTAAGCAAAAGGCATTATATATGGTTGGCATGGGAGATATTGAGAGACCTTTACCGTTCACCGTTGACTGGAAAGTTGCACTTCTCAAAAAATGTTTTATCTCTGTTTCCAAAACCAAGAGCTCTGGCACATGTTTAGTCTTTGCTTCCTTTCACGGGTTTTCAACCTTGCCATCAAAAGCCACGGTTCGAGAGTCTCCCCTTCTTTCTTCAAAGCACCAATTATGAGAGCATAATTGTCATTCTTAGTGTAACATGCATTGTCCCAAAGTATTACATTGTCTTCTGCATGCTTGTGTTATTGCTAGTCTGAAATACTGAGTTCTAGTCACCTTTAAAACTCCGGAGGAGTTTCTGCATTTATGTTTTGCTTCACTCATGGAAGCTAGCGAAATGCCACTCAAGTGTGTTCAAGCTATGTGCATTGTGATCCTGTTTTGATTTTCAGTAACATATTATTTACTTTTAGTTGTTTGTGACTGATCACATGAAAGAAGAATTGGTTCGTGCATTGTCCTTATAGCATTGTTTCAATACTTGCTAAACTCTTTTCGTAGTACATGCTTATTTACATCTAATGAAGCAAAAGAGTTTGTCAAAGTTTTCTTTGTTGCGTCCAGTCCGTTGAACTGAATTGCTTGAGGACAAGCAATATGCTAAGCTTGGGGAAGTTGATACGTCTCAAACGTATCTACTTTTCCAAACACTTTTGCTATTGTTTTGCCCTCATTCTTGCATGATTTGGACGAAACTAACCCAGACTAACGCTGTTTTCAGCAGAGCTGTCTGTATGGTTTTATTGTGTGCAGGAAAATGGATTTTTAGACGTCCCAGAAAATTCCCAGAAAAATACCAGAAAATCCACGCACCCGAAGGAGCTAGAAGCCAGAAGTGGGACCAGAGGGGAGTCCTGGGGGCCCCAGGCGCCCCCCCCCCCCTGGCGCGGCCAGGGGTGGGGCCGCGCCCTCTGGCCGCCTGGGGGCCTCCCCCCTCCTCTGGTGCCCTACCGAGACTCCTATTTATCCCCGTGACGGGAAAACCCCAGAACAGAAGTCGTTTTCCCAGTTTCCGTCGCGGAGCCGCTGCCACCCTCTGTTCTTCTTCGGGAGGGCTAATCTGGAGGCTGATTTGGCCTCCGGAGAGGGGAGATCGTCACCATCGTCATCACCATCACCAATCCATCCACCCTCCATGACTTCTCTTCACATGTGTGAGTAATTCCCTGCTGTAGGCAAAGGGGATGGTAGGGATTGGATGAGTTTGATCATGTAATAGTTCATCAGATTGTTGGGGGCATGTTGCCTATCATCTAGATTGGTGTTTATCTTCTTTGCTTCAACTTGTTGCTCTTAATGCTTGTCACTTTGGGCCCGAGTGCCATGTTTTCATATCTGAACCCTATGTGTTTTCATGAATATATTTGTGTTCTAGATCCTATCTATGAGTTGTATGCACCTATTATGGTCCGGAACCGGCGATCCCAAAGGTGACAGCTTGGGACACCAAAGGGGACAGTCCGTAATTTGAGGATTCCATGTATCCATTGAGTTTATTGCTTTGTTCCGGTGCTCTTTGACATGAGCACCTTAATCTCCATAAGTTCCCTTTGGCCCCGTTCGTAGCGGGATGGTAGGACAAAAGATGTTGTGCAAGTTCTTATTGCAAGAACGCACAACTACCTACGGGATACATGCCTATTGTTTGATATTTCCCTAGATGATCATTGCTTGTCTGTGTGCCTTGCCCCATGTTAGAATCTATTATATGTTCACTCTCATCCATGCAGCGCCCAACCATCCATCTCCCTAGCCTACAGTGTTTTCAATCCTGCTAGTCATTAGTTGTTACTTTTGCTGTTTACTTTTGTTGTTGCCACCATCACTATCATATTACCATTACTACTTATCTTTTGTTGCAAGCAAGTATATTTCAGGTGCGGTTGAATTGACAACTCAACTGTCAAAGCTTATAAATACTCTTTGGCTCCCCGTGTGTCGAATCAATAAATTGGGTTAACTTACCCGCGAAGACTATCTCGATCCCTTACGCCTGTGGGGCATCACTCGGTGAGCCGTTCTAAGCCCACCGAGGACCCAATCCAGTTGGCGTTCAGAGAAGCTTTTGCTTGGGACTCAGCCATTCTGGCGACCTTTTTTCTTTTTGGATATCTCAGCCTTCCTGGTAGCAGCAGTTCCAGAAATTGTCTGAGGTGGTCATCAAAATAAAACAACAGAGTAAGAGATTGAAGGAAATCGCAGTTTAAACCCTAAGAGAGTAATAAAAGCGTCGTAAATCGGAAATGGAAAATCACGACTAGCTTCGACCAAGAACTCTTTGGGGATGAGGACAACATACCTAGATTGTTTAGTCAAATAAAGATCCACTAAGGAGACTCAAAAGCCACAAGAAAAATATGAGCAAGGTGGCCCAAGATTAGAAGAGAAATGGGCAGGCAAGAGTTTAGCAAAAAAGGAAAAACTTACAAATTCGAAGATTGCCACAAGATCCTCGTTGATTAGAACAGAGAAAATCGTCGTCCAATTAAGGAAATTGACGGTGCCTTCCCTAGGAACTCTCAAGCAAGCAGAGGAGGAAGACGAAGGATGAGAAAAAGATGTGAAGAATGAAGGAGAAAATAGATCCTATTTATGAGGACCCCGATTCAACCAACAGTGCAAAAACCCGCATTATGAATAAATGAAGGCCTCCTCGGTCCTCGCGCATGACGGGACGGAGAAGTAAGGGTGGCGCCTCGATTTTGGTGTGAGGAAAAAGATTGCATGAAAGATTTTATGGATATAACTATTAGGAATCAAGCGACACGTGTACTGTCAAGAAATCCCTTGATTTATCTTCCGGCTCCACGAAGCATGTATTTCTGAAGAGAAGATCCTCCTAAAGCCGGCTTTACATTGATCTTGGGGGCTACTGTTGGGGGGATAACTTACAGACCTGAAAGAATAGCAGGAGGCCTTTGTGACCAAGACAAAGTGAGAGTCAGCCTATGGTCCGACTCTCTGAAAGGAAGGCCCAAGAGAAAAGGATCGGCCTACGAGCCGACTGACCTACAAGACGAAGACTTACGCTAGAAGGAAGGAGTCCAAGCTAACCTCAAGAACAAGACAAGCCATCAAAGAGATAGAATAGGACTCCACCTTATTGATGGTCGGTTTTCCTTGTAAAGCCCATGGGCTCGGCATGTATATAAGCCGAGGCCTTGGGACGTCCTAGAGGCGAATCAATCTAGCATAGTTCTTGAGACACCGGCGAAACCTAGCACCCTTGTAGCCGAGATCTCCCACATATAATAAGAGAAAATCAGGAGTAGGTCTTTACCTCATCGAGGGGCCGAACCTGGGTAAATCCCTGTGTTTCTCGTGTTCCGATCTACGATCGACTCTCCATCGATCGACTCTCCCTCCTCACGCACTCGTATCTAAGTCCCACAATCAAGTTCTCTATGACGACATCTGGCGTGATTTTCCCACGACAGGGTGGCCCCTCTCGGGGGCCCTTCGGGCTTCCAGAGTCTTCTGTCTTTCATATTTTTATATGATTTTTATGGAATTTTCCGAGCACTTTTATTTTTGACATTTTCTTGCAATGCACAGACAATAGCAGACAGAAACTGGCACTGGGTACTAAATTAGTAGGTTAGTCCAAAATATGTTGTAAATGATATGAAAGTGCATCAAAACATATAGCAATATCACCAAAATAAGCATGTAGCAAGCAGAAATTATAGATACGTTTGGGACGTATCAACATCCCCAAGCTTAATTCCTGCTCGTCCTCGAGTAGGTAAATGACAACAAAGATAATTTATGTGGTGACATGCTACCAACAAAGATTTGAACTTTAAAGTACAACAAGCAAGATATGCAATTCAAGTCAAGACAATAACAAAAAAGAGTCTATATCCAGTATTGAAACTAGCAAAGTAAGAACATAAAGGTGCAAGAAGCTCTCAGTCTACCATCATAAGAGAGAAGTGTGGAGCACCTAGTAAGCCTCCAATCAATTCTTTTCATCATGGCCATAAAGTGTTCAATCTTTGGTTTAGAGATCCCCATAGGGATGCCCAAATATGTTAGGGAAGGTGCCCAACTAACACTAGAGGGTGTTGTTGAGGTTTTGAATTCTATCTTCGGGAACATTTATAGGAACCAGGAATTTCTTATGGTAATTCACATTCAGACCACTATATTCAGCAAAATAGTGCAGCAAAGATTTGACATGTTCCAGTTGAATCCCTGACGCAGGCATGATGTAAAGAGTGTCATCTGCATACTGGATAATGGGGAAATCAGGGCATGAAGACGAAACAATTAGGGGTTCACTGAGGTTTGCTTGCATTGCATAATTGCAGATTGACTGAAGAAGGTCACTTTCCAGCACAAAGAGGAGAGGATAAAGAGGATCTCCTTGTCTGACCCCTCTTTTACAGTGAATATTTTTCCTTGTAATTCCATTTAATAAGACATACGAAGTACCCGAGGAAAGATCATCTTAATCTAGTTGCACCAAGTATTACCAAATCCTTTAGCTTCCAGAATTTCTAGAATTGTGTTGTGCTCAATCATGTCAAAGGCTTTCTCAAAGTCCAACTTTAGCACCACTACTTGTTTCCTGGATGCATGGCATAGATGAAGGTACTCATAAGCCCAAGCCACACAGTCTTGGATAGATCTACTTTTGATGAAACAATACTATTTGTCATGAACTAAGGAGAAATGTGCTTTTGCAGTCTATTTGCTAAGATCTTGGTGATGGTTTTGATGCTGCAGTTGAGCAATGAGATGGGTCTAAAATCATTTGTAGTGGTTGGGGCATCATTCTTTGGAATTAGGTTGATGAAAGAGGAATTGATACTCTATGGAGTTACCTTCCCAGCGAAATCAGCAATCAACCTATAAAAATCCCGTCAAATGATATCCCAGCATCTTTTAATAAAAGCCCCATTAAAACCATCAGGTATAGGTGCTTTGTCGGCAGGCATCAATTTTACAACTTCATCAATTTCAGCAGTAGTGAATGGAGCTTCTAAATCATCTAGGTTATCCACTCTTTTGATAATGCTGGTGAAATCCATTTGATTGTTGGTTGGAGAACTTGTACCTGATGTCTATGCATGCTTCTATTCTTGTAGGCTATGTTGGGCCTCCAAGCGCAGAGGTTTGTAGGACAGCGGCAATTTCCCTCAAGTGGATGACCTAAGGTTTATCAAACTCAGGGAAGTAGAGGTTGAAGATGGTCTCTCTCAAGCAACCCTGCAATTAAGATACAAGAAGTCTCTTGTGTCCCCAACACACCTAATACAACTAGGAGTTGTATAGGTGCACTAGTTCGGCGAAGAGATGGTAAAATATGGGTGATAGGTGTGGAGAAATAAAGTAATATAAATCTGTAATAAAAAGTGAAGAAAGCAAAAAAGTGGTAAACGTGAGCACAAATGGTATTGCAATGGTGGAAACAAGGCCTGGGCTTCATACTTTCACTAGTGGCAACTCCCAACAACATTAACATAGTCTAATCACATGATATTTCCCATAAAACATGCAATGGAGACGTACTCGGAGGTCGTTCCTTTGTGGTCAAGAGAGGACGAGAATTATGTAGGGCTACAAAAGCACACCTCAGAGTTCGTAGTTCTCAATCTAGGGATTTCCCAATGTCACCGCGACCATCCAAAGAGAGTACCACAATCACTACAACATATCTCAAGGATAGTCAAAGACAAGCACCAAGAGACTCTCAATCTTCAATCAACACACAAAAGAGGAAATCAGTCATGAAAATATTCTTCTAACCCATATCCAATAGACCGCTGTCACCAAGGTCTCAGGGATTATACTAGATAAGATCAAGTGATTACATCAAATCCAATACATAGAGGAAGGGGAAATATCATGGGATCACCCTAGATTAACATAGCCTATGATCACAACGAAGATCACATCATGTGAGAGGGAATTGACCACATAGCTACTGTTGGAAACCTCAGCCACGAGGAGAGACTACTCCCGCATCATGCAGGGAGGAAAAAACGTCGATGGAGATGAATCCGGGGGCACTTCCCCGTCCCGGCAGGGTGCCGGCACAGGAATTTTGGTCCCTCTAAGCTTGTCGGCAATGGCGGCGGAGATCGGAATTGCTTCTAGAGAAAAGAGTTCTAGAATCAGGGTTTTCGCGACGCGAGTATAAATAAGGGCCAAAGGGGGGCACCGGGGGAGGTCCTAGTCGCCCAGGGGGCAACCCGGCGCGGGTGGACCACTGGCCGCGCCAGGAGGGTGCCTGGGGGATGTGGTCCACCCAGGGCCCCATCCTCCGGCTGAAGGACTCTTCTAGAATGCTAATTTTTATATATTTTTCCCGGAATTTTCTGAGCATTTCAATAATGGGAAAACCTGACATACAAAACAGCAGAAAACAGAAAGTGGGACTGGGGTGCATTGAGTTAATAGGTTAGTTCAAATATGATCAAAAGTGTATGAAAGTGTATCAAAAGAATAGCAATATCACACAAAACATGCATGGAGCAAGCAGAAATTATAGATACGTTTGGGACGTATCAATATCCCCAAGCTTAATTGCTGCTCGTCCTCGAGTAGGTAAATGATAACAAGCATAATTTCTATGGTGACATGCTAGCAACCATATAAGAACTTTGAAAGTAAAGCAATGAAGGTATGTGATTCAATTCAAGTCATAACACATGCAAGAGTCTATATTAGCATTGAAACAAGCAACGAAAGAACATTAGGTGCAAGAGCTCTCGTTGTCTGTGACTCGAATGTCTCCAAATGGTGTTTGCGTTCAAGAAGGGGGATATGGGAATACAAGAGAAAAATATATTTGTTGAGAACTCAATCTACTAAAGTTTCACACTTGGTCTTCTTTGGAATCTTATCTTGACTCGTCCCCAGACCACTAGACAGGTACAAGTCAATTTGATCCACTTCCCTTCGATATTTTGAGCACTCATGCAATGGAGGAGCGTAAGCACGAGAGTTGACACTTAGGATGGCAAAGAGAGAAATATGGTGGAGGAGGAAGAAAAAAGGGTGAGAAAGGCTCACATCAATGAGGACAATCATAGGCGAGAAAACCAAATGATAGATATGATGTGAGGAGTAGGGATTGCCATGCAACGGATGCGCATATGAGCAAAGAAGATCTCTCCAATGGAACTAGTGGGGTTGCATCCAACTTGCTTGCTCATGATTACCTAGAGCTCGTTTGAGGAGGCTCATCCTTGGAACATGCAAGCCAAGTTTTATAATGTGAAGGTCCCCACATAGCTATATGCATAAATGATCATCTCTATGGAGTACAAAGATAAGAGGGAGTACGAGTGTGGATCTTTCAAAAGGAATAGTAGTGTTGCCGCTTTCTCTCTTTTTATTTTCTTTTTCTCTTTTTTCTATTTTTTGTATTTTTTTGGTGGCCTCGATGGCTCTTTCTATTTAACTCTCATTTGTCCTCTTTGGGATCTTTTAAATTTGTCCTCTTTGGGATCTTTTCCTCACTTAAGGGCAACACTCTATTTTACAAGAAGTCTAGAAAATCTTTCACACTTTACAAGGTACTCAACATAAAGAAGATATAGGTATCATGATGTATGCAAATGTATGCCTCTGCCAGTGTAGCAGGAACATGTCTGACATGACGATCAAGTCATGAGAAGGTGGATGTTGCATGGCAATATATCTCGGAAAGGCTATGGTGACAGGTAGGTATGGTGGCTGTTTTGAGGAAAGATATAAGGAGGTTTATGATGACAGGGTGTATCATGCCAAGGGTTTGGATGCACCGGCGAGGTGGACGCCAACTCTCGGAGTGAGAAGAGGGCAATGCGCGGTACCGAAGAGGCTAACAAATATGAGGTGGTGGAAATGTCAACTTTCAATACTTACATTAGTCCGAAGAACTCATGCACTTATTATCGGTAACTCTCAATCTAATGAGGAGGTTCACAAAGAGACAAGTACCCCGAGGAGGAGTGTATGGGGGTTTGGTTATCCTTTCACATCCTCGACTCATGGTACGTGAGTGTACTCTAATATCCGATCCCTCAAAAGATTAGTGATCCATCCAGTAGCTAGAGTTCTCAACTATTTTTTTTGAAGTTTTTGAAAATAAACACAGATTGCCAAAAATACGACACATATCACTAATAGGCTAGAGCTCTTGACTCAAAAAGTTCAAACATAACTCACAGCAATACCTCAAAACTATTGCAAGTTACTACTATAATTGAATAGCAACCTCAATTACCTACTTTCAAGACATGACACAACTCAGTGCAACAACCAACTCTCTTAACAGGACAAAAATGAAAACTAAAGAGAGTTCCAGCAACAAACTAAACAAAAGCTAAAGCTCTTGCAAAAGACAAACTAAACTAACCATGGCAGTAGCTACGAAAGATAAAGAACACACAACAGAGAGAGATAAGCATGAAAAATCCTATGATGTGTTCTAGTTTGAAGTGGAGCGTGCTTCTCTCCCACACGAAGAAATCTGGGTTCTAACTTATTATGAACAGCAAACAAAGCTAAAGAAAACTAAAAAGGAAACCTAAGAGCGAGACGCTCCAAGCATAGTACATAACATATGAAGTGATAAAAATATAGTGAGACGGAGGACGAACTGATGATTGTTGATGGAGAAGGGGATGCACGGGGGCATCCCCAAGCTTAGACGCTTGAGTCTCCTTGAATATTTATTGGGGATGCATGGGGCATCCCCAAGCTTGAGCGCTTGACACTCCCAGATCTTCTTTCATCATCTTCCCTCATACACTTGAAAACTCCCTTCATACATAACTCATCATAAGCTGATTAGAGAGGTTAGTACCCTTAATAAAATATTTTTTCTCCACTGGAAATAAAGATATTATTGCAGAACTACTGTTTATCAAGATTTCCAAAAAGTTTTTGCAAAGAAAAAGCAAGTTTAAGGTTTGCAAAAGTAAGGAAGGGCAAAACGTGGCAGAATCTATGAAAAACAGAACAACATGTAGTAAATAATTTCTTCGGGGTAATTATGCAAATCAAATAAAAAAACTCAGAACATATGAAAGTTTCACAATTGTATAGAGCATGTTGTGTAAAAAATTCAGCTCAAAAAGATGAACTGGTGATTTGTTTTGATTTTTTCCGTCAAGCAGACATAATCTTTTTTCTCGACAGCATGTCACAACTTTTGCTTCCCTTGTCATAAGAAGCTAGAACTTGGAACAAAGCTTGAAAATAAAGATACAATGATGTTGCTACAGTAGTAACAATCATCAAGACCACTAAAATCAGAAAGTAAAAACTCAAAATAAAGATAACAAGGGTTGTCTCCCTAGAGCTCTTTCTTTATAGCCATAAAGATAGGCTTCAGATTTTAATGATGCTCCCATAGGTATAAGAGTTGAAGAACAAAAAAGAGCATCAAGAAGAAAATAATAAACACATTTAAGTCTAATATGCTTCCTATGCAAAGGGATCTTGTAGAGAAATAGCTCATTGAAGCATGAATATATTAGCATAGGAAGGCAAAATAAGTGCAACTTCAAAACCTTCAACATACAGAGAGGGAACATGATATTATTAAAATATCTATAAGCATATGTTCCCTTCTCATAAAAAATTTCAGTGGGATCATGAATAAACTAAACAATATAAGTATCACATAAAGCATTGTTACCATGATCCACATGCAAAAGGGTACTCTTACTCTCCACATAAGCATAATCTTTCTCATTGGTAATAGTGGGAGTAGGACTATCATAAACAACTTGAACACTATAGTTTAGTTGTGTATTAGGAAGATGGTGTTCAGCAAGGGAGTAATTACCTCCATGATTATGACAAGTTTCATAAGGATAATTTCTCCTCATGTCATAGGTACCTTTACAATCACAATAGATAGGAGTTATAACATCATCATAGTAAATAAGAGCATTGTCATTGCTAGCAACTGTATTTGTAAACATGTTTCCTTTATTCTTACTAGCAAAAGAATTGTCAATTACCATGTAGCGCCCCAATTCACACAGAATTGAAGTCTCTGTGCTCAAGTGCCAGTCCCTGGATCGAACTCGCTGGCACACACAGTATTATAGATGTATATCAAAGTACAAGTGCATCATTATTACAACGTATGATCCAGAGTAAATAAATAACAAGTTGCATAGCTCAAGGCTAGCTTATTCAACATAAATATAGCGGAAGCAAAAAAATAACGTGGAGTCCCATCAATAGCCACATGCGAACATGCTGAGTGTAGACTCGCAACCCCTAAAGGCACCTTACTGATCGTCGGAAAAACCTGCAACACCGAAGGTTACAGCCCGACAACGGGTCAGTACATCTGATTTGTACGGCAAGTGACACGGAAAAGTTTATATAAAGGACCTACAACTACATGCAAGGTAAGTCAAAGGTAAGGCTTATGGTTTAGTTTTGCAGAAAGCCAATTTTCTCCTGAACTAAACTAGTCAAAATTTTAAGTTGAACTTACTACTAAAGAACGAACTGGGCACACCAGTTCCAACACCACACCCTTATTTAATCTTACCCACTCAAATTATTAAGGTGATACATGTGTCAAGATCCTCCAGTAACAGTAATGTCTAGTAGCTCAAGGATGTCCATAACCGGGGACACGGCTAATCATGATTAGTTTTTACTCTGCAGAGGTTATACACTTTCCCCGCTGGACTCAACCCGAAGATTGAGACGAAGTCTTTCAGAAGAGGTCACCTACACCCAACGGCAAGCTGGTACCACCTATCACATCTACATCTCCTAGCTTTGCACGGGAGAGGCTTCCTACATCATACTCAACTAAGCTAGAGCCCATATGGCCAGCGGCTGTACATGTAAGCTTCTAGTCACCAAGTATGTCTGATCTTTTTGAGCCTGGACGGCGCCCACTTACGTTCAGAGGGTAGAACCATGACGTACTGTCAACCACCAAACCAACCATTAGGGGTACAACCTGGTCTCGACCTTAGATAAGGAACGAGCCCCCAGGAAGCACTCCCTGCCCGTCCAGAAGTGATTTCTATTTATTAAACAGTTGCTACACAAATTATTAAATAGCTCACAAGCACTCCATGGATTTACACAACCCAAACCATGTCTACAAAGCATAGCAATAAAAAAAACACGGCTAGGTTGATCTACGGTAGACAAGTCAAGACATGTGGCTATCCTAACTGGTTTTGCAGCAACAGTAAAAAAACTACCTATCATGCAATAGGGTGATATTTCTTAACATAATGCATATAGAAAATATAGGTATGAGTATGGTCAAAGCATCACTTGCCTTCTTGCAGGTCCTGACGGTCACAATCCTCACAAAACGAGGCGGCACACTCCGAACAATCTATACGAGCAAACATAGCACCAATCAATCATATGTTCAATACAAATATGCTCAAACAATAATAAACATTCAAAGAACAGTATAAAAACTTGCCTAACAGTAGCTAAACTTAAAGTACTTGTCAAATAAAAACCAACGCAAAAAGAAACAGCGCAAACGGGCGCACCGGTAAAAAGTTACGGCTGTCGGAGGTTCAAATTTGGATCAGCTTGGGATCCAAATTTAAAAACTTCAAACTTCTGTAACACTTGGTCTACTGGCTAGGAAATTTCGACACGGTCGCAACGCAACTGGAATCACTCGATTCCGAGTTACGGTTAAAAAGTAATCGCGAAAACGGTATCGGGGTGACACCGGGGGGTACCGGGGTGCTCTACTGTAAAAAGGACCCGGACGTAAGTAAAAATTTTCCGAAAAACGCGACCGGGTCCTCGGTCGGTTTGGATCCAGATCTGGAATTTTTTTTTTCGAAAACGCGTTTGACTTATTTTTTTTCTACTAGCCTTCTTCTCCACGGGCACAGGGGCCAGCGGCCATGGCTTGGCGTGGCCGAGCTCGGCTCGGGCGAGCGCCGGCGAAGGCGGCAGAGGGGCGGCTGGGTCGGCGCGCAGCGGTGGGGCGCCGGGGCGGCCAGGGCGCGGCGGCCAGAAGCTCGCGGCGGTGGCCATGGAGCTCGCGGCGGCGCTCGCAGCGGCGCGCGGCGGCTCGGCCGGCCGGCGAGTGGCGGCCAGGCGGCGGCGCGATGGCGGGGCGGCGCGGCTAGGATGCGGGGACGGCTCCGGTGAGGCGTGGGGACGGCGGCTCCGGACAATACCTCGAATAACGGTGAAAAAACGCCACCCCGGCGAACTTCCGCGGTGGTCCGGCGAGACTCCGGCGAGTTTTCCGGCGATGACGTCGTCAATGATGTCGGCAGCGGCGGGTCCCGCAGATTAGTTTAGGCTAACCCTAAAAACGCTAAGCGAAAATAATTTAGCCCTAATCGGGGCTATTTATAGCCAGCCCCTAATCCTCTTTTTTTTAAAATCTGAGATAAATACAAAATCGGTCTACGAAAAAAAAACAGTACATGCCCATTAGGCCCAAAACAATATTAGAAAAATCACGGAAATTTATTTTAAAATTCCGTCTTCGCTAATATTTTTAAAATAATAAAACTGAATTTTTGGGTTTACCAAAATATTATAATAAAATAAAAAGTTTGCAACTTATTTTTAAATATTTTAAAATACTTTTCTGGCATTTTAAAAATACCGAAAACTCTGAAAATTGATTTAAAAACTTTTTCGGAGCATAAATAAATTCCAAAAATAATTTGAGAAAATATTTATAACTCCAAAGTAAAATTAAAAAGTCTCCCAAAAATATTTTAAACTATTTTCCAACAAATTAAAAATAGGGATAAGTCCTTTTATATCCTCTCCAGCGAACTGTCATGTGTTGAAAAATGTTTAAAAATATTTTAAAACTCCAGAAAAATGCGGAAGCAGCATGAGAATCATATGATGATCTATTAACATCCGAATTTAGAAAATTGGGATGTTACAAACCTACCCTCCTTAAGATGAATCTCGTCCTCGAGATTCGGGATGGCTAGCAAAGAGATGCGGGTGGTCTTGCTTCAGATCTTCTTCACGCTCCCAAGTTGCTTCCTCTTCGGTGTGGTGATCCCACTGAACCTTGCATAGTCTGATCGTCTTGGTGCGGGTAACTCTTTCTGCAGTCTCCAGAATCTTCACAGGTTTCTCCTCATAAGTCAAGTCACTCTCCAACTGAATTGCCTCAAGTGGCACTGTATCCCTCAAAGGAATATCTGCCATCTCTGCATGACACTTCTTCAGCTGGGATACGTGAAACACATCATGAACTCCTGACAAAGCTTCTGGCAACTCCAACTGATAAGCTACCTCTCCTCTGCGCTCCAAGATCCGGTAAGGCCCCACAAAACATGGTGCTAACTTGCCCTTGATTCCAAACCTCTTGATTCCGCGAATTGGTGAAACTCTGAGATATGCACGGTCTCCAACCTCATAGGTTACATCCTTGCGCTTCGCATCTGCATAACTCTTCTGTCTGGACTGTGCTATCTTCAGTCTATCACGGATCAACATGACTTTCTCCTCGGCATCTCTGATCAGGTCAGGTCCAAACAACTGACGTTCTCCTATCTCATCCCACATCAACGGAGTTCTGCACTTCCTTCCATACAGCAACTCAAATGGTGCCCTCTGAAGACTAGCCTGGTAACTGTTGTTATACGAGAACTCAGCATACGGTAAGTTTTCATCCCAACTCGAACCATAATCCAACGCACAAGCCCTCAACATATCCTCCAAGATCTGATTGACTCTCTCGGTCTGCCCATCTGTCTGAGGATGGAACGCTGTACTGAACTCCAGCCTGGTGCCCAAGGTCTCATGTAGCTGACGCCAAAACTTCGAAGTAAACTGAGTACCTCTATCATATTTTGTGTGTGTAAATCGAAGATGCCGCTTGTTTTAAATCAAATTTGCGATATGAAAACCGAAACGATAGAACAGATACGCCATCGGGTACATGAAATTCAAATTTTAAACGCTCTTCGTTACTTTACTACGCTAGAACTTTATCAGAATATTACACGAGAAACTACAAACAAAAATTAAACCCGGCGAGGGATCGCCGGCACCGACGCCTACTTGGTGTGACCGAGATAAAACCCCAAGGAGGAGTGCAGTGTGGAGAAGGCGAAGTCCAACTCCTCCTAAGCCTCAGCTCCTCCAGGCGGTCGCCAGTGCCTTCCTCTCCTGCCGCCAGTGTCTCCTTGGACGCGGTGAGCATTTACTCGGCGTTGCGCATACGCTGCACGTAAGGCCAGGGGTCGTCGCCGATGTGGTTGAACTCCTTCCATCGGCTGCGGTGACCGCGGGAGAGTGCGTCGTGTGCGCGTGCTTGCGTCGACCGCCCCAGATCGAAGGGAGGACGAGCAGGGATGCGGGAACACCCTTCCTCATCGTTGTTTCGTCCCTTCTTGAACGGAGGAGCGCGGCCACGGCCACCGCAGACGCTAGATCCCCCGCTTGCCATCACAATTGCTCACCAACGTATGAACTGGTTGCGGCGATGGAGGGGGGAGAGAATGCGATACAGTAACCCTATCTCCCCCTCCCCACCGTAGATATAGCGGACGAAAGATGATTTTGTAGGTTGCCCGCATAATTTTTACGGACCGCGTGTGATGTGATGGTTCTGTTCTGGTCTGAAAACGCACCTGTCCGCTAAAATACCGGTATATATGCGGGCCAGCGGCGGGAAGCGCATCTCCTAGAGTTTCTCTTAGCTCATCAAAATCGCATATCATCTTCTATGATTGACCTTTCTTGCTATGTACCCCAGGAGAGGCGGTGAGAATCCTCCACCGCCATTTAGTAATCAGACATTTATTCATAATGGAGGTGTTAGTAGTGCCCAATCCCCAAGGTTCTTTGGTCTACACATAAGCAGACGATGTTTCTTCTTATTGTTACTTGAATTATAATAAAATCCACTACGGTGTTTGTCATACCTCGCATGTGCGCATTCTCAGAGATGATAGAATCCCATCAAGTACGTAGGAAGGGAATAAAGTCATGAATTGATGAGACATACTTTTCCCGCAAAAGAATTGTATCAACCACGCCAAGGCATGATCCTATTAGCAAATTTTAACACGGTGGGGGAAAGTCACTGGAGCATAGCCCGAAGGGAGAGATCGAAATGTCTAGTTATTTGTAAGGGAAGGAGAGAAGACTTTAGTTCATAAGAGATTCTACTCGAGATGCCTCCACATCCAAGAACTAGTATGACTGACCTCACTTTTCAAGAAGTTAATTTTCAGACCAGATAAGTCTTCAAAGCAAAGTAACAGAAGCTCCGGGTAGGCAATGCACATGTCGTTGTTTTCAATAAGGATGATCATATCATCAACATATTCAAGATGGGAAATGCAGACGGAACTAGATACAAGATGGCATGCCAAATATGAGCAGGTGTAGCCTCCCTATTAAAGATGCAAGAGAGGGAATCCGCACCAAAATTCAAAAGGAGGTGAGAGATCGGGTCGCATTACCTAAGACCCCTCCCATTTGGGAAGAAGGGACCTACAACCCCATTAACAAAGACATCAATATGACCACCACACATTAGCTGCATGAGGTGAGGAATGTAAGCACCATAAAAATCTTAGTCCAAGAGAACATCAGGAAGAAAGTGAAAACTAAAACTAATAGACTCATACGCCTTTTCAAAGTTTGATTTAAGAATAATATCATTGCTCACTCTAGATCGAAGATCATGGATAATTCTGGACATGGTAAAAACACCATCCAAAATGAGGAGACATTTAATAAAAGACGATTGGGAAGGTCAAATGTCACTGTGAGAACTGGCGATAATCTAGTAACAAAAGATCTAGAGGGGAATTTTGCCAATTATGTATCAACACAATAAGTATAAGAACAAGCGGATAGAGTCAACAACTTTCACTTTCAAAATGAGTGCGAGGACATCATAATTAATACGAGAAATATTGATTGTACCCAGACAAAATCCTTGGATAGAACATAAAAAATCCATGAAGAAGAAAATTGATAACCCATCGGGGCCGTGGGCCGAATTGGGATTCAACGTGGCCACTGCCTCATCAATCCTAGTTTCAGATAGGAGCACCATGGGATACAAGTTTTCATTAGACAAGACCATGAAGTCAGAATGCCAGAGGTGAGGTGAGGATAGATGGAGAAGCCAACTAGGGGTTGGGCAGATAGAAGATAAGAGACAAATGAACAAACTGTTAAAATATATGTGCCGAATATATTAGGTATACGAGTTGTGCTACAGTTGGATTTGTAATTAGCGGTGGGTTAGGTATTTGAGTCGGGCACGTGTAACCCGGACCTATTATATAAAGGCACCGCGAGGTAGCAAAATAGACTAGACACAAGTTGATAGGCTAGACAGAGATCACGAGAGGGACGGTCCGGCGCCCGTGGCGGGGACGGCCGGACCGGCCGTGGCGAGGTGGTCGGAGTGCTGTCGGATGGCCGTGGCGGACTTGTTGTTGACTGTATCATGTGGAATTGGTACATGGGGAGGAGCGCCGGTAGTCATGCCCCGGGGATGTAGCCATGTGGTGAACCTCGTTAACAAATCTCGGTGTCGTGCTTGTGCTTGATGATTGCTTGATCCTCAGTAGATCGATATGCGACTCAGTTATTCTAACAAGTGGTATCATGAACAAGGTTGCGAAGAAGACGCGGATTATTGATTTAGAGGAAAGGTCGAAGCGAGACGAAAGACGCTGGTTGTGGCGTGTTGTTCTCGGCAAGATCGAAATTGAAGCAATCGAAATCAGCGAATCGATGGATCAGTACGGCGGCGGGCGTAACCTAGCGTGCAGCAGCAGGAGTCCAGGGATCAGCGATCGATGTTTAGTACGTGGTGTTAGGCGCGTGCGGGTGCCAGACCAAGTGCGGCCAAGCCACCGAGCAGTACTAGCTAGGCGGCTTGGTACAGGTACAGGAATACTGGGTACATCAACGATGCATAGATCGAATCAGTGATTGGAATCGTTGTTAAAGCGCAAGGCAGGAGAGGCCAGCTGATGGGTGCAGTGCATGGTAGGTCTGCTGGTTTGCAGCGGTAGCGCGTGCGTGGCAGGCAAAGCAGCTGCACCGTGATCCAAGGCGCAGAGACAAGCTGAGTTTGAGATTTGTTAAAGAAAAAAAAAGGGTTACAAGATCCATGCGTGTGCACGGGATAGTTTGGATGGATCAAATTTTGATCTATTTTTGCTGTGGTGCACGGAGAAGTCAGAAGGAAGCATCAACTAAGAGAATTAATTTTTTCAGTGCATGAAGATTTATTCTAGGTTGGTTTGATCACAGGGCTTGGAGCGTGTGGAACGGGCAACGGAAGGGCGCGGTCAAGCGCAAGCGACATGCGTATAAAGCTTGAAAGAGTTTGGAGCGCGTCGGGATATGATCATGCAAACACAAGGCGTTAAGCCATGCACGGAGATGTGCGGGAGCGGCGCGACGCAGGGTGGAGTATGATTGCAGTCGGATACTTTTCGGCTCAGTCGGACTGGACAGTCTGATGGATCGACGTGGATGTTGGTCAAAATAGAAGACGGCGGTGATTTCAACGACAACCACATAGGAGCGTGATGTTGATGGTGGCCGACTTCTGGGCGTGGAAACACGTGTTGCAGGTCTGAGGGCTTGTGCGGTTCGACGTGACAATGGCGCAGGGTTGATTCAAGGCAGTGTACACAGGAGAGCTTGAAGTCGACGGGGCGCGAAGGGTAGCATTGCGCAGCTACATGGAGTCATGTTGAAGGTGGAGCTGAGGTCCGAGGGAAGACTTCACTCTGAGCTGATGAAGGGGCTACGGCGTAAGCTAGCAGAGAGTCGAAGCCTATTTCAGCGGAAAGCGAGAGACACGTGGTTCGGACTGGGGCCCAATGGTCTGAAGGAGACGTGATACTCGGCATCGGTCGTGGATGATCGGTGGTTCTCTTCAGTAGGAGGTTGAGGTGGTGTGGGTTCGCGGCCCAGGAGACTCGACCAGGACAGCAGAGGCTCGACGCGAGGATAGCGGCGAGGTGTGCGGTAAGCACGCGACACAGCGACAGGCCAGGGCACAGGAAGTCAGACATGTGGTCAGATAAAGTGTGCAGAGGTGCTGAAGCAGTGTTGACGAGTATCGGATTTAAGTTGATGGCTGGGTCTATGGAGATTGACGTCAGTGATAGACAGGAGTCAGCCATAAGTAATCTGAGAAAGTGGCGGAAAGTCTGGGATTGTCAAGAACCGAGAGAGTATGACCGTATATTCTGTGGTGTTCAGTGCACATGGCAAAGTGCGGATGACAAGTACAGAAGGAGGCAGAGTGCTATAGCGGTGGGACATGTGAGAGACTATCCGGGAAAAAGGGGTGAGACAACTGCAAATTTGACTCAGGGTGACACAGGGCAACGGTGAAATTTCTTCAAGTCTCAGATATCAGTCAAGAAAGAGCTGGGATGTTGAGTTCGGATAACTCTTATATGTGGCGTCCAATATGTGAGTTGTTCACTTTCACGCAGACAATGATCGGTGTGTGATGGCTGTGACGCCCCCAAAATCAACCCGTGTACGGTAATCATACACGCAGGGTACACGGCTGAGATTAGGGTGCCACGGTGAGAATATCACAGCACAACACTAAACACAAAAGGATAAACAAATATATTACAATACCAGGGATCACGAGGATCCGAATACATAAGTCATACAAGCCATAATATCTGAGTACAGACATAGTTAGTCAAGTTTTGCCTTAAGAAGGCTAGCCCAAATCACATCGGAGATACAGATCGAAAAGGCGAGGCCTCCTGCCTGGGATCCACCGAACTACTCCTGGTCAACGGGGAACTCGACGTCGTAGTAGTCGCCTCCGGGGTACTCCTGCTCCTGGGCTACAACGTCGGCTGCAGCGGCCGATCAGGCAAAACAGTAAAGGAAATAAAGCAGGTGAGTATCTAGTATACCCGCGAGTCTTACGTCCGCTACTAAGCATTATGCATTGTATCAACGGAAAGAAGAGGCTGTATATAGTGGACTAAAAGACAGAAATCCAGAGCAAGGGTAAGAAACTAGGCCTATCGAAGACTAGCATCTTCCGACGATGTCTTGCAACATGAGGTAAGAATCAACCAACAGTTTATATAAAGCATAAAGTAACAATGCAGCAGAAGTTGCTGCAGCATTGTATAATAATAAGTTGTAATAATTAACAATGCCTCCGAGTTCACCTCCTCGACATCCCCGCGAGGAAGAGAACTCGGAACCATACAGTTTAATAATAATAGTTTCTAGTGGTAAGATCCAGCTTCAGCATAAAGCGTCCTGTTACCGTGGACACGGCTATTCGAATAGATTAATCTTCCCTGAAGGGGTGCACTTGTGTTACACTACACGCACGGATCTCCAGGGTGGCGGGAACCTTGTTAGGGAACGCTCCACCGAGGCTATCCGACACTTCGTAGCCCATCTTTCAAACTCAACAGAGAGGCCATCCGCCGGACTATATCCTATGTACGCGGGGATTTGGACCCTAACCCCGACGTACTCCTGCACGGTGCGAGGCTGGCCGGTGAAGTTAAAGCAAATACAGATAAGACACCACCGCGCGAGCAAATAAGACAACACCACTTCCCGGCGCAGGCCGCGGTACTGCTGACGTCTGGAGAGTCCTTGGACGACACTACGAAGCAGAGGAGCCCATCACTCGTAATTCCCACGGGTAGGTAGTGCGTACATGGCATATAGCCAACTCAAGACATTCACTGAACCATTTAGCATTTTAATTAACCTGCGTGACAACCGTTATCGTTGCCTCGACTTAACCGACCCGCGGACAACGACAGCAGCCAGGACCACCAGTACATCGGTGCCTGCCCTGTCATCCCACCAAGTCACTGCGGTTACCAACAAGGTGAACCGTCTCCTTACCTTGTCTCGCGTGTCCCCCTGGAGGAGCTCGACTTTCGTGGTTTGGTAACTCTCGCGGCCAACGACCAGGGGCCAAGCACACCGGTACACTGGTCGTGCCCTCCCTGTCGTCCCGTCGCAATACCTCTCGCGGGCACCGTTGGGTCGCCCGACTTCTTACCTTTAGGACAACCGTTACTCAAGACCCTATAGCGGTAAGACAAAGTCAGCCTCGAGTGGAGTACAAGGATTACTCCTTGATAGCTCACACTTGAGGTGACTAGGCATAACCCAGATAGGGGTCTTAGACGGTGTCTTCATTGTACCGCACCTGTGCAGTTATAATATTTGTATCCGCGTTCACTCCCCTGAGTGATCACGACCCTCTATCTAATCCTAGCTAACAATGCGCAGGGCTCACTGCTGAATAATGCATAATAATAATAATAGGCAGCATAGGATAAAGGAAGGCACATCAAGGGGCGACAAAAATCAGGCTATGCAATTGAATAGGATTGTAAACGTAGCAGCAGCAGTAACAATGCCTACTGCAAGAAGTATACGGAAAGATAGGCGATATCTGGGGAAGAGAATGGCTCTGCTTTCCTGCAAGCTCGACGGTAGTAGTAGGGTCGTCGACGACGTAGTCGTACTCAGCAGCGGTGTAGTCGACGGCAGCAGTGGGGTCTACCGGAGATTAAGGGGGGAAGAAACAGTAAATACACAGCAAGCATATACAAACCGATGCATGACATGACAGATGAAATTTTATCGGTATTCTAACGCGGTGCAATACACGTTGCTCGGAACGGAAATTCATCTGAGGGTGAACTGCCGGCTCCGGGTGATTACCGGACAGGGTGACCAGAGGGGGAAGGATCAAGCCGGAGGTGTCGTGGTTACCGGAACAACATAAGGGGGGTGTATCCGTGCTAGTTGATCTATTCCGAGAAACATTCGTGTTCGGAATAAATTCATCCGGGCACTCTAACAGTACCGGACAATTTATCGGACAGACGGTCCGGAGGGGGAATGTTCGATGTTCGTTGTGTTAGAGGGGTGTGGTAGACATACAGATAGCGTATTCGTATTCGTTATATTTTTCTGATCAATTTTCATGTATAAAGTTTTTGAATCCGAGTTATGGTTTAAAAGTTATTGAATTTCAAAGTTTTAAATCATTTAAATGATTTTCTGAATTTCTTTTATTATTTATTAAACATTATCCAGAACATTATCCAAAACAGTGCTGACATGTGGGACCCACACGTTAGCCTCTGTTATTTATAAAACATTTAATTAAATAAAAAAATACCCCTGGACCCACATGTCATAGACTATTAGCAATTTCTATTTTAATTAAACTAATTAATTTACAGGTGGGCCCTACGTGTAAGTGACACAGGGGTTTTAACTAACAGGTTTATTTAATTAAAAGGGCATGGGGCCCCTCTGTCATACACATGGGGGTAGTTTAACAGGGGCTTAGGCTTAATCGAAGCATTAGCACTAATCCTAATCAGGCGGGCCCCGCGCGTCAGAGACAGAGGCCACGGGCCGGACTCGCCGGCGGCGAGCTGTGCCACGGACGGTGAGCTAGCGCTCGCTAGGGGCCACCATTCTACGCGCCGTTTGAAGCTACAGCTTCCTGGGAGAGTGCTGCGTCGAATGGTGGCGTTGGCCTCGCCGGAGATGCACCGGAGCGGCGACATCGACGGCCGGGGCGGCAGACCGAGCAGGAGCTCGACGGCGACATTGAAATAGGGCCCGTGGCGCAGCCTGCGTGTGCGTGATCGGGAAATGGGGGCACGGGAAACGTGAAGTCGCACAGGGTGTGCCAAACGCACACACCAGGGCGCCGTGGCGGGCTCGCCGGCGGCGAGGCAGCTCTGCCCTAATGGCGCGTCGAGCTACGACGAGAGCGGAGGGGAGTGAGCGGGTGGGGCATACGGGGAGCTCACCAGGAGCTTGTAGCCGTTAAGTGGGCTCGGGGGAGGCGGGGTGCAGCCGGAATTTGAACGGCGACGGAGGCGGCCACGGAGAGGGGAACGGCGACGAGGAGCTCCCGGCAGGCGACGGTGGCTCAATTCGCTCTGTGGGGTGACGAAGACGAGCACGGGGTGGCGATTGGACACGCTGGAGGAGGCTAAAACGGTGAGTCGCCGCGGTGGTTCGCCGTGGTGTCCATGACGGGCTCGGGCGGGAGTTTGAAGGCGACCAGGGGGCGAGTGCGAGGGGAGGACGAGTACTGGGGGTGGGGAGGCTTGGTCTTATCTCCCGGGGGGCAGGTGAGAGGGTGGGGGAGGGAGCAGGTGGGGTGTGGACATGGCCACAGTGGCCATGGCCATGGCGCACGGCGTGCCCACGCCGGGGTACGGGAGCAGGTGGGGGGGGGGAAGAGACGGGGGCAGGTGGGGAAGGGGAAGTGGGCCGGGCTGGTGGCCCAGGGGGATGGGCTTCGCCCATGGGGGGGGGGCGTTAGCTAGGTTTTTATTTTTATTTTTCATTTTTCTTTTCTGATATTTTCTGTTGGCATTTATTTTGATCACCAAGGCATTTTTGTAAAATGTGTTAGGTGTCCCAATATTAGTATAACATTATATAGCAGTGCCAAAAAAGTTTTTGCAGCAAAAGAAAATCATTAGATATTTCTTTTAAATATTAAATGCCCAAAGTAAGGGTTTTACCCTACTGTTTGAATTGTTTGGAATTTTCTGTAACTTCAAAAATTACCAAAGTTGGTCCAACATGATTAAAATGATTTTAGGCAATTTACAAAAATAGTTTCATGATTTTTGGAACAACTTTATTTGAGCACTTTTGTTTTAATTTTCATTCAAAGTAGTTTCAACTAGGGTTTGGTTTCTTAGATGAGCAAGGTGCATTTGGCTTTGGGTTTTGATTACCAACCAGCATGGATTGAAAAGAGCAGAAGCAAATTTTGATTAAGGACTGCGGATAACAGTGATTAACCAACAGTAATAGTCAACAGTGATGATGATTACTGTTACAGAAACTGAGGGTGTTACAATGGCGTTGAATGGATATTCCGGAAGTTGGAAGCATAAAGTAGAGTAAAGGGTAACTTAATTTTGCTCGTGTGTTTGACTATGGAGAAGACAAGAAGGGACTACAGTTGCAGGTGGAGTCACATGGAGTCTGGGAGTAGCAGTGGTGCTCATGGTTCAAGTCCAAGGTACACGGAGGTTCGCACATGGAAGCTTCAAGGTGGCGAGGATATATTCGTCAAGGTGGAGTGTTAAAATATATGTGCCGAATATATTAGGTGTACGAGTTGTGCTACAGTTGGACTTGTAATTAGCAGTGGGTTAGGTGTTTGAGTCGGACACGTGTAACCCGGGCCTATTATATAAAGGCACCGCGGGGTAGAAAAATAGACTAGACACAAGTTGATAGGCTAGACAGAGATCACGAGAGGGACGGTCCGGCGCCCGTGGCGGGGGCGGCCGGACCGGCCGTGGCGAGGTGGTCGGAGTGCTGTCGGATGGCCGTGGCGGACTTATTGTCGACTGTATCATGTGGAATTGGTACATGGGGAGGAGCGCCCGTAGTCATGCCCCGGGGATGTAGCCATGTGGTGAACCTCGTTAACAAATCTCGGTGTCGTGCTTGTGCTTGATGATTGCTTGATCCTCGGTAGATCGATATGCGACTTAGATTATTCTAATGACAACGGGGTCCGATATAATAATGTCATTAATGGTCAAACACACAATACAACATTGCCACCGCCTACCATTCGCAATAGAAATAAATAAGATGTTAAAGCATCACCTTTAAGATTCCAAGTAAGGTGACCATACTATTTCCATTACAATTCCTTCTCATGGTGAATGTCCATAAGAGACAATTTGAGAGCATATATCTGAACCCAACAAAATTCAGGCAAAGCCAATAGAGTAGGCGACATAATCGAGCGCTTTAATAAAATTAGCAAGTTTCGATTTGTCTTTATGGGAAGCATTCATGCGGTTAGCTTTCCAACCCTTTAGAAACTCGGGAAGGGATTTGGAAAACAAATACTAATCACATAGGGAGCCAAAGGGGTGAGAATTAGTGGAGAGGGAAGTAGAAATATTGTCAAAGATGTAGGGATGATGCTGTCAATAAGAAGCCATGATGAATGGAAGTGGAATCTAGATTTAACCCTGGCAGGAAAGTTGCCGTAATGAAGAAGTGGAGGAGTATGGTCTGAGCCAATGTTGGTGTCCGCAACAAGAAAGGACCGAGGAAACAAGTGATCCCAATCTGAACACAAAAAACCCGATTTAGCACCAATTTGACTAGGAACACCTGATAATTATACCACGTGTATATGGCAGCAATCCAATCTAACTCACGCAACACAACATTAGTGATGAATTTATTAAAAGCCTCGGACCTCGACCTGGAGAAATTAGAGTTGTTCTTATCATAAGGGACGCGAAGGAGATTAAAATCGCCATCCATGAGGAGGGGAAGAAATCCACTTTAAGTGGGAGCTCATCCAAGAACACATGAGTAGTCAACGGAACAATAAACTACCAGCACTTCCCATAGTTTATTAGAACCCTATGAGATGACCATGCTAGTGAAGTAAATCTCTTGATCGAAAGCCACAAAATCAAAGACATCAATATTAAGCCCAATTAAGATACCATCTCAGTGACCAGAGGTAGGTAACCAACTCCATAAAAAACTTTCACCATAGGCGACCCAGAAGAGCTCATTAAAAGGGAAACATACTTTAATTGTTTCAACTAAACCAAGAACCATACACATTTATACAAAGGGAATAGTCCATTTCACAACTCTGAATTTTCTACTCGGTTTAGAGTTTAACTACAAGTTTCAAAATCCATTGCTCAGACTTCCTAAACTTTCCACTTGGTTTATAACCAACCCCCTACTCAGTTGAACGCGGTTTTGACTATGTTCTTTGCCTTGTCAGTGTTGCCACATCACCTCTTGACCCCTCCTTACAGGTGCTATCAACCTAAGAAAAATATATGAAAAAGCCTGTTTCTATTCGCGATGATAAGTGTGGGCATGTTGATGAAGCTTTGAATCACGCCTGAGTAGGATAAAGTAGCAACAAAAGGTGCTGAAAATATGTGGGAGCTATCGTGCGACTAGTAAGAGTTGCTCAAGGCAACGGGGTGGATGCAAGTCAATTAGTGGCAAGGTGCAAGAGCTATGATGGGGGACACATGACGTGAGCGGGCTATAGAGCAAGGGATATCTCGTGTGAAGAGAAGGAGGACGAGGATCTTACCATGAGTATGCGCACTTTGTTAGGGAGGCCAATGAAGGGCGGGAGTTACAAATTCACGGTCCATGGTTGTCATGAAGAGAGGGGATTTGGGGCGGTATCTCAGGGTCGTTGGAAATAACACAATAGCTCCAAGATAACTTCTCGTTGTCATGAAAGAAAATATAAATAAGCAGTGCTCGTTGCAACAATGTAATAGCTTCAGGAGATCTTCTCGATGTTGGGTAAGGAGAGATAAATGAGAAGTGATCGCTGGTGGATGAGATCGACGCGTCATCGAAGGCCACCGAAGGCGGACAACAATACGATGGCATCATCAATTTGAAACATTGTGCTTTGATTCCTTTGAAAGGGAAGGAATGAAGATCGATGTGAAGGTAATGAGCATGTTCTTTGTGTTTGGTGCAGTGTGTCGTTGTCCATGCCAAGGAGGAACCATGCCGGTGACCGCATGCACCAAGTGTCGGTTACGCTCTTTGCGTACAGGACGAGAGACCGACTGGGCTCAGGTAGCATCGCCTCCTACAACCATGTGTGCACTGAAGGTAGGAGAATGCCTCGGGACCGGCATGCTCTTGTCACCATCGTTACTTATCTTCCTATAGCAGCAAGTGCAACAAAAAAAGTCGGCGGAAGTGTTCGTCTTGTTCCCCGCCATGACCTATGTCGAGGCCGCTGAACCTCGCCTCGTCTACCGTTGTAACCTGCACTAAACGATCAAGGTCCACACAAGAGCGTCAAGGGTTGAGCTGAAGCAACCGTCTGAGGAGGCCATCACACAGAGCGACTAGGGAATTGAGAGTTGAGAGTACAATTTAAGTCAGCAAGGTGATAAGGCAGTGCACATGCGACAAACAATACAGTCAAAATCGCCCCAGTGAGCTAAAACTGAGTTCGACTGAATTATTATGTTTGCTCCGGTCAATATTTTAATCGAAAGTTGAGAGTAGAATTTGATTTGTTTCTTTCCATCTTCTTTGTGCCATTTTAAATTCTAAACCTCCCGCTTCAACTAATCACCTTTGTTAGCTTTAGTCGGTACTGTATGAACTCCTCAGTCTAATCTCGTTATTTAGATTTTCCCACCTTCTTAAATGATGCTGGTTTTTAACCTATTTTTGCTTCGATAGACTCAACTAAAAAATGTATGCACTGCAAGTAAAACTGCATATGGCAACTAAATACGTCACAAAAAATTTATACGTCCATGACGTACTCTCAAACAATAAAAAACATTTATACAGAGATCAGACCACCAAAGTAGATGAAGTCAAGTTAATGCTTCTGACTGAACCTAACACATACTCACTTCTGTTCTTTTTAGTCTGTATATAATTTTTTCTTCAAAGTCAAAGTATCTCTATTTTGACCAAACTTATAAAAAGAAATATAAACATTCGTAATGCCAAATCGGTATGGTTAGATTTATCATAAAATGTAGTTTCATAGTATATATATTAGATATTGTAGATGTTGTTATTTTTTAGAATAAATTTTATTAAATTTTATAAAATTTGATTTGATAAAAATCTAATACGCGAAGGAAAAAGGACAGGAGGGAGTACCATCAGGCATCAGCCCCCTATATATGAACCCCAGGACAGGTAGCAAATCACATCCCGCACTTGGCTCAGCGACACAGTCACGTACTTAGCTGCAAAGCCTGCAACAGCCACCACAAAAATGAAGCATCAGGTAGCCACCACAGTGGTCTCCTTCCTCCTCCTGGTGACCATGGCCGCGACGACCGGGGCCGTGACGTTCTCCGCGTCGAATACGGCGTCAAACACCGCCGGCGGCCGACGCTTCAACCAGGCCGTCGGCCTCGCGTACTCCAAGAAGGTCCTCTCCGACGCCTCCACCTTCATCTGGAAGACTTTCAAGCAGCCGTCCGTCGGCGACCGCAAGCCGGTCGACGCCTTCACCCTCGTGGTCGAGGACATCGGTGGCGTCGCCTTCGCTAGCGGCAACGGCATCCACCTCAGCGCCCAGTACGTCGGCAGCTACTCCGGCGACGTCAAGAAGGAGGTGACCGGCGTGCTGTACCACGAGACGGCGCACGTGTGGCAGTGGAACGGGCGGGGCGCGGCGAACGGCGGGCTCATCGAGGGGATCGCCGACTACGTTCGGCTCAAGGCCGGCTTCGCGCCGGGGCACTGGGTGGGGCCTGGGCAGGGCGACCGGTGGGACCAGGGGTACGACGTCACGGCGAGGTTCCTGGACTACTGCGAATCGCTCAAGCCCGGGTTCGTCGCGCAGCTCAACGCCAAGATGAAGACTGGCTACTCCGACGATTTCTTCGCGCAGATTCTCGGGAAGAACGTGCAGCAGCTGTGGCGGGACTACAAAGCCAAGTTTAGCCAGTCCTCCTTCACGCTGTGATGCCATAGCATTACTATCTCTACAGTTGTACTCCTATATCGAAATAATCAATAAAACATGTGCATTTCGTTAACTAACATGTACATTTCACATGTTATGTCATATGTACACAAAGTTTTTTCTATTTTTTAATTATGAATATTTTTTGGATCGTATCTAATACCTCAGCTAAAAATTGCTACAGGAGATATCTTGGCTGCATTTTGATATTTTAAGAGCATCCTTTTCATTTTGGCTCTTATTTTTTTTTCTTTCTTTTCGAAATTCATGAACAAGATTTTTGTAAATATATTATAAATTTGGGAAACAATTTTTTTGTCGATACATGTTTGTTATCGCGAGTCGAGTTATGTTTTTTTATTTCCCTTCTCACTTTTTTTTGTTTGATTTGAATTTATGAATTTTAAAATTTATGTTTTATTTTCCCTTTTTAATATTTTCCTTTTTCTTTACCCAGTTGTAAGTCGTGCAACGATTCGTAATCAGATTTTTCTATGAAGTCAATTGTAAATCGCTCATCGTTTCGTAATTAGATTTTTTTCGTCAACCTAGTTAAAAGTCACTAACCGAATCGCAATTGGATTTCTTTTTGTTGCAACTCGCACATCAACTTAGAACTGTTTTTTTGTTGCAACACCCAGTTGCAGAGTAAATAGAAAAAATCTACCAATTTATGGGCTAGGATGTTGGAAAACTACCACTTTTCTTAATCTCCAAAAAAACTACCACTTTCTTGGTACCGTCGGAAAAAAAACCAAGTCTCTAAACGGTTTAATTTCAATGCGATTTATGATGTATGTGGCCCACATGTTAGGAGCCCACATGTCAACTCACAACATTTAAAAAAAACTTTTTTCCAGGGAAAATAACATAAAAATAAGTTTATCCAATTATTTTCAGGGAATAAATATTTTCCCTGCGGAAAACTTTTTGGCCCATTAAATCCCAATATTTTCCCAAAAATTAAAACTTTTCATCCGAAATGGTTTTTTGCTCGGAAAATAATTTCGGCCCAAAAAGACCAAACTTTTTCCCCAAAAATATATTTTACCCGATTTTTTTTCACCCAAATAGTATTTTTTCTAAGGGGTGAAAATTTTTGGGGGGGGGGGGAATAACTATTTTTTCCCAGGAACAATATTAATTTGAGAAAATAATTGTCTAAAGTTTTTTTTTTCACGGAAAAGTTGATGTTTTGGAAAAACAATTGTTAGAAAAAGGGATTTTTGTGCCAAATTTTTTTTCGCAATGGAAAAATTATTTCGCGACAAAAAATCCATTTATTTTCCTTCGCAAAATATCATTTTGCGCCAAAAAATTATTTTTTTCCGCCAAAAACAATTATGTTTTGGTCAAAAAGTTTTTTTTCTTTCGATTTATTTTGGAAAATAATTCCAGGAATTGTTTGAGATTTTTTCAGCCGAAAATATATTTCTTTGGGTAAAGAATAATTATTTTTGGGTGAATTTATTTTTTCCATGAAGTTATTATTGTTTTTTATTCGAATTTTTCTTCTTTCCAAAATAGTTTTTTTTAATGGAAGGACTCACATGTGAGGTTCATCTATCATACGGTCAAAGCTAATGGCTCCTGACAAGTGGGTCACAGGTGTCATAAATTGCATAAAAATTAATCCGTCTTAAGATTTGAATTGTATGCCAACGGTTATAAAAAAGTGGTAGTTTTTTGTAAGATTAATAAAAGCGATAATTTGTTGGTTTCTTTTCTATTTACTCCCAAATTGCAAGTCACCTATCGATTCACAACTAGATTATCTTTGCCAACCAAGTTGGTTGTCACACATAGACTCGCAACTAGTCTTATGTTTTGCAAAATCCAATTACAAATCGCTCATCGACTCGCAACTTGACTTCTTTTGCCAACCCTGTGGCAACTCGCATATCAACTTGCAAATTTTTTGTTGTTGCAAAACCTAGTTGCATGTCACTTATTGACTCATCGCTCGGATTTTTTTACCAACCTAATTTTAACTCGCACCTAGATTTATTTTATGCAAAACCCAGTTGCAAGTCATCGATCGACTCGCAACTAGATATTTTTGCAAAATCCAGTTGCAATTGATTCATCGACTCACAACTGGGCTTGACTTTTTTTCCAACCCGAGTTGCAAATCCACAACGGACTCACAACCTGGATCGACTATTTTTTTGTCCGCCTAGTTGCAACTCCCACCATCGACTCTTTTGTCACTCAGTTGCAAGTCCACCACCATCTCGCAACTGGGCACGACTTTTTTTCCCACTCGGTTGCAAGCACCCCCCTGACTCTCAACTGACCAGTTTTTCTTTTATCAGTTATAAGTTCACCATCAACTTATAACTAGGTCTGACTTTTTTCTATCGCCCTAGTTGTAAGTCCACGACACCAACTTTCAACTGGGCCCATTTTCCCGCCCAAGATGCAAGTCCACCACCTTCTTGCAACTCGGTTCATTTCTTTTTGTCCCAGTTGCAAGTTCATCACCGACTTGTAACTGGACCCATTAAATTTTGTCTTAGTATAAAGTCCATCACTAACTGTCATTTGGGTCCATTTTTTCCGCCTCAGCTGCAAGTCCATCACTGACTTGCAACTGATCCCATTTTTTTGCATAATTGCATGTCCACCACCAACTTGGAACTTGGCTCAACTTTTTTTCTGTACTAGTTGCAACTCCCACCATCGAATTATTTTCCGCCAGAATTGCAAGTCCACCATCGACTTGCAACTGGGCCTGACCTTTTTTAACCGCCCTAGTGGAAAGTCCACCATCGAGTTGCAACTGGGCCCATTTTTTCTGCTCTAGTTTTAATTCTACCAGTAAGTTGCGACTGGTCTCTGCTTTTTATTCCCGTCGAACCGGGCTCCATTTTTTTCGTGTAAAGCGTAAGTGCGCCAACGACCTGCAACTAGCCCCAATCTTTTTTCCTATACCAGTCGCAACCTCCCACCATCGACTTTTTTCCACCATAATTGCAAGGCCATCACCAACTCCCAACTGGATTCGACTTTTTTTCGTCCAAGTTACAAGTGCACCACCGACTTGCAACTAGCCTTGATTTTTTTTGTACCAGGTTCAATCCCTATTATCAACTTTTTTCCACCCATTTGCAAGTCCACCACTGACTTGCACAGGACCCAACTTTTTTTTCCAATCCAAGTTACAACTTCCCCACCGACTTGCAACTGAGCTCAACTTCTACGCCAATTGCAAGTCTACCATCTAGTCGCATCTTGGCTCGATATTTACTTACACTTTTTTAAATAGACTTATTTACATTTATTTTTTCTTCATACAAGTTTAAAAAATTCTAAATACATGATCAATGGTTTTTCATAATTTTTAGGATTTTTTAAATAGATGATTACCATTTTTAAATACATGACCACTATTTTTTCATAGAGATTGTATAATTTATCTATATTATATTTAAATACACGATCAACATTTTATTCATATATACTGTTACATTTTTTATACATGATTAGCAATTTTAAATACCTCATCAACATTTTTTCCGTATACGATTAACATTTCTTAAATACATGATCACCGTTTTATTATAAATATTTGTATATGTTTTATATTTCGTATATATGATTAGAAAATTCATACATATTTAATATTTTTTCAAGTTCTTGATTAACATTTCATTAAATAACATAATGAACTATTTCATAGATAAAGTATTTTTGTATACACAAGAAACATATTTCTATATGCATTTCATATTGTTAAAATGCTCGATTAACATTTTGAAATGTTTAATGTAAGGAATTTTTAATATATTCAAATTTTTATTCTTTTAATCTACAAATAAAATTAAAATAAAAAAGATAAAACGGAACAAATAACATGAAAAACAAAAAAGCTAGGTTGTGGTTTCCCGCACTAGTTTTTCTATTTGATTTATAATGAGATCATAGTACATGTGACATCACTATGTCAGATGTACATGAGCCCTACATAGACCCTAAGACATAAATAAAAATGTTTCACCTGTCATATCTACTGTAGAGTTGGTTTGAATCACTTAGCCTCTTAATTCCTGAATTTTCCAGATGTTACGTGTCTGGTCTCGATTCTAGAGCCGGCTTGCTAGCATGGCCACCATTAACGATGGAATGACTAGCTTTAGAGAAACGCTAGAAGATGCGCCATCCCGCCGTCGGCCCGTATATATACAGGATGTTTGCCAGATAAACGCAATTTTGGTTAGAACGGATCCACCAAATCGCGTCCGGCCCGTAAATGTTTTCTGGGTGGCCCGCAAAATCCCCTCGTGTGCGCTATATCTATGGCGAGGGAGGGGGATAAGGTTCTTTCTCGCATTCGTTCCTCTCCCTGCCGCAACATCCCATTTCCTCTTCCCTGCTTCCTATCCGAATTTGAGCGAGCAATCCCGATGGCTCTCGACGGCTGCAGCTACCGCGGTTGCCGGTGAGGGCCACCACCGGCCAAGCGGAGCCGGAACGACCATTAGGTGGGAAGCTCCCGCCGTTCCCCGTATCTTCGCGCAAGCTCGCGCCCACGACGCCCTGTACCGTGTCGGGTAGAGCGGGTGGACGGCTTCCATGCACTTGACCACCTCCTCTAGCCGGTCACGCATCACGACCGAATGGCGCAAGGGGGACTCCAGGCCGCCAAAATGGTCGTGGAGGATGGCGCAGCCGAGCGCCTTGCAGCGGCTGAGGACAAGCTAGAGCTGGCGAGACCTTCGCCTAGGACTACTACCTTTACCGCCCGGCGAAGAAGTGAGGTGGCAACCTACCGGCACTCCCGACAACCTCCAGTGATTAGATTAGTTAGTTTTTTTCATCTTTTGTAAACTTCACTGATGTTTCGATGGGGTTTGTATGGCGGTAAACTTCCTGATTTGAATTTGTAAGTAAGTCGTATGAATTTAGCACATTTTTTCTGCCCCATGGGATTACGTGTGCCATTTTACATTTGCGGCGACTCGCAAGCTGAATTTGGTGTATCACATTATGGCGTATGCTAGAATTTCTCTAATACTAGCTGGACCCTTTCCTCTCTCTCTCCATCCCTCCCATCCCGCTCCAGTTTCTCCAGATCTGGGCCATTTGGCCCTTCTCACTCACTTCTCCGGTAGTCAACGGTGTTGAGATCGAGTGCCGGACACTCCCAAGTGTGTAGCAGTAGTTCAGGTTATGTTACCCTCATGGCATTGCCGTCAAGGAGTATGTTGCCTGCTGTGGTGCATGATGGTGTGGTTGCTGGTTGTGGCACTCCGATGGGTGGATACCAAGGCGACCGACGATAACACGTCTACCTCTTCTCTAATCTCGTTCTTCTCTATAGACCGATGTAGCCCTTCTATCTTTGTCAGCGAGGTGCTAATGGTAGTGGTGACCATGCTTGATCTTGGATGCGTGCTGGATGGTGGCGGGAGACTAATAAAATTGTTTCAAGGAGATCAAACTTGGTATCCCATGTTTGGTTTGCTGACCCTGATGGCCATCAGCTGGTCGCTGTCGATATGGATGGAGGACACTAGCCTATGTACCACAAAACTTGTTGCGGTCCGATTGGATTATCCCCCAGCGCTTTTGGAGTGCCTTGATGTTCCGGTCTCTCTTAACCTTTTTTTCACAGAACTTTCTATGCTCATGGAAGTAATCAAGCACCCTCTTATAAAAATCTTTCCCGATTTTCTCACCCCCCTTCGATGCATCAAGGCTAATTGCAAGACAAGTCGTGAAAATCATTACGTCCTCCGCCTCTGGGCAGTACACAAGGACAAGTAGATCGTTTATTCATAAGAATCTACTCACTAATCATCCACCTTTAGATATCTATCAAGAACATCTCGCTGGTAATAAGTTGCGAGCCACAACTAATGTTGCGAACTCAAAGCAACAGACAAATTCCTTAAGACTCTATGCGTAATGTAAGCAATCCTTATGACACGTAGTCATAAGCATCGCCGTTTTACCCCTAATGACAACAAAACATTCCCTAGTCCCATGTTTCTGTCACTCAAGCTGGACATCAGGAGGAATGAACCCATTATCTAGCATAACACTCCCACTTGGAGTTACAATCTACTACTTGGACAAAACAACAAACTGTAACGGAGAACATGCATGACTACTCAAGAACACAAATATAATCGAGATCTAAATATATTACTTCCAGAAACTGAACATAACCTCATAATCCAACGGATCCCAACAAACACAACATAGCAACTATAACAAATATGACTTGATCATGATAGGAAACTCACAAGGTCTAAACAATGAAGCACAAGATTGGAGAGAAGAAATCTACTAGCTTGTTGCCATGGACCCATGGTCCAAGGATGGACTACTCATGGAGCATGCCGGAGGGAATCATGGTGATGGAGGGGCCTCCGGAGATCATTCTTCCGTCCGGCAGGGTGCTGGGACACGAACTTCTGCTCATCCCGATCTTGGAATCGCGGCAGCGGCAGAACATTGGCGTAGATGGCGAAAATAAGTCCTCCCCAATGGTTTCTGGAATGGGGCGTAAATATATGCCAACGGGGGCACCAGGGGGTGGCCCACCTGGCCAGGAGACCAGGGGGCACAACCATGCCCTAGCCGCGCCAGGTGGCCGCCTGGACAGGGGGTGTCCCCCCTCTAGCTGGCGTTCGGGCTTCTGGAGTCTTCCGATGAATTGGAATTTCTAGAAATTTCCTGGATTTTCCCGGCGATATTTTTTCTCTGCTATTTTCTGCAATGCATGGTGATCAAAACAGACAGAAACTGGCACTAGGAACTAGGTTAATAGGTTATTCCCAAATATGTTGCAAATGGTATGAATTTGCATGAAAACATGTAACAATGTCACAAAAATAAGCATGGAACAAAAAAAATTTATAGATCAACATCCCCAAGCTTAATTCCTGCTCGTCCTCGAGTAGGTAAATGACAACAAAGATAACTTTTTTACTGATATGCTACCAACATAAGTAGAACTTTAAAGTACAACAAGCAAGAGATGTAAATCGAGCCAAGATATTAACAAGCAAGAGTTTATATTTAGTATTAAAAATAGCGAAGTAAGAACATAAATGTGTAAGAGCTCTCGATGTCCGTGACTCTAATGTCTCCAATTGGTGTTTCCGTGCAGAATGAGAGATGGGTTTAGAGCATAAAAGTACTTATTAGTTGTTGAGAACTGAATCTACTAAATTTCACATATGGTCTCTTTGGAATCTTATTATAACTCATCCAAGAATGTCAGTCAGGTGCAAGTCAATTCATATTCTCCCTTTCGACTTTGAGCACTCGTGCAATGAATGAGCGCAAGAAATATTAGTTGGCACTTAGGATGGGAAATATAATAAATGATGGGGGTAGGAAGTCAAAAAGTGAGAAAGGCTCACACCAATGAGGACAACCATAGGAGAGGCTAAGCCTAATGGTAGATATGGTGTGATAACTATGGGTTGCCATGGAACGGATGCACATAGAGCTATGAGTATGTGAAAGCTTTGTCATGGGAAAACACACCGGATGTCCTCATAGGAGAACTTAAGTGGGGCCTTGGCTACGAGTGGATACAAGGAGGAAGAGTCGATCGGTGGAGAGTTGGCAACAATGAGTCGGCACAAGAGAGAAACATGGATTTACCCAGGTTCGGCCCCTCGATGAGGTAAAGACCTACTTCCTTCCTTTCTTGTATTATATGTGGGAGATCTAGATTACAAGGGAGCTGGAAGACGCCGGTGTCTCAAGATTTAGTCCAACATGATTCGCCTCTAGGACGTCCCAGGACCTCGGCTTATATACACGCCAGGTCCTAGGGTTTCACAAAGAGTCCACTACGATACAAGATGGATTCCTACTCTAACTCTTCGACGGCTACCTTGTCCTCCAAGTTGACCCGACTCCGTTCCTTGTACGTAACCTTCATCTTGTAAGTCGGTTGTTCTAAAGGCCGATCCTTCATATGGGCCTTCTCTTCAATGAGCCCGCCCATAAGCCGACTCCCTTCGTCTTGTGGATTTAGTACTCCTTATCATCCTGCTAGGTCTCTGAACTATCCCCCTCACAGTAGCCCCAGGATTGGCGTGAAGCCGACTTCGTAGAAATCTTCATTAGTCACCAATAATTCCGCGGCATCCCATTTTCAACGGTCATATCTATTTTGAGTACAAAATCTGCGCATAATCCTTACTTCATGAGGATCGAGGCGCCACCTGTCCGTTTAGCTTCATTACAAATGAGGAGTGAGGAAATATTATTTATTACGTCGCGACCATCACATGGTCGGTTGGATCTAGGCCCGATAAATAAGATCCGACCTTATGCTTTCTGCTTCTTCCACCCGTACCCATATCTTCCTCGCGTTTCACACTTCCATCATTGCCCATCATAGATCTCAAGGTGGCAAAGTTCCGTCGGAGGAGAAAACGTTCGGTAGCGCAGAACGAGCTCGGCTTCTACGGAATTTACTCCCGTCACGCTCAGCAGCACGAGACCATGCCATTCTCGTTCATTTTATCCGTAAGTATCCTTCCTCCAGATCCACCTTTTTTCTCTTCGCTCTCGAGAATCATAGGGCCCTATTTGTACTGGACCTTAGGGTTCCTGTATGCCTTGGGAAGGTAATCCCAATCTCATACCTTCCTTGGGAGATTTAGTGGATATTTTTCCTTTTGACATTTAGACAGATCTATTGATCTTGGCCTTAGAGGATAAAATTGTTTGTAGGCTTTGTTCGTTTATCATTTGTTTCCATCTATCCCCTTAAATGTAGGATGAAGGAAGCCAGTGGCATCAAGAAGGGCGAACAGGTCGAGAAGAAGAAAACAACTTCCAAGCCCAAGTCCACTCTTTATTGTGATTAGGCAAAATCTATCGTGACCGAGGGGCATCTTCAGGAACTAGAAAAACAGGGGTTTCTTCCTTCACAGAGGGATATAAAGTGGCGAGCCCCTACAAAGGAGACCCGACCTCAACCCAAAGACGGTGAAGTCGTGATCTTTGCCGATCACTTGACCTGGGTTTTTCGCCCTCCCGGGTGTCTTTTCTTCCGTAAACTTCTTCAAATCTATGGCTTTCACCTCCAAGGTCTAACCCCCAATTCCATCGTCAATGTTGGAAATTTCACAGTTTTTTGTGAAGTGTATCTATAGAGGAAAGCATCAATTCACCTTTTCCGAAAATATTTTTATTGTAACAAGAAGACGGAGAGCAGCGGGGGCCAGCCTGTCGAATGCGGAGCTGTCATACTCCAACGTCGGGCAAGATGCAATTTTCCATCAATGAGGCTTTACAACCACAACAAGGAGTGGAAAAAATCGATTTTCTATGGAAAAGACAGAAGCCCAGAGGATCAGCCCCCTTCGCCTGGCTTCCGTGAAGATCGACTTGTATATTCTGCTATTCTGAACTCTTGATCGAGTTTAGAGGATAAGAAAGAAATAGCCCCTATTTTCAAGCAGATCAAGGCCCTGATAGCTCATGGCCTTAAGGCAATAGATTTGATTCGATGCTGGGTAGAGTGGCAGGTGTAGCCCCTGAGCAATAACACCAGGCTCATGTGTGAATGTACTAGCCTTGGAGACAACATGAGGTTCTCCCAGACTGTCTTTGAGTCGGCATAGGCGGCTCGAGATACCAAGAATTTCTTGTGTGAGCCTCTGGAAATAGTGAGTCAGGTGGGCCTGGCTCCTTTCTATATTGAGAATCCGACTCGTGTGGTAAGGTCACAAAGTCCATTGTTTCCTTCTTGTTTTTGTAGGGGAATGGTCTTATAACTCCAACCCACATCTATTTTGTCTATAGGCTAAAAACCCTTGATGGTCTTTGAATGGCCCTACAATTTATGTGGAAGAATCCAAAGATGAAGATGATGATGAAGAAGGCAAGGAGGTGGAGAAGGTATTATTTACCTCTTTGTCTTTTTTTATTCTTGAATAACAATGTTGCTTTTTTTCTTTGTAAAATGGACGGTGAGACCGTCGGGGAGGACCCGATCGGTGAAAAATATGCTGAGGCGGAGAATGTGATTTCCTTAGATAACGAGGTATTGAGTCGACAGATGAACCACCTTGCCCTAAAGAAGGTATGTTCCAGGTCCAGCCTTTCGTCGTCCATATCTTTTCTTGTAAATTTCCTTCTTTCTTCCTTCGCAGGAGGCTGAAGGAAAGAGGAGGCGGTCTCAAAGCTCTAATTCTGATCTTCCATTAGAGAAAGGATTTGATCTCTGCGGGCGCTGGTTCCGTGCTAAGTCGTCGCGCAAAGAAGGACACGAGACCAGTGGATAGGGTGTAAGAATTGGTTCTCCATCGTCGAGGGAGTAGGTCGATGATGATTCTGGCAACTTCAAAGTTGCAGTGGGGTGAGTATTTTGTATCATGTCTTTCTTCTTACATAATATTTTTGGGCTGATATTCTTGATCACTTCATTCAGCGAGAAAGCTATTTTGGAGGAATCACCTCTTATGGAGGGAACAATCCCAATTCCTAAGTTTGGTGAGGTGACTTCACCTATCAAGGCTGTGGAAGGGGGGCCCGACACGATTGTTACTGACTTGAGGTTCCATAGCTCGTGAGTGGCCTCCGGTGGTGCATGATGGTGTGGTTGCTGGTTTTGGCACTCTGATGGGTGGATACCAAGGTGACCGACGATAACACCTCTACCTCTTTTCTAATCTCGTTCTTCTCTATAGATCGATGTTTCCCTTCTGTCTTTGTCAGCGAGGTGCTGATGGTAGTGGTGACCATACTTGATCTTGGATGTGTGCTGGATGGTGGCGGGAGACTACTAAAATTGTTTCAAGGAGATCAATCTCGATAGCCCATGTTTGGTTTGCCGACCCTGATGTCCATCAGGTGGTTGCTGTCGATATGGATGGAGGACACTAGCATATGTACCACAAAACTTGTTGCGGTCTGATTGGATTATCCCCCAGCGCTTTTGGAGTGACTTGATGTTCCGGGCTCTCTTAACCTTTTTTTCACGGAACTTTCTATGCTCATGGAAGTAATCATGCACCCTCTTATAAAAATCAATCCTGATTTTCTCACCCCCTTCGATGCATCAAGGATAATTCGAAGACAAGTCGTGCAAATCATAGCGTCCTCCGCCTCTGTGTATGGTCCGGGCCTTTGGTTTTTCTTCCTTTTTTGCCCACAAGATTTTGCGTTGAGATCATCCACGAACAATGGTTCGTCATCAATGTTCATGGTGCCTTGCTCCTACGGTGCTTGCCTTGCGTCTCTTAGCCTTGGTCCTGATCGTTGCGGCCTTCATCTTCTTCATCATCCTCTTCTAGATCTTGAGTGTAGAGGCCACTATCATTTATAATGTCAGCCATTATGTTTGTGGGGTAGTCAAAGTAGCTCGGGTGCTCGGGCGTCGGGGTCGGCATATCAACAAACAGTTCACATGCATCGGTGGATGCGGCCGCAAACACCGCCCGTTGGCCCCTCCGCTGCATCATGGACGAGTTGCAGGCCATCTACACGACGTTGAGGTTGATGGCCACTCCACGGGCATGGCTGATGGGTGCAGGTAACTCCTCCTAGTTGGTTACCCAAGTAGAAGCTTATGATGCAGATAGAGGTAATTTCCCTCACGTGAGAGCGTAAGGTTATCGAATCCAGGAGGATTCCGAAGACGATAAGTAGGTGGCTAGCAAGCCACGAGGCCGAAATTATTCTAGTGCGACAAACCTAGAAGTTGTTTACTTGACCTGGAACTACACACATGACACAACTAACTTTGCTCCCAACGAGTAGAGACTGAGTGTCAGTCTCTCCGCCCTTGCTGTTTACAAAGGTTAAACGCAAGAGGAAATGGTAATGCAATTGAAAAGGAAATAAAGCCGTAAATAGTGGTGGTGTGAAATTATGATGAGAATATGGATCATGGTACCATGGTGCTCACTAGTGATGTCTCTCTCCCAAAACACAGTAAACAAAATATAGTTGGGCAATTGACAGAATTATAAACGCATCGCAATGCTAATTATGATACAAAAAGTAAAAAGTCTCAATCGTATGGGCTTTACACAAGGACAAGTAGATCATTTATTCATCAGCATCTACTCACTAATCATCCATCTTTATATATCTATCAAGAACATCTCGCAGGTAATAAGTTGTAAGCCACAACTAATGTTGCAAACTCAAAGCAACAAACAAATTCTTTAAGACTATGCGCAATGTAAGAAATCCTTATGACATGTAGTCATAAGCACCGCCGTTTTACCCCTAATGACAACAACACATTCCCTAGTCCCATGTTTCTGTTACTCAGGCTGGACATCATGAAGAATGAACCCATTATCTAGCATAACGCTCCCACTTCGAGTTATAATCTACTACTTGGCCAAAGCAACAAACTGTAACGGAGAAAAATTCATGACTACTCAAGAACACAAATATAAAAGAGATCTAAATATATTACTTCCAGAAACTGAACATAACCTCATAATCCATCGGATCCCAACAAACACAACATAACAACATAAAAACTATAACAATTATGCCTTGATCATGATAGGTGATGTCACGAGAGTTTACTTCTCGCCCCTCGTTGGTTACCCAAAGTGGAAGGTGAGATGTAGCGTAGCGGCAATTTCCCTTAGCGAAGATGCTAAGGTTGAGTGTCGAACCAATAGGACTCCAACAGATACAAGAAGGTGGTAAAGTGAACAATGACGCCGTTCACAACTCAGGGTTGCTTACTTCACCTGCACCTGCACACACAACAAATAACTTTGCTTCCCAATGAGTACGGAGGAGTTCTCAATTCCTCCTTCCTTGTTGTTTACAAAGGATAAACCACACGGGATAATAATGATAGTGATAGCAACGGAAAAGTAAATAAAGCAGTAAATTGATAGTGGGTGTAAACAATATTGGAAATATGGACCGGGGTCCCATGATGTTCACTAGTGATGTCTCTCTCCCAAAAGACGATAAAATAGCCATGCGAGGTAAACAAATTACAGCTGGGAAATTGACAGGATTATGTGCGCAAACCAATGCTAACTATGCTATAAAGAATGGAAGAGGCTCAAAAGCATGGGCGGTATGCCAAGACAAGTAGACCGAAATCCATCTGCATCTACCTACTAATCATCCACCTTGAGATATCTATCCAGAACATCTTGCTGGTATTAAGTTGCGAATCCCACCCAAAGTGTAAACTCAAAGCAACGGACAACTGCATTAAAGAACTTTACGTAAAGTAAACAATCCTTGCACCCGCAGGTACAAGCATCGTTGTTTTCCCCCTTGTGGCAACAACACATCCCCTAGACTCATGTTTCTGTCACTCAAGCTAGTCATCAGGGGGCATGAACCCACAATCATGCATAACGCTCCCTCTTGGAGTCACTACCTACTACTTGTCCAAAGAAATAAACAGCAACGGAGAACATGCAAGAATTACTCTAGAACATAAATATAAAAGAGGAGAATTAAATATATTACTCAAACACAATCTGAACATAGTCTCATAATCCATCGGATCCCAGCAAACTCAGCATAGCAACAGCAGAAAGATTACGTATGTGCCTCGATCATGTAGGGCAGCTCACGAGGTCTAATCCATGAAGAACAAAGAGGGGAGGAGATCATCATATAGTTACTGATCATAGACCCATGGTCCAAGGTGGACTACTCACGGTTCATCCGGGAAGCATCCATGGTGGTGGAGAAGCTCCCGGAGGTGGTTCCTCCCTCCGGTAGGGTGCCGGGAAGAGGTCTTCTGGTGCTCCGGATCTTGGAAGCAAGGCGGCGGCGGAACAGAGGAGAGATCGCAAAAAAGGGTTCCCGTCTCGGGGTTTTTGCGCCACCTAGAATATATGGCCGAAGGGGTGCAGCCAGGGGGGCCACCAGGGGTCCAGGCGCCCCCCTGGCGCGGCGCCACCCTAGGGCGCGCCGGGAGGGCGCCTGTGGCCTTGGTAGGTCCCCCCCCCCAATTTTTTGGAGCACTTTTAATATGGAGGAAACCCGAAATAGAAAAACAACAGAAAACAGGAACTGGCACTGGGGTGCACTGAGTTAATAAGTTAGTCCAAATATGATCAAAAGTGTATGGAAGTTCATCAATATCATGGCAATATCACACAAAAGAAGCATGGAGCAAGCAGAAATTATAGATACGTTTTGGACGTATCAACATCCCCAAGTTTAATTCCTGCTCGTCCTCGAGTAGGTAAATGATAAAAGCATAATTTCTGTGGTGACATGCTAACAACCATATAAGAACTTTTAAGTAAAGCAATCAAGGCATGTAATTAAATTCAAGTCATAACAGGCAAGAGTCTATATTTAGCATTGAAACAAGCAACATAAGAACATAAAGGTGCAAGAGCTCTCGCTGTCCGTGACTCGAATGTCTCCAAATGGTTTTTGCGTGCAAGAAAGGGGATAGGGATATACGAGAGAAAAAGTATTTTTGTGTTGAGAACTCAATCTAATAAAGTTTCACACTTGGTATTCTTTGGAATCTTATCTTGACTCATCCCCAGACCACTAGTCAGGTACAAGTCAAAATGATCCACTCCTTTTCGACATTTTGAGCACTCATGCAATGGATGAGCGTAAGCAAGAAAGTTGACACTTAGGAAGGCAAAGAGAATATGGTGGAGGAGGAAGACAAAAAGGTGTGAAAGGCTCACATCAATGAGGACAATCATAGGCGAGAGAAAGCCAAATGATAGATATGATGTGAGGAGTAGGGATTGCCATGCAACGGATGCACATATGAGCTAAGGTAAGCTCTCCAAAGGAACTAGTGGGGGTGCATCCAACTTGCTTGCTCAAGAAGACCTAGAGCTCATTTGAAGAGGCTCATCATTGGAATATACAAGCCAAGTTCTATAGTGTGAAGGTTCCCACATAGCTATATGCATGAATTATAATCTCTATGGAGTACAAGATATAAGATGGAGTACGAGTGTGGATCTCTCAAAAGGAATAGTAGTGTGCCCCCTTCTCTCTTTTATTTCTTTTTCTCTTTTTTTCTCTTTTTTGTATTTTTCGGTGGCCTCAATGGCTCTTTCTATTTCTCTCATTTGTCCTCTTTGGGATCTTTTCCTTACTTTAGGGGCAACACTCTATATATTACAAAAAGTATAGAAGATCTTTCACACTTTACAAAGTACTCAAATCATAAAGAAGATGTAACTATCATGAAGTATGCAAATGTATGCCTCTGCCAGTGTAGCAGGATATGCAATGATACTAGCGCGTCATGTATTAATGATTAGAGCAAGGTCCAACTAGCATGCGGCTCATCGATCAAGCAAGTAGCATGTATGACATGAAGATCAAGTCATGAGAAGGTGGATGTTGCATGGAAATGTATCTCGGAAAGGCTATGGAAATGCCTTGATAGGTAGGTATGGTGGCTGCTTTGAGGAAGGATATAAGGAGGTTTATGATGACAGAGCGTATCATGCCAAGGGTTTGGATGTACCGGCGAAGGTGGACGCCAACTCTCGGAGTGAGAAGAAAGCAATGCACGACACAGGAGAGGCTAGAAAAATATTGGAAGGTGGAAGTGTCAACTTTCGAATACTCACATTAGTCCGAAGAACTCATGCACTTATTATCGGTAACTCTCAATCTAATAAGGAGGTTTCACAAAGAGACAAGTACCCCGAGGAGGAGTGTATGGGGGTTTAGTTATCCTTGCGCATCCTCGACTCATGGTATGTGAGTGTACTCTAATATTCGACCCCTCAGAAGAGTAGTGATCCATCTAGTAGCTAAAGTTCTCAACTAATTTGTAAGTTTTGAAAATAAACACGGATTGCCCAAAATACGACATCTATCACTAATAGGCTAAAGCTCTTGACACCAAAAGTCCAAACATTACTCAAAACAATACCTCAAAACTATTGCAAGTTACTACTACAAAAGAATAGAAACCTAAATTACCTACTTCAAGTCAAGACACAAAACTCAGTTCAACAGGCAAACTCTCTAAACAAGATAAACATGAAAACTCAAAAGAGTTCTAGCAACAAACTAAACAAAAGCTATTTAAAAAGATGAGCATGAAAACTAAGAGCTAAACATGGCTGTAGCTATGAAAAAGATAAAGAACACACACATCAAAGATAAGCATGAAGAATCCTATGTTATGTTCTAGATTTTGAAAGTGGAGTGTGTTTCTCTCCCACACAAAGAAATCTGGGTTCTAACTTGTTACGAACAGAAAGCAAAGCTAAAGAAAACTAAAAATAAAACCTAAGAGCGAGACGCTCCAAGCATAGCACATAAGCATGAAGTGATAAAAATATAGTGAGACGAAAGACGAACTGATAATTGTTGATGGAGAAGGGGATGCACGGGGGCATCCCCAAGCTTAGACGCTTGAGTCTCCTTGAATATATCTTGGGGACGCATGGGGGCATCCCCAAGCTTGAGCGCTTGACACTTGTGAATCTTCTTTCATCACCTTCCCTCGCACACTTGAAAACTCCCTTCATACATAACTCATCATAATCTGATTAGCGAGGTTAGTACCCATAATAAAATAAATTTTCCTCTACTGGAAATTAGGATAATCTTGAAGAGCTACTGTTTCTCAAGAATGCCAAAAAGTTTTTGCAAAGAAAAAGCAAGCTTAAGGTTTGCAAAACGAAGAAAAGGCAAAACATGATAGAATCTGTGAAAAACAGACCACCAGGTAATAAAGATTTTTTTAGGGATAGTTGTGCAACTCAAATAAAAAAACTCAGAACATAATAAATTTCCGTAATTGTATAGAGCACGCTGTGTAAAAATGTCAGCTCAAAAAGATGAACTGGGATTTTTTTGTGATTTTTCTAGTCACGAGGAGAATCTGTTTTCTGGACAGCATGTCACAACTTTCACTTCCCTTGTCATATGAGGCTATAAATGGCACGAAGCTTGAAAAGTAAAGATACAATGATGTTGCTAAAGTAGTAACAATCATCAAGACCACTAAAAACAGAAGAAAAACAAAAATGAAATCCTAAATTCGTTGCGGGCTGCCTCCCGAAAGCGCTTTTTAAAGCCATTAGCTAGGCTTAATGCAAATAGATCAAGTTTTTTCAAGAAAATAACTAGCCCGTGTCATGGACTCAAAAGGCAACTTAATATTTTTCCTAGGTAAGTGTCCCATCCCTTTCTTGAGAGGGAATTGGAATTTTATAATCCCTTCTTTCATATCAATAACAGCACCCACGGTGCGAATAAACGGACGTCCCAAAATAATTGGACAAGAAGGCTCACATTCAATGTCCATAATAGTAAAATCAACGGGAACATAATTGTCATTGACAATGATAAGAACATCATCGATCTTCCCCAAAGGTTTCTTTACGGAAGAATCGACAAGACGAACTCCAAAAGAACAAGGATCAAAAGGTTTCAACTCAAATATATCATACATTCTTTTGGGCATAACGGAGGTACTAGCTCCAACATCACATAAAGCATAGCAAGAGAAGTTATTCAACTTAATTTTAATCATAGGATCCCAACCATCTTCTAGCTTTCTAGGTATGGAGGCTTCTACCCTAAGCTTCTCCTCCCTAGCTTTAATGAGAGCATTAGTGATATGCTCCATGAAGGCAAGGTTAAGTGTGCTAGTGTGGGGGTCTCTAGACATCTTGTGAAGGAAACGAATAACTTCAGAAAGGGTGCAATTATCAAAATCAAGGTCACTACTATCAAGTAAAGTGGTAGTGGTGTCCTTTAGGCTCACTTGTTTGGTAGCTTCTATAGTCATAGGAATTTCTTCTTCTACGGTTGAGGTCATAGCATCACCATTAATAGGTCCTAAGGGACTAGGGGTGCATTGGGTGCTAAGAGTTTGGATATCCTCAACCACTTGGATAGTAGCAACAATATGGTGTGTAGGAAGTCTCTTAATTCTATCTTCTCCCTCCTTTTCTCTAGCCCATCTCTCTTTAAGTTTATCCATCATCCTAATGTTTTCATTAATTTTCACTTGAATAGCATTCATAGGAGTGACCTTCCTCTCCTCAAGAGGAGAAGTTCTAATTTTAAGCAATTCTACTTCATGGGCTAAATTGTCTACCTTCGACGAGAGATTATCTAATTTATCTAGTTTTTCCTCTACACTCTTGTTGAAGGCTTTTTGGGTAGTGATGAAGTCTTTAAGCATACTTTCTAGTTCAGAAGTGGAGTTCTTGGTGCTAGGATAAGTGATGTTGTTCCCATAGTTGTTGGAGGGGAACGATCTAGGATTGCTACCAAAGTTACTCCTATCAGCATTGTTATTGAAGTTGTTTCTAGAGATAAAGTTCACATCTACTTGATCTTGAGCAATCAAATAATTTAAAGGAACATCATGAGGATCAATAGGAGATTGCTTGGTAAGTAGAGACATGATCAAGTCAACCTTTTCATTTAGGGAGGAGATCTCCTCGACAGAGTTTACCTTCCTACCTGTTGGAGCTCTTTCGGTGTGCCATTGGGAATAATTAGTCATCATCTCATCGAGAAGTTTTGTGGCAGCACCAAGTGTTGTTGACATAAAGGTTCCTCCCACGGCCGAATCTAACAGGTTCCGCGAGGTAAAGTTCAAGCCTGCATAAAAAGTCTGGATAACCGTCGAAGTAGTCAAACCATGCGTAGGGCAAGTCTTAACAAGAGATTTAATGCGTTGCCAAGCTTGGGAAACGTGTTCATTATCCAATTGCTTAAAATTCACAATATAACTCCTCAATTGGATAATTTTAACAGGGGGGTAGTACTTCCCAATAAAAGCATCCTTGCACTTGTCCAAAGAATCTATGCTATTCCTAGGCAAGGATTGGAACCAGATTTTAGCTCCGCCTCTCAAGGAGAAAGCAAAAAGCTTAAGCTTAACAATATCACCATCTACTTCTTTGTACTTTTGCATATCAAAGAGGTCAATAAAATTATTTAAGTGCAAAGCAGCATCATCTCCAGCACAGGAGAATTGATCTTTCATAACAAGGTTCAGAAAAGCAGGTTTAATCTCATAAGAAGGTGCTGAAGTGGCAGGTGTAGCAATAGGAGTGCAGATAAAGTCGCTGTTGTTGTGACTAGTGAAGTTACACAACTTGGTGTTCTCGGAGGAACCCATAGTAGCAGCAAGCAAGATAACTATTTTTTTGATTTTTGATAAAGGACACTAAAGCAAAAACTAAAAGGTAAACTAACAAGACTAAAAAGCAAAGATAAAAGATAGTGTGCAACTCCCCTATCTTGAAGAGTGGAGTCCCTGGCAACGGCGCCAGAAATTTCTTTGATGTCACGAGAGTTTACTTCTCGCCCCTCGTTGGTTACCCAAAGTGGAAGATGAGATGTAGCGTAGAGGCAATTTCCCTTAGCGAAGATGCTAAGGTTGAGTGTCGAACCAATAGGACTCCAACAGATACAAGAAGGTGGTAAAGTGAACAATGGCGCCGTTCACAACTCAGGGTTGCTTACTTCACCTGGACCTGCACACACAACAAATAACTTTGCTTCCAAACGAGTACAGAGGAGTTGTCAATTCCTCCGGCCTTGTTGATTACAAAGGATAAAACGCACGGGATAATAATGATAGTGATAGCAACGGAAAAGTAAATAAAGCAGTAAATTGATAGTGGGTGTAAACAGTATTGGAAATATGGACCGGGGTCCCATGATGTTCACTAGTGATGTCTCTCTCCCAAAACACGATAAAATAGCCATGCGAGGTAAAAAAATTACAGCTGGGCAATTGACAGGATTATGTGCGCAAACCAATGCTAAGTATGCTATAAAGAAAGAGGCTCAAAAGCATGGGCGGTACGCCAAGACAAGTAGACCGAAATCCATCTGCATCTACCTACTAATCTTCCACCTTGAGATATCTATCCACAGGGCTGGTCCATACATTTACGGGGCCCAGGGGCAAGATAACAATGAGGGGCCCTTAACCACAATATATACTAAAATATGTTGTTTTTAATAAGCAAAGTAGAAACCAGTACATGGTATAGATATTATTTTTGAATATTATTCCCGGACTCTAAGACAACACAAAATGTTAATTTTATTAAACCCATAGATGAAGATAACATGATATCAAGAAACAATATTGTTGTCTCAAGAAAATTTTCCTATGCGTCACACCTTAAGAGAGCAGAGACCATCCTTTTTGTGCAAAAACTAATAAGTTTTTAAAAAGTTGTTGCTTCAATATTTTGTTTTTTCATGGGATAAACAGAAAACAAGAAGATTTACATATGTTTACAGATCCTTCAGATTTGCCCCATGAATGATTGATACACTCCATGTTTTTCTACTATAATCATTCAATTTTCTTCACCCTAACAATAATGATCAGATCTGAAAAAAAATTCTAACACTCTTGGAAGCAAAGTCATCGATAATTGCATCAAAATTTATTTCATCCAACTGATCTTACTCAATAAATTCGATACTCAGTTAAAACATTTGAAATACAATCTATGTCTATAACAAACTAATATCTCAATTGCACGCATTGGCACATCTACATGGGGCAAATTTATTTGTAGCATCCTTAATTCCTTATTTCAGAACATAGATCATCTAGACATCTAGTTCAACATCAAATAAACAATTTCGAGAAAATATTTCTACAAACTTAACACAACTTTTACATAGTTCAATTTTAGAATGTAATTTCAAGTCTTTCAAGCTAAGTAAAAAAAGCGAAATATAGTTTTGACTTTTAAAAGACTGCATCGAGCGTATAACAGAGACGTCTATGTTTTGTAATACTACATACTAGGGCCTAAGTCATGAATGGTTTTATAGAAATAATATTACAAACTAGTACCTGGACCGGGGCCCTACCTTTCGGGGGGCCTGGGCGGGCGCCCCTTTTGCCCACCCTATGGGCCGGCCCTGTCTATCCAGAACATCTCGCTGGTATTAAGTTGTGAATCCCACCCAAAGTGTAAACTCAAAGAAACGGACAACTGCATTAAAGAACTTTGCGTAAAGTAAACAATCCTTGCACCCGGAAGCACAAGCACCGTTTTCCCCCTTGTGGCAACATCACATCCCCTAGACTCATGTTTCTGTCACTCAAGCTAGTCATCAGGGGGCATGAACCCACAATCATGCATAACGCTCCCTCTTGGAGTCACTACCTACTACTTGGCCAAATCAATAAACAGCAACAGAGAACATGCAAGAATTACTCTCAAACATAAATATAAAAGAGAAGAATCAAATATATTACTCAAACACAATCTGAACATAGTCTCATAATCTATCGGATCCCAGCAAACCCAGTATAGCAACAGCAGAAAGATTACATATGTGCCTCGATCATGTAGGGAAGCTCACGAGGTCAAATCCATGAAGAACAACGCGGGAAGGAGAACATCACATAGCTACTGATCATAGACCCATGGTCCAAGGTGGACTACTCACGGTTCATCCGGGAAGCATCCATAGTGATGGAGAAGCTCCCGGAGGTGGTTCGTCCCTCCGTCAGGGTGCCAGGAAGAGGTCTTCTGGTGCTCCCGATCTTGGAAGCGCGGCGGCGGCGGAACAGAGGAGAGATCGCGAAAAAGTGTTCCCATCTTGGTGTTCTTGCGTCACGGAGAATATATGGGCGAAGGGGGGCAGCCAGGGGGGCCACCAGGGGTCCAGGCGGCCCCCTTGCGCGGCCCCACCCTAGGGCGCGCCTGGAGGGCGCCTGGGGCCCTGGTGGGTCCCCTCTGGCCCCCCCTTGGTGATTCCCGAAGCTTCTGTTGTGCTGATTTTTATTGGATTTTTCCCGAATTTTTGGAGCACTTTTAATATGGGGGAAACCTGAAATAGAAAAACAGCAGAAAACAAGAACTGGCACTGGGGTGCACTGAGTTAATAAGTTAGTCCAAATATGATCAAAAGTGTATGGAAGTTCATCAATATCATAGCAATATCACACAGAAGAAGCATGGAGCAAGCAGAAATTATAGATACGTTTTGGACGTATCAATAGGCAACTCACAAGGTCTAAACAATGAAGCACAAGATTGGAGAGAAGAATTCTACTAGCTTGCTGCCATGGACCAATGGTCCAAGGATGGACTACTCACGGATCATCCTGGAGGGAATCATGGTGATGGAGGGGCCTCCGTATATCAATCTTCCCTCCGGCAGGGTGCCGGGACACGAACTTCCGCTCATCCCGATCTTGGAATCGCTGCGGCGGCAGAACATTGGCGTACATGGAGATAATAAGCCCTCCCCAAGGGTTTCTGGAATGGGGCGTAAATATATGCCAAAGGGGGCACCATGGGGTGGCCCACCTCGCCAGGCGACCAGGGGGCGCAACCATGCCCTAGCCGCGCCAGGTGGCCGCCTGGACAAGGGGTATCCCTCCTCTGGCTGGCCTTCGGGCTTCTGGAGTCTTCCGATGAATTGGAATTTCTGGAAATTTCCTGGATTTTCCCGGCGATATTGTTTTTTCTACTTTTTTCTTCAATGCATGGATCAAAACAGACAGAAACTGGCACTAGGAACTAGGTTAATAGGTTAGTCCCAAATATGTTGCAAATGGTATCAATTTGCTTGAAAACATGTAACAATGTCACCAAAATAAGCATGGAACAAGCAAAATTATAGATCAACATCCCCAAGCTTAATTCCTGCTCGTCCTCAATTAGTTAAATGACAACAAAGATAACTTTTTTGGTGACATGCTACCAACATAAGTAGAACTTTAAAGTACAGCAAGCAAGACATGTAAATCAAGACAAGATATTAACAAGCAAGAGTTTATATCTAGTATTAAAAATAGCAATGTAAGAACATAAAGGTGGAAGATTTCTCGATGTCCGTGACTCTAATGTCTCCAATTGGTATTCCCGTGCAGAAGGAGAGATGGGTTTAAAGCATAAAAGTACTTATTAGTTGTTGAGAACCGAATCTACTAAATTTCACACATGGTCTCTTTGGAATCTTATTATGACTCATCGAAGAATGTCGTTCAGGTACAAGTCAATTCATCCTCTCCCTTTTGACTTTGAGAACTCATGCAATGAATGAGCGACAGCAATATTAGTTGGCACTTAGGATGGCAAATAGAACAAATGATGGGGGTAGGAAGTCAAAAAGTGAGAAAGGCTCACACCAATGAGGACAACCATAGGAGATGGTAAGCCTAATGGTAGATATGGTGTGAGAACTAGGGATTGCCATGCAACAGATGCACATAGAGCTATGAGTATATGAAAGCTTTGTTGTGGAAAAACCACACCGGATGTCCTCAAAGGAGAACTTAAGTGGGGCCTTGGTACAAGTGGACACGAGGATGAAGAGTCGGTCGATGGAGAGTCGACAATGATGAGTCGGAACAAGAGAGAAACATGGATTTACCCAGGTTCGGCCCCTCGATGAGGTAAAGACCTACTTCCTACCTTTCTTGTATTATAGGTGGGAGATCTCGTTGACAAGGGCGCTAGAAATCGCCGGTGTCTCGATATTTAGTCCAAGATGATTCGCCTCTAGGACGTCCCAAGACCTCGGCTTATATACATGCCAGGTCCTAGGGTTTCACAATGAGTCCAACTACGATACAAGATGGAGTCCTACTCTATCTCTTTGACGGCTACCTTGTCCTCCAAGTTTATCTGACTCCGTTCCTTGTACGTAACCTTCATCTTGTAAGTCGGTTGTTCTACAGGCCGAGCCTTCACATGGGCCTTCTCTTCAATGAGCCGACCCATAAGCTGACTCCCTTCGTCTTGTGGATTCAGGCCTCCTTATCATCCCTCCAGGTCTCTGAACTATCCCCCCGAAAGTAGCCCACCAGATTGGCGTGAAGCCGACTTCGTGGCAATCTTTATCAGTCGCTAATAATCTGGCGGCATCCCATTTTCAACGGTCATATCTATTTTGAGTACAAAATCTGCGCATAATACTTACTTCATGAGGATCGAGGCGCCAACTGTACGTTTAGCTTCATTAAAAACGAGGAGTGATCAAATTTTATTTATTACACAGCGACTGTCGCACGGTCGGTTGGATCTAGGGCCGATAAATAAGATCCGACCTTATGCTTTCTGCTTCTTCCACCCATACCCATCTCTTCCTCGCATTTCACACTTCCCTCATATCTAATCATAGATCTCAAGGTGCTAAAGTTCCACCGGAGGATAAAACGTTCGGTAGCGTAGAACAAGTTCGGCTTCTATGGAATTTACTCCCATCACGCTCAGCAGCACTGGACCATGCCATTCTCGTTCATTTGATCCGTAAGTATCCTTCCTCCAGATCCACATGTTTTCTCTTTGATCTCGAGAATCATAGGGCCCCTATTTGTACTGGACCTTAGGGTCCCTTATGCCTTGGGCAGGTAAACCCAATCCCATACCTTTCTTGGGAGATTTAGAGGATATTTTCCTTTTGACATTTCGACAGATCTATCAATCTTGGCCTTAGCAGAGAAACTTGTTTGTAGGCTTTGTTCGTTTATCATTTCTTCCCATCTATCCCCTTAAATCTAGGATGAAGGAAGCCAGTGGCATCACGAAGGTCGAACAGGTCAAGAAGAAGAAAACAACTTCCAAGCCCAAGTCCACTCTTTCTTGTGATTGGGCAAAATCTATCGTGACCGAGGGGCATCTTCAGGAATTAGAAAACCAGGGGTTGCTTCCTTCACAGAGGGATATAAAGTGGCGAGCCCCTGCAAAGGAGACCCGGCCTCAACCCATATACGGTGAAGTCGTGATCTTTGCCGATCACGTGACCCAGGTTTTTCGCCCTCCCGGTTCTCTTTTCTTCCGTGAACTTCTTCAATTCTATGGCTTACACCTCCAAGATCTAGCCCACACTTCCATCGTCAACGTTGGAAACTTCACAGTTTTTTGTGAAGTGTATTTAAAGAGGAAAACATCAATTCACCTTTTCAAAAAATATTTTTATTGTAACAATAAGACGGAGAGCAGCGGGGGCCAGCCTGTCGAATGCAGAGCCGTCACACTCCAACATCGGGTAAGATGCAATTTTCCATCAATGAGGCTTGACAACCACAACAAGGAGTGGAAAATTCGTTTTCCTATTGCAAAGACACATCCCAGAGGATCAACCCCCTTCACCTGGCTTCCGTGAAGATCGACTTGTATATTCTTCTATTCTGAACTCTTGGCCGAGTTCAAAGGATAAAAAAGCACTAGACCCTGTTTTCAAGCAGATCAAGGCCCTGCTAGCTCATGGCCTTAGGGAAATAGATTTGATTCGATGCTGGGTCGAGTGGCAGGTGTAGCCCCTGAGAAATCACACCAGGCTCATGTGTGAATATACTGGCCCTAGAGACAACATCAGGTTCTCCCAGACTGTCTTTGAACCGGCAGAGGCGACTCGAGCTACCAAGAAGTTCTTGTGTGAACCTCTAGAAACAGTGAGTCAGGTGGGCCTGGCTCCTTTCTATTTTGGGAATCTAGCTCCTATGGTAAGATCACAAAGTCCATTGTTTCCTTCTTGTTTTTGTAGGGGAAATGTTTTATCACTCCTACCCACATCTAATTTGTCTATAGGCTGTAGACCCTTGGTGGTCTTTGAATGACCCTACAGTTTATGCGGAAGAATCCGAGATGGAGATGATGATGAAGAAGGCGAGGAGGTGGAGTAGGTATTATTTACCTCTCCGTCTTCTTTTGTTTATTCTTGAATAAAAATAATGTTTTTTGTCTTTGTAAAATGGAGGGTGAGACCATAGGGGAGGACCCGATCGGTGAAAAATATGTTGAGGCGGAGAATGTGATTTGCTTAGATAACGAGGTATTGAGTCTACGGATGACCCGGCTTGCCATAAAGAAGGTATGTTCCAGGTCCAGCCTTTTGTCGTCCATATCTTTTCTTGTAAATTTCCTTCTTTCTTCCTTCGCAGGAGGCTGAAGGAAAGAGGAGGCGGTCTCAAAGCTCTAATTCTGATCTTCCTTTAGAGAAAGGATTTGATCTCTGCGGGCGCTGGTTCCGTGCTAAGTCGTCGTGCGAAGAAGGACACGCGACCAGTGGATAGGGTGTAAGAGCTGGCTCTCCGTCGTTGAGGGAGTCAGTCGATGATGATTCTGGCAACTTCAAAGTTGCAGTGGGGTGAGTAGTTTGTATCATGTGTTTTTTCTTACATAATATTGTTGGGCTGATATTCTTGATCACTTCATTCAGCGAGCAAGATGTTTTGGAGGAATCGCCTCTTATGGAGGGAACAATCCCAATTCCTAACTTTGGTGAGGTGACTTCACCTGTCAAGGCTGTGGAAGGGGGGCCCAACACGGTTTTTACTCATGCGTGGTCTCGACTAAAAAGAGGGAGTTACCACTGAAAAGAGCTATGCCGGAGGGTCCTTGTCATGAGATGAATGATGGTTGTCGGTCATCACTGCACGTTGCAATTCTGGCGTCAAAACTGTCGACTCGGGGAGTCCCATATTCTTCTACCCTAGAAGTTCGGGAGGATGTTTCGTTTCCTGAGCTATATGTAGATGCAATGAATCAGTTCCACTAGCAACAAGATTTTTTTGCAAGTATGAAGCAAGAATATGAGGTATTCTTTACCACCTGCCATAATTATCCAACCCCCATGATTCGGTATGGAATATTGTAACAGCCCAGATTTCACAAAAATTAAAATTTTTGTTTTCGGTGTGAATTGTTTGATTGTCTGACTTGTTTGCGGTGTTCGCATCCCCGATTTATCGATGGGCGATTATTTTTCCCCCTATTATCTTGTACCGGACGGAGACCGACCCTTTCCACCCTAACACTCGACCTTTGCGACACCGGGTTTCACCCGATCACGTCGTGAAAACCGCACGAGACCAGCCGCAGCCAACGGAACGAAAAACCACGTTTAATAATTAAACGGGTTATTTTTATAGCGCGCCGGAAAGTGTTCTCGGAACGGTTCCAACACGAGGTGAACGCCGCCGACTCGACGCGCTGATTGCGCAGTTCGAAGTTTTAGCCGAATCGGAGGTCCCACGGACCCCCGGCGGTCAGAAACGTGAACACCGCGCGCGCGAGAGAAAAACCGGGGATGTTTTTGCAAACTGCCAGCCACCAGGGCTATATAAAGACCTCCACACTCCCACCTCTTTTTAGGGTTTCCCTAGCCACAAAATTGCACCCACCCCCTCCACTTTGCCCCCCATTTAGCAATTTTCCCCAATTTTTGCCCAAATTCTACCCCCATGCGATCTGGACCGTTGGATCGGCTGATCCAATGGCCCAGATCAACCCAGCCTCCACCCACCTACCTCTCTCCTCTCTCTCCTCACCAACCCAGCCGCCGCCCGTGGAGCTCCTGCATCGTCCGCGTCCTCCAGCCACCGCCGCGGATCGCACTCTGGCGAGATCCACCGCGCCGCATCGTAGACCGGTCGTCGTCGTCCAGCCGCGTCCCGCCACGCCTCCTCCTCTTCCCATCGCCCTCCTCCTGTCCTACTCTATCCTCACCATTGCCTCTCCTCATGCAGACAAGCCACCGCCGTGCCGGGGACAGCCGCCGCGCGCCATGGTTGTCCTCGTCGCGCCCGGGAGCTCCAACGCCGCCCCTCCTCCACCTCCGGCGGATCTGGCCGCCGCGCGCGCCCTAAGCCTTCACCGCGCCCCCTGGTCTTCCAGCCTGCGCCACCCTCGCCGGTGGCCGCAGCCGCTAAGCCACCGCCGTCGGCTCCCGATCGGATCGGGACGGGGCGAGCCGGCCAGCCAGCCAGGCGTCGCCACCACTTGGGCCGGCCTGCGTCCGTGGCCCACCTCCTAGGCCCAGGCGCCCCTTTGCAGCCCGAGCCGAGCTGGCCACCTGAGCCCAGCCGAGCCACCAGATGGGCCAAGCCCATGGTGAGCCGTCCTGCCTCCCCCTCCTATGTTTTTTTTCTTTTAGCCTCTGTGAATTTTTTTCTAAGTCTGTAGAACTTTGTTGCTGATTGCCTGTTTACGAGTAGATTTGCGGTCAAACCGTAGCCTGGATGACGTTGCGCCCAAAAGGAAATTTGCTTAGAATTGTGTGTACTTCAATCCATCTTTTGTGAGCATTTTGATTTGAGGCGATCTTGCTGGTGCAAATCTGTGTTGAAGTGAGCATCAGGCCGTTAAACTGCTACTAATTGCTATTATGTGCTGCTGTTGTTATTTTATTGCAACTTTGATTGATGATTGTGACAAATCCATGAGGCCTATTGCATTGATTCTTTTTCCTATGTGTTAAGCATCATGTGTACTTCATTTCCATGCTTTAACTTGTCATATTTGGGTGCTGCTACATTAAATCTTGCTCCAAAATTGTGAACCTGATGTTAATGTGCTGCTGTGCTGAAAACTGTTAATTTGTTGCAACTTCGGGTGACTCCAATTGCGTGATTCCAATTGCATATTGTAAAGCATCATGTCTACTTCCATTTTAATTTGCATCGCAACCGTTTATCGGAATTGAGTGATTCCAATTGCATATTGTAAAGCATCATGTCTACTTCCATTTTATGTATTGCATTGTTCCGATGCCATGTTGCATGCTTAATATCTTTTGATCTATGATGCCTTTTTGCATGATTCTTTTTGCCATGCCTTCCCTGTCATGTCTACTTTAGTTCCATATCATTTATGAGCATGTTTGCATTGATTATCCTGTTTATGCATTGCTCTAAAGTGTGCTTCCTGATGTTGGCAAATTGTGCCCGTAACTTGTTTTGCTTGTATCTTTTTAACCGAAACTCCGTTTGGAGTGTGCCTTATATGTAACTTGATTAGTTTTTCGTGTACTTTGTGTTTATGCTATTGTTTGCTGTTGTTAACCAACCTAAAATATGGTTTAGGACAAAACGGTACCAAATGTTTTAATCATTGTGCGACACTTAGCGTTATGCCATGTTTAGGTTGTGCCTCACTTAAATTGACTAGCATAGATAGTTTACTTTGTGCTTCACCTCTTGACATGTTTTTGTGCTATGCCATGATTTCTTGAGTTGCCATGTTAACAACCTTTGTTGATCACCTGTTGCTAAACAACTTGAACCTTTCTAAATGGGCAATATCGTCGTGTGTGACGAGTAATCCACTTAACCTGTTAGTAATCGCTCTCGACGGTAGGTGCAATTTCTCGTGTTGCCTTCTTGTTGATGTTTGATCGTGTTTGCCTCGTAGTAATAGATGCTTGCTCGTTGATTGCTTTCCAGTGTTTACCGTCTTGTGTGCTTCCGCGGGTACCCTTCGGAGACGATGCGAGCTTGTGATCGACTACACCTTCGAAATCCGACTTATCAACAGGCAAGGACTATACATTACTTATGATCCATTCTATTTCAACCAGCGGTTTGCATGCTAGTATAGGTTAGGTTCGATGTTTGATCCTACCACATGTTTACAGCCTCTTTCAAATCGATACAACCATGTCCCTTCCCAGCAAACCATGTACTGCTATGTTACCATTGCTCGTTGCTCAGCCCCTTCTTAGTATGCATGCTTAGGATGCTACGATGTTACCCTGTTACTCCTTGGTTTGGGCTATCACATTATTATATTATATTGTTGTTGATGATATGATTATTATAATGTTGACTATATTCGACGAAGGATGGAAGGTCTAGGCTATCCTGCCCCGATGCTTTGTTCCATTCGAGTCACCTAGGATCCGAGTTCCGGGTATTGGTTTTAAGACTGAGTGTGCCTAACCGCGTGTGGGATTTTATGGGGTCCCCTTTTTTACCTACCTAGATTCAAACATTTTTAGTGGTGGCCCAAGCTGATTTACCATTTGAAACCGTGTGTGTGCTGGTCAGCTGCCAGTAGTTTTCAAACCAGCCTAGACTAGTGAGGACATAGTTCCCTTGCTGGTCCACATTGTTTGGCTGAGGACCCGGTTTCCCATGTGTGATTAACCGGCTATCCAAACCTGCGACAGACGGTAGAGACCGATTCGAGAGCGCGGCCGGCTTTTGAGTTGGGTGTCGACTCACCCGGGGCCACCCGGATTTGTTCGTTGTTAGTTAGAGGGACCTGTCGTTTCGGATCTCTCGGAACTAAATCATAAAATGGTTGCCTATAATGGGTAGCAACTGAGAGAGATGGGCGTGCGTGCGGAGCCTTGTAATGGGCAGTTGGTACACCCCTGCAGGGTTAAATCTTTTCGAGAAGCCGTGTCCACGACTATGGACGACTTGAGACCTACACCTTGTTAATAGACAACAACAACTGAGATAATCTTAATATAAGTTGATCAACGTGTGTGTGCCTTGACTGCTTCTTCTTCGTCGGGATGCGAAGAGGAGGAAAAAGATAGGATAGGTGTTATGATTGCGTAAGTAGTTGATAGCAAGACTTGTTGGAGGCGATTCCTCATCGAATGCTTGGCTTCTTATCTTACTCTCTAGATAGTTAGCCACTTCATAAATGCTAGTGCGGCAGCAACCTCACCACTTACCCCATCCTTACCGTAAACTACTCGTTGTCCTAGAATGATGAGTGATGAAGTCCTTGCTGGGTCAGATGACCACTACAGTTGGATGTTGAGTACTTCTGTACTCATGATACTACCCCAAACTCTTTTCAGGCTTGTTGATCGACAACAGGTATGGTGACCGACGTTTCACGTGGAGACTCGACGACAACTAGTTAGGCGGAACCTGGCGGAGGGCCTGGACCCGTGTGGTTATGGGATCGATGTTTTCTCTTTGCCACTAGGCACTTGATTGTAGTCTGTACCCAGACATGTATTTTCCGCTGTTGTATTGTATTTGAGGCAGTTGTATGCCAATTGTATGAGATGTTGTATCCTTGTATCTGTAATGTTGTGATATCATGTTGGAAATCCGGGGCATATGGCATTGTCATATGTCGCGGTGGGACCGATATGTGCTTCGTCCCCGGATCTGGATGGAAACGTCTAGATCTGGAACAGTACCGCATATCGGGCCTTACAACTTGGTATCAGAGCCTTACCGACCATAGGATACCTTCTCTGCCGAAGTTGAGTCTAGACAAAATTTATTTTGTAGTTACTAAGTTAGTTATCGGAGAGTAGGAATCTTTTTACTCCTTACCCTTGCTCTTGTCAGGACAAGTGTCGTAAGAGTTTTAATTGTCGCCTTATCCCCTTTCAAACTCTTGGATCTCGAGTGTGTGGAGTATCGAAATCGTTACAATGCCTTCCTTGCAGCGTATTGTCTCGAGTCCGATCTCAGGTTTGGGAAATTCTGTAGTACTTTAGTTCTTCCGACTTTGGTTAAACATCTTGGTCTTCTATTGACTTCAGTTCTCTTGCCAGTATCTTCACAATTCCAGTGATAATGCTTCCCTTGATCGTCGCTTTGAATTGTCGTTCTTCCTCTTGACACTGATGGTTTCGTTTTTTGACGTTTCCGTCTCTCTGAGGAAATTTATCTCGACAGAAGTTCGACGTCGACATGGACCAGAGTCCCTTGTTGGTGGTGTTGAAGATTGTCGACTCTCTTTTCTCTCCCCCCTCTCCCCCGGATCATCCTGGATCTCGGGACGAGATCCCTTTTTGGTGGTGTTGTATTGTAACAGCCCAGATTTCACAAAAATTAGAAATTTTGTTTTCGGTGTGAATTGTTTGATTGTCTGACTTGTTTGCGGTGTTTGCATCCCCGATTTATCGATCGACGATTATTTTCCCCCCTATTATCTCATACCGGACGGAGACCGACCCTTGCCACCCTGACACTCGACCTTTGCGACACACGGTTTCACCCGATCATGTCGTGAAAACCGCACGAGACCAGCCGCAGCCAACGGAATGAAAAACCACGTTTAATAATTAAACGGGTTATTTTTATAGCGCACCGGAAAGTGTTCTCGGAACGGTTCGAACGCGAGGTGAACGCCGCCGGCTCGACGCGCTGATCGCGCAGTTCGAAGTTTTACCCGAATCGGAGGTCCCGCGGACCCCCGGCAGTCAGAAACGTGAACACCGCGCGCGCGAGAAAAAAACCGGGGATGTTTTTGCAAACTGCCAGCCACCTGGGCTATATAAAGACCTCCACACTCCCACCTCTTTCTAGGGTTTCCATAGCCACAAAATTGCAGCCACCCCCTCCACTTTGCCCCCCATTTAGCAATTTTTCCCAATTTTCGCCCAAATTCTACCCCCATGCGATCTGGACCGTTGGATTGGCCGATCCAACAGCCCAGATCAACCCAGCCTCCACCCACCTACCTCTATCCTCTCTCTCCTCACCAACCGCAGTCGCCGCCCGTGGAGCTCCTCCGTCGTCTGCGTCCTCCAGCCGCCGCCGCGGATCGCACTCTGGCGAGATCCACCGCGCCGCCTCGTCGACCGGTTGCCGGCGTCCAGCCGCGTGCCGCTGCGCCTCCTCCTCTTCCCCTCGCACTCCTCCTCTCCTCCTCTATCCTCACCATCGCCTCTCCTCCTGCAGGCAAGCCGCCGCCGTGCCGGGGACAGCCGCCGCGCGCCATGGTCGTCCTCGTCGCGCCCGGGAGCTCCAATGCCTCCCCTCCTCCACCTCCGGCGGATCTGGCCGCCGCGCACGCCCCAAGCCTTCCTCGCGCCCCCTGGTCCTCCAGCCTGCGCCACCCTCGCCGGTGGACGGAGCCGCTGCGCCGCCGCCGTCGGCTCCCGATCGGATCGGGACGGGGCGAGCCGGCCAGCCAGCCAGGCGTCGCCGCCACTTGGGCAGGCCTGCGTCCGCGGCCCACCTCCTAGGCCCAGGCGCCCCTATCTAGCCCGAGCCGAGCCGGCCACCTGAGCCCAGCCGAGCCGCCAGATGGGCCAAGCCCATGGTGAGCCGGCCTGCCTCCCCCTCCTCTGTTTTTTTTCTTTTAGCCTCTGTGAATTTTTTTCTAAGTCTGTAGAACTTTGTTGCTGATTGCCTGTTTGCGAGTAGATTTGCGGTCAAACCGTAGCCCGGATGACGTTGCGCCCGAAAGGAAATTTGCTTATAATTGTGTGTACTTCAATCCATCTTTTGTGAGCATTTTGGTTTGAGGCCATCTTGATGGTGCAAATCTGTGTTGAAGTGGGCATCAGGCCGTTAAACTGCTACTAATTGCTGTTATGTGCTGCTGTTGTTATTTTATTGCAACTTTGATTGATGATTGTGACAAATCCATGAGGCCTATTGCATTGATTCTTTTTCCTATGTGTTAAGCATCATGTGTACTTCATTTCCATGCTTTAACTTGTCATATTTGGGTGCTCCAGCTATATTAAATCTTGCTCCAAAGTGGTGAACCTGATGTTAATGTGCTGCTGTGCTGAAAACTGTTAATTTGTTGCAACTTCGGGTGACGGTTACGTCGCAACCGTTTATCGGAATTGAGTGATTCCAATTGAATATTGTAAAGCATCATGTGTACTTCCATTTTATGTATTGCATTGTGATGATATGCTTGCTGGTCATATAGTTGTTGAGCTCCAAAGTTGCTATGCTGCTGTTTTTGACAGCCACCTTTGTTTTTCACTAAGTCTGTAACGTTCCGATGCCCTGTTGCGTGCTTAATATCTTTTGATCTATGATGCGTTTTTGCATGATTCTTTTTTTCCATGCCTTCCCTGTCATGTCTACTTTAGTTCCATATCATTTGTGAGCATGTTTGCATTGATTATCCTGTTTATGCATTGCTCTAAAGTGTGCTTCCTGATGTTGGCAAATTGTGCCCGTAACTTGTTTTGCTTGTATCTTTTTAACCGTAACTCCATTTGGAGTGTGCCTTATATGTAACTTGATTAGTTTTTCGTGTACTTTGTGTTTATGTTATTGTTTGCTGTTGTTAACCAACCTAAAATATGGTTTAGGATAGAACGGTACCAAATGTTTTAATCATCGTTCGACACTTAGTGTTATGCCATGTTTAGGTTGTGCCTCACTTAAATTGACTAGCATAGATAGTTTACTTTGTGCTTCACCTCTTGACATGTTTGTGTGGTATGCCATGCTTGCTTGAGTTGCCATGTTAACAACCTTTGTTGATCACCTGTAGCTAAACAACTTCAACCTTTCTAAATGTGCGGTATCGTCGTGTGTGACGAGTACTCCACTTAACCTGTTAGTAATCGCTCTCGACGGTAGGTGCGATTTCTCGTGTTGCCTTCTTGTTGATGTTTGATCATGTTTGCCTCGTAGTAATAGATGCTTGCTCGTTGATTGCTTTCCAGTGTTTACCGTCTTGTGTGCTTCTGCGGGTACCCTTCGGAGACGATGCGAGCTTGCGATCGACTACACCTTCGGAATCCGACTTATCAACAGGCAAGGACTATACATTACTTATGATCCATTCTATTTCAACCAGCGGTTTGCATGCTAGTATAGGTTAGGTTCGATGTTTGATCCTACCACATGTTTACAACATCTTTCAAATCGATACAGCCATGTCCCTTCCCAGCAAACCATGTACTACTATGTTACCATTGCTCGTTGCTCAGCCCCTGCATAGTATGCATACTTAGGATGCTATGATGTTACCCTGTTATTCCTTGGTTTGGGCCATCACATTATTATATTATATTGTTGTTGATGATATGATTATTATAATGTTGACTATATTCGACGAAGGATGGAAGGTCTAGGCTATCCTGCCCCGACGCTTTGTTCCATTCGAGTCACCTAGGATTCGAGTTCCGGGTATTGGTTTTAAGACTGAGCGTGCCAAACCGCGTGTGGGATTTTATGGGGTCCCCTTTTCTTACCTACCTAGCTTCAAACATTTCTAGTGGTGGCCCAAGCTGATTTACCATTTGAAACCGTGTGTGTGCTGGTCAGCTGCTAGTAGTTTTCAAACCAACCTGGACCAGCGAGGACATAGTTCCCTTGCTGGCCCACATTGTTCGGCTGAGGACCCGGTTTCCCATGTGTGATTAACCGGCTATCCAAACCTGCGACAGACGGTAGAGACCGATTCGAGAGCGCGGCCGGCTTTTGAGTTGGGTGTCGACTCACCGGGGGCCACCCGGATTTGTTCGTTGTTAGTTAGAGGGACCTGTCATTTCAGATCTCTCGGAACTAAATCATAAAATGGTTGCCTATAATGGGTAGCAACTGATCGAGATGGGCGTGCGTGCGGAGCCTTGTAATGGGCAGTTGGTACACCCCTGCAGGGTTAAATCTTTTCAAGAAGCCGTGTCCACGGTTATGGACGACTTGAGACCTACTCCTTGTTCATAGACAACAACAACTGAGATAATCTTAATATAACTTGATCAACGTGTGTGTGCCTTGACTGCTTCTTCTTCGTCGGGATGCAATGAGGAGGACAAGGATAGGATAGGTGTTATGATTGCGTAAGTACTTGATAGCAAGACTTGTTGGAGGCGATTCCTCATCGAATGCTTGGCTTCTTATCTTACTCTCTAGATCGTTAGCCTCTTCATAAATGCTAGTGCGACAGCAACCTCACCACATACCCCATCCTTACCGTAAACTACTAGTTGACCTAGAATGACGAGTGATGAAGTCCTTGCTGGGTCAGATGACCACTACAGTTGGATGCTGAGTACTTATGTACTCATGATACTACCCCAAACTCTTTTCAGGGTTCTTGATCGACAACAGGTATGGTGACCGACATTTCACGTGGAGACTCGACGACAACTAGTTAGGCAGATCCCGGCGGAGGGCCTGGACCCGTGTGGCTATGAGATCCATGTTTTTCTCTTTGCCAGTAGGCACTTGATTGTAGTCTGTACCCAGACATGTATCTTCCGCTAATGTATTGTATTTGAGGCAGTTGTATGCCCATTGTATGAGATGTTGTATCCTTGTATCTGTAATGTTGTGATATCATGTTGGAAATCTAGGGCATATGGCATTGTCATATGTGGCGGTGGGACCGATATGTGCTTCGTCCCCGGATCTGGATGGAAACAACTAGATCTAGAACAGTACCACATATCGGGCCTTACAATGATGACAACGTCACATCGAATCATTGCGGACAATCCTTCTTGATGGTAGTTACTTGTGTACCGTGGTGTTAATGTATCCATGTCTGAAGGCCCTGGCATTGAGATTCGGGGAAAACAAACTACTCTGACGGACCGACTAGCGCCAAAAGTCAGGAAACATGAAGAAAAAGAAAAAGAAGTCATGCGCCTTCGCAAGGAGCTGAAGAAAAGTACCGAAGAGCTGCAGGTTCTGAAGACCGGCTCTGAGCACCAGAGGAGTATGGAAAAGGCTTTATAGGATGCCAAATCTACTCATGATGAATGTAACTCTCTCTTTAGGCTCATGTTTTGACAATAACCAAGGCGGTGCTTCATAAGTGTGAATATGCTTCATTTTCTTTCCTTTTGCTGCATTTTGAGAACGGGTACAAGTAACTCAATATATCTCCACGTCTGCATGTGAAGTCGACCCCTCTTTGGGAGAATCAGACATGATCCTTCTACGAGCCGTGATGGACGTCCTTCGTGACACACATGCTGGTAGTTGCCGGGTCATGGAGAAATTAACGGGACGACCTTCTTATCTGGCATTCACAGAGGATTTCTTTGAGGAATTACCAGGAGCTCCATAATGGGTTTACCTAGTGAAGTCGTCGGCTTGTCGTAAGGTAGTGATACGAACATTAGCTTTATGGAAGTCGTATTACCCTTATGTCGATCTTGACAAGCTGGTGCAGGGGTTTCCAGAGCTGAAAGCCGATGGATCACAATTCCAAAAGGCGGACTATTCTCAGGTTGTCATGGGTGTGCGGCACTTTTCCATGAAGATTGGTGATGAGATGAATCTTCGGGTTTTAGAGCCAGATTGTGATGAAAACAACAAAAGACGCCCCATACCACAACCAGAAGCCAAAGAGCCATCATGGGTGGCAAGCCGGAAACGTCCTAGCCCCCTGTCCGAGCCGATGCGGTCCACGGCTGGGGGAACCGCAGAAAGGAAAAGGGTCGAGTCTGCTGCTTAGAGCGCGTCCGAGGTTTAGAGGTACTAGGAGTTTTTATTCCCCATGGGGCTTTTGTGGTGTTGCGAGCGAACATAAACAACGTCTGTTAGTAATTTCTTATAGTGTGCTATACTTTTGTTGATTCTTTTATCGTGGTTGTTCTAATTGAACTATAGTCTTTGTGTTTTTAATGCTAGTAGGAGTCAACCGTGCGCGTGATAAACAACATCCTTTGATCAAGTAAGTGCAGGGTCGGCCGGCTCCAAAATCAAATGCCTCCGATTGACTTACGAAAAGGAATTGTTGGTCACATTGGTGCGCGTAAGTATGAGCTCCTCTGTAAGCCAGCATCGCATGACTTGTACTAGTTCTAGATGGGCTTAGGTTCAGGGTTAAAGTGGCTTCCTATATGGAGCCGTTATTTATTGAACTTAAGTGTAAGCAACTAGGTCATCTGAGTGTGATTTTGAATCGAGCAGACAGGCAGGTGAGGTGCCGCGATAGGCAGGTGGGATGGAATAGTTGTGATATGGAAACAAAAAGATATAAAAAACTGTGCGTACATGTTATTGACCAGAAAGAAAATAGTAGTAAACACAAAGTGTTGTAGCTAGGTGGTGGACAATTTTGGAACTTTGCAATGAACCACAGTCTTTGGGAGAGCTGGTGGCAGCCGGTTCTCAGTTGTCGAGTTGGAAGAGGAGAGAAAGCTCAAATTCGACAGAACGTTATGCCCTGGATTGTGGAGGGACTTGTGCATTCCGGCATGGAGCGGAGCCCTAAGTTTCCTCCGACTTATGTGTGGGATCCGATCAGTGAGGTTGCCTCCGAAGTTGACGGGTCATCGAAAGCTTGTGATTTTTTATTTCTTCGGTGCAGGTGGCTTCTGCGTAGGTGGTGTCGTCTTTTTCATATGCCAAAGCGATGTCGCGACTGCCGTTTACTGTGATCACACCGTATGGACCTGAAATTTTTAGCTTCAGGTAGATGTAGCAGGGCCGTGGCATGAACTTGGCATAAGCTGGTCTTCCGAGGATTGCGTGGTATGGGACTTGGAACTTGACGACCTCGAAAGAAAGGATCTCATAATGGAAGTTTGTGGTGTTCCCAAAAGCTACTTCGAGACTAATTCAGCCAATGGGTTGCGCCGACTTTCCTGGAAGAACGCCGTGAAAAGTAGTAGTGGAGGGTTGTACTGCTTGTTGGATAGACTCATGCGACATAAAGCGTCGTAGTAGATAATGTTGATGTTAATTCCGCCGTCCATGAGGACCTTGTCCAAAGTGTGCCCATATACTTGGGGTGCAATCACCAGTGCTAGTGCTCTAGGATTTTCGACCATGGGTGGGTGGTCCGCCCGGCTCCAGGTAATGGCCAGCTCAGACCAATTGAGCCAGTGTGGCCATGCTGGTTCCGTGGAGACTGAGAGGGATATGGCTCATTGTAGGTTCTTCCTTTCCATGTTGCTGTTATTTGTTGTGAAGACATGATATAGTCCATTGTTATTTTGTTATTTTGTCTATTCTTGGAAGCCGGCGAGGCCAGGCTGTAATTGGTGACCTGTGACACCCCGCCTGAATACCACTGTACATAGACGAGTGTTGCCCACACACCAGCCCAGGAATCACTCTGGTGTGCGTGCTTACAACATGTACCAAGAACATAGGCACAACTGTAAAAGGGATTCATAAGCCAAAGTGGCTTGAATCAATATATTACCACCATAGATGGTTCATTACAGAGATGAGGGCAGCGGAATATAAACTGTCTATGGCAGCACGGACTTGGAACGTCTCCAATCCACAGGGATCTGACTGGGTTACTCTTCCTAGATCGCAAACGCTCGACTCCTCCTAGGGAAAGCGGATCCTTAGATAAACCTGAAAATATGGCTACGCGAATAGCCAGGGATGAAATCCATGTGAGTACGTTTGGATGTACTCGCAAACAAGCAAACCAAGTAACATATACAACAAGCAAAGCAATCCATGGCATTTAAGCATGCCTTAAGTTATTAGAGTGATATTAGGTATTATAGCAATGCAGCTTAATCAATATTAATAATCATGGCATAGCAGTTTAACCAATATTAACATGATGAATCTGAACAATATTAACATGATGAATCTGAACGAATCTGAACAACATTAACATGATGAATCTAGCATGCTATTAAGAGCAAAACCAGAGCAATAACAATCAACACATGGAATGATCAATATCATCATAATAAAATAAGCATTCTACCATGATTAAGACTAGTGCAAACAACACATGGAACACTCATGATCATCGCATGACCATGCAGCTTACCTCGGAGTCATTACCGACTCCACCTTCACGTGACGGGTCATCGCATGACCACTCAACGGATTAGGTGTCCTTATGTTACAACCCAATCATTCCAGTCATCGCATGACCATTCAACGGGTTAGGTGTCGTTCGTTACCACCCAACCAATCGCACGACCATCCACTTACCACCATCATTATTATACCAGTTTGTGTTGACCATAGTGTGACCTAGTACGAACTATGTCCCATGACCGAGGACGCGGCTATTCGAATAGATTGTGACTCCGCAGAGTTTGTGCACGTTACCCACATTATGGAGTTCTTCCTCCATCCAGCACCCCGGTACTTGTCCCACAGGATCCTTGGAACTCGTACCACAGGAGTGGACTAGGACTTCTCCAACGAAACTTGACTACCGCGTAACCTCCCTATGGACTCACCAACACGCGGTCTTGGGCATCCCTATGGTTAGGTGTCCACGTTACCACCAGAACCACTCGACCACCTTGTGGCAAACTGTCCCAACGGGGACTCCCGGGTAAACACTATGGATGTCGAGATTATCACCACCTACCTGATCAGGGTAGCGTGTGTGCATAACCTCCCCTCTTTGGTCATATCCGTAGAAGGCACTACGATAGCACGAGTTAAGGCCCGCACATACAAGAAAATTTGGCTGCACGATTAAGCTCGGTTCGGTGGCACTTGGTCAACGATTATTATGTTCATCAAGTTTTAGCATTAGTTCTTGCAGCATAAATTGAACAAGGCAACATGGCATGAACATAACACTACCACCAAACACGTGCAACCACTAGCATGGAACGGTATAAATCTAGTAAGCATGGATATTAAAGCATGAATAAGGTCAACACATGTAAAACTACCGGCATAAGCATGATATAATTAATATGAAAAACATGGGCGTGATATTAACCAGTAAACATGGCATGATCATTTTTAGCATTATCATATCAAGTAGACATGTATAAACAACACAAGCATGATACTCATGAGTGAACATAGCATGATCGACATAAACATATCACTTAAGCATGGCATAAGCATGTCAAGTCAAGTTAACATATCACGGTTGAATTCATTAGTTAAGCAACATGAAGAGATCAAATTTTAAACACACAAGAACAACACGGCACAATGCTTAGAGCATATATCAGATGGCTTGCTTGCCTGGGGGGGTGTCGATGAATCCACCGGACGGACGTGCGGTCGCCCTCCGAAAAGATCTGACGGGACCGACAGTTCTCCGGCAAAGCCTAACGACAACTGGGGGCAAAAGGGTAAATCTAACAATGAAAACACAGCATGAAACTTGCACCAACGGAACGGTCTCGGAAAACTGAGAACCTGGGCTTTTGAATCACCTCGATCGGAGTTACGGCCGCGAAGATACGGTCGTTCGTTCGATAAGCAACAAACGGGGCTTATCGGGTGAGCGTCCACAACTTAGCCACTTCAGATCTGGAGAGTGAAAGCGTATAAGACGAAATACGCTTTCATGAAAGGAAAGCGCACTTCTACCCGTAGTAGAACCAAATACGCTTTCTCCAACGGAAAACGTACTCTGGCCCGAGGCTAAACGGAATACGCCTTCCCAATAGGGAAACGTATTCTTGTGAATACACGCGCGCGGGTCTGAACTGGCTGACCGGCGGGGCCCACCCGTCATGCCATCTCTCTCCTCCCTGCTCTGTTTCCTCTGTTCGTCACGCTGTCCTCTGCATCTGGCCGGGCAGAGCAGCGCCGACGAGGGGGGGGGGGTGCGGGCGAGGCCGCTGGCTGCGGCATGCCGGGGCGGAGTCTCTGGGGTCGCAGAATGGCATGGGGGCGGCCTGCCTCCCCTGGCCATGGCGCACTGGCCGTGGCGGTTCCAGCAGCGGGGCGCGGCGACGTGGGCACTCCGGCCGGCAGGATGGCAGCGGCGGGGGCCTAGGCCGAGCGGGTGGCGGGGCCGCGGTCCAGGCGGACACGATCGTGGGCGTCGTGGCCCAGCCAGGACGGTGGCGGCAGCGGCCTCCTGGGCCAGTGGGGTGCGGCGGCGGGGGCGCCCGACGCGCAGGGGCCATGAGCTCGTGGGGGCAGGGGCGACACGGCGGCCGGAGCTCAAGCCGTGGCCAATGGCGGGGCCGTGGCTTCTCGGGCAGGGGCAGGGCGAGGCCGAGGTGCTCAAGGGAGAGGAGGCTGCTGGGGTGCTCCTGGTGCTGCGGGAGGCTCGAGCAGCGCCCCTCTTATAGCCAGGGGAAAGGAGCACGGGCGAGAGCTCAAAGCTCCCAGATCATGGCCACGTGGCGGCCATGTCGTGGAGAACACGGTGTCGGCATCGGCGTCCACGGGCTAGCAAACAAGGCGGGAAGAGCACGCGTGGTCTGGACCAGCTTGGCGAGCACGCTGGGCATGCTCGGACACGAGGACAGGGACAATGCAGATAGGAACGCAGTACAAGCACTTAGCTGGACATGAGCTGGATAGGCCACATGCGTGGTCACCAAGGCCAACACGTGTCCCGAGCATGCATTTGGCATGGGACCATGTCCAGAGGGTGAGGTGACTCCTCAGGAGGTGGAATCACCCACTTGGAAGAGCATACATGGCATGGAGTGACTGAAAGTGACCTCACTTGGGTGTGACCCACAAAGTGTTTGTGCTGGACTGGGGGAGGAACATCTGGTGGAATGGGATGAAACTTGGCACAGCTCAATCTTATCCATTGGTGATTACCTCTGCCAAGTTTGAGCACAAATGGATCACTGTACATACCACTTCCTTTACAAATGCACCAACTAGGCAGAAGGTGTTTGTGCTGTGGTGTGGCTAGCACATTGGTCCACTTGGCTTGAAATTTGGCAGAGCTTCATCTACACTAGGATAAGTATGTACACAAAAGTGCAGCTCAAATGGACAAGTATAGCTTGCACTTCCTTCACAAAGTTGCCTGCTGGATAGAAACTTTGGGAATTTATTGTGCATCATAGACTTGTCCTTTAGGGCTCAAATTTGGTACAACACCATGACATGGTCAGGGGAAAAGGCACAAAAAGTTTGGGAGGCAATGGGACAATAAAAATAACACTTCCTTTAGAAAGTGCTATTCTGCCCTGAATTTGCAAATGGAAGCTATGCTCAAACTTTGAACTATGGAACCCCATGTTTTGATAGAAATGGCCATGTGTTGGATACTAGGAGCTCCAAGATTCATTTTAGCACAAATGGGGCAACCAAAATGGTAGCTCCTTTGCAAATGGGCTAAACAGGGATTCATTAGCTTTATAAAGAAAATCACAATTTCCTATATTCAATCATAGCCAATATCTTTGGGAGAGGTCAAGAGGATAACCAAGTTCATCTACACAAGTTTACACAACCTTTAGAGATGTCTAGGTATTTTCCGGGATTTAATTCCATCGATTGGCACAAATGGAATTAAGCTGATATGAACAACATTGCACTGGACTCGGCAATATCCTTGCATATCCCGGCTCGAGGGTCTGAGGAGGGATCTTGCCTTGCAAAGGGGCGGATAAAAAGGGTTGCAAGGTCAAGGATTGTCTGGATTGATCTGGTCATAAACCAGTCTCCAGGGGAAAAAGATCGGAAGGAAAAAGCTAGGAAGGAATAACAGCACAAAAATCGATAACCCGATTTTTGGGGTGTTACATGACCATCTCCCAGTGCCTGACGCTGATGTCCGCCGGATTCTCCGTGGTGGACGGCTCCATGGTTCCCTTGTGTTTGGAAGCCTCCTCCTTTGAAGCCGGTAGCTGGGTTTTGCTGTGCCGGGTTACCGCTGCCGAAGCCGGGAGGGCGACTACCTGGGGGGCCCTGGTGGCCGCCGGTGTTGCCTTGCATGTGTTCTTGATTAAAGCCTTCCATGTAGTAACAGTCTTCCTAGGAATGACTAGCTGGACAGCCTGGCTTATTGTGTTTCGGGCATGGTCCTTTCACGACTTGCTCATAGTTGGTTGATCGGCCGAACTGAGCTGGTTTTTTGAAGTTGCCGCCTTGCTTCTGTTTTGGAAAACCCTAATTTGTATTTGCTACGAAGTCGGAGTTACCTTGCTCTGCCTTGCGCTTGTTGGCGCTTCCATTTCCATTAGAGCCTTTTGCGAAGTTTCCCGGCCTTGGTTTCGTTAATTTTCACCTTGGAGGCTATATCCTCATCGGAGTCTCCGTCCTTGGTTTTGTCAGACTCAACATATTTGGTAATGGCGTCCATGAGTTCCCCCATGTCTTTGAACTTTCTCTTTATCCGACCGAGCTTATGAACAAATGGTTCAAAACGGTAGTTCTTTTCCAGGACTAGGACGGCTGTTTGGGCTATGATGATGTCTGACGAGTGCATGATTTCCGTGACCCGGCGTGCCCAATGGTGAGCCGATTCTCCTTCCTTCTGTATGCAGTGCTCCAAGTCTATGATGGTAGAGGGGCGTTTACATGTCCCTTGGAAGTTTTTGATGAATTTTTCCTTTAGCTCAACCCAGGTGTGAACCGAATTATCTAGAAGATTTTGGAGCCAAGTGCGAGCCGGTCTGTCGAGCATCATTATGAGGTATCAGGCGCAGACTTCATCTGGTACTTATAGCATATCCATTGCTAATCCGTAGCTCTCGATCCAGGTGACCGGGTCCTTCTCGGCTGTATAATTTAATACCTTTCTTGGTCCTTTAAAGTATTTGGGTAGTCGAACATCGCATAAAGAGGGTGCCAGGCACCGGGTCCTGATTGTGCATCCAACGAATTCCGGCCGCGGTGTTGTGGTCAAGGCGTGGGCGGGAGTTATGTCCACGCCTGGCTGTGGTTCAGCCCCCATGTTGTGATGGAGGTTCTGACTACCCTGTCGCAGCCCCCCTGGGTTACGATGGCTGTTGGACTGGAAAGAAACTGGGGAGTCGGCTCTCCGGCCTATACTGGGACTCGGTCTGGGGGTCCCATGGAGATATGAGTAGCCCTAGGAGTATTGGGCTTGTTGAGTTACAACCGCTTTGAGTAGTTCCACGGCTTGTCGGGCCACCTGATCTTCATGGGAGTTTCCTACAATGGGAAAGCTTGTCAGGTATTGGGTGAATGCCATGATGTTTGCCATCGGGTTGCTGTAGTGTCCTGGTGGCATACATAACTGAAAAGGGGTTTGCAGTAGCTGGACATTGGGCTGAGGGATGGTGACGTGTGCCAACGGAATCGCGTTCGGGGGCGTGGCCTCCTCAGGTCTGTTTATCTGATGCACTGGTTGATAAGGAATGTTAAAAAGTGACCTGACCGTCATGCCAGCCCGGAGCCGACTTGTGTGCCTCCCTGGTGGGGTCCTTTCCGAGTTAAGTACTTGCATGTTGAGGCAGGCTGCTTCGTCTCGTAGTCGGGATGCTTCCTCCTTGATTTGGTAGCGTGCGATCGCTAGGCCCTGAGCCTCTTTATCAATCTCTTTTTGTAGCCGGATCATCTCGTCCCCGTGTTTGGCTATTTCCGCGTTCAGGTCGGCTTGGTTTTCAGGGGTGATCTCTATAGTTAGGAGCATGTTCATTAAGAGAGCCGACCATATATACAAATTTGAGCCGGGGTGAGACAGGAAGGGGATAGTATTCATCCTCGTTCAGATCTCCTCCGAGCTTATTTTCACCTAGGGTATGGATTGATCCGTTATCTGTGTGGTTTCCGTCCCTCAGATGCGACCGGGCATCGGAAATATCTGGGTCGAATTCTCCATCGAGGGTTGCGATGGAGACCTTTGTCAGGCCCGATATGCGGTACTGTTCCAGATCTAGATGTTTCCATCCAGATCCGGGGACGAAGCACATATCGGTCCCACCGCGACATATGACATAGCCATATGCCCTGGATTTCCAACATGATATCACAACATTACAGATACAATGATACAACATCTCATACAATCGGCATACAACTGCCTTAAATACAATACATTAGCGGAAGGTATATGTCTGAGTACAGACTACAATCAAATGCCTACTGGCAAAGAGAAAAACATCGATCCCCATAACCACACGGGTCCAGGCCCTCCGCCAGGATCCGCCTAACTAGTCGTCGTCGGGTCTCCACGTGAAACGTCGATCACCGTACCTGTTGTCGATCAAGAACCCTGAAAAGAGTTTGGGGGTAGTATCATGAGTACAAAGGTACTCAGCATCCAACTGTAGTGGTCATCTGACCCAGCAAGGACTTCATCACTCGTCATTCTAGGACAACTAGTAGTTTACGGTAAGGATGGGGTAAGTGGTGAGGTTGCTGCCGCACTAGCATTTATGAAGTGCCTAACGATCTAGAGAGTAAGGTAAGAAGCCAAGCATTCGATGAGGAATCGCCTCCAACAAGTGTTGCTATCAACTACTTATGCAATCATCACACCTATCCTATCCTTGTCCTCCTCTTCGCATCCCGACGAAGAAGAAGCAGTCAAGGCACACACACGTTGATCAAGTTATATTAAGATTATCTCAGTTGTTGTTGTCTATGAACAAGGAGTAGGTCTCAAGTCATCCATAACCGTGGACACGGCTTCTCGAAAAGATTTAACCCTGCAGGGGTGTACCAACTGCCCATTACAAGGCTCCGCACGCACGCCCATCTCTCTCAGTTGCTACCCATTATAGGCAAACATTTTATGATTTAGTTTCGAGAGATCCAAAACGACAGGTCCCTCTAACTAACAACGAACTAAGCCGGGTGGCCCCCGGTGAGTCGACACCCAACTCAAAAGCCGGCCGCGCTCTCTAAACGATCTCTACCATCTGTCGCAGGTTTGGATAGCCGGTTAATCTCACATGGGAAACCGGGTCCTCAGCTGAACAAGGTGGGCCAACAAGGGAACTATGTCCTCACTGGTCCGGGTTGGTTGGAAAACTACTGGCGGCCGACCAACACACACACGGTTTCAAATGGTAAATCATCTTGGGCCACCACTGGAAATGTTTGAAGCTAGGTAGGCAAGAAGAGGGGACCCCATAAAATCCAACACGCGGTTAGGCATGCTCAGTCTTACAACCAATAACCGGAACTCGGATCCTAGGTGACTCGAATGGAACAATGCGTACCGGCGGGATAGCCTAGACCTTCCATCCTTCGTCGAATATAGTCAACTTTATAATAATCATATCATCAACAACAATATAATAATGTGATATCCCAAACCAAGGAGTATCAGGGTAACATCGTAGCATCCTAAGCATGCATGCTAAGAAGGGGCTGAGCAACGAGCAATAGTAACATAGCAGTAGAAGGTTTGCTGGGAGGAGACATGGTTGTATCGGTTTGAAAGAGGCTGTAAACATGTGGTAGGATCAAGCATCGAATCTATCCTATACTAGCATGCAAACCGCTTGTTGAAATAGAATGGATCATAAGTAATGTATAGTCCTTGCCTGTTGATAAGTCGGGTTCCGAAGGTGTAGCTGATCAAAAGCTCGCATCGTCTCCGAGAGGTACCCGCGGCAGCTCACAAGACGGTAAACACTGGAAAGCAATCAACGAGCACACATCTATTACTACGAAGCAAACACGAGCAAGCATCAACAAGAAGGAAACACGAGACATCGCACCTACCGTCGAGAGCGGTTACTAACAGGTTAAGTGGAGTACTCGTCACACACGACGATACCGCACATTTAGAAAGGTTCAAGTTGTTTAGCTACACAAGGTGAGCAAAGGTTGTTAACATGACATCTCACTCAAGCATGGCATAGCACACAAACATGTCAAGAGGTCAAGCATGAGATAAACTATCTATGCTAGTGAATTTAAGTGAGGCACAACCTAAACATGGCATACTACTAAGTGCCCCACGACAATTAAAAAATTTGGTACTGTTCTGCCCTAAATCATATTTTTGGTTGGTTAACAACAGAACATAATAGCATAATCACAAAGTACACGAAAAACTAATCAAGTTACATATAAGGAACACTCCAAACGGGGTTACGGTTAAAAAGATATAAGCAAAACAAGTTTGGAACACAATTTGCCAACATCAGGAAGCACACTTTAGAGCAATGTATAAATAGGATAATCAATGCCAACATGCTCACAAATGATATGTTACTAAAGTAGACATGGCAGGGAAGGCATGGCAAAAAGAATCATAAAAATAGCCATCTTGAACAACTAGTTATAGCCCATGCAAAATGCAATAAAACATTACTGGTCTAGGACTTAGTGAAAATCAGGAAAACATTGCAGAAACTGTTATTTTCATGCTGTATAAACAGGAGAAAAACTATATGCAAAAGTGCAGCAACATGACATAGCAATATATGAGCATGAACTAGACATGATGATGATCAGGTACAAACAAGAATCAAGGTCATAGGCATCACAGATCAAAAGGTATTAAGCATGCAACATGGCATCGGATAGTTGCAGACTTAGAGAAAAACTGAGGTGGCTGTCAACAACAACGACATAGCAATTTTGGAGCTCAATAACTAGATGACAAGCAGGCATATCATGACAATGCAATCCAGATAATGGAATTAGACATGATGCTTAATAGTATGCAAAAAGAATCAATGCAATAGGCCTCATGGATGTGTCACAATCATCATGCAAACTTGCAATAAAATAACATCAAAAGCACACTAATAGGAAATAATAGCAATTAACAGTCTGATGCCCACTTCAACACAGATTAACAACATCAAGATGGCCTCAAATCAAAATGCTCACAAAATATGGATTGAAGTACACACAATTCTAAACAATTTTCCTTTTGGGCGCAACACGATCCGAGCTACAGTTTACTCGCACTAATCGTCGCAAAAACGTAACAGCAGCAAAATACACAGGACTTAGCAAAAATTGGAAAAAAGGAAAAACAAACAGAAAAAAAGGAGCTGGACCTCACCCAGCTGGGCTCGGCCCAACAGTGGCTAGAGAGGCCACGCTGGCTGGCGGGCTTGGTGGCGCTTGGCAGGCCGAGCGCTGGTGGACCTCGCGGGCTGGCGCTGCAGGCCGGCCCACCTGGCGTGGCGGTTGGAGGAGCCAGATCTGGCTCTCTCCCGATCCGGCACGGGGAGGCCGACGGCGGCGGCTCGCCGGTGGCCACGCCGGCAAGGAGAGGCGGCGGCGCACACACTTGAAGACGAAGGCGGCTGGAGGCGCGCGCCGGTCAGATCCGGCGAGGGGCGGCGTCGGGTCTCTCCACGGGCGACTGCGGCTGACGAGATGTGGGTCGGCGGCGCGAGCTCCACTCGAGGCTTCCATGGCGGTGAGGGGCACGACTCCGGCGGCTGACGAGATGTGGGTCGGAGGCCCGAGCTCCACTCGAGGCTTCCATGGCGGTGAGGGGCGCGACTCCGGCGGCTCCTGAGCAGAGAAGAAGAAGCTGGGGTGATGGAGAAGAGGAGAGGGAGAAGGCAGAGCGTGGGGTGGCCTCATCGGGGCGCTGCAGCGTGGCCGTCGGCCGAGGTTGGTCGGCACGGCGGCACACCTCCATGTGCGGCGGCCTGGATGGGCCCGAGGCGGGCCTGGGCGGCTGATCCAAAGCCCTGCGGGGCCCGGACTAGGGAGGAGGCAGGCTGGGGTAACGTGGCTCGATCTGAGCCACAGATGGCCAGATCTGACGGCCAGAAAAAGGGGAAGGCTAGGGTTTCGGGCTAGAGGGGGTTTTGGAGGAAGATCTGGGAAACCAAAGGGGGGTGGCTGCAATTTTGAGGCTAGGGAAACCCTAGAAAGAGGTGGGAGTGTGGTGGTCTTTATATAGCCCAGGTGGCTGGCAGTTTGCAAAAACATCCCCGGTTTTTCTGTCGCGCGCGTGGTGCTTACGTTTCTGACCGCCGGGGGTCCGCAGGACCTCTGATTCGGGTAAAACTTCGATGCGCTAGATTGTGCTAACGGCCCCGCACTGGCAGACGGCATACTACAGAGGCCGTTAACTGCCCCACTCCGTCCACTCTCTCTCTCCCATCCCCACTCATCTCATTCTCTCTCTCTCCCAGGCCACACCCCACCGCTGCCCGAGCTGCCCGACGCCGGTGAGCCCGGCCGCCCGCCCCTCTCCTCCTCCCTCCTCTCTCTCCTCCTCTCTAACAGGCTGCGCACCCGAGTGCATTGCAGATCGAGCCTCGCTGCCGCGCGTGAAGAGAGGTCGCGCCGCCCTCGTCGCTGACGCCACCTCCCCACCACCAGCAGTCGTCCTCGTCGTTATCACAGCCACCTCCCCCACCAGCGCCGATGAGCCCCTCCATCTCTCTGTTTTTTGTTTCTTTTTGTATTTTTACTGTTATTTTCTAGGTATTATTAGATTAGTTAGGGTTGTTAGTACTAGTACTGCTAGTATTAGATTTGTTAGCATTATAATAGCAAAAATGGTAGTATTAGTACTCTTAGGTTTTTTTGTTTTTTAGATTTTGTTAGATTTTTTCGTATTTACCTATCTGTTTTAATTACCCCCTAGCTAGAAACCTTAGTTAGTTTTAGTTTTGGTTTACAATTAGTTTGATTTTATTTTAATTTGATTTATTTTTAGTTAGCAATTAGATAGATTTAGTTTTAATTAGTTTTAGTTAGAAATAGAAGAGAAAAAAAGAGGGGGAGAGAAGGAGGTGGAGGAGGAGGAGAGTAGGGGAGGAGGAGGAGAGAATGAGGAGGAGGAGGAAAGATGGAGAAAAATAAATAAATAAGGAAAAGAAATAGAAAACAAAAAATAATTAGAAGAAGGAAAAGGAAACAAAAGAAAAATAATTAGAAGATGAGAAAGAAGAAGTACAAGAAGAATGAAAAAAGATGATAATAGAAGGATACTGAGTGTAATGTGTTGACTGAGTGTTTGTGTTGATCGGTTTCTTTTTAATTTGCAATACTTTTTCTGCGAGGGTCTGGTGTTCGATGACCTCCCCTTGCGTTCGACGATCTCCCCTGCACTCGAGGGTGAGAAAAACATGTCCTATCCTCCTGACCACCCTCCTTTGCTCTATTCAGGCCTTCGTGTCGATGCCACTAGCTAGCTATTGATAGTTTCAATATACAGTCGCGTAACCAGTATGCGTCTCCCGTTCGAAAGGCTTACAGTTATAAATATGCATTCATTTGCATATTTATTATATTGATTCTTTTGAATTGTCCAACGTTATCCATGGAAAACCTGACTATGCGTAGATTGGGTCATTTTTCCATGCTCTGGTCCCGATCCGACGCGGAATTTCGTCAGCGCCTCCCTATTGTTCTATAAATACACACCCTCTTGGATTGTTGTCGAGACGTATATTAGGAGAACAACGGGGAGGTGCTGCCGAAATTCTGCGTCGGGTCGGGACCAAAACATGGGAAAACAAACCCAAACTACACATACTCGGTTGGGATTAGAACCTATCTTTACCTATTAGTATGTAGGTAAATTGCATATGATGTTTAGTAGCTATGTATGATAAAAACAATAAAAAATAGACGTAATAAAATTGACAAACTTGTATATTTTGTGTTTAGTAGCTAGCGACAAGATGAGAAATGATTGTGCGTGGATGTACACCGGTCGACCTAATCAGAAAGAGATGACCAGTGAATGGGTAATGAAATCCAAGGAGTTTCTGAGAGCAGCGTTTGCAAATGGCCAGAGAAAATCCTGGTGCCCCTGCGTTAGGTGCGACAACTATAAACATACGACAGAGGTGGATATGGGTAAACACTTGCAGAAATGGGGTTTTAAGCTTGATTATAAGGTGTGAACCTTCCATGGCGAGTCTGTCGAACGCAAGAGAGAGGAGGTGGCCTGTTAGCACACGAACGAGTACGGAACAGGGATCAAAGACATGATGCAGGACTTCGATGATGCGCGGGATCAGGACGATGAGATGGAGGAATCTGCGTAGGCCTTCTATGAGATATTGGAGTCTTCAAAACATCCTCTCCTCGCTCACACTAAGCTTTGTCTGCTCGATGCCATCGCACAAGTGATGTCTCTGAAGGCACATGTCACAACCCTAATTAGGTATTCTTGGTATTAGTAAGTAACCATGCATCATGTTTAAATTTCCTTCTTTAATAACTGGGGATTTGGAAAAGCCTCAAAAAGAATTTAAATAAAAGGCCAGATAAAAATATTTTTCCAAAAATCTTCTCATGATTTTGAAAATCTCTATAAATGGGCATGATCACATTTCATGTGTAGTGGGTCCCAGATTTTTCAAAAATTCCAAACAAGGCTTGGAAATTAAATAAACACCCTATTTGATTTGAAATTCAAATTATTTGAATTTCAAAAATATCCAAAACTTGTGAGTGGTTAGCTATATGCCATATAAGGCCACATAAAAGTTTTGGACATTTACTAAAATGCCTTTCTATTTTATTCAGGGCAAAACCAATTACAGAATAAGAAAAACAGAAACAAAACAAAGAGAACAAAAGGAAAAAAGAAAACCCAGCCCAACCTACCAGGCCTCGGGCCCAACTAGCCCCCCACGGCCCAGGCCCACCTTACCCCTTGTCGTCTTCCCCGCACTTTGGCAAGCAACTCGGTGGCCGCCATGACGACGCCGACGAGGTGCCACGTCCTCCCGCAGCCTCCCCATGGCCCCTTCTTGCGCCACCGAGCATGCCACGTACCCCCGCACCACTTTCCCCTCCTCTGGCTCCCTCTCCAAGCTATCTCTCGCCGGATCCCACAGCACCCGAGAGCTCGACCTCGCCGCGCCGCTGCACAAACGTGGCCATCATGCCACTCCCGACGAACCACCTTGTCCAGGAGACTCCCCGGTGTCGACTACTTCTTCACGCGCGAGCAATCTAGCACGGCATCGGCTCCATTGGCATCAGGGTGAGCAGCCGCATCGTTTGCCTCTCCCCGCACCTCTTTTCGCGCCCAGCAGTGCCACCTCGACGTGGCCAGTGCCACGGAGGCCTCTCGAGCTCGACGAAGACGAGCTTTTAGTGCTCCCCGACGATGTTGCGATGCCCAGGGCGAAGCGCGCGTCCACGGGCTGCAATATGGTGGCCCTAGCGCTGAGTTTGGTTGCCGGAATCGCCACCAAGTATCACACCGCCACGCACTGTTGCATCCGCTGGCGACACTTCGGCGAGCCCATTTATTAAAACACTAATCACCCCCCTAGCCACTGACAGCGGGGCCCAGCCCCCCTAATCCTCTGCTTCTTTAAAATAAAACGGGGATTAACCCCTTGTGTCATTGACAGGTGGGGCCCTCTAGTAAGTTTGACTGGTCAGCCCCCCTGCGTCATCATGACGTCAACCTGGCGCAATAAATCAATTTCTTTATTTAATAGAAATTCCAGAAAATAGCTAAATCTTGTAAATTGAATAACTTTTAAACCATAAATCCAAGTCAAATAAATAATATATGAAACATTATCAGAAAAATGCAAGGAATCCAAATATGATACTTTCAAGCATGAAAAAATAGTTTACAATGATCAAACAGTAGCAAATGTAATTTGGGAAAAATTGAATAATCATTTGGAGTTTGAATTTGGAATTCTTTTCCAAATATACTTCAATTAACATGTTGAAACATGAACATAGAGCACATCAGTACCATGCCATGCTATTTTATGCATCTTGTTTGTGCATTGCAATGTATGATTTATACTTTGTTTTCTCGGTGTTTGCTTCTTCTCGATAGATTCATCGCCGAACGTAGTTTCTGACTACTCTGAAGAGTGACACCTTGTGATCGTCAGCAAGGCAAGCAAACCCCATTGATCATGTCTATATAAACCAATTTACCTCTTGTTCTCTTATGCATGATTAGGTGATTCACATGTTACCTTTCTATCGCTAAGTTGAGCCCATCCTTTGCATGACCTATCATTGCTGCCACAGTATTAAGCAAATCTCAACCTAGCAGATCCAGGATTGTTTGTGTTGATCATGTGGCCCTTCATCCATGTTATGCTATGCTATGCTTAGAGTGATTGAAATGAAGTTGATCCATCTGGGTAACGTATCGGTATGGTAGTGAACAATGCAACACGATGGTAATGTGTTGGTGAAGTCACCCTAACAAAGGTGAACAATGAGAGGATGTGTAGGAGTACTTAGTGGGTTGTCTCATTTACACTGCCCTAGGACCCGACTTCTCGTGTTGTGATCCAAGACAAGAGTACTTCCGCACGCAGGGTTATGGACCCCGTTTGGCCTACTAACTCACCCCGACTATGGTCCAGGATTCGCATGGGTTATTATTTGTTCGATTTCATTTCATATCGTAGCACGGTTTTAGGCAAGCGTAGTACCATCCGTCGAGGTGGGCTTGTCGGAGCGTCCATACATCGTTTGAGTACTGAATGGAAAACCCTACCGGATTTCTTATTGGGGTACATACTCAAATAGGCGATCCCCTGGACTAGAGTTGGAGCCGTGAGGTAAGTGCCTTGGTGTTTGTCCTCGTCTGACATCCGCTTGAAGGATGAAGAGTCACAGGCGGTAAGCGATGACACATGTGTGAAGCATACACCCCTGCAGGGTAATGATCTATTCGAATAGCCGTGTCCGCGGTTATGGACTACTTGGAGACCTTTACTTGATTATTAGACAACTTGAACGAATACTCTAAAACCGCCAAGATAAGTGTGAGTTCTTTGGGTTGCTTCCTCGTGGGAAAGTCGAGGAAGAATCCATGGTGGTGTATTGATGTGGTGATGAAGATTAGATGGACTCGTGTGCGCCTCTCATCTCAAATCTATGTAGTCGTAGTACAGGATAGCCAAGTCAAAGCTTTCTGCATTACAACCCCACTTGCCTTTACCTTGATACCTGGGCATAAGTAGTATAGTTCTGATGTAAGTCTTGCTGAGTACGACTTTGTACTCACGTTTGCTTAATTTATGTTTTAGAGATGAGACCACTGACCCTGATGGCGGCCTCCCCATCAAGCTTGACGCCGACGAAGTCATGTAGTTCCGCACAGCAGCCTGGTCCCTCTGAAGGGTCGTTGTGTTTTCTTAAAAGGCTTCTTAAGCCATTTGTTAACCTTGTCTTTACTAAGACCTAATTTTCTTCCGTTGTTGTTTGATGTAATGTTGGGTCACAGTCATGTGATCTCTGCTTGTAACACTACTATATCTGCTCTGCTTAGCATATGAAATAAAGCTATGAGTTTGTAGAGTTCATGTTGTGTTACCTGCTGTTTACACTAGACATGCATGCTGCGTGTATGATTATAATGTGCATGTCTTAGTGTGGGGTTCGATAGCTTGGTTGTGATCTTGACGACGGTCTTTTATACACCAAGTGGCCCTTAGATGTGCACAGCTTGGGGCACTGTGATGCGATTGCTCGTGACCCTGTCACGTGGCACACTTTGTTGTATGATTGAGCCCGCCCGTGTCACAACCCCAAGTTAGGTAATGTGCTAGGATCAAAGACCTCTTGCATCATGTTAAAATTTTCAAAAGAAATCTTTGAAATCAAATTCAAAAGCAAAACGGGAGAAGGAACACCCCCCAGATGAATTAATTCAAAAGGCCAGATAAAAATCTTCTCCAAAAATTCATGTTAGATTTTTGAAAAGTCTTATAAATGAATGTGATCACATATCAAGTGATGTGGGACCCATTCCATGCTCATGGATTTTTCAAATATTCAAATAGTGCCTTGGAATTAATTAAAAACCCCTATTTGATTTAAAGTTCAAATTATTTGAATTTTAAAATGTTCAAACTTTACAAGTGGCTAGCCTAGTATATTGTGATGCCACATAAAAAGTTTCAGCATTTTATAAAATGGTTTGATATTTTTATCAGAGCCAAAACAAATATAAAGAAAAAGAAAGGAAAGATTAAACAGAGAAATAGGAAAATACTTACCTGTCGCCCAGGCGAGGGCGGCCCAACCAGCCCAGCCGGCCCACAGGGGCAGCGGGGTCTTCTTCCCCGCCCCGCGCCTCCAAGCTGCTCGGTGGAATGCCACCGAGCCAGCCGTAGACGCCACGTCGCCGCCAAGCGCCTTCCAGGCCTCCCCGTGCCTCCTTCTCGCGCCTGGAGACGCCTCTCACCCGTCCTGATCCATTCCCCCCCTCCAGAGCTTCTCCCCTTCCTCTCCCGCTCGATTCCATCGCCGCCCGAGGACCGCCGTGGAGCACGCCGTCGAGTCCACGCAGCCACCATCGTCCCCGAGCCGTGCTGCCGTGTCTAGAAGAACCGCAGCAGACGTCTTCACCGTTCTCCCCATTCGATCGAGCCCGAGCGCCTCCGCAGACGACGCCAGCTTCATCGAGACCTCGTCGGAACCGCAGATCGCCGTCGCCAAATACTCCAACCACAGGGCGTCCCCGACCGCGCCACCACCTCCGTTGAACTCACGGTGAGCTCACGGTTCACCCGAGCCATTCCTTCATCTCCCTCCTCCTCCCTAGCTGGATCCACCATGAACGCAGGAGCTCGTCGCCGCCATGGTCGACGGAGAGGAAGTTCCCGTGCCCCTTCGACCCATCCTTGACGTCCACCGTGCTCCTGGTGCTCCAAGGATTCGTCCGAGCCATCGCATGCCCACGAAAACCCACCGCAGCGTCGTCTTCGTCGTCGCCGAGCCACGACCGCCGCTAGGGCTCATCGCCGGCATCACTCCGGTGCCCCCCGGTGGCGCTGATGTGCTCTGGGTGATGCGGACGAGCTCGGGCTACCGTTTGGTGGTCTCAGCGCACCAAATGGTGGCCGGAGCCGCCGTCCCGTGCATCGCCGCCGCGCCGGGTGGTCGCTGACGACTACCGCCGGCAAGTCCGACGTGGCCAGGGTGATTAGCCCCTAATCTACCCCCCTGGGTCACTTACAGGTGGGCCCAGCCCCCTCTAATCCTCTCTGTTAGATTAATCTAACAGGGAAATTAGATGTGAGGCTGACAGCCCTGGCCCACTGGTCAGTTTGACCGGGGTCAACCCCCCCCCCACGTCAGCATGACGCAATAGTGATGCAGTAAAGAATTTCCAATATAAAAATAAATCAAGAAATTCCAGAAAATACCCCAAACTTTGGAAATTCATAGAAAATTCATATTAACTCCAAATTGGACAAATAATATATGAAAAATGATCAGGAGAAAATAAGCTATCCAAATTTCCAACTTTCAACTATGTTTGAGTTGAATTTAAAATGTGATCAGTAGCATTTGCTATTTGATTTAAATGGAATGAAATCAAATTCATTTCAAATATTTTTGCAACTTGGACCATGGCAACATGCTACATTTCAACCACACATCAGAGGCATATCATACACATTTCAAAATGATTCAAATTGATCAAACAATGTCACATGTAACTTGGATAAGTTTGAATTCAAATTGGAGTTTGAATTTGCATTTCAAATGCAATATACTCCATTTAAATGGAATTTCTTCACACATCAAAGCATATACATCAAGTTTCAACCTTCAACCATGTGTTTGTGCGTTGTATTTATATTGCTTCCTTGTTTGTTGTTTGTCGAGTAGAGGTGGAACTGGAACAGGAGGCTGCCCCCTTCGTTGAAGATCCCGAACCCGAACCTCGTCAGCAAGGCAAGCAAACCCCCATTGATCATGTCGATAAAATCCCACTTCCCTCTCATGTCTCGCTTATGCATTGTATAGGATGATTACCATGATGCGTTTCTATCGCATAGATGAACCCATTCCTTTGCATGACCTATCATTTGTCACAGTAGTAAGCAAACCACAATCCTAGCAAATGTAGGAGTTGATTGATGTCATGTGGCCCCTGCAATTGTTACTGCTTATCGCATGCTTAGAGTGATACTATGATGATACTGTTATGTGAGTCGGGATGGTCGTGATCATGATGATGTTGGTAGAAAGGTGTTGGTGAATCTACCCTAATACAAGGTGAACGATGAGAGGCTGTGTAGGAGTACACGGTGGGTTGTCTCGTTGAACACCTCCCTAAGTCCGAGTTCTTGTGTGGTGATCAAAGATGAAGAGTACAACCACACATTGGGATCACTGCAACCTCTCGACCTACTAACTCATCCCCTTCGATGTCCAGATGTCGCCATAGTTCGGAGTTCTGGTAGGTTAGTGGCCTGGCTGCTAAGTGCGAGAACGGCTCATCCGAGACCGGCTTATGCACCACGCACACATCATCTGGGTCCACTTCGGTAAACCGACTGGGTTCACGATAGTGGTAGCCAACCCAGGTAGGCGGCTCTCTTGGACTAGATCGGCTATGAGGTAACAGTTGTGGTGAGCATCCTCGCCGGCACCCCTTGAATGGTGTCGAGATCAAAGGCGGTAACCGATGGTCATGTGTGTGTAGCGGTACACCCCTGCAGGGTTAACAAAACTATTCGAATAGCCGCGTCCGCGGTTATGGACTGCTTGGAAAGCTTAGCTTGATTATTAGACAACTTGAACTGGATACTTCTAAAACACACCAAGATAAGTGTGAGTGCTATGGCGTGCTTTCTCGTGGGGAAGTCGAGGAAGGCACCATAGTGGTCTAATTGGTTGGAGAAAGTAGTGGACTCGTGTACGCTTCTTACCTCAAGTCTAGTATTCGTAGTTCAGGACTAGCCAAGTCAAAGCTGGCACTTCTGCAAGTGAAACCCCACCTCCCTTTACCTTGATACATGTGCATGAATATTATAGCTCCTATGTAAGTCTCGCTGAGTACGACTTTGTACTCACGTTTGCTTAATCTATGTTTTAGATGAACCCACTGACCCCGAAGGTGGCTTCTTCATCGAGCTCGACGACTGAAGATCAAGCTAGTCTAGTCCCAATCAGACGACTGGTTCCCTCGTGGAGGGCTTGTGTTTAAATAAGGCTTCTTAAGCCATTTGTTAAACTTGTCTGTACTCAGACATACTTTGCTTCCGCTTGTTGTTGTAATGTTGGATCACATGCTTGTGATCTCTGTGTGCACTCTATAAGAGTTATCAATAAAATGTATACTTTGTAGAGAATTGCAATGATACCTACTGTTCATACAAGGCATGTGTGCTGCGTGTATGTTTATAACATGCATGTCTTTGTATGGGTTTTCGAGACCTTAGTTGTGATCTGGCTGGCGGTCTTTCATACACCAAGTGGCCCTTAGATGTGCGCAGCTTGGGGCATCGCGATGCGATTGCTTGAGACTCCGTCTCATGCACACTTTGTGGTATGATTGAGCCCGCCCTAGACCCCGACTAAGTGATCGGGCTGGAGTAAGTCTATGTAAGAGTTATGAGATAGTCGATAGTATGGTTGAGGCGACTTGTCTGTGAATATGGGAGTTCATCACCCATATCATTAGACTTGTGTGCTGACGATGAGGACCCATCTCAGTTGATCATCCGGCCTGGATGGGATGCCCCTCACGTACGATGCTTTTTGAGAACGTTCTGTGCTTGGCCTTGTCTGCTTAGACAAGTGGGTACGGTTCTCGGCTCTCCATATGACTATGTCTTAGCTGGACTTGCATACGCTAACCCCGGGTCCCGACAGACTTGGTATTAGAGCAGGACTGACTGTAGGAGTAGCATCCTTGGCCGAAGTTGAGTCTAGCTTGCTATAGTTATATAGTTACACTGGGTATATAAGGGAACAACGTAAGGCTTCTTTTTTCTCCTTACCCTCTTCGTTCTAAGTTCTGAGTCACCCTCATCTTGTTCTACGGGAAGATAGGACTAGGCTCTCCTCTGTCTGATTAGAACATCTCGTTGTTTGCCTCCTTGTAGCCGTAGGAAAGTTTTGTCCGGTTTCCTAGCATTGTTGTGATGCTGATTTCTTACATCGTATTATGTAAGTGTTGTTTTCCATGTTGTAAGAAATTGTCTTTTCTTACAATTACAACCGTTATGCTGTCCGAGTCATTCCAAGTTCTTCATAATCTGATGCATTTGCAAACTCCTTCTTTCTGTTTCAGATGGCAAATCTTCCCCCTCGTCAGATTGTTCATCTGACCCGGTGCCTCGATGTGCATGGCCATCCCGCCACGTTAATCGAGATGATGTCCTATGTGGGATATCGATGGTATCTTGAGTACACCGTCGAGGAGCAGTTCCACGACTTCAACCAGACTCAGTACCACTGCATTGTCAAGATCTACCCGCACCACAATGGAGTCACTCAGCCTATCCACTTTGGACATGGCATTGGCATGACTGAGAACATGGCTGTGCAGGATGCTGCATACTCATGTATTACCCTGCTGAGAGAGGAGCACACTATGCTGAGAGAGACCTCGTTCCGCTATATCCCTGCTGCACTTCCAAGAGAAGAGGGATTTTACACCGGGCTCTACTCAGATCACTCTGCAGAGGATCCAGCACTTCAGATGACTGCTAGGTTTGCTAGTGATCGAGATCGTGATGCACGTGCCCTTCGTTTCGAGCTTCACTCCACTCGTGCCCGTCTGTATCGAGCATTGAAACTCTTGGCACCCTTCGTGAGTGTTGGATCAGTCGAGTATGATGCTATCTACCCTGTGAGGACACAGATGCCTTCTCGAGTTGCTTGGCCCGAGATTGGAGGCATTTTCCACCCCGTGGTCCTTTGCTTCCACCCTACGCTGGACCTAGGCCCCATCCTTGCCCAAATGGATATCAGGGTCCACAGGCCTCCGTGTTTTCCGATGGCCACCTTCAGCTACCGGGATACGCGGGTAACTTTTACGAGGACTACTATGGAGATGGAGATGAGTGAGACCGCTTGTGGTCTTACCTTAGTGAGGATGTAGAAGTATCTTAGTATATTGTATGCAAGGTGTCTAAGTTCCAGAGGCTTAGATAAATAATGTATAGGAAGTCAGAGTGCCTCTGAAGGATGTATCATCTTCATCACGTTTGTATTAGCTTGGAGCTTGTACTAAAACGATGTATGGTTTGTATGACAGCTTGTGAATATATGGCTTGGATGCTTTTATCACCATGTTGTCAAGATGATTACTTCCTTTGCTCTGTAATTCTTCCAGTACCTCAATACCTTGTTTGGACTCTCCAAATCAACTCTGTTTGACTTTGGTTTTCACCTTCAGGATGTCTCAAGGAACCCGTGGCCAGCTTGGTCGTAACCAAGGTCGTGGGAATGAACAGGAGGAAGGCAACCTTCCACCCCCACCCACAATGGCTCAGGTTCTGATGGAGGTTGAGAGGAACCGCCGAGACTCTCACCATTTGCTGGAGGTCATCGCCCGCAACACCACTCAGCAGCGCAATGAGTTGGTGTCCTTGAACGACTTCATCCGGCTTCATCCCCCGGTTTTCAGTTACTCCATCGAGCCCCTTGACGCCGATGACTAGCTTCGCAGCATCGAGAGGAAGCTCCAAGCAGGCCATGTTGCAGATGGCGACAAGGTCAGCTATGCCACCTATCACCTTGAAGGTGCAGCTAGCTCTTGGTGGGAGAATTTCCTGAACATGCGTCCCGTTGGACCACCCACTACTTGGGATGAGTGCTGCACTTCCTTCCGCGAGCACCACATTCCAAAGGGTCTTATGGACCGCAAGCGTGAGGAGTTCTGCAACCTCACCCAAGGCAGAAGGACTGTTGACGAGTTTAGTCATGAGTTCAACCGACTGGCTCGATATGCTACTGAAGAAGTCTCCACCGACGCAAAGAAGCAAGAAAGGTTCCGTCGCGGACTCAATTCTGGACTCCGTCGTGAGCTCAACCTGCATGACTTTGCCACCTTCCAGGTCCTTGTCAACAAATCCATCAAGGCAGAGGACATGAACACCCCCAATGACTTCCGCAAACACCCTAGAGATGATGGCTCATCCAGTTCAGGCCCTCAGAAGCGCAAGATCTGGATCCCAAATAGTATGTTCCGCCAGAACAACCCACCGAGGCCATCCTATGTGGCGCCTCGTCCACCAACTCAGTTCCACCCAGCTCCACCAAACAACCCAGCTCCACGCACTGTCTTTGGAGCCTGTTACAAGTGTGGTCAGGCAGGCCACTATTCTCGCGAGTGTCCCCAGAACCAGCTCCAGAATCAGAATGCTCCACCCCATGCCGGAGGCAACAACAATGGTCGTGGCAAGCCACCCCAGAAGGTCTACACCACCAAATCCGCTCCTTCCGCCACTCGTGGACGTGTGAACCAGATTGCCGCCGAAGAGACTGACGACATTTCTGACGTCATTCTTGGTACGCTCCCAGTCAATTATGTTCCTACTTCCGTTCTTTTCGACCCAGGAGCATCTCATTCATTCATGTCGGAAAGTTATGCACTTCGTCATGAGTTATCCTTTGTTGAATTGTCCACCCCAATGATTATTCAAACTCCAGGGTCAAGATGGCAAACTACTAGAGTAAGCCATGGTAATCAAATTGCAATTGAGGGTTCAGTCTTCCTTGCTTCACTCATAGCCCTCAAATCTTCAGACATTGATGTCATCCTTGGCATGGATTGGCTATCAAGACAAAATTCCTACCTGGATTGCAAAGGCAAATCAGTGAAACTCACCCACCCTTCAGGCAAGACCGTCAACTATACCTCACCCTGAACAAGAACCCAGGTGCATTCTTTGAATGTACTTCCCCTTCCCGAACTTGAAGATATTCCATTGGTTCGTGACTTTCCGGATGTCTTTCCTGAAGAGCTGCCGGGAATGCCACCCGACAGATGTGTAGAGTTTATAGTGGATCTTATACCAGGCACAGCCCCAATTTCCAGACGCCCATATAAAATGGCCCCACATGAGTTAGCTGAGCTAAAAACCCAACTTGATGCTTCGTTGGCAAAAGGCTTCATCCGCCCTAGCTCATCGCCATGGGGTTGCCCCGTTCTGTTCGTAAAGAAGAAAGATGGAATAGAAAGGATGTGCGTAGCCTATCGCCCGCTAAATCTAGCAACGATAAATAACAAGTACCCACTACCCAGGATCAATGATCTTTATGATCAACTTGCAGGATCCTCTGTCTTCTCCAAGATGGATTTGAGATTGGGTTATCATCAGATCAAAATCCGAAACGAGGACATTCCAAAAACGGCTTTTACTACTCGTTACGGTCTTTACGAGTACATCGTCATGTCCTTTGGTTTAACCAATGCCCCCGCCACATTCTCGCGCTTGATGAATTCGATCTTCATGGAGTACCTAGATAAATTTGTTGTAGTTTATCTTGATGACATTCTCATCTACTCGAAGAACGAAGAAGAGCACGCAGAACATCTTAGGTTGGTATTGATGAAACTTAGAGAGCATCGCCTGTATGCTAAATTCTCCAAGTGTGAATTTTGGCTACCAGAAGTGACCTACTTAGGCCACGTGATTTCTTCAAAAGGCATTGCTGTGAATCCCGAGAGAGTTCAGGCCGTCCTTGACTGGACTCCACCTGAATCGGTTAAGCAAGCTAGAAGTTTTCTTGGCCTAGCCAGCTATTGCCGTCGCTTCGTCGAGAAATTTTCTAAAGTTGCAAAGCCTCTAACTGAACTCCTCAAGAAAGATAAGAAATTCCTATGGACTCCCAAGTGCGAGGAAAGCTTTCAAGAGCTAAAAAGAAGATTGAATTTTGTACCCGTACTTGCACCTCCAGACACCAAAAAGGATTTCCAGATCTATTGTGACGCATCACGGCAAGGGTTAGGATGCATACTTCTGCAAGATAGACATGTGGTAGTTTATGCTTCACGCAAGTTGCCGCCACATGAAGAGAACTATCCTACCCATGACCTTGAACTCGCTGCCGTAGTTCATGCCCTAACAACTTGGCGACATTACCCCCTTGGTAATCGTGGTGAGATCTATTCCGACCACCAAAGCCTCAAATACATTTTCACCCAGCCAGATCTTAATCTCAGGCAAAGACGCTGGATTGAGTTGATAAAAGATTACGACGTAGGAATTTCTTACACCCCAGGCAAAGCCAATGTCATGGCTGATGCACTAAGTCGTAAGTCGTATTGTAACAACCTCATGTTACAACAGTATCAGCCACTTCTTCATGAGGAATTTCGCAAGCTCAATCCTGAGATTGTTCCTCATGGCTATCTTTCTACCTTGGTGGCGAAACCAACCCTTGAGGATCAAATCATAGTTGCCCAAAGGCGTGCACGAGGTGTTCGACAGATCAAGGAGAACATTGTTAGCGGAGTTGCTAAATGTTTCTCCACAGATAGTAAAGGAATGGTATTCTTTGAAAATCGTTTGGTAGTACCTAAGAATAGGGAACTAAGGAACTCATCCTCAAAGAAGCCCATGACACACCCCTCTCGATTCATCCCGGTAGCACAAAAATGTACCGAGATCTACGCCAGAGATTTTGGTGGACTAGGATGAAGAGAGACATTGCTCGATTTGTTGCCGAATGTGATGTTTGTCATCGCATTAAGGCAGAACATCAAAGACCTGCTGGTACACTTCAACCTTTGTCTATTCCAGAGTGGAAATGGGACAAAGTCACTATAGACTTCATCACCGGCTTTCCGAAAACCCAGAACGGAAACAATGCCATCTTCGTTTTCATAGATAGGCTTTCCAAAGTTGCTCACTTCCTTCCGGTTCGCGAGTCTATAACTGCTAGCCAGTTAGCGGACTTGTACGTCTCTAGAATTGTGTCCCTTCACGGTGTTCCTTTGGAAATCAATTCTGATCGTGGTAGCCTTTTTACCTCTAGATTTTGGGGAAGCTTTCAGAATGCTATGGGAACTCATCTCTCCTTTAGTACAGCTTTCCATCCTCAGTCTAGTGGTCAAGTCGAAAGGGTAAACCAAATTCTTGAAGACATGCTCAGAGCTTGTGTTATCTCATTCAGAAAGAATTGGGAGAAGTCTCTTCCATTTGCCCAATTTGCATATAACAACAGTTTCCAATCTAGTCTGAACATGGCTCCTTTTGAACTCCTATATGGACGACGATGTCGAATACCCCTAAACTGGTCAGAAACCGGTGAAAGACAATTCTTTGGACCGGATATGATCAAGGAAGCAGAAGATCAAGTTCGCATTGTTCGTGATCAATTGAAAGCAGCCCAGTCTCGTCAGAAAAGCTACTATGATCGTCATCATAGGCAAGAAAGCTACAATCTGGACGAGAAGGCTTACCTTCGGGTTACTCCTCTGAAGGGAACCCAACGTTTCGGTATCAAAGGCAAGTTGGCCCCACGTTACATCGGACCTTTCTGCATTCTTGCTAAACGTGGAGAAGTTGCCTACCAACTTGAACTACCCCCGCACCTTTCCCGAGTACATGATGTATTCCATGTGTCCCAACTCAGGCGTTGCTTCAAGGACCCCATCCGCGAAGTCGACCATGAAACGCTTGATCTCCAAGATGACCTTTCTTATCGAGAGTACCCCGTTCGTATTCTTGATTCCGCAGAGCGTGTCACTCGTCGTTAGAAGATTAAGTTTCTGAAAGTGCAATGGTCACACCACTCTGAGAGAGAAGCCACGTGGGAAAGAGAAGACCGTCTCCGTGCCGAGTACCCCTCCTTCCTTCCGCAGACTTCTGAATCTCGGGACGAGATTCTGTTGAGTGGGGGCGAGTTGTCACAACCCCAAGTTAATTAATGTGCTAGGATCAAAGACCTGTTGCATCATGTTAAAATTTTCAAAAGAAATCTTTGAAATCAAATTCAAAAGCAAAATGGGAGAAGGAACACCCCCCAGATGAATTAATTCAAAAGGCCAGATAAAAATCTTCTCCAAAAATTCATGTTAGATTTTTGAAAAGTCTTATAAATGAGTGTGATCATATATCAAGTGATGTGGGACCCATCCCATGCTCATGGATTTTTCAAATATTCAAACAGTGCCTTGGAATTAATTAAAAACCCTATTTGATTTAAAGTTCAAATTATTTGAATTTTAAAAATGTTCAAACTTTACAAGTGGCTAGCCTAGTATATTGTGATGCCACATAAAAAGTTTCAGCATTTTATAAAATGGTTTGATATTTTTATCAGAGCCAAAACAAATATAAAGAAAAAGAAAGGAAAGATTAAACAGAGAAATAGGAAAATACTTACCTGTCGCCCAGGCGAGGGCGGCCCAACCAGCCCAGCCGGCCCACAGGGGCAGCGGGGTCTTCTTCCCCGCCCCGCGCCTCCAAGCTGCTCGGTGGAATGCCACCGATCCAGCCGTGGACGCCACGTCGACGCCGAGCGCCTTCCAGGCCTCCCCGTGCCTCCTTCTCGCGCCTGGAGACGCCTCTTGTCCGTCCTGATCCATTCCCCCCCTCCAGAGCTTCTCCCCTTCCTCTCCCGCTCGATTCCATCGCCGCCCGAGGACCGCCGTGGAGCACGCCGTCGAGTCCACACGGCCACCATCGTCCCCGAGCCGTGCCGCCGTGTCCAGAAGAACCGCAGCAGACGTCTTCACCGTTCCCCCCATTCAATCGAGCCCGAGCGCCTCCGCAGACGACGCCAGCTTCATCGAGACCTCGTCGGAACCGCAGATCGTCGTCGCCAAATACTCCAACCACAGGGCGTCCCCGACCGCGCCACCACCTCCGTTGAACTCACGGTTCACCCGAGCCATTCCTTCGTCTCCCTTCTCCTCCCTAGCTGGATCCGCCATGAACGCAGGAGCTCATCGCCGCCATGGTCGACGGCGAGGAAGTTCCCGTGCCCCTTCGACCCATCCTTGACGTCCACCGTGCTCCTGGTGCTCCAAGGATTCGTCCGAGCCATCGCATGCCCACAAAAACCCACCGCAGCTTCGTCTTCGTCGTCACCGAGCCACGACCGCCGCTAGAGCTCGTCGCCGGCATCACTCCGGTGCCCCCGGTGGCGCTGATGTGCTCTGGGCAATGCGGACGAGCTCGGGCTACCGTTTGGTGGTCTCAGCGCACCAAATGGTGGCCGGAGCCGCCGTCCCGTGCGTCGCCGCCGCGTCGGGTGGTCGCCGACGACTAGCCGCCGGCAAGTCCGACGTGGCCGGGGTGATTAGCCCCTAATCTACCCCCCTAGGTCACTTACAGGTGGGCCCAGCCCCCTCTAATCCTCTCACAGGGAAATTAGATGTCAGGCTGACAGCCCTGGCCCACTGGTCAGTTTGACCTGGGTCAACCCCCCCCCCCCACGTCAGCATGACACAATAGTGACGCAGTAAAGAATTTCCAATATAAAAATAAATCAAGAAATTCCAGAAAATACCCCAAAATTTGGAAATTCATAGAAAATTCATATTAACTCCAAATTGGACAAATAATATATGAAAAATGATCAGGAGAAAAGAAGCTATCCAAATTTCCAACTTTAAACTATGTTTGAGTTGAATTTAAAATGTGATCAGTAGCATTTGCTATTTTATTTAAATGGAATTAAATCAAATTCATTTCAAATATTTTTGCAACTTGAACCATGGCAACATGCTACATTTCAACCACACATCAGAGGCATATCATACACATTTTAAAATGATTCAAATTGATCAAACAATGTCACATGTAACTTGGATAAGTCTGAATTCAAATTGGAGTTTGAATTTGCATTTCAAATGCAATATACTCCATTTAAATGGAATTGCTTCACACATCAAAGCATATACATCAAGTTTCAACCTTCAACCATGTGTTTGTGCGTTGTATTTATATTGCTTCCTTGTTTGTTGTTTGTCGAGTAGAGGTGGAACCGGAACAGGAGGCTGCCCCCTTCGTTGTAGATCCCGAACCCGAACCTCGTCAGCAAGGCAAGCAAACCCCCATTGATCATGTCGATAAAATCCCACTTCCCTCTCATGTCTCGCTTATGCATTGTATAGGATGATTACCATGATGCGTTTATATCGCATAGATGAACCCATTCCTTTGCATGACCTATGATTTGTCACAGTAGTAAGCAAACCACAATCCTAGCAAATGTAGGAGTTGATTGATGTCATGTGGCCCCTGCAATTGTTACTTCTTATCGCATGCTTAGAGTGATACTATGATGATACTGTTATGTGAGTCGGGATGGTCGTGATCATGATGATGTTGGTAGAAAGGTGTTGGTGAATATACCCTAATACAAGGTGAACGATGAGAGGCTGTGTAGGAGTACACGGTGGGTTGTCTCGTTGAACACCGCCCTAAGTCCGAGTTCTTGTGTGGTGATCCAAGATGAAGAATACAACCACACATTGGGCTCACTGACCCCTCTCGACCTACTAACTCATCCCCTTCGATGTCCAGATGTCGCAATAGTTCGGAGTTCTGGTAGGTTAGTGGCCTGGCTGCTAAGTGAGAGAACGGCTCATCCGAGACCGGCTTATGCACCACGCACACATCATCTGGGTACACTTCGGTAAACCGGCCGGGTTCACGATAGTGGTAGCCAACCCAGGTAGGCGGCTCTCTTGGACTAGATCGGCTATGAGGTAACAGTTGTGGTGATCATCCTCGCCAGCACCCCTTGAATGGTGTCGAGATCAAAGGCGGTAACAGATGGTCATGTGTGTGTAGCGGTACACCCCTGCAGAGTTAACAAAACTATTCAAATAGCCGCGTCCGCGGTTATGGACTGCTTGGAAAGCTTAGCTTGATTATTAGACAACTTGAACTGGATACTTCTAAAACACACCAAGATAAGTGTGAGTGCTATGGCGTGCTTTCTCGTGGGGAAGTCGAGGAAGGCACCATAGTGGTGTAATTGGTTGGAGAAAGTAGTGGACTCGTGTACGCTTCTTACCTCAAGTCTGGTATTCCTAGTTCAGGACTAGCCAAGTCAAAGCTGGCACTTCTGCAAGTGAAACCCCACCTCCCTTTACCTTGATACCCTTGCATGAATAGTATAGCTCCTATGTAAGTCTTGCTGAGTACGAATTTGTACTCACGTTTGCTTAATCTATGTTTTAGATGAACCCACTGACCCCGAAGGTGGCTTCTTCATCGAGCTTGACGACTGAAGATCAAGCTAGTCTAGTCCCAATCAGACGACTGGTTCCCTCGTGGAGGGCTTGTGTTTAAATAAGGCTTCTTAAGCCATTTGTTAAACTTGTCTGTACTCAAACATACTTTGCTTCCGCTTGTTGTTGTAATGTTGGATCACATGCTTGTGATCTCTGTGTGCACTCTATAAGAGTTATCAATAAAATGTATACTTTGTAGAGAATTGCAATGATACCTACTGTTCATACAAGGCATGTGTGCTGCGTGTATGTTTATAACATGCATGTCTTTGTATGGGTTTTCGAGACCTTAGTTGTGATCTGGTTGGCGGTCTGTCATACACCACGTGGCCCTTAGATGTGCGCAGCTTGGGGCATCGCGATGCGATTGCTTGAGACTCCGTCTCGTGCACACTTTGTGGTATGATTGAGCCCGCCCTAGACCCCGACTAAGTGATCGGGCTGGAGTAAGTCTATGTAAGAGTTATGAGATAGTCGATAGTATGGTTGAGGCGACTTGTCTGTGAATATGGGAGTTCATCACCCATATCATTAGACTTGTGTGCGGACGATGAGGACCCATCTCAGTTGATCATCCGGCCTGGATGGGATGCCCCTCACGTACGATGCTTTTCGAGAACATTCTGTGCTTGGCCTTGTCTGCTTAGACAAGTGGGTACGGTTCTCGGCTCTCCATATGACTATGTCTTAGCTGGACTTGCATACGCTAACCCCGGGTCCCGACAGCCCGAGACCCCGACTAAGTGATCGGGCTGGAGTCTGTTTATTTAAGTGTTATGATTCAATCGATAATATGATTGAGGCGACTTGTCTATGAGTATGGGACTTCACACCACCCATAATCATTTAGAGTTGTGAGCGGATGATGAGGACCCATATCAGTTGATCATCCGTCCTGGATGGGATGCCCCTCACGTTCGATGCTTTCCGAGAATGTTCTGTGCTTGGCCTTGTCTTCTTAGACAAGTGGGTACGACTCTTGGCTCTTCATATGATTGAGTTGTAGAAGGAATTACATACGCAAACCCCGGGTCCCGACAACACAATTCAACTTGGGAACATAATGCTACAATGCGATGATTACCCTATTAGGGCGGTTTCTACCCAAATGTCATGTTATGCCTGCAAACCTGTACCAATCAGATAAAATCCTCAAGGTAATTAAGATGCCCTATGAGCAGATACATGCTTGTGAGAATGGATGTGCTTTATTTAGGAAAGAGTATGCGGACGAAGACTATTTTCCCAAATGCAAGTCATCCAGGTATGTTGTGGTAGACAATGGTCAAGGTGAGAATACGCAGACCAAAATAACCGTAAATGTTCTTCGGTATCTTCCAGTGATACCAAGGATTCAATTCCTTTACATGATGGAAGAGACAACCAAACAGATGACATGGCACAAATATGGGAAGAGAGCGGAATTTGATGAAAAGGGGAAGCAGATGTTGACACACCCATCTGATGGTTTAGCATGGAAGCACTTCGATGAAAAACATTGGGAAAAGCACAGATGGGTTCAATCCTTTCGGTCTGATGGCAGCCTCATATAGTTGTTGGCCTGTATTGGACATGCCACCCAATCTCCCCCCCTCAGAGATTATGAAAAGGAAGAACATTTTCCTGATGTTAATAATACCAGGGCCCAAATATCCGAGGAAGAATATGGATGTGTACAGGCAACCTCTTAAGGAGGAATTGCAACAAGCTTGGGACGAAGGGTTCAAGACATACGATGCAGCTAGCAAAATAGACCTTCGAGATGCATATTTGGTACCAGTACTTGATGCATGACCTGCCGGCGTATGCGCTTTTCTCTGGGTTCTGTGTTCATGGAAGGATCCCATGCCCAACATGCAAGGAAGCTCTTCGGTTTACTGGGCTAAAGGCGGGTGACACGTATTCTTGCTTCGACTTGCATAGAAAGTTTCTGCCTCCTAAACATCCTATTGATGAGGAGCAGACGACAAAGGATATTGAGGAGGCCGAGGCACACCACAATGCGTAGAACCACGCCTTGTACAAGCTATTCTTGGTAAGTCACTTGTTCATATTTACCCAAAGAATGCATGTAATGTTTTTTTATATTAGTAACTAATATGATTGACTCGTGGAAAACAAATGTATAGAGTATGTGCGAGAAGACTGGTCAAGCCGCTCCACCGATGCCGATCATTTATCCTGTGGGGACGGTGATTTTCTTTCAATGATCATCTATACCATTGAGTGTCATCGTGCTAACAACCATCTTTGCAATTGATCTTTTCATGCAGCATAACTCTCGTGCTGCATCCTGCGTCAAGCTCGGCCAACCCGCCTGATGGTTCTCAGCCACATCAGCCTTGAGGTCTCCACTCCGTTAAGTTGTCTTCTATTTTGCTTCATTAATGCTTAGTTAGCTTAAAAATGCCATATTTAGCTTCTGAAATATTATAAAATGCATAAATATAGCTAAGTTAGCTCAAAATAGCATAATTAGCTTGATTTTCTCACAAAATGGTGAAGTTAGCTTAATTGGCTCAAAAAATGCTAAAGTCAACTTAATTGGCTCAAAAAATGCTAAAGAGGGCTTAATTTCCTAAAAATATCGTAAAGTTAGCTTAATTTGATCAAAATTGCTAAATTTAGCTTAAATTGCTCACAAAATGTTAAAGTTAGCTTAATTGGCTCAAAAATTCTAAAGCTAGCTTAAATTGGGTCAACAAATGCTAAAGTTAGCTTAGTTGCTAAAAAATGCTAAAGTTAGCTTAATTTACTCAAAATATCCTAAATCTGGCTTAATTTATCACAATTTCTTATGTTAGCTTTGTGTGCTCAAAAGAAGAAGAAGAAAACAGAAGAAGGAGAGGATTGTTTCTTCTTCTCCTTCTCCTTCTTCTTCTTCTTCTTCTTCTTCTTCTTGTTCTTCTCCTTTTCTTCTCCTTCTTCTTCTTCTTCTTCTTCTTCTCTTCTCACTCTTCTTCTTCTTCTACTTATTCTTCTTATAACTTTCTTTGCTTCATTTTACAGATTTACTTCAAGGGAGTCATGCTATGATGGAGTGCTGCATTTGGACTTGTAGCTTGTTTTTAATACAGTTTTGGTCACTTGCGTGTTTGATAGTTGCTGGTTTACTATGTAATATGTACTATGTATATACTTGTGTTTGGAGAAGATGTGTTTGATCACTTGTGTGTTTGAGACTATGAGAATATGGGATTGATGAATATTTATGCATAGTTTTGGTTGATCAACATGTGTGGGTGCCTATACTATTGTTGGAAAACATGTACATGTCTGTATATATTGCTATTTTTGTGAAATACAAGGATTTAAAACAAAAACATACAAAACAAAAAAAATCCAGCCTCTTTATTGTTAGCTTGCAGTCGACAAAGGTGACACGTGGCGCCCAGCTGTGCAATCTGGCAACAGCTAGGGACCATTTGGTCATTATGTCGTCTGTTGGCGGCTACGCTTTGCCGACTGCTGACAGACAAAAAAGACCGTGGAGGTGCTTGACGTGGTGTTCCAGACAAGTGACATCACTCCTATTTGTCGTCTGCCGACAGATGGAAAACCGCGCCGTTAACGGCCGATACGTCCCAAATGTATCTATAATTTCTGCTTGTTCCATGCTCTTTTATGTGACATTGCTAGTTGTTTTTCTACACTTTCATATCATTTTACACATATTTCGACTAACCTACTAACTCAGTCCACCCAGTGCCAGTTTCTATCTGCTGATGTCTTTTAGTTGCAGTGATTTTCCCCAATTTAAAGTGCTCCAAAAATTCCAGTAAAATCAGAATAAAAATCAGCAGAACGGAAGCATCCGTAACCCCGAAGGAGGGCCAGGGGCCCCACCTGGCGCTCAGGCGGCCAGGTGGCACGGCCCCACCCCTGGTCGCGCCACCAGGGCGCCTGGGAGCCTCAGGTGGTCCCTTGCTGGCCCCTTTGGCCTATATTACCTCTTCGTCCCAGAAACCCTCGAGGAGAACCCCGCATCGCGAAATACATCTCTATTGAGATGCCACCGTGCTTCCAAGATCGGGGGCACCAGAAGACCTCTTCCCGGGACCCTAACGGAGGGATGATTGACCTCCGAAAGCTTATCCACCACCATGGACATTCCCGGATATGCCGTGAGTAGTCTCCCTTGGACCATGGATCCATGACTACTAGCTATGTGATGTCTTCTCTTCAATCTTGTTCTTCAATGTTTAGTCTTTGTGAGCTGCCATACATGATCAAGGCACTATTTAATTTTCCTACTGTTGCTATGCTGTGTTTGCTGGGATCCGATGGATTATGAGATTATGTTCAGATCGTGATGAGTTATATATTTGGTTTACCTTTTCTATTTTGTTTTTGAGTAATTCTTGCATGTTCTCCGTTGCTTTTTATTGCTTTTTCCATGTAGTAGATAGTAACTCCAAGAGGGAGCGTTATGCATGATTGTGGGTTCTTGCCCCCTGATGTCTAGCTTGAGTGACAAAAACATGATACTAGGGGATGTGTTGTTGCCACCAGGGAGAAAACAACGTTGCTTGTAACCGCAGTTGCAAGGATTATTTACCTTACGAGATGTTTGTAACGCCCCCAGATCCTAACCGTGTCATTAAGGTAGTTTGATTGCCTTGTCATCATGATCATCCTCATTTAAAATTTGCATTAGGAAAATAACTCAACTTGAAACAAAATGCAAATTCCAGTCAAGGTAAAACTTTTCAAAACAACTTAAATAAAAGTGTCCTTAATATAGTAGGTAATCCCAAGGACATTATAAAACTGAAAACAATATTTTTTAATATTAAATTGCATTTGGGAAATTCAAATAGATGTGCAAAATAAAGTTGTGCAAAAAATGTTGGAAAAATATTCTAAATCTTGAAAATATTCCATAGGTACTGGAAACATAGCAAACACTATTTAATAAAATATTTAGTTGGTCTATACAAATAAAACAGTACCAATCGGACCCATTTAATCCTTTAAATAATTAAATGGAAATCAATTGATTTGTTTTGAACCTCAAACTTTTTGTGGCATCACTGTAATATGTAACAAAAACAATGAGACAAGTTTCCTATTATACGAAAATCAAATACTAGCTGAACAGATTAAAACAGAAAAGATACATAGCTGGCAGAGCAGATAATAGAAAAATCTTATCCTACGCCCAGTGCGGCACCAACCCGGCCCAGCCCACCCCGGCGCCCTCCTTCTTCTTCCTCCTGTTCACCACCGTTGCGTGGCGCGCATCCTCGGCCCCTATCCGCGTCGAACCGCCGTGTCGTCCATCTGCGGCATTACTGGCGGGGATTAGAACCCCCAGCGCCTCCCCAACCCTAGATCGAACCCTAGGCCATATCCATTCCACCCCTTTTCCCCCCTCCCCTTCTTCCTCGTCTCGGTCGAGCCCGCCATGGGCGCACCTCTGAGAGCTTGCGCAACGACCGAGCCCCTCTCTCCCATCCAAGCTGTCCACCATGTTCGCCGTCGTCTGCTTCATCGTCTCACAGAAGTAGTCGCACCCGGGAGCCACCTCACGCTGCGGATCGACGCCGTCATCGTCCACTACCCCAACGAATCGTAGTGAAATTTCGGCCACTCCCTCCCTCCCCCGAGCCCACTACCCCTCCTTACCGCCCCTTCCCTACTACCCGCACTCTGAATGGGCCCTCTGGTCGTCGTCCCTGCATTGGACTTGCTCCTTCCGCTGCCGCGGTGAACCGCGCCGCCTCCGCGGTCCGCCCTAGCACGCGCATATGGGTGAAATGGATGCGCCTCCTCCGCCCAGTTCGAAAGCACCCCGTCATGGTTGATTTGGTCGTCGGGGCTGCTTGCCGTGGCCTCGCCGGGCTCCCTGCCGCCGTGGCCGCCATTGGTGCAGGCTGAGCTCTTCACACTCACCCCGAGCTCGACCGTGCCCTTGCGCGCGCGCCCTACGGCGGTAGCCACGCACCGCGCCCCCCTCCTAGCTGGCTTCCTTCCCCCGCCGTTGTTGCTCGTCTCCGGCCGGCCTCGCCGCACCACCATGGGCCTGTGTGGCCACATCCGTGGGAAAAACCCGTAACCACCACTGACCCGTGGGGCCCAAAGCCCGTTAACTAGTTGGTAATTGAGATGAAAATAGATTAAACCCCCCCTGTGGATGACATGTAGGCCCACCCCTGTTTAGTTAATAAAAAGTTTAGTTAAATTTTAATAGCCCCTTGTTAGTAAACATGTGACAATGATAGGTGGGCCCTTGCTATTAGTTAAAAAAAAACTGTTAGTTAATCTCTGTTAGAATGAAAACTGGGCACCACCTGTTAGTTAGTTTTGTTAGAATGACAACTGGGCCCCACCTGATAGTTATATTAATAAAATGATTTTTATATATATTCTAGTGTATGACATATGGGCCCTATCTGTTTAATTAAATTAAATATTTTGATTTAGATACCACTGTCCTTGACATGTGGGTCCACCCTATCAGTACAGTTGTGGATAAGGTTAGTATTTAAATAATAAAATAAATCCGGAAAATGCTTTTAAATAATTTAAACTTCAGAAATTAAAATCTTTTAAATTGTAACTTCGATGAAAATATTTTATACATCAAAATTGATCAGAAAAATGCAATAAATACGGACATGCTACCCGCATACCCACCGCACACCTCTAACATACGGAACCCGAAACTTTACCCATCCGGATCTTCGATCTGGTAATTACCCGGTACCGGTAAAACTTTCCGAATGGAAATGTTCTGAACATAAAAGTTGTTCGGAATGCATCAACGATCACGGATACACTATCCACATGTCTGTCAGATATTCACGACACTACAGGTATGGAACCTTCCCCCTTCGGGCCGATTGTTGATAATCACCCGGATCTGGTAGTTAATCTCCGGATGAATTCCCGCTTCGATCAATACACATTGCACTGCGTTAGAACACCGTTAACTTTGCATTTGCCATGTCTTGTATTTATATTGCTATTATTGTTGTGTATTTATTGTTTCTCCCCCTCTCTTATTTTCCGGTAGTCCCGACGACCGCTGCCGATGCCCCTTTGATCGACTACGTCGTCGACAACCGTACCTCTATCGTCGAGCTTCCAGGCAAGCAGAGTCATTCACTTCCCCAGATATCGCCTATCTTTTCCGTACATTTCTTGCACTAGGCATTGATACTTCTGCTGCTATGTTACAATCCTATTCAATTGCATAGCCTGTTTTTGTCTCCCCTTGATGTACCTTCCTTTGTCCTATGCTGCCCATTACAATTATTATATTCAGTGATGAGCCCTGCGCATTGTTAGCTAGGATTAGATAGCGGGCCCTGATCACTCTGGTGAGTGAACACAGATACAATAATATAACTGCAATAGGTACGGTACAATGCAGACACCGCCTAAGGACCCCTAGCTCGGCTCTGCCGAACCACCATCAAGTGGGAGCTATCAAGGATTAATCCTTGTACTCCTCTCGTTGCTGACTCCGTATAGCCTCTCTAGGTACGTGAGCAATGGTTGTCCTTAAAGGTAAGAGTCGGGCGACCCAATGGTGCCCGCGAGCGTTATTGCATCGGGAACGACAGGGAGGGTACGACCGACGTTACTGGTGTGCTTGGCCCCTGCTCGTATCTCGCGAGAGTTACCAAACCACGAAAAGTCGAGCTCTACAAAGAGCACATGCGAGACAAGGTAAGGAGACGGTTCACCTTGTTGGTAACCGTGTGCTTTGATAGGACGACAGGGCAGGCCCCGACGTTACAGGTGGTCTTTGTTGTTGTTCGTTGTCCCTTGTGTTGTTAGTCAGACAGCGATAACGGTTGTCTGCGAGATAATATTAAAATGCTAAATGGTTCGGTGGATGACTTGACAGGCCCGTTGGTCTGTACGCACCACCTTCACGTGGGATAAGGAGTTATGGTCTCCCCTGCATCGTAGTTTGTCCGAAAGCTCTTCAGACGTCAGCAGTACCACGGGCTGATTGCCGGGAAGCGGTGTTGTCTTCTTTGCTGCAGCAGGTGTATTTGGATTTGCTTTTGCTTCACCGGCCAGTCTCGTACCTTGCAGGAGCGTGGAAGGGTGAGGGACCTAGACCCCTGAGCGCATAGGATATAGTCCGGCGGATGGCCTCTCTGCTGAGCCTAGGATGGGATGCGCCATGTCGGATAGCTTTGGTGGAGCATTCCCTAACAAGGTGCCCGCCACCCTGGAGATCCGAGCGTGCAGGCTGAACAGTAGTGCACCCCTGCAGGGAGTTTAATCTATTTGAATAGCCGTCTCCACGATAACAGGACGCTTTATGATGAAGCTGGATCTTACCACTACAAACTACTACTATTAAATTGTTTGGTTCCGGGTCTTCTTCCTCGCAGGGAAGTCGAGGAAGGGAACTCGGAGGCATTATTAATTGTTAATTATCACAACTTACTATTATACAATGCTGCCGCAACTTCTGCTGCATTGTTACTTTAAGCTTTATATGAACTGTTGGTTGTTCTCTTCTTGTGATGCAAGACACGTGGGAAGATGCTAGTCTTCGAAAAATTCTTAGTAGCGACGTAAGACTCGCGGGTATGCTAGAACCTACCCTTGCTTTATTTCCCCTTTTTGTTTTGCCTGATCAGCCGCTGCAGTCGACGTTGGAGCCTTGGAGTCCAGGAGTAGGAGATCCCCGATGCCGACCACCGCAACATGAAGATCCACGATGCCAACCACCGCAACGTCAAGATCCCCGATGCCTTCTACGACGTCGATTTCCCCGTTGACCAGGACTAGTTTGGAGGTTCCCAGGCAGGAGGGCTCGCCTTTTCGATCTATTGTTATTTGTGCTAGCCTTCTTAAGGCAACCTAGTATTCTTGTGTCTGTACTCAGAGACTATTGCTTCCGCTAACTTTGTGCTCTCGAGCTGTTGTATTCGAGCCCTCGTGGCCCCTGGCTTGTATTAAACAGCTTGTATTATTTTATTTGTAGAGTTGTGTTGTGATATCTTACCGTGAGTCCCTGATCTTGATCGTGTACCTTGCGTGTATGATTACTGTACACGGATTGATTTTAGGGGTGTTACAAGTTGGTATCAGAGCCGACTGCCTATAGGACACCCCATTCCAACTCCTTGGTCGAAGTCGAGTCTAGTCTTTGCAAAACTACTTTATTAACAGTGTCGTGTGGCTTATCGGCCCACGTCGCAAAACTGGGTGGTATTAGGATCTTTTACTCCGTACCTTTACTCTGGGAATCTGATCTCTGTTCTCTTTCGGTTTAAAGATTTTGCTAACTCTGACATTAGGTTCCCGTGACTACTTCCTCTCGGAGAGCCCCTCGTTACAGATGATCGCTTGCTTCACGAGAAGATTCCGAAGATTACTCTCCGATAAAATTCCCGAGACCATATGTGTCGATCACCTTTACAATTCCCAGCCACCAATAAGTCCGTATGTGTAACCACATACACCTTTCGTTCATCCATTCAGTCCTAGTTTCTCTTGTGTTCACAAGATGCATCGTAATACTTTCCGTTGTTTCAGGAATCCTTTGAGCCTACTGCCTTGCAACTTCTTTTCAGCCTGCGGATAATTCCTCACATTATTCGATGATCCGTTCATCCTAAGTGGTTCCTGTGATTCCCAAATTACTTTGAAATACTTTTTGATCTCGCGACAATCCTCGGCAACCTACTTCTTTGGAGATTCTTCTTACCTGCTTGCACCATTATTAATCACATTTGTCTTGTAGTCTTTGATGACCTCCCTTGGCATTGCCATTCTGATATGTTGAATCATCGTGTGTGCTAGTGCACGCAATCATCAGTTGATCCCTATGAATCCATTCTTCCGGCTGAGACGTCGTTACAGACATGAGCTGGTTCTCGGTAAATAAAACCTTGATTGATTAACCGTCAAGCTTCTATTCAACTTATTCATGTTTGATCGATGTATCTAAATCTGATACACCGATATGGAAGTCATGATTACTTTGTACTTAAGCATCGAATTATTCCGATGCTTCTATGTCCAATGCTTTCGTATTCTTGCTTCTTATGGTTGAGTACCGATACTCACACCAGACTCTTTGTACGCCGCCTGAACTTTTTGGTGGATTACTACATGTCGTCCCCTGGCGTCCTAAATCATTGACGAATTTCCCCAGATACGAAATGCCTTTGGCAAAAGGTATCATATGCTCTGTGTCACCAGCCTTATGCTTTCAAACTTGTTTCTCTTGTTCCTGTTGTTTGTCGTATAGAATCGTAAAATGTCCCTATGGGTTGTATCTATGCCTCATCCATACGTGTGAACCCATGAACTTCTATGGGTCATTCTCTACTGGTGTTATGCCAGATAAATTTTTGAACACTACAAATTCATCGACGACGAGAAGTGAATGAAAGGCTATGCATTGAAGAAGTGTGAGTTGACCCTGAACCTTTGTGTTCATGCCCATGGATACTATGTAGAGCTTATCATGTAAGCTTCTCGTAAAGATAATGAACCCCCTTGGTATAAATTCTTCTACACCTATGATCCACCATTCTCCCTTCGAGTATTACCCCTGGTATCTCAAGGATATCATGCCTTTGCGCTACATATTATTAATTGTGATGAAACAATGCCTATCCCTGTCATAGCCATTTCATGGTTCTGGGTTGTCATCAACCGAGAACATCGCTTACCTTTTGCTCCACCACCCCATTTTTCTGGTGATGTTGCTACTTGATTGCATTCTCTTGAAACCTCTCGACATAGAGTGTCGTGGTCATCATCAACATTTTTGCTTCTTCCATGTGTCTATTGAATTCATGGTGAGAAATTCCATCCATGCCCCTCGACGATTTGTGTTATCATCGACAAACATCCTTGCCTCTCTGCCAATACAAACTTGGGCATGAATATCTTGCTCTGCTTTCCCTTAGGAATTATATACCCCTAATGCTTGTGTATAACCACAATTTCTTTCCCATTGGTCTGTTTAATCAGATAATCACATTTTCCCTTCCATTGGTCTGTTTGATCTGATGATCACCTCTTACTTTCTATTGGTCTGTTTAATCTTTTTTTTCTGAGGTAACTCATCTTAGCAGTGATAATTCCCTGCTTATGTAAACACTTCGGTGTACTAATTTTTTCGTACAACCTATTACTATTGTTGATGACTTTTTGGTGACCACCGATGGATGAGAACTTTGCCTACTGGTCCGCCTCGTCTTAACGAGCAGGAAAATGGTTCTCTTTGTCCCTCGCCCTTGGTACCGACGTTGTTGCCGACATAGCTAACAATCTGTTCTCTGACTTACCTTGCAACTTGATCGCATTGTTTGGCACCACCCTTCTTATTTCACGTGGGCCCATAACCCACAGTTCCACAGGATCGAAACCTGACTCTCTTGTACCTTTCTGTTCTCGAGGTTATTCCTCTTGCTTGACCTCGTATGCAACTCACGAGCCCCCTGCCTGTGATATTCAGTTCGATATCAAACTTAGTGCTTATGCATGTTACTTTGGACCCCTTTTTCATCATTCGTCGTTGACATCAAATGCATGCCTATCCGCTTGAAACTTCTCATATATTCTCTTGTTTCTCTCGATGTATTCCCCTGAGATTAGACTCGGAGGATACTTTGGACCCCATTCCCTTGGACAGCCTCGGTTGATTCACCTGTTACCGATTCGACCCCCTAAGTATGCCCCTCCTACCCTAACCGTAAGTACGATGAAGCCCCCAAAGGAAGGATGACCACTCAACGAGATGCACTGATGCAGAGAAATGAAGACATCAATGAGAACGATTAACTGCTTCAAGAAGGGCAACAGTACCAAGAAGACTCGTTAGAATACGAAATCGAAACATTACCCCTTACACTACCTTTTAATTCTCGGGACGCGAATTCTTTGTAGTCGGGGAGATTTGTAGCGCCCCCAGATGCTAACCCTGTAATTAAGGTAGTTTGATTGCCTTGTCATCATGATCATGCTCATTTAAAATTTGCATTAGGAAAATAACTGACGGGGATCAACCTCGGCAAATCCCATGGTCAGGGACCCTGGGTTAGTCATGAGATGCACAGGTTGGATGATAGCTCGTCGACAAACAGGAAGGCTCGCTCCTGCCCGATATTATTGATGGGGGAGATGCGATTACAGTGGAGGCCAAGGCTGGAGCGCTCAAGGCTAGGGTTACAGGTGATATTAGATGTCTTTGGTGTCGCCCCTCCTAGCCCTTATATAACGGGCTAGGTCTCGAGGAGTTCATCTATGTTTACAGTTAAGCTTTCCTAACCCTAGCTTGGTCCGTACGGCAGGTTTTCGCAATTTCCTTGTGAGTCGCGGACTCCTACGTCGGTGGGCCGCGGCTGTATCTTCATGGGCCTTCTGCCTTCATGGACACTAGGTAGACTTATCCGTAGGAGTCGTGGAGTCACCCCCTCGTCAGTAGCCCCCGAGTGCCTGGGGGACTCGAAGAGTCGCGCAGGGACTTGAGTACATTTATTTGTCGTTCATTGGTATGCACGGTAAATCCACGGGTCGCTGGCAGTCTGGTGGCCATGACAAAACCTGTTTCGAGGGATGCTACGCTGAAAGGGCCCAAGGAGTCGACGGGTCGAGCCTTGGTGAATTGCACTAGGGCAAATACCACAGTACCCTAATCAAACCCACGTTCCTCGACGTGAGCTTGGAACACTGGTGTCGGGCAAAAGTCCGGCCGCTTCAGGTCTTACGGTGTTCATTTGCCACCAGTAATGTGCATAGCCTAAGGCGCGTCTGCCCGGCTTTTCTATCATGCGCAGCGCATGGGAAAGGTTGGGAGTGAAATCGCTCTTCGGCAAGTCCCAGCCCGGCCGTACTTCGCAGCGGGGTCTTACCTACACGCTAATCTTGCGTGGCATCTGGGCACAGTGTATCGTGTTCCAGGAATATGTTTTTTGAGGCGCGGAGCCTTATAGCATTGCACCCGCTTGGAAAAAAACATCAAGCGAGCTGTTCACTCATTCACCCGAGTAGCTTTGCTTCGAGTGCTCAGTCGGGGGTTTTTTCGCGAGTAATCACTCGAATGCCGTTTTGGCTCTTGAGGTGAGGGAGCACCTGAGACTCTTAGCGCCGTATGGTCTTGGAGAATGCATTTTTGCCTTATGTCGGGTTGAGGGAGCACCCGAGACTCTCATAAGTGCGAGTGGTCACTCGAGCACATGGCTGATCTTTAGGTGAGTGAGCACCCGGGACTCTTATGATGTACTCTCCCGATGGGAGTAAGATGTTTTTCTTCCTTGGGGAAAAGATCTGAAAGATGGAATCTTTGGGCCTTGATGGCGTACTCAGTACGCCTTGCTGTGATATGACGTTGGCGTGGTCTTCTGCAATTTGTTGACCGCTGCGGTCTGTCGTGGGAAATGACTTCTCGCTATCCCGCCGAAATTTTCGCATCGCGCGATCATGGTCCTCTTTTTGCGCGCGTAGTGGGTGGTGTTGTTACTGCGCCGGTTGGATTTTCCATGCTTTTCGCCTCTCTATGGGATCGTGTCACGTTTTACTGGGCGAAAAAGGTTTGGCCGGTGGCCCTTCTTGCCAGGCTCTTGAGTTAAATACCATGCGGCCGGGTGAATTGTAGGTTTTACCCAGCCATTGCCTTCCTCCTCTTTCTCTGTTTTCCTTCGTGTTCCTGAGCCTTCATCATTTCTCCTCTGCGGGCTGCTACGAGATCTATGACCAAGCGCCCCCGTGCTGCTGTAGAATCGGCCAAGATGTCCGGCAAGTGGGAGCGGTCCACGTTCGGGGCTGGAGATCTGGAGGCACTGGTTGCTGATGGCGTGGTGGTGAAGGGCGATGTGCGCCTTCCTGGTGAAGAGTCGACTCCAGCACCGGCGGCGGACGAGCGGGTATGCTTCCAGGCTTTCTTCCACCGTGGGTTTGCTCTTCCGCTGCATACTTTTGTTCGGCGCTTGCTGTATTCTTATGGGCTCCAGTTGCATGACTTGACTCCCAACGGGATTTTGCACATTGCGTGTTTCATCACTCTTTGCGAAGTTTTCCTGGGGATTTACACCCATTTGGGACTTTGGAGGCACCTTTTTAATGTAAAAAGGACGAACTCTGAGTACCCCGTGGGTCGAGTGGGTATCTCCATTGGGGATAAACATTCATATTTTGACTTGGAGAAGATCGATTCCATTAGTGGCTGGCGAAGAGGCTGGTTTTATCTGAAGGATCGCTTCGTTGTTGGTCAGCAATTTGGTCTTGCTTCTTTCAATCCGGGCACGCGGGCGGTCAGACAGTCTTCGTGGTCTCATTCTTTGACCGAAGTGGAGTCGTCCGAGCTGACTCCGTTTTTGGAGAGGATTTCTGTGTTGAAGGATAACTTGACTGGTGGTCAACTTATCTCTGTTTTTGTGGGGAGGCGAGTTCAACCGTTGTAGCATCGAGTTCGCCCTATGTGGCAGTACGAGGGACTCGGCGACTCGACGAGATGCTCGCCTGAAGAGCTAGAACCTGATGACTTGCTGGCTCGTATCCAGCATGTGACCAAGTGCTCGAGTATTTCCGAGATGCGCCTTGTCCTTCCATATGCTTCTGATCATTCTCCGCCACCGGTTGGTGCTCGTGTTCATTCATTTGTCTGGACGAGTACCTTGTTTTGTTTTTGACATTGCTTGCCTTGCAGGGCCATGCTCCGGTGCCGTGTAATCCTCCGCAGCCGGAGGACGCCGATATTCTTGAAGAGCCTGATGCTTCCGCATCTGATAATGCTGCGCCGGCTGTTAATACTGAGATTGTGCTAGTGGAGACTGGAGATAGTAAGGACTCGAGTCCCTTTCGTGTGAAACGATCACGCCCTTTGGATGCTGAAGATCATGTCGCGTTAGGTGATGATGTCCCTCCTGCTGCTCCTTTTGCTGGGCCTTCCCCTTTGGCTGTTGCTCCGGCCCCTCCTCCCAAGAGGGCCAGGCTTGGGAGGCTGGGGCGTCCTCGTGCTGCGCGTGTCGGGTAAGAGTCTGCTGGATTTGAGCCCGTTCCTTTTTCCTTGTTCTTGCGTCTGATAAAGCTTTATTTTGTAGTGCTGCACCTGCTCCGGCTGCTTCGTGCACCAGCGCAGCTGCTACTGATCTAAAGTCGACGAGTTCTGGGGCGGCAGCCAAGCATCTTGAGGACCTCTCGGCTGCCGCTGGCCAATCTGGGCCGGCGGCGACTCCTGTCGTTTCGACTGCGAGTGTAGTTCCCGGTGTACCTTCTTCTGAGGCGCCTGGTGCTGCTGCTCCTGAGCCCAGGCCGACTGAACTTGGTCCTCCGTACTTTGGCCGTCTTGATCTGGCGATTGAAGACAAGGCCCGTGCTTTCGACCATGTCTCCAAGCTGGTAAGATGATTCGTGTCTGTGTTGTTTTATCATCGGGGGCACGGCAGTGCTCCCGATGGGAGTAGCCCCCGAGGCTAGAAGTAACTGTTTGCCATTGCTTGTAGTCTTGTCTTTAATTAACACCTGATTGCCTGGTTCTTGCAGCCTGTTTTCCAGCACTGTGAGCGTTTGATTCTTGAAGCTGAGCGTTGGCAATGGGTCCATGATTCTGCCCAGGATGCCTTATCTGCTATGGATGGTGGGTTTTATTTTTGCGCTGCTGAGCTTTTGGGCGCATCGTCTTTTGTTCTGAGTACTGTCTTGCCTTGCAGGTCGTCGCCAGGCTGCCGAGAAACAAGCCGAAAAGGCGGAAAAGACGGTTTCCGTTCTCAAGGCTGCCTTGGCTTCCAAGGAGGCGGAGTTGCATGGTCAACATGATGAGCTGGTTCGCCTTCGCCAGACTGAGGACGCACGTGCGCGGGTGGAGGCAGTCGAGGGCAAACGTCTTCGCGCCTTGTCGGGTTTGCTCGTGTATAAGTTTGGCATTCAACCATTGCTGTTTCTACTGTCTTCTCGTGATGACGTTTCTTTGCTTGGTGCAGCTGCTGTAGGTGCGAAACCGATGGAGGCTGCTACGTCGGGGTCTGGGATTCTCCAAGGTGCTGTCGATGCTGTTGCAGATGCTGTTGCAGTGGTCGAGGACATCTGCGCCCGGGCTTCCAATCTTGTGGGTCTTGCGCACGAGCACCTTATGCCGGAGGGTACGAAGGTGCCTGATGGCCTGGGTGCTCGGGTTGCTGTGTTCGGCCCGGATGGGAAATATATGGTGGAACTGGTGGCGGAGAGCGTGGTGAGTGGTTCTTCCACGGCCCTTGTCGTCCTTATAGGGCATGGGGTTTCCTTTGATGATTCCTTGGTTGAGACCATCCCGCACTATTCTGGTGAGCAGGACGACCGAGCCGATAGGCTGGCTCGTCGCCTGCAACAAGTTGTAGATGCTTAGGGTCCCCCTGTCGTAGGTGAGGGGGAGGCACAGTAGTGTTGCTCCGCTTTGAAACTTTGTCTGTAATTTGTGACTCCGTTGTGGTGGTTGATCTTTTGCTACTTTTATCTGAGTGACTGCTTGGCTGTTCCTCTTGCTATTTTTGATTTGTTTTGTTCGTCCTGCGGTAGGCCACTCCGGGCGTTCTTCGTCCGTGGAGTTCGCTAAAGGATGACGATCGCGAGGGTGCGTACGAGTCTGTTTGCTTGCGGCTGAAGGACGCTGAGCGGGAGATTGTCCGACTGAAGGGATCCGTGGCCATTCAGCGTACTCGGCGCGAGCGCGCCGAATCCGTGGTTGAGGGCCTTGCTTCGTGGGTGGTGAAGTTGTCCGACCTCCTGCGGTGTAAGTCTTGCCTCTGCTTGGTTGTTTGATTCTGCTTAGTGGGTTTTGCCATCTCTGTCTTGATCGTAGTTCTTGAATTTCGAAGTGCTGGCAAGGCAAACTCGGGATGAAGAGAGGGTCGTTCAGTCGGAGATGTCGCGGCTTGATGATCCTAGTGTGCAGGCGAGCAATCCCTTTTGGGCAGATGGGGCTCGTGCTCGAGCGTTTGCTTTGCTTCGTCGCCGAGTTGAGCGGGTACCGGAAGCTCTCAGCTACTGCCAGCGAGTATTGGGTGGTATCCATGCTGAGTTCTATCCATTGGAGGTGGTTCCTTCGTCCCTTGAGAGGCTTTGTCGCATATTTTCTCAACCTACCGAGTTACGTCGAGTGATGGATCATCAGATTCGTGCCGGAGCCCGAGCTGCTTTGGGCTTGGTCCATAGTCATTGGCCAGGGGTGGATTTTGTTCAGGTGGTGGCGGGTCCTCCAGGTGTTAGGGATCATCCGATGAAGGAGCACTACGTGGCTGTAGATAGGCATGCGCACCAGGTTGTGAGGCGAGTTTGCGAAGAGAACGACCGCCATCTGGGTGCACTTATTCAGGAGAAGTTGGAGCCTAAAGATTAGGTGCTTCCCTTCGTTGTATATGCTTCTTCTTGGTTGTATATATGCTATCTTGGAGGGCCGTCCGCGTTTGTAGTTGCGAGGGGTGCCTCGGGGGGTGGCTGCTTCAGCGAGCCCCCGAGTGCCAAGTTAATGTGCCGCGGTTGCGGAGGACGCCTCGGAGGGTGGCTGCTTCGGCAAGCCCCCGACTGCCAAGTTAATGTGCCGCGATTGCGGAGGACGCCTTGGAGGATGTCTGCTTCGGCGAGCCCCCGAGTGCCAAGTTAATGTGCCGCGATTGCGGAGGACGCCTCGGGGGGTGGCTGCTTTGGCGAGCCCCCGAGTGCCAAGTTAATGTGACGCGATTGCGGAGGACACCTCGGGGGGTTGCTGCTTTGGCGAGCCCCCGAGTGCCAAGTTAATGTGCCGCGATTGCGAAGGGCGCCTCGGGGGGTGGCTGCTTTGGCGAGCCCCCGAGTGCCAAGTTAATGTGCCGCGATTGCGGAGGACGCCTCGGGGGGTGGCTGCTTTGGCGAGCCCCCGAGTGCCAGGTTAATGTGCCGCGATTGTGGAGGACGCCTCGCGGGGTGGCTGCTTCGGCGAGACCCCGAGTGCCAGGTTAATGTGCCGCGATTGCCGAGGACGCCTCGGGGGGTGGCTGCTTCGGCGAGTCCCCGAGTGCCAAGAAAATATCTATGTAATATCTTTTCTGCTGTCTCTTACAAAGAGTAGGAGGGCTCTGTTGAGGACAAGTCCCTTTTGCTTAGAGCGATGATGTAGTGGCCTTAAGGGCCTGGTAGCTTTGTCTCCCGGTGCCGGGTTTCTTCGGGCGATGTTCCTTTCCTTCTACGGGAGCACTTCTTCTGCAAATCCCGTGGTCCTGCTGCCTTGGTGGGATACGAATGCTTCTGCTATCTTGTGGAATTCTTTGTCGCAGCGGTCGGATCTAACGAAACTGCCGCTAATTGTGATGACCCCGTGTGGGCCTGGCATCTTCAGCTTGAGGTAGGTGTAATGGGTACGGCCATGAATCGAGCGAAAGCTGGTCGCCCGAGGATTGCGTGGTATTGCGACTTCCAGTCGACCACTTCAAAGTCAAGCGTTTCCTTGCGGAAGTTTGTCGCGTTTCCTTCCGAGGGGGTAGACTGCTTTTCCTGGTACGATCCCGTGGAAGGTTGTGCCAGAGGACTTGGGTGCGTTGTTTTGGATGAGCATGTCGACGAGTGTTCGGGTGAAGATGATGTTGATCCCGCTGCCGCCGTCCATGAATACTCGCGACATGTCATAATTTCCAATTCTGGCCTCGAGTACTAGCGCGGCGTGTCCTGGTTGGGGAACGACTGGCGGGTGGTCGTCCCGGGAGAAGGAGATTTCTGTCTCCGACCCGCGCAGGTACTCTGGGACGGCCGGGTGTGCGGAGGTTGCCAGGAAGACTTGTCTGGTCACTTGTTTCTGCTTCCTGTTGGAAGGTCTGCCTTCTTGTATCATGTAGATCCTCCCGTGGGCTTCTGGGTACTGGTTTTCTTCTTCTGGTGTCCTTTGCCGTTCCTGGATGGCGGCCACCTGTCTTGTTGGCAGAGGCGGGGCTGGTGGCGCACCGTGGGCGACTGGCCCAACTGCTATGCTTGCGAGTGGTCGTGCTGTTGCGGTCACGGAGCGGCTTTTCTCCTCGGCCAACTCGTTGAAGCTTCTGCAATTCCTGAGGGTGTGGGATGATCTGAGCTCTCCTCGCTCGTTTCTGAATCCGTGTATAGAGCATGGTCCGTCGAGTTTTTCTTTGGCGGAGCGGAATGCGCGAGTGCCGTCGCGTGGCTGCCTTGTTCTCCATTCTTGTCTCTGAGCCTGGGGCTCGTCTTCTGGGTTGTCTCGTCGCTGTGGTCTGTTGTCATCACGGTGCCTGCCGTTCCGATCGTCCGAGAAACCGGCGACCACCATGTCAGGTCCTTTGTCATTGTAGAAGTTCCGTCTGGGTCGCTTCCTTCTTCTGTCGTCTCCTCTATCTCTGTTGTAGTCGTAGTCGTATCCTGATCGTGTAGTGTGGGTTTCTGTTTCATTACGAACAGAGTCTTCTCCGTCCGCCCAGCTGTTGGCTAGTTCTAACAGCCGTGTGAGTGTTCGGACTTTCATCTGTCCGAGCTGCTCCTTGAATTCGACGCACTGGAGACCTCTCCTGAATGCGTCGATCGCACTTTCGTCCGAGATGTCTTCCGCTGAATTCTTGAGTATCGTCCATCGCTGGATGTATGCTCGCAGGGCCTCCCTCGTTCCTTGATTGCACGCCCGCAGCTCCTCGAGTGAGGCTGGTCGCTTGTATGTGTATTTGAAGTTTTCTATGAAGGCTCCTCGGAACTGGCTCCAGGAGCTGATGGATCCGCGCCGAAGATTTTTTAGCCAATGTCGAGCGGAGCTCTCGAGCATGAGCTGCACGTACTGCATTGCCGTGACGTTGGTTCCTCTTTGGAACTTGACTGCTGTTAGGTAGTCGTCGAGCCATGCCTCCAGCTCCTCGAGTCCATTGTACTTTAGTGTCGTGGAGTTCAATTTGAACCCGTTTGGCATATGCGTCTCACGTATGGCACGTGTGAAGCAGAGTGCTCCACATGGCTCGATTTCCTCGTCGGAAGCCTCTTCCTCCGAGTACTCCTCGCGCGCTGCACGTCTTCGTCTGCTGCGGTTGACTTTGTTCTATGTGATGTCGTCTCGCGCATCTTGTCGAGTGCTGCGGCGCCTGTTGTTGTCATCGCTGTCGTGTTTCTTGTACTTGTCTGGGCGCCTACGTCTGTCGTCATTACTGTCATCGTCGTCGTCTGGTAAACTGGGGTCCCTGTCTGGTGTCCGCTCGCGAGTCTGCCGTTTTGCGCTGGATTTCTTCATTATCTGCAAAGCTATGGAAGTGTAGCGATCCGTCTTGCCCTTTCTGCTTTTCGGGGCACGGGACAGGTAATCCTGGGCGCTTATCAGTGCTTCTGCCGGGGTGAGGGGCTCTTCTTCGTCGTCGTCCTCCTCTGATCTGAAGTCATCTTCCAGTTTCCGCAATACTCTCGCCCTTTTTGTCTTCCGCAGGTTGTTGAGTTTCGATCTGTTGCAGGTGGGGGAGTCGTGGCCTGGCGAGTCACTTCGGGGAGATTGTCTGCGACTGCTTGTCCTTTCGGGTTCCACTTTTGCTTGCTTCTCCATGGCTAGGCGCCATTGTCTCATCTGCTGGGTTAATTCGCCCGCTAACTTGTTGTATGCCCTTAGCTCGTCTCTTGAGGCATCTGATGGTAGTAACCTGCCGCGGGCGACTGCTTACTTTACCATTGCCATTGATTCTTTGGGCAAGTATATTTTTTCTTTGGGTGGTTTTCCCACCGCTGCAACCGAGGTTTGCTGCCTGCTGCGTGATGGCTGGCTGCCTTGGCCGGGTGCTTGCTGTTTGCTGCTTAGCGGCTGACTGCTTTTTTGGTTGCTGGGTCCTTGTTCCACCGGGACTTTCTTTGGTATGGTCCCCGATTCTCCTAGCTGTACGACCATCTAACTGGTGTTGCCGGGACCTGCCGCCCTGTTGGTGGTTGGGGTGTCTTGACGAGTGCCCGAGTCGTCGATTCGCCCGTTGTTATCTGACGCTGATGCGCCAACTTCTGCCATGAACACATGCGATGGTGTCCTTGCCGTCTCCTTGCTGATACGTGCGACCATGCTTCTCCATGCTGGGGCTTCACTCGAGCGGTCGTGAGTGGCGTGGAGCCGTGACTTGGGTGGGTAGCTACGACCGCCAGATAGGTTGGCCGTGCGGGTGGCGTCTGCTACGGTCATTGCTGCAGGTGTTGCCGTGGGTGCACAGGCGTCTTCGAGGAGGGGAAGGGTTCCCCAATGGTTGATGTTGATCTGATACGCTCCGAAGATCAGATTGACGCCGGAGTGTAGATTGGTGAAGACTGGCTTGAGGGCCGGGAGGTGGGCCGTGAATCCGAGGGACTCGAACAGGTTGGATCTTGCCGGAGCCTTCGAGTTGATGAGTGTTGATGATGATGAGGCCGCCGAGATCGCGTTCCCAACCTGCGCGGTTCCCACAGACGGCGCCAATTGACGGGGATCAACCCCGGCAAATCCCATGGTCAGGGACCCTGGGTTAGTCATGAGATGCACAGGTTGGACGATAGCTCGTCGGCAAACAGGAAGGCTCGCTCCTGCTCGATATTATTGATGGGGGAGATGAGATTACAGTGGAGGCCAAGGCTGGAGCGCTCAAGGCTAGGGTTACAGGTGATATTATATGTCTTTGGCGTCGCCCCTCCTAGCCCTTATATACCGGGCTAGGTCTCGGGGAGTTCATCTATGTTTACAGGTAAGCTTTCCTAACCCTAGCTTGCTCCGTACGGCAGGTTTTCGCACCTTCCTTGTGAGTCGCGGACTCCTACGTCGGTGGGCTGAGGCTGTATCTTCATGGGCCTTCTGCCTTCATGGACACCAGGTAGGCTTATCCGTAGGAGTCGTGGGGTCACCCCCTCGTCAATAACTCAACTTCAAAAAAAAAAAAATTCCAGTCAAGGTAAAACTTTTCAAAACAACTTAAATAAAAGTGTCCTTAATATAGTAGGTAATCCCAAGGCCATTATAAAACTGAAAACAATATTTTTGAATATTAAAATGCATTTGGGAAATTCAAATAGATGTGGAAAATAAAGTTGTGCCAAAATTGTTCGAAAACTATTCTAACTCATGCAAATATGACATAGGTACTGGAAACATAGCAAACAATATTTAATGAAATATTTAGTTGGTCTATATAAATAAAACAATACCAAATCAGACCCATTTAATACTTTAAATAATTAAATGAAAATCGATTGATTTATTTTGGACCTCAAACATTTTGTGGAATCACTCTAATATGTAACAATAATAATGAGACAAGTTTCCTATTATACAAAAATCAAATACTTACTGAACAGATTAAAACAGAAAAGAAAGCATAGCTGGCAGAGCAGATAATAGAAAAATATTATCCTACGCCCAGTGCGGCACCAACCCGGCCCAACCCACCCCGGCGCCCTCCTTCTTCTTCCTCATGTTCATCACCGTTGCGTGGCGCGCATCCATGGCTCCTGTCCACATCGAGCCGCCGTGTCGTCCATCGGCGGCGTCACCGGTGGGGATGAGACCCCCCCAGGGCCTCCCCAACCCTAGATCGAACCTTAGGCCATATCCATTCCACCCCTTTCCCCCCTTCTTCGTCGTCTCGGTAGAGCCCGCCATGGGCGCACCTCTAAGAGCTTGCGCGGCCACCGAGCCCCTCTCGCCCATCTGAGCTGTCCACCATGTTCGCGCCCTTGCGCGTGCGCCCTACGATGGTAGCCACGCACCGCACCCCCTCCCAGCTGGCGGCCTTTCCTCGCCGCCGTTCTTGTCTCCGGCCGGCCTCGCCGCACCACCGCGGGCCTGTGTGGCCACGACTGTGGGCAAAACCCTGTAACCACCACTGACCCGTGGGGCCTGAAGCACCTTAATTAGTTGGTAATTGAGATTAAAACAGATTAACACCCCCTGTGGATGACATGTAGGCCCACCCCTGTTTAGTTAATAAAAAGCTTAGTCAAATTTTAATAACCCCTTGTTAGTAAACATGTGACAATGACAGGTGGGCCGTTGCTATTAGGAAAACAAAATGATTGTTAGTTAGTCTCTGTTAGAATGACAACTAGGCTCCACCAGTTAGTTATATTAATAAAATGATTTTTATATATATTCTAGTGTATGACATGTGGGCCCTATCTATTTATTAAATTAAATATTTTGATTTAGATACCACTGTCCATGACATCTGGGTCCACCCTGTCAGTACTTTTGTGGAAAAGGTTAGGATTTAAATAATAAAAGAAATCCATAAAATGCTTTTAAATGATTTAAACTTCGGAAATTAATATCTTTTAAACCGTAACTCAAATGAAAATATTTTATACATCAAAATTGATCAGAAAAATGCAATGAATACAGATACGCTACCCGCATACCCACCGCACACCTCTAACATACCGAACCCGAGACTTTCCCCCTCTGGATCATCTGTCTTGTAATTACGCGATACCGGTAAAACTTTCCGGATGGAAATGTTCTGAACATAAAAGTTGTTCGGAATGCATGAACGATCACTGATACACTATCCACATGTCTGTCAGATATTCAAGACACTACAGGCATGGAACCTTCCCCTCCGGGCCGTTTGTCGATAATCCCCCGGAGCTGGTAGTTAATCTCCGGATGAATTCCCGCTCCGAGCAATACACCTTGCACTGCGTTAGAACACCGTTAAATTTTCGTTTTCCATGTCTTGTATTTGTATTTCTATTATTGTTGTGTATTTATTGTTTCTGCCCCCTCCCTTATTCTCCGGTAGTCCCGACGACCGCTGCGGATGCCACTGTGATCGACTACGTCATCGACGATCGTACCTCTACCGTCGAGCTTCTAGGAAAGCAGAGCCATTCTATTCCCCAGATATCTCCTATCTTTTCCTTACATTTCTTGCACTACGCATTGTTACTGCTGCTGCTATGTTACAATGCTATTCAATTGCATAGCCTGTTTTTGTCGCCCCTTGATGTACCTTCCTTTGTCTTATGCTGCCCATTATAATTATATATTATATTCAGCAGTGAGCCCTGCGCATTGTTAGCTAGGATTAGATAGCGGGCCGTAATCATTCTGGTGATTGAACACGGAACGCCTATGGTACAACGCAGACACCGCCTAAGACCCCCTAGCTCAGCTCTGCCGAGCCACCATCAAGTGTGAGCTATCAAGGAGTAATCCTTGTACTCCACTCGTTGCTGACTCTGTATAGCCGCTCTAGGTACCTGAGCAACGGTTGTCCTTAAAGGTAAGAGTCGGGCGACCCAACGGTGCCCGCGAGCAGTATGTCATCGGGAACGACAGGGAGGGTACGACCGACGTTACTGGCGTGCTTGGCCCATGCTCGTATCTCGCAAGAGTTACCAAACCACGAAAAGTCTAGCTCTACCAAGAGCACACACGAGACAAGGTAAGGACAGGGTTCACCTTGTTGGTAACCGCGTGCTTTGACAGGACGACAGGGCAGGCCTCGACAGGGCGATAACTGTTGTCTGCGAAATAATTTTAAAATGCTAAATGGTTCGGTGGATGACTTGAGAGGCCCGTTGGTCTGTACGCAGTACCTTCACGTGGGATAAGGAGTTATGGGCTCCCCTGCGTCGTATTTTGTCCAAAATCTTTTCAAACTTCAGCAGTACCACGGGCTAATTGCCAGGAAGCAGTGTTGTCTTCTTTTCTGCAGCAGGTGTATTTGGATTTGCTTTTGCTTCACCGTCATGTCTCGTACCGTGCAGGAGCATGGCAGGGTGAGGGACCTAGACCCCTGAGCGCATAGGATATAGTCCGGGAGATGGCCTCTCTGCTGAGCCTAGGATGGGCTGCGCCATGTCGGATAGTTTTGGTGGAGCGTTCCCTAACAAGGTGCCCGCCACCCTGGAGATCCGAGCGTGCAGGATGTACAGTAGTGCACCCCTGCAGGGACTTTAATCTATTCGAATAGCCGTGTCCACGGTAACAGGACGCTTTATGCTGAAGCTAGATCTTACCACTACAAACTACTACTATTAAACTGTAGTGTTCCGGGTCTTCTTCCTCGCAGGGAAGTCGAGGAAGGGAACTCGGAGGCATTATTAATTGTTAATTATTACAACTTACTATTATACAATGCTGCAGCAACTTCTGCTGCATTGTTACTTTTTGCTTTATATGAACTGTTGGCTGTTCTCTTCTTGTGATGCAAGACACGTCGAAAGATGCTAGTCTTCTATAGGCCTAGATTCTCACCCTTATTCTAATTTCTACCTTGCAGTCCACTATATACAGCCTCCCCTTTCCATTTGATACAAATGCATAAATTCTTAGTAGCGGACGTAAGACTCGCGGGTAAGCTAGATTGATGTGCGAGTGATAATGGTTCTCGCCCTTCGTTGGTTACCCCAAGTGGAAGGTGAGATGTAGGATAGCAGCAAATTTCCCCTATGTCTCCCGTAGGACTCCAGCAATTATAAGTAGGGGGCAAGAAAACAATGGCACCGTTTACGACAAACGTTGCTTCCTTGACCTGGACCTGCACACGACACTAATAACTTTGCTCCCAACGAAGTTCAGAGAGGTTGTCAATCTCTCCGGTCTTGTTGTTTACAAAAGATCAAACACAAGGGATAATGATAATGATAGCAGCTGAAAGTAAATACTGAAAAGTAAATGAGCGTGTAACTAGTGATGAGAATATGGACTGGGGTCCCATGATGTTCACTAGTGATGTCTCTCTCCCAAAAGACGACAAGACTGCTATGCGAGGTAAAAAAATTACAGATGGGCAATTGACATGATTATAAACGCACCGCAATGCTAACTATGCCACAAAAGAAAGGAAGAGGCTCATAAGCATGTGTAGTACGCCAAAATAAGTAGACCGAAATTCATCTGCATCTACTACTAATCATGCACCTTGAGATATCTACCCAGAACATCTCGCTGGTATTAATTTGCGAGCCCCACCCAAAGTGTAAACCCAAAGCAACAGACAACTGCATTAAAAAGAACTTTGCGTAAAGTAAACAATCATTGCAACCACGGTTACAAGCACCGTTGTTTTCCCCCTTGTGGCCACAACACGTCCCCTAGACTCATGTTTCTATCACTCAGGCGTGTCATCAGGGGGATGTACCCACAATCGAGCATAACGTTCCCTCTTGGAGTCACTACCTACTACTTGTCCAAAGCAATAAACAGCAATGGAGAACATGCCAAAATTAATTAGGAACAAAAATATAAGAGATAAAAACCAAATATATTACTCTATCACAATCTGAACATAATCTCATAATCCATCAGATCCCATCAAACTCAGCATAGCAAAAGCAGAAAGATTACATATGTGCGTCGATCATGTAGGGCAGCTCACGAGGTCTAAACCATGAAGAACAAAGAGGGGAGGAGAACAACACATATCTACTGATCACAGACCCATGGTCCAAAGGAAACTACTCAAGAGACATCCGGGAAGCGTCCATGGTGGATGGGAATCTCCCGGAGGTCGATCCTCCCTCCGGCAGGGTGCCGGGAAGGGTCCTGATGGTGCTCCCGATCTTGGAAGCGCGGCGGTGGCGGAACAGAGGCAAGATCACGAAAAGGGGTTCTGTCTTCAGAAGTTTCCCGTGGAGGAGAATAAATAGGCGAAGGTGGGCAGCCAGGGGGGCCATCGGGGGTCCAGGCGCCCCCCTGGCGCGGCCAGGCCGCTGGCCGCGCCAGCTAGGCGCCTGGGGCCCTGGTGGGTCCCACCTGACCCCCCCTTCGGGACTCTGAAAGGTTCCTTCACGCTGATTTTTTATCTCATTTTTCCCGAATTTTTTGAGCACTTTTAATATGGGGGAAAACTGAAATAGAAAAACAGCAGAAAATAGATACTGGCACTAGGGTGCACTGAGTTAATAGGTTAGTCCAAATATGATCAAAAGTATATGAAAGTGTATCTAGATCATAGGAATATCACACAAAACATGCATTTGATATGTTTGAGACGTATCAACATCCCCAAGCTTAATTCCTGCTCGTCCTCGAGTAGGTAAATGATAACAAGCATAATTTCCGTGGTGACATGCTAACAACCATATAAGAACTTTGAAAAGTAAAGCAATCAAGTTATGTGATTCAATTCAATTCATAACATGCAAGAGTCTATATTAGAAACAAGTAACAAAAGAACATGAGGTGCATAGCTCTCTCTGTCTGTGACTCGAATGTCTCCAAATGGTGTTTGCGTGAAAGAAGAGGGATAGGGAATGTGAGAAAAAGTATTGTTGTGTTGAGAACTCAATCTACTAAAGTTTGACACTTGGTCTTCTTTGGAATCTTATCTTGACTCGTCCCTAGACCACTAGACAGGTACAAGTCAATTTGATCCACTCCTTTTTGATGTTTTGAGCACTCATGCAATGGATCAGCGTACGCACGAAAGTTGACACTTAGGATGGAAAAGAGAGAAATATGGTGGAGGAGGAAGAAAAAAAGGTGAGAAAGGCTCACATCAATGAGGACAATCATAGGCGAGAAGGCCAAATGATAGATATGGTGTGAGGAGTAGGGATTGCCAAGCAACAGATGCACATATGAGCTAAAAAGCTCTCCAATGGAACTAGTGGGGGTGCATCTAACTTTCTCGCTCATGAAGACCTAGAGCTCTTTTGAGGAGGCTCATCCTTGGAATATGCAAGCCAAGTTCTATAGTGTGAAGTTCCCCACATAGCTATATGCATGAATGATCATCTCTATGGAGTACAAGAATAAGAGGGAGTACTAGTGTGGATCTTTCAAAAGGATAGTAGTGTTTCCCCTTTCTCTCTTTTTATTTCTTTTTCTGTTTTTTTCTATTTTCTTGTATTTTTTGGTGGCCTCAATGGCTCTTTCTATTTAACTCTCATTTGTCCTCTTTGGGATCTTTTATTTCATCCACTTTGTGATCTTTTCCTCACTTAAGGGCAACACTCTAATTTACAAGAGGGTATAGAAGATCTTTCACACTTTACAAGGTACTCAAATCATAAAGAAGATGCAGCTATCATGATGTAGGCAATGTATGCCGTTGCCAGTGTAGCAGGAACATGTATGACATGAAGATCAAGTCAAGAAGAGGTGCATGTTGCATGGAAATATATCTCAGAAAGGCTATGGAAATGCCTTGACGCTGATTTTTTATCTGATTTTTCCCGAATTGTTTGACCACTTTTAATATGGGGGAAAACTGAAATAGAAAAACAGCAGAAAAAAGAAATTGGTATTGGGGTGTACTGAGTTAATAGGTTAGTCCAAATATGATCAAAAGTGTATGAAAGTGTATCTAAATCATAGAAATATCACACAAAACATGCATGGAGCAAGCCGAAATTATCGATACGTTTGAGATGTATCATAGATACTCACCCTTGCTTTATTTCCCTTTTTGTTTTGCCTGATCGGCCGCTGCAGTCGACGTTAGAGCCTTGGAGTCCAGGAGCAGGAGATCCCCGATGCCGACCACCACAACGTGAACATCCCCGATGTCGACCACCGTAACGTGAAGATCCCCGATGCCTTCTACGACGTAGAGTACCCCGTTGACAAGGAGTAGTTTGGAGGTTCTCAGGCAGGAGGCCTCACCTTTTCGATCTGTTGTTATTTGTGCTAGCCTTCTTAAGGCAATCTTGTATTCTTGTGTCTATACTCTGATACTATTGCTTCCGCTAACTTTGTGCTCTCGAGCTGTTGTATTCGAGCCCTCGTGGACCTTGGCTTGTATTATTTTATTTGTAGAGTTGTGTTGTGATATCTTACCGTGATATCCTGATCTTGGGGGCGTCACAATGTTCTGGATAGATATCTCAAGGTGATGATTAGTGAGTAGATGCAGATGGATTTCGGTCTACTTTTCTTGGCGTACGGCCTATACTTTTGTGCCTCTTACTTTCAAGTAGCATAGTTATAATTGCAGTGCGTTTATAATTCTGTCAATTACCCAACTGTAATTTGTTCACCCAGCTTAGATATTTATCGTCTTTTGCGAGAGAGACATCACTAGTGAACATCATAGGACCCCGGTCCATATTTCCACCACTGTTTACACCACAAATTTATTTACTGCTTTTAATTTCAGTTGCAATTATCACTACTATCTATCCTTGTGTTTGCTCCTTTGTAAACAACAAGGCCGGAGAGATTAAAACCTCTCTGAACTCAGTGGGAGCAAAGTTACTTGTTGTGTGTGTAGGTCCATGACAACTTGTCTCATCCGGAAACTTAATATTTGGCACCGTTGACACCTACTTGCAACATTCGGAGTCCTACTGGTTCGATAACCTTGGTATCTTCACCGAGTGAAATTTGCCGCTATGATACACCTTAACCTTCCACTTGGGGTAGGCAATGAGGAGCACTACTTCAGTGCCATCAAGCAAATTTCTGGCGCCATTGTCGGGGACTCCAATCTTCAAGATAGGGGAGTTGCACACTATCTTTTATCTTTGCTTTTTAGTCTTGTTAGTTTACCTTATCGTTTTTATCTTAGTGTCCTTTATAAAAAATCACAAAAAAATTGTTTACCTTTTTCTTGCTTGCTGCTTCTACTATGGGTTCCTCTAAAAACAGTAAGTTGTGTGACTTCACTAGTCACAACAACAATGACTTTATCTGCACTCCTATTTCTCCACATGTCACTTCAACGCCTTCCTATGAAATTGAACCTGCTTTGCATAATATTGTTGTGAAAGATCAATTCTCCGGTTCTGGAGATGATGCTGCTTTACACTTGAATAATTTTGTTGAGCTTTGTGATATGCAAAAGTATAAATAAGTAGATGGTGATATTGTTAAACTTAACATTTCTCCTTTCTCCTTGAGAGGAGGAGCTAAAATTTAGTTTCAATCCTTGTCTAGGAATAGCATAGATTCTTGGGATAAGTGCAAGGATGCTTTTATTAGGAAGTACTACCCACCTGCTAAGATTATCCAATTGAGAAGTAATATTATGAATTTTAAGCAATTGGATAATGAACACATTGCCCAAGATTGGGAACGCATGAAATCTCTTGTTAAGAATTTCCCAACACATGGTTTGACTACTTCGATGGTTATCCAGACTTTTTATGCAGGCTTGAAATTTACCTCGCGGAATCTGTTAGACTCGACCGTGGGGGGAACCTTTATGTCAACTACACTTGGTGCTTCCACAAAGCTATTGGATGAGATGATGGCAAACTATTCTCAATGAAACACCAAAAGATCTCCAAATGGTAGGAAGGTAAACTCTGTTGAGAAAATCTCCTCCCTAAAGGGAAAAGTTGACTTGATCATGTCTTTACTTACTAAGAAAGATCCTATTGATCCTCATGATGTTCCTTTGAATTCTTTGGTTGCTCAAGAGCAAGTTGGTGTTAATTTTATCTCTAGGAACAATTTTAATAATAATGCTTATAGGAGTAATTTTGGTAGCAATCCTAGACCGTTCCCATCAAACAACTATGGGAACAACAACACTTATCCTAGCACCAAAAACTCCACTCCTATAGATAGAGACCTTCCTAGTTATGAGAAACTTTTAGAAATAGAGAAGGCTACTAAGAATTACATGCACACCCAATACGAACAAAATAAAGCCTTCTCTAGACAATTAGATGAGCATTCTTCTATCTTGCAAAACATCGGGAGACAAATTGAGAGTCTGAACATTGAGATCTCTAATATTCCGACTAGGCTCACCACTAAAGAAACCCAAGTTTCCAATATGTCTCACACCCAGGCCACTTGATAAATCAAATGGAAGCCAAACCTGAAGTAGTCTCGTATATATAAGAGGAAGATAGAATTAAGAGCCTTCCTACACACACCACCATTGCTACCATACATGTTGAGGATCTCAAAACTTTTAGCACCCAACACATCCCTAGTCCCACTGGATCTATTAATGGTGATGCTAATACCTCAACTTTAGGACAAGAAGTTCCTATAAATCTAGAGACTACCAAGAGAATGAGCTTATATGACATCACCACCACTTTCATTAATGGTAGTGATCCTTATTTTGATAATTGTAGTCTTTCTGAAGTTATCACCTTTTCGCAAAGAATGGATAAAGACCCCCACACTAGCACACTTAACATTGCCTTTACTGAGCATATTACCAATGCTCTGACCATCCCTAGGAAGCTAGAAGATGGTTGGGATCCTATAGTCAAAATTAAATTGAATAACTTCTCTTGCTATGCTTTATGTGATGTTGGAGCTAGTGCCTCCGTTATGCCCAAAAGAATGTATGATATGCTTAATTTGAAACCATTTGATACATGTTATTTTGGTGTTCGCCTTTTCGATTATTTCGTAAAGAAACCTTTAGGAAGGATTGATGATGTGCTTATTATTTTCAATGATAATTATGTTCCCGTTGATTTTCTTGTTATGGACATTGAGTGTGATCCCTCATGTCCAATTATTTTGGGACGTCCTTTTCTTCGCACCGTTGGTGCTATCATTGACATGAAAGAGGGGACCATTAGATTTCAATTCTCCCTTAAAAATGGAATGGAACACTTCCCTCTAAAGAAGATCAAGTTACCTTATGATTCCCTTACATGGGCAAGCTATTATTTTGATATTGATAAAACTTAATTTTCTTGTATCATGCCTAGATAAAAGGCATAAAAGAAAGCGCTTGTTGGGAGGTAACCCAAGATGTTTTTAATTTCAGTTTTAGTGGTCTTGATGCTTGTTACTATTGTAGCAACATCATTGTATCTTTATTTTCAAGCTTTGTGCCAAGTTTTAGCCTCTGATTGCAAGAAAGTTCAAAAGTTGTTACATGCTGTCCAGAAACAGATTCTGTCCCCTTGACGGAAAAATTGGCCATAAATCATCAGATCATATTTCTGATCTGAATTTGTTTGACAACATGCTCCATAAAATTGGCTTTCGTGCATCAGTTATGAGTTTTTTTATTTGAGTTGCAGAAGTACCCCGAAAAAATTATTTTCTACCTGCTGGTCTGTTTTTCACAGATTCTTCCACGTTTTGCATTTTGTTCGTTTTGCAAACCTTAAGCTTTATTTTTCGTTGCAAAAAACTTTTTGGCAATCTTGAGAAACAGTAGCTCTTCAAAATATCTTAATTTCCAGTGGAGAAAAGTTATATTATCATGGGTACTAACCACTGTAATCAGCTTATGATGAGTTTCGTATGAAGGGAGTTTTCAAGTATGCGAAGGAAGATGATGAAAGAAGATTCGGGAGTGTCAAGCTATCAAGCTTGGGGATGCCCCCATGCACCCCCAAGAAATATCCAAGGATACTCAAGAGTCTAAGCTTGTGGATGCCCCCGTGCATCCCCTTCTCCATCAACAATCATCATTTCGTCCTTCTCCATGCTATATTTTTATCGCTTCATACGTTATGTGCTAAACTTGAAGCGTCTCACTCTTTAATTTTTAGTTTTTTTAGTTTTTCTTGCTGTTCATAACAGGTTGGATCCTAGCCTTCGTTGTTAGTTTTTCTTGCTGTTCATAACAGGTTGGATCCTAGCCTTCGTTGTTTGGGAGAGAAACACACTCCACTCCACCGTAGAACATAGGCTTGCATGCTTATCTTTCTTTTTGTGTGTCTTCTTTATCTATTTCATAGCTGCTACGATGCTTATCTCTTAGTTTTCATGCTTATCTTTGTAAAAGATTTTTCTTAGTTTGTTCTAGGAACTCTTTTGAATTTTCATGCTTATCTTGTTTAGAGAGTTGGCTTGTTGCACTGTGTTGTGTGTCTTGCATGAGTAGGTAATTAAGGTTGCTATTAGAAGTGTAGTAGTAATGTGCAATAGTTTTGAGGTATTGATTAGAGTAATGTTTGGCTATTACGATGCGAAGAGCTTGAGCCTATTAGTGATAGGTATCGTATTTTGGGAAATCCATGCTTATTTTCAAAAACTACAAAAATTAGTTGAGAACGCTAACTACTAGATGGATCGCTAACCTCTGGAGGGGTTGGAATATATAGAGTACCCACACGTACCATGGGTCGAGGATGCACAAGGATAACCAAACCCCCATACACTCCTCCCCGGGGTACTCATCTCTTTGTGAACCTCCCTATTAGATAGAGAGTTACCGATAATACGTGCATGAGTTCTTCGGACTAATGCGAGTATCCGATTGTTGGCAGTTCCACCTTCCCATATTTTGCTTGCCTCTTCGGTACCGTGCATTGCCCTTTATCATCTTGAGAATTGGCGCATACTTCGCCGGTGCATCTAAACCCTTGGCACGATACGCTCTGTCATCGTAAACCTCCTTATATCTTCCTCAAAACAACCACCATACCTACCTATCAAGGCATTTCCATAGCCTTTTCGAGATACATTGCCATGCAACATCCACCATCTCATGACTTGATATTCATGTCATACATGCTTTTGCTTGATCGAGGAGCCGCATGATAGTTGGGCTTTTCCCTTATTGTTGCTACATTACGCGCTAGTATCATTGCATATCCTGCTACACTGGCAGAGGTATACATTTTCATACGTCATGATAGTTTTTTAGTTTTCTTTATGTAGAGTACTTCTCCTAAAGTGTGAATATCTTCTATATTCTTGTAAAATATAGAGTGTTACTCTTAAGTGAGGAAAAGATCCCAAAGAGGACAAATTAAAAGATCCCAAAGAGGACAAATTAAAAGATCCCAAAGAGGACAAATGAGAGATAAATAGGAAGAGCCAAAGAGGCCAAAAAATACAAAAAACGAAAGAGAAAAAAAGAAATAAAAAGAGAGATGGGGAAACACTACTATTCCTTTTGAAAGATCCACACTCGTACTCCATTTTCATATTTGTACTCCCACTTCTTGACCAGTAGCTATGTGATGTCTTCTCTCCAATCTTGTTCTTCAATGTTATATATATATATGTGTATTCTCTAATATAGTAGTTTTACGCTGTAAAGCCATCTCCCACTTCTTGCACGCAAACACCGTTTGGAGATATTCGAGTCACGGACAGCGAGAGATCTTGCACCTTTATGTTCATTCTTTTCTAGAATCAATACTAAGACTCTTGCTTTTTATTATCTTAACTTGAATTGCACATCTTTCTTGCTTTACTTTGAAGTCCTTATATGTGTGTTAGCATGTCACGACAGAAATTATCTGTGTTATCATTTACCTACTCAAGGACGAGCAGGAATTAAGCTTGGGGATGTTGATACGTCCCAAACGTATCTATAATTTATGCTTGTTCCATGCACTTTTATGTGACATTGCTACTTGTTTTGCTACACTTTCATATCATTTTACACATATTTGGACTAACCTACTAACTCAGTGCACCCAGTGCCAGTTTCTGTCTGCTGATGTCTTTTAGTTGCAGTGATTTTACCCAATTTAAAGTGCTCCAAAAATTCCATAAAAATCAGCAGAACGGAAGCTTCCGGAACACCGAAGGAGGGACAAGGGTGCCCCACCTGGTGCCCAGGCGGCCAGGTGGCGCGGCGCCACCCCTGGCCGCGCCACCAGGGCGCCTGGGAGCCCCAGGTGGCCACTGGATGCCCGCTTTGGCCTATATTACCTCTTTGTCCTAGAAACCCTCGAGGAGAACCCCGCATCTCGAAATACCTCTTTGTTCCGCCATCGTCGCACTTCCAAGATCGGGAGCAACAGAGGACCTCTTCCATGCGCCCTGCCGGAGGGAGGATTGACCTTGAGAGCTTCTCCACCACCATGGATGCTTCCTGAATGTGTCGTGAGTAGTCTCCCTTGGACAATGGGTCCATGACCAGTAGGTATGTGATGTCTTCTCTCCAATCTTGTTCTTCAATGTTTAGTCCTTGTGATCTTCCCTACATGATCAAGGCACCTATGTAATTTTCCTGCCGTTGCTATGCTGTGTTTGCTGGGATCCGATGGATTATGAGATTATGTTCAGATCGTGACGAGTTATATATTTGGTTTACCTTTTATATTTTTTCTTGAGTAATTCTTGCATGTTCTCCGTTGCTTTTTATTGCTTTGGCTAAGTAGTAGATCGTAACTCCAAGAGGGAGCATTATGCATGATTGTGGGCTCATGCCCCTGATGTCTAGCTTGAGTGACAGAAACATGAGACTAGGGAATGTGATGTTGCCACCAGGGAGAAAACTACGGTGCTTGTAACCGTGGTTGCAAGGATTCTTTACCTTATGCATAGATTGTTAATGCAATTGTCTGTTGTTTTGAGTTTACACTTTAGGTGGGGCTCGCAACTTAATACCAGCGAGATGTTCTGGATAGACATCTCAAGGTGGATGATTAGTGAGTAGATGCAGATGGATTTCAGTCTACTTGTCTTGGCGTACTGTCCATACTTTTGAGCTACTTACTTTCAAGTAGCATAATTAGCATTGCAGTGCGTTTATAATTATGTCAATTGCCCAGCTGTAATTTGTTCACCCAGCTTAGCTATTTTATGGTCTTTTGGGAGAGAGACATCACTACTGAACATCATGGGACCCCAGTCCATATTTCCACCACTGTTTACACCTCCACTTTATTTACTACTTTTACTTTCAGTTGCAATTATCACTACTATCTACCCTTGCGTTTGATCCTTTGTAAACAACAAGTCCAGACAGATTGACAACCTCTCTGAACTCGTTGGGAGCAAAGTTACTTGTTGTGTGTGGAGGTCCACGTCAACTTGTCGTCATTGACACCTACTTTCATCATTCGAAGTCCTACTGGTTCGATAACCTTGGTATCTTCACCAAGGGAAATTTCCCGCTATTCTACATCTATATTTCCACTCGGGGTAGCCAACGAGGAGCACTACTTCAGTGCCATCAACGGCCTGACGTAGGTGGGCTCGTTGGTGTAACAACCCCGATTTCGCAAAAATTAAAAATTTTGTTTTCGGTGTGAATTTTTTGATTGTCTGATTTGATTACGGTGTTTGCATCCCCGATCTATCGATCGACGATTATTTTCCCCCCTCTTATCTCATACCGGACGGAGATTGACCCTTGACACCCTGACACTAGACCTTTGCGACACCGGGTTTCACCCGATCACCGTCGTGAAAACCCGCATGAGACCAGCCGTAGCCAATGGAACGAAAACCCCGTTTAATAAGTAAACGCAATATTTTATAGCGTGCCGGAAAGTGTTCTCGAAACGGTTCCAGCGCGAGGTGAATGCCGCCGACTCGACGCGGTGATCCGCAAATTGAAGTTTTACCCGAATCGGAGGTCCTGCGGACCCCCGGCGGTCAGAAACGTAAACATCGCGCGCGCGAGAGAAAAACCGGGGATGTTTTTGCAAACTGGCAGCCACCTGGGTTATATAAAGACCAACACACTCCCACCCCTTTCTAGGGTTTCCCTAGTCCAAAATTGCAGCCACCCCCCTCACAATGTCCAGATCTGGCACAAAAACCCCATTTTCGCCCAAACCCTAGCCCCTTCTGATCTGGACCGTCAGATTCGGAGATCCAACGGCCCAGATCGGCTCTGGCCTCCACCAACCTCCTCTCCCTCACCCCGTGAACGCAGCCGCCGCCCGAGGGACCTCGCCGCCTCCCTCCGGCGAGGCCAGCTGCCGGTAGCAGGCCGCCGCTCCTCCCTCTCTCCCTTCTCCTCTCGTGCTCATTTCCTCCTCTCACCCTCCTCCTCGCCATGCAGGCCACAGCCGCGGTGACCCCAGCTCCGAAGCCGCGCCATGGCCAACGGGATCGGCCTCCCGATCGAGCTCCGTCGCCAGGACCCGTGTCGGCGCCCCCAACCTCCCGATCTGCGCCGCCTTGCACCGGATCCACCCTCGTCATGCACCGGGGAGCCGCTCCCTTGCTCGCCGGCGTGCGTAGCACCGGTGGCCGGCGATGCCACCGCCTCCTGCTCGAGGCCGAGCAAGACGACTGGGACGCCCACGTGGGCCGACCTCCTCCCCGTGGCCCGTCTCCTCTGTGAGGCCCAGGTCTTTTAATATGTGTTGATGATGTTGTTTTGCGACATAGTTTGCGAGTAAACCGTAGCTCGGATCGCGTTGCGCCCAAAAGGAAAATTGTTTACAATTGTGTTTACTTCAATTCATCTTTTGTGAGAATTTTGATTTGAGGTCATATTGATGGTGCAAATCTCTGTTGAAGGGGCACCAGACTGTTACCTATTATTATTTTCTGTTAGAGTGCTGCTGATGTTATTTTATTGCAAGTTTGCTTGATGATTGTGACACATCCATGAGGCCTATTGCATTAATTATTTTTGCATACTATTAAGCATCATGTCTACTTCCATTACATGTATTGCATTGTCTTGTTTACATTCCTGGTCATAGTTATTTTTAGCTCCAAAGTTGCTATCCTGCTGTTTTTGACAGCCACCTCCTCTCTTTTTCTCTAAGTCTGTAACTTTCCGATGCCATGTTGCATGCTTAATATCTTTTGATCTGTTATGCCTATGACCTTGATTCTTGTTTGTACCTGATCACCATCTTGTCTAGTTCATGCTCATATATTGCTATGTCATGTTGCTGCAGATTTACATATACTTTTTCTCCTGTTTGTATAGCATAAAAATAACAGTTTCTGCCATGTTTCTCTGATTTTCACTAAGTCCTAGACCAGTAATGTTTTATTGCATTTTGCATGAGTTATAATTAGTTGTTCATGATGCCTTTTTGTATGATTCCTTTTTCCATGTCTTCCCTGCCATTTCTACTTTAGTTGAATATCATTTGTGAGCATGTTTGCATTCATTATCATGTTTATGCATTGCTCTAAAGTGTGCTTCCTGATGTTGGCAGATTGTGTTCCAAACTTGTTTTGCTTGTATCTTTTTAACCATAACTCCGTTTGGAGTGTTCTTTATATGTAACTTGATTAGAATTTCATGTAATTTGTGTTTATGCTATTTTTTGTTGTTGTTAACCAACCTAAAATATGGTTTAGGGCAGAACAGTTCCAAATCCTTTAATTGTCATGGGGTACTTAGTGTTATGCCATGTTTAGGTTGTGCCTCATTTAAATTGACTAGCATAGAAGTTTACCTTATGCTTCACCTCTTGTCATGTTTGTGTGCTATGACATGCTTGAGTGATATGCCATGTTAACAACCTTTGATCATCTTGTGTAGCTAAACAACTTGGACCCTTGTAAACGTGTGGTATCGTCGTGTGTGACGAGTACTCCACTTAACCTGCTAGTAACCGCTCTCGACGGTAGGTGCGATGTCTCGTGTTGCCTTCTAGTTGATGCTTGCTCGTGTTTGCTTCGTAGTAATAGATGCTGGCTCGTTGATTGCTTTCCAGTGTTTACCTCTTGTGTGCTTCCGTGGGTACTCTCGGAGACGATGCGAGCTTGCGATCAACTACACCTTCGGAACCCGACTTATCAACATGCAAGGACTATACATTACTTATGATCCATTATATTTCAACCAGCGTATTGCATGCTAGTCTAGGTTAGGTTCGATGTTTGATCCTACCACATGTTTACAGCCTCTTTCAAACTGATACAGCCATGTCCCCTCCCAGCGAACCATGTACTTCTATGTTACTATTGCTCGTTACTCAGCCCCTTCTTAGTATGCATGCTTAGGATGCTACGATGTTACCCTGTTACTCCTTGGTTTTCGGATATCACGTTATTATATTGTTGTGGATGATATGATTATTCTAAATGTTGACTATATTCGACAAAGGATGAAAGGTCTAGGCTATCCCGCCCCGACGCTTTGTTCCATTCGAGTCACCTAGGATCCGAGTTCCGGGTTGGTTTTAAGACCGAGCGTGCCTAACCGCGTGTGGGATACTATGGGGTCCCCTTTTCTTACCTACCTAGCTTCAAACATTTCTAGTGGTGGCCCAAGCTGATTTACCATTTGAAAACCATGCATATATGTCTGTCTGGTAGCTCAAACCCTAGCCCCTTCTGATCTGGACCGTCAGATTCGGAGATCCACCGGCCCAGATCGGCTTTGGCCTCCACCAACCTCCTCTCCCTCACCCCGTGGACGCAGCCGCCGCCCGAGGGACCTCGCCGCCTCCCTCCGGCGAGGCCAGCTGCCGGTAGCAGGCCGCCGCTCCTCCCTCTCTCCCTTCACCTCTAGTGCTCCTTTCCTCCTCTCACCGTCCTCCTCGCCATGAAAGCCGCAGCCACGGCGACCCCAGCTCTGAAGCCGCGCCACGGCCGACGGGATCGGCCACCCGATCGAGCTCCGCCGCCAGGACCCATGTTAGCGCCCCCAACCTCCTGATCTGCGACGCCTTGCACCGGATCCGCCCTCGTCATGCACCGGTGGCCGGCGACGCCGCCGCCTCCTGGTCGATGCCGAGCAAGACGACCGGGACGCCCACGTGGGCTGGCCTCCTCCCCGTGGCCCGTCTCCTCTGCGAGGCACAGGCGCCCCTGGCCCAGCAACTCCACAGCCCAGATCCGCCAGCCTGATGGGCCAGGCCATGGGTGAGGCTCCTTTGTTTTTATTTCTTTCCTCTGTTTTTTTCCTTTTATCAAATTTCTTCTAAGTATTTTAATATGTGCTGCTGATGCTGTTTTGCGACGTAATTTGCGAGTAAACCGTAGCTCAGATTGCGTTGCGACCAAAAGGAAAATTGTTTAGAATTGTGTGTACTTTAATTCATCTTTTGTGAGCATCTTGATTTCAGGTCATATTGATGGTGCAAATCTCTGTTGAAGTGGGCACCAGACTATTAACTGCTATTATTTTCTGTTAGAGTGCTGCTGCTGTTATTTTATTGCAAGTTTGCTTGATGATTGTGACACATCCATGAGGCCTATTGCATTAATTCTGTTTGCATACTGCTAAGAATAATGTCTACTTCCATTACGTCTATTGCATTGTCATGTTTACATTCCTGGTCATAGTTATTTTTAGCTCCAAAGTTGCCATCCTGATGTTTTTATAGCCACATCTGTTTTTCTCTAAGTCTGTAACTTTCCGATGCCATGTTGCATGCTTGATATCTTTTGAACTGTTATGCCTATGACCTTGATTCTTGTTTGTACCTTATCACCATCTTGTCTAGTTCATGCTCATATATTGCTATGTCATGTTGCTGCAGATTTACATATAGTTTTGCTCCTGTTTATACGGCATAAAACTAATAGTTTCTGCCATGTTTCTCTGATTTTCACTAAGTCCTAGACCAGTAATGTTTTATTGCATTTTGCATGAGTTATAATTAGTTGTTCATGATGCCTTTTTGCATGATTCCTTTTGCCATGCCTTCCCTGCCATGTCTACTTTAGTTGCATATCATTTGTGAGCATGTTTTCATTCATTATCATGTTTATGCATTGCTCTAATGTGTGCTTCCTGATGTTGGCAGATTGTGTTTCAAACTTGTTTTGCTTGTATCTTTTTAACCGTAACTCCGTTTGGAGTGTTCTTTATATGTAACTTAATTAGAATTTCATGTACTTTGTGTTTATGCTATTTTTGTTGTTGTTAACCAACCTAAAATATGGTTTTGGGCTGAACATAACCAAATCCTTTAATTATCAGGGGGTACTTAGTGTTATGCCATGTTTAGGTTGTGCCTCATTTAAATTACACGCATAGATAGTTTACGTTATTCTTCACCTCTTGTCATGTTTGTGTGCTATGCCATGCTTGAGTGATATGCCATGTTAACAACCTTTGCTCATCTTGTGTAGCTAAACAACTTGAACCCTTGTAAACGTGTGGTATCGTCGTGTGTGACGAGTACTCCACTTAACCTGTTAGTAACCGCTCCCGACGGTAGGTGCGATGTCTCGTGTTGCCTTCTTGTTGATGCTTGCTCGTGTTTGCTTCGTAGTAATAGATGCTTGCTCGTTGATTGCTTTCCAGTGTTTACCTCTTGTGTGATTCCGAAGGTACTCTCGGAGACGATGCGAGCTTGCGATCAACTACACCTTCGGAACCCGACTATACATTACTTATGATCCATTCTATTTCAACCAGCGGTTTGCATGCTAGTCTAAGATAGGTTCGATGTTTGCTCCTACCACATGTTTACAACCTCTTTCAAACCGATACAGCCATGTCCCCTCCCAGCAAACCATGTACTGCTATGTTACCATTGCTCGTTGCTCAGCCCCGTCTTAGTATGCATGCTTAGGATGCTATGATGTTACCCTGTTACTCCTTGGTTTTGGGGTATCACGTTATTATATTGTTGTGGATGATATGATTATTATAAATATTGACTATATTCGACAAAGGATGGAAGGTCTAGGCTATCCCGCCCTGACGCTTTGTTCCATTCGAGTCACCTATGATCCGAGTTCGGGTATTGGTTTTAAGACTGAGCGTGCCTAAGCGCGTGTGGGATACTATGGGGTCCCCTTTTATTACCTACCTAGCTTCAAACATTTCTAGTGGTGGCCCAAGATGATTTACCATTTGAAAACCTTGCATATATGTCTGTCGGGTAGCTCCTGGCAGACATCCTTTAAAACAACCCGAACCAGTAAGGACATGGTTCCTTGCTGGCCCATCATGACCGGCTGAGGACCCGGTCTCATGTGAGATTAACCGGCTATCCAAACCTGGAGTCATACGGTAGAGAACAGATCGAGAGAGCGGCCGGCTCCTGAGCTGGATGTCGACTCACTGGGGGCCACCCGAATTTGTTCGTTGTTAGCTAGAGGGACCTGTCGTTTCGGATCTCTCGGAACTAAATCATAAAATGGTTGCCTATGATGGGTAGCAACTGAGAGAGATGGGCGTGTGTGCGAAGCCTTGTAATGGGCAGTTGGTACACCCCTGCAGGGTTAAATCTTTTCGAGAAGCCGTGTCCACGGTTATGGACGACTTGAGACCTACTCCTTGTTCATAGACAACAACAGCTGAGATAATCTTAATATAACTTGATCAACGTGTGTGTGCCTTGACTCCTTCTTCGTCGGGATGCGAAGAGGAGGACAAGGATAGGATAGGTGTTATGCTTACGTAAGTAGGTGGATAGCATACTTGTTGGAGGCAATTCCTCATCGAATGCTTGGCTTCTTACCTTACCCTCTAGATCATTAGGCACTTCATAAATGCTAGTGCCGCAGCAACCTCACCACTTACTCCATCCTTAAAGTAAACTACTAGTTTTCCTAGAATGACGAGTGATGAAGTCCTTGTTGGGTCAGATGACCGCTACAGTTGGATGCTGAGTACTTCTGTACTCATGATACTACCCCCAAACTCTTTTCAGGGTTCTGAATCGACAACAGGTATGATGATCGACGTTTCACGTGGAGACTCGACGACGACTAGTTAGGCGGATCCCGGCGGAGGGCCTGGACCCGTGTGGTTATGGGGATCGATGTTTTTCTCTTTGCCACTAGGCATTTGATTGTAGTCTGTACTTAGACATGTATCTTCCGCTGTTGTATTGTATCAAGGTAGTTGTATGCCGATTGTATGAGATGTTGTATCCATGTAGCTGTAATGTTGTGATATCATGTTGGAAATCCGGGGCATATGGCATTGTCATATGTCGCGGTGGGACCGATATGTGCTTCGTCCCCGGATCTGGATGGAAACATCTAGATCTGGAACAGTACCGCATATCGGGCCTTACAATTGGGATTTGCCGTCCACGGTATCTTTTGTTTGCCTCGGTACAAGGCTGACGACAAAGCCCTTTGCCGTCCGTCGATATTGTGCAAACGGCAAAGCACGTATTTTCCGGAGAAATGGCTGACGAGTGCTTTGCCGTATGCCGGCAGACGACAAAGGGCTTTGCCGTCCGCCTTTCCTATGTTTGTCGACCGCCATGGAAGACGGCAAACAGTGGAATTCCAGTAGTGTGTATAGTGTAAGGATCCCCACTTAGTTATGCATGAATGATATGAAAACTCTCTATGACATACAAGTGCTAGTTTGAAGAACAAGTGTGGATCTCTAAAAAGGAATATTAGTGTAGCCCCATTCTCTCTTTTTATTTTCTTTTTCTCTTTTTTCTTTTTCTTTATTTATTTATTTTTGTGGTCTCATTGGCTCTTTCTATTAAATCTCTCATTTTTCCTCTTTGGGATCTTTTCATGTGTCCTCTCTTGGGATATTTTAATTTTGTCCTCTTTGGGATCTTTCCCTTACTTTAAGGGCAACACTATATATAGAAAGATGAACATGATCAACACACTTTTACAAGGTACTCATAATGAAACTGAAACTATATCATGATGTATACAAGGTATGCCTCTGCCAGTCTAGCAGGATATGCGATGATACTAGTGCGTCATGTAGCAAAAAGGTGAAAGGGCAAAGCCCAACTATCATGCGGCTCAATGATCAAGCTAAAGCATGTATAACGATGAAGAATAGCATCAAGTCATCCGAAATATGGATGTCGCATGCCAATGTATCTCAGAATCACTATGGAAATGCCATGACAGGTAGGTATGGTGGCTATTTTCAGGAAGATATAATGAGGCTTATGTATGATAGAACGTATCATGCCAAGGATTTGGATGCACCAGCGAAGTTTGCACCAAATCTCAAGATGAGAAAGGGAAATTCACGGTACCGAAGAGGCTAGCAAAATATGGAAGGTGGAAGTGCCAACAATTGAATACTCACATTAGTCCGAAGAACTCTTGCACTTATTATTGGTAACTCTCTATCTAATCAGGAGGTTAACAAAGAGACAAGTACCCCGAGGAGGAGTGTATGGGGGTTTGGTTATCCTTGCACATCCTCGACCCATGAGAAGATGGATGTTGCATGACAATGTATCTCGGAAAGGCTATGGACATGCCTTGATAGGTAGGTATGGTGGTTGTTTGGAGGAAGGATATAATGAGGCTTATGATGAAAGAGCATATCATGCCAAGTATTTTGATGCATCCCTGAAGTTTGCCCCAACTCTCGAGATGATAAAGGGCAATGCATTGTATCGAAGAGGCTAGCAAAATATGATGGTGGAAGTGCCAACAATCGAATACTCACATTAGTCAAATGAACTCATTCACTTATTATCCATAACTAAGCTTCAAAAAAACTTATTATCCGTAACTCTCTATCTAGTCAGGAGATTCACAAAGATCTAAGCACCCTAAGAGGAGTGATTGGGGGTTTGGTTATTGATACGTCCCAAACATATTTATAATTTCTGCTTGCTCCATACATGTTTTGTGTGATATTGCTATGTTTTAGATACACTTTCATACACTTTTGATCATATTTGGACTAACCTATTAAATCAGTGCACCCCCAGTGCCAGTTTCTGTTTTCTGCTGTTTTTGTATTTCAGGTTTTCCCATTATTAAAAGTGTTAGGGTTCGGGGCAGAAAACACAAATTTTTCATAACCTACGATACCCAATCCCAAGACCTATGCTATGCTGATGCAAGTAACGGACAGAGATAGGTCACATACCAGTATGTAGTCCGTTAAGCGGGAAACGTTCCCGCATGAACGTGGTTGATGTAGTCGTACCGGCAATCCCCGATGCCGCGCAGATCCACGATGACTCCTGTAGCCACCCGATCCTTGCAGACCGATGACGGGATTACGTCCCCGTCGGAACGTTGCTGATGAAGACCTCGCGATACGAGCACGACGATGAAGTAGCACCACAAGTGTAGTGCCTCGCGGGATTATACACATACAGTATACCCGACGTCCCTCTGGGCTCCGAACCAGTAGAGCAGCAGAAAGAAGATGGATTCGGATCCCGATTCCAGCAGCACGACGACGTGCGTATAGTGGAGAAATCCCCAACCAAGTGTAGACTCCAAACAAGGGGAGTCCACTCGAGGGAGGAGAAAGGAGAGAGAGAGACGAGAAACTTGTCTCAAATTTGGATGTGAAGAAAAGGGCACCCTACCCCTCCTTATATAGGCCAAGGAGGGGGGAAACCTCCCCTCAATTTCCCATGTGGGACTAATCCCAAGGGGAGGGGGGCAAATGCGCCCCTAGGGGGGCATGGGCCCCTTCATGGCGCCATGGCCCATGGGGGAGGACTCCCTCTCCCCCTAATGGGCCCTATGAGGCCCATATGCCTTTTAATTCATTTTTAATTATATTTAAATACATTTTAATATTTAATTCAGATAATTAAATAATAAAACATATATTAAACATTATTAAATATATTTTTAACCTTTCAAAATACCTGGAACAACTTCCGGCCTTCATCAGAACAATTCCGGTGTTCTCTCCAATTTCTCCGGTGATCCCGAATCAATCCTTACTGCGTCGAGTACCCTTAAGTGTAACACCCTACGGTCCGGGAAACAGCAGACATGATCGAGAAAATTCTCATTGATCAATGACTAATCAATTGGACCTGGTAACAATCCTTGATAGCCCCTGCGCTTCCATCAAATGAACTTCAATCGCTGTTGGATCCGTTAACCGTGTGCCTGTTCCCTTTGTCCTGTGGTACTTTGCTTGTCCGAGGTTTGATCATCGGTATCCACTATACCTAGTTCTTCCTCGTTCTCAACAAACAAGTTTACTCGTTCCCGTGATATTACAACTCCGTGACCTAGTCACACGTTTGCAAACTTTATGATGTAACATCACCGAGTGGGCCCAGAGTACCTATCCGTCACACGGATGGACAAATCCCGCTTTGATCTATTTGCATACTCATTAACATATCTATTCGGAATACCTGAAGCACTCCTTTATGGCCAGCATATTTCAGTCAGGCGGTGGGTAGCAAATCAAGGCATCCTAATAGACAGTAATTACGTATGATCATTACGGTCTAAGGATCTGGTCACTACGTTATAGTTATCGCAATGTCGAACTATGTGACTTGATCACATCACAACACTTCTGGTGGGTGTATGTCCATCATATCATTATCCAATGATACGACTCCATTGTCAACAGACGCCATTGTCTCATGATCAGGAAACCTTGATCATAAATCGCCCAATGGACTAGTATACTAGGGTTGACTAGGGACCTGGTTGTTTGTATACCACACCTGTATTAATGTTTCCGCTTAATACAGTTATAGCATAGTATCAAACGTATTATGAACTAATGGAATATGCTCGATAAAACATATTTTATTTGCCTCTAGGGCACATTCCCAACAGTCTCCCACTTGCACTAGAGTACAAATAATCTAGTTGCATTTTCTCTGGATCATAACTCCTTATTGATCATGCTTGCCCGTGGAAGAGGTTGTATCAACGGTCTGGATACCATTCAGAACCGTATGTCCTTTTGCAAATCATAATGTCACCTAATTTGACATTCCTTCATTATCCACTATAATGATGAGGTATATATATTTGGCGGTGAAGTGAGACTTCGTTTGCTGTGTCATAGCAATGACATCCGGTGGGTCACGCGGACTTTCCCATAGTCATGCACACTTGAAACTCACTCAATCAGAAGTCGAACTTCTTAAGCCATAATATAACTCCTGCTACTTCTAAAGCAGCCACATCAATGTATATTCAATCCTTAGTGCATTGTATGCAACTTTGATGTCTAACCATGTTTCTTTCAACTTAGGCATTCATTAGTATGATATCTCTATTTTCTATGTTAGTGTCAAAACTTGAACCAGCATAACATTTATGGTCAAGTCCACTATCCTTTACAAATTTGAGATGTATCCTCAGTTCTCTTCAGACACTTAAGGATAAACTTAACTCTTTTTTCAATGATTTACTCATAAATCATATCATAGCATGTTCTTACTACTAAGAACTTGGGTCACATTACGTCGAGTACATAACTCTGGTTTTATATGAAAGAACCTATGACAAAGGCATAGAGGATCCAACACATCCATTTCTTTCATTAACCATTAACCATTGTTCTTGTACTGAGATTAACTCAACACTTCTCTTGGATATACAAGTAAGGACCACTTCTTGACTTGTCCCATTCTGAACTCCTTCAGAATCTTATCCAGGAAAGTATTACGACTCAATGTTATTAAACACATATCTATCTTAATAGATCTTCAATGCTTAATACTTATTCATCTTCATTTATGATAGATTCAAATAATCATTAACACCAACTGCACCATTCATAATATGGTATCCATATATGAGAATGTTATCATGCTCCCACTCAAATATGTCATACACATATTAAGTTATAGGATAACACTCATATTGCTCCCACTCAAATATGTCGGCCACATATAAGACAAGGATAACATCCACATGGCTCCCACTTAGATATGTCAGACACATATTAAGTTCAGGATACTAACCACATGGCTCCTACTCAAATATGTCATTTACATATAAGTCTAGGATAATACTCTCATAGCTCCCACTCAAAATATGTCGTCTACATATTAAGTTTCAGGAAACTATTCAACTCCCACTCAGTTTCATGCAAATGCATGTTTCCTCGATATTTTGGTTAAGTCCAAAATCCTTTGATCATCCATCAAAATGAGAATTCAGTTTACGAGACACTAGTATCCATATGTTTTTCCAAAACCTTCTTGTTGTACCAATTACAACCCTTCTTCAAATACAATATTTGAGGAAGTCATGGTATTGATAACAATCCTGGATCAATCGTAGTGAATATCCCTTTGACTCAAGCATCGCTACACATTGTAGTCAACCCATTGAATTTGTCAGAAACAATCTTTGTGACAAACCAATCATGACGTCCCTTTGATGTTCACATTTATTCCTCATAACTCTGAAGTTATTGTGAATATCAAGTAACCTCCTTACTTGATAAGATTCAAGCAATCTTAAATGTAACTCAACATAGGATTTCATGACTCATAGTCATATCTCGTACTTAGGTCCACCATCGCTTCTTTGTAGTTCGTAGGAATGTCTTGTTCCATTAACATGACAAGTGAATCATGAATATCATTTTGCACCAGGGGAAAATATATATTCTTGAATCCTACCTTTCTCAGTAAAAGCTCCCATCAGAAGATCATGATCATTATCATTAGTTTCTCCTCTTATTGTAGAGATTTTCTTCCAGAACATATTCCGTTGCACTACTCTGACATTTGGAGGCAAGGTCAATTACCTTGGTTGAACTTTAACTTTTCTTCCATTACCACATTTATCAAGAACAATTCTTGACAAACACAAACATAGCAATACAAGTTTTGCTCCTTTTGGTTCTAGTTGTGGAAGATGCATCCATAGTTGTCTAAGGATACACTACAAAGATAATTTATCTTACATAAATCAAGCTTCCTAGAAACCACAACACACCATGAAATATATAGTGTTGGTTTCCATGAACTCAGATGGTTCCCTATGCTGAAGTGAGTGTTTGCATATTAAATTAATAACTCTAAACAATAATAACGTAACTTGGTAAGAGATAACTTAGACCATACACTTTTCGATAGAATATGATCACAATGTTCAGGCACGTCAATCATATTTAAGTGTCTCAAGACATTGCAATTTTTGGAAAAACGTTCACACAAGTCTTTATGCCCAAGACTAACTCAAAACATTTGTCACTTTGATCAAATCGTAGAGACTTGTCTTTCTTGTTAATTTAAATCCATCTTTACTCTGAAATCCCTTTTGATCATATCAAATTATTTCAGACTCATGTTTCATTAGTGAATACAAATATTCATCTAAGTCCACATAGGAAGTTCACAAAATAATGAAATTCACCACATGCTGACATACGATACATAACAATGTATGATACTCAACAATCAGTACACATTCCGTTTACCAGAATGCGAGGTTTTAGTCATCTCACCTAAAAGGCATGGTTTGTATGTGTCAAGAGATCAAGTATCTTAAGACATCATCATACCATTCATGATTTAAACTGTAGTGTCATTATTAAGCCTGGATATTTCTTGGCATTACAATATTTCTTATAAATGATCAAACAACTATCATCAATACAAGAATAACTCATTCATAATCGTAATGTGACCATAAGAGATATCATTCATAAAAGGAGAACAACTGACTTGTTTCTCACTAATATGAATATTTGTCTTCGCGAGATGCAAGACACACTAATAAAGTCCTCATTCAAACGATCATAAAATTTATTCATATATTAATCAATTGATAGATGTAGAGGGAGAGTGTTGTCGACCATCAACTATCTTGATTGCCGTCAGCACACATTGTCACCTCATCCCTTCCAAACCACTCTCAAGCAGTAAGTTCAAGCATCGAATACTTAATCAACCGCAATTAGTGTTTTGTGGGAAAGACATTTATAACTCGTATATCAAATATACCTTCTCCGTCAATGACCATTCCTGCATTGGTTCTACTCTTAAAGTTCTTAACTTTAACCATGACCTCATGATAGGTGAACGATTCTCCTTCATGACATAGTCCAGACATGGTCTTTGTAACTGCGAGGAAGCAGATGCAACTCCCTATTTATCGCAAAGTAACCAGTCATTCAGTAGTCCAAGTTATACACAAGGTGTTCCATGTATCTTATACATTTTCCAAGTGACTTTCTCAGCAGGTTGTTCCTTCCACCATAGTTGAAAGAAACCCCGTCCATATACTCATATTCCATTACTCTGATTTGTGACCAAGTGCTTTCAAGTTCACCTAGCACGTCATACGTGTTGGTTAACATGCATTCACAATTCAGATTCCATAGAATGAATTATGGTGTGTTGGACAGTCATTCATAAGTGATGGTGAGTGCGATACTCATCATCATCTTCCTTGATTACGGAGATGTCAGGTGTATCTCCTAGCAGTTCTTCGTATTATGTTTTAGCAAGTCATTACTAATGAGTATGTCTCTAATGGTGTTGGTACACATCAATGAAGTAAGACCCATTTACCTTAAGTCCTATCATACTAAAAGAGACATAGTTCTAAACATTGGTATGACGTTATCTACAATGATATTTGCTAAGACATGTAGATTAAGTTCATAATGTGGAGTTTCAATTTGATCTCAAAATTCTAGAAAGCTCCCACTTAGATAAACACCTCTCAATTTAACTAAGTGATTACACAATCCCAGCCCCCATACCTCCCCCGATCGTCACGGCCATCAGTATGCGAACCAGGAAGGCCTCTAAGCCAATCACATCAGGCATGTGACTCGTGCTCGACCTTTCGGTCTCCTGTGTTCCAGGCCCGCATCTACATACGTCAAGCCTGCCAATCGAACCTTGATGTTAGCTGTTCAGCAAGGCCATATCTGCATATGCCAGGCTTGCCGAACCCAACCTCATGCGAACTCCGTTTAATATGTAGGACAACTCCGGTATGTACGGAGCATCAAGCCATATGGGAGAACCTTCCAGGCGGTGCCCACCAAGGGAGAACACAATGTTGGTATTGTGAGAGATGGTCCTGTTTCGTGCTACCGTCGATATATCTAGCATACTAGCATAAAACAGGAAGTAAAACTGTAAATCATACAACCTATGATCCCCCTTCATGCAAATTAAAGTTAAAAACGCCTTTCTACTTTATCTTTTGTAAGTTTTACGTGGCTGCTAGGGGTTTCGAGAAAAGAACCGTTTCTATCCTACGAAAACAAGCCACAACACCAATCGACAATTGTCTCTATTACACCCCTGTCGGGGCCCTCGGTTGCAAACATCTTCGCATCGCTAATGAAGAGAGACATACACCCCCCAGCAACTTTATATGGTACAAGCCATATGTCAAGCGTGGAACCAGTCTCGCGTAAACGAGTAAGGTCGGTCAGGGGCCGCTTCATCAAACATTGCCGCAACGCTAAATGAGTACACGTGAGAGGGTAACAATTGGAGAATTGATGCCCACATACTAGATGTGTTCTATCCGTACAATACATCTACGCATAGCCTTGCTCATGATACCACTGTTGGGGTTCGGGGCAGAAAACACAAATTTTTCATAACCTACGATACCCAATCCCAAGACCTATGCTATGCTGATGCAAGTAACGGACAGAGATAGGTCACATACCAGTATGTAGTCCGTTAAGCGGGAAACGTTCCCGCATGAACGTGGTTGATGTAGTCGTACCGGCAATCCCCGATGCCGCGCAGATCCACGATGACTCCTGTAGACACCCGATCCTTGCAGACCGATGACGGGATTACGTCCCCGTCGGAACGTTGCTGATGAAGACCTCGCGATACGAGCACGATGATGAAGTAGCACCACAAGTGTAGTGCCTCGCGGGATTATACACATACAGTATACCCGACGTCCCTCCGGGCTCCGAACCAGTAGAGCAGCGGAAAGAAGATGGATTCGGATCCCGATTCCAGCAGCACGACGACGTGCGTATAGTCGAGAAATCCCCAACCAAGTGTAGACTCCAAACAAGGGGAGTCCACTCGAGGGAGGAGAAAGGAGAGAGAGAGATGAGAAACTTGTCTCAAATTTAGATGTGAAGAAAAGGGCACCCTACCCCTCCTTATATAGGCCAAGGAGGGGGGAAACCTCCCCTCAACTTCCCATGTGGGACTAATCCCAAGGGGAGGGGGGCAAATGCGCCCCTAGGGGGGCATGGGCCCCTTCATGGCGCCATGGCCCATGGGGGAGGACTCCCTCTCCCCCTAATGGGCCCTATGAGGCCCATATGCCTTTTAATTCATTTTTAATTATATTTAAATAAATTTGAATATTTAATTCTGATAATTAAATAATAAAACATGTATTAAACATTATTAAATATATTTTGAACCTTTCAAAATACCCGGAACAACTTCCGGCCTTCATCGGAACAATTCTGGTGTTCTCTCCAATTTCTCCGGTGATCCCGAATCAATCCTTACTGCGTCGAGTACCCTTAAGTGTAACACCCTACGGTCCGGGAAACAGCAGACATGATCGAGAAAATTCTCATTGATCAATGACTAATCAATTGTACCTGGTAACAATCCTTGATAGCCCCTGCGCTTCCATCGAATGAACTTCAATCGCTGTTGGATCCGTTAACCGTGTGCCTGTTCCCTTTGTCCTGTGGTACTTTGCTTGTCCGAGGTTTGATCATCGGTATCCACTATACCTAGTTCGTCCTCGTTCTCGACAAACAAGTTTACTCGTTCCCGTGATATTACAACTCCGTGACCTAGTCACACGTTTGCAAACTTTATGATGTAACATCAGCAAGTGGGCCCAGAGTACCTATCCGTCACACGGATGGACAAATCCCGCTTTGATCTATTTGCATACTCATTAACATATCTATTCGGAATACCTGAAGTACTCCTTTATGGCCAGCATATTTCAGTCAGGCGGTGGGTAGCAAATCAAGGCATCCTAATAGATAGTAATTATGTATGATCATTACGGTCTAAGGATCTGGTCACTTCGTTATAGTTATCGCAATGTCGAACAATGTGACTTGATCACATCGCAACACTTCTGGTGGGTGTATGTCCATCATATCATTACCCAATGATACAACTCCATTGTCAACAGACGCCATTGTCTCATGATCAGGAAACCTTGATCATCAATTGCCCAATGGACTAGTATACTAGGGTTAACTAGGGACCTGATTGTTTGTATACCACACATGTATTAATGTTTCCGCTTAATACAGTTATAGCATAGTATCAAACGTATTATGAAATAATGGAATATGCTCGATAAAACATATTTTATTTGCCTCTAGGGCACATTCCCAACAAAAAGTGCTCAGAAAATTCCGGGAAAATATATAAAAATCAGCGTTCTAGAAGAGTCCTCCAACCGGAGGATGGGGCCCTGGGGTGGCCCACAGCCCCCAGGCGACCTCCTGGCGCGGCCAGGGGTCCACCTGCGTCGGGTGGCCGCCTGGGCGACTGTGGGCCCCCCTGTGCCCCCTTTGGCTCCTATTTATTCTGCCGTTGCGAAAACCTTGATTCCGGACCCCTTTTCTCCAGAAGCAATTCCGATCTCCGCCGCCATCACCGAATAGCTTCGCGGGACAAGAATTCCTATGTTGGCACCTTGCCGGGACGGGGAAGTGCCCCCGGATTCACCTCCATCGATGTTTCTTCCTCCCTCCATGATGCGGGAGTAGTCCCTCCTCGGGGCTAAGGTTTCTACCAGTAGCTATGTGTTCAATTATCTCTCCCATGATGTGATCTTCGTTGTGATCATAGGCTATGTTAATCTAGGGTGATCCCATGATATTTCCCCTTCCTCTATGTATTGGATTGATGTACTCACTTGATCTTATCTACTATAATCCCCGAGACCAAGGTGACTGCGGTCTATTGGACATGGATTAGAAGAATATTTTCATCAGTGATTTCCTCTTTTGTGTGTTGATTGAAGATTGAGAGTCTCTTGGTGCTTGTCTTTGACTATCCTTGAGATATGTTGTGGTGATTGTGGTAATCTCTTTGGTTGGCCGCGGTGACATTGGGAAATCCATAGATTGAGAACTACAAACTTTGAGGTGTGCTTTTGTAGCCCTACATAATTCTCATCCTCTCTTGACCACAAATGAATGGCCTCCGAGTGCGTCTCCATTGCATGTTTTATGGGAAATATCAAGTGATTAGACTATGTTAATGTTGTTGGGAGTTTCCACTAGTGAAAGTTTGAAGCCTAGGCCTTATTTCCACCATTGTTACACCGTTTGTGCTCACTTTTGTCACATGTTTGCTTGCTGCACTTTTTATTACAGATTTATATTACCTTGCTTTGCCACACCTATCACCCATATTTTATCATCGCTTCGATGAACTAGTGCACCTATACAACTCCTAGTTGTATTAGGTGTGTTGGGTACACAAGATACTTCTTGTATCTTAATTGCAGGGTTTCTTGAGAGAGACCATATTCAACCTCTACTTCCCTGAGTTCGATAAACCTTAGGTCATCCACTTGAGGGAAATTGCTGCTGTCCTACAAACCTCTGCGCTTGGAGGCCCAACATAGTCTACAAGAATAGAAGCGTGTGTATACATCAGTTATCCTTGCGGATCCTCGACCGATGATACGTTAGGGTAGTCTTTTACAATCCCGCAAAGATTAGTGATCCTTTCAGTAGCTAGAGTTCTCAACTAATTGTGTAGTATTCGAAAATAAGCACGTTGAACCAAAATACAACACCTATCACTAATAGGTTTGAGCTCGTAATAGATAGAAGTCCAAACATTACTTGTATCAAAAACTCAAAACTATTGCAAGTTACTAATAAACTCAATTTAGCAACCTTGATTACCTACTTAAAGTAAGATACACACCTAGTGCAACAAAGCGAACTCTCTTAACAAGATAAACATGAAACTCAAGAGAGTTCTAGAAATTATAATTCTGAGATCTTAGAAATAAATAAACATAAAGAACAAGATCTAACCATGTCAGCAACTACAAATAAAACTGAAAACTCAAAAAGATAAAAGTGAATACTAGCTATGAGCATTCTAGTCAGAATTGGAGCGTGTTTCTCTCCCAAACAAGGCATGCTATGGTCCAACTTGTTATGACCAGCAAACAAAACTAAATAAAACACAAATATACCAAAAAGTAAAGAGCAAGACGCTTTAAGCAAAGCATATAACATGTGAAGCAATAAAAATATAGTTCTACGAAGGACAAACTAATAATTGTTGATGAAGAAGGGCTTGCACAGGGGCTTCCCCAAGCTTAGACGCTTGAGTCTCCTTGAATATTCCTTGGGGGTGTCGGGGGTATACCCAAGCTTAAGATTTTGGCACTCCTTGATCTTCCTTCATCATCTCCCTTCGTAACACTTGAAGACTTCCTTCACACGATACTTCTCATAAACTGATTAGAGCGGTTAGTGCCAAAAAAAGTTTCACTTGGGTACTGTTGGAACACAATGGAACATTAAATTTAAACATAGGATACCATTCCCCAACGTTGGTTAAGGTTCTTGCAAAGAAAAACCATGAACAATATACCCAAAAGATGAAAACGCAAAACAAGGCAGAAATCTGGGAAAGCAGAACAGTAGGTGAAACTTAATTTTTTTTGAGGCACTTCTTTAGATAAATTAAAAAAACTCAAAACTAATGAAAATTTACCAAATATATATAACATGTTTTTTAAGAAATGTAGGTCAAAAAGATGATCTGGTGATTTTAAAAAATATATATATAACATGTTTTCTGGACAGCATGTCAAAACATTTGGCTCCCTTATCATTAGAGGCTAAAACTTGGCACAAAACTTGAAAATAAAGATACAATGATGTTGCTACAGTACAAACAAACATCAAGACCTACTAAAACTGAAAGTAAAAAACATTTTGGGTTGCCTCGGAATAAGCAATTTCTTTTACGACTTTTAGCTAGGCACAAAGCAGAAGATCAAGTTTTGTGAATAGCCATAGCATAGCTTTCCTGTATAATGGAATCAAAAGGTAAGTTTATCTTCTTTCTAGGGAAATGTTCCATGCCATTCTTGAGGGTTAATTTGAATATTATAATCCCTTCTTTCATGTCAATAATTGCACCAATGGTGCGAAGAACAGGTCTTCTCAAAATAATTGGACATGAAGGATCACATTCAATGTCCATGACAAGAAAATCAACAGGAACATAATTACCATTGACCAAAATAAGCACATCATCAACTCTCCCTATACGATTTCTAACGGAAGAATCAACAAGTCAAACAACCAAAGAGCAAGGATCAATAGATTTTAATTCAAGCATATCATAAAGTCTCTTTGGAATAAAGGAGGCACTAGCTCCAAGATCACATCAACCATATCATAAAGTCTCTTAATTTTAATCATATGATCCGAACCATCTTCCAATTTTCTAGGGATAGAAACTTCTAGTCTAAGTTTTTCTTCCCTAGCTTTGATAAGAGCATTAGTGATATGCTCGGTAAAGGCAATGTTAAGTGAACTACTATGGTTATCTTTGGCCATCTTTTATAAGAATTGGATAACTTCAGAGAAGTTGCAATTGTCAAAGTCAAGATCACTATGATTAATTAAAGTGGGAGTTGTATTATCTAAATTGATTTTACTTTTCTCTATATCAACTTTGACATTCTCCAATCTAATAGGACTCTCTTGTCCTAAAGTTGAGGTTTCAAAATTCCCATTGAGAGGTCCATTGCTAGGACTAGGGGTTTGATGGGTGCTGAAAGTTATTAAATCCTAAATAACATGTATGGAAGCAAGTGTAGTGTGTGTAGGAACGCTCTTAAATCTCTCTTCTAGTGAGGAAATAACTTCAGGTTTGGTCGTCATTTGATTTATGAAGGTGGCCTGAGTGTGAGACATACTAGAAACAGAGGTTTCAGTGGTATTAAGTCCAGTTTGGAGGTTAGAGATCTCACTATTTAAGCTCTCAAGTTATGTGCTAATATTTTTCAAGATAGAGGAATGCTCATCTAATTGTTTAGAGAAGTTCTTATTTTTCTCATATTGGGTATGCATATAATTCTTAGTAGCTTTCTCTATCTATGCAAGTCTTTAATGACTAGGAATTCCTTTATCATTAGAGGTGTAACCTTAGGAGTTATTTGAAGGAAAAGGTCTAGGATTGTTATTAACTAAGTTACTCCTATAAGCATTTTTATTAAATTTGTCCCTAGAGATAAAATAAACATCAATTTTCTCTTCCTTTTGAGCAACCAAGGAAGTTAAAGGAACATCACGAGGATCTATAGGAGCTTGCTTAGTAAGAACGGACATAATCAAATCAACTTTCTCATTTAAATAGGAGATCTCCTCAACAGAGTTTACCTTTTTACCTGTTGGAGACTGTTCAGTGTGCCACTGATAGTAGTTTATCATCATATCATCTAGTACGTTTGTCGCAACACCAAGTATAATGGAAATAAAGGTTCCTCCTGCGGCTGAATCTAACAAATTCTTCAAGGTGTAAAGTTTAATCCTGCATAAAAAGTGTGGATGACCATCCAAGTAGTCAATCCATGAGTAGGGCAATTCTTAACGAGAGACTTCATTCTTTCCCAAGCTTGAGCAACATGTTCATTATCAAATTGTCTAAATTTCATAATGTTACTCCTTGCACTCCAGGAAACAGCAGTTTTGCCGTCAGCCAAAGCGGACGGCAAACATATGAAACCTAAACGGCAAAGGACTTGTCATGAGCTCCCGAACGACAAAGCATTTGTCAGTTGTTTAGTCAGCAATGGACTTCTTTCCCGTCAGTTGAAAATCGATGGACGACAAAGGCTTTGCCATCAGCTTTTTCCACACGGCAAACGGCGACGCGGCTTGTACGGCAGCCAGTGGGATAACCCCGTAAGGGGCTAACAACGGGCTTTGCCGTAAGCTAGGGACATGGTTGACGGCAAAGCAATTGGCTGGGACCCGGTTGGCAGATCTTTCCCGTCAGCCGGGGAGGAAGCCGACGGCAAAGAAGTCGCCCTAGACCCGCGCGTCTATCCGGACTTTGACGTCAGACCTAGCTTGGCAGACAACAACGAGGTGAGCCTGACAGACGACAAAGTAGTGACCATATGGTCACTGCCTTGTCCCCAGATCACGCAGGTGAGCGCCACGTGGTAGCTTTGCCGTCATCTTACCGATGGCAATGCCGGTGCCGTCAGCTAGCTGACGGCTAAGTGTCCTGTCATTTCCTTTTTTGTTTGTTTTTCCTAAATTCCCTGCCTTTCAAAAATAATAGAAATATATATAACCAAAACATATAATTTCCAGCACAACGAACAACATATAATAGCAGAACCATCACCATATAACATCACACAAGTGCATCAACCATATATAACCAAAATATGACTTGTAAAGATTATCTACAAGTTCAACATCACACATGTGCATCAGATAAAGACTACAAGTTCCACATCACACATGTGCATCATACAAAGACTACAAGTTCAACATCACACATGTGCATCATACAAAGACTACAAGTTCAACATCCATCCATATTACAAAGACTAACATCCTATATCTACAACACTGTCCAATGAAGCATCCATCCATGCATATAGCCAATTCTGCAAAATGAAAAAATAATAATTTTTGTTATGAAAAATAAGAAATCCAAAATTAAGTTTATATTTGAAACTAGCTAGGTATAAAAAGAAGCTAAGTATATGTTAGTTTTGGCCTTTAAAAGCTAAATAAAAAAAGAAGAAAAGAAGAACAAGAAGAAGGATAAGGAGAAGAAGAAGAATAAGGAGAAGAATAGGAAGAAGATGGAGAAAAAGAAAGAAGAGAAAAGGAAGAATAAGAAGATATTTTCTTCTTCCTCTTTCTTTTTCACCTCTTTCTTCTTCTCTTCTTTCTTTTCCTCCCCTCCTTCTTCTTCTTCTTCTTCTTCTTCTTCCTCTTATACCTTAAGAGCTAAATATATCTCATTTTAGATCTAACTAAGCAAGTATGCCAAGCACAAGTCATTTTTGACGTTTATAAGCTAATAAAGTCATTTTTGAGCTTTTACAAGCCAAGTAATGCCATTTTTGAGCTTTACAAGCGCGCATGTGATTTTGGCCAAAAAACGCAGCGAGGGCCAACATCGTGTAAAACAGACTTTCGGGCAAAACGGGCATCGGTACCCGACCTTGCTCATGTACACCTAAACTTGCTCATGTACATGAAAACTGGGCGAAAACATGGTGCGCGCATGTGATTTTGGCCAAAAAACGCAGCGCGGGGCAACATCGTGTAAAACGGACTTTCGGGCAAAACGGGCATCGGTACCCGACCTTGCTCATGTACACCTAACCTTGCTCATGTACATGAAAACTGGGCAAAAACATGGTGCGCACATGTGATTTTGGCCAAAAAACGCAGCGCGGGGCAACATCGTGTAAAATGGACTTTCGGGCAAAACGGGCATCGGTACCCAACCTTGCTCATGTACACCTAACCTTGCTCATGTGCATGAAAACTGGGTGAAAACATGGTGCGCGCATGTGATTTTAGCCAAAAAACGCAGCGCGGGGCAACATCGTGTAAAACGGACTTTCGGGCAAAACGGGCATTGGTACCCAACCTTGCTCATGTACACCTAACCTTGCTCATGTACATGAAAACTGGGCGAAAACATGGTGCGCGCATGTGATTTCAAAAGCTAAGCTTTTATAAGCCAAGTAATAACATTTTTTAGCTTTACAAGCTAAGAAAGCCAAGTTTAAGCTTTATAAGCTTATCAAGTCAAGTTTAAGCTTTATAAGCTTATAAAGTCATTTTTGAGCTTTTATAAGACAAGTATAAGTCAATAGATATGTAACTAAGCTATTAATATCATTTTGAGCTTTATGAGCTTATAAAGTCATTGGAGAGCTTTTATAAGCCAATTATATGCCTTTTTTACCTTTATAAGCTTATAAAGCCAATTTTTTACCTTTATAAGCTTATAAAGTCATTTGTATGAGCTAACTAGGCCTTACTTATCTAACTAAGAATTTTATGAGCAAACTATGCAATTTTTAATCCAATGAAGCTATAGTAGATAAGTAACTTACCGGAGTGCACCTCAAGGCTAAGAAACACCGCCACATGGGTTACTCGTCACTACTGGAATTCACCAATTTGTCGTGTGCCCTGGCGGATGGCAAATACCTATATGGCGGACGGCAAAGCCCTTTGCCCCAGCACGGCAAAGCTTGTGTCAGCTATTTCTTAGGCAAAGAGGTTCTTTTCCGTCTACAGGATATCGACGGACGACAAAGAACTTGACCGTCCGCTTTTGCTGAAGCAGACGACATAGCGAGCTTGACGGCGAAGCTTTGCTAGTCGTCTCCATCAGGCCGTTAACGGCGGCGTTGCCGTCTATCGACAGACGGCAAACAGGATGATGGAAAAAAGTAGCCACCACCATGTAGGCTCTAGTATGGCATTCAACGTTGTTGATGCGTTCATCTGGCGGGGCCGGCGCGGCTTTGTAGTGTTGCCAAGTGAGGCCTGGCTCAAGAAACCTACCCTCACCGGGCAATTAGACTAGCCCGGGGAACTGCTCCTTAAGCACGACACCAAGGAGCTAGTTCGGATTCCTGGCACCTTCCAAGTAAGTCCAAGTCCTGGAAAATAAGAACACAAAGACATTAGTTGTTGTTGGAACATATATATGATACATAGAAGGAACACAAAAATTCATCAACTTACTTCTCCCCATCTGGCGCAATCAATAACCTCTGTGCGGGATCCGATCAAGGTGGGAGTTGTGTCATACCACGCTGGTACACCGGCTTCTTGGAAGAAGAGTTCCCCTAAACCCCCTCAGTCCCGCCATCATCCTCATCCCTGTCATAGCTATCATCATCGCTATTCTCATGCTCACCATCGTCATCATGAGTGCAAGCATCATAAGGATCATCCCAATGAGGCTCTAGAGTCCCCCCCTCGCAGCTACGGCGCCTCCTCCCGCTGCTCTAGCGCCTCCACTCGCTGCTCTAGCGCCTCCTCCCACTGTTCCGGTGCCTCCGGCTGAACCGGTGTCTCCTTCTCCGGTGCCTTTGTCCTATGAGAGGGTGACTCAGCTAGGGGCGGTTGTGAGTGGCTCCTATCATCCGACCAAATCACTTTTCCGCGACCACCTACTCGGCCACCAACTCTAGCTCTCTTTTCTCCCCGGCCTCTCCCACGGGGCTTCTCAACACGCGCGCTCGGCTCACTGGATACCATATCCGCCAGCAACTCTCTACGTAGAGGGAGAGGTGCTCGAGACTCCACCGAATGATCACTCTCCCTACGGCCCGCCGTGTGTCACCTATTACAAGAAAGAGTAAAGAATAATTAGTACAGTGAAGAAATAAATAATGCAAATTCATATATACAAAAAACAATAATATATGCAACAACAAAAGAAACTTGGGATGCATACAACTAATGATAGTCAGGATCATATGTATCTTCTTAGGGATCCATAAAAACATCATCGTCGTCACTATCACGCGTGTTGTCATGAATGATCTCTTCTTCGGGATCGGGTTCAGCGCCAACCACATTTCAAAAGCCATTTCGTAACCGGTCAAGCAGTGATAGGTCATCCACATTGGTAACCTCTTCGTGTTCTACTTCCTCCTCATCATCATCATTGGTTTCATTTTCATTCTCTACTTCCATGTTCCGACGAAACGTAGAGGTGTTTCTGAAATGTTTTTTGGCCACACGTATTTCCTGGAAGAATTCTCCTTCATATGTGTCTGGGTCTATGTGAGGTTGATAATCCTCTTCCTTGGGGACAGGTAGTTTACCATGTGGCGGCATGTCTTACACCACATACCAATCTTCCAGATTATTTATAATTTGGCAGGCCCATGGAAGATATAAAACGTGTGTGGCCTATTGAGCCACAATATAAACATCGTCACAACTTAACCGGTTCTTTTGTTTAATTTCAACTAGCCTAACATGCTCATGAGTTCGTCTAGTGTCCTTCGGATTGAACCAATGACATTTGAAGACAATGGATTTCGGAGGATTTTCACCATGATATAGTAGTTGATATATTTCTTCAACTTTTCATAATACTAGACACCTCAGCCTATAGAAGACACACTAGAATTTGTTATTTTCCGATCGGCCATAGATTGCTCTTTCCTACTAGTACGAAAGCGATACCCGTTGATGTCATATTTTTCATATGTATGGACCTTAAATTCAAAACCATTTGTGATTTGTCTCAATTCAGCGCCCATTGACTCTGAATTAGCCTACAAGTTACGATGGAAATGCTTGTTGTATTAGTCAGAATTGACATGACGAAGAAATGAAAATCGCCTATATATAAGAAGTACCGTTTGTGTAAACAAAGAGATGAAACCGGGATTTCCGCCTCCGCGCTTTTCAAGAAGATTAATCTGTTCGATGGAGTATTTTTTGGTCGCCACTCAATTCAAGAATTGCGCGAAGAATCGAGTGTACCAAATAATGTGAATAAGAGAAGTTCGACACAAAACTCTTCAGAAAGTTGAGGAACAATTAATATTTACCGAGCACTTACTCGATGTACGGCCGCACTTCCTTCAAGTTGGTCAAGATATACAACGTAATCCTGCCCCATTCCTCGAAGGTCAACATCTTTGTTTGCATAACACCACAAGGTGCGAGACTCCTTTTGAAGAGTTTGAACTTGGATTCACGTCGCTCGGGGTCACCAGTATTGTACCGAGGCTTTGGATTATGCAAACTGTGAATAGTGGAAGCATAGTGTGTTGTCATGAAGTTTGCCTCTTCCTCGACAATGAATGCCTCCGCCATTGATGCTTTGATTCTCAGTTTTTTTACAATTTGCTCGAAGCGTCTTCTGCATTCTCTCAGTTGCATTGCACGAACGATTTTGCACAGGGCCACCCAATCTTGCCTCCATCGGTAGATGCAAAATCCTATGATGCATCGGATTAAAGAAACCAGGTGGAAAGATCTTCTCTAACTTGCATATCAACTCCGGCGCCAGTTTTTTCATCTCTTTTATCACAATAGCGATGGTTCTTTAGCACAAAGAACACGGAAGAAATAGCTCATCTCTGCCATTACTAGCCATTCATCCTCGGGGATGTAGCCGCACAACATCACCGACATTATCCGCTCAAGCCATATGTGATAATCGTGACTCTTCGGCCCAAAGATTTTCAACTTTTCAAGACTTGCTCCCCTTGCTAGATTCGCTGCATACCCATCGGGAACATCATATTTTTTAAACCCGCATGAGGATTTCCCTCATGTGTTCCCTTTTAAGATTTTACCAGGCCTTTGTCTTCTCCCAATTCTTCTTCCCTTTTGGTTGTCGCATGTTCAGTGACTTCATATTACACAGACTCTCCTGATCGACTCTAGACCTCACATTATCTTTCCCCTTATCAATGCCTAACAATGTACCAAAAAGGGCCTCACTCAATTTTTTTTAGTGTGCATCACGTCAATGTTGTGTGTAAGAGCAAGGTCTTTCAAATAGGGGAGATCCCGGAAGCATGGCTTGTGGGTCCAAATGTGTTCCGAATTATATCCCAAGAAATACATGGCTGGTTCGGATCAGGCTCTAGTGAGTTCAACTGATCAAGAATTTGTGCGCCCGTCAACATAGGTGGTGCTTCGTGCTCAAAAAATTTACCTTTGGTGAAATGCTTCTTGTCTTTTCTGAATTCATGGTCTAGAGGAAGGTATATCCTATGAAAGTCGAAGAAATAATACTTGCGACCCTCCGTGCACATAAGAGCAGCCTTGCATTGCGGGCATGGGAACCTTCCGTGCACACACCGGGCAACGAAAAGTGAAAACGTCGGCAGGTCATGCATTGAGTACATCAACCAAGCATACATTTGGAAGCTTATTTTGCTAGTTGCATTGTATGTTCAGATCCCATTATCCCAAGCTTCTTTCAAGTCATCCATCAGCGGTTGCATGTACACATTCATATTTTTTCCGGGATAGTTGGGCCCCAGAACTATCAACATCAAGAAGATGTACTTTCTTTGTATAAGGATTCCAGGGGGGAGATTGATGGGCATTATGAATATGGGCCAAAAACTATACTGGGTTGCCGTCATATCGAAAGGATTGAACCCATCGAAGCTAATGGCGAGTTACTGATTCCTTTGGTCTTTAGCTTTACCATCTTTATGTATTTCATCGAACATCTTTCACATTTGACCATCAAAGGGGTGGGTTAACATCAAATTCCCGTATTCATCTTTAGCACGTCTAATTCCATCTTTGTGCCATGTCATATGTTTTGCTATTTCTTCAAGCATGTAAAGTCGTTGAAGTCTTGGTAAGATCGGTAGGTAACGAAGAATGTTTACGGGTATTTTTCTCTGGTTCTTCTCACCAAGGGTCTACGACAATATACCTGGAGGACTTGCGGCATGGACAATAATTATCATCCACATATTCATGCCTAAATAAGACGCATCCTTTCTCACAAGCATGTATCTGCTCGATGGGCATCTTCAGTGCATCAAGTATTTTTTCTGAGTGGTACATGTTTGCAGGCATAATATGACCGCCTGGTAGAAAGCGCCCGAATAAAGTCATTATCGCATCATATAACTCTCTACCCAAGTTGAATTGGGCCTTAAGAGCCATTGTTTGTGCGATGGCTAGCTGACAAAGCTTTGTGTATGCATGTAGTGGGTGTTTTGAAGACTCCAGCATGGCATAAAAGGCCTTGGCAGTTTCCTCCGGTTCTTTGTCCTCATGACGAGCATCGTTGTAGTCATTGACCATGTCTTTGATCCATGTACCACAATCCTCAATGCGCTGACGCACGACCTCATGTCCGTCACGTTGGGCCGACTCGCCATGAAATGACCACAACGTATAATCAGTCATGAAACCATGCATCTTCAGGTGTTTACCCATTACCTCTTTTGTTTGCCGTGAATAGTTCGTACATCTAGTGCAGGAGCACCGTGTTCTTGGTTGGCCAGTACTAAATGCGGCCTCTAGGAAGTCCTCGGTCTTGGTCAACCATTCCTCAGTCATATCTTTCTGACTAGGGTGACCAGCGTACATCCGCGCACGATCGTTCATTCTGGCTACCTAGCTAGTACAAACACAAGAAGACATATAATTAATTACGATGATATAGCATATGCACCTACCAGCTAATAGGTAAAGATATGTCCTAATCTCACCCGAGTATGTGCAGCTTGGGTTCATTTCCCTATGATCTCCTCCCGATCTGACGCAAAATTTCGGCAGCACCTCCCCGTTGTTCTCCTGATACACGTCTCCGAAACAAACCGAGAGGATGTGTACCCGGAGAACAACAAGGTGGTGCTCACAAAATCTTGCGTCCGATCAGGAGGAGAGCATATATGGGGAAATGAACCTAATCTACACATACTCGGGTTGTCCATTGATAACGTTGAACAATTCAAAAAAATCAAATTATAAATATGCAAATCAATGCATATTTATAAATGGAACTCTTTCGAATGGGAGACTCACATGGGTTACGTGACTTAGACTAGGAGAGGGTGAAGCAACAACCCAGATTATCCCTAGGGCTTCTAACTAATAAACTAGCATATGATTATATATATATATATATCATATACCATATATAAATAACAAATAAAAAATAACTAGAAATAAATGCCGAAAAACAAAAATGAAATTAACATCTCCAAAACTAACATCCTATTATACCTAAAATCTAATCAACATGTCAAAACTAAAAACCTTTCTTCTTTTATTTCTTTTATTTCCTAACAAAATCCTAACAACTAAATCATTTTATTTTATTTTATCATTCTTTCTTTCTTTGTTTCATCTTTCTTTTATCTTTCCTTCCTTCATTTTATCCTTCTTTATTTCTTAACAACTAAATCCTAACAACCTTATTTATCTTTCTTTCTTTCTTTTATATCCTAACAAAATCCTAAGAAATTCTATTTCTAACTAACATTAACTAAAACAGTAGGTATATATTTCTTACTAACATTTACTAAAACAGTAGACATATATTTCTTTTTCTACATTTTTTTAACAAACGAACTACCTAACTACAATTTTAACTAAATTTACTAAACCCTAGCTCTTATCTACAGACATATCTAACTAACTAAAATTATAACTACCTAACTAAATACTAACTACAATTTGACATATATATATCTAGCTAGTACTAACAATAAATATAAATGAAAAGGAATAAAAACATGGGAAAGGGAGAGGGGGAGCTCACCTGCAGGTAATGGTTAACGACGAGGAGGACACAACCACCGGAGGAGGTGGTGGCGGCCGCCTGCGAGGAGGGCACAACCACCGGAGTCGAGGAGGAGGGGGCGGTAGTGGCGTCCGGACGCAGGAGGCGGACGGCGAGGGAAGGGATGTTGGGGGGATGGCCCAGTGCCATAACCCGACGTACAGAGGAACCGGGCCGACTCATCAAGGAGATGGCCCAAAAGGAGACTCGGCTTGGGCCGAGATATGTCGTCGCGAAGCTAGAAGACTGTAGAAGGAAATAGACGTACCTTATATAGTAAGGAAACCAATTTGTAAAGGTAGACTAGGACTTCATCTCGTGTAGGAGTCGGTTTCGTATAAACCGGGGTCCCGGCGCCTATATAAGACGGTCCCCTTGGACCAAACAAGACAACTCAACTTAGACCCTCTCGAGGCATAGGCAGCGATCTCGCACCTTTGTATTCGAGAAGCCGACACCCCATAATAGAAAAGCAGGAGTAGGTCTTTACCTTTCGAGGGGCCGAAACCTGGGTAAATCTCGTGTCTTGTGTTCTCGCTGACTCACCTCCTCGAAACCACCTCGCAGCAAAGGTCTCACACTAAGTTCTCTAGTGAGGACATTTGTCGTGACTTTCCCACGACTGTTTGCGCCCGCCGTGGGGCTTGGCGTGCAGGCGTCGTAATCTTGGAGGATGCCCAGCAAGGCGTGGACGACTTCACCATCGTCTGGATCACCAGAAATCCGCAAGAGAAGTTTTTCATCTGTAAGGCCCCCGATGCAGTACTATATCCAGTTAGTCTCTTTCGCGTCCGGCCTGAGATAGCGCATAAGCGGCCACCGATGCACGATACTCGCACTCGTATCGCTATCGGATTCTCGTCAACAGGTAAATGAAGCATGAACAACTAAGACATAAAATATATAAGTACAGGGCATACACTCTCCACTGGTATTTATTACATCATCTCAGAGATCATAAGATCCAACAGTACACCATAACATCATGCAGAACACATACACGACCGGGTACAGTCAAGATCCAAATGGCCTTAGAGAGGGCTACACAGAAAACATGTCATCCACCCGCGGATCGTCAAAACCCAACTGCAAGATCTACTGAACGAAGTCCTCATCATCCTCCTCCGGCGGAACCTCCACGAAGTACTTGTCGTGCTCGTGTCGAAGTAGTAGTCTGTGGACCCAAACGTTTGTACATAGCGTGAAAGAAAATGCAAGAGGTGAGTATATATCAATGCAGTATAACTAACTTCTCACGGTGAGGAAAAGTAGTGGTTGAGGTTGCAGCCGCGCTAGCATATTTGAGTGGCTAACGATCTATTAGAGTAAGGGAAGATCCAAGAACTCGTTGATGATCGCATCAATATGTCTCTATCCACCTACTTACGCAAAACATAACACAACCTTGTCCCCTCTTTGTCGCCCCAGACGAAGAAGAGCAATCAAGGCAACTCACACGTTGGCAACTTTTAAAGCATATTTAAATTGATGTTATTCTATCAACAAGGAGTAGGTCTCAAGTCATCCATAACCGCGGACACGGCTTTTCGAAAATATTTAACCCTGCAGGGGTGTACCAACTGCCCATCATAGGCTTCACATGTACGCCCGGTTTGCACTTGATTGTGTAAACGCCTGAAACTCCAGAACGTCAGAGTCCCTCTAACTAACAACGCACAATTCCGGGTGGCTCCCGGTGAGTCGACATCCAACTCAAAAGATAGCCGAGCTCTTAAGTCGGCCTCTACCGTCTGGACGAGGTCGAGATGACTTGTCCTCACCCGGGCAGGCTCTCTAGCTTCCAGGTGTGGACTAACCAGTTACAGACACGGGTTTCAAAAGGTAAAATCAGCTTGGGCCACCACTAGAACTGTTTGGAGCTAGGTAGGTAAGACAAGGGGACCCCATAGAATCCCACACACGATTAGGCACGCTCATTAAGAAACACAATACCCGGAACTCGGGACCTAGGTGACTCGAATGGAACAAAACACCTGGCGGGAACGGCCCGGTCTCCCATCCTTCGTCAAATATAAAATTAACATCATATTATTAAATATCAACCAATTTCTGATAATAGCATGATATTCCTCCAAGCAGAAATGGGTATAAGCAGCAGGTGAAGGGCCTACACATACTAAGAAATGGTTAAGCAAGCAAGGTACATAGCCAAACAAGGTTTTTCTAGGATGTAGGGGCATGGCTGTTTAGGTTTTACTGAGAGGAAAAAGTATACGATGGTAGGATCAAGAAACCGTTCTAAATATAGCTAGGCAAGCGAGCTGAAAGCTATAAAGAATGATATATAAATCCCCTTGCCTGGGTAAGTAGTCGACGGAGCAGACGTAGCAGGGGCCTCGGGCTCAGTGTCGGATAGCTCCACGTAGGGCTCCTCGGTAAGATCAGGCTCTAGGGGTGGTCGGCGACGTGCTCGAGGCGCAGAGGAGGAGGGTCGGAGCAGAAGTAGCCGACGTCGGGGAAGAAGGGGTTCCATGACGAGGAAGAAGAGGCTGGGGACGACGCGCTACTCTTCGGGCTCCCTGCTTGCGCGGGTTGAAGGAGACAACGGGGAAGAACGCCTCCGCAAGCTCCTGGTCAAAGTCGACTGCGGGCGACGGCGAATTCCGGCTACCTGCCGGCCGAACAGGGGAGGAAGGGGGCGGACATGGAGGCGGCGGCGAGTGAAAAAGAGGGGAGGGAACGACTGGCTAGGGTTCCCGAAGCCTGGCACGGGCCCTGGCTATATAGGGGGCTGCTCCGGCCACGTCGACGGTCGGACTTGCTTCCATGGCCGCCGGTGTGAGAGGAGCCGGTGAGGTCCCCCCGGCCACGCTGGAAAGGCGACACGCCGAGGCCGTCTGATTCAGGGTCGACGGTGGGTATGGCCTCCCACTTACCGGTTCGGGGTGGGCTAGAGCCCAGGAGGGGGGAAGAAGGGCCCAGGTGGGCTGGGTTGAGCCAGACGCTGGAAAAAAAAGGAGCACCCCCTCTGGCCTTTTCTGTTTAATAAAAATAGAGGCACTTGGGGAGTTTTATAGAAATATTTACAAGGAATTAAATCACACAAAAATATGAAAAATGATCCTTGCAATATTCTCCATTTAAAAAAATGGTTGGAGCCATTTTAGAACAAGAAAACTCTTGAGCCCTTTTTGAATTTGAATTCAATTTGAACTACAACTTGAATCATTAGAGGGCAATAATTCAAAGTGGGCATTATGAAATGCTTGCATGAGAGGGAAAATTGGCTAGGCCAAAGTTGGGGCTAAGGGGAGTACACATGCAACATGGAAAAATCTTCAAACACCTTTCTTAAACCAACTTGCTTGAATTCAAAAGCAATTCAAATGAACTCAAAACCCTCTGGCATTTTAAATAACCACATGGAATTACAACATCTAGCACCATGTCAAGTCTGATAGCCATTGGGCAAACAAAAATTACATGAAGAAAATATAAAGTTGATCTTGGGATGTTACAGCATCTACAATACCACCTAAACTCTGCAGATCGACTCCGTCGAGTCGGCCTGCTGGATCCCAGTCGACTCCAGTCACTCTTCCACTAGAAGATTGGATAGATCTAAATCAAAATCTGACAAAACTAAGGGACGACCAAGAACCGACTTCATGCATGTTTTCGTCGGCGTGTTCCGCCGAGATTTTGGTTCACGACGATCCGACGAAATTTTTGGATACCAACTCATGCTCTGGCGAAAGAACACACTACGATGCTGAATCCATCCGCCCGATTGAAGAAAACTGACTCGGACTTGAGATAGAAGAATACGAACCAGAGTCCCCGGATATAGGACACGCTCCCCCGAAAGCCCCCAGACCGACTCATGGAAGACAGGACGACAGAAAATCATCAGCTCCACCCGCAAATTTGTTGGACTCACCCAAGTATCTCCGGGACCAGAGCCCCCTATGGATTTTTTTTGGATAAACAGAATGACAATGATATAAGAACCTCCAGTCCTTTTCAAGAAAACCGAGTCCAACATTATGAGGAAATAAGGAAGTATCAGAAAAAGATGAATCAGCAGCCAAAGGAAGCGCGTGAACGCCAGAACCCTATGAATGCACGCAGCCGACCCTCACAGGAAACACAACAAGACGAAAAAATGCAAGACTATAGATCACATCCTCAAACCAATAAACAATGCGCCAAATCGCATAAAGGAAGTGGTTAGTTATGTTCAAGGGCTCGTTGATGCCACCACCTTATATGCTGAATCGAGTGAAGCCACGGATAGTGAAATTAGAGACCGAATTCAGCCAAATGCTGGAAAACGTAAGTTCGATCAAAACCCGGTTGAACACACTAGTGCCGACTTCCAAAAGCAAAGAAGCCTTAACAAACCAAACAAAAAAACTCGTATAAATAATTACGCGAAAGATCTACAAGATCCCTACACAAAGTACTCTAAGCCGGGCCACCATGCCAACCATTCTTGGGACCAATGCAATTACATGCTGGCATTTAAATGGCAATGGAGCAAAGAAAACGAGCAGATGTACTTATTCCGGAAAGTATCAACAAGCTTCTACAGCCAAAACATATCAGATCCCAGAAACTTTGGACCTGCCAACTATGTAATCGGTGTGGGTCATCAAACACCAAGGGAGGTGATACAACAAAACCACCTTACGGTAAGAGCAAAGTTCTATCCAGTGAAGCCTGTCATCTAGTCAAATAGGCAAGGGCCGGCGGCCACGAGCTCGAAACTTATAAGAGCCATTGCGAATGCACAACTCCATCCTTATTATATCTAGGATAGAAACATCCATGCGCGACTTACTTAAAAAGATAATAAAGTCGGTCACTACAGACCGACCGCCTCTTTTCCTATTATACACTATTTTTCTCCTTGCACTTTCATATTATGTTTTGCATTGCATCATATCATTACATCATGCATCTCATATTTTGCACGCACCATCTGGAGTCCGGGAGGGTCTGATCAACCCTTTTATTGGCACCAGGAACGAATATTTCTGCATTCAGAGACCTTGGGGGCTTAAAGTCTTCGACTTTAGCTTGACAACCGGAGGACTCGGCATATATGTGTATTGCTCGACATATATATTTCTGTATTTATAGACCTTGGGGGCTTATAGTCTTTAAACTTAAGCTTGACAACTTGAGGGCTCGGCATATATAGGAAACTTGCCTACTACGGCAATGGCTTGTATAGCTGTAGCAAACTCGTACTAATATGACCTACATGGACCATTTTAGTTTCAAAATCTCAGTCGACTCTAAAAATGCCTCCTGAAATTGATTCTATTACAAGGAACACTAGAAACAGTCATGCGATGCTGGCTTACAGGGAAGTTCCGACTCACCCGCCAAAAAGTGACCAACATTTCTTTTCCACAAGTCAGATTAGAGCCTCACGTTATAAATTCAGCTGATCCAGAACTTGTGCTATTAAAGAAATTTTTGACAGTCACGCGTACGATCGGCCTTCCACAAGCCCTCCTTTTCATTTTTCTGCATTTCATAAAGCATAATTTTTATTTACTCACTTCTCCTTCAGCACATACATTAGGTAGTCTTCTCCATCAAAAACCGACTTTACTGAACATCACACGATGAACTAAAAGTCGGTATTTGGGGGGGAGGGGGGGCTACAGGTCGACTTTCAACAAAATTCGGCATATACACCGACTCATGAGGGCTACATATTGATCTTACTATAAAATGTATGACACATAATTAGTCACCTCGACCCATGGGATCGTCTGTTAATTTAAAGAGTTTTAAATATACGTTCATGCCTACATGCACGTATGTGACCCAGCAGGTTAGACAACAAGTCAGTATACACCGGCTCTCGACCAGAGCACATGGTAAAAACTAGACTTTTCAAAAATCACTAGTATACCTCATGCATTTAGCCAACAGAAAATAAAACAACAATCGACTCCTACACGTGACAAAGCATGCAAAATACATTTTAATGTTTTCATCCCAAACATATAATGGTTCACATAAGAATCGCAACAGATCATATGCATATCACACAATTAATACAAACGTCCAACAAAGGCACTTCAAATGTTTTCAAACTGACAAGACAAGAAGAGATTTACTAAACTCGGTCACAGCAGATACATCTTGAAGCAATCTTGCCGACTTCATCCTCAGAATTATGCCTCCGGGTCCATGTGCTGGTCACAACCCTCATATAATGGGATATTAGAAAGATCTTCAATCGCTAGTTCGTTTTCCTCCTCACTTAAAACCGGCTTGATAGAAAACGCCGGGTCAGACAGAGGAAGCAAGGAGAAAGCGATTGGCTCAGGAGGATTAGTTTTCCGCCTCTTGTTGCGTTTATCATAGCTTGGATATACTACAGATAAATCAATCTCATCTGCAATCTTCGTGGCAGACACACGAGTCTCCTTGATAATTCTAGAATAATCTTCATCCGAGAATTGGGACCCATCAGCGTTGAATTCTGGAAAGCCGTCCGCCAGTAGCTCTGGCTTCATGTCCGGGTGATATGACTTAGCGAGCTCCAAGCCACGCATCACACCCAATCTACATGTTGAGCGCTTAATCACGTCCACCCAAGCCGACACATTAGAAAAAAACTCCATCATACCGGCTAGCTTGGGCATGACAGTCGGTTTACCCTGAGTGGAAACTATGGTCCCGATAGCTCCTTCGCAAAGTTGTTTGATCGTGGTTAAAATAAGAATCATCTGCATACTAGCCGGCTCTCGAAGAGCAGCATGATTTTTACCTGTTGAAAAGCTCAAGAGTTAACAACATTTATAAAACCATGCGGTTGTATTTGCATTCTTCTCCAGATAGCTTACCAAATGCTCCTAAAGCTAACTGATGAAGACTGCTTTTGAGAATGTCGATTTTCTTCTCCAGTTTTTGGTACTTCTCTGCACCATCATCAATAGTTTTTCGCAGCATACTTTGATTCTCGTCGTGTTGGATCTTCACCGACTCCAGCTCTTCGGTTTTTCTCTTTAACTCATCATAAAGCCGACTCATCTCTTCATCAGCCTGACGTCGCTTCTCTGATTCAGCTTGAATTATTTCTTCAATAACATGAGTCGCATGGCCGGCTTCTAAAGCTAAAGCCTGTATAAACATAAAAAGTCCCTGTTCATTACCAGTATATAACCAGATATTTGGGGGCTCATTATCTCCAAATTTTAGTTGGTACAAGTCCCAGGTCGCTGCAAGCAAAATGACCCGGCACTTGGGGGCTACACCGATATAACTATCTTATATACAAGTTTTAAGAAAAGTTACTATATCTCATATCGATGCTTCAAGCAGACTATCAAATCACGCTGCTCATCAAGCCGACATAAAAGGCCGACTTGATGATGGCTTCTGAATGTCTGCGGTCTCATTCACTACAAGGTCAAGATAATAATCGACTAAGAAATACAGTCCTCTGTTGCAGTAACATCTTCCTTAGGAAGTTAGAAACAAACCTGGGATAGAAGCCGCCCCCTTAGACAGAGCGGCCGGTTCCTCATTACCTTTCTTCGAAAGGTCTTCCTTGTGAAAAACAGAAGGGCGTGACCTAGCTGGGATCGCTTTATCCATAGAAACAATAGGCTTTTCCTTGGCTATAATAACCGGCTCCTTAGATGTCCTGGAGTCAGTTTTAGCTTTGACAAATGCTTGAGTCCTAGAAACAAAGAGAACCCATGGTCATCACTATCTTATAAATGCACGAGCCATTACTTACTATAAATACTTACCCACGGTTGATGATAAGCTTGCTAGGAAGTTGCACAGATGACTCCCCAGAAGAGGAACTGTGCTCTACAGCATCGGCAGTAGGTTGGTGAGACTTGGCGTCTCCTCTCTGTCGGACTTGGCGGGGAGAGTCATGAGGAACGAAGGACTCAAAATTGCGAGTCCGTTTTCTCCCTTCTGGACCCTATAATGAAAACGATATAAGACATAGATTACAGCAAGCAAAGAATAAAGAAAACGGCACATGTAAAATACCTCCTGTTCCGGGACTCGTCGTCTCCCAACCTTGGGAGAGTCGGTAGTGGAAGGAGGAGCCTTCTCCTCAAGGACATTTTCGTTTTCACCCGAGTCCTCCTGCGAAGCCAGAAGTGAATAAAGTGAAACGTATCATGAAAGTAGGTTAAAATATTACTTACGCTATGACTCGGATCATTAGCACCCGCCTCCTCTTCGATAGCCCGCTCCTAAGTGGTGACCCACCATGAGTCGGTTGCCTACGCATATGATGAACAATCAGGACGTCAAGGAAAGAGATATCAAGTCAGTTTTTGCATAACAGTTATAAACTTACCCCTGGAGCTGAGTTCTCGACACAGAAGGGCGCGAGGGCGACTGCCAAAATCTCATTTTTACTGTTTGCGAGAAATTTCCTGCAAGCAGCAACAAGAGTAGCCGATGCAAGCTATGTATGCGCATAACGCATAGGGTCATCAAGGCCCGAATACTCACACATGAGGCGGTCCCTAACTCTGAGGGGTCGGATCTGCCATTCAACCCAGCACCGGGTCAGGTCTGTACGAAGAAGCCCATGGGAAAGAAGTGCTTTTACTCTACCAAGCGCAGGCTTAAGTTTCTCTTTTTTCTTTGGTGATGGGTAAGGATTAAAGTGTCCCTGGTCAACAAGTCGGCTCTCGCGGAAGCCGGGCAAAGGTTTCTCTTTCTCTGGGACTTTGGCAGCACAATAAAAGAAAGATTTCTGCCAATTCTTCAGTTGAGTCGCCAATTTCATTGAAGGGTACATGTTTTTTTGACGCTTTTGAATGGAGACTCCTCCACACTCTAGAAGTGGGCCTCCACTATGTTCGGTTTGTTTACTCCAATGGAAAAACTCGGAGAATAAGAGAAAAGTCGGTTCCCTTTGCAAATAGACCTCACAAAAGACTTGGAAACTACATATATTCAGGACAGAGTTAGGAGCAAGATCCTTAGGGTGTAAACCATATGCACCCAGAACATTCCTGAAAAATCATCACCCGGGAGCACGAAAACCCCGGGTCACGTGTTCTCCAAAGACAACTACCTCGCCTTTACGAGGCTGTCGCAGGGTTTCATCTCCAGGAGCACGCCAATGGATTTCTTATTGAGGGGCAGCATTCCTGACTTCTCCATATCCTCTAACCGGAGCTGAGTCATTTGAGAACGCATCCAATTGGACTCAAAGGTGCTCTTGGGAGCCGACTTCTCCTCAGTCTGAATATTTGGGCCTTTGGAGGTGGTCTTCTTTCCCATGGCAAAAGACTGGGACCTGAATTATAGAGATATGCTTAGTCGATTGATAAAGAAACGACTAAGCCTACGAACATATATCAGAGTCCATGTTCCACAAGTCGGGCTATACATAAACAAGTTTCGCACAAAGACATGAAACTGACGGATCTACAAGACCTAAAAAATACTTATGAAAAAGAGATATTATTTCGGTGACTACAAGAAGGCTGGGATGATTATTAAGTGACCAATAATGGATATGAATGAAGGTATTCAGGAAGCGGACAGTGGATCTGGGAGTCGGTCAGAAACAAGTTTCAACTAATCTACGACATCTATAAGGAACCGCCATTGGTTCATTTCAGAGCTCGAGGGGAGAGCATCAATGGCGAGATGAGGTAGAAGAAAGGAAAAGGAACGAAGATATGGTGGAGGAACTTACTCGCAAGGGGGGCGAGAGTGACGCGGACCCATGTTTATTTCCTGTAGCCATGGGCAACCAACGCGCCTGGAAACCTTGGGGAGCTTGGTCTCTGATGCGCGAGGAAGAATAAGAAGTGGCGACAGTTGGGGGTGAATGAAGATGACATGTGTTGGGGTGGTCTATTTAAAAACCTTTTTTCCGAAAGCTGAGGCGCCACGAGCGAACCCTCCAATGAAGAGGTCCCTAGATTATCGCAATAATAAAAGGCATGTCGGTTGAAATGCCGAGGAAACAGGAGAAAATCGTCTTTGGAAAATTTTCACAAATTAAAGAACAAGATTTGTTACCATAAATGCGTCAGGCTTTTTTGAGAGTTGACATATGAAGAAAGGGGGGAAGGTCGTCGTGAAGCAGAAGCATCGCGCAAATCTTGGGGGCTAATGTTGGGGGGATGGCCCAGCGCCATAACCCGGCATACAGAGGAACTGGGCCGACTCAGCAAGGAGAAGGCCCAGAAGGAGACTCGGCTTGGGCCGAGACATGTCGTCGCAAAGCTAGAAGTCTTTAGAAGGAAATAGACCTACCTTATATAGTAAGGAAACCATGTTGTAAAGGTAGACTAGGACTCCATCTCGTGTAGGAGTCGGTTTCGTATAAACCGGGGGATCCGACACCTATATAAGCGGATCGCCTTGGACAAAATAGGACAACTCAACATAGATCCTCTCGGGGCATAGGCAGCGATTGATATGTCCCAAACGTATCTCTAATTTCTTCTTGCTCCATGCATGTTTTGTGTGATATTGCTATGTTTTAGATACACTTTCATACACTTTTGATCATATTTGGACTAACCTATTAACTCAGTGCACCCCAGTGCCAGTTTCTATTTCTGCTGTCTTTTTATTTCAGGTTTTTCTATTACGTAAAATGCAATAAAAATCCAGAAAAATCCGATAAAAAATTAGCGCAACGGAAGTTTCTGGATCCCCGAAGGAGAGCCGGGGGGCACCCTGTGCCTATGTTGCCCGGGGGCGAAGCCCCAACCTAGGTCGCGCCAGGGGGGCGCCTGCACTCCCTGGTGCCCCCCCCCCCCCGGCTGCCCCCTTCGCCTATATCTTTCCTTCGCCCCGAAACCTCCAAAGACAAAACCTTTTTTTGCGATCTCGCCTCCATGATGTTCTCCTCCCCTCTTTGTTCGTCATGGATTACACCTCTTGTGAGCTGCTGATGGCGTGGAAGTTATAATGGCTTCTCGCCCTTTGTTGGTTACCCCAAGTGGAAGGTGGCATGTAGGATAGCAGCAAATTTCCCCTATGTAGAGGATAGGGTTTGTCTCCCGTAGGACTCCGGCAATGATAAGTAGGTGGTGAAGTGAACAATGGCGACGTTCACAACCGCAGAGTTACTTACTTCACCTGGACCTGCACACGACACAATTAACTATGCTCCCAACGAAGTTCAGATAGGTTGTCAATCTCTACAGCGATTCCAGTGTTAGTGATCATTACTGTTGACGATCAAGACATGATCACCTTTGTTCATAGCTCTGTCAATTTACAACCCTGATTAAATTTTCAATTACTTGTGGATTATAATATTGCTCCAAGAAGTTGTGGGTGATTATTAAATCATCTTGCCATTTGCTAAACCAATTAAACTCCTAGTCTCAACAAGAATCACAAGTCAGTGGAAATTATGAACCCAAGGTGGTGGGGTTATCAAAATTGTTTTGAAATTAATATGGAAATGGAAATCATAGATCAACCCAAAGTTGTGAAATCTATTAATAGAATTGCCTAGCCATCATAGGGCCATGTTAATATACTAATGGATATTTTATTAAAGTGTTTTAGGAATAATATGAAATAAAAATAAATGCTTGGGAATTATTGAATTGCCATGGTAATTATAATAAACAAGTGAAATTTTATATGCACTAAAAACTGTGAAACCATTTTTATTAAATACCTAATAATCAGTAGGTCATATAAAAAGATAAATGATATTTTATTAACTATTTAAATAATGCAGATAAATATAAACAATAGCAAAAATAGCTCCATATAATATTTTGTGCATTGAAAAAATATAAATGATTTTATTATTGTTCAAATATTTTTCTAGCAGTAGACTAAATTACAACAATATTTTTGGTGTAGTTTGCATATTTTACAAAATTGTATTAGTAGGAAAATAAAATGTAAACATGATAGAAAAGAAAATAAAAACTAAGAAAATAAAATATGACTAAAACCCGCCTAGGGCGAGGCCCACCCCGGGCCGAGCCCCTCCCTCTCTCTCTCTCTCCTTCTTCCCCCTCACCTGCCCCACCCCGCACGGCGACAAGCCGACATGGCCATGGCCACTGTGGCCATGCCGCCCCCTCTCACCTGCCCTACCTGCTCCCCCTCTCCTCGTGGATAAGGACCCTGCTCTGCCCCCCCTCTGTCCACTCCATTCCTCTTCCGCCCCCTCGAGCTCGCCCAGTTTCTTCCCCTCCCGCTCGGCCGTGCGGGCCGTGGCCGCGCCACCGTAGTCGCCGTGGCCACTGGCCACCTCCGGCCGCGCGAGCTTGTCCTACCGCACCGCCGCGCACTACAACTCCACCCTCCCGATGGAATCGAGCCGGGACACCCTGCATCAGCCGCAATCGTTCGCCCCCTTTTCTGCATCGCCGATGACCCCCCGACGGATTCCGGCTACACCAGTCCTTCCCCGAGCCCGCTGCCCTCCTCGACGCGGTCCTGGTGAGCTTGGCCACCGTCGCCAACTAGCCCCGTGCCCTCCTTTTCGCCCTAGTCGTCGATGCCATGGGAGCCGAGCTCGTCGCCACCATTGACGGTCAAGAGCTCGCTCTCGTGCCTCTCCGTGCTCGCCCGTGACGTTGTCGTGCTCTTGGTGAGCTAAAGTACCCGACTAGCTAAATCCCGATCCACGAGGCACGCCGTATCCCCGAATCCAACCACGCCCGTACACGGCGGCCGCTCCGCTCATCGCCGGCGCCGCCACGGTGCGCCTCCGTCCGCCCTGCGTCTACCCTTCAACGCAGTGCATCCCACAGTGCACGCTGGATCAATCGGTGCTCCAAATGGTGCACTACCGCGAGCGCACGGTCTCCGCCGGCGTGTTGGTGTGGTTAGTGTTTAATTAACCACTAACCCCAGGTTAATTAACCACTAACCCCCCCCCCCCCCTCTCTGTATGACATGCGGGCCATGCCTCCTTAAGCTGCTGATTAAAATTAACTAGAAAATAACCTTTCTGTCTATGACAGGTGGGCCCCATGTGCTAATTAAATTGAAAATGATTTATTTATATGTCCAGAGGCTGACATGTGGAGCCCACATGTCAGCACTGTTGTGGATAATGGTTTGGATAATGTTTAAATTAAAATAATAAAAGAAATTCAGAAATTGATTTAAGTTGAATAAAACTTTGAAATTCAATATCTTTTAAAACGTAACACAGATCGAAAAACTTTATACATGAAAGTTGATCAGAAAAATACAACGAACAAGAATCCACTACCCGTATGTCCACCACCCCCCCGCAACATACCGGACAACGAACTGCCCCCTCCGAGCCGTCTATCGATAATTCCCGGTACCGATAAAAGTTGTCCGGATGAAAAACTTTTGTATACGGAAGTTGTCCAGAATTGATCAACTAACACGGATACGCTATCCATATGCCTGCCAGATGTCCATGACACCTCTGGCACAGAACCTTCCCCTCCGGATCGTCTGTCCGGTAATCACCCGAAGCCGGTAGTTCATCCCCGGATGAATTCCCGCTTCGAGCCAAACACTTTGTGCTGCGTTAGAACACCGTTAACGTTGCGTTTTCCATGTATTGTATTTGTATTGCTATTATATTGTGTATTTATTCGGTAGACCCCGAGGTTGTCGTCGACTACACCGCTGCCGATTACGACTACTTCGTGGACGACCGTACCCCTACCGTCGATCTTCCAGGCAAGCAGAGCCATTCTCTTCCCCAGATATCGCCTAACTTTCCGTACTTTCTTGCACTAGGCATTTTTACTGCTGCTGCTACGTTACAATCCTATTCAATTGCATAGCCTGATTTTGTCGCCCCTTCTTGTACCTTCCTTATCCTATGCTGCCTGCTATATCTATAAATTATATTCAGCAGTGAGCCCTGTGCATTGTTAGCTAGGATTAGATGGTGGGTCGTGGCCACTCAGGGGAGTGACGCGGATACAAAATATATATAACTGCAAAAGGTACGGATCAATGCAGACGCCCTAGGGAACCTACAACGGCGAGACTCTGCCGAGTCGCTTCGAGTTTGACTTACGAGTGGACGAACTCGTATTTCACTCTCGTCGGCTCAGTAGCGTAGCATCACCGGGATGATACGAAGTTTACCTCTTTAGTTCATTCCGCTGATGTCTCTGTCAAACCTCTTTAAGTGTGTCATCAAGGGTGATACCTCCTGGTTTCACTTAATGGTAGGAACTCGAACCAACTGGTGTCCTTCAAGGTAAGAAGTCGGGCGACCCAACGGTGCCCGCGAGTGGTATTGCGATGGGACGACAGGGAGGGTACGATCAGTGTACCAGTGTGCTTGGCCCCTGGTCGTTGGCCGCGAGAGTTACCAAACCACGAAAGTCGAGCTCCTCCAGGAGCACACGCGAGACAATGTAAGGAGACGGTTCACCTTGTTGGTAACCGCAGAGACTTGGTGGGACGACAGGGCAGGCACCGATGTACTAGTGGTCCTGGCTGTTGTCGTTGTCCGCGGGTCAGTTAAGTCGAGGCAACGATAACGGTTGTCCCGCAAGTTAATAAAATGACTAATGGTTCGGCGGATGACTTGAGTAGCCTTTTGGCTTATACGCGCTGCCTAAACATGGGAATTACGAGTTATGGGCTCCTCTGCTTCATAGTATCGTCCGAGGACTCTTCACACGTCAGCAATACTGCGGGCTGATTGCCGGGAAGTGGTGTTGTCTTATTTTCTCGGGCGGTGGTGTCTTATTTGGATTTTCTTTAACTTCACTGGCCATCCACGCACCGTGCAGGAGTACGTTCGGGTTGGGGTCCAAGGCCCGGTGTACTTAGGATTTAGACCGGCGGATGGCCTCTCTGTTGAGTTTGAAAGATGGGCTATGGAGTGTCGGATAGCCTCGGTGGAGCGTTCCCTAACAAGGTGCCCACCACCCTGGAGATCCGTGCGTGTAGTGTAACACAAGTGCACCCCTGCAGGGAAGATTAATCTATTCGAATAACCGTGTCCACAGTAACATGACGCTTTATGCTAAAGCTGGATCTTACCACTACAAACTATTATTATTAAACTGTATGGTTTCGGGTTTTTCTTCCTCGCTGGGATGTCGAGGAGGTGAATTCGGAGGCATTGCTAACTATTACAACTTATTATTATACAATGCTGCAGCAACTTCTGCTGCATTGTTACTTTATGCTTTATATAACTGCTGGTTGTTTCTCTTCTCATGCTGCAAGACACGTCAGAAGATGCTAGTCTTCCTTAGGCCTAGCTTCTTACCCTTATTCTGATTTCTATCTTGCAGTCCACTATATATATCCTCCCCTTCCATTTTATACAATGCATATATGCTTAGTAGCGGACGTAAGGCTCGCGGGTATGCTAGATACTCACCTTTGCCTTATTTCCCCCTTTTTACTTTGCCTGATCGGCCGCTACAGCCGACGTTGGAGCCCAGGAGCAGGAGTTCCCCGGAGGCGACTACTACGACGTCGAGTTCCCCGTCGACCAGGAGTAGTTCTGTGGATCCCAGGGAGGAGGCCTCGCCTTTTCGATCTGTATCTCTGATGTCATTTGTGCTAGCCTTCTTAAGGCAAAACTTGACTAACTATGTCTGTACTCATATATTATGGCTTGTATGACTTATGTATTCGGATCTTCTTTATCCCTGGTATTGTAACATATTTTTTTATCCTTTTTGTGTTTATTGTTGTGTTGTGATATTCTCACCGTGGCACCCTAATCTCAGCCGTGTATCCTGCGTGTATGATTACAGTACACGGTCTGATTTTGGGGGCGTTACAAGTTGGTATCAGAGCCGACTTCCTGTAGGACACCCCCTTCAAACTCCTTCGTCGAAGTCGAGTCTAGTCTTGCAAAACTAGTTTACTAAAAGTGACGTGTGGCTTATCGGCCCACGACGCGAACAGGGTGGTATTAGGATCCTTTTTCTTCGTACCTTTACTCTGGGACTCTGGTCTCTCTTCTCTTTGGGGTAAATATTTTTCTAACTCTGACATTAGGTTCTCGTGACTACTTCCTTCGGGAGAGCCCCTCATTACAGATGATTGCTTGCTTCACGAGAAGATTCTAAAGATTACTCTCCGACAAAATTCCCGAGACCATATGTGTCGATCACCTTTACACTTCCCTACCACCGATAAGTCTGTATGTATAACCACATACACCTTCCGTTCATCCATTCAATCCCATTTGCTCTTGTGTTCACAAGATACATCGAAATACTTTCCGTTGTTTCAAGAATCCGTTGAGCCTGCTTCCTTGCAGCTTCTTTTCACCCTGTGGATAATTCCTCGCATTTATCGAGGATCTGTTCATCCAAAGTGGTTCCTGTGATTCCCAAAATACTTTACAATACTATTCGATCTCGCTACAATCCCCGCCAGCCTACTGCTTTGGAGATTCTTCTTACCTGCTTGCACCATGATTAACCTTGTTTGTCTTGTAGTCTTTGATGACCTCCCTTGGCATTGACATTCTGATCTGTTGAATCATCGTGTGTGCTAGTGCACACAATCATAAGTTGATCCCTATGAATCCATTCATCTGGATCAGACGTCATTCCGGACATGACCTGGGTCTCGGTAAATCAAACCATAATTGATTAACCGTCAAGCTTCTATTCAACTTATCTATGTTTGATTGATGTATCTGAATCTGATACACCGATAGGGAAATCATAAATCCTTTGTACTTAAGCATCGAATTATTTTGATGTTACTATAATCCGATGCCTTGGCATTATTTCTCCTTATGTTTGAGTACCGATAATCACACCAGGCTCGATGTACCCCACCTAACCATTTGGTGGATTACTACCTATCGTCCCCTTGTGCCCTAAGTCATTCATGAGTTTTCCCTGATATCAGACGCCTCTGGGAAATGATATCATCTATTCGGTGTCGTCAGCCTTGTGCTTTAGAACTTGTATCCCTCGCTTATGATGTTTGTTCTATGGGTTTCAAAATGCCCTGATGGGTTAACCCTATGCTTCCCCTAATCTGTATGAACCCAAATTTTATGCGGGTTAAACTCTACTGACCTTCCGTCAGATGAGCTTTCAATCCTACCACCTCCCCGAAAGTGAGAAGTGAATGAAGGGTTATGCATTGAAGAAGTGGGAGTCGACCCTGAACCTTGTGTTCATGCCCATGGATACGATGTAGAACTTATCATGAAAGCTTCTCGTATTGATAATTAACCCCTTGATGTAAATTCTTCTGCACCTATGGTCCACCATTCTACCTTCGAGTATTACCCCTGGTATCTCGAGGATATCATGCCTTTGCACTACATCTTATGAATTGTGATGAAACAATGCCTATCCCTGTCATAGCAATTTCATGGTTCTGGGTTGTCATCAACCGGGAACATCGAATACTTTTGCTTCACCATTCCTTTTGCTTGATGTCGTCGTTGTTCGATTGTATTTTCTGGAAACCTTTTGACATGATGTGTCGAGGTCATCATCAGCATTTTTTGCTTCTTCCATGTGTCTATTGAATTCATGGTGAGAAATACCATCCTTTCCCTCGATAATTTGTGTTATCATCGACAACCTCCTTTGACACCCTGCCAATACAAACTTGGTCGTGTATATCGTGCTCCATTCTCCTTGGGAAGGATATACCTTGAATATTTGTGTATCATCACAATTTCCTTTCCATTGGTCTGTTTAACCTTTCTTTGAATATAAATTATCTGAGCAGTGATAATTCCCTGCTTATGTAAACACTTCGGTGTACTACTTTTTCCGTACAACCTGTTACTATTGTTGATAACCTTTCGGTAACCCCCGATAGATGAGAACTTTGCCTACTGGTCCGCCTCATCTTAACGAGCAGGAAAACGGTTCTCTTTGTCCCTCGCCCTTGGTACCGACGTTGTTGCTGACTTAGCTAACAAGTTGTTCTCTGACTTACCTTGAAACTTGATCACATTGTTTGTCGCCACCCTTCTTATTCAATGTGGGCCCATAACCCACAGTTCCACGGATCGAAACCTGACACTCTTGTACCTTTATGTTCTCGAGGTTATTCTTCTTGCTTGAACTCGTATGCAACTCACGAGCCCTCTACCTTTTCATATTCAGTTCGATATCAGACTCAGTGCTTATGCCTGATGCTCTGGACCCCTTTTCATGCTCCGTTATCATCTTTGAATGCTTGCATATCCACTTGAAAACTTCTCATGCCTTCTTTGGTTTCCCTCGATGTATTCCCCTAAGTATAAACTTGGAGGATACTTTGTACCCATTCCCGTGAACAACCTCGGTTGATTAACCTTGTCCCGATCCGACCTATTGAGTTCACTGCGCCCCAACCTATTCGTAAGTACAATGAAGCCTCGATGGAAGGATAACCACTCGTCGAGATGCACTGATGCAGAGAAGTGAAGACAACAACGTGAAGGAGTGCTTCTTCGATAAGGACGACAAGGACGAGAAGATTCGTTAGAATTCGAAACCAACGCTTTAACCCTTACACTACCTTTTAATTCTCGGGACAAGAATTCTTTGTAGTGGGGGAGATTTGTAAAACCCCCAGAGTCAGTACAGTAATCACTACTGCGATTCCACTGTTAGTGATCATTATTGTTGACCATCAAGACATGATCACCTTTGATCATAGCTCTGTTAATTTACAACCCTGATTAAATTTTCAATTACTTGTGGATTATAATATTGCTCCAAGAAGTTGTGGGTGATTATTAAACCATCTTGCCATTTACTAAACCAAGTAAACTCCTAGTCTCAACAAGAATCAGAAGTCAGTGCAAATTATGAACCCAAGGTGGTGGGGTTATCAAAATTGTTTTGAAAATTAATATGGAAATGGAAATCATAGATCAACCCAAAGTTGTGAAACCTATTAATAGAATTGCCTAGCCATCATAGGGCCATGTTAATATAGTAATCGATATTTTATTAAAGTGTTTTAGGAATAATATGAAATAAAAATAAATGCTTCAGAATTATTGAATTGCCATGGTAATTATAATAAACAAGTGAAATTTTATATGCACTAAAAATTGTGAAACCATTTTTATTAAATACCTAATAATCAGTAGGTCATATAAAAAGATAAATGATATTTTATTAACTATTTAAATAATGCAGATAAATATAAACAGTAGCAAAAATAGCTCCATATAATATTTTGTGCATTGAATAAAATCTAAATTATTTTATTATTGTTCAAATATTTTTCTAGTAGTAGACTAAATTACAACAATATTTATGGTGTAGTTTGCAGATTTTACAAAATTGTATTAGTAGGCAAATAAAATGTAAACAAGATAGAAAGAAAACAAAAACTAAGAAAATAAAAAAATGAGTAAAACCCGCCTGGAGCGAGGCCCACCCCAGGCCCAGCCCCTCCCTCTCTCTCACTCCTTCTTCCCCTCACCTGCCCCACCCCGCACGGCGACAAGCCGACATGGCCGTGGCCACTGTGGCCATGCCTCCCCCCTCTCACCTGCCCTACCTGCTCCCCCTCTCCCGTGGATAAGGACCCTGCTCTGCCCCCCCCCTCTGGCCACTCCATTCCTCTTCCGCCCCCTCGAGCTCGCCCAGTTTCTTCCCCTCCCGCTCGGTCGTGCGGGCCGTGGCCGCGCCACCGTAGTCGCCGTGGCCACTGGCCACCTCCGGCCGCACGAGCTTGTCCTAGAGCACCGCCGCGCACTACTACGCCACCATGCCGATGGAATCGAGCCGGGACGCCCTACATCAACCGCAATCGTTCGCCCCCTTTTCTGCATCGCCGATGACCCTCCGATTGATTCCGACTACACCAGTCCTTCCCCGAGCCCGCTGCCCTCCTCGACGTGTTCCTGGTGAGCTTGGCCACCGTCGCCAACTAGCCCCGTGCCCTCCTTTTCGCCCTAGTCATCGACGCAATGGGAGCCAAGCTCTTCGCCACCATTGACAGTCATGAGCTCGCTCTCGTGCCTCTCCGTGCTCGCCCGTGACGTTGTCGTGCTCCTAGTGAGCTAAAGTACCCGACTAGCTAAATCCTGCTCCACTAGGCGCGTCGTATCCCCGAATCCAACCATGCCCGTACACGGCCGCCGCTCCGCTCGTCGCCTGCGCCGCCACGGTGCGCCTCCGTCCGCCCTGCGTCTACCCTTCGACGCAGCGCATCCCACGGTGCACGCTGGATCAATCGGTGCTCCAAATGGTGCACTAACGCGAGCGCACGGTCTCACCGGAGCAGCTTCGGTGACCGCCGGCGTGTTGGTGTGGTTAGTGGTTAATTAACCACTAACCCCCCCCCTCTCTGTATGACATGCGGGCCATGCCCCCTTAAGCTGTTGATTAAAATTAACAAGAAAATAACCTTTCTGTCTAAGATAGGTGGGCCCCATCTGCTAATTAAGTTGAAAATGATTTATTTATATGTCCAGAGGCTGACATGTGGAGCCCACATGTCAGCACTGTTGTGGATAATCTTTTGGATAATGTTTAAACTGAAATAATAAAAGAAATTCAGAAATTGATTTAAATTGAATAAAACTTTGAAATTCAATATCTTTTAAACCGTAACACAGATCGAAAAACTTTATACATGAAAGTTGATCAGAAAAATACAACGAACAAGAATACGCTACCCGTATGTCCACCACCCCCTCCAACATACCGGACATCGAACCGCCCCCCCTCCGGGCCGTCTGTCGATAATTCCCGGTACCGATAAAAGTTGTCCAGATGAAAAACTTTTGTATACAAAAGTTGTCCAGAATTGATCAACTAACACGGATACGCTATCCATATGCCTGCCAGATGTCCATGACACCTCCGGCATGGAACCTTCCCACCCGGATCGTCTATCCGGTAATCACCCGGAGCTGGTAGTTCATCCCCGGATGAATTCCCGCTCCGAGCCAACCACTTTGTGCTGCGTTAGAAAACCGTTAACGTTGCGTTTGCCATGTATTGTATTTGTATTGCTATTATGTTCTGTATTTATTGTTTCTTCCCCCTCTTGCTATTCGGTAGACCCCCAGGCTGTCGTCGACTACATCGCTGTCGATTACGACTACTTCGTCGAAGACCATACCCCTACCGTCGAGCTTCCAGGCAAGCAGAGCCATTCTCTTCCCCAGATATCGCCTACCTTTCCGTACTTTCTTGCACTAGGCATTGTTACTACTGCTGCTATGTTACAATCCTATTCAATTTCATAGCCTGATGTTGTCGCCCCTTGTTGTACCTACCTTATCCTATGCTGCCTGCTATATCTATATATTATATTCAGCAGTGAGCCCTGCGCATTGTTAGCTAGGATTAGATAGCGGGCCGTGGCCACTCAGGGGAGTGACGCGGATACAAAATATATACAACTGAAACAGGTACGGATCAATGCAGACGCCCTAGGGAACCTACAACGGCGAGACTCTGCCGAGTTGCTTCGAGTTTGACTTACGAGTGGACGAACTCGTATTTCACTCTCGTCGGCTCAGTAGCGTAGCATCATCGGGATGATACGAGGTTTACCTCTTTAGTTCATTCCGCTGATGTCTCTGTCAAACCTCTTTAAGTGTGCCATCGAGGGTGATACCTCATGGTTTCACTTAATGGTAGGAACTCGAACACCCTAGTGTCCTTAAAGGTAAGAAGTCGGGCGACCCAACGGTGCCCGCGAGTGGTATTACGACGGGACGACAGGGGGGGTACGACCAGTGTACCGCTGTGCTTGGTCCCTGGTCATTGGCCACGAGAGTTACCAAACCACGAAAGTCAAGCTCCTCCAGGAGCACACGCGAGACAAGGTAAGGAGACGGTTCACCTTGTTGGTAACCGCAGAGACTTGGTGGGACGACAGGGCAGGCACCGATGTACTGGTGGTCCTGGTTGTTGTCGTTGTCCGCGAGTCAGTTAAGTCGAGGCAACGATAACGGTTGTCCTGCAAGTTAATAAAATGAATAATGGTTCGACAGATGACTTGTGTAGCCTTTTGGCTTATACGCGCTGCCTACACGTGGGAATTACGAGTTATGGGCTCCTCTGCTTCGTAGTGTGGTCCGAGGACTCTTCAGACGTCAGCAATACTACGGGCTGATTGCCGGGAAGTGGTGTTGTCTTATTTGCTCGCGCGGTGGTGTCTTATTTGGATTTGCTTTAACTTCACCGGCCAGCCACGCACCGTGCAGGAGTACGTTCGGGTTGGGGTCCAAGGCCCGGCGTACTTAGGATTTAGACCGGCGGATGGCCTCTCTGTTGAGTTTGAAAGATGGGCTACGGAGTGTCGGATAGCCTCGGTGCAGCGTTCCCTAACAAGGTGCCCGCCACCCTGGAGATCCGTGCGTGTAGTGTAACACAAGTGCACCCCTGCAGGGAAGATTAATCTATTCGAATAGCCGTGTCCACGGTAACAGGACGCTTTATGCTGAAGCTGGATCTTACCACTACAAACTATTATTATTAAAATGTATGGTTTCGGGTTTTTCTTCCTCGCTAGGATGTCGAGGAGGTGAACTCGGAGGCATTGCTAACTATTACAACTTATTATTATACAATGCTGCAGCAACTTCTGCTGCATTGTTACTTTATGCTTTATATAACTTCTGGTTGTTTCTCTTCTCATGCTGCAAGACACGTCAGAAGATGCTAGACTTCGTTAGGCCTAGCTTATTACCCTAATTCTGATTTCCATCTTGTAGTCCACTATATATAGCCTCCCCTTCCATGTGATACAATGCATAAATTCTTAGTAGCGGACGTAAGACTCGCGGGTATGCTAGATACTCACCTTTGCTTTATTCCCCCTTTTCGCTTTGCCTGATCGGCCGCTGCAGCCGACGTTGGAGCCCAGGAGCAGGAGTACCCCGAAGGCGACTACTACGACGTCGAGTTCCTCGTCGACCAGGAGTAGTTCTGTGGATCCCAGGCAGGAGGCCTCACCTTTTTGATCTGTATCTCTGATGTCATTTGTGCTAGCCTTCTTAAGGCAAAACTTGACTAACTATGTCTGTACTCAGATATTATGGCTTGTATGACTTATGTATTCGGATCCTCGTGATCCCTCGTATTGTAACATTTTTTTATCCTTTTTGTGTTTAGTGTTGTGTTGTGATATTCTCACTGTGGCACCCTAATCTCAGCCGTGTATCCTGCGTGTATGATTACTGTACACGGTCTGATTTTGGGGGCGTTACATAAACCTAGTACCGGGTCAGGTCTGTACGAAGGAGCCCATGGGCAAGAAGTGCTTTAACTCTACCAACCGTAGGCTTGAGTTTCTCTTTTTGCTTTGGTGACGGGTAAGGATTAAAGTGTCCCTGGTCAACAAGTCGGCTCTCGCGGAAGCCGGGCAAAGGTTTCTCTTTCTCTGGGACTTTGGCAGCACAATAAAAGAAAGATTTCTGCCAAAGCTAGAAGTCTGTAGAAGGAAATAGACCTACCTTATATAGTAAGGAAACCATGTTGTAAAGGTAGACTAGGACTCCGTCTCGTGTAGGAGTCGGTTTCGTATAAACCGGGGGACCCGACGCCTATATAAGCCGGTCCCCTTAGACAAAACAGGACAACTCAACTTAGATCCTCTCGGGGCATAGGCAGCGATTGATATGTCCCAAACGTATCTCTAATTTCTTCTTGCTCCATGCATGTTTTGTGTGATATTGCTATGTTTTAGATACACTTTCATACACTTTTGATCATATTTGGACTAACCTATTAACTCAGTGCACCCCAGTGCCAGTTTCTGTTTCTGCTGTCTTTTTATTTCAGGTTTTTCGATTACGTAAAATGCCAGAAAAATCCGATAAAAAATCAGCGCAATGGAAGTTTCTGGATCCCCGAAGGAGAGCCGGGGGGCACCCTGTGCCTATGTTGCCAGGGGGCGAGGCCCCAACCTAGGTCGCGCCAGGGGGCGCCTGCACTCCGTAGTGCCCCCCCCCCGGCTGCCCCTTCACCTATATATTTCCTTCGCCCCGAAACCTCCATAGAAAAAACCCTTTTTCGTGATCTCGCCTCCATGATGTTCTCCTCCCCTCTTTGTTTGTCATGGATTAGACCTCTTGTGAGCTGCTGATGGCGTGGAAGTGATAATGGTTTATCGCCCTTCGTTGGTTACCCCAAGTGGAAGGTGAGATGTAGGATAGCAGAAAATTTCCCCTATGTAGAGGATAGGGTTTGTCTCCCGTAGGACTCCGGCAATGATAAGTAGGTGGTGAAGCGAACAATGGCACCGTTCACAACCTCAGGGTTGCTTACTTCACCTGGATCTGCACACGACACAATTAACTTTGCTCCCAACGAAGTTCAGATAGGTTGCCAACCACTTAATTTGTAGCATAGTTAGCATTACAGATGGGCAATTGACAGGATTATAAATGCACCGCAATGCTAACTATGCTACAAAATAAAGGAAAAGGCTCATAAGCATGCGTAGTACGCCAAAATAAGTAGACCGAAATCCATCTGCATCTACTACTCATCATCCACCTTGAGATATCTATCCAGAACATCTCGCTGGTATTAAGTTGCGAGCCCCACCCAAAGTGTAAACCCAAAGCAACAGACAACTCCATTAAAAAGAACTTTGCGTAAAGTAAACAATCCCTGCAACCGCAGTTACAAGCACCGTTGTTTTCCCCCTTGTGGCCACAACACATCCCCTAGACTCATGTTTCTGTCACTCAAGCGTGTCATCAGGGGCATGTACCCGCAATCGAGCATAACTTTCCCTCTTGGAGTCACAACCTACCACTTGGGCAAAGCAATAAACAGTAACGAAGAACATGCAAGAATTACTTAGGAACAAAAATATAAGAGATAAAAACCAAATATATTACTCTATCACGATCTGAACATAATCTCATAATCCATCAGATCCCATCAAACTCAACATAGCAAAAGCAAAAGAATTACATATGTGCCTCGATCATGTAGGGCAGCTCACGAGGTTTAAACCATGAAGAACAAAGAAGGGAGGAGAACATCACATAGATACTGATCACGGACCCATGGTCCAAGGTAGACTACTCACAGCACATCCGGGAAGCATCCATGGTGACGGGAAGGGTACTGACGGTGCTCCCGATCTAGGAAGCGCGGCGGCGGCGAAACAGAGGCGAGTTTGCGAAAAAGGGTTCTGTCTTCGGAGTTTTCCCGTGACGAAGAATAAATAGGCAAAGGGGGCAGCCAGGGGGCCACCAGGGGTCCAGGCGCCCCCCTGGCCCTCCTTTGGGCTTCGGGAAGTTTCCGGCACGCTAATTTTTTATCTGAATTTTCCCGGATTTTTGGAGCACTTTTTATACGGGGGAAAACTGAAATAGAAAAGTAGCAGAAAACAAGGACTGGCAGTGGTGTGCACTGAGTTAATAGGTTAGTCCAAATATGATCAAAAGTGTATGAAAGTGTATCTAGATCATAGAAATATCACACAAAACATGCATGGAACGAGCAGAAATTATCGATACGTTTGAGACGTATCAACATCCCCAAGCTTAATTCCTGCTCGTCCTCCAGTAGGTAAATGATAACAAGCATAATTTTTGTGGTGACATGCTAGCGACCATATAAAAACTTTGAAAAGTAAAGCAATCAAGGTATGTAATTCAATTCAAGTCATAACATGCAATAGTCTATATTACGATTGAAACAAGCAACGAAAGAACATTGGATGCAAGAGCTCTCGCTGTCCGTGACTCGAATGTCTCCAAATGGTGTTTGCGTGCAAGAAGGGGGATAGGGAATACGAGAAAAAAAGTATTTTGTGTTGAGAACTCAATCTACTAAATTTTCACACTTGGTCTTCTATGGAATCTTATCTTGGCTCGTCCCCAGACCACTAGCCAGGTACAAGTCAATTTGATCCACTCCTTTTCGATATTTTGAGCACTCATGCAATGGATGAGCGTAAGGACGAGAGTTTACACTTAGGATGGCAAAGAGAGAATACGGTGGAGGAGGAAGACAAAAAGGGTGAGAAAGGCTCACATGAATGAGGACAATCATAGGCGAGAAGATCAAATGATAGATATGCTGTGAGGAGTAGTGATTGCCATGCAATGGATGCACATATGAGCTAAAAAAGCTCTCCAATGGAATTAGTGGGGGTGCATCTAACTTGCTCACTCATGAATACCTAGAGCTCTTTTGAGGAGGCTCATCCTTGGAATACGCAAGCCAAGTTCTATAGTGTGAAGGTCCCCACATAGCTATATGCATGATCATCTCTATGGAGTACAAAGATATAGAGGGAGTACTAGTGTGGATCTTTCAAAGGATAGTAGTGTTGCCCCTTTCTCTCTTTTTAATTTACTTTTCTCTTTTTTCTATTTTTTTGTATTTTTTGGTGGCCTCAATGGCTCTTTCTATTTAACTCTCATTTTTCCTATTTGGGATCTTTTATTTTGTCCACTTTGGGATCTTTTATTTTGTCCACTTTGGGATCTTTTCCTCACTTCAGGGAAACTCTCTCATTTACAAGAAGGTATAGAAGATATTTCACACTTTACAAGGTACTCAAATCATAAAGAAGATGTAGCTATCATGATGTGTGCAATGTATGCCGCTGCCAGTGTAGCAAGAACATGTATGACATGAAGATCAAGTCATGAAGAGGTGGATGTTGCATGGCAATATATCTCGGAAAGGCTATTGAAATGCCTTGATATGTAGGTATGGTGGCTGTTTTTAGGAAAGATATAAGGAGGTTTATGATGACAAAGTGTATCATGCCAACGGTTTGGATGTACCGGCGAAAATGGACGCCAACACTCGGAGTGAGAAGAGGGCAATGCACGGTAACGAAGAGGCTAGCAAATATGAGGAGGTGGAAGTTTCAACTTTCAATACTTACATTAGTCTGAAGAACTCATGCACTTATTATCGTTAACTCTCAATCTAATAAGGAGGTTCACAAAGAGACAAGTACCCCGAGGAGGAGTGTATGGGGGTTTTGTTATCCTTGCGCATCCTCGACTCATGGTACATTAGTGTACTCTAATATTCGATCCCTCCAAAGATTAATAATCCATCTATTAGATAGAGTTCTCAACTAGTGTTTATAGTTTTTTTTGAAAATAAACACGGATTGCCCAAAATACGACACCTATCACTAGTAGTCTAGAGCTCTTGACACCAAAAGTTCAAACATTACTCACATAAATACCTCAACACTATTGCAAGTTACTACTAAAATTAAATAGCAACGTCAATTACCTACTTTCAAGACAAGACACAACTCGGTGCAACAACCAACTCTCTTAACAAGATAAACATGAAAACTAAAGAGAGTTCCAGAAACAAACTAAACAAAATCCAAGGCTCTTGCGAAAGACAAACTAAGACTAAAACTAAACATGGCAGTAGCTACGAAAAGATAAACAACACACAACAGTAAAAAGATAGGCATGAAAAATCCTATGATGTGTTCTAGATTTTGAAAGTGGAGCGTGTTTATCTCCCACACAAAGTAAGATGGGATCTAACTTGTTATGAACAGAAAGCAAAGCTAAATAAAACTAAAAGTACAACCTAAGAGCGAGATGCTCCAAGCATAGCACATAACGCATGAAGTGATAAAAATATAGTGAGACGAAGATCGAACTGATGATTGTTGATGGATAAGGGGATGCACGGCGGCATCCCCAAGCTTAGACGCTTGAGTCCCCTTGAATATTTATTGGGGATGCATGGGGGCATCCCCAAGCTTTAGCGCTTGACACTCCCAAATCTTCTTTCATCATCTTCCATCGCACACTTGAAAAACTCGCCTCATACATAACACATCATAAGCTGATTAGAGAGGTTAGTACCCTTAATAAATATATTTTTCCCCACTGGATATAAAGATATTCTTGAATAGATACTGTTTATAAAGATTTCCAAAAAGTTTTTGAAAAGAAAAAGCGAGCTTAAGGTTTGCAACAGTTAGGAGAGACAAAACATGGCAGAATCTGTGAAAAACAGAACAGCAGGTAGTAAGATTTTTTTAGGGGTACTTCTGCAACTCAAATCAAAAAACTCAGAACATACGAAAGTTCCGTGATTGTATATAGCATGCTGTGTAAAAAAATCAGCTCAGAAAGATGAACTGGTGATTTTATCCGATTTTCCCGTCACGAAGACAGAATCTGTTTTCTGGACAGCATGTCACAACTTTCACTTCCCTTGTCATATGAGGCTATAACATGGAACAAAGCTTGAAAATAAAGATACAATGATGTTGCTACAGTAGTAAAAATCATCAAGATCACTAAAAACAGAAGTAAATACATCTTGGGTTGCCTCCCAACAAGCGCTTTCTTTTACGCCTTTAAGCTAGGCATAAAGCAAAAGAAGGATCAAGTTTTATCAAGAGAAAGAGAATAGCCTTCCCGTGTAACGGACTCAAAAGGTAACTTGACTTTCTTTCTAGGGAAGTGCTCCATCCCATTTTTGAGAGGGAATTGGAATTTTATATTCCCCTCTTTCATGTCAATGATAGCACCAACGGTGCGGAGAAAATGACGTCCCAAAATAATTGGACATAAAGGTTCACACTCTATATCCAAAATAATAAAATCAACGGGAACATAGTTGTCATTGACAATGATAAGAACATCGTCGATCTTCCCCAAATGTTTCTTTACGGAAGAGTCGACAAGACGAACACCAAAAGAACAAGAATCAAAAGGTTTCAATTCCAACATATCATACATTCTTTTGGGCATGACGGAGGTACTAGCTCCAACGTCACATAAAGCATAGCAAGAGAAGTTATTTAATTTAATTTTGATCATCGGGTCCCAACCATCATCTAGCTTCCTAGGTATGGAGGCTTCTATCCTAAGCTTCTCCTCCCTAGCTTTGATAAGAGCATTTGTGATATGCTCCGTGAAGGCAAGATTAAGTGTGCTAGTGTGGGGGTCTCTAGACATTTTGTGTAGCAAGCTGATAACTTCTGAGAGGGTGCAACTATCAAAATCATTATCACTACTATCAAAGGTGGTAGTAGTGTCATCTAAGCTCACTTGTTTGAAACCCTCTATGTTCATAGGAGTTTCTTCTTCTACAGTTGAGGTATTAGCATCACCATTAATAGGTCCAATGGGACCAGGAGTGCATTTGGTGCTAATAGTTTCGGTATGCTCAACAATTTGGATAGTTGCAATTGTGTGGTGTGTAGGAAGGCTCTTAGTTATATCATCTTCCTCTTTTTCTCTAGACCATCTTTCCTTAAGTTTAGCCATAATCCTAATATTTTCATTAATTTTTAACTGGATAGCATTAATAGGAGTGGCCTTGCTCTCCTCAATGGGAGAGGTTCTAATTTTTAACATCTCAATATCAAGGGCTAAGCTGTCTACCGTCAAACAAAGATTATCTAATTTGGCTAGCTTTACTTCCGCATTCTTGTGGAAGGCTTTTTGGGTAGTGATAAAATCTCTAAGCATGTTTTCTAATTCAGAAGTGGGGTTCTTGTTGCTAGGGTAAGTGTTGTTGTTCCCATAAGTGGATGGAAACGGTCTAGGATTACTAGCAAAGTTGCCCCTATAAGCATTATTATTAAAGTTGTTTCTAGCAATGAAGTTCACATCTACTTGTTCCTGAGCAACCAAAGAATTTAAAGGAACATCATGAGGATCAATAGAGGGTTGCTTGGTAAGTAGAGACATAATTAAATCAACTTTATCATTTAGGGAGGCAATTTCCTCGACTGAATTTACCTTCCTACCTGTTGGAGCGCGTTCGGTGTGCCATTGGGAATAGTTGGTCATCATCTCATCAAGGAGTTTTGTGGCAGCACCGATTGTTGTTGACATAAAGGTTACTCCCGCGGCCGAATCTAACAGGTTCCACGAGGTAAAGTTCAAGCCTGCATAAATAAGTATGGATAACCCTCCAGGTAGTCAAACCATATGTAGGGCATTTCTTAACAAGAGATTTCATACGTTCCCAAGCTATCATGAAATATGGACCGGGGTCCCGTGATGTTCACTAGTGATGTCTCTCTCCCAAAAGATGATAAAACTGCTATGCGAGGTAAACAAATTACAGATGGGCAATTGACAGGATTATAAACGCACCGCAATGCTAGCTATGCTACAAAGGAAATCAAGAGGCTCATAAGCATGGGCAGTACGCCAAAATAAGTAGACCGAAATCCATCTGCATCTACTACTAATCATCCACCTTGAGATATCTATCCAGAACATCTCGCTGGTATTAAGTTGCGAGCCCCACCCAAAGTGTAAACCCAAAGCAACATATAACTGCATTAAAAAGAACTTTGCGTAAAGTAAACAATCCTTGCAACCACAGTTACAAGCACCGTTGTTTTCCCCCTTGTGGCCACAGCACATCCCATCTTTGTTCTTCATAGTTTATACCTCGTGAGATGCCCTACATGATCGAGGCACATATGTAATTTTCTGCTATTGCTATGCTGAGTTTGCTGGGATCTGATGGATTATGAGATTATGTTCAGATTGTGATTGAGTAATATATTTGGTTCTTATCTTTTATATTTTTGTTCCTAACTAATTCTTGCATGTTCTCCGTTGTTGTTTATTGTTTTGGCCAAGTAGTAGGTAGTGACTCCAAGAGGGAACGTTATGCTCGATTGTGGGTTCATGCCCCCCGATGACTAGCATGAGTGACAGAAACATGAGTCTAAGGGATGTGATGTTGCCACAAGGGGGAAAACAACGGTGCTTGTAACCGCGGTTACAAGGATTTTTTACTTTACGCAAAGTTCTTTTAATGCAGTTGTCTGTTGCTTTGGGTTTACCCTTTGGGTGGGGCTCGCAACTTAATACCAGTGAGATGTTCTGGATAGATATCTCAAGGTGGATGATTAGTAGTAGATGCAGATGGATTTCCGTCTACTTATTTTGGCGTACCTCCCATGATTTTGAGCCTCTTCCTTTCTTTGTAGCATAGTTAGCATTCGTTTGCGCCCATAATCCTATCAATTTCCTAGTTGTGATTTGTTTAGCCCGCATAGCAGTTTTATCGTCTTTTGGGAGAGAGACATCACTAGTGAACATCATGGGACCCCGGTCCATGTTTCCACCACTGTTTACACCCTCAATTTACTTCTTGTTTTACTTTCTAGTTGTAGTCACTATTATCCTTTATCCCTTGCGTTTGATCCTTTGTAAACAACCAGGCCCGAGAGATTGACAACCTCTCTGAACTTCGTTGTGAGCAAAGTTACTTGTTGTGTGTGCAGGTCCAGGTAAAGTAAGCAACCTCGGTTGTGAACGGCGCCATTGTTCACTTTACCACCTACTTGTCGATGTTGGAGTCATTCTGGAGACAATATAAACCTTGGTATCTTCTCCAAGGGAAACTTGTCGCTACGCTACATCTCCACTTCCACTTGGGGTAACCAACAAAGGGCGAGAAGCCGTTATCATCTCTCGCGTATCAAGAAAATTTCTGGCGCCATTGTCAGGGACTCCAATCTTGAAGATAGGGGAGTTGCACACTATCTTTTACCTTTCCTTTTCAGTCTTGTTAGTTTACCTTTTAGTTGTTGCTTTAGTCTCCTTATCGAAAATCACAAAAAAAATTACCTTGATTTTGGTAGTCCTTGTTGTTTAGTTAAGCATGTTAGGACTTGGTGCTTTGAGGGAATCAGAAGTTCTAGATTTCAACCAAAGGGATGGAGAGAATATGAAGAAAGCATGGGACATAATTTCTGAAGCCCATAGAAAAATTATGCATTGGATACCTATAAAAGTTGTGCTTAGAAATTTCTACCATGGTATTTTTAAGTGGCGTAAACAATCTCTTGATACTATAGCTGAAGGAGACTTCTTAGAGTGTGGTGAAGCTAGAGCTCTTGATATTTTATATGGTCTATCTAGTTATTTTGTTTATGATTGTAGTTTTGATACTGTTATAGATAGACTTGCTACTATTGAAAAGAGGATGGATGCTCTGGACTTGAGGAAGGTAGAGGAACTTAAGCCCAACAAGAAATATATGCTGGAAATAGATGATGATTTGGAGCCTTTTGTTAGAATTAGCATCTCTAACCAAGACTTCCTTGCTTTTTGTGATATTGGATCCATGGTTTCTACAATGCCAAAAATAGCTTATGATTCTTTGAAACTAAACATGGACAATTTCTCATCTTATCATGAACATGCTAATGGAGATATTTCTGAGATCCAAGGAAAGGTAAAATAAGTTCAAGTTACATTCCATAAAGGGTTGCAACGGTGCTTTTCTTCACCATGGAGCCAAACCAAAGTAACATCGTGCATGAAAGGGACTTCCTTCGAGCTATGAAAGGCTTCATTGATATTGGTAAGGGGCACATACTCTTACGTGGTAAAGTGAAAGGGAAGTACCTCTTCCCTAGGAAAAAGAAGAATGAACTTGTTGAAAATCAATTTGAAGGTTTTTATGATTCTGATGATCTCGGTGACCTTTGATTCTTCTTTTTGCTTCTTGCCTAGCTTAAAGGCGTAAAAGAAAGCGCTCATTGGGAGGCAACCCAAGATGTTTTTACTTCTATTTTTAGTGGTCTTGATGATTTTTACTACTGTAGCAACATCATTGTATATTTATTTTCAAGCTTTGTGCCAAGTTTAGCCTCTGATTGCAAGAAAGTTCAAGAGTTGTGACATGTTGTCCACAAAACAGATTCTATCCGTGGACGGAAAAATTCATGATAAATCACCGGATCATCTTTTTTATCTGAATTATTTCGACAGAATGCTCTATACAATTAGATTTCGGGCGTCTGTTCTGATTTTTTTATTTGAGTTGCAGAAGTACCCCAAAAAATTATTTACTACCTGCTGGTCTGTTTTTCACAGATTCTGCCACGTTTTGCCTTTACTCAATTTTGCAAGTCATGCGCTCGCTTTTTCTTTGCAAAAACTTTTTGGCAATCTTGAGAAACAGTATCCCTTCAAGAAAATCTCTATTTACAGTAGAGGAAAATTGTTTTATTGTGGGTACTACCCTCTCTAATCAGCTTATGATGAGTTATGTATGAAATGATTTTTCAAGTGTGCGAGGGAAGATGATGAAAGAAGATCCAGGAGTGTCAAACTCTTAAGCTTGGGGATGCCCCCATGCACCCCCAAGAAATATTCAAGGAGACTCAAGCATCTAATCTTGGGGATGCCCCCGTGCATCCGCTTCTCCATCAACAATCATAAGCTCGTCCTTCGTTCCACTATATTTTTATCACTTCATGCTTTATGTGCTATGCTTGGAACTTCTTGCTATTTAGTTTTCTTTAGCTTTGTTTGTTGTTCATAACAAGTTACAACCCAACTTTCTTTGTGTGGGAGAGAAACACGCTCCACTTGATACTAGAACACATCATAGGATTTTCATGCTTATCTTTCTTTTGTTGTGTGTTATTTATCTTTTCGTAGTTGTTGTCATGTTTAGCTCTTAGTTTTCATGTTTATTTTTTTTTAAGAGCTTTTATTTAGTTTGTTGTTGGAACTCTCTTGAGTTTTCATGTTTATCTTGTCTAGAGAGTTGGCCTGTTGCACTAAGTTGTGTGTCTTGACTTAAAGTAGGTAATTGAGGTTGCTATTCAATTGTAGTAGTAACTTGCAATAGTTTTGAGGTATTGTTGTGAGTAATGTTTGAACTTTTGGTGTCAAGAGATCTAGCCTATTAGTGATAGGTGTCATATTTTGGGCAATCCATGTTTATTTTCAAAAACTACAAAAACTAGTTGAGAACTCTAGCTACTAGATGCATCACTAATCTTTGGAGGGATCCGATATCAGAGTACACTCACGTACCATGAGTCGAGGATGCGCAAGGATAACCAAACCCCCATACACTCCTCCTCGGGGTACTTGTCTCTTTGTGAACCTTCTGATTAGATGGAGAGTTATCGATAATAAGTGCATGAGTTCTTCGGACTAATGTAAGTATTGAAAGTTTACATTTCCATCTCCTCATATTTGATAGCCTCTTCGGTACCATGCATTGCCTTCTTCTCACTCCGAGAGATGGCGTCTACCCGCCGGTGCATCCAAACCCTTGGCATAATACGCTCTGTCATCATAAACCTCCTTATAAATTTCCTCAAAACAGCCACCATACCTACCTATCAAGGCATTTCCATAGCCTTTCCGAGATACACTGTCATGCAACATCCACCTTTTCATGACTTGATCTTCATGTCATACATGTTCCTTCTACACTGGCATAGGCGTACATTTGCATACATCATGATAGCTACATCTTCTTTATGTTGAGTACCTTGTAAAGTGTGAAAGATCTTCTATACTCCTCGTAAAATAGAGTGTTGCCCTTAAGTGAGGAAAAGATCCCAAAGAGGACAAATTCAAAAGATCCCAAAGAGGACAAATGAGAGTTAAATAGAAAGAGCCATTGAGGCCACCAAAAAAATACAAAAAAAAAGAGAAAAGGAAAATAAAAATAGAGAAGGGGGAAACACTACTATTCCTTTTGAAAGATGCACACTCGTACTCCCTCTATATCTTGTACTCCATAGAGATGATCATATATGCATATATCTATGTGGGGACCTTCACACTATAGAACTTGGCTTGTTTATTACAATGATGAGCCTCCTCAAATTAGCTCTAGGTCTTCTTGAGTGAGCAAGTTGGATGCACCCTCCACTAGTTCCTTAGGAGAGCTTTTCTTAGCTCATATGTGAATCCACTGCATGGCAATCCCTACTCCTCACATCATATCATTTGGCATTCTCGCCTATGATTGTCCTCATTGATGTGAGCCTTTCACACCTTTTTTTTCTTTCTCCTACACCTTATCTCTCTCTTTGCCATCCTAAGTGTCAACTCTCTTGCTTACGCTCATCCATTGCATAAGTGTTCAAAATATCAAAAGGGAGTGGATCGATTTGACTTGCACCTAGATAGTGGTCTGGGGACGAGTCAAGATAAGATTCCAAAGAAGACTAAGTGTGAAACTTTAGTAGATTGAGTTCTCAACAAATAAATATCTTTCTCGTATTCCCATCTCCCACTTCTTGCACGCAAACACCATCTGGAGACATTCGAGTCACGGACAGCGAGAGCTCCTGCACCTAACTGTTCTTATGTTGCTTGTTTTAATGCTAATATAGACTCTTGCTTGTTATGACTTGAATTGAATTACATACCTTGATTGCTTTAATTAAAATTTCTTATATGGTTGGTAGCATGTCACCACATAAATTATGCTTGTTATCATTTACCTACTCGAGGACAAGCAGGAATTAAGCTTGGGGATGATGATACGTCCCAAATGTATAAATAATTTCTGCTTGCTCCATGCATGTTTTGTGTGATATTGCTATGTTTTAGATACACTTTTGATCATATTTGGACTAACCTATTAACTCAGTGCACCCAGTGCTAGTTTCGGTTTTTGCTGTCTTTTTATTTCAGGTAATTCCATTACGTAAAATTCCAGAAAAATTCCAGAAAAATCCGATAAAAAAATAAGCGCAACGGAAGCTTCCGGAGCCTCGAAGGAGAGCCGGGGGCACCCTGTGCCTAGGCGGCTAGGGGGCGTGGCCCCACCCTAGGCCACGCCAGGGGAGCTCCTGCACTCCCTGGTGCCCCCCCTCGGCCACCCCCTTCTCCTATATATTTCCTTTGCCCCGAAACCTCCGAAGACAGAACCCTTTTTTGCGATCTCGCCTCTGTTCTGCCGCCGCTGCGCTTCCAAGATCGGGAGCACCAAAAGACCTCTTCCCAGCACCCCGCCGGAGGGAGGATTGACCTCCGGGAGCTTCTCCACCACCATGGACGTTCCCCAGATGATCTGTGAGTTGTCCACCTTGGACCATGGGTCCATGATCAGTAGCTATGTGATATTCTCCTCCTCTCTTTGTTCTTCATGGATTAGACCTTGTGAGCTGCCCCACATGATGAGTTTGTTGGGATCTGATGGATTATGAGACTATGTTCAGATTGTGTGGAGTAATATATTTGGTTCTTCTCTTTTATATTTGAGTTCTTAAGTAATACTTGCTTGCTCTCTATTGATGTTTATTTCTTTGGCCAAGTAGTAGGTAGTGACTCCAAGAGGGAGCGTTATGCTTGATTGTGGGTTCATGCCCGCTGGTGACTAGCTTGAGTGATAGAAACATGAGTCTAGGGGATGTGTTGTTGCCACAAGGGGGAAAACAACGGTGCTTGTAACCACAGTTGCAAGGATTGTTTACTTTACGCAAAGTTCTTTTAATGGAGTTGTCTGTTCATTTGGGTTTACACTTTAGGTGGGGCTCGCAACTTAATACCAGCGAGATGTTCTGTATAGATATCTCAAGGTGGATGATGAGTAAATGCCGATGGATTTTGGTCTACTTATTTTGGCGTACCGTCCATGCTTTTGAGCCTCTTTCTTTCTTTTTAGCATAGTTAGCATTGGTTTGCGCCCGTAGTGCTGTCAATTTCCCAGCTGTGATTTGTTTACCTCACATAGAAGTTTTATCGTCTTTTGGGAGAGAGACATCACTAGTGAACATCATGGGACCCCGGTCCATATTTCCACCACTTTTTACACCCTCAATTTACTTACTGTTTTACTTTCTAGTTGCAGTCACTGTTATCCTTTATCCTTTCGTTTGATCCTTTGTAAACAACAAGGCCGGAGAGATTGACAACCTCACTGAACTTCGTTGGGAGCAAAGTTACTTGTTGTGTGTGCAGGTCTAGGTAAAGTAAGCAACCTTGGTTGTGAACGGCGCCATTGTTCACTTTACCACCTACTTGTCGACGTTGGAGTCCCACTGGAGACAATCTAAACCTTGGTATCTTCAACAAGGGAAACTTGCTGCTATGCTACATCTCACCTTCCACTTGGGTAACCAAGAAAGGGAGAGAAGTTGTTATCATCTCTCGCGTATCAGCGATCTCGCACCTTTGTATTCGAGAAGTCGACACCTCATAATAGAAAAGCAGGAGTAGGTCTTTACCTTTTGAGGGGCCGAAACCTGGGTAAATCTCGTGCCTTGTGTTCTCGCCGACTCACCTCCTTGAAACCACCTCGCAGCAAAGGTCTCACACTAAGTTATCTAATGAGGACATCTGGCATGACTTTCCCACGACAATGGGCCCGAACGGGGCCGGGGGAGGGCAGATGCGAGGCCGCCGGCGTACTCGTCGATGGGGAGGAGGGGGCGGCGGAGACGCATGAGAGGAGAGACGGAGAGGGAGAGGAGATGTGAGAGAAGGAAGGGAGAGGTGTGGCTTCCACCGGGATGGTGGTGGTGGCGACGGCGGCGGCGGTCGGGGTAGTGGTGGTGGCGGCGGCGACAACGCGGGGTCAAGGGGAGAGAGAGGTGGGATGGGAGAGTGGGGAGGTGGGAGTTGGGGCTGGCCGCGCGAGGGCGGTTAAGGTCCGGCTTTGCCGTCAGCTGGCTGATGGCAACATCTGCCGTTAGGCTTTGCCATCCGCCGGATTTCAGAAAATCCGGTCTCCATTACCCCGTGCCGAGAAGGGACACGTGGCGCACGGGAGGTTGTCTCGAGTTCTTTGCCTTCAGCTTTTAGATAGGTTGTCGTCGGCCAGCCAACGTCTTAGACACGGTTGACAGCAAGGCAGCCTTACGCCGTTCGTGCACTCTTCGCCGTCAGGTTGAGCTCGGGCTGACGGCATAGAGTTCTTTGTCATCCGCCCCGAAAGAAAGCTAATGACAAAGAGTTTGGCTGACGGCAAAACTCCTGTTTCCATTAGTGTTAATTGGATAATTTTAGTAGGGGATAGTGATGGGTGCAGATAACACCTCCTTGTTGGTTACCCAAGTGGAAGGTTATGATGCAGAAAGCGGTAATTTCCCTGAATAAGATACCAAGGTTTGTCTCCCGTAGGATTCCGGAGTCAACAAGTAGATGGAAAGCAAGGGCACCCGAAATTATTCTGAGGCACACCGCCAGAAATTGCTTGCCTGGACTTGCACACAAGACACAAGTAACTTTGCTCCCAACGAGTACAATGACTTGTCAATATCTCCGGCCTTGCTGTTACAAAGGTTTAAATAGTAGTGGTGTGAACTTATGATGAGAATGTGAACCGGTGTACCATGGTGCTCACTAGTGATGTCTCTCTTCCAAAATACGGTAAACAGTTATGCTGGGTGAACAAATTGCAGCTAGGTAATTGAAAGAATTGTAAACACACTTCTATGCTAATTATGCTACAAAAAGTAAGAGGCTTAATTTCATGGGCATTACATCAAGACAAGTAGATCGTTTATTCATCAGCATCTACTTACTAATCATCCACTGTGAGATATGTACAGAACATCTCGCTGGTATTAAATTGAGAGCCACATCTAATGCTACGAACTCAAAGCAACGGACAAATGCATAATACTCTATGTGTAATGTAAGTAATCCTTAGGACACGCAGTCATAAGCACCATTGTTTTACACATAACAGCAACAGTATATTCCCTAATCCCGTATTTATGTCACTCAAGCTGGACATCAGGAGGCATGAACATATTATCTAGCATAACGCTCGCTCTTAGAGTTACAATCTACTACTTGGCCAAAGCAACAAAGTGTAACGAAGAACACGCATGAATACTCAAGAACAAAAATATAAGAGAGAACTAAATATATTAGTTCCACAAACCGAAACATAATCTCATAATCCATCTGATCCTAGCAAACACAACATAAGTACATAGAAACTATAACAAATATGCCTTGATCATGATAAGCGGCTCACAAGGTCTAAACAATGAAGCACAATATTGGACAGAATACATCAACTAGCTTGATTTCATGGACCCATGGTCCAAGGAGGGACTACTCACGGCGCATCTCAGACGCAATCATGGTGATGAAGGGGCCTGTGAAGATAAATCCTCCCTCCGGTAGGGTGCCGGGAAAGGAACTTCTGCTGATTCCGATCTTGGAATCGTGGCGACGGCGGAATGGTGGCGTACATCGCGAAATGGGGTCCTCCTCAATGGTTTTTGCAAACGGGGGTAAATATAGGCCAAAGGATCGCGAAATACAGGGAAGCCGCGGTTGATACACCTACCTCCTGCATGATGAATTGCTTGGGAGACGATAAATGCATTATTGGGCTCAGGTACTTCATCAACATGTATCCCCAACTGCAGAAGGAAGTATGTCTCGCCCTGTTCAAAACTGAATTGAAGAGTATCTGTAATGAATTGTTGGCAGCCAAGATGGATATTAACTCTGTAGCCTTGCTCACTATTAGGATTCTATTTCAGTGTTTTATAGGTTATGGATTCTTGACATTGCCGTGGAATCTTGGACAACAAGCAATCGATTCAACTAAAATTATTCATGCTCGAGGTATCCTTGCTATTTGTCCCAAGCTTTTGGTTCAGAATCCAAATATTTCATGTTCTACTTATTATGGGATTCCATGGTTTGAGTTTTTGGACAGTTGGGCTTTATTTGATAGAGTTATGTGAAGCTTGGTTCCAGTTTTCATCTTGTTTTTTTTGGAGAATATTGTTGTCGAAAGGGGTGATTTGCACGTAATTTATTAATCCGTCAATCACACGAAGGGTTAGCTTTTTTTATAAAGGATAATTTTATTAACTCAAAATGTAGCATCAAGCGGACACAAAGCATAATGAGCGACACCCAACCTCTGCATAACAAAGATGCATAAATCCTAACACCACTATCCTGAGAAAAAAAAGAAAAACGTTATGCCAACAATAGTAATCATATGAGACCAACACTATGCTTATGTCGAAGGAGATGGTGGACCAGTCCGGAGATTATGCTGCCACCCATATTGGGTAAAAACCTCCTTAGCCACTTGCTCCAACCGCATAAACACCGCCTTGAACAACGATTGGAACTCCGTTCAGTGTATCATAGACCACATACAAAGAAAGTGCGTACAACGGGAAATAACCTGCAAGGGTGAAGATTTTTTTCCATTAAGAACTAAATCATTTCTACATACAAAGAGACCATAATAAGGCATACACTCCCAACCTTATTAGCATTTTGAACCTATTTTGAATACCGTCCAACCAGTGACCAAAGATATTGGAAACACTTGTGGGCAGATACAAATTAGACGCTATTTGGATGATTAACCACGTAGAACGCGCGAATGTGCATTGAAAAAAGAGTTGTTTGATTGTCTCATTGTGAGTACAAAATCTAAAACTCTTGGTTCCCTGCCAATTTCTTTGCGCAAGGTTGTCTTTAGTTAGCATAACTCTCCTTTGAAGATACCACATGAAAAATTTAACTTTAAGCGGAATCTTCGACTTCCAAATTTCTTGTCATTATCAACAAGAACCTCTGAATGCATGAGCGCATGATACATAGAATCTATTGTGAAGGACCCGACTATTGTGAGGTTCCAGCAAAACACATCCCATCCTTTTGTTAGGCTTATCAAATCCAATTTAGAGAAAATATTTTGCCATGACATAAGACAAGAGCCAATCAAATCCCGCCTGAAAGAAATATTGGGTGGGGATGAGCTTAGCACCTGCGCTAAGGTATCATTCTTTTCACGAACAATGCGATACAAAGTTGGATATTGTTCTTGGAGGTTGTTGTTTCCTAGCCATTTGTCCTCCCAGAATGGAATACCCGACCCATATTTTATGGTGAAGGATCCAAAGCGGAAAAGGTGTTTTTTTGTCGCTATTAGACTAACCCAAAAGTTTGAGTCACCAGGTTTCCCATATGCCTGGGACACAACCTTATAGCCTAAATACTTATTGCGCAGAAGGGTTTGCCAAACACCATCCCCAGTGAGTAGTTTGAATAACCATTTGCTACGTAAGGAATCATTCTTGACCTGTAGGTCATGAATGCCAAGGCCGACTTGGTGTTTTTGCCGGCAAAAGACATTCCTTGCCAAAAGAACCTGGATCGAAAATAAACCATCCTTTGCAAGACCCCATTCGGGAGTTGAAAAAATGAGAGCATATAGAGTACTATATTTATGAGGACGGAGTTGATCAAGACCAGCCGTCCTCCAACATAGAGCAATTTTCCTTGCCAACTACTCGACCGTTTCTCTAAGTTCTCTTCTACATGTTTCCACTTCACATTAGTGAGGCGTCGATAATGAAATTGACCTTCCAGACAACCAAAAAAGTTAGTGTAACCGGTCACCACCTCACTGGCTTCTCCAAAGCAAAACAACTTAATTTTTGGAAGTTAATTTTAAGACCTGACATTTTCTCAAACACTGAAAGCAAGAGTTTCATGTTTTGAGCCTTATCGAGGTCATGTTCCATAAAAATAATTGTATCATCAGCATATTGCAGAATAGAGAGGCCACCATCCACAAGGTGTGGCACTACTGCTGTAATCTGACCGTCTTTCTTGACGCGATCAATCAGAACAACCAACATGTCGACCACAATGTTAAATAATAATTGAGACATGGGGTCACCCTGACGAAGTCCCTTTTTTGTTTGAAAGTAATGCCCAATGTCATTATTGACTTTGATAGCCACACTACCTCTAGTAACAAAGTTTTGGATCCACCATCACCATTTATCAGAGAAACCTTTCATTCTAAGGGTTTGTTGAAAGAAAGACCATTTAACCTTGCCATAGGCCTTCTCGAAGTCAATATTAAATACTAATCCACCCGTGTTTTTTGATGCATCTCATGAACGGTCTCATGTAGGATGACTACTCCGTCAAGTATATTTCTTCCTTGCATGACAGCCGTCTGGGATGGTCAGATAACATGGTTAGCAACCGTGTTGAGACTATTGGTGGATACCTTTGTGAAAATTGTGACGCTGACATTCAGGAGACATACGGGTCTATATTGTTGGATTCGCTCAGCCTCCTTAATTTTTGGCAACAAAACAATCTCACCAAAGTTAAGCCTAAATAGGTCAATTCGGTCGGCATGAAGACAATTGAACAACTCCAATACGTAAGTCCTGATGACATCCCAGAAATTTTTATAAAATTCTACAGGGAAGCCATCTGGACCTGGAGCTTTGTTATGTTCCAATTGGAACACCGCAACTCTCACCTCCTCGTCGGAGAAAGGTGATGTGAGGATCTCGTTCTCTTCTGTCGTGACTCGCGGAATATCATCAGTTCGAGTCTCATCAAGAATGAAATTTCCTTCATTTGATGCCCCGAAAAGAGATTTATAGTATTTGGTGACATAATTTTTTGTCTCTGCCTGACCTTCAATCCGTCCCTCGTCTTCTTGGAAACTAAAAATACACTTCTTTCTATGTCGGACAGTGTCGACTAATTGGAAGTATTGTGTATTACTATCTACCTTTAAGATGAAATCGGCTTTGGATATTTGGTAATATTTGATTTTCTCTTCTCACAAAAGACGTGCAATCTTCTCATTAGATTGATTTTTTAATTTCATCTCTTGTTGAGACAAGATGCGAGTCTCTGCTATTTTCTCGAGGTTATCAATAATAGCAGATAGGTGTTGCTTCTATTTTTTTCGTATATCCCATTGGTGTGTTTTGCCCATCCAAATAGGTATTGTCTTGTGGCTCTTATTGTAAAATTCCATCTCTGAATAGGGGTCTGACCAACAACAAGCCTCTCCCATGCATTCTTGATTATGTTGGCAAAGCCTTCTCGTTGCAACCATCCCAATTCAAACTTGAAAGGGCAGCGAGCAGATGGGCTTGTATAGAGTTAGAATCAAGAAAGATGGGTGCATGAATCATATTGATTTGTTGATGTATACAGGGAACAAAAGCACCTGGATATGTGCAGCTCGATGTTGATTTGTTGATGTAGCTTCCAAAATCTGGCCGCACTCACTATCCACCCCTGCTTCTCATCTCTTGAGTCTTGAATCTTCCCATGCTCCCTGGCCTTGCACCTTCTCAGATCCAACGAATATTTGAATAATAGGCTTGTAGAAGAAGAATTGAAGATGTGAGATGTGAGATGTGAGATGCATGGGAGGCGATCTATTTAACAACGAATCAACAACGGTACTGCTGGGGCCGAATTAGGGGAAGGAGAGCCATTGAGGTCCTTGAGGATTGAAAGGAAGAGATGATTGGGGAAGGGAGTAGCACCGTTGTCTCCATTAATCACTGCACGGGGAGCGGCGGCCTCGTCGCCTCCAATTCGGGAGCGCACAGCGTAGTAGTGGCGGGCGGCGGCACTGCGTGGATTGGGGAATTTGGGGGAGGAGACGAGGAGACGAGCGAGATGTGGTTGAGAAAGCGGCGCTGCAATTGACTTGGAGGAGTCGTGCGTGCGTGCGGTAGCAACCATCTAGTACATAAGTGATGGCCTGGTGCCTGGTGGGCTTGGGCTATAAATTTTTTACCGAACAGATATACACTAAACTACTACCTGGGCTGGGCCCCTACCTTCCGGGGGCCCAGGGCGGCCGCCCCGTTGCCCCGGCCTATTGGCCGGCCCTTTGCATGATTCGATAGTGCTTCAATCCGCTTTAGGGCCCGCACCGCACAGTTACACGAAGGGTTAGCTATAGGAGATGGGGCTTAATTCATCATGTGCATACTTGCAGCTACATATTTTCACAAGTGTAACACCCTCACTGTCAGTGAACAGTAATCACTCTGACTGTTTGCAAATCACTGTTGCTAAGCACTGTTGCTCAAAATGGCCTGGATCAAAAAAAATTGCTTTGATCAACTGGTTCAGTTCAAATTCAAATTCACCTTTGTTATTGTTGAAGCACTTTGATCATGGACCTTGGTCATCATGAATCAAAACAATTCCAAGATCAATTCAAATGCCCTTTGAATTGAAATCAAATCAAATCTTGAAATGCCTTTGGTGCAATATAAAAAACAAGGTGACAATAAAACCTTGTCCAAGAATTGTGCTTCCAGTTTTAATAATTCACTAATATTCAGTGGAGCTTGTACACTAATTTGGGGATTTTATTAATCTCTAAATTAATTCAAACAAATCAAAATAGTAGCTAAAAATCCCATATTAATCATTTAATATTTAATTGAAATATTAAATGACTTTTAAAATTTCTCCAAACCATTTGTGGCACTAACCTTAGGTGTAACATTATTTTTGGGCCACCTCAAACATTTTACAAAAATGCCTAGGTGAATAAAATAAATTCAAACGAAAATAACAGAAAAGAAAAAAAAGCAAACACCTAATCTACCCCCTGGGCGAAGCCCATTTCCCTCCCCCCCCTGGGCCAACAGCCCAGCAAGCCCACCCGGGCACCCCTCCTGTTCTTCAACCACTGCTCATGGTGACCCCGTGGTCACCATCTAAGCCGGCCACGCCATGGCCAATGGCCGTGGAGGCCATCCAGCCAGCCTCCGGCGTGTATAAGATCCGCCGTGCGCCGCCCCTGCTTATCTGGCCGGACCCTCCGTGCGCAGTCGTGGGTGTGTGGTCGTCACCGGCGCGGCCAACCCCCTCGCAGAGCCCCGAGACCATGTCCAGGACCGCCGCCGTCCTCCTCCAGTTCCCCCCACCCTGAAGCTCGGGCCAGGACGCACAGCAGGCCGCGAATCGGAATCGTTCCTCCGTCGGCCGCCGCGGACTGCATCGACGAATTCGTCGCGGGCAGCACAAGCTCCGCCTCCCCGAGCTCGCCATCCGCTCCACTGTGAGCTCCCCGTCGTTTTGCCTGTCTTCGCGCTGATTTTGTCGCACTGGGCTACCACCCCCACCTTGGTCGTACTCCGGCGCCGCCGTGCTCGGCATGGATGGACGCCCTCGCAGTGTCTTCTGCCCGTGGAGGGCGAGCTCTCGTCGCACTTCCTGTGGGCACGCGCGCGCCCTACCGCACGCGGCCACGACCCCGCGCCCCCGCAGTACCCCCTGCTCCGGGAGCCGCCACGCCCGCCATGGCGGGGCGCGTGCTCACACGCCTCGGCCCTGCGTCCATCGCGCTCTGGCCGCCCCCCTGCGTGCGCATGCCCACGCGAGGCCACACCTCGCCCACCCCACCGCGGCTCCCCTCGCAGCCCCGGCCGGCGCCGCCGTGCCTGGTCGCCGCCGTGCTCTGTGGAGCCGTGGGCTAGCACCCCCCCCCCCTTGGAGATTAGCCCCTAATCTAAGATTAGTGGGAAGTGAAAACCCCCTCCCCTTACTATGACATGTGTCCCCCCCCCCACCCAATTGTTAGTTAAGTTTAAAATGAATTAATCGCATAGAGTGTATGACATGTAGGCCCCACTGGCTTAATTAAGAAAATAGAAATAAAAATAGCAATGCTCTGTATGACATGTGGGCCCAGGGCCTGTTTAAATTTAATTAAAATGTTATACATACTGTGAGGCTGACAGGTGGGTCCCCTCTGTCAGTTGACCAGTCAACATCACTGTTTTGAATAAGGTTTGATTTAATAATTAAAATAAATTCAGAATTTCTTTTAAAATGATTAAGACTTCGAAAATCAATATCTTTTAAACCATAAGTCAGATTCAAAAACTTTATACATGTAAATTGATCAGAAAAATATAACGAATACGGATACGCTATCCGTATGTCTACCACGCCCCTCTAACGCACCGCACATCGAACCGTCCCCCTCCAGACCGTCTGTCCGATGTTTTGTCCGGTACTGTTAAAGTATCCGGATGAATTTATTCTGAACACGAAAGTTGTTCGGATTGTTTCAACTAGCACCGTTACACCTTCCACACGTTTATCGGATGTCCACGACACCTCCGGCATGAACCCTTCCCCCTCTAGGTCGTCTATCGATAATCACCCGGAGCCGGTAGTTCATCCCCAGATGAATTCCTGCTCCGAGCAATACACCTTGCACTGCGTTAGAACACCGTTAACATTGCGTTTTCCATGTCTTATATTTGTATTGCTTTTATTACCAAGTACTTATTGTTTCTCCCCCGTCTCTTATTGTCCGGTAGTCCCGACGACCGCTGCCGATGCCCCTGTGATCGACTACGTCGACGACGATCGTACCCCTACCGTCGAGCTTCCAGGCAAGCAGAGCCATTTTCCTTCCAAAGATATCGCCTATATTTTCCGTAATTTCTTGCACTAGGCATGGTTACTGTTGCTGCTACGTTACAATCCTATTCAATTGCATAGCATGTTTTTGTCGCCCCTTGATGTACCCTCCTTTGTCCTATGCTGCCTTATAAACATATATAATTTTCAGCAGTAAACCCTGCGCATTGTTAGCTAGGTTTAGAATAGCGGGCCGTGATCACTCTGGTGAGTGAACGCGGATTACAAAATATTATAACTGCAACATGTACGGATCAATGCAGACGTCCTAGGGAACCTACAACGGTGAGACTCTGCCGAGTCGCTTCGAGTTTGACTTACGAGTGGACGAACTCGTATTTTACTCTCGTCGGCTCACTAGCGTAGCATCACTAGGATGATACGAGGGTATTCCTCTTTAGTTCATTCCGCTGGTGTCTCGGCACCACCGGGGTGATACGAGAATATTCCTCTTTAGTTCATTCCACTGATGTCTCTGTCGAACCTCTTCAAGTGTATCATCGAGGGTGATTCCTCCTGGTTTCACTTGATGGTAGGCACTCGAATCAATTGGTGTCCTTACAGGTAAGAAGTCGGGTGACCCAACGGTACCCGCGCAGGGTATCTTAGCGGAACGACAGGTCAGGTGTATTCCACCGGTGTGCGGCGGGCCTGGTACTGTTCGTGGCCGAGAGGTATGCCTATTGTACGAAAGTCGAGCTCTTCGGAGCAAACGCGAGACAAGGTAAGGAGATGGTTCACCTTGTTGGTAACCGAACGAGTTGGTGGGACGTCAGGGCAGGCACCGACGTTACTGGTGGTCTTGGCTGCTGTCGTTGTCCGCGACTCACCCAGATAAGGGGCAACGATAACGGTTGTCCCGACAGATAATAATAAAACGACTAACGGTTCAGGTGGATGACTTGAGAGGCCGCAATGGTCTGTACGCACTTGATGCCCCACAGGCGTAAGGGATCGAGATAGTCTTCGCGGGTAAGTTAACCCAATTTATTGATTCGACACACGGGGAGCCAAAGAGTATTTATAAGCTTTGACAGTTGAGTTGTCAGCTCAACCGCACCTAAAATATACTTGCTTGCAACAATAGATAAGTAGTAATGGTAATATGATAGTGATAGTGGCAACAACGAAAGTAACAACAAAAGTAACAACTAATGACCAGCAGGATTGAAAACACTGTAGGCTAGGGAGATGGATGGTTGGGCGCTGCATGGATGAGAGTGAACATATAATAGATTCTAACACGGGGCAAGGCACACAGAAAAGCAATGATCATCTAGGCAAATATCAAACAATAGGCATGTATCCCGTAGGTAGTTGTGCGTGCTTGCAATAAGAACTTGCACAACATCCTTTTTCCTACCATCCCGCTACGATCGGGGCCAAAAGGAACTTATGGAGATTAAAGTGCTCCTGTCAAAGAGCACCGGAACAAAGCAATAAACTATTTGGATACATGAAATCCTCAAATTATGGACCATCCCCTTTGGTGTCCCAAGCTGTCACCTTTGGGATCGCCGGTTTCGGACCATAATAGGTGCATACAACTCATAGATAGGATCTAGAACACAAATATATTCATGAAAACACATAGGGCTCAGATCTGAAAACATGGCACTCGGGCCCAAAGTGACAAGCATTAAGAACAACAAGTTGTAGCAAAGATGATAAACACCAAAGTAGATGATAGGCAACATGCCCCCAACAATCTGACGAACTATTACATGATCAAACTCATCCAATCCCTACCATCCCCTTTTCCTACAGCAGGGAATTACTCACACATGTGAAGAGAAGTCATGGAGGACGGATGGATTGGTGATGGCGATGACGATGGTGACGATCTCCCCTCTCCGGAGGCCAAATCAGCCTCCAGATTAGCCCTCCCGAAGAAGAACAGAGGGTGGCGGCGGATCCACGACGAAAACTGGGAAAACGACTTCTGTTCTGGAGTTTTCCCGTCACGGGGATAAATAGGAGTCTCGGTAGGGCATCAGAGGAGGGGGGAGGCGCCCAGGCGGCCAGAGGGCGCGGCCCCACCCCTGGCCGCGCCAGGGGGGCGCCTGGGGCCCCCAGGGCTCCCCTCTGGTCCCACTTCTGGCTTCTGGCTCCTTCGGGTGCGTGGATTTTCTGGTAATTTTTTGGGAATTTTCTGGAACGCCTAAAAATCCATTTTCCTGCACATAGTAAAACCATACAGGCAGCTCTGCTGAAAACAGCGTTAGTCCGGGTTAGTTTCGTCCAAATCATGCAAGAATGAGGGCAAAACAATAGCAAAAGTGTTTGGAAAAGTAGATACGTTTGAGACGTATCAACTCCCCCAAGATTAGCATATTGCTTGTCCTCAAGAAATTCAGTTCAACGAACTGGACGCGACAAAGAAAACTTTGACAAACTCTTTTGCTTCATTAAATGTATATAAGCAAGTACTACGAAAAGAGTTTAGCAAGTATTGAAACAATGCTATAAAGACAATGCACGAAGCAATTCTTCTTTCATGTGATCAGTCACAAACAACTAAAAGTAAATAATAAGCTACTAAAAAACAAGACAGGATCACAATGCACATAGCTTGAACATACTTGAGTGGTACTTCGCTAGCCTCCATGAGTGAAGCAAAACATAAATGCAGAAACTCCTCCGGAGTTTTAAAGGTGACTAGAACTCAGTATTTCAGACTAGCAATAACACAAGCATGCAGAAGACAATGTAATACTTTGGGACAATGCATGTTACACTAAGAATGTCAATTATGCTCTCATAGTTGGTGCTTTGAAGAAAGAAGGGGAGACTCTCGAACCGTGGCTTTTGATGGCAAGGTTGAAAACCCGTGAAAGGAAGCAAAGAATAAACATGTGCCAGAGCTCTTAGTTTTGAAAACAGAGATAAAACATTTTTGAGAAGTGCAACTTTCCGGTCAACGGTGAACGGTAAAGGTCTCTCAATATCTCCCATGCCAACCATATATAATGCCTTTTGCTTACACATATTCCCTTATCCATAAATCCTTTGATGGTCTACGGAACCTTTTATTTTGCCTCAAGGATGGAAGGATGGTATCGTTCCATCTATCATAAGCAGCATTTGGTCCATTTCACTCCATCATCCAGTATGGGGGAGGTGTAACTCTCATATCTTTTTCTCTTTTCTTGACTAGTTAAAACTTCCGTCAAAATATTTTTGGCATGAAAGATACTGATTTCCCCTCACCGCACCATGAGCTTGTACGGTTACAAAAGGGAAACTTTGAATAAATTTCAAGATGGCACAAGAAAGTCTAAGTTAGGAGTGGCTGGTAAATACCACATATAGGTAGGTATGGTGGACTCAAATGGAACAACTGGGTTTTGAAAAGGAGTTTGGAAACACAAGCAGAATTCTGCTTAGTGCGAGCGAAGGCTAGCAAAAGACTGGGAAGCGACCAACCAGAGAGCAATAACTGTCATAATCATGCAGAGCGACAAAGCAACATTGAATCGGGCATGAAAGTGATATAACTATTCTGAAACAAAAAGATCATCAAGGCATAATAGACTTTTAGTCATAGGCATGTGTGAACATGTGCCAAGTCAATCCAAAAATTCTCCGAAGGGAAATAACACTTCAGTATGCCAAACCATGAACAATGCAATGCATGTAAATCATTTCAACAACACATTATGTACTCTAGCTATTTGAGACTAGCCACAAGGAAAGCATGAACACTGGGGAAGCATTGTAAAAATAGCACTATGTCGCTACAAGCTGGTCTCTAGATCATAAGTACAGGCATATGTACAAAAGTAGAAACGAGAAGAGTTCATACCGGTTTTCCTTGTTGCTTCCCTTCTATCGATCTTCGTCATTACTGCCTGGTCATTTGCACGATCGAACGTAGGAAATATAATCAAATGCCATCACGGACTCGAGCTGAACTCTGAAAACAAAGCAAACTAAAGAGAGAAAGGAAATCTTTTTGGGTTTTTTGCAAAGAAAGAAAGAAAAAAAACGGGCAAAAGCTTCGAAAAGATCAAAGCGAATAAAATGGATAATACAATGGAAAAGTGAGAAGGGCACGTACTCCCCCAAGCTTAGGCTTTTGGCCTAAGTTGGTAGTAGCTAATGTCCCCAGGAGCCTCCTGCTCCAGGGTAGTACTGGTGAGTCCAAGGGTCGTATGAGGCTGCGTACACCGAAGTCCTCGGCTCCTCCCACGAAGAAGGATCCGCGCTCCAAGCAGAGGAAGATCCTTCACCAAACTGGGTGACGGTCTCCCCCTGGAAAGGTGGGAACTCAGCAGGCTCCTCCTCGTCGGGCAGAACCCCCTCCATGGGGTTATGAAACTGATGCTGGACCACGAACTCATCGAACTGGATAACATCAAAGGACCATCCGTTCCTGCGAGAAAAATCAAACAAAATAGGTGCAGGTAGACGGATCTTGCGTTCCGTGATGGCTCCGAAACGCAAGATATCATTAAGGTTACCAAACTCGGAGGTCATGGTAACAAACTTATGCCTTTTCATAGCAGCAAGATCAAAACTTAAATAAGTAAAAGGCTTATCATCGGGGTGTGGGGTGCCATCAAGAGACTCTAGGATAAGAGTGGCGTAAACGCCACCAAATAAATCTCCCTTGTTACCGTTCATAGCAAGGCGTCGAGCAATTAAGGCACCCACATTGTAATCAAACCTCCCTGAGAGGGCGGTTGCCAGGATAGCAATATCCGGCGCAGATATGTTGCTCGTGTTGTCACGAGCTAACACCCCTCTAGCAATAAAATACGCAAAATACCTGAGGTGTGGGAATAAGATGCTGGAGATTTTTGACCGATGGATATCCCTTGTATCCATGCTACAAAGAGAGTTGAAGATGGTTCTCAGCTCGGAGGGCTGAGAGCTCATCTTTGCCGTCAGTCCAACGTTCGGCACACCATTATTTCACAAAACTTTTCCAAAGGCATGGTCAAAAGATCATTGTAAATTTTAAACTCAACAGAACCAGCATCAAGGTTATATCTAAAACTTTTAATGAAACAGGAGGTGTGTTTTTGATACCGAGCAACACGGCACGTTGCGAGCCGCGTCAGACCTGCATTAGCACAAAGATTATAGAACTCCTCCTTAATTCCTGCAGCTTCAAGGAATTCATCGCCCGGGAAAGTCATTGCATGTGCTGAATTCGTGTCCTCCAACAACTCTAGGGGCACATGATCTTCGTTGTAGCTCACCCTAGCAGTCGAGGGTGAAGCTGCAGCTCTTGTAACTCGATCGGAGCGCTCGGGCCTTTTCTTCCCAAGCCACCCCTTTGCTCTTCCTAGCAAACTCATTTTTGAAATTTTCGACAAATTACAAAAACAAGGCTTTAAACAAAGTGAGTTAAGGCAAACTACTCAACTCACTTACCTAAGGCATAAATTTGCATCAAAACTTGAAAAATAAAATTCTACACATGCATGCAAGCTCATATAAACAGCACCAAGAGCTACTAAATACTCACAAATGAGGCCACCATTCAACAATCTAATTGGAGGGGTGAAGGAGTTACATACCAGGGAGTATTTGCTCAAAATTTCAGCTCGAATGGTGGGCTGTAGAGAGAGATCGAAAATCGCCTCCAAGAACAGAAAGAACGCAAGAACAAAGTGCAGAACTCGTGTTTTTGGAGAGATAAGGAGGAGGAAGAAGACATACCTCGAAGTGGGGCCTGTGGGCCCCAGGCGCCCTGTGGGCGCGGCCAAGGGGCGGGCCACGCCAGCTGGCCGCCTGGCCCACTGGTGCCCCCCCCCTAGTCAGCCCCAGGTGCCTCTGGGTCACTCCCGGCATGGAAATTTTTATTTTTATTTTTCTGGAATTTTTCTGAAAACTTCACTGTTGAAAATTCTCGGAGTTCAAAAAGCTGCAAAACTTTCTGAAAACTTAAGGCAGTGATTAGTATTGAAGCTTCAAAAACATAAAAAACTTGGTACAGCAAAGAGAATGAAAGATAAAGCAAATGAAAACATAACAAGCTTAACTTTTTACCTATATAAAACAAGCTCACTAGTAAGGTTGATCAAGTCTTACCAACAAACTGGCGATATATAGAACAAGAAGTCTCCCCTCTTATGAAGTGATCATTGTACCTTTACTTTAATGGACATTGTCCCCACCATAATGGTTTTCTATTTGTGGTGTACGTGTAGTGGACAGTCCCATTCTCCAATCTTCATAGTCTCGATATTCTCTATAGAGTTAAGGCCATGCCTCTTGTCGATCTTCTTTGGAAAATACACCGTGTGTTCTTTATCATCAACGTTGAAAGTGACCTTTCCTTTATTGCAATCAATGATAGCACCTGCGCTGTTAAGAAAAGGTCTACCAAGAATAATGGACATGCTCCCATCCTCGGGCATGTCAAGCACAACAAAATCTGTAAGGATCAAAAAGTTAGCAACTTCAACGGGAACATCCTCACAAATACCAATGGGGACAGTTGTTGACTTGTCAGTCATCTCAAGAGAGATATCTGTAGGGATTACTTTTTCTAAACAAAGCCTCTTGTAAAGAGAAAAAGGCATAACACTCACTCCTGCGCCGAGATCACATAAAGCAGTTCTGACGTAATTATTCTTTATGGAGCAAGGAATGGTGGGTATACCTGGATCACCGAGCTTCTTAGGAATCTTTCCACTGAAAGAGTAGTTAGCAAGCATAGTAGATATTGCCTCATTAGGAACTTTTATTTTATTTGTGACAATATCTTTCATATATTTCGAATAGGGAGGTAACTTAATAGCATCAGTCAAAGGAATTTGAAGAAAAAGAGGTTTCATTCATTCACAAAATTTATTATAATGCTCTTCTTCTTTAGATTTGAGGGACTTACCTGGAAATGGCATGGGTTTCTGTATCCATGGTTCTCTTCTTGCAATGAAGTCTTCTTTAGAGTACCTCTTGCGTTTATCGGGTGCTTCTTCTTCTCTTACCTTGGGAGAATCATCCTTCTCCGCGTCCTTTTCTTCGGGCTCGGCACCGTCTTCTGTTTCAGCATCGGAGGTAGATATGCTGTTAGGATCAACAGCTGGCTTTTCACTTGTAATAGGATCATTGGGATTGTCAGCCTCCTTGTGTTTCTTCTTCTTCTTCTTTTCCTTCGGAGAGCTAACAGTCTCGTCTTCTTCTTGTACTTGAGAATCTTGCTCGATCCTCTTCGGAGGCCCCTCAGGATAGAGTGGGTCCTGGGTTGGTGTTCCACCCCTAGTTTTGATGCCATAAGCTTGTATGTCCTGTTTGGCATTATTAGCAAGAAAATCTTTTTGCACATTAGAAATTTGTTCAAGCTGAGTTTGAACCATATGAAAATGCTTAAAAAGACATTTAACATCATTAACTGTTCTTTCTAGAACATCACACAAACTTTTGATAGCAAGAGAATTATCATGCAACTGACTTTGTAACCTCCTATTAAAATGGTCTTGCTTAACAATAAAATTATCAAGCTCATCTAAACATTGGTCGGGAGGCTTACCTTTAGGGATGTCACTTTCAATAAAGTCTAATAGAGAGTGTACCTCTACCAAGGGAGGGCGAGTAGTAGGCTCACACAACTTCTCGATAGGCATTAAATTCTTCACGTCCTCGGCTTTAATACCTTTCTCCTTTATAGACTTCTTTGCTTCTTGCATATCTTCAGGGTTCAGAACAAGCATGCCCCTCTTTTTCGGTGGTAGAAGTGGTTCAGGAACGGACCAATCTTCATAGTTCTTGGCAATTTTGCACATTAATTCTTCTGCATCGTCCGGTGTTCTTTCCCTGAAAACACAACTAGCACAACTATCCAGATAGGATCTGGATTCATCGGTTAAACCAGCGTAAAATATATCAAGCAGTTCATTCTTGGGGATTCCATGTCCCGGCATAACCTTAAGTAAATCACAAAACCTCCCCCAAGCTTTAGGGAGGTGCTCATCCTGCAATTGGTTAAAGTTATAGATTCTTTGCAAAGCAGCATGTTGCAAATGAGCTGGAAAATATTTATCAACAAAGAATTGGACTAAATCCTGAGGACTTTTAATGGAACCATAGGGTAGTGCATCGTACCATGATTTAGCATCTTCCTTCAAAGAAAAAGGAAAAAGCTTGGCCACATAGAAGTTTCGTATCTTCTCATCAGTAGTGAATAGGTTACCTAGCTCAGCGAGGTTGGTCAAGTGTGCTATAGCATCATCATTTTCTCTTCCACAAAAGGGGTCAGCCTCGACTGTAGATATAAGTGAAAGATCAACAGAGAAATTATAATCAGGATCAGTGATGCATATAGGAGATGTGGCAAATTTAGGATCAGGAATAACTTTGTTCTTCATGAAGTGCGTCTTGAGCAACTCCTTAACAGCACCAGGGTCAGAGTCAACACACTCTCTGAGTTCCCTGCAAAAATCATCATCAAGAGTAACATAATCATCATCAAGGATTCTCTCCTTGAGTTCATCTAAGCATGGGTAACCAAAGGTTTTGCAGGTAGGAATATAGGTAGCAGGGGTCTCGGTCTTGGATTTTGCTGCAGCCTTAGCAGTCTGAGTTTCAATATAGTGACCAAGAAAAGTAGCATCATCAAGAGTAGTGGAAGCATCATCAAAAGTATCGGACATAGTGTCAGACTGAATAGAAGCATCATGTAGTGGTGGTGAAGTAAACTTACTCATAATAGAAGGTGAATCAAGTGTAGCACTAGTGTTCAGAACAGTACCTTTTCTTGTACGGGATGGTAAGATCGGAACCTTGGGGTCTCCTTTCTTACCCATAGCGGATGATGTGCAGCAGGCAGGATACTTCAAGTATACTTGTAAATATTGCTATGCTCCCCGGCAATGGCGCCAGAAAACGCTGCTTGATGCCCCACAGACGTAAGGTATCGAGATAGGCTTCACGGGTAAGTTTACCCAATTTATTGATTCGACACACGGGGAGCCAAAGAGTATTTATAAGCTTTGACAGTTGAGTTGTCAATTCAACCGCACCTGAAACATACTTGCTTGCAACAATAGATAAGTGGTAATGGTAATATGATAGTGATAGTGGCAACAGCGAAAGTAACAACAAAAGTAACAACTAATGACCAGCAGGATTGAAAACACTGTAGGCTAGGGAGATGGATGGTTGGGAGCTACATGGATGAGAGTGAACATATAATAGATTCTAACACGGGGCAAGGCACACAGAAAAGCAATGATCATCTAGGCAAATATCAAACAATAGGCATGTATCCCATAGGTAGTTGTGCGTGCTTGCAATAAGAACTTGCACAACATCTTTTGTCCTACCATCCCGCTACGAACGGGGCCAAAAGGAACTTATGGAGATTAAGGTGCTCCTGTCAAAGAGCACCGGAACAAAGCAATAAACTATTTGGATACATGAAATCCTCAAATTATGGACCATCCCCTTTGGTGTCCCAAGCTGTCACCTTTGGGATCGCCGGTTCCGGACCATAATAGGTGCATACAACTCATAGATAGGATCTAGAACACAAATATATTCATGAAAACACATAGGGCTCAGATCTGAAAACATCGCACTCGGGCCCAAAGTGACAAGCATTAAGAACAACAAGTTGTAGAAAAGATGATAAACACCAAAGTAGATGGTAGGCAACATGCCCCCAACAATCTGACGAACTATTACATGATCAAACTCATCCAATCCCTACCATCCCCTTTGCCTACAGCAGGGAATTACTCACACATGTGAAGAGAAGTCATGGAGGACGGATGGATTGGTGATGGCGATGACGATGGCAACGATCTCCCCTCTACGGAGGCCAAATCAGCCTCTAGATCAGCCCTCCCGAAGAAGAACAGAGGGTGGCGGCGGCTCCGCGACGGAAACTGGGAAAACGACTTCTGTTCTGGGGTTTTCCCGTCACGGGGATAAATAGGAGTCTCGGTAGGGAACCAGAGGAGGGGTAGGCGCCTAGGCGGCCAGAGGGCGCGGCCCCACCCCTGGCCGCGCCAGGGGGGCGCCTGGGGCCCCCAGGGCTCCCCTCTGGTCCCACCTCTGGCTTCTGGCTCCTTCGGGTGTGTGGATTTTCTGGTAATTTTCTAGGAATTTTCTGGAACACCTAAAAATCCATTTTCCTGCACACAATAAAACCATACAGGCAGCTCTGCTGAAAACAACGTTAGTCCGGGTTAGTTTCGTCCAAATCATGCAAGAATGAGATCAAAACAATAGCAAAAGTGTTTGGAAAAGTAGATACGTTTGAGACGTATCAGCACTACCTTCACGTGGGGTTACGGTGTGGGCCCTTCGCGTTGTGGTCTCGTTCGAAAGCTCTGAAAGACGTCCAGTTTCAACATTGTGGTTGGGTCGGATCGTGTTGCGGCACTGGATCCACTTGGCGCACAACGACCCGGAGTGCGAGAGGTGATGGCCCATGAAGCTCTTGCACTTAGGACTATAGACCGGCGGGGACCTCTCTGATGAGCCGTAGGATGGGCCTCGGCGTGTCGGATAGCCTTGGTGGGGTGTTCCCTAACAAGGTGTACGCCACCCTGGAGATCCGAGCGTGTAGTATGACACCAGTACACCCCTGCAGGGAGTTTAATCTATTCGAATAGTCGTGTCCACGGTAACAGGACGCTTTATGATGAAGCCAGAGCCTACTACTACAAACTATTACTATTAAACTGTTGGTTCCGGTTTTTCTCCCTCGCATGGATGTCGAGGGAGGGAACTCAGAGGCATTGTTAATTATGATTACAACTTATTATTATACAATGCTGCAGCAACTTCTGCTGCATTGTTACTTTCATTACTGTTATATTAATTGTTGGCTGATTCTTACCTCATGCTGCAAGACTCGTCGGAAGATGCTAGTCTTCGATAGGCCTAGCTTCTTATCCTTATTCTGATTTCTACCTTGCAGTCCACTATATATAGCCTCCCCTTTCCATTTGATACAATGCATAAATGCTTATTAGCGGACGTAAGACTCGCCGGTATGCTAGATACTCACCTTTGCTTTATTTCCCCCTTTTTGTTTTGCCTGATCGGCCGCTGCAGTCGACGTTGGAGCCCAGGACCAGGAGATCCCCGATGCCGACCATCGCAGCATGAAGATCCCCGATGCCTTCTACGACGTCGAGTTCCCCTTTGACCAGGAGTAGTTTGGAGGTTCCCAGGCAGGAGGCCTTGCCTTTTCGATCGTTGTTGATATTTTTGCTAGCCTTCTTAAGGCAACCTTGTATCCTTGTGTCTGTACTCAGATACTATTTGCTTCCGCTAACTTTGTGCTCTCGAGCTGTTGTATTTGAGCCCTCGTGGCCCTTGGCTTTTATTAAACAGCTTGTATTATTTTATTTGTAGAGTTGTGTTGTGATATCTCACCGTGAGTCCCTGATCTCGATCGTGTACCTTGCGTGTATGATTACTGTACACGACTTGATTTTGGGGGCGTCACAAGTTGGTATCAGAGCCGACTGCCTGTAGGACACCCCCTTCCAACTCCTTGGTCGAAGTTGAGTCTATTTTTGCAAAACTACTTTACTAACAGTGTCGTGTGGTTTATCGGCCCACGTCGCAAACTTGGTGGTATTAGGATCCTTTTCTCCGTACCTTTACTCTAGGATTCTACTCTCTTATCCTTTCGGGTAAATTTTGCTAACTCTGACATTAGGATCTCATGGTCGCATCTACCCGGAGAGCCCTTCACCCAAGATGATTGCTTGCTTCACCTGAAGATTCCGAAGATTACTCTTCGGTAAGTTCCCGAGCACCTATGTGTTCATCGCCTTTGCAATCCCCTGCCACCGATAAGTCTGTGTGGATGATTACATCAACCTCCCGACCTGGAAGTCATAATTCCCTTGTACTTCAACATCGAATTATTCCGATGCTCCTATCACCCGATGCCTTTGCATTCTTTCTCCATCTGGTTGAGTGCCGATACTCACATCAGATTCTTTGCGAACCACCCGACCTTTGGTGGATTATTATCCGACTAATCTTACATGGCTTCTTCCATGGGTCAATTGAATTCATCATGCGAAATACCATCCTTGCCCTCGATGATTTGTGTTATCATCGACAACCTCCTTTAACTCTTTGCCAATACAAATTGGTTGTGTATATCGTGCTCTGTTTTCCCTTGGGAAAGATATACATACCTGATACTTGTGTATCATCACATTTTCCCTTCCATTGGTCTGTTTAACCTTTCTTGTAATGTGTCTTATCTGAGCAGTGATAATCCCCTGCTTATGTAAACGCTTCGATGTTCTACTTTGTTGGTACATGCTATTACTATCATGGATAACCTTTTTGGTTACCGCCGATGGACGAGAGCTTTGCCAAGTGGTTCTCTTCGTCCCTTGCCCTTGGTACCGATGTTGTTGTTGCCGACATCGCTGACAAACTGTTCTCTGGCAAACCTTGCGTCGTGACCGCATCAAATGTCGCCACCCTTCTTATTCAATGTGGGCCCATAACCCACAGTTCCACAGGATCGAAACCTGACTCCTATCATCTACCTTGTGATATTCGGTCCGATATGAGACATAGTGCTTATGCCTGATGCTCTGGACCCCTTTTCATCATCCGTCATCGACATCGAATGCATGTCTATCCGCTTGAAACTTCGTATGCCTTCTTTTGATCTCTCGATGTATTACCCTGAGTTTAAATTCGGGAGATACTTTGCACCCCATTCCCTTGGATCACCACGGTTGATTAACCCGGTACCGATCCGTCACCTTAAGATTCATCTCCTAGCCTATTCGTAAGTAAGATGAAGACCCCGAAGGAAGGATAACAACTCGTCGAGATGCACTGATGTAGAGAAATGAGGACATCAACGAGAAGGATTAACTTCTTCGACAAGGACAACAAGACCCAGAAGATTCGTTAGAATACGAAACCAAAACTCTACTCTATACACTACCTTTAATTCTCGGGACGAGAATTCTTTGTAGTGGTGGAGATTTGTAACACCCTCACTGTCAGTGAATAGTAATCACTCTGATTGTTTGCTAATCACTGTTTGTCGGGACCCGGGGTTAGCGTATGCAAGTCCCGCTACGACATAGTCATATGGAGAGCCGAGAACCGTACCCACTTGTCTAAGCAGACAAGGCCAAGCACAGAACGTCCTCGGAAAGCGTCGTACGTGAGGGGCATCCCATCCAGGACGGATGATTAACTGAGATGGGTCCTCATCGTCCGCACACAAGTCTAAATGATATGGGTGAAAAACTCCCATATTCACAAACAAGTCGCCTCAACCATACTATCGACTATCTCATAAATCTTACATAGACTTACTCCAGCCCGATCACTTAGTCGGGGTCTAGGGCGGGCTCGATCATACATCAAAGTGTGCACGAGACAGAGTCTCGAACAATCGCATCGCGATGCCCCAAGCTGCGCACATCTAAGGGCCACTTGCTGTATAAAAGACCGCCAGCCAGATCACAACTAAGGTCTCGAAAACCCATACCAAGACATGCATGTTTTAATCATACACGCAGCACACATGTCCAGTATGAACAGCAGGTATCATTGCAATTCTCTATAAAGTATACAACTTTATTGATAATTCTTACAGAGTGCACACAGAGATCACAAGCATGTGATGCAACATTACATCAAACAAGCGGAAGAAAAGTAGGTCTGAGTACAGACAAGTTTAACAAATGGCTTAGAGAAGCCTCGTCTAAAAACAAGCCCTCCACGAGGGAACAGTCGTCTGACTGGGACTACACTAGCTTGGTCTTGGTCTGAGTCTTCATTCTTCGAGCTTCAGGTAGAAGCCACCATCGGGGTCGGTGGGTTCATCTAAAACATAGAATAAGCAAACGTGAGTACAAAGTCGTACTCAGCAAGACTTACGTAGGAACTATACTACTCATGCACATGTGTCAAGGTAAAGGGAGGTGGGGTTTCACTTGCAGAAGTGCCAGCTTTGACTTGGCTAGTCCTGAACTACGAGTACCAGACTTGAGGTAAGAAGCATACACGAGTCAACTACTTTCTCCAACCAATTACACCACTATGGTGCCTTCCTCGACTTCCCCACGAGAAAGCACGCCATAGCCCTCACACTTATCTTGGTGTATTTTAGAAGTATCTAGTTCAAGTTATCTAATAATCAAGCTAAGCTTTCCAAGCAGTCCTTAACCGCGGACGCGGCTATTCAAATAGTTTTGTTAACCCTGCAGGGGTGTACTACTACACACACATGACCATCAGTTACCGCCTTTGGCCTCGACACCATTCAAGGGGTGTCGACGAGGATGTTCACCACAACACTTCGCCCACAGCTCTGTTCTAGTCCAGAGAGTCGCCTATCTGAGGGGGATCCGTATGGAAGTCCAGCCGAGGTTCCAGTACAGCCTCAAACGATGTGTGCAGGGTCCCAAGCCGGTCTTGAAAAGCCGTTCATCCACTTCGCAGAACGTGCTACAGCCCTACCAGAACTCCGAACTACTGCGACTTCTGGGTTTCGAACGGGGTGAGGTACTAGGATGAGAGTGGCCAGTGAGCCCAATGTGTGGTTGTACTCTTCTTCTTGGATCACCACACAAGAACTAGGGCTTAAGGCGGTGTTCAACGAGACAACCCACTGTGTACTCCTACACAACCTCTCATCGTTCACCTTGTATTAGGGTAGATTCACCAACACACTTTCACTTTCATCAACACCATGTTCACCATCATCCCGACTCACATCAAAAGCAACCTCATTGTTCCACTAAGCATGCAATAAGCAGTAACAGTTGCAGGGGTCACATGATATCAGTCAACTCCTATGTCAGCTAGGATTGTGGTTTGCTTACTACTGTGACAAGATGATAGGTCATGCATCGGATATGGGTTCAACTATGCGGTATAATCGATACAAGGTGATCTCCTAAACATGCATAAGCGAGACTGAGAGGGAATTGGGATTTTATAGATATGATCAATGGAGGTTTTCTTGCCTTGCTGACGAGGTTTCGATAACGGTGTCTTCAACGAAGGGGGTGGCCTCCGATTCCGGTTGCACGTCTATCAGCAACATAACAATCATAGGATCAACACAAGGTACAATGCACAAGCACATGATCAATTGTATATGGTGATGTTCATGGTACTGATGTGTTGAGCATTCCATTTAAAAGGAGTATATTGCATTTGAAATGCAAATTCAAACTCCATTTGATTTATCGATGAATTTCAAATGCATTTGAATGCATGAAAGTTCATTTGAAAAGGTTGATCATGAAGTGATGTTGTAAAGGTGAGGTAAAGCCTCTGATGTGTGGATGAATCCATCTAAAATAAATGTGTTGCAAAGTCATTTTCAAATTCACTCCAAATTTGAATTTGAAAAGGATCCATATGCATGTTTGCTACTGTTCACCCAATTTAAAATAGTCAAACATGAAAACAAGTTGCATATCCATAATCCTTGTATTTTTCTGATAATTTTAGACATATTATTTGTCCAATTTGGAGTTAAAATGAATTAGTTATGAATTTCTAAAGTTTAATAAATTTTCTGCCTTTTCTGTAATTTCTTTAATTTAGAAAAATGAATTATTGCGTCAGCATGATGCAAGCATGACACTAGCGGGGGGGCTGACATGTGGGTCCACCCTGTCAGTGGCCCACTGATTGATCTCTGTTTAATTAAAAGAAACAGAGGATTAAGGGGGGTTGGCCCCAGCTGGTAGCCACTTCTAGGGGGGGTTAGTGAGTTGATTAGGCTAATTAAGCCGGGCTCACCGGACTGTCGCCGATGGCGGCTACAGTGCACGCCGGCGTTCCCCTAGATGGCGGTGCAGTGCACCAAATCGGGCGCCACGACCACCAAACGACAGCCCGCAGAATCGCGCGTCGAGTGGTGCCACTGGTGTGTCAAGGGACGGCCGGGGAGCACCGTGACGAGCAACGGCGCGCGGCGGCCGACCACTGCCCCGACGGAAATGGCGTAGGAGGCGCGGGGAGGAGCTTGGAGAGTGGGGATAGATGCACGAGCTCACCCTGATGTTGATGACGTCGACGAGGACGCCAAGGAAGCTGAGGAAGGAGAGCAATTGCTCGCCGGAGGGGAACGGCCGTGGCAGGGAAACTCGATGCCGGCGTCGTCCTCGGGGCCCCTTGGGTCGAATTGTTGGCTCACGGTGACGGAGACGACCTCGTTGAGTCGGAAGGACAAGTTGGAGAGGCATGGGGTGGCCTCTGGCCACGGCGGCGCTCGACGATGCGCTCCGGCCGCTCTCGGGCTCCTGCAGAAACCGCCGAGGACGAAGGGGAGAAGAACCTGGGAAGAGGAAGAATGGAGGGGAGGTGCCCACGCATCTCGGCGGAGGGGATAGGGGCGAGGGGAAGCACCTCCGTGGCCAGGGGGGAGGTGGCGGCCATGCGAGGTGCACGGCTCGGCCGTCCCTCCTCCTGGCAGAGGTAGAAGACGGTCCTGCCCCCCCTGGGCTGGGCCTCTTCTGAACAAAATGGGCCAAGTGGCCAGGAAAGGTAAGTGGGGCTTTCCCCGTTAATCTTTTTCTTTTTTATATTACTGTAAATAGGTTGGTCCCACTAAATAAATTAGCTAGGCATTTTTAATAAATGCCCAAATAATTTTATAAACCCTAGGTGACATGTAGCTAGTCACATTTAGGATTTGGGCATTTTTGAAATTCAACTTATTTGAATTTCAAATCAAATAGGGGTCAAATTTAATTTCCAGGGCACATTTTGAATTTTAGAATATTTCATGGGAATGGGAATGAACCCAAACCACTTTTGCAACGATCAGCAAAAATTCTAGGAATTTTCCAAGCATTCAAATGCTTTTTTGAAAAATATATTTTATCTAGCCATTTGATTTAATTTCTCAGGGCTTTTCTTTTCCCCATTTTTGAATTTTCTTTTGAATTTTTGCATGATTCAAAGGGACTTGCTATTCCTAGCACAGACCTAACTTGGGGTTGTGACACTGTTGCTAAGCACTGTTGCTCAAAATGGCCTGGATCAAAACAAATTGCTTTGATCAACTGGTTCAGTTCAAATTCAAATTCACCTTTGTTATTGTTGAAGCACTTTGATCATGGACCTTGGTCATCGTGAATCAAAACAATTCCAAGCTCAATTCAAATGCCCTTTGAATTGAAATCAAATCAAATATTGAAATGCCTTTTTGCAATATTAAAAACAAGGTGACAATAAAACCTTGTCCAAGAATTGTGCTTCCACTTTTAATAAATCACTAATATTCAGTGGAGCCTGTACACTAATTTGGGGATTTTATTAATCTCTAAATTGATTCAAACAAATCAAAACAGTAGCTAAAAATCTCATATTAATATTTAATATTTAATTCAAATATTAAATGACTTTTAAAATTTGCCCAAACCATTTGTGGCACTAACCTTAGGTGTAACATTATTTTTGGGCCACCTTAAACATTTAAAAAATGCCTAGGTGAATAAACTAAATGCAAACGAAAATAACAGAAAAGAAAAATAAAAAGAAAAAGAAAACACCTAATCTACCCCCCTGGCCGAAGCCCATTTCCCTCCCCCCTATGCCAACAGCCCAGCAAGCCCACCCGGGCACCCCCCCTGTTCTTCGACCACTGCTCATGGTGACCCCGTGGTCACCATCTGAGTCGGCCACGCCATGGCCAGTGGCCGTGGGGGCCATCCAGCCAGCCTCCGGCGTGTATAAGACGACCGAAGGCTCCCTGGTGCAACCCTAACCCAGCCACCCCGCATCCTCCCCTCGCGCCGCCCCTGCTTCTCTGGCCGGACCCGCTGCGCGCAGTCATGGGCGCGTGGTCATCAACGGCGCGGCCAACCCCCTAGCCGAGCCCCGAGACCACGTCCAGGACCGCCGCCGTCCTCCTCCAGTTCCCCCCACCCTCAACCTCGGGCCAGGACGCACCGGAGGCCGCGAATCGGAATCGTTCCTTCGTCGGCCTCCGCGGACTGCATTGACGAATTCGTCGCCGGCGGCACAAGATCCGCCTCCCCGAGCTCGCCATCCGCTCCACTGTGAGCTCCCCGTCGTTTTGCCTGTCTTCGCGCTGATTTTGTCGCACTGGGCTACCACCCCCACCTTGGTCGTACTCCGGCGCCGCCGTGCTCTCCATGGATAGCCGCCCTCGCCGTGTCTTCTGCACGTGGATGGCGCACTCTCGTCAGCTTTCTGTGGGCATGCGCGCGCCCTGCCGCACGCGGCCACGACCCCGCGCCCCCGTAGTACCCCCTGCTCCGGGAGCCGCCACGCCCGCCATGGCAGGGCGCGTGCTCACACGCCTCGGCCCTGCGTCCATCGCGCTCTGGCCGCCCCCCCTGCGTGCGCATTCCCATGCGAGGCCACACCTCGCCCACCCCACCGCGGCATCCCTCGCCGCCCCGGCCGGCGCCGCCGTGCCTGGTCGCCGGCGTGCTCTGTGGAGCCGTGGGCTAGCACCCCCCCCTTGGAGATTAGCCCCTAATCTAAGATTAGTGGGAAATGAAAACCCCCTCCCCTTACTATGACATGTGCCCCCCCCCCAATTGTTAGTTAAGTTTAAAATGAATTAATCGCATAGAGTGTATGACATGTAGGCCCCATTGGCTTAATTAAGTAAATAGAAATAAAAATAGCAATGCTGTGTATGACATGTGTGCCTAGGGCCTTTAAATTTAATTAAAATGTTATAGATACTGTGAGGCTGACAGGTGGGTCCCCTCTGTCAGTTGACCAGTCAACATCATTGTTTTGGATAAGGTTTGATTTAATAATTAAAATAAATTCAGAATTTCTTTTAAAATGATTAAGACTTCGAAAATCAATATCTTTTAAACCATAAGCCAGATTCAAAAACTTTATACATGTAAATTGATCAGAAAAATATAACGAATACGGATACGCTATCCGTATGTCTACCACACCCCTCTAACGCACCGAACATCGAACCGTCCCCCTCCGGACCGTCTATCCGATGATTTGTCCAGTACTATTAAAGTATCCGGATGAATTTATTCTGAACACGAAAGTTGTTCGGGTTGTTTCAACTAGCAAGGTTACACCTTCCACACGTTTGTCGGATGTCCACGACACCTCCGGCATGAACCCTTCCCCCTCCAGGTCGTCTGTCAATAATCACCCGGAGTCGGTAGTTCATCCTCGGATGAATTCTCGCTCCGAGCAATACACCTTGCACTGCGTTAGAACACCGTTAACATTGCGTTTGTCATGTCTTATATTAGTATTGCTATTATTACTGTGTATTTATTGTTTCTCCCCCTCTCTTATTGTCCGGTAGTCCCGACGACCGCTGCCGATGCCCCTGTGATCGACTACGTCGACGACGACCGTACCCCTACCGTCGAGCTTCCAGGCAAGCAGAGCCATTTTCCTTCCCCAGATATCGCTTATCTTTTCCGTACTTTCTTGCACTAGGCATGGTTACTGCTGCTGCTACGTTACAATCCTATTCAATTGCATAGCATGTTTTTTTCGCCCCTTGATGTACCCTCCTTTGTCCTATGCTGCCTTATAAATATATATAATTTTCAGCAGTAAACCCTGCGCATTGTTAGCTAGGTTTAGAATAGCGGGCCGTGATCACTCTGGTGAGTGAACGCGGATTACAATATTATAACTGCAACATGTACGGATCAATGCAGACGTCCTAGGGAACCTACAACGGCGAGACTCTGCCGAGTCACTTCGAGTTTGACTTACGAGTGGACGAACTCGTATTTCACTCTCGTCAGCTCAGTAGCGTAGCATCACTGGGATGATACGAGGGTATCCCTCTTTAGTTCATTCCGCTGGTGTCTCAGCACCACCGGGGTGATACGAGAATATTCATCTTTAGTTCATTCCGCTGATGTCTCTGTCGAACCTCTTCAAGTGTACCATCGAGGGTGATTCCTTCTGGTTTCACTTGATGGTAGGCACTCGAATCAACTGGTGTCCTTACAGGTAAGGAGTCGGGTGACCCAACGGTGCCCGCGCAGGGTATCTTAGCGGAACGACAGGTCAGGTGTATTCCACCGGTGTGCGGCGGGCCTGGTACTGTTCGTGGCCGAGAGGTATGCCTGTTGTACGTAGCAAACGCGAGACAAGGTAAGGAGAAGGTTCACCTTGTTGGTAACCGCACGAGTTGGTGGGACGTCAGGGCAGGCACCGACGTTACTGGTGGTCCTGGCTGCTGTCTTTGTCCGCGACTCACCCAGATAAGGGGCAACGATAACGGTTGTCCCGACAGATAATAATAAAATGACTAACGGTTCAGGTGGATGACTTGAGAGGCCGCAAAGGTCTGTACGCACTACCTTCACGTGGGGTTACGGTGTGGGCCCTCCGCGTTGTGGTCTCGTTCGAAAGCTCTGAAAGAAGTCCAGTTTCAACATTGTGGTTGGGTCGGATCGTGCTGCGGCACTGGATCCACTTGGCGCACAACGACCCGGAATTCGAGAGGTGATGTCCCATGAAGCTCTTGCGCTTAGGACTGTAGACCGGCGGGGACCTCTCTGATGAGCCATAGGATGGGTCTCGGCGTGTCGGATAGCCTCGGTGGGGTGTTCCCTAACAAGGTGTATGCCACCCTGGAGATCCGAGCGTGTAGTATGACACCAGTGCACCCCTGCAGGGAGTTTAATCTATTCGAATAGCCGTGTCCACGGTAACAGGACGCTTTATGCCGAAGCCAGAGCCTACTACTACAAACTATTACTATTAAACTGTTGGTTCCGGTTTTTCTCCCTCGCAGGGATGTCGAGGGAGGGAACTCGGAGGCATTGTTAATTATGATTACAACTTATTATTATACAATGCTGCAGCAACTTCTGCTGCATTGTTACTTTCATTACTGTTATATTAACTGTTGGTTGATTCTTACCTCATGATGCAAGACTCGTCGGAAGATGCTAGTCTTCGATAGGCCTAGCTTCTTATCCTTATTCTGATTTCTACCTTGCAGTCCACTATATACAGCCTCCCCTTTCCATTTGATACAATGCATAAATTCTTAGTAGCGGACGTAAGACTCGCGGGTATGCTAGATACTCACCTTTGCTTTATTTCCCCCTTTTTGTTTTGTTTGATCGGCCGCTGCAGTCGACGTTGGAGCCCAGGAGCAGGAGATCCCCGATGCCGACCACCGCAACGTGAAGATCCCCGATGCCTTCTACGACGTCGAGTTCCCCTTTGACCAGGAGTAGTTTGGAGGTTCCCAGGCAGGAGGCCTTGCCTTTTTTATCGTTGTTGATATTTGTGCTAGCCTTCTTAAGGCAACCTTGTATCCTTGTCTCTGTACTCAGATACTATTTGCTCCCGCTAACTTTGTGCTCTCGAGCTGTTGTATTTGAGCCCTCGTGGCCCCTGGCTTGTATTAAATAGCTTGTATTATTTTATTTGTAGAGTTGTGTTGTGATATCTCACCGTGAGTCCCTGATCTCGATCGTGTACCTTGCGTGTATGATTACTATACACGACTTGATTTTGGGGGCGTCACAACAAGACAAAGTGAACTGGTAACAAGTCTTCAATTAGCATTGGTCCTGCGGTTCCTGGATGCCGGTGAAATATTGGGTACTAAATTTGATGCTCTACAGAAATACATCTGCATGGGAGACAAATGGAATACTCTTTGGTCTGCTGGGTTCCTGGGTTGATATTCCTCTTAATCCCAACCGAAATGTTGCTGATCAGTATATTATATCGTCACCAACATGAGTCGTTGAAGCATTCAAGCGAGTACTGTACCGAGCAAGAGAATCGCCAACGACACATATGTGAGGGATAGGTTAGCCACCAACCACAGAGCACCGTCGACGGCCACTCCGGCCGCGGCGGCCACCATACTCCGGGGGACTCCACTCAGGAGACCCCCGGCCACCAACCACTGCCGTCTCCACACTCCATCGACCCTTCATCAAGCCTACCACTTCCCACCATGGCGCTCTCAGACCTCGACTTTGAACCGGGCAGAAGTTTTGAGAAGATGATCCAGGAGCGTTTTGGCATCCCGATCAACCACAATGATGGGAATCAGAACAGAGACTTCATCATGGTCATAGAAGTCACACGATCCAAGGTTAGAATTAACTCTGACTCCATAGGCCTGATCCTCCAAGCATGTTTTGGGGGTATAGCATCCAAGTACAAGGTACAACTTCTGCAAAACTGGTCATTCAAGTTCTCAGTTTCTTCTCGGCATGTTGGCTACTCCATCATGAGAGGTGGCAACATCGCGAATTCTTTGTTCAATGTGGTTTTTCTATTCTGGAATCATGGTGGACCGGATTATAAAGCTGAACTTAGACTATATCAGAAGGAATTAGATGATGCATGGACTAAAGTTAGTAGATCTAGGAGAAAAACATATGCTCAAATTGTTCAAACTCCTAGAATTGCCAATGCTCAGACAGTGCAGCAAGATCCAGTCAACCAGTTGGTCAATCCCAACATCAATAGGAGAAATAATGGAGCCCAAAATTATGCTCATGATCAGCATAACTCTGTATTAACATCGCCTAATAATGTCCCCATTGGGCGCGCGGGATTGCCGCACATTCAAAGGAGAGGCATTTTGGGGACCAGGCCTACCACATTTCATAACAAGTCCAACAAGCCATTCTGCTCGAGATGCCTGTCTACGGCCCATTGGCGGCCCGAATGCAAGTCCAAGATACGATGTCGCAAATGCAGGCAGCTGGGCCATGTTCAAATTGATTGCCGCGATTCCAGAGCAGTTAACGTTTCCAATTCCACTCAGGGACAGATTAGGCAAGAGGTGAAGACCAATATGGTAAATTCACGTGATCACCGCCCCACTGTCCAAGTTGGGCCCGTAGTCAGTGCCTCTCCTCGCGTTGTCACATCACACATCACGCGGAGTAATAACACCCCTGCCTCGATTTCTTCACGCCTCCTCCTTTATTCCACTACTGCACAAACCAGAGAAAACCCCCTCCCATCCATGGCGAACTTCACCTTTGATCCAGAACCTTTCCTCCCCCATGGATGCCATGCCATCGAGGTCGAAGGGCGCCCTGCAAGATGTAGGATCATCCACGAACGTCTCTCCTCCGCCAATGAAGACCTTGCTATTGTCACCATCATCCTCATGCCTGCAGTTCAGGTGAACTTTGATAACCTTAAGATGATCCTCAATGAGTTTTTTGATGAGAGAAGGATTAGGATCTCTTCCATCTCTAGATGCCCATTTGGCCAAGCTTATATCAGATTTGATAGTGTGGTTGAGAGAGACTTACTGATCAGTAGCAGCCCTATGGGATTTGGGGATGTTTAGTTGATTTTTCAGAAGCACAATGAGGGAATGAACTGGAGAAATTTTAATCTCAACAGAGACATCTGGGTCATGCTGATTGGTTTTCCTGCTGATCTTCGAGATATACAAGAAATCAATCATGCTGTCTTTGTTTTTGGCAAATTACTGGTTTGGGATAGGCTACTGACCACAGATGCTGCAGTGGTAGTCAAGGTCAGGGTTTCTGCTCTCGAGCATGTACCCTCTAGCATAGTAGTATCTGGTGGACATAACCCCATGAGTGAATCATGGACCTGCCCTGTTGTGATCTTCCAAAACCACCTTCTTGGGGGTGCTACTGCAGATGAAGACCCTGAACCTGAAGATAATAACCCACACCCAAGGCCTGCTATAGATTTTCATCATCCAAACCAAGACATTGTGATTGGACCCATGCCATATCACATGGACCACAATGAGGATGATGAAAATGAAGAGGACGTTGACTGGGGTCATTGGGCTATGACACAACAGCAGCCTGCTCTGCCACCTGTTGACATTCCTGCAGACAACATGGAATCATAGGATCTCCTGAATCAGCAAGAACTGGAAATATTACACCAACATGGCAATGAAAGTGAAGCTACTCTATCTGAGGAGAACGATGCAGGTGTGGTAAATGATGTACAGGCCAATATAGTTCAACCTAATCTGATAGATAATGATCACTTGCCAGCTCCCTTTTCTGCTACTGCTACCCCAGTCCTCATATTTGAAGAGGTCCAGGACAATATTGATCTGAATACCACTGATCCCTACACTGAGATGCAGCAGGAGAACAATGTTTTGTTAGACACCATGATCAGTCTTGCTGGCATCACTATACCTTATGCCAGACAAACCTATGACAAGGAAGTACACCCTCATACCTCTGGAGCAAACTACCCTTCTGTGGAACTTTCCCTAGCACCACCAGCCAGCAGACAACATGATGCAGTGATACAAGGCTCTGTCAGCACACATGTGCAGATTCCATCTAACCACTCTGCTTTTTCACCTGTTATATGTGGGTTCACTGTTGGAATGAATGACCTGGAGAACCTGAACAATGAGACAATTCTGCCAACTGAACAGGAGACCATTGTTGAAATTGGAAACACTGATACCAGCACAGTCAACAGGAACAACAATGAGATAGACATTGCTGACAGCAACATGATCACCAACCTAGTGCAACAACCAGCTGACACTACTGCAACAAATGCTACACTTGAGGTGCAAACCACTCAACATGAGAACATGAACATAGATGCCAACCAGGAAGGTACATCCCTCTTTGCCCCTCCTGGTTTTCCGAACCCCATATATGCTGATAACATAGAGGGGTCCAGCACAACCAGAATGAATGACAACCCTCACTCTACCTATATGCTTTCAGAAGAAGCTGTTGAACTATGGAAGAGGAATTTTGAGCCCACTGATGACAAGAATGATGTTGTCAAGGTACCACATGAATGGGTCAATTTCATACTTATTGCACTTCTATCCCCTGATAATTTTGAATGGTGAAAATCTCTTCTGCTATCACAAATCTGGTCTGAAATCACTGCTGAATGTGACACTGATAATATCTTACTGTTCTCACTACCTAAATCATGCCCACCTGACCAACTGCCCAATTTTTCTGCACAGATCAATGATGAGGAAGAAGAAGATAGGGTGTTTCCACCTATCACTACTCCCACTAACCAGGGAGGAGAAGTAGTGCAATATCAGAGAAAGATAAGAGGAAAGGGACCTATTTGTGGAAACTGAGGTAAGAAGAAGCTGTAGAATACATAAAATTAATAATGGATATATGGGCCAGACTTGCACTAAGATCAATTGCATATCATGCACATCAACTCTACCTGTGATTGCACCCAAGATCATTAAAAATCTATCTATATATTTTTGCAAGATGCGTGCCAAGGACTGCACTGAGGAGATGCTGCAACAGCCCAAGAAGAAGAAAACTGAGAAGCCCCCCAGGAAGAAGGCTTCCAGCAAAGAGTAGTTGTACACCACTGCTAGGTGTATGATAGATGATCTATATCATGGATCAGTTATGATGCCTATCTTTTATGTAACCAGTATGATGCAAGTGAACATGTTTATTTCTGGACCTATGTATGCTATCATAAGCTATCAATGTGACCACCTGAATTACCTAAGTTATTATCTTTACCCCCTGTGGAATGACTGTGATGTTCATACTTGGTACTGCTGCACTATATCTGCTATATGGAATGCTGGTTGTCTGATATTTACTCTACCAGATTCAGTATATATCTTCAGTCATGAATAACAGACAATGGGACATCCTTAATTGGAACATCAGAGGCATTAATGATATCTCTAAGTGGAATGCACTTAGAAATAAAATAGCTGAGACTACATGTGATATACTTTGTATTCAGGAGACCAAGAGAGAAGAATTTGACAATAGATACATCAGAAAATTTTTCTCCAGAAGAATTAACAAATTTGACTATGTGCCATCCAATGGGGCATCCAGGGGGATTCTCACAGCATGGAATGGAAATAATTTTGATGGAGAAACACTATTCAAAAATGAATACTCTATCTCCATTAAATTCACTTCCAGACTAATGACAGATGGATACTGACAAATATATATGGACCATGCACTGACACTGCAAGACATGATTTTATTGACTGGTTTCAGAATATAGATATGCCTGAAGATACAAAATGGATGATCATGGGTGATTTCAATTACATCAGATACCCTACTGATAGGAATGTTCCTGGTGGTAGTACTGCAAATATGGTGAGGTTCAATGAAGCAATTAACTCACTGGGATTGATAGAGATTCCCATGAAGGGCAGGCAATATACTTGGAGTAACATGCAAAATGCTCCACTTTTACAGAAATTGGACTGGATTTTCACTTCTGAATCATTGACCATACAATACCCTAACACCTGTGCTACCTCACTTGCTAGGCCCATCTCTGATCACACCCCATGTCACATCAAGATTGGCACAAGCATCCCTACACCTTCCTTTTTCAGATTTGAGAATTTCTGGCTGAACATTCAGGGTTTTTATGAGGTGGTTAAAGATAGTTGGGACAGTGATATCAGATCCAAAAACAGTGCAAACAAGATCACAGCTAAATTCAAAAGATTGAGACAAGTACTCAAGACATGGGCTAAGAATATATCTGGAATCAAAGCTTCAATTCAAGCCACAAATGATATGATACACCTAATTGATACTATTGAGGAATACAGACAGTTAACTAATGCTGAATGGAATGGGAGGAATATTTTGAAAAACCATTTGCTGAAACTGTTGGATATTCAGATGATATACTGGAAGCAAAGAGCCACTATTAGATGGGTAAAATTTGGAGAGGCTAACTCTAAATTTTTTCAAGCCAAAGCAACTATCAAATACAGGCATAATCACATATCTAGTCTGCAGGATGACAATGATGTGATCCACACTGATCATAATGATAAGGCCAGAATTTTATATCAGGCTTTCAAAGAAAGGCTCAATGTCTCTGTCCCCACCTTGGATTCACTTTTCATCTCTGAACTCATCACCAGACATGAAGACTTGCAGATTCTAGACACACCTTTTACTAAAGAGGAGATTGATCAGACTATCAAAGAATTACCAAATGATAAAGTCCCTGGACCTGATGGTTTTAACACAAATTTCATCAAGAAGTGCTGGCACATTATTGCACAAGATTTCTATGCACTGATTGATGATTTCTACCATGGAAGAATTAACTTGCAAGGAATCAATGCATCATACATTGCTCTCATCCCAAAGAAAGATGTTCCACTTCATGCTGTAGATTTCAGACCAATTTCTCTATTGAATTGTTCAATCAAGATTATCACTAAGCTCCTTGCTAACAGATTACAGAAGGTGGTCTTGAAACTTGTCCACCCTAATCAATATGGATTTCTCAACAATAGATCCATACAAGATTGTGTTGCATGGGCATATGAATATATTCATCAATGTCAAGCCTCTAGTCAAGAACTCATGATCATCAAACTAGATTTTGAAAAAGCTTTTGATATTATTGAACACAAAGAAATCAAGGACATCATGATAGCCAGAGGTTTTGGGGATAGATGGATGAAATGGATGGATATGATTCTTGATTCTGGCACCTCCTCTGTACTGCTTAATGGCAAACCTGGTAAACTTTTTCATTGCAAAAGAGGTGTCAGACAGGGTGATCCACTATCACCCCTCTTATTTGTTATGACTGCTGATATCTTGCAAACCATGTTGAATGAAGCTATGAATGAACAGCTCATTGAATACCCCATTGAGATACATAATGGTTCTGCATTCCCTGTTATCCAATATGCTGATGATACTATCCTAATTATGAAGACTGATATGTACCAGACTCATCACTTGAAATGTCTATTACAGCACTTCAACCTAGAAGATCAACTACAGCAAGTCCATGATTGTGCCCATCAATTCCCCTATGGACAAAATTAGAAATACTGCCAATATCTTGAACTGTGGCATTAGTAAATTTCCATTTACCTATTTGGGACTCCCCCTGAGACTGAACAAACCAAGAATAGGGGACTATATGCCTGTACTGAAGAGAATTGACACTAGATTATCTGGATGCTCAACTTTGCTATCCTATGGAGAGAAACTCACACTGATCAGATCTGTGTTCACAAGCCTACCCACATTTTATATGTGTTCATTAAGCATACCTGCTGGCATCATGGAACAGATAAATAAATATATCAGGCACTGCTTCTGGAGGAAATATGGTATGGAAGATAGAGGTGTTGCACTTATTGCTTGGGATAAAGTATGTAAACCAAAATAACAAGGTGGTCTTGATGTGCTAGACCTCACCATACATAACAAATGTTTACTCATGAAGCATGTACACAAATTCATCAACAAGTACAACTTGCCTTGGGTTAACTTGATATGGTCAACATACTATCCAAATGGCATCATACATGACAGAAAGGTTGGATCATTTTGGTGGAAGGATATTTGCAAGAACATGGTTCAATATAAGATGCTCAATATATGCACCATTGGCAGAGGAGACACCATTAATACATGGCAGGATAATTGGGGTCACGGTATAATGAGGGATATATATCCACAGCTATATTCATTTGTCATTGATAAATACTGCACTATATCACAATACTTAAACCAACAGGACACAACAGAACTTTTTCATACACCTCTATCCTCTGAAGCATATCAACAACTGCACCTAATAAATACTATCATGAATGAGGACCTTGCCCACAACACCAATGACAGATGTAGCATCCAGACAGATAAGATTGATTTCTCTGCCAGGAAAACATACAGGGCCATGTTTCCACAAGGCACTTCACACCCTATATTCAGATACATATGGGATAACTGCTGCATTCTGAGATACAAGATCTTCATATGGCTGGTGATTCATGATCGAATCAATACTAGAAATCTTCTTGATAGAAAATCTTTCTATGTGCCATCTATTGCATGCTCTCTATGCAATGAGACTGCTGAAGAAACTTGCCTACACCTATTATGGGATTGTACATTTGCTTTGGAGTGTTGGGGATCCATTTATCCAAATAGACATCAAGATATCTACAATGGACAACATATGCAATGGAGATCATAATTATGGGATGTTGGCATATCTGGATGATTAGGAACAACAAGAATTTCAAACACAGCAGGCCAAATATCAGTACTTGGAGGATTCAGATGCACAGAGACCTTAAACTGTTATTACACAAAATTAAAGAGAAGCACAGAGATGCTCTTATGAGCTGGATTACAGAACACCTTAGTTAATCTATGTATGCACAATTTTACTTTCCTAGAGCCGGTATAGGCTGATTTTTTTTGGAGCATTGTAATATGTACTGTATTAATACAATGCCATAGAACATTTGTTCTATGGTTACAAGCTTCAAAAAAGAGTACTGTAATTTTTAGGTGCTACAGCTGATTTTCGAAGAACCTGCCTTCTGCAAAGGATCCGGTCTCTATCGAGAGAAAAATGAAGGAAAGGAGGAAAAGAGAAGAGAGAGAACGAAAAGGAAGAATGGACTGGTGGAACATGGATCCACGACGTAGTCTGGCACAGGAGAATACTTGAGTGACGGCCATGGGATGTGTGAGTTAACCTCATTTGAACCATTTTGATTGATGCGGCAACTGGGACAGCTGTCCAACGTGAAGCATTCGCCATGCCATAGAAAATCCTTCTAACGATTAGATTTGTATACGCGAAGGATACAGAATGATCTAACAGATAAGGAAAGATAAGGCTTGTGCTACAGAAAATCTGGAGACAAAGAGACAAATATATGCGACTTTTCGATATATGGAGACACGGTGATCCTTTGAACTTTCTTGCATCACATTAATGCATATATAGATCGGGCCACCATAGTAGACGAAGACAAGTGAATGCTTCTGACTGAACTTAACACGTACCAGCAGGCATACGGCATCAGTACCCTATATATGACCCCCCCCCCCCCCCCCCCCCGGGGACAGGTAGCACATCACATCCAGCACAGCTTAGCTCAGCCACCACAAAATGAAGCATCAGGTAGCCACCTTCCTACTTGTGGCCATGGCCGCGACGGCCGGGGCCGTGACGTTCGACGCGTCGAACACGGCGTCGAGCACCGCCGGCGGCCAGCGCTTCAACCAAGCCGTCGGCCTCGCCTACTCCAAGCAGGTCCTCTCCGACGCCTCCACCTTCATCTGGAACACCTTCAACCAGCGCGCCGCCGGGGACCGCAAGCCGGTCGATGCCGTCACCCTCGTGGTCGAGGACATCGACGGCGTCGCCTTCACCAGCGCCAACGGCATCCACCTCAGTGCCCAGTACGTGGGCGGCTACTCCGATGACGTCAAGAAGGAGGTGACCGGCGTGCTGTACCACGAGGCGGTGCACGTGTGGCAGTGGAACGGACAGGGCGCGGCGAACGGCGGGCTCATCGAGGGGATCGCCGACTACGTGCGGCTCAAGGCCGGGTTCGCGCCGGGGCACTGGGTGAGTGCCGGGCAGGGCGACCGGTGGGATCAGGGGTACGACGTGACGGCGAGGTTCCTGGACTACTGCGACTCGCTCAAGCCCGGGTTCGTGGCGCAGCTCAACGCCAAGATGAAGAGCGGCTACTCCGACGATTTCTTCGCGCAGATTCTCGGGAAGAACGTGCAGCAGCTGTGGCGGGACTACAAAGCCAAGTTTGGAGGCTGAACGCACGATAAGTTGATGGGCTTTAGTCATTCCTCTCCTTCACGGTGTGATGGAATGGGATTACTATCAGTATCGAAATAATCAATAAAACATGTGCTCTACGTCTGTAATAAAGAGATAAATAAAATGTTTCAGCTGTGATATATATGGTACGTAGAGTTGGTTTGAATCACTCAACCTCTCAATTTCTGAATTTTCTTGATGTCACGTGTATGGTCCCGTTCGAGAGCGGGTTTGGTTTGCTAACCTGGACATGGTCACGCTGAGGGAATTTTCAGAATCACTAGCTATAGATAGTTATACAGTACTCGTAGCAACAAACATCATGAGCCCTTCTGCACGTGACACATGGCGAATCGTATGCGTACTATTTATCGCGTTCTGGTGCTTTTTCGCTTTTTTCTTTTTTAGAGGCACGAGTGCCTTTCACAGAGGCACAATAGTGCTTCCAAGGAGGCACGATGGTGCCTTTCCATGGAGGCACCATAGTGCTTCTCGCGGAGGCACGATGATGCCTTTTCACGGAGGCACGAGTGCCTTCCGCGGAAGCAAATTCGTGCCTCTCACGGAGGCACGAATTTGCCTCTTTTTTTGAGGCACGACTCCTGCCTCCTATTTTGAGGCACGACTCGTGCCTTTTTTTCAGAAGCATGACTCGTGCCTCCCGCGGAGGTAAGGTCGTGCCCCTTTTCTTTTTAAAAGAAAATATATTTTTTTCATCAAAACGTATAGAAAAAACGTGCAAAAACCGGAAAAGTCAAAAAAAAAACCACCAAAAAACCAATTTTAAACACCAAAAATACGTACACAAAATTTAAAAAAAGAAATTCCGAGGGAACGTTGTGGACGCGACACATGGCGCGCTATAAGCCTAGCAAAGTGTTCGCTGGGCTGGGCCGCGAACGAGTACTCTAGAACTAGTTGCTCTCGGGAATTTCTGGATCTCTCGCAGCTTATTGCATTGGTGGAAACTTCCCCAGGAGTCCCGGATACCGTCTCTTGGTCGTGGGAACGGAGTGGTACATTCTCTGTTTGATCTGCTTACGCCTCCAGGTTTATGAGATGGCCTGACAACTAAGCATAGCTGACGGACAAGGGTGTAGGGCCAACTGATGAATGTTTATACTAAGCAGCATAGGATAAAGATAGGATAAACAATAATGTGCGACAAGATAGGATATGCAGCAGAATAGGAATTTAACGTGCGACAACAACAGCAATGCCTAATGCAAGAATTTAATACGGAAAGATAGGCGACATCTGGGAGAGGAGAAGGGCTCTGCTTGCCTGGTAGCTCGTCTGACAAAGGAGAAAAATCTTCGGCGACGTAGTCGATCACAGGGGCATCGGCATCGGTCGCAGGGTCTACCGGAGAAGAAGAGAGGGGAGAACAATAAATACACGGCAACAATAGCAATACAAATGCAAGATATGGCAATACGTTACGCTAGGCGTGAACTAACGCGGTGCTACACGTTCCAGACGAAGATGGAATTTAAATCGATGTTAAATCGGCTCCGGTCGTCTGTCAGACAGAGGAACCGAAGGGGAATGTTCCATGTTTGGTATGTCAGAGGGGGTGGTGGGCATGTGGGTACTGTATTAGTATCCGTTGTATTTTTCTAAGCAAATTCCATGTATAAAATATTTTCATTTGACATGCGGATTAAAAGATATTAATTTTCTAGGTTTTATTCAATTTCTAAGTATTTTTGGAATTTCTTTTATTACTTATGTCAACATTTTCCAGAATAGTAGCCTGACAAGGGGGGCACATGTAAGTCACGGGGGGTATTTAACTTAGCAGTTAACATAATTAAAATCCCCTAGCCTAGGGCCCACTGTTAGTCACATGGGAAGGGGATTAGACAGTGGCTAATTACATCCACGTCACCGAGCACAAGTCGGCGAGGCCGAGCTCACCAGAGGTGACCGTTACTCGCCACAATCCACGAGAGGATGCGCGGTTGGGTCCGTCGGAAAGAGCTCCTCTCCACACGTAGGTTGGTGGTGGTTGTATCAGTCGAGGTGAGGCACAGCGACGGCAGCAACGAGCCGTACGGCGATGGCATCCGGCATCAATGACCATCGCCAACACGCAATGTAATCGGGCGGTTTTAACGGTTAGATTGAACCTACGGCTCCGAAGGAGCGTTCCAGTGTTGTTGGCTCGAGCTATAAGGCACGGGGAGCATGACTGCGACAGCCACGAAGGCGACCAGTGCACGAGTACAGGGGGGCAGTCAGGGGACGAGGGGGTGAGCGCAAGCGCAGTTGGCAACGACGCAATAGCTCACCAGAAGCGAGCAAAGGGTGGAAGTGGGCTCGGGGAGGGCGTGTGGCGGCCGGAATCAGAGGAGTTCGCCGGTGGGCTCGAGGTAGAAGAAGTTGTCGATCCGCTACGCGTGGCGGCTCCCAGCTTGGCTCCTTCTGCGTGGAGACGAAGTCGACAACGAGTCCACCAGACACACTGGCTGGGGATGGGAGGTGCGGTGCCCACGTGAGTTCACTGGGGGCGTCCATGGCAGCTCAGGTGAGGAGGGGAAGACGCGGGGAGAGGGGGAGAAAGATCTAGGGCTTGCCCACGGGTGCAGAGAGGCGTCCTAATCCACGAGACGGTCGCGTGGTCAAGAGGGATCGAGGAAGGCCTGGCTGTCGTAGGTGTTCGACGGCGGTAATGGTGCCACTGGGTTGGGGTGAGCAGTACGAAGGAGGAGAAGAGGGGTTGGGGAGATGCACAGGGCGACACATAGTAGTTTTCGTAATGTTCTCTGTGCATATTATTCTCCCATGTTTTTGTATTAGTTCTTGCATAATTTCATTTTTGTAAAATTTGCAATTCGTCATAACTAATATGTTACATTCCAAAGTACTGCTGCAAGAAGTTTGGGATTTGTTTGAACTTATTTCAATTTTAGATAGTTGGAAAAGAATTAAATAATGTTATTTTGGTACTGTTTCAATTTATTGAGGCTATTTAAACATTTTATTAAATATTTGTTATACTTTTATTATTACCTAATGATTATTAGCCAATTTTATAAATATTTTCCCTAATGTTGTGCAACTTCTATTTTCCAATTTTATTTGAATTTCCAAAGGCAATTTAATATTCCAAAATATTGTTTTCATTTTTATAATTGCCTTGGGATTATTTAAAATCTGAAGAATATTATTGTTTAACTTATTGGAGGATTTTTATTTATGACTTGCATTTGAATTCTTGATGGGAAGCTGAATTACTCTTGAATGCAATTTAATTAAGAAATTTATGCTGACATGGCACATTAGCTAGGCCAACAAAGTGATTAGGATTTGGGGACGTTATAAGGACAAAGCGGGGGTAGAGAGCGCATCCGCTGTGCACGCGCTCGAACCTAAATCCACCCAAAATTTAGGTTGGAAATTCATCGCGATGGACCGAAAAATGAACGGTGGTTCGTTTAGATCTATCGCCTTGAGCCGCGGTTTTTATCCGCGCATACACAAATAAACGACATAGACCAAAGAGAATGACATGGTACCATTAGGGCATTAGCTATGGAAACATCTTGTTTTTTTGTTTGCTGCCTCATGCCATCCACGTAGATGAAGTTACAAGTGAGGTTTACATGCCTCTAGATAGGCAAGAATCATGACAGTATCTTTTCCTCACTGATAGCTAGTCTTTCACTCTCATGCATTTCTCACCATCTTCCACCAGTCCATTCTTCCTCTTTCTTCTCTTTTCCTCCTTTCCTTCATCTTTTTCCACGTAGATACTGGATCCTTTCCAGAAGGCCGGTTTCTCGAAAATCAGCTGAGTTAGCCTCATTTGAACCATTTTGACTGATGCGGCAACGGGGATAGCTTTCCAACGTGAAGCGCATTCGCCATGCCCTTAGAAAACCCTTCCGACGATTATATTTTTATACGCGTGGGATACAGAATGATCTAACGGATAAAGAAAGATAAGGCTTGTGGTACAGTTGTGCTACAGAAAATCTGGAGACAAAAAGAGAAATGAGTGTGACTTTCCGATATGGAGACAACCCGATCCTTTGAACTTTCGTGCATCACACATTCATTCAAAGATCGGGCCACCAGAGTAGACGAAGTCAAGTCAATGCTTCTGACTGAACATAACACGTACTATCATCGGGCATACGCCATACGGCATCAGCTCCCTATATATGACCCCCAGGACAGGTAGCCTATCACATCCAGCACAGCTTAACTAAGCCACCACAAAATGAAGCATCAGGTAGCCACCTTCCTACTTGTGGCCATGGCCGCGACAGCCGGGGCCGTGACGTTCGACGCGTCGAACACGGCGTCGAGCACCGCCGGCGGCCAGCGCTTCAACCAGGCAGTCGGCCTCGCCTACTCTAAGCAGGTCCTCTCCGACGCCTCCAACTTCATCTGGAACACCTTCAACCAGCGCGCCGCCGGGGACCGCAAGCCGGTCGACGCCGTCACCCTCGTGGTCGAGGACATCGACGGCGTCGCCTTCACCAGCGGCAACGGCATCCACCTCAGCGCCCGGTACGTCGGCGGCTACTCCGGCGATGTCAAGAAGGAGGTGACCGGTGTGCTGTACCACGAGGCGGTGCATGTGTGGCAGTGGAACGGGCAGGGAGCGGCCAACGGCGGGCTCATCGAGGGGATCGCCGACTATGTGCGGCTCAAGGCCGGGTTCGCGCCGGGGCACTGGGTGAGTGCCGGGCAGGGCGACCGGTGGGATCAGGGGTACGACGTCACGGCGAGGTTCCTCGACTACTGCGACTCGCTCAAGCCCGGCTTCGTGGCGCAGCTCAACGCCAAGATGAAGACTGGCTACTCCGACGACTTCTTCGCTCAGATTCTCGGGAAGAACGTGCAGCAGCTGTGGCGGGATTACAAAACCAAGTTTGGAGGCTGAACGCACGATAAGTTGATGGGCTTTAGTCATTCCTCTCCTTCACGGTGTGATGGAATGGAATTACTATCAGTATCGAAATAATTAAGACATGTGCTCTACGTCTGTAATAAAGAGATAAATAAAATGTTTCAGCTGTTATATATTTTTTTAGATAAAAAGCTAGATCCCGATTTTATAGATAAAGCCATAACCGGCCATGAGCACCGAAGCAATATCAACAAAGGTTTAATATCAGGTTCATACAGACCATACGCCACAACCAGGCACGCAGGCCCATCAAACAGCAGGAGCAGATAAAAACTAAACATACAAGAGCGAAGCGCGGACATGGCCACCACCAGGGCACCTTCAAGGACGAGTAGGCATGCACGCAGAAGCGGTGGTCTTCATTCTAGCAATGATCGCCTCGAGGTCCTCCAAGTCGTCGCTCTTACACAGGGGATTCCAAATCTGTAATCAACCTCTCAATTCCTGAAATTTTTGATGTTACGTTTCTTGTCTCGATTCTACAACGGTTTTGCTAACATGGCCGTGATTAACGATAGGCTGGCTAGGCAACTCCCTAGCAGTTAGGCTATATATTGAACCTACATAATCGGTATGTACATCGCCGCAAAACGAAATGCAATACCAAACACGTCAAGGCATAACAGATCCAACATACTCAAACGATTTTTTTACAATTTTAAAACATGGATAGTTTTCGTGTTACATTCTTAGCCGAAACTTCGCCGTAGATAACAAACACAGAATAAAAAATATAATATTTGGCCAGTTCTTGCCGGAGGACGCCGAAGCAGACCGCCTCACTTCTTAACGTGGAGGTAGTAGTCGTAGGCGGAGTTCATCATGATCTTCGCCAGTTGGTGCTCGTCCTTGGCGACCTCGAGGCGCTCGGCGGCACCTTCTTCGTCGGTCGACACCGCATCGCAAGCGGTGTTAACCTTGTGTTCCGCCTGGCGGAGGTGATGCATGAACGACCAGAGAAGGTTCCCGATCTCGTGGAAGCGAGCCCAAAGACTCTTGCAGTCATTGCGGGAAAGCGCATCGCGTTTGCACATCTTCTCCGACCGCCATGCCTCGATCGGGATTGCGGGGCCACGGGAGCTACCCTCCTCCGCGTCATGGCACGTTCGCTTGCGCCCGCGTCCATGGCCGCTGTTACCACTGCTTGTCATCGCGATTTGTCGCTGGAGCTTGCGATTGGGAACAGCGAAGGAGAAGAAGTTTCATTGTATTCTTTTTTTAATTTGAAATGCAGGTAAAAGAGTTGCCTCATCAATTAACTAAGAAAAGGAGATTTGCTCAATTAATTAACGAAAAAACAAACAAAATTGATGCAAATATATCATATGTGGACTACTCATAAAGCATGAAAATCCATAACCATACAATCAACCCATCAAACATATTCAACACGCAACAGCCAAAAACCCTCGAACTTCTACAACGCAATGGAAATTCCAATGAAAACCCCTCGGCCAACCAAGAGGAAAGTTCAAGATACTAAAGAGAGCCTCTAAATTAGGTGTCAACACATCTACCTTATCGATGACATCATCCTCAGACACCAGCTGGCCAACGGCCAAATGCGAGTGGGTAACAGCAGCATCCACGCCTCCATCACCGACAGAGAAGAGATTTTGGCTTAGATCCAACGACGGTGATGAATGCGTCGTACGCATTGCAAGGCCCCTAGAGATCACATCTCCTTAAGAAGAAACATCGATAAAGGTGAAGTGGACTCCCCACATAGCTAGTGTATAGCTCATGCATAATAGGAGGTTGGATGTTATCGAGATGTCCTCAAGTCAAAACTGTAAGCACGGCCACATTAACGGTTGGATCCACTTAATATTATGCATTAAATTTGATAGTAGTGTGTATAATAGGAAATCTAAAAAAACTACTATCTTATTTTATCCATAAAAAGGGCCTAATTCAGAGCGACTAGTCGGTGGGAGGAGGAGGGCAGCGAATGAGTTGGTTCACCTAGGAAGGTTCGCTGTAGCAAACGAACTCGTTTGAGACCATGGGTGGCCCAAAGGTCCAGTAATTTTATTTTCATTTTTCGTATATAAAACTTTATTAATGAAATTAACTATATAAGAAAAGTATAATGTATTATGATAGAAAATTAAGCCCGACAACTATGGCCACCCTCTACTCCCGTGACTCCTAACACGACCACCAGCCCATACCGTCGGTGGCTGCCCTGGCAACGTCGACCACCGCCGCACCCGCCTTGCCAGTTCCCCACTACCTGGGTCCTCCATCTCTGACACTGCTTTTTGGGGACAAACTCACTATTTCAACCTTTTGCTATTCTCTAAAGCAAGTACAATAAGATACAGTCAACAGACTATAAGCACTAAAATATTATATTTTTGCTTAGTTGGAGGAGAGAAAAGAGGAGAGAAAAGAGAAGCGGTGACGGGGATGTACCCCGGCAAATCCCATGGTCAGGGACACTGGGTTAATCATGAGAGGCACATGTTGGACGATAGCTCGTCGGCTAACAGACGTTCCTGCTCGATATTATTGCTTGGAGATGGCGATTACAGGAAGGCCAAGGCTAGTGCGCACAAGGCTAGGGTTACAGATTGCGTATTGGGTGATCTTGACGTTTCCCCTCCTAGCCTTTATATAGCCGGCCAGGTCTCGGGGAGTCCGTCTCAGATTACAGATAATATTTCCTAACCCTAAGCTTGTATCGTACAGCAGGTTTGCACCTTCCTTATGAGTCGCAGACTCCTACGTCGGTGCCACTAGTGGGCCAAGGCTGCGTCCAGGCGACATCCTTGTGGGCCTTTGTCTTCGTGTACACCGGGTAGGCCCATCCATAAGAGTCGTGGGGTCACCCCCTCGTCAAGCGGACTACAAATTAGTAGCCAGCTGTAGCACGTGCTCCTAGGCACTCTGTGAGACCAACATGTAGGCCATGTATCAATAAAGTAGTACAAATTTATAGCTAACTATTGTACTAGTTGGCTATAAGGTTGAATATAAATGACATGGCATCTCCTTATAGCCAACAGCCGACTACATATTTTATTTCACAATCTAACCACTTTTGATAACGTCAACCATCATGGCGTTTCTGTCATATAGAGAAACGCCAAAATCTCTGTCGTGTCATACTTAGTTTATCATCTACCTACACGATAACCTTTGATATTCCCACCGTGAACTAATAATTAAAGTATTGTTGCTTGCACTATCAAACTATTTCTGTTTTTTCAACACAATAAGCATGTATGTACGTATTTACACTAGTAGAAAACAGGGCTTTCGTTCACCTCTGATTTGATCAACTGTCCCGGTCATGTTATGTCCTGGTCGTGTTACGAACCGGGTCTAATATAAGTGCATTAGTCTCGTTTCGTGCGGCCAGGACGTTTGACTGGGCTCGTAATACATTTTTTCCGGTTCGTGTGAGACCTTGAGTCCCGGTTTGAGACACGAACCGGGACTAAAAGAGTTGTGTCAGGGACGACACCATGTTGTCCCGGTTCGTGTCTGAAACCGGGACTAAAGGGACTCCATATTCTGTCCCGGCTTTAGACACCAACCAGGACTAGAAATTTCCATATATACTCGCCCTCCACCGCCTCATATCCTACGTTTTTTGCAAGATCGAAGGTGGATGTGTGTGCTACTATTTTTCCATTCTCCAATGTACAAGAGGTGTTTGATGAAATGCCTGAGAGAATGTCACTTGCTCAAATTAACTTTTTGTATATGTGTAGGTGTGATTTAGGGTGACTTTCTATCCACGTCCTTACCGCCTTACCGCGTCGATCTCGTCGCCAGCACGGCGGCACCACCGTGGTGAGCGTCTTGTACTTATATTATTTTTAAAGAAAAAATTCTTGATTGTACGATTGATATAGTTGCTTGTATAATTTTCTTACTTTGTATTATTGTTTTTAGTGCCATGGTTATGGTATCCGCTCATGTCGGCCCTCGTTCGGTCTATGATTCAGATGTGGTATATTATATTTTATAATTATTTGTTTCATTTAGTGTTTATGACAATTATGCCGACACAACCTTGATATAGATGTATTTATCTAGGAGGTATGTGAGCCGGATATTCCATCCGACCCTTCGGTCGAGAAGTTAAATTTAGTTGAAGAAAAAAATAATTTTATAAAGAAAATTTGAAAAGGAAGAAGAGAAGATGAATTTGGAGTTGCATATTGCCGATGTCGCCAATCGACAGAAGATCCAGATGGATGCAATGCGCTTCAAGATGAAAAAGATTAGAAAATATGTCATTTATAATAAGGCTTGGTACCATTATGATGTTTGATCAATTGTTACCTTAGTTGCGATTGGTATCTGATACGTCTCAAACGTATCTATAATTTCTTCTTGCTCCATGCATGTTTTGTATGATATTGCTATGTTTTAGATACACTTTCATACACTTTTATCATATTTGGACTAACCTATTAACTCAGTGCACCCCAGTGCCAGTTTCTGTTTTCTGTTGTTTTTGTATTTCAGGTTTTCCCATTATTAAAAGTGCTCAGAAAATTCCGGGAAATATATATAAAAATCAGCGTTCTAGAAGAGTCCTCCAGCCGGAGGATGGAGCCCTGGGGTGGCCCACAGCCCCAGGCGCCCTCCTGGCGCGGCCAGGGGCTCACCCGCGCCGGGTGGCCGCCTGGGCGACTAGTGCCCCCCCGTGCCCCCATTTGGCCCTTATTTATTCTCCCGTCGCGAAAACCCTGATTCCGGACCCCTTTTCTGCAGAAGCAATTCCGATCTCCGCCGCCATCGCCGACAAGCTTCGCGAGACCTGAATTCCTGTATCGGCACTCTGCCGGGACAGGGAAGTGCCCCCGGATTCATCTCCGTCGACGTTGCTTCCTCCCTCCATGATGCGGCAGTAGTCCCTCCTCGGGGCTGAGGTTTATACCAGTAGCTATGTGGTCAATTCTCTCTCCCATGATGTGATATTCGTTGTGATCATAGGCTATGTTAATCTAGGGTGATCCCATGATGTTTCCCCTTCCTCTATGTATTGGATTGATGTACTTAATTGATCTTATCTAGTATAATCCCCGAGACCATGGTGACATCGGTCTATTGGACATGGATTAGAAGAATATTATCATGAGTGATTTTCTATTTTGTGAATTGATTGAAGATTGAGAGTCTCTTGGTGCTTGTCTTTGACTATCCTTGAGATATGTTGTGGTGATTGTGGTACTCTCTTTGGATGGCCGCGGTGACATTGGGAAATCCATAGATGAGAACTACGAACTCTGACGTGTGATTTTGTAGCCCTACATAATTCTCGTCCTCTCTTGATCACAAAGGAATGAACTCCGAGTATGTCTCCAATGCATGTTTTAGTGGAAATATCATGTGATTAGACTATGTTAATGTTGTTGGAAGTTGCCACTAGTGAAAGTATGAAGCCTAGGCCTTGTTTCCATCATTTTTACACTGTTTGCGCTCACTTTTGTCAAATGTTTGCTTGCTGCACTTTTTATTACAGATTTATATTACTTTGTTTTGCCACACCTATCACCCATATTTTACCATCTCTTCGCCGAACTAGTGCACCTATACAACTCCTGGTTGTATTAGGTGTGTTGGGGACACAAGAGACTTCTTGTATCTTAATTTCAAGGTTACTTGAGAGAGACCATCTTCAACCTCTACTTCCCTAAGTTCGATAAACCTTAGGTCATCCACTTGAGGGAAATTGTTGCTGTCCTACAAAACTTTGCGCTTGGAGGCCCAACATAGTCTACAAGAATAGAAATGTTCGTAGACATCAAGCTATTTCTGGCGTCGTTGCCGGGGAGGTAAGGTTTGAAGGTATATCTTTAGATTTTGCAATTAAATATGTTTTTTTATTTTTTGTTATTTTCACTAGTTAGGCTTATGGAAAACAACAACAAAAATTATGAGAGAGCTTTATGAGCTCTACCTTTAGTTGGGACATGAAGTGTTTGAAGAGAAAATCAAAAAGCCTATGGAGCTTTACTATTTGCACAACACTCATGATAGTAGCAATGTTATTAGTATGTCTTCTTTGAATAACTTTGATCCTAATGATATGCAAAGCTATAAGCTTGGGGATGCTACGTTTTATGAAGATGATCTTTTTAGCCCCCCAAGTTTTGATGAGGAATTTTATTTTGATGATACTTTTTCTCCTATCTATGATGATTATTGTGATGATACTTATGCTATAAAGAATAAATGTTTGCAAGTGTATCATGATAAGAATAATTCATGTGATAGCTATTTTTTTGAGTTTGCTCCCACTATTACTAATGAGAAGGATTTTTCTTATGTGGCGAGTAATAAATTTTCTATGCTTGTGGATCATGATAAGAAAGTTTTATGTGATACTTATATTATTGAGTTTATTGATGATCCCACTGAAAATTATTATGAGAGGGTAATATGCTTATGAGAGGGTAATAATATCAAGTTCCCTCTCTTTATGTTGAAGGTTTTGAAGTTGCATTTATTTTGCCTTCCTATGCTAATATCTTTATGCTTCAGTGAGTTATATCTCTACAAGATCCCTTTGCATAGGAAGCATGTTAGACTTAAATGTGTTTTGTATTTGCTTCTTGAGCCTCTCTTTTGTTCTTCAACTCTTATTCCTACGAGAGCATCATTAAAATCTTAAGCCTATCTTTATGGCTATGAAGAAAGAGCTCTAGGGAGACAACCCTTTTATCTTTAGTTTGAGTTTTTTACTTCTGTTTTTATTGGTCTTGGTGATTGTTAGTACTGTAGCAACATCATTGTATCTTTATTTTCAAGCTTTGTGCCAAGTTATAGCCTCATATGACAAGGGAAGTGAAATTTGTGACAAGCTGTCCAGAAAATAGATTCTCTCTTCGTGACGGGAAAAATCGGATCAAAAATCACCAGTTCCTCTTTTTTAGCTGAATTTTTTACACAGCATGCTCTATACAATCGCGGAACTTCCGTATGTTCTGAGTTTTTTTATTTGAGTTGCAGAAGTACCCCTAAAAAATTCTTTACTACCTGTTGTTCTGTTTTTCACAGATTCTGCCGCGTTTTGTCTCTCCTTACTTTTGCAAACCTTAAGCTTGATTTTTCTTTGCAAAAACCTTTTGGAAATCTTGAGAAACAGTAGCTCTTCAAGAATATCTTTATATCCAGTGGGGAAATTTTATTTTATTAAGGGTACTAACCTCTCTAATCAGCTTATGATGAGTTATGTATGAAGGGAGTTTTCAAGTGTGCGATGGAAGATGATGAAAGAAGATTTGGGAGTGTCAAGCGCTCAAGCTTGGTGATGCCCCTATGCATCCCAATAAATATTCAAGGAGACTCAAGCGTCTAAGCTTGGGGATGCCCCCCATGCATCCCCTTCTCCATCAACAATCATCAGTTCGTCCTTCGTCTCACTAATTTTTATCACTTCATGCGTTATGTGCTATGCTTGGAGCGTCGCGCTCTTAGGTTTTATTTTTAGTTTTCTTGAGCTTTGGTTGTTGTTCATAACAAGTTAGACCCCGTCTTACTTTGTGTGGGAGAGAAACACACTCCACTTTGAAAATCTAGAACGCATCATAGGATTTTTCATGCCTATCTTTTTACTGTTGTGTGTTCTTTATCTTTTCGTAGCTACTGCCATGTTTAGTTTTAGTCTTAGTTTGTCTTTAGCAAGATCCTTGGATTTTGTTTAGTTTGTTGCTGGAACTCTCTTTAGTTTTCCTGTTTATCTTGTTAAGAGAGTTGGTTGTTGCACTGAGTTGTGTCTTGTTTTGAGAGTAGGTAATTGAGGTTCATATTTAATTTTAGTAGTAACATGCAATAGCTTTGGGGTATTGATGTGAGTAATGTTTGAACTTTTGGTGTCAAGAGCTCTAGCCTATTAGTGAGAGGTGTCGTATGTTGGGCAATCTGTGTTTATTTTCAAAACCTACAAAACTAATTGAGAACTCTAGCTACTAGATGGATCACTAATCTTTGGAGGGATCGGATATTAGAGTACACTCACGTACCATGAGTCGAGGATGTGCAAGGATAACCAAACCCCCATACACTCCTCCTCGGGGTACTTGTCTCTTTGTGAACCTTCTTATTAGGTTGAGAGTTACCGATAATAAGTGCATGAGTTCTTCGGACTAATGTAAGTATTGAAAGTTGACACATCCACCTTCACATATTTGCTGGCCTCTTCGGTACCGTGCATTGCCCTCTTCTCACTCCGAGAGTTGGCGTCCACCTTCGCCAGTGCATCCAAAACCTTGGCATGATACGCTATGTCATCATAAACCTCCTTATATCTTTCCTCAAACCAACCACCATACCTACCTATCAAGGCATTTACATAGCCTTTCCGAGATATATTGCCATGCAACATCCACCTCTTCATGACTTGATCTTCATGTCATACATGTTCCTGCTACACTGGCAGAGGCATACATTGCATACATCATGATAGCTACATCTTCTTTATGTTTTGAGTACCTTGTAAAGTGTGAAAGATCTTCTATACCCTCTTGTAAATTAGAGTGTTGCCCTTAAGTGAGGAAAAGATTCCAAAGTGGACAAAATAAAAGATCCCAAAGAGGACAAATGAGAGTTAAATAGAAAGAGCCATTGAGGCCACCAAAAAATACAAAAAATAGAAAAAAGAGAAAAATAAATAGAAAGAGAGAAAGGGGCAACACTACTATCCTTTTGAAAGATCCACGCTAGTACTCCCTCTTACCTTGTACTCCATAGAGATGATCATACATGCATATAACTATGTGGGGACCTTCACACTATAGAACTTGGCTTGCATATTCCAAGGATGAGCCTCCTCAAAAGATCTCTAGGTCTTCATGAGCGAGCAAGTTAGATGCACACCCACTAGTTCCATTGGAGAGCTTTTCGGCTCATATGTGCATCTGTTGCATGGCAGTCCCTACTCCTCACATCATATCTATCATTTGGCCTTCTTGCCTATGATTGTCCTCACTGATGTGAGCCTTTGTCATCTTTTTGTCTTCCTCCTCCACAATATTTCTCTCTTTGCCATCCTAAGTGTCAACTCTCGTTCTTACGCTCATGCATTGCATGAGTGCTCAAAATATCGAAAGGGAGTGGATCAAATTGACTTGTACCTGGCTAGTTGTCTAGGGACGAGTCAAGATAATATTCCAAAGAAGACCAAGTGTGAAACTTTAGTAGATTGAATTCTCAACAAAAATATTTTTTCCTCGTATTCCCTATCCCCCATCTTGAACGCAAACACCATTTGGAGACATTCGAGTCATAGACAACGAGAGCTCTTGCACCTAATGTTCTTTCGTTGCTTGTTTCAATACTAATATAGACTCTTGCATGTTATGACTTGAATTGAATCACATATCTTCATTGCTTTACTTTTCAAACTCTTATATGGTTGCTAGCATGTCACCACAAAAATTATGCTTGTTGATACATCCCAAACGTATCTATAATTTATGCTTGCTCCATGCATGTTTTGTGTGATATTGCTATGTTTTAGATACACTTTCATACATTTTTGATCATATTTGGACTAACCTATTAATTCAGTGCACCCAGTGCCAGTTTCTGTTTTCTACTGTTTTTGTATTTCAGGTTTTCCCATTATTAAAAGTGCTCAGAAAATTCCGGGAAAAATATATAAAACTCAGCGTTCTAGAAGAGTCCTACAGCCGGAGGATGGAGCCCTGGGGTGGCCCACAGCCCCCAGGCGCCCTCCTAGCGCGGCCAGGGGCCCACCCGCGTGTGAGAACCCGAAAATAATTTCCAAACCCTCCTTTTTTTAATTGTCAATCCCAGGATCATTGTTGACAACACAGCGAAATGGTATCATTGTAGAATACATAAATATTTTACAAGTACCATAATCTGCCATAAGGCATACATATAAAATGTCTCATGACATTTGTTACAATCAGGAAACAGCGGAAGTAAAATGCGTAGCGACTCCATCTCAGCCACAAGCAGTCGATGTAGTCCACGTGACATCACTCCTACGGATCGCCATAGTAGTCGTAATCATCACCTACATCTTCATTGAACTCTGTTCAACAAAATTATTGCCATGTGTACATTTCAGACTCAACATGCCTCCCGGGAAAGGACCTAGTAACTACATGAGGCTTCAAAGGAAGGTTGTATGGTTCTTTTGCATAATAGCTAATTTTGTTTGAAAAAAGCATAATAGTTTGATAAAGAGGTTTTAGATGAAAATAACATTTTCTGCATCATAACTTTCACCAAGGTGAGGATCCTCGATCCACTCACATCCATCATAGGTTCCAAGAATAGGGGCAATGAGGGAATAAGCAAGACAGGTTCCCGTATGTCAAGAAAGATTCATGTGTCGTCCATGACCGTGGACTCGGCTATTCGAATAGTTTTACACTCTACAGAGGTTGTACCCTTTACCCACACGACACAATACCGACAGGGAGATTGCGACAAAGTCTTTCATTAGACCCACCGTTACTATGACATGCCCACTAGGTTTCACAAGGTACTAACACAGTTCACAGTCCTTGCCCCCTTTTGTGCCGAGGATACTCCTCGCAAGGTAGCTACCCCATCTACGGTACGACGATGCCGATAATAAGGATGAACTAACTAATTAACCAAGCCAGTGCCCATATAGAATGTGGTTGTACGGTTGTCACAATCTTCAAATACAAGACTTATTGGGCCTCATGCGGCACAGACGACGGATTGCCCCCTTCACCTTGTGAAGGGCAGCCAATCGCTCCTTCAATCCTTGATCCAGCTGTCGCCCGCGCCAGTATTTAGATGGTAAGTTTCACCTAGAGTAGAAGAGAGTAGAGGGAGTCAAAATGGCCAACCGGCCTAGCTCAGCGAGCTCAGTAACAAGTTTCAAGTGTTAATGATCCGAAGATAATTCAGATAAGCACCTATATAATAATGAGCATGGCTAAGCATTTCTACTCTACAAGATTACAATATAATTCTACTCAGGTTTCAAGTGAATAGGCGACAAGCGAAACAGGGTAATGTATCAATCGACATGCTAGCTACAAGATAAAATAGCATGCATATAGTGGTTATAAAATACAATGCAATTTTTTAAAACATAGGATAAACATGATCAAAGAGGGAGGCATGCCTTCGTTGTTGAGTCCATCTTTGATAACTTGAATCTGTCCATGTCCCACATCGTCACTCCCTACTCGTCGTAACGATAGCAAATGAAAACAAATAAATACCAAAGAAAAAGTAAATCCAAATAACATTCCAAATAGATCAAGGTTGGATGGATAGCAAGATATTGATCAAGATGAGGTTGCATCATAGGCAGGGTGAGAGAGATGATTCAACGAGTGACATGGTTTAGATTGATATGGCTTAGGAAGGCTCGACGATCAAGACTATAGTTCTAATAAGAACTATGATACTAGCAGCTAGTAGTGCTCACTACACATCTCGTCTAACAATATAGAAAACTATTATATAACAAACACAATGGAATCAACACATGGAATGGAACCATCCTATGCATTTTAACTACACAATCACAACATAGCATGACGAAGGTAAAAGTTAACCACAAATAAATATTTTGACATAATCTAAATATTTATAATGGTCGAGGCAACCAAACATGTACATCAGTAATATAATAATTCAAAAGGAAGTACTCCATAAGAACCAAACCAACATATGTCAACTAATATAAACAAGTTAAATAAAACATCAAATAAATAAACAATTATCCTAGACATTACATGGTAATACAAGCTAATATAACATCATCGTACCACAAGCATTAACATGGCATGTTTAAGAGTAACAATTAACCACAAATAAATATTTAGATGCTTCTAAATATTTATAATGGTTAACATCAAGCAGAATCAAACAATGAACAATTACAACTATTGCCAATCATTACTATAACAAAATACAATCCAATAATGTGACAAAGACAAATTAAAAATTACATGATAAGACATGTCATACAATGTCACAACCCCAAGTTAGGTATGTGCTAGGATCAAGTGCTACTTTGCATCATGCAAAAATTTCAAAAGAAAATTCAAAAATGGGGAAAAGAAAAGCCCTGAGAAATTAAATCAAATGGCCAGATGAAAATCTTTTTCCAAAAATCATTTGAATGTTTGGAAAATTCCTATAAATGATGTTGATCATTTTAAAAGTGGTTTGGGTATTTTCCCATACTCATGGAATTTTCTAATATTCAAATAGTGCTCTGGAAATTAAAGTTTACCCCTATTTGAATTGAAATTCAAATGTTTTGAATTTCAAAAATGTCCAAATTATTTATGTGACTAGCTACTGATCACCTAGTATTTATAAAAGTATTTGGGCATTTTTATAAAATGTTTTGGTATTTTTACCAGAGCTAAACAAAAGGCAGAAAAACAAAAACAGAAAGAAAAATAGAAAAGGCAAAAGGCCAGCCCAGCCTACCTGGCCCACCTGGCCCAGCAGAGGCGGCCCAGCCCAAAGGGGCAGGGTCGTCTTCTCCACCAGGCCAGGCAGGCAGGCAGCTCGCCGGCGAGCCGGCATGGCTGCCAGGCAGCTGCCTGGCTGCTCCCCTGCCGCCTTCTAGCGCCGTGGAGCCCTGGGCTTCTTCCCCCTTCCATTTCCCCCTTGCCTGGACCTCCTCCTCTCTCTCCCGTGCGAAAACCGTGAGAACCCGAGCGCCGCGGTCGCCATTGCTCAGTCGCCGGCGTGGCCACCGAGCTCGCCTCGCCGCGCCAGCTTGTCCATGAGGAGCGCAGCCCTCGTCTTCGTCGTCTGGTGCCCTCAATCGAAGCTTGGAAGGTCTGCAACCGACGCCATCGTCATCAAGACGCCGCCGGCCGCCATGGTTTCCGGCGTGAAATTCGCCATCACCTCGCTTCCTCCGGCCTCCCCGACTCCACTTTTCAACGCAGGGTGAGCTCCTCTTCCGCTTGCCCCTCCCCGCGCTCGTTTTGGCGCCCGAAATCGCCATCGCCGTTGTGAACCATCTCCGGCCGCCGCCCGAGTCGCCATCCGCGAGGTCCTAGCCACTCCCGAGTCCCCCTGGTTGCCCCACGCGATGCGGGTGAGCGCGGGCTGCATCCCCGTGGTCTTTCCATTGAGAATGGAGGCCGGGAATCCCCTGTCCGTGCACGCCGCCGCGTCTGCGAGTCACCGGCGACTCAACACCGGCGGGATGACGTGGCCCCGGGTTAATTAACCTAACCTAACAACTAAACCCCCTAATCCCCTATGACAGGTGGGGCCCGAGCCCCCTAATCCCTCTCTGTTTAGTTTAAACAGAGGGGTTAACCCCCACCGAGACAGACAGGTGGGACCCAGCCGTCAGACCCCCCCCCCCCCACGTCATGCTGATGTCAGCATGACGCAGTAATTCTTTTCCAGTTTAAAAATAATCCAAAGAAATCAGAGAAATTCCAGAAAATGCATTAAACTTTGGAAATTCATAACTAATTCATATTAACTCCAAATATAGCAAATAATATGTCTAAAATTATCAGAAAATTACAAGGATCATGAATATGCAATTTGTTTTCATGTTTGACCATTTTAAAATGGGTGAATAGTAGCAAACATGCATATGGATCCTTTTCAAATTCAAATTTGGGGTGATTTTGCAATTGATTTTGCAACACCCTTAATTCCAAACGATTCATCCACACATCAGAGACATTACTTCAACTATACCACATCACTTCATGATCAACATTTTCAAATGAACTTTCATGCATTCAAATGCATTTGAAATTCATCGATAAATCAAATGGAGTTTGAATTTGCATTTCAAATGCAATATACTCCTTTTAAATGGAATGCTCAACACATCAGTACCTTGAACATCACCATTACAACCTTATTCATGTGATTGTGCATTGTACATTATGTTGATCCTATGATTGTCATGTTGCTGATAGAAGTGGATCCGGACTCCGAGGTCACCCCCTTCGTTGAAGACCCCGTGACTGAACCTCGTCAGCAAGGCAAGCAAACCCCCATTGATCATGTCGATAAAATCCCACTTCCCTCTCATGTCTCGCTTATGCATTGTTTAGGATGATCACCATGATAACGTTTCTATCGCATAGTTGAACCCATATCCTTTGCATGACCTATCATCTTGTCACAGTAATAAGCAAACCACAATCCTAGCAGATGTAGGAGTTGGTTGATATCATGTGACCCCTGCAACTGTTACTGCTTATTGCATGCTTAGTGGTTAAATGAGGTTGCTTTTGATGTGAGTCGGGATGATGATAAACAGGGTGTTGATGAAAGTGAAATGTGTTGGTGAATCTACCCTAATACAAGGTGAACGATGAGAGGCTGTGTAGGAGTACACAGTGGGTTGTCTCGTTGAACACCGCCTTAAGCCCGAGTTCTTGTGTGGTGATCCAAGACGAAGAGTACTACCACATGTTGGGCACATGGACCCCCGCTCAACCTACTAACTCACCCCTTCTCAGTTCAATGAGTCGCATTAGTTCGGAGTTCTGGTAGGTCTGTGGCACGGTCTGCGAAGTGGAAGAACGGCTATTCAGACGGGCTTGGGACCCTGCACACATCTTCTGGGACCACATCGGTAAACCGGCCGGGTTCACGATGTGGATTCCAGCCCAGATAGGCGTCTCCATTGAATTTGAGTTGGCTGTGAGGTAAAAGTTGTGGAGATTATCCTCGCCGGGACCCGCTTGAATGGTGTCGAGGCCAAGGCGGTAACTGATAGTTTCATGTGTGTAGTAGTACACCCCTGCAGGGTTAATAAACTATTCGAATAGCCGCGTCCGCGGTAATGGACTACTTGGAAAGCTGTGCTCGATTATTAGGCAACTTGAACTGGATGCTTCTAAAACTCGCAAGATAAGCGTGAGTGCTATGGTGTGCTTCTCGTGGGGAAGTCGAGGAAGTAACCATGGTGGTGTATTGGTTGGAGTTATAGTGGACTCGTGTACGCTTCTTACCTCAAGTCTGGTACTCGTAGTTCAGGACTAGCCAAGTCAAAGCTGGCACTTCTGCAAGTGAAACCCCACCTCCCTTTACCTTGATACATGTGCATGAGTAGTATAGCTCCTATGTAAGTCTTGCTGAGTACGACTTTGTACTCACGTTTGCTTATTCTATGTTTTAGATGAACCCACCGACCCCGATGGTGGCTTCTACCTGAAGCTCGAAGGATGAAGACTCAGACCAAGACCAAGCTAGTGTAGTCCCAGTCAGACGACTGGTTCCCTCGTGGAGGGCTTGTTTTTAGATAAGGCTTCTCTAAGCCATTTGTTAAACTTGTCTGTACTCAGACCTACTTTGCTTCCGCTTGTCTGTTGTAATGTTGGATCACATGCTTGTGATCTCTGTGTGCACTCTGTAAGAGTTATTAATAAAGATGTATACTTTGTAGAGAATTGCAATGATACCTGCTGTTCATACAAGGCATGTGTGCTGCGTGTATGTTTATAACATGCATGTCTTTGTATGGGTTTTCGAGACCTTAGTTGTGATCTGGCTGGCGGTCTTTCATACACTAAGTGGCCCTTAGATGTGCGCAGCTTGGGGCATCGCGATGCGATTGCTCGAGACTCCGTCTCGTGCACACTTTGTGGTATGATTGAGCCCGCCCTAGACCCCGACTAAGTGATCGGGCTGGAGTAAGTCTATGTAAGGGTTATAATACAATCGATAGTATGGTTGAGGCGACTTGTCTATGAGTATGGGAGTTCACCACCCATATCAGTTAGACTTGTGTGCGGGCGATGAGGACCCATCTCAGTGGATCATCCGGCCTGAATGGGATGCCCCTCACGTTCGATGCTTTCCGAGAACGTTCTGTGCTTGGCCTTGTCTTCTTAGACAAGTGGGTACGGTTCTCGGCTCTCCATATGATTGTGTTGTAGCGAGGCTTGCATACGCTAACCCCGGGTCCCGACAGACTTGGTATCAGAGCAGGACTGCCTATAGGATTATCAGCCTTGGCCGAAGTCGAGTCTAGCCTTCTATAGTTATATAGTTACTCTGGGTATATAAGGGAACAACGTAAGGCTTCTTTTTCTCCTTACCCTCATCGATCTGAATTCTGAGTCACCCTCATCTTATTCTACGGGATGATAGGACTAGGCTCATCTATGTCTGACTAGAACATCTCGTTGTTTGCCTCCTTGTAGCCGTAGGACTGTTGTGGTCGTCCAGAGTCTCCGTGTTTTGAGTTCCTTGAGGAAGTTCTGTCCAATCTCCTCGAGGTTGTCTTGCTTTCCATCCCAGTATAGCCGTTATGCTGCCGGATTTGTTACGTGTTTCTTTAAGTCATTGCCTTCACATTTTATCTTTTCCGCCTAGATCATATCCTTTTATCCTTGAATCCATCGTACAACCTGTTCTGATTGTTGATTTTTATCACACAGGATGTCAGGTGGAACTTGTAGTGCTGTTCTTCGGAATCGAGACCGTGATCGGAATCGAAATGATGATGAACCTTCAACCCCGCCTTCTGCGGCGGAAATCATGATGGAAGATGAGAAGAATCGACGTGATCAAACACGCCTTCTGGAGCTCATCGAGCAGAATACCGCCCACCATCGTAATGTGGTGGTCAGCATTCAGGACTTCATCTTCCTCAAGCCACCGGTATTCCGATGTTCCTCTGAGCCCCTTGAAGCTGATGATTGGCTCCGTTCCATCGAGCGTAAGCTTGATACTGCACATGTTGCTCCCGATGATCGAGTTATTTTCGCGGTATACTTCTTGGAAGGTGCTGCTCTTCAATGGTGGGAGAACTATGTTGCTATGCAGCCAGATGGTCACGTAGTGACTTGGCAGGAGTTCTGTGTTGCCTTTCGAGGGTACCACATTCTGGATGAGTTGATGGAGCGCAAGAAAGAAGAGTTCTGCAATTTGAATCAAGGAGAAATGTCCATTCATGAGTATGTGAGGGAGTTCAACCGTCTTGCTCGTTATGCCCAAGATGTGATCACCACCGATGCCAGAAAGCAGGCAAGGTTCCGTAAGGGACTTAGCCCCATCCTTCGACATGATCTCAACCTCCTTGAGTTTGCCACCTTTGAGGATTTAGTCAACAGATCCTTCAGAGCTGAGCATGGCAATGAAGTTTTTGAGAAGTCTCGCAAGCATGCTCTTGAGCTTGCCCCTTCTTCCAGTTCACGCCCTCAGAAGCGTATGATCTGGATTCCTAACAGTTTGATCCATCAAAACAACCCACCGAGGCCATCCCTTGTGCCGCCTCGTCCACCAGCTCCACCAAACAACCCAGCTCCCCACACTATCTTTGGAGCCTGCTTTAGATGTGGCCAGCCTGGTCACTACTCTCGTGAGTGCCCCGTCAACCAAAATGCTCCACCCCATGCCAAAGGAAAACCCACTATTCTTGCCAAACCACCCCCGAAGGTTCCCACCGCCAAGCCTTCCACTTCCACAAATCTTGGACGTGTGAACCAAATCTCAGTTGAGGAAACTGATAGTACTTCTGACGTCATTCTTGGTACACTCCCAGTCAATTTTGTCCCCACTTCTGTTCTTTTCGACCCAGGAGCTTCTCACTCATTCATGTCGGAGAGTTATGCACTTCAGCATGATGTATCCTTTGAAGAAATGTTCACCCCAATGATCATTCAAACTCCTGGTTCAAAATGGCAAACTAATAGAGTAAGCCATGGTAATCAAATTGCAATTGAGGGTTTAGTATTCCTTGCTTCACTCATAGCCCTCAAGTCTTCAGACATTGATATCATCCTTGGTATGGATTGGTTATCAAGACAGAATGTTGTCCTTGATTGTAAAGCCAAGTCAGTTAAACTCACACATCCTTCAGGCCAGACAATTGACTACACATCACCCAGCTCAAGAACCCAGGTGCATACTTTGAATGTGCTTCCCCTTCCTAACCTTGAAGATATTCCGGTGGTTCGTGACTTCCCGGATGTCTTTCCTGAAGAACTGCCAGGGATGCCCCCTGACAGATGTGTAGAATTCATAGTTGATCTTATGCCAGGCATAGCCCCAATTTCCAGACGCCCATATAGAATGGCCCCACATGAGTTAGCTGAGCTAAAAACCCAACTTGATGCTTCGTTGGCAAAAGGCTTCATCCTCCCTAGCTCATCGCCATGGGGTTGCCCCGTTCTGTTCGTAAAGAAGAAAGATGGAACAGAAAGGATGTGCGTAGACTATCGCCCGCTAAATCTAGCGACGATAAAGAACAAGTACCCACTGCCCAGGATCAATGATCTTTATGATCAACTTACAGGATCCTCTGTCTTCTCCAAGATGGATTTGAGATTAGGCTATCATCAAATCAAAATCAGAAACGAGGACATTTCCAAAACGGCTTTCACTACTCGTTATGGTCTTTACGAGTATACCGTCATGTCCTTTGGTTTAACCAATGCCCCCGCCACATTCTCGCGCTTAATGAATTCGATCTTCATGGAGTACCTAGATAAATTTGTTGTGGTTTATCTTGATGACATTCTCATCTACTCGAAGAACGAAGAAGAGCACGCATAACATCTTAGGCTGGTATTGATGAAACTTAGAGAGCATCGCCTGTATGCTAAATTCTCCAAGTGTGAATTTTGGCTACCAGAAGTGACCTACTTAGGCCACGTGATTTCTGCAAAAGGCATTGCTATGAATCCCGAGAGAGTTCAAGCCGTCCTTGACTGGACTCCACCTGAATCGGTTAAGCAAGTTAGGAGTTTTCTTGGCCTAGCCAGCTATTGCTGTCGCTTCGTCGAGAACTTTTCTAAAGTTGCAAAGCCTCTGACTGAACTCCTCAAGAAAGATAAGAAATTCTTATGGACTCCCAAGTGCGAGGAAAGCTTTCAAGAGCTAAAAAGAAGATTGACTTCTGCACCTGTACTTGCACCTCCAGACACCAAAAAGGATTTCGAGATCTATTGTGACGCATCACGGCAAGGGTTAGGATGCATACTTCTGCAAGATCGACATGTGGTAGCTTATGCTTCACGCCAGTTGCGGCCACATGAAGAGAACTATCCTACCCATGACCTTGAACTCGCTGCCGTAGTTCATGCCCTAACAACTTGGCGACATTACCTCCTTGGTAATCGTTGTGAGATCTATTCCGACCACCAAAGCCTCAAATACATTTTCACCCAGCCAGATCTTAATCTCAGGCAAAGACGCTGGATTGAGTTGATAAAAGATTACGACGTAGGAATTTCTTACACCCCAGGCAAAGCCAATGTCATGACTGATGCACTAAGTCGTAAGTCGTATTGTAACAACCTCATGTTACAACATTATCAACCACTTCTTCATGAGGAATTTCGCAAGCTCAATCTTGAGATTGTTCCTCATGGCTATCTTTCTACCTTGGTGGCGAAACCACCCCTTGAGGATAAAATTATAGCCGCACAGAAACGTGATAGTGGTATTCGAGAGATCAAGAAGAACATTGCTAGCGGAGTTGCTAAATGTTTCACCTTAAATGATCAAGGTGTTGTTTTCTTTGGCACTCGATTGGTTGTACCACGGAAACACAATCTTAGGAGGCTAATCCTCAAAGAAGCTCATGACACACCCCTCTCGATTCATCCCGGTAGCACAAAATTGTACCGAGATCTACGCCAGAGATTTTGGTGGACTAGGATGAAGAGAGAAATTGCTAAGTTCATTGCCGAATGTGATGTTTGTCGTCGCGTTAAGGCAGAACATCAAAGACCTGCTGGTACACTTCAACCTTTGCCTATTCCAGAGTGGAAATGAGATAAAGTCGGTATGGACTTCATCACCGGCTTTCCAAAAACCCAGAAAGGAAACGATGCCATCTTCGTTGTCATAGATAGACTTTCCAAAGTTGCTCACTTTCTTCCAGTTCGCGAGTCTATAACTGCTAGCCAGTTAGCGGACTTGTACGTCTCTAGAATTGTATCCCTTCACGGTGTTCCTTTGGAAATCAATTCTGATCGTGGTAGCCTTTTCACCTCTAGATTTTGGGGAAGCTTCCAACGTGCTATGGGAACTCATCTCTCCTTTAGTACGGCTTTCCATCCTCAGTCTAGCGGTCAAGTCGAAAGGGTTAACCAAATTCTTGAAGACATGCTCAGAGCTTGTGTTATCTCATTCGGAAAGAATTGGGAGAAATCTCTTCCATTTGCCGAATTTGCTTATAACAATAGTTTTCAATCTAGTCTGAACATGGCTCCTTTTGAACTCCTATATGGACGACGATGTCGAACACCCCTGAACTGGTCAGAAACCGGTGAAAGACAATTCTTTGGACCGGACATGATCAAGGAAGCAGAAGAGCAAGTTCGCATTGTTCGTGATCAATTGAAAGCAGCCCAGTCTCGTCAGAAAAGCTACTATGATCGTCATCATAGGCAAGAGAGCTACAATCTGGATGAGAAGGCTTACCTCCGGGTTACTCCTCTGAAGGGAACCCAACGATTCGGTATCAAAGGCAAGTTGGCCCCACGTTACATCGGACCTTTCCGCATTATTGCTAAACGTGGAGAAGTTGCCTACCAAATTGAACTACCCCCGCACCTTTCCCGAGTACATGATGTATTCCATGTGTCACAACTCAGGCGTTGCTTCAAGGACCCCATCCGCGAAGTCGACCATGAAACGCTTGATCTCCAAGATGACCTTTCTTATCGAGAATACCCTGTTCGTATACTTGATTCCGCAGAGCGTGTCACTCGTCGTCAGAAGATTAAGTTTCTGAAAGTGCAATGGTCACACCACTCTGAGAGAGAAGCCACGTGGGAAAGAGAAGACCATCTCCGTGCCGAGTACCCCTCCTTCCTCCCGCAGACTTCTGAATCTCGGGACGAGATTCTTTTGAGTGGGGGCGAGTTGTCACAACCCCAAGTTAGGTATGTGCTAGGATCAAGTGCTACTTTGCATCATGCAAAATTTTCAAAAGAAAATTCAAAAATGGGGAAAAGAAAAGCCCTGAGAAATTAAATCAAATGGCCAGATAAAAATCTTTTTCCAAAAATCATTTGAATGTTTGGAAAATTCCTATAAATGATGCTGATCATTTTAAAAGTGGTTTGGGTATTTTCCCATACTCATGGAATTTTCTAATATTCAAATAGTGCTCTGGAAATTAAAGTTTACCCCTATTTGAATTGAAATTCAAATGTTTTGAATTTCAAAAATGTCCAAATTATTTATGTGACTAGCTACTGATCACCTAGTATTTATAAAAGTATTTGGGCATTTTTATAAAATGTTTTGGTATTTTTACCAGAGCTAAACAAAAGGCAGAAAAACAAAAACAGAAAGAAAAATAGAAAAGGCAAAAGGCCAGCCCAGCCTACCTGGCCCACCTGGCCCAGCAGAGGCGGCCCAGCCCAAAGGGGCAGGGTCGTCTTCTCCACCAGGCCAGGCAGGCAGGCAGCTCGCCGGCGAGCCGGCATGGCTGCCAGGTAGCTGCCTGGCTGCTCCCCTGCCGCCTTCTAGCGCCGTCGAGCCCTGGGCTTCTTCCCCCTTCCATTTCCCCCTTGCCTGGACCTCCTCCTCTCTCTCCCGTGCGAAAACCGTGAGAACCCGAGCGCCGCGGTCGCCATTGCTCAGTCGCCGGCGTGGCCACCAAGCTCGCCTCGCCGCGCCAGCTTGTCCACGAGGAGCGCAGCCCTCGTCTTCGTCGTCTGGTGCCCTCAATCGAAGCTTGGAAGGTCTGCAACCGACGCCATCGTCATCAAGACGCCGCCGGCCGCCATGGTTTCCGGCGTGAAATTCGCCATCACCTCGCTTCCTCCGGCCTCCCCGACTCCACTTTTCAACGCAGGGTGAGCTCCTCTTTCGCTTGCCCCTCCCCGCGCTTGTTTTGGCGCCCGAAATCGCCATCGCCGTTGTGAACCGTCTCCGGCCGCCGCCCGAGTCGCCGTCCGCGAGGTCCTAGCCACTCCCGAGTCCCCCTGGTTGCCCCACGCGATGCGGGTGAGCGCGGGCTGCATCCCCGTGGTCTTTCCGTTGAGAATGGAGGCCGGGAACCCCCTGTCCGTGCACGCCGCCGCGTCTGCGAGTCACCGGCGACTCAACGCCGGCGGGATGACATGGCCCCGGGTTAATTAACATACCCTAACAACTAAACCCCCTAATCCCCTATGACAGGTGGGGCCCGAGCCCCCTAATCCCTCTCTGTTTAGTTTAAACAGAGGGGTTAACCCCCACCGAGACAGACAGGTGGGACCCAGCCGTCAGACCCCCCCCCCACGTCATGCTGATGTCAGCATGACGCAGTAATTCTTTTCCAGTTTAAAAATAATCCAAAGAAATCAGAGAAATTCCAGAAAATGCATTAAACTTTGGAAATTCATAACTAATTCATATTAACTCCAAATATAGCAAATAATATGTCTAAAATTATCAGAAAATTACAAGGATCATGAATATGCAATTTTTTTTCATGTTTGACCATTTTAAAATGGGTGAAAAATAGCAAACATGCATATGGATCCTTTTCAAATTCAAATTTGGGGTGATTTTGCAATTGATTTTGCAACACCCTTAATTCCAATGGATTCATCCACACATCGGAGACATTACTTCAACTATACCACATCACTTCATGATCAACATTTTCAAATGAACTTTCATGCATTCAAATGCATTTGAAATTCATCGATAAATCAAATGGATTTTGAATTTGCATTTCAAATGCAATATAGTCCTTTTAAATGGAATGCTCAACACATCAGTACCTTGAACATCACCATTACAATCTTATTCATGTGATTGTGCATTGTACATTATGTTGATCCTATGATTGTCATGTTGCTGATAGAAGTGGATCCGGACTCCGAGGTCACCCCCTTCGTTGAAGACCCCGTGACTGAACCTCGTCAGCAAGGCAAGCAAACCCCCATTGATCATGTCGATAAAATCCCACTTCCCTCTCATGTCTCGCTTATGCATTGTTTAGGATGATCACCATGATAACGTTTCTATCGCATAGTTGAACCCATATCCTTTGCATGACCTATCATCTTGTCACAGTAATAAGCAAATCACAATCCTAGCAGATGTAGGAGTTGGTTGATATCATGTGACCCCTGCAACTGTTACTGCTTATTGCATGCTTAGTGGTAAAATGAGGTTGCTTTTGATGTGAGTCGGGATGATGATAAACAGGGTGTTGATGAAAGTGAAATGTGTTGGTGAATCTACCCTAATACAAGGTGAACGATGAGAGGCTGTGTAGGAGTACACAGTGGGTTGTCTCATTGAACACCGCCTTAAGCCCGAGTTCTTGTGTTGTGATCCAAGACGAAGAGTACTAGCACATGTTGGGCACATGGACCCCCGCTCAACCTACTAACTCACCCCTTCTCAGTTCAATGAGTCGCATGAGTTCGGAGTTCTGGTAGGTCTGTGGCACGGTCTGCGAAGTGGAAGAACGGCTATTCAGACCGGCTTGGGACCCTGCACACATCTTCTGGGACCACATCGGTAAACCGGCCGGGTTCACGATGTGGATTCCAGCCCAGATAGGCGTCTCCATTGAATTTGAGTTGGCTGTGAGGTAAAAGTTGTGGAGATTATCCTCGCCGGCACCCGCTTGAATGGTGTCGAGGCCAAGGCGGTAACTGATAGTTTCATGTGTGTAGAAGTACACCCCTGCAGGGTTAATAAACTATTCGAATAGCCGCGTCCGCGGTAATGGACTACTTGGAAAGCTGTGCTCGATTATTACACAACTTGAACTGGATACTTCTAAAACTCGCAAGATAAGCGTGAGTGCTATGGTGTGCTTCTCGTGGGGAAGTCGAGGAAGTAACCATGGTGGTGTATTGGTTGGAGTTGTAGTGGACTCGTGTACGCTTCTTACCTCAAGTCTGGTACTCATAGTTCAGGACTAGCCAAGTCAAAGCTGGCACTTCTGCAAGTGAAACCCCACCTCCCTTTACCTTGATACATGTGCATGAGTAGTATAGCTCCTATGTAAGTCTTGCTGAGTACGACTTTGTACTCACGTTTGCTTATTCTATGTTTTAGATGAACCCACCGACCCCGATGGTGGCTTCTACCTGAAGCTCGAAGGATGAAGACTCAGACCAAGACCAAGCTAGTGTAGTCCCAGTCAGACGACTGGTTCCCTCGTGGAGGGCTTGTTTTTAGATAAGGCTTCTCTAAGCCATTTGTTAAACTTGTCTGTACTCAGACCTACTTTGCTTCCGCTTGTCTGTTGTAATGTTGGATCACATGCTTGTGATCTCTGTGTGCACTCTGTAAGAGTTATTAATAAAGATGTATACTTTGTAGAGAATTGCAATGATACCTGCTGTTCATACAAGGCATGTGTGCTGTGTGTATGTTTATAACATGCATGTCTTTGTATGGGTTTTCGAGACCTTAGTTGTGATCTGGCTGGCGGTCTTTCATACACCAAGTGGCCCTTAGATGTGCGCAGCTTGGGGCATCGCGATGCGATTGCTCGAGACTCCGTCTCGTGCACACTTTGTGGTATGATTGAGCCCGCCCTAGACCCCGACTAAGTGATCGGGCTGGAGTAAGTCTATGTAAGGGTTATAATACAATCGATAGTATGGTTGAGGCGACTTGTCTATGAGTATGGGAGTTCACCACCCATATCAGTTAGACTTGTGTGCGGGCGATGAGGACCCATCTCAGTGGATCATCCGGCCTGAATGGGATGCCCCTCACGTTCGATGCTTTCCGAGAACGTTCTGTGATTGGCCTTGTCTGCTTAGACAAGTGGGTACGGTTCTCGGCTCTCCATATGATTGTGTTGTAGCGAGGCTTGCATACGCTAACCCCGGGTCCCGACATACAAGGCATATGAATATAAAACCATAAATATGTTTCACTTACAACACAAGCATCAAACATCCGAGTTATCATGAGAAGATAGTAAACTAGGATATGCTTTTACAATAAGAAACAACAAATATAAAATAACATTGCAATTAGCTATAGGATTACACCCACATGCTTAAACAACAAAGAAAACTATGCACACTAAACCATATGAGAGAGGCACAACTCAACTACCATGAAAGATAAACTATCATAATCATGTGATGAACTATTGCAACACATATCAAACACTCATAATACTAACATGAGACAAGTCAAGCATATATAAGAACACAAGAAAATCTATAACACGTAAAATTTCATAAGACATGGAAGATCACATATATGAATGATGGCTAGACACAGAACAATGCAACAATAAATACACCCGAAATAGTTCAAAGCATGGATGATCAACACACGAGTTACCACACCATTGTACCAATAATACAACTTAGATAATATCACCTAACATAAACATCAAGCATGAAAATATCACACAACTCTATAATATTAGGTATATGACATGTAAGAACAAGAAAGCATTGCATTAACACACAACACTAACATGCTAAAAATAAAATTATGAACGTGACATAGTAAGCATGTAGGAAAGTAAACAACTAGAGCATGAAATCAAGCAAATCATCATGTAATAACAATATGACATGAATTTCTATCCAATACATCCTAGACATGAAAAGACATATCATGCTCCACACAACATGATATTCTAATACATGATTTGGTACACACACATACAATCTAGTTATAAAATCACAATATCCTGCATGTCATGGTATTGATCAAGCAAAAGAAAATATTACTTGCAATTTCTAACACAAAGAAATATACAATCAAAACATGGATTTGACTTTGAGAAAATGCTAACATGGTATGGAAATAAATTGGAAAAAAAATAAACACACATGATAAATGTCAAGATGCTAAGTTATATGCCACAAACATAAATCAACTATATGTAGCAATAATAATCTAAGCATGGCATAAAGAAACAAACCATGAAATCATGCATAATAATCATGTAGAAAATAAGAAGATCAACTAGGCAATAATATGTATACGACAAAGATTCACAATGTATTTGTTCTCAAACAAGAAATCATTTCGTTTGACTTCTAGCATAAAGAAACTATGCAACAACAAACACACAAAAATATAAACACCTTTAGTACACATAGCATGATTTAAAACCAATAAAGCAAACATGCAACATGTATAAAAATGAATATGAAACCCGACATCAACATGCTAAGCTACTAAAATAATCAAAGTATGAAGTATTTCACGATTTAATAAATAAAGCAAAGCCTAAGATAATCCTACAAAATTATAAGCATGGTGAACATTCATAAAAAATGTACGCATGCAAAGAGAGAACTCCATGATTTTTTAAACAAGGTAACCACATAATACAATATACAAAACTATAATTAACAAATCAAATAATCCTTATAAAAATCTAGTCAATCACATCCAATTCCTAGAATTATTGAATACTTAGGACGACTCCTAGATATGTCATGAACATATACAAAATATCATACTAACACAAAAATTCACCGAACAACTACTACACACGATAATAATTCATAAAAACTAATATGAATAAATATCACACTACTACATGATCTACAAAATTATTTACAAGAAACAATACAAAACTATATTAAAAATCTATTGTTCTAATCAGCACGAACGACTAGATAAAATCTACACTAAATTTCTATTGACCAAACAAGCAATCTAACTTCACTAGTGGGTTTCTATGACGATAGGAAGTATTTGATATATTGGGCACGAAGTGATCCGAGGAACAAAAACTACGAGAACATGGTGATGCCATCGGATGGTCACCGATTTGGATAGTCGCGGCCAACTAGAGAAATACATCAAACTATGATGTCTAGAAGATATGTTGAACATGTTTGAGTGCATGCGCAAAAGGAATTCGATAGAAACTCACCGAGTGCCACGAATCGAAGCGATGAACTCGACGAACAGTGTGCACGTACATGTAGAATTGTTCACGTGTGGTCAATCAACGGCGTGGAAGAAGATATTGGCACGCTCCTGCGTGCAAGGCGAAGAAGATGACGCGGATGGAATCAACGGACGGTCCACGGTGACGGTGATGTCGGTCCAGAATGGTGGCAGCATCATGTCTCCTTTGTGCGTGCGGCCAACGACGTCAAACGGACGACAAAGGATGTCTAGCAGCTAGACTATGGTCAGGGGGTGCGGCTGCTAAAAGGAATTGAGTCGGAACTCGTCGAGTTTGAATAATCGACCCGGTGAACTCGACGAACATGAAAATTGTACGCATAGCTTTGACGCTAGATCACGAGTAGCACAGAGCTCCTTTTAAGAAAGTGTAAGAAATAAAGTGAAGGATAAGAATGAGAGACGCGCGAGGTTCACCTCGGCTCCTCCTTTTATAGAATGTGGAGGGAGATCAAGGATTCAATGCCATCCATTGATATTCGGTGCATCAATTTCTAGTGGAAGATTAAGGAAACAAAATGTTGTTTTAATTCCCTGAATGGATTGGCGGTGAAATGGAGAATAATTCTCGTATTGATGGTTAATAGAAACAGTGAAATAATTGATGGGGAAAAGGGAGAGGAAGAGGAGAAACCATGGTATTTCTGCTTCTGTGTTCATGCTAACGTACAGAGGAAGGAGAAGATGCACGAACGGGTGGGCCTGAGTGACTCGGTGTGACTGAGGAGAAAAATGATGGGCTTCAGTGGGAGCATTTGGCCCAAAAGAATAGGAAGAAAAATATAGAAGAGAGGTGGGTTTCACATAGGAAAGAAAATAAAAGATATTGTGCTAAGAAATTTCGGCTAGAGTTTGAGAGAAAAAGAATTAGATTTTTCCTAAAAGGAAAAATCTAAATTAAGAAGAAGATCAAAACACAAATAAAGTTTCAAATAAAAATGCGCATAATTTAATATGCTGAGGCGAGAGAGAAAAATCCAACTAAAGAGAGGAACACATCTCAAATTTAATTTAATTTTTCTATTAGAACCTGCAAAATTATGACAATTCAATTTAAGCTTTTAATAACCAAATAAACAAACGAAATTTTCTGGTCCTGATTTTTGAAAAACTTTTTCTTAAACATTCCGAGCATCGGGATGTTACAAATCTACCCCACTTAAAAGAAATCTCGTCCCCGAGATTTGGGCCGACTATAGAGAATGGGTTTGGGTTAGCTTCATCTTCGACATAGTCCTTGTTAAAAACTTGTGAAAATCACGGTTCATTCTGAACTCGGTGACAAGCAGCCTTGAGGTCCTTATTGGAGATACTTCGATTGTCGATACTACCTCTAGCTTGCTCAAGGCTTGGATGCAGTACTTCGGTCTTGGTGTTGGTAATATGATAGCTTCTCTCAGTGGTTGATCACTCTTCGGTCTTGAGCTGCTTCTTCTTTAGATCAAGCTTTGGTGCGGTTGGATTAATTGATCCTTCCTTTGGCTTGTAGTTTGTGGTAGACATGGTGAAGGTATTCAAATCTTCATCTTCTTTGCGAATGAAGATCTTCGAATCATCGATATTCATACCAATCATCATCTACTACCCCCCTTAAAAGAGTTTTTCCATAGGGTCCACATTCATAATAAACATCCAAGAAAAATGTTGCAACTTATTTTCTCTCAAAGTGTCCTCCAAGGTTTACAGAAAAGAGGGAAAGAGCATAAGAGAAGTAAAAGAATCCTACAGAAGGCAGAGATACCCCAGAAGACAAACGAAAGATGAACACCAACTTAGACATGGAGCTATCAAAATAAAACTCAAAAGCACATAGTTTTGGTAAAAATATGATTTTAGTATGACTGCATAGAAAAATGCCAACAGAAAATATGCAGTCGACACTCATACACAAAATAAGGATTTTCGTCTAGGAGCTACAAGTTCTATCACTACAAGGGTATTAACCAACCTAATCCTATATGGCAAGTCATAATAAATCTTGGGCCAAATCTTCGACGTTGACGACTGAAGCATAATTGGCGACTGTCAACTTCTTGAGGTCTCGAGGTGTCTTCTCTTGGAAAAATGTCTCCACTCGGAGCTTCTGGGATGAGGTTATGTTGAAATTCCTGGCATGTCTTGCGAAGTTTCTTAATTTCCAAAACCATGGGCGGGAAAAGGTTTCACAACTATAAAGAAGATGGTAGAGAAGTAGAGTTAAAACCTTCTTTGAAAAGGATAAGATATGAAGATCAATAGTGAAGGAGAGTACGAGAATGTTTCTTTTAGAAATAGTTTTTTTAATCAAATTAGTCCTAGGGCTTTTCATTGCTAACTAAGGTCACGCGACTAGGTCGACATCGGCTCTGATACCACTTCTGTGAGAACCCAGAAATAATTTCTAGACCCTCTTGTGTTTAATTGTCAATCTCAGGATCATTGTTGACAACACAGCGAAATGGTATCATTGCAGAATACATAAATATTTTACAAGTACCATAATCTTCCATAAGGCATACATATAAAATGTGTCATGACATTTGTTACAATCAGGAAAAAACGGAAAGTAAAATGCGTAGCGACTCCATCTCATCCACAGGAAGTCGATGTAGTCCACGTGACCTCACTCCTACGGATCGCCATAGTAGTCGTAATCATCACCTTCATCTTCATTGAACTCTGTTCAAAAAAATTATTGCCATGAGTACATTTCGTACTCAACATGCCTCCCGGGAAAAGACCTAGTAACTACATGAGGCTTCAAAGGAAGGTTGTATGGTTCTTTTGCATAAAATCTAGTTTTGTTTGAAAAAAAAGCATAATAGTTTGATAAAGCAGTTTTAGATGAAAACAACATTTTCTGCATCATAACTTTCCTCAAGGTGAGGATCCTCGATCCACTCACATCCATCATAGGTTCCAATAATAGGGGTAAAGAGGGAATAAGCAAGACAGGTTCCCGTATGTCAAGAAAGATTCATGTGTCGTCCATGACCGTGGACTCGGCTATTCGAATAGTTTCACACTCTGCAGAGGTTGTACCCTTTACCCACACGACACAATCTCGTCTTGATGCCACCAGTCGTCGTTGGCATAGTACACTATTTTGTATACCGGCAAGGAGATTACGACGAAATCTTTTATTAGACCCACCCTTACTATGACATGCCCACTAGGTTTCACAAGGTAGTAACCGTAGTTCATAGTCCTTGCCCCCTTTTGTGCCTCGGATACTCCTCGCAAGGCAGCTATCCCATCTGCGGTACGGCGATGCCGATAATAAGGATGAACTAACCAATTAACCAAGCCAGTGCCCATATAGCATGTGGGTGTACGGTTGTCACAATCTTCAAATCCAAGACTTATTGGGCCTCATGCGGCACGGATGACGGATTGCCCCCTTCACCTTGTGAAGGGAAGCCAATCGCCCCTTCAATCCTTGATCCAGCTGTCGCCCACGCCAGTATTTAGATGGTAAGTTTCACCCAGAGTAGAAGAGAGTAGAGGGAGTCAAAAATGGCCAACCGGCCTACCTCAGCGAGCTCAGTAACAAGTTTCAAGTATTAATGATCCGAAGATCATTCAGATAAGAACCTATCTAATAATGAGCATGGCTAAGCATTTCTACGCTACAAGATTACTATATATTTCTACTCAGGTGTCAAGTGAATAGGCGATAAGCGGATCAGGGTAATGTGTCAATCGACACGCTAGCTACAAGATAAAATAGAATGCATATAGTGGTTATAAAATACAATGCAATTTTGTAAAACATAGGATAAACATGATCAAAGAGGGAGGCATGCCTTCGTTGTTGAGTCCATCTTCTGTAACTTGAATCTGTCTAGGTCCCACATCGTCACTCCCTACTCGTCGTAACGATAGCAAATGAAAACAAATAAATACCAAAGAAAAAGTAAATCCAAATAACATTCCAAATAGATCATGGTTGGATGGATAGCAAGATATTGATCAAGATGAGGTTGCATGATAGGCAAGGTGAGAGAGATGATTCAATGAGTGAAATGGTTTAGATTGATATGGCTTAGGAAGGCTCGACGATCAGGACTATCGTTCTAATAAGAACTATGATACTAGAAGCTAGTAGTGCTCACTACACATCTCGTTGAACTATATAGAAAACTATTATATAACAAACACAATGTCATCAACACATGGAACGGAACCATCCTATGCATTTTAACTACACAATCACAACATAGCATGACGAAGGTAAAAGTTGCATTTTAACTACACAATCTCAACAAAAATATGTTTTCTCTCGTATTCCCATATCCCCCTTCTTGCACGCAAACACCATTTGGAGACATTCGAGTCACGGACAGCTAAGAGCTCTTGCACCTAATGTTCTTTCGTTGCTTGTTTCAATACTAATATAGACTCTTGCATGTTATGACTTGAATTGAATCACATACCTTGATTGCTTTACTTTTCAAAGCTCTTATATGGTTTCTAGCATGTCACCACAGAAATTATTCTTGTTATCATTTACGTACTCGAGGACGAGCAGGAATTAAGCTTGGGGATGTTGATACGTCCCAAACGTATCTATAATTTCTGCTTGCTCCATGCATGTTTTGCGTGATATTGCTATGTTTTAGATACACTTTCATACACTTTTGATCATATTTGGACTAACCTATTAACTCAATGCAACCCAGTGCCAGTTTTTGTATTTCAGGTTTTCCCATTATTAAATGTGCTCAGAAAATTCCAGGAAAAATATATAAAAATCAGCGTTCCAGAAGAGTACTCCAGCCGGAGGATGGAGCCCTGGGGTACCCCACAGCCCCCAGGCGCCCTCCTGGCGCGGCCAGGGGCCCACCCGCGCCGGGTGGCCGCCTGGGCGACTAGTAGCCCCCCCGGTGCCCCCCCCTTTGGCCCTTATTTAATCTCCCGTCGCGAAAACCCTGATTCCAGACCCCTTTTCTCCAGAAGCAATTCCGATCTCCGCCGCCATCGCCGACAAGCTTCGGGAGACCAGAATTCCTGTGCCGGCACCCTGCCGGGATAGGGAAGTGTCCCCGGATTCATCTCCATCGACGTTGCTTCCTCCCTCCATGATGCGAGAGTAGTCCCTCCTCAGGGCTAAGGTTTCTACCAGTAGCTATGGGGTCAATTCTCTCTCCCATGATGTGATCTTCGTTGTGATCATAGGCTATGTTAATCTAGGGTGATCCCATGATCTTTCCCCTTCCTCTATGTATTGGATTGATGTACTTACTTGATCTTATCTAATGTAACCCCCGAGACCATGGTGACAGCGGTCTATTGGACATGGATTAGAAGAATATTATCATGAGTGATTTCCTATTTTGTGAATGGATTGAAGATTGAGAGTCTCTTGGTGCTTGTCTTTGACTATCCTTGAGATATGTTGTGGTGCTTCTGGTACTCTTTTTGGATGTCCGCGGTGACAATGGGAAATCCATAGATGAGAACTGCGAACTCTGAGGTGCGCTTTTGTAGCCCTACATAATTCTCGTCCTCTCTTGATCACAAAGGAATGAACTCCGAGTATGTCTCCAATGCATGTTTTAGTGGAAACATCATGTGATTAGACTATGTTAATGTTGTTGGGAGTTGCCACTAGTGAAATTATGAATCCTAGGCCCTATTTCCATCATTGTTACACCATTTGTGCTCACTTTTGTCACATGTTTGATTGCTGCACTTTTTATTACAGATTTATATTACTTTGTTTTGCCACACCTATCACCCATATTTTACCATCTCTTCGCCGAACTAGTGCACCTATACAACTCCTGGTTGTATTAGGTGTGTTGGGCACACAAGAGACTTCTTGTATCTTAATTGCAGGGTTGCTTGAGAGAGACCATCTTCAACCTCTACTTCCCTGAGTTCGATAAACCTTAGGTCATCCACTTGAGGGAAATTGCTGCTGTCCTACAAACCTCTGCTCTTGGAGGCCCAACATAGTCTACAAGAATAGTAGCGTGCGTAGACATCAGTATCACATTTTTTTGCATTTAAATGTTTTACATAGAGATTTGTATGTTGTTCTGTGAGTTGTATGTTTTAATAACATTTGATCAGTACTGAACATTGGTATTAATGTGATGATGAACCTGTATTAATTTGGTCCAGTTTGTACACGAAGTGCGTCCAGTTTTTGCCGTAACCCTCTCAACTTTTGAACACATTCTATGTGGGTGAAATGATGATACCATGCCAACTTTCAATTTCAGAGTTCATTTGTAGTGCTTTTCAATTCAGGGTCATTCGGCGCAAAAAAATCATTAAATGCATGAAAAATGGCAAACGAAGTAAGAAAGTGTTGGAATTTTAGGATGTGGCTTGTAATAGTGCATATTGGATGCACTTAAAGTCTGGAGTTGAAATAAGTTTAAAAAAATGAAATGCCTTTGTAACATATGAGTTTTCGTCTAAAACACTGATACTTCGAAGGAGATGGTCCATTTTGTACACGAAGTACATCGTCTTCGGTGAAGGAGATGTCATCCTCCAGCGCTCTCCAATGGGGGTCGCGTGTTTCTTTCAAGCTCTCCTGAGTCGTTTGATCAGGCTTATAATTTTATGCAAAAAAGTAAAACAAAAAAGTATAGAAGTTTCATTATAGGACGTCAACGGGAGAATACTCCGTAAGCCTGTACATAGTCAAGGCAAATTTCAGACGGTCCTCGCCTGGTTGGCAGATCTAGCAAGTCTATCGACCAGGCGAGGACCGTCTGAAATACCCGTATGGGTCGTTTCATCCCTTATGGTTTTTCAGATGGACCACGCCTCGTTGACACATCTGGCAAATCTGCCAACTAACCGAGGTCCGTCCGAAATTTTCATGACGGGAGTACAGGATACGGATGTTCCTCCGTGTACGACCTTTACTGAACTTGCTATGCTACGGTGAGAAAACACCACCCGCGCTTATAAACAGGCCTAACCTCACTCGACTAGCGAGGTGGTACTAATCCTAATGATCAGGGTTGTGATAATTAGTTTTAGGGGCCTTTAGTCCCGGTTGGAGCCACCAACCGGGACTAAAGGGTTGCAACCAATAAAAAATATTCCACGGCCTGCATACGATTAGAAACCCATCTACATATGGGCCAGGATGCAGGCCCATGGGACAGGGTCCTAAACTGTCAGTAGGACCAGCAGGGTAGAGAGAGGGACAGGGTTATAGGTGCAGTGAGAGCTTGCAACCGTACCCGCAGTGCAGCTTATAAACCGTTGTGGACGTCCCTCGGTTAGCGAGGTGGGAATAAACTCCAACCGCACTCGGCACAAACCTTTAGCCCCGGTTGTTGGCTTGAACCGGGACTAATGCCCCCTTTAGTCCCGGTTCGAGTCAACAACCGGGACTAATGGGCCTCGTTTCGCGCCCCTTCAGGTTGGTGAAAATTCACCTGTATTCCCGGTTGGTGGCTCCTACCGGGACAACAGGGGGCATTAGTCTCGGTTCGAGCCAACAACCGGGACTAATGTGTTTACTATATAAGTGCACACTTATCAGTTTTCTCTCCATCCCCCCCCCCGAAGGCCATTTGCAAAGACAACGCCGTCAAGCTGCTCCGCCGTGGAACATCGTCGCCGCCTCGCCATCCCCGTCCCGTCGGCGCCCTACCATCCACGTCGCCGGTGAGTGCGCCGCCGCTGTCTCGTCCTCCTCCCTTTCCCCTTCCTCCCCCTAACCGTGCCGCTGCCATGCTTGTAGGGGGGGGCCTCCGTCCACCGTCTGCCGCCACCCCGCCGCCCTACCACTACCGCCAGTGAGAGCCTCCTCTCTCTGTTTTTTTAGTTGTAGTTAGATTAGATTAGTTATATATATCTAGCCCTATTATAGTTAGATTAGATTAGTTAGATATATCTAGCCCTATTGTAGTTAGATATATTGTAGTGTGGAATTTTTGTTCATAGAAATCCAGTGAACACAATTTTTGCATTACAGTTATTGTCATTTTTGTATGTTTTAATGCAAGCATCTTTCGGGAAAATTTTGAACATGAAGTAGGAGGATTTTGATGTCATCTTGCTAGTATATTTTAGTTCATGCCATGCCATGTTAGGATTTTGATGTCATCTTGCTTGCAAACTTGCTATCTATTCATTTCTGAATATGCCTTGCTATTTTTCTCTACGTCTGAAATTGGCAGTTTTAATACCTTGCTTTTTGCCATGAGTTTTGTAACAAATCTGTGCATCTTTGGATCATAACAAGCAAGGGTGTTTTGTTGAGGGTAATTAGTACATGCTTTCCATGCTCTTGGTTTCCATGAAAATTTGTTGTAGCATATATTTTACTTGCCTCAAAGGTTGCATCATGAATCTCTTTTTTGCCACTCTATGCAAATATAACTAAGTCTGAAAATCTGTTAATACTTGTCAACTTGATATGATGATTGTCATTGATCTAGGGGTCATTTAAATTAGTTCATTAGCATGTCATGCCATTTGTTGCCATGTAGAAATTCAGTAGCATGTTCAAATTGTGCTTTCAAGTTGGCATCTAACTACAGTGCCATGCATGCCGTTTTTCTTGAAGTTTGCCATGATCTTATTTAGGTCCAATTCAACTAAAACCTCCGTGGAATTACAGGTTGTGGAATCTACCTCTGTTGTTCGACAAAAGGGTCCATTTGTTGTATAAATCTCGTATATTCATCTTGTAATATAAATCTTGTGTATACACCTGCGTGGTTCGACAAAATTTTGATTTTGAGGCTAATGAAAACCGGATAATGTCGCAAAGTATCCTCTCTCCCGAAAACATTTCCCCGATATATATATAAAACAAAACCATGCAAAGTATCCTCTCCCAAAAGATAGGACGACTCATCAGATATATAAAACATAACCCCACAAAGTATCATCTCTCATGGGTTTTTTATATTGCCATGTTGTAACATTTGCAGAAACATGGATCCACACGGCAGAGACTTAGAGCAAGAAAAGGCGTTGGAAGAGATAATTGGTTGGGATGCCTCAGAGTATCTCAACGACTACGATGGTGGGGAAGAACATGACGACCCGGTGGTGATCATGGAGAAGATGACGGCTCCGATGGTGATGGAGATGAAGGCTCCGATGGTGATGAGAAGATGACGACTCGGGCTCCGGTGGTGAGTGAGAAGATGACAGAGCCTTATCTGTTTCTTCAAAGTCCGGTGAGGTATATATATTAATCAAGCCTCTGCGGACTAGATGCGTTAATTGTATTGTGTATGCCTTTATTAACACTTTTTTCTTCTATAAGCCCTCCGGATCGGGCCAAACTTCTATAAAGAGATGAGGACCGAAGAAAAGGTTGGCCAAGAATGTAAGGTTCACGATCTAAGAGACAACGCAAATGGCCAACCGTGGATGCCCAAGCGGAGTTGTGACCAATTTTGAACGCAGTGCGGAGTTGTTGTTAGGGACAACGTCCCGATCAACATCCAACAATGGAATAAGAAGAAAGACCCTGAAGTTTCTTATGTCGAGGATAGATGCAAAGATGAGATTTTTAACTTTCCCATGGTAAATTTCACCCTACCGCCAGAGGAGGATGAAAATGACCCAGTTATACGACGAAAAGTAAAAAAAATGGGCTCTTATTAAGATGGCAGAAAAATTCAAGAACTAGAAGAAAAGATTGAACCTAGATTATGTCAACAAAGGCAAGACTCCAGAATTCATCGGTCAATATGAAAAGATAAAAGATCACTGACCTACATTTGTGGAATACAAGAATTCAGAGAGAGCTAAGAAGATGTTAGCTACAAATAAGAAAAATGCCGAATTGAAAGAGTATCACCATGTTACGGGGTCTGGTGGCTACGAGGTTGCCTCTCTTGGGTGGGAGAAAGCTGAGAACGAACTGCTTGCTAAAGGGATCACCCCAGAGACACTCGAACCCAACTTTCTCGATCGGGGACGGACTTGGTTCTGGGGGGCATGGGGGAACTTTTGACCCATTAACAGGGAGGTGTAATTACACGAAAAAGTAGCTTGCAACACCGCTCAAAGAACTTCAACAAGCAATCCAGGATGTGCGGGAAGGGAGGTTCCATACCGACAGAGAGAATGACGTGTTGTCACGCGCCCTCAAGAATCCTGAACACCCCGGGCGAACACGAGGCACATCAGGATCCATTCCGTCGAAGTATGTGTTTCTCGAGAGCGATGGTTATAAGAGCCGATCGAGAAAGAAGAAAGAGGAAGCAGACCGTGTAACACCCCCAGATCTTATCACTGTCATGAAGCTAATTGGACTGCCTTGTCATCATAATCATCCTCGTTAAAATTTTCATTTTGGAATAATTCCACTTCAATGCATTTAAAAAAAGGCAAGACAAGATAAAACTTTTAAATCTGGTTAAACACAAATTCGGCGGCAAGCCGGCGGGGATAAGAGTCCCTCACACCCCGCAAACCCTAGCAGCCCCCTCCCAGTCGCCTCTCCTGCTTCCTCCCACGCCGCATGTGTGTGCCACCGGGTCTGCCATGGCCGTGTCGTCGTCCTCCCCGTGGCCAATGGCCCCCTGAACCGCGTCGGCATGTCGAGGGACCTCTGCTCCCACGTCTTCGTCACCCCCAGTGGCCAATCGGGCTCGGAAGCACCAGGGGCGACGCCCCCCTTCTTCCCCTCCGCCGCCGGCCGCCTACTCAGCCGCCAGATTCGCCGCACCCCGACCAGCTCGGCCTCCTGCACGCTCGCCATCATCCTCCCCACTGTGAGCCGCCCTGGTTCCGCCTATCCCCCCCCCCCCCCGTCCTTGTTGTTCTCCGCCTCCCGTGTGCTCGTCGTGCCTGCTACGGCCGCCGCCCTCCTCCCCCCTGTGCGCCTCTGTGTTGCTGCTGCTTGCCGCGCGTGGTCACGCCCTCCTGCGCTGTCCGTGGCCCGCCGAAGGCCCCCCTCACTGGCCGACCTCGTTGTGCTCTGCCTCACCGGCGGGCACATGCGTGGTAGCCAGGGTCTAAGCCCCCTAACACTGACCCATGGGGCCCTCCGCTTGGATTAGCCCCTAAACCCCATTAGCAAATAACCCCCCCCCCCCCCCCGGGGTTAAATAAATCAGCCCATGAAAAGTGGGGCCAAGGCCAGTAAGTTTTGTTTAAATAAAAATTGTTAGGATAATTGCCTCTATGACTTACATGTGGGTCCAACACCCCTTAACCCCCTAATTAAATTGAGATAATTGTTTAATTGCCTCTGTCTCACTGACAGTTGGGCCCCACTGATTTTTTAGATTAAGTAAAATAGAGTTAAAATTAAGAGAGTATGACAAGTGGGCCCCAAGGATATTTAGATTAAATTAAATAAAAAATTTAGCACTCCCTATGACATGTGGGACCCCCATGTCAGTGCAATGTTTTGGATAGACTTATGGATAATGTTATATTTAAATATTAAAGGAAAATCCAGAAAATGGTTTTAAATTGATTTAAACTTAAGAAATTAATATCTTTTAATCCGTAACTCTGATGGAAAAACTTTATACATGAAACTTGATTAGAAAAATACAGCGAATTCGAATACGCTACCCGTAAACCCACCGCACCCCTCTAACCTACCGAACGTGGAATATTTATCCTCCGGTTCCTTTGTCTGTCAGGCGACTAGAGCCGGTAAAACTTTCCGGATGAAATTGTTCTGAACATGAAAGTTGTTCAGAATGGATCAACGGGCACAAATACCCTATCCACATGTATGTCAGATGTCTCTAACACTTCATACATGGAACCTTCCCCTCCGGATCATCTGTCCAGTAATCGCCCGGAGCTGGTAGTTCATCCCGGGTGAATTCTCACTCCGAGCAACACACCTTGCACTGCATTAGAACACCATTAGCAATGCGTTTTCCATGTATTGAATTTGTATTTCTATTATGGTTGTGTATTTATTGTTTCTATTTCCCCCTTTATTCTCTGGTAGACCTCGACACTGCCGCCGACGACACCGTTGCCGAGTACGACTACTTCGTCGACGACCGTACTCCTACTGTCGAGCTTCTAGGCAAGCAGAGCCATTTTCCTTCCCCGGATATCACCTATCTTTTTCATACATTTCTTGCACTAGGCATTGTTACTGTTGCTGCTACGTTACAATCCTATTCTATTGCATAGCCTGTCATTGTCGCCCCTTGATGTACCTTCCTTGATCTTATGTTGCCTATTAAATATATATATTATTATTTAGAAGTGAGTGTTGCACATTGTTAGTCAACTAGGACTAGATAGCGGGTCGTGAACACTCTGGGGAGTGAACACGGATACAAATATATATATATATAACTGCAGAGGTACGGTACAATGCAGACACCGCCTAAAGCCCTACCTCGACTCTGTCGAGCCACATCAAGTGGAGCTATCGAGGAGTAATCCTCGTACTCCACGCGTTGCTGACTCTGTATAGCCGCCCTAGGGTCCTGAACAACGGTTGTCCATAAGGTAAGAAGTCGGGTGACCCAACGGTGCCTGCTAGCGGTATTGCGATGGGAACGATAGGGAGGGTACGACCGACGTTACTGGCGTGCTTGGCCCCTGCTCGTATTCCGCGAGAGTTAACAAACCATGAAAAGTCGAGCTCTACCAAGAGCACACGCGAGACAAGGTATGGAGACGGTTCACCTTGTTCGTAACCGCGCGCTTTGACGGGACGACAGGAAAGGCCCCGACGTTATTGGTGGACCTTGTTGTTGTTCGTTGTCCGTTGTGTTGTTAGTCAGACAGCGATAACGGTTGTCTGCGAGATAATAATAAAATTCTAAATGGTTTGGTGGATGACTTGAGAGGCTCGTTGGTTTGTACGCACTACCTTCACGTGGGATAAGGAGTTATGGGCTCCCCTACGTCCTAGTTCATTCAAAAGTTCTTCAGACGTCAGCAGTACTGCGGCCTGCGCCGGGAAGTGGTGTGTCTTCTTTGCTCGAGAGGTGTATTTGGATTTGCTTTTGCTTCACTGGCCAGCCACGCACCATTCAGGATCGTGAAGGGTGAGGGTCCTACACCCCTGATCGCAAAGGATATAGTCCTGCGGATGGCCTCTCTGTTGAGCTTAGGATGGGTTGCGGCGTGTCGGATAGCTTTGTTGGAGCGTTCCCTAACAAGGTGCCCGCCACCCTGGAGATCCGAGCGTGCAGGCTGAACAGTAGTGCACCCCTACAGGGAGTTTAATCTATTTGAATAGCCGTGTCCATGGTAACAGGACGCTTTATGCTGAAGCCGGATCTTACCACTACAAACTACTACTTCTATTAAACGGTATGTGACGAGGATCAGCCTCGGCAAATCCCATGGTCAGGGACCCTCGGTTAGATCGTAGAGAGAACAGGTTGGCGATACTCGTTGGCTAACAGGAGAAGCACTTCCTGCTCGATAATATTATGCGAGGGGGCGACTACAGTGGGAGTCTAGGCGAGTTCGCACAAGACTAGAGGTGATGATTGTAGATTGGATGTCCTGAGACGTCCCCCCCCCCTCCCAGCCTTGATATACTAGGCTAGGTTTCGGGGAGTCCGCCTCAGATTACAGGGACGATTGCCTAATCTAGTTTTTCCTTGAACGCCAAGTCTTGATTTCCATGTTGGTCGCAGACTCCAACATCGGTGCCTTGAGTGGACCAGTCGTGGGCCTGTCGAGGCTTCCAGCAGGCCTTCTGTCTTCATACGCACCAGGTATCCTCACACGCAGGAGTCATGGGGTCACCCCCTCGTCAGTAGCCCCCGAGTGCCTGGGGGACTCGAAGAGTCACGCAGGAACTCGAATTCATCCACGTTCACTTTCATATGCGCAGCACGGCTGCGAGTCGCTGGCAACTGTAGATATGACAAATGTTTATTTCGAGGGATGCTAAGCTGAAAGGGCCCAAGGTAATCGACTGGTCGAGCCTCGGTGAATTGCGCTAGTGGAAAATACCTCAGTAGCCCAATCAAGCCCGTGTCCCTCGACACGAACTTGGGAACGACCGGTGTCTAGCAAAGTTCATGCCGCTGCAGGTCTTATAGGATCAATGTTGTCGGTCCCAGTAAATAGCCTTAACGCATCCGTTATCGGCTAATCTCTCAATCATGCGAGCGCATGGAAATTATTGGGAATGAAGCCGCGCTGTGGCAAGTCCCGGCCCGGCCGTCTGTACACTGGGGTCCTACCTACACGCTAAGCGTGCGTGGCATCTGGGCACAGCAAGTTGCTGCCCAGGCATCATTTTTATAGAGGCGTGGAGCCTAATTAGTGATGCACCCACTTGGAATAAACGATCAAGGGAGCTATTAGTAGTCACTCGTGGGGTTTTGCGAACTCGGGCGAGGAAAATAAGAAAGCGCCCACTCGGGAAGTCGTCGAGTGCGCGAGTAGATCATATTGTCGAATACTTTGCGTAGTTTTTGAGAGTAGTCACTCGGATGCTTTACTGTCTTCAGGGTGAGGGAGCACCCGAACTCTAAAGGTACGTTGTTTCTGCTAATGCGAGTGGTCACCTGAGCACGTGTTTTGTCTTCTGGGTGAGGGAGCACCCGAAACTCTGTTGTCGCTATGAATTCAACTGGTGCGAGTGATCACTCGAGCACTCCTTTGCCTTCTGGGTGAGGGAGCACCCGAACTCGAATAAAGGTACTCCCGATGGGAGTAAAAAGATTTTGGAATCGGAATATTTTGGCACTAAGAGATAGGTAACCTTTGTCAGTCTTTTGTTTTTTCCAATTGTTTTATCTTGATCCGTCCTTCTTGGGATGTCGTTTTGATAGGCGTTGTCATGCTATCTGGTAACCTATGATGATAATTGGTCTTTCATCCATCGCGTCTTCTAGCCATAATGACGACTTGGACGCCGTGCTGCCTGGTGCCCGTTGGATTTCCAAGGTGTGAATGGGAAACAGGCGAGACTTGATGCATCCTTTAAATATTGCTGACCGTGTGAAGGCATCTTGTCTTGGAATTCGTAACGCCTGACGTATTTGGTCTTTGATTTAATTATGGCGCCTCCTGGGCTTCTGTATTTTTTCCTGGTTTTCCCCTGGGCTGCGCTATAAATACTCGTTGCTTTATTGCATGGGCTTGGTCATTCGTTCTTCTCCTATCTTCTTCTTCTTCCTATGGCTCCCAAGCGGGGTGGTGGTGCTTCTGGCCGAGGTCATGGCCGGCGTGGTCGTGGTGGTCGTACCCCTCGCTCTTCTCGTGGTGGGTGTCATGGAGTTGCGGCGACGCCCTCTTCGTCTTGTGCGGACGAGGGTGTTTGGCGCTATGACTTCCTTCTGCGCATTCTTAGTCGCACTGCTACTCGGATCCCTCTTCCATTCTCATTTGCCTCCATGATTTCTGAGCTTAATCTGAGGGGTCTATGGCTTCGGCTTCAGGGGTGCGCTCGACCTCCTACTTGGGTTGAGCTTTCTGTTGATGGCTCCTTCTTGATTTTTCTTGATGCTGGCTGGAGGTCGTTTTCACAGCAGCTAAACTTGCATGATGGGGATAGTCTTTGCTGTCGTTTTGATGGTGAAGATACCCTCATTGTTCGTGCGTTTGATGACGATGGCAATCGCCTGGATCCATACTAGGAGGAAACAAGCAGTGACAGTTCTGATGGGTCGAGGGGTGGTTCGCCTGCTTCTCCTGTGACTTCATCTTCTGCCGACTCCTTAGCTGGTGGTGCTTGCTCTTCTAGTTCTAAGGATGAGCTGGACGTCAAGTCGGTCGTCAAGCGGGTGCGTCAGTAGGCGAGGTACCTTGTAGAACTGGAGGACGGCGACTTGCTTCTTCGCAGGCTCAGTTGCTACTTTGTCTATGGTGATGCTTGTCAGGTTGTGGGACAAAAGTGCCAATTATCTCAACATGAGCACACATGTAGAAGTCATAATTCCCTGGGATAATTGGTATTGTAACCCATCGGGTAGCTGCTCGAGTCCTTTTGTAATGAGAACTGTCCTCGACTCCTTTGTAATGGAAAAACTTGTCTTCGACTCCTTTGTAATGAGAAGTTGTCTTCGACTCCTTTGTTTAGGTTTGTCGGGTGCGCGGCAGCGCTCCCGATGGGAGTAGCCCCCGAGGCTACGTTTGATTTGTAGAATCAGACGTAGGCTGCGAACTTTTCTTCACTTGGACCGTCCTTTCTTGTAGCTGTTTAGTTGTTCCAAATTTTCATCGGGTACGCGTCAACGCTCCCGATGGGAGTATCCCCCGAGTCTTTAGGTGATCATGTGTGATCAGGTGAAGACTAAGGAATTTTTCTGTCTTGCTTTGTCCTTATCTTAAAACTCGTTTGATGCTGAACAAAAGTTCTGAGAAGTGATGCCTTTTCTGGGGAAGTTGGTGCTCGAGCCCCTTTGTTTTTTGCTTTTGCAGAAAATGTCGTCCGTCGGGGGGGGTATGTGTTCTAGCCCCCGAGTGGTTTTTAAGTGGTGTGAGTTTGGGGGTAGTATCATGAGTACAGAAGTACTCACCATCCAACTGTAGTGGTCAACTGACCCAGCAAGGACTTCATCACTCGTCATTCTAGGACAACTAGTAGTTTACGGTAAGGATGGGGTAAGTGGTGAGGTTGCTGCCGCACTAGCATTATGAGGTGGCTAACGATCTAGAGAGTAAGATAAGAAGCCAAACATTCGATGAGGAATCACCTCCCACAAGTCTGATATCCACCTACTTACGCAAGCATAACACCTATCCTATCCTTGTCCTCCTCTTTGCATCCCAACGAAGAAGAAGCAGTCAAGGAACACACACGTTGATCAAGTTATAATAAGATTATCTCAGTTATTGTTGTCTATGAACAAGGAGTAGGTCTCAAGTCGTCCATCACCGTGGACACGGCTTCTCGAAAATATTTAACCTTGCAGGGGTGTACAACCTGCCCATTACAAGGCTCCGCACGCACGCCCATCTCTATCAGTTTCTACCCATCACAAGCAGCCATTTTATGATTTAGTCCCGAGAGATCCGAAACGACAGGTCCCTCTAGCTAACAACGAACAAATCCAGGTGGCCCCCGGTGAGTCGACATCCATCTCAGGAGCCGGCCGCTCTCTCGATCTGGTCTCTACCGTATGACTCGGGTTTGGATAGCCGGTGAATTCTCACATGAGTCCGGGTCCTCAGCCAACCAAGTTGGACCAACAAGGAAACCATGTTCCCACTGGCCCAGGTTGTTTTAAAGAATATCTGCCAGGAGCTACCCGACAGATATATATGCATGGTTTTCAAATGGTAAAAATCAGCTTGGGCCACCACTAGAAATGTTTGAAGCTAGGTAGATAAGAAAAGGGTACCCCATAGCATCCCACACGCGGTTAGGCACGCTCAGTCTTAAAACCAATACCCGGAACTCGGATCCTAGGTGACTCGAATGGAACAAAGCGTCGGGGCGGGATAGCCTAGACCTTCCATCCTTCGTCGAGTATAGTCAAGATTATAATAATCATATCATCAACAACAATATAATAATGTGATAGCCGAAACCAATGAGTAACAGGGTAACATCATAGCATTCTAAGCATGCATACTAAGCAGGGGCTGACCAACGAGCAATAGTAACATAGCAGTACAAGGTTTGCTGGGAACGAACATGGTTGTATCGGTTTGAAAGAGGTTGTAAACATGTGGTAGGATCCAACATCGAACCTATCCTAGACTAGCATGCAAACCGCTGGTTGAAATAGAATGGATCATAAGTAATGTATAGTCCTTGCCTGTTGATAAGTCGGGTTCCGAAGGTGTAGTTGATCGTAAGCTCGCATCGTCTCCGAGAGGTACTCGCGAAAGCACACAAGACGGTAAACACTGGAAAGCAGTCAACGAGCAAGCATCTATTACTACGAAGCAAACACGGGCAAGCATCAACAAGGCGGCAACACGAGACATCGCACCTACCGTCGAGAGCGGTTACTAACAGGTTAAGTGGAGTACTCGTCACACATGATGATACCGCACATTTAGAAAGGTTCAAGTTGTTTAGCTACACAAGGTGAGTAAAGGTTATTAACATGGCATGTCACTCAAGCATGGCATAGCACACAAACATTTCAAGAGGTGAAGCATAAGATAATCTATCTATGCTAGTCAATTTAAGTGAGGCACAACCTAAACATGGCATAACACTAAGTGCCCCACGACAATTAAAGGATTTGGTACTGTTCTGCCCTAAACCATATGTTAGGTTGGTTAAGAACAGCAAACAATAGCACAAACATAAATTACATAAAATTCTAATCAAGTTACATATAAAGAACACTCCAAACGGAGTTACGGTTGAAACGATATAAGCAAAACAAGTTTGGAACACAATCTGCCAATATCAGGAAGCACACTTTAGAGCATTGTGTAAATAGGATAATGAATGCAAACATGCTCACAAATGATATGCAACTAAAGTATACATGGCAGGGAAGGCATGGCAAAAGGAATCATGCAAAAAGGCATCATGAACAACTAATTATAGCTCATGCAAAATGCAATAAAACATTACTGGTCTAGGACTTAGTGAAAATCAGGAAAACATGGCAGAAACTATTATTTTCATGTTGTATAAATAGGAGCAAAAATATACGCAATTGTGCAGCAACATGACATAGCAATATATGGGCATGAACTAGACAAGATGGTGGTCAGGTACAAACAAGAATCAAGGTCATAGGCATCACAGATCAAAAGATATTAAGCATGCAACATGGCATCGGAAAAGTTACGTAGTGAAAAACAGAGGTGGCTGTTAAGAACAGCGGGATAGCAACTTTGGAGCTAAAACTATCTATGACTAGAAATGTAAACATGACAATGAAATACATATAATGAAAGTAGACATGATGCTTAACAGTATGCAACAAGAATCAATAGCATAGGCCTCATGGATGTGTCACAATCATCAATCAAACTTTGAATAAAATAACATTAGCAGCACTAAACATGAAGTAATAGTAGTTAACAGTCTGATGCCCACTTCAACAGTGATTAACAACATCAAGATGGCCTCAAATCAAAATTCTCACAAAAGATGAATTGAAGTACACACCAATCTAAACAATTTTCCTTTTGGGCGCAACGTGATCCGGGCTACGGTTTACTCGCAAATTATGTCGCAAAACAGCATCAGCAGTACAATTTTACAGACTTAGAAAAATTTCAGATTTAACAGAAAAATAGAAAACGTGGAGGGAGAAAAAAAGGAGGGGGCGGCTCGGGCCTCACCAATGGGCCAAGCCCAACTGGCGGCTGGCTCGTGGCGCTGGGGCAGGCCGGCCCATGCGCTGGAGACGGCCCAGCCGGGCGGCGGTTGAGGCCTGGCTGGCCGGCCGGCCACTCCCGTAGCGCACGACGGCGGCGGTCGGCGCTCCAGCGAGCAGCGCAGGGGGCGGTGGAGTGCAGGCGCGCTAGGAGGACGGCAGCGGGTTGAGGGGCCGGGTCCTGGGCGGCGCGGGTGGTGCTCCGGCGAACACGTCGGCTGCCGGCTCGAGCTCGCTAGCGAGCGTCCATGGCGGCGGCGTGAGCTACACCAGAGAGAAGGTGAGGGGCAGGGAACGAGAAAGGGAGAGGAGGAGGCGCGGCTTTTGTGTTTACGTTTCTGACCGCCGAGGGTCCACAAGACCTCCGATTTGGGTAAAACTTCGAACTGCGCGATCAGCGCGTCGAGCCGGCGGCATTCACCTCGCGCTGGAACCGTTCCGAGAACACTATCTGGCGCGCTATAAAATATATCCCGTTTACTTATTAAACGGGGTTTCGTTCCGTTGTCTACGGCTGGTCTTATGAGAGTTTCACGACGGTGATCGGGTGAAACCCGGTGTCGCAAAGGTCGAGTGTTAGGGTGGCAAGAGTCGGTCTCCGTCCGATACGAGATAAGAGGTGGAAAAATAATCGCCGATTGATAAATCGGTGATGCAAACGCCGCAAACAAATCAGACAATCAAACAATTCACACCGAAAACAATTTTTTTATTTTTTGCAAAATCTGGGCTGTTACATCGCATAAGCGAAGATAGCGTCTCTCGGTGGGAGGTTGTGCTCGAGCCCCCGAGTGCTTTTATGTAGCATCACGTGAGCGAAGATAGCGTCTCTCGGGGGGAGTTTGTGCTCTAGCCCCCGAGTTCTTTTAGGTAGTGTCGCATAAGCGAAGATAGCGTCTCTCGGGGGGAGTTTGTGCTCGAGCCCCCGAGTGCTTTTAGGTAGTGTTGCGTAAGCGAAGATAGCATCTCTCGGGGAGAGTTTGTGCTCCAGCCCCCGAGTGATTTTAGGTAGCGTCGCGTAAGCGAAGATAGATTCTCTCGGGGGGAGTTTGTGCTCGAGCCCCCGAGTGCTTTTAGGTAGCGTCGTGTAAGTGAAGATTGAGTCTCTCGGGGGGAGTTTGTGCTCGAGCCCCCGAGTGCTTTTAGTGGTATTATTTGGGCAACACCTTTTATTGCTTGTGAGTTTTTACATGAGCTGCCAATCGGTGTTGCTGCTGATACTCCTGCTGGGGCTTATGAGTAGACTATGGGTAGAACAGGCGCAAGTTTGCCACGTTCCACGGGTTTCCCACGTCTTCGTCAGTCTTCGGATTCTTCAGCCTGTATGCACCTCCTCCTATGACCTCGGAGATTATGAAGGGTCCTTCCCACTGCGGGGCAAGTTTGTGCACTTTTTCTTGTATTAGTCGCAGGACGAGGTCTCCTTTGCGGAAAGTTCTGGTCCGCAGGCGACTGCTTTGGTACGTGCGTAGTTTGTCCTGGTATCCTTCTGACCTTGCTATGGCTGTGTCCCTTGCTTCGTCTGTGGTGTCTTTATCATCTTGTAATGCTTCTTCTGCTTCTTCTTCTTCGTACCCCGAGATTCGGGGAGCTCCAAACTTTAGGTCGTGCGGTAGTACCTCTTCTGCTCCATAGACCATGAAAAAGGGTGTGTACTGGGTTGAGGTGTTGGGGGTAGTGTGCAAGCTCCACAAGACTGCGGGGAGTTCTTCTACCCAGTTGCCTGCAGCTTGTTCGAATGGTGTGAGGAGCCGCTTTTTTATTCCTCCGCACACTAAACTGTTTGCTTTCTCCACCTGGTTGTTAGATTGTGGGTGCGCGACTGACTCGTAGTTTATTTTGATGCCCAGATCTTGGCAGAAGTTCTAAAATTCTGTCGCTATGAAGTTTGTGCCGTTATCTGTGATGATGTTATGGCGTACGCCAAATCTGAAGATGATGGACTTGATGAAGTTAACTGTCGTGAGGGTTGTGAGCTGGTGATTGGCACCGCCTCGATCCACTTGGTGAACTTGTCTACTTCTACTAGTTGATGTGTTCGGCCTCCTTTTGAAGATTTCTTGAGTGGCCCCACCATATCGAGTCCCCAGGTGGCGAACGGCCAGGATAGTGGTATGGTTTTGAGTTCTGATGTTGGGGCGTGCGGCCTGTTGGCGAATTTTTGGCAGGCGATGCAGCGTCGTACGATGTCTTCCGCATTTTTCATTGCGGATTGCCAGTGGAACCCTGCTCGAAAGGATTTGGCCACGAGTGCGCGACTGCTCGCGTGGTGCCCACAAGTGCCTTCGTGGATCTCGAGCAATAGGGCCTTGCCGTCTTCCTCCTCGATGCACTTTTGTAGGAATGAGAGATATTGCGCTTGTAGAGCTGTCCGTTGATTACTGTGAATCCTTTAGATTGTCGGCTGATGCGTCGGGCTTCTGCGACGTCTTGTGGTAAGGTGCCTTCGATTAAGAATCGAAGGAGCGGCTTTTTCCAAGCTGGGCCTTCGGGCGCGGCTGGTTCTGCTTCTTCGGCTGCTTCGTTGCCTGCGTCATCTGTTGGGTTCGGCGTCGCTACTTGTGCTGGTTCATTTGCGTCATCGTCCTCTGTGACTGCCTCCGATGCGGTTGCCTTGGTTTTGATTGACCTCTGGCTGATTCTTTCTAGGGAAACGCCTGGGGGAACGGGTCCTCGGGTTGATCCAATGTTTGCGAGCTCGTCTGCTTCTGTGTTATTTGCTCTGGGGATGTAGTTTAGCTCGCAGCCGTCGAATCCTCCTTCCAAGGTGTTGTAGAGCTTCTGGTAAGCCATCATGTTTTCTGTGACTACTTCACAGTCTCTCATTGCATGCTGGACGACGAGGTTGGAGTCGTCGTAGATGGAGAGGCGAGTGGCGCCGCAAGCTTTCGCCATGCGCATGCCATGGAGTAGTGCCTCGTATTTTGCTTCGTTATTTCAGGCATTGCTGAAGTTGATCTGAAATACATATCTGAGTTTGGATCCTTTGGGGGAGATTACGACGACGCATGCTCCTGCTCCTTGCTGTCTTTTTGATCCGTCGAAGAACATTGTCCATGAGTTGGACAGGTCTGGGGGGGCTGGTGTTTGCACTTCTTCCCACTCGACCAGAAAATCTGGGAGTACTTGGGCTTTGATCGCTGTTGGGTGCTTGAATTGTAGGTCGCGGGGACTGAGCTCGATGTTCCATTCAGCGACTCTGCCCGTTTCTCCAGGATTATTGAGGAGGTCTGCGAGTGGTGCGGTGCTCGTCGAAGTAATTTGTTACTTTCCTTGACGTCATGACGATGGCGTATACGAGCTTCTGGTAGTGCGAATACCGCTGCTGAGATTTTGTGAGGAGCATGCTTAGGTAGTAGATTGGCCTTTGGATGCTCTGGATTTTGCCTTCTTCCATGCGCTTGACGACGAGCACCGTGCTGACTACGCTGCTGCGTGCCGCTATGTAGAGGTAGAGTAGTTCTTGCTCCTTGGGTACCGCAAGGATTGGTGGTGTTGAGAGGGTCTTCTTTAGGTCTGCGAATGCGTTGTGGGCTTCCGCAGTCCACTCGAATTTTTCTCCTTTTCTGAGCAGCTGGTAGAATGGTAGGGTCCTTTCTCCCAGCCTGCTGATGAAGCGGCTCAGTGCTGCGAGTTTTCCCGTGAGTTGTTGTACGCCCCGGATGTTGACTGGTTGTTGCATCTTGGCGATTGCTTGTACTTTTTCAGGGTTTGCTTCGACTCCTCGAGCGGAGACCATGTACCCGAGTAATTTTCCGGCTGGGACGTCGAACACGCACTTTTTTGGGTTGAGCTTGATTCTGTATTTGTTGAGAGCGGCGAAGGTTTCGCGGAGGTTGTCGAGTAGTGTGCCTGCACTGTTTTTTTTATGACGATGTCGTCGACATAGACTTGGACGTTTCTGCCGATTTGATCTCTCAGACACGCTTGCATCATCCGTTGGTACGTGGCTCCGGCATTTTTCAATCCGAAAGGCATTGTTTTGTAGCAGAATACACCATAGGGGGTGATGAACGAGGTGTGTTCTTCGTCTTCTTCTTGCATCCTAATTTGGTTGTATCCTGAGTAGGCGTCGAGGAAAGATAGGAGGTCACATCCTGCGGTGGAGTCAATTATCTGGTCTATCCTTGGCAGGGGAAAGTTGTCGTTCAGGCAATGTCTGTTGATGGGCCCGTAGTCGACGCACACCCGTAGTACGTCGGTGTCCTTTTGGGGTACCAAGACTGGATTTGCGATCCAGGTGGCCGTCTTCGTCTCTCAAATGAATTGCGCGTCGAGTAGCCAATTAATCTCTTCTCCAATGGCTCTGCGCTTGGGTTTTGAGAATCGGCGCAATGCCTGCTTTATTGGTTTGGTGTTTGGACGTATATGCAGCGCGTGTTCTGCAAACTCTCGTGGTATTCCGGGCATGTCAGCCGGGCACCAGGCGAAAAATTTCCACTCTTGGCAGAGGAAGGCCATGAGGGCAGCTACTTGTTCTTCTGGGAGGTGCGCGTAGATTCGAACCATCTTGTCCGGGTCCGTTGGGTGAACTTGGTGGGTGACTATGTCACTGTCGACGCTGAAGTCGCGATTGATATCTTTTGACTCACTGCTGCTTGCTAGTGGAAATATGCTTCTGTCTGTTGCCATGGCTATCTCTTCGAGCTGTTGCTGGGCTCCAAACGTGTCAGAAACTTCATGAAAATCACGGTCACACTGGTCTGATTTGATGAAGCTTACATTGACCGTGATGACCCCTGAGGGTCCTGGAAGCTTGAGCTTGACGTATGCGTAATGAGGGACCGCCATAAATTGTGTGAATGTGGGTCGTCCTAGTATGGCGTGGTATTGGGACTGCCAGTCGAGTACTTCGAACTCGAGGACTTTTCTTGTGAAGTTGCCCTTGCTGCCGAAGATGACATCGAGCTCGATTGCTTCGAGGGAGGCGCCTGCTTCTCCTGGGACTACGCCGTAGATTGAGACACCTGATTTCTTCCAGACTGACCGTGGGATCAGCATCTTGTGCAGGGTGCTGGTGAAGATTATGTTTAAGCTGTTGCCTCCATCCATGAAGATTCTTTCCATGTCGTAGCCACCGATCTGAGCGTTGATCACCAGTGGTGCGTGTCCTGGTCTTGGAATTGCCGTTGGGTGGTCTCTTTGTGAGAAGGTGATGTTGGTTTCTGCACCATACAGTTGGTAGATTTCTGTTGTTTGGAGGCCCTCGGCTGCTCGGGTCTGCAGTGTGTGGGCGTCCTGTTTTGCTTTGGAGGGTCGCCCTTCTTGGATCATGCAGACTCGTCCGTGGGGCGCGGGATATTGCTCTTTCGTATTTGGTGCTGGCGACTGCTCGATTCCTCGGGTCCGTTTGGTTTCGCGCTGCTTCTCCTCCTTGAGACTATTGCAGAGTTCAGCGAATAGACGACACTCTCTTAGGGTGTGGCTTGCTCGAAGGCGTCCCCAGTCGTCCTCGAAACAATGGATTGTACACGGTCCATCTAGTTGTTCTTTGGCTGAGAGCTTGCTTGAGCCAGCGTGCTTTCTTCTTCTCATAACTTGGAAGGACTGCGAGTGGTCTTCTGAGAGGGAGTGGAACCTTTGGTCGAATTCTATTCCGTCGTTGATCGAATGGTTCCGGATGAATTTGGCGAACTCGTATGGTCTTTGATCTGGGTCGTAGTACTCTCCGGTCTAGGTTTCGGAGTCATTGTCCTATCCCGCGGCGAGTGTCCGGGTGGCGGCAGGTCTTCGAGTGGCTGGCGAGGCTTCTGTCACATGTTGCGACTCCTCGGGTGGGATTCCTACGCATAATTCTTGTGCTTGTTCCAGCGTCCTGGTTGGCTTCGCGGTCATGGCTTGTGCTCGACTTCTGGGTCGCTGAGTTCTTTTCCGCTGATGACGACTTTGGTAGTCGCCAAAATATTGGATTTGGTCCAACTGTGGTCCGAGCGATCCTGGTGGAGCGATGGAGAGGTTTGCGATGAATTTGAATTCCTCGAGTGGGCTGGATCTTGTTCGAGTCCTTGAGTTGCGACTTGCTGGAGATGGGACCGCCGAGATCGTGATTCCAACATGTGTAGTCCCCACGGTCGGCGCCAATTGACGAGGATCAGCCTCGGCAAATCCCATGGTCAGGGACCCTGGGTTAGATCGTAGAGAGAACAGGTTGGCGATACTCGTCGGCTAACAGGAGAAGCACTTCTTGCTTGATAATATTGTGCGAGGGGGCGATTACAGTGGGAGTCTAGGCGAGTTCGCGCAAGACTAGAGGTGATGATTGTAGATTGGATGTCCTGAGATGTCCCCCGTCCCAGCCTTTATATACTAGGCTAGGTCTCGGGGAGTCCGCCTCAGATTACAGGGACGATTGCCTAATCTAGTTTTGCCTTGAACGCCAAGTCTTGCTTTCCATGTTGGTCGCAGAATCCGACGTCGGTGCCTTGAGTGGACCAGTCGTGGGCCTGTCGAGGCTTCTAGCGGGCCTTATGTCTTCATACGCACCAGGTATCCTCACACGCAGGATTCATGGTGTCACCCCCTCGTCAGTATGGTTTCGGGTATTCTTCCTCGCAGGGAAGTCGAGGAAGGGAACTCGGAGGCATTTATAATTGTTAATTATTACAACTTACTATTATACAATGTTGCAGCAACTTCTGTTGCATTGTTACGGTATGTTTTATATGAACTGTTGGTTGTTCTCTTCTTGTGCTGCAAGACTCGTCGGAAGATGCTAGTCTTTGATAGGCCTAGCTTCTTATCCTTATTCTGACTTTCTATCATGCAGTCCACTATATACAGCCTCCCCTTCCATTTGATACAAATGCATAAATGCTTAGTAGCGGACGTAAGACTCGCGGGTATGATAGATACTCACCCTTGCTTTATTTTCCTCTTTTTGTTTTGCCTGATCGGCCGTTGCAGTCGACGTTGGAGTCCAGGAGCAGGAGATCCCCGATGTCGACCACTACAACGTGAAGATCCCCGATGCCTTCTACGACATGGAGATCCCCGATGACCAGGAGTAGTTTGGAGGTTCCCATGCAGGAGGCCTTGCCTTTTCGATCATTGTGTTTTTGTGCTAGCCTTCTTAAGGTAGATCATGTGTATCTGGTGTCTGCACTCAGATACTATTTCTTTCGCTAACTTTGTGCTCTCGAGCCGTTGTATCCAAGCCCTCGTGGCCCCTTGCTTGTATTATATAGCTTGTATTATTTTTATTTGTAGAGTTGTATTGTGATATCTCACCGTGAGTCCCTGATCTCGATCGTGTACCTTGCGTGTATGATTACTGTACACGGCATGATTTTGGGGGCGTCAGAAGTTGGTATCAGAGTCGTCTACCTATAGGACACCCCCTTCCAACTCCTTGGTCGAACTCGAGTCTAATTTTTGCAAAACTAGTCTACTAACAGTAACAGTGTCGTGTGGCTTATCGGCCCACGTCATAAAAACTGGGTGGTATTAGGATCCTTTTCTCCGTACCTTTACTCTGGGACTCTGCTCTCTCTTCCTTTCGGGATAAACATTTTGCTAACTCTGACATTAGGATCTCGTGACTGCTTCCACCCGGAGACTCCTCATTCTAGATGATCGCTTGCTTCACGAGAAGATGTCGAAGAATCTCTCTGATGAATTGTCGAGACCCTATGTGCCCATCGCCCTTGCAATCCCCTGCCACCGATAAGTGTGTATGGATAATTACCTATACCTTCCGTTCATCTGTTCAATCCCAGTTGCTCTTGTTGTTGCAAGGTACCTCGAAATACTCTCTGATGTTTTGAGAATCCTTTATGTTTGCTGCCTTGCAGGTTCTGTTCACAATATGGATAATTCCTCACGATTATCGAGGATACGTTCATCCCTAGTTGTTCATGTGATTTTGAAATACTTTGAAATGCTATCTGACTCCCGTGAATCCATCTGCAGCCTTCTGCTTTTGGAGATTATTCTTACCTGCTTGCATTATGGTTAATTCCATATGTCTAAGTATTCTTCATTGACATCCCTTGTCCTTGACATACTGATCTTATGGAAATCATCATGTGTGTGAATGCACACAATCATCCATCGATCCCTATGAACTCATTCTTCTGGCTCAGACGTCATTCCGGACATGAGATGGATCTCGGTAAATCAAACCTTCGTTGATTGTCCGTATAAGTCCGTTCAACTTATATACCCATGGTCAGATCATTTGCTTCTGATATCCCCTGTTGGAAATCATTATTCTTTGTACTTAAGCATTGAATTATTCTGATTCTTTTATCATCCGATGCTTTTGCATTCTTTCTTCTTATGGTTGAGTACTGATACTCACACCAGAATCTCCGTACGCCGCCTGACCTTTTTGGTGGATTACGACCTGTCGTCTCCTTGTGTCCTAAATCATTTACGAGCTTCCCCAGATACGAAATACCTTTGGCGAACGGTATCATCTGGTCCGTTTCATCAGCCTTGTTCTTCCAAACTTGTATCTCTTGTTCCTAATGTTTGTCGTATAGATTCGTAAAATGTCCCTATGGGTTGTATATATGCTTCGTCCATCTGTGTGAACCCATGAACTTCTAGTCTTACTCTACTGGTGTTATGCCAGATAAATTTTTGAACGTTACAAGGCTATGCATTGAAGAAGTGGGAGTCGACCCTGAACCTTGTGTTCATGCCCATGGATACGATGTATAACTTATCATTGAAGCTTCTCGTAGGATAAGTATCCCCTAGGTATACATTATTCTACACCTATTATCCACCATTCTACCTTCGAGTATTACCCCTGGTATCTCGAGGATATCATGCCTTTGCACTACATCTTATGAATTGGGATGAAACAATGCCTATCCCTATCATAGCCATTTCATGGTTCTGGGTTGTCGTCTACCGGGAACACCGAATACTTTTGCTTCACCATTCCTTTTGCTTGATGTCGTCGTTATTCGATTGCATTCTCTTGAAACCTCTCTACATAATGTGTCGTGGTCATCATCAACATTTTGTCTTCTCCCATGTGTCAATTGCATTCATGACGAGAAATAACATCCTTGCCCCTCGATGATTTTCGTTATTATCGACAACCTCGGTTGACTCCCTGCAACCACAAACTTGGTCACGCATATCGTGCTCTGCTTTCCCTTGGGAAAGATATACACCTGATACTTGTGTATCATCACATTTTCCTTTCCATTGGTCTGTTTAACCTTTATTTTAATATAAATTATCTGAGCAGTGATATTTCCCTGATTTTGTAAACACCTCGGTGTACCACTCCGTCAGTATAACCTTTTACTATTGTTGATGACATTTTGGTAACCACCGATGGACGAGAACTTTGCCAATTGGCCCGCCTCGTCTTAACGAGCAGGAAAATGGTTCTCTTCGTCCCTCGCCCTTGGCACTGATGTGGTTGCTGACATAGTTGATAAGATGTGCACTGACAAACCTTGCATCATGATCGCCAAATATGTCACCACCCTTCTTGTTCGTAATCCGCACTATGCCACAGTTCCACAGGACCGAAACCTGACTCTTCTTTACGTTCCTGTTCCCGAGGTTATTCCTCTTGATTGACCTCGTATGCAATTCACAACTCCCCTACCTTGTGATGTTTAGTCCGATATCAGACGCATAACTTATGCCTGATGCTCTGGACCCCTTTTCATCATCCGTCATCGACATTGTATGTATGCCTATCCGCTTGAAACTTCTCATACCTTCTTTTGTTTCTCTCGATGTATTTCCTTGATTTTAAACTCGAGACATACCATGTACCTCATTCCCTCAGACAACTTCGGTTGATTAACCTGGTACCGTTCCGACCCCCTTAAGTTTCCCCTCCTACCCTATCTGTAAGTACGATGAAGACCCCGAAGGAAGGATGACAACCCGTCGAGATGCACTGATGCAGAGAAATGAAGACCTCAACGAGAAGGACCAGCTTCTTCAAGAAGGGCAACAAGAACCAGAAAAATCGTTAGAATACGAAACCAAAACTTTACCCCTTGCACTACTTTTAATTCTCGGGACGGGAATTCTTTGTGGTGGGGGAGATTTGTAACACCCCCAGATGTTATCACTAACATTAAGCTAATTGGATTGCCTTGTCATCATAATCATCCTCGTTAAAATTTTCATTTGGGAATAATTCCACTTCAATGCATTTAAAAAAAAGGCAAGACAAGATAAAACTTTTAAATGTGGTTAAACACAAATGTTCATGACTCTGTAAATAATTTGTAGGCTCCTATAGCATTTAAGTCAATATTTTGGAATTATTAATTTGCCCTTGGAATTGCCATAAACAATGTTGAAATAAAACTCGATCCAAAAATTGTGCAACGAATTTTATTAAATGCTTAACAGTCAGTAGGTCATAATAAAATAGAAAATGTATTTTATTACATTGTTTAAATATAATAAACAATTCAAACGGTAGTTTAAATAGCCCAATTTAATCGTTTATTCATTAAATAAAATTCAACTGATTTTATTAATGCCTCAAACCTTTTGTGGCAGCACATTAAAGTGTAACACTAATATAGCAACAAGTCACACCTTCTACATAAATCAAATAATAGCCAGATAAAATAAAACAAAAAGACTTGAGCTCAGCACAAATAACAGAAAAGCCAAATTGGCTATTACCCACCCAGTGCAACACCGAACCGGCCCAACCCACCCCGGCGCCCTCCTTCTTCCTCCTGTTCACGGGTGTGCATGGCGGGCATCCCCTGACCGAGCCGTGTCGTGCCGCCGTGGACGCCCTCGCACCCCACAAACCCTAGTCGCCCCTCCTCCCCCCCCCCCCCGTCGCCTCTCCTGCTTCCTCCCACGCCGCCTGTGTGCGCCACCGGGTCCGCCATGGCCGCGTCGCCGTCGTCCCCGTGGCCAATGCCCCCCTGAACCGCGTCGGCATGTCCAGGGACCTCTGCTCCCACGTCTTCTTCACCCCAAGTGGCCAATCGAGCTCGGAAGCACCACAGGTGACGCCCCCCTTCTTCCCCTCCGCCGCCGACCGCCGACTCGGCTGCCAGATTCTCCACACCCTGACCAGCTCGGACTCCTGCGCGCTCGCCATCGTCCTCCCCGCTGTGAGCCGCCCTGTTTTCGCATATCCCCCCCCATCCTTGATGTTCGCCGCCTCCTGTGTGCTCGTCGTTCCTGCTACAGCCGTCGCATAGCACCGTCGCCCGCTGACATCCGCATGCCCCCCTCCTCCTCCTTGTGCGCATCTGTGTTGCTGCTGCTCGCCCTGCGCGGCCTCGCCCTCCCGCGCTGTCCGTGGCCCGCCGCAGCCCCCCCTCACCAGCCGACCTCGCCGTGCTCTGCCTCACCGACGGGCACGCGCGTGCTAGCCAGGTGCTAAGCCCCCTCACACTAGCCTGTGGGGCCCTCCCCTTGGATTAGCCCCTAAACCCCATTAGCAAATACCCCCCCCCCCTGTTAAATAAATCAGCCATGAAAAGTGGGCCCAAGGCCAGTAAGTTTTGTTTAAATAAAAACTGTTAGGATAATTGCCTCTATGAATTACATGTGGGTCTAGCACCCCTTAACCCCCTAATTAAATTGAGATAATTGTTTAATTGCCTCTGTCTCACTGACAGTTGGGCCCACTGAATTTTAAGATTAAGTAAAATAGAGTTAAAATTAACAGAGTATGACAAGTGGGCCCCCTAGGATATTTAGATTAAATTAAATCATTTTTATTAGCACTGCCTATGACATGTGGGACCCCCATGTCAGTGCACTATTTTGGATAGACTTATGGATAATGTTGTATTTAAATATTAAAAGAAAATCCAGAAAATGCTTTTAAATTGATTTAAACTTAAGAAATTAATATATTTTTAATCCGTAACTCTGATGGAAAAACTTTACACATGAAACTTGATCAGAAAAATAAAAAGAATCTGAATACGTTACCAGTTTACCCAGCGCACCCCTCTAACCTACCGAACGTGGAACATTTCTCCTCTAGTTCATCTGTCTGTCAGGCGACCGGAGCCGGTAAAACTTTCCGGATGAAATTGTTCTGAACATGGAAGTTGTTCAGAATGTATTGATACGTCCAAAACGTATCTATAATTTCTGCTTGCTCCATGCATGTTTTGTGTGATATTGCTATGATATTGATACACTTTCATACCCTTTTGATCATATTTGGACTAACTTATTAACTCAGTGCACCCCAGTGCCAGTTCCTGTTTTCTGCTATTTTTCTATTTTAGGTTTCCCCCATATTAAAAGTGCTCTAAAAAATCGGGAAAAATCAGATCAAAAATCAGCGTTCTAGAAGCTTCCGGATTCACCGAAGAAGGGCCGGAGGGGCCCCACCTGGTGCCTAGGCGGCCAGTGGGCGCGGGCCAGGGCTTGGCCTCGCCGGGAGGCCGCCAAGGCGACTGGTGGCCCCCGGTGCCCCCTTTGGCTCCTATTTATTCTCGCGTCGCGAAAACCCTGATTCCAGACCCCTTTTCTCCAGAAGCAATTCCGATCTCCGCCGCCATCGCCAACAAGCTTCGGGGGACCAGAATTCCTGTGCCAGCACCCTACCGGGACGGCGAAATGCCCCCGGATTCATCTCCATCGACGTTGCTTCCTCCCTCCATGATGCGGGAGTAGTCCCTCCTCGGGGCTGAGGTTTATACCAGTAGCTATGTGTTCTCCTCTCTCTCCCTTGATGTGATCTTCGTTGTGATCATAGGCTATGTTAATCTAGGATGATCCCATGATGTTTTCCCTTCTTCTATGTATTGGATTGGTGTACTCACTAGATCTTATCTATTATAATCCCTGAGACCATGGTGACAGCGGACTATTGGACATGGGTTAGAAGAATATTTTCATGAGTGATTTCCCCTTTTGTGTGTGAATTGAAGATTGAGAGTCTCTTGGTGCTTGTCTTTGACTATCCTTTAGATATGTTGTCGTGATTGTGGTACTCTCTTTGGATGGCCGCGGTGACATTGGGAAATCCATAGATGAGAACTACGAACTCTGAGGTGTGCTTTTGTAGCCCTACACAATTCTCGTCCTCTCTTGACCACAAAGGAATGACCTCCGAGTGCGTCTCCATTGCATGTTTTATGGGGAATATCATGTGATTATACTATGTTAATGTTGTTGGGAGTTGCCACTAGTGAAAGTATGAAGCCTAGGCCTTGTTTCCACCATTGCAATACCATTTGCGCTCATGTTTACCACTTGTTTGCTTGCTACACTTTTTATTACAGATTTATATTACTTTGTTTTGCCACACCTATCACCCATATTTTACCATCTCTTCGCCGAACTAGTGCACCTATACAACTCCTAGTTGTATTAGGTGTGTTGGGGACACAAGAGACTTCTTGTATCTTAATTGCAGGGTTACTTGAGAGAGACCATCTTCAACCTCTACTTTCCTGAGTTCGATAAACCTTAGGTCATCCACTTGAGGGAAATTGCTGCTGTCCTACAAACCTCTGCACTTGGAGGCCCAACATAGTCTACAAGAATAGAAGCGTGCGTAGACATCAAGCTATTTCTGGCGCCGTTGCCGGGGAAGTAATTGTTTGAAGGTATATATTTAGATCTTGCAATTAAATCTTTTCGTTTCTTGTTTTTTTTTCACTAGTTATGTTTATGGAAAACTGCACTCTTACTTTGTTGCTTGGGGAAGGCCGCTTTACCACACCAGTGGTAGGGAAGTCTCCTCCACCTACTGAATGTATCCCGTTCCAAATACCACTTGGGATAATTGAAATAATTAGGAATGATTGTTATGATGGAACAGTCAATCCTAGTATTCATTTGTTCAAACTTACAGAACTTTGTGAGTTGTTTAAGATTTCAGGTTTGACAAGAGGTGAAGTCATGAAACATTATTTGCCTTGTCACTGAAAGGAAAAGCATTGGAATGGCATAGGCTACTAGATGATTCTCACCTACGAGATTGGGAAGAGATCCAGTCTCTCTTTTACTCCAAGTTTTATCCTCTTCATGAAGTTCATGAGAATAGTAATTATGTTTATAATTTGTATCCTCATGACGGAGAGACCATAGCTCAAGCTTGGGGGAGACTAAAAACTTTAATGCTAAAATGTCCTAACCATGGGATCCCCAAAGATATAATTATTACTAATTTTTATGCAAGGCCCTCTCGACAGGATAAAGACTTGCTCGATGCTTCCTCTATGGGTTCTTTCACAAACGAAAAGATTGATGCTAAATGGGAACTCCTTGAAAGAATTCAACGCAACACTGAAGATTGGGAGATTGACAAAGGTAAAGAGTCAGGTATAATTTATGAGTATGATTGCATTAAGTCCTTTGTTGAAACTGCAAGTTTTAATAAGTTTAGTGCTAAGATTGGGCTTGATTCTCAACTCCTTGTTGATTTCCTCAAATCTTTTGCTTCACATCTTAATATGCCTAAGGAGGATTGGATCAAGCATCATGAACCTTTTAAAGAGATTTGCAAAGAAAATAAAATTGTTCATGATGATTGCAACATGCATGATCCAATTCCTGAAAATGAAATTTTATATAAGCATGTTAATTTTTGTGGAGTGGATAGACCTTGTGAAAGGCCTATGATTGAAGAAGAGTAGTATTGTAAGCAACATAAGCATGAAAGAACAATCACTTGGGTCAAAGACTTAATTGAAATTGCTAGAGAATTGTGTGACCTTTATCCTTTTACTTGTGAACTTTGTGGTATAGAGGGTCACTTTAATTTTCAATGCATGAACTTTCAAAACATAATTGTTAACCAGTTGTGTGATAACATGATCACCCCTGATCTTTATGACGAACTTATGTTATTTTTTATGTGTGAAGAGTTATCAGAAAAGACTTCTTGGCTAGATGTTAATGCCTTAGGAATAAACAACACTTTTCAAAATTGCCATCTCTATTGTGTTGTTAATTGCCATGAAAATGATTACATAAGTAAGATTAGAAAGGAGGGAACTTTACCAAAGTATAAAAATGTCTCTTATATTTCTACTAATAAAAATGAGAGTTTCTCCCAAGTTTCCCCTATTATTTCTAATGATAAACCAGGATATATGGAGAAACTTCATCTCCAACCACTCCCTCCTAAGGTGAAGAAGAAGAAAAAGAAGAGGGGGAGGAAGAGGAGCAAGAGGGAAGAAGAATGGGTATCAACATGGCCTGAGCATATTCCTCGCATCAATTTTTATCCTAACAGGCATAAATTTATGGAGGATGGTGAGCTTGATTGCATTCATTATTATCCTGATGTTAAGTCCGTAGGCACTATTGAAGATGGTTTTGATTATGATATGCATGTTACTTATTGTGATTGGGAAGATGATGATAATGATACTTATGATCTTGAAAATCTTTTTGGTGCCAACTCTGAAAATGATGATATGGAAAGCTCTAAGCTTGGGGGTGATAGGATTTCAAGTCCTTTACCCATTAGTGATGTGATAATTGATAATTCTTTTGCTAGTAAGATAAAGACAACATGTTTACAAATATAGTTGCTAGCAATGATAATGCTCTTCTCTACTATGATGATGTTATAACTCCTATCTACAGTGATTGTAAAGGTACCTATGACATAAGGAGAAATTATCCTTATGAAACTTGCCATAATCATGGAGGGAATTACTCCCTTACTGAACACCATCTTCCCAATAAACAATTAATCTATAGTGTTCAAGTTGTTTATGATAGTCCTTCTCCCACTATTACCAATGAGAAAGATTATGCTTATGTGGAGAGTAAGAGTACCTTTTTGCATGTAGATCATGGTAACAATGCATTATGTGATACTTATATTGTTGAGTTTATTCATGATCCCACTAAAAATTATTATGAGAAGGGAACACATGCTTATAGATATTTCAATAATATCAAGTGCCTCTCTTTATGTTGAAGGTTTTGAAGCTGCACTTGTTTTGCCTTCCTATGCTTATTGCTTTGTGCTTCAATGGATTATTCTATTGCAATATTCCTATGCATAGGAAGCATGTTAGGACTAAATGTGTTTCGTATTTTCTTTTTGATGCTCTCTTTTGTTCTTCAACTCTTATTCCGGCGAGAGCATCATTAAAATCTTAAGCCTAGCTAATGGCTTTAAAGAAGCGCTTTCGGGAGGCAGCCCGCAACGAATTTAGGTTTAACTTTTTGTTTTTCTTCTGTTTTTAGTGGTCTTGATGATTGTTACTACTGTAGAAACATCATTGTATCTTTACTTTTCAAGCTTTGTGACATTTATAGACTCATATGACAAGGGAAGTGAAAGTTGTGACATGCTGTCCAGAAAACAGATTATGTCCTCGTGACTAGAAAAATCACAGAAAAATCCCAGTTCATCTTTTTGATCTGAATTTTTTACGCAGAGTGCTCTATACAGTTACGGAACTTTCGTATGTTCTGAGTTTTTTCATTTGAGTTGCATAAGTATCTCTAAAAATTCTTTACTACCTGCTGGTCTGTTTTTCACAGATTCTGTCATGTTTTGCCTTTCCTTCATTTTGCGAACCTTAAGCTTGCTTTTTCTTTACAAAAAACTTTTTGGAAATCTTGAGAAACAGTAGATCTTCAAGGTTATTCTTATTTCCAGTAGAGAAAAATTAATTTATTATGGGTACTAACCTCGCTAATCAGATTATGATGAGTTATGTATGAAGGGAGTTTTCAAGTGTGCGATGGAAGATGATGAAAGAAGATTCCGGAGTGTCAAGCGCTCAAGCTTGGGGATGAACCCATGCATCCCCAATAAATATTCAAGGAGACTCAAGCGTCTAAGCTTGGGGATGCCCCCGTGCATCCCCTTCTCCATCAACAATCATCAGTTCGTCCTTCGTCTCACTATATTTTTATCACTTCATGCATTATGTGCTATGCTTGGAGCGTCTCGCTCTTAGGTTTTATTTTTAGTTTTCTTTAGCTTTGCTTGCTGTGCATAACAAGTTAGATCCCGTCTTACTTTGTGTGGGAGAGAAACATGCTCCACTTTCAAGATCTAGAACACATCATAGGATTCTTCATGCCTATCTTTTTGCTGTTATGTGTTCTTTATGTTTTCATGCCTACTATCATGTTTAGCTCTTAGTTTTCATGCTTATCCTTTTAAGAGCTTTTGTTTAGTTTGTTGCTGGAACTCTCTTGAGTTTTCATGTTTATCTTGTTTAGAGAGTTTGCATGTTGCACTGAGTTGTGTGTCTTGACTTGAAGTAGGTAATTGAGGTTGCTATTCAATTGTAGTAGTAACTTGCAATAGTTTTGAGGTATTGTTTTGAGTAATGTTTGGACTTTTGGTGTCAAGAGCTTTAGCCTATTAGTGATAGATGTCGTATTTTGGGCAATCCGTGTTTATTTTCAAAACCTACAAATTAGTTGAGAACTCTAGCTACTAGATGGATCACTACTCTTCTGAGGGGTCGAATATTAGACTACACTCACGTACCATGAGTCGAGGATGCGCAAGGATAACCAAACCCCCATACACTCCTCCTCGGGGTACTTGTCTCTTTGTGAAACCTCCTTATTAGATTGAGAGTTACCGGTAATAAGTGCATGAGTTCTTCAGACTAATGTGAGTATTCGAAAGTTGACACTTCAACCTTCCTATATTTTTTTAGCCTCTCCTGTGTCGTGCATTGCTTTCTTCTCACTCCGAGAGTTAGCGTCCACCTTCGCCGGTACATCCAAACCCTTGGCATGATACGCTCTGTCATCATAAGTCTCCTTATATCCTTCCTCAAAACAGCCACCATACCTACCTATCAAGGCATTTCCATAGCCTTTCCGAGATACATTGCCATGCAACATCCATCTTCTCATGACTTGATCTTCATGTCATACATGCTACTTGCTTGATCAATGAGCTGCATGCTAATTGGGCCTTGCCCAAATCATTGCTACATGACGCGCTAGTATCATTGCATATCCTGCTACACTGGCAGAGGCATACATTTGCATACATCATGATAGTTACATTTTCTTTATGATTTGAGTACATTTGTAAAGTGTGAAAGATCTTCTATACTTCTTGTAATATATAGTGTTGCCCCTAAAAGTGAGAAAATATCCCAAAGTGGACAAAATTAAAAGATCCCAAAGTGGACAAATTAAAAGATCCCAACGAGGACAAATTAAAAGATCCCAAAGAGGACAAATGAGAGTTAAATAGAAAGAGCCATTGAGGCCACCAAAAATACAAAAAAGGAAAAAAAATAAAAAAAAATAAAAAGAGAGAAGGGGGCACACTACTATTCTTTTTGGAAGATCCACACTCGTACTCCATCTTATATCTTGTACTCCATAGAGATTATTGTTCATGCATATAGCTATGTGGGGACCTTCACACTATAGAACTTGGCTTGTATATTCCAAAGATGAGCCTCCTCAAATGACCTCTAGGTCTTCTTGAGCAAGCAAGTTGGATGCACCCCCACTAGTTCCATTGGAGAGCTTACCTTAGCTCGTGTGTGCATGCGTTGCATGGCAATCCCTACTCCACACATCATATCTATCATTTGGCTTTCTCTCGCCTATGATTGTCCTCATTGATGTGAGCCTTTCACACCCTTTTTGTCTTCCTCCTCCACCATATTCTCTCTTTGACATCCTAAGTGTCAACTTTCTTGCTTACGCTCATCCATTGCATGAGTGCTCAAAATGTCGAAAAGAAGTGGATCATTTTGACTTGTACCTGGCTTGTGGTCTGGGGATGAGTCAAGATAAGATTCCAAAGAAGGCCAAGTGTGAAACTTTAGTAGATTGAGTTCTCATCACAAAAATACTTTTTCCCGTATATCCCTATCCCCTTTCTTGCACGCAAACACCATTTGGAGACATTTGAGTCACGGACAGCGAGAGCTCTTGCACCTTTATGTTCTTATGTTGCTTGTTTCAATGCTAAATATAGACTCTTGCCTGTCATGACTTGAATTGGATTACATGCCTTGATTGCTTTACTTAAAAGTTCTTATATGGTTGGTAGCATGTCACCACAGAAATTATGCTTGTTATCATTTACCTACTCGAGGACGAGCGGGAATTAAGCTTGGGGATGTTGATACGTCCAAAACGTATCTATAATTTCTGCTTGCTCCATGCAGTTTTGTGTAATATTGCTATGATATTGATACACTTTCATACCCTTTAGATCATATTTGGACTAACTTATTAACTCAGTGCACCCAGTGCCAGTTCCTATTTTCTGCTGTTTTTCTATTTCAGGTTTCCCCCATATTAAAAGTGCTCCAAAAAATCGGGAAAATCAGATAAAAAATCAGCGTTCCGGAAGCTTCCGGATTCACCGAAGAAGGGCCAGAGGGGCTCCACCTGGTGCCTAGGCGGCCAGTGGGCGCGGGCCAGGGCTTGGCCGCGCCGGGAGGCCGCCTAGGCGACTGGTGGCCCCCCCGGTGCCCCCTTTGGCTCCTATTTATTCTCGCGTCGCAAAAACCCTGATTCCAGACCCCTTTTCTCCAGAAGCAATTCCGATCTCCGCCGCCATCGCCAACAAGCATTGGGGGACCAGAATTCCTGTGCCGGCACCCTGCCGGGATGGGGAAGTGCCCCCGGATTCATCTCCATCGACGTTGCTTCCTCCCTCCATGATGCGGGAGTAGTCCCTCCTCGGGGATGAGGTTTATACCAGTAGCTATGTGTTCTCCTCTCTCTCCCTTGATGTGATCTTCGTTGTGATCATAGGCTATGTTAATCTAGGATTATCCCATGATGTTTCCCTTTCTTCTATGTATTGGATTGGTGTACTCACTTCATCTTATCTAGCATAATCCCCGAGACCATGGTGACAGCAGTCTATTGGACATGGGTTAGAAGAATATTTTCATGAGTGATTTCCTCTTTTGTGTGTGGATTGAAGATTGGGAGTCTCTTGGTGCTTGTCTTTAACTATCCTTTAGATATGTTGTGGTGATTGTGGTACTCTCTTTGGATGGCTGCGGTGACATTGGGAAATCCATAGATGAGAACTACGAACTCTGAGGTGTGCTTTTGTAGCCCTACACAATTCTCGTCCTCTCTTGACCACAAAGGAATGACCTCCGAGTGCGTCTCCATTGCATGTTTTATGGGGAATATCATGTGATTAGACTATGTTAATGTTGTTGGGAGTTGCCACTAGTGAAAGTATGAAGCCTAGGCCTTGTTTCCACCATTGCAATACCGTTTGCGCTCATGTTTACCATTTGTTTGCTTGCTGCACTTTTTATTACAGATTTATGTTACTTTGTTTTGCCACACCTATCACCCATATTTTACCATCTCTTCGCCGAACTAGTGCACCTATACAACTCCTAGTTGTATTAGGTGTGTTGGGGACACAAGAGACTTCTTGTATCTTAATTGCAGGGTTGCTTGAGAGAGACCATCTTCAACCTCTACTTTCCTGAGTTCGATAAACCTTAGGTCATCTACTTGAGGGAAATTGTTGTTTTCCTACAAACCTCTGCGCTTGGAGGCCCAACATAGTCTACAAGAATAGAAGCGTGCGTAGACATCATGTATCAACGGGCACAGATACCCTATCCACATGTCTGTCAGATGTCTCTAACACTGAAGACATGAAACCTTCCCTTTTGGATCATCTGTCCGGTAATCACCCGGAGCTGGTAGTTCATCCCGGGTGAATTCCTGCTCCGAGAAATAGACCTTGCACTACGTTAGAACACCGTTAACAATGTGTTTTCCATATCTTGAATTTGTATTGCTATTATTGTTGTGTATTTATTGTTTCTCTTTCCCCCTTTATTCTCCGATAGACCTCGACACTATCACACGACACTGTTGCCGAGTACGACTACTTTGTCGACGACCGTACCCCTACTGCCGAGCTTCCAGGCAAGCAGAGCCATGCATTTTCCTTCCCCAGATATCACCTATCTTTTCCGTACGTTTCTTGCACTAGGCATTGTTACTGTTGCTGCTATGTTACAATCCTATTCTATTGCATAGCATGTCATTGTCGCCCCTTGATGTACCTTCCTTTATCCTATGTTGTCTATTAAATATATGTATATTATTCAGCAGTGAGCCCTGCGCATTGTTAGTCAACTAGGACTAGATACGGGTCGTGAACACTCTAGGGAGTGAACACAGATACAAATATATATATATATATAACTGCATAGGTACGGTACAATGCAGACACCGCCTAAGGCCCTACCTCGACTCTGTCGAGCCACATCAAGTGGAGCTATCGAGGAGTAAACCTCGTACTCCACTCGTTGCTGACTCTAGCCTCCCTGGGGTCCTGAACAACGGTTGTCCTTAAGGTAAGAAGTCGGGTCACCCAAAGGTGCGTGCGAGCCGTATTGTGACGGGAACGACAGGGAGGGTACGACCAACGTTACTGGCCTGCTTGGCCCCTGCTCGTATTCCACGAGAGTTGCCAAACCACGAAAAGTCGAGCTCTACCAAGAGCACACGCGATACAAGGTAAGGAGACGGTTCACCTTGTTGGTAACCGCGTGCTTTAACGGGACGACAGGGTAGGCCCCGACGTTACTGGTGGACCTTTTTGCTGTTTGTTGTCTGTTGTGTTGTTAGTCAGACAGCGATAACGGTTGTCTGCGAGATAATAATAAAATGCTAAATGGTTCAGTGGATGACTTGAGAGGCACGTTGGTCTGTACGCACTACCTTCACGTGGGATAAGGAGTTATGGGCTCCCCTATGTCGTAGTTCATTCGAAAGCTCTTCAGACGTCATCAGTACCGCGACTTGCGCCGGGAAGTTGTGTGTCTTCTTCGCTCGAGCGGTGTATTTGGATTTTCTTTTGCTTCACCGGCCAGCCACACACCGTTCAGGAGCGTGAAGGGTGAGGGTCCTAGACCCCTGATCGCATAGGATATAGTCCGGCGGATGGCTCTCTGTTGAGCCTAGGATGGGTTGCGGCATGTCGGATAGCTTTGGTGGGGCGTTCCCTAACAAGGTGCCCGCCCCCCTGGAGATCCGAGCGTGTAGGCTGAACAGTAGTGCACCCCTGCAGGGAGTTTAATCTATTCGAATAGCCGTGTCCATGGTAACAGGATGCTTTATGCTGAAGCCGGATCTTACGACTACAAACTACTACTTCTATTAAACGGTATGGTTCTGGGTCTTCTTCCCCCTAGGGAAGTCGAGGAAGGGAACTTGGAGGCATTTATAATTGTTAATTATTACAACTTACTATTATACAATGTTGCAGCAACTTCTGCTGCATTGTTACTTTATGCTTTATATGAACTGTTGGTTGTTCTCTTCTTGTGCTGCAAGACACGTCGGAAGATGCTAGTCTTCGATAGGCCTAGCTTCTTATCCTTATTCTGACTTTCTATCATGCATTCCACTATATACAGCCTTCCCTTCCATTTGATACAAATGCATAAATGCTTAGTTGCGGACGTAAGACTCGTGGGTATGCTAGATACTCGCCCTTGCTTTATTTCCCCCTTTTTGTTTTGCCTGATCAGCCGCTGCAGTCGATGTTGGAGTCCAGGAGCAGGAGATCCCCGATGCCGACCATCGCAACGTGAAGATCCCCTATGCCTTCTACGACATGGAGATCCCCGACGACCAGGAGTAGTTTGGAGGTTCCCAGGCAGTAGGCCTTGCCTTTTCGATCATTGTGTTTTTGTGCTAGCCTTCTTAAGGTAGATCATGTGTATCTGGTGTCTGTACTCAGATACTATTGCTTCCGCTAACTTTGTGCTCTCGAGTTGTTGTATCTGAGCCCTCGTGGCCCCTGGCTTGTATTATACAGCTTGTATTATTTTTATTTGTAGAGTTGTGTTGTGATATCTCACCGTGAGTCCTTGATCTCGATCGTGTACCTTGCGTGTATGATTACAGTACACTTCTTGATTTTGGGGGCGTCACAGACCGGTTGCAAAAGGTAGAACAAAAAGTAGCGATGATAGAAAAGAAACTTACCACGCATACCAACTGCCCATAGTCTCAGCAACCCGAAGACGATGCTGCCCACGAAGCTACCCCACCATCTCAGCGGAAAAGCAGCGTGGCTTCCCCGAAGCTCGTTCGATCAACTGATATCACTACTACTCGCTACCCCGTGGATTATATCATGGAGAGTCAACATTGTGAACTAATCACAAAATGCCATACAGATGGCTATGTTGTTGTGTCGATGAAGTTACCACCGAATTCGAGGAGCTGGAGCTTTACTACCCTACAGGTGAAGGGAACACTTGTCTGTTAGATGTCGTAAGGACTATCATTCTATGGAGAAAGGAAAACATCCGCCTTCCAGGATGGACACCGCCTCCTCCGCCGAGTCAGCACAACACTCCACCTCCTCCGCCGCGTCAGACGGACGATGCCCCTGAGCAGACTCCTCAGTCGTCTCTGCCTCCTCCCTCGCGTGAGAAGATCCTGCCTCCTCAGCCGACGGAGGGCGCCCCTCAGCAGACTGCACATTCCCAGTCGGCGGAGACTCCTCGGCGAACTGCACCTTCTCAGTCGGCGTAGACCCCTCGGCAGACTCTGTCTCCTCAGCCGCGTCAACATACCACACCTCCTTAGTCGGCGGAGACCCCTCAAGAGACTCCGTCTCCTTAGCCGCGTCAAGAGACTGCACCTCCTAAGCCGATGGAGTTGCATACTCCGCTTCCTCAGCCATGTCGACAGACTACACCTCCTCCGCCGCCTCAGCAACGACGGAAGAGAGTCGCCACTCCGGCGGCTAGTAGTACTGCACCAAAGAAGAAAACCAGAGCAAGCGTCAAGAAGGCTCCTGAGCTATTACCGTAAGAGAGGACTGTGGAGCAAAACAGAGCGATCGCGGATGACGATGTGAAATGCCAGCTTGCACCGAAATTTCCAGAGGAAAAGCTGATAATAGATCCAATAAAAGCGAAGTGCACTCTGGATGCCCTTCGGCGACCACCGACTGTGCTGCCATCAGACTATGACCGCTCTATTGTAAAGTCACAGAATAAAATGAAGCGATCGGGAAGTAGTGGCAGTAGTGCTCCAAGAACTGGGAAAACAATTCCGCAGCTCGGCGAACAAAGAAAACAATTGTGCCCCCCGCTGAAGGTGTTTGCCGATAATGCTAATGATCCAGGGATAGTGGATGCTATTCCTCAGTACACTCTTGGTGATTACATAAGCGACGATGTACAGATTGAAATCGCTGAGATGGTAAACTTTAAATTCCAGAACGGGCAGCTTCTCGTCAAACCTGATCAGCTCTCGCTACCAACAATGATGCGAAGATTCCATGAGTGGTACTTGGAGGCCTGCAAAAACGGGGCCAACAATATCTATGTGAGAGTTAAAAATGAGCACTTCTTCAACAAAGAGGAGATGTTGTTCATTGAATTCACAGAAATATTTCAGTTGTACAATCAATTAGACATCGACAAAGCTATCGTCAGTTGCTATTGTCTGTAAGTATTTTTTCTGTAATTAAGTTGCTATTATTGCATGTATATATATTTAACCTCACACTATATTTATATGAAGATTGAAGATCCTCGAATGCAAACAACAACAAATCTATGATGTTGGGTTCATTAACCCATATACCGTACATGAAGTCACGGTAAAAAAATACGCCGAAGATACAGGGAAAAACCTGCTAAAAGCGTTACTTGGACAACAAAACAAAACGGAAATACTATTTTCTTACAACTTCAAGTGAGTGTTACTGTCTTCTGCATTACATTCTGTTTCACTTACTTGAGGTTATGTGTATTTATTGAGTTATGCGTGCACAGGTTCCACTTTATTCTGCTAGTCATTAAGATTGCAACGGGAGTAGTAACTATCTTGGACTCGAGACGTAAAGGGCTTGAGGAGTGGGAGGACATGAGGCAAATGCTCCGGAAGTAAGTTCAATCATTATCGCACCATATCGGTAACTTTCGCTCATTTCGTGATATCAAGTAATCATCATTTTTTTTGTCGGGCAGGGTTTGAACAAGGTTCGCCAAACTGTTTATGGGTGTGGCAAAGGACCTGACATTTGTAACCCCAAAAGTAAGCACTAGTATATATATACTTGCTAGTTCCGCGTATCTCGCATTGATTGTAGTTTTTCAATATCATTATCATGCTTGATTATCATTTTGATCGAACTCTATTCTCGTAAAGTGCTTTTGGCAGGAACCCGGGACTAATTTATGTCGATACTATGTTTGTGAGTTCATTCGCCACCATACCACTGAGCGGGACATCTTGACTCCAAAACAATTCGATGTAAGTAAACAATATTCACATTTTTGTTTTATTATCATCAATTGTGTTGAGTATCATTCATATATATACATATTGACCCCCTTCTTTAAATTAGATTTGGGCGATGCGGAACGAACTCCTAGCAACTGATCGTGTACGAACTATTCATGAGGAATTGGCGGGATTCTTTGTTCGGCATCATACCTAAAGACAGAGAATACCATCAGGAGACCCAATTAAATTTTAATAACTGATGATTCTAAGAGATGATATATTGTATATACGCATGAATGTGTAGTAACGTCGAATAGATATTAGGGAAACTTGTTGTTCGGAGAAAAGAGAGCGGGGTCACTTCTCTCTATATATTGATCATGATGATGTTGTGTTATGGTTCCTTCATTGCTATATGTAGTATAGCTAGCGTAGAGTTGAATGAAAAGCATAAATAAAAATAAAACACACAAAAAATTGGATGGTAAACACAAAAATGAAAGGGGAAACACAATATGAAACCCCTAAACCACTAAAACCCCAAGACGTTGTCTGTACTGACACGTGGCTATCTTTTTAGTCCCGATCGGTGTTACGAACCGGGACTAAAGGTCCTCGTGCCCGGCCGCCCCACAACAGCCACGTGGCTCCATTTTTGTCCCGGTTCGTAATCCAAAGGAACTAATAGTCGGGACCTTTTGTCCCGGTTAAAGAACCGGGACTAAATGCCCTCCCGAACCAGGACAGAAGGCATGTTTCCTACTAGTGTTAGTTAACTAAGTATTACTATAATATACATAGCGAGTTACGATGAGCGACGGCGAGCAACGGTGACGGCCACGGCGCCAAGCTATGGTGATGAGTTGTGGTGAGCGACAAGGGCAAACGACAAGGCGAGATGCGGCATTGACAACGAGCTGCAGCGAGCGACAGCAGAAGTGAGCTGCGGTGATGAAGATGACGACAAGCGATGAGTTGCGGCTCGCCGCTGTCGTCGCTCATCGCTCGTTGTCGCAGATCACCGTAGTCATCATCGTCGCAGCTCGCCGTTGTCGTCACTCATCACATCTCATTGTTGTCATTGCTCGTCACCATCATCGTCGCCACAACTTGTTGCTCGTTGCCTCCATCGCTAGTCGCTGTCGTCCCTTGTCGTAGCTCAGTGTGGCCGTTGCTTGTCACCATCGTCAATCGCTGGTGCCGCCGCTCGTCGCAACTCGTTTTTGTCGTTGCAAGTCACCATCGTCGTCGTGGTAGCTCGTGTTATCGCCATCGTCGCTTGCTGCAGCTCGCCGATGACGCCGCTCAACGTCGTCGTCGTTGTATTCACCGCCGCCGCTCGTCATCATCGTCGTCACCGCAGCTCACTGACACTCCCTTTGTCATCGCATCTCGCCGATGTCATCGTCGTCATCGCCGCTCACCGTCATCGTCGTCACCGCAGCTCACCGCCACTCACCTTTGTTGTCGTATCTAGCCGATGTCCTTGTCGCCGCAATTCATCGTTGTTGTCGTTCACCGTCGTCGCTTACCGCAGCTCGTTGTCGTAGCTCGCCCTTGTCATCTCTCATCATCGTTGTTGTCGAGGCTCATCACTATGGCCGCTCGTCATCATCGTCACTGTAGGTTGCCGGTGTTGTCACTCACCGCAACTAGCCGACGTCGTCGTTTAACACCATTATCGTCGTCATTGTTGCTTATCGTCGTCATCGCTTGTTGTAACTCGCTACGTACGTACATGCATGCATATTGGATTGAACAAATAAAAATTCTAGGTAACTAGTAACGTTAGCTTAGTAGTGTATGCAAAAAAAAACTAAATAGTAGAAACACTGGAGGTTGTGATGTTTTAACTCTTCCAAATTTGCAACCACGGTATAAGGCAGCGTAGACCAAGTATCAAACGCCAAAGCCGTTGGCGTTTATCTACGGATCTGGACACGCCAGAACCCCTAGCGTTACTTAGAAGGGGTTAGATCGTGAATTAAAAGAGGTTAAATCGTGTTAAAGTTTAATAAAAAGGTGCAACGATTTTTCGAAGGTAACATTCTTAGGTTTATTGATGCATCATACACGAAAGCAATGATGGGGCATCGAAATCAACTCATTTCCGAAGGCAACATCCAAAGTAAACATTCTTAGAGTCGATGATGCATAGATAACTCATCATTGAAATCATGAAAACAAAACCGATTTCCTTTACGGGTGCAACAATTTTTCGAAGGCAACACTTTTAGGGTCATCGGTGCATCGTATAATAAATCAATGATGGAGCATCGAAAGCAACGCATTTCCGAATGCAACATCCGAAGGCAACATTGTTAGGGTCGTGATCATGAACTAAGAAAGTAAAAAGGCTGAGATTGTGTGTACAGCCAGCCACCAAATACCAGTGTTGTACATGTTTTTCAGTGAGTTGTGAGAACCCCCGGAGATGAGGAAGAAGGGGCTGCTCCGGACATGAGATACTGAAAAAAATCTTAAACTACTTAAGATGTCCTCTATATCTTAAGACGTCTACAAAGATTAATCAATCTTAATAAATACTATTTAGATTTGCAATTAATGGACAAACCTCTCAGATGATCACAAAGTGCATGTACTCCTGAACCAGTGCTAAATGATCTTTCTCCCGACAGTAACCAACCATAGAAACTAGATTTCGACGATGCACCTTTGTCAAGCTATATGAACCTATGTAACAAGACAGAGTACAGAGGGTAGATATGTTAATTTGCAGGTAAACTCAGTGTCAAAGCGGCTTGCCAAAATTCATTTCCAAACTGCAATTTTATCAACCAAAGGAGAAAGTACCTCGGCTAAGAATCCATCCAGCACGTGATACCATGATTCAAAACACATCTTAACAGCAACCTCACCATTGTCTTCTAAACGACCGTAGTTTAGAAGCCCAAAACCTTTTGTCCAATGAACCGTTCGAACTTATTAGGAAACTTTTGCTGCTCATCGTACACAAATCAACGATTTTCTGTATTTTGCAGGGTGACCCCCATGATTCCTGTACTTCCCGGAACACTCTAAATCTATGACTCTTTAGAAGGATCATCTGTACAAAATGGTTGACGAAGTGTCAGTTATACTATAGAAAAACTGAATATAGTAAACCATGATAATTAGTGGATTTAATTGCATGCTATTAAAAGAGAGGAGCATAGACACTTTTGGGCTTTCTCTCCACCCTCCAGAGCAAATATGAAAGAACAATTACAACCACTGCTGCCATGGGAACCACTAATGAATAAATAATATATATTTTTCTATTTCTTGATGGAGGCAATTTATTATTTTTTGTACATATCTTCTCCAGATTCATACCTGAAATATTGAAATTACATCACGCAATCAGTTCAGAGCTACTTTAGTACAAAAGGCAATCTTGAATAGTCAGCTGCTTGAAGATCAAAGAAAGAGATGCATTAAAGTTCAATCCGCATGGACATTCACCGAAATGAAACCTCAAGAATAAAAAACAAGCCAGATAATGAGGGATCTTGCATTCCTTTACAAAGGGAATATTGAATTAGGCTATTCAAACTGTTGCCGGACAAATCACTGTAGCAAGTGACATGTACTAACAATTATAAGATTGTAAATTTTGTTCTCTTACTGCAGATTATCGTTCGAACAATTGATTACCCTGTTTTAGTTGTTGATACTGCTCCTATAGGGCATACTTTACCGTTTCTGCAATTTCCTAACAACATCTGAGAAGTGTATAGGGAAAATGATGGACTTATAAGAATATATGCAGTGGTCTGCTGAATCAATTTTTCAATAATCTTGATAAATTTCAATGTATTGGGAGTATATGATAATGTTCGCGTCATATGGCCGTGTTGCACTTCTACTGATTTTAACTCTCAGAACTAACATATTATGTATCAACACATATTCCACCATGATAGTAAAAATTGTATAACTTACAACAAAATAGCAGTCGGAATCTATGGTCGGTTCTTTAGAGGGTGAACTACCAAGATGTTGAGGAATTAACGGCAAACCTAATAAAATATGGTTGCTTAATTGTTTGATATGTTGAGTCTTACAAAGAAATAAAAAATGTGATTACTCCAGAAATATATATGGCTCTAGTACCTCCAGAAATATACTCCCTCCGTCCCAAATTAGTTCAGAAATTAGGCTTTCGCCCCCCTTTATAGATAAAGGAATCGAAGTAAGGTACACGGCTGAACGATACAAGGTGGTGAGGTAACCCTCATACAAAGCTGATCCTGAGATACACGGTGCACGCACGCGACCAGCAGAAGACATCGATAGAACTACACACAACCCCACGCTACATCCTAACACACCTAGGCTTCACAGCAACGCCCTCAAGAGGGAAGACGGCGCAGAGCGTCGCCGCTGCCGAGTCCATATGGACAGAGGTCTTCACCCGAAGCCTTGACACGAGGAGAAGAGCCACGGCGACGTCTTCAGGAAGAGAGCGGCACCCACGTGTGTCGCCGCCGCCGGTGCCAAGACACAGAGCTTTCACTCGGCACCTCCCCCATACCTTCGATGCCGCCAGGGAGAGTGCGGCGAGGTCTAGTTCCTAGATCCGGATCAGGGGATCGCCTCTACTAGAGAGGGACTGCCCGCACTACCCGACACTCCGCCACCCGTTGCCCACACAATCGGGAGGAGCCACCACCACCACCATGGTGCCTGTCGGAAAGCAACCATGTGGTCCACCATCCAGGGCCGCCGCCCTGGCTTCCCTGCCCCAAGACACCGCCACCCTCCACCTCACGATGCTGCACCCCGGTCGGACGAGTAGAGCTCATTGTCGACTCAGTGCCCGGCATCAGTCCTTGGATCTGGGTGACCCTCCCACTCACTGTGGGAGGCGTCAATGCTTGTATCCCAATTAAGCCCTCCTGGAGCTAGGGGACACGATCGTAGGACTGCCGACAGCCGCCGTCAAGCCCTCCTGGAGCTCGCACGACGCCAAACCGAGGTCGCGAGACCGATCAATAGGCCAGATAGTAGTGTCAGGCCACTACCACCGCACACCACCCCCGTGACGGCCCGTCCACGGAGGCACCCCAGGCCAAGGCCAGCCACTCCTACCCGGGGAACGACCCCGATCTTCCCCGGGCCCAGATCCGGCCCGCCCGAGCACAAACCCTAGGACCAGGAACCCAGCCTAATCCCGGGAGAAGGAGGCTGCCGCACCACCGCCCGCGCTGCCAGCCGGACCGCAGCCGCCACACCGCCGCAGCCAGCACCAGCCCGCACCACCAACTCTGCCTCCGAACTGCACTACAGAAGCCCGCGTCCCCTGCCGGCCAGATCTAGTCGCCGAAGCACAGGCACGCACCACCACTGAAGCCGCCCTCAGCCCGCGCCGCCCCGCAGGTTGGTCCGGCAAGACCGCTATCGACAGGCCGACCGCCGCCTAGACCCGTCGCCGTGCTGCCGGGCACGCACCACCACCCGGCGCCGAAAGGGACCCGGCCCGAGCCGCCCGAGAAGCACCACCGCCGCCCCGGACGCCCACCACCGATGTCGTCGGACCGCCGCCTCACGCCACAGCACCCGGCCATGGACGCACAGGCCGGCAGAGCCGACACGGGGCCACACACCACCAGGCAGATTGCCGCGGGACAGAGCCCTAGCACCTGCAGCCCATGGCACCCAGGCGAGGAGGACAACTTCAGCAGCCACGTCGTCGGCGTGCACGGTCCGGTCGTCAACGGACCGGCACCGCCACCTCCTGCCCCAGCCTGCCGCCGCACGTCATAGCGCCCGGCCGGGGACGCGCCGGCCGACAAGGCCAAGCCACCAGGCCAGCCTCCACAGGCACCGCCACGGCGCCCGCTGCCTATGGCATCGGCGAGGAGCCCGCCGTCCTGGCAGCCGCCGAGGGCCAGATCTGGCCGGGCCAGAGCAAGCCGTCGCCGCCACCACGGGAAGCAGCCCCCACGCAGCCCTCCACAGGCCGGACGGCCACCCGCCGCCGCAGCCTGTCGGTGAGCCCCGCGCTCGCGCCACCGCCACCGCCGCCTGGAGACCATGGCCCGCGCCATGAGCCGCCGAGCAGGGGGAGAGAGACCCCGCCGCCGCCGACGCCGACCGGTCTTTGCCCGGCGGAGCGCACCGGCGGCGGCGAGGAGGGGGGAGGGGGAGGGAGGAGACGCCGGGCGCGGGGTGGTTGGGCGCGCCGCCACCGCCGCTCGCAGGAGCGGACGGGGCGGACGGGTTAGGTCCTGTATATAGCTCGGATCACCTACTCTGGATGTCCGTCCCAAATTAGTTGTCGCTCGAATGGATGTATCTAGCACTATTTTAGTTCTAGATACTGCTACTGAGTTGTTAAAATGCCTCTCAGCGTTGTCAAACCTGTCCGAAAAATGTGTATGGTACAGTATGCTGTCATCGAAGACAAAACCATCAAGAATAAAGATAGTCCTGCGAAGCTCACTGCCATCTTTTGAGAACAAACAGAGCTGCCTTTTCAAGTTCAGGACAGCTAACATCTGAATGGAAAAAGAGAGTGATTTGATTTTATAACAGGGGAAAAAACATAAACTAAATGAATAACCAAAAGGGAAGATTTTTGTATGCCTGATCATTTAACCAGGCAACACCAACAGCGGCACTATCAAGCTTCCAGTCCTTATGTTTGATCATCTTTGATTTAACAAAATTTTCCACTTGTACTTGACGGTCCCATGCAAGCGCAAGCCATGATACTCGCTCTTCATCTATAGTGTTGTCATCTTTTGTCCAAGAACATAAAACTTACCAACATAAGGAACTACGTACCAATCATTGTCAATGTCTAAGGAGGTCTATTCTTACCAATTGGTGATCTATCATTTGAGGACAATGTGTATTTCCATGCAGCATAAGCAATTGACCCTTTGCGTGCTCCTTCGGGTCTAGAGAAGGTCTCAATATGGTCAATGTTGGTACGGAGTCTAACCTAACAGGAGAAACACATAATATCATAAATCAGTGCGACAGTTACGGTAATTATGAGTTCACAAGATAACAGACAGTAACAAAAATATAAAATGTTTCCATTATTAAATATATCATCCGCACGACAAGAGCATGTTGATGCATAATGAACATGACTGTAACACCATCCTCCATTGGAGAAGAACCTTCATTGCAAAACTTCCATCCAGAATCTGCTCCAACTACACCTCCCATCATGCTACCAAGGCCACCACTGGAGGAAGTAGTTAGGTTGCCCTGCGTGGATGAGTTGCCCGAACCAAAGGATTCATCCGTTAGAAGAGGACAGGCTGAGAGCACGATTCCAGTATTTCCATCAGAAAGGCGCTGACAAAGTGTAGCTAAGCTTTGTCAGTTCAGACATATATTTAACAAGGGATCAAGTGAGTTAATAACTTAATATGCGTACAATAGAAAGAATGATGTTTCTTCATACCTGGGTTCCCTTGACAGTCAAGCGATTAGTGACGGGGATAATTGAGAATGTGTGCCGAAGAACAAGCGCTTTTGAATCACCAGTGATGGCTTTAGATTGGCGAATAAAAGAAACATGCACTACAGTTCCTGTATGCTCACCATATATGACATTTTGCTGCAGTAGCCTTCTGTACATCCCAAATTGTCATATGACCATCACCATATCCTACTAGCAGAAGATCCGCTTGTGGGTTAAAGCACATGGCAGTCACTGGTGATTGAGTTTTCTCACCTTGGTTCCAAAAGAACATCATCTGAAATTATAAAGGCAGTCTTAATAAACAGAAAAATCAAAGTGACACATAATTCCCAGGACTTCATATCCACTAATCTAGGACAGCTTTCCTCATTTGAAATCATAACCAGCATCACAGTTTTACTATTTTCCGCATTTGAGTTCATCCCAAGATTTTTTAATAGCAACTGTCTACTTGTTTATAAGATTAATAGTTATATGTGCAGCCATTGAGTTATTATATGACTGACAAACACATGAAAGGTGCAGTAAGCACCAATCCTGGAGATACTTTTCAAGTTCATGCACTATATTGGAAAGATAATATTTTTTAACGAGCAAGCTAGAGAAGAGAAAACAAGGGTCAATTGTGCAGAGATTAACTGATGAACTGTGGAACAAGAAGTTAAAAGAACATTGATAATTTGGCGAGCTAAACGTAAAAATAAAAATAAAAAAAGTTTCTTCCAGTTCCTTGTTCATAAAAGAACATAGAGATGTATCATAATCATCTTTGAGACATCTTGTTGCGTTTAATTATTCCTACCATTTATGCATGGCATGACAATCAGCAGTGAACAAGAGTATAATTATTTTTTATCTACAAACCAGATAAGATCTTTATTATTTGACTTTAATGGTTGTTCTGAACTGCCCGCTCAAGGTATTTTATCATGATACACTATGATGTTTGCTATCCTTTCAGACTATGATATAGCTCTACGACTGAATCAAGCTGCAAATTAATATCGGAGATTACTGTCATTACTCCTTGATGTGTTTTTTTACTTCAAGTAGAGAGGGATCTTGAATGGTCAGTACTTAAAATAGTAACACTAACAGTATGTATTTGACCAATGCATTGAATCGCCTATCAACTCGGCATGACTTTGGCTTGCATCAGGGGTGGGGTTGGGTTAGAAAGAATACTTTTTTGTCGATTCCCATTTTATTTTGGTGTGAAACAAGAGTATGTTGTGTACAAAAGAATATGCTGAGTGACAGAGGTACTTGGTTACTGCCTAGAAATGAAAAATAGGGGATTTAAGATCTGTACATCAAAGTCTATTGGCTGATAAATGTAAGTGTAACATCTAAATTTTAACCACAAAATGTTTCCTGCATGTCATTTCCCTATTCTGAATGACACTACTTGGCCGACTGTCTAGGATAAGATCATGTGTAGAGTTTCATAAAGAGCCATGAGGTTTTCTCAATGATAGTTGGTACTTGGAACAACTCAAGATAGTTAACAATAGAAGGAAATGAAAAGGTTAGCATTTAGAAATACCAGGGTATAATGCAGGATTTTATTTGTTCATGGAGTTTGTCATATAATTCTAAACCATTTCATTTTTAGTTTGGCTTTGATTTCATGTATTTCCTCATTTGTTTTAAGTATGAAAAGTGCACAATGCATCTCTACAAAAGGGGGAAAGAATTTCAGCATGTGAGGCTTCTTGAATGCTCATTGGCTTCACTATTGTTGTGTTGTGTGGGTTGTTCATGTAAATTTCTCATGATCTCACGAGTTAAGGACTGCTGTCATATGTTATCGCATGGTAGTAGAAGTGCATCCCCCTAAGGCTTTTCAAGAGTATTCATGCTTCAGAGTTCATCTGGCTCAATTACGATGGGCTTCGAGACGTCAACATAAAGGAGCCGATTGAGCGGGGTGTGGGGTGGCCGATCTTATTGCCTTGGGATCGAATCATGTCCAAACACGTTGTGATTAGGTGAACACCACGCAATGTTGAAATAGAAGATGTGGACTTGTGAGGGGTCCATGGCCACACAAGGAAGGATCGAGTCCAGAATGATGATATACAAGATAAAGTTGGGGTGGCACCAATTGACGAAAATTGTGTCCAACATCGGCTGAGATGGATTGGGCATATCCAGCGTAGGCCTTCTGAAGCGCCTGCGCATATCAGGCGATTAAGGCGTGTTGATAGTGTTGAGAGGTCGGGGCAGGCCAAACTTGACTTGGGAGGAGTCTGTGAAGAGAGATCTGAAGGACTGGGCTATCTCCAAAGATCTAACTCTGGACAAGGGGTGCGTGGAAGTTAGCTATCCATGTGCCAGAACCGTGATTTGGTTTTGATATCTTTTGGGTTATAGCTCTAGCCTACCCCAACTTATTTGTACTGACAGGCATTGTTGTTATTGTTGTTGCAACGCACGGGCAATTTTACTAGTTCATTCTAACTGGGTGAGCAGCAACATGGAGCTAACAAACGAACCAACCAAAAGCAAAGATGGAAAGCAAGTGGATCAAAGATGGGGGGGGGGGGGGGGGGCTAAACTTCTCACCATTCTGGCGTACTTGCCCTTCTCCTGAATGGCGTCATCCTTGAGCACCCTCTCCATCTGCCCGAAAACCACAGAGAGAGAGAGGGCAAAAATGTCAGGAACACATAATGCTGATCCAGCCACAAACGGAGAAGGGAACTGGGGGTGGCCGAGCAGATTACCTCGAGGACAGACGTCGATGAGCAGAGGGTGGGTGGCCGATGAATGAAACTCTGGATAGAAGTCCATGGACTTCTAAGGGTCGATCATGAACCGATAACCCATTGTTTAAATCATGCACGAAACCGATTCCTTTATGGGTGCAACGATTTTCCAAAGGCAACATTCTTGCATCGTACACGAAATCAATGATGGGGCATTGAAAGCAACTCATTTCCGAAGGCAACATCCGAAGGGAACATTCTTAGGGTCAGTGATGCATCGATAACCCATCGTTGAAATCATGAACGAAACCGATTCCTTTACGGGTACAACGATTTTCGGAAGGCAACATTCTTAGGTTCGGTGATGCACCGATAACCCATCGTTGATTCTTAGGGTCGGTGATGCATCGATAACCTATCGTTGAAATCATGAACGAAACTGATTCCTTTACGGGTGCAATGATTTTCCGAAGGCAACATTCTTAGGGTCACCGGTGCATCGTACACAAATTCAATGATGTGGCATCGGAAGCAACGCATTTTTGAAGGCAACATTCTTAGGGTCGGTGATGCATCGATAACCCATCATTTAAATCATGAAAGAAACCGATTCCTTTACGGGTGCAACGATTTTCCAAAGGCAATATTCTTAGGGTCACTTGTGCATCGTACACGAAATCAATGAGTTGGCATCGAAGCAACTAATTTCCGAAGGAAACATTCTTAGGGTCGGTCATGCATCGATAACCCATCGTTGAAATCATGAACGAAACCAATTTCTTTCCAGGTGCAACGATTTTCTGAAGGCAACATTCTTGCACCGTACACGAAATCAATGATGGGGCATCGAAAACAACACATTTCCGAAGGCAACATTCATAGGGTCGTTGACGCAGCGATAACCATCGTTGAAATCATGAACGAAACCGATTGCTTTACTGGTGCAACGATTTTCCGAAGACTGCATTCTTAGGGTCACCAGTGCATCGTACACGAAATCAATGAATTGGCATCGAAAGAAACTCATTTCCGAAGGAAATATCCGAAGAGAACATTCTTAGGGTTGGTTATGCATCGATAACCCATTGTTGAAATCATGAACGAGACCGATTCCTTTCCTGGTGCACCAATTTTCTGAAGACAACATTCTTGCATCGTACACAAAATAAATGATGGGCCATCGAAAGCAATTCATTTCTGAAGGCAACATTCTTAGCGTCACCGGTGCATCCGACGGGAAATCAATGATGGGGCACCGTGAGCAACGCATTTGTGAAGGCAACATTCTTAGGGTCGGTGATGTATCGATAACCCATCGTTGAAATCATAAACGAAACCGATTCTTTTACGGGTGCATCGATTTTCTGAAGGCAATATTCTTAGGGTCACCGGTGTATCGTACACAAAACCAATAATTGGGCATCAACAGAAACACATTTCCAAAGGAAACATTCTTAGTGTCGGGGATGCATCGATAACCAATCATTGAAATCATGAACGAAACCGATTCCTTTACGGGTGCAACGATTTTCCAAAGGCATCATTCCTAGGGTCACCGGTGGATCGTACATGAAATCCATGCTATGGCACTGAAAGCAACTCATTTTCGAACGCAACATGCGAAGGCAACATTTTTAGGTCGGTGATGCATCGCTAACCCATGTTGAAATAATCCAAACATAGGTTAGTTATAATTAGGTAAGTCTAGGTGCACATGGTGTGATTGGTTTGCATGCCATATCCAGTCCGTGTCTTACTAGTAGTCTACGTGTGTGTTTAGTAAAAGGAAAGAGTAGATTGAGTCAGTTTGCTATTTCCTTGTACTACGTTTCAAAGAGTTGAACTAGCGCCTATATAAACAGGCCTAGGGCGTCGTTTGTAATCACCAGAAAACGAGAAAAGAAATAAGAAATACTACGAGGCACGATACGTGCCTCTGGCTAACTTTGTGTTGCTGTGTTCGCGTGTGTGTTCTGGTCCCGGTGTTTACGTGAGCGCCGGCGAGATAAAGAGTGCTACAGCTAGTTCGTATACGCAAGACGAGTTGCGCGTACACGACCAGTCGAGCTGTGGTGCGATCGTGTGTTCGATCGCTGGGTAAAGCCAACAATTGGTATCAAGAGCAAGGTGTGGAGGATTCGCCGTTAAGTTGAGTCACGGTGGATTTAGAGGATTCTTCGTCGCCGTCAAGTTGCGTCACGGACGACGGAAAATTAACGAAAAAGACCATGTCGACTTCGAAGGCAAGAAGCGGTGGTGTGACCGTTCAATACCCCATGCTTGAAGGCGGCAATTATGGGGTGTGGGCTGCGAAGATGAAGATCTTTATGCGTGCACATGGAGTCTGGGCAGCAGTGGAAGGCGATGATAAGGTCGATGACACAAAGGACCAAGAGGCTTTTGCTGTCATAGCCCAAGGTTTGCCTGATGCTGTTTTCATGACCATATCAGAGAAAGTGACGGCGAAGGAAGCCTGGGAAGCTCTCAAGGAGATGCACGCTGGAGATGATCGTGTCAAGAAGGCACGAGTTCAAGCTCTAAGGAGGGAGTTCGAGAGGATGAGCATGAAAGAATCAGAAGGAGTTGGCGAGTTTGCGTTGAAGCTAACATCCCTGGTTAGTGAGATGCGAGCTCTCGGATCAAAGTTGGAGGACATCGCGGTTGTTGAAAAATTACTACGGGACGTTCCAGACAAATTTCTGCCGATCGTTGGCACCATAGAGCAGTGGGGCGATGTGACGAAGATGTCGGTGATGGAAGTGATTGGGCGGCTAAAGACCTATGAGTTGACACTGAAGGGACGTGAACGCGACCAAGAAGAAGAGCGATTGATGTTCTCGCGCGCTAGAGTGAAAGAGAAGGAAAAGTACCACAAGTTTGATATATCTAAAGTTCGTTGCTACAACTGTCAGGAGTATGGACACTATGCTCGAGATTGTACTAATCCACAACAGAAGGCAAAGAAGCAGCATGGTACTCTTCAAATAGCAGAAGTGGGCATGGACGATGATGATGCAATGTTGCTTTGATGGACAAGTTGCAGTAAAAAAAAGGAGACGTTTCTTTATTTTGTTGAGTCATAGTTGTTTGTGTGTCTCGACGAGAGGACGAAGGTCAGCATGAAGATGGACGCGCACTAGTTAAGATGAGTTCCTGCATGAGGCTATGTGTCTAGTCTGCATGTGGCACGCTAAGATGTGACAGCGTGACTGGTAGTCCGAAAAATATGCTGGTTACAAGTCTACAAGTCGGATGTTTGGATTAGGAAGTGAATGTTGAAATAATCCAAACATAGGTTAGTTATAATTAGGTAAGTCTAGGTGCACGTGGTGTGATTGGTTTGCATGCCATATCCAGTCCGTGTCTTACTAGTAGTCTACGTGTGTGTTTAGTAAAAGGAAAGAGTAGATTGAGTCAGTTTGCTATTTCCTTGTACTACGTTTCAAAGAGTTGAACTAGCGCCTATATAAACAGGCCTAGGGCGTCGTTTGTAATCACCAGAAAACGAGAAAAGCAATAAGAAATACTACGAGGCACGATACGTGCCTCTGGCTAACTTTGTGTTGCTGTGTTCGCGTGTGTGTTCTGGTCCCGGTGTTTACGTGAGCGCCGGCGAGATAAAGAGTGCTACAGCTAGTTCGTATACGCAAGACGAGTTGCGCGTACACGACCATTCGAGCTGTGGTGCGATCGTGTGTTCGATCGCTGGGTAAAGCCAACAACCCATCGTTGAAATCATGAATGAATCCGATTCCTTAACGGGTCCAATGATTTTCTGAAGGGCAACATTCTTAGGGTCACTGGTGCATCGTACACAAAAGCAACTTATTTCCGAAGGCAACATCCGAGGCAACATTCTTAGGGTCGGTGATGCATCGATAACCCATCGTTGAAATCATGAACGAAACCGATTCCTCTACGGGTGCAACGATTTTCCGAAGGCAACATTCATAGGGTCGGTGATGCATCGATAACCTATCGTTGAAATCATGAACGAAACCAATTTCTTTCCGGGTGCAACGATTTTCCAAAGTTAATATTATTGCATCGTACATGAAATCAATGATGGCGCATCAAAAGCAACTCTTTTCCGAAGGCAACATTCTTAGGGTCGGTGATGCATCGATAACCCATTGTTGAAATCATGAAAGAAACCGATTCCTTTACGGGTGCAACGATTTTCCGAAGGCAACATTCTTAGGGTCACCGATGCATCGTCCACAAAATCAATGATGGGGCATCGGAAGCAACGCATTTCCGAAGGAAACATCCGAAGGCAACATTCTTAGGGTCGTTGATGCATCGATAACGCATCGTTGAAATCATGAACAAAACCGATTCCTTTACGGGAGCAACAGTTTTCTGAAGGCAACATTTTTAGGGTCACCGGTGCATCGTACACGAAATCAATGAGTTGTCATCGAAAGCAACTCATTTCCGAAGGCAACATTCTTAGGGTCGGCGATGCATCGGCAACCCATCGTTGAAATCATGAACGAAATCAATTCCTTTCCGGATGTGTAACATCCCAAAATTTTCTAAATTTTGGAATGTTAATAAATAACATAATATTGATTTACTTTTTGAATTTTAGGGTAAATGGAAAAAAAATTGAGTTTTGTTTAAACCTTTACAAAACCATTTAATAAAATTGGATAATCATTTATCCAATAATGAAAATTTTGGTTGTGAAGTTTATTCAAAATTCAAAGAATGATTCTCTTTCTCTTGTTTTTTTTTTGAAATTTGGTAGGAACCACAATTAAATATTTTAGAGTGAGAATAAAATGTCTTTCTCAAATTTATTGTGGTCCAAAAAAAACATTCTTGAATTTTTATTTTAGATTGGAGTTTATTTGATATTGACATTTAAGAGATATTTCCAATAATTCAATTAATAAATGAGAGGAGATAATATGACTTCTCCCAAAATAGTATTGGAAATATTTACAAATTTCCATTTGAATACTTGATTATATTTTATTAAACATTTTGGGCATTTATAAAATCCCAAAAAACTAATTTAGGGAGTTCATTAATATCTTAGGTGTTTCAAAAATATTTATAAAATATATTCAGAGAAGAAAATATATTTTCCTAAAGACTCTATTTTATTTGACCTATAAAGTTTTATTATTTATTTGGAGTAATTATTCCCAAATTATATTGTTATTACAAATTAAAAAAAAATCCTAAATCATTTGGGCCGAGCCCATATTTTTTTTCTATCTCTCTTCTCTTTTCTTTTTCTGTTGGGCCAGATTTGCACTAAGGCCCATACCCCCGAGCGAGTCTTCTTCCTCCTCGCGTTCACGTGAACTTCTCACAGTATGTGAGTGCCATGACACTCACCTCTCCCTCTCCTCTTCCTACTCCATTCTTTGACCGATTCACTTCAGAACCTACATCAAAATTGTGGCCAAGTTCATGAGAAATCCATTCAGAGAAACAAACACGCATTTAATGCTTTAAATGTCCAAAAATTTCTACACGAACGCCATTAAAACCTCCCAAAAATTTTGTGTGGATCTCCATGTATGCAACTCCCTAGCACCTATAAATAGGACCATGTGCGAGAACCACAGTCCTCAGCCAACTCCTCGAAAATTCCTCTCCAATTTTTCCCTTGTCATCGCCGTTCTCCGTAGATCCCGACGTCTATGAGGTGACCCTGACCCCCATTTCTTTTCTTGGTCCATATGTTAGTATTGCGCACCTTTGTGACATGTTTTCCCTCTCGATTGCAAGGACGGAGCACGCCGTACGTGTCACCGTGCTCTCTACACGTTCTTCTCAACTCCGGCGACACTTCACGGCTATTCAAGAACGACAATGGAGCTATAATCTTGTCCCACGAGTCTCCCACGTCGTCCTCTACACCGTTCCACTATTCGTTGTTGCCGGATACCTTATTTCCCAAATTCCAGCGAGATCTCCGGTGAGCTCTCTCTCCCCCTGTTCTTCACATATATTTTTTCTGTTAAAAAAACGAACAGGTATAGACCAATCACATCATGACACGTGGCATCCCATTTTCCAATCCCGTAATTCTTTTTCAGAAAAATAGCCAAACTTCAGAAATTCATACCTTCTAGCCCGTAAATCGGATTTCGACATATTTTATATCCCCGGATTCCTTGAAACATGTACTTTATTTTGGTCCAGTAATATTCCACTTTTTATAATTCGAAATATAACTCAAATTTATTTTTGTAATTTGAGTATATTTGATATACATCTTATTCTATAATTTATTTGGAATTATTTTCCTCACTAAATTTGATCCTTAAAATCAAATCTTTCTGTTTGGACATTTGTCACATTCTTTCCACCATATTAATACTCTATTTTTACCTCAAACGTTTGTCTTAGCTTCCATTTAGTTATCTCTTTTATAAATTTAGCTATTAAAAAAATCAATCTTCTCAACAAGATCATCACGATTCCTATCGGATCTTTTTGAATCCAATCCAAGAATGAATTTCCTATTCAAATATTCTTATGGACAAACCAATTGGGTTTGACATACTCACAATCCGTTTGAACTTATACTTAAGCTAGTTTCATCGTACCTTAATTCCAACTTGTATCAACTTGATCAAATCCAAGGAATATGATTTGCATCATATTTCCATCCAAGCCAACATGATCCTATCTCAACCAAGCCCCGCCATAGTAATTAGTTTATTAATAGTAACAACTAAATATTTATGTTGTTAATTGTATTTTTATTTGGATCTTCAATTTGGATTTGTGTTGCGTGTTGAAGTATTTCTCTTCTACCGTTAGATATAGTGTAACGAGAAGGAGAGACGACTACGAGTAGAATATTTCATCTTCAGGATCCAGGCAAGTTACTCTTTTGGTCATACTCCAGTTATACCTATAATTTTTCCTATGCATTGTAGTCCAATTTAAATATTATGCATTAATAGTATTATGTACTATATTATACTATTACACCCAGTAGTTCACTGAGGTAGGTCCGAACCTTATATCATTGTCGCCACCGTGTAGAATTATACTGCTTTGCTAAGTAGACGTGGATTGGGAAGTGGTCCATTATGAGGTATGAGTGACTAAGTAGTAAACAGGACCAAGATAATGTTAATGAACCACCTGGGTGGAATGGTTTGGGGCACCCTGGAGGAACCAGTGGATTTGCCTGAGTGACCTGGAGATGGCCAGTAATCACTGCGGAATGCCACCCAGGCTTAAAGGGATCAATCATATTTTTCATAACTAGAAGCTTACGTGTGCAGCCACAAGCTATTATGGGCTCTGGCTTGGTTGATTAGTTGTAGTGACTCTTACTAGGTGGTGCTACGAACGTAGTTATGAGTAGGTGGGATGGGCACCGCCAGAGTGAGGGAAACTCTTCTAAAAGATCATGTCTCGACCTTCCGATTCTCATACAATGTGAAGTGTGATGAACTACAAAGGAGGTGGTCGAGTCCTGTGGGGAAAAGTGCACAAACCTCTGCAGTGTATAAACTGATCATGATTAGCCGTGTCCACGGTTACGGACAACTTTGAGCATCTAGAAGTGGGAATGTTGACGGATCTCATCATCTTTAATTAATCAAATCGGGTTTAATCAACTTTGGGAATAGATTGACTTGGAGAAACCAACTCAATCATATTATGAGCTTTGTAGTACTATTATGATATTCTTTGAGTAGGACAAAACCAGCTTTATGCAAACAGAAACTCTTAGAGATTTTCCACCAGCCAAATTGCATGTAGAAGATAGGTCTGTTATATATTCTTTTGGGAGTAACTTGCCGTACATTCAAAGTACTGACCCATTTCGGGCTGTAACCTTCGGTGTTGCAGGATTGTATACGATGAGTAAGTGATGCGATGTAGGGTTACGATGTCTACACTCAACTTTGTCGTTGGTGTTGATGGGACTCCACTTATGTATTGTTTATTTCCGCGGTGTATTCTAGCCCAAAGGCTATAAGGTAATAAATACCATGTATTTACGTTACTTTTTGACATGTGATTCATGGTATTTCATCGAGTATTGTGTGTGCTAGCATACTAATTCAGGGATAGCACAGAAGCACAGTAGACTTGGTTCCTTTTGGGACCGGGTCGTTACAAGATGGTATCAGAGCACATGTTGACTATAGGTCGTGGCCCTAGAAACTGGAAAGCCATTAGCAAGTATACTCTCTAAAAATATTATTTTGAAAAGAAAAAAATACATTACTACTCATTTTTTCTAAGTTTTACCAAACACTCCCTCTTATCCCAAACAAGTTAGATTATACCCATGCCACTTGGACCACTGAGAAGGATTGTGTTATGTCTCTTCGGGAAGGACAAGATATTGGACAACTCAAGACCATTTCGGAGAATAGATGTTTTCACCGTGAATTAGAAGTATGGAAGTATGGAAGACTCGAAGAATTTGAAGACTCCGAAGATCCCAAGATTACTCAAGACCAATAGAAGAAATCGATATATCCAAGACTGAGATGCTTTTGTGTAAGACAAGGAATATCTTACACAATACCAATAGTATCCAAGCCCACCATGAGAGTTGTGAAATGAACGAAAGAGTGCGAGTAGAGTTCCCGACCATGCGAGCTCATGAGTATGAAGGTACCATAGGAATTGTTTGATTGAATTTATGAGTGATATTTGGAGTTTTCTCGGAGTTTTCTCTATTGATTTAATTATTGGTGTCATTTGAATTGTTAGATTTAAATTTGTGTTTTTAGGATACGTATTCCGTAGGATTTATTTACAACCTTGAGAGGTGTGAGCAACAGATGATGTATCAGAAGACCATCACATCGATGAAACTCCTTGTATCGAAGACTTTCAAGAACCGAAGAGAATGAAGACTTCCAGACGAAAACTTAGTAAACGAGTCTATATTATATGTTAGTTGTTTGATGATTGTTAGGTAGATATCCATCTCCCTTCCTCTCTAAAGATCTATCTCATCTCTGACCAACCCTAAATCCCATAGGTGGATATAATTATTTTGATGAGATCAGCGACCCATTCAAGGTAGAAGATTGGATTCAGAATATAGAAGGGCAAGAATCCCCCATATGCAAGGAGAACACTATTGTTGCACACGGAAGTTCCCTATTCTACGGATGCAAGTTTTGAGCAAAAACCATTTAGGATCATCGCCACCCAAAATGGTTTTATTAGTTTTGCAGGTGAAGACCTCTTTAAGAGTGAGAAAGACTGAGTGCTAGAATACGGGATTCACCTATTTATATATGAAGTAACAATTAGAGTACGGGATGGATTGGCCCCCATACCGAAGACTCTTATTGTATACTTTTGTATGTTAGATTGGTAAGTCAGAGAGACAAATAAAAACTGTAATAGAGTGTCGATGTGACAAGCCTAAACCATAGAATGGTAAGATGCATTACCCTTGTAGATAGGCACCATGCCTAACGTAGGTCAAACGGTGAGTAAGAAACATGAAGATTTTCAAGAAGCTTCATTAGGAAATCAATGAGTTGGCATCGAAAGCAACTCATTTGTGAAGGCAACATTCTTAGGGTCAGTGATGCATCGATAACCCATCGTTGAAATCATGAACGAAAACAATTCCTTTCCGGGTGCAACGATTTTCTGAAGGCAACATTCTTGCATCGAACACGAAATCAATGATGGGGCATTGAAAACAACACATTTACGAAGGCAACATTCTTAGGGTCGTTGACGCAGCGATAACCCATCGTTGAAATCATGAACAAAACCGATTGCTTTACTGGCGCAACGATTTTCCGAATACTGCATTCTTAGGGTCACCAGTGCATCGTACACGAAATCTATGAATTGGCATCAAAAGAAACTCATTTCCGAAGGAAATATCCAAAGGCAACATTCTTAGGGTTTGTGATGCATCGATAACCCATTGTTGAAATCATGAACGAAACCAATTCCTTTCCTGGTGCACCGATTTTCCGAAGACAACATTCTTGCATCGTACACGAAATCAATGATGGGGTATCGAAAGCAATTCATTTCCGAAGGCAACATTCTTAGCATCACCGGTGCATCCTATGGGAAATCAATGATGGGGCACCGTGAGCAAGGCATTTGCGAAGACAACATTCTTAGGGTCGGTGATGTATCGATAAACAATCGTTGAAATAATGAACGAAACCGATAATTTTACGGGTGCATCGATTTTCCGAAGGCAACATTCTTAGGGTCACCGGTGTATCGTACACAAAACCAATAATTGGGCATCAAAAGCAACACATTTCCGAAGGCAACATTCTTAGGTCGGTGATGCATCGATAACCAATCATTAAAATTATGAACGAAATCGATTCCTATACGGGTGTGCAGATTTTTCAAAGGCATCATTCCTAGGGCCACCGGTGCATCGTACACGAAATCCATGATGTGGCATTGAAAGCAACTCATTTTCGAACGCAACATCCGAAGGCAACATTTTTAGGGTCGGTGATGCTCGTTGAAATCATGAATGAATCCGATTCCTGACGGGTGCAATAATTTTCTGAAAGCAACATTCTTAGGGTTGGTGATGCATCTATAACCCATCGTTAAAATCATGAACGAAACCAATTCCTTTATAGGTGCAACGATTTCCCGAAGGCAACATTCTAGCATCGTACACGAAATCAATGAGTTTGCATACAAAGCAACTCATTTCCGAAGGCAACATTCTTAGGGTCGGTGATGCATCGATAACCCATCCTTGAAATCATGAACGAAACCAATTCCTTTCCCGGTGCAACGATTCTTGGAAGGCAACATTCTTGCATCATACACGAAATCAATAATGGGGCATCGAAAGGACTCATTTCTGAAGGCAACATTCTTAGCGTCGGTGATGCATCGATATCGTATCGTTGAAATCATGAACGAAACCAACTCCTTTCTCGGTGCAACGATTTTCCGAAGGCAACATTCTTGCATCGTACATGAAATCAATGATAGGGCACCGAAAGCTATTCATTTCTGAAGGCAACATTCTTAGCGTCACCGGTGCATCTTACACGAAATAAATGATGGGGCACCGTAAACAACGAATTTCCAAAGGCAACATTCTTAGGTTCGATGATGTATCGATAACCCATCGTTGAAATCATGAACGAAACCGGTTCATTTACGGGTGCAACGATTTTCTGAAGGCAACATTCTTAGGGTCGATGATGCATCGATAACCCATCGCTGAAATCATGAACGAAACCGATTAATTTATGGGTGCAACAATTTTCTGAAGGCAACAATCTTAGGGTCGGTGATGCATCGATAACCCATCATTGAAATCATGAATGAAACCGATTCCTTTACGGGTGCAACGATTTTCCGAAGGCAACTTTCTTAGGGTCGGTGATGCATCGATAACCCATCGTTGAAATCAAGAACGAAACCAATTCCTTTCCGTGTGCAACGATTTTCCGACGGAAACATTCTTGCATCGTACACGAAATCAATAATGGGGCATCGAAAGCAACTCATTTCCAAAGGCAACATTCTTAGGGTCGGTGATGCATCGATAACCTATCGTTGAAATCATTGACGAAACCAGTTCTTTTCCGGGTGCAACGATTTTCCGAAGGCAACATTCTTGCATCGTACACGAAATCAATGATGGGGCATAGAAAGCAACTCATTTTCGAAGGCAACATTCTTAGGGTCGGTGATGCATCGATAACCTATCGTTGAAATCATGAACAAAACCAATTCCTTTGCGGGTGCAACGATTTTTCAAAGGCAACATTTTTGCATCGTACCCGAAATCAACGATAGGGCATCGAAAGCAACTCATTTTTGAAGGCAACATTCTTAGGGTCGGTGATGCATCGATAACCCATCGTTGAAATCATGAACGAAACTGATTCCTTTACGGGTGCAACGATTTTCCAAAGGCAACATTCTTAGGGTCACAAGTGCATCGTACACCATATCAATGATGGGGCATCGAAAGAAACTTATTACAGAAGGAAACATTCTTACGGTCGTTGTTGCATCGATAACCCATCGTTGAAATCATGAACGAAATCGATTCCTTTATGGGTGCAACATTTATCCGAACGCAATATTCTTAGGGTCATCGGTGCATCATACACAAAACCAATGATGGGGCATCGAAAGCAATGATTTCCAAAAGCAACATCCGAAGGCATCATTCTTAGGGTTATCGGTGCATCGTACACGAAATCAATGAGTTGGCATCGAGAGAAACTCATTTCCGAAGGCAACATTCTTAGGGTCGGTGATGCTTCGATAACCCATCTTTGAAATCATGAACGATAACAAATTCCTTTCCGGGTGCAACGATTTTCCGAAGGCAACATTTTTGCATCGTACACGAAATCAATGATGGGGCATCGAAAGCAACTCATTTCCGAAGCCAACATCCGACGGCAACATTCTTAGGATGGGTGCATCGATAACCTATCGTTGAAATCATGTCAATTCCTTTCCGGGTGCAACGATTTTCCAAATTAACATTATTGCATCGTACACGAAATCAATGATGGGGCATCGTAAGCAACTCATTTCCGAAGGCAACATTCTTAGGGTCGGTGATGCATCGATAACCTATCATTGAAATCATGAAAGAAATCAATTCCTTTACGGGTGCAACGATTTTTCGATGGCAGCATTCTTAGGGTCACCGGTGCATCGTCCACAAAATCAATGATGGGGCATCGGAAGCAACCCATTTTCGAAGGCAACATCCGAAGGCAGCATTCTTACGGTCGCTGATGCATCAATAACGCATCGTTGAAATCATGAACAAAACCGATTCCTTTCCGGGTGCAACAGTTTTCTGAAGGCAACATTCTTAGGGTCACCGGTGCATCGTACACGAAATCAATGAGTTGATATCGAAACAAACTCATTTCCGAAGACAACATTCTTAGGGTCGGCGATGCATCGATAACCCATCATTGAAATCATGAACGAAATCAACTCATTTCCGTGTGCAACGATTTTCCGAAGACAACATTCTTGTATCGTACACGAAATAAATGATGGGGTATCGAAAGCAACTCTTTTCTGAAGGCAACATTCTTAGGGTCGGTGATGCATCAATAACCCCTCGTTGAAATCATGAACGAAACTGATTCATTTACGGGTGCAATGATTTTTCCGAAGGCAACATTCTTAGGGTCACCGGTGCATCGTAGACAAAATCAATGATGGGGCATCGGAAGCAACACATTTCGGAAGGAAACATTCTTAGGGTCAGTGATGAATCGATAACCCGTCGTTGAAATCAAGAAAGAAACCGATTCCTTTAAGGATGAAATGATTTACCGAAGGCAATATTCTTAGGGTCACTTGTGCATAGTACACGAAATCAATGAGTTGGCATTGAAAACAACTCATTTTCGAAGGCAACATTCTTAGTGTCGGTGATGCATCGATAACCCATCGTTGAAATCATGAACGAACCTAAATCTTAACGGGTGCAACGATTATTCGAAGGCAACATTCTTAGGGTTACCGGTGTATCGTACACGAAATCAATGAGTTGGCATTGAAAGCAACTCATTTTCGAAGGGCAACCCATCGTTGAAATCATGAACGAAACTAATTTCTTTCCGGGTGCAATGATTTTTTAAGGCAACATTCATGCATTCGTACACGAAATCAATGATGGGGCATCGAAAGCAACTCATTTCTGAAGGCATCATTCTTAGGGTCGTTGGTGCATCGAGACCCCATCCTTCAAATCATGAACGAAACCGATTGATTTACTGCTGTAATGATTTTTCGAAGGCAACAATCTTAGGATCACTGGTGCATCGTACACAAAATCGATGATGGGGCATCGGAAGCAATGCATTTCCGATGGCAACATCCAAAGGCTATATTCTTAGTGTCGGTGATGCATCGATAACCCATCACTGAAGTCATGAACGAAACCAATTCCTTTTCGGCTGCAACGATTTTTCGAAGGCAACATTCTTGCATCGTACAGGAAATCAATGATGAGGCATCAAAAGCAACTCATTTCCGAAGGCAACATCCGAAGGCAACATTCTTAGGGTCGGTGATGCATCGATAACCCATCGTTGAAATCATGAACAAAACCGATTCATTTACGGGTGCAATAATTTTCTGAAGGCAACATTCTTAGGGTCACAAATGCAAGTACACGAAATCAATGAGTTGGCAACATTCTTAGGGTCGGCGAAGCATCGATAACCCATCGTTGAAATCATGAACAAAACCAATTCCTTTCCGGATGCAACTATTTACCAAAGACAACATTTTGCATCGTACACGAAATGAATGATGGCGTATTGAAAGCAACTCATCTCCGAAGGCAACATCCGAAGTCAACATTCTTAGGGTCGTTGATGCATCGATAACCATCGTTAAAATCATGAACAAAACCGATTGCTTTACGGGTGCAATGATTTTCCGAAGGCAACATTCTTAGGGCCACCGGTGCATCGTACACAAATTCAATGATGGGGAATCGGAAGCAACGCATTTCCGAATACAACATCCGAAAGCAACATTCTTAGGGTCGATGGTGCATCGATAACCCATCGTTCAAATCATGAACAAAACCAATTCATTTACGGGTGCAATGATTTTCTGAAGGCAACATTCTTGCATCGTACACGAAATCAATGATGGGGCATTGAAAGCAACTCATTTCGGAAGGCAACATTCTTAGGGTCGGTGATGCATCGATAACCCATCGTTCAAATCATCAACGAAACCAATTCCGTTCCGGGTGCAATGATTTTCTGAAGGCAACATTCTTGCATCGTACACGAAATCAATGAGTTGGCATCGAAAGCAACTAATTTCCGAAGGCGACATCCGAAAAGGCAACATTCTTAATAAAGTTAAATAGATATGATTGTTTGCTTGATGTGTTTGATTTTTTCTGGGATTTAAAACCTTTGGTGTTGAAATGAATATTAAAGTGAGAGGAAATAAAATGACTTTCCCTAATATTCACCGTTGGTGTTATAAAATTTATTATTTAAAACAAAACCAACAAAACAAAATGAGAGAAGGTAATATGACTCCTTCAACATATTAAAAGTTTGGAAAATGTTTTAAATCATTATTGGAATTGTTTTGAATATTCAAAACATTTTTTTCAACTCAAGGAAATTCATTTGAGAGGATATAAAATGACTTATCCCCTTTTTAAATAAAGTTGGAAATATTTAGAACATTATTTTAAAGTTTTTAAAATTTATTTTGAGTATTATAAAATAACTCTAAAATTATTTTAGGGATTTTATAATGCTAAAAGAGTTTTTATTTCATTGAAATGATTTATTAAATATTTTAAAAGAGTTGAAAAAGTATTCCAAAGGGATATTTTTATTTTACTAAATTATTTATTGATGAAACAATTTTAAAATTTATATTCATTATTTAGAAATGGCTTGTCAATACTTTTGATCAAATAAAAATATTTTAATAATTAATTGAACTTTATTTGATTTATGAAAAGTATTTTATATTTAAATAAAGTATTTAGAAAAGGTTTTTATTTTTATTTACCTTTTTGGAAACTATTTTCATTTTATAATTTTCTTTGTATTATTTGATGAATTTAGAATTTTATTTCATATTTTACGGAGTTACGGTTATTTTTATTTTATTGTTTGAAGTTACGGTTTTTAATTAAAAAGAAAAATCCGTAGTGTCCGGCCAGAAGATTGTTTCCGCTCACGAGCACAATTGGAGTCCAAGTCGGGCCCGATTCGTTTTTTTTTCCCAGCCTATATATAGAATTTAGTATTTCTGTTTAATTTCTTTTTCTTTTCTCCAAACAAAAAAAACCGAAAACCCTAGCAGCGGGACCCGCGGGCCGTCTCGCCGCCACCGGCCACCCCGCCGCCCCACGCCGGCCAGGACGGCTCCGCCGCCGTCGCCCCTCCGCCGCCCGTGCCTCTCGTGGCCGCCGCCACCACGGCGAGCCTCGCCGGAGCTGCCCCGTCCGAGGCGAGCTCGCCAGCCGCGGGCCAAGCCGGTCGCCGGCCTTGCCGCGCCACGGCTGCGCCCCACGCGAGCCGCCGTGGACCGCCACCCTCTGCCGGCCTCCTCCACGCCACCCCGGCCGCCCCCACCGCCTCTCACTGCCACAGCACGCCGGAGCCGCGCCCTCGCCGGAGTTCGTCGGAGCAAAATTCCGGCCAGATCTAAGACCGAGGACCCGATTTCTTTTTCGGAAGATATTTTATTTACAGACGAGTCCCTGTTGGCAGAAAACCCCCCGGCACTATAACCGCGATATCTTCTACACCGTAAGTCGGATAGCGGTGAATCTTTTTGCTACGCGCTCGTATTGTTCTGTACTTTTGCATGGTATAAAGTTTTGCACACTTTGCACACTTTCGAATTTGAATTTATTTCAAATTCAAATTCAAATTCCGGAGGCCATATCTTTTATATCATTGATCCAAATCGAGTGATTCTTTTTGCGTTGGATCACTCGTGTCATGTACTTTCTGTTTATATCATGTGTACACAAAAGTTCACAAGTTTATTGATCTGTTTAAATTCAAATTCACTTCAATGTTGCAATTGCTATGACCTGCGTTGTAGTATTCTGTTTCACGTGATTCTTTTTGCATATTGGATCATATGAGACATCTTATCGGCAATATCCACATACCATTCATATTGCTATGATCTTTACCTTGATTTCATAATGCCTTGATCATACTCTTGTATCGACAACTCTTTATCCGTTGACTCTCTCGAGTTCACTTCTACCGATCACCTTCGAGCACATCCACACCTTTGCACTTCAAAGCTTTTGTTTTGTTACTAAAACCTTTGTGATTGTTTTGTTGATCTTTTGTTGTCTCGTTGTGATGTGATTGCTTATTTGAGTTCCTTCGTTGCGATAGATTCTCGGAGTGTGACGAATAGAGTTGACTGAAACGTGAGAGCGAAGATCTTCATCGAATGTATAAGGCAAGTGATGCTTTGACCATACTCATACCTATATTTTCTATATGCATTATGTTAGGAAATATCACTCTATTGCATGATAGGTAGTTTATTTTACTGTTGCTGCAAAACCAGTTAGGATAGCCACATGTTTTGACTTGTCTACCGTAGATCAACCTAGCCGTGTTGTTGCTTTATTGCTATGCTTTGTAGACGAGGTTGGGCTGTGAGAATTCATGGAGTGCATGTGAACTATTTAATAAACCGTGTAGCAACTTTATAATAAATAAAAATCACTTCTGGACGGGCGGGTTGCATCCCGGTAGTTGTGCCTTGTCTAAGGACAGTGCCGGGGTTAAATGCACCTAATGGTTGTTTTCGTGGTGAACCGGGTGCGTCATGGCGAGTACCCTCTGACGCAGTGGGCGCCGTCCAGGCTCAAAAAGATCAGACGGGCAATATTACTAGTAGCTTCCGTGTACAGCCACTGGCTATATGGGCTCTGGCTTAGCACGAGTACGTTGTGGGGAACCTGGCCCTGGTAGCTAGCTGATGTAGATGTGTGTTAGGTGTACCGGCTACCAAAGGGTGGAGGCAACCTCTTCAGAAAGACTTTGTCTCACCCTTCGGGTTGAGTCCAGTGGGGAACGTGTACAACCTCTGCAGAGCGTATAAACTGATCATGATTAGCCGTGTCCACGGTTACGGACAAACTTTGAGCAACTAGTCAGTACTGTTGATGAATAATCTTCACAGATGAACACTTAATAATAATTTGGTTGGGACAAGAGTAGCTTGGGTTGCTGTGTGTTTCAGGTAAAATTCAACTTAAAACTTTGACTAGTTTAGTTCAGGAGAAAATTGGCTTTCTGCAAAACTAAACCATAAGCCTTTCCTTTGACTTACCTTGCATGTAGTTGTAGGTCCTTTATATAAACTTTTCCGTGTCACTTGTCGTACAAATCAGATGTACTGACCCGTTGTCGGGCTGTAACCTTCGGTGTTGCAGGTTTTTTCAGACGATCAGTAAGGTGCGCTTAGGGGTTGCGAGTCTACACTCAGCATGTTCGCATGTGGCTGTTGATGGACTCCACGTTATTTGCTTTTGCTTCCGCTATATTTATATTGAATAAGCTAGCCTTGAGCTATGCAACTTGTTATTTATTTACTCTGAATCATACGTTGTAACAATGATGCACTTGTACTTTGATATACATCTATAATACTGTGTGTGCCAGCGAGTTCGATCCAGGGACTGGCACTTGAGCACAGAGACTTCAATTCGGTGTGAATTGGGTCGCTACATTAGGGTTGGTGGTGCATCGATAACCCATCGTTGAAATCATGAACGAAACGATTCCTTTGCGGGTGCAACGATTTTCCAAAGGCAACATTCTTAGGGTCACCGGTGCATCGTACACAAAATCAATGATGGGTCATCGGAAGCAAATAATTTCCGAAGGCAACATTCTTAGGGTCGGAGATGCATCGATAACCCATCGTTGAAATAATGAACAAAACCGATTTCTTTAAGGGTGCAACGATTTTCCGAAGACAACATTCTTAGGGTCGGTGATGCTTCGATAACCCATATTTGAAATCACGAACGATAACCAATTCCTTTACGGGTGCAACGATTTTCCGAAGGCAACATTCTTGCATTGTACACGAAATCAATGATTGGCATCGAAATCAAGTCATTTTCGAAGGCCACATCCAAAGGCAACATTCTTAGGGTCGTTGATGCATCGATAACCCATGTTGAAATCATGAACGAATCTAAATCTTTACGGGTGCAAAGATTTTTTGAAGGCAACATTCTTAGGGTTACCGATGCATCGTACACGAAATCGATGAGTTGGCATCGAAATCTACTCATGTTCGAAGGGCAACATTCTTAGTATCGGTGATGCATTGATAACCCATCGTTGAAATCATTAACGAAACCAATTCCTTTCCGGGTGCAAAGATTTTTTTGAAGGCAACATTCATGCATCGTACACGAAATCAATGATGGGGCATCGAAAGCAACTCTTTTCTGAAGGCAACAATCTTAGGGTCGTTGGTGCATCGATACCCCATCCTTCAAATCATGAACGAAACCGATTGCTTTACTGGTGTAACGATTTTTCGAAGGCAACATTCTTAGGGGCACTGGTGCATCGTACACAAAATCGATGATGGGGCATCGGAAGCAATGCATTTTCGAAGGCAACATACAAAGGCTATATTATTAGTGTCGGTGATGCATCGATAACCCATCGTTGAAATAATGAACGAAACCAATTCCTATCCGGGTTCAATGATTTTTCGAAGGCAACATTCTTGCATCGTACAGGAAATCAATGATGAGGCATCAAAAGCAACTCATTTCCGAAGGCAACATCCGAAGTCAACATTCTTAGGGTCAGTGATGCATCGATAACCCATCGTTGAAATCATGAACGAAACCGATTCCTTTACGGGTGCAACGATTTTCCGAAGGCATCATTCTTAGGGTCATCGGTGCATCATACACGAAATCAATGAGTTGGCATCGAAATCAACTCATTTTCGAAGGCAACATTCTTACGGTCGGCGAAGCATCGATAACCCATCGTAGAACTCATGAACGAAACCAATTCCTTTCCGGGTGCAACGATTTACCAAAGGCAACATTCTTGCATCGTACACGAAATCAATGATGGGGTATTGAAAGCAACGCATTTCCGAAGGCAACATCCGAAGGCAACATTCTTAGGGTCGTTGATGCATCGATAACCCATCGTTAAAATCATGAACGAAACCGATTTCTTTACGGCGCAATGATTTTCCGAAGGCAACATTCTTAGGGCCACCGGTGCATCGTACACAAATTCAATGATGGGGCATCGGAAGCAACGCATTTTCGAATACAACATCCGAAGGCAACATTCTTAGGGTCGACGGTGCATCGATAACACATCGTTGAAATCATGAACAAAACCGATTCATTTACGGGTGCAATGATTTTCTAAAGGCAACATTCTTCCATCGTACACGAAATCAATGATTGGGCATTGAAAGCAACTCATTTCGGAAGGCAACATTCTTAGGGCCGGTGATGCATCGATAACCCATCGTTGAAATCATGAACGAAATCAATTCCGTTCCGGGCGCAACGATTTTCCAAAGGCAACATTCTTGCATCGTACCCGAAATCAATGAGTTGGCATCGAAAGCAACTCATTTCCGAAGGCGACATCCGAAGGCAACATTCTTAGGGTCGGTGGTGCATCGATAACCCATCGTTGAAATCGTGAACGAATTGATTTCTTTACGGGTCCAATGATTTTTCAAAGGCAACATTCTTAGGGTCACCGGGGCATCGTACACAAAATCAATGATGGGTCATCCGAAGCAGCTCATTTTCGAAGACAACATTCTTAGGGTCGGTGATGCATCGATAACCCATCGTTGAAATAATAAACAAAACCGATTCCTTTACGGTTGCAACCATTTTCCAAAAACAACATTCTTAGGGTCGGTGATGCTTTGATAACCCATCTTTGAAATCATGAATGTTAACCAATTCCTTTCCGAGTGAAATGATATTCCAAAGGCAACATTCTTGCACGTACACGAATTCAATGATGGGGCATCGAAAGCAACTCATTTCCGAAGGCCACATCCAAAGACAACATTCTTAGGGTCGTTGATGCATCGATAACCCATCGTTGAAATCATGAACAAATCTAAATCTTTACGGGTGCATCGTACACGAAATCAATGAGTTGGCATCGAAATCTACTCATTTTCGAAGGGCAGCATTCTTAGTGTCGGTGATGCACCGATAACCCATCGTTGAAATCATTAACGCAACCAATTTCTTTCCGGGTGCAATGATTTTTTAAGGCAACATTCATGCATCGTACACGAAAACAATGATGGGGCATCGAAAGCAACTCATTTCTGAAGGCAACATTCTTAGGGTTGTTGGTGCATCGATACCCCAACCTTCAAATCATGAACGAAACCGATTGATTTACTGGTGTAAAGATTTTCTGAAGGCAACTCATTTCTGAAGGCAACATTCTTAGGGTCGTTGGTGCATCGATACCCCATCCTTCAAATCATGAACGAAACCGATTGATTTACTGGTGTAACGATTTTCCGAAGGCATCTTAGGATTACTGGTGCATCGTACAAATATCGATGATGGGGCATCGGAAGCAATGCATTTCCGAAAGCAACATCCAAATGCTATATTCTTACTGTCGATGATGCATCAATAACCCATCATTGAAATCATGAACGAAACTAATTCCTTTCCGGCTGCAACGATTTTTCGAAGGCAACATTCTTACATCGTACAAAAAATCAATGATGAGGCATCAAAAGCAATTCATTTCCGAAGGCAACATCCGAAGGCAACATTCTTAGTGTCAGTGATGCATTGATAACTCATCGTTGAAATCATGAACGAAACCGATTACTTTACGGGTGCAACGATTTTCCAAAGGCAGCATTCTTAGGGTCACCGGTGCATCATACACGAAATCAATGAGCTGGGATCGAAATCAACTCATTTTCGAGGCAACATCCGAAGGCAACATTCTTAGTGTCGGTGAAGCATCAATAACCCATCGTTGAAATCATGAACGAAACCAATTCCTTTCCGGGTGCAACGGTTTACCAAAGGCAACATTTTTGCATCGTACACAAAATCAACGATGGGGTATTGAAAGCAACTCATTTCCGAAGGCAATATCCGAAGGCAACATTCTTAGGGTCGTTGATGCATCGATAACCCATCGTTAAAATCATGAACGAAACCGATTGCTTTAGGGGTGAATTGATTTTCCGAAGGCAACATTCTTAGGGCCACCGGTGCATCGTACACAAATTCAATGATGGGGCATCGAGAGCAACGCATTTCCGAATACAACATCCGAAGGCAACATTCTTAGGGTTGATGGTGCATCGATAACCCATCGTTGAAATCATGAACAAAACCGATTCATTTACGGGTGCAATGATTTTCTGAAGGCAACATTCTTGCATCGTACACGAAATCAATGATGGGGCATTGAAAGCAACTCATTTCGGAAGGCAACATTCTTAGGGTCGGTGATGCATCGATAACCCATCGTTGAAATCATGAACGAAACTAATTCCGTTTTCGGGTGCAACGATTTTCTGAAGGCAACATTTTTGCGTCATACACGAAATCAATGAGTTGGCATCGAAAGCAACTCATTTCCGAAGGCGACATCCGAAGGCAACATTCTTAGGGTCGATGATGCATCGATAACCCATCGTTGAAATCATGAACGAATCGATTCCTTTAAGGGTGTAGCGATTTTTCAAAGACAACATTCTTAGGGTCACCGGTGCATCGTTCACAAAATCAATGATGGGTCATCAGAAGCAACTCATTTCCAAAGGCAACATCCGAAGGCAACATTCTTAGGGTTAGTGATGCATCGATAACCCGTTGAAATCATGAACGAAATCGATTCCTTTACGGGTGCAACGATTATGCGAAGGCAACATTTTTGCATCGTACGCGAAATCAATGATGATGCATCAAAAGCAACTCATTTCCGAAGTCAACATCTGAAGGCAACATTCTTAGGGTCGTTGATGCATCGATAACCCATCGTTGAAATCATGAGCGAAATCGATTCCTTTTATGGATGCAACAATTTTTCAAAGGCAACATTCTTAGGGTCACCGGTTACACAAAATCAATGATGGCGCATCAAAAACACGTTTTTGATGACCCATCATTGATTTTGTGTACACACGAAATCAATGATGACCCATCAAAAACAATATTCCTTTACGGGTGCAACGATTTTCCAAAGGCAACATTCTTAGGGTCACCGATGCATCGTACACGAAATCAATGATGGCGCATCGAAAACAACTCATTTCCGAAGGCAACATCCAAAGGCAACATTTTTAGTGTCGGTGATGGAGATAAGTCATCGTTGAAATCATGAACGAAACCGATTTCCTTACGGGTTCAACGATTTTTCGAAGGCAACATTCTTAGGGTCAGTGGTGCATCGTACACGAAATCAATGATGTGGCATCAAAAGCAACTCATTTTCAAAGGCAACATCCAAAGTCAACATTCTTAGGGTCGATAATATAACGATAAGTCGATAACCAATCCTTAAAATCATGAACGAAACCGATTACTTTCTGGGTGGAATGGTTTTTTGAAGGCAACATTCTAGGGCCAACGGTTCTGATATAATTATGTTGGAGTTATGTAGATGTTCCCAGGAAGATGACACAACACCAGAACCTTATAGTAAATCCAAACTTTCCCATTTTAGAAAATCACTAGTGAAGCAAGTAGGCCCACCAAAAGCCCAACAGCAAATGAAAAACAATCTACATTCGACACTAAACTAGCATAGAATTAACGAAATAGTAAAAAAAATGTAGAGAATGGTCACATCTACTAACCTGGAGGAAATGCTAGGCCCTGGAAGCAATACTTCAGATAAACAAGCATTCTATAGCTGTTAAAAGTCAAAATATGGTAAAAGATTAGACTTCCGTATAGCACTTGTATAATATACAAGAAACATTAATTGCATATCGAAACTAGACCACTAGCAATATCAAACAAAATCAAGCAAATCTAACCAAGTCCTTCGAAAGCATGGGGAATTTTTTTACTTAGTACCAATATTTTGTTCACACTCAAGCATGTCATAGAGAAATCCCAGGGAAAACATAAAGATGCATTTTGAATGAAGATTCATGTAAATTGCAATGGTAACCAAGTAACTAATGCAAAGAAAATTATCATATTCTGATTAATCAATTTACAAAAACAGATATTCAATCAGGAACTTCAGTATAACATAATAAGTATGCTCAAATCGCATATGAATAACTTGAGAACGTAATGTGTACTATTAGCTCATGTATCAGCAAGGTGATTGATTATGGGCAAGTTTAATACAACTCTTACTGGCAATAATATGACATACCAAGTAGAAGTAGCATCTTTTCTACTAGCGTTCTGGATGACAGATAGAAGTTCCTCTAGAGGTGTACGGAAATCATTCAAGCCTTGGTTAAATAAATAAATTAGAGCTCCATATAACCCATGCTCACAACAGTCTGGCTACCTGCATACAGAACAAGTAGAACAGTATCATTGGGATGCATAATTATGCAACAGATTAGCCCATACTAAAAAAGGGTACCAGAAGATACTGAAAAGGTTATTTTCTGGTCAATGAATGTAGACAATGGAACATCAAACATGTCTGAGAAAGCTCCACAAATGTACCTCTTACACTACTTAAATGCAACTTTTATGTATACCTGATTAAAATCCAGTGATGAAATATCGATATGAAGAATGCATTGCTTGACTCGCTGTAACCATCCTTTGCCACTATAATGCTCTACTAGAGCTTGCATAATCTACAAATCAAACTGGAATAAATGTATATTCATTTGCAAATCCATGAGAACCCAGCATATCTTTCAATATATATGGCTCTAGTGCCTCCAGAAATATACCTGTTATTTATGTCATGTCAGCCTTTACAAGTTATAGTAGCAATAATCTTATCAGCAAATAGATAATGGGCATACGCAATACGTTTCTTATACTATACCACATGAAAAAAAATATAAATATCCTCTAGAATCTTCCTTTAAAGACTGTGGAATCCTCACAAGTGCAAGTAAAATATTCCAAATTGAATGGAGTCAAAGCAACAGAAGAAAAGGAAAATGATTGGCAATGCAACTAGAACCCATTAAAGGCTTAAAACATTCACAAAAAGAGATTTACAGAATGCCTGCAAGTTATAGAATGGAAGCAGTATGTATCTTCCTTTGCATTCTTGTAGAGAAAAACTAGGACGATCACAGGATGTATCAACGAATAATCTAAAGAAAATATGTATTAAACAAGGAAGGGAGGATAGCGTCAACTTCAGGCATGAACAAAATAAACATCAGAGTTAAGCAAAACGGAAAGGTTGCTAGTTCTTATGAGTCAATTAGAACAAGCCTACCTCCACTTTGAGCAGCAACAAACTTAGAAAAGACTGTATCCAACAGGATGTCATTCCGCCCAATGTGAACACAAAACTCGACTGCAACTCCTACACGAGCATATTGTTCTTCTCTCTGTGTCAGCAGGGATCGATCGGCGTCTATCAGGCCATCTGCTGCTCCCCCTTTTCCAGTATGGCTAGACAATGGAATTGAAATATATTCAAAGACATAACCTATATATGACAGCAACAACTCCACTAAATAAGGCATTATGGCTTCCCTTATAGAATCAACTGTTCTCGGAAGATCAACAACACCATGTGTGTGACCGTCATAAAGCTTCATTGCCATGTCCAGTGCACCCATCCAATTACCAGCCCTCTTTAGTGCTTCAATCCGTTCTTTCCATGGAAGAAATCGTGAAACTGTAAGAAAGCTTGGGCCAAAAAATATATACTGTAGCACCTCTTACTGCTACTGAGTTGTTAAAATACCTCTCAGGGTTGCCAAACCTGTTAGAAAAATGTGTATGGTACAGTATGTTGTCATCGAAGACAAAACCATCAAGAATAAAGATAGTCCTGCGAAGCTCAGTGCCATCTTTTGAGAACAAACAGAGCTGCCCTTTCAAGTTCAGGACAGCTAACATCTGAATGGAAAAAGAGAGTGATTTGATTTTACAACTGGCGAAAAAATATAAACTAAATGAATAACCAAAGGGAAGACTTTTGCATGCCTGATCATTTAACCAGGCAACACCAACAGCGGCACTATCAAGCTTCCAGTCCTTATGTTTGATCATCTTTGATTTAACAAATCTTGCCACTTGTACTTGATGGTCCCATCAAAGCGCAAGCCAAGATCCTTGCTCTTCATCTATAGTGTTGTCATCTTTAGCCCGAGAAAATAAAACTTACCAATATAAGGAACTACGTACCAATCATTGTCAATGTCTAAGGAGGTCTATTATTACCAATTGGTGATGAATCACTTGAGGACAATGTGTATTTCCATGCAGCATAAGCAATTGACCCTTCGTGTGCTCCTTCGGGTCTAGAGAAGGTCTCAATATGGTCAACGTGCTCAATGTTGGTACGGAGTCTAACCTAACTCAATTTTCTACTCATGCTTAGCAAATGGGTCTGGAAGGATCAAAAGGAGTCAAGAGTGAAGTTAAGAAGTAGTACATGGCAATATCATTGCACTGAACTGACAAAGGTAATGACCTGAACTTCCAAGGTATGGAAAATTACCTTGTTATGATCACTTAAGAATGTGGCATTCTCCTTCCTTAATGTCCAAGGACAGAGTGGAGGTATCCTTTACAATTCCCTGATAAACAAGGTTGGCCAGCACAAGCATATTATAAATACATTCTGTTAGCTTAACCGGTGTATTAAATGCATTAAGTATGTGAAATAAGGAAAAAGCGCAAGCCGAATACTTCATTCCAAGAACAAATGGTGCGCACATCAGAACACCCAGGTCATAAACTACACAAACCAAAAATATGACAGTGGCTACAATTCACTTAAATCTCCAAGAAAGGCTTGTGTTGCTGGAAACCGTAGCATTCAACAGGATAATAATCATATAAAGTCCCCATGCCATGGAACCCATGTAAGTATTATCACCATGGGCTCATATAATCACTAGAGATGAGAAATTCAAAAATTGATTATTCACAGCGTATCCAAAACGATATTCATGAATCACTAAGACAGTAACAACAACAACAAAACCTGTCAGTCCCAAACAAGTTGGGGTAGGCTAGAGTTGAAACCCATAAGATGTCAAAATCACTAAGACTGCGTTGAGGATTTAAAATTTTCTTTCAGAGAAAATTTCACAGCATAATGTGCTGCAGCAAAGTTATAGTGTGCAGTTGCAAGCATGTCAGGGCTTAAGTGTATAGACTACTTAAACTTACAGCCACTCTTCAGCATTGTGACACAGCACACAATGACAGCTTGAATGATGTTAATGTGAACCAGTACCAAAGGACAAATTACAATAAAATACACCACCTATGTATTTTATGAAACAAATAAAACATAACTAGATCTTACCTCCAGTGACGAATGGCAATCTACCATAACATCAAAAATATTATCAAGACCACCCAATACCCTTTATGTTTCTTTGAAATCTCCTCCAACTCTGGACACCATGTCAGAAGTCTCTGAAAAGATAAACATTTGAAAATGAGTAATATTTCAGTGCCATACCAAAAAGTTTCAGTGCCATACATGTCAGATGGATTGAAACTATGCATAACAGATGTACTCTAAACAAGCCAACACTCAAAACTCAAACACAAGTGAAACGAGGGCTAGGCAAAGGCATCCATGTAAAGTTGCAAGCATGCACTGCTTAACTTGTGAATTGACAGTGTACTTTGAGATGAATGCCATAATGACAATGGGGTAAATCGTGATCAAGAAATTGATTAAAAAACTTACCCTCTAATGCAACAGTCGACAAGCATGCCTTTTCCATTGTCAACAAAGCAAGCCATTTTGAACATAATTCTGGCCTTGATGTTCTCTCACCATCCCTGTCAAGTGGCTTGATTTCTTTACGGCTTAAGAGGATTTCTTCAACTTTTGATATTATATCCTCTAAACTGGAATCAGAATCCTTATTTGAGCCATTAAACATTTGAATTTTACTGATTCCAAGGAATTTGGAACCTATAGATGGTGCTTTGACAACATTTGCATCCACTGGAGGATTTAACAATTTAAGAAGAGACCGAATGCATGATTCTGAATCTAGCAAATGATTCTCCTGTACCTCCTTAACAATAAGCAAGGATAGATCATAAGAAGAAGTGAAGCTGATGGAATGCTCATCGGAACTCAGAAGTATTAGAAGAGCAACAACTGTGGGAAAATATATCACATTCAACAAGCAATATATGCAAATCACAAATGAAAATCTGAATAGTAAATATCAAACTAGCTGAATTTTAAATGATAAATTATAGTTTAACTCTCAATAAAAATTAAAAACATGACGTTGATGAACTAAATTTATTTTATCATGCATTAGTAGGAGAAAAAAGTGAATACATCTTCAAGAGAAATATATAAATAACTTTCTCAGGACATGAATATCTTTGTGATTTGTGAGAAGAGAATATTTAATATGCACGGAATGCAGCGTGCACAGAAACATATCATCTGGTCGTTTGGAATTGAGAGATACTCACATCACTTGCCAAAACAAATAAAAGAGCTGCTGCCACACCACCACAGGAAGGATCATCAATGTTCAGATCCAAAACATTATCTATAATTTGCTTTATCAATCTACAAGACATAACAAAAAATGCACTTGTGAGTAATAAGATGGAATACGTGTAAAATTTGAAACAAAATGAAATGTTTGTTAAACGGTGATATAGATTTTTGTACTTCTCAAACTCAATAGAATACCGAGATAAACATAACATGGTTACATTTTAAAATAATTGTATTCAATGAACTTTTACTTTCAGCAATCTTATCCGTCTACAGATATAGAAATGGGTCAAAATAAACATTGCAAGAATCTAGAAATTCCAGAGGTGACTTCAAGCATGCCATTTGTTTCGCTCAACGGTTTTCCACACAATTAATCATGCTACTTATTAGTTGGTTTTGTTATCTTGGTATCTTGAGATAGTGGTCTTGTATACAAAACCAGAGGGAGTATTAACTATTCGTATGCATCTTAGAAACTACAAATCTGAAGACCGAAACACACGAGGTTTTCCACACAATTAATCATGCTACTTATTAGTTGGTTTTGTTATCTTGGTATCTTGAGATAGTGGTCTTGTATACAAAACCAGAGGGAGTATTAATTATTCATATGCATCTTAGAAACTAAAAATTTGAAGACCGGTTAGGACAGGAACAGACAATATCATACATCTTCACTATACAAATCAAAGAAAAGCAGTAATACCCTAAACTTAAACAGTCATCAATTGTCAAAATGTTAGTATGATACTGAGTAGTGAAACATTGGTGTAGTTCACAGCTCAAATAGGGTAGCAACTCCATCATTCAATACTGTACTTTTGGTTAAAATACATATACTCTTGTGGACAGAGGAGAAATATTAGGCTCTAGTTCAATGGATACAGGAGCTCTTAGCAAAAACAAAGAGAACAGCCTGTTTGACAACAGCAGCCGTTCCCTTATCTCCATGTCTAGACACAACTCCATCTACATTCAATTTCTCTATCCCTTATCACTCAGCGTGCTTCCATGTTGTGGAATCATGGGATACAGTAGCTCTTAGCAAAAACAAAGAGACCAGCCCGCTTGACACACATGTAACTCAAGTGCATACTCCTTAAGCCCAGTTGTAATAGTTAGCCAATTGTGATTCTCCATGTTACTACAACAATAACGAAACCCAAGAAACCAAACTAACTGAACTAACAGCTCAGGTCAGGCAAGGAAACAAGATTTCTTGCAAATTATATTGCCAATTAGCTGCATGAATTAAGCTATTCGCGACAAGACAGAGGAAACAGAGCGAACTCGTTGGTGGTTTGGAGGATAAAAGGTGGTTCTTTTCAGGAAGAAAGCTAAATTCTTGAGCCGAGGTGACCCGCAAGAAGGCCCAATTTGATAACCCTAATACGAGGTTCTCGATTCGGTAGCCAAGGATGGGCACCAAAGAAGAGCAAGAAGAAGGCAACTTGTTATTCTTGGCAGAGCAGTAAAAGAAAGGGGGTGTGTACTGACCCCTGAGCCCGGAGGACGCGGCGGACGCGCATATCCCGAGCTGCGCGAGCAGGCTCGCCCGGCGCACCCGCCTGGGCGCGGTGGGGCGCAGCCCGCCGAGCGCGAAATTGACCTCGTCGAAGCTCTCCATCATCTCCCCGTACTCCTCGGCCTCCATGAGCGTGGCGGTGGGCGCCTCGCGCTCGGGGTCGGCGTTCTTGCCGCGGCGGGGCTGCGGTTGCGAGGGCGGGTCCTCGTCGAAGTCACACATCGAGGAGGATTCCTGCGACTGCAGGAAGGGCTGCGAAGCGGACGAGCCGAGCAGCGCGAGCTCGTCGTCCCCATCCCCGGCGTCGAAGGTGTCCTGCGAGGACGAGAGGCCGCGGTCCCCTCCGCTGTCGCACACGCCGGCGACGTCGGAGAAGGTGCGGGATCTACGGCCATAGGTGCGCACGATCATGGCGAGTCGCCGCGCCTCCGCGCATACGACGGAGGGCAGGGAGAGAGAGAGAGATTTGGGCCTTGGCGTCTGTGTCTGGGTTTCGAACGTTTGCTTTGCGGGCTTGCGGCTGATCCGGATTTGGGGGGAAGGGGGAGCTGGTTCGTGCGTTTGGTTGCTGCGGCTGGTTCTGGTTTGTGCGTTGTTGGGGGTTATCGCGTTACCGTTGAGAAAGGATGGGGATCAAGCGAGGAAACCCTACCGTGCGCTGCTAGGGTTTGGATTGAACGAGTGAGAGACGTTGGATCCGTAGAAAGTGGACGGTTCAGATCGGTTACAGGGGAATGATCTGTGGAAAGAGTGATTCGGCGTTTTGATTGATCCAAATGATGTGTATTTAAAATTATTTCTAAGTACTAATTAAAAATTGAAGAATTTTGTGAAAAAGCTATAAAAATATTTTGCAACATGGCATTACTAAAATTTTCACTCAAGTTAGGCCACATTTTCGGGTGGATAAGTGGTTATTTAATAAGAGATTCACCCCTACCTACGAACTGTCATGGCGAGAATTTTGACCACATTTTAAAAACACCATACATTTGTGGCATAATTTATTCTAGAATTGGACCAAACCATTATTTTATTATTACACCATATTTCATTTACCATTGATCAAATGGTGGCATTAAAAATGTTTTCCATATAGCTATCATAAAAAGATAAATTTTCGCCGATTCAGCGGGAACTGATCAAATTTAAATTATACGTGCTTGATAATTTGCTCTTTATTTTTCTCAAAAATCATTTTTAGATACATAAGTAGTTATTTCATCAGGGATACACCAAGAGTTTTGCAAGACGCAATACCTAGCTATAAACGGCCATGCCCGTTGTTTTGATCATATTTTGAAAAATTCAAAATAACAAACAAAATGTAAAACCTTTGTGTAGCATCATCCTTTGTGGGCTAGTGATCATAAAAAATAACAAACTTGAAATACAAAAAATATCTCAAAAAAGTGTTCTCAGAAATGACCTATCATGTATGAAGATTCATGGTTTTTTCAAGCCAAATGGACAATGTTATGAATACATTCGTGGAATAGTTTGTTTAAATAATCTCATATTTTGCATAAGTGTGTATATTGGAATGGTAAACAATGTTGCCAAAAGAAATTTTCCTTTTCTTTACACGGATTTTTTTTCGGATGCCAAAAGTAGGATTTTTTTTTATGAATAACCTATCAAATATTTGTTGTAAAATTGGACGAAATCATTTTTTTTAATTATTAGACCATAGTTCATTTACCATTGATGGAGCTACAAGCGCTCGGGGGCTGGAGAGGGCCTCCTGGCGAGGATGATGGCGCCAACTTCCAGCTAGTACAGTTCTCGCCCTCCAACTAGTAGTGGTTGGGCGAGAAGCACAGCGTCACGCCCCCACCGGTGTCACCGCCTAGTTGAGCTTGACCCTCTCCTGCTTCACGCCTGGAGGAGCCGCCTCGCCCTCGCTAGAGCTGCGGTTGTCACCACTGTACGACGAGACGTTGTCACAGCTCTCACTCTCCGCCGCAGCATTCAGGGAACTCGCCGAAGATCTTCACGAAGACCATCGCCTCGCCATCATACCTAAGCACGAGGTGCATTCCTCGACCCAGACCATGGGAGCGGGTGAAGGCCTTCCAACCTTTTTGAAAGTGCAGTCGTGCCCTTCATATTTTGATGTTGATGACAATATACATATAGGGGACTAATAATGTTTGTCAAGTATATCACAGGTATTAGTCCTCGGATCGTTAAGTGGGTGGATCATGGACCATTCATATTATCAATATCTCAAGATATGGAACCAACGATGTTGAAGCATAAGTCTTTCCTGTTATTCTTGAGTATAGGGATCCTCGCACTATTAAGAGGGGATCAGTGGGGTTGTGTTTAAGATTTGCTCAAATCACATTAAAATAATACAACTCGAATTAATTCTACAAAGTTAACTCTGTTCTAACTTTCGGACGTCCGACACTTCACAGTTTCGGACGTCCGTCATGTTTCGGACATCCGACATCCCACTCGCAAAGTATATTTGGCAAGGTCAGTAGACCTGCAAATATGGCCGGCCTTCCGACGAGTTTCGGACGTCCGACATATCGGACGTCTGAAACCTGTCGGACGTTCGAAACTTGGCGTTACACATTTTGCCTCACAAGGTCACTAGGCCTCCCAAACTGGACGGAAGTTTGACGGCCTTCGGACGTCCGACATGTCGGACGTCTGAACCCCGTCGGACGTCCGGTACCTGGATCACTGGTTACTACCTGGCATTCCCCACTGAGTTCGTTGAGTACATTTCGGACGTCCAACATATTTCGGACGTCCGACAATTGGAGTTCGGACGCCCGACACTTACACAGCTTAATGCCCCACCGGCCACTTCAACCTTAGACTATAAATACCCCTTCACATCCACTTGTGAGGGTTGACCACTTCACTTCAATCATTCATAAGAACACAAGTGCTCCCTCTCACTCTCTCTTACACCAAATCTCAGATCCCGGAGAGATTTTTGAGAGTTCTTGTCAGATCTTTCACCCTGTGATAGATCCAGCCCTTCCCCATCTTTCAACCAAAGCAAATCGCGTTTTGAACAAGTCTTGAGCATTCCCCATTGATCTTGTTACTCTTGGAGGTTGGAGACTCCTAGGCGGGTAGGAGTTCTTCGGAGAGGAATCGACCATTCGTGATTGCCCCTGTTGAGTTTGTGAGGGTTTGGTGACCACCTTTAAGGTCAATAGGTTATATTATTAATTTTAACACTACTTATCAATTTTAGGCAATAATGCGGAAGATAAAGATGTGCCTAACAATTGCAAAGGTGACCTAGTTGAGACAAGATAAACAACGAGCACAATATACTATAGCAAGTGAGGTATAAACAACAAGGTAACAACAAGTAAAGGGGAAAAGAGTAGGGATAACCGAATGACGTGAAGACAACGATGTATCCCGATGTTCACTTCCTTGGAGGGAAGCTACTACTCACCGTTCAGAGACAGTGGGTGAAACCAAGAAGGCACACCAACGCCACGAAGGCTCACTCTATTCCCCTTGAGATATCACCACGAAGGTGATTCCCAACCACTACCGGTTGACCTAAAAGGTGGTCACCAAACCCTGACAAACTCAACGGGGGTAATCACAATGGTCGATTCCTCTCCGAAGAACTCCTACCCGCCTAGGAGTCTCCAACCTCCAAGAGTAACAAGATCAACGGGGAAAGCTCAAGACTTGCTCAAAACGCGATTTGCTTTGGTTGAAAGATGGGGATGGGACGGATCTATCACAGGGTGAAAGATCCGACAAGAACTCTCAAGAATCTCTCCGGGATCTTGAGATTTGGTGAGGGAGAGAGTGAGAGGAAGCACTTGTGTTCTTGTGTGTGTTTGTAATGAAGTGGTCAACCCTCACATATGGTGGTGAGGGGGTACATTATAACAGCCCAGTTTTCACAAAAATTAAAAAAAATTTGTTTTCGGTGTGAATTGTTTGATTGTCTGATTTGTTTGCGGTGTTTGCATCCTCGATTTATCGATCGACGATTATTTCCCCCTCTTATCTCATACCGGACGGAGACCGACCCCTGCCACCTTGACACTCGACCTTTGCGACATCGGGTTCCACCCGATCACCGTCGTGAAAACCGCACGAGACCAGCCCCAGCCAACGGAACGAAAACCCCCGTTTAATAATTAAACGGGATATTTTTATAGCGCGCCGGAAAGTGTTCTCGGAACGGTTCCAGCGCGAGGTGAACGCCGCCGGCTCGACGCGCTGATCTCGCAGTTTGAAGTTTTACCCGAATCGTAGGTAATGCGGACCCCCGGCGGTCAGAAACGTAAACACCGCGCGCGCGAGAGAAAAACCGGGGATGTTTTTGCAAACTGCCAGCCACCTGGGCTATATAAAGACCACCACACTCCCACCTCTCTCTAGGGTTTCCCCTAACACAAAATTGCAACCACCCCCTCTGTTTTTCCTAGATCTGCCCAATTAGCCCCCAATTTTGCAATTTAGCCATTTTTTCGAAACCCTAGCCCCCAGCAAATCTGGACCGCCAGATCTGAGGATCCGACGGCCCAGGGCCATCCACGTCGCCCCATCAGCCCCGTGGGAGCTCCTCTCCTCCCTGCTCGAGCCGCCGCCCGAGGGACCTCGTTGTGCGCCGCCGTCTTCGGCCGCCCCGCAGGTCGCCTGCACCGCCGCCAGGTCGCCTCCCCGTCGCGCCTCCCTCTCCTTCTCTCTTTCCTCTCTCCCTTCTCACCTCTCTTCTCTGTTGCCGGCAAGGACCACGACCGCCATGGCCATGGAGCCCGAAGACCTCGTTGCGCCGCCCGGACCGCTCCCCTCGCCGCCCGATGGACTCGCCGGCGACCGGATCCGGCGGGATCCGGCGCCCCTCGACCTCCCCGTCCAGCCTGCTGCGCCCCAAGCCGCCGGAGCGCCGCCCTCACCGACGGGATGCCGCCGCCTCCACCCAGGCGCTCGATCCAGTCGGGATCGAGCAGAACCGCCGCTGCCGCCTGGTGGGCCGGCGTTCCCACCAAGGCCCACCACCCGAGCCACGCCAGCCCACTCCAAGCCGACCTGCCTCGGCTGCCCACTCCACTTGGGCCTCGGCCCGCACTGGTGAGGCAGCCCCTCCCTTTTTTTCCTTTTTTTCTGCGAGTTGGGCCTGGTCAGTAGCAGATTCGGCCCGTTAGCTTTTTTTTCCTTTTCTAGTTTATTTATTTTGGCAGTTTGTAATAGCTTTTTTGCGGTAGCTATATCTTTTCATCGGTAGCTCCGATGGAGACGCTTTCTACATGAAAGTTGCTCCATTTTGCGCGTAGATTAATAGAATGTACTTTGTTGCCATGTTTGACTTTGTTCACATGCTGTTTACCTGCTAATTACAATCCTTGCCACCTATAAACTGTAATTGCAATAACTTTTTAACCGTTGCTCTGTTTAAAATGTTTCTTATATGTAACTTGACTAGAATTGCATGTAGATTGTGTTTATGCTGCTCTTGCTTGCTAATAAAAATATTAAAATTGAAAGTCCAAGTATGTGATCAGAGGGGGAGGGGGTGAATGATCACTTCAAAATTTTCGACTGAAACTTTTGAAGTGAAGCATAAGTAGTGCGGAATAGCGAAGTAAGACTGGAAGCGAAACTAAATGCAGTGAATCAAAACACATTGAAGCATAATTGTGAAGCAAATGCAATACTGAAGGTAAATGCTTGAAGTAAAAAGAACTGGGACTCGACGATGTTTGTTCGACCAGTTCACGCTCTGCAAAGCGCTACGTCTGCTTGGAGGGACTGGTGATTGAACACCTGGAGCAAATCTCTCTCCGTCTGTTGCTCCACTGCACCAAACTCCTTGAGCTTGGTCAGTTCTTCACTCGTGGTTGATTATTGAGGAAATCACCGAAACCTTTGACAAACTGGACTTCGAGGCGACAATTACTCTTCGCTCTCTGAAGAACAACACTCTAACCGTCTAGGAGAATTGCAGTTCTCCAAGATAAAAAGGCTAGCAAGCTTTCACCTAAGCCATCTCAAATCTACTCAGATCAATGGGACTTAGGCTTCAGTATTTTGGATTTTGGGTTTTGCTTCGGTGGCGTTTTGGGGTGCTCTCTTCAATCTCTCTCAGGAATATTCTTGGAGCAGCCACCCGCAAATGGAGGAGGGGGTGGCGTATTTATAGTTGGCGATCCCGAGGTGCAGAGACCAAATTGACCCGAGGTGACAGCTTGACACGTGTCCACAACGGTCGGATTTGTCATTACTGCACAACTTTACTTGAGGAACAAGTAAAGCTGACTCACGGACTTAGTTCTGCTTCAGAAGCCAAAGAACGAAGTCTTTTCTACCAAAACTTAACTCAGTGCACATGAGATTTCTTCGCTCAGGCTTCTCACTTGGTTTGGATTTGATCTGAGCATTTTCTCAATGACTTCGGTGTCCACAAACTAAATACCCCTCTTGATAGTACGGTTTGTCCTATGACTCAATGAACCGAAAAAGAACTACACAAAAACATCTAAGTCTTGCGCCGTCTTCTTCATTTCCTTCAATGAGTAGAGCTTCAGGACACCTTCATTTTTGGGGGTCATCCTTCGTGATTAAGCTTCGCTCCGTGGGTTATGCTTCGATAACTTGAAGACCTTCCCTGAAGCTTTATCACCTAGCTTGTCCTTCAGGAACCTGTACAACTGTTTACACTAGAAAACATTGTTAGTGCCTCTACTGTCTTGTCCAACAATATCCGAAACACACGGGGGCAAAACTTTGCTCTTACAATCTCCCCCCTTTTGGACTATTGTTGACAAAACATGCATCGAAAAAAGATATTGAAATTTTGTGAAGTGAAGGGACAAACTCTAAGATATGAAGTTTTTGGCTCCCCCTGAATACAAGCATCAAAGATTTATATAATCGAAGTTAATGCTTGAGATAATTTTCTTCGGTGGAGAGCAAAACAAAATATCTTAGCGAATACAATTGCTTTTGAGGATATACATCCAGGAATGTATGCAATTGCTTCCAATGACCTGTGACTTAGAAAATAATAACCACCTGCAAGATAGAAGATACGAAGCAATACTTGCAAGCAAAGGGATTATTAAAACTTAAGCGTAGCACAGGAGTAGCATGACCGAAGTTAAACTTAAGTTACAACCCAATCGAAGAGAATGGAATGTTTGTTGTAACTTAACCAAACGAAGCAAAAGAGAATAGCAATCCCTTTCCCCGATGCAAATCTAACTCATCGATGCCCTCATTCTCCCCCTTTTTGTCAATGATTGGACAAAAGGTTGAGAAAAGGTTCGAGAAATCTATTGCGCGGCATCAGCACCCTGAGAACCCGACGAAGCTGTGCTTGACGAAGACTCATCCGACGAAGACTGATCGCCTGAGGATTCTTCTTCGGAAGAAGACGTAGGAATAGCGCCGAGGCGCGTCTGGGTGATGAGGTTGATGTCGAGGTCGCTGTCGTCGAGGCGCACACCAACATATGTGGAAAAAGGATCATTGGGCTTCCTCAGCAATGCCAGAGTGTCACGCACTGGTGGCGAGAAAAGCTTCGGGTGATGGCGAGCCACAAAGTCTTCGTTCCTGCCATGGTCACAAACAACTTGCAGCCAGGGAGCATAAGGTTTCAGTGTGAAAGGCAGCTTTGCTGCATGAACCAAGTTCCTAATGAAGCAGTCTTCAAAGTCAAAGAGAAGACCATGAGTGAGCTTCATAATTGCATGTCTTGTCTTAGGATAAATGTTCGATTCTTTCGAAGCAGTACTCAGTGGGATCAATGAGTTGGACAAGATGTAGAACCAAGTCCTTGAGATGAAGTTCAAGTGCTTCGGGCGAATGTTTTCAGGGAAATAGCTTGCAGAGACTTCAGTATCCAACAGAGTAGCAAATTCTTCTTCATTCAGATCAGGTTCTAAGTGATTTTTTTCTTGAACTCCAGAATGCCTTGGAATATTGACTATCTCCATGAATTCGGCAGAGGACATCCTGAAGATTTTGCCTTGAATCATCCATTCCAGCGTCCATGAGCTGGGTTCATTGGCATCCCCAGAAACATAAAGAGTTGCATAAAATTGCTTGATGAGCTCAGAGTTAAAGGGAGTGCTCAAAGCAAACAACCGAGTCAAATTCTGATTCTCAATAGATTCGGCGTCGTTCTGAAAGCAAGTGGCAGTGGAAAGACTTCGCATATCCAGAAAGTTATGCCTAAACAGAACTCCTTGCTGACAGAAGACTTTGGTGTATAGGACTTGTTGTTCGGCAGTCCAAAAGCGAAGATCATCAGCGGTGCGATCTGAAGCATATGGACTGACACCAAAGAAACGGTGGCGCTTCTGATGCTGTTCCAAGTTGAAGTCCGGTCCATGCCTTGAAGAATAACCAGCACCCTTGAATATAGGAAAAGTTTCACGAGGGTAATTGGAGTCAAGCTGGGTATCTTGGCAGGGGCGCGAATGCGCGCGAAACCTTTGCAGAGGAGCAATTGGATTGGCTCGTGAAGACCAGCAGATTGAGCGACTATAAGCGCTTGCTCTTGCGACAGATTCAGAATTTGAACTTGTTCTTCTTCGTCGTCATGTGCTTCGGTATGGGGCACATTTGCTTCGGAATCTTGAACTGTTCTGGCAGGGGGAAAATCTCGGGATATATGAGTTCTGGAGTGGGTTGGTGATGGAGCATTAGCTTCACGGGGAGGTGATGGAGGTGGTGCGGGAGCAACTGGTGGAGTGGGAATCCTTTGTGGTTCGGGGGTTGGAGCACGGATGGGTGTGGGAACACGGGGTGGTATGGGTGTGGGAGTTCGTGCAGGCGTTGGAGTTGGGGTAGGATCTCTTTGTGGTGGAGTTGGTTTGGGGGTGGTTCTGATAGGAGGAGGTGTGGGAGTCTTGGTGGGTGGAGCTGAAGGTTTTGGTGTGGGCTGGGATGGCTTTGGCTTCGGTGTAGGAGTGGGAGCAACTTCAGGAGTTTCCTTCGGCTGTTCATCACTGGTATCCATGTCTGCAGCTGAAGCCAAAGTAACCTTGCGCTTCTTGGAGGTTCTCTTCTTGGGTGAAGGGTCCGAAGCCTTTGAAGCAGTGGGCTTAGCAGCCGGAGGTTCTGCTTCGAGCGAAGCCTTGCGCTTCCTTGAATCCCTTTCCATAATGGATGCATTATGGGTCTTCACCATTTCATCCACAGCGGCCTCGACTTTGCCTTTGAAGATTTTGATATTATTCTTGGTGGTGGAATTTACATCCGTCACTTGCTGAAGCAATTTCAGGGCGTGCTGTTTGAATTCTTCATCAGGTTCTGATTCAGCTCGCTTCTGATAGTTGTGAATCTTTTTGATTTCAGCCCTATCTCTTGAATGCAGATCCTTCAGCTGACTGATCATTGTGGTGATCATTGCTTCGATAAAGCTGGAGATGTAAACTTCTCCAAGATCAACAGCATCAGGATTTTTAGCTGCACATTTCTCCCAAAGGGCTTCAGTGATGCCCAACTGATCCCAGAGTTCGCCTTCACGTGGGTCAGGGAATTGATGGTCACTCTGACGATCAGCTTCAGCTTGAGCTTCAGGCAGAGATATGCCTTTCTGCTTCGATGGAATAGCTTCAGTGGGGTGTGTCATATCAACAATGGACTTCTTCTGACTTGCCCTAGCAGCTTTCTCAGCTTTCTTTGTCCTGAGGCCATCTAATGTGGCCTTTCGTTTAGCTTCATTCTCGGCCAGCTGTTTAGCTTCAGCGGCAACTTTTTCTTCGTTCTTTTTGGCTTCGGCGAGCTTGCGCTTCGTCTCAGCCTTCTCCGCAGCCAATCTAGCGGAGTCCAACTCCTTTTGCTTTCTTGCATTTTCTTCATCTGCTTTCTTCTTCTCAGCAGAACTTCTGGCAAGTATGTTGCGCTCAAGTGCCTCTTCGAGGTCTTTCTGTCTCAGTTCTTCTTCAGTGAGCTTTCGCTTCGATGAAGGGATTGATGCAGCAGACTGCTTGGGCTTCGTTGATGCTGAAGCCTTTGCAGGTTGTTTCTTGGCAGGGTCCTGCCTCTGCTTCGATCGCCTCTCCGTGTCGAGGGCATCAGCCGGTGGCTTGGAGGCCAAGGGCTTCGCAACCACCAAGTTGGAGAGATCAATGGTGGGGCGAGCAGAGGGCTTGGCCTTGGTGTCTTGAATCTTAACACCTTGAGAAACAGGTTTTTCTCCTGGCTTCTTCTTCAGTGATATCTGAAGCCTTTGCTTCTTGGGGGGAGCAGGATCATCAGATTCATCGTCTGCTTTAGATTCCGATTCGTTGTCGGCAGCATTTGATTCGTCCAACATAGAATCCTCCAGAGCAGCTTGTTCTTGCCTTGCTTGTTGTTCATCTTCTGTGGTAGCATGGGGAGGAGAAGCAGATTTCTTCTTCAGCTTCTTCTTCTTCTTCTTCGAGCTTGGCCCTTCATCATGGGCTTCAGCCTCAGCCATCTTGGCTGCCTTCTTCTCATCTTTGAGTCTCTTTATTTCAGCAACAATCCTCAAACGTTCTTGTTCCTCTGGATAATCATCAGGTGTCTTAAGAGTGTTGGGGTGAGGAAGCTTCGGTGGAACTGGGTAGTATAGGTGGCGATTTTCTTCGGTGTACTGACTGCACATGGTCGAAGTGTATTGATAGGGTGGACTGAAGGCAAATTGCATTGCCCACTTCCAGTCAGGGATGCTCTTGTACTTGTACCATCTAACAGCCCAGTACCGGCGAATATTTTGCAATCGATTCTTGCGCTGATCCTTGGTTTCTCCAGGAGGCGTGTCATATCCAAGTGTAATGCGAATGGATTCGGGGATGCCTCTCGCATTGTTGGTTTCCTTCGTTCTGCCTCCTTTCTTCTTCGGAGCAGACCGTTCTGCTTCGTTGATGTGGTCAAGATTGGGTGACTCATTTCCGAAGCCTAACTCTGCAGACATCCTGTGAAAAGCACAAAGGTAGCGAGGGAAAAGACGAGTATGGAATGAGCACCAGCAAGTGTTTCGATCCAAAAACAAGAGTTTTGACAAGAGATTCAGTGAAGAATTTGGGTAAAGATTCTGGTCTGTTCTGAGCTAGACTTAACCTCATGAAATGATGAACTGAAACCGTAACACAGAACAGATGGATTCTAACCCTAACTTCTAACCTGAATCGGGATGGAAACCTTTGGCTAGCAGAAACAGATTTCCAAACAGTGCAACGATCCAACGGATCAAAGAAACCTAAGGAATTCATCCCAAAACAAACAGACTAAGAACTCGGATCCAATCTGGAAACTGAAGAACAGATGCGATAGAGATTGGATCGAGGCTCGGCGTACCCTAACTCGGTGACGTCGAGCTTCTACGGCGGCGATGAGCGGAGAGGACGTGCTCGTCGACGGCGTGAACTCCACGGCGGCGTTCTTCCGGCAGTGAAGCGGCGAGAACGGCGACGGGGACGAAGAGCTCGGCGGCGCTCGGGAGAGAGAGGGTTCCGGAGAGATGCGAATGAGGAGGTGGGAAGGATTTGCTGGGGTGGGATGCCTTATATAGGCCGGTCTGACAGGGGCTGTCAGATCAGATCGAACGGCTCCCAGCGTCTGTCTCTTCGGATTCTACGGCGAGGATTTCGTGGCGAATCGCGAGAAAATCTCAACGACCCGGATTTGACGGGATCTCAACAACCGAAGAATAAGTCCTCGACTTGAGTAAAACTTCGATGAGAATTGGAAGCATTTGATTCGGAACTCAATGATGTTCGAAGCAAAATACTTTCCATTCCAATTGTGCTCAACCATTTTGGACAGACATAATAAGAAAGAAAAAGAACAGAAGGGGTAGGGTCCGAAACTTATCACCTCGAAGAAAAACCAAATGAAGCAAAAGGTGATAAGCATAGGGGACTAAATCCAATCGAAATAAAATAAAGTAAACGAAGCAAAAACAAACAATGAAACTAAATAGGTAAGCAACGAAGTAAATGAATATATACAGGAGTAAAAAGGTTCGATCTTACAGTACATTTCGTGAGTCCAATATATTGAGCTCACACCTTAACATACAGAACCTTTTCTCATCCAATGGTTTCGTGAATATGTCTGCCAATTGATCTTCAGTTCTGACATGACTAATAACAATATCTTCACGCTGAACATGATCACGAAGAAAATGATGGCGAATGTCAATATGCTTCGTGCGAGAGTGCTGTACAGGATTGTGAGCAATTTTGATTGCACTCTCATTATCACATAGGAGTGAAATTTTCTTCACATGAATACCATAATCCTTCAGCATTTGCTTCAGCCATAGAATCTGAGTACAGCATGACCCAACAGCAATGTATTCGGCTTCAGCAGTAGATATTGAAACACAGTTTTGCTTCTTTGAGGCCCAACACACAAGTGATCTTCCAAGGAAATGACAAGTCCCTGTAGTTGATTTCCTATCCATACGATCACCAGCCCAGTCTGAATCAGAATAGCCAATAAGATCAAACTGAGCTCCCTTGGGATACCAAAAGCCCAAGGTAGGTGTGTGAGCAAGATAACGAAGAATTCGCTTTACAGCAGTATGATGCGATTCCTTTGGATTGGCCTGAAAACGAGCACAAATACATACTGAAAGCATAATGTCAGGTCTAGATGCACAAAGATATAAAAGAGATCCAATCATAGACCGATATTTCTTCTGGTCGAAGGCTTTGCCCTTCTCATCAGCATCTAAGAAGCCATTGGTAGGCATAGGCGTCTTAATAGTTTTGCATTCAGTAAGACCAAACTTCTTCAGGCAATCCTTGAGATATTTTTCTTGAGAAATAAAGGTGCCATTCTTCTGTTGACGAGTTTGAAGTCCAAGGAAGAACTTCAATTCACCCATCATAGACATCTCATATTTCTTCGACATCATCTTGGCAAACTCTTCGCTGATTTCAGTGTTAGTGCATCCAAAAATGATATCATCTACATATATTTGGCATACAAACAAATCACCATTGTAAGATCGAGTGAAAAGTGTTGGGTCAGTGGTTTCTGGTTTGAAGCCTTTCTTCAGAAGGAAATCCTTCAATGTGTCGTACCAAGCACGAGGTGCTTGCTTCAACCCATAGAGGGCCTTGTGTAACCTGTACACCATGTCGGGTTTCTTTGGGTCTTCAAAACCTGGAGGCTGCATAACATACACTTCTTCCTCGATTTCTCCGTTAAGAAAGTCACTTTTCACATCCATTTGATAAAGTAGAATGCCATTGAAATTTGCAAAAGCAAGCATAACACGAATGGATTCGAGACGAGCAACTGGAGCATAAGTTTCACCGAAATCAATACCTTCGATTTGGGTGTATCCTTGTGCTACCAGTCGTGCTTTGTTCCTTACCACTATACCGTCTTCGTCTTACTTGTTGCGAAAAATCCACTTTGTACCAATGATGTTGTGCTTCGTGGGATCAGGTCTATCAACTAAGGACCAGACTTTGTTTCGCTCGAATTGGTTAAGTTCTTCGAGCATAGCAGTTAACCAATCTAGATCCTTCATGGCTTCATCAAACTTTGACGGTTCTAGCATGGAGACAAAAGAAAAATTTCCACAGAAGTTAGCCAAACGAGTACGAGAACGAGTTGTGGGACGACCTGGTTGATGAATTTCTTCAAGGATCGAATCAACATCAACTCTTCTTCAAACTCGTGATAATGTTGAATCATTTGCTTCAGGCTCAGCTTCTGCTTCAGGATCAGCATCAGCTTCAGGATCAGCATCACCTTCAGGATTTGCTTCACCTTCAGCATCAGCATTTCCTTCGTTCCTTTGCTCTTCTTCGTCCTGTTCATCATTAGCTTCAGGATGTTGATCTCCAGCGCTCCGGGCTATGTGTGGAAACATTGGACCATCATCATCCCTATTTGCTTGACGAGCATTGGCTTCAACAGGGCGAATCTCTCCAATAGCCATGGACCTGATCACTTCATCAAGAGGAGGTTCATCTAGATCATGAGGCAAATGCTCTTTTTGAGAGCCATTAGTTTCATCAAACCTCACATTCACAGTTTCCATAACTTTCCCAAAGTGAGAGTTATAGACCCTGTAAGTGTGAGAGTTTGAGCCATAACCTAAAAGAAAACCTTCATGTGCCTTAGGGAAAATTTGGAGCTATGATTCATATCTCTAATAAAGCATGGAGCACCAAATACTCTAAGGTACGAAACATTTGGTTTGTTACCAGTGATAAGCTCATGTGAAGTTTTCTTTGGAAATTTGTGAAGGTAAACCTTGTTGATGATATGACAAGCTGTGTTAATTGCTTCGGCCCAGAACCTGATAGGAGTCTTGTATTCAGCAAGCATAGTTCTGGCCATTTCAATGAGAGTTCTATTCTTCCTTTCAACAACACCATTCTGTTGAGGTGTATAAGCAGCAGAGAACTCATGAGTAAAACCATGATCATCAAGAAAATCTTCAATATGATTATTCTTGAATTCAGTTCCATTATCACTTCAGATATGCTTCAGAGATAATTCATATTCAGTTTGAGCTCTCTTAGCGAATGACTTGAAGATTTCAACAACTTTGCTCTTGTCATCCAAAAAGAAAACCCAAGTATAACGAGAGAAATCATCAACAATAACTAGACCATATTTTTTTCCTCCCAGGCTTGCATAATTTTGAGGACCAAAAAGATCCATATGAAGCAATTCAAGAGGACGAGTGGTAGTCATGATAGTCTTCGCTGAATGATGTTTCTTCGTAATTTTACCAGCTTCACAAGCACTGCAGAGACGATCCTTATCGAATTTTACTTCGCTAAGGCCAATAACATGATTCTTCTTCACTAAGTTATGAAGATTTCTCATCCCTGCATGACCAAGTCTTCGATGCCATAACCACCCAGATGAAGCTTTTGCCATTAGGCATGTGGATACAGTAGGGCCTCAACAGAATCTCCTTTTCGGTAACCCTCGAAGACAAACGTATAGTCATCCTGTGAAAAGACAACACAACGCGAAGCAGAAAATAGAACAAGCATACCCAGATCGCATAACTTAGAAATAGACATAAGATTATATCCAAGGGATTGGACTAGCATAACCTTGTCAATGTGCTTATCTTTCGATATGGCAACCTTACCCAAACCTAAAACTTTACCCTTGTTGTTATCACCGAAGGTAATGTACTTCTGAGAAGAGTGAGATAATTTTTCTTCGGTGAATAACTCCTTGTCTCCGGTCATATGATTTGTGCAACCACTATCCATGACCCATTCGGATCCACCGGAGACATAGCCCTGCAGAAGAATTAGTTCTTCCTAACCACCCACAAACGAGCAGGTGACTGAGAAGATGTTGAAGCAATATTAAAGCGAACAGGAGTGTATTGCTTCGGTGTACCATCAAGCACACCATAAATTTAAGTCCTCTGCGAATGGTTAGGATAAGAATGAGCATATGCAATCTTAGTATGATTATTATGAGGACGATAAGTATGACGACCAGTGCGATAGTATTGCTTCTGCGGAACATTTGATTCGGGCACCAATGGATCATTTCTCGTTTCCAGAGAATAGAAATGATTCGGTGGTACCGAAGACTTCCCCTGCATGGTATGGTTAGCAGGCAGTTTTTCCACAAGTGCTTTCTGCACCCATATTTGCCTCTTATAGAAGCCATTCTTGGGAGGAGTACCAACATACTCAGCTATAACCTTTCCCTGTTCATCTTTGATGAGCTTGTAGTCAGAATCAAGTGATTCGTCTACAATAGCTTTGTTCATCTTGCAATCAAAACCTGAAAGGTTAGCTATATCAATGGGGTTCCCTTTCGCTAGGACCCAAACAGTCTTAGGATACTGCTTAGGTTCCCAATAGGTGCCATCAGGGTTTATCTTTCTCTCGAAACCAACACCTTCATTCCTGGGATTCCTGTGAAGGAGAGCCTTCCTCAGGATATCACAGAGATACTGGTGACCTTGCACACTTTTGAACATGCCTGTTTCAAATAAGTTTTTCAACCTGAGGAGTTCCTCGGTAACAACAGGATTTTCCTCATCAGAGGCATTAGTATCATCAATAACAATAGGAGCTTTGCCTTTGGAATCAGTTTTGCTTCGTTCCAAACAATCCAAACAAGGTGATTCAGTTTTATGATTTGCTTCAGAACCTTGTTGAGCCATGAGAGAGAGATTGACATTTTCCAACTCTTCATGAGCCTCTTTCAGTTTTTTGAGAGGCATTTTCCTCTGAAGAAATTCATAGGTGAGCTTCTCATAATCAACTGAAAGAAGATCATGCCGAGAGGATAATTCTTCAAACTTTTCCTTCAGAGCTGCATGCTCATTAGTCAAAGTTTGACCTTTCTCTATCTCATCGATCAACAGAGTTTCTGATTTCTTAATGGTTTTGCTTAGCGAATCAAGTTCATCTTGTTGGATTGAAGCAATTTTAGCAAGTTTAGCATAGTTTATCTTTGAATCACTGTCATATGAAGAACAATCAGAAGTATCATAGTTAGATTTTGATGAAGATACCTTCGCCTTGGCCATGAAGCAATATGCAGGAGATTCATCTTCACTACTGTTGTTGGTGAAGAATGAGCTCGAAGCTTTTGTCGAAGCATCTGCTGAAGCGAATGCCAAACCAGCAACACCATCTGATTCGGACCCAGACCCAGACCTTGAGCCTGAATGAGCTTCGGACCCAGAGGCTTCGTCTTCAGAGTTCATCTCCTTTCCTAGATAGGCCTTGGCATGGTGAGAGCTGCTTCGACGAGACGAGTGAGTCTTCGATGAAGAACCATCACGCTTCTTGTGATACTTCTTCCTCTTGTCATCATCAGAATCTTTCTTCTTATCTCTTCTCGAACTGGAATCATGTCTCTTGGATTCATAGCTTCTGGAATATCTGTGGGACTTGGATGAGGAGTCTCTGAGCGAATGCTTTGCTTTGTTCTCAGCTTCCCACAGAGGGCAATCAGCAATGTAGTGACCTGGTTTCTTGCACTTGTAGCAGCAGTTGTCTTTCGATGAAGAGCTTCTTGAGGATGAGCGGTGAGATGAGTGAGTTGAGCTTCTTGAAGAATAACTCTTTTTCGGTGAAGAAAAACCTTTTATTTGGAAGCGGTTGAAGCGTCTCATGATCAAAGCTAAATCCTTTCCAATGCTTGCAGGATCATCTGATTCGACACCTGAAGCAGAACTGACCTCGGGTGAAGAATGACGTGAAGCTTTTGCTTTCAAAGCATGAGTTTTTCTTCGAGAGACATTTATGTCATGTTTCTCATCTTCTTCCATTTCAAAGGTATTGAGTCTCTCAAGAATATCAGCGGCAACAAGACGTCTGAAATCGGTCCTTTCCTTGATCATCAGCACAATGTGATCAAACGAGTCATCCAATGAGCGAAGCAAAGTTCTTACAACTGAGTGAGGAGTAATGTCATCAGCACCGAGGGAAATCAACTCATTAGCAAGAGCTGTGAGTCTGCTGTAAATGGAGCTGACTTTTTCACCCTCGTTTCTCTTGAAGCGATAGAACTTGCTTTGGAGTGTGTCAATTCTGGCATATTTCTGGGTAGAAACGCCTTCACCAATCTTTTCAAGATAGTCCCAGACACCTTTGGCAGATGGAATATTGTTCACTTCATGATACTTTTCTGGTGTCAAGTGATTGGTGATGAAAACCCAAACTTCAGAATCAAGATCAATCAGTTTTGCTTCTTCAGGAGTGATGGCGTTCTCGTCTGCAATTGTAACACCATACAAGACAACTTGCCAGGCGATAGAGTTGATAGCCATGATATTTCTCTTCATCTTGTCCTTCCAGTACGGGTAGTCCTTCCCATTGAAAGCAGGAATAGGTTCGCCGGAGCGAATAGCTGCGAAAGACATACTTGAAGACACTCCAGGATGTTAATCCAAAACACACAGAGTGTAGGGAGTGACTAGCTCTGATACCAATTGAAAGTCCAAGTATGTGATCAGAGGGGGAGGGGGTGAATGATCACTTCAAAATTTTTGACTGAAACTTTTGAAGTGAAGCATAAGTAGTGCGGAATAGCGAAGTAAGACTGGAAGCGAAACTGAATGCAGTGAATCAAAACACATTGAAGCATAACTATGAAGAAAATGCAATACTGAAGGTAAATGCTTGAAGTAAAACGAACTGGGACTCGACGATGTTTGTTCGACCAGTTCACGCTCTGCAAAGCGCTACGTCTGGTTGGAGGGACTGGTGATTGAACACCTGGAGCAAATCTCTCTCCGTCCATTGCTCCACTGCACCAAACTCCTTGAGCTTGGTCAGTTCTTCACTCGTGGTTGATTATTGAGGAAATCACCGAAACCTTTGACAAACTGGACTTCGAGGCGACAATTACTCTTCCCTCTCTGAAGAACAACACTCTAACCGTCTAGGAGAATTGCAGTTCTCTAAGATAAAAAGGCTAGCAAGCTTTCACCTAAGTCATCTCAAATCTACTCAGATCAATGGGACTTAGGCTTCAGTATTCTGGATTTTGGGTTTTGCTTCGGTGGCGTTTTGGGGTGCTCTCTTCAATCTCTCTCAGGAATATTCTTGGAGCAGCCACCCGCAAATGGAGGAGGGGGCGGCGTATTTATAGTTGGTGATCCCGAGGTGCGGAATGACCAAATTGACCCGAGGTGACAGCTTGACACGTGTCCACAACGGTCGGATTTGTCATTACTGCACAACTTTACTTGAGGAACAAGTAAAGCTGACTCACGGACTTAGTTCTGCTTCAGAAGCCAAAGAACGAAGTCTTTGCTACCGAAACTTAACTCAGTGCACATGAGATTTCTTCGCTCAGGCTTCTCACTTGGTTTGGATTTGATCTGAGCATTTTCTCAATGACTTCGGTGTCCACAAACTAAATACCCCTCTTGATAGTACGGTTTGTCCTATGACTCAAAGAACCGAAAAAGAACTACACAAAAACATCTAAGTCTTGCGCCGTCTTCTTCATTTCCTTCAATGAGTAGAGCTTCAGGACACCTTCATTTTTGGGGGTCATCCTTCGTGATTAAGCTTCGATCCGTGGGTTATGCTTCGATAACTTGAAGACCTTCGCTGAAGCTTTATCACCTAGCTTGTCCTTCAGGAACCTGTACAACTGTTTACACTAGAAAACATTGTTAGTTCCTCTACTGTCTTGTCCAACAATATCCAAAACACACGGGGGCAAAACTTTGCTCTTACAAAAATATTGTTTAGGGCAAAACAATATCAAATGCAATTTTTATCGTGGGGTCCGCAATAGTATGCCATGTGTAGGATTTTACCCGCTTAAATTGACTAGCCTAGGTAGTTTATTTATGCTTCACCTCTTGCCATATTTGTGTGCTATGCCATGCTTGAGTGAGATGCCATATTAATAACCTTTGTTGATCACCTGTAGCTAAACAACTCGAACCTCCGTAAACGTGCGGTATCGTCGTGTGTGACGAGTACTCCACTTAACCTCTTAGTAACCGCTCTCGACGCTAGGTGCGATGTCTCGTGTTGCCTTCTTGTTGATGCTTGCTCGTGTTTTCCTCGTAGTAATAGATGCTTGCTCGTTGATTGCTTTCCAGTGTTTATCCTCTTGTGTGCTTCCGCGGGTACCTCTCGGAGACGACGCGAGTTTGCGATCAACTACACCTTCGGAACCCGACTTATCAACAGGCAAGGACTATACATTACTTATGATCCATTCTATTTCAACCAGCGGTTTGCATGCTAGACTAGGTTAGGTTCGATGTTTGATCCTACCACATGTTTACAGCCTCTTTCAAACCGATACAGCCATGTCCCCTCCCAGCAAACCATGTACTGCTATGTTACTATTGCTCGTTGCTCATCCCCTGCTTAGTATGCATGCTTAGGATGCTACGATGTTACCCTGTTACTCCTTGGTTTGGGCTATCACATTATTATATTATTGTTGTTGATGATATGATTATTATAATGTTGACTATACTCGACGAAGGATGGAAGGTCTAGGCTATCCCGCCCCGACGCTTTGTTCCATTCGAGTCACCTAGGACCCGAGTTCCGGGTATTGGTTTTAAGACTGAGCGTGCCTAACCACGTGTGGGATTTTATGGGGTCCCCTTTTCTTACCTACCTAGCTTCAAACATTTCTAGAGGTGGCCCAAGCTGGTTTTACCATTTGAAAACCGTGTGTGTGACTGGTGAGCTCCCAGCAGATTTTCAAACAACTCGGGCCAGCGGAGACATGGTTTCTTTGTTGGTCCGCACCTGGAAGCTAGGGGGCTGCCCACATCTGTTTGGGTAGCTAACCCGACATCGTCCAGGCGGAAGAGTCCGATCCGATAGCGCGGCCGGCCTTTGGATTGGGTGTCGACTCCCCGGGGGCCACCCGGATTTGTTCGTTGTTAGTTAGAGGGACCTGTTGTTTCGGATCTCTCGAAACTAAATCATAAAATGGTTGCCTGTGATGGGTAGCAACTGAGAGAGATGGGCGTGCATGCGGAGCCTTGTAATGGGAAGTTGGTACACCCCTGCAGGGTTAAATCTTTTCGAGAAGCCGTGTCCACGGTTATGGACGACTTGAGACCTACTCCTTGTTCATAGACAACAAAAACTGAGAGAATCTTAATATAACTTGATCAACGTGTGTGTGTGTGCCTTGACTGCTTCTTCTTCGTCGGGATGCGAAGAGGAGGACAAGGATAGGATAGGTGTTTTGTTTGCATAAGTAGCTGATAGCAAGACTTGTTGGAGGCAATTCCTCATCGAATGCTTGGCTTCTTATCTTACTCTCTAGATCGTTGGCCACTTCATATATGCTAGTGCGGAAGCAACCTCACCACTTACCCATTCCTTACCGTAAACTACTAGTTGTCCTAGAATGACGAGTGATGAAGTCCTTGCTGGGTCAGATGACCACTACAGTTGGATGTTGAGTACCTCTGTACTCATGATACTACCCCCAAACTCTTTTCAGGGTTCTTGATCGACAACAGGTATGGTGATCGACGTTTCACGTGGAGACTCGACGACAACTAGTTAGGCGGATCCCGGCGGAGGGCCTGGACCCGTGTGGTTATGGGGATCGATGTTTTTCTCTTTGCCAGTAGGCATTTGATTGTAGTCTGTACTCAGACATGTATCTTCCGCTGTTGTATTGTATTAAGGCAGTTGTATGCCGATTGTATGAGATGTTGTATCCTTGTATCTGTAATGTTGTGATATCATGTTGGAAATCCGGGGCATATGACTTCGTCATATGTCGCGGTGGGACCGATATGTGCTTCGTCCCCGGATCTGGATGGAAACCTCTAGATCTGGAACAGTACCGCATATCGGGCCTTACATATATATATATATAGTCCAAGGCCCAAAATGGTTGTTGGAACATTCTGCCTGCATAAGTGTCGGACGTCCGACATATACTAGACATCTGAAACTATTGAGCATGATCAGAAGAACACAGCAGAACAGAGTGCGGTGACCAGGTACCGGACGTCCGGCGACGACCGGACATCCGATGATCGATGTCCGGTATGTACCAGATTTTTGATAAAATGGGACGAGAAGCCACTGACCTCTCGGACCCTATTTTTGACTACAACTGGACGTCTGACAACCGGATATCCGACATAAATAGATGAAAACCCACTGACCTCTCGGACCCTATTTCCGACAGCAAACGAACGTCCAAAATCTTTAGGTACCGGACGTCCGATGGTGACCGGACGTCCGGTGTGTGCATATTATGGCAGACCAATAAATCAGTGAGACAGATGAAGTTTGGGTTTGTTTGTTAATACTCTGAGCAAGACTTAAGTATAATCCCACCGATCCCCTCTTAATAGTGTGGGGATCCCTATACTGAAAGACAAGTAAAAAATAGCTTACGCTTCAATCATCGTTGAGTCAATCTTCTTGAGCACATGATATATTCCATTCAATTGAGGATCCATCCACACATATGATCTAGGATTAATACCTGAGATATACTTGACAAACATATTAGTCCCCCCATATGTATATTGTCATCAACATCAAAATACAACTAAGGGCATGATTGCACTTTCAATCTCCCCCTTTTTGGTAGTTGATGACAACATGCATATCCCCAACAGATATATATTTGAACATATTGGGAGCAAATACTAAAACAGACTCCCCCTCAATGTGTGCATATAAAGTCGCCAACATGATATAAGATGCACATTTTGAGGAGATAATTACATCAAAACACAGTTTATGCCAGCAAATGCCACCAAGCCACTCCCACACACCATGCATAAAACCACAATATTTAAGTTCAACTAAACGACCAATATCAAATAGACATAAGTTCAACTAGTCGGACAATATCCAACAGATAAACATAAAACACATAAGGACATAATCCAGATAATGACATAATCCATAGACGCGGCATAACGATACTAGTACACGTGATAAAATAGATATGTCTCTCCCCTTTGGCATCAAGTACCAAAAAGGGGCGATGCTAGTGAAGACGACCTAGTGAGTGCCACTGCCACTAGCACCCGAGGCCTCCAGGAAGAAGTATGCCCATTCCGGACCCGTGGGGAAACCGAACCCAAGGTCAGCGGGAGGAGCCTCTGGAAGGCGCTCATCATCGCTGACATCGGCCTCACCAGCAGCTCGGAGACGGTCCTTGAGCTTGTTCTTGGATGAGATGAGCCCGGAGACGACAGTGTGGTTGGAGGTGCAGTTGAAGGTGATAGCCCACATCATGGAAGATTTGGCCTTGCCTAAGAAGTGAGAAATCCTTCGCATGGGCGCTTGCTCAGAGGTGTGATGCCGATGGTGGTGGTGGTAGACTCCGGAATAACGCGGGACGAAGGAGCATGGGCCTCGGCATACATGTACGTCGGTGATACGTCTCAAACGTATCTACTTTTCCAAACACTTGTGCTATTGTTTTGCCCTCATTCTTGCATGATTTGAACTAAACTAACCTGGTCTGACGCTGTTTTCAGCAGAGCTGCCTGTATGGTTTATTGTGCGCAGGAAAATGGATTTTTGGACATATCAGAAAATTCCCAGAAAAATACGAAAAAATCCACACACCCGAAGGAGTCCGGAGCCAGAAGATGGGCCAGAGGGCAGCCAAGGGGGGCCCAGGCGCCCCCCTGGCGCGGCCAGGGGTGGGGCCGCGCCGGGAGGCCTCTTGGGCGACTCCCCCCTCCCCTGGTGCCCTACTTTGGCTCCTATTTATTCCCGTGACGGGGAAACTCCGAAACAAGAAGTCACTTTTCCAGAACCCGTCGCGGAGCCGCTGCCAACCTCTGTTCTTCTTTGGGAGGGCTAATCTGGAGGCTGATTTGGGCTCCGGAGAGGGGAGATCGTCGGCATCGTCATCACCATCACCACTCCATCCTTCATCCATGACTTCCCTTCACATGTGTGAGTAATTCCCTGCTGTAGGCAAATGGGATGGTAGGGATTGGATGAGATTTATCATGTAATAGTTCGTCAGATTATTGGGGGCATGTTGCCTATCATCTACTTTGGTGTTTATCATCTTTGCTACAACTTGTTGCCCTTAATGCTTGTCACTTTGGGCCTGAGTGCCATGTTTTCATATCTGAACCACTTATGTTTTCATGAGTTTATCTATGTTCAAGATCCTATCTATGAGTTGTATGCACCTATTATGGTCCAGAACCGGCGATCCCAAAGGTGACATCTTGGGACACCAAAGGGGATGGTCCATAATTTGAGGATTCCATGTATCCATTGAGTTTATTGCTTTGTTCCGGTGCTCTTTGACAGGAGCACCTTAATCTCCATGAGTTCCTTTTGGCCCCGTTCATAGCAGGATGGTAGGACATAAGATGTTGTGCAAGTTCTTATTGCAAGCACGCACAACTACCTATGGGATACATGCCTAATGTTTGATATTTGCCTAGATGATCATTACTTTTCTGTGTGCCTTGCCCCATGTTATAATCTATTACATGTTCATTCTTATTCATGCAGCGCCCAACCATCCATCTCCCTAGCCTACAGTGTTTTAATTCTGCTGGTCACTAGTTGCTACTTTTGCCGTTATCATTATCACTATCATATCACAGTTGTTATTAATACTTTGTTGCAAGCAAATATATTTTAGGTGCGGTTGAATTGACAACTCAACTGTCAAAGCTTATAAATACTCTTTGTGTCCCTTGTGTCGAATCAATAAATTGGGTTAACTTACCCGCGAGAACACTACAATCGATCCCCTACAGTTGAGGGTCATCAAGTAATGTTTTTTTGCGCCGTTGCCGGGGACCGTAGCAATCTTTACAAGTCTACTTGAAGTATCCTTCCTGCCACACTTTCTATGGGTAAGAAAGGAGACCCCAAGGTTCCGATCCTACCATCCACTACAAGAAAAGGTACCGTTCTGAGTACCAGTGCTACGCTTGATTCACCTTCCGCTATAAGTAAGTTTGCTTCACCACTACCACCACATGCTACTTCTACTGAGTCCATTACTATGTCTGATACTTTTGACGATGCTTCCACTACTCTTGATGATGATAATTTTCTTGGTTACTATATTGAAACTGAGACTGCTAAGGCTGCAGCAGAGCCCGAGACTGAGATACCTGCTATCTATATTCCTACTTGCAAAACTTTTGGTTACCCAGATTTAAATGAACTCAAGGAGAGACTCCTTGATGATGATTATGTTATTCTCGATGATTATCTTTGCAGGGAACTCAGAGAGTGTGCCGACTCTGACCCTGGAGCTGTTAAGGAGTTGCTCAAGAAGCACTCCATGAAGAACAAGAATATTCCTGATCCTAAATTTTCCACATCTCCTATATGCATCAATGATCCTAATTATGAATTCTTTGTTGATCTTTCACTTATATCTACAGTCAAGACTGACCCTTTTTATGGAAGAGAGAATGATGATGCTATAGCACACTTCACCAAACTTGCTGAGTTAAGTGACCTATTTACCACTGATGAGAAGATACGAAACTTCTACATGGCCAAGATTTTTTCTTTTTCTTTAAAGGGAGACGCTAAATCCTGGTATGATGCACTACCCTATGGTTCCATTGAGATTCCTCGGGACTTAGTTCAATTTTTTTTTGATAAATATTTTTCTTCTCATATGCAACATGCTGCTTTGCAAAGAATCTATAACTTTAAACAGTTGCAGGATGAGCACCTCCCTAAAGCTTGGGGGAGGTATTGTGATTTAATTAAGGCTAGACCAGGACATGAAGTCCCAAAGAATGAGTTGCTTGATATATTTTATGCTGGTCTAAACGATGAATCCAGGTCCTATCTGGATAGTTGTGCTAGTTGTGTTTTCAGGGAAAGAACATCGGCCGATGCCGAAGAATTAATGGGCAAGATCGCCAAGAACCACGAAGATTGGTCCGTCCCTGAACCACCTCCACCACCGAAGAAGAGGGGCATGCTTGTTCTGAGCCCCGAAGATATGCAAGAAGAAAAGAAGTCTATTAAGGAGAAAGGCATCAAAGCCGAGGACGTGAAGAATCTACCGCCTATCGAGAAGTTGTGTGAACCTACTACTCACCCTCCCTTGGTAGAGGTACACTCTTTATTAGACTTTACTGAAAGTGACATCCCTAAAGGTAAGCCTCCCGACCAATGCTTAGATGAGCTTGATAATTTCATTATTAAGCAAGAAGATTTTAATAGGAGGATGAAAAGTCAGTTGCATGATAATTCTCTTGCTATCAAAAGTTTACTTGGTGTTCTTGAGAGAACAGTTAATGATGTCAAATGTCTTGTTAAGCATTTTCATATGGTTCAAACTCAGCTTGAACAAATTTCTAATGTGCAAAAAGATTTGCTTGCTAACAATGCCAAACAGGACATACAAGCTTATGGCATCAAAACCAGGGGTGGAACACACACCCAGGACCCACTCTATCCCGAGGGGCATCCGAAGAGGATCGAGCAAGATTCTCAAGTGCAAGTAGAAGACGAGATTGTTAGATCTCCTAAGAAGAAAAAGAAGAAGAAATACAAGGAGGCTAACAACTCCAACGATCCTATTACAAGTGAAGAACCTGCTGTTGATCCTAACAGCATATCTACCTTTGATGCTGAAACTAAAGACGGAGCTGAGCCCAAAGAAAATGATAAGGAGAAGAATGATCCTCCTGAGGTGCGAGAAGAAGAAGCACCCGATACACGCAAGAAGTATACTAGAGAAGACTTCATAGCAAGAAGACATGGGAAGGAAAGAGAACCATGGGTACAAAAAACCTTGCCCTTTCCAGGTAAGTCTCTCAAATCTAAAGAAGAAGAGCATTATAAAAAAAATTGTGAATGGATGAACCTCTTTTTCTGCAAATTCCTTTGACAGATGCTATCAAGTTACCTCCTTATTCCAAATACATGAAAGATATTGTTACTAATAAAAGAAAAGTTCCTAATGAGGCAATATCTACTATGCTTTCTAATTACTCTTTCAGTGGCAAGATTCCTGAGAAGCTTGGTGATCCAGGTATACCCACCATTCCTTGCTCCATAAAAAATAATTATGCCAAGACTGCCTTATGTGATCTCGGAGCAGGGGTGAGTGTTATGCCTTTTTCTCTTTACAAAAGGCTATGTTTAGATAAGTTAATCCCTACAGATATCTCTCTTCAGATGGCTGACAAGTCAACAGCCGTCCCGATAGGTATATGTGAGGATGTTCCAGTTGAAGTTGCTAATTGTTTAATTCTCACTGATTTTGTTGTGCTTGACATGCCCGAGGATGGGAGCATGTTGGTGGCGTGGAAGTGGTAATGGCTTCTCGCCCTTTGTTGGTTACTGTAAGAGCAAGTTTTGCCCCCGAAGGTTTTGGACATTGTTGGACAAAGCAGAAGTGGAACTAATATTGTTTTCGAGTATAAACAGATACTTAGGTTCCGAAAGAATGGAGTTTGCAAGTAGAAGGTCGAAGGACAACTCACTGCAGCGGAGCTGCAGTCATCTACCGAAACCTTTGAAGGAAGACGACCCCTAAAAATGTCGTCGAAGAAGATGACTCTCTCGAGTAAAAGCGCAACGAGGAGAAAGCTGAAGCTGGTCGAAGACTTAGTTTATTTACTAGTTTCTCTTTATTTTCTTGAGTCGTAGGAAAAACCGTACTATTAAGAGGGGTTTGCTAGTTGAGATCTTAGTCGAAGTGAATTTGCTCTGCTCAACCTAAACCCACGAAAGCCTACCGAGAGAAATCTTACCGAGTCGAGTGAATAGCTCGAAGGCAAAGTCATCGCACTTCGTGCCTTCGAGAGAGAACTCGTTCGATAAGTCAGCTTACTTGTTCCTCAAGTAAAGTTGCGCACTGATTGGATTCCGACCGTTGTGGACACGCGTCAAGCGGTCGCATCGGGTCACTTTAGTCATTTTACCCATCGGGATCGCCAACTATAAATACCCCGCACCTACCCGCCATTTCGGGTTGGCTGCTCCACTGAAGATTCTAAGACAGAAGTCTGTGAGCATCCCAAGAGAGATCCATCGAGAGAAAACCAAAACCCTAGTCTAAGCTGAGTTGAGCTAGTCACAGAGACTTAGGTTGAGATTAGCCGATATTTTTATCTTGGAGATCTGCAAGTCTCCTAGACGGTTAGGCGTCGCCTGTCAAGCAGTCGAAGAGTAATTTTCGCTGCTGAAGGAAGTTTGTAAAGGACTCGGAGATGTCCTGAATCATCTACCACGAGTGAAAACTGGACAAGCTCGAGGAGTTTGTTGCAGTGGAGAATAGGACGGAGAGAGTTTTGCTCCAGGTGTTCAATCACCAGTCCCTCCAACCAGACGTAGCACTTTGCAGAGTGTGAACTGGTTTACCAAACATCGTCGTGTCAGGCTCGTTTTCCTTCCAGCATTTACATTAAGTATTTACTCGTTGCCTGTTTGTCTTCGATGTTTTCCTTCGCTCCCAATCCTTTCGAGCCATGCATTACTTTCGATGCTGTATTTCCTTCGAGATGCCTTTAGTCCTTCGAAGTTTGCATGAATTCCTTCTAAGTTCCTTAGAATTTTTAGAAGTGATCATTCACCCCCTCCCCCTCTGATCATTCTTGAGCTTTCAGTTACCCCAAGTGGAAGGTGAGATGTAGGATAGCAGCAAATTTCCCCTATGTAGAGGATAGGGTTTGTCTCCCGTAGGACTCCGGCAGATGATAAGTAGGTGGCAAGAAAACAATGGCACCGTTTACGACAAACGTTGCTTCCTTGACCTGGACCTGCACACGATACAATTAATTTTGCTCCCAACGAAGTTCAGAGAGGTTGTCAATCTCTCCGGTCTAGTTGTTTACAAAGGGTCAAACACACAGGGGATAATGATAATGATAAAAGCTGAAAGTAAATACTTGAAAAGGAAATAGATTGTAAACAATAATGAGGATATGGACCGGGGTCCCGTGATGTTCACTAGTGATTTCTCTCTCCCAAAAGACGATAAAACTGCTATGCGAGGTAAACAAATTACAGATGGGCAATTGACAGGATTATAAACGCACCGCAATGCTAACTATGCTACAAAAGAAAGGAAGAGGCTCAAAAGCATGGGCAGTACGCCAAAATAAGTAGACCGAAATCCATCTACATCTACTACTAATCTTCCACCTTGAGATATCTATCCAGAACATCTCGCTGGTATTAAGTTGCGAGTCTCACCCAAAGTGTAAACCCAAAGCAACAGACAACTGCATTAAAAGAACTTTGCGTAAAGTAAACGATCCTTGCAACCGCGGTTACAAGCACCGTTGTTTCCCCCCTTGTGGCCACAACACATCCCATAGACTCATGTTTTTGTCTCTCAAGCGTGTCATCAGGGGGCATGTACCCACAATCGAGCATAACGTTCCCTCTTTGGGTTACTATCCTCCACTTGGCCAAAGCAATAAACAGCAACGAAGAATATGCAAGAATTACTTAGGAACAAAAATATAAGAGATCAAAACCAAATATATTACTCTATCATGATCTGAACATAATATCATAATCCATTGGATCCCATCAAACTCAACATATCAGAAGCAGAAGAATTACATATGTGCGTCGATCATGTAGGGCAGCTCACGAGGTCTAAACCATGAAGAACAAAGAGGGGAGGAGAACATCACATAGCTACTGATCACGGACCCATGGTCCAAGGTAGACTACTCAAGGCACATTCGGGAAGCGTCCATGGTGGAGGAGAAGCTCTCGGAGGTCGATCCTCCCTCCGGCAGGGTGCTGGGAAGGGTCCTGACGGTGCTTCCGATCTTGGAAGCGCGGCGGTGATACGTCCAAAATGTATCACTAGTTTATATCATAATTCGTCCTTATTCATTGATATATTTCACATTACGATGATGTTCTTATGTTCTTTTGGCTTGTTTTACACAGTTAGCAACTTTCGGGTGCGGATTCAGCGGTAAAAAGTGGACGCTGAGTTGCTGAAGAAGAACACCTCCAAATTACCTGAAAATCTCGGGGGGTGTTTTTGGAAGGATTGACGAAGACACCCGAAAGAGGGACCAGAGGGGGGGCCACAGGGTGCCCAGGCGGCCACCTACCGCGGCCCCCACTCTGGCCGCGCCGGGAGGGCGCCTGGAGCCCTGGGGTCACTCCCGGCTCCCCCCTTTGGCCTATATACTCTTCGTCGTCCGAAAACCCTAAAAAGAGGAGTGACAGAAACCTGAACCCCAGTTTGCACACTTTTGCACAAGGAATAATGGATCCTTGATCTTATTGCTGTGGTTAGGCTTTGCCTTAATTTCTATCTTGTATTTGCGGATGCTTGCAATTTGTTTAATCATAAGAGTACACTTATCTTAGTCTAGAAGGTGTGCTAGCATAGATCCACCCACTCAACACTTATCAACACTACACACAGTGCTGTTACGGAGTATGGTGAAAGCACGTGACTACCTCTCCATGTGTCCTGAAGAACGCTTTAGTCTTTATAAGTTCAGTTGCCAGGCTTATGCTTTGCTCAAAAGGATTGGGCCACTTGCTGTTCCTCAGCACTATTTACTTTGCTTGCTTTTATCTTATTGTTGCTTATACCGAAAACCCCTAAAAAGTTACCTTTCAGTGCTTGCAGTCTTTCCTTGTCCAAAATCACTTATCAATACCTTTCGCTCCTCGTTTGGTAAAACACTCTTACTTATCAAAAATGCTGCAATAGATCCCTTACGTTTGTGGGTCATGAAGTATCGTTTTCTGGCGCCGTTGCCGGGGAGCATAGCGCTATTGGTAAGTGAAGTTGGTAAGGAAATTTTTATATTGTTGTTTTTATTTTACTTTTGCTGCTCTTTGTCCGTATGGACAACCTAGCTATTGAATCGTTGCTTGCGGGGAAACGCCCCACATATGTGGTGGTTGTCCCCCCCCTACTGAAATTGTGCCTTATAAAATACCAGCTGGTATTATCGATTGTGTTTTGGCTAATCGTTATGCAGGAGACAGACATCCCAGTGAATACTTGCTATATTTGTCACAACTATGTTCACTATTTAAGCTTGCAGGTGTATCATTGGAGTTTATGATGGTACGAATTAACGCCCCCTCGTTCGTAACCCAAAGTGGAAGGTTGAGATGTAGATAGCAGCAATTTCCCTTAGCGAAGATGCTAAGGTTTAGGATCGACCAGTAGGACTCCAACAGATACAAGAAGGTGGTGAAGTGAACAATGACACCGTTCACAACCTAAGGTTGCTTACTTCACCTGGACTTGCACACACAACAAATAACTTTGCTTCCCAACGAGTACAGAGGAGTTTTCAATTCCTCTGAACTTGTTGTTTACAAAGGATAAAACGCACAGGTTAATAATGATAGTGATAGCAACTGAAAAGGAAATAAAGCAGTAAATTGATAGCGGGTGTAAACAGTGTTGGAAATATGGACCGGGGTCCTATGATGTTCAGTAGTGATGTCTCTCCCCCAAAATACGATAAAATAGCCATGCGAGGTAAACAAATTACAGCTGGGCAACTGACAGGATTATGTGCGCAAACCAATGCTAACTATGCTATAAAGAAAGGAAGAGGCTCAAAAGCACGGGCGGTACGCCAAGACAAGTAGACCGAAATCCATCTGCATCTACCTACTAATAATCCACCTTGAGATATCTATCCAGAACATCTCGCTGGTATTAAGTTGCGAATCCCACCCAAAGTGTAAACTCAAAGCAACAGACAATTGCATTAAAGAACTTTGCGTAAAGTAAACAATCCTTGCACCCGCAAGTACACGCACCGTTGTTTTCTCCCTTGTGGCAACAACACATCCCCTATACTCATGTTTCTGTCACTCAAGCTAGTCATCATGGGGCATGAACCCACAATCATGCATAATGCTCCCTCTTGGAGTCACTACCTACTACTTGGCCAAAGCAATAAACAGCAATGGAGAACATGCAATAATTACTCTAGAACATAAATATAAAAGAGGAGAGTCAAATATATTACTCAAACACAATCTGAACATAGTCTCATAATCCATCGGATCCCAGCAAACTCAGCATAGCAACAGCAGAAAGGTTACATATGTGCCTCGATCATGTAGGGCAGCTCACGAGGTCTAAACCATGATGAACAAACAGGGGAGGAGAACATCACATAGCTACTGATCATAGACCCATGGTCCAAGGTGGACTACTCAAGGCTCATCCGGGAAGCATCCATGGTGGTGGAGAAGCTCCCGGAGGTGATTCCTCCCTCCGGCAGGGTGCAGGGAAGAGGTCTTCTGGTGCTCCCGATCTTGGAAGCGCGGCGGCGGCGGAACAGAGGAGAGATCACGAAATAGGGTTTCCGTCATGGGGGTTTCACGTCACGAGGGATATATAGGCGAAGGGGGCAGCCAGGGGGGCCACCAGGGGTCTGATGTGCGAGGTGATGATAGTGATTTCTCGCCCTTCGTTGGTAACCCCAAGTGGAAGGCATGATGTAGCACAACAGAAAATTTCCCTCAGTAAAGATACCAAGGTTTGTCTCCAGTAGGACTCCGGAGATGATAAGTAGGTGTCAGCGGCGCAACTGACGTGGACCTGCACACAGACACAAATAACTTTGTTCCCAACGAAGTTCAGAGAGGTTGTCAATCTCTCTGGTCTTGTTGTTCACAAAGGATCAAACACAAGGGATAATGATAGCAACTGAAAGTAAAAGCAGAAAAGTAAATGAGCGTGTAAACAGTGATGAGGATATGGACCTGGATACGTGATGTTCACTAGTGATGTCTCTCTCCCAAAAGACGATAAAAGTGCTATGCGAGGTGAACAAATTACAGAAGGGCAATTGACAGGATTATGAACGCACCGCAATGCTAACTATGTTACAAAAGAAAGGAAGAGGCTCAAAAGCATGGGCAGTACGCCAAAATAAGTAGACCGAACTCCAACTGCATCTACTACTAATCATCCACCTTGAGATATCTATCCAGAACATCTCGCTGGTATTAAGTTGCGAGCCCCACCCAAAGTGTAAACCCAAAGCAACAAACAACTGCATTAAACAACACTTTGCGTAAAGTAAACAATCCTTGTAACCGCGGTCACAAGCACCGTTGTTTTCCCCCTTGTGGCAACAACACATCCCCTAGACTCATGTTTCTGTCACTCAAGCTAGTCATCGGGGGGCATGAACCCACAATCGAGCAAAACGTTCCCTCTTGGGGTTACTACCTACTACTTGGCCAAAGCAATAAACAGTAATAGAGAACATGCAAGAATTACTTAGGAACAAAAATATAAGAGATAAGAACCAAATATATTACTCAATCACAATCTGAACATAATCTCATAATCCATCAGATCCCATCAAACTCAGCATAGCAACAGCAGAAAGATTACAAAAGTGCCTCGATCATGTAGGGCAGCTCACGAGGTCTAAACCATGAAGAACAAAGAGGGGAGGAGAACATCACATAGCTACTGATCACGGACCCATGGTCCAAAGGAAACTACTCACGAGACATCCGGGAAGCATCCATGGTGGAGAGGAGACTCCCGGAGGTCGGCCCTCCCTCCGGCAGGGTGCCGGGAAGAGGTCTTCTGGTGCTCCCGATCTCGGAAGCGTGGCGGTGGCGGAACAGAGGAGAGATCGCGAAAAAGGGTTCTCTTCTCGGAAGTTTCCCGTGACGGAGAATATATAGGCGAAGGGGGGCAGCCAGGGGGGCCACCAGGGGTCCAGGCGCCCCCCTGGCGCGGCCAGGCCCTAGGGCGCGCCACCAGGACGCCTGGGCCCCTGGTGGTGGACCTATGGCCCCACCCAGGTTCTTCCGGAAGGTTCCTCTGCGCTAATATTTTATCTGAATTTTCCCGAATTTTTGGAGCACTTTTTATATGGGGAAAACTGAAATAGAAAAACAGCAGAAAACAGGAACTGGCACTATGGTGCACTGAGTTAATAGGTTAGTCCAAATATGATCAAAAGTGTATGAAAGTGTATCTAGATCATAGCAATATCACACAAAACATGCATGGAGCAAGCAGAAATTATAGATACGTTTTGGACGTATCAACATCCCCAAGCTTAATTCCTGCTCGTCCTCGAGTAGGTAAATGATAACGGCATAATTTCTGTGGTGACATGCTAGCAACCATATAAGAACTTTGAAAAGTAAAGCAATCAAGGTTAGAAATTCAATTCAAGTCATAACATGCAAGAGTCTATATTAGCATTGAAACAAGTAACAAAAGAACATTAGGTGCAAGAGCCCTCGCTGTCCGTGACTCGAATGTCTCCAAATGGTGTTTGCGTGCAAGAAGGGGGATAGGGAATACGAGAAAACATTTATTTGTTGAGAACTCAATCTACTAAAGTTTCACACTTGGTCCTATTTGGAATCTTATCTTGACTCGTCCCCAGACCTTTAGCCAGGTACAAGTCAATTTGATCCTCTCCTTTTCGATATTTTGAGCACTCATGCAATGGATGAGCGTAAGCACGAGAGTTGACACTTAGGATGGCAAAGAGAGAAGTACGGAGGAGGAAGACAAAAAGGATGAGAAAGGCTCACATCAATGAGGACAATCATAGGCAAGAGATGCCAAATGATAGATATGATGTGAGGAGTAGGGATTGCCATGCAACGGATGCACATACAAGCTAGGAAGCTCTCCAATGGAACTAGTGGGGTTGCATCTAACTTGCTCGCTCATGAAGACCTAGAGCTCGTTTGAGGAGGCTCATCCTTGGAATATGCAAGCCAAGTTCTATAGTGTGAAGGTCCCCACATAGCTATATGCATAAAGATCATCTCTATGGAGTACAAGGATATAAAGGGAGTACTAGTGTGGATCTCTCAAAAGGATAGTAGTGTTGCCCCTTTCTCTCTTTTTAATTCTTTTTCTCTTTTTTCTCTTTTTTTTGTATTTTTTGTGGCCTCAATGGCTCTTTCTATTTAACTCTCATTTGTCCTCTTTGGGATCTTTTATTGTGTCCACTTTGGAATCTTTTCCTCACTTAAGGGCAACACTCTATTTTACAAGAAGGTAAAGGAGATCTTTCACACTTTACAAGGTACTCAAAATCATAAAGAAGATGTAACTCTCATGATGTATGCAATGTATGTCGCCGCCAGTGTAGCAGGAACATGTATGACATGAAGATCAAGTCATGAAGAGGTGGATGTTGCATGGCAATATATCCCGGAAAGGCTATGGAAATGCCTTGATAGGTAGGTATGGTGGCTGTTTTGAGGAAAGATATAAGGAGGTTTATGATGACAGAGCGTATCATGCCAAGGGTTTTGGATGTACCGGCGAAGGTGGACACCAACTCTCGGAGTGAGAAGAAGGCAATGCACGGCACGGGAGAGGCTAGCAAAATATGGGAAGGTAGAAGTGTCAACTTTCAATACTTACATTAGTCCAAAGAACTCATGCACTTATTATCGGTAACTCTCAATCTAATAAGGAGGTTCACAAAGAGACAAGTACCCCGAGGAGGAGTGTATGGGGGTTTGGTTATCCTTCGCATCCTCGACTCATGGTACGTGAGTGTACTCTAATATCCGACCCCTCAGAAGAGTAGTGATCCATCTAGTAGCTAGAGTTGTCAACTAGTTTTGTAGGTTTTGAAAATAAACACGGGTTGCCCAAAATACGACACCTATCACTAATAGGCTAGAGCTCTTGACACCAAAAGTTGAAATATTACTCACATCAATACCTCAAAACTATTGCAAGTTACTACTAGAATTAAATAGCAACCTCAATTACTACTTTCAAGACAAGACACTACTCAGTGCAACAACCAACTCTCTTTAAGAAGATAAGCATGAAAACTAAAAAGAGTTCCAGCAACAAACTAAACAAAAGCCAAGGCTCTTGCTAAAGACAAACTAAGACTAAAACTAAACATGGCAGTAGCTACGAAAAGATAAAGAACACACAACAACTAAAAGATAAGCAGGAAAAATCCTATGATGTGTTCTAGATTTTGAAAGTGGAGCGTGTTTCTCCCCCACACAAAGTAAGACGGGATCTAACTTGTTATGACCAGCAAGCAAAACTAAAGAAAACTAAAAATAAAACCTAAGAGCGAGACGCTCCAAGCATAGCACATAACGCATGAAGTGATAAAAATATAGTGAGACGAAGGACGAACTGATGATTGTTGATGGAGAAGGGGATGCACGGGGGCATCCCCAAGATTAGATGCTTGAGTCTCCTTGAATATTTATTGGGGATGCATGGGGGCATCCCCAAGCTTGAGCGCTTGACACTCCTGGATCTTCTTTCATCATCTTCCATCGCACACTTGAAAACTTCCTTCATACATAACTCATCATAAGCTGATTAGAGAGGTTAGTACCCTTAATAAAATAATTTTTCCCCACTGGATATAAAGATATTCTTGAAGAGCTACTGTTTCTCAAGAGTGCCAAAAGGTTTTTGCAAAGAAAAAGCAAGCTTAAGGTTTGCAAAAGTAAGGAGAGACAAAACGTGGCAGAATCTGTGAAAAACAGAACAGCAGGTAGTAAAGAATTTTTTAGGGATACTTCTGCAACTCAAATAAAAAAACTCAGAACATACGGAAGTTTCGTAATTGTATAGAGAATGCTGTGTAAAAATTTCAGCTCAAAAAGATGAACTGGGATTTTTCTGGAATTGTTCTGGTCACAAGGACAGAATCTGTTTTCTGGACAGCATGTCACAACTTTTACTTCCCTTGCCGTAAGAGGCTATAACTTGGCACAAAGCTGAAAAATAAAGATACAATGATGTTGCTACAGTAGTAACAAACATCAAGACACAACCAAAAGCAAAAAGAAACCTAAATTCGTTGCGGGCTGCCTCCCGAAAGCGCTTTCTTTTATGCCTTTAAGCTAGGCATGATGCAGAAGATCAAGTTGTAGCAATCGAATCATTATCAAGATCATCAAAAAGCTCCTCAATTGTACAACTAGTCTTAAGAGGTCTTTCAAATAAAGGTCTAATGAAGATACTTCTAGGGAGAAAACCAAAAGGCGGAAAATCGATGGAAGATTCATTTATAAAATTATCAAAGAGAGGTATTTCTTCCAAAGTTTTCACGGTTTCAACTTCTTTGGAAATGGGTGGTTTATTTTTAGGTCGGGGAACCCTAGGGACATAATTGAACTTAGGTTCCCTTCTTGCTGAAGTCTCTACCTTTTTTGGTTTGATTGAGGAAAATGTAGTTCCTAGAGTATTAATGATTTTCTCAATCTTATCAATCCTAGAAAGATCCGTATCACGGGATTTGATGACCTCCAAAGTTTTAATAATTTTAAGCATGGAGCTATCAAGCCTATTCAAATTCCCTTCAATCTTGCGATCCAACTCATTTATCCTAGTTATACTTGGTATTTCTAACTCTATCTTTTCAAGTTTCTTCATAATGTGAGCTAGAGTTATATCTTCTTGTATGCTAGCAATAGGGAGATTTCCAACAAGATTTTCAATAACATTAAGAGACTCCCAAGTCGGGGCTTCTAGAAAATTTCCATTGATAGCAGTATCTAATATGAACCTATTCCAAGGAGTAATCCCGACATAAAAATTTCTAAGCAGGATAGTAGTGGATCGCTTCTTGGTGGCTCTTTTTTGAGAATCGTTAATTCTATACCAAGCATATTTTGAACTTTCACCACCTTTTTGTTTAAAGGTGAGAACCTCTGTCTCAACAAAGGCAAAAGGGCCAGACATAATGACAACTACTAGCAAGATAAATAATTTTTTTGTGATTTTTGATATAAGACACAAAGATAAAAACTGAAAGGTAAACTAACAAGACTAAAAAACAAAGGTAAAGGGTAGTGTGCAACTCCCCTATCTTAGCACTCGGAGTCCCCGGCAACGGCGCCAGAAATTTGGCTTGATGTGCGAGGTGATGATAGTGATTTCTCGCCCTTCGTTGGTAACCCCAAGTGGAAGGCGTGATGTAGCACAACAGCAAATTTCTCTCAGTAAAGATACCAAGGTTTGTCTCCAGTAGGACTCCGGAGATGATAAGTAGGTGTCAGCGGCGCAACTGACGCGGACCTGCACACAGACACAAATAACTTTGTTCCCAACGAAGTTCAGAGAGGTTGTCAATCTCTCTGGTCTTGTTGTTCACAAAGGATCAAACACAAGGGATAATGATAGCAACTGAAAGTAAAAGCAGAAAAGTAAATGAGCGTGTAAACAGTGATGAGGATATGGACCGGGATACGTGATGTTCACTAGTGATGTCTCTCTCCCAAAAGACGATAAAACTGCTATGCGAGGTGAACAAATTACAGAAGGGCAATTGACAGGATTATGAACGCACCGCAATGCTAACTATGCTACAAAAGAAAGGAAGAGGCTCAAAAGCATGGGCAGTACGCCAAAATAAGTAGATCGAAATCCAACTGCATCTACTACTAATCATCCACCTTGAGATATCTATCCAGAACATCTCGCTGGTATTAAGTTGCGAGCCCCACCCAAAGTGTAAACCCAAAGCAACAAACAACTGCATTAAACAACACTTTGCGTAAAGTAAACAATCCTTGTAACCGCGGTCACAAGCACCGTTGTTTTCCCCCTTGTGGCAACAACACATCCCCTAGACTCATGTTTCTGTCACTCAAGCTAGTCATCGGGGGGCATGAACCCACAATCGAGCAAAACGTTCCCTCTTGGGGTTACTACCTACTACTTGGCCAAAGCAATAAACAGTAATAGAGAACATGCAAGAATTACTTAGGAACAAAAATATAAGAGATAAGAACCAAATATATTACTCAATCACAATCTGAACATAATCTCATAATCCATCAGATCCCATCAAACTCAGCATAGCAACAGCAGAAAGATTACAAAAGTGCCTCGATCATGTAGGGCAGCTCACGAGGTCTAAACCATGAAGAACAAAGAGGGGAGGAGAACATCACATAGCTACTGATCACGGACCCATGGTCCAAAGGAAACTACTCACGAGACATCCGGGAAGCATCCATGGTGGAGAGGAGACTCCCAGAGGTCGGCCCTCCCTCCGGCAGGGTGCCAGGAAGAGGTCTTCTGGTGCTCCCGATCTCGGAAGCACAGCGGCGGCGGAACAGAGGAGAGATCGCGAAAAAGGGTTCTCTTCTCGGAAGTTTCCCGTGACGGAGAATATATAGGCGAAGGGGGGCAGCCAAGGGGGCCACCAGGGGTCCAGGCGCCCCCCTGGCGCGGCCAGGCCCTAGGGCGTCTGGGCCCCTGGTGGTGGCCCTCTGGCCCCACCCAGGTTCTTCCGGAAGGTTCCTCTGCGCTGATTTTTTATCTGAATTTTCCTGAATTTTTGGAGCACTTTTTATATGGGGGAAAACTGAAATAGAAAAACAGCAGAAAACAGGAACTGGCACTGTGGTGCACTGAGTTAATAGGTTAGTCCAAATATGATCAAAAGTGTATGAAAGTGTATCTAGATCATAGCAATATCACACAAAACATGCATGGAGCAAGCAGAAATTGTAGATACGGTTTGGACGTATCAGGGTACAGGCGGCCCCCTCGCGCGGCCCCACCCTAGGGCGCGCCGGGAGGGCGCCTGGGGCCCTGGTGGGTCCCCTCTGCCCCCCCTCGGTGATTCCCGAAGCTTCTTCTGCGCAGATTTTTTATTGTATTTTCTTGAATTTTTGGAGCACTTTTAATATGGGGGAAACGTGAAATAGAAAAACAGCAGAAAACAGGAACTGGCACTGGGGTGCACTGAGTTAATAGGTTAGTCCAAATATGATCGAAAGTGTATGGAAGTTCATCAATATCATAGCAATATCACACAAAAGAGGCATGGAGCAAGCAAAAATTATAGATACGTTTTGGACGTATCAACATCCCCAAGCTTAATTCCTGCTCGTCCTTGAGTAGGTAAATGATAAAAGCATAATTTATGTGGTGACATGCAAACAACCATATAAGAACTTTTAAGTAAAGCAATCAAGGCATGTAATTCAATTCATGTCATAACAGGCAAGAGTCTATATTTAGCATTGAAATAAGCAACATAAGAACATAAAGGTGCAAGAGCTCTCGCTGTCCATGACTCAAATGTCTCCAAATGGTGTTTGTGTGCAAGAAAGGGGATAGGGATATACGAGAAAAGCTATTTTTGTGTTGAGAACTCAATCTACTAAAGTTTCACACTTGGTCTTCTTTGGAATCTTATCTTGACTCATCGCCAGACCACTAGCCAGGTACAAGTCAAAATGATCCACTCCTTTTCGATATTTTGAGCACTCATGCAATGGATGAGGGTAAGCAAGAAAGTTGACACTTAGGATGGCAAAGAGAGAATATGGTGGAGGAGGAATACAAAAAGGTGTGAAAGGCTCACATCAATGAGGACAATCATAGGCGAGAGAAAGCCAAATGATAGATATGATGTGAGGAGTAGGGATTGCCATGGAACGGATGCACATGTGAGCTAAAAAGCTCTCCAATGGAACTAGTGGGGGTGCATCCAACTTGCTTGCTCAAGAAGACCTAGAGCTCATTTGAGGAGGCTCATCATTGGAATATACAAGCCAAGTTCTATAGTGTGAAGGTCCCCAAATAGCTATATGCATGAATGATAATCTCTATGGAGTACAAGATATAAGAGGGAGTACGAGTGTGGATCTCTCAAAAGGAATAGTAGTGTGCCCCCTTCTCTCTTTTTATTTCTTTTTCTCCTTTTTCTCCTTTTTTGTATTTTTTGGTGGCCTCAATGGCTCTTTCTATTCCTCTCATTTGTTCTCTTTGGGATCTTTTAATTTGTCCTCTTTGGGATCTTTTAATCACTTGGCAACACTCTATATATTACAAAAGTATAGAAGATCTTTCACACTTTAAAAAAGTACTCATATCATAAAGAAGATGTAACTATCATGATATGCAATGATACTAGTGCGTCATGTAGCAATGATTAGTGAAAGGCCCAACTAGCATGCGGCTCATCGATCAAGCAAGTAGCATGTATGACATGAATATCAAGTCATGAGAAGATGGATGTTGCATGGCAATGTATCTCGGAAAGGCTATGGAAATGCCTTGATAGGTAGGTATGGTGGCTGTTTTGAGGAAGGATATAAGGAGGTTTATGATGACAGAGTGTACCATGCCAAGGGTTCGGATGTACCGGCGAAGGTGGATGCCAACTCTCGGAGTGAGAAGGAGGCTAGAAAAATATGGGAAGGTGGAAGTGTCAACTTTCGAATACTCACATTAGACCGAAGAACTCATGCACTTATTATCGGTAACTCTCAATCTAATAAGGAGGTTCTCAAAGAGACAAGTACCCCGAGGAGGAGTGTATGGGGGTTTGGTTATCCTTGCGCATCCTCGACTCATGGTACGTGAGTGTACTCTAATATTCGATCCCTCCGAAGAGTAGTGATCCATCTAGTAGCTAAAGTTCTCAACTAATTTTGTAAGTTTTGAAAATAAACACGGATTGCCCAAAATACGACATCCATCACTAATAGGCTAAATATCTTGACACCAAAATTCCAAACATTACTCAAAACAATACCTCAAAACTATTGCAAGTTACTACTATAAAAGAATAGCAACCTCAATTACCTAATTCAAGTCAAGACACAAAACTCAGTGCAGCAGGCAAACTCTCTAAACAAGATAAACATGAAAACTCAAGAGAGTTCCAGCAACAAACTAAACAAAAGCTCTTACAAAGATAAGCATGAAAACTAAGAGGTAAACATGACAGCAGCTATGAAAAAGATAAAGAACACACACAACAAAGATAAGCATGAAGAATCCTATGTTGTGTTCTAGATTTTGAAAGTGGAGCGTGTTTCTCTCCCATGCAAAGAAATCTGGGTTCTAACTTGTTATGAACAGCAAGCAAAGCTAAAGAAAACTAAAAATAGAACTTAAAAGAGAGACGCTCCAAGCATAGCACATAACGCATGAAGTGATAAAAATATAGTGAGACGAGAGACGAACTGATAATTGTTGATGGAGAAGGGGATGCATGGGGGCATCCCCAAGCTTAGATGCTTGAGTCTCCTTGAATATGTCTTGGGGATGCATGGGGGCATCCCCAAGCTTGAGTGCTTGACACTCCTGAATCTTCTTTCATCATCTTCCCTCGCACACTTGAAAATTCCCTTCATACATAACTCATCACAATCTGATTAGCGAGGTTAGTACCCATAATAAAATAATTTTTTCTCTACTGGAAATAAGGATATTCTTGAAGAGCTACTGTTTCTCAAGATTTCCAAAAAGTTTTTGCAAAGAAAAAGCAAGCTTAAGGTTTGCAAAATGAAGAAAAGGAAAAACAGGACAGAATCTTTGAAAAACAGACCAGCAGGTAGAAAATAATTTTTTAGGGATACTTCTGCAACTCAAATAAAAAAACTAAGAACATATGAAAGTTCCGTAATTGTATAGAGAATGCTGTGTAAAAATTTCAGCTCAAAAAGATGAACTGGGATTTTCCATGATTTTTCTAGTCATGAGGATAGAATATGTTTTCTGGACAACATGTCACAACTTTCACTTCCCTTGTCATATGAGGCTATAAATGGCACAAAGCTTGAAAATTAAAGGTACAATGATGTTGCTACATTAGTAAGAATCATCAAGACCACTAAACACAGAAGAAAAACAAAAAGTAAATCCTAAATTCGTTGTGGGCTGCCTCCCGAAAGCGCTTCTTTAAAGCCAATAGCCAGGCTTGATGCAAATAGATCAAGTCTTTTCAAGAAAATAACTAGCCCGTGTGACAGACTCAAAAGGCAACTTAATCTTTTTCCTAGGGAAGTGTTCCATCCCTTTCTTGAGAGGGAATTGGAATTTTATAATCCCTTCTTTCATATCAATAATAGCACACACGGTGCGAAGAAAAGGACGTCCCAAAATAATTGGACAAGAAGGTTCACATTCAATGTCCATATTAGTAAAATCAAAGGGAACATAATTGTCATTGACAATGATAAGAACATCATCGATCTTCCCCAAAGGTTTCTTTACGGAAGAGTCGACAAGAAGAACACCAAAAGAATAAGAATCAAAATGTTTCAATTCAAATATATCGTACATTCTTTTGGGCATAACGGAGGTACTAGCTCCAACATCACATAAAGCATAGCAAGGAAAGTTATTCAACTTTATTTTAATAATAGGATCCCAACCATCTTATAGATTTCTAGGTATGGAGGCTTCTACCCTAAGCTTCTCCTCCCTAGCTTTAATGAGAGCATTAGTGATATGATCCGTGAAGGCAAGATTAAGTGTGCTTGTGTGGGGGTCTCTAGACATCTTGTGAAGGAAACGATTAACTTCGGAAAGGGTGCAATTATCAAAATCAAGGTCACTACTATCTAGTAAAGTGGTAGTGGTGTCCTTTAGGCTCACTTGTTGGGTAGCTTCTATAGTCATAGGAGTTTCTTCTTCTACGGTTGAGGTCATAGCATCACCATTAATAGGTCCTATGGGACTAGGGGTGCATTGGGTGCTAAGAGTTTGGATATCCTAATGTTTTCATTAATTTGCACTTGGATAACACTCATACGAGTGACCTTCCTCTCCTCAAGAGGATAAGTTCTAATTTTAAGCAATTCTACTTCATGGGATAAATTGTCTACCTTCGACGAGAGGTTATCTAATTTGTCTAGTTTTTCCTCTACACTGTTGTTGAAGGCTTTTTGGGTAGTGATGAAGTCTTTAAGCATACTCTCTAATTCAGAAGTGGAGTTCTTGGTGCTAGGATAAGTGTTGTTGTTCCCATAGTTGTTGGAGGGGAACGGTCTAGGATTGCTACCAAAATTACTCCTATAAGCATTGTTGTTGAAGTTGTTTCTAGAGATAAAATTCACATCTAATTGATCTTGAGCAATCAAAGAATTTAAAGGAACATCATGAGGATCAATAGGAGATTGCTTGGTAAGTAGAGACATAATCAAGTCAACTTTTTCATTTAGGGAGGAGATCTCCTCGACAGAGTTTACCTTCCTACCTGTTGGAGCTCTTTCGGTGTGCCATTGGGAATAGTTGGTCATCATCTCATCGAGAAGTTTTGTGGCAGCACCAAGTGTAGTTGACATAAAGGTTCCTCCCGCGGCCGAATCTAGCAAGTTCCGTGAGGTAAAGTTCAAGCCTGCATAAAAAGTTTGGATAACCATCCAAGTAGTCAAACCATGCGCAGGGCAATTCTTAACAAGAGATTTCATGCGTTCCCAAGCTTGGATAACGTGTTCATTATCTAATTGCCTAAAATTCATAATATAGCTCCTCAATTGGATAATCTTAGCAGGGGGGTAGTACTTCCCAATAAAAGCATCCTTGCACTTGTCCCAAGAGTCTATGCTATTCTTAGGCAAGGATTGAAACCAGATTTTAGCTCCGTCCCTCAAAGAGAAAGGAAAAAAGCTTAAGCTTAACAATATCACCATCTACTTCTTTGTAATTTTTCATATCACAAAGCTCAATAAAATTATTTAAGTGCAAAGCAACATCATCTCCAGCACCGGAGAATTGATCTTTCATAACAAGGTTCAGCAAAGCAGGTTTAATCTCATAAGAAGGTGCTGAAGTAGTAGGTGTAGCAATAGGAGTGCAGATAAAGTCACTGTTGTTGTGACTAGTGAAGTCACACAACTTGGTGATATCGGAGGAACCCATAGTAGCAGCAAGCAAGATAACTATTTTTTTGATAAAGGACACTAAAGCAAAAACTGAAAAGTAAACTAACATGACTAAAAAGCAAAGATAAAAGATAGTGTGCAACTCCCCTATCTTGAAGAGCGGAGTTCCCGGCAACGGCGCCAGAAATTGCTTTTGATGGTACGAATTAACGCCCCCTCGTTGGTTACCCAAAGTGGAAGGTTGAGATGTAGATAGCAGCAATTTTCCTTAGTGAAGATGCTAAGGTTTAGGATCGACCAGTAGGACTCCAACAGATACAAGAAGGTGGTGAAGTGAACAATGGCGCCGTTCACAACCTAAGGTTGCTTACTTCACCTGGACCTACACACACAACAAATAACTTTGCTTCCCAACGAGTACAGAGGAGTTGTCAATTCCTCAGGCCTTGTTGTTTACAAAGGATAAAACACACGGGATAATAATGATAGTGATAGCAACTGAAAAGGAAATAAAGCAGTAAATTGATAGCGGGTGTAAACAGTGTTGGAAATATGGACCGGGGTCCTATGATGTTCACTAGTGATGTCTCTCTCCCAAAAGACGATAAAATAGCCATGCGAGGTAAACAAATTACAGCTGGGCAATTGACAGGATTATGTGCGCAAACCAATGCTAACTATGCTATAAAGAAAGGAAGAGGCTCAAAAGCACGGGCGGTACACCAAGACAAGTAGACCGAAATACATCTTCATCTACCTACTAATCATCCACCTTGAGATATCTATCCAGAACATCTCGCTGGTATTAATTTGCGAATCCCACCCAAAGTGTAAACTCAAAGCAACAGACAACTGCATTAAAGAACTTTGCGTAAAGTAAACAATCCTTGCACCCGCAAGTACAAGCACCATTGTTTTCTTCCTTGTGGAAACAACACATCCCCTAGACTCATGTTTCTGTCACTCAAGCTAGTCATCAGGGGGCATGAACCCACAATCATGCATAACGCTCCCTCTTGGAGTCACTACCTACTACTTGGCCAAAGCAATAAACAGCAAAGAAGAACATGCAAGAATTACTCTAGAACATAAATATAAAAGAGGAGAATCAAATGTATTACTCGAACACAATCTGAACATAGTCTCATAATCCATCGGATCCCAGCAAACTCAGCATTGCAACAGCAGAAAGATTACATATGTGCCTCGATCATGTAGGGTAGCTCACGAGGTCTAAACCATGAAGAACAAAGAGGGGAGGATAACATCACATAGCTACTGATCATAGAACCATGGTCCAAGTCGGACTACTCACGGTTCATCCGGGTAGCATCCATGGTGGTGGAGAAGCTCCCGGAGGTGATTCCTCCCTCCGGCAGGGTGCCGGGAAGAGGTCTTCTGGTGCTCCCGATCTTGGAAGCGCGGCTGCGGCGAAACAGAGGAGAGATCGCGAAAAAGGTTCCCGTCACTGGGGTTTCACGTCACGAGGGATATATAGGCGAAGGGGGGAGCCAGAGGGGCCACCAGGGGTCCAGGCAGCCCCCTGGCGCGGCCCCACCCTAGGGCGTGCCGGGAGGGCGCCTGGGGCCCTGGTGGGTCCCCTCTGCCCCCCCCTCGGTGATTACCGAAGCTTCTTCTGCTCTGATTTTTTATTGTATTTTTTCCGAATTTTTGGAGCACTTTTAATATGGGGGAAACATGAAATAGAAAAACAGCAGAAAACAGGAACTGGCACTGGGGTGCACTGAGTTAATAGGTTAGTCCAAATATGATCAAAATTGTATGGAAGTTCATCAATATCATAGAAATATCACACAAAAGAGGCATGGAGCAAGCAGAAATTATAGATACGTTTTGGACGTATCAGTTTGTCATGAGGAAATTGTTCTCCGTATCGCTTATAGATAAAGATTCAGATTGGTATAAGCTTCTCGATAACTCTCATTTACTTAATTGGCAAGAGCTTATGTCTCTCTTTTATACAAAGCTTTATCCTCTTCATGAAATTCACCGAGACAGAAACTATATCTATAACTTTAGGTCTCGTGACGGAGAAAGCATCGCTCAAGCTTGGGGGAGATTGAAATCCCTAATGCTCAAATGTCCTATTCATGAGCTCCCCAAGGAAATTATACTTACAAATTTTTATGCTAGACTTTCTCGTCAGGATAAGGAGATGCTGGATGCCTCCTGTAGTGGGGTATTTCAGACGAAAAGCGTCGAAGAAAGGTAGGATCTCATTGAAAGGATCCAGAAGAATACCGAAGATTGGGAAATAGATAAAGGTATTGAACCTACTATAAATTATGAGCATCATTATATAGAGAGCTATGTGAAAACTGATTACTTTAATACCTTTTGCTCTAAGATTGGTCTTGATTCCTATCTAATGATTGATTTTTGTAAGAACTTTGCCTCTCATATTGACTCTTCTAAGAATAAGAAGTATCAGCATCATAAACCCTTCAAAGAATTACCTATTGATATTCGTGTTGCTGGCCCTATTTTGCCTGCAGTTATATATGAAAAGCCCCCTTTTCCCGCAAGGATAAGGGAGCACTCTTTTGTGACAAGCATATTAAATAAAAGTGAGAGAAGAATAGATGAGCCTGAGGACTAGATCAAGGTCGATCCTAAATTTGCATTGGTTAAGGATCTTGTTACTAATGATGCTTTAGATTCCAATATAAATTTTTGTGTTGTTTCCACTAACCTTGTCACAGCCAAGAATAAAGGCCCAATTTCAGGTACTCCAGTAGTAGCTGTTAAAATAGGAGATCACAATTATTATGGGCTATGCGATTTGGGATCGAGTGCTAGTGTTATCCCGTATTCACTTTATCAAGATATCATGGGTGAGATTTCACCTTGTGAACTTGAAGAAGTTGATGTTACTATTCATCTTGCAAACAGAGCAACTATCTCTCCTATCGGAATTGTGAGAGACGTTGAAGTCTTATGCGGAAAGGTAAAATATCCTACCGACTTTCTAATACTTGGTTCAGTAAAGGATAATTTTTGTCCTATTATTTTCGGTAGACCTTTTCTCAGAACTTGTGGAGCTATAATAGATTGCAAGAAAGGTAAAGTTTCTATTGAATTCAATGGTGAGCCATATGAATTTAACTTTTCTATGTTCTCTAAGCAGCCTCGTGGTACTAATTTTCCTAGTAACGATAAGATTATTGAAGATATTGCTTCCATTGCTATTCCTCCTAATGATCCTTTGCAGCAATATATGGAGGACCACGCGAATGATTTGCATATGCATGAGAGAAATGAGTCGGACGAAATATTCTTAAGACAACCTGCTATCCTAAAGCACAACCTTCCAGTTGAGCCTTTGGGAATTTTATCGAAACCAAAAGAAGATCTAGTGTTTGATCTTAAACCTCTTCCTGATACGCTCAAATATGTTTATTTAGATGAAAAGAAAGTATATCATGTTATTATCAATTCTAACCTTTCAGGGTATGAAGAAGAGCGACTATTGGAAGTACTTTGCAAACATCGAGGTGCAATTGGCTATACCCTTGATGACCTTAAGGGGATTAGTCCATCTATTTGTCAACATACCATCAACCTTGAGCCTGATGCTAAACCAGTTGTTGATCATCAATGACGGTTGAATCCGAAGATGATGGATGTTGTAAGGACTAAGATTCTCAAGCTTCTAGCCTCAGGTATTATCTACCCTATAGCTGATAGTAAGTGGGTAAGCCCGGTTCATTGTGTTCCAAAGAAAGGAGGAACAACTGTGGTTCCTAATGATAAGAATGAATTAATACCTCAGAGAATTATTATTGGATATAGAATGCGTATTGATTACAGGAAGCTGAACAAGGCAACCAGGAAGGACCACTACCCGTTGTTGTTCATGGACCAAATGCTTGAAAGGTTATCCAAAAATACTCGTTTTTGTTATATTGATGGTTATTATGGCTTCTCTCAAATTCATGTTAATACTGCTGATCAAGAGAAGACCACTTTTACTTGTCCCTATGGTACTTATGCTTACAGGCGTATGTCTTTTGGTTTATGTAATGCCCCTGCTACTTTTCAAAGGTGTATGTCTGCTATCTTTCATGGTTTTTGTGAAGAAATTGTGGAGGTATTCATGGACAATTTCTCCGTCTATGGAACCTCTTTTGACCATTGTCTCCACAACCTTAATAAAGTTTTGCAGAGATGTGAGGAGACAAATTTGGTGCTTAACTGGGAGAAGTGCCACTTTATGGTCAACGAGGGAATTGTTCTTGGCCATAAGATTTCTGAGATGGGAATTGAGGTGGACAGGGCCAAGATCGAAGCAATTGAAAGGATGTCCTATCCAAGGGACATCAAAGGTATTCGTAGTTTTCTTGGTCATGCTCGTTTCTATAGAAGATTTATTAAAGACTTTTCTAAGACTTCAATACCCCTCACTAATCTTATCCAGAAGGACATTCCTTTTGTTTTTTATGAAGATTGTAAGTAAGCCTTTGAAGTTCTGAAGAAATCTTTAATAACCTCTCCTATAGTACAACCACCTGATTGGAATTTACCTTTTGAAATTATGTGTGATGCTAGTGATTTTGCTGTTGGAGCTGTTTTAGGGCAAAGGGTTGATAAGAAATTGAATGTTATATATTATGCTAGAAAAACCCTTGATAGTGCTCAAAATAATTATGCTACTAGTGAGAAGAAATTCTTAGCAGTAGTTGAAAGTCCAAGTATGTGATCAGAGGGGGAGGGGGTGAATGATCACTTCAAAATTTTCTACTGAAACTATTGAAGTGAAGCATAAGTAGGGCGGAATAGCCAAGTAAAACTGGAAGCGAAACTAAATGCAGTGAATCAAAACACATTGAAGCATAACTGCGAAGCAAATGCAATACTGAAGGTAAATGCTTGAAGTAAAACGAACTGGGACTCGCGATGTTTGTTCGACCAGTTCACGCTCTGCAAAGCGCTACGTCTGGTTGGAGGGACTGGTGATTGAACACCTGGAGCAAATCTCTCTCCGTCCGTTGCTCCACTGCACCAAACTCCTTGAGCTTGGTCAGTTCTTCACTCGAGGTTGATTATTAAGGAAATCACCGAAACCTTTGACAAACTGGACTTCGAGGCGACAATTACTCTTCGCTCTCTGAAGAACAACACTCTAACCGTCTAGGAGAATTGCAGTTCTCCAAGATAAAAAGGCTAGTAAGCTTTCACCTAAGTCATCTCGAATCTACTCAGATCAATGGGACTTAGGCTTCAGTATTCTGGATTTTGGGTTTTGCTTCGGTGGCGTTTTTGGGGGTGCTCTCTTCAGTCTCTCTCGGAATATTCTCAGAGCAGCCACCCGCAAATGGAGGAGGGGGCGGCGTATTTATAGTTGGCGATCCCGAGGTGCGGAATGACCAAATTGACCCGAGGTGACAGCGTGACACGTGTCCACAACGGTCGGATTAGTCATTACTGCGCAACTTTACTTGAGGAACAAGTAAAGCTGACTCACGGACTTAGTTCTGCTTCAGAAGCCAAAGAACGAAGTCTTTGCTACTGAAACTTAACTCAGTGCACATGAGATTTCTTCGCTCAGGCTTCTCACTTGGTTTGGATTTGATCTGAGCAATTTCTCAATGACTTCGGTGTCCACAAACTAAATACCCCTCTTGATAGTACGGTTTGTCCTATGACTCAAAGAACAGAAAAAGAACTACACAAAAACATATAAGTCTTGCGCCATCTTCTTCATTTCCTTCAATGAGTTGAGCTTCAGGACACCTTCATTTTTGGGGGTCATCCTTCGTGATTAAGCTTCGCTCAGAGGGTAATTCTTCGATAACTTGAAGACCTTCCCTGAAGCTTTATCACCTAGCTTGTCCTTCAGGAACCTGTACAACTGTTTACACTAGAAAACATTGTTAGTTCCTCTACTGTCTTGTCCAACAATATCCAAAACACACGGGGGCAAAACTTTGCTCTTACAGTAGTGTTTGCTTGTGATAAGTTTAGGCAGTATATTGTTGATTCTAAGATTATTATTCATACTGACCATGCTGCCATTAAGTATCTTATGGAGAAGAAGGATGCCAAACCCAGACTCATCCGATGGGTACTCCTTCTTCAAGAATTTAATTTGCAGATTGTCGATAGGAAAGGAGCAGACAATCCGGTGGCGGATAATCTTTCAAGGATGGAAGATATACCGCATGATCCCATTCCAGTCAACGACAGTTTTCCAGACGAACAACTAGCTGTTGTAAAAGTACAATCTCTCTCCGATCCTTGGTTTGCAGATTATGCTAACTTTATCGTTGCAAAGTTTTTGCCTCCAGGTTTAACATTTCAGCAAAGGAAAAAGTTCTTCCACGATTTGAGGCATTATTTTTGGGATGACCCACATCTTTTCAAAGAAGGTCCAGATGGGATCGTGAGGAGATGCATACCGGAACACGAGCAGAAGGACATTCTCAGACAATGTCACGATAGTCCATATGGAGGACATCATGTCGGTGAGAGGACCGCACATAAGGTTCTTCAATCAGGTTTTTATTGTCCTACTCTCTTTAAGGATGCTAGAAATTATGTCTTATCCAGTGATAAGTGTCAGAGAGTTGGTAATATTAGTAGAAGGAATGAGATGCCTATGAATTACTCTCTAGTGATTGAACCTTTTGATTGCTGGGGTTTTGATTTTATGGGTCCTTTTCCTCCCTCGCACAAGTACACTCACATTTTAGTTGTTGTGGATTATGTAACCAAGTGGGTAGAGGCAATCCCCACTGAAAGTGCTGATCACAAGACATCTTTGAAAATGCTCAAGGATGTAATTTTTCCTAGGTTAGGAGTACCCTGGTACCTCATGACTGATGGGGGTTCACACTTTACGCATGGAGCTTTTAGAAAAGCTTTAGCCAAGTACGATGTCAATCATAGAATTGCTTCACCGTACCACCCTCAAACTAGTGGGAAAGTTGAGCTCACCAATAGAGAGATCAAGTTGATCTTACAGAAGACAGTTAATAGAAATAGAAAAGATTGGTCGAATAAGTTAGGAGATGCCCTGTGGGCGTATAGAACTGCTTACAAAAACCCCATGGGCATGTCTCCCTATAAGATGGTCTATGGCAAGGCTTGTCATTTGCCATTGGAATTAGAACACAAAGCTTTCTGGGCTATTAGAGAGCTTAATGCTGATCCGAAATTAGCTGGTGAAAAGCGTCTCATGAACTCGACTTCTCTAGATGAGTGGAGAAGTGAAGCTTACGAGAGCGCTAAAATTTTCAAGGAAAAGGTAAAGAAGTGGCACGATAGAAGGATTCTGAAACGTGAATTTAAAGTTGGTGATAAAGTTTTGTTGTTTAGATCCCGTTTCAGGTTTTCCCCTGGTAAACTACTTTCCAGGTGGGAAGGGCCATTTCATATTGAGGGAGTCTACCACTCGGGTGCAATCAAGATTAACAATTTCGAAGGCACCAAACCTCAAGTTGTGAATGTGCAAAGACTTAAGCATTACATAGCAGGAGACCCTGTCAATGTTGATGTGGATTTGGTATACACAACAACTCATGAAGAACATGTTGCAGCCCTGTTTCATACACCAGCAGAACAAGAATAAGGAAAGGTATGTATTACGGTAAGGAAACATCGCGAACCGCCATAAAATCCCGTATTATGAGTTTTTGTAAAATTAGGAAAATTTGAGGCCTAAGCGGAGCCGGAGACAAGCTCCAGGGGGCCCAGACGTCCCCCTGGGGCGACCTACACCCTGGCCGCGTCGGGAGGCCTCCTGGGCACCTAGGAGTCCGTCTCCGACCCCACTTTGGCTCGTTACCTTCCTTTCTGTGCAGAAATTTTTCCTATATATTTGCCCAGGTTGTTCCGGCAACGTATCTCGCGATTTCGTGTGTTTTCTTTTCGAGCTGTTTCTGCCAGGACTAAAAGTTGAGTAGTAAATATGTCTTCTTCTGGCTCGAGCGGAGAGGACTTCTTAGATGGCGTCTACGTCAAGTCCAGAAGGATCTTAATCAAGGTAAGCACGTTGATTGGGATACCGAAGAAGAAATTGCCGCAAGACAAGCGTAGTTGGAGCGCTCCGTGAGAGAGGAAGTCAAAACTATCACTGCCCAACAACAAGGAGGTCCAAGCAATCCCATCATGGTGGGATCTGTCCAACCTCAATACGATCTTTCTCTTAACCTTTCAGGGTCCTCCACTTCACTTGAATATCAATGCACGCTTTCCACCATCTCCGAGGCCTACCGCATCACCAACCAACTTTGTGAAGATTTCCGTGTACTGAAAGTGCAAGTGGAAATCCTGGAAGCTGAAAACCAAACCCTTCGTCATATAATCAGAGACCTAAAGAACCACAAGAATGAGGAGTAAATCTCCTTGGGTAATGGCATCCCCTTAGCTTGTTCCAAGCTTGGGGAGTGCCCGATATCTTTATCTTTATCTTTGCCTTTTAGAGTCAAGTAGAGTCGTATCATGTCTAGGGAAGTTATCTTGTAAAGTAGGTGTTTGCATTGAGGTCTATCACTCCTTTTTGGAGAGTTATGTATCCGTGAGTGTGGAGTCGTCTATGATGGAATATTAATGAGAAGTCTATTGATTCCTTCGCTGCACTCGATATTCTCTTCACGCAATTGACCTTATGATGATTCTTATGGGGAGTATTGACCTTATATCAGGTATGGCTTTGAAAACTTTATTTAATCTTGGCAAACATAGCTTTGGTCATAACAACAAGCATGATTTTCTCAAAGTAGCGACATAGCCAAAACCTTTATGTTATTATGCTTGAAGTGTTATGTTGACAAGGAAGACAACTTGATGTGCTATGCTTATTTTAATGTTTATGCTTTATATTGTTTTGCATCTAAGTCATCATCAATTTTCTGTTCTCTCAAAGCCTTTGCTAGCCAAACCTCTGTACTAAGCGGAATTCTACTTGTGCATCCATACCCTGAAACCAATATCTCCCATATGAGTCCACCATACCTTCCTATTCGTGGTATTCCACTACCACTCGTAAAGTATAGAATTTATGTGCTATCCTTAAATGTTCAAAATCTTCTATTTTGTGCCCCTGTTTTAGCTCATGAGGAAGTAGTAGTTAATTACTGATCTTCTTAAGTTGGACAAGTTTATCCCGGGATTGCATGTCTATCTGCAAACCCCTAATACAAGGAGGAATTGGCATGAGTGCGCCCATATCACAAAAGATAATACAACAAACAAACCCTCCTTCACACTTTGTTCATGAGAAATCAGAAAACTTTGGCAGTGATAAACAAAGGAGATTGCGGGGATGTGATCGTCCCCGTGTGGGATCCGTTCCTCGAAACTTGTCCAATCTGAGAAGTAATTGAGTTATCAATTAGCATTCGTTGACAAATCATGCACCTCTCAAAACTAGTTTTCATTCTGTTTGATTTAAGGATAGCACTTGAGTTTTCCCTAATTCCCTAGAGCATGGCCTATCTTTTAGTTTTAGGTTGAGTCAGTTTTTCCTACTTCTTTCTATTCTTAAAGAGAGTAGACACTTGATGTGACAAGGATTCATTCATATAAAGCTGCATTAAGATATGTCATACCGCATCCATGTTGACATTATAATTTGACAAGTAAGTTGTTTGTTAAGCCTGGCTGAAGCAAACATCTTCCTTTGTGTTAACATTTTCAGTTCGGGCCTAACAACATGTTCTTTCAAAAGCTTCAATTGATCTCATCAAAATATAAAAAGAAAGAGCAAAAGTGAAAGCTATTAGTTGTTCTTTGACCAAGGGACATGTTTTCCATGATTTGATGAGTTTCCTTAGCCCTACTCTTGATTATAATTGTTATTACTCTTTCATAAGGGCCTTATGAGTTGAAGATTGCTGTTGAGGATGTTTGAGTTTGGTGAAAAAATCATGATGCTTCTTGTTCGTATTCTATTTATTGACACTTCACTCTCTAAACTTGTGGACATGTTTATCGAGCTCAGTTTTTGCTTGGGGACAAGCGAGGTCTAAGCTTGGGACAGTTGATACGTCCAAAATGCATCACTATTTTATATCATAATTCGTCCTTATTCATTGATATATTTCACATTACGATGATATTCTTATGTTGTTTTGGCTTATTTTACACAATTTGCAACTTTTCGGTGCCGAAGCAGCAGTTGCAGGATTCAGCGGTAAAAAGTGGACGCCGAGTTGCTGAAGAAGAACACCTCCAAATTACCTTAAATTCTACGGGGGGTGTTTTTGGAAGGATTGAAGAAGACACGCGAAAGAGGGGCCAGAGGGGGGCCACAGGGTGCACAGGCGGCCACCTGGAGCGGTCCCCACCCTGGCCGCGCCGGGAGGGCGCCTGGAGCCCTGGGGCCACTCCCGGCTCCCCCTCTGGCCTATATACTCTTCATCGTCCGAAAACCCTAAAAGAGGAGTTTTTACAGAGTTCCGCTGCCGCTCCGTGGCGTAAACCTACAGAGAAGAAAAGAGCTCTCCGGCGGGCAGATTCCGTCGAGGAGATCACCTCCCGGAAGGGGAGATCATCGCCATCGTCATCACCATCGTCACGGGCATCATCGAGATCATCATCAACATCATCCCCAACATCAGCACCATCTTCATCTTCATCCAATCTCATCTCACAATTGCAACTTGCGTTGTAACTCGTACTATCTACCCTCTCTACTCTATCGGTGTTGATTACTACTTTGTGGTGAATGCTATTGAGTTTTGTTGGAGAAATATCGTTATGACCAGATTGTTTACCACCTATTTATCACCTCTGATCATGATCTCTTTTATGTCTTGTGAGTAGTTACTTTAGTTCTTGAGGACATGGGAGAAGTCTTGTTGTTAGTAGTCATATGATGTTGAAGTAATATGTGTTGTTTGATATTTATGTTGTTGTTATTTTCCTAGTGGTGTTGTGTGAGTCGAACACTCAACACTTCGCCTTCTTAAGGACCTAGGGGAATGCATTGTGTACAAATAATGCTTACGGTGGGTTGTCGGAGTGACAGAAACCTGAACCCCAGTTTGCACACTTTTGCACAAGGGAATAATGGATCCTTGATCTTATTGCTGTGGTTAGGATTTGCCTTAATTTCTATCTTGTATTTGCGGATGCTTGCAAGTTGTTTAATCATAAGAGTACACTTATCTTAGTCTAGAAGGTGTGCTAGCATAGATCCACCCACTCAACACTTATCAACACTACACACAGTGCTGATACGGAGTATGGCGAAAGCACGTGGCTACCTCTCCATGTGTCCTCAAGAACGCTTTAGTCTTTATAAGTTCAGTTGCCAGACTTATCCTTTGCTCAAAAGGATTGGGCCACTTGCTGCTCCTCAGCACTATTTACTTTGCTTGCTTTTATCTTATTGTTGCTTATACCGAAAACCCCTAAAAAGTTACCTTTCAGTGCTTGCAGTCTTTCCTTGTCCAAAATCACTTATCAATACCTTTCGCTCCTCATTGGGTTCGACACTCTTACTTATCGAAAACGCTGCAATAGATCCCTTACGGTTGTGGGTCATCAGGCGGCGGCGGAACAAAGGTGAGATTGGAAAATAGGGTTCTGTCCTCGGAGTTTCCCGTGACGGAGGAATAAATAGGCGAAGGGGGCAGCCAGGGGGCCCACCAGGGGTCCAAGCGCACCCCCCTAGCGCGGCCAGGCCCCTGGCCGCGCCCGGTGGCCGCCTGGGCCCCTGGTGGTGGCCCTCTGGCCCCACTTGGGTGCTTCTGGAAGAATCCGTTACGCTGATTTTTTATCCGATTTTCCCGAATTTTTGGAGCACTTTTAATATGGGGGAAACCTAGAATAGAAAAACAACAGAAAACAAAAACTAGCACGGGGGTGCACTGAGTTAGTAGGTTAGTCCAAATATGATCAAAAGTATATAAAAGTGTATCTAGATCATAGCAATATCACACAAATCATGCATGGAGCGAGCATAAATTATCGATACGTTTGAGACGTATCAACATCCCCAAGCTTAATTCCTGCTCGTCCTCGAGTAGGTAAATGATAGCAGGCATAATTTCTATGGTGACATGCTAGCAACCATATAGAAACTTTGAAAAGTAAAGAAATCGAGGTATGTAATTCAATTCAAGTCATAACATGCAAGAGTCTATATTAGCATTGAAGCAAGTAACGAAAGAACATTAGGTGCAAGATCTCTCACTGTCCGTGACTCGAATGTCTCCAGATGGTGTTTACGTGCAAGAAGGGGGATAGGGAATACGAGAAAAAAAGTATTTTTGTGTTGAGAACTCAATCTACTAAAGTTTCACGCATCTTGACTCGTCCCCAGACCAATAGCCAGGTACAAGTCAATTTTATCCACTCCTTTTCGATATTTTGAGCACTCATGCAATGGATGAGCGTATGCACGAGAGTTGACACTTAGGATGGCAAAGAGAGAAATATTCTGGAGGAGGAAGACAAAAAGATGAGAAAGGCTCACATCAATGAGGACAATCATAGGCGAGAAGGCCAAATGATAGATATGATGTGAGGAGTAGGGATTGCCATGCAACGGATGCACATATGAGCTGAAAAATCTCTCCAATGGAACTAGTGGGGGTGCATCTAACTTGCTCGCTCATGAAGACCTAGAGCTCTTTTGAGGAGGCTCGTCCTTGGAATATGCAAGCCAAGTTCTATAATGTGAAGGTCCCCACATAGCTATATGCATGATCATCTCTATGGAGTACAAGGATAAGAGGGAGTACTAGTGTGGATCTTTCAAAAGGATAGTAGTGTTGCCCCCTTCTCTCTTTTTATTTCTTTTTCTCGTTTTTTATTTTTTGGTGGCCTCAATGGCTCTTTCTATTTATGTCTCATTTGTCGTCTTTGGGATCTTTTATTTTGTCCACTTTGGGATCTTTTCCTCACTTAAGGGCAACACTCTAATTTACAAGAGGGTATAGAAGATCTTTCACACTTTACAAGGTACTCAAATCATAAAGAAGATGTAGCTATCATGATGTTTGCAATGTATGCCGCTGCCAGTGTAGCAGGAACATGTATGACATGAAAATAAAGTCATGAAGAGGGGGAAGTTGCATGGAAATGTATCTCGGAAAGGCTATGGAAATGCCTTGATAGGTAGGAGAAAACAGGCTTGATAACCACAACTGCAGGGGATCGAGATAGTGTTCACGGCTAAGATAACCCAATTTATAGATTCGACTCAAGGGGAGCCAAAGAATACCCACAAGCTTTAACAGTGGAGTTGTCAATTCCACCGCACCTGAGATACACTTACTTGCAACAAGATATTAATAGTAAATGTGATATGGAAGTGATGATAGCAACGGAAAATAATGATGATGAAATAGCGACAGTAAAATAGCAAAAGCAAACAACTAGTAACCAACATAATTAAAACACTGTAGGCTAGGGAGATGGATGGTTGGGCGCTGCATGGATAAGGCACATCATGTATTTAACTTGGGGCAAGGCACAGAGAAAAGCAATGATCATCTAGGCATAAATCAAACATCAGGCATGTACCCCACAGGTAGTCGTACGTGCTTGCAATAAGAACTTGCACAACATCTTTTGTCCTACCATCCCGCTACGAACAGGGCCAAAAGGAACTTATGGAGATTAAGGTGCTCTTGTCAAAGAGCACCGGAACAAAGCATTAACAATCAATGGATACATGGAATCCTCAAACTATAGTCCATCCCCTTTGGTGTCCCAAGCTATCACCTTTGGGATCGCCGATTCCGGACTATAACAGGTGCATACAACTCATAGATAGGATCAAGAACACAAATATATTCATGCAAACACATAGGGTTCATATCTGAAATCATGGCACTCGGGCCCAAAGTGACAAGCATTAAGAGCAATAAGTTGAAGAAAAGATGATAAACAACAATCTAGATGATAGGCAACATGCCCCCAACAATCTGATAAACTATTACATGATCTAACTCATCCAATCCCTACCATCCCCTTTGCCTACAGCAGATAACTACTCACACATGGATGGAGAAGTCATGGAGGGAGGATGGAGTGGTGATGAAGATGACGATGTCGATGATCTCCCCTCTTCGGAGGCCAAAACAGCCTCCAGATTAGCCCTCCTGGAGAAGAACAGAGGGTGGCGGCGGCTCCGCGACGTGAATTGGGAAAACGACTTCTGTTTCGGGGTTTCTCCGTCACGGGAATAAATAGGAGCATCGGTAGGGCACCAAAGGAGGGGGGAGGCCCCCAGGCGGCCAGAGGGCGCGGCCCCACCCCTGGCCGCGCCAGGGGGGCGCCTGGGTCCCCCTTGACTGCCCTCTGGTCCCACTTCTAGCACAATGGCCCTTCGGGTGCGTGGATTTTCTGAGACACCAAAAAATCCATTTTCCTGCACACAATAAAACCATACAGGCAGCTCTGCTGAAAACAACGTCAGTCCGGGTTAGTTTCGTCCAAATCATGCAAGAATGAGGGAAAAACAATAGCAAAAGTGTTTGGAAAAGTAGATACGTTTGAGACGTATCAACTCCCCCAAGCTTAGCATATTGCTTGTCCTCAAGCAATTCAGTTCAACGAACTGAACGCGACAAAGAAAACTTTGACAAACTCTTTTGCTTCAATGAATGTATATAAGCATGTACTACGAAAAGAATTTAGCAAGTATCAAAACAATGCTATGAGGACAATGCACGAAGCAATCCTTCTTTCAAGTGATCAATCACAAACAACTAAAAGTAAATATTATGCTACTGAAAATCAAGACAAGGTTACAATGCACAAAGCTTGAACATACTAGAGTGGTATTTCGCTAGCCTCCATGAGTGAAGCAAAACATAAATGCAGAAACTCCTCCGGAGTTTTAAAGGAGAGTAGAACTAAGAACTTCAGAATAAGTAATACCACAATCATGCAAAAGACAATGTAGTACTTTGGGATAATGCACATTACACTCAGAATGACAATTATGCTCTCCTAGTTGGTGCTTTGAATAAAGAAGGTGGAGACTCTCGAACCGTGGAGTTTGATGGAAAGGTTGAAAACCCGTGTCTGGAAGCAAAGACTAAACTTGTACCAGAGCTCTTTGTTTTGAAAACGGAGATAAAAAGTGTTTTGGGAGGTGCATGATTCGTCAACGAATGCTAGTAGACAACTCAATCACCTCTTACGCTGCCAAAGTTTTCTGAATTCTCATAGACAAAGCGTGAAGGAGGGTTTGTTGGTTGTGATTATCTTTTGTGAGTTGAGCGAACTCATGCCAGTCCCTCCTCGTATTAGGGGTTTGCAGATTAGACATGCAATCCCAGAATAAAACATGTCTAACATAAGACGGTCATGAATTACCTACTACTTCCTCATGAGCTAAAACAGAGGCACAACACAGGAGTGCTTTTGAATGATTTCGAGATGGTACAAGAAAGTCTTCGTTAGGATGGCCGGTAAATACCACATAGGAAGGTATGGTGGACTCATAAGGAATAATTGTTCAAGGATTTTGGATGCACAAGCAGAAATCTGCTTAGTGCGAGTGAAGGCCAGCAAAAGACTGGGAAGCGACTAACTAGAGAGCAATAACAGTCATAATCATGCAGAGTGACAAAGTAACATTGAATTGGGCATGAAAATGATACAACTATTCTGAAACTCACAGATCATCAGGGCATAGTAGACTTTTCAGTCATAAACATGTGTAAGCATGTGCCAAGTCAATCCAAGAATTCTCCAAAGGGAAATACCACTTCAGTGTGCTAAACTATGAACAATGCAATGCATATAAATCATTTCAACAACACATTATGTACTCTAGCTATTTGGGATTAGCCACAAGGAAAGCATGAACACTGGGCAAACATTGTAAACATAGCACTATGTCGCTACAAGCTGGTCTCTAAATCATAACTACAAGCATATGTACAAAAGTAGAAACAAAAAGAGTTCATACTGGATTTCCTTGTTGCATCCCTTTCGTCGATCTTCGTCATAACTGCCTTGTCTCTTGCACGACTGAACGTAGGAAAATATAATCAAGTGAAAATGCCATCACGGACTCGAGCTGAACTCTGCAACAAAGCAAACTAAAGAGAGAAAAGAAATCTTTTTGGTTTTTTTCAAAGATTTAGCAAAAGAAAAGAAAAGAGAAATCTTTTTGTTGTTCTTGCAAAATAAAAGAAAAAAGAAGAACGGGCATAAACTTCGAAAAGATCAAAGCGAACAAAATGAAAACGGATAATACAATGGAAAGGTGGGAAGGTCACGTACTCCCCCAAGCTTAGGCTTTTGGTCTAAGTTGGTAGTAGCTACTGCCCCCAGGAGCCTCCTGCTTTGGGGTAATGGTAAGTCCAGGAGTCGTATGAGCCCTCCGGTGCGTACACCGAAGTCCTCGGGTCCTCCCATGAGGAAGGCCCTGCGCTCCAAGCGGAAGAAGACCCCTCGCCTTGCTCGGTGAAGGCCTCTCCCTGGAAAGATGTGAACTCACAATGCTCCTCCTCATCGGGCACAACCCCCTCCATGGGTTATGCGGCTGGTAATGAGCCATGAACTCATCGAACTGAATCTCGTTGAAGGATCATCCGTTCCTGCGAGTGCTATCAAACAAAAGTGGTGCAGGTAGATGGATCTCACGAGTAATGGTCCTTTCAAACCTCAAAATATAATCAATGTTGCCAAACTGGGAAGTCATGGTAACAAACTTATGCTTCTTCATAGCCGCAAGATCGAGACTCACGTATGAAAAGGGAACATCATCAGGATGCGTGGTGCGCTGATACGTCCAAAACGTACCTATAATTTTTGCTTGCTCCATGCATGTTTTGTGTGATATTGCTATGATCTAGATACACTTTCATACACTTTTGATCATATTTGGACTAACCTATTAACTCAGTGCACCACAGTGCCAGTTCCTGTTTTCTGCTGTTTTTCTATTTCAGTTTTCCCCCATATAAAAAGTGCTCCAAAAATTCGGGAAAATTCAGATAAAAAATCAGCACAGAGGAACCTTCCGGAAGAACCTGGGTGGGGCCAGAGGGCCACCACCAGGGGCCCAGGCGCCCTGGTGGCGCGCCTTAGGGCCTGGCCGCGCCAGGGGGCGCCTGGACCCCTGGTGGGCCCCCTGGCTGCCCCCCTTCGCCTATATATTCTCCGTCACGGGAAACTTCCGAAAAGAGAACCCTTTTTCGCGATCTATCCTCTGTTCCGCCGCCGCCGCGCTTCCGAGATCGGGAGTACCAGAAGACCTCTTCCCGGCACCCTGCCGGAGGGAGGGCCGACCTCCGGGAGTCTCCTCTCCACCATGGATGCTTCCCGGATGTCTCGTGAGTAGTTTCCTTTGGACCATGGGTCCGTGATCAGTAGCTATGTGATGTTCTCCTCCCCTCTTTGTTCTTCATGGTTTAGACCTCGTGAGCCGCCCTACATGATCGAGGCACTTTTGTAATCTTTCTGCTGTTGCTATGCTGAGTTTGATGGGATCTGATGGATTATGAGATTATGTTCAGATTGTGATTGAGTAATATATTTGGTTCTTATCTCTTATATTTTTGTTCCTAAGTAATTCTTGCATGTTCTCCGTTACTGTTTATTGCTTTGGCCAAGTAGTAGGTAGTAACCCCAAGAGGGAACGTTTTGCTCGATTGTGGGTTCATGCCCCCCAATGACTACCTTGACTGACAGAAACATGAGTCTAGGGGATGTGCTATTGCCACAAGGGGGAAAACAACGGTGCTTGTAACCGCGGTTACATGGATTGTTTACTTTACGCAAAGTGCTTTTTAATGCAGTTGTCTGTTGCTTTGGGTTTACACTTTGGGTGGGGCTCGCAACTTAATACCAGCGAGATGTTCTGGATAGATATCTCAAGGTGGATGATTAGTAGTAGATGCAGTTGGATTTCGGTCTACTTATTTTGGCGTACTGCCCATGCTTTTGAGCCTCTTCCTTTCTTTTGTAGCATAGTTAGCATTGCGGTGCGTTCATAATCCTGTCAATTGCCCTTCTGTAATTTGTTCACCTCGCATAGCAGTTTTATCGTCTTTTGGGAGAGAGTCATCACTAGTGAACATCACGTATCCCGGTTCATATCCTCATCACTGTTTACACGCTCATTTACTTTTCTTCTTTTACTTTCAGTTGCTATCATTATCCCTTGTGTTTGATTCTTTGTGAACAACAAGACCGGAGAGATTGACAACCTCTCTGAACTTCGTTGGGAACAAAGTTATTTGTGTCTGTGTGCAGGTCCGTGTCAGTTGCGCCGCTGACACCTACTTATCATCTCCGGAGTCCTACTGGAGACAAACCTTGGTATCTTTACCGAGGGAAATTTGCTGCTGTGCTACATCACGCCTTCCACTTGGGGTTACCAACGAAGGGCGAGAAATCACTATCATCACCTCGCACATCAAGCCAAATTTCTGGCGCCGTTGCCGGGGACTCCGAGTGCTAAGATAGGGGAGTTGCACACTACCCTTTACCTTTGTTTTTTAGTCTTGTTAGTTTACCTTTCAGTTTTTCTCTTTGTGTCTTATATCAAAAAGCACGAAAAAAATCTGCCACACTTGCTGCTACTATGGGTTCCACTGAAAACACCAAGTTGTGTGACTTCACTAGTCACAACAACCAAGACTTTATCTGCACCCCCATTGCCACACCTGCCACTTCAGCAACCTCTTATGAAATTAAACCTGCCTTGCTAAACCTTGTTATGAGAGATCAATTCTCTGGGGTTGGAGATGATGCTGCTTTACACTTGAACAATTTTGCTGAATTATGTGATATGCAAAAGTATAAAGAAGTAGAAGGTGATATTGTTAAGCTCAAGCTCTTTCCTTTCTCTTTAAGGGGAGACGCTAAAATCTGGTTTCAATCTTTGCCTAGGAATAGCATAGATTCTTGGGATAAGTGCAAAGATGCTTTTATAGGGAAGTACTACCCACCTGCTAAAATTATGCAATTGAGGAGTTACATTATGAATTTTAAGCAATTGGATAATGAACACGTTGCCTAAGCTTGGGAACGAATGAAATCTCTTGTTAAGAAATGCCCTACACATGGTTTGACTAACTGGATGGTTATCCAGACTTTTTATGCAGGCTTGAACTTTACCTCGCGGAACCTGTTAGATTCGGCCGCGGGAGGAACCTTTATGTCAACTACACTTGGTGCTGCCACGAAGCTTCTCGATGAGATGATGACCAATTATTCCCAATGGCACACCGAACGCGCTCCAACAGGTAGGAAGGTAAACTCTGTCGAGGAAATTACCTCCCTCAATGAAAAAGTTGACTTAATTATGTCTCTACTTACCAAGCAACCCTCTATTGATCCTCGTGATGTCCCTTTAAATTCTTTGGTTGCCCAAGAACAAGTAGATGTGAACTTTATTGCTAGAAACAACTTCAACAACAATGCTTATAGGGGTAATTTTGCTAGCAATCCTAGACCATTTCCATCCAACTATGGGAACAACAGCACCTACCCTAGCAACAAGAACCCCTCTTCTGAATTGGAAAACATGCTTAGAGATTTTATCACTACCCAAAAAGCCTTCAACAAAAATGTAGAGGAGAAATTAGCTAAATTAGATAATCTCTCTTTGAAGGTAGAAAGCTTAGCCCTTGATATTGAGATGCTTAAAATTATAACCTCTCTCCTTGAGGAGAATAAGGCCACTCCTATTAATGCTATCCAATTACAAATTAATGAAAATATTAGGATGATGGCTAAACTTAAAGAAAGGTGGGCTAGAGAAAAAGAGGAAGAGGATAGAATTAAGAGCCTTCCTACACACCACACGGTTGCCACTATCCAAATTGTTGAGGACACCCAAACTATTAGCGCCCAATGCACTCCTAGTCCCGTTGGACCTATTAATGGTGATGCTAATACCTCAACCGAAGATAAAGAAACTCCTATGAACATAGAGGGTTTCAAACAAGTGAGCCTAGATGACAGTACTACCACCTTTGATAGTAGTGATATTGATTTTGATAGTTGCACCCTCTCAGAAGTTATTAGCTTGCTACACAAAATGTCTAGAGACCCCCACACTAGCACACTTAATCTTGCCTTCACGGAGCATATCACAAATGCTCTCATCAAAGCTAGGGAGGAGAAGCTTAGAGTAGAAGCCTCCATACCTAGGAAGCTAGATGATGGTTGGGACCCTATGATCAATATTTGATATGCTTGAATTGAAGCCCTTTGAGCCTTGTTCTTTTGGTGTTCGTCTTGTTGATTCTTCCGTAAAGAAACCTTTGGGGAAGATCGACGATGTTCTTATCATTGTCAATGACAACTATGTTCCCGTTGATTTTATTTTTATGCATATAGAGTGTGAACCTTTGTGTCTAATTATTTTGGGACGTCCTTTTCTTCGCACCGTTGGTGCGGTTATTGACATGAAAGAGGGGAATATAAAATTCCAATTCCCTCTCAAGAAAGGGATGGAACACTTCCCTAGAAATAAAATCAAGTTACCTTTTGAGTCCCTTACTCGGGCTAGTTATTCTCTTTCTCTTGATAAAACTTGATTCTTCTTTTTGCATCATGCCTAGCTTAAAGGCATAAAAGAAAGCGCTTTCGGGAGGCAGCCCGCAACGAATTTAGGTTTCTTTTTGCTTTTGTTGTGTCTTGATATTTGTTACTACTGTATCAACATCATTGTATCTTTATTTTTCAGCTTTGTGCCAAGTTATAGCCTCTTATGATAAGGGAAGCAAAAGTTGTGACATGCTGTCCAGAAAACAGATTCTGTCCCTTGATAGAAAAATTCGAATCAAATCACCAGATCATCTTTTTCATCTGAATTTCTTTTGACAGCATGCACTATACAATTGTAAAACTTCCGTATGTTCTGAGTTTTTTGATTTGAGTTGCAGAAGTGCCCCTAAAAAATTCTTTACTACCTGTTGTTCTGTTTTTCACAGATTCTGCCACGTTTTGTCTCTCCTAACTTTTGCAAACCTTAAGCTTGCTTTTTGTTTGCAAAAACTTTTTGGCACTCTTGAGATACAGTAGCTCTTAAAGAATATCTTTATATCCAGTGGGAAATTTTTTATTTATTAAGGGTACTAACCTCTCTAAATCAGCTTATGATGAGTTATGTATGAAGGGAGTTTTCAAGTGTGCGATGGAAGATGATGAAAGAAGATCCAGGAGTGTCAAGCGCTCAAGCTTGGGGATGCCCCCATGCATCCCCAATAAATATTCAAGGAGACTCAAGCGTCTAAGCTTGGGGATGCCCCCGTGCATCCCCTTCTCCATCAACAATCATCAGTTCGTCCTTCGTCTCACTACATTTTTATCACTTCATGCGTTATGTGCTATGCTTGGAGCGTCTCGCTCTTAGGTTTTATTTTTCGTTTTCTTTAGTTTTGCTTGCTGGTCATAACAAGTTAGATCCCGTCTTACTTTGTGTGGGATAGAAACACGCTCCACTTTCAAAATCGAGAACACATCATAGGATTTTTCCTGCTTATCTTTTAGTTGTTGTGTGTTCTTTATCTTTTCGTAGCTACTGCCATGTTTAGTTTTAGTCTTAGTTTGTCTTTAGCAAGAGCCTTGGCTTTTGTTTAGTTTGTTGCTGGAACTCTTTTTAGTTTTCATGCTTATCTTGTTAAAGAGAGTTGGTTGTTGCACTGAGTAGTGTCTTGTCTTGAAAGTAGGTAATTGAGGTTGCTATTTAATTCTAGTAGTAACTTGAAATAGTTTTGAGGTATTGATGTGAGTAATGTTTGAACTTTTGGTGTCAAGAGCTCTAGCCTATTAGTGATAGGTGTCGTATTTTGGGCAATCCGTGTTTATTTTCAAAACCTACGAAACTAGTTGAGAACTCTAGCTACTAGATGGATCACTACTCTTCTGAGGGATCGAATATTAGAGTACACTCACGTACCATGAGTCGAGGATGCGCAAGGATAACCAAACCCCCATACACTCCTCCTCGGGGTACTTGTCTCTTTGTGAACCTCCTTATTAGATTGAGAGTTACCGATAATAAGTGCATGAGTTCTTCGGACTAATGTAAGTATTGAAAGTTGACACTTCCACCTTCCCATATTTTGCTAGCCGTGCATTGCCTTCTTCTCACTCCGAGAGTTGGTGTCCACCTTCGCTGGTACATCCAAACCCTTGGCATGATACGCTCTGTCATCATAAACCTCCTTATATCTTTCCTCAAAACAGCCACCATACCTACCTATCAAGGCATTTCCATAGCCTTTCCGAGATATATTGCCATGCAACATCCACCTCTTCATGACTTGATCTTCATGTCATACATGTTCCTGCTACACTGGCGGCGACATACATTGCATACATCATGATAGTTACATCTTCTTTATGATTTTGAGTACCTTGTAAAGTGTGAAAGATCTCCTTTACCTTCTTGTAAAATAGAGTGTTGCCCTTAAGTGAGGAAAAGATCGCAAAGTGGACACAATAAAAGATCCCAAAGAGGACAAATGAGAGTTAAATAGAAAGAGCCATTGAGGCCACACAAAAAATACAAAAAAATAGAAAAAAGAGAAAAAGAAATAAAAAGAGAGAAAGGGGCAACACTACTATCCTTTTGAGAGATCCACACTAGTACTCCCTTTATATCCTTGTACTCCATAGAGATGATCTTTATGCATATAGCTATGTGGGGACCTTCACACTATAGAACTTGGCTTGCATATTCCAAGGATGAGCCTCCTCAAACGAGCTCTAGGTCTTCATGAGCGAGCAAGTTAGATGCACCCCACTAGTTCCATTGGAGAGCTTCCTAGCTCGTATGTGCATCCGTTGCATGGCAATCCCTACTCCTCACATCATATCTATCATTTGGCATCTCTTGCCTATGATTGTCCTCATTGATGTGAGCCTTTCTCATCATTTTTTGTCTTCCTCCTCCGTACTTCTCTCTTTGCCATCCTAAGTGTCAACTCTTGTGCTTACGCTCATCCATTGCATGAGTGCTCGAAATATCAAAAAGGAGTGGATCAACTTGACTTGTACCCGGCTAGTGGTCTGGGGAAGAGTCAAGATAAGATTCCAAAGAGGACCAAGTGTGAAACTTTAGTAGATTGAGTTCTCAACAAATAAATGTTTTTCTCGTATTCCCTATCCCCCTTCTTGCACGCAAACACAATTTGGAGACATTCGAGTCACGGACAGCGAGAGCTCTTGCACCTAATGTCCTTTTGGTACTTGCTTCATTGCTAATATAGACTCTTGCATGTTATGACTTGAATTGAATCTCTAACCTTGATTGCTTTACTTCTCAAAGTTCTTATATGGTTGTTAGCATGTCACCACAGAAATTATGCCGTTATCATTTACCTACTCGAGGACGAGCAGGAATTAAGCTTGGGGATGTTGATACGTCCAAAACGTATCTATAATTTCTGCTTGATCCATGCATGTTTTGTGTGATATTGCTATGATCTAGATACACTTTCATACACTTTTGATCATATTTGGACTAACCTATTAACTCAGTGCACCACAGTGCCAGTTCCTGTTTTCTGCTGTTTTTCTATTTCAGTTTTCCCCCATATAAAAAGTGCTCCAAAAATTCGGGAAAATTCAGATAAAAAAAATCAGCGCAGAGGAACCTTTCGAAAGAACCTGGGTGGGGCCAAAGGGCCACCACCAGGGGCCCAGGCGCCCTGGTGGCGCGCCTTAGGGCCTGGCCGCGCCAGGGGGCGCCTGGACCCCTGGTGGGCCCCCTGGCTGCCCCCCTTCGCCTATATATTCTCCGTCACGGGAAACTTCTGAAAAGAGAACCCTTTTTCGCGATCTCTCCTCTGTTCCGCCGCCACCGCGCTTCCGAGATCGGGAGCACCAGAAGACCTCTTCCCGGCACCCTACCGGAGGGAGGGCCGACCTCCGGGAGTCTCCTCTCCACCATGGATGCTTCCCGGATGTCTCGTGAGTAGTTTCCTTTGGACCATGGGTCCGTGATCAGTAGCTATGTGATGTTCTCCTCCCCTCTTTGTTCTTCATGGTTTAGACCTCGTGAGCTGCCCTACATGATCGAGGCACTTTTGTAATCTTTCTGCTGTTGCTATGCTGAGTTTGATGGGATCTGATGGATTATGAGATTATGTTCAGATTGTTATTGAGTAATATATTTGGTTCTTATCTCTTATATTTTTGTTCCTAAGTAATTCTTGCATGTTCTCAGTTACTTTTTATTGCTTTGGCCAAGTAGTAGGTAGTAACCCCAAGAGGGAACGTTTTGCTCGATTGTTGGTTCATGCCCCCCGATGACTAGCTTGAGTGACAGAAACATGAGTCTAGGGGATGTGCTGTTGCCACAAGGGGGAAAACAACGGTGCTTGTAACAGCGGTTACAAGGATTGTTTACTTTACGCAAAGTGCTTTTTAATGCAGTTGTCTGTTGCTTTGGGTTTACACTTTGGGTGGGGCTCGCAACTTAATACCAGCGAGATGTTCTGGATAGATATCTCAAGGTGGATGATTAGTAGTAGATGCAGTTGGATTTCGGTCTACTTATTTTGGCGTACTGCCCATGCTTTTGAGCCTCTTCCTTTCTTTTGTAGCATAGTTAGCATTGCGGTGCGTTCATAATCCTGTCAATTGCCCTTCTGTAATTTGTTCACCTCTCATAGCAGTTTTATCGTCTTTTGGGAGAGAGACATCACTAGTAAACATCACGTATCCCGGTCCATATCCTCATCACTGTTTACACGGTCATTTACTTTTCTACTTTTACTTTCAGTTGCTATCATTATCCCTTGTGTTTGATCCTTTGTGAACAACAAGACCGGAGAGATTGACAACCTCTCTGAACTTCGTTGGGAACAAAGTTATTTGTGTCTGTGTGCAGGTCCGCGTCAGTTGCGCCGCTGACACCTACTTATCATCTCCGGAGTCCTACTGGAGACAAACCTTGGTATCTTTACTGAGGGAAATTTGCTGCTGTGCTACATCACGCCTTCCACTTGGGGTTACCAACGAAGGGCGAGAAATCACTATCATCACCTCACATATCAAGCCAAATTTCTGGCACCGTTGCCAGGGACTCAAGAGCCTCAAGGATAAGTGCTTGTAACCGCGGTTACTAGGATTGTTTACTTTACGCAAAGTGCTTTTTAATGCAGTTGTCTGTTGCTTTGGGTTTACACTTAGGGTGGGGCTCGCAACTTAATACCAGCGAGATGTTCTGGATAGATATCTCAAGGTGGATGATTAGTAGTAGATGCAGTTGGATTTTGGTCTACTTATTTTAGCGTACTACCCATGCTTTTGAGCCTCTTCCTTTCTTTTGTAGCATAGTTAGCATTGCGGTGCGTTCATAATCCTGTCAATTGCCCTTCTGTAATTTGTTCACCTCGCATATCAGTTTTATCGTCTTTTGGGAGAGAGACATCACTAGTAAACATCACGTATCCCGGTCCATATCCTCATCATTGTTTACACGGTCATTTACTTTTCTACTTTTACTTTCAGTTGCTATCATTATCCCTTGTGTTTGATCCTTTGTGAACAACAAGATCGGAGAGATTGACAACCTCTTTGAACTTCGTTGGGAACAAAGTTATTTGTGTCTGTGTGCAGGTCCGCGTCAGTTGCGCCGCTGACACCTACTTATCATCTCCGGAGTCCTACTGGAGACAAACCTTAGTATCTTTACTGAGGGAAATTTGCTGTTGTGCTATAAAACGCCTTCCACTTGGGGTTACCAACGAAGGGCGAGAAGTCACTATCATCACCTCGCACATCAAGCCAAAAATCTGGTGCCGTTGCCGGGGACTCAAGAGCCTCAAGGATAAGTGTGGCGTAAACGCCACCATATAAACCGCCTTTGTTACTGTTCGTAACAAGGCGCCGAGCAATCAAGGCACCCCCATTATACTCATTCTTATCAGAGAGGGCGTTCGCATAAATAGCGAAATCTGGTGCAGAGCCATTGCTCGTGTTGTCACGAGCTAACACCCCTCTAGCAACAAAATACGCCAAATACATGAGGTGTGGAAACTGAATGCTGGAAATCTTCGTACACCGAATGTCGGTCTCCTCCTGGTAACAAAGGGAGTTGAAGAGGGTCCTCAACCCGGAAGGCTGCATGGTCATCTTCGTTGTCTGGCCAACGTTCGGTACACCTATTATATCACAAAACTGTGCCGAAGACATGGTTATGAGATCATTATAAAGTTTGAACTCGACGGTTCCAGCATCATGGTTATAACAAAAACTGTTAACAAAGTAGGAGGTAAGCTTTTTGTATTGTACCACACGGCATAAAGCTAGCCGTGTCAAACCTGAATTGGCACAAAGGCCATAAAATTCCTCCTTAATTCCTGCAGCTGTAAGAAAATCATCGCATGGATACATCATTGCGCATGTTGGACTTGTGTCTTCCAACAACTCCAGGGGCACATGATCTTCATTGTAGCTCACCCTAACTGCTGAGGGTGAAGCTGCAGCTCTAGTAACTCGATCGGAGCACTCAGGCTTCTTCTTCCCAAGCCATCCTTTTGCTTTTCCAAAGAAACTCATTTCTGAAATTTTTACAATTCACAAAAACAAGGATTTAAACAAGGTGAGTTGAGGCAAACTACTCTACCCACTTACCTAAGGCATAAACTTGCATCAGAACTTGGAAAATAAATTTCTACACATGCATGCAAGCTCATATGAACAGCACCAAGAGCTATTAAATACTCACAAATGAAGCCACCAATCAAAAATCTAATTGGAGAGGTGAAGGAGATACATACCAGGGAGTATTTGCTCAAAATATCAGCTCGAATGATGGGATGTAGAGAGAGATCGAAAATCGCCTCCAAGAACAGCAAGAACGCGAAAACTGGAGCAGAACTCGTGTTTTTGGAGAGAGAGGAAGAAGGGAAAGAAGACATACCTGGAGGTGGGGCTTGTGGGCCCCAGGCGGCCTGTGGGCGCGGCCAGGGGGCAGGCCGCGCCAGCTGGTGGCCCCCCTGGTCAGCCCCAGGTGCCTCTGGGTCACTCCCGGCATGGAAATTTTTATTTTTATTTTTCTGGAATTTTTCTGACAACTTCACTGCTGAAAAAAAATCGGAGTTCAAAAAGCTGCGAAACTTTCTGAAAACTTGGAGCAGTGATTAGAGTAGTGAAGCTTCAAAAATATATAAACTTGGACAACAAGAAAAAAAAGCTAAATGAAATGCAAACATAATAACTTCTACTTTTTACTTATATAAAACTCATCTAATAGTAAGGTTGATCAAGTCCTACTACCAAACTAGCAATACATAGAGTAAAAAGTTTCACTTACTATGAAGCATTAATGGTACCTTCACTTTAATGGATATTGTCCCCACCATAATGGTTTTGCATTTGTGGTGCACATGTCGAGGACAATCCCACTCACCAATCTTCACGGTCTCGATATTCTCTATAGAGTTAAGGCCATGCCTTTTGTCAATCTCCTTCAGAAAATACACCGTGGGTTCTTTATCATTCACATTAATAGTAACCTTTCCTTTATTGCAATCAATAATAGCACCTGCGGTGTTAAGAAAAGGTCTACCAAGAATAATAGACATGCTCCCATCCTCGGGCATGTCAAGCACAACAAAATCAGCAAGGATTAAACAATTAGCAACTCAACGGGAACATCCTCACAAATACCAATGGGAACGGCTGTTGACTTGTCAGCCATCTGAAGAGAGATATCTGTAGGGATTATTTTTTCTAAACAAAGCCTCTTGTAAAGAGATAGAGGCATAACACTCACTCCTGCTCCAAGATCACATAAAGCAGTCATGACATAATTATTCTTTATGGAGCAAGGAATGGTGGGTATACCTGGATCACCAAGCTTCTCAGGAATCTTGCCACTAAAAGAGTAGTTAGCAAGCATAGTAGATATTGCTTCATTAGGAACTTTTCTTTTATTAGTAACAATATCTTTCATATATCTCGAATAAGGAGGTAACTTAATAGCATCAGTCAAAGAAATTTGAAGAAAAAGAGGTTTCATCCACTCACAAAACTTATTGTAATGCTCTTCTTCTTTAGTTTTGAGAGACTTACCTGGAAAGGGCATGGGTTTCTGTAGCCATGGCTCTCTTTCCTTCCCATGTATTCTTGCGATAAAGTCTTCTCTAGTGTATTTCTTGCGTTTATCGGGTGCTTCTTCTTCTCGAACTTCGGGTGGATCATTCTTTTCAATACCCTTTTCACGCTCAGCATCGGAGGTAGATATACTATTTGGATCATTGGAATTGTCAGCTTCTTTGTGCTTCTTCTTCTTCTTCGGAGAGCTAACAATTTCTTCTTCCTATATTTGAGAATCTTGCTCGGTCCTCTTCGGATGCCCCTCCGGATAGAGAGGATCTTGAGTGCTAGTTCCTCCTCGGGTTTTAATCCCGAAGGCCTATATATCCTGTTTGCCATTATTAGCAAGCAAATGTTTTTGCACATTAGAAATTTGTTCAAGCTGAGTTTGAACCATATGAAAGTGCTTCACAAGACATTTAACATCATTAACTGTTCTACCTAGAACATCAAGCAAGCTTTTGATAGCAAGAGAATTATCATGCAACTCGCTTTGTATCTTCTCATTAAAGTGATTTTGCTTCATAATGAAATTACCAAGCTCATCTAAACATTAATCAGGAGGCTTACCATGAGGAATGTCACTTGCATTGAAATCTAAAAGAGAGTTTACCTCTACCATTGGAGGGTGAGTGGTAGGCTCACACAACTTCTCAATAGGGGGTAGATTCTTTACGTCTTCAGTTTTAATACCCTTCTCTTTAATAGACTTCTTCGCTTCTTGCATATCTTCGGGGCTTAGGACAAGCATGCCCCTCTTTTTTGGTGGTGGAGGTGGTTCAGGGACGGACCAATCTTCGTGGTTCTTGGCAATCTTGCCCATTAATTCTTCTGCATCGTCCGATGTTCTTTTCCTGAAAACACAACCAGCACAACTGTCCAAATAGGATCTAGATTCATCAGTTAGACCAGCATAAATATATCAATTAATTCATTCTTAGGGACTCCATATCCCGGTCTAGCCTGGATCAGACTGCAATACCTCCCCGAAGCTTTAGGGAGGTTCTCATCCTGCAATTGTTTAAAGTTATAAATTCTTCGTAAAGCAGCATGTTGCATGTGAGCAGGAAACTACTTATCAACAAAAGAGTGAGCTAAGTCTTGAGGACTCCTAATGGAACCACATGGTAGTGCATCATACCACGCTTTAGCACCTTCCTTTAAAGAGAAAGGAAGAAGCTTAGTAACATAGAAGTTTCGTATCTTTTCATCTGTAGTAAACAAGCCACCCAACTCAGTGAGTTTGGTCAGGTGTGCAATAGCATCATCATTTTCTCTGCCATAAAATGGACCAGCTTCAACCATAGATATAAGTGAAAGATCAACAGAGAAATTATAATCAGGATCATTGATGCATATAGGAGATGTAGCAAATTTAGGATCAGGAACGGTCTTGTTCTTCACGGAGTGTTTTTCGACAAGTTTCTTAATAGCATCAGGGTCAGAGTCGACAAACTCTGTTAGCTCCCTGCATAAATCATCATCAAGTATAATATAATCATCATCAAGGAGTCTCTCCTTGAGTTTACTCAAATCAGGATAATTGTAAGTTCCATCAAAAGGGTAGCAAGTATCGGGAATTTCAATTCCAGATTTTTTTCCAGTAACGATTTGTTTCTCAAGAGTGTGACCAAGTGAACCAATATCATCTAGAGTAGTAGAAGCATCATCAAAAGTATCGGACATAGTAACAGATTCAATAGAAGCATCATGTGGTGGAGGTGAAGCAAACTTACTCATAATTGAAGGTGAATCAAGTGTAGCACTAGTGTTCAGAACAGTACCTTTTCTCGTACGGGATGGTAAGATCGGGACCTTGGGGTCTTGTTTCTTACCCATAGCGGATAAATTGCAGCAGGTAAAATACTTCAAGTAGACTTGTGAATAAAGCTATGCTCCCCGGCAACGGCGCTAGAAAACAGGCTTGATAACCCACAACTGCAGGGGATCGAGATAGTCTTCGCGGGTAAGATAACCCAATTTATAGATTCGACATAAGGGGAGCCAAAGAATACCCACAAGCTTTAACAGTGGAGTTGTCAATTCCACCGCACCTGAGATACACTTACTTGCAACAAGATATTAATAGTAATTGTGATATGGAAGTGATGATAGCAACGGAAATAGTGATGGTGAAATAGCGACAGTAAAATAGCAAAAGCAAACAACTAGTAACCAGCAGAATTAAAACATTGTAGGCTAGGGAGATGGATGGTTGGGCGCTGCATGGATAAGGCACATCATGTATTTAACTTGGGGCAAGGCACACAGAAAAGCAATGATCATCTAGGCATAAATTAAACATCAGGCATGTACCCCACAGGTAGTCGTACGTGCTTGCAATAAGAACTTGCACAACATCTTTTGTCCTACCATCCCGCTACGAACGGGGCCAAAAGGAACTTATGGAGATTAAGGTGCTCCTGTCAAAAAGCACCAGAACAAAGCATTAATAATCAATGGATGCATGGAATCCTCAAACTATAGTCCATCCCCTTTGGTGTACCAAGCTTTCACCTTTGGGATCGCCGGTTCCGGACTATAACAGGTGCATACAACTCATAGATAGGATCAAGAACACAAATATATTCATGCAAACACATAGGGTTCAGATCTGAAATTATGGCACTCAGGCCCAAAGTGACAAGCATTAAGAGCAATAAGTTGAAGCAAAGATGATAAACAACAATCTAGATGATAGGCAACATGCCCCAACAATCAGATAAACTATTACATGATCTAACTCATCCAATCCCTACCATCCCCTTTGCCTACAGTAGGGAATTACTCACACATGGATGGAGAAGTCATGGAGGGAGGATGGAGTGGTGATGATGATGACGATGGCGATGATATCTCCTCTCCGGAGGCCAAAACAGCCTCCAGATTAGCCCTCCCGGAGAAGAACAGAGGGTGGCGGCGGCTCCGCGACGTGAATTGGGCAAACGACTTCTGTTTCGGGGTTTCTTCGTCACGGGAATAAATAGGAGCCTCGGTAGGGCACCAGAGAAGGGGGAGGCCCCCATGCGGCCAGAGGGGGCGGCCCCACCCCTGGCGGCGCCAGGGGCTGCCTGGGGCCCCCTTGGCTGGCCTTTGGTCCCACTTCTGGCACAATGGCCCTTCGGGTGCGTGGATTTTCTGTGATTTTTCCTAGAATTTTCAGAGACACCTAAAAATCCATTTTCCTGCACACAATAAAACCATACATGCAGCTCTGCTGAAAACAGCGTCAGTCCGGGTTAGTTTCGTCCAAATCATGCAAGAATGAGGGCAAAACAATAGCAAAAGTGTTTGGAAAAGTAGATACGTTTGAGAGATATTAGTAGGTATGGTGGCTGTTTTGAGGAAAGATATAAGGAGATTTATGATGACAGAGTGTATCATGTCAAGGGTTTGGATGTACCGGCGAAGGTGGACGCCAACTCTCGGAGTGAGAAGGAGGCAATGCACGACACATGAGAGGCTAGCAAATATGAGGAGGTGGAAGTGTCAACTTTCAATACTTACATTAGTCCGAAGAACTCATGCACTTATTATCGGTAACTCTCAATATAATAAGGAGGTTCACAAAGAGACGAGTACCCTGAGGAGGAGTGTACGGGGGTTTGGTTATCCTTGCGCATCCTCGACTCATGGTACGTGAGTGTACTCTAATATTCGACCCCTCAGAAGAGTAGTGATCTATCTAGTAGCTAGAGTTCTCAACTAGTTTTGTAGGTTTTTGAAAATAACACACAGATTACCCAAAATACGACACCTATCACTAATAGGCTAGAGCTCTTGACACAAAAAGTTCAAACATTACTCACATCAATACCTCAAAACTATTGCAGGTTACTACTGAAATTAAATGGCAACCTCAATTACCTACTTCTTAAAAAACAAGACATAACTCAGTGCAACAACCAACTCTCTTAACAAGATAAACATGAAAACTAAAGAGAGTTTCAGAGACAAACTAAACAAAAGCAAAGGCTCTTGCTAAGAAAAACTAAGACTAAAACTTGTCAGGGCAGAAGTTATGAAAACATAAAGAACACACAACAACAAAAAGATAGGCATGAAGAATCCTATGATGTGTTCTAGATTTTGAAAGTGGAGCATGTTTCTCTCCCACACAAAGTAATACGGGATCTAACTTGTTATGAACAACAAGCAAAGCTATAGAAAAATAAAAATAAAACCTAAAAGCGAGACGTTCCAAGCATAACACATAACGCATGAAGTGATGAAAATATAGTGAGACGAAGGACGAACTGATGATTGTGCTCTCGAATCTTTTTCATCATCTTCCATCGTACACTTGAAAACTTCCTTCATGCACAACTCATCATAAGCTGATTAGAGAGGTTAGTACCCTTAATTAATAATTTTTCCCCACTTGATATAAAGATATTATTGAATAGCTACTGTTTCTCAAGATTTTCAAAAGGTTTTTGCAAAGAAAAAGCAAGCTTAAGGTTTGCAAAAGTTAGGAGAGACAAAACGTGGCAGAATCTGTGAAAAACAGAAAAACGGGTAGTAAAGAATTTTTTAGGGGTACTTCTGCAACTCGAATAAAAAAACTCAGAACATACGAAAGTTCTGTGATTGTATAGAGCACGTTGTGTAAAAAATTCAGCTCAAAAAGATGAACTGGTGATTTATTCTGATTTTTCCCGCCACGACGACATAATCTGTTTTCTGGACAGCATGTCACAACTTTCACTTCACTTGTCATATGAGGCTATACTTGGCACAAAGCTTAAAAATAAAGATACAATGATGTTGCTACAGTAGTAATAATCATCAAGACCACTAAAAAGAGAAGTAAAAACATATTGGGTTACCTCCCAACAAGCGCTTTATTTTACGCCTTTAAGCTAGGCATAACTTCGAACTGCGCGATCAGGGCGTCGAGCCGGCGACGTTCACCTAGCGCTGGAACCGTTCCGAGAACACTTTCCGACGCGCTATAAAAATAATCCGTTTAATTATTAAACGGGGTTTTCGTTCAGTTCGCTACGACTGGTCTTGTGCGGTTTTCGCAACGGTGACCGGGTGAAACCCGGTGTCGCAAAGGTCGCGTGTGTAACATCCCAAAATTTTCTAAATTTTGGAATGTTAATAAATAAATTATAATAATGATTGTTTGCTTGATATGGTTGACTTTCACTAGGATCTAAAACTTTTGGAGTTTAAAGTGAATATTAAAAAGAGAGGAAATAAAATGACTTTCCCTAATATTCATTGTTTGAGTTTTAGGAATTTAGCATTTAAAACAAATCCAATAATTTAAATTGAGAGAAGATAATATGACTCCTTCAATATAAAAAAATGTGGAAATGTTTTAAGTATGATTTTATTTTTTATTTGAGTTATTTAAATAATTTTCCATTCAAAAATAATTATAACATGAGAGAAGATAAAATGACTTCTTCAGAAAAATTGAGTGGAAACTATTTAAATAATTATTTGAGATTTTTGTGAATTTCTAAAATATTTTATAATTAAATAAAGTCATTGAAAAATGTATTTATTTTTATTTATATTTTTGGAAAATGTATTCATTGCATAATTTTCTTTGGATTATTTGAAGAATTTAGGATTTTATTTCATATTTTTCTGATGTGTATTTATTCTTGTAATATTATTTGAAGTTTCAGTTTTAAAGAAAAATCTGTAGCCCGGCCCAATAGCATATTTTCTGCCCACGAGCGCAGTAGAGCCCGTTTCGGACCCGTTTCATTTTTTTTTCTTTTCTTCTCTGGTTATAAATTATTTTCCAGATTTCTGTTTCGTTTTTCTTTTTTTGGAAAACCGAAAACCCTAGTCGCGGCACCCGCGGGCCAGCCGCCGTCGCCGAGCCCCGCATCGCCGGAATCGCACCGGCCGGCCGCCTAGCGCGCCCATCGCCGGGGCCGAGCCGCCCTCGCCGGCCAAGCTGCCCGGCCACCCCGCCGGCCGCCTCCTCGCCCCGCCGCCCGAGCCGAGGGCCTCGCCGCCACGGTGCCCGGCCGGAGCACCGCTGCCTCCACCCCACGGCCCCGTCGGCCACGCCGCCACCGGCTGTGCCTCGGGCGCCGCCCAACCAGAGCGATGCGCCGCGCCGCGCGCCACCACGGCCGCCCCACGCCGGTCGCCTCCTCCACCTCCACGTCGCTGGGCACCACGCCCAGTCGCCGAAGCAGGTCAACTCCGGCCAGATCTGTCCAAGGACCCAATTGCTTTTTGCAAAAAAAGGTTAGTTACGAACATGTCCTTGTTGGCAGAAAACACCCCGACACCGTAATCGCAATATCACCTCCACCGTAAGTCGCATTTCGGTGATTCTTGTTCCTACACGCTCGTGTTGTTCTGTACTTTAGCATAGAATCAACTTTTCAAACTTTTGCACACTTTTGAGTTTGAATTTATTTCAAATTCAAATTCAAATTTCGGAGGTCGTATCTTTTCAACCGTTGATCCAAATTGAGTGATTCTTTTTGTGTTGGATCACTCGTTCCATGTACTTTCGGTCTATAGCATGTCTACACAAAAATTCACAAGTTTCTTGATCTGTTTAAAGTCAAATTCAATTCAAATTTGAACCTGCTATGACGTGTGTTGTAGTATTCCGTTTCACATGATTCTTTTTGCATATCGGATCATTTGAGACATGTTATCGGTAAGATTCATAAACTTTTCATGTGGGCATGATATTCACCTTGAATTCATAATGTCCATGATCACAATTCTTTACCGATAGTTCTTTATCTGTCGACTCTCTCGAGTTCACGTTCCACCGATCACTTCGAGCACATCGACACCCTTGCACTTCAAAGCTTTTGTTTTGTTGCTAAAACCTTTGTGTTTGATTTGTTAATCTTTTGGCTCTTTTATGTGTGATTGCTTATTTGAGTTCTTTCGTTTACGATAGATTTCTCGGAGTGTGACGAGTAGAGTTATCTGGATCGTGAGAGCGAAGAACTTCATCGGATGCATAAGGCAAGTCATACTTTGACCATTTCACAACCTATATTTTTTACTTATGCATGTAGCAAATATCACCCTATGCATGTGTAGGAAGTTTTATATTATTATTGCTGCAAACCTGGTAGGGTAGCCATATGATCTTATCCTATTTTCTTAGAAAACCTATTACGTGCTTGCTATATATTTGCTATGCTTGTAGACGTGGATTGGTTTGAGATTACATTGAGCTATGTGAGGATTTAATGACTTGACTAGCAAACCTTTAATTAGAATACACCTCTGGACGGGCAGGGAGTGCTTCCTGGGGGCTCGTGCCTTATCTAAGGCGAGACCAGGTTGTACCCCTAATGGTTGGTTTTGGTGGTCGATAGTACGTCATGGTATCTACCCTCTGAACGTAAGTGGGCGCCGTCCAGGCTCAAAAAGATCAGACATACTTGGTGACTAGAAGCTTCCATGTACAACCGCTGGCCATATGGGCTCTGGCTTAGTTGAGTACGATGTAGGAAGCCTCTCCCGTGCAAAGCTAGCAGATGTAGATGTGATAGGTGGTACCGGCTTGCCGTTGGGTGTAGGTGACCTCTTCTGAAAGACTTCGTCTCAATCTTCGGGTTGAGTCCGGCGGGGAAAGTGTACTAACCTCTGCAGAGTAAAAACTAATCATGATTAGCCGTGTCCCCGGTTATGGACATCCTTGAGCTACTAGACATTACTGTTACTGGAGGATCTTGACAGATGAATCACCATAATAAATTTGAGTGGACAAGATTTAATTAAAGGGTGTGGATTGGAACTGGTGTGCCCAGTTCAATCTTAAGTAGTAAGTTAAACTAAAATTTGACTAGGTAGATTGGGAAAAATCAGCTTTCTGCAAAAATAAAACCATAAGCCTTTCCTTTGACTTATCCTTGCAAGTAGCGATAGGTCTGTTATATCCTTTTCCGTGTGACTTGCCGTACAAATCAGATGTACTGACCCGTCGTCGGGCTGTAACCTTCGGTGTTGCAGGATTGTATACGACGAGTAAGTGATGCGTTGTAGGGTTACGATGTCTATACTCAACTGTGTCGGTGGAGTTGATGGACGCCACGAAGATTTTATTGTTTTTCTGCTGTATTTTATTTGTAAGCTAGCTTTGAGCTATGCAGGTATGCTTTATTATAATACTGGATCTTCGATGTAATATATATGACATGTGGTTTATTCTTGATATTACATCTTGTACTGTGTGTGCTAGCTATTGATCCAGGGACTAGCACAGAATGCACAGAGACTTGGATTCTCGGTGAATTGGGTCGTTACAGCGTGTCAGGGTGGCAAGGGTCGGTCTCCGTCCGGTACGAGATAAGAGGGGGAAAAATAATCGCCGATCGATAAATCGGGGATGCAAACACCGCAAACAAATCTAACAATCATACAATTCACAGCGAAAACAAAAAATTTAGTTTTTGTGAAAATCTGGGTTGTTACAATGCAACACCACCAACAAGGGACTCTGCTCCATGTCGACGAACTTTCGTCGAGAAAACTTTCCGCAGAGAGATGGCGACGTCGAATAACGAAACCATCGGGAGATCAAGAGGAAGAACGATCGTGAAAACAAGATCAAGGGATAGTGATTTTCGACGCAAGTCGTAAAAACACCGGTAAAAGGAGGGATGACAACGGATGACCAAGTCGATATCCGAAATCGGAAAAGCCAAAGGTACCACAGGAATTCTCAACCTGAGATCGGAATCGAGACAATACGCTGCAAGCAAGGCATTGTAGCGGTTCCGACACTCCACTTACTCGAGATCCTAAAGTTTGAAAGGGGATAAGTCGAGAGTAAAACACTTACGACACTTGTCCTGACCAAAGCATGGGTAAGGAGGAAAAAGAATCCTACTCTCCGATAACTATCTTAGTAATTACAAAATATTTTTTGTCTAGACTCGACTTCGGTCAGAGAAGGGATCCTACGGTCGGTAAAGTTCTGATACCAAGTTGTAAGGCCCGATATGCGATACTGTTCCAGATCTAGATGTTTCCATTCAAATCCGGGGACGAAGCACATATCGGTCCCACCGCGACATATGACAATGCCATATGCCCACGATTTCCAACATGATATCACAACATTACAGCTACAAGGATACAACATCTCATACAATCGGCATACAACTGCCTTAATACAATACAACAGCGGAAGATACATGTCTGAGTACAGACTACAACCAAATGCCTACTGGCAAAGAGAAAAACATTGATCCCATAACCACACGGGTCCAGGCCCTCCGCCGGGATCCGCCTAACTAGTCGTCGTCGAGTCTCCACGAGAAACGTCGATCACCGTACCTGTTCTCGATCAAGAACCTTGGAAAGAGTTTGGGGGTAGTATCATGAGTATAGAGGTACTCAGCATCCAATTGTAGTGGTCAACTGACCCAGCAAGGACTTGATCACTCGTCATTCTAGGACAACTAGTAGTTCACGGTAAGGATGGGGTAAGTGGTGAGGTTGCTACCGCACTAGCTTTTATGAAGTGGCTAATGATCTAGAGAGTAAGATAAGAAGCCGAGCATTCGATGAGAAATCACCTCCAACAAGTCTGCTATCCACCTACTTACGGAAGCATAACACCTATCCTATCCTTGTCCTCCTCTTCGCATCCCGACGAAGAAGAAGCAGCCAAGGCACACACACGTTGATCAAGTTCATTAAGATTATCTCAGTTGTTGTTGGCTATGAACAAGGAGTAGGTCTCAAGTCGTCCATAACCGTGGACACGGCTTCTCGAAAAGATTTAACCCTATAGGGCTGTAGCAACTGCCCATTACAAGGCTCCGCACGCACGCCCATCTCTATCAGTTGCTACCCATCACAGGCAACCATTTTATGATTTAGTTCGAAGAGATCCGGAACGACAGGTCCCTCTAACTAACAACGAACAAATCCGGGTGGACCCCGGGGAGTCGACATCCAATCCAAAAGCCGGTCGCGCCCTCGGATCGGCCTCTTCCGTCTCAACAGGGTTTGGGTTGCCGGGACACCTCACATGAGGTCCCGGGCCCTCGCCGGCCAAGGGTGGACCAACAAGGAAACCATGTCCTCACTGGTCCGGATTGTTTTAAAGGATATCTGCGAGGAGCGACCCGACAAATATATATGCATGGTTTGCAAATGGTAAATCAGCTTGGGCCACCTCTAGAAATGTTTGAAGCTAGGTAGGTAAGGAAAGGGGACCCCATAAAATCTCACACGCGGTTAGGCACGCTCAGTCTTAAAACCAATACCCGAAACTCGGGTCCTAGGTGACTCGAATGGAACAAAGCGTCGGGGCGGGATAGCCTAGACCTTCCATCCTTCGTGGAATATAGTCAACATTATAATAATCATATCATCCATAATAATATAATAATGTGATAGCCCAAACCAAGGAGTAACAGGGTAACATCGTAGCATCCTAAGCATGCATACTAAGCAGGGGCTGAGCAACGAGCAATAGTAACATAGAAGTACATGGTTTGCTAGGAGGGGACATGGCTGTATCGGTTTAAGAGAGGCTATAAACATGTGGTAGGATCAAACATCGAACCTAACCTAGACTATCATGCAAACCGCTGGTTGAAATAGAATGGATCATAAGTAATGTATAGTCCTTGCCTGTTGATAAGTCGGGTTCCGAAGCTGTAGTTGATCGCAAGCTCGCACCGTCTCCGAAGGTACCCGCGGAAGCACACAAGACGGTAAACACTGGAAAGCAATCAACGATCAAGCATCTATTACTACGAAGAAAACACGAGCAAGCATCAACAAGAAGGCAACACGAGACATCGCACCTACCGTCGAGAGCGGTTACTAACAGGTTAAGTGGAGTACTCGTCACAAACGACGATACCACACATTTAGAATGATTCAAGTTGTTTAGCTACACAAGGTGAGCAAAGGATATTAACATGGCATCTCACTCAAGCATGCCATAGCACACAAACATGACAAGAGGTGAAGCATAAAGAAAACTATCTATGCGAGTCAATTTAAGTGAGGCACAACCTAAACATGGCATATCACTAAGTGCCCCACGACAATTTAAGTAATTGGTACTGTTCCGCCCTAAACCATATTTTAGGTTGGTTAACAACAGCAAACAATAGCATAAACACAAATTACACGAAAAACTAATCAAGTTACATATACAGAACACTCCAAACGGAGTTACGGTTAAAAAGATGCAAGCAAAACAAGTTTGGAACACAATCTGCCAACATCAGGAAGCACACTTTAGAGCAACGCATAAACAGTATAATGAATGCAAACATGCTCACAAATGATATGCAACTAAAGTAGACATGGCAGGGAAGGCATGGCAAAACGAATCATGCAAAAAGGCATCATGAACAACTAATTATAGCCCAAGCAAAAAGCAATAAAACATTACTGGTCTAGAACTTAGTGAAAATCAGGAAAACATGACAGAAATTGTTATTTTCATGCTGTATAAACAGGGGCAAAGCTATATGCAAAAGTGCAGCAACATGACATAGCAATACATGGGCATGAAGAAGACATGATGGTGATCAGGTACAAACAAGAATCAAGGTCATATGCATAACAGATCAAAAGATATTAAGCGTGCAACATGGCATCGAAAAGTTACAGACTTAGTGAAAAATAGAGGTGGCTGTCGAAAACAGCGGCATAGCAACTTTGGAGCTAAAAACATATCTATGACCAGGAATGTAAACATGACAATGCAATACATATAATGGAAGTAGACATGATGCTTAACAGTATGCAACAAGAATCAATGCAATAGGCCTCATTGATGTGTCATAATCATCATGCAAACTTGCAATAAAATAACAACAGCAGCACACTAACAGGAAATATTAGCAGTTAACAGTCTGGTGCCCAATTCAACAGTGATTAACAACATCAAGATGGCCTCAAATCAAAATGCTCACAAAAGATGAACTGAAGTACACACAAAACTAAACAATTTTCCTTTTGGGCGCAATGTGATCCGGCTACAGATTACTCGCAAATTACGTTACAAAAAAGTACCAGCAACATATATTCTCAGACTTAGAAAATTTTACAGGAGCAGAAAAAAAAGAAAAATAATACTCCCTCCGATCCATAATAAGTGTCGCTCATCTAGTACAAAGTTTCTACTAGCTTAGTACAATATGTGTGACACTTAGTATGGATCGGAGGGAGTAATAAATAAATAAATAAATAAAGTGGAATGCCGGCTCACCCAGTGGGCTTTCGGCCCAACTGGCCTGGACCTGGCCTGGCGGTTGGGCTGGGCCGCTCGGGTCGCTGGGGGCGCTGGGCTGGTGTTGGCCCACTCGGGCATCCACGCGGGCGAGCGGTTGCCTCGTACCGATTCCGGGCGGGATCCGGCGGCGACGGCCTCGCCGGCCGGTGACGGCGTCGCTCCGGTGGGGCTCGGGCGTTAGACGACTAGAGGAGCGGTGCGGCGAAGCAGAAAGGCCGGATCTGGGTCGGGGAGGCGGTGAACGCGGCCGGTCGGCGATGCTCATCTACGACCAAATCAAGCAAGCATGTCGGCGCCGGTCGGCGGCGCTCATCTACGACCAAATCGGTCGGCGGAGCTACCCAGGTTCGGGCCACCGTGGTGGTGTAAACACCTACTCCTGCATGTCTGGGATTGCTCCGGTGGAGATGTTCATGGTGAGCTTACAAGCTTGGGGGTTCGGGAATGGGTGCCCCCTTCTACGGTGTCTTGGCTAACACTTAACTACCCCTACTCCCGATTCTTCCTTTACATCTCGGAGGGAAGGGGTCCCACATGGGCCATCCTTGTGGGGACAAAGTTGTCCCTCATCCTAGCTAAAACTACCTGCCCCTGACAAAGTGGAGAGGATAGGGTGGTAGTTGCTTTCGGTGCTACCCTTGCCTTGGAGTGGAGCGCTTCGGGAGCCGAGGTGCTCTTCAGGAGGCTCGTGAGGCGTTGGTTGACGAAGGGCCTCGCGAGCGATATCTTGAGGAAGGTTGTTGTCCTTCCCCCGTCTTCAGGGACGCCTTGACGGGTGAGCTTCAAGAAAGGGAGCTTCAGGAGCAACTTCTTCAGGATGCCAGGCCCCTCCGATTCACCTTCTAATCGTGCCAAAGGCTCAACCGTCGAGTCGGAGTACCCCTGTTCTCATTGACCCGACAGAAAAGTCCCTAGTGTTTCTTATAAAACCCGCAGTACTAATGAGGATTGGCTCTGCTAAGAAAAAAACAATTGGACAAAATGTTTGGGACCGTCGCCTCCCTTCTCTCATCGCTCGATTCCCCTGCTCTCTGATACGTCCCAAACGTATCTATAATTTCTGCTTGCTCCATGCATGTATTGGGTGATATTGCTATGCTTTTGATGCACTTTCATACACTTTTGATCATATTTGGACTAACCTATTAACTGAGTGCACCACAGTGCCAGTTTTTGTTTTCTGTTGTTTTTGTATTTCAGGTTTTCATATTACTTAAAGTGCCCAAAAAATTCCGGGAAAAATATATATAAAATCAGCGAGACAGAACCTTCTGGAGCCCCGAAGTAGGGCCAAAGGGGGGCCACGAGGGGTTTGGGCGCACGGGGGGGGGGAGGGGGGGGCTGCCCCCCTGATGGCCGCGTCGGGTGGCCGCCTGGACACCCGGGGCCACCCCATGGCCCCCCTTCGGCCTATATTTACATCGTCTTCCGAAACCCTCGAGGACAGAACCCTTTTCGCGATCTCACCTGTTCCGCCGCCGCCGCGCTTCCAAGATCGGGGCTACCAGGAGACCCTATCCCGGCACCCTACCGGAGGGAGGATTGACCTCCGGGAGCTTCGCCACCAACATGGACGCTTCCCGGATGAGCCGTGAGTAGTCCACCTTGGACCATGGGTCCATGATCAGTAGCTATGTGATGTATTCTCTCTATCTTTGTTCTTTAATGTTTAGACCTTGTGAGCTGCGCTACATGATCAAGGCACATATTCGTCATTTTTATTCGTCATTTTTGTATCTCGTGTTATAAATGGCCTTGCCTCCCCAAGCCAAGGTCCCCATCTATATCAATGGCACATTCGCTCAAAAAAAAAGCAATTGCATACAACCGGTTTGCGTTCATGTCACCTTCCACCTTCATCCACCCGCATTTTTAAATTTCAAACATATGATTGTGTAGTTGTGTTATCTTTCACATTGTATTTTTCATCGCCATTTGTGCATGTGGTTTTGGTTACACAGAAATTAGGCTTTCGCCCCGCTTTATAAATAAAGCACCAACCACAAGTCCAAGCATACGTTATAAAAATTCAAATAACTGGGGCAACAACACATCATGGCCGAAAAACACCTAGGGGAAGCACCCACAACATGTAGAACGAAGGGTGGCACACACAGCGTCGCTGCCATAGTAGGAGAGATCATGCGTCGCCCCGTGCTCGTGAAGGCGTCAGTCGCCCGAAGGATGAACTCCCTATCCCTGCGTGTCGGGATAGCAGGTGCCACTGCTGCAAAAAAGCGACCATATCAGACGCCCGCCGCAAAAAGATGCGTTAAATAACCATCTTGTTCCTACTGTACCAGATCGTCCAGGCCAGCGCTGCGAACAACAGCCAAAATACCTCTCTCTCTCTCTCTCTCTGTGTTGGTCCCGCCTCGGCCGACGGTCGTACGTTGTGTGTTGGTCCCGCCTCGGCCGACGTCGTACGTTGGTGCCACGCTCGTTGCTACCCCGCCTTCCTCCCATCCTCACCCTAACGGAGGAGCAGGCAGCTCACGTAGGAAGAAGACCGGATTGCCAGAATGGACGTGCATGGGTGTTGTGTTGCCATGGCTACAAAACCGATTGTATCTATCAGGTTGTTAGCTACATATAGAGTAAATTACAACTACAATCCTTATAGTAGCTGGGGTGTAACATGATGGTCTTGATAATTGTGAAATGCTCCAATACGGTCCTCAAGAACGAGAATATGTAGAAACTACGGTCCTGGATACTAGATGTACGGGCCCACATATCAGCATGCTAGTGAGAAATAATAATAATTAAAGTACATTGCCAGAGGAAGGGCTCGACCATGCTAACCTTAGCTTGGTAACGACGCTAGACAAGCAACAAGACTAAGAGCATCTCCAGCCGGCGCCCCAAGAGGCCACCAAGCCGGCGCTATTTGCGCCGGATGGAAGAAATTCACCCAGTGGCGCCCACCAAGGGCCCAAATAGCGCCGTATTGGGCCGATTTTGAGTCCGGCGATCCCAAGCCGATCCGGCGCCCTGGGGGTCGCTTGGGGGCGCCGGACGAAACAAAACGGCACGAAAGAGAAAAAAACGCACGGGCGTTTCGCGCGCACCGCGCGCCGGCCCTACTTGTCGGCGTGTGGGTACGCGTCGTCCTCATCCTCCTGCATCGGCTTCCTCGCGCCTACCGCCGCCGCAGAGCATCAATGCGGCCCTGATGTCCAGTCCAATCGCCGGCTGCAGGGAATCAATGCGGCGTTGAAGCCAACGGTTTCAAATGATAAATCAGTTTGGGCCAACACTAGAAATGTTTGAAGCTAGGTAGGTAAGAAAAGGGGACCCCATAAAATCCCACACGCGGTTAGGCACGCTCAGTCTTAAAACCAATACCCGGAACTCGGGTCCTAGGTGACTCGAATGGAAAAAAGCGTCGGGGCGGGATAGCCTAGACCTTCCATCCTTCGTCGAATATAGTCAACATTATAATAATCATATCATCAATAACAATATAATAATGTGATATCCCAAACCAAGGAGTAACAGGGTAACATCGTAGCATCCTAAGCAGGGGCTGAACAACGAGCAATAGTAACATAGCAGTACATGGTTTGCTGGGAAGGGACATGGCTGTATCGGTTTGAAAGAGGCTGTAAACATGTGGTAGGATCAAACATCGAACCTATCCTAGATTAGCATGCAAACCGCTAGTTGAAATAGAATGAATCATAAGTAATGTATAGTCCTTGCCTGTTGATAAGTCGGATTCCGAAGGTGTAGTTGATCGCAAGCTCGCATCGTCTCCGAAGGGTACCCGCGGAAGCACACAAGAGGGTAAACACTGGAAAACAATCAACGAGCAACATCTATTACTACGGAGCAAACACGAGCAAGCAACAACAAGAAGGCAACACGAGACATCGCACCTACCGTCGAGAGTGGTTACTAACAGGTTAAGTGGAGTACTCGTCACACACGATGATACCGCACATTTATCATCGGTTCAAGTTGTTTAGCTACAGGTTATCAACAAAGGTTGTTAACATGGCATCTCACTCAAGCATGGCATAGCACACAAACATGGCAAGAAGTGAAGCATAAATAAATTATCCAATCTAGTCACTTTAAATGGGGGTAAAACTTATACATGACAAACTATTGCGGACCCCACGATAAAAATGGAATTTGGTACTGTTCTGCCCTAAACAATATTTTATTATTTTCATTAGCAAGCAAGAGCAGCAAAAACACAATCTACATGCAATTCTAGTCAAGTTACATATAAAGAACATTTTAAACAGAGCAACGGTTAAAAAGTTATGCCAATTATAATTTACAGTGGCAAGCAGTGTAATTAGCAGGTAAACAACAAGTAAACAAAGTCAAACATGGCAACAAGCAACATTTTAATAATCTACACGCAAAACGGAGCAACTTTCATGTAGAAAGCATCTCCATCGGAGCTACCGGTGAAAAGATACGGGCACCGCAAAAATAAAACACAATCTGCAATTAATCTATTCGGGGATAAAAAACTAGAGCAGAAAAAAAAGCAGCAGGGAAAAAAATAAAAAAAAAGGGCGCTCGGTGGGCTGCTCATCCATGGGCTGAAGCCCATCAGGTCGTGGCTGGAGGTGGGCTCGCTGGCCCGGGGCGCCGTGGGCCGTGAGGGAGCAGGCGAGGTGGGCCACGGCTTGCTGGGCCAGCCGCTGCTGCCAGGCCCACCCGGCCGACGCGTGCGCTGGGTGCTGCGGGACGGGACGACCGTCCTCCTCCTCCCGCCGAGAGGAGTGACGGCGGGCCGACGCTGGTCCGACGAGGCTGGTCCGGGGAGGGCATGGGGAGGCGCGCGGCGACTTGGGCTGCCGGATCTAGGCGGCTCCTCGCCGGATCCGGGGCATCCACGGCGGCTAGCGAGCCCCTTGAGGCATCCATGGCGGCGGCATCCCTGGTGGCTCCCTGTCCATGGCGTTGAAGCGCGGGGAGAGAAGAATTAGAGCAAGGAGAAGAAAGGGAGAGGAGGAGGGGAGGCGCAACGAGGAGGGGGGGCCCTGCGGGGGCGCAGGGCTGGCGCGACGGCCGGAGTTGGCCGGTGGCGGGGTCTAAGGCGCAGGCGGCGGCGGTTCCACGGGCTGGAGGAGAGAGGAGACCAGAGGTGGAACGCAGGGCGCGATCTGGGCCGTTGGATCGCCAGATCTGACGGTCTAGATCGCCTGGGGCTAGGGTTTCGCGAATTTCGGGGTTTATTGGGCAGATCTGGGCAATTCTCAGGGGGTGGTTGCAAATTTGGACTAGGGAAACCCTAGAAAGGGATGGGGGAGTGGTGGTCTTTATATAGTCCGGATGGCTGGCAGTTTGCAAAAACATCCTCGGATTTTCTCTCGCGCGCGCGGTGCTCACGTTTCTGACCGCCGGGGGTCCGCAGGACCTCCGATTTGGGTAAAACTTTGAATTGCGCGATTAGCGCGTCGAGCCGGAGGCGTTCACCTCGCGCTGGAACCGTTCCGAGAACACTTTCCGGCGCGCTATAAAAATATCTCGTTTAATTAAACGGGGTTTTTCGTTCCGTTGGCTGCGGCTGGTCTCGTGCGGTTTTTGCGACGGTGATCGGGTGAAACCCGGTGTCGCAAAGGTCGAGTGTCAGGGTGGCAAGGGTCGGTCTCCGTCCGATACGAGATAAGAGGGGGGAAAATAATCGTCGATCGATAAATCGGGGATGCAAACAACGCAAACAAATCAGACAATCAAACAATTCACACCGAAAACAAAAATTTTAATTTTTGCAAAATCTGGGTTGTTACAGTCCCCTTCGATCTGGAGGTCGAGGTCGTCCGGGCTACCATGACGAAGGCGGAGCGCGCCGACCCGGCGAACTCGCCGGGCAACATCGCCTGCTGGACCGCCTACTTCCAGCAACACCGCGCCGCCGCCATCACCTCCACCAACCGCCTCCATCCGATGGCCGGCCGGAAGAACCGCAACGGCCGGCGCCGCTGGTGGAGCGCAGAGGGGCGCACCGTCGAGTGGGTGCTCGCCTACATCGAGAACGGTAGCACGCCGCGCCTCCAGTACCCTCCAATGGGGTACGGTGCGGCGACCTGCCGCTCCTACAGCAGCCGCAGAACGCCGTTGTGGGTGACGCTCCCGCGCGACGGCGAGGGGGCGACATCGTCGTCGTCCGGCGGCTCGGCGTCGCGCTCCACCGGCTCCCATTCCTCGGGGCCAGCCTATTCCTCGCCGCAGCTCGCTTGGGCGAAAACTGAGGTCAAGACCGAGCCGCTTGGGCGCCGGACGTGCGCTGGCGCCGTCGTCATCGGCGGGCCATCCTCGGTCGCTCCTCAGCGCCGAGGCTTCCTCTCTTGCTTCGGCGCCAAGTCGAAGAAGGAGAAGAAGGCTGTCCCTCCTCCGCCGCCCCCGCCGGCCGCCGACGAGGATGAGGACGAGGAGTACGACGCCGGCCTCGCGTGGGCCAAGAAGGACTACCTCCTCGGCCAGATGGAGGCGCAGCAGAGGGCCTGGGACCTCGCCGAGGCCAAGAAGCGCGCCGAGACGGCGAGGATCCGCCCGACGGCGCAGGGCAGCGGCAAGGCGAAGGGCGGCAGCAGTAGCAGCCGCAGCAAGTGGGCACCACCGGCGCCGCCTGCTCCGGAGTTCGTCGTGCTGGACGACACCGACGACGAGGATGAGCAGTCGCAGCCGGTGCGAAGGAGGAAGGGGCCGCTTAGCGGCGGAACATGCAGTGCACATGCCGCCGTGAAGTGCGAGCCCAAGGGCGACGACGACGGCGATGACGGCGCCGCCGGCGGGGCCGCTGGAGGAGGCGCCGGAGGAGACGGCGGGGAGCTCAACTTCGAGCATCTCTACTCATTTTTTTTCTTTTCAGTAGTTTTTTTTAGTTTTTAGTTGCTACTATGTAAAATTAGACCAAATATTATAAATTAGGTCGAATTTCGTTCAGTTTGCCTCGTTTTTGACAAATTCACGCCGAACTTGAGAAGCCGCTATGGGCCGCGGCTGGGGAGCCGCCCCCTCCCAACCGTTTTCGCCGCCCAGGCCCCCCCCCCCCAAGCGGCGCAAAAATAGCGCCGAAAACAGGCTTGGGGGGACGAACGACTGGAGATGCTCTAAGTATCTTACTTGAAATTTAATGAATCAGAACCAATATAGCCCCTTCCGCATACATCTTCAAGCTATTATCCTGATGCATGTATTTTACCGGTTTTCTTTTTTATGTTTTCCATGTTTTCTCCATTTGAAAAAGCTACATTCGCCATGAAATTTAAAGAAAGTGGTTATGCATTTGAAAAAAAATGCTCAAATTTTTTTTGAAAAACGTTTCACGTGTTTTTGAAACATATTGATTTTTCATATAAGTTTAAAAATTTCAATAAATTTTTAGAGTTTATTATTTTGATCACATAATGATTAAAAGGATAACTATTGTCGAAAATTACGTTGAACATTATTCCAAATACACATTGTTATTGTTATTTTTGTAAATACTCCCTCTGTCCAAAAATAAGTGTTCTAAATTTGTCTAGATATAATGTATCTATATGACTATATGTAAAACTATGTCTAGATATATCGATATCTAAACAAATCTACAACACTTATTTTAGAACAAAGAAGTAATAATTGTTCGCGCTTGTGGCCATGAATGAAGATGCGTATATTTTTCTTACATTTCTATTTTAAAATCCATATAAATTTTAGAAAAGTTCATGTTTAACTCTTCAAGATACACAATAATTGTATATTAATAATCATTGTTTTTTATATGGTAAAAATAGAAACATATGTGGGAAAAAACATAAAGGAAGTTTTCAGAAAATACATAAGAAATATTGCGATCTATATATATTTCTAGCTAATCTGTAAACAAAAATCGTTATGTGGTCCGTTGGCAAGCTCATGGTGTCTAAGCCATGGAGGTCCTAGGTTTGATTCGAATCCTCACTCCAGTTTATCTTTTCGTACTGTATTATTATTCTCTAACGAATGGGTCCTCCACATCTACTGTAATATATGTGGCCCAATCCGTATTAAGAGACGTAGTCAGGACCGTATCGAACAGTATTTTCACCTTGAAGGATTGTATTGGTCACAAGTTGCAGGACCATCATGTTACGTGCCAACGAGCACGAGAATGTCACGCCCTCACCATCAACTGTGATGAGGCCGGACCAGGAGTTGCCTGTCCCTGAGGATACAGCTGGTGATGGACAGACAAGCGCAGCCGGGTCCAGCTATCAGAGTGGCGAAGCACAGGCAGTAGGAGCGAGCCGGACGGCTCTGTGAGCTGGTGCAGTGGACTAAGGGTCCACATGTAAGGGTGTGTTGGTGTGGTAGATAAAGAGGCATTGTGTCCAGTTCGTGAGGGGCAGCGAGAAAATACTGAATCCCCTTTCCCCTTGTTTTCTCTGTATCTCACCTGCTCTCCTTCCTCATCCCCGTGTATCTCTCTTCTTCTCCCAAATTCCTGTCAAACTCTATGATCTATCAATCTATCAATTGAAGAGAGTTGGAACACAACAATATATGCATGGCCGGGTCATGTGGCCGTTGAGGCTGAACGTGTGCCACCCGGCTGTGTGTGTATCATCTATTTAAGTGGTAATCTGTTTGGTTTAGTTCAGATAAACAAAGACAGCGAAAAGGCTGAGGTTGTGTGTAACAGCCGGCCACCAAATAGTGAGCTGTGAGAGACGCCCAACAACAACAACCCCCCCCCCCCCTCTTGCTCAAAATTAGCATACGTAGTAGCCTCAAACAACATGAGATACTGAAAAAATCTTAAACTACTTAAGATGTCCTCTATATCTTAAGACTGCTACAAAGATTAATCAATCTTAATTGTTGAGTATAATGTACTCCTATATATATATATATGCTTCCAAGGCTCAAGCAATAAACATCGATTCCACCAAAAACCCCTCTCTATCCTTCTACATGGTATCAGCCTAAACACGATCTAAACTCTAGTCGCCGCCGTCGCTTCCGCCCGCGCCGCCCCCGGGCCGATCAATGATCGCCGGCGCCGGGGACCGCGCCGCCCGTACCTAGGGTTCGTCCGCCGGTTCTGTGGACCGGCTGCCCTAGAGAGTCTTTTTCCCGATCTCTTGATCCAGGTTTTTCTCTCTTTCGCCGGTCGTGTTGATCGGCGTCTTTTTTGGTTTTCCAATCTAAGATCGGTTTGCGTCGCCCACCGTCGTCGTCGACACACGCCTCTACTCCGACACTAGGCGTCACCGCCCTGTCCCCGAGTTCAGCGTGCCACTCCACCGATCGAGCAACGGGCTGCCGCTGCGTCGCCCCATCGGGCCGCAGCGCTGCTGCCCTGTGGTTCTCCCCGTGGCTGCACCAACCCGCGCGCTGCCGCTGCGTCACCCCTTCGGGCCGTAGTGCCGCGGCCCGCGGTCAACCGCCGCCCCGAGGCCATCCGCTTCAGGCCGTCCCCGAGGATGCACCGACCCTCGCGCTGCCGCTGCGTCGCCCCTTCGGACCGTAGTGCCGCGGCCCGCGGTCAACCGCCGCCCCGAGGCCATCCGCTTCAGGCCGTCCCCGAGGCTGCATCGACCCTCGCGCTGCCGCTGCGTCGCCCTTTCGGGCCGTAGCGAGCGTGGCGCGCGGTACCTACAACCACCCCGAGGTCTTCAACACCGTCGCCGCGACCCGCGCGTTGCCGCTGTGTCGCCCCTTCAGGCCGTAACGTCGCGGCGCACGGGTCACTTCATCGTCCCCGCGCGTCGACTTCTATGTGGTATGCGCCGCGCCGTCTCTCTAAGCACGGGAACGCCACAGTCCGCGTCGGTCTTCGTCACGCTATCGGGTTCTTCCTCGCCTACTTCGAGCACCGTCGTCGCGCTTCTGACCTAGCCGCCGCTGCCGCCTCCTCCTCAGGCCACCGCCGCCGCTCTTTTTCCTGGTCCACGACGACTACCTCGACACCGGCCATCCCGACTCGACATTGACCACGACGTCCATCGCACGGCTACCTCGACCACGGCTACACCACCCTACGCTCTCGGCTACCTCGACATCGACACAAAGGGCTACGCCTGCTTGGGAACCTCGTTGGCTTCCACTCCAGCCACAAACTCCGCGATGCGTCGACCGTTACGACTGTGGTGGGGATGTCCGTTGGTTCCGCCTTCGGATTTTTCTCCAGTCTCACCATCTGCGTCGCTACGTTGTGACTGCGGGGGGATGTTGAGTATAATTGTAATATTAGGAAATATGAGATAGAGTAGGATTCTATTCTACCTTGACTTGTACTCTAAGTAGATCAATTGTACTCATATATATATGCCTCCAAGGCTCAAACAATAAACATCGATTCCACCAAAACCCCCTCTCTATCCTTCTACATTAATAAATACTATTTAGATTTGCAATTAATGGACAAACCTCTCAGATGATCACAAAGTGCATGTACTCCTGAACCAATGCTAAATGATCTTTTCTCCCGGCAGTAACCAACCATAGAAACTAGATTTCGACGATGCACCTTTGTCAAGCTATATGAACCTATGTAACAAGGCAGAGTACAGAGGGTAGATATGTTAATTTTCCAGTAGATTCAGTGTCAAAGCGGCTTGCCAAAATTCATTTCCAAACTGCAATTTTATCAACCAAAGGACAAAGTACCTCGGCTAAGAATTCATCCAGCACGTGAGACCATGATTCAAGACACATCTTAACAGCAACCTCACCATTGTCTTCTAAACGACCGTAGTTTAGAAGCCCAAAACCTTTTGTCCAATGAACCGTTCGAACTTATTAGGAAACTTTTGCTGCTCATCGTATGCAAATCAACGATTTCCTGTATTTTGCAGGTGATCCCCATGATTCTTGTACTTCCCGGAGCACTCTGAATCTATGACTCTTTAGAAGGATCAGCTGTAAAAAATGGTTGACGAAGTGTCAGTTATATTATAGAAAAACTAAATATAGTAAACCATGATAATTAGTGGATTTAATTACATGCTATTAAAAGAGAGGAGCATACACACTTTTGGGCTTTCTCTCCACCCTCCAGAGCAAATATGAAAGAACAATTACAACCACTGCTGCCATGGGAACCACTAATGAATAAATAATATAGTTTTTCTATTTCTTGATGGAGGCAATTTATTGTTTTTTGTACATATCTTCTCCAGATTCATACCTGAAATATTGAAATTACATCAGGCAATCAGTTCAGAGCTACTTTAGTACAAAAGGCAATCTTGAATAGTCAGCTGCTTGAAGATCAAAGAAAGAGATGCATTCAAGTTCAATTCGCATGGACATTCACCGGAATGAAACCTTAACAATAAAACACAAGCCTGATAATGAGGGATCTTGCATTCCTTTACAAAGGGAATATTGAATTAGGCTATTCGAACTGTTGCCGGACAAATCACTGTAGCAAGTGACATGTACTAACAATTATAAGAGTGCAAATTTTGTTCTCTTACTGCAGATTATAGTTCGAACAATTGATTACCCTGTTTTAGTTTTTGATACTGCTCCTACAGGGCATACTTTACCGTTTCTGCAATTTCCCAACAACATCTGAGAAGTGTATAGGGAAAATGATGGGCTGAATAAGGTTTTCAATAATCTTGATAAATTTCAATGTATTGGGAGTATAGGATTATGTTCGCGTCATATGGTCGTGTTGCACTTCTACTGATTCTAACTCTCAGAACTAACATATTATGTATCAACACATATTCTACCATGATAGTAAATTGTATAACTTACAACAAAATAGCAGTCGGAATCTATGGTCGGTTCTTTAGAGGATGAACTACCAAGATGTTGAGGAATTAACGGCAAACCGAATAAAATATGGTTGCTTGATTGTTTGATGTGTTGAGTTTTACAAAGAAATAAAAAATGTGATTACTCCAGAAATATTATGGCTCTAGTACCTCCAGAAATATACTCCATCCATCCCAAATTAGTTGTCGCTCGAATGGATGTATCTAGCACTATTTTAGTTTTAGATACATCCATTTAGTTCTCTAGAGTACCTATTATTTATGTCATGTCAGCCTTTTCAAGTTATAGTAGCAATAATCTTATCAGCAAACAGATAATTGGCATACGCAATACGTTTCTTATACTATACCACATGAAAATAAATATAAATATCCTCTAGAATCTTCCTTTAAAGATTGTGGAATACTCCTAAGTGCAAGTAAAATATTCCAAATTGAATGGAGTCAAAGCAACGGAAGAAAAGGAAAATGCTTGGCAACGCAACTAGAACCCATTAAAGGCTTAAACATTCACAAAACGAGATTCACAGAATGCCTACAAGTTATACAATGTAAGCAGTAATGTATCTTCCTTTGCATTCTTGTTGAGAAAACTTGAGACGATCACAGGATGCATCAACGAATAATCTAAAGAAAATATGTATTAAACAAGGAAGGGAGGATTGCGTCAACTTCAGGCATGAACAAGATAAACATCAGAGTTAAGCAAAATGGAAAGGTTGCTAGTTCTTACGAGTCAATTAGAACAAGCCTACCTCCACTTTGAGCAGCAACAAACTTAGAAAAGACTGTATCAAACAGGATGTCATTCCGCCCAATGTGAACACAAAACTCGTCTGCAACCCCTCCTACACGAGCATATTGTTCTTCTCTCTGTGTCAGCAGGGATCTATTGGCGTCTATCAGGCCATCTGCTGCTCCCCCTTTTCCAGTATAGTTAGACAATGCAATTGAAATATATTCAAAGACATAACCTATATATGGCAGCAGGAACTCCACTAAATACGGCATTATGGCTTCCCTTAGAGAATCAACTGTTCTCGGAAGATCAACAACACCCTGTGTGTGACCGACATAAAGCTTCATTGCCATGTCCAGTGCACCCATCCAATCACCAGCCCTCTTTAGTGCTTCAATCCGCTCTTTCCATGGAAGAAATCGTGAAACTGTAAGAAAGCTTGGGCCAAGAATATATATACTGTAGCACCTCTTACTGCTACTGAGTTGTTAAAATGCCTCTCAGGGTTGTCAAACCTGTTAGAAAAATGTGTATGGTACAACATGCTGTCATCGAAGACAAAACCATCAAGAATAAAGATAGTCCTGCGAAGCCCATTGCCATCTTTTGAGAACAAAAAGAGCTGCCCTTTCAAGTTCAGGACAGCTAACATCTGGATGGAAAAAGAGTGTGATTTGATTTTATAACAGGGGAAAAAACATAAACTAAATGAATAACCAAATGGGAAGACTTTTGCATGCCTGATCATTTAACCAGGCAACACAAACAGCGGCACTATCAAGCTTCCAGTCCTTATGTTTGATCATCTTTGATTTAACAAAATTTTCCACTTGTACTTGACGGTCCCATGCAAGCGCAAGCCATGATACTCGCTCTTCATCTATAGTGTTGTCATCTTTAGCCCAAGAACATAAAACTTACCAATATAAGGAACTACGTACCAATCATTGTCAATGTCTAAGGAGGTCTATTCTTACAATTGGTGATGAATCACTTGAGGACAATGTGTATTTCCGCGCAGCATAAGCAATTGACCCTTCGCGTTGTCCTTCGGGTCTAGAGAAGGTCTCAATATGGTCAACGTGGTCAATGTTGGTACGGAGTCTAACCTAACAAGAGAAACACATAATATCATAAATCAGTGCAAGAGTTACGGTAATTATGAGTTCACAAGATAACAGACAGTAATAAATATATAAAATGTTTCCATTATTAAATATATCATCCGCACCACAAGAGCATGTTGATGCATAATGAACATGACTGTAACACCATCCTCCATTGGAGAAAACCTTCATTGAAAAACTTCCATCCAAAATCTGCTCCAACTACACCTCCCATCATGCTACCAAGACCACCACTGCAGGAAGTAGTTAGGTTGCCTTGCGTGGATGAGTGGCCCGAACCAAAGGATTCATCCGTTAGAAGAGGACAGGCTGAGAGCACGATTCCAGTATTTCCATCCGAAAGGTGCTGACAAAGTGTAGCTAAGCTTTGTCAGTTCAGACATATATTTAACAGGGGATCAAGTGAGTTAATATGCAATGGAAAGAATGATGTTTCTTCATACCTTGGTTCCCTTGGCAGTCAAGCGATTAATGACGGGGATAATCGAGAATGTGTGCAGAAGAACAAGCGCTTTTGAATCACCATTGATGGCTTTAGATTGGCGAATAAAACAAAGATGCACTACAACTCCTGTATGATCATCATATATGCCATTTGCTGCAGTAGCCTTCTGTACATCCCAAATTGTCATATGACCATCACCATATCCTACTAGCAGAAGATCCTCTTGTGGGTTAAAGCACATGGCAGTCACTGGTGATTGAGTTTTCTCACCTTGGTTCCAAAAGAACGAAACCGATTTCTTTACGGGTGCAACGATTTTTCGATGGCAACATTCTTAGGGTCATCGGTGCATCGTACACAAAATCAATGATGGGGCATCGGAAACAACGCATTTCTGAAGGCAACATCCGAAGGCAACATTCTTAGGGTCGGTGATAAATCGATAACCCATCGTTGAAATCATGAACGAAACCGATTCCTTTACGGGTGCAACGATTTTCTAAAGGCAACATTCTTAGGGTCACCGGTGCATCATACAAGAAATCAATGAGTTGGCACTGAAAACAACTCATTTCCGAAGGCAACATTCTTAGGGTCGGTGATGCATCGATAACCTATCGTTGAAATCATGAACAAAACCAATTCCTTTCCGGGTGCAACGATTTTCCGAAGGCAACATTCTTGCATTGTACATGAAATCAATGATGGGGCATCGAAAGCAACTCATTTATGAAGCCAACATCCGAAGGGAACATTCTTAGGGTCGGTGATGCATCGATAACCCATCGTTGAAATCATGAACGAAACCGATTGCTTTACGGATGCAACGATTTTCCGAAGGCAACATTCTTAGTTTCACCGGTGCATCGTACACAAAATCAATGATGCGGCATCGGAAGCAACGCATTTCTGAAGGCAACATCCGAAGGCAACATTTTTAGGGTTGGTGATGCATCGATAACCCATCGTTGAAATCATGAACAAAACCGATTCCTTTACGGGTGCAACGATTTTCCGAAGGCAACATTCTTAGGTCCACCGGTGCATCGTACACACAATCAATGATGGCGCATCAAAAGCAACACATTTCCAAAGGCAACATCCAAAAGCAACATTCTTAGGGCGGTGATGCATCAATAACCCATCATCAAAATCATGAACAAAACCGATACCTTTACGGGTGCAATAATTTTCCGAAGGCAACATTATTAGGGTCACCGATGCATCGTACACGAAATCAATGAGTTGGCATCGAAAGCAACTCATTTCCGAAGGCAATCACGGAAGGCAACATTCTTAGGGTCGTTGATGCATCAACAAACCAACGTTGAAATCATGAACGAAACCGATTGCTTTACGGGTGCAACGATTTTACGAAGGCAACATTCTTAGGGTCACCGGTGCATCGTACACAAAATCAATGATGGGGCATCGGAAGCAACACATTTCCGAAGGCAACATCCAAAGACAACATTCTTAGGGTCTGTGATGAATCGATAACTCATCATTGAAATCATGATGAAACCGATTCATTTACGGGTGCATTGATTTTCGAATGAAACATTCTTAGGGTCACCGGTGCATCGTACACGAAATCAATGAGTTGACATCGAAACCAACTCATTTCCGAAGGCAACATCCAAAGGCAACATTCCCAGGGTCGGTGATGCATGGATAACCCATCGTAGAAATCATGAATGAAACCAATTTCTTTTCGGGTGCAACGATTTCCGAAGTCAACATTCTTAGGGTCACTGGTGCATCATACACGAAATCAATGTGTTGGCATCGAAAGCACCTCATTTCCGAAGGCAACATTCTTAGGGTCGGTGATGCATCGATAACCCATTGTTGAAGTCATGAATGAAACCAATTCCTTTCCGAGTGCAACGATTTTCCGAAGGCAACATTCTTCCATCGTACACGAAATCAATGATGGGGCATCGAAAGCAACTCATTTCCGAAGGCAACATTCTTAGGGTCATTGATGCATCGATAACCCATCGTTGAAATCATGAATGAAACTGATTGATATACGGGTGCAACGATTTTCCGAAGGCAACATTCTTAGGGTCACCGGTGCATCGTACACAAAATCAATGATGGGGTATCCGAAGCAATGCATTTCCGAAGACAACATGCGAAGGCAACATTCTTAGGGTTGGTGATGCATCGATAACACATCGTTGAAATCGTGAACAAAATCGATTCCTTTACGAGTGCAACGATTTTCCAAAGGCAACATTCTTAAGGTCATCGGTGCATCATACATGAAATCAATATGTTGGCATCGAAAGCAAGTCATTTCCGAAGGCAACATTCTTAGGGTCGGTGATGCATCGATAACCCATCATTGAAATCATGAACGAGAACAATTCCTTTCCGGCTGCTACGATTTTCTGAAGGCAACATTATTGCATCGTACACGAAATCAATGATGGGCCATCGAAAGCAACTCATTTCCGAAGGCAACATTCTTAGGGTCGGTGATGCATCGATAATCCATCGTTGAAACCATGAACAAAACCGATTCGTTTACGAGTCCAACGATTTTCCGAAGGCAACATGCTCAGGGTCACCGGTGCATCGTACACAAAATCAATGATGGGGCATCGGAAGCAACACGTTTCCGAAGGGAACATTCTTCGGATACATTCTTAGCGTCTGTGATGCACCGATAAGCCATCGTTGAAATCATGAACGAAACCAAATCCTTTCCGGGTGCAACGATTATCCGAAGGAAACATTCTTGCATCGTACACAAAATCAATGATGGGGCATCGAAAGTAACTCATTTTCGAAGGCGACATCCGAAGCCAACATTCTTAGGGTCGGTGATATATCGATAACCCGTCGTTGAATCATGAACAAAACCGATTTCTTTACGGGTGCAACGATTTTCCGAAGGCAGAATTTTTAGGGTCACCGATGCATCGTAGACAAAATCAATGACGGGGCATTGGAAGCAACACATTTCTGAACACAACATTCTAAGGGTCGGTGATGCATCGATAACCCATCATTGAAATCATGAAAGAAATTGATTCCTTGACGTGTGCAACTATTTTCTGAAGGCAACATTCTTAGGGCCAGCGGTGCATCGTACGCAAAATCAATGAGTTGGCATCGAAAGCATCTCATTTCCGAAGGCAACATCAATGATGGGGCATCAGAGCAACGCATTTCTGAACACAACATTCTAAGGGTTGGTGATGCATCGATAACCCATCGTTGAAATCATGAACGATCTTGATTCCTTGACGGGTGCAACGATTTTCCGAAGGCAACATTCTTAGGGTCACCGGTGCATCGTACGCAAAATCAATGAGTTGGCATCGAAAACAACTCATTTTCGAAGACAACATCCAAAGGCAAAAATCTTAGGGTCGGTGATGCATCGATAACCCATCGTTGAAATCATGAACGAAACCAATTCCTTTCCGGGTGCCACGATTTCCGAAGGCAACATTCTTGCCTCGTACTCTAAATCAATGACGGGTCATCGAAAGCAACTCATTTTAGAAGGTAACATCCGAAGGCAACATTCTTAGGGTCGTTGATGCATCGATAAGCCATCGTTCCAATTATGAACGAAACCGGTTGCTTTACCGGTACAACGATTTTACGAAAGCAACATTCTTAGGGTCACCAGTGCATCGTACACAAAATCAATGATGGGGCATCGGAAGGAACGTATTTCCGAAGGCAGCATTCTTATGGTCGGTTATGCATCAATTACCCATCGTTGAAATCATGAACAAAACCGATTCCTTTACAGGTGCAATGATTTTCCAAAGGCAACATTCTTAGAGTCAACGGTGCATCGTACACGAAATCAATGAGTTGACATCGAAAACAACTCATTTCCGAAGAAAACATTCTTAGGGTCGGTGATGCATCGATAACCCATCGTTGAAATCATGAACGCAACAATTTCCTGTTCAGGTCCAACGATTTTCCGAAGGAACATTCTTGCATCGTACACGAAATCAATGATGGGGCATCAAAAGCAACTCATTTTCGAAGGCTACATCCGAAGACAATATTCTTAGGGTCGGTGATGCATTGATAACCCATCATTGAAATCACGAACGAAACTGATTCCTTTACGGGTGCAACGATTTTCCAAAGGCTACATTCTTGGGGTCACCGGTGCATTGTACACAAAATAAATGATGGAGCATCGGAAGCAACGAAATTCCGAAGGCAACATTTTTAGGGTCGGCGATGCATCGATAACCCATCGTTGAAATTATGAACAAAACCGATTCCTTTACGGGTGCAACGATTTTCCGAAGGCAACATTTTTAGTGTCACTGGTGCATCGTACACGAAATCAATGAGTTGGCATCGAAAGCAACTCATTTCCGAAGGCATCATGTGAAGGCAATATTCTTAGCGTCAGTGATGCATCGATAACCAATCATTGAAATTATGAACGAAACCGAATCCTTTACGGGTGCAACGATTTTCCGATGGCAACATTCTTGCATCGTACACGAAATCAATGATGGGGCATCGGAAGCGACACATTTCCGAAAGCAATATTCTTAGGGTCGGTGCTGCATCGATAACCCATCGTTGAAATCATGAACGAAACCGATTCCTTTACGGGTGCAACGATTTTCCGATGACAACATTCTTAGGGTCACTAGTGCATCGTACACAAAATCAAGGAGTTGGCATCGAAGGCAAATCGTTTCCGAAGGTAACATCCGAAGGCAACATTCTTACGGTCAGTGATGCATCGATAACCCATCGTTCAAATCATGAAAAAAACCAATTGCTTTCAGGGTGCAACGATTTTCCGTAGGCAACATTCTTGCATTGTACACGAAATAAATGATGGGGCATCGAAAGCAACTCATTTTCGAAGGCAACATTCCTAGGGTCGGTGATGCATCGATAATCCATCGTTCAAATAATGAAAGAAATCGATTCCTCTACGGGTGCAAAGATTTTCCAAATACATCATTCTTAGGGTCATTGGTGCATCATACACGAAATCAATGAGGTTTCATCGAAAGCAACTCTTTTAAGAAGGCAACATCCAAAGGTAACATTCTACGGGTCAGTGATGCATCGATTACCCATCATTGAAATCATGAACGAACCCGATTCCTTTACGGGTGCAACTATTTTCCGAAAGCAACATTCTTAGGGTCACCGTTGCATCGTACACGAAATCAAGGAGTTGGCATCGAAGGCAAATCGTTTCCGAAGGTAACATCCGAAGGTAACATCCGCAGGTAACATTCTTAAGGAAACATTCTTAGGGTCACCGGTGCATCGTACACGATATCAATTAGTTGGCATCGAAAGCAACTCATTACCAGAGGCAACATCCAAAGTCAACATTTTCAGGGTCGGTGATGCATCGATAACCCATCGTAGAAATCATGAACGAAACCAATTCCTTTCCGGGTGCAACGATTTTCCGAAGGCAACATTCTTGCATCATACACGAAATCAATGATGCGGTATCGAAAGCAACTCATTTCCGAAGGCAACATTCTTAGGGTCACCGGTGCAACGTACACGAAAGCAATGATAGGGTATCAAAACTAACTCATTTTCGACGGCAATATCCAAAGAAAACATTCTTACAGTCGATGATGCATCGATAACCCATCATTGAAATCATGAATGAAACCGATTCCTTTACGGTTGCAACGATTTTCCGAAAGCAATATTCTTAGGGTCAACGGTGCATCGTACACGATATCAATGAGTTGGCATCGAAAGCAACTCATTTCCGAAGGCAACGTACGAATGCAACATTCTCAGGGTCGGTGATGCATCAATAACCCATCGTAGAAATCATAAACGAAACAGATTCCTTTTCGGGTGCAACGATTTTCCGAAGGCAACATTCTTGCATCGTACACGAAATCAATGATGGGGCATCGAAAGCAACTCATTTCCGAAGGCAACATTCGCAGGGTCACCAGTGCATCGTCCATGAAAGCAATGATGGGGCATCGAAACCAACTCATTTCCGAAGGCAACATCCGATGGAAACATTCTTAGGGTCAATGATGCATTGATAATCCATCGTTGAAATCATAAACGAAACCGATTCCTTTACGGATGATTTTCTGAAAGCAACATTCTTAGGGTCACCGGTGCATTGTACACAAAATCAATGATGGGGCATCGAAAGCAACGCAATTCCGAAGGAAGCATTCTTATGTTCGGTGAAACATCGATAACTCACCGTTGAAATCATGAACGAAACCGATTTATTTACGGGTGCAACATTTTTCCGAAGGCAACATTCTTAGGGTCACCGGTGCATCGTACACGATATCAATGAGTTGGCATCAAAATCAACTCATTTTCGAAGGCAACATTCTTAGAGTCGGTGATGCATCGATAACCCGTCATAGAAATCATGAAGGAAACCAATTCCTTTCTAGGTGCAACGATTTTCCGAATGCAACATTCTTGCATCGTACACGAAATCAATGATGGGGCATCGATGGCAACTCATTTCTGAAGGCAACATTCTTAGGGTCGTTGACGCATCGATAACCCATCGTTGAAATGATGAACGAAACCGATTGCTTTACGGGTGCAACGATTTTCCGAAGCGAACATTCTTAGGGTTCCCGGTGCATCGTACACAAAATAAATGATGGAGCATCAGAAGCAACGCATTTCCGAAGGCAACGTCTAAAGGCAACAATCTTAGGGTCGGTGATGCAACGATAACCTATCATGGAAATCATGAACATAACCCATTCCTTTATGGGTGCAACGATTTTTCGAAGGCAGCATTCTTAGGGTCACCGGTGCATTGTACACGAAATCAATGAGTTGGCATCATTCTTACATCGTACACGAAATCAATGATGGGGCATCGAAAGCATCTCATTTCCGAACGCAACATTCCTAGTTTCGGTGATGCATCGATACACCATCGTTGAAATCATGAACGAAATCGATTCCTTTACGGGTGCAATGATTTTTCGAAGGCTACATTATTAGGGTCACCGATGCAACCTACACAAAATCAATGATCGGGCAGCGGAAGCAACGAATTTCCAAATGCAACATCCGAAGGGAACATTCTTAGGGTCGTTGATGCATCGATAACCTATCGTTGATCATGAAGGAAACCAATTCCTTTTCGGGTGCAATGATTTTCCGAAGGCAACATTCTTGCACTGTACACGAAATCAATGATGGGGCATCGACAGCAACTCATTTCGAAGGCAACATCCGAAAGGCAACATTCTTAGGGTCGGTGATGCATCGATAACCCATCGTTGAAATCATGAATGAAACCAATTCCTTTTCGGGTGCAACATTTTTTCAAAACCAACATTCTTACATTGTACACGAAATCAATGATGGGGCGTTGAAATTATCTTATTTCCGAAGGCAATATCCAAAGGCAACATTCTTAGGGCCGGTGATGCATCGATAAACCATCGTTGAAATCATGAACGAAATCGATTCCTTTACGGGTGCAACGATTTTTCGAAGGCAAAACTCTTACGGTCACCGGAGCATCGTACACGAAATCAATGAGTTGGCATCGAAAAACTCATTTCCGAAGTCAACATCCGAAGACAACATTTTTAGGGTCGGTGATGGGTCGATAACCCATCGTTGAAATCATGAACGAAACCGATTTCTTTACGGGTGCAACGATTTTCCGAAGGCAGCATTCTTAGGGTCACTAGTGCATCGTACACGAAATCATGGAGTTGGCATCGAAAGCAACTCATTTCCGAAGGCAACATTCTTAGGGTCGCTCATGCATCGATAACCCATCGTTGAAATCATGAACAAAACCAATTTTTTCCGGCTCCAACGATTTTCGGAAGGCCACATTCTTGCATCGTGCACGAAATCAATGATGGGGCATCGAAAGCAACTCATTTCCGATGGCAACATTCTTTGGGCCGTTGATACATCGATAACCCATCAATGAAATCATGAACGAAACCGACTGCTTTACGAGTGCAACGATTTTCCGAAGGCAACATTCTTAGGGTCACCGGTGAATCGTACACAAAATCAATGATGGGGGATCAAAACCAACGCATTTCCGAAGGCAACATCCGAAGGAAACATTCTTAGGGTCGTTGCTGCATCGATAACCCATCGTTGAAATCATGAACGAAACCAATTCCTTTCCGGGTGCAATGATTTTCCGAAGGCAACATTCTTGCATCGTACACAAAATCAATGATGGAATACCGAAAGCAACTCATTTTTGAAGGCAACATCCGAAGGCAACATTGTTAGGGTCGGTGATGCATCGATAACCCATCGTTGAAATCATGAACGAAATCGATTGCTTTACGGGTGCAACGATTTTCCGAAGGCAGCATTCTTAGGGTCACCGGTGCATCGTACAAGAAACCAATGAGTTGGCATCGAAAACAACTCATTTCCGAAGGCAACATTCTTAGGGTAGGTGATGCATCGATAACCCATCATTGAAATCATGAACGAAACCAATTCATTTCCTGGTGCAACGATTTTCCAAAGGAAACATTCTTACATCGTACACGAAATCAATGATGGGGCACCGAAAACATCTCATTTCCAAAGGCAACATACAAAGGCAACATTCTTAGGGTCGGTGATGCATCGATAACCCATCGTTGAAATCATGAACGAAATCGATTGCTTTGCGGGTGCAACGATTTTCCGAAGGCAACATTCTTAGGGCCACCGGTGCATCGTACAAGAAATCAATGAGTTGGCATCGAAAACAACTCATTTCCGAAGGCAACATCCGAAGGCAACATTCTTAGGGTAGGTGATGCATCGATAACCCATCATTGAAATCATGAACGAAACCAATTTCTTTCCTGGTGCAACGATTTTCCAAACGAAACATTCTTACATCGTACACGAAATCAATGATGGGGCACCGAAAACATCTCATTTCCGAAGGCAACATACAAAGGCAACATTCTTAGGGTCGGTGATGCATCGATAACCCAACGTTGAAACCATGAACGAAATCGTTTCCTTTACGGGTGCAACGATTTTCTAAAGGCTAAATTCTTAGTGTCACCGAAGGCAACATTCAAAAAATCAATGATGGGGCATTGGAAGCAACGAATTTTCGAAGGCAACATTCTTAGGGTCGATGATGTATCGATAACCCATCGTTGAAATCATGAACGAAACCAATTTCTTTCCGGGGCAACGATTTTCGGAAGGCAACATTCTTGCATCATACACGAAATCAATGATGGGGCCTCGAAAGCAACTCATTTCCGATGGCAACATCCGAAAGCAACATTCTTTGGGTCGGTGATGCATCGATAACCATCGTTGAAAACATGAACGAAACCAATTCTTTTCCGGGTGCAACATTTTCTCGAAGGTAACATTCTTTCATCGTGTACGAAATCAATGATGGGGCGTCGAAAGCATCTTATTTCCGAAAGCAAGATCCAAAGGCAACATTCTTAGGGTTGGAGATGCATCGATAAGCCATCGTTGAACTCATGAACGAAATCGATTCCTTTACGGATGGAATGATTTTTCGAAGGCAACACTCATACGGTCACTCCAGCATCGTACACAAAATCAATGAGTTGGCATTTAAAGCAACTCCTTTCCGAAGGAAACATCCAAAAGCAACATTCTTAGGGTCGATGATGCACCGATAACCCATCGTTGAAATAATGAACGAAACCGATTCCTTTACGGGTGCAACGATTTTCCGAAGGAAGCATTCCTAGTGTCACCGGTGCACCGTACACAAAATCAATGATGGGGCATCGGAAGCAACGCCTTATCGAAGGAAACATTCTTAGGGTCGGTCATACATCGATAACCCATCGTTGAAATCAAGAACGAAACCGATTCTTTTACGGGTGCAACGATTCTCCGAAGACAAAATTCTTAGGGTCACCGGTGCATCGTACACGAAATCAATGAGTTGGCATAGAAAGCAACTCATTTCCGAAGGCAACTTCTTAGGGCCGTTGATGCATCGATAACCCAACGTTGAAATCATGAACGAAACCAATTCCTTTCTGGGTGCAACGATTTTCCGAAGGCAACATTCTTGCATCGTACACGAGATCAATGATGGGTTATCGAAAGCAACTCAGTTTCGAAGGCAACATCTGAAGGCAACATTCTTAAGGTCGGTGATGCATCGTTAAGCCATCGTTGAAATCATGAACGAAACCAATTCATTTCCTGATGCAACAATTTTTCGAAGGAAACATCCTTACATCATACAATAAATCAATGATGGGGCACCGAAAACATCTCATTTCCGAAGGCAACATACAAAGCCAACATTCTTAGGGTCGGTGATGCATCGATAACCCATCGTTGAAATCATGAATGAAATCGATTCCTTTACGGGTGCAACGATTTTCTGAAGTCTAAATTTTAGGGTCACCGGTGCATTGTACATAAAATCAATGATGGGGCATCGGAAGCAACGAATTTCCGAAGGCAACATTCTTAGGGTCGGTGATGCATTGATAACCCATCGTCGAAATCATGAACGAAACCAATTCCTTTCCGGGTGCAACGATTTTCGGAAGGCAACATGTTTGCATCATACACGAAATTAATGATGGGGGCATCGAAAGCAACTCAATTTCGAAGGCAACATCCGAAAGCAACATTCTTAGGGTCGGTGATGCATGGATAACCCATCGTTGAAAACATGAACGAAACCAATTCTTTTCCGGGTGCAACGTTTTTTCGAAGGCAACATTCTAACAATGTACACAAAATCAATGATGGGGCAACGGAAGCAACGAATTTCCAAATGCAACATCCGAAGGCAACATTCATAGGGTCGTTGATGCATCGATAACCCATCGTTGATCATGAACGAAACCAATTCATTTTCGGGTGCAACGATTTCTCGAAGGAAACATTCTTGCATCGTACACGAAATCAATGATGGGGCATCGACAGCAACTCATTTCGAAGGCAACATCCGAAGGCAACATTCTTAGGGTTGGTGATGCATCGATAACCCATCGTTGAAATCATGAACGAAACCAATTCCTTTTCGGGTGCAACATTTCTCAAAGCCAACATTTTTACATTGTACACGAAATCAATGATGGTGTGTCGAAATTATCTTATTTCCAAAGGCAAGATCCAAAGGCAACATTTTTAGGGCCGGTGATGCATCGATAACACATCGTTGAAATCATGAACGAAATCGATTCCTTTACGGGTGCAACGATTTTTCGAAGGCAAATCTCTTACGGTCACCGGAGCATCGTACACGAAATCAATGAGTTGGCATCGAAAGCAACTCATTAGCGAAGTCAACATCCGAAGGCAACATTTTTTGGGGTCGGTGATGCATCGATAACCCATCGTTGAAAGCATGAACGAAACCGATTCCTTTACGGGTGCAACGATTTTCCGAAGGCAGCATTCTTAGGGTCACCAGTGCATCGTACACGAAATCAATGAGTTGGCATCGAAAGCAACTCATTTCCAAAGGCAACATTCTTAGGGTCGCTCATGCATCGATAACCCATCGTTGAAATCATGAACGAAACCAAAAATTTTCCGGGTCCAACGATTTTCCCAAGGCCACATTCTTGCATTATGCACGAAATCGATGATGGGGCATCGAAACTCATTTCTGAAGGAAACATTCTTTGGGTCGTTGATGCATCGATAACCCATCACTGAAATCATGAACGAAACCAACGGCTTTACGGGTGCAACGATTTTCTAAAGGCAACATACTTAGCGTCACCGGTGAATCGTACACAAAAACAATGATGGGGCATCGGAAGAAACGCATTTTCGAAGGCAACATCCAAAGGAAACATTCTTAGGGTCGTTGCTGCATCGATAACCCATCGTTGAAATCATGAACAAAACCGATTCCTTTATGGGTGCAACGATTTTTTGAAGGCAACATTTTTAGGGTCAACGGTGCATCGTACAAGAAATCAATGAGTTAGCATCGAAAGAAACTCATTTTCTAAGGCAACAATTTTAGGGCTGGTGATGCATCGATAACCCGTCGTTGAAATCATGAACGAAACCAATTCCTTTCCGGGTGCAACGATTTTCCGAAGGCAACATTCTTGCATCGTACACAAAATCAATGATGAGTTATCGAAAGCAACTCATTTTTGAAGGAACCATCCGAAGGCCACATTCTTAGGGTCGGTGATGCATCGATAACCCATCGTTGAAATCATGAACGAAACCGATGACTTTACGGGTGCAACGACTTTCCGAAGGCACCATTCTTAGGGTCACCGGTGCATCGTACAAGAAATCAATGAGTTGGCATCGAAAACAACTTATTTACGAAGGTAACATCCGAAGGCTAAATCCGAAGGCAACATTCTTAGGGTAGGTGATGCATCGATAACCCATCATTGAAATCACGAACGAAACCAATTCCTTTCCTGGTGCAACGATTTTCCAAAGGAAACATTCTTACATCGTACACGAAATCAATTATGGGGCACCGAAAACATCTCATTTCCGAAGGCAACATACAAAGGCAACATTCTTAGGGTCGATGATGCATCGATAACCCATCGTTGAAATCATGAACGAAATCGATTCGTTTACGAGTGCAACAATTTTCTAAAGGCTAAATTCTTAGTGTCACCGGTGCATCGTTCACAAAATTAATGATGGGGTATCGGAAGCAACGAATTTCCGAAGGCAACATTCTTAGGGTCGATGATGCATCGATAACCCATCATTGAAATAATGAACGAAACCAATTCCTTTCCGGGTGCAACGATTTTCGAAAGGCAACATGTTTGCATCATGCACGAAATTAATGATGGGGGCATCGAAAGCGACTCATTTCCGAAGGCAACATCTGAAAGCAACATTCTTAGGGTCGGTGATGCATCGATAACCCATCGTTGAAAACATGAACGAAACCAATTCTTTTCCGGGTGCAACGTTTTTTCGAAGGCAACATTCTTACATCGTACACGAAATCAATGATGGGGTGTCGAAAGCATCTTATTTCCGAAAGCAAGATCCAAAGGCAACATTCTTAGGGCTAGAGATGCATCGATAACCCATCGTTGAACTCATGAACGAAATCGATTCCTTTACAGGTGGAACGATTTTTCGAAGGCAGCACTGTTGTGGTCACCGGAGCGTACACAAAATCAATGAGTTGGCATCGAAAGCAACTCATTTCCGAAGGAAACATCCAAAGGCAACATTCTTAGGGTCGGTGATGCATCGATAACCCATTGTTGAAATAATGAACGAAACCGATTCCTTTACAGGTGCAACGATTTTCCGAAGGCAGCATTCTTAGTGTGACCGATGCATCGTACACAAAATTCTTAGGGTCGGTGAGACATCGATAACCCATCGTTGAAATCATGAACGAAAGTGATTCCTTTATGGGCGCAACGATTTTCTGAAGGCAGCTTTCTTAGGGTCACCGGTGCATCGTACAAGAAATCAATCAGTTGGCATTGAAAACAACTCATTTCCGAAGGCAACATTCTTAGGGTCGGTGATGCATCGATAACCCATCATCGAGATCATGAACGAAACAAATTCCTTTCCGGGTGCAACGATTTTCTGAAGGCAACATTCTTACATCGTACGTGAAATCGGCGATGGGGTATCGAAAGCATCTCATTTCCGAAGGCAAGATCCAAAGGCAACATTCTTAGGGTCGGTGATGCATCGAAAACCCATCGTTGAAATCATGAACGAAATCAATTCCTTTACGGATGCATCGATTTTTCGAAAGCTACATTATAGGGTCACCGGTGCATCATACACAAAATCAATGATGGGGCAACGGAAGCAACGAATTTCCGAAGGCAACATTCTTAGGGTCGGTGATGCATCGATAACCCATCGTTGAAATCATGAACGAAACCAATTCCTTTCCAGGTCCAACGATTTTCCAAAGGCAACAATCTTGCATCGTACAGGAAATCAATGATGGGGCATCGAAAGCAACTCATTTGCGATGGCAACATTCTTAGGGTCGGTGATGCATCGATAACCCATTGTTGAAATCATGAACGAAACAAATTCTTTTCCGGGTGCAACAATTTTTCGACTGCAACATTCTTGCATCGAACAAGAAATCAATGATGGGTTATCGAAAGCAACTCATTTTTGAAGGCAACATTCTTATGGTCGGTGATGCATTGATAACCCATCGTTGAAATCATGAACGAAAGTGATTCCTTTATGGGTGCAACGATTTTCTGAGGGCAGCTTTCTTACGGTCACCGGTGCATCGTACAAGAAATCAATCAGTTGGCATCGAAAACAACTCATTTCCAAAGGCAACATCCGAAGGCAACATCCGAAGGGTCGGTGATGCATAGATAACCCATCATCGAAATCATGAACGGAACCAATTCCTTTCCGGGTGCAACGATTTTCCGAAGGCAAATTCTTACGTCGTACGTGAAGGAAAATTCTTACATCGTACGTGAAATCGGCGATGAGTTATCGAAAACATCTCATTTCCGAAGGCAACATACAAAGGCAACATTCTTAGGGTCGATGATGCATCGAAAACCCATCGTTGAAATCATGAACGAAATCGATTCCTTTACGGATGCAACGATTTTTTGAAGGCTACATTATAGGGTCACCGGTGCATCATACACAAAATCAATGATGGGGCATCAGAAGCAACGAATTTCCGAAGGCAACATTCTTAGGGTCGGTGATGCATCGATAACCCATCGTTGAAATCATGAACGAAACCAATTCCTTTCCGGGTTCAACGATTTTCCGAAGGCAACATTCTTGCATCGTACAAGAAACCAATGATGGGGCATCGAAAGCAACTCATTTGTGAAGGTAACATTCTTAGGGTCGGTGATGCATCGATAACCCATCGTTGAAATCATGAACGAAACCAATTCCTTTCTGGGTGCAACGATTTTGCGAAGGCAACATTTTTGCATCGTACACGAAATCAATGATGGGTTATCGAAACCAACTCATTTTCGAAGGAAACATCCAAAGGCAACATTCTTACGTTCGGTGATGCATCGATAACCCATCGCTGAAATCATGAACGAAAGTGATTCCTTTATGGGTGCAACGATTTTCTGAAAGCTGCTTTCTTAGGGTCACCGGTGCATTGTAGAAGAAATCAATTAGTTGGCAACGAAACAACTCATTTCGGAAGGCAACATCCGAAGGCAACATTCTTAGGGTCGGTGATGCATCGATAATCCATCGTTGAAATAATGAACGAAACTAATTTCTCTACGGGTGCAACGTTTTTCCGAAGGCAGCATTCTTAGGGTGACTGATGCATCATACACGAAATCAATGAGTTGGCATCGAAAGCAACTCATTTCCGAAGGCAAAAATTTTAGGGTCGGTGATGCATCGATAACCCATCGTTGAAATCATGAACGAAACCGATTCCTTTCCGGGTGCAACGGTTTTGCGAAGGCAGCATTCTTAGGGTCACCGGTGCATCGTACACGAAATCAATGAGTTGGCATCGAAAGAAACTTATTTCCGAATGCAACATCCGAAGGCAAAATTTTAGAGCCGGTGATGCATCGATAACCCATCGTTGAAATCATGAACGAAACCAATTCTTTTTCCGGGTGCAACAATTTTCTGAAGGCAACATTCTTGCATCGTACACGAAATCAATGATGGGGCATCGAAAGAAACTCATTTCCGAAGGCAACATACGAAGGTAACATTCTTAGGGTCGTTGATGCATCGATGACCCATCATAGAAATCATGAACGAAATCGACTGCTTTACAAGTGCAACGATTTTCCGAAGGGAAAACTCTTAAGAGTCACCGGAGCATCGTACACGAAATCAATGATGGGATCAGAAGCAACGCATTTCCAAAGGCAACAACCGAAGGCAACATTCTTAGGGTCGTTGCTGCATCGATAACCCATCGTTGAAACCATGAAAAAAACAGATTCCTTTATGGCTGCAATGATTTTCCGGAGGCAACATTCCGAGGGTCACCGGTGCATCGTACACGTAATCAATGAGTTGGCATCGCAAGCAACTCATTTTCAAAGGCAACATTCTTAGGGCCGGTGATGCACCGATAACCCATCGTTGAAACCATGAACGAAACCAATTTCTTTCCGAATGCAACGATTTTTCGAAGGTGACATTCTTGCATCTTACACGAAATCAATGATGGGTTATCGAAAGCAACTAATTTCCGAAGGCAACATCCGAAGACAACATTCTTAGGGTCGTTTTTGAATTGATAACCCATCGTTAAAATTATGAACGAAACCGATTGCTTTACGGGTGCAACGATTTTCCGAAGGCAACAATTTTAGGGTCACCGGTGCATCGTACAAGAAATCAATTAGTTGGCATCGAAAACAACTCATTTCCGAAGTCAACATCCGAAGGCAACATTATTAGGGTCAGTGATGCATCGACAACCCATCATTGAAATCATGAACGAAAGCAATTACTTTCCTGGTGCAACGATTTTCGGAAGGCAACATTCTTGCATCGTACACGAAATCAATGATGGGGCATCGAAAGCAACTCATTTCCGAAGGCAACATTCTTAATGTCGGTGGTGCAACGATAACCCATCGTTGAAATCATGAACGAAACCAATTGTTTTTCGGGTGCAACGTTTTTTCGAAGGCAACAGTCATACATCGTACACGAAATCAATGATGGGGCATCAAGCATCTTATTTCCGAAGGCAAGATCCAAAGGCAACATTCTTAGGGTCGGTGATGCATCGATAACCCATCGTTGAAATCATGAACGAAACCAATTTCTTTCCGGAAGCAACGATTTTCCAAAGGCAACATTCTTATATCGTACACGAAATCAATGATAGGGCATCGAAAGCAACTCATTTCCAAAGGCAACATTTGAAGGCAAAATTCTTAGGGTCGGCGATGCATCGATAACCCATCGTTGAAATCATGAACGAAACCGATTTGTTTACGGGTGCAACAGTTTTTCGAATGCAACATTCGTAGGGTAACAGTACACAAAATCAATGATGGGCATCCAAAGATACGCATTTCCTAACGCAACATCCGAAGGAAACATTCTTTGGGTCAATGATGCATCAATAATCCATCGTTAAAATCATGAACAAAACCGATTCCTTTATGGGTGCAACAATTTTCTGAAGGCAACATTCTTAGGGTCACTGGTGCATCGTACACAAAATCAATGAGTTGGCATCGAAAGCAACTCATTTCCGAAGGAAACATTCTTAGGGTCGGTGATATATCGATAACCCATCGTTGAAATCATCAACGAAACCAATTCTTTTCCGGGTTCAACGATTTTTCGAAGGCAACATTCTTGCATCGTACACGAAATCAATGAAGGGTTATCGAAAGCAACTCATTTTCGAATGCAACATCCGAAGGCAACATTCTTAGGGTCGGTGATGCATCGATAACCCATCGTTGAAATAACGCCGTTGCTAGGCGTCAGCCGGATGATTTTCCTAGGAAATCATCCGCCTGGTTAGCCGTCAGATCAACTTGCTGGTGATGGTCCGATGCAGGCATGCAGCAGGCGTGACATGGTTCAAACGCAACGTTGCCGGCGAAGCTCCATTAGTGCACAACGCGGCTGCGACCATGTCTTCAACCCAGCACTAATGCAACTCCGGCGAGCTTTAATGCTACTCCGGCGAGCTTCAATGTAACTCCGGTGGCGCTTCCATGCAACTCCGGCGGTGCTTCGTTGCAGCTCCGACACCCCCACCCCCTGCAGTTGTGTCGCAGCACAATGGCCATGGACGCCGCCGACGAGTACTCCATACTCCATTGCAGCACGACGAGCCGGTGAGCCGCCGCCCGTCGGCGAGCGTTGCATCCCAACACTGGCGGCGCTTCATTGGAGCTCCAACACCCCCCCCCACCCCAGTCCTTGAGGTTGCATCGCAGCACAATGGTCGTGAACATCGGCGAAAGCTTCGTTGCAGCACTGTTGTCAGTGCGGTGGCGCTCCATCATAGCACCGACTGCCGCCGGCGAAGATTCGTTGCAATCGTCGTTGGTGCGGCGGTGCCCCCCAACGACCTCCCTGACGAAGCTTCATCCACCATCGCTATCGGCGAGTGTCGCGGTGCCGCCTCGCATCACGAGCAGCGCCGACGAGCGCCATGGCAGAGAAGCTAGAGGGGAGGCAAGAGATGCGAAAGGGGATCGAGGTCGATGGAATAAGGAATGACTCTCGTAACCGCTTAAGATGAGGAGATAAGGATGGGTAGTGCGCGGGCCACAGTAGACACGTGGCACACGTAGCGGACGGTTTACACCGGTGTATAATCAGTCGGTTTAAAATCAGCATTTTCCTTGAAATAGTGAAGGAAACCGATTCCTTTACAGGTGCAACGTTTTTTCAACGGCAACATTTTTACATCGTACACCTAATCAATGATGGGGCATCAAAGGCATCTCATTTTCTAAGGCAACAATTCTTAGGGTCGTTGTTGCATCGATAACACATCGTTGAAATCATGAACAAAACTGATTCCTTTATGGGTGCAACAATTTTTCGAAGGCAACATTTTTAGGGTCACCAGTGCATCGTACAAGAAATCAATGAGTTGGCATCGAAAGCAACTCATTTTCTAAGGCAACATTCTTAGGGCTGGTGATGCATCGATAACCCATCGTTGAAATCATAAACGAAACCAATTTATTTCCGGGTGCAACGATTTTCCAAAGGCAACATTCTTGCATCGTACACAAAATCAATGATGGGTTATCGAAACCAATTCATTTTCAAAGGCAACATTCTTAGGGTCGATGATGAATCGATAACCCATCGTTGAAATCAGAAACGAAATTGATTTCTCTACGGGTGCAACGATTTTTTGAAGGCTACATTCCTAGGGTCACCGGTGCATCGTACACAAAATCAATGATGAGGCATCGGAAGCAACGAATTTCTGAAGGCAACATCCGAAGGCAACATTCTTAGGGTCGATGATGCATCGATAAGCCATCATTGAAATCATGAACAAAACCGATTCCTTTGCGGGTGCAACGATTATCTAAAGGCAACATTCTTGCATCGTACACAAAATCAATGATGGGGTATCGAAAGCAACTCATATCCGAAGGCAACATTTGAAGGCAATATTCTTAGGGTCGGTGATGCATCGATAACCCATCGTTGAAATCATGAACGAAACTTATTCCTTTACGAGTACAATGATTTTTCGAAGGCAACATTCTTAGGGTCGGTGATGCATCGATAATTCATCCTTAAAATCATTAACGGAACCGATTACTTTACGGGTGCAATGATTTTTCGAATGCAACATTCTTAGGGTCAACGGTTCTAACATAATTATGTTGGAGTTATGCAGATGTTCTAGGGAAGATGACACAACACCAGCACCTTATAGTAAATCCAAATTTTTGTATTTTAGAAATTCACAAGTGAAACAAGTTGTTCTACTAATACACTTCACAATTTATAAGATTCTAGGCCCACTAAAAGTCCAACAGCAAATGAAAATCAGTCTACACTCAACACTAAACTAGCATAGAATTAACGAAATAGTAAAAGAAAATGACGAGAATGGTTACATCTACTAACCTGGAGGAAATGCTAGGCCCTAGAAGCAATACTTCAGATAAACAAGCATTCTATAGCTGTTTTTTTTTGAACGTCTATAGCTGTTAAAAGTCAAAATATGGTAAGATACTGGACTTCCGTATATCACTAGTATAATATTATACAAGAAACATTAATTGCATATCGAAACTGGACCACTAGCAATATCAAACAAAATCAAGCAAATCTAACCAAGTCCTTTAAAAGCATGAGGAATTTTTTTTACTTAGTACCAATATTTTGTTCACACTCAAGCATGTCATAGAGAAATCCCAAGGAAAACATAAAGATGCATTTTGAATGAAGATTCATGTAAATTGCAATGGTAACCAAGTAACTAATGCAAAGAAATTTATCATATTCTGATTAATCAATTTACAAGAATAGATATTCAATCAGGAACTTCAGTATAACATAATAAGTATGCTCAAATCGCATATGAATAACTTGAGAACGTAATGTGTACTATTAGCTCATCTATAAGCAAGGTGATTGATTATGGGCAAGTTTAATACAACTCTTACTGGCAATAATATGACATACCAAGTAGAAGTAGCATATTTACTACTAGCGTTCTGGATGATAGATAGAAGTCCTCTAGAGGTGTACGGAAATCATTCAAGCCTTGGTTAAATAAAAAAATTAGAGCACCATATAACCCATGCTCACAACACAGTCTGACTACCTGCATACAGATCATGTAGAACAGTATCATTGGGATGCATAATTATGCAACAGATTAGTCCATACTAAAAAAGGGTACCAGAAGATACTGAAAAGGTTATTTTTTGGTCAATGAATGTAGACAATGAAACATCAAACATGTCTGAGAAAGCTCCACAAATGTACCTCTTACACTACTTACATGCAACTTTTATGTATACCTGATTAAAATCCAGTGATGAAATATCGATATGAAGAATGCATTGCACGACTCTCTGTAACCATCCTTTGCCACTATAATGCTCTACTAGAGCTTGCATAATCTACAAATCAAACTGGAATAAATGTATATTCATTTGCAAATCCATGAGAACCCAGCATATCTTTCAATATATATGGCTCTAGTACCTCCAGAAATATACCTGTTATTATGTCATGTCAGCCTTTTCAAGTTATAGTAGCAATAATCTTATCAGCAAACAGATAATTGGCATACGCAATACGTTTCTTATACTATACCACATGAAAATAAATATAAATATCCTCTAGAATATTCCTTTAAAGACTGTGGAATCCTCACAAGTGCAAGTAAAATATTCCAAATTGAATGGAGTCAAAGCAACAGCAGAAAAGGAAAATGCTTGGCAACGCAACTAGAACCCATTAAAGGCTTAAAACATTCACAAAAAGAAATTTACAGAATGCCTGCAAGTTATAGAATGGAAGCAGTATGTATCTTCCTTTGCATTCTTGTAGAGAAAAACTAGGACAATCACAGGATGTATCAACGAATAATCTAAAGAAAATATGTAAGGGAGGATAGCGTCAACTTCACGCATGAACAAAATAAACATCAGAGTTAAAAGAGGAAAGGTTGCTAGTTCTTATGAGTCAATTAGAACAAGCCTACCTCCACTTTGAGCAGCAACAAACTTAGAAAAGACTGTATCCAACAGGATGTCATTCCGCCCAATGCGAACACAAAACTCGACTGCAACCCCTCCTACACGAGCATATTGTTCTTCTCTCTGTGTCAGCAGGGATCTATCGGCGTCTATCAGGCCATCTGCTGCTCCCCCTTTTCCAGTATGGCTAGACAATGCAATTGAGATATATTCAAAGACATAACCTATATATGACAGCAACAACTCCACTAAATACGGCGTTATGGCTTCCCTTATAGAATCAACTGTTCTCGGAAGATCAACAACACCCTGTGTGTGACCGTCATAAAGCTTCATTGCCATGTCCAGTGCACCCATCCAATCACCAGCCCTCTTTAGTGCTTCAATCCACTCTTTCCATGGAAGAAATCGTGAAACTGTAAGAAAGCTTGGGCCAAGAATATATATACTGTAGCACCTCTTACTGCTACTGAGTTGTTAAAATGCCTCTCAGGGTTGCCAAACCTGTTAGAAAAATGTGTATGGTACAGTATGCTTTCATCAAAGACCAAACCATCAAGAATAAAGATAGTCCTGCGAAGCTCACTGCCATCTTTTGAGAACAAACAGAGCTGCCCTTTCAAGTTCAGGACAGCTAACATCTGAATGGAAAAAGAGAGTGATTTGATTTTACAACTGGGGAAAAACATAAACTAAATGAATAACCAAAAGGGAAGACTTTTGCGTGCCTGATCATTTAACAAGGCAACACCAACAGCGGCACTATCAAGTTTCCAATCCTTATGTTTGATCATCTTTGATTTAACAAGCTGTCTAAGGAGGTCTATTATTACCAATTGGTGATGAATCACTTGAGGACAATGTGTATTTCCATGCAGCATAAGCAATTGACCCTTCGCACTGAACTGACAAAGGTAATGACCTGAACTTCCAAGGTATGGAAAATTACCTTGTTATGATCACTTAAGAATGTGGCATTCTCCACAATTTTCAAACATTTCAGGAGGAGTGCAGCACTTTGCAAAGATGTTCCTTCCTTAATGTCCAAGGACAGAGTGGAGGTATCCTTTACAATTCCCTGATAAACAAGGTTGGCCAGCACAAGCATATTATAAATGCATTCTGTTAGCTTAACCGGTGTATTAAATGCATGAAGTATGTGAAATAAGGAAAAAGCGGAAGCCGAATACTTCACTCCAAGAACAAATGGTGCGCACATCAGAACACCCAGGTCATAAACTACACAAACCAGAAATATGACAGTGGCTACAATTCACTTAAATCTCCAAGAAAGGCTTGTGTTGCTGGAAACCAATTACGTTACGACCACTGAACAAACTTGGTTGACGAACATGGTTTATGCGACCGTAGCATTCAACAGGATAATAATAATAATATAATGTCCCCATGCCATGGAACCGATGTAAGTATTATCACCTTGGGTGCATATAATCACTAGAGATGAGAAATTCAACAACAACAACAACAGTCCCAAACAAGTTGGGGTAGGCTAGAGTTGAAACCCATAAGATGTCAAAATCACTAAGACTGCGTTGAGGATTTAAAATTTTCTTTCAGAGAAAATTTCACAGCATAATTTTGTGCTGCAGCAAAGTTATAGTGTGCAGTTGCAAGCATGTCAGGGCTTAAGTGTATAGACTACTAAAACTTACAACCACTCTTCAGCATTGTGAAACAGCACACAATGACAGCTTGAATGGTGTTAATGTGAACCAGTACCAAAGGACAAATCTATATCTCTTATAAAGCAAAAATCCACTAAGATGCATTTATGGTGTCTATCTCAACATGCAAGCTATCCACATCATCCACTATTGTAGCCAATCATTTCTCCATGTCATGCACTAAAAAAATTCAACTAAAATGCATTTATGGTATCTATCTCAACATGCAAGCTATCCACATCATCCACTATTGTAGCCAACCATTTGTCCATGTCATCCACTTTTATTTACATGCAACTTATACCCTTTTAATTATAGTTCTTATAGAGATTTCCGCTGCAAAGCGGGGGGGGGGGGGGGGTATTTTTGTAGTTACCATAAAATACACCACCTATATATTTTTAGTGTATTTTATGAAACAAATAAAACATAACAAGATCTTACCTCCAGTGACGAATGGCAATCTACCATAACATCAAAAATATTATCAAGACCACCCAATACCCTTTATGTTTCTTTGAAATCTCCTCCAACTCTGGACACCATGTCAGAAGTCTCTGAAAAGATAAACATTTGAAAATGACTTATATTTCAGTGCCATACCAAAAAGTCACTGGTACTGCAGATGGATTGAAACTATGCATAAAAGATGTACTCTAAACAAGCCAACACTCAAAACTCAAACACAAGTGAAACGAGGGCTAGGCAAAGGCATCCATGTAAAGTTGCAAGCATGCACTGCTTAACTTGTGAATTGACAGTGTACTTTGAGATGAATGCCATAATGACAATGGGGTAAATCGTGATGAAGAAATTGATTAAAAAAACTTACCCTCTAATGCAACAGTCGACAAGCATGCCTTTTCCATTGTCAACAAAGCAAGCCATTTTGAACATAATTCTGGCCTTGATGTTCTCTCACCATCCCTGTCAAGTGGCTTGATTTCTTTACGGCTTAAGAGGATTTCTTCAACTTTTGATATGATATCCTCTGAACTGGAATCAGAATCCTTATTTGAGCCATTAAACATTTGAATTTTACTGATTCCAAGGAGTTTGGAACCTATAGATGGTGCTTTGACATCATTTGCATCCACTGGAGGATTTAACAATTTAAGAAGAAACGGAATGCATGATTCTGAATCTAGCAAATGATTCTCCTGTACCTCCTTAACAACAAGCAAGGATAGATCATAAGAAGAAGTGAAGCTGATGGAATGCTCATTGGAACTCAGAAGTATTAGAAGAGCAACAACTGTTGGGAAAATATATCGCGTTCAATAAGCAATATATGCAAATCACAAATGAAAATCTGAATAGTAAATATCAAACTAGCTGAATTTTAAATGATAAATTATAGTTTATGATAGGGCTAGGGTTCCTACCAGACCTGCTGCGTAGATTATATGGATGAGGTGGAGGAGGGTGTGGCGAGGAGCGGGCGCGCCGGCGGCTGGGCGCCGTCGCGAGCTAGGAGGAGGGAGGCGGCGGCTAGGGCAGAGGGCGGCTAGGGTTCCGTCTCCCTGGGAGCCGGGCAATAGGAGATGAATATCTTTATTGCTTAATTCTCAAACGGTGTCTTACATGAAGTATTTATAACGAAAAAGCCTAAGATAACTTGAAGCCTAAGATAACTTGTGGGCCAAGCCCCTAAATAATGCCCGGTGGGCCTCCTCCGGTTATATACTAAACCGGTCATAACATCTCTCCCCGCCTGCGCAAACAGCTCATCCTCGAGCTAAAAAAGCTAAAAATCTGGATAGTGTTGGCGGAAGTCATCACGCTGCTCCCAAGTAGCGTCTTCCGCCGGAAGACCCGCCCACTGGATCAGGACGAACCACACTCCGCAACGTAGCTGCACCTCTAACACCATTGCCGGCTCCGGCAGAATGCGACCATCAGCGGTCGGAGGAAGCGCCGGAGGAGCCGCCGGTGGCTCACCACGAAAAGGTTTGAGCAGCCCCACATGGAAGACGTCATGGATGCGGGCGCCGGCTGGAAGCTGAAGGCGATAGGCCACCTGCCCAATGCGCTCCAAGATGGTGAAGGGCCCGGCGTAGCGAGGGCCGAGCTTGCGCTTCGCGCGCGGGTCGAGTGACTGCGTAGAGCGGTGGAGAAGACGCAGCCACACCCAGTCACCCACCGCGAACTCCGCCTCGCGATGATGGTCGTCGTAGTAGCGCTTGGCCAGCTACTGGGCCTGAAAGAGACGCTGACGGACCTCAGCAAGCATCTCGTCACGGGTGCGGATAAGGTCACCCGCAACCTCCGTCCGAGCTGTCTCCGGATCCACCGGAACGATAGGCGGGGGTGGTCATCCATAGACCACCTCAAATGGCGTAGCACAAAGGGCGGAGTGATATGAGGTGTTGTAGCAGTACTCCGCCCAAGAGAGCCAGTCCACCCAAGCTCGAGGTCGATCACCTGTAACACAACGCAAATACATGGCAATGACCTTGTTAACCACCTCGGACTGGCCGTCCGTCTGAGGGTGGAACGTCGTGCTCAAGCGGAGCTTGACGCCCGCCATCCTGAAGAGGAACGTCGTGCTCAAGCGGAGCTTGACGCCCGCCATCCTGAAGAGGTCGCGCCAGACATGGCCCGTGAACACCGGGTCCCGATCACTAACGATCGAAGCAGGGAACCCGTGCAGACGGACATGTCGTCGAAGAAAGCCCGGGCCACGGACGCCGCCGTGTACGGATGGCCGAGTGCGATAAAGTGGGCGTACTTGGAGAAGCGGTTGACCACCGTAAGGATGACCGACTTGCTGCCCACCTTGGGGAGGCCCTCGATGAAGTCCATGGAGATATCCGCCCAGACCTGAGACGGCACCTCCAAAGGTTGCAGCAACCCCGCCGGCCGCAGTCTCCATCTTGTTGCGCTGGCATGTCTGACAAGACCGAACCCAGTCGCGGACCAGGGCTCGATCGACAGGGATGTAGAAGTCGGCGCGGAGACGATGAAGGGTCTTGTGCACACCCTCATGACCCGCCGAGTGGGCGAGCTGTAACACCTGGGGGCGGAGATCGTCATGCGCCGGGACAAAGATCTGGCGCCCATGGAGAAGCAGTCCGTCAAAGAAGCGCCAAGGCTCCTCTAGGTCACCGGCCGCCAGCTGTTGCTGAAGAAGGAGGGCGTCGTCGGCTGTCGCAGTTGCGCGGCGAATGTCAGCGAAGAGGCCGAACGTCGGCTCGGAACGGATGCACGGGGTCGCTCCCTCGGAATCGCCGGTGGAGGGAACGAGGTCGGCGTCGCGACGGGACAGTGCGTCGGCCACGGTGTTAAGGCGACCCGGCCGATACTCGACGGAGAAGTCGAAGCCGAAGAGCTTGCTGATCCACTGGTGCTGCGGCACGGTCGACAGCCGTTGGTCCAGCAAGAACTTGAGGCTGTAGTGGTCCGTGCGAATGTGGAAGGGTCGTCCCCACAAGTAAGGCCGCCAATGACGAACGGCCTGCACCAAGCCAATGAGCTCCCGCTCGTACGCCGCCAGTTTAAGATGGCGCGGGGCGAAAGGCCGGCTGAAGAAGGCGAGGGGCCCATCGCCCTGATGAAGCACGACGCCGAAGCCCGCGCCCGAGGCGTCACAATCCACCACAAACGGGCGGTCAAAGTCGGGCATCTAGAGGACGGGGCCCGACGTGAGGGCCCCCTTGAGGGTCTCGAACGCCGCTGTCGCCTTGTCGTCCCATGCGAACGCGTCGCGGCGTAGCAACCGCATGAGTGGCGACGCGATGAGCCCAAACTCCCGGATGAACTTCCGGTAGTAGCCCGCGAGGCCGAGGAACCCGCGAAGGGCCCGCGGCGAGTGAGGTGTCGGCCATGATGCGACGGCCTCCACCTTGTCGGCGTCCATAGCCACCCCGTCGGCCGAGATGACGTGACCGAGGTAGGCGACGATAGGCGTCCCGAACGAGCACTTCGAGCGCTTAAGATGAAGGCGATGCGCTCGAAGCTCGTTGAAGACGATGGCGTCGTGCTGGAGGTGCTCGGCCCATGTGGCGATGTAGATAAGAATGTCATCAAAGAAGACAAGCACAAACCGCCGTAAGTAGCGCCAAAGGACGTCGTTCATCAGGGCCTGAAAGGTGGCCGGGGCGTTGGCGAGGCCGAAGGGCATCACCAAGAACTCGAAGTGGCCATGGTGGGTGCGAAACGCCGTCTTGGTGATGTCGTCCGGGTGCATCCGCACCTGATGGTAGCCCGACCGGAGATCGAGCTTGGTGAAGAAGCGCGCCCCATGGAGTTCATCCAAGAGCTCGTCGACCACCGGTATAGGGAACTTGTCCTTGAGTGTGAGCGCGTTCAGGGCGCGGTAGTCGATGCAGAAGCGCCACGTGCCGTCCGACTTGCGAACGAGAAGCACCTGCGCGGAGAAGGACGACGTGGAGATCCAAATGGTGCCCGCGGCGCATGAGGTCACACTGTCGCTCCAACTTGTCTTTCTGCAGCTGGGGGTAGCGGTAGGGCCGAACTGCTACAGGGGCGGAGCCCGGCAAAAGTGGATGCGATGGTCGTACACCCGGGCGGGTGGAAGGCCCTGCGGCTCGTCGAAGAGGTCTTTGTGCTGCTGCGGAAGGTGATCCAAGAGGGGGTGCTCGGCCTCCAAGGACGCCGCGATCAACTGGAGCTGGGGTGTGGTTGGCGAGGCGCCCCCAAGACCGTCCCACCGGATTTGGCGGTCCACCCGCCAGAAGATCATCGACATCGCGTCAAAGTCCCAAAGGATGGGGCCGAGGGTCCATAGAAAATCCACGCCGAGGATGAAGTCGAAGCAGCCCAGGTCGATTCCCGCACATGTAATAGAGAAGTGCTCGCCACCGATGGAGATGGGAACATCGCGTGCTAGCCCATGACACCGTAGGCGATCGCCATTTGCCACGATGACCCGAAGGCGCTCCCCGCCCGTTGACGGGATGGCGAGACGACGCATGGTCGCCCCGGGTAGGAAGTTATGGGTGGAACCGGTATCCACCAATGCCACCAGCCGCTCGCCATGGATCATGACCGGCAGCAGCATGGTGCGCTCGTCACGGATGCCGGCGATGGCGTGTAGGGAGACAACGAAGGCCGTCGCCGTGGTGTCCCCGGAGGTGGCCTCAGCCGCCTAGGTTGGCGGGGGTGCGTCGGTCAAGGCGTCCTCCTCAGTGTAGTCGACCGTCTCCAGATAGAAGAGGCGCGGACAGACATGGGTCGGCGTGTAGGGCTCATCCCAGTTAAAGCAAAGGCTCTGGCGTCGCCGCTCCATCTGCTCCGCCGGAGAAAGACGGCGGAAGGGGCGCGTCGTCGCGGGGGTAGCTGGCGCGGCCTGTGGTGGTCTGCCGGGCGCCGGTCCTAGACGTGTGAGAAGACGGCCTCCCCGGGCCGGCGCGGCAGGCTGCATGGCCTGGGCCCGACTCTCGAAGGCGCGGGCATAGTACATGGCCTACTGGAGGTCCTGAGGCCCGCGGAGCTCGACGTCCACGCAGATGTGATCCGGAAGACCACCGACAAAGAGGTCGGCCCGCTGCTGGCTGTCACGCCCGTCGCGTGGCAGGCCAATGCCTGGAAGCGGTCGGCGAAGTCCTGCACCGTGGTGGTGAAGGGGAGGCGACCGAGCTCCGCTAGGCGGCTCCCCCGCACGGGGGGCCCGAAGCGAAGAAGGCAGAGCTCGCGGAATCGCTCCCAAGGAGGCATGGCGCCCTCGTCCTGCTCGAGGGCGTAGTACCAGGTCTGAGCCGCGCCACGGAGGTGGTAAGACGCGAGCCACGTCCGCTCCGACGCGAGGGTGCGCTGCCCACGAAAGAACTGGTCACACTGGTTGAGCCAGTTAAGGGGGTCCTCCGTGCCGTCATAGGTGGCGAAGTCGATTTTGGCGAAACGCGGCGGCGTTGGCGACGGCCCACCGTGCCGAGCAGGCTCATGGTCGCGGAGCAGCGACGCGGGGGGTGCTTGGTCGGTGTAGGCCGTATAGGGGTTGGTGGAGCCGGACGGCCCGCCGAACTGCGGGAACGGGGTCGGCGCGCCCGAGGCCGTGGTGTAGACCGGCGAAGGAGACGACCCCACCGCCCACGCCGGCAGGGGAGACGAAGACGGGGGAAACCGCACTTGATTGATGGGTAACCCCGGCGGTGCAAGTGCTCCTGCACTGCTCCCGATCGGCGAGGACGCGGAGGACGGGGCGGCCAGGGGGTCCGAGAGTGCAGCCGGCAGCGGCTGTTGGCCCGGCCAGTAGGCCGCGGAAGGCGCGGGCGCCCCTGGCCAGAAGGGCGCCGAGGCCGGCGGTGGCCCGTGCGAACCTGGCGCCTGGGACGGCACTAGCAGTGGCCCGCCATACGCGTGCGTGGCCGTAGGCGGGGAAGGGCGCCGGCGGCGGGGACGCATAGGGCGCGGCCCCGTACTGCTGCTGTTGAAGCTGGAGGCCCTGGACCGCGGCGACCAGGTGCTGGAGGGTGGCCGCGATCTGCTTGGAGGAGAGGACGACGGCCGGCGGTGGCGCGGACGAACCCGGGGGCGACAGCTTGGTCGGCGCCGCGGTGGAGGTGGGTCCGACCAGCGAGGTCCCGGCGGACGTCGCCAGCGTGGTGGGGATCGGCGCCGTCGGCAGCGGCGCGGTGGCACCACTGGTGGGCGGCGGCAGCGACATGATCGCAACGTGGTCTCTGATTACCAAATTGATAGGACTAGGGTTCCTACCAGACCTGTTGCGTAGATTATATGGGCGCGCCGGCGGCTGGGCGCCGTCGCGAGCTAGGAGGAGGGAGGCGGCGGCTAGGGCAGAGGGCGGCTAGGGTTCCGGCTCCCTGGGAGCCGGGCAATAGGAGATGAATATCTTTATTGCTTAATTCTCAAACGGTGTCTTACATGACGTATTTATAACGAAAAAGCCTAAGATAACTTGAAGCCTAAGATAACTTGTGGGCCAAGCCCCTAACTAATGCCCGGTGGGCCTCCTCCGGTTATATACTAAACCGGTCATAACAGTTTAACTCTCAATAAAAATTAAAAGCATGACGTTCCTGAACTAAATTTATTTTATCATGCATTAGTAGGAGAAAGAAAGTGAGTACATCTTCAAGAAAAATATATAAATAACTTTCTCAGGACATGAGTATCTTTGTGGTTTGTGAGAAGAGAATATTTAATACGCATGGAAAGCAGCATGCACAGAAACATATCATCTGGTCGTTTGGAATTAAGAGATACTCACATCACTTGCCAAAACAAATAAAAGAGCTGCTGCCGCACCACCACAGGAAGGATCATCAATGTTTAGAGCCAAAACATTATCTATAATTTTCTTTATCAATCTACAAGACATAACAAAAAATGCACTTGTGAGTAATAAGATGGAATACGTGTAATATTTGAAACAAAAATGAAATGTTTGTTAAACGGTGATATAGATTTTTGTACTTCTCAAACTCAATAGAATACTGAGGTAAACATAATATGGTTACATTTTAAAATAATTGTATTCAATGAGCTTTTAATTTCAGCAATCTTATCCATCTACAGATATAGAAATGGGTAAAAATAAACATTGCAAGAATCTAGAAATTCCAGAGGTGACTTCAAGCATGCCATTTGTTTCGCTCAACGGTTTTTCTATTTCTCAGGCAACTGAGTCACAGCAAAAAATAGTTTGGTCTTAACATTGAGATTGTGGAACTACACAACGGATGAGATGATCTTGATCGGATGGCTATCAATGTTGACCAATAAATAACTATTTCTAACTTGACTGAGCTATAGACACACCCCTAAATACTAATGTTGATCTAACCCAGTTTAAATAAGCATTTCACATGTTCAGTGCACTTATTACTTCCTCCGGTTTTGAATACAAGGCCATTATGTCTTTCCTAGAAGAATTGATTAGGTTTCTACCTCATGGGATGATACCTATGAATGTGAAAGTTACATGCGGTCGTAGAGAAAGGGGCACCACATGTAAGTATGCAACATATGTTTAATTAGCCCGAAACACACGAGGTTTTCCACACAATTAATCATGCTACTTATTAGTTGGTTTTGTTATCTTGGTATCTTGAGAAAGTGGTCTTGTATACAAAACCAGAGGGAGTATTAACTATTCATATGCATCTTAGAAACTACAAAGTTGAAGACCGGTTAGGACAGGAACAGACAATATCATACATCTTCACTATACACAGTAATACCCTAAACTTAAACAGTCATCAATTTTCAAAATGTTAGTATGATACTGAGTAGTGAAACATTGGTGTAGTTCACAGCTCAAATAGGGTAGCAACTCCATCATTGAATACTCTGTACTTTTGGTTAAAATACATATACTCTTGTGGACAGAGGAGAAATATTAGGCTCTAGTTCAATGGATACAGGATCTCTTAGCAAAAACAAAGAGAACAGTCTGCTTGACAACAGCAGCCGTTCCCTTATCTCCATGTCTAGACACAGCTCCATCTACATTCAATTTCTCTATCCCTTATCACTCAGCGTGCTTCCATGTTGTCGAATCATGGGATACAGTAGCTCTTAGAAAAAACAAAGAGACCAGCCTGCTTGACACACATGTAACTCAAGTGCATACTCCTTAAGCCCAGTTGTAATAGTTAGCCAATTGTGATTCTCCATGTTAATTCTACAACAATAACGAACCTCAAGAAACCAAACTAACTGAACTAACAGCTCAGGTCAGGCAAGGAAACTAACAGCTGCATGAATTAAGCTATTCGCGACAAGACAGAGGAAACAGAGCGAACTCGTTGGTGGTTTGGAGGCTAAAAGGTGGTTCTTTTCAGGAAGAAAGCGAAATTCATGAGCCCTAATCGTACAAAATCCAAATCTTTGAGCCGAGGTGACCCGCAAGAAGGCCCAATTTGATAACCCTAATACGAGGATCTCAATTCGGAAGAGCAAGAAGAAGGATCCCTACTTCTTGGCAGAGCAGTAAAAGAAAGGGGGTGTGTACTGACCCCTGAGCCCGGAGGACGTGGTGGACGCGCAGATCCCGAGCAGCGCGAGCAGGCTGGCCCGGCGCACCCGCCTGGGCGCGGTGGGGCGCAGCCCGTCGAGCGCAAAATTGACCTCGTCGAAGCTCTCCATCATCTCCCCGTACTCCTCGGCCTCCATGAGCGTGGCAGTGGGCGCCTCGGGCTCGGGGTCGGCGTTCTTGCCGCGGCGGCCCTTCCGGCGGGGCGGCGGCTGCGAGGGCGGGTCCTCGTCGAAGTCCCACGTCGAGGAGGATTCCTGCGACTGCAGGAAGGGCTGCGAAGAGGACGAGCCGAGCAGCGCTAGCTCGTCGTCCCCATCCCCGGCGTCGAAGGCGTCCTGCGAGGACGAGAGGCCGCGGTCCCCTCCGCTGCCGCACACGCCGTCGCCGTCGGAGTAGGTGCGGGATCTGCGGCCGTAGGTGCGCACGATCATGGCGAATCGCTGCTGCGGGGAGCTGCGCCTCCGCGCATACGACGGAGGGCAGTTTGCTTTGCGGGCTTGCGGCTGATCCGGATTTGGGGATTCCGCTTCTGGTTCTCTTCTGGGAACTGGGAAGAGAAGGGGGAGCTGGTTCGTGCGTTTGGTTGCTGCGGCTGGTTCTGGTTTGTGCGCTGTTGGGGGTTATCGTGTTACCGTTGAGAAAGGATTAGGATCAAGCGAGGAAACCCTACCGTGCGCTGCTAGGGTTTGGATTGGATGAGTGAGAGACGTTGGGATCCAAAAGATCTGGACGGTTCAGATCGGTTACAGAAGAATGATCCGTGGGAAAAGTAATTCGGCGTTCTGATTGATTCAAATGATGTGTAATTTAAAATTATTTCTATGTGCTAAAAATAGAAGAATTTTATGAAGAAGCTACAAAAAAAATTGCAACATGGCACTACTACAATTTTCACTCAAGTTAGGCCATATTTTCAGGTGGACAAATGGTTATTTAATAAGAGATCCATCCCTACCTACGAACTGTCATAGCGATAATTTTGACCACATTTTAAAAACACCATACATTTGTGGCATAGTTTATTGTGGAATTAGACCAAACTATTTTTTAAAATTAATTTACCATTGACCAAATGGTGGCATGAAAAATGTTTTTCATATAGTTATCATAAAGAAGATAAATTTTCGCCGATTCAACGGGAATTGATCAAATTTGAATTATATGTGTGTCGGGGGGATGACCCCCCGGTAGGGTCAAGAAGAAGATAACAAACTTGAAATACAACAAATATCTTAAAAAATGTTCTAAAAAATGACCTATCGTGTATGAAGATTCATGGCGTTTTTTAGCCAAATGGCCAATGTTATGAATACATTCGTAGAATAGTTTATTTAAATGATAACATATTTTGCATAAGTGTGTATGTTAGAATGGTAAACATGTTGCCGAAATAAAAAAAATCCTTTTCTTTACACGGAAAAATTATTTTTTATTTTTCGGATGCCAAAAGTAAGGAATTTTTATGAATAACCTACCAAATATTTATTGCAAAATTGGACGAAATTATTTTTAAAAATTATTAGACCATAGTTCATTTACCATTGACGGAGCTACAAGCGCTTGGGGGCTGGAGAGGGCCTCCTGGCGAGGATGATGGCGCCAAATTCCAGCTAGTACAACTTCTCGCCCTCAAGCTTGGGCGAGAAAGAGCGTCGTGCCCCCACCGGTGGCACCGCCTAGTTGAGCTCGACCCTCTCCTGCTTCATGCCTGGAGGAGCATCCTCGCCCTCGCTAAAGTTGCTTCTGTCGCCACTGTACGACGAGACGATGTCGGCGCTCTCACTGTCCACGCAGCATTCAGGGAACTCGCGAAAATATGCACGAAGATCGTCGCCTCGCCGTCGTATCTAAGCACGAGGTGCATTCCTCGACCCAGACCATGGGAGCGGGAAAAGGTCTTCCAACCTTTCTCCATGTCCATGGCTCGGGGAAGGGGTGCCCCACCTTGACCCAGGAGAGGCCATTGGGACACCCATCCACCTGAAGCCACAACCCGGAGGGGTTCTTCTCCGACACAAGCTCCACAAAGGCATTGGGCAACTGGAGCCAATGTCGAGGCCGAGAGCACAAGTCCACCAAGAACTCATGGTCGGCCCCGACGGAGTGCGCTGCCTCCCATGACAGCGGCGTGGGTCTCGAGCCGCCTTCTCCCCGGCGTCCATGGTGGCCACGAACAGAGCGATTGCCATAGGTTTCTGCAGCGTGGCATCCTGAATCGGCTATGACAGTCGCCACGAACAAGGCGGAGCGCGTCCGCTTCCTGGGAGCGAGATCTTCGCCGGAAGCAGCTCCTCGACCTCGACCCCTTCCCCTCGCTATTGCTGCCAGAGTTCGCAAGATGGAGTGAAGAAGAGAAAGAAGAAAAGATTGGCAGGATGTCAAAGGGAGGAGTTAGTGCCCCCTCCTCTTATAGGCCCGTAGCTCAGCTCCCCCTTGACGCCTCGTTCCCCACATCCTGAGAACCGAGGAGACGACTGCGCCACGCTGATGGGTGTAGGCATGTTGGGGCTCGAAGCGAAAAACAATAAATTTTCTAACTAGCGCACCCATAACGGAGAAGCATACGGTGACATACATCTATCTAGTTGTATTACTGTGACGGAGAAGCATATGGTGACATACATCGGGTGTAGTCCATTGCGCAGCAAATGTTCCCCCAAACGTGGTTGATGAAGCCGTGTAACCTTTACAACCCCCTATCCGTATTAGCACCCTGCTGGGTGAGAGTGCCACACGTGAAGCACCTCCTAGTACTCGCACACATACGGAACTCGATGACGACCTCCGTTCTCCGATCCAGCGAAGGTTGCGGAAGTAGACCTCTTAGAACAGGAGTTTCGGCAGCATGGCGGCGTTCGTATGGTGGAGAATACTCCAATCCCAGTAGAAGCTCCAAACAAGGGATGTCCTTAATGACCACATGTGCATTCTTGATGTAAACCGATTGAACCGTAGACGTTGTATTCCGTTTCATTTGTCATGTGATACTGATACGTCCCAAACATTGGGCGAGAACAGAGCGGCGTGCCCCCACCGGTGGCACCGCCTAGTTGAGCTCGGCCATCTCCTGCTTCACGCCTGGAGGAGCCTCCTTGCCCTCGCTAGAGCTGCTGTTATCGCCACTGTACGACGAGACGCTATCGCAGCTCTCACTCTCCGCGCAGCATTCAGAGAACTCGCCGAAGATCTTCAGGAAGATCGTCTCCTCGCCATCGTACCTAAGCACGAGGTGCATTCCTCGACCCAGACCATGGGAGTGGGCAAAGGTCTTCCAACCTTTCTCCGGGTCCATGGCTCGGGGAAGGGGTACACCACCTTGACCAAGGAGAAGCCATTGGGACACCCATCCACTTGAAGCCACAACCCGGAGGGCTTATTCTCCGACACAAGCTCCACAAAGGCGTCGGGAAGCCAGAGACAATGTCGAGGCCGAGAACACAAGTCCACCAAGAACTCATGATCGGCCCCAGCGGAGTGCGCTGCCTCCCGCGACGGTTGCGTGGGTCTCGAGTTGCCTTCTCCCCGGTGTCCACGGTGGCCACGAACATAGTGATTGCCATAGGTTTCTGCATTGTGTCGTCCTGAACCGGCTATGACCTTCACCACGAACAAGGCGGAGCGCGTCCGCTTCCTGGGAGTGGGATCTTCACCGGAAGCGGCTCCTCGACCACGACCCCTTCCCCTCGCCATTGCTGCCAGAGTCCGCAAGATGGAGTGAAGAAGAGAAAGAAGAAAAGATTGGCAGGATGTCAAAGGGAGGAGCTAGTGCCCCCTCCTCTTATAGGCCCGCAACTCAGCTTCCCTTGACGCCTCGCTCCCCACGTCTCGAGAACCGAGGAGAAGACCGTGCCACGTTGATGGGTGTAGATATGTTGGGGCTCGAAGCAGAAAAGAATAATTTTCTAACTAGTGCACCCATAACCAAGATCTATCTAGTTGTATTACTATAATGAATAAGCATACGGTGACATACCTCAGGTGTAGTCCGTTGCGCGGGAAATGTTCCCGCAAACGTGGTTGATGAAGCCGTGTAACCTTTACAGCCCCCTGGATGTATTAGCAACCTGCTGGGTGAGAGTGCCACACGTGAAGCATCTTGTAGTACTCGCACACATACGGAACTCGATGACGACCTCCGTTCTCCGATCCAGGGAAGGTTGCGGAAGTAGACCTCTCAGAACCGGAGTTTCGATAGCACGACAGCGTCCGTATGGTGGAGAATACTCCAATCCTAGTACACGCTCCAAACAAGGGGATCTCGACAGGAGGGAAGGATAAGAGAGAAGAGGACCGGAGAAAACCGATCTTAATTCGGGAATATATTGAATTTCCTATGAATTTCTGTGTATTAAATAAGTGCACCCTCCTCATCTATATATGAGGGGGAAAGGAGTCAAACCCTCTTCCCTTAGCAATGTCAGACTAATCCCTTTGCTAATTGAGAGGTACCCGGCCAAGGGGGTGGGGCCACCCTCATGGTTCCAAGGCCCATGGCGCACCCCTTCTCCCCTTTTTCTTTTATTTTTCCTTTTTATTTCCCCTAATGGGCTTCTTTCATAAATAAGGCCAATTACACTTTTTAATTAGAAATGGAAAAAAATTACTAATTCATTTAATTAATAAATAAACACATTGTTAATATTCCCGGGACTCCCGAACTTCTTCCAAATCACTCCGAACATCCTTAGGACCAACACGGAACTTACCGGTATGTCCTTCTCTCTTCTCCGGTAACTCCGATAGTTTCGAGACAGTCTGTGGTATTCATCGAGCCCTTAAGTGTGTTACCCTACGGTCCGAGAATACTCCAGACATGACCGAGACTAAATCTCGATCAATGATTAACAAAGGGGCCTGGATGCCCGTAACGACCACCTGTGCATTACGGATGTAAACCGATTGAACCATATGATGAAGGATATATATCTCCCCTCGTTGGTTACCCCAAGTGGAAGGTGAGATGTAGGATAGCGGCAAATTTCCCTCGGTGAAGATACCAAGGTTTGTCTCCATTAGGACTCCGGAGATGATAAGTAGGTGTCAGCGGCGCAACTGACGTGGACCTGCACACAACACAAATAACTTTGCTCCCAACGAGTACAGAGAGGTTGTCAATCTCTACAGCCTTGCTGTTTACAAAGGATCAACGCAACAGATAATAGTGATAAAGGTAGCAGCTAGAAAGTAAAAGCAGGAAAGTAAATAAGCGTGTAAACAATAATGAGAATATGGACCGGGGTCCCATGGTGTTCACTAGTGATGTCTCTCTCCCAAAAGACGATAAAACTGTTATGCGAGGTAAAAAAATTATAGTTGGGCAATTGACAGGATTAAAAACGCACCGCAATGCTAACTATGCTACAAAGAAAGGACGAGGCTCAAAAGCATGGGCAATACGCCAAAATAAGTAGACCGAAATCCAACTGCATCTACTACTAATCATCCACCTTGAAATATCTATCCTGAACATCTCGCTGGTATTAAGTTGCGAGCCCCACCCAAAGTGTAAACCCAAAGCAACAGACAACTGCATTAAAAGCACTTTGCGTAAAGTAAACAATCCTTGCAACCGCGGTTACAAGAACCGTTGTTTTCCCCCTTGTGGCAATAGCACATCCCCTAGACTCATGTTTCTGTCACTCAAGCGTGTCATCGGGGGGCATGAACCCACAATCGAGCATAACGTTCCCTCTTGGAGTCACTACCTACTACTTGGCCAAAGTAATAAACAGCAACGAAGAACATGCAAGAATTACTTAAGAACAACAATATAAAAGATAAGAACCAGATATATTACTCAATCACAATCTGAACATAACCTCATAATCCATCAGATCCCACCAAACTCAGCATAGCAACAGCAGAAAAATTACATATGTGCCTCAATCATGTAGGGCGGCTCACGAGGACTAAACCATGAAGAACAAAGAGGGGAGGAGAACATCACATAACTACTGATCACGGACCCATGGTCCAAAGAAAACTACTCACGACACATCCGGGAAGAGTCCATGGTGGAGGGGAAGCTCCCGGAGGTCAATCCTCCCTCCGGCAGGGTGCCGGGAAGAAGTCTGATGGCGCTCCCGATCTTGGAAGCGCGGCGGCGGCGGAACAGAGGCGCGATCGCGAAAAAGGGTTTTGTCCTTGGGGGTTTCGCGTCACGGAGATTAAATAGGCGAAGGGGGGCAGCCAGGGGGGCCACCAGGTCTCCAGGCGGCCACCCGGCGCGGCCCCACCCTTGGCCGCGCCACCTGTCCGCCTGGGCGTCAGGTGGGTCCCCTCTGGCCCTCCTTCGAGACTCTGGAAGGTTCCGTTGCGCTGATTTTTTATCTGATTTTTCCCGAATTTTTGGAGCATTTTTAATATGGGGGAAACCTGGAATAAAAAAACAGTAGAATACAGGAACTGGCACTGTGGTGCACCGAGTTAATAAGTTAGTCCAAATATGATCAAAAGTGTATCTAGATCATAGCAATATCACACAAAACATGCATGGAGCAAGCAGAAATTATAGATATGTTTGGGACGTATCAACATCCCCAAGCTTAATGTCTGCTCGTCCTCGAGTAGGTAAATGATAACAAGCATAATTTTGTGATGACATGCTAGCAACCATATAAGAACTTTGAAAAGTAAAGTAATCAAGGTATGTGATTCAATTCAAGTCATAACATGCAAGAGTCTATATTAGCATTGAAGCAAGCAACAAAAAAACATTAGGTGCAAGAGCTCTCGCTGTCCGAGACTCGAATGTCTCCAAATGGTGTTTGCGTGCAAGCAGGGGATGGGGAATACGAGAAAAAATGTATTTTTGTTGAGAACTCAACCTACTAAAGTTTCACACTTGGTCTTCTTTGGAATCTTATCTTGACTCGTCCCCAGACCACTAGCCAGGTACAAGTCAATTTTATCCACTCCTTTTCGATATTTTGATCACTCATGCAATGGATGAGCGTAAGCACGAAAGTTGACACTTAGGATGGCAAAGAGAGAAATATGGTGGAGGAGGAAGACAAAAAGGTGAGAAAGGCTCACATCAATGAGGACAATCATAGGCGGGAAAGCCAAATGATAGATATGATGTGAGGAGTAGGGATTGCCATGCAACGCATGCACATAAGAGCTAAGGTAAGCTCTCCAATGGAACTAGTGGGGGTGCTTCCAACTTGCTCGCTCATGAAGACCTAGAACTCGTTTGAGGAGGCTCATCCTTGGAATATGCAAGCCAAGTTCTATAGTGTGAAGGTCCCCACATAGCTATATGCATGTATAATCATCTCTATGGAGTACAAGGATAAGAGGGTGTACTAGTGTGGATCTTTCAAAAGGATAGTAGTGTTGCCCCTTTCTCTCTTTTTATTTTCTTTTTATCTTTTTATCTATTTTTTGTATTTTTTTGGTTGCCTCAATGACTCTTTCTATTTAACTCTCATTTGTCCTCTTTGGGATCTTTTGAGTTTGTCCACTTTGGGATCTTTTCCTCACTTAAGGGAAACACTCTATTTTACAAGAGGGTATAGAAGATCTTTCACACTTTACAAGGTACTCAAACATAAAGAAGATGTAACTATCATGATGTATGCAATGTATGCCTCTGCCAGTGTAGCAGGAACATGTATGACATGAAGATCAAGTCATGAAGAGGTGGATGTTGCGTGGAAATATATCTTGGAAAGGCTATGGAAATGCCTTGATAGGTAGGTATGGTGGCTATTTTGATGAAAGATATAGGGAGGTTTATGATGATAGAGCGTATCATGCCAATGTTTTGGATGTACCAGCGACGGTGGACGCCAACTCTCGGAGTGAGAAGAAGGCAATGCATGGTTCGGAAGAGGTTAGCAAATATGAGGAGGTGGAAGTGTCAACTTTAAATACTTGCATTAGTCCAAAAAACTCATGCACTTATTATCGGTAACTCTCAATCTAATAAGGAGGTTCACAAAGAGACAAGTACCCCGAGGAGGAGTGTATGGGGGTTTGGTTATCCTTGCGCATCCTCGACTCATGGTACGTGAGTGTACTCTAATATCCGATCCCTCAAAAGATTAGCGATCCATCTAGTAGCTAGAGTTCTCAACTAGTTTTGTAGGTTTTGAAAATAAACACGGATTGCCCAAAATACGACACCTATCACTAATAGGCTAGAGCTCTTGACACCAAAAGTTCAAACATTACTCACAACAATACCTCAACACTATTGCAACTTACTACTAAAATTAAATAGCAACCTCAATTACCTACTTTCAAGACAAGACACAACTTAGTGCAACAACCAACTCTCTTAACAAGATAAACATGAAAACTAAAGAGAGTTCTAGCGAAAAATTAATAAAAAGCCAAGGCTCTTGCTAAAGATATTCTTGAAGAGCTACTATTTCTCAAGATTGCCAAAAGGTTTCTGCAAGGAAAAAAGCAAGCTTAAGGTTTGCAAAAGTAAGGAAAGGAAAAACGTGGCAGAATCTGTGAAAAACAGAACAACAGGTAGTAGACAATTTTTTCGGGGCACTTGTGCAACTCAAATAAAAAAACTCAAAACATACGAAAGTTTCAAAGTTGTATAGAGCATGCTTTCTAAAAATTTCAGCTCAAAAAGATGAACTGGTGATTTGTTCCGATTTTTTCCTTCAAGTAGACAAAATCTGTTTTCTGGACAACACGTCACAACTTTTGCTTCCCTTATCATATGAGGCTATAACTTGGCAGAAAGCTTGAAAATAAAGATACAATGATGTTGCTACAGTAGTAACAATCATCAAGACCACTAAAAACAGAAGTAAAAAACATCTTGGGTTGCCTCCCAACAAGCGCTTTCTTTTATGCCTTTAAGCTAGGCATAAAGCAAAAGAAGAATCAAAGGTCTCCAAGATCATCGGAGTCATAAAAATCTTCGAATTGATTTTCAACAAGATAATTCTTCTTCTTCCTAGGAAATAGGTACTTACCTTTTGCCTTACTGTGTAAGCGTATGTGCCCGTTTCCAATGTCAATGAAGCCCTTCATAGCTCGGAGGAAGTCCCGTCCAAGCACAATGTTGCTTTGGTTTGGCTTCATGACAAAGAAATTCATCGTTGCAACCCTATTAAGGAATGCTACTTGGACTTCTTTTATCTTTCCCTTAACCTCTGAAATATCTCCGTTAGCATGTTCATGATAAGATGACAATTTATCCATATCTAGTTTCAAAGAATCGTAAACTATTTTTGGCATGGTAGAAACTATGGATCCAATATCACAAAAAGCAAGGAAGTCTTGGTTAGAGATGCTTATCCTAACAAAGGGCTCCCAATCATCATCTATCTCCAACATTTCTTTCTTGTTGGACTTAAGTTCCTCTTCCTTCCTCAAGTCTAGAGGATCCATCCTGTTTTCAATAGTGGCAAGTCTATCTACAACAGTATCAATACTACGATCATAAACAAAATAACTAGATAGACCATGAAAAATATCAAGAGCTCTAGCTTCATCACACTCTAAAAAGTCTCTTTTAGCTATAATATCAAGAGAGTGTTTACACCACTTAAAAAGACCATGGTAAAAATTACTGAGCACAATTTTTAAAGGTATCCAAGGCATAATTCTTTTATGTTCTTCAGAAATTATGTCCCATGCCTTCTTCATATTTTCTCCATCCCTTTGACGGAAATCGAGAACTTCCGATTCTCGCAAAGCACCAAGTCCTAACATGTTCATCTAAACAAGGAGGACTACTAAAAGCAAGATAAATATATTTTTTGTAATTTTTGATATAAGGCACAAAGATAAAAACTGAAAGGTAAACTAACAAGACTAAAAAGTAAAGGTAAAAGGTAGTGGGCAACTCCCCTATCTTAGCACTCGGAGTCCCCGACAATGACGCCAGAAATTTGCTTGATGAAGGATATATATATATATCCCCTCGTTGGTTACCCCAAGTGGAAGGTGAGATGTAGGATAGCGGCAAATTTCCCTCGGTGAAGATACCAAGGTTTGTCTCCAGTAGGACTCCAGAGATGATAAGTAGGTGTCAGCAGCGCAACTGACGTGGACCTGCACACAACATAAATAACTTTGCTCCCAACGAGTACAAAGAGGTTGTCAATCTCTCCGGGCTTGCTTACAAAGGGTCAACGCAACAGATAATAGTGATAAAGGTAGCAGCTAGAAATTAAAAGAAGGAAAGTAAATAAGCGTGTAAACAATAATGAGAATATGGATCGGGGTCCCGTGATGTTCACTAGTGATGTCTCTCTCCCAAAAGACTATAAAACTGCTATGCGAGGTAAATAAATTATAGCTGGGCAATTGACAGGATTAAAAACGCACTGCAATGCTAACTATGCTACAAAGAAAGGACGAGGCTCAAAAGCATGGGCAGTACGCAAAAATAAGTAGACCGAAATCCAACTGCATCTACTAGTAATCATCCACCTTGAGATATATGTCCAGAACATCTCGCTGGTATTAAGTTGCGAACTCCACTGATGGCTTCTCGCCCCTCGTTGGTTACCCAAAGTGGAAGGTTGAGATGTAGACAACAGCAAATTTCCCTCGGTAAAGATACCAAGGTTTGTCTCCAGTAGGACTCCGACAATGACAGGAAGGTGACAACGGCGCCAGCAATTAGGCGGTTGACGTGGACCTGCACACACAACAGATAACTTTGCTCCCAACGAGTTCAGAGAGGTTGTCAATCCCTCTGGCCTTGTTGTTTACAAAGGATCAAACGCACGGGATAATAATGATAGCGATAGCAACAGAAAAGGAAATAAAGCAGAAAATAAATAGTGGGTGTAAACAGTGTTGGAAATATGGACCGGGGTCCCATGATGTTCACTAGTGATGTCTCTCTCCCAAAAGACGATAAAATAGCCATGCGGGGTAAACAAATTATAGTTGGGCAACTGATATGATTATGTGCGCAAACCAATGCTAACTATGTTATAAAGAAAGGAAGAGGCTCAAAAGCATGGGCAGTACGCCAAGACAAGTAGACCGAAATCCATCTGCATCTACCTACTAATCATCCACCTTGAGATATCTATCCAGAACATCTCGCTGGTATTAAGTTGTGAATCCCACCCAAAGTGTAAACTCGAAGCAACAGACAACTGCATTAAAGAACTTTGCGTAAATTAAACAATCCTTGCACCCGCAAGTACAAGCACCGTTGTTTTCTCCCTTGTGGCAACAACACATCCCCTAGACTCCTGTCACTCAAGCTAGTCATCAGGGGGCATGAACCCACAATCATGCATAACACTCCCTCTTGGAGTCACTACCTACTACTTGGCCAAAGCAATAAACAACAACGGAGAACATGCAAGAATTACTCAAGAACATAAATATAAAAGAGGAGAATCAAATATATTACTCAAACACAATCCTAACATAGTCTCATAATCCATCCGATCCCAGCAAACTCAGCATAGCAACAGCAGAAAGATTACATATGTGCCTCGATCATGTAGGACAGCCGATAAGGCATGTTTCCCCTTGATTGGTTTTAGTGATTGATGACAATACATTTGCGGACTAACCGGGCGCGATGAGCATTTCAGATAATTATATTAATGGCACAAGACGGTTATTGCCCCCTCGGTGTATGAAGCGTGAAGACAGAGTTTTTCTTTCGATCTCCTTTTTGATATTTGAGTCGTAGGAAAACCGTACTATGAAGAGGGGATCCGCTTTGGAAATGGCGGGTGGAATCATCACACAGTCTCACTTTTTGCACCCACATATTTCTCTTATGCCGTGGAGGTGTGGAACCTAGTGGAAATGGCTCCCTGGCTCTGCCAGGTCGGTAGTACCGCTCCTGGAGCGGTAGTACCGCGCCGCGGTAGTACCGGACCCAGTACCGCACCCACTACCGAAATCCCACTGGACTCTGCGGTAGTGGGGACGGCACTGGGGCTCGGTAGTACCGCGGAGCGGTAGTACCGCTCTGTGTGCGGTAGTACCGCTCCACGGTAGTACCGGACCCAGTACCGCGCCCACTACCGGAATCCCACTGGACTCTGCGGTAGTGGGGGCGGCACTGGGGCTCGGTAGTACCGCGGAGCGGTAGTACCGTGCCCGGTACGGTAGCACCGCGCCCCGGTAGTACCAGGGCCAGTACCGCACCCACTACTGTAGTCCCTCTGGACTCCACGATAGTGGGCACGGTAGTGACCCTCAGTACTACCGGTGGCACGGTAGTACCGCTCACGGTACGGTAGTACCGCACTGCGGTAGTACCGCTTATGAAGCGGTACTACTGTGGTTGGTGGGCAGCCAATAGCTGCATTTATGGCCACCTATAAAAGGGGGTCTTCTTCCCCATTGAGACCTACCTCATTTATTGCTCTCACCTCCATTGACGCCCAAGATCCATTCTTGCCCGATCTCCCTCCCTAGCCATCAAAACGTGTTGATTCTCTAGGGTTTGGAAGAGGAGGCCCCGATCTACACTTCCACCAAAGGATATTTGATTCCCCCCACTAATCTCGTGTGGATTTTGTTACTCTTGGGTGCGTTGGTGCCCTAGACGGAAGAGGTCACCTCGAAGCCACATTCCATTGTGGTGAAGCTTCGTGGTTTCGTTGGAGCCTCCAATTAAGTTGTGGAGATTGCCCCAACCTTGTTTGTAAAGGTTTGGTTGCCACCTTCAAGGCCGCCTCGTAGTGGATCACGGCATCTTACATTTGTAAGAGCATGAGGAGAAATAGGGTGGCCCTCGTTGGCTTCGTGTGAGCATTGTGCTCCTCACCCTCTCCAAACGGAGACGTACTTCTCAAAAGAGAAGAAACTTCAGAAACATATCCTTGTCTCTCGTGTTCCCTTTTACCTTTACTTTGTGCAAGTTACTTTCCTTGCTTATTTATTGCTTGCTTGTTGTATCGTAGTTGTTGGAATATAGGTTGCTCACATAGTTGCATTTCTAGACAACCTATATTCATTGTTGAGCCTAAATTGTTAAGAAAAGTTGAAAAAGTGTTAGTCGCCTATTCACCCCCCTCTAGTCGACATTTCGATCCTTTCAATTGGTATCAGAGCCTAGTCTCTTATTAAGGGATTTACCGCCTTAAGAGGATGTCGCAAGGGGATAAACCGAAAGAGGATGAGTTACTAGCAGCTACTTCGAGCCCTCCCCTTTTGGAAAGGGTTCCAAGTACCGAGGGCTTCACGAATACGTTCGCGAAGGATGACTCATCATCTATCTCTCTACATGAGTACAATGAAGGCATGTCTGCCATTAAGGCTCACATGAATAAAGTTACCGATATGCTCGGTAGTCTCATGTCAAGGATGCCCACGGAGAGCAACCCCACCATCATCCCCAACATTCCAACGTTGGGTGGAGGAGATGTCATCTCCCAACCTAGTGATGATGGTAGTTATGATAGCCGGTCCATTCCTCGTACGGGGAATGGATCGGGTATTCATTCCGCGGTTGCTCCCCCTGTTACCTATAACTCACTACCTCTTCTCGAGCCTCATTTTGCACATGCAGGCATCATTCCCATCCTTAACAAAGATTCTTATCCGGTTTGGGCTCATCGCATGAAGAGACATTTGAAGGGGTCCTCAGTGGAACTGTGGCGCATCGTTGAGGAGGGATTCAATCCTCATGACTGCCACAACATGACCCCAAGAGAATATCGGGACAACATCATCAACACTCATGCTATGCTTGTGATAGGAAATGGGTTGAAGGAAGAGCAATACAATCTTGTCCTAAAGTGTGAAACGGCCAAAGAGATGTGGGATCTTCTTGAGAAGACTCTCATGGGAAGCTCTAGCATACGGTGCTCGAAGTTTGACAAGATCCAAGATCAAGCCGACCACTTTGTCAGGAATGAAGGGGAGTCTTCCGAGGATGTCCATCAACGGTTGGTGGCTCTCGCCAACTCCATGACGGACCATGGGAGCATGGACACCGATGATGGATGGATAAAAAGAAAGTTCATCACGGCTATGCTCCTACACAAGAAGCATATCACCAAGGTCATTCGTCAAAGGCCCGACTTTCGAGAGTTGAGTTCAAACCAAGTATTGGATGAATTTGTTGCCATGGAAATCTTGGACTCCACCGTCGAGTTGAAATTGGCTCGCCAAAGTGGCACCAAGATGCCTTCTCTCTCCTTGAAGGCCAAGGAAGTTCAAGTTGAGGAAGATGAAGATGAAGAGGATGTTGGTCCGGAGGACACCAAGTATGCTTACAATGAGCACATGGCTCTAGCCTCAAGACAATTTTGGGGCAACAAGAAGAACTTCAAGTCCAACACAAGTAGCTTCAAGCCAAAGGGTCAAAGAATAAGGACTTGCTTCAATTGTGGCAATGTGAGTCATTTTGTTGCGGATTGTCCATATGAGAAGAGAGAAGACCACGGTGGCAAGCTCATCCGTAAGGACAAGAACAAGTCACCATTGAACAAGAACTTTGTGAAGAAGAAGCCACAACTGGTGTTGGTGGCTCAAGAAGAGTACTACTCCAACGATGAGGATGATGAAGAAAGTGGTGAGATTGTGGCAACCGCCACCATTGCTATCTCCATCAAATCCCCCTCATCAACGTCTCTCTTCAACTCCCCCAACGAGAACCCTCACATCATCCACAAGTTCCTTATGGCCAAGACTACCTCGGTAACTCCTCACTCTAAACCGTTTATTCCCACTAACCCTTCGTTGTTGGATTGTGTGGAGGAAAATGAGGAGCCCAAGGCACAAGAATAAAATGAATTCAATCTATTCATGTCCAAACTCAAAGGTGAAGCCAAGGGAAACTTTGTGGCTCTCTTGGAACAACTAGGTGAAGCCCATGCTCACATTGAGCAACTTGATGAGACTATCACCGAGTTGCAAGGACATAGTCGCGACTATGCGGATGAGATAGGGGAGTTATCCCATTATCTTGAAGAAGAGCGTGAGCTTAAGTTGTCTCTTGATGAGACTTATGCTAGGGATATCTCTAAGTTAAAACTTGACGTTAAACACTCTAATGCCGTTGTGTGTGATCTCAAGACTAAAAATGATGAACTTGTCGAGGATCATGGAAGACTTCTTTTGGACCATGAGAAAGTCGAAAAGGACCACAAGTCCTTAAAGCACGAACTCATGGCTCTCAAGAAGGCTCATAAGGAAACAAGTATTCAACTCACTAAAGAGATTACTACCTTTTCTCCTATTATTGTGGTAGAGAAACCTAGTTCCTCTAACTCTTGTTGTGAGCATGTTCCTCTCGTTGAGGAAAACGCTAGGTTGAAGGCACAACTTGAGAAGAACCTTAATGATCTCTTGAGTTCCCAAAAGGAGGTCATTGGCAAGGAAGGCATTGGTTATGGTGCAAGTCTATCAAAGAAGAAGAACAAGAAGAGGAAGAACAAAAAGAAGAAAGGCAAGGCCCCTCCTCCTCCGAAGGAAGTCACCTTTGTGAAGGAAGGGGATAAGCCTCATGAAAAGGTGGCAAAGGCCATCGTGGGTGGAGTGACCAAGAGGAGTGGTGACATTCCCAATGACTTTGCCGGACCAACTAACCCCTCTTATGTTCTTTGTTGCACTAATGTTGGGCATGTTTATGCCAAATTTGTTGGTTCTTTTGACGAGTATATTGCATGGTCCATTTGGGTGCCTAAGACCCTTGTTACCTAAATCCAAGCATTGATCTCATGTAGGTGGCGGCTTCCGGTGGTGGTTCATGGATACTTGATAGCGGGGCTACAAGTCATATGACCGGAAGCAAGGACATGTTGGTGGACATTGATTTTGGACCATCTCGAACCACGCATGTCCAATTTGGAGATGCGAACACGTCAAAGGTATTAGGTCTTGGCAAAGTAATAATTTCTCCGGACTCGTCCATTGAGAAAGTATTACTAGTTGAGACTTGTGCCTTTAATTTACTATCCGTTCGTCAACTTGCCATGATGGGCCTTTGAACTTTATTTGATAATAACATGGTCACCTTGATGTGGAGCAAAACTCTTAAAGTGGCCTTTGTTGGACACGTGGAGGACGATATGTATGTGGTGGACTTTTCAAAAGTACCCACCAAAACCGCCATGTGTCTAATGGCTAAAGTTGATGTGGGATGGCTTTGGCACCGCCGACTAGCCCATGTCAATATGAGGTCTTTGCAAACACTTCTCAAGGGTGAGCATGTCATTGGACTAACCAATGTTAGCTTTGCCAAAGACCGTGCTTGTAGGGCGTGCATTGAAGGGAAACTACATGAGAAGAAACATCCCGTCAAGAATATCATCTCCACCAAGAGGTCTTTAGAGCTCCTTCACATGGATCTCTTTGGGCCTCCCTCATATGATAGTCTTGGCGGAAAGAAGTATTACTTGGTTATTGTGGATGACTACTCAAGATATACATGGGTTTATTTCTTCAAGAAGAAAAGTGAGACCCAACAAACCGTCATCGAGTTTGCCAATGAAGCTCAACGTCAACACAATTCAAATATTTTGGCAATTAGAAGTGACAACGGCACCGAGTTCAAGAAGTACACCTTGGATGAATTCCTTGGAGATGAGGGGATAAAACATCAATATTCCGCTGCTTATACCCCTCAAAAAAATGGTGTTGCGGAGAGGAAGAACCGCACTATGATTGATGCAGCAAGAATAATGATGGCGGAGTTCAAGAGTCCATACAATTTTTGGGCAGATGCCATCAACACTACTTGTCATGCAACCAATCGTCTTTATGTCCACAAGATCTTGAACAAAACTCCGCATGAAATCATCATCGGGAAGAAGCCCAACATCAAGTATTTTCGGGTCTTTGGGTGTAAGTGTTTCATTCTTAAGAAAGGTGCTCGTTTGTCTAAGTTTGAGTCTAAGATAAATGAGGGCACATTTGTTGGTTATGCTTCAAACTCTCACGCCTATAGAGTCTACAACAAGTCTTTCGGACTTGTTGAAGAATCTAGCAACGTGGAGTTCGATGAACATAATGGCTCCCAAGTGGGGCAAAGTGATCTTAATGGTGTAGGTGATGAAATTCCTCCTCAAGCCATAAGAAGAATGGGTGTGGTTTATTTCCTACCCATTGAGGACCTTGTGGTGGAAGGAGAAGGACAATGCTCTACGCATGTGGAGCCATCACCTCCTCAAGATCCACAAGCAAACCAAGATCAAGACGAAGGCCCTCTCTCGTCTGAACAAGATCAAGGTCAAGATCCAATCATTGAAGATGGTGGTGCACCAAATGATGACCAAGATCAAGTTCTCGTTCAAGGGCAAGCTCAAGATGATGAGCAAGTCCTTGATGATGCTCCTTCTTCCGAAGATGGTCCTATTGTTCCGTCTCAAGAAACTTTGGAAGAAGATAGAGTTCACCGAGCACTCAAGATTGCATCCCGGTTAAAATCACAAGATCTTTTGGTGGATCAAGTGCTCGGAAGCATCCAAAAGGGGGTAACAACTCGTAGTAAATTGAGAAACTTTTGTGCCCACAATGCATTTGTTTCTTGTGTTGAACCCCAAAAGGTAGGTGAGGCGCTTGAAGATCCGGATTGGCTTGAGGCCATGCATGATGAACTCAATAACTTAAAGCGCAACAAGGTGTGGACATTAGTGGAGCGACCCAAAGATGTTCATAATGTCATTGGGACCAAATGGATATTCAAGAACAAGCAAGATGCACTTGGCATTGTCATCCGAAACAAGGCAAGGTTGGTGGCTCAAGGTTTCTCCCAAGTCGAAGGTATTGACTATGGTGAAACTTTTTCCCCCGTGGCTCGTCTTGAGTCCATACGTATTGCTCTTGCTTATGCTTCACATCATAACTTTAAGTTATATCAAATGGATGTGAAGAGTGCTTTTCTTAATGGTCCCATTAATGAGTTGGTATATGTCAAGCAACCCCCCGGGTTCGAGGACCACAATTTCCCTAATTATGTCTATAAACTCGACAAGGCGCTCTATGGCCTTAAGCAAGCATCACGCGCTTGGTATGAGCACCTTATCGAGTTCTTAGTCGATTATGGGTTTGAAATTGGGCAAATCGATCCCACTCTTTTTACCAAGAGGGTTGGTGGGCAATTGTTCATATGCCAACTATATGTTGATGATATTATTCTTTGGCTCGATTAACAAATCTTTTAATGAGGAATTTGCTAAGCTAATGACCAACAAGTTTGAGATGTCTATGATGGGAGAGTTGGAGTTCTTTCTCGGTTTTGAAGTCAAGCAATTGTCAAGAGGAACTTTAATCAACCAAGCCAAATATACTCAAGACATGCTCAAGAGGTTCAAGTATGATGGTCTTAAAGGAGCCAAGACCCCCATGCCACTCAAGTGTCAACTTGACCTCGACCCGAATGGCAAAGAGGTAGACCAAAGGGAGTATCGTTCTATGATTGGTTCTTTGTTGTATCTTTGTGCATCTAGGCCTGATATCATGTTGAGTGTGGGCATGTGTGCAAGATTTCAATCCGCACCAAAAGAGAGTCACGTAGTGGCTATCAAAAGAATCTTTCGATATTTGGTTCATACCCCAAACTTTGGGTTGTGGTATCCTAAATGCTCAAGCTTCAACCTCATCGGGTACACGAATTCGGATTGGGCGAGAGACAAGGTGGAGAGGATGTCCACTTCCGGAGGATGTCTATTCCTTGGTAGGTCTTTGGTGAGTTGGTCATCCAAGAAGCAAAATTGTGTTTCTCTCTCTACTACCGAAGCCGAGTACATTGCCGCCGCAAGTTGTTGTGCTCAATTATTGTGGATGAGGAAAACTTTAAAGGATTACGGTGTCACTTGTGACAAAGTGCCTCTTTTATGTGACAATGAAAGTGCTATCAAGATCGCCTACAACCCCGTTCAACATAGCAAGACGAAGCATATTGAGATTCGTCATCACTTTATTCGAGATCATGTGAAGCGGTGTGATATTGACCTTTCGTATGTGGGCACCGAGATCAACTTGCGGATATTTTCACCAAGCCCTTGGATGAGTAAGGTTCCGAGAGTTAAGGCATGAGCTAAATATCATTGATTCAAGTAATGCTGTTTGAAGACTTGCCCACACTCCCCATTTCAACATGAAGTCTAGCTTGGATGTAGGCATGGAAATAGGGGGAGTGTTGCTTAAATCATAGGCAACCACTACCCCTATTATGCAAAAAGAGATAAAATTCTTTCACTATGGTCACGTTCGGCGGCCGTCATGGTCACCCGAGGTGACAACGGTGCTTCAAAGAAGAGCATTGGCAATGAACCCAAGATACAACTTAGTGGTGTCATACCAAACAAGCTCAAACATGGTGGCTTCGGCCACCGCCCCTCTCTTCAGGAGGGTTGGTTCAATTTGGTGTTTCTTTATTGTGTTTGAGTTGTTGTTTGCTTTTTGAGCCCTCCAAGATTGATTGTGCATTTCCTTGTTGTATTTTATCTTGGAGTGTTCTCATCTTGCTGCTGTTTTTCGAGTCATCCCAAGTCCTTCCCCCTAAGACATTCGATGCAATTGCCCACTCCCCTTTGTACTTGGTGGACGGTTCTGCTGTCAGCGGTACTACCGCTGAGGTCACGGTACTACCGCTCCCGCGGTATTACCGTGCCTCGAGCGGTACTACCGCTGTCCCGAGGAGTTGTATAACTGAAGGGGTATGGGGATTTCCTCCCCATTACCCCATTCAGTTTCTTTCTCATCCCCTCTGCAGCAGCGATGCCCACCCCGGCGCCCCCTCTCGGTGTGCCGCCTCCGTGCCGTCTTTCCCTGTTCTCCTCCGGTGGGATCGTTCCCCATCCTCCTTGGGTGCCATGGATACTGGTATTGCCCCATTTCCCCTCTCCTTTGGTTCAGTTCTTTGAACTTTGTTGCTAGGTCAATACTTGTAGATCCACTAGGTTTTTGGCTATGCCTAGGCATTTTGAGAACATGGATAGATTGCTATATAGGAATGAAGTAGATGTGTTGGAGTGGTTTGAGTTTTTGGAACCCCGGTAGTACCGGATCTTAGATCCGTGTCCTCTGCACCAGGACGGTACTACCGCTGGTCCCTCTGCGGTACTACCGCTTGCGCAGTACTACCGCGGGGCCAGCTGTACTACCGTTCCTCGGGCGGTACTACCGTGGTTCTCAGAAACTGACACTCCCCCAACAAACCTGCTTTGTTCACTTGTGTCCGGCTCTTGCATGTCATGTTTTTTGTCTTTTGGTTGTCTCTGTTGGTGTTGGTCAGGTGATAGCTCTCGTCGGAATCCCAAGCGCAAGGCCCCTGGACAATCCGGAAGCTACTTCAAGAAGACTGCTCACAAGAAGAAGGAACCAGTCAAGCCTGTTTCAGAAATTCCTCTTCCCGAGTACAAGGCCTACCATGATGCCAATCCGTACCGCGCAGAGCAAGACCTAGAGTTAGTTGGCACTCAGTTCTGGAATAAGACTCAGAGGGATGTGTTCCATATGATTCTGAAGCATAGGAATAACAAGTTTGTTCCACATGTGAAGTCTGTACAACTGCGGCACATGCGGGCTCACCCCGAGTACTTTGGAGAGGCATATGTCCTATGCGAGCAGTTTGGGATTCTGGATATCATCTCCTTCAACAAGCGGTTCAATGCCGAGCTTCTTGCTCAGTTCTTTGCCACGGTGTACTTCATCAACCGCGATGATTGGACCATCATTTGGATGTGCAAGGATGAGCAGGTGAGCTGCAAGTGGGGGGATTTCATGGCGGCTCTGCACATTCCCGTCTCCACGAGAGAGGAGTCCGTTGGTGTTCGCCCACACACTATGGAGAATGCCAAGAACAAGAGTCTGTTAGGTCCTTATCAGACTTCTATTCCCTATACTGATGCCAAGGGAAATCAGAAGTACAGAGTGGTTCTTTGCCCGTTCTTGGACATCATGCACCGCATCTTCAGGACTTCTCTGTTTCCCCGAGTGGGCAATCTGGACATGGTTCACAGCTATCTGGTGAACATGCTTCTCCTCTGTGTGGAGTGCAAGGGCACCACGCAGACCTTGGATGTATGTAACATCATGTGGGAGGAGCTATATGCTGCTGTGATGGAACGAAAGGTTCCCATTTATGGACCATATCTGCAAGTCCTATTCGAGATCACTTGGGCAGCTACCTTTGCGGATGAGCGACTTCCCGTTGGGCCTCTGACTCCTCACGAGGAGGTTCAGTTGCGCATCAAGGATAACTAGGTTGGAGGTCATGGTCCCGCGCATGACTCTCCTCCTCTAGACGGGTCTGATGAGGAGGTTCAGGAGGAGCCAGTGTGTAACAGCCCAGATTTCACAAAAATTAAATTTTTTCTTTTCGGTGTGAATTGTTTGATTGTCTGATTTGTTTGCGGTGTTTGCATCCCCGATTTATCGATCGGCGATTATTTCCCCCCCTCTTATCTCGTATCAGACGGAGACCGACCCTTGCCACCCTGACACTCGACCTTTGCGACACCGGGTTACGCCCGATCACCGTCGCGAAAACCGCACGAGACCAGCCGCAGCCAACGGAACGAAAACCCCGTTTAATAACTAGACGGGATATTTTAATAGCGCGCCGGAAAGTGTTCTCGGAATGGTTCCAGCGCGAGGTGAACGCCTCCAGATCGACGCGCTGATCGCGCAGTTCGAAGTTTTACCCGAATCGGAGGCACTGCGGACCCCCGGCGGTCAGAAACGTAAACACCGCGCGCGCGAGAGAAAAATCGGGGATGTTTTTGCAAACTGTCAGCCACCTGGGCTATATAACGACCACCACTCTCCCACCTCTTTCTAGGGTTTCCCTAGCCACAAAATTGCAGCCACCTACCCAGAAAATTCCCAAAATTTGCCCTCCAGCCCCAAATTCCCGAAATCCTAGCCCAAACCCTTGATCTGGACCGTCAGATCCAGATCGGAGGGCTCCCAGCCGTCCATGTGGCCTCCACAGCCAACCGTAGCCGCCCGAGCACCTCCTCCTCCCGTGGGGAGCAGCCGCCGCCGCCTTCACTCCGGTCGCCGGAGGCCGCGTCGTCGCCGCCTCCGCATGTCCTTCCCCGCGCGCCTCCCTCCTCCTCTCCTTTCTCTCTCTCTCATCTCTCTCCTCATCTCAGCCCCGCAGGAACGCCGCCGCCATGGCCGACGAGCACGAGCTCGACCGAGCCAGCCGCCCTGCCCGAGTTGAAGTCGCAGCGCGCCACTGCCAGCCCAGCGACCCAGCCTCCTAGCCCGCGCTAGCCTCTCGCCCTGGGCGAGGCTCTTCTATCCTCCGCCCACCGTAGCTGGTCCTTGGCCCGCGGAGGTGAGCTGCCTTTTTTTCTCTTTTCTTTTCTGCAGCGGTAGTTGGGCCGTCCCAGTAGCTTTCGGCCCAGGAGACGTTAGTACTTTTTTTCTTTCTCTTTCTGTTTATAAATTGGCAGATTGTATTATTTTCTTGCGGTTCCCGTATCTTTTTAACCGTAGTTCGGATCGCGACGCTTTAAACATGAAACTTGCTTAAAATTTTGTGTAGATTAATAAAATGTGCTCTTTTGCCATGTTTGCAATTGTTTACATGCTGTTTACCTGCTAATTACAACCTTGCCACTATAAATTGTAATTGCCATAACTTTTCAACCGTTGCTCCGATTAAAATGTTCTTTATATGTAACTTGACTAGAATTGCATGTAGATTGTGTTTATGCTGCTCTTGCTTGCTAATAAAAATAATTAAATATGGTTTATGGCAGAACAGTACCACATGTTTTAATTGTCGTGAGACACTTAGTGATATGCCATGTTTAGGTTGTGTCTCACTTAAATTGACTAGCATAGATAGTTTATCTTATGCTTCACCTCTTGACATGTTTGTATGCTCTTCCATGCTTGAGTGAGATGCCATGTTAACAACCTTTGTTGATCACCTTGTGTAGCTAAACAACTTGAACCTTTCTAAATGTGCGGTATCGTCGTGTGTGACGAGTACTCCACTTAATCTGTTAGTAACCACTCTCGACGGTAGGTGCGATGTCTCGTGTTGCCTTCTTGTTGATGCTTGCTCGTGTTTGCTTCATAGTAATAGATGCTTGCTCGTTGATTGCTTTCCAGTGTTTACCTTCTTGTGTGCTCCCGTGGATACCTTCGGAGACGTTGCGAGTTTGCGATCGACTACACCTTCGGAACCCGACTTATCAACAGGCAAGGACTATACATTACTTATGATCCATTCTATTTCAACCAGCGGTTTGCATGCTAGTCTAGGATAGGTTCGATGTTTGATCCTACCACATGTTTACAGCCTCTTTCAAACCGATACAGCCATGTCCCCTCCCAGCAAACCATGTACTGTTATGTTACTATTGCTCGTTGCTCAGCCCCTGCTTAGTATGCATGCTTAGGATGCTACGACGTTACCCTGTTACTCCTTGGTTTGGGCTATCACATTATTATATTGTTGCTGATGATATGATTATTATAATGTTGACTATATTCGACGAAGGATGGAAGGTCTAGGCTATCCCGCCCCGACGCTTTGTTCCATTCGAGTCACCTAGGATCCGAGTTCCGGGTATAGGTTTTAATATTGAGCGTGCCTAACCGCGTGTGGGATTTTATGGGGTCCCCTCTTCTTACCTACCTAGCTTCAAACATTTCCAGTGGTGGCCCAAGCTGATTTACCATTTGAAACCGTGTGTGTGCTGGTCGGCCGCCAGTTGTTTACAAACCACCCTGGACCAGTGAGGACATAGTTCCCTTGCTGGCCCACCTTGTCCGGCTGAGGACCCGGTTTCCCATGTGTGATTAACCGGCTATCCAAACCTGCGACAGACGGTAGAGACCGATTCGAGAGCGCGGCCGGCTTTTGAGTTGGGTGTCGACTCACTGGGGGCCACCCGGATTTGTTCGTTGTGAGTTAGGGACCTGTCGTTTCGGATCTCTCAAAACTAAATCATAAAATGGTTGCCTATAATGGGTAACAACTAAGAGAGATGGGCGTGCGTGCGGAGCCTTGTAATGGGCAGTTGGTACACCCCTGCAGGGTTAAATATTTTCGAGAAGCCGTGTCCACGGTTATGGACGACTTGAGACCTACTCCTTGTTCATAGACAACAACAACTGAGATAATCTTAATATAACTTGATCAACGCGTGTGTGTCCCTTGACTTCTTCTTCGTCGGGATGCGAAGAGGAGGACAAGGATAGGATATGTGTTATGTTTGCGTAAGTAGTTGATAGCAAGACTTGTTGGATGCGATTCCTCATCGAATGCTTGGCTTCTTACCTTACTCTCTAGATCGTTAGCCACTTCATAAATGCTAGTGCGGCAACAACCTCACCACTTACCCCATCCTTACCGTAAACTACTAGTTGTCCTAGAATGACGAGTGATGAAGTCCTTGCTGGGTCAGATGACCACTACAGTTGGATGCTGAGTACCTCTGTACTCATGATACTACCCCCAAACTCTTTTAAGGGTTCTTGATCAACAACAGGTATGGTGATCGACGTTTAACGTGGAGACTCGACGACGACTAGTTAGGCGGATCCCGGCGGAGGGCCTGGACCCGTGTGGTTATGGGGATCGATGTTTTTCTCTTTGCCAGTAGGCATTTGATTGTAGTCTATACTCAGACATATATCTTCCGTTGTTGTATTGTATTAAGGCAGTTGTATGACGATTGTATGAGATGTTGTATCCTTGTATCTGTAATGTTGTGATATCATGTTGGAAATCCGGGGCATATGGCTATGTCATATGTCGCGGTGGGACCGATATGTGCTTCGTCCCTGGATCTGGATGGAAACATCTAGATCTGGAACAGTACCGCATATCGGACCTTACAACTTGGCATCAGAGCCTGTAACACCCCAGGTGTCACACTACAGTAACCACCTACATTAATCCCTTTTACTATTGCCAAGTCACTGTGGTTAAGGATGGATGATCACCCTTGATCATAGTGATCCAGTTTCAGCCCAAATAAAAATTCCAGATCTAAGTGGGAATAAAACATTGCCCATAAATAGTGCAACCACTTTTGTTAAATCACAAATAATCAGTGGGCCATGCCAATATGGTTATGGTATTTTATTACATTGTTTAAATATTGCGAACAAAACAAACAGTGCCTAAACCAACCACTATTAATCCTTTTTAAATAAAACAAAACCCAAGGAAATTTATTAAGCACCCAAAACTTTTTGTGGCACTCTATTGTTGTGCCATAGTAATTATTGGACTTATTACATGTTTTATAAAAAATACAAAAGATAAGAAAATAATTGCTAGCCGAAAGAAAGAAAACAAAATAAAGAAAAACAGAAGAAAAGCTTATCCCTCGCCCTGGGCTAGGCCTACCTTCTTCCCGGCCCACCCCGGCCCAGTCACCCCCTCCCCTGTTTCTTCTGGTTTCTTCTTCCTATCGCTACGGGAGAAGCCGACCGACGCCATGGCGACCCACGTCGTTCCCGTCGCGCCATCCCGCTGCCCACACCGCTACAGTGTTGCTCCTCGCAGGTAAGAACGAGCCCGTAGACACGTTGGACACACCCAGGATCTTTTCCCCCTGTCCACTACTCATCCTCGTCGCCCAACCTCACGCCCGACGCCACCATGGGCGCACCTCCGTGAGCCCACGCGGCCACCGGACGAATCAACCCAAGCCGTCATATCTAGGAGAACCGCCATCGTGGCCTTCATCATCCCTTGCGGTTACTCGAGCCTAGTTGGACTACATCGCCGAAATCGGGCGGATCCCCTCGCCACGGCCACCGCCTCACCGGCGACGAATTCGTCGCCACTACTGCACCCACGGCCTCCCCGAGCACCTCCTTGCGCTCCCTGTGAGCCCCTCCTGCGAATCCCCCTCTCCCCTCCTTCAATTCGTCGTCGTAGCACACTCCCCCGTCGAGTCCTGCCCCGCCGTAGCCACCATGGCCAGAGCGTGTGCTCGGCTGGTCCTGGCCGCGCCCCGCTCACCCGTTTGCCCCCCTTGGCCGCGCGCTCCCTCGCATACACGCGACCGCAGCGGCGCCGCTCCTCTGCGCCGGCCCGCTGCTCGCCCCGGTCACCTTGCTGGCTCCCGCCGTGGCCGCCATGGCTGAGCCACGCCATGGCCGTAGCCCAAACGGCGTCGACCCTAGCTGCGCGTGTCCTCCCCTGGCCACGCGCCCTCTTGCCGCAGCCTCCTCACACCTTGCCTCGCCGAGGCGAGCACACGGAAGCCGCCGGCAGCCTCTCTCGTCACCGGCGTGAACCTGTGCTGCGGACCGATGGGCCCAACCTATTAGGGGCTTAATTATCTGCTAATAACCTACTAACAGCGGGCCCCATCCCCCTTAATCATCTTCTTATAAGTTAAAAGAAATTAAAACCTAATTCTATTACATGTGGGCCCTGCCCATTTAAAATAACCACTGGATTAATTAGACTAGTTAATTAAAACATGTGCCTATGACATGTGGGTACAGGGGGTTATTAAATAAATAAAATGAATTTATAAAACATGTGAGGCTGACATGTGGGACCCCCATGTCAGGTTTGACTGGTCAACTTTACTATTTTGGATAATGTTTGAATAAACAATTAAATAAATTCCAGAAATTCTTTTAAATTGAACAAAACTTTGAAATTCAATATCTTTTAAACCGTAGCTCCGATAGAAAAACTTTATACATCAAAGATGCTCAGAAAAATGCAACCGTTCCGAATACGCTACCTGCATACCCACCGCACCCCTCTAACATACCGAACCCGAGACTGTCCCCCTCCGGATCATTTGTCCGGTAATTATCCGGTACCGGTAAAACTTTTCGGATGGATTTGTTCTGAACATAAAAGTTGTTCGGAATGCATCAATGATCACAGATACACTGTCCACATGTCTGTCAGAAATTCACGACTCTATATACATGGAACCTTCCCACCTCCTGGCCGTCTGTCGATAATCACCCGGAGCCGGTATTTCATCCCCGGATGAATTCCCGCTTCGAGTATAACACTTTGTAATGTGTTAGAACACCGTTAACGTTGCGTTTGCCATATCTTGTATTTGTATTGCTATTATTGTTGTGTATTTATTGTTTCTCCCCCCTCTCTTATTGTCCGATAGTCCCGACGACCGCTGCCGATGCAGTTGTGATCGACTACGTCGTCGACGATCGTATCCCTACCGTCGAGCTTCCAGGCAAGCAGAGCCATTCTCTTCCCCAGATATCGCCTATATTTCCGAACTTTCTTGCACTAGGCATTGTTACTGCTGCTGCTACGTTACAATCCTATTCAATTGCATAGCCTGATTTTGTCGCCCCTTGTTGTACCTTCCTTATCCTATGCTGCCTGCTATATCTATATATTATATTCAGCAGTGAGCCCTGCGCACTGTTAGCTAGGATTAGATAGCGGGCTGTGGCCACTCAGGGGAGTGACGGGGATACAAATTATATACAACTGCAACAGGTACGGATCATTGCAGACGCCCTAGGAAACCTACAACGGCGAGACTCCGCCGAGTCGCTTCGAGTTTGACTTACGAGTGGACGAACTCGTATTTCACTCTCGTCGGCTCAGTAGCGTAGCATCACCGGGATGATACGAGGTTTACCTCTTTAGTTCATTCCGCTGATGTCTCTGTCGAACCCCTTTAAGTGTGCCATCGAGGGTGGTTCTTCCTGGTTTCACTTAATGGTAGGCACTCGAATCAACTGGTGTCCTTAAAGGTAAGAGTCGGGCGACCCAACGGTGCCCGCGAGCGGTATATTGTCGGGAGCGACAGGGAGGGTACGACCGACGTTACTGGCGTGCTTGGCCCCTGCTCGTATCTCACGAGAGTTACCAAACTATGAAAAGTCGAGCTCTACCAAGAGCACACGCGAGACAAGGTAAGGAGCCGGTTCACCTTGTTGGTAACCGCAGTGACTTGGTGGGACGACAGGGAAGGCACCGATGTACTGGTGGTCCTGACTGCTGTCGTTGACCGCGGGTCAGTTAAGTCGAGGCAACGATAATGGTTATCATGCAGGTTAATTAAAATGCTAAATGGTTTGGCGGATGACTTGAGAGGCCGCAAAGGCATGTACGCACTACCTTCACGTGGGATAAGGAGTTATGGGCTCCCCTGTGTCGTAGTTTGTCCGAAAGCTCCTCAGACGTCAGCAGTACCGCGGCCTGAGCCGGGAAGTTGTGTCTTCTTCGCTCGAGCGGTGTGTATTTGGATTTGATTTTGCTTCACCGGCCAGCCACGCACCGTGCAGGAGCGTGCAAGGGTGAGGGTTCTAGACCCCTTGGCGCATAGGATATAGTCCGGCGGATGGCCTCTCTGTTGAGCCTAGGATGAACTGCGATGTGTCTGATAGCCTCGGTGGGGCGTTCCCTAACAAGGTTCACGCCACCCTGGAGATCCGAGCGTGCAGGCTGAACAGTAGTGCACCCCTGCAGGGAGTTTAATCTATTCGAATAGCCGTGTCCATGGTAACAGGATGCTTTATGCTGAAGCTGGATCTTACCACTACGAACTACTACTATTAAACTGGATGGTTCCGGGTTTTCTTCCTCGCAGGGAAGTCGAGAAGGGGAACTCGGAGGCATTATTATTATTAATCATTACAACTTATTATTATACAATGCTGCAGCAACTTCTGCTGCATTGTTACTTTCATTACTGTTATATTAACTGTTGGCTATTCTCTCCTCATGCTGCAAGACTCGTCGGAAGATGCTAGTCTTCATTAGGCCTAGCTTCTTACCTTATTCTGATTTCTATCTTGCAGTCCACTATATACAGCCTCCTCTTTCCATTTGATACAATGCATAATGCTTAGTAGCGGACGTAAGACTCGCGGGTATGCTAGATACTCACCTGCTTTATTTCCCCCCTTTTTTGTTTTGCCTGATCGGCCGCTGCAGTCGACGTTGGAGCCTTGGAGTCCAGGAGCAGGAGATCCCCGATGCCGACCACCGCAACTTGAAGATCCCCGATGCCTTCTACGACGTCGAGTTCCCCGTTGACCAGGAGTAGTTTGGAGGTTCCCAGGCAGGAGGCCTCGCCTTTTCGATCGTTTGTTATTTGTGCTAGCCTTCTTAAGGCAAATCATGTGTACCTTGTGTCTGTACTCAGATACTATTGCTTCCGCTAACTTTGTGCTCTCGAGCTGTTGTATTCGAGCCCTCGTGGCCCCTAGCTTGTATTAAACAGCTTGTATTATTTTATTTGTAGAGTTGTGTTGTGATATCTCACCGTGAGTCCCTGATCTCGATCGTGTACTTTGCGTGTATGATTACTGTACACGGTCTAATTTTGGGGGCGTCACAAGTTGGTATCAGATCCGACTGCCTGTAGGACACCCCCTTCCAACTCCTTGGTCGAAGTCGAGTCTAGTCTTTGCAAAACTACTTTACTAACAGTATCGTGTGGCTTATCGGCCCACGTCGCAAAATTGGGTGGTATTAGGATCCTTTTTCTTCGTATCTTTACTCTGGGACTCTGATCTCTCTTCTCTTTCGGGTTAAAGATTTTGCTAACTCTGACATTAGGTTCTCGTGACTACTTCCTCCCGGAGAGCCCCTCTTTACAGATGATCGCTTGCTTCACGAGAAGATTCTGAAGATTACTCTCCGATAAAATTCCCGAGACCGTATGTGTCGATCACCTTTACAATTCCCTGCCATCGATAAGCCCGTATGTATAACCACATACACATTTCGTTCATCCATACCATCCCAGATGCTCTTGTGTTTACAAGATGCCTCGACATACTCTCTGTTGATGGGTAAATCCTTTATGCATACTGCCTTGCAGCTTCTTTTCACACTGCGGATAATTCCTCGCGTTTACCGAGGATCCGTTCATCCCCAGTGGTTCCTTTGATTCCCAAAATACTTTGAAATACTATTCGATCTCGCGACAATCCTCGGCAGCCTACTGCTTTGGGGATTCTTCTTGCCTGCTTGCACTATGATTAATCCAGTTTGTCTTGTGGTATTCGATGCCCTCCCTTGGCATTGCCATTCCGATCTGTTGAATCATCGTGTGCGCGAATGCACGCAGTCATAGGTTAACCCTATGAATTCATTCTTTCGGCTCAGGCGTCATTCCAGTCATGAGCTGATTCTCGGTAAATCAAACCTTAATTGATTAACCGTCAAGCTTGTATTCAACTTATTCTTGTTTGATCGATGTATCTGAATCCGATACACCGTTATGGAATTCATAATTCCTTTGTACTTAAGCATCGAATTATTCTGATGCTTCTATATCCAATACTTTGGCATTCCTTCTTCTTATGGTTGAGTACCGATGCTCGCCCTAGACTCTCTGTACGCCGCCTGACCTTTTTGGGGGATTAGTACCTGCCGTACCCTTGTGTCCTAAATCATTGACGAATTTCCCCTGATATGAAATGCCTTTGGCGAACGGTATCATCTGCTCCGTGTCATGAGCCTTCTGCTTTCGAACTTGTATCTCTTGTTCCTGTTGTTTGTCTTATAGATTTGTAAAATGTCCCTATGGGTTGTATCTATGATCCGGCCATCTATGTGAACCCCAGAAACTTCTACGGGTCATACTCTACTGGTGTTACGCCAGATAAATTTCCTACTCTACAACTTCATCGAAAGCGAGAAGTGAATGAGGGGTTATGCATTGAAGAAGTGGGAGTCGACCCTGAACCTTTGTGTTCATGCCCATGGATACTATGTAGAACTTATCATGAAAGCTTCTCGTAAAGATAATTATTCCCTTGGTATACATCCTTCTACCCCTATGATCCACCGTTCTACCTTCGGGGTATTACCCCTGGTATCCTGAGGATATCATGCCTTTGCACTACATCTTATGAATTGTGATGAAACAATGCCTATCACTGCCATAGTCATTTCATGGTTCTGGGTTGTCGTCAACTGGGAACACCGAATACTTTTGCTTCACCATTCCCTTTTGCTTGATGTCGCCGTTGTTCGATTGTATTTTCTGGAAACCATTTGACATGATGTGTCGTGGTCGTCATCGACCTTTTGACTTCTCCCAAGTGTTACTTGGATGCATCGTGAGAAATACCATCCTTGCCCCTCGATGATTTGCGTTATCATCGACAACCTCCTTTGACTCCCTGCCAATACAAACTTGGTCATGTATATATTACTCTGCTTTCCACTGGGAAAGATATACACCTGATACTTGTGTATAATCACATTTTCCCTTCCATTGGATTTTTTTACCTTTATTGTAATGTGTCTTGTCTGAGCAGTGACAATCCCTGCTTATGTTAACACTTCAGTTTACTACTTTGTCCGTACAACCTGTTACTATTGTTGATGACTTTTTGGTGACCACCGATGGACGAGAACTTTGCCTACTGGTCCGCCTCGTCTTAACGAGCAGGAAAATGGTTCTCTTCGTCCCTCGCCCTTGGCACTGACGTGTTGCCGACATAACTAACAAGCTATTATCTGACTTACCTTGCAACCTAATCGCATTGTTTGTCACCACCCTTCTTATTCAATGTGGGCCCATAACCCACATTTCCACAGGATCGAAACCTGACTCTCTTGTACCTTTCTGTTCTCGAGGTTATTCCTCTTACTTGACCTCATAGGCAATTCACGAGTCCTCTACCTTGTGATATTCAGTCCGATATCAGACTCAGTGCTCATGCCTGATGCCCTGGACCTTTTTTTTTCATCATCCGTCATAACCGTCGAGTGATTGCATATCCGCTTGAAAACTTCTCATGTCTTATTTTGTTTCTCTCGCTATATCTCTCTGAGTTTAACTCGTGAGATACTTTGTACCCCATTCCCTCGGACAGCCTCGGTTGATTAACCTTGTATCGATTCGACCCCCTTAAGTTTTCCCCCTAACCTATTCGTAAGTACGATGAAGACCCTGGATGAAGGATGACAACTCGTCGAGATGCGCTGATGCAGAGAAATGAAGACTTCAACGAGAAGGATTAACTTCTTCGAGAAGGACAACAAGAAGCAGAAGAATCGGTAGAATACGAAACCAAAACTTTACCCCTTTCACTACCTTTTAATTCTCGGGACGAGAATTCTTTGTAGTGGGGGAGAACTGTAACACCCCGGGTGTCACACTACAGTAACCACCTACAGTAATCCCTTTTACTGTTGCCAAGTCACTGTGGTTAAGCATGGATGATCACCCTTGATCATAGCGATCCAGTTTCAGCCCAAATAAAAATTCCAGATCTAAGTGGGAATAAAACATTGCCCAAAAATAGTGCAACCACTTTTGTTAAATCACAAATAATCAGTGGGCCATGCCAATATGGTTATGGTATTTTATTACATTGTTTAAATATTGCAAACAAAACAAACAGTGCCTAAACCAACCACTATTAATCCTTTTTAAATAAAACAAAACCCAAGGAAATTTATTAAGCACCCAAAACTTTTTGTGGCACTCTATTGTTGTGCCATAGTAATTATTGGACATATTACATGTTTTATAAAAATACAAAAGATAAGAAAATAATTGCTAGCCGAAAGAAAGAAAACAAAATAAATAAAAACAAAAGAAAAGCTTATCCCTCGCCCTGGGCTAGGCCTACCTTCTTCCCGGCCCACCCCGGCCCAGTCACCCCTCCCCTGTTTCTTCTGGTTTCTTCTTCCTATCGCTACAGGAGAAGCCGACCGACGCCATGGCGACCCACGCCGTTCCCGTCGTGCCATCCCGCTGCCCACGCCGCTACAGTGTTGCTCCTCGCAGGTAAGAACGCTCCCGTAGACACGTTGGACACACCCAGGATCTTTTCCCCCTGTCCACTACTCATCCTCGTCGCCCAACCTCACGCCCGACGCCACCATGGGCGCACCTCCGTGAGCTCACGCGGCCACCGGACGAATCAACCCAAGCCGTCATGTCTAGGAGAACCGCCATCGTGGCCTTCATCATCCTCTGCGGTTACTCGAGCCGAGACGGACTACATCGTCGAAATCGGGCGGATCCCCTCGCCACGGCCACCGCCTCACCAGCGACGAATTCATCGCCACCGCGGCACCCACGGCCTCCCCGAGCACCTCCTCGCGCTCCATGTGAGCCCCTTCTGCGAATCCCCCTCTCCCCTCCTTCGATTCGTCGTCATAGCACACTCCCCCGCCGTGGCCACCATGGCCAGAGCGTGCGCTCGCCTGGTCCTGGCCGTGCACCGCTCACCCGTTTGCCCCCCTTGGCCGCGCGCTCCCTCGCATACGCGCGACCGCTGCGGCGTCGCTCCTCTGCGCCGGCCCGCTGCTCGCCCCAGTCACCTTGCTGGCTCCTGCCGTGGCCGCCATGGCTGAGCCACGCCATGGCCGCAGCCCAAGCCGGCGTCGACCCTAGCTGCGCGTGTCCTCCCCTGGCCACGCCCCCTCTCGCCGCAGCCTCCCCCCACCTTGCCTCGCCGAGGCGAGCACACGGTCGCCACCGGCAGCCTCTCTCGTCACCGGCGTGGACCTGTGCTACTGACCGATGGGCCCAGCCTATTAGGGGCTTAATTATCTGCTAATAACCCACTGACAGCGGGCCCCATCCCCCTTAATCATCTGCTTATAAGTTAAAAGAAATTAAAACCTAATTCTATTACATGTGGGCCCTGCCCATTTAAAATAACCACTGGATTAATTAGACTAGTTAATTAAAACATGTGCCTATGACATGTGGGTCCAGGGGGTTATTAAATAAATAAAATGAATTTATAAAACATGTGAGGGTGACATGTGGGACCCCCATGTCAGGTTTGACTGGTCAACTTTACTGTTTTGGATAATGTTTGAATAAACAATTAAATAAATTCCAGAAATTCTTTTAAATTGAACAAAACTTTGAAATTCAATATCTTTTGAACCGTAGCTCCGATAGAAAAACTTTATACATCAAAGATGCTCAGAAAAATGCAACCGTTCCGAATACGCTACCTGCATACCCACCGCACCCCTCTAACATACCGAACCCGAGACTGTCCCCCTCCGGATCGTTTGCCATATCTTGTATTTGTATTGCTATTATTGTTTAGTATTTATTGTTTCTCCCCCCTCTCTTATTGTCCGATAGTCCCGACGACCGCTGCCGGTGCCCTTGTGATCGACTACGTCGTCGACGACCGTACCCCTACCGTCGAGCTTCCAGGCAAGCAGAGCCATTCTCTTCCCCAGATATCGCCTATCTTTCTGTACTTTCTTGTACTAGGCATTGTTACTGCTGCTGCTACGTTACAATCCTATTCAATTGCATAGCCTGATTTTGTCGGCCCTTGTTGTACCTTCCTTATCCTATGCTTCCTGCTATATCTATATATTATATTCAGCAGTGAGCCCTGCGCACTGTTAGCTAGGATTAGATAGCGGGCTGTGGCCACTCAGGGGAGTGACGCGGATACAAATTATATACAACTGCAACAGGTACGGATCATTGCAGACGCCCTATGGAACCTACAACGGCGAGACTCCGCCGAGTCGCTTCGAGTTTGACTTACGAGTGGACGAACTCGTATTTCACTCTCGTTGGCTCAGTAGCGTAGCATCACCGGGATGATACGAGGTTTACCTCTTTAGTTCATTCCGCTGATGTCTCTGTCGAACCCCTTTAAGTGTGCCATCGAGGGTGGTTCTTCCTGGTTTCACTTAATGGTAGGCACTCGAATCAACTGGTGTCCTTAAAGGTAAGAGTCGGGCGACCCAACGGTGCCCGCGAGCGGTATATTGTCGGGAGCGACAGGGAGGGTACGACCGACGTTACTGGCGTGCTTGGCCCCTGGTCGTATCTCGCGAGAGTTACCAAACTACGAAAAGTCGAGCTCTACCAAGAGCACACACGAGACACGGTAAGGAGTCGGTTCACCTTGTTGGTAACCGCAGTGACTTGGTGGGACGACAGGGAAGGCACTGATGTACTGGTGGTCCTGACTGCTGTCGTTGACCGCGGGTCAGTTGAGTCGAGGCAACGATAACGGTTGTCACGCAGGTTAATTAAAATGCTAAATGGTTCGGCGGATGACTTGAGAGGCCGCAAAGGCCTGTACGCACTACCTTCACGTGGGATAAGGAGTTATGGGCTCCCCTGTGTCGTAGTTTGTCCGAAAGCTCCTTAGACGTCAGCAGTACCGCGGCCTGCGCCGGGAAGTTGTGTCTTCTTCGCTCGAGCGGTGTGTATTTGGATTTGCTTTTGCTTCACCGGCCAGCCACGCACCGTGCAAGAGCGTGCAAGGGTGAGGGTCCTAGACCCCTTGGCGCATAGGATATAGTCCGGCGGATGGCCTCTCTGTTGAGCCTAGGATGAACTGCGATGTGTCGGATAGCCTCGGTGGGGCGTTCCTTAACAAGGTTCACGCCACCCTGGAGATCCGAGCGTGCAAGCTGAACTGTAGTGCACCCCTGCAGGGAGTTTAATCTATTCGAATAGCCGTGTCCACGGTAACAGGACTCTTTATGCTGAAGCTGGATCTTACCACTACGAACTACTACTATTAAACTGTATGGTTCCGGGTTTTCTTCCTCGCAGGGAAGTCGAGGAGGGGAACTCGGAGGCATTATTATTATTAATCATTACAACTTATTATTATACAATGCTACAGCAACTTCTGCTGCATTGTTACTTTCATTACTGTTATATTAACTGTTGGCTATTCTCTCCTCATGCTGCAAGACTCGTCGGAAGATGCTAGTCTTCGTTAGGCCTAACTTCTTACCCTTATTCTGATTTCTATCTTGCAGTCCACTATATACAGCCTCCTCTTTCCATTTGATACAATGCAAAATGCTTAGTAGCGGACGTAAGACTCGCGGGAATGCTAGATACTCACCTGCTTTATTTTTTCCCCTTTTTTGTTTTGCCTGATCGGCCGCTTCAGTCGACGTTGGAGCCTTGGAGTGCATGAGCAGGAGATCTCCGATGGCGACCACCGCAACTTGAAGATCCCTGATGCCTTCTACGATGTCGAGTTCCCCGTTGACCAGGAGTAGTTTGGAGGTTCCCAGGCAGGAGGCCTCGCCTTTTCGATCGGTTGTTATTTGTTCTAGCCTTCTTAAGGCAAATCATGTCTACCTTGTGTATGTACTCAGATACTATTGCTTATGCTAACTTTGTGCTCTCGTGCTGTTGTATTCAAGCCCTCGTGGCCCCTGGCTTGTATTAAACAGCTTGTATTATTTTATTTGTAAAGTTGTGTTGTGATATCTCACCGTGAGTCCCTGATCTCGATCGTGTACCTTGCGTGTATGATTACTGTACACGGTCTGATTGTGGGGGCGTCACAGAGCCTTACCGATCATAGGATCCCTTCTCTGGCCGAAGTCGAGTCTAGACAAAAACTATTTTGTAGTTACTAAGTTAGTTGTCGGAGAGTAGGAATCTTTTACTCCTTACCCTTGCTCTGGTCAGGACAAGTGTCGTAAGTGTTTTATTCTCGACTTACCTCCCCTTCAAACTCTAGGATCTCGAGTGTGTGGAGTTCGGAATCATTAAAATGCATTGCTTGCAGCGTATTGTCTCGATTCCGATCTCTGGTTTGGGAAATCCTGTAGTACCTTTAGACTTCCAACTCTGGTGTACATCTGGGTCATCCATTGCCATCCCTCCTTTTACCTGTGTTTTTACGACTTGCGTCGAAAATCATTATCCCTTGATCTGGTTTTCGCGATCGTTCTTCCTCTTGTCACTGACGGTTTCGTTTTTCCGACGATGTCGTCTCTCTGCGAAAAGTTTCTCGACGGAAGCTCGACATCGACATGGAACAGAGTCCCTTGTTGGTGGTGTTGAAGATCGTTGCCTCTCTTTTCTCTCTCCCCTCTGCCCCGGATAGTCTAGGATCTCGAGACGAGATCCCTCGCTGGTGGTGTTGTATTGTAACAGCCCAGATTTCACAAAAATTAAAAATTTTGTTTTCGGTGTGAATTGTTTGATTGTCTGATTTGTTTGCGGTGTTTGCATCCCTGATTTATCGATCGGTGATTATTTCCCCCCCTCTTATCTCGTATCGGACGGAGACCGACCCTTGCCACCCTGACACTCGACCTTTGCGACACCGGGTTACGCCCAATCACCGTCGCGAAAACCGCACGAGACCAGCCGCAGCCAACGGAACGAAAACCCCATTTAATAACTAAACGCGATATTTTTATAGCGCGCCGGAAAGTGTTCTCGGAACGGTTCCAGCGCGAGGTGAACGCCTCCGGCTCGACGCGCTGATCGCGCAGTTCGAAGTTTTACCCGAATCGGAGGTACTACGGACCCCCGGCGGTCAGAAACGTAAACATCGCGCGCGCGAGAGAAAAACCGGCGATGTTTTTGCAAACTGCCAGCCACCTGGGCTATATAAAGACCACCACTCTCCCACCTCTTTCTAGGGTTTCCCTAGCCACAAAATTGCAGCCACCTACCCAGAAAATTCCCAAAATTTGCTCTCCAGCCCCAAATTCCCGAAATCCTAGCCCCAACCCTCGATCTGGACTGTCAGATCTAGATTCGAGGGCTCCCAGCCGTCCACGTGGCCTCCACAACCAACCCTAGCCGCCCGAGCACCTCCTCCTCCCGTGGGGAGCAGCCTCCGCCGCCTCCACTCCGGTCGCCGGAGGCCGCGTCGTCGCCGCCTCCGCAGGTCCTTCCCCGCGCGCCTCCCTCCTCCTCTCCTTTCTCTCCCTCTCATCTCTCTCCTCATCTCTGCCCCGCAGGAACGCCGCCGCCATGGCCGGCGAGCACGAGCTCGACCGAGCCAGCCGCCCTGCCCGATTTGAAGTCGCAGTGCGCCACTGCTAGCCTAGCGGCCCAGCCTCCCAGCCCGCGCTAGCCTCTCGCCATGGGCGAGGCTCTTCTATCTTCCGCCCACCGTAGCTGGGCCTTGGCCCGCGGAGGTGAGCTGCCTTTTTTATTTTTTATTTTTTTCTCTTTTCTTTTCTGCAGCGGTAGTTGGGCCGGCCCAGTAGCTTTCGGCCTAGGAGACGTTAGTTCTTTTTTTCTTTCTCTTTCTATTTATAAATTGGCAGATTGTATTATTTTCTAGCGGTGCCCGTATCTTTTTAACCCTAGCTCGGATCGCGACGCTTTAAACATGAAACTTGCTTAGAATTTTGTGTAGATTAATAAAATGTGCTCTTTTGCCATGTTTGCAATTGTTTACATGTTGTTTACCTCCTAATTACAACCTTTCCACTGTAAATTGTAATTGCCATAACTTTTCAACCGTTGCTCCGATTAAAATGTTCTTTATATGTAACTGGACTAGAATTGCGTGTAGATTGTGTTTATGCTGCTCTTGCTTGCTAATAAAAATAATAACATATGGTTTAGGACAGAACAGTACAAAATGTTTTAATTGTCGTGAGACACTTAGTGATATGCCATGTTTAGGTTGTGCCTCAGTTAAATTGACTAGCATAGATAGTTTATCTTATGCTTCACCTTTTGACATGTTTGTGTGCTATTCCATGCTTGAGTGAGATGCCATGTTAACAACCTTTGTTGATCACCTTGTGTAGCTAAACAACTTGAACCTTTCTAAATGTGCGATATCGTCCTGTGTGACGAGTACTACACTTAACCTGTTAGTAACCGCTCTCGACGGTAGGTGCGATGTCTCATGTTGCCTTCTTGTTGATGCTTGCTCGTGTTTTCTTCGTAGTAATAGATGCTTGCTCATTGATTGCTTTCCAGTGTTTACCTTCCTGTGTGCTCCCGCGGATACCTTTGGAGACGTTGCGAGTTTGCGATCGACTACACCTTCGGAACCCGACTTATCAACAGGCAAGGACTATGCATTACTTATGATCCATTCTATTTCAACCACCGGTTTGCATGCTAGTCTAGGATAGGTTCGATGTTTGATCCTACCACATGTTTACAACCTCTTTCAAACCGATACAACCATGTCCCCTCACAGCATATCATGTACTGCTATGTTACTATTGCTTGTTGCTCAGCCCCTGCTTAGTATGCATGCTTAGGATGCTACGATGTTACCCTGTTACTCCTTGGTTTGGGTGATCACATTATTATATTGTTGCTGATGATATGATTATTATAATGTTGACTATGTTCGACGAAGGATGGAAGGTCTAGGCTATCCCGCCCCGACGCTTTGTTCCATTCGAGTCACCTAGGATCCGAGTTTCGGGTATTGGTTTTGAGACTGAGCGTGCCTAACCGCTTGTGGGATTTTATGGGGTCCCCTCTTCTTACCTACCTAGCTTCAAACATTTCCACTGGTGGCCCAAGCTGATTTACCATTTGAAACCATGTGTGTGCTGGTCGGCCGCCAGTTGTTTACAAACCACCCTGGACCAGTGAGGACATAGTTCCCTTGCTGGCCCACCTTGTCCGGCTGAGGACCCGGTTTCCCATGTGTGATTAACCGACTATCCAAACCTGCGACAGACGGTAGAGACCGATTCGAGAGCGTGGCCGGCTTTTTAGTTGGGTGTCGACTCACCGGGGGCCACCCGGATTTGTTCGTTGTTAGTTAGAGGGACCTGTCATTTCGGATCTCTCGGAACTAAATCATAAAATGGTTGCCTATAATGGGTAGCAACTGAGAGAGATGGGCGTGCATGCGGAGCCTTGTAATGGGCAGTTGGTACACCCCTGCAGGGTTAAATCCTTTCGGGAAGCCGTGTCCACGGTTATGGACGACTTGAGACCTACTCCTTGTTCATAGACAACAACAACTGAGATAATCTTAATATAACTTGATCAACTCATGTGTGTGCCTTGAATTCTTCTTCTTCTTCTTCGGGATGCGAAGAGGAGGACAAGGATAGGATATGTGCTATGTTTGCGTAAGTAGTTGATAGCAAGACTTGTTGGAGACGATTCCTCATCGAATGCTTGGCTTCTTACCTTACTCTCTAGATCGTTAGCCACTTCATAAATGCTAGTGCGGCAGCAACCTCACCACTTACCCCATCCTTACCGTAAACTACTAGTTGTCCTAGAATGACGAGTGATGAAGTACTTGCTGGGTCAGATGACCACTACAGTTGGATGCTGAGTACCTCTGTACTCATAATACTACCCCCAAACTCTTTTCAGGGTTCTTGATCGACAACAGGTATGGTGATCGACGTTTCACGTGGAGACTCGACGACGACTAGTTAGGCGGATCCCGGCGGAGGGCCTGGACCCGTGTGGTTATGGGGATCGATGTTTTTCTCTTTGACAGTAGGCATTTGATTGTAGTTTGTACACAGAGATATATCTTCCGCTGTTGTATTGTATTAAGGCAGTTGTCTGCCGATTGTATGAGATGTTGTATCCTTGTATCTGTAATGTTGTGATATCATGTTGGAAATCCGGGGCATATGGCTATGTCATATGTCGCGGTGGGACCGATATGTGCTTCGTCCCCGGATCTGGAAGGAAACATCTAGATCTGGAACAATACAGCATATCAGGCCTTACAACTTGGTATCAGAGCCTTACCGACCGTAGGATCCCTTCTCTGGCCGAAGTCGAGTCTAGACAAAAACTATTTTGTAGTTACTAAGTTAGTTGTCGGAGAGTAGGAATCTTTTACTCCTTACCCTTGCTCTGGTCAGGACAAGTGTCGTAAGTGTTTTATTCTCGACTTACCTCCCCTTCAAACTCTAGGATCTCGAGTGTGTGGAGTTTGGAATCGTTAAAATGCATTGCTTGCAGCGTATTGTCTCGATTTTGATCTCTAGTTTGGGAAATCCTGTAGTACCTTTAGACTTCCAACTCTGGTGTACATCTGGGTCATCCATTGCCATCCCTCCTTTTACCTGTGTTTTTATGACTTGCGTCGAAAAGGACTATCCCTTGATCTAGTTTTCGCGATCGTTCTTCCTCTTGTCACTGACGGTTTCGTTTTTCCGACGACGTCGTCTCTCTGCGAAAAGTTTCTCGACGGAAGCTCGACATCGACATGGAACAGAGTCCCTTGTTGGTGGTGTTGAAGATCGTTGTGTCTCTTTTCTCTCTCCCCTCTCCCCCGGATCGTCCAGGATCTCGGGACGAGATCCCTTGTTGGTGGTGTTGTATTGCAACAGCCCAGATTTCACAAAAATTAAATTTTTTGTTTTCGGTGTGAATTGTTTGATTGTCTGATTTGTTTGCGGTGTTTGCATCCCCGATTTAATGATCGGCGATTATTTTCCACCCTCTTATCTCGTATCGGACGGAGACCGACCCTTGCTACCCTAACACTCGACCTTTGCGACACCGGGTTACGCCCGATCACCGTCGCGAAAACCGCACGAGACCAGCCGCAGCCAACGGAACGAAAACCCCGTTTAATAACTAAACGGGATATTTTTATTGCGCGCCGAAAAGTTTTCTCGGAACGGTTCTAGCGCGAGGTGAACGCCTCCGGCTCGACACGCTGATCGCGCAGTTCGAAGTTTTACCCGAATCGGAGGTACTGCGGACCCCCGGCGGTCAGAAACGTAAACACCGCGCGCGCGAGAGAAAAACCGGCGATGTTTTTGCAAACTGCCAGCCACTTGGGCTATATAAAGACCACCACTCTCCCACCTCTTTCTAGGGTTTCCCTAGCCACAAAATTGCAGCCACCTACCCAGAAAATTCCGAAAATTTGCCCTCCAGCCCCAAATTCCCGAAATCCTAGCCCAAACCCTCGATCTGGACCGTCAAATCCAGATCGGAGGGCTCCCAGCCGTCCACGTGGCCTCCACAGCCAACCCTAGCCGCCCGAGCACCTCCTCCTCCCGTGGGGAGCAGCCGCCGCCGCCTCCACTCCGGTCGCCGGAGGCCGCGTCGTCGCCGCCTCCGTAGGTCCTTCCCCGCACGCCTCCCTCCTCCTCTCCTTTCTCTCCCTCTCATCTCTCTCCTCATCTCTGCCCCGCAGGAACGCCGCTGCCATGGCCGGCGAGCACGAGTTCGACCGAGCCAGCCGCCCTGCCCGATTTGAAGTCGCAGCGCGCCACTGCCAGCCCAGCGGCCCAGCCTCCCAGCCCGCGCTAGCCTCTCGCCCTGGGCGAGGCTCTTCTATCCTCCGCCCACCATAGCTGGGCCTTCGCCCGCGGAGGTGAGCTGCCTTTTTTTCTTTTTTCTTTTTTTTTCTCTTTTCTTTTCTGCAGCGGTAGTTGGGCCGGCCCAGTAGCTTTCGGCCCAGGAGACGTTAGTTCTTTGTTTTTTTCTCTTTCTGTTTATAAATTGGCAGATTGTATTATTTTCTTGCGGTGCGCGTATCTTTTTAACCGTAGCTCGGATCGCGACGCTTTAAACATGAAACTTGATTAGACTTAGAATTTTGTGTAGATTAATGAAATGTGCTCTTTTGCCATGTTTGCAATTGTCTACATGTTGTTTACCTGCTAATTGCAACCTTTCCACTGTAAATTGTAATTGCCATAACTTTTCAACCGTTGCTCCGATTAAAATGTTCTTTTTATGTAACTTGACTAGAATTGCATGTAGATTGTGTTTATGCTGCTCTTGCTTGCTAACAAAAATAATGAAATATGGTTTAGGACAGAACAGTACCAAATGTTTTAATTGTCGTGAGACACTTAGTGATATGTCATGTTTAGGTTGTGCCTCACTTAAATTGACTAGCATAGATAGTTTATCTTATGCTTCACCTCTTGACATGTTTGTGTGCTATTCCATGCTTGAGTGAGATGCCATGTTAACAACCTTTGTTGATCACCTTGTGTAGCTAAACAACTTGAACCTTTCTAAATGTGCGATATCGTCCTGTGTGACGAGTACTACACTTAACCTGTTAGTAACCGCTCTCGACGGTAGGTGCGATGTCTCATGTTGCCTTCTTGTTGATGCTTGCTCGTGTTTTCTTCGTAGTAATAGATGCTTGCTCATTGGTTGCTTTCCAGTGTTTACCTTCCAGTGTGCTCCCGCGGATACCTTCGGAGACGTTGCGAGTTTGCGATCGACTACACCTTCGGAACCCGACTTATCAACAGGCAAGGACTATGCATTACTTATGATCCATTCTATTTCAACCAGTGGTTTGCATGCTAGTCTAGGATAGGTTCGATGTGTGATCCTACCACATGTTTACAGCCTCTTTCAAACCGATACAACCATGTCCCCTCCCAGCAAATCATGTACTGCTATGTTACTATTGCTTGTTGCTCAACCCCTGCTTAGTATGCATGCTTAGGATGCTACGATGTTACCCTATTACTCCTTGGTTTGGGCTATCACATTGTTATATTGTTGCTGATGATATGATTATTATAATGTTGACTATATTCGACGAAGGATGGAAGGTTAGGCTATCCCGCCCCGACGCTTTGTTCCATTCGAGTCACCTAGGATCAGAGTTCCGGGTATTGGTTTTAAGACTGAGCGTGCCTAACCGCGTGTGGGATTTTATGGGGTCCCCTCTTCTTACCAACCTAGCTTCAAACATTTCCAGTGGTGGCCCAAGCTGATTTACCATTTGAAACCGTGTGTGTGCTGGTCGGTCACCAGTTGTTTACAAACCACCCTGGACCAGTGAGGACATAGTTCCCTTGCTGGCCCACCTTGTCCGGCTGAGGACCCGGTTTCCCATGTGTGATTAACCGGCTATCCAAACCTGCGACAGACGGTAGAGATCGATTCGAGAGCGCGACCGGCTTTTTAGTTGGGTGTCGACTCACCGGGAGCCACCTGGATTTTTTCGTTGTTAGTTAGAGGGACCTTTCGTTTCGGATCTCTCGGAACTAAATCATAAAATGGTTGCATATAATGGGTAGCAACTGAGAGAGATGGGCGTGCGTGCAGAGCCTTGTAATGGGCAGTTGGTACACCCCTGCAGGGTTAAATCTTTTCGGGAAGCCGTGTCCACGGTTATGGACGACTTGAGACCTACTCCTTGTTCATAGACAACAACAACTGAGATAATCTTAATATAACTTGATCAACGCGTGTGTGTGCCTTGACTTCTTCTTCTTCGTCGGGATGCGAAGAGGAGGACAAGGATAGGATATGTGTTATGTTTGCGTAAGTAGTTGATAGCAAGACTTGTTGGAGGCCATTCCTCATCGAATGCTTGGCTTCTTACCTTACTCTCTAGATCATTAGCCACTTCATAAATGCTAGTGCGGCAGCAAGCTCACCACTTACCCCATCCTTACCGTAAACTACTAGTTGTCCTAGAACTACAAGTGATGAAGTCCTTGCTGGGTCAGATGACCACTACAGTTGGATGCTGAGTACCTCTGTACTCATGATACTACCCCCAAACTCTTTTCAGGGTTCTTGATCGACAACAAGTATGGTGATCGACGTTTCACGTGGAGACTCGACGACGACTAGTTAGGCGGATCCCGGCGGAGGTCCTTGACCCGTGTGGTTATGGGGATCGATGTTTTTCTCTTTGCCAGTAGGCATTTGATTGTAGTCTGTACTCAGACATATATCTTCCGCTGTTGTATTGTATTAAGGCAGTTGTATGCCGATTGTATCAGATGTTGTATCCTTGTATCTGTAATGTTGTGATATCATGTTGGAAATCCGGGGCATATGGCTATGTCATATGTCGCGGTGGGACCGATATGTGCTTCGTCCCCGGATCTGGATGGAAACATCTAGATCTGGAACAGTACCGCATATCGGGCCTTACACAGTGGCAGGTGGCGGCAGTATTCCCCGCACTCGCTCTGGTGCGAGCTTTGGTGCTGGTGGTTCGTCTTCTGCGCAGGGTCCTGAGCAGCCGGGATGGGCTGCCAAGCTCACCAGGAAGGTGAAGCAGCTCTTTTGCCTTCAGACTGACATTCAAAACCACATGTATGAGGCCCACAGAAGGGAGAAGGAGAACCGACAGCTGCAGAAGGCTTTCTACATGCAGCAGGGTATGACTGTCTAGAGTGGGTCCGAGAAGAGCATCACTCCCGAGGACAAGTGGATCTCCAAGTTCAGTGAGTGGGACCTCACTGATGATGTTCCTGGCCCTTCGTCCACTGCTCAGCGGCCAGCTACTGATGACACAGAGGCAGTAGAGGAGTCCGAGGAGTCTGACGATGACGAGGACTATGACCAGGACGACGAGTAGTCCATCACCATGGGACGCTAGGTCACTCTCTGCCTTTTTGGCGTCTCGATGCCAAAGGGGGAGAGAGTTTTAGGATTCTGATTTGCATCTTCTCAGGTTTGGGCGAGTCACAAGCGTGTTTCATCTGTCTCATTTGCTCCGCTTGTGAACTCCGTTTATTTGCTTTGTTTTTTAGTCCGTCTTGTGAGTTCCGTGATATATGGTGTGAGACATATGCTATCCTATGTTCGTACTCTTAGTGTCTGGTTATGTGATGCTATGTTATGACATGTTATCTTTATGCTCACATTTTGCTATGCCTAGCTTAGTATGGCCTAGTTTATAAAATATAGGGGGAGTGTCTTCCTTATGTGTGTGTCTTGCATTCCAGTGGCATATCTAAAATGATGCACACATCTAGGGGGAGCCTATCTATATTTCGTAAACAAATGGCATGTTTTAAATTCCCTATTTTTTATTGTGCAAATCTTGTGTTGTCATCAATACACCAAAAAGGGGGAGATTGATAGGGCATGTTTCCCCTTGATTGGTTATAGTGATTGATGACAATACATTTGCGGACTAACCGGGTGCGATGAGCATTTTAGATAATTATATTAATGACACAAGACGGTTATTGCCCCCTCAGTGTATGAAGCGTGAAGACGGAGTTTTTCTTTCGATCTCCTTTTTGATATTTGAGTCGTAGGAAAACCGTACTATGAAGAGGGGATCCGCTTTGGAAATGGTGGGTGGAATCATCACACAGTCTCACTTTCTGCACCCACATATTTCTCTTATGTCGTGGAGGTGTGGAACCTAGTGGAAATGGCTCCCTAGCTCTGCCAGGGCGGTAGTACCGCTCCTGGAGCGGTTGATATGGGGTGGCCCGATCTTCTCAGTAAGCGGACCGATGAACTCTCCTCGCTAGATCCCTCTTGCCAATGCGACAGCTCTCTACCCTTTGGATATTCACAACTTCACACACTTGCGCAACATAGCCGTCGACCACGAGACGGTAATTTGCAATCTACTAATTCCCAGTGGAACAATAGGTCACACAAAACTTGCAGTAGCAACACTTCAGATCGATACGAATTGAAGTATATGATTCAAGATGAAAGCTTGGAGCTATTCTCAAGAACTAGGGTTTATCTAAACGTGGTCTAAACCTAAAACTCGTGGGAGCTGGGTATTTATAAGCTAGGGGGATACAAGGGCCGCAGCCCGTCTGATCTGCGCGCAGGCCGTTTCGGACGTCCGATGGGTTTCAGACGTCCGAAACGTGTCGGAAATCCGACTCTGGCGGTGAGGTGTCCTGGATTGGAAGTTCTTCTCGAGGAACTTCATGTCGGACATCCGTCATATGTCGGACGTCCGATGCGTCGGACGTCCGAATCTTGTCGGAAGTCCGTCTTCGGTTTTGGAGGTCTTCTAGATACGGAGGTCGCCATCCTTCTCGCCGATGTCGGACGTCCGAAAGTTGGAGCATGTCTCATCTTCTCCTCCTTCTGAATCCTCGTCTTCGTCATGATACCTGATTATGCAAACATACAAAGATTTAGGCAATATAAAATTTTCATTGTATAACATGTTAGAATCAACTAAGAGCGAATTGACCTGTTGTTCTATCAACTTTGCACGAGCTCTTGTAATAGGTCCAATTCTGATTTCATCATCCTTCTTCCTTGTAGAATCAACTTGTTCTTCATGACAAACTGGAGATGTGTTGTTAGTAGGGATGTCCTCATCATATCCCCCCCTTCAAAAGGCGTCGACCTCGACGCTCCAAGGTCATCTCCCATGTATGGTGACAAATCGTGAGGCTTCAGCTTGGACTTGGATGTGTTGCATACAATGCAGCGTCGAACAAACCTGTCCACATCACGCCTCATCCTGGGCCAATAAAAATTATCAGCAAGCATGAGTAATGTCTTCTCACGCCCAAAGTGAACCATCAATCCTCCTGCATGTGATTCCTGCAACAATAGCAAACACACAGAACATTCTGGAACACAAAGTTTGTTAGCTCAAAACAAAAATCTATCATGGATGTGGAACTTATCCCATGCATTCCGAAGCAAACACAAATGATATGGTTCAGCAAAATCATGATCAGTTGCATATAAATCACACAAACTCTCTAATCCAGGAATTTTAACATCAAGATGTGTCAATAACATGTTCTTCCTAGAGAGAGCATCAGCAACAACATTATCTTTCCCTTTCTTATATTTGATGATGTAAGGAAAAGACTCAATGAACTCAACCCATTTAGCTAAGCGCCTATGCAAGTTAGATTGCGCCTTCAAGTATTTCGAAGCTTCATGATCAGAATGTATGATAAATTCTTTTGGCCACAAGTAATGTTGCCAAACTTCAAGAACTCTAACAAGTGCATACAATTCTTTATCATAAACAGGATAATTTAATCTAGCACCAGAAAGTTTCTCACTGAAATAAGCAATAGGTCTACCTTCTTGCATCAACACACCACCAATGCCTATACCACTAGCATCACATTCAACTTCAAATTGCTTAGTAAAATCTGGTAATGCAAGTAATGGTGCAGAAGTAAGCAAACGTTTCAACTCATCAAATGCAAGGTCTTGGGCAACGCCCCAAACAAAAGGCACACCTTTCTTAGTCAATTCATTCAACGGTGCAGCAATAGTACTAAAGTCTTTCACAAAACGGCGATAAAACCAGCTAAGCCGTGAAAACTTCGTACTTGACGAACATTCATAGGAGTAGGCCAATTTTGAATTGCTTCAATTTTAGAAGAATCTACTTCTACCCCATGCTTAGATACAACATATCCCAAAAATATGACCTTATCTTTTGCAAATGTGCACTTCTCAAGATTAGCATATAATTTAGCATCACGCAACACTTGCAAAACTTGTCTAATATGATCAGCATGTTCAAATTCATTGCGGCTGTAAATAAGTATATCATCAAAATACACAACCACAAAATGTCCAATAAACTCTCTCAAAACATGGTTCATTAATCTCATGAAAGTACTAGGAGCATTAGTAAGACCAAAAGGCATAACTAACCACTCATATAATCCAAACTTAGTTTTGAAAGCAGTTTTCCATTCATCCCCTTCTTTCATCCTAATTTGATGGTATCCATTACGCAAATCAATTTTAGAGAAAATTGCAGCACCACTCAATTCATCAAGCATATCCTCTAAACGTGGAATAGGATGGCGATATCTAATAGTAATATTATTTATAGCTCTACAATCTACGCACATACGCCATGTACCATCTTTCTTAGGAACCAAAATAACAGGAACATCACAAGGGCTAAGACTGACACGAATATACCCTTTATCCAGAAGCGCTTGTACTTGTTGCTGAATTTCCTTCGTCTCTTGGGGATTGGTCCTATATGGTGCCCGGTTGGGAAGTGTAGCACCGAGAATAAGATCAATTTGGTGCTCAATACCACGCAAAGGTGGTAATCCTGCTGGAACCTCCGCCGGAAACACATCATCATAATCCTGTAAAACATTAGACACACCAGGAGAAATAGGATCGTTATCATTAGAAACCAAAACCTCGCCTTTATACATGAGGACAAGAGGTATGGCTGTAGGATCCGCACTAAATTCTCTCATGTCTTCTTTGGTGGCTAATGTAAGCAAACTAGGCTCTCTCGCACTTTTCGTTATAGTATCTCTCACAGCGATTACATTGTTCTCTCGTGTAGGTTCTAAATTCACCTCTACCTTCTGACGAGACTCATTCACAATTTGCTGTGGGGACATAGGATGGAGATTAACTTTCTTGCCCTTGAACTCCAAATGATATGTATTGGCTCGGCCATTGTGTTGCACATGGCGATCATATAGCCACGGCCGACCCAATAAAAGATGGCAAACTGTCATAGGCACCACATAAAAATCGATGGAATCCTTGTATGGGCCTATCTCAAAATTTACACGCACCATGTGATTCACCTTCATCTAACCACTGTCACTCAACCATTGGACATAATAAGGATTTGGGTGAGGTAAGTATTTCAGATTTAGCTTGGCACATAACTCCTCGCTTGCGAGGTTGCGGCAGCTACCTCCATCAATGATCACTTTGCAAGCTTTGTTGGGACCAACGAGTGCCTTGGTTTGGAATTACAGCGCTGAGAATAAGCATGTGGCTGCACTGTAAGAGCACGTTGTGACACAACAATGGTAGGAGCATGTGACGGAAAAGCATCCATGCCTTCTTCACTATGATATCCCTTGTCATCGAATGCGGAAGGATCTTCATCATCACCAGTTTCATACTCGCCGGTTTCTTCATTCACAAACATGACCTTTCTGTTCGGGCAATCTCTCTTGAAGTGAATCGGATTACCGCAAGCATGACAAGTGATCTCGCGATTGCGAGCTGTAGACATGTTGGAGCCTGCACTAGTGGCAGGAGCAGCTGGCTTCTTGGACATAGAACCATTGGAGGGTGGTTTGGAAACTGAAGAAGAAGCTCGAGTATTGGCACCATAATTCTCCATAGGCGCGGCAGACGGTGTCCTTGGAGAAAATCTGCTAGATGTGGAGTATCTTGACTTCAGTTGTGCCTCTTCTGCAAGCTGGGATTCAGCCTCCCTTGCAAGATGCAATAAATCATTCATATTATAGCATTGGTGATGCCGCACAATACTCTTGATGTTAAATTTCAGCCCATGGAGAAAATGTTGCATAGTCATCTCAACTTCTTCACGGACTCGTGCACGTTGCAGCAACATCTCCATCTCCATATAATATGCATCAATGGACATAGTACCTTGCTTCAATTGTTGCAATTTATCAAAAACTGTCCGTAAGTAATTAGTGGGAACAAACCGAGCTTTCATGGTCGCCTTCATATCACGCCATGTACGAATAGGCTGCCCATCGGTTTCTTGTATCTCGGTCAACACACTCTCCCACCAAAGCAAGGCATAACTGTCAAACTCGGAAGAAGCAATCTTGATCTTCTTGTCCTCCGAATAATCATGCAAACGCCATAATTTTTCCATCTTAAGCTCCCATGTGAGGTACTCTTCCACATCCGTGGAACCTTCAAATTTGGGGATGTTAAACTTGGGCTTGCTCAAAACATCTTCTTCCTGAATGGGTAGACGGCGCGCACCAAAACCAAGTGGAGGTTGGAGAACCGGCCCTAGAACACCACGCCCGCGGCCCTGATTGCCCCTCAAATCAGCATTGTCGCCATGTACACTACCATCATCTTCCTGAGCGTCAGGTTGGCGTTGCACAATTGCTGCTTGTATGCCCGTGACAGATGTTGTCATTTGTTGTAGGCTCTGCTGTATAGCAGCAAATTGTTGTTGCATAGTGGTGACTGCAGCTTCAGTCGCATCCAGTTTCAGTTGGACCGCTTGAACATTTGTATCAATCGCATCAGCGGATTTAGTATACATCCCAGTCAAGTGATCACGGAGACCTTCATATGCCTCCCATGTAACTGGTGCATCCTTGTCCTGTTTCTGCATCACATCAAAACCACTTTGAGACATGATTAGTAGGTTAGTGCACTAAATCAAAATCTTTTTGTGGACACTCACAACTCACTCAAAACTGACAAGAAAAGGTGAATCTTACCGTTCCAAAGTGAATAGTAATGCGTACCCGTTCGGATGGAGGACTAGTGCACGGATGTGATGAAATGAATACCCGAGTAAAAGAGTGAACACACGACAAAGCAAGATATATGTGGTGGGGCTATAGGTATGGTACCCTAACTACACCGAAGTCAAGTCCTAGTGCTGATCGTGTGATGCAAACCCAAGGAAAAACTCACACAGTGGAGACAAAATAAGACAAGCCTCTCCAAAAGATCACCACGATGATATGTCCTTTCTAGCACTTGTATATCTCTTTGCACTCTTTGATAACTGTTTTTGATCACACTTCTTTCTCTTTTTTTTGATTTTTCTGACACTATTCCAAACTGGACGAAATTGCTATAGTACTGCTACAGTAATTTTGATTTTGCTACAGTAACTTTTCTCTTTAGGCCACAATATGTCGCACCGCGAAGAAATTGTCGGGAAGAACACACGAAACAGCAAACTAAAACAATGACTCTGATGCAATCTAAGTTATGGCAAAACTAGAAACCCTAATATTTTTGTATGGCTTTTTCTGGATAGGACGAAAACAAAAACGATCTAATAGATGGATTTGGTGGATGCTTACCGAGGAAACACTGGAAATCTGATACCAAGATGATATGGGGTGGCCCGATCTTCTCAGTAAGCGGACGGTGAATATGAGGGCGATGATAGATAACTTGTATGTAGCCGATGAACTCTCCTCGCTAGATCCCTGTTGCCAATGCGACAGCTCTCTACCCTTTGGATATTCACAACTTCACACACTTGCGCAACGTAGCCGTCGACCACGAGACGGTAATTTGCAATCTATTAATTCCCAGTGGAACAAAAGGTCACACAAAACTTGCAGTAGCAACACTTCAGATCGATACGAATTGAAGTATATGATTCAAGATGAAAGCTTGGAGCTATTCTCAAGAACTAGGGTTTATCTAAACGTGGTCTAACCCTAAAAGTCGTGGGAGCTGGGTATTTATAAGCTAGGGGGATACAAGGGCCGCAGCCCGTCTGATCTGCGCGCAGGCCGTTTCGGACGTCCGATGGGTTTCAGACGTCCGTCACGTCGGACGTCCAAAACGTGTCGGAAATCCGACTCTGGCGGTGAGGTGTACTGGATTGGAAGTTCTTCTCGAGGACCTTCATGTCGGACGTCCGTCATATGTCGGACGTCCGATGCATCGGACGTCCGAATCCTGTCGGAAGTCCGTCTTCGGTTTTGGAGGTCTTCTGGATACGGAGGTCGCCATCCTTCTCGCCGATGTCGGACGTCCGAAAGTTGGAGCATGTCTCATCTTCTCCTCCTTCGGGATCCCCGTCTTCGTCATGATACCTGATTATGCAAACATACAAAGATTTAGGCAGTATAAAATTCTCATTGTATAACATGTTAGAATCAACTAAGAGCGAACTCACCTGTTGTTCTATCAACTTTGCACGAGCTCTTGTAATAGGTCCAATTCTGATTTCATCATCCTTCTTCCTTGTAGAATCAACTTGTTCTTCATGACAAACTGGAGATGTGTTGTTAGTAGGGATGTCCTCATCAGCGGTAGTACCGCGCCGCGGTAGTACCAGACCCAGTACCGGAATCCCACTAGACTCTGCGGTAGTGGGGACGGCACTGGGGCTCGGTAGTACAACGGAGCGGTGGTACCGCTTCGGGTGTGGTAGTACCGCTCCACGGTGATGTCGGGAGAGTTTACTTCTCGCCCCTCGTTGGTTACCCAAAGTGGAAGGTTGAGATGTAGACAGCAACAAGTTTCCCTTAGCGAAGATGCTAAGGTTTAGTATCGAACCAGTAGGACTTCAACAGATACAAGTAGGTGGTGAAGTGAACAATGGCGTCGTTCAAAACACAAGGTTGCTAACTTCACCTGGACCTGCACACACAACAGATAGCTTTGCTTCCCAACGAGTACAGAGGAGTTGTCAATTCCTCTGGCCTTGTTGTTTACAAAGGAGAAAATGCACGGGATAATAAGGATAGTGATAGCAACGAAAAAGAAATAAAGCAGTAAATTGATAGAGGGTGTAAACAGTGTTGGAAATATGGACCGGGGTCCTATGATGTTCACTAGTGATGTATCTCTCCCAAAAGACAATAAAAAAGCCATGCGAGGTAAACAAATCATAGCTGGGCAATTGACAGGATTATGTGCGCAAACCAATGCTAATTATGCTATAAAGAAAGGAAGAGGCTCAAAATCATGGGCGGTACGCCAAGACAAGTAGACCGAAATCCATCTGCATCTACCTACTAATCATCCACCTTGAGATATCTATCCAGAACATCTCGCCGGTATAAGTTGCGAATCCCACCCAAAGTGTAAACTCAAAGCAACAGACAACTGCATTAAAGAACTTTGCGTAAAGTAAACAATCCTTGCACCCGCAAGTACAAGCACCGTTGCTTTCCCCCTTGTGGCAACAACACATTCCCTAGACTCATGTTTCTGTCACTCAAGCTAGTCATCGGGGGGCATGAACCCACAATCATGCATAACGCTCCCTCTTGGAGTCACTACCTACTACTTGGCCAAAGCAATAAACAGCAACGGAGAACATGCAAGAATTACTCAAGAACATAAATATAAAAGAGGATAATCAAATATATTACTCAAACACAATCTGAACATAATCTCATAATCCATCGGATCCCAGCAAACTCAGCATAGCAACAACAGAAATATTACATAAGTGCCTCGATCATGTAGGGCAGCTCACGAGGTCTAATCCATGAAGAACAAAGAGGGGAGGAGAACATCACATAGATACTGATCATAGACCCATGGTCCAAGGTGGACTACTCATGGTTCATCTGGGAAGCATCCATGGTGGTGGAGAAGCTCCCGGAGGTGATTCCTCCCTCCGGCAGGGTTCCGGGAAGAGGTCTCCTGGTGCTCCCGATCTTGGAAGCGCGGCGGCAGCGGAACAGAGGAGAGATCGTGAAAAAGGGTTCCCTTCTTGGGGTTTTTGCGTCACGGGGAATAAATAGGCGAAGGGGGGAAGCCAGGGGGGCCACCAGGGGTCCAGGCGGCCCCCTGGCACGACCCCACCCTGCGGCGCGCCGGGAGGGCGCCTGGGGCCCTGGTGGGTCCCCTCTGCCCCCCCTCGATGATTCCGGAAGCTTCTTGTACGCTGATTTTTTATTGGATTTTCCCGAATTTTTGGAGCACTTTTAATATGGGGGAAACCTGAAATAGAAAAACAGTAGAAAAGAGGAACTGACACTGGGGTTCACTGAGTTAATAGGTTAGTCCAAATATGATCAAAAGTGTATGGAAGTTCATCAATATCACAGCAATATCACACAAAAGAGGCATGGAGCAAGGAGAAATCTATAATACTATAATAGATCATCCCCACTATCTTATCTATCTCAACATGCAAGCATCCCACCTCATCAAAGGCCCACTACAATATGCATGAGAAAAAGTTCTTTGTTATTAGTTGATCGCATGTACACATCCATTTAATGACACATGCAATCTCTCTCAACATGCATGAATTTTTTTCTATTATATTACATCACTTTTAACATGCATACATGTCACATCATCAAAGACTCACCACAATATGCATGAGAACATGTTCTTCGTTATTAGTTGATCGCATGCATACATCAATATAATGACACATGCCAATTCACTCAACATGCATTGGTTTTTTTTCATTATATTACATTATTTATATTTAATAAATATTTTTAACTACACAATAATAAAATACAATACATAAATTGTATTTTTATACTTTAGTTTATATACTATTAATTCAACTATTCAGGTTTCATGCAATCAATCATTCAAAATATATTACAACTGATTCCCGCAGCAACGCGCGGGTATCATCTAGTTATAAATACGTTTTGGACGTATCAACATCCCCAAGCTTAATTCTTGCTCGTCCTCGAGTAGGTAAATGATAACAACATAATTTCTGTGGTGACATGCTAACAACCATATAAGAACTTTTAAGTAAAGCAATCAAGGCATGTAATTCAATTCAAGTCATAACAGGCAAGAGTCTATATCTAGCATTGAAATAAGCAACATAAGAACATAAAGGTGCAAGAGCTCTCGCTGGCCGTGACTCGAATGTCTCCAAATGGTGTTTGCGTGCAAGAAAGGGGATAGGGATATACAAGAAAAAGTATTTTTGTGTTGAGAACTCAATCTACTAAGGTTTCACACTTGGTCTTCTTTGGAATCTTATCTTGACTCATCCCCAGACCACTAGCTAGGTACAAGTCAAAATCCACTCATTTTTGACATTTTGAGCACTCATGCAATGGATGAGCGTAAGCAAGAAAGTTGACACTTAGGATGGCAAAGAGAGAATATGGTGGAGGAGGAAGACAAAAAGGTTTGAAAGGCTCACACCAATGAGGACAATCATAGGCGAGAGAAATCCAAATGATAGATATGATGTGAGGAGTAGGGATTGCCATGCAACGGATGCACATATGAGCTAAGGTAAGCTCTCCAATGGAACTAGTGGGGGTGCATCCAACTTGCTTGCTCAAGAAGACCTAGAGCTCATTTGAGGAGGCTCATCATTGGAATATACAAGCCAAGTTCTATAGTGTGAAGTTCCCCACATATCTATATGCATGAATGATAATCTCTATGGAGTACAAGATATAAGAGGGAGTACGAGTGTGGATCTCTCAAAAAGAATAGTAGTGTGCCCCCTTCTCTCTTTTTATTTCTTTTTCTATTTTTTCTATTTTTTGTATTTTTTTGGTGGCCTCAATGGCTCTTTCTATTTCTCTCATTTGTCCGCTTTGGGATCTTTTAATTTGTCCACTTTGGGATCTTTTGATTTTGTCCACTTTGGGAGCTTTTCCTCACTTTAGGGGCAACACTCTATATATTACAAAAAGTATAGGAGATCTTTCACACTTTACAAGGTACTCAAATCATAAAGAAGATGTAACTATCATGATGTATGCAAATGTATGCCTCTGCTAGTGTAGCAGGATATGCAATGATACTAGCGCGTCATGTAGCAATGATTAGGGCAAGGCCCAACTAGCATGCGGCTCATCGATCAAGCAAGTAGCATGTATGACATGAAGATCAAGTCATGAGAAGATGGATGTTGCATGGCAATATATCTCGGAAAGGCTATAAAAATGCCTTGATAGGTAGGTATGGTGGCTGTTTTGAGGAAGGATATAAGGAGGTTTATGATGACAGAGCGTATCATGCCAAGGGTTTGGATGTGCCGGCGAAGGTGGACGCCAACTCTCGGAGTGAGAAGAAAGCAATGCACGGCACATGAAAGGCTAGCAAAATATGGGAAGGTGGAAGTGTCAACTTTCGAATACTCACATTAGTCCGAAGAACTCATGCACTTATTATCGGTAGGGAGGGAGCACCGAGGAGCGGCTGAAGGAGATGGAACATGAGGTCTTCAAGTTCAAGAATATGGTGGAGCGTGGTGTTGAAGCTAACTTCGACATCATGAACGAGATAGAGGCTTCCCACAAGGAGGAGATGAAGGAGATGTGGTCAAGTTTGGCCGCACTAGAAGAAAAAGTTTATGAGCTTCAAGCACAGATCTATGATCTGCAGAACCAGAACTGTGAGTATGAACTTAAGTTCTTACGCATAGGTTTGGGTGTTGAGTGCAGGATCCTAGAGACGTGAATGTCCTTCGAGACTGGAGAACCTTTTCCTTGGAAGCGCTTCGCCAAGGAGTACGTGATCAACAAGAACAAGAATGAGGAGTAAATCACCTCGGGTAATGGCACCCCCTCAGCTTGTTCCAAGCTTGGGGGAGTGCCCGGTATCTTTATCTTTATCTTTGTCTTTAGGAGTAAAGTAGAGTCGTATCATGTCTAGGGAAGTTACTTTATGAAATAGGTGTTGCATTGAGGTCTATCACTCCTTTTGTGGAGAGTTTTGTATCCGTGAGTGTGGAGTCGTCTATGAAGGAATATTAATGAGAAGTCTATTGGTTTCTTCGCTGCACTCGGTATTCTCTTCACGCAATCGACATTATGAGCTGATTCTTATGGGGAGTATTGACCTTATATCAGGTATGGCTTCGAAAACTTTATTTAATCTTGGCAAGTATAGCTTTGGCCATAACAACAAGCATGTTCTTCTCAAAGTAGTGACATAGCCAAAACCTTTGTGTTATTATGCTTGAAGTGTTATGTTGACAAGGAAGACAACTTGATGTGCCATGCTAGTTTTAATGTTTATGCTTTATATTGCTTGCATCCAAGTCATCATCAATTGTATGGTCTCTCAAAGCCTTGCTAGCCAAAACTCTATACCAAGTGTAATTCTGCTTGTTCTTCCATACCCTGAAACCAACATCTTCCACTTGAGTCCACCATACCTTCCTATCCGTGGTATTCCACTACCACTCCTAAAGTATATAATTTATGTGCTATCTTCAGATGTTCAAAATCTTCTGTTTTGTGCCTCTGATTCAGCTCATGAGGAAGTGGTGGGTAACCCATGATCTTCTTAATTTGGACAAGTTTTATCTTGGGATTGCATGTCTAATATGCAAACCCCTAATACGAGAAGGGACTGGCATGAGTGCCCAGCTCGTAAAAGATAAATACTAACACACAAGTTCCTTTGCCCATTTATGAGTGATAAAGAAAGGAATTTAAGGGGATGTGATCGTCCCCACATGGGAGCCTGATACGTCCAAAACATATCTATAATTTCTGCTTGCTCCATGCATGTTTTGTGTGATATTGCTATGTTTTAGATACACTTTCATACACTTTTGATCATATTTGGACTAACCTATTAACTCAGTGCACCCCAGTGCCAGTTTCTGTTTTCTGCTGTTTTTGTATTTTAGGTTTTCCCATTACTTAAAGTGCCCAATAAATTCCGGGAAAAATATATAAAAAATCAGCGTGAAGGAACCTTCCAGAATCACCGAAGGAGAGCCGGTGGGGGGCCACCAGTCACCGAGGCGGCCACCCCGCGCGGCCTAGGGGTAGGCCGCGCCACCAGGCCGCCTGGGCGACTGGGACCTCCCCTGGTGGCCCCCCTTGGCCCTTATTTTTACTCGCGTCGCGAAAACCCTGATTCCAGACCCCTTTTCTCCAAAAGCAATTCCGATCTTCGCCGCCATCGCCGACAAGCTTCGGGGGACCAGAATTCCTGTGCCGGCACCCTGCCGGGACGGGGAAGTGCCCCCGGATTCATCTCCATCGACGTTGCTTCCGCCCTCCATGAAGCGGGAGTAGTTCCTCCTCGGGGCTAAGGTTTCTACCAGTAGCTATGTGTTCTTCTCTCTCTCCCATGATGTGATCTTCGTTGTGATCATAGGCTATGTTAATCTAGGGTGATCCCATGATATTTCCCCTTCCTCTATGTATTAGATTGATGTACTCAATTGATCTTATCTAGTATAATCCCCGAGACCAAGGTGACAGCGGTCTATTGGACATGGGTTAGAAGAATATTTTCATGAGTGATTTCCTCTTTTGTGTGTGGATTGAAGATTGAGAGTCTCTTGGTGCTTGTCTTTGGCTATCCTTTAGATATGTTGTGGTGATTGTGGTACTCTCTTTGGATGGCCGCGGTGACATTGGGAAATCCATAGATAGAGAACTACGAACTCTGAGGTGTGCTTTTGTAGCCCTACACAATTCTCGTCCTCTCTTGACCACAAAGGAATGACCTCCGAGTACGTCTCCATTGCATGTTTTATGGGAAATATCATGTGATTAGACTATGTTAATGTTGTTGGGAGTTGCCACTAGTGAAAGTATGAAGCCTAGGCCTTGTTTCCATCATTGTTACACCGTTTGCACTCACTTTTGTTACTTGTTTCTTGCTGCACTTTTTATTACAGATTTATATTACTTCGTTTTATCACACCTATCACCCATATTTTACCATCTCTTTGCCGAACTAGTGCACCTATACAACTCCTAGTTGTATTAGGTGTGTTGGGGACACAAGAGACTTCTTGTATCTTAATTGCAGGGTTGCTTGAGAGAGACCATCTTCAACCTTTACTTCCCCGAGTTCGATAAACCTTAGGTCATCCACTTGAGGGAAATTGCTGCTGTCCTACAAACCTCTGCACTTGGAGGCCCAACATAGTCTACAAGAATAGAAGCGTGCGTAGACATCAAGCTATTTCTGGCGCCGTTGCCGGGGAGGTGAGTGCTTGAAGGTATATCTTTAGATTCTGCAATTAAATCTTTTCATTTCTTGTTTTTATTTTCACTAGTTAGGTTTATGGAAAACTGCAATCTTAGTTCGCTGCTTCGGGGAGACCGCTTTGCCACACCTGTGGTAGAGAAGTCTCCGCCACCTACTGAGTGTATCCCGTTCCAAATACCACTTGGGATAGTTGAAATAATTATTAATGATTGTTATGATGGGACAATCAATCCTAGTATTCATTTGTTGAAACTTTCAGAACTTTGTGAGTTATTTAAGATTTCAGGTTTGACAAGAGGTGAAGTCATGAAGAAATTATTTGCCTTGTCACTGAAAGGAAAAGCATTGGAATGGTATAGGCTACTAGACGATTCTCACCTACGGGATTGGGAAGAGATCCAGTCTCTCTTTTACTCCAAGTTTTATCCTCTTCATGAAGTCCATGAGGATAGGAATTATATTTATAATTTCTATCCTCATGACGGAGAGAGCATAGCTCAAGCTTGGGGGAGACTGAAAACTTTGATGCTAAAATGTCCTAACCATGGGCTCCCCAAATATATGATTATTACTAATTTCTATGCAAGGCTATCTCGACAGGATAAAGACTTGCTCGATGCTTCCTCGATGGGTTCTTTCACAAAAGAAAAGATTGATGCTAAATGGGAACTCCTTGAAAGAATCCAACACAACACTGAAGATTGGGAGATCGACAAGGGTAAAGAGTCAGGTATAATTTATGAGTATGATTGCATTAAGTCCTTTGTTGAAACTGCAAGTTTTAATAAATTTAGTGCTAAGTTTGGGCTTGATTCTCAACTCCTTGTTGATTTCCTCAAATCTTTTGCTTCACATCTTAATATGCCTAAGGAGAATTGGATCAAGCATCATGAACCTTTTAAAGAGATTTGCAAAGAAAATGAAATTGTTAATGATGATTGCAACATGCATGATCCAATTCCTGAAAATGAAGTTTTATATAAGCATGTTAATTTTTGTGGAGTGGATAGACCTTGTGAAAGGCCTATGATTGAAGAAGAGAAGTATTGTAAGCAACATAAGCATGAAAGAACAATCACTTGGGTTAGAGATTTAAATGAAATTGCTAGAGAATTGTGTGACCTTTATCCTTTTACTTGTGAACTTTGTTGCATAAAGGGTCGCTTCAATTTTCAGTGCATGTACTTTCAAAACATAACTGTTAGCCAGTTTGTGTGATGACATGATCACCCCTGATATTGATGATGAGCTTATGTTATTTTTTATGTGTGAAGAGTTATCAGAAAAGACTTCTTGGTTAGATGGTCATGCTTTGGGAATAAATAACACCTTGCAGAAATGCCATATCTATTGTGTTGTTAATTGCCATGAGAATGATTACATAAGTAAGATTAGAAAGGAGGGAACTCTACCAAAGTATAAAAATGTCTCTTATATTTCTACTAATAAAAAAGAGAGTTTCTCCCAAGTTTGCCCTATTGTTTCTAATGATAAACCAGGATATGTGGAGAAACTTTCCCTCCAACCACTCCATCCTAAGGTGAAGAAGAAGAAAAAGAAGAGGAGGAGGAAGAGGAGCAAGAAGGAAGAAGAATGGGTATCAACCTGGCCTGAGCATATTCCTCGCATCAATTTTTATCCTAACGGACAGGAATTTTTGGAGGACGGTGAGCTTGATTGCATTCATTATTATCCTGATGTTAAGTCCGTAGGCACTATTGAAGATGATTTGATTATGATACGCATGTTGCTTTTTGTGATTGGGAAAATGATGATAATGCTACTTATGATCTTGAAAATGTTTTTGGTACTAACTCTGAGAGTGATGATATGGAAAGCTCTAAGCTTGGGGATGATAGGATTGCAAGTCCTTTACCCATTAGTGATGTGGTAATTGATAATTCTTTTGCTAGTAAGAATAAAGACAACATGTTTACAAATATAGTTGCTAGCAATGATAATGCTCTTCTCTACTATGATGATGTTATAACTCCTATCTCTAGTGATTATAAAGGTACCTATGACATAAGGAGAAATTATCCTTATGAAACTTGTCATGATCATGGAGGGAATTACTCCCTTGTTGAACACCATCTTCCTAATACACAATTAATCTATAGTGTTCAAGTTGTTTATGATAGTCCTACTCCCACTATTACCAATGAGAAAGATTATGCTTATGTGGAGAGTAATAGTACCCTTTTGCATGTGGATCATGGTAACAATTTTTTATGTGATACTTATATTGTTGAGTTTATTCATGATCCCACTGAAAATTATTATGAGAAGGGAACACATTCTCATAGATATTTCAATAATGTCAAATTCCCTCTCTTTATGTGAAAGGTTTTGAAATTGCACTTATTTGCCTTCCTATGCTAATATCTTTATGCTTCAATGAGTTATTTCTCTACAAGATCCCTTTGCATAGGAAGCATGTTAGACTTAAATGTGTTTGGTATTTGCTTCTTGATGCTCTCTTTTGTTCTTCAACTCTTATTCCTTATTCCTATGAGAGCATCCTTAAAAATCTTAAGCCTATCTTTATGGCTATAAAGAAAGAGCTCTAGGGAGACAACCCTTGTTATCTTTAGTTTGAGTTTTTACTTTCAGTTTTTAGTGGTCTTGATGATTTTTACTACTGTAGCAACATCATTGTATCTTTATTTTCAATCTTTGTGCCAAGTCTAGCCTCCGATTGCAAGAAAGTTCAAAAGTTGTGACATGCTGTCCAGAAAACAGATTTTGTCCTTGGACGGAAAAATTAGCCTAAAATCACCAGATCATCTTTTTGATCTGATTTTTTTGACAGCGTGCTCCATACAATTGACTTTCGAGCGTCTGTTCTGAGTTTTTTGATTCGAGTTGCAGAAGTACCCCTAAAAAATTCTTTACTACCTGCTGTTCTGTTTTTCACAGATTCTGCCACGTTTTGTCTCTCCTAACTTTTGCAAACCTTAAGCTTGCTTTTTCTTTCCAAAAACTTTTTGGCAATCTTGAGAAACAGTAGCTCTTCAAGAATATCTTTATATCCAGTGGGTAAAAATTATTTATTAAGGGTACTAACCTCTCTAATCAGCTTATGATGAGTTGTGTATGAAGGGAGTTTTCAAGTGTGCGATGGAAGATGATGAAAGAAGATCCAGGAGTGTCAAGCGCTCAATCTTGGGGATGCCCCCATGCATCCCCAATAAATATTCAAGGAGACTCAAGCGTCTAAGCTTGGGGATGCCCCCGTGCATCCCCTTCTCCATCAACAATCATCAGTTCGTCCTTCGTCTCACTATATTTTTATCACTTCATGCGTTATGTGCTATGCTTGGAGCGTCTCGCTCTTAGGTTTTATTTTTAGTTTTATTTAGCTTTGCTTGCTGTTCATAACAAGTTAGAACCTGTCTTACTTTGTGTGGGAGAGAAACACGCTCCACTTTCAAAATCCAGAACACATCATAGGATTCTTCATGCCTATCTTTTTGCTGTTGTGTGTTCTTTATCTTTTCGTAGCTACTGCTATGTTTAGTTTTAGTTTTAGTTTGTCTTTAGCAAGAGCCTTGGATTTTGTTTAGTTCGTTTCTAGAACTCTCTTTATTTTTCATGTTTATCTTGTTAAGAGGGTTGGTTGTTGCACTGAGTTGCGTCTTGTCTTGAGAGTAGGTAATTGAGGTTGCTATTTAATTTTAGTAGTAACTTGCAATAGTTTTGAGGTATTGATGCGAGTAATGTTTGAACTTTTGGTGTCAAGAGCTCTAGCCTATTAGTGATAGGTGTTGTATTTTGGGCAATCCGTGTCTATTTTCAAAAACCTACAAAACTAGTTGAGAACTCTAGCTACTAGATGGATCACTAATCTTTGGAGGGATCGGATATTAGAGTACACTCACGTACCATGAGTCGAGGATGCGCAAGGATAACCAAACCCCCATACACTCCTCCTCGGGGTACTTGTCTCTTTGTGAACCTCCTTATTAGATTGAGAGTTACCGATAATAAGTGCATGAGTTCTTCGGACTAATGTAAGTACTGAAAGTTGACACTTCCACCTTCCCATATTTTGCTAGCCTCTCCCATGACGTGCATTGCCTTCTTCTCACTCCGAGAGTTGGTGTCCACCTTCGCCGGTACATTCAAACCCTTGGCATGATGCGCTTTGTCATCATAAGCCTCCTTATATCTTTCCTCAAAACAGCCACCATACCTACCTATCAAGGCATTTCCATAGCCTTTCCGAGATATATTGCCATGTAACTTCCACCTCTTCATGACTTGATCTTCATGTCATACATGCTTTTGCTTGATCGATGAGCCGCATGCTAGTGGGGCCTTGCCCTAATCATTGCTACATGACGCGCTAGTATCATTGCATATTCTGCTACACTGGCAGACGCATACATTGCATACATCATGATAGTTACATCTTCTTTATGATTTTGAGTACCTTGTAAAGTGTGAAAGATCTCCTTTACCTTCTTGTAAAATAGAGTGTTGCCCTTAAGCGAGGAAAAGATCCCAAAGTGGACACAATAAAAGATCCCAAAGAGGAAAAATGAGAGTTAAACAGAAAGAGCCATTGAGTCCACACAAAAAAATAGAAAAAAAGAGAAAAAGAAGTAAAAATAGAGAAAGGGGCAACATTAATATCCTTTTGAGAGATCCACACTAGTGCTCCCTTTATATCCTTGTACTCCATAGAGATGATCATTATGAATATAGCTATGTGGGGACCTTCACACTATAGAACTTGGCTTGCATATTCAAAGGATGAGTCTCCTCAAACGAGCTCTAGGTCTTCATGAGCGAGCAAGTTAGATGCACCCCCACTAGTTCCATTGAGAGCTTCCTAGCTCATATGTGCATCCGTTGCATGGTAATCCCTACTCCTCACATCATATCTATCATTTGGCATCTCTTGCCTATGATTGTCCTCATTGATGTGAGCCTTTCTCATCCTTTTTGTGTTCCTCCTCCACCATATTTCTCTCTTTGCAATCCAAAGTGTCAACTCTCGTGCTTACGCTCATCCATTGCATGAGTGCTGAAAATATCGAAAAGGAGTGGATCAAATTGACTTGTACCTGGCTAGTGGTCTGGGGACAAGTCAACATAAGATTCCAAAGAAGACCGAGTGTGAAACTTTAGTAGATTGAGTTCTCAACAAAAATACGTTTTCATCTTGTATTCCCTATCCCCTTTCTTGCACGCAAACACCATTTGGAGACATTCGAGTCACGGACAGCGAGAGCTCTTGCACCTTTTGTTCTTTTGTTGCTTGTGTCAATGCTAATATAGACTCTTGTTTGTTAAGACTTGAATTGAATTGCATGCTTTGATTGCTTTACTTAAAAGTCCTTATATGTTTGTGTGGCATGTCAACACATAAATTATGCTTGTTATCATTTAGCTACTCGAGGACGAGCAGGAATTAAGCTTGGGGATGTTGATACGTCCCAAACGTATCTATAATTTCTGCTTGCTCCATGCATGTTTTGTATGATATTGCTATGCTTTTGATACACTTTCATATCTTTTTATAACATATTTTGGAACTAACCTATTAATGGTTGCAAGAGTGCACAAGTTCTTGTTTTTGTACTTTATGTGTAGGAATTACTTGGATAAAGGAAAAACACAAAAAGGAGCCTTGTAGGAGTTGGACTCTAACTTTCCCGAAATCTGTCCCCATCAGACAGGTTTTAAAGATCGCCTCGGAAACGCTAGAAGACGGCCTCAAACGGAAAAACTTAAAACTACAAAGTTGTCGGGAAATTTTTTTCCGGTGGATTTAGACATAAAATTCAGCCCAATCGGAGTTCGGATGCTTCCAGAAACCCCGAAATACAGAAGACGTAATCTGGATGACGGGAATCCGAGAGTCTATATAAAGAGAGGAAACCTAGGTCAAAGGGCACCACGAAAATTCCTCCCCCTTGGCAGCCGTCTTGAGAGGGAGATCAATCTCCACAGCAGCACCATCTCCAAGGAAGAAGAAGGGGCCAAGGGCCGCTGCCCCTAAGGGCCGTGGTCGTGGCCGTGGGCGCCGCCGCCGCCGTGGCCGCCGTCGTTGCCGTCTCCTTCATCTCCTCCGGGCTGCACCTCTCCATCAACAACTCTCCCTCTCACCATGTCCATGTGTGAGTAGTTCCCCTCGGGGCTGAGGTTTCTACGAGTAGCTATGTGTTCTTCTCTCTCTCCCATGATGTGATATTCGTTGTGATCATAGGCTATGTTAATCTAGGGTGATCCCATGATATTTCCCTTCCTCTATGTATTGGATTGATGTACTCACTTGATCTTATCTAGTACAATCCCCGAGACCATGGTGACAGCGGTCTATTACACATGGATTAGCAGAATATTTTCATGAGTGATTTCCTCTTTTGTGTGTGGATTGAAGATTGAGAGTCTTTTGGTGTTTGTCTTTGACTATCCTTTAGATATGTTGTGGTGATTGTGGTACTCTCTTTGGATGGCCGCGGTGACATTGGGAAATCCATAGATTGAGAACTACGAACTTTGAGGTGTGCTTTTGTAGCCCTACATAATTCTCATCCTCTCTTGACCACAAAGGAATGACCTCCGAGTGCGTCTCCATTGCTTGTTTTATGGGAAATATCATATGATTAGACTATGTTAATGTTGTTGGGAGTTGCCACTAGTGAAAGTATGAAGCCTAGGCCTTGTTTCCACCATTGCAATACCGTTTGTGCTCACGTTTACCACTTGTTTCTTTGCTGCACTTTTTATTACAGATTTATATTACCTTGTTTTGCCACACCTATCACCCATATTTTATCATCTCTTCGCCGAACTAGTGCACCTATACAACTCCTAGTTGTATTTGGTGTGTTGGGGACACAAGAGACTTTTTGTATCTTAATTGCAGGGTTGCTTGAGAGAGACCATCTTCAACCTCTACTTCCCTGAGTTCGATAAACTTTAGGTCATCCACTTGAGGGAAATTGCTGCTGTCCTACAAACCTCTGCGCTTGGAGGCCCAACATAGTCTACAAGAATAGAAGCGTGCGTAGACATCACGACCACACGGCCACGATGCGGTGGCGCTGACACCGGCAATTTATTTACCTTGTTTAGCGCCCTTTCAAAAGAGGCGTCATACGGCAGCTGGGTTGAGGATCCTTGAGATTGAGCTAATTCTTCTTCCTCCCGAATTTTTTTCTCAAGCTCCCTGACCTTATCGTTCGTTCATAGCTCCTTGGTTTTGGGATTTACCTTGTATCGGGCCCGCACAAAATCGATTTCCGAGCTGGTTTTAAACTTCGGGTAGGGGTCCGGCCCTTTCCTTTCCGTGTCCTCCTTATCCCCAACTGGCTGCTTTCCGGGGTAACCACGACTTCCGAGATTGCGGGGAGCTACGTTCTTCTCGTGCATATCTTTCCCCCACTTCCTAAGCGCCTTTGTTGCAGGTAGGTCATAGTTGGCCTTGAAAACATTGAAGTCCTCTTCCGAAATTGACGGCCGGTGGCTTTGGATCTTATCAAAATCGTAACCCGCATCAAGCTCCTGCCTCACATACCCTTTCCAACTGGACAAGGCTTTGCTGAACCTGCCTAGGGCGAATGTGTTCACCAGATTTTTCTTGATATCAAGGTTATCATAGGGTTCCGGGAACTTGTATCGCGCGTGCAGCCTCTGAATGAGGAGGGTGGCCACATGTTCCTTGCTTTTTGCCCTAATGTCCTCTTCATTGATGTTGATGAGTTCTCGAAGGATGCATCCAATGCTGATGCCGTACCCTTTTGCAACATGAGTCGACTGTGTAGGCAAACCGCTAGCGGGGTCCACCTCCGTAAATTCTTCCCGGATGGTGCGGAGCTTGTTTGGGCCCCTTTCCTTATGCTGTCGCTTGGCTTCGCTACCAGATGTCGCGTTGCCATCACCGGCACCACTAGTAGTGGCCGCGTTGCCATACCCGGCACCACTAGTAGTGGTATCGTTGCCATCCCCGGCACCACTAGTAGTGCTCTCGTTGCTTGCATCCCTGCCTTCATCATGTTGATCGTCAAGCTGTTGAGCTGCAAGCATTGAGAAATAAGGATGATCCTCTACGGGATCGACAGGTACCCGAGAACAACCGGCTTCCTCGTTTGACATCTATTATCACCATTTAAAAATACTACTAGTAAGTGGGATAGGTTAGTGCAAAATGAGTTATAAAAAAGTAGCATGTGTGTATGCATCATGTTTATTGCCTCTAGGATATGGATGCAATTACAACCTCTAATCAACAAAAAATCACAGAGGATATATCCATCAAGTTCAAAGTTCAGAAAGTAAGGATTCATAGCAACTTCTTAGGTGGAGCTCGATGTGCTACTACATATACAAAACATGAAGTGCCGAATAAATTTTCATTTACCTATATATAGAACAATATATCACTAAGTTCCGTTCATATCTTATATTAGGTCATTTAAACAGTAGCAAAATGAGTTAAAGTTCTCATTTTCAGTATTTTTAGCATGTCCTATTTTTAGCATAAGTCATGCCAAAATTCACGGAAAATTTTGGCATGACCTCTGCTGAAAATAGGACATATGGAGTACCCGAATTTTCCGGAACGGAAGTTAATCAACATTCCGGCAATCTCAAGGCCTTATAGTACCTGCAAACTGGACCAGAGCATATAGCACACTCCACAAAACTCACATATATAGCACACTGCACCCAGCAACACATATAGCATAGCACAACTTCCAACACAAGATAAACCCAACTAGCAGCACACACCCAGCAACACACATTCAGCTATTAGCACACACCCAGCAGCAAACACACCTAGCAGCACACACAACCAATAGCGCCAGAAAAGCCATATAGACCATAACCAGGGCACACACACAAGTAGCAGCCATGAAGAGATCACCTTGAAGGTTGGAGCACACGGGGCTGTGGTAAGGCGTCCTGGCTTCGGTGTGGCGGCTCGTCTTGCTTTTCTACAATATAAGAACATATATTAGCACCATCAAAAAAGCATATACAACTCCATCTTCAAATAACATTTTCATTTGATTACTTTCTGGAAAGCATAATGCATATACTGATATGTCTTCAAGCCATTTTCTGGAAAGGAAAAAAAGCATTTCATGGCATTTTCAAATAACTACTCCAAAAATATGTGTGCTTATATAAGCTACACCAACTGCCTCTATAATCTGTGCCCACTGCAATGTAATAAGAGATATCTCATCTCATCTAAAATATAAATAAATTATGGAATTGAATCCAGTTTAAACTACCCTCTATGCTCCAATCCTTCCATAATACCCCAGCCCATAAAAATGTCACAGAAGAAGAGAGTGATAGTCCAGAACATCTATGCTTAATTGCTTATCACAACCATTTTACCATGTGAACAAAGCATGCAAACTGATACAATGATTCTGAATTAATACTCTGAAAAACAAGAAATCCAGTCTTGTGTCACTCCAAACAATCGCATGTTGGTTCTAGCATAGGAGCACCATTTGTTTTGAGATGAAACAAGTACATGTATCTCCACGGGAAAATTTTGCAACGTTGAACCCATCAGTAAAATATATCAAAAGATCTGCTACATGCAGAACACAAGCACACACTTGCACTTGGGTATTTTCTGCATATAGATACACAGCACCCACTAGCATGGGCTAGATATAATTACTAAATAGTATATATACAAAATAATTTAAAGTATAAATATAACAACAGTAAAGATATCAATGGAGAAGAGCCCATAATAAGATGAACTACACATGGCAGGAATAAAACAAGGAATAGATCCTATACATACTTAAAAACAATATTTAATTATGCATAAACCCAAACTGGATAGGAACTAGACAAGAACCAGAAAAAGTTGTCTCCTTCTCCTCCTGGTGCAGGCTGTGGTCGAGGTGCCCTCCTTCTCCCCTCCTGGCGTCAGGTGGCGGTGCTCGTCCTGGTGCCCCTCCTTCTACCTGCGGACGGGCGAGCGGCGGGTTAGGGTTCGTCAGGGAGGGGGATGGGGAGGGTAGGGGAGAGAGATGGGAGAGGGCGGCGGCGTACTGCAGACGGGAGAGGTCAGGAGGCGGTGGCGGCCGTTCCAGCGAGCGGCGGGCGCCCGTTCCGGCGTGGACGGTGGCTGTCGCCGGCGATGGGAGGCGCACGGAGTGTGGCTGGGAGCGGTTGAAGAGAGAAGAGGAGAAGAGATGTGATCCAGAAAATAGACGGGGGAGCATAGTCATATGGTACCCAAGTTACCGCTGGCGTACAGGTAACCACGTCCGCCAGCGCTATACTTTTTTGCCTGGCGTGCAAAAGTGGAGCGTCCGCCAAAGGTGACTCTACCACTGGCGTACAAATGAGCCGGCCGCCAGGGAAGTCTTTTTTTATTTGCTTATTTGTTTATATTCTTGTATTTGATTTTCTTTCTATTTTATTAAAAGGATTGTGTTCATATAAAAATGGTCAAAAAATGTATGACTTAATAAAAGAATTGCAAGTAGTCAAAAATATATATTACAAAATAGAGGTACATATAATAAGAATGTCATCGAATGTTATAGTTCATCGATACAACAAGTTTGTAGTCTCATACAAAAGAGAAATCAATACTAGCTGATTTCTTCGCACACATTGTGTGTCTTTCTCAGCGTTTGGTAATTTCTTGCCTTTTTTTTGTCGCAGTTGCATAATTTAGCCCGACATCGTGACTACTTCTTTTGAACGGACGACCTGACATAGGTAGCGTCGTTCTTCTCCTTCTTGTGGTGTATTTTGCCTTATCGTCGTCATCTTCATCATCTTTGATATTTGGGTCGCCGAACATGTCGAAGTCTTCTTCGTCGGCCATTCCTATGATGTTTCTTTTGCCTCTCCTCACGACCACGCGGTTAGGCCTACAGGGGTCTGTTATGAAGAAGCATTGGTACACGTGCTTAGACAATACCCATGGCTCATTGCGCGCAGTGACGTTCACGCTTGATGAAGTGTTGCCGGCTTCGGGTATAACCATGGTGGTGAAGTATTTGTTTTCTTTCCTAACGGTTGATCTCCTAGCCCATCTGACATGAAACATCGGCACCTTCTCTCCAGAGTAGTCAAGCTCCCATATCTCCTCAATCGATCCGTAGTATCATAATTTTTCATTACCGATTGAGGATACCATCGTTACTCCTGAGTTTTGATAAGCAGAACTTTTATCCTTTTTTTCCGTGTAGAATGTGAACCCATTTATATCATATGCGTGAAACTTCACAAGGTTGGGTGAGGGACCATGTGACAAAGCATATAAGATTCTGCCTTCTGGACAATCTATTGGTGGATTAGCGATAAGGTGTTCTTTGAACCAACGCAAGAAAGTGGAGTTGTGCTCTCTGATTACTTCCCCATCTGTCCTTTCCCTACCCTGGTCAGTGTACTTCTTCCTAATGATGTTTTCGTGCTCTTTGCACCAGGGATCGACCATTTCAAGGTGTTGTAGAGCTACCAAGTTTGCCTTGTTAAAGTCGACGCGTCGTTTTTCAAAGTCTGCATGCAATTCCCTCCGGCCATTCTTGTGGCCTACTCCGTCGAGCCTGCCAAGGTGCCTGTTTATGGGCAGGCCAACAGGGTCATCGACTTCGCCCAGGAGATTCGTGCAGAAAGAGATGCACTCTTCGGTAAGATAGCCCTGAACGATGCTTCCTTATGGACGGGCCCTGTTACGAACGGATCCTTTGATGACTCCATTCATCCTTTCGAACGGCATCATGTTGTTCAGGAACGCCGGTCCGAGGTGGATGATATCTTCCATGATATGGACCAACAGATGCACACAAATGTCAAAGAATGCGGGTGGAAAGTAATTCTCAATTTGGCATAATATCACAACGATCTCTTCCTACAACCTTGAGAGTTGCTTCCGTGTAATCGACTTTCGAGAGATCACGTCAAAAAAGTTACAGAAATCGAAAAGGGTTTCACGTACGTGCTTGTCCATTATCCCTCGAATCGCAACCGGAAATATCTGCGTCATCATCACATGACAGTCATGAGACTTCATCCCGCTGAACCCTTGTTTCTGCTGGTCTAGATATCTGCTTATTCGCCCACAGTAACCGAAAGGGGTTTTGACTCCTAGAAGGCACTTGATTAATTGGTGAAGCTCGTTCTCACTTAGAGTGAAACAGGATGGGGGCAGTGATAGTCATTTTTCTTAACCTTTTTTCCCTTGTGTCGGTTTGTCTCCTCATCCGATGACTCAATTCCCCCGTGAAGCTCTTCCCTGATACCTAGATGTATCAGGTCATTTCTTGCTTTCGGCCCATCTTTGGTTTTTTTCGGCATGTTGAGCAGAGTGGCAAACAAACTCTCGAACACATTCTTCATGATATGCATTAGATCAAGGCAATGAGGCGTACCGAGAACAGGCCATTACTTCAAGTCCCAAAACACGGACCTCGTCTTCCATACATCCAGGAGCGGTTTGGTGCCTTTTGCTTCTTTCCTGGCTTAGGGCACGGATCCCAATCATTCAGCAACTCATATATTTCTTCACCGCACCTCTTACGTGGAGGTCCCCGGAGCTCATCTTCACCATTGAAAAGGTCTCCATGCCTTCTCCACGGGTCATCCTTGTTTAACCACCTTCGATGCCCCGTGTAGACAGTTTTTGAAGACCCGGGATCTTTCTTAAGATGCATAAACGTTGGATCATCCATGCACCTCATACATCCCCAATGTCCGTGGAAAACCTGGCCTGCGACATATCCGTGGCCGAGATAGTCGTGCACCGTACAAAGCAAGGCGACTCTTATAGGGAAATATTCTTCTGCGACGGCGTCCCATGTGTTCACCCCTTCCCATAACGTGTCTAGCTCATCTTTCAGTAGCTTTAGATACAGATTGATGTCGTTTCCAGGTTGTTTTGGCCCTTGAATTAGCATGCACATGTGTATGTACTTACTCTTCATGCATAACCAGGGGGAGGTTGTATATCCATACGAACATGCGCCAAGTGCTATGTGTGATGCTCTGGTTGCTGTATGGATTCACTCCATCGGTGCTCACACCCAACTTGAGGTTCCTCGGATCTGCCGCGAAACTTGCATCTACGCCGTCTAATGCTCTCCACTGGCTTGCGTCCGAAGGGTGTGTTAGAACTGCCTTTTCACACCGTTTTGGATATTTCAATGCTACATTTTTTCTATCCGCGTGCCACCGCATAGCTTGGCTTCCTTGTAGTCCAGAAATACCGCTGCAAACGGGGAATGAGCGGAAAATACCACACAACTTTCCGAGGTTCTTTCTTCCCTTTCTTGTATCGAGCGGCATTGCACACCGGACATGTGATCATGTTTGCGTCCTCTTTCCGATAAATGTAGCAATCATTGATGCACACGTGGTATTTTTCATGCGGTAAATCAAAGGGGCACACGACTGTCTTGGCATCATCACAACTTGTAGGACGCGAGCTGCCCTCCGGAAGCTTACTCTGCCAGTATTGCAGGCTAGCGTCGACGCTTATGTCAGTCCATTTGTGTTTTGCCTTCATTTTGAGAACATCGAGCGGTACTTTCAAGCGGGAGTCTTCCGATCCGCAACCTGGATACAACGGAGTATTCGAGTCTACCTCCAGTAGTGCCAGCTTAGCTTGCTCTATACTAGAAGATATGCAGTTAGTCGTCTTCTTTAGAAGCAGCTCTTTGAGATTAGGGTCCCGCACGGCTGAAGCTAGCAGTGTTTGCATGTCATCGTCTTCGGTTATGTTTTGTTCAACATCTTCTAGATCTCCAACATCATGTGCGGGAGGATCATCAGGCGGCTCTTCGTCTTCTTGCCCGTGATTGCTATTATTGTCATGCTGATCATGATCCACCGCACCATCATGGACTTCATCATCATCATCATCTTCATCAAGCCACTGAGTGTGGCCATCCATGAAACCATGTATGAGCAGATGCTCCAGCAACTCTCCCGAAAAGGGGTTCATCAAGCCCACTTTTTTGCATTTGCGACACAGACATCTTATCTCCCTCCGATTATTTTGTATCATGTCGTCTGTAGCGTATCTCAAATATTTGTTCACGATACGTTCACTCATATGGACGGGCGCCATATCGATCGCCTGCACGTGATAGAACCACATGACAAGTAAAACAATCATTTTTCATTAAAAATTTCGGCGTGACCTTCCTACAAATAGGACTAAGAGAGTGCCAAAATTTGTCGAAACGAAAATGAATCAGCATTCCGGCAAAATATTGACATCATTTCCTGCACAATAAGAATAGCACATATATGCATCATGACATATCCAGCAAAATTTCATCATCTCATATATGCATGCATGCATCATCATCAAGAATATGTAGCACATATATATGCATCATCACATATCCGACACAATACAAAAATAGCACATATATGTTGATCCGTCACCTTAAGAGAGACAATGTGGGAGAGAAGAGAGATGTAGATACATCTAGCTAGACCTATAGAGATGATATATTTGGATCTCACCAAAAGGAGCTAAATTTGGTTCTTTTGTGGCCATTTCTTTTGGTAGAAAGGACATTAGAAGGGTAATGGAGCTAGATCTATCACATAAACTAGTTTTAATTGGTTAAGAAGAGTGGTGGAGATGGGGAAGGGGAGGAACTTTGAACTAGTGAGAAGAACAATAATGGAGGTGCAATAATGGAGGGAATTGATGGCAGCCCGAGCACCAATAATTGCACAGAATACCTCTGGCGTACAAGCTACCTGTCCGCCATAGGTAACAAAGCTAGCGCTAGCGTACAAACCAACCGCCTGCCAGCACAAACATCTGCAATTTAATATATTTCATGGGAAAACTTCCTCTGGCGTACGAGCTAAACTGTACGCCAACGGCAACAGAAATATCGCTGGCGGGCAGAGCTTCTGTATGCCATTGGAAGTTGGATCTGATGCCTAGCCCGGGGCAAGTCGTGCCTCTGGCGTGCACAAAACATTGTACGCCAGCGGTAACTTCTATTGCCCTGACGTCCACTTAACTCTGTACGCCAGTGAAAGTAGCGCCGGCGTACAACTTTTGACGTCCGCCAGCAATGAGCTGGCGGCTATAGCCTATTTCCTACTAGTGAATGATGAAGTATGATATGCGATGATGGTCAACGAAATTTGTTGCAATCCGTAGCAAAAAAGCTACCATAGATGATCAAATTTGCTGCCATCAATTGATGGTAAATATGGTACGCAGCAAAAAAAATTCTCAACTTTTTGCTGCAACGTGTAAAAATTTGAGAAAAAATACACACAATAATTTTTATTCCATCTGCATACCACAAAGCTGCAACCGGCATCTCAGAAAGCAACAACAATACGAGTTTTTTTTGCGAAGGGGTACGCAGCCATCTGAGCCATTTAATGGCCGTGATCGTGCGCACCGAATAGGACTGGCGAGGGCTAGCACTGGGCCACCGGTGCTTAGCGCTTTCCTAATAAAAAATTTACGACTAAATTCGAACTTTTCTACAACCAAAAATAATGACATCGGTGATGATGGGCTGCAAATTTTGTTGCAACCGTTAGTAAAAAAACTACCATCGGTGACCAAATTTGTTGTTAACAATCGATAGCAATATATGGCATACAATATTATTGTTACAATTTTTTGCTACAACAGTGCTAAAAATTAAGAAAAAATAAACAAAATATTTTTTTGCTGCAACCGGCGATTTATTTTGCGACCACCGTATAACATTTTGCTGCTTGGGGTTCAATGAAAAGTTAAATAAAAATATCCAACGATGTTGGGATAGATTAAACGGCTCTGAACCGGTACAAATTTGGGCCGACAGGCCGCGCAGTGTTGACCTTAGTTTTTTTCCTCCCTAGTGACCAGTCGTTGCGGGGGGAAGAGATGAGAGCGATCTTGTGCGTTAACTCGTACACGATCTGATAGCTCAGCGATGACCGGTGTATGCTTGCGCCGGCCCGCCGGCACAGAGTACCGTCCTTTTTTTTACAGAACAGAGACCGTTGTTTAAATCATAGTGTTCTCCCTGTTTCATTTTTTTTCTTCAAAGAATGCATAATATGCAGAAGAAGTCATTTAAAAAATTGAATGGCAAATTTAGAACACTTTCTTTCCTAACTCATTAGATGGCAAAAATATGTAAGAAGGAAAAAATGAGATAGGAAAGATCTATCTTGGATGATCAACCAAGCAAAGTTTTTGAATGATCAATCTATCAGCGGTCCCAATTCTATCTTGGATGATCAACCAAGCAAAAACTTGACATTTGGAGGCGCCTAAATTTTCCAAACCATGAGATCCATGGTAGAGAGAATAGTGCCCAAGAATTATGCTTTGTATGCGAATGCCGCAGATTACAGACCGCTAGTCGTGTGCTTCCTTACAATGTCATCTTCCATGGTATCGTCAAGGTGAAAGTCATTGATGAGCATCCAAAGACCCAAAAAATCTAGGCATTTTCTCTGAGAGCCTCACGCAATTTCCAGTTTTTTCTCGTGAAGGCCGCATGGATAAGAGGAGCACCATCCTTGGACTTAGACCCGAAGATCCAAGGAAAGTCCCAAAACAGAGTTTTAGCGCTAGTACCCGTAGAGATGGTGGTGGAGGAGTAGAAGAAGTTGGGATCCTACTCATCACACGGGCTTTCCATTCCATCCCAAAGCTTGGTTGGCTCTTTCCATTCAAACCATGTCCATCATAATTTGAGAGCCTGGAGAATTTATTTGTATTTAGAACTCCGACCCCCCATACTTGTATTGTCGACACACCGCCTCCCTATTCACGTTGGGTTAGCACTGGTAGTCTTATCCGAATCGGACCAAAGAAATGCCTGCTCAAGCTTTTTGGCATTGCAAAAGGATTGTCGTTGGGACAATGAGCAGAGTGATGTGGTATATCAACTAGGAGGTAAGCACAGATTTCTCCAAGGTAGTGCGCCCTATGGTGGTGATGATCTTTCCTTCCCAAGGGACAATCTTCCCGGCAATCTTATCCTCAATAAATCAAAAGTCACTTTTTAAGTTACTAAATAAAGAGCGGGAGACCCAAGTACTTCATAGGCGAATACACAATGCTATCCGGTATACTTTGGAGAATATGCCCCAAGTTGAGGTGGTTGTACCGGATTTGGATGATCGATCTTTTCAAGAAGTTAGTGCAAAGCCCTATGGTGTGACGAAAAATTCGAAGGATGTCTGCGAGATTTTCAATGTCTCCCTTCATAGTGGCCATGAATACCGCGACATAATCCACATAGGGACAGGTACTGACGAGGATCAGCCTCGGCAAATCCCATGGTCAGGGACCCTAGGTTAGATCATAGAGAAGGAACAGGTTGGCGATACTCATCGGCTAACAGGAGAAGCACTTCCTGCTCAATTGTATTATGCGAGGGGGCGATTACAGTGGAAGTCTAGGCGAGTTCGCACAAGACCGGGGGTGTTGATTGTAGATTCGGTGTCCTGAGGCGTCCCCCCTCCCAACCTTTATATACTAGGCTGGGTCTCGGGGAGTCCGTCTCAAATTACAGGGACGTTTGCCTAATTTTATCTTTGCCTTGAACGCCAAGTCTTGACTTCCATGTTGGTCGCAGACTCCTACATCGGTGCCCAGAGCGGGCCAGTCGTGGGCCTGTTGAAGCTTCCAGTGGGCCTCTTGTCTTTGCATGCACCAGGTATCCTCACACGCAGGAGTCGTGGGGTCACCCCCTCGTCAGGAGCCCCCGAGTGCCTGGGGGACTCGAAGAGTCGCGCAAGGACTCGAATCGTCTTTTGCTTTCATATGCGTAGCGCGACTGCGAGTCATTGGCAGTTTTAGCCATGACAAAGTTTATTTCGAGGGATGCTAAGCTGAAAGGGCTCAAGGTGGTAGACTGGTAGAGCCTTGGTGAACAGCGCTAGTGGCAAATACCTTAGTGGCCCAATCAAGCCTGTGTCCCTCGACACGAACTTGGGAACGACCGGTGTCTAGCAAAGTTCATGCCGCTGCAGGTCTTATAGGATCAATGCTATTGTGTAAGGCCCGATATGCGGTATTGTTCAAAATCTAGATGTTTCCATCCAGATCCTGGGACGAAGCAGATATCGGTCCCACCGCGACATATGACGATGCCATATGCCCAGGATTTCCAACATGATATCACAACATTACAGATACAAGGATACAACATCTCATACAATCGGCATACAACTGCCTCAAATACAATACAACAGCGGAAGATACATGTCTGGGTACAGACTACAAACAAATGCCTAGTGGCAAAGAGAAAAACATCGATCCCCATAACCACTCGGGTCCAGGCGCTCCGCCGGGATCCGCCTAACTAGTCATCGTCGAGTCTCCACGTGAAACGTCGGTCACCATACCTGTCGTCGATCAAGAACCCTGAAAAGAGTTTGGGGGTAGTATCATGAGTACGGAAGTACTCAGCATCCAACTGTAGTGGTCATCTGACCCAACAAGGACTTCATCACTCGTCATTCTAGGACAACTAGTAGTTTACTGTAAGGATGGGGTAAGTGGTGAGGTTGCTGCCGCACTAGCATTTATGAAGTGGCTAACGATCTAGAAAGTAAGATAAGAAGCCAAGCATTCGATGAGGAACCACCTCCAACAAGTCTTGCTATCAACTACTTACGCAATCATAACACCTATCCTATCCTTGTCCTCCTCTTCGCATCCCGACGAAGAAGAAGCAGTCAAGGCACACACACGTTGATCAGGTTATAAGTAAGATTAACTCAGTTGTTGTTGTCTACAAACAAGGAGTAGGTCTCAAGTTGTCCATAACCGTGGACACGGCTTCTCGAAAAGATTTAGCCCTGCAGGGGTGTACCAACTGCCCATTACAAGGCTCCGCACGCACGCCCATCTCTCTCAGTTGCTACCCATGATAGGCAACCATTTTATGATTTAGTCCCAAGAGATCCGGAACGACAGGTCCCTCTAACTAACAACGCACAAATCCGGGTGGCCCCCGGTGAGTCGACATCCAACTCAAAAGCCAGCCGCCCTCTCGAATCGGCCTCTACCGTCTGGACGAGGTCGGGTTAGCTACCCAAACAGACGTGGGCAGCCCCCAAGCTTCCAGGTGTGGACCAACAAAGAAACCATGTCTCCGCTGGCCCGAGTTGTTTGAAAATCTGCGAGGTCGACACTCGCACACACACGTTTTTGCAAAAGGGAAAACCAGCTTGGGCCACCACTAGAAATGTTTGAAGCTAGATAGGTAAGAAGAGGGGACCCCATAGCATCCCACACGCGGTTAGGCACGCTCAGTCTTGAAACCAATACCCAGAACTCGGATCCTAGGTTACTCGGATGAAACAAAGCGTCGGGGCGGGATAGCCTAGACCTTCCATCCTTCGTCGAGTATAGTCAACATTATAATAATCATATCATCAACAACAATAGTAATAATGTGATATCCCAAACCAAGGAGTAACAGGGTAACATCGTAGCATCCTAAGCATGCATACTAAGCAGGGGCTGAGCAACGAGCAATAGTAACATATCAGTACATGGTTTGCTGGGAGGGGACATGGATGTATCGGTTTGAAAAAGGTTGTAAACATGTGGTAGGATCAAACATCGAGCCTAACCTAGACTAGCATGCAAACCGCTGGTTGAAATAGAATGGATCATAAGTAATGTATAGTCCTTGCCTGTTGATAAGTCGGGTTCCGAAGGTGTAGTTGATCACAAGCTCGCAATGTCTCCGAGAGGTACCCGCGGAAGCACACAAGAGAGTAAACACTGGAAAGCAATCAACAAGCAAGCATCTATTACTACGAAGCAATCACGAGCAAGCATCAACAAGAAGGCAACACGAGACATCGCACCTACCGTCGAGAGCGGTTACTAACAGGTTAAGTGGAGTACTCGTCACACACGACGATACCGCACATTTACAACGGTTCAAGTTGTTTAGCTACAGGTGATGAACAAAGGTTGTTAACATGGCATCTCACTCAAGCATGGCATAGCACACAAGCATGGCAAGAGGTGAAGTATAAGATAAACTATCTACGCTAGTCATTTTAAGTGAGGCAACACCCTAAACATGGCATACACTAAGTGCCCCACGACAATTTCAGTAATTGGTACTGTTCTGCCCTAAACCATATTTTAGGTTGGTTAACAGCAGAAAACAAAAGCATAAACACAAAGAACATGAAAAACTAATCAAGTTACATATAAAGAACACCCTAAAGGGAGTTACGGTTAAAAAGATACAAGCAAAACAAGTTTGGAACACAATCTGCCAACATCGGGAAGCACACTTTAGAGCAATGCATAAACAGGATAATCAATGCAAACATGCTCACAAATGATATGCAACTAAAGTAGACATGGCAGGGAAGGCATGGCAAAAAGAATCATGCAAATAGACATCATGAACAACTAATTATAGCCCAAGCAAAATGCAATAAAACATTACTGGTCTAGGACTTAGTGAAAATCAGGAAAACATGGCAGAAACTGTTATTTTCATGTTGTATAAACAGGAGAAAAACTATATGTAGATGTGCAGCAACATGACATAGCAATATATGAGCATGAATAGGACATGATGGTGATCAGGTACAAACAAGAATCAAGGTCATAGGCATCATAGATCAAAAGATATTAAGCATGCAACATGGCATCGGAACGTTACAGACTTAAAGAAAAAACAGAGGTGGCTGTCAAAAACAGCGGGATAGCAACTTTGGAGCTCAATAACTATATGACCAGCAAGCATATCATGACAATGCAATACATATGATGGAAGTAGACATGATGCTTAACAATATGCAATTGGAATCACTCAATTCCGATAAACGGTTGCGACGCAACCGTCACCCGAAGTTGCAACAAATTAACAGTTTTCAGCGCAGCAGCACATTAACAGCAAGGTCACCACTTTGGAGCAAGATTTAATATAGCTAAAGCACCCAAACATGGCAAGTTAAAGCATGGGAATGAAGTACATGATGCTTAACACATAGGAAAAAGAATCAACGGAATAGGCCTCATGGATTTGACACAAGCATCACCCAAAGATTGAACAAAATAACAGCAGCAGTAGTTAACAGCTGATTAGCAACTTAATGATCTGGTGCCCTGTTCAACACACAATTACATATTCAAGATGACCTTAAAATAAATAACTTCCTAAAGATGAACTCTAGAGCACACAAAGCATAACCAAACAAAAAAAGAATCACTTCATTTGGACCTACGAGTCAACGGGAATTAACATTGCAAAACAGGACAGCAGACACAATTTTACCATACTTAGAGAAAATAATAGATTCTCGGGAAAAAAAGAGATCTCGGGCCGGTTCTCACCCAATGGGCTTTCAGCCCAAAACGGCCTGGGCGGATCTGAACCGGCTGGGTCGATCTGGCGCGCTGGGCCGTGGGAACTAGTCGGCCGTCGGGGCGTGGGAGCTGGGTCGGCCCAGGGTGGCGGTTGCGGAATGTCGGCTGGCCGGATCGGGCTCCTCCCGATCCCATGCTGCCCAGGTCGCCGGCGGCGGCCGCCGCGGCACTCCGGCGGGTGGCGAGCAGGCGAGGCGGCGCGGGGAGGCCCGGATCCGGAGGCGGCTACGGCGGATCCGGCCGTCGGAGGGGCAGGGCGGCGGCCTCGAGCGCGAGGCGTGGCGGCCCGAGCTCGAAGCTCGGCCGGCCATGGCGGATCCGGTGGCTTCCGTGGCGACGGCGGCCTGCAGGGAAGAGGGGGAGGAGGTGAGTGAGGAGAGGAGGGCGCGAGGAGAGAAGGAGGTGGCCGGGGCTGCTGCGGTCTGCCGGCGGCGGCCTCGGGCCCGGCGGCGCGCGGTGTAGGCTGGCGGCGGTGAGGCGCTCGGGAGCGGGTGGAGAGAGAGAGGAGAGGCTGGAGGGATGACGTGGCGCACTCCTGGCCGTCAGATCGGCCGATCTGACGGTCCAGAACGCCTGGGATGGAATTCCAGATCTGGGATAGGGTTTGGACGAAATTGGGGCTAATTTTGGGGCAAAGTGGAGGGGGTGGCTGCAATTTTGTGGTTAGGGAAACCCTAGAAAGAGGTGGGAGAGTGGTGGTCTCTATATAGCTCAGGTGGCTGGCAGTTGCAAAAACATCCCCGGTTTTTCTCTCGCACGCGCGGTGTTTACGTTTCTGACCGCCGGGGGTTCGCAGGACCTCCGATTCGGGTAAAACTTTGAACTGCGCGATCAGCGCGTCGAGCGAGCGGCGTTCACCTCGAGCTGGAACCGTTCCGAGAACACTTTCTGGCGCGCTATAAAAATATCTCGTTTACTTATTAAACGGGGTTTTCGTTCCGTTGGCTGCGGCTGGTCTCGTGCGGTTTTCGCGACGGAGATCGGGTGAAACCCGGTGTCGCAAAGGTCGAGTGTCAAGGTGGCAAGGGTCGGTCTCCGTCCGGTATGAGATAAGAGGGGGGGGGGGGAATAATCGTCGATCGATAAATCGGGGATGCAAACACCGCAAACAAAACAGACAATCAAACAATTCACACCGAAAACAAAATTTTTAATTTTTGTGAAATCTGGGTTGTTACATGCCGGCCCCAGTAAACAGCCTTAACGCGCCCGTTATCGGCTCATCTTTCTATCATGCGAGCGCATGGAAAACGTCGGGAATGAAGTCGCGTTGTGGCAAGTCCCGGCCCGGCCGTCTGCGCAACGGGGTCCTACCTACACGCTAAGCTTGCGTGGCATCTGGGTACAGCAAGTCGCAACCCAGGCATTAGTTTTTATAGAGGCACATAGCCTAATTAGAGATGCACCCACTTGGAACAAACAATCAAGTGAGCTATTTAGTAGTCACTCGTGGAGCTTTTGTGAGCTCGGGCGAGGAATCAAATAAGAAAACACTCGCTCGGAAAGTCATCGAGTACGCGAGTAGATTTGTATTGTCAAACATTAGTTGAGCCCTGCAAGTAGTCGCTCGAACGCTTTGTTGTCTTCAAGGTGAGGGAGCACCCAAACTCTGTAGGTGCGTCGTTTCCGCTAGTGCGAGTGGTTACTCGAGTACATGTTTGTCTTCTGGGTGAGGGAGCACCCAAAACTCTGTAGATGCCATGATTACTGCTGGTGCTAGTGATCACTCGAGCACACCTTTGTCTTCTGGGTGAGGGAGCACCCGAACTCTCAGGTTTTTAGGTCTTGCTCTACTTTTTAATAAAGGTACTCCCGATGGGAGTGAAAGATTTTGGATCGAAAATCAGAATATTTTGGAACCAAGAGACATGTGGTCTTTGCTTTTATCTTGATCTGTCCTTCTTGGGATGTCACGGTGATAAGCATCATAATAATGCTCTTTGGTGACCAATGATGACACTTGGTCTTCGATCCGTCGCGTCTCCTGACCCGTCATAATGACGACTTGGACGTCGCGCTGCCTCTGCTCGTTAGATTTCCAAGGCGCGTGTATGGGAAATACGCGTGATTTGACGTGTCCTTTAAATAGTGCTGAGCATGTGAAGGTATCTTGTCTTGGAATTCGTAACGCCCAGCGTGTTGGTCTTTGAATTAATGATGATGGCGCCTGGGATTCTGCGTGTTTTCCCGGTTTGCCCCTGGGTTGCGCTATAAATACCTCCTGTTGTTTGCCTAGCCTCGACATCCATTTCTTTTCTCACCCTTATCTTCTGCTTCTTCTTCATATGGCGCCCAAGCGTGGTGGTGGTGTGACTAGCCGAGGTCGTGGCCGCCGCAGCCGTGGTGGCCGGTTATCTCATTCTTCGCGTGGTGGGCGTCGTGGGGCTACGTCGACGCCTTGTTCTTCTTCCGTGAGGAGGGGGTTTGGCGCTATGATTTCCTTTTGCGTGTTATTAGCCGGACCTCTGCCCGGATTCCTCTTCCGTTCTCGTTTGCCTCCATTGTTTATGACATCAATTTGAGGGGTCTCTGGCTCCATCTTCAATGGTGTGCTCAATCTTCTTCTTGGGTGGAGCTGGAAGTTGATAATTCATTCCAAATTTTTCTTGGATCTGGCTGGAGGGCGTTTTCTCGTCGGCTGAACCTGCGTGACGGGGATAGCCTTTGTTGTCGTTTTGATGGCGAAGATACTCTCACTGTTCATGCATTTGATGCTGGTGGCAATCGTCTGGATCCGTACTGGGAGGAAACGAGCAACGAAAATTCTGGCGGGTCGAGGAATCCTTCGTCTGCTTCTCCAGTGACTTCATCTTCGGCTGACTCCTCGGCTGGTGGTGCTTTCTCTTCTAGTTCTAAGGAGGAGCTTGACGTTAAGCCACCCGTCAAGCGAGCGCATCGGTAGGCAAGGCACCTTGTAGAACTGGAGGGCGACGACTTGCTTCTTCGCGGGGTTGGTTTTTACTTTGTCTGTGATGATGCTCGTCAAGTTGTGGGCCGAAAGTGCCAATTATCTCAGCATGAGCGCACATGTAGAAGTCATAGTTCCCTGAGATGATTGACACTGTAATCTTTTTGGCGACCGCTCGAGTCCCTTTGTAATCTTTGGTGTGTAGTGGAAGCCCTTGTGCTGATATAGGTAACTTTGAGGTCTTCGAGTCTTTTGTAATGAGAACTGTACTCGAATCCTTTGTGATGAGACTTGTACGCGAGTCCTTTGTAATGAGGGCTATCCTCGAGTCTTTTGTAATGAGAATTGTCCTCGAGTACTTTGTAATGAAAGTTGTCTTCGAGTCCTTTGTAATGAGAATTGTCCTCGGGCACTTTGTAATGAGAACTGTCTTCGAGTACTTTGTAATGAGAATTATCGGGTGAACGGCAGCGCTCCCGATGGGAGTAGCCCCCGAGGCTGCGTTCGATTTGTAGAATCGGACGTAGCCTGTGAGCTTTATTCGACCATGATGTCCTCTCTTGCAGCTCCTTTGATTGCACCAAATCGATATCGGGTGCGCGGCAGCGCTCCCGATGGGAGTAGCCCCCGAGTCTTTAAGTGATCACTTGTGATCAGGTAAAGACTAAAGAGTTTTCGTTGTCCTTTGTCTTTGTTTTGTAAATTATGCTTTTGCGAAGAAACTTTGAGTGAGGCTTGCGCGGATGAGACGATGCTTGAGCCCCCGGGGCTTTTTGTCTGTGGTTTCGTAAGTGAAAATAGCGTTTCCTTGGGGGGAGTCTGCGTTCGAGCCTCCGAGTTCTTTTTAGGTGGTGTCGTGTAAAATAGCGTCTCTCGGGGGGGGGGGTTGTGATTGAGCCCATGAGTGCTTTGGGTAGCGTCGCGTAAGCGAAGATAGCGTCTCTCGAGGGGAGTTTGTTCTTGAGCCCCCGAGTGCTTTCGGTAGCATCGCGTAAGCAAAGATAGCGTCTCTCGGGGGGAGTTTGTGCTCAAGCCCCCGAGTGCTTTTAAGTAGCGCCGCGTAAGCGAAGATAGCGTCTCTCGGGGGGAGTTTGTGCTCGAACCCCCGAGTGCTTTTAAGTAGCGTCGCGTAAGCCAAGATAGCGTCTCTCGGGTGGAGTTTGTGCTCGAGCCCCCGAGTGCTTTTAAATAGCGTCGCGTAAGCGAAGATAGCGTCTCTCGGGGGGAGTTTGTGCTCGAACCCCCGAGTGCTTTTAAGCAGCGTCGCGTAAGCGGAGATAGCGTCTCTCGGGGGGAGTTTGTGCTCGAGCCCCCGAGTGCTAATAAGTAGCATCGCGTAAGCGAAGATAACGTCTCTCGGAGGGAGTTTGTGCTTGAGCCCCCGAGTGCTTTTAGTGGCATTACTTGGGAAAAACCTTTTTATTTGCTTCAGGTTTTTACATGGGTTTCCGATCGGTGCTGCTACCGATACTGCCGATATTGCCTATGGGTAAACTATGGGTAGAACATGCGCAAGTTCGCCACGTTCCACGGGTTTCCCATGTCTTCGTCGGTCTTCGGGTTCTTCTGCCTGTATGCGCCTCCTCCTATGACCTCCGAGATTATAAAGGGTCCTTCCCACTGCGGGGCGAGTTTGTGCACTTTTTCTTGTATTAGCCGCAGGCGACTGCTTTGGTACGTGCGTAGTTTGTCCTGGTATCCTTCTGACCTTGCTATGGTTGTGTCCCTTGCTTCGTCTGCGGTGTCCTTATCATCCTTTAGTGCTTCTTCTGCCTCTTCTTCTTCGTATCCCGAAATTCGAGGAGCTCCAAACTTTAGGTCGTGCGGCAGCACCGCCTCTGCCCCATATACCATGAAAAAAAGGTGTGTACTAGGTTGAGGCGTTCGGGTGGTGCGTAGGCTCCACGGTACTACGGGGAGTTCTTCTACCCAGTTGCCTGCAGCTTGTTCGAGTGGTGCGAGGAGCCGCTTTTTTATTCCTCCGCACACTAATCCATTTGCCTTTTCCACCTGGCCGTTAGATTGCGGGTGCGCGACTGATGAGTAGTTGATTTTGATGCCCAAATCTTGGCAGAAGTCCTGAAATTCTGCTGCTGTGAAGTTTGTACCGTTGTCTGTGATGATGTTGTGTGGTACGCCGAATCTGAAGATGATGGACTTGATGAAGTTAACTGCCGTGAGGGTTGTTGAGCTGGTGATTGGTACTGCCTCTATCCACTTGGTGAACTTGTCTACTGCTACTAGTAGATGTGTTCGGCCTCCTTTTGAGGATTTCTTGAGTGGTCCCACCATGTCGAGTCCCCAAGTGGAGAACAACCAGGATAACGGTATGGTTTTGAGTTCTGATGCTGGGGCGTGCGGCCTGCTGGCAAACTTTTGGCAGGCGATGCAGCGTCGCACAATGTTTTTCGCGTTTCTCATTGCGGTTGGCCAGTAGAACCCTGCTCGAAAAGCTTTGGCCACGAGTGCGCGACTACTCGCGTGATGCCCGCAGGTGCCTTCGTGGATCTCGAGCAGCAGGGCTTTGTCGTCTTCTTTCTCGATGCTCTTTTGGAGGACCTGGGAGATGCTGCACTTGTAGAGCTGTCCGTTGATTATTGTGAACGCTTTAGATCGTCGAATGATGTGTCGAGCTTCTGCAACGTCTTGAGGTAAGGTTCCTTCGATTAGGAACCGAAGGAATGGTTTTGTCCAAGCTAGGCCTTTGAGTGCAGCTGGTTCTGCGTCTTCGACTGCTTTGCTGCCTGTGTCATCTGTTGGGTTTGCAGCTGCCACTTGTGCTGGCTCGCCTGAGTCATCGTCCTCTGCGACTACCTCCGGTGCGAGTGGCTTGGTTTTCATCGACCTTTGGCTGATGCTTTCGAGGAAAATGCCTAGAGGGATTAGTCCCCGGGTTGATCCAATGTTTGCGAGCTCATCTGCTTCTATGTTATTTTCTCTTTTGATGTAATTTAGCTCGCAGCCGTCGAATCCTCCTTCCAGAGTGTTGTAGAGCTTCTGGTAAGCCATCATGTTTTCTGCGACTGCTTCACAATCCCTCATTGTTTGCTGGACGACGAGGTTGGATTCATCGTAGATTGAAAGACGGGTGGCGCCGCAAGCTTTTGCCATGTGCATTCCATGGAGTAGTGCCTCGTATTCTGCTTCATTGTTTGAGGCACTGCTGAAGTTGAGCTGGAGCACGTATCTGAGTTTGGCTCCTTTGGGCGAAATTAGTACGACGCCTGCTCCGGCTCCTTGCTGTCTTTTTGACCCGTCAAAGAACATTGTCCATGAGTTGGACAGGTCTGGGGGGCCGGGTGTTTGTCCTTTCGTCCACTCGACCAGGAAGTCTGGGAGTACTTGAGCTTTGATCGCCGTTGGTTGTTTGAACTGTAGGTCGTGGGGGCTGAGCTCGATGTTCCATTCGGCGACTCGGACAGTTGCTCCGGAGTTGTTGAGGATGTCCGCGAGTGGTGCGCTGCTCACGATCGTGATGAGGTGCTCGTCGAAGTAATGTGTTACTTTCATTGAAGGTATGACGATGGCATATACTAGCTTCAGGTAGTGCGGGTAACGCTACTGGGATTTTGTGAGGAGCATGCTTAGGTAGTAGATTGGCCTTTGTATGCTCTGGATTTTGCCTTCTTCCATGCGGTCGACAACGAGCGCCGTGCTGACTACGCTGCTGTGTGCCGCTATATAGAGGTACAGGGGTTCTTGCTCCTTGGGCACCGCCAGGATTGGTGGTGTCGAGAGTGTCTTATTTAGATCTGCGAATGCGTTGCGGGATTGCTCGGTCCATTCAAATTTTTCTCCTTTTCTGAGCAACTGGTAGAATGGTAGGGTCCTTTCTCCCAGCCTGGTGATGAAGCAGCTCAATGCTGTGAGTCTTCTTGTCAGTTGTTCTACACCCTTGATGTTGACTGGTTCTTGCATCTTGACGATTGCTTGGACTTTTTTGGGGTTTGCTTCGACTCCTCGAGTGGAGAACATGTACCTGATGGCGGTGAAGTTGATAGGTTTAGTTGGGATGCCTCCCCTGCCAACCGCGCCAATAAACGATTCTATATGACCCACAAGTCTAGGGGATCAATTGTAGATTTTCGATAAATAAGGATGTCGATCCCAGCGAGGAGCAGAAGGTATTGACAAGTGACTCTGATAAGGAAAAGGTTGCACACACTGAAAGGTAAATATTGAGGGGTTTTTGGTTTAAGCAACAGAAAGGTAAAAGACAAGGAAAGTAAACAGGGTAACTGAGGAGTAGCAAGTGGCCCAATCCTTTCACAAGGATAAGCCTAGGAACTGAACTTATAAAAGCTAAATCGTTCTCGAGGGCACACAAGAGAGATAGTCAAGTTACTTTCACCATATTCCGCCAAGTAGTATGTATTGCGTCGATAAGTGTTGGTGGGTGGATCGATGCTAGTACACCTTCTAGACTAAGATAAGTGCACTCTTATGATTACACACCTTGCAAGCATCCGCAAATACAAGGTAGTAATTAAGGCATAAGCCTAACCACAGCATTACGATCGAGGATCCATAAATCCCTTGTGCAAAAGTGTGCGAACTGGGGTTCAGGTTTCTGTCACTCCAGCAACCCACCATAAGCATCCTTTGTGCACAATGTATTCCCCTAGGTCCTTAAGAAGGCGAAGTGTTGAGTGTTTGACTCACACAACACCACTAGGAAAATAACAACACAACTTAAGTATCAAACAACACATAATAATTCAACTTCATATGACTACTAACAACTAGACTTCTCCCATGTCCTCAAGAACTAAAGTAACTACTCATAAGAAATAAAAGAGATCATGATCAGAGGTGATAGATGGGTGGCAAACAATCTGGACACAATAATATTTCTCCAACAAAACTCAATAGCATTCACCACAAAGTAGTAATCAACACCAACAGAGTAGAGAGGATAGATAGTACGGATTACAACACAAGTTGCAATTGTGAGATGAGATGGGATGGATATGGAGATGGTGTTGATGTTGATGATGATCTCGATGATGCCCGTGACGATGATGATGACGATGGTGATGATCTCCCCTTCCGGAAGGTGATCTCCCCGGCGGAATTTGCCCGCCGGAGATGCCTTTTTCTTCTCTGTAGGTTTCCGCCACGAGGCGGCGGAAAAACTTCGAAGGTCCTCTCGTTCTAGGGTTTTTACCCCAGGGGGGTAATATAGGTCAGAGGGGGCACCGAGGGGGGCCACCAGGCGTCCAGGAGGGTGCCTGGCGCGCCCTAGGGGGGGCACCAGGGACCCTTATGGTTGCCTGGTGGGTCCCCTCGGGTCCCTCTTCGGTGAACTCCAATGTATCTTCATAAATATAATCTCCATCAAATTTCATCGAATTTGGAGTTGATCTAATTCAGCAACTTGATGTCCACTTTTCACCGCTGAATTCTGCTTCTGCTGCTTCGGCACCGGAAAGTTGCAAACTGTGTAAAACAAGCCAAAACAACATAAGAACAATACTTTAAAGTGGAATATATCAATGAATAGGGTTAAATTACAATACAAAATAGTGATTCATTTTGGACGTATCAACTCCCCCAAGCTTCGACATCGCTTGTCCCCAAGCGATTACTGAGCTCGGCAAACCTGTTCACAAGTTTAGAGAGTGAAGTGTCGATAAGAGAATACGGACAAGAAACATCAAGATTTCTCACCGAACTGAAGCATCCTCAATAGCAACCTCAACTCATAAGGTCCTTATGAGAAAGTAGTAACTATTATAACAAAGTAGGACCAAGAAAACTCATCAAATCATAGCAAACATAGCCATGGTCAAGGAACAACTAATAACTTTTTACTTTTGCTCTTTCACTTATAATGGAACCAGTTGAAGCTTTTGAAAGAACATATTATTAGTCAAGAAGTGCACATGTTAACACAAAGGAAGATGTTTACTTGGCATAAGCCTTGCAAACAACTTACTTATCAAAATATAATGTCAACAAAGATGTAACATGCTAACTCTCAATGCAGGTTTATATGCAAGAATCTTTATCAACATCAAGTGTCTATTCTCTCTCAGGAAGGAAGGAAGTAGGAAGGACTGAATCAGCACAAAATAAAGGATAAACCCCATGCAAAAAGGGTAAGCAGGGAAAACTCATGTGCCATCTCTAGATCAAACAGAATAAAAACAAACTTTGGGAGGTGCATGATCCGTCAACGACTGCTAATAGATAACATACTCACTTCATGATTTAGACAAGTTTCGAGGAACGACTCTGATGTCTACGCACGCTTCTATTCTTGTAGACTATGTTGGGCCTCCAAGCACTGAGATTTGTAGGACAGCAGCAATTTCCCTCAAGTGGGTGACCTAAGGTTTATCGAACTCAGGGAAGTAGAGGTTGAAGATGGTCTCTCTCAAGCAACCCTGCAATTAAGATACAAGAAGTCTCTTGTGTCCCCAACACACCTAATACAACTAGGAGTTGTATAGGTGCACTAGTTCGGCGAAGAAATGGTAAAATATGGGTGATAGGTGTGATAAAACGAAGTAATATAAATCTGTAATAAAAAGTGCAGCAAAGAAACAAGTAACAAAAGTGAGTGCAAAAGGTGTAACAATGATGGAAACAAGGCCTAGGCTTCATACTTTCACTAGTGGCAACTCCCAACAACATTAACATAGTCTAATCACATGATATTTCCCATAAAACATGCAATGGAGACGTACTTGGAGGTCATTCCTTTGTGGTCAAGAGAGGACGAGAATTGTGTAGGGCTACAAAAGCACACCTCAGAGTTCGTAGTTCTCAATCTATGGATTTCCCAATGTCACCGCGGCCATCCAAAGAGAGTACCACAATCACCACAACATATCTAAAGGATAGTCAAAGACAAGCACCAAGAGACTCTCAATCTTCAATCCACACACAAAAGAGGAAATCACTCATGAAAATATTCTTCTAACCCATGTCCAATAGACCGCTGTCACCTTGGTCTCGGGGATTATACTAGATAAGATCAATTGAGTACATCAATCCAATACATAGAGGAAGGGGAAATATCATGGGATCACCCTAGATTAACATAGCCTATGATCACAACGAAGATCACATCATGGGAGAGAGAGAAGAACACATAGCTACTGGTAGAAACCTTAGCCCCGAGGAGGAACTACTCCCGCTTCATGGAGGGAGGAAGCAACGTCGATGGAGATGAATCCGGGGGCACTTCCCCGTCCCGGCAGGGTGCCGACACAGGAATTCTGGTCCCCCGAAGCTTGTCGGCGATGGCGGCGGAGATCGGAATTTCTTCTGGAGAAAAGGGGTCTCGAATCAGGGTTTTCGCGACGCGAGTAAAAATAAGGGCCAAGGGGGGCCACCAGGGGAGGTCCCAGTCGCCCAGGCGGCCTGGTGGCGCGGCCTATCCCTAGGCCGCGCGGGGTGGCCGCCTCGGTGACTGGTGGCCCCCCTCCGGCTCTCCTTCGGTGATTCTGGAAGGTTCCTTCACGCTGATTTTTTATATATTTTTCTCGGAATTTATTGGGCACTTTAAGTAATGGGAAAACATAAAATACAAAAATAGCAGAAAACAGAAACTGGCACTGGGGTGCACTGAGTTAATAGGTTAGTCCAAATATGATCAAAAGTGTATGAAAGTGTATCTAAAACATAGCAATATCACACAAAACATGCATGGAGCAAGCAGAAATTATAGATACGTTTTGGACATATCAACATCCCCAAGCTTAATTCCTGCTCGTCCTCGAGTAGGTAAATGATAACAAGCATAATTTCTGTGGTGACATTCTAGCAACCATATAAGAACTTTGAAAAGTAAAGCAATCAAGGTTAGAGATTCAATTCAAGTCATAACATGCAAGAGTCTATATTAGCATTGAAACAAGTAACAAAAGAACATTAGGTGCAAGAGCTCTCGCTGTCCGTGACTCGAATGTCTCCAAATGGTGTTTGCGTGCAAGAAGGGGGATAGGGAATACGAGAAAAACATTTATTTGTTGATAACTCAATCTACTAAAGTTTCACACTTGGTCTTTTTCTGGAGCTTATCTTGACTCGTCCCCAGACCACTAGCCAGGTACAAGTCAATTTGATCCACTCCTTTTTCAATATTTTGAGCACTCATGCAATGGATGAGCGTAAGCACGAGAGTTGACACTTAGGATGGCAAAGAGAGGAGTACGGAGGAGGAAGACAAAAAGGATGAGAAAGGCTCACATCAATGAGGACAATCATAGGCAGGAGATGCCAAATGATAGATATGATGTGAGGAGTAGGGATTGCCATGCAACGGATGCACATACGAGCTAGGAAGCTCTCCAATGGAACTAGTGGGGGTGCATCTAACTTGCTCGCTCATGAAGACCTAGAGCTCGTTTGAGGAGGCTCATCCTTGGAATATGCAAGCCAAATTCTATAGTGTGAAGGTCCCCACATAGCTATATGCATGATGATAATCTCTATGGAGTACAAGGGATAGAGGATGAAGTACTAGTGTGGATCTCTCAAAAGGAATAGTGTAACAGCCCAGTTTTCACAAAAATTTAAAAAAATTGTTCTCGGTGTGAATTGTTTGATTGTCTGATTTTGTTTGCGGTGTTTGCATCCCCGATTTACCGATCGGCGATTATTTCTCCCCCTCTTATCTCGTATCGGGCGGAGACCGACCCTTGCCACCCTGACACTCGACCTTTGCGACACCGGGTTTCACCCGATCACCGTCGCGAAAACCCGCACAGGACCAGCCATAACCATCGGTGCAAAAAAACCCCCGTTTATATTTAAATGGGTTATTTTATCGTGAGGTGTTCGACGTTCTCTTTTGGCGTTAAACGTTGTAGACGACGTCAGTTCCGTGCTTTGTGGCGATGTTTTAATTTCGCGCGTGTCCGACTTTCTCGGGTAGGTGAACGTTTGGATGTGCCAGGCAAGTAGCCGGTATAAGTCCGAGGGGCGTATTTACAAAATGCCGCGTGTGCCTTTAGCTGGACCCCCGGATTCCCCGCTTATCTTCGGATTCTAGCCCACCCGAAAAATCGGATCCAAAACGGGCCATTTCGTGGCCCGAAAACACCCCCAAACACCCACTTGCTATTTATAGCAGTGCTACCCCTACCTAATCTGGACAAACGCTAGACAGCCACCCTCCTCTCTTTCCGTGCAGCTCCTCTTCCCCGCCGCCACATGGAGCAGCCAAGCCCCCACCAACCATCCCACCTTCCTGATCTGGCAGCTCCAATCAGATCCGTCTGATCCGGATCAGATGGCTGTGGGTGAGCCACGTCACCAGACCGGATGCCCCCTGCCCGTGCTCCTCTCCCGTGGACGTCCAGCCCCGAGGCCGCAGCCGCCGGCGAGCCGCGCCTCCCCGTGCAGGTCTCCTCCTCGCGCGCGCCCTCTCTTTCTCCTCCCTCTCATCTCCCTTCTCTCCTAACTCACTCTTCCCCTTTGTGTTCACCGTGAGACCAAGCCGCTAGGGAACCGCCATGGGAGATGCCTCGAGGAACTCGTCGCCAGAGCTGCCCTACACCTTCCCGCCGGCCGGATCCCGTCCGATCCGCGCCCTCCCCGGCTTCCCCATGCGCCGCCCGGTCTCCACCTCGCCGAAGTGCTGGCCGGTGAGCCATGCCGTCGTCCGCCTCGTTCTGGACGAGGACGAAGACGTCCGCGCCCGCACGAGCCAGCCGCCTGCGTCATGGGCCGCGCGCCCACCAAGCCCCAGCCGGCCTGCCAGCCGAGGCCCAGGCCGCCAGCCTCCTTTCCAGGCCGAGATGGGACCTAGAGCCCGTGGTGAGCGCCCCCTTTTTTTCCTGCTGTGCACTGTTGGGCCGGCCCAGTAGCTCCGAATTCGGCCCAACACTCTTTTTTTCGGTTTATCAATAAAAATTGGCAGATTGTATTGTTTTTATTGCGGTGCCCGTATCTTTTAGCCCGTAGCTCGAATCGCGATGCGTAAAATATGAAACTTGCTTAGTTTTGTGTGTAGTTTAATAAAATGTTGCTTGTTGCCATGTTTGACTTTGTTTACTTGATGCATGACTGCTAAATACATCGCATGCCACCATAAAATTGTTTCTTTAATAACTTTTTAACCGTTTCTCGGTTTAAAATGTTTCTTATATGTAACTTGACTAGAATTGCATGTAGATTGTGTTTATGCTGTTCTTTCTTGCTAATAAAAATAATAAAATATTGTTTAGGGAAAAACAGTACCGGATTCCATTTTTATCGTGGGGTCCGCAATAGTTTGCCATGTATAGGTATTACCCCCCACTTAAAGTGACTAGATTAGATAGTTTATTTATGCTCCACCTTTTACTATGCTTGTGTGACATGCCATGCTTGCTTGAGTTGCCATGTTAATAACCGTTGGTTGATCACCTGTAGCTAAGCAACTTGAACCTCTGTAAACGTGCGGTATTCGTCGTGTGTGACCGATACCCCACTTAAGTTGTTAGTAACCGCTCTCGACGATAGATCTGTATCGCGTTGCCGTGTTGTGTGATGTCTTCCTGATCTTGTGTTGCTCCGTAGTAATAGATGCTGCTCGTTGATTGCTTTCCAGTGTTTATCGTCTTGTGTGCTTCCGCGGGTACCTCTCAGAGACGTTGCGAGCTTGCGATCAACTACACCTTCGGAACCCGACTTATCAACAGGCAAGGACTATACATTACTTATGATCCATTCTATTTCAACTAGCGGTTTGCATGCTAGTCTAGGTTAGGTTAGATGTTTGATCCTACCACATGTTTACAGCCTCTTTCAAACCGATACAACCATGTCCCTTCCCAGCAAACCTTCTACTGCTATGTTACTATTGCTCGTTGCTCAGCCCCTGCTTAGTATGCATGCTTAGGATGCTATGATGTTACCCTGTTACTCCTTGGTTTGGGATATCACATTATTATATTGTTATTGATGATATGATTATTATAAATGTTGACTATATTCGATGAAGGATGGAAGGTCTAGGCTATCCCGCCCCGACGCTTTGTTCCATTTGAGTCACCTAGGATCCGAGTTCCGGGTATTGGTTTTAAGACTGAGCGTGCCTAACCGCGTGTGGGATTTTATGGGGTCCCCTTTTCTTACCTATCTAGCTTCAAACATTTCTAGTGGTGGCCCAAGCTGATTTACCATTTGAAAACGTGTGTGTGACTGGTCCACGGCCGGCAAATTTCAAACAACTTGGGCCAGCGGAGACATAGTTTCTCTTGTTGGTCTACCCCAGGGAGCTAGGGGGTTGTCCACATCTGTTTGGGCAACCTATCCGACCTCATCCAGACGGTAGAGGCCGATTCGAGAGCGCGGCCGGCTTTTGAGTTGGATGTCGACTCACCGGGGGCCACCCGGATTTGTGCGTTATTAGTTAGAGGGACCTGTCGTTCCGGATCTCTTGGGACTAAATCATAAAATGGTTGCCTATCATGGGTAGCAACTGAGAGAGATGGGCGTGCGTGCGGAGCCTTGTAATGGGCAGTTGGTACACCCCTGCAGGGTTAAATATTTTCGAGAAGCCGTGTCCACGGTTATGGACGACTTGAGACCTACTCCTTGTTCATAGACAACAACACCTGAGATAATCTTAATATAACTTGATAAATGTGTGTGTGTGCCTTGATTACTTCTTCTTCGTCGGGATGCGAAGAGGAAGACAAGGATAGGATAGGTGTTATGTTTGCGTAAGTAGTTGATAGGAAGACTTGTTGGAGGCGATTCCTCATCGAATGCTTGGCTTCTTATCTTACTCTCTAGATCGTTAGCCACTTCATAAATGCTAGTGCGGCAGCAACCTCACCACTTACCCCTTCCTTACCGTAAACTACTAGTTGTCCTAGAATGACGAGTGATGAAGTCCTTGCTGGGTCAGATGACCACTACAGTTGGATGCTGAGTACCTCTGTACTCATGATACTACCCCCAAAATCTTTTCAGGGTTCTTGATCGACAACAGGTATGGTGATCGACATTTCACGTGGAGACTCGGCGACGACTAGTTAGGTGGATCCCGGCGGAAGGCCTGGACCCGTGTGGTTATGGGATCGATGTTTTTCTCTTTGCCACTAGGCTTTTGCTTGTAGTCTGTACTCAGACATGTATCTTCCGCTGTTGTATTATATTAAGGCAGTTGTATGCCGATTGTATGAGATGTTGTATCCTTGTATCTGTAATGTTGTGATATCATGTTGGAAATCCGGGGCATATGACTTCGTCATATGTCGCGGTGGGACCGATATGTGCTTCGTCCCCGGATCTGGATGGAAACATCTAGATCTGGAACAGTACCGTATATCGGGCCTTAGAACTTGGTATCAGAGCCTTACCGACCGTAGGATCCCCTCTCTGGCCGAAGTCGAGTCTAGACAAAAATTATTTTGTAGTTACTAAGTTAGTTATCGGAGAGTAGGAATATTTTTACTCCTTACCCTTGCTCTGGTCAGGACAAGTGACGTAAGAGTTTTAATTCGCGTCTTATCTCCTTTCAAACTCTAGGATCTCGAGTGTGTGGAGTTTGGAACCGTTACAATGCCTTGCTTGCAGCGTATTGTCTCGATTCCGATCTCAGGTTGGGGAATCCTGTAGTACCTTTAGTTCTTCCGACTCTGGGTAAACATCTTGGTCGTCTATTGACTTCAGTTCTCTAGCCCAGTATCCTCACGATTTACATGAGAAGGCTTCCTTGACCGTCTCTTTGAACTTCCTTTCCTTCTCTTGATCTCCCAATGGTTTTGTTTCCCGACGTTGCCGTCTCTCTATGAAATTTTATCTCGACAGAAGTTCGACGTCAACATGGAGCAGGGTCCCTTGTTGGTGGTGTTGAAGATCGTCGTCTCTCTTTTCTCTCCCCCCTCTCCCCCGGATCGTCCAGGATCTCGGGACGAGATCCCTTGTTGGTGGTGTTGTATTGTAACAGCCCAGTTTTCACAAAAATAAAAAAAATTTGTTCTCGGTGTGAATTGTTTGATTGTCTGATTTTGTTTGCGGTGTTTGCATCCCCGATTTATCGATCGGCGATTATTTCCCCCCCTCTTATCTCGTATCGGGCGGAGACCGACCCTTGCCACCCTGACACTCAACCTTTGCGACACCAGGTTTCACCCAATCACCGTCGCGAAAACCCGCACAGGACCAGCCATAACCATCGGTGCGAAAAAACCCCGTTTATATTTAAATGGGTTATTTTATCGTGAGGTGTTCGACGTTCTCTTTTGGCGTTAAACGTTGTAGACGACGTCAGTTCGGTGCTTCGTGGCTGTGTTTTAATTTCGCGCGTGTCTGACTTTGTCGGGTAGGTGAACGTTCGGATGTGCCAGGCATAGTAGCCGGTATAAGTCCGAGGGGCGTATTTACAAAATGCCGCGTGTGCCTTTAGCTGGACCCCTGGATTCCCCGCTTATCTTCGGATTCTAGCCCACCCGAAAAATCGGACCCAAAACGGGCCATTTCGTGGCCCAAAAACACCCCCAAACACCCACTTGCTATTTATAGCAGTGCTACCCCTACCTAATCTGGACAAACCCTAGACAGCCACCCTCCTCTCTTTCCGTGCAGGTCCTCTTCCCCGCCGCCACATGGAGCAGCCAAGCCCCCACCAACCATCCCACCTTCCTGGTCTGGCAGCTCCAATCAGATCCGTCTGATCCGGATCGGATGGCTGTGGGTGAGCCATGTTACCAGACCGGATGCCCCCTGCCCGTGCTCCTCTCCCGTGGACGTCCAGCCCCGAGCCGCCGCCGCCCGAGCCGAGGCCGCAGCCGCCGGCGAGCCGCGCCTCCCCGTGCAGGTCTCCTCCTCGCGCGCGCCCTCTCTTTCTCCTCCCTCTCCTCTCCCTTCTCTCCTAACTCTCTCTTCCCCTTTGTGTTCTCCGTGAGACCAAGCCGCCAGGGAACCGCCATGGGAGATGCCTCGAGGAACTCGTCGCCGGAGCTGCCCTACACCTTCCCGCCGGCCGGATCCAGTCCGATCCGCGCCCTCCCCGGCTTCCCCATGCGCCGCCCGGTCTCCACCTCGCCGAAGTGCTGGCCGGTGAGCCATGCCGTCGTCCGCCTCGTTCTGGACGAGGACGAAGACGTCCGCGCCCGCGCCCGCACGAGCCAGCCGCCTGCGTCATGGGCCGCGCGCCCACCAAGCCCCAGCCGGCCTGCCAGCCGAGGCCCAGGCCGCCAGCCTCCTTTCCAGGCCGAGATGGGACCTAGAGCCCGTGGTGAGCGCCCCCTTTTTTTCCTGCTGTGCACTGTTGGGCCGGCCCAGTAGCTCCGAATTCGGCCCAACACTCTTTTTTTCGGTTTATCAATAAAAATTGGCAGATTGTATTGTTTTTATTGCGGTGCCCGTATCTTTTAGCCCGTAGCTCGAATCGCGATGCGTAAAATATGAAACTTGCTTAGTTTTGTGTGTAGTTTAATAAAATGTTGCTTGTTTCCATGTTTGACTTTGTTTACTTGATGCATGACTGCTAAATACATCGCATGCCACCGTAAAATTGTTTCTTTAATAACTTTTTAACCGTTGCTCGGTTTAAAATGTTTCTTATATGTAACTTGATTAGAATTGCATGTAGATTGTGTTTATGCTGTTCTTTCTTGCTAATAAAAATAATAAAATATTGTTTAGGGAAAAACTGTACCAGATTCCATTTTTATCGTGGGGTCCGCAATAGTTTGCCATGTATAGGTTTTACCCCCCACTTAAAGTGACTAGATTAGATAGTTTATTTATGCTCCACCTTTTACTATGCTTGTGTGGCATGCCATGCTTGCTTGAGTTGCCATGTTAATAACCGTTGGTTGATCACCTGTAGCTAAGCAACTTGAACCTCTTTAAACGTGCGGTATTCGTCGTGTGTGACCGATACCCCACTTAAGTTGTTAGTAACCGCTCTCCACGATAGATCTGTATCGCGTTGCCGTGTCGTGTGATGTCTTCCTGATCTTGTGTTGCTCCGTAGTAATAGATGTTGCTCGTTGATTGCTTTCCAGTGTTTATCGTCTTGTGTGCTTCCGCGGGTACCTCTCGGAGACGATGCGAGCTTGTGATCAACTACAACTTCGGAACCCGACTTATCAAGAGGCAAGGACTATACATTACTTATGATCCATTCTATTTCAACCAGCGGTTTGCATGCTAGTCTAGGTTAGGTTCGATGTTCGATCCTACCACATGTTTACAGCCTCTTTCAAACCGATACAGCCATGTCCCTTCCCATCAAACCTTGTACTGCTATGTTACTATTGCTCGTTGCTCAGCCCCTGCTTAGTATGCATGCTTAGGATGCTACGATGTTACCCTGTTACTCCTTGGTTTGGGATATCACATTATTATATTGTTGTTGATGATATGATTATTATAAATGTTGACTATATTCGACAAAGGATGGAAGGTCTAGGCTATCCCGCCCCGACGCTTTGTTCCATTCGAGTCACCTAGGATCCGAGTTCCGGGTATTGGTTTTAAGACTGATCGTGTCTAACCGCGTGTGGGATTTTATGGGGTCCCCTTTTCTTACCTATCTAGCTTCAAACATTTCTAGTGGTGGCCCAAGCTGATTTACCATTTGAAAACGTGTGTGTGACTGGTCCGCGGCCGGCAAATTTCAAACAACTTGGGCCAGCGGAGACATAGTTTCTCTTGTTGGTCCACCCCAGGGAGCTAGGGGGTTGTCCACATCTGTTTGGGCAACCTATCTGACCTCATCCAGACGGTAGAGGTCGATTCGAGAGCGCGGCCGGCTTTTGAGTTGGATGTCGACTCGCCGGGGGCCACCCGGATTTGTGTGTTGTTAGTTAGAGGGACCTGTCGTTCCGGATCTCTTGGGACTAAATCATAAAATGGTTGCCTATCATGGGTAGCAACTGAGAGAGACGGGCGTGCGTGCGGAGCCTTGTAATGGGCAGTTGGTACACCCCTGAAGGGTTAAATCTTTTCGAGAAGCCGTGTCCACGGTTATGGACGACTTGAGACCTACTCCTAGTTCATAGACAACAACAACTGAGATAATCTTAATATAACTTGATCAATGTGTGTGTGTGCCTTGATTACTTCTTCTTCGTCGGGATGCGAAGAGGAGGACAAGGATAGGATAGGTGTTATGTTTGCGTAAGTAGTTGATAGCAAGACTTGTTGGAGGCGATTCCTCATCGAATGCTTGGCTTCTTATCTTACTCTCTAGATCGTTAGCCACTTCATAAATGCTAGTGCGGCAGCAACCTCACCACTTACCCCTTCCTTACCGTAAACTACTAGTTGTCCTAGAATGACGAGTGATGAAGTCCTTGCTGGGTCCGATGACCACTACAGTTGGATGCTGAGTACCTCTGTACTCAAGATACTACCCCCAAACTCTTTTCAGGGTTCTTGATCGACAACAGGTATGGTGATCGACATTTCACGTGGAGACTCGGCGACGACTAGTTAGGTGGATCCCGGCGGAAGGCCTGGACCCGTGTGGTTATGGGATCGATGTTTTTCTCTTTGCCACTAGGCTTTTGCTTGTAGTCTGTACTCAGACATGTATCTTCCGTTGTTGTATTATATTAAGGCAGTTGTATGCCGATTGTATGAGATGTTGTATCCTTGTATCTGTAATGTTGTGATATCATGTTGGAAATCCGGGGCATATGACTTCGTCATATGTCGCGGTGGGACCGATATGTGCTTCGTCCCCGGATCTGGATGGAAACATCTAGATCTGGAACAGTACCGCATATCGGGCCTTACAAATAGTAGTGTGCCCCCTTCTCTCTTTTTATTTTTCCTTTTCTCTTTTTTCTATTTTTCGTATTTTTTTGGTGGCCTCAATGGCTCTTTCTATTTAACTCTCATTTGTCCTCTTTGGGATCTTTTGATTTTGTCCTCTTTGGGATCTTTTCCTCACTTTAGGGGCAACACTCTATATTTTACAAGAATATAGGAGATCTTTCACACTTTACAAAAGTACTCACATAAAGAAGATATAACTATCATGATGTATGCAATGTATGTCGCTGCCACTGTAGCAGGAACATGTATGACATGAAGATCAAGTCATGAAGAGGTGGATGTTGCATGGCAATGTATCTCGGAAAGGCTATGGAAATGCCTTGATAGGTAGGTATGGTGGATGTTTTGAGGAAAGATATAAGGAGGTTTATGATGACAGAGCGTATCATGCCAAGGGTTTGGATGTACCGGCGAAGGTGGACACCAACTCTGGGAGTGAGAAGAAGGCAATGCACGGCACGGGAGAGGCTAGCAAAATATGGGAAGGTGGAAGTGTCAACTTTCAATACTTACATTAGTCCTAAGAACTCATGCACTTATTATCGGTAAATCTCAATCTAATAAGGAGGTTCAAAAAGAGACAAGTACCCCGAGGAGGAGTGTATGGGGGTTTGGTTATCCTTGCGCATCCTCGACTCATGGTACGTGAGTGTACTCTAATATTCGATCCCTCCAAAGATTAGTGATCCATCTAGTAGCTAGAGTTCTCAACTAGTTTTGTAGGTTTCGAAGATACACACGGATTGCCCAAAATACGACACCTATCACTAATAGGCTAGAGCTCTTGACACCAAAAGTTCAAAACATTACTCACATCAATACCTCAAAACTATTGCAAGTTACTACTAGAATTAAATAGCAACCTCAATTACCTACTTTCGAGACAAGACACTACTCAGTGCAACAACCAACTCTCTTTAACAAGATAAACATGAAAACTAAAAAGAGTTCCAGCAACAGACTAAACAAAAGCCAAGGCTGTTGCTAAAGATAAACTAAGACTAAAACTAAACATGGCAGCAGCTATGAAAAGATAAAGAACACACAACAGCAAAAAGATAAGCAGGAAAAATCCTATGATGTGTTCTAGATTTTGAAAGTGGAGCGTGTTTCTCTCCCACACAAAGTAAGACGGGATATAACTTATTATGAACAGCAAGAAAAACTAAAGAAAACTAAAAATAAAACCTAAGAGCGAGACGCTCCAAGCATAGCACATAACGCATGAAGTGATAAAAATATAGTGAGACGAAGGACGAACTGATGATTGTTGATGGAGAAGGGGATGCATGGGGGCATCCCCAAGCTTATACGCTTGAGTCTCCTTGAATATTTATTGGGGATGCATGGGGGCATCCCCAAGCTTGAGCGCTTGACACTCCTGGATCTTCTTTCATCATCTTCCATCGCACACTTGAAAACTCCCTTCATACATAACTCATCATAAGTTGATTAGAGAGGTTAGTACCCTTAATAAAATAATTTTTCCCCACTGGATATAAAGATATTCTTGAAGAGCTACTGTTTCTCAAGTGTGCCAAAAAGTATTTTCAAAGAAAAAGCAAGCTTAAGGTTTGCAAAAGTAAGGAGAGACAAAATGTGGTAGAATCTGTGAAAAACAGAACAGCAGGTAGTAAAGAATTTTTTAGGTGCACTTACGCAACTCAAATCAAAAAACTCAGAACATACTAAAGTTTCACAATTATATAGAGCATGCTGTCAAAGAAATTCAGATCAAAAAGATGATCTGGTGATTTGATTCGAATTTTTCTGTCAAGGGACAGAATCTGTTTTCTGGACAGCATGTCACAACTTTTGCTTCCCTTATCATAAGAGGCTATAACTTGGCACAAAGCTGAAAAATAAAGATACAGTGATGTTGCTACAGTAGAAACAATCATCAAGACCACTAAGAACAGAACAAAAGCAAAAAGAAAAACCTAAATTCGTTGCGGGCTGCCTCCCGAAAGCGCTTCTTTAGAGCCATTAGCTAGGCTGAAAGATTATAGAAGATGCTCTCACAAGAATAAGAATTTTGAAGCAAAAGAGAGCATCAAGAAACAAACACAAAACACATTTAAGTCTAACATGCTTCCTATGCAAAGGGATCTTATAGAATATTGACTCATTGAAGCATAAAGATATTAACATAGGAAGGCAAAACAAGTGCAACTTCAAAGCTTTCAACATAAAGAGAGTGAATTTGATATTATTGAAATATCTATGAGCATATGTTCCCCTCTCATAATATTTTTCAGTGGGATCATGAATAAACTCAACAATATAAGTATCACATAAAAAATTGTTACCATGATCCACATGCAAAAGGGTACTCTTACTCTCCACATAAGCATAATCTTTCTCATTGGTAATAGTGGGAGTAGGACTATCATAAGGAACTTGAACACTATAGATTAATTGTGTATTAGGAAGATGGTGTTCAACAAGGGAGTAATTCCCTCCATGATCATGACAAGTTTCATAAGGATAATTTCTCCTTATGTCATAGGTACCTTTATAATCACTAAAAATAAGAGTTATAACATCATCATAGTAGATAAGAGCATTATCATTGCTAGAAACTATATTTGTAAACATGTTGTATTTATTCTTACTAGCAAAATAATTATCAATTACCACATCACTAATTGGTAAAGGACTTGCAATCCTATCATCCCCAAGCTTGGAGCTTTCCATATCATCACTCTCAGAGTTGGTACCAAAGAGATTTTCAAGGTCATAAGTAGCATTATCATCATTTTCCCAATCACAAAAAGTAACATGCATATCATAATCAAAATCATCTTCAATAGTACCTACAGACTTATCTTCAAGATAATAATGAATGCAATCAAGCTCACCATCCTCCATAAATTTCTGTCCGTTAGGATAAAAATCGATGCGAGGAATATGCTCAGGCCAGGTTGTTACCCATTCTTCTTCCTTCCTGCTCCTCTTCCTCCTCCTCTTCTTTTTCTTCTTCTTCACCTTAGGAAGGAGTGGTTGGAGGGGAAGTTTCTCCAAAGATCCTGGTTTATCATTAGAAACAATAGGGGAAACTTGGGAGAAACTCTCCTTTTTATTAGTAGAAATATAAGAGACATTTTTATACTTTGGTAGAGTTCCCTCCTTTCTAATCTTACTTATGTAATCATTCTCATGGCAATTAACAACACAATAGATATGGCATTTCTGCAAAGTGTTATTTATTCCCAAAGCATGACCATCTAGCCAAGAAGTCTTTTCTGATAACTCTTCACACATCAAAAATAACATAAGCTCATCATAAAGATCAGGGGTGATCATGTCATCACACAACTGGCTAACAGTTATGTTTTGAAAGTACATGCACTGAAAATTGAAGTGACCCTTTATGCAGCAACGTTCACAAGTAAAAGGATAAAGGTCACACAATTCTCTAGAAATTTCATTTAAATCTCTAACCCAAGTGATTGTTCTTTCATGCTTATATTGCTTACAATACTTCTCTTCTTCAATCATAGGCCTTTCACAAGGTCTATCCACTCCACAAAAATTAACATGCTTATATAAAACTTCATTTTAAGGAATTGGATCATGCATGTTGCAATCATCATTAACAATTTCATTTTCTTTGCAAATCTCTTTAAAAGGTTCATGATGCTTGATCCAATTCTCCTTAGGCATATTAAGATGTGAAGCAAAAGATTTGAGGAAATCAACAAGGGGTTGAGAATCAAGCCCAAACTTAGCACTAAATTTATTAAAACTTCAGTTTCAACAAAGGACTTAATGCAATCATACTCATAAATTATACCTGACTCTTTACCCTTGTCGATCTCCCAATCTTCAGTGTTGTGTTGGATTCTTTCAAGGAGTCCCCATTTAGCATCAATCTTTTCGTTTGTGAAAGAACCCATCGAGGAAGCATCGAGGAAGTCTTTATCCTGTCGAGATAGCCTTGCATAGAATATAGTAATAATCATATCTTTGGGGAGCCCATGGTTAGGACATTTTAGCATCAAAGTTTTCAGTCTCCCCCAAGCTTGAGCTATGCTCTCTCCGTCATGAGGATAGAAATTATAAATATAATTCCTATCCTCATGGACTTCATGAAGAGGATAAAACTTGGAGTAAAAGAGAGACTGGATCTCTTCCCAATCTCGTAGGTGAGAATCATCTAGTAGCCTATACCATTCCAATGCTTTTCCTTTCAGTGACAAGGCAAATAATTTCTTCATGACTTCACCTCTTGTCAAACCTGAAATCTTAAATAACTCACAAAGTTCTGAAAGTTTCAACAAATGAATACTAGGATTGATTGTCCCATCATAACAATCATTAATAATTATTTCAACTATCCCAAGTGGTATTTGGAACGGGATACCTTCAGTAGGTGGCGGAGACTTCTCTACCACAGGTGTGGCAAAGCGGTCTCCCTGAAGCAGCGAACTAAGATTGCAGTTTTCCATAAGCCTAACTAGTGAAAATAAAAACAAGAAACGAAAAGATTTAATTGCAGAATCTAAAGATATACCTTCAAGCACTCACCTCCCCGGCAACGGCGCCAGAAATAGCTTGATGTCTACGCACACTTCTATTCTTGTAGACTATGTTGGGCCTCCAAGCGCAGAGGTTTGTAGGACAGCAGCAATTTCCCTCAAGTGGATGACCTAAGGTTTATCGAACTCAGGGAAGTAGAGGTTGAAGATGGTCTCTCTCAAGCAACCCTGCAATCAAGATACAAAAAGTCTCTTGTGTTCGCAACACACCAAATACAACTAGGAGTTGTATAGGTGCACTAGTTCGGCGAAGAGATGATAAAATATGGGTGATAGGTGTGGCAAAACAAGGTAATATAAATCTGTAATAAAAAGTGCAGCAAAGAAACAAGTGGTAAACGTGAGCACAAACGATATTGCAATGGTGGAAACAAGGCCTAGGCTTCATACTTTCACTAGTGGCAACTCCCAACAACATTAACATAGTCTAATCACATGATATTTCCCATAAAACAAGCAATGGAGGCGCACTCGGAGGTTATTCCTTTATAGTCAAGAGAGGATGAGAATTATGTAGGGCTACAAAAGCACACCTCAAAGTTCGTAGTTCTCAATCTATGGATTTCCCAATGTCACCGCGGCCATCCAAAGAGAGTACCACAATCACCACAACATATCTAAAGGATAGTCAAAGACAAGCACCAAAAGACTCTCAATCTTCAATCCACACACAAAAGAGGAAATCACTCATGAAAATATTCTTCTAATCAATGTGTATTAGACCGCTGTCACCATGGTCTCGGGGATTATACTAGATAAGATCAAGTGAGTACATCAATCCAATACATAGAGGAAGGGGAAATATCATGGGATCACCCTAGATTAACATAGTCTATGATCACAACGAAGATCACATCATGAGAGAGAGAGAACACATAGCTACTGGTAGAAACCTCAGCCCCGAGGGGAACTACTCACACATGGACATGGTGAGAGGGAGAGTTGTTGATGGAGAGGTGCAGCCCGGAGGAGATGAAGGAGACGGCGACGACGGCGGCCACGACGGCGGCGGCGCCCACGGCCACGACCACGGCCCTTGGCTCCTTCTTCTTCCTTGGAGATGGTGCTGCTGTGGAGATTGATCTCCCCCTCAAGATGGCTGCCAAGGGGGAGGAATTTTCGTGGTGCTTTTTGACCTAGGTTTTCTCTCTTTATATAGACTCTCGGATTCCCGTCATCCATATTACGTCTTCTGTATTTCGGGGTTCTGAAGCATCCGAACTCTGATTGGGCCGAATTTTATGTCTAAATCCACCGGAAAAAAATTACCTACAACTTTGTAGTTTTAAGTTTTTCCGTTTGAGGCCGTCTTCTAGCGTTTCCGAGGCGATCTTTAAAACCTTTCTGGTGGGGACAGATTTCGGGAAAGTTAGAGTCCAACTCCTACAAGGCTCCTTTTTGTGATTTTCCTTTATACAAGTAATTCCTACACATAAAGTACAAAAAGAAGAACTTCTGCACTCTTGCAACCATTAATAGGTTAGTTCCAAAATATGTTATAAAAAAATATGAAAGTGTATCAAAAGCATAGCAATATCACACAAAACATGCATGGAGCAAACATAAATTATAGATACGTTTGGGACGTATCAGGTCGGCGCTGGACTCAATCACAAACATTCATTTTACTACCCTGAGACCAAGGAGACACGAAAGGAGAGGAAGAGGAACGAGGAGAAGAATGTGAGGGAAGAATTGGAGACCGTGAAAGTTGACATGCCCAACATAATCAATGCGCAAGTGACACAGACTGTCAACAACCTCCTTCCTACCATGATGAAGTCGATCGCAGATTGGATCGACGGAGGCCGACAAGGGCCTCTCCCCACAATCACCTTAGGTGCCAGCAACTCGAATAATGAGCCGCCTATTGTGGAGATCAATACGATGGCGGCCACAACACACCACAAGGTGTGAGGGATGAATCGTCAGCCGGCACCGCGCCTCGTAAAAGCCCTTCCATCTCTTACACGCCGGCGGCCGTCCGCGGTCCTTCGTCATTAGACGAGCTCAACGCCTTGATGGTAAATAAGCGCCGCAAAAGTCTCGACTAATTTAATTGGCGCTTGCTTGCCCTCTCTAACGCCTTACATGTTTTCGCAGGCCGACGAGGTGGGATGCACATTACTATTACAAGTCAACAATGAGTTGAAGGACGTGGCAAAGGCACGTATCGTGACACCACTTAACCGTGTGTTCCACACAATGCCTATGTCCGATACCATGTTTAGAGTTACATTGGACCGGGTGTTCCCGGGTTGCGCAAATTTGGATCCTTCGACTCAACCCCCCGAAGCCGATAGAGAGTTGAACCTTGAACAATGCTTGTCTTGGCCAATGCTATGGCCTAAAGATCTGATTCGTCTGGACCGTTCTTTCATCACCCAAGAGCAAAACGAGGCATTTGCTGAACCTGCGGATCATCACGACGACGATGATGTTCGCGTCGAAGACTTCCTCGTTGATGACCACGACTTACCTGCTTCCAGCCAGGGTCCTCTTGATGATACACAAGTCACCGGTCCCAGCCAGGGTCCTCCCCGCTCGACGAGGCGTTTATTCTCTTCTCAAGGAGCGCCAGAAGCAGCCCCCTTCAGCCCTCGTGATCCAGCTGGTCTCAGCCAAGACACACTCCAAGAGGCGCTCCAAGATTCATTTGTGTAGCCTGCTAGCAGGAAGACGACGGGGCGGAAAGGAGCGAAGAAACGTGCCTTTGACTCCAGCAGCCAGCCGGTGGAGGGGTGTATGAAGCCGATCCGGGTCCAGGACAAGGTACCCATCATAAACTGGCATGAGATCCATGAGTTGCGTAAACCGATGTTGCCGCCAAAATTGTTAGAAATCGTCACTTCGGATATGAGGAACCTCCATAATGCTATTCTTTATGTGGAGACAAATCTTGCCAAAGATGACAATCCAACATACCCGCTTTACATAGGAAAGGTACCGGAGGGCTTGGGGTTTGTGGATAAATATCCAGGGGACTTGTTCTTCTTGAGATTTAATGACATCTTTGACATGTTCCACATGAATGCGCTCCACCCATCCATGGTCCGCCTGGCTGCGCTAAGCTTGGCTCACCAGCTCATCAAAGAGAATACCCCGAACATCGCTATAATGGACCCCTTCTACATGCAAGAACAGTTCTTGAACAACCCTAAGGGTAAGATAGCGGCAACGAAGTACATCAAAGATTTCTTCGTGGATCATCCTTCCAAGAACATCTTTCTCATGCCTTACTTCCCTGAGTAAGTCATTCTCGCCTGCAGCCATAACATGCTTTCGCTATCGTTAAACTAATCTAAGGCTGATGATCTCTTTGAACTACAAAATATTTTGTGTAGCAACCAATACGGCACCCTCATCGCTCTCTAGCCGAAAGACTCGCTTGCCATATATCTCGACTCGGGGAGTCATCATAAGTACAAAGACTACAAGCTAATCAAGGATGTTCTGGATGATGCTCTCACTAGCTACTCTTATAGGGAGAGCATCATAAAAAGAAAAAACCAAAGGCGAGGAAAGTACACATTCATCCATAAACAGACTTCGCCTGCATCAAGCAGGCTCCAGGCAGTACGAGGGAGGCCTAGTACGCCATCTATCATATGCGCGAGTACGTAAAGGATGAACAACGACTACAATATCTGTCGTCTCTCGCAAAATGGTGCGGAACCTTGGCGGGGTCCTCCGATGCCGAAGTAAGACAAGAGTTCTGCCGAATCCAGCAAATGATTGCGTGAACAATCTCCAGGGATGTCATACATAGCGATGGGGTGTTCTTATACAGTAATCGTCCACTACCTAACGCTGACATAGAAGCCCGCTTACATCAACATGGTGATGACAGACCATTCAACTCATTGCAAGGTTATCTCCCGTTCCCTCCGCTGAAGCCGAAGCCGAAGTCGAAGCCGAAGCCGAGCAAGAAGTGAGAGGGTGTGTTCTCTATGCATGTAGCTAGTTTTTTTCGAACAATCGATGAACATGTGTTGTAAACTTTATCTCATGTTGAACTTGCGTAATTCATATATTCTATATTTAGGGTTATAAGAATCATGTGCATACTTAACTATTTGCTCTCAAATATTGCGTACATGTGAATTCCTTTTACATTGAACTAAGTCTTCTCTTATAATGCATGAATGTACACACATCTTCCTTTTAATTATCGTGGTTAATATTTTTATATGTCTTTGATACTTCAGAGATGAAGAAGTGGTATGTGGTGTACGAAGGTAGCGTTCCAGGAGTCTATGAGCACTGGGAAGATTGCTTCAAGCAAGTCAACAAGTTCAAGGGCAAAAACTACAAGAGCTACAAGAGTAAAGCGGAGGCGGAAGCTCGGTACTTGAACTACCGGCAAGGGCAAGAGAGGAAGAACCACCGGATGAAGTCCAACTTCATCGTGATCCCCTTCTTGCTCATCGTCTTTACCATTCTCTTGTATGCGATTGTAGTATAGATGACGGTACATCCTTTCGAAAAACTTTGCGACCTAAACTATCAATTTCATCGAGATGTAGTTTGTGTGTGATACAATGTAGTGATGTAACTTTCAACTTGTCTATTTTTCTGTTTGTGATCTATGTTTGATACAATATGTGTGATGCCACTACAACTTCTCTATTTTGGTTAGTAATGTGATGTAACAATATTTGATCATTCTTGTATATTTGAACTTATGAATTATGTGTATTTGTATTGTGTTGGTAAACTGTGAAAATATTTGAGTATTTGTGTTGCTAGAATAACAAGTTTCAGCAGAAAAGTAATTCCAGAAAATATATTGCTGGCGTACATAAGAGTTTCTGCTGGCGGACAGTACCTAATCCAGAAAAAATACTGCTGGCGTACATTAGTTTGACCACTGGCGGGCTGGCGTGGACGCCAGAGGCACTGGAGGACATCGCTGGCGGGCAACCAGTTTGTACGCCAGCGGTAACAGAAGGTAGCGCTAGCAAACATCTTGTATGCCAGCGGTACCAGTTATCACTGGCGTCACATCTCTAGCGTACGCCTGCCCGCCAGCAGTAGCCAAAAAGTGTACGGCAGCAGAAGACTGTTTCCTACTAGTGATTTTAGTTGTAACAAAAATCGAGTGTCAATGGTAGCTTTTTCTATTGTTCATTGCAACAAAAAAACATAGTGCCGTTATCACCGATCATATTCTCTAAAATGGATGTATATAGCACTAAAATACATCTATTTGAGCGACAAACAATATGAATGATCATATTAGCATTTTATGTTACGCTTGTAAATGAATGTGCTTAGCACTAAAATACATCTAGATACATCCTTTTTATGAAAAGTAACATAAGTTAACATAGCAGCATTTTTGCATCTTAGTATAATGATTGCAACACATTCATGTGTGACCACATTAATAATAACACGTTAGAGCATCTCCAGCCGCGCCCTCAAGAGGCCCCCAAGACGGCGCTATTTGCACCGGATGGAGGAAAATTGCCCATCCGCGCCCCTGAGAGCCCAAATAGCGTCGGATTGGGCCGAAATTGAGTCCGGCGATCCAAAGCCAAACCCGTCGCGCTGGGGGTCGCTTGGGGTCGCCGGATGAAAGGAAAGCGCGCAAATGGAAGGAAAGCGCGCGCGATTTCGCGCGCGCTCGCGCCTCGACCCACCTGTCGGCGTGTGAACACGCGTCGTCGTCATCCTCTCGCCTCGACTTCCCCGCACCTGCCGTCGCCGCAACGAATCAATGCGGCGCCGGTGACGAGTCCAATCGGCGCAGAGAGCATCAATGCGGCGCGTCGAGATACCCAACGGTCCGTTGACCGCGCCACCCCGTGTCCCGCCACCTGTTCGCGTTCTTCCCCCGCTATAAAAAGGGGCTCGCCGGGGCGCTCTAGCCGCGCATTCTCTTCTCGAGCTCTCCTCTCTTTCTTGCCTTCCTTCTCTTCTCGAGCTCTCCTCTCGATCGCCATGGCCGACGACAACCTCGCTCGCAACGGCTTCAGGAGCCGCAACCTGTCGCAGATGGAGGCGCTTCTCCTCGCGCAGGCCGGCTACCCATGCCCGCCGGACACCAGGCCACCCCACGGGTGGGTGCTGTCCGCCGGCGGGGTGCCGGTGCCTCCAGTGCCTCTGGTGGGCTCCGGCGCGTTTCGCCGGGAGGTGGACGCCGTCCGCGCTACGATGACGGTGGCAGAGCGCGCCGACCCCGACAACGCGCCCAACAACACGCCGCCCTGGGAGGCATACTTCGCCGCCCGGCGAGCCAAGACCGTCGCCTCTACCAACGGCCTGACGCCGGTGGTTGGTCACAACAACCGCGACGGGCGACTCCGGTGGTGGAGCGCGCAGGGCCGCACGCTGGAGTACGTGATGCGGTACATCGAGAACGGCAACACGCCGTGTCTCGATTACCCACCGCTGGGCTACGGGGCCGCGGTGAAGGCCCGCCGCTCCTACAGCCGCGCCACGCCGCTGTTGGCAACACTGCCGCGCGACGACGGCGGCTCTTCTTCCTCCTCCGGCGGGCGACCTTCGCGCTCCACCGGCTCCCATTCATCGGGGCCGGCATTCTCGCCGCCGCAGTTCTTCACCTCGGTGAAGCTGGAGGTGAAGAAGGAGCCCACCCCGGCTCCTTCCGGTCGCCTCAACCGCGGCGTCACCATCGGCACCCCATCGGCGCAGCCAAAGCGCCGTGGATTTCTGGGCTCCATGCTCGGGAAGAAGAAGGACCAGGAAGCCGCCCTGCCTCCGCCTCCACCGACGGCCGACGACGACGACGAGGAGCTCGACGGCCAGATGGCGTGGGCGAGGAATGATTACCTCGTCGAGCAGATGCGCCTCCAGCAGGAGGCGTGGGACCTCGCCGAGGCGGCGAAGAAGAAGGCGTCATGCGCCGCGGGCAGCAGCAGCCGCAGCAAGTGGGCGGCTCCACCGCCGCCATTCATTGTGCTGGACGCCACAGACGATGAGGGGGAGGAGGCGCCGCTGCGGGTGCGCAGGAGAAGGGGGCCGCTCGACGGCGGGACTTGTGGCGCGCAGGCCGGCATCAAGCCGGAGCCAAAGGATGGCGGTGACGACGACGATGGCGCCGCCGGCGGCACTGCTGGAGGAGGCGCTCAGGAGACGTCCATGGACGCCCTCTACGCCTTCTTGTTCCAGCACTAGACTAGTTTTTTTTTCACCGTCGTTTATGTAAAATATTCCCGAATTTTAATGAAATCGGTCGAAGTTGGTCTAATTTACTTGATTTGGCCTAAATTTACTTAAAATTAATCAAAATTTAGCCGAAGTTGGGGAATATCTTGGGGCCGCGGCTAGGTAGCCGGCCCTCCAAGCCGATATCGCCGCCCGAGTGACCCCCAGGCGGCCCTAAAATAACGCCGAAAATCGCCTTGGGGGGCGAACGGCTGATGATGCTCTTAGTTGCAGCTTCGCTGGATGCCGGTTGTAGCAAATTTGTTTGCGATGGCAGCTAACGCTGGCCAACAGCAACGGCGAAAAAGAAAGGTGAAACATACGGTGGGAAAGAGACGAACGATACGGGAAAAGAAGATCAGATAATGTAAGCGTACTTGAGACGTAGGATAGGCCACGCATCGCGCAACTTGAGTGCAACCGGAGCTGCGTTCCGCCGACCCGCCGGCTCGAACCGTTTTTCTCTACTATCTAAAAAAGTCTGACGGTTTCTCACGGTATTTCGTCGTATTTTGTCATCTGTTTCGTCAATTAACTTTAGTCCCACCGCCAGCCTAATTTCCTACTATTAGCAATTATATCCCATCAATCATCCATAATAAGCATGTACATATAATTTAAAAACTATGCACACATAATTAGAAAACCCCACACACAATCAATTGCCTACAGATTTTATCACATTAATAATAAAATAAAGACAAATTACAATGATTTTTACTAAAATTTGCCAATATATAAATTGTGCTCCCGTTGCAACCCACGGGCATTGTCATAGTAAAAAAAACGGGCGCAACTAGTGCGTTATTCCGTACATGGCTTTGTAGTCGTTCCACAGGTCCTGCACGCCCTTGCCCAGGATCTCCACGAAGTACTCGTCGCTGTACCCGGTGCCCTTCATCTTCCCATTGAGCTCCGCGACGAATCCGGGCTTGACCAGCGAGTCGCAGTAGTCCAAGAACCTCGCCGTCACGTCGTAACCCTTGTCCCAGCCGGCGCCCTGCCCCGGCGCCACCCAGTGCGCGGGCGCGTACCCGGCCCTGAGCCGGACGAAGTCGGCGACGCCCTCGAAGACCCACCAGTGCGCCGCGTAGTCCTGGAGACCCCACTGCCACACGTGCGTCGCCTCGTGGTACAGCACCCCCGTCACCTCCGCCTTCAGGTCGCCGGCGAAGCGGGCGACGTAGCCCTCGCTCAGCTCGATGGCGCTGCCGCTGGTGGAGGCGACGCCGCCGTCCGTGTCGTCCACGACGGCGAGGGTGACGACGCCGCTGCCGCTGTCGACTGGCCTGCGGTCGGCCGCGCGGGCGCCCGTCTGGTTGAGGATGCTCCAGATGAAGCAGGAGGATTCCGAGAGGATCTCCTTCGCGTAGTCCACGCCGTACTCCAGGTCGAAGCGCTGGCCTCCGGCGGTCGTCGACGCGTTGTTCGTCACCTCGAACGTGACGGCTCCGGCCGTGCTGACGGCGAAGAGTAAGACCAGGGGAGCGAATGTTGCCATCCAAAGCTTCATTTTGTGCTAGCCGGCGATCCGGCGTCCTGCTAGCAGTAGCAGCTGCGACGTACTTTTGTAAAGTTGAGGATTTGTCCTTGCAGTGGCCTGGCAAGTGCTCGACGCCGGTCGGTGTGACGTTTATAGGCAGAACCGCAGAACCTTCCATTTTTTGTAAAGTTGAGGATTTGTCCGTGCAATGGCCGGCTGATTTTCTAATTAGAATTTGGTGCACGGTTGTTTCCAATACTTTCCATATAGTACAACCTAAAATCCATCCATTGCTATTGTCGTTAGCTTGTTCACGTGTCCATTATAAGGTTTAAATGAGAAGGAACTGTATGTTTGGGGAATTGCACGATGTATTACTCGGTGCATACATGCATGTAACGGTGGGTTAGGATCTCAACTACACACAACTAGGAGGTGGACCCAATACGCATAACACATATATACTCAACACCCCCCCTCCCCGCGCAGTCGAAGCGGCACTACTGCTGACGCAAAGAATGGAACGGAACTCCTCAAATGACGCCGTAGGCAAGCCTTTGATCAATGATATCGGCAAATTGTTGGGAAGTAAGCACGTGTAAAACACGAATGTGACCAAGGGCCATCTGTTCCCAAACAAAGTGGATATCTAGCTCAATATGCTTGGTCCTCTGATGATGAACCGGATTAGCGGAGAGGTAGACCGCCGAGACGTTGTCGCATTAGACCACCGTGGTGCGGTCAGCAGGACAAGAGAGCTCCTGAAGTAGCTGGCGAAGCCATGACACTCCGCGACGGCGTTAGCCACCGCACGATACTCAGCTTAGCACTGGAATGAGACACCGTAGGCTGCCGCTTGAACGACCACGAGATGAGCGAGGGTCCAAGATAGACGCGGTAGCCTGAAGTAGAGCATCGAGTGTCGGGGCAGCACGCCCAGTCGGCGTCGGAGTAGGCAGTGAGAGCGGTGTCCGTGGAGGCATGAAGCGCGACGCCGAGGTCCATGGTGCCGCGAATGTAGCGAAGGATCCGTCTGATAGCGGGCCAATGGACGTCCCGAGGAGCATGCATATGGAGGCACACCTGCTGAACGGCATATTGAATCTCCGGTCGAGTCAGAGTGAGGTACTGAAGAGCGCCAACAATAGACCGGTAGAACGGAGCATCCGAAGCAGGAGAACCATCCGTAGCAGAGAGCTTGGCCTTCGTATCAACATGAGTGGCGACTGGCTTGCAATTAAGCATGCCAGCGCTGACGAGGGGGTGACCCCACGACTCCTACGGATAAGCCTACCTGGTGTCCATGAAGACAGAAGGCCCATAAAGATATAACCTCGGCCCAATATTTGGCACCGACGTAGGAGTCTGCGACTCACAAGGAAGGTGTGAAACCTGCCGTACGGAGCAAGCTAGGGTTAGGAAAGTTTACCTGTACACGTAGATGAACTCCCCGAGACCTAGCCCAGTATATAAGGGCTAGGAGGGGCGACGCCAAAGACATCTAATATCAGCTGTAACCCTAGCCTTGAGCGCTCCAGCCTTGGCCTCCACTGTAATCACATCTCCCCCATCAATAATATCGAGCAGGAGCGAGCCTTCCTGTTTGCCGACGAGCTATCGTCCAACCTGTGCATCTCATGACTAACCCAGGGTCCCTGACCATGGGATTTGCCGGGGTTGGTCCCCGTCAATTGGCGCCGTCTGTGGGAACTACACAGGTTGGGATCACGATCTCGGCGGTCCCGTCTTCAGCAAGCTACAACTCAAGGGCAAGAACCAGATCTAGCCCACTCGAAGGATTCAAGATCACGGTGGACATCTCCGCCACCCCATCAAGACCACTCGAGCTACAGTTGTGCCAGGACCGATACTACGGTAACAGCCAAGTGCAGCGCCAGCACCGAAGGAGTCGACGACCCAGAAGAACGGCGAGGGGCCTCTACGAAGGAATTCCACTCGACGAACCGCGACGCGCAGCGGAGGACTCGCAAATCTTTCGACAACCCACCACCACCCGGGCACCCGCCGCACATCAAACCGATGACTACGAGATCGAATCCAGCGATCAGCAGAACCACCGCCAAGGAAGAAGGAATCAACGACCCAAAAGGCACGCACAGGAGACCTACGGCGAGGCTCCAGCGAACGAGCCACGCCACGCAGCCGTACAACCGACGATCACTCGACGACACGCCGCCGCACGAGCACCTGCCGCCAACCAGGACAGCGACTCCGAGACACCTGTGGGCGAGTACTATGACCCAGATCGAAGGCCGGACGAATTCGCCAACCTCATCAAGAACCAAGACATGAGCCGAGGAATCGAAACCGACCCTCTCTTCCACGAACACCCGGAGAATCACGAGCAAATCTTCAGAATCTCAAGAAGGAAGAGGCACGCCGGATCTAGCAAACTCACGGCTAGAGAGCAGCTAGCAGGACCCTGCATGATCCACAGCTTCGAGGATGACTGGGGACGCGTCAGGTCAGGTCACACTTTGAGAGACTGCCGCCTGTTCAACGAGCTAGCTGATGACCTCAAGAAGGATAAGCAGAAAGAAGACAGGCGCAACCGGCGACCCGAACAATCGCCGACCTCAAGCCCGGAAGGACGTCACAGCCCGCTGCAAGAACAGGTGCTCATGATCCAAGAAGGAAGGGTACCGCAAGCACAACACGACGCCCACACCCTGCAGGCTAGAGCAGCTGAGAGCATAAACATAGTCGAAGTCTACCAGTTACATGACACGGAGACCAGCATCACGTTCTCACTGGACGACCATCCACCCGCAGTCCCAAGACCGGGGCATGCGCCCCTAGTACTCGATGCCCAAATCGGAGGGTACGACATGGATAGGGTCTACATGGACGGAGGCAGCAACATGAACATCATCTTCGCCAGCACCCTGCAAAAGATGCTGATCCCACGATCAGTATGGAGAAAATCAAGCACCGAGTTACACGGGGTAGTCCCAGGAGAAGCAGCCACATCCCTCGGAGTCATCGAACTCGAAGTTGTCTTCGGCAACCGAAGCAACTTCACAAAGCACGTCCTCGAGTTCGAGGTACTCGACTGGCAATCGCAGTATCACGCCATATTGGGACGGCCAGCATTCGCGCAGTTCATGGTGGTCCCACACTACGCCTACCTCAAGCTCAAGATGCCAGGATCATCAGGAGTCCTCACGATCAACGGAAGCTTCATCAAATCGGATCAATGTGATCGTGACTTTCACAGAATCTCCGACACATTCGGAGCCGAACAAGAACTCAGAGAAATAGCCATGGTGACGGACAAGAGTACCTTCCCATTGGTGAACCGAAGCGAATCCAGGGAGTACGGACGCGACTTCAGCATCGACAGCGACACAGTCACTCACAAAGTGCACCCGACGGACCCGGACAAAACAGTCCGCGTGTACGCCCACCTACCAGAGGAGCAGGCGACGACTCTCGTCGCTTTCCTTCGAGACGAGTGGGAAATATTCGCCTGGTGCCCAACCGACATGCCTGGGATACCACGCGAATTCGCGGAACACGCCCTACGCATCAAGCAAAACACGAAGCCGGTGAAGCAAGCGCTGAGACGATTCTCGGAGCCCAAGCGCAGAGCAATCGGAGAGGAAGTCAACCGGTTACTCGACGCTCAGTTCATCCGAGAAACGAAGAAAGCCACCTGGATAGCCAACCCAGCGCTGGTGCCCAAGAAAGACACGACCGTGCTGCGCATGTGTGTCGACTACGGACCAGTCAACAAGCATTGCCCGAAGGATCACTTCCCCCTTCCTAGAATCGATCAGATAATCGACTCAACAGCAGGGACCATACCCTTCAGGCTCAAAAAAGCAGGCGCCACTTACCAACGAATGATGCAGGCCTGCCTGAAGGAGCAAACCGGAAGAAACGTGCAAGTCTACGTGGACGACATCGTCATCAAGACCTACAAAGCAGCCACACTACTCGACGACCTGCGTGAAACCTTCGCGGCGCTCAACAAATACAGAATCAAACTCAACCCAAAGAAGTGCGCATTCGGCGTACCGGCGGGAAAGCTGCTTGGCTATATGGTCTCTACCCGAGGAATCGAGGCAAACCCTGAGAAAGTCCAAGCCATCACCCGCATGCAAGAACCAACCGACGTCAAAGGAGTACAACAGCTCACTGGAAAACTCGCAGCCCTAAGCCGCTTCATCAGCAGGCTGGGAGAACGCACGCTGCCTTTCTATCAGCTGCTCAGGAAAGGAGAGAAATTCGAGTGGACGGAGGAAGCCCGCCAAGCATTCGCGGACCTGAAAAAGACACTCTCGACCCCACCAATCCTGGCGGTACCCAAGGAACGAGAGAAGCTATACCTCTACGTGACAACACGTAGCAGTGTAGTAAGCACAACGCTCCTTGTTGAACGCGCAGAAGAAGGCAAGGTCCAGAGCACCCAGAGACCAATCTACTACCTCAGCATGCTCCTGACCAAATCCCAGCAGCGGTACCTGCACTATCAGAAGCTACTACTGGCCATCGTCATGAGCTCAAGAAAGGTGTCCCACTACTTCGACGAGCACCCTATCACAATCGTGAGCAGCGCACCACTCGCTGACATACTCAACAACCCTGGAGCAACCGGGCGAGTCGCCGAGTGGAACATTGAGCTCAGCCCACGGGACCTGCAGTTCAAGCACCCAACAACCATCAAAGCCCAAATACTCCTAGATTTCCTGGTCGAGTGGACGGAGGTTCAGACACCAGGCCCCCCAGACCTATCAAGCTCAAGGTCAATGTTCTTCGATGGTTCCAAGAGACAACAAGGAGCTGGGGGCAGGAGTTGTGCTCATCTCCCCTAAAGGAACAAAGCTGAAATATGTCCTGCAGATCAACTTCAGTCACACCTCCAACAACGAAGCAGAATACGAGGCACTCCTCCATGGCATGCGCATGGCCAAAACATGCGGAGCCACTCGCCTCATAATTTACGGGGACTCCAATCTCGTCGTCCAGCAGACGATGAGAAACTGCAACGCAATAGCCGACAACATGGCGGCCTACCAAAAGCTCTACAACGAACTCGAAGGAAGTTTCGACGGTTGCGAGCTCAACTACATCACTAGGGACAACAACACAGATTCTGACGAGCTCGCAAACATCGGTTTGACCCGGGGGCCTGTACCACCCGGCGTTTTTCTCGAAAGCATCAGCCGGAGATCCATCAAGGTACAGGCAGCAACACGTGAAGCAATCGTGGAAGGCGAAGACGCAACAGAAATGGCGCAGGTGGCAGCAGCAACCCCATCAGAAGGCACAAGCACCAGCACATCCGACAGCACAGCTCCGACAGAGCTCGAAGGACCCGTGGCCGAAGCTCCTAATGGAAGGCACGCTAACACAAGACGTGGCCGAAGCACGACGCATCAGCCGACGATCCAAGGCATTCACAGTGATCAACAGACAACTATACAAGCGCAGCATCACCCAGATACTCCAAAGGTGCATCGACGAAGAGGACGGAAAAGCACTACTACTCGAAATCCACGAAGGCACCTGCGGGCACCACGCGAGCAGTCGAGTACTCGTGTCCAAAGCATTCCGAGTTGGGTTCTACTGGCCCACAGCCATGAAAAACGCAGAGGAAATCGTGCGGCATTGTGTCGCTTGCCAGAAATTCGCCAATAGGCCACACGCTCCCGCATCAGAGCTCAAGACCATACCACTATCCTGGCCGTTCGCCACCTGGGGACTCGACATGGTGGGCCCACTCAAGAAATCATCAAAAGGCAGAAGGACACACCTGCTCGTCGCAGTCGACAAGTTCACTAAATGGATTGAAGCAGTGCCCATCACCAGCTCCACAGCCCTCACGGCTGTCAACTTCATCAAGTTGATCATCTTCAGATTAGGAGTGCCACACAACATCATCACGGACAACGGCACGAACTTCACAGCCATAGAATTCCAGAACTTCTGTGAAGAACTGGGCATCAAAATCAATTATGCATCAGTCGCGCACCCGCAGTCCAACGGCCAGGTGGAAAAAGCAAACGGCCTTGTCTGCGGAGGAATAAAGAAACGGCTCCTCGCATCACTCGAGCAAGCCGCAGGCAACTGGGTAGAAGAGCTCCCCGCGGTCCTATGGAGCCTACGTACTACACCAAACACCGCGACCCAGTACACACCCTTCTTCATGGTGTACGGGGCAGAGGCAGTCCTACCACAGGACCTCAAGTTCGGAGCACCCCGGGTCACCGGATACAAAGAAGAAGAAGCAGAAGAAGCACTACAAGATGACAAAGATACGGCTGACGAAGCAAGAGACACAACCCTGACAAAATCAGAGGGGTGCCAAGACAAACTACGTACCTACCAAAGCAGTCGGTTGCGCACTAGAACCTTCAACAAAGGTGACCTAGTCCTACGAATAATACAAGAGAAGGTCCATAAACTTGACCCCCAATGGGAAGGACCATTCATAGTCTCAGAAGTCATCGGAGGCGGCGCCTACAGGCTGAGGAACCCGAAGACAGACGAGGACGTGGGCAACCCATGGAACGTAGCAAACTTGCAACTGTTCTATCCATAGCCCATATCGGTCGGACATGACTGGCAACTCATGTAACCGCTTGACCGCAATAAAATAAATGTTGCCCAAATACTGCCATCTCAAAGCACTCGGGGGCTTAAGAATAAAATCCCCCCGAGAGACGCTATCGCCTACGTGATCTTAACCAAAGCACTCGGGGGCTTAAGAGCAAAATCCCCCCGAGAGACGCTATCGCCTACGCGATCTTACCCAAAGCACTCGGGGGCTTAAGAATAAAATTCCCCCGAGAGACGCTATCGCCTACGCGATCTTACCCAAAGCACTCGGGGGCTTAAGTATAAAATCCCCCCGAGAGATGCTATCGCCTACGCGATCTTAACCAAAGCACTCGGGGGCTTAAGAGCAAAATCCCCCCAAGCAACGCTATCGCCTACACGATCTTAACCAAAGCACTCGGGGGCTTAAGAGCAAAATCCCCCCGAGAGACACTATCGCCTACGCGATCTTAATCAAAGCACTCGGGGGCTTAAGAGCAAAATCCCCCCGAGCAACGCTATCGCCTACGCGATCTTAACCAAAGCACTCGGGGGCTTAAGAGCAAAATCCCCCCGAGAGATGCTATCGCCTATGCGATCTTCATCAAAAGCACTCGGGGTCTCGAGTACAACCCCCACCCGAGAGACGACCATCGACGCTCACGTGACCTCTACCCAAAAAAAAAAACCCCGGGGACTCGAGCACAAGAACACCCCCCGAAGGACTCTATCGTCACCCACGCGACCTCTACATCCAAGCACTCGGGAGCTCGAGGACCATCGCCTCCCGAAGACCATTCGCGCAGTCTGAAGCTTAAAAAACGCTCAAGCAAAAAATACCCGGCCAGCCCCACCTGCTGAAAACAAGGCTCGAAAGACATGGCCACAATCAGATGGAGCACCAAGTACTCTGAAGAAACTTTGGAGGAAGCACAGGACACAGGCTCATTTAGTCTTCACCCGATCGCCAACGATCACCTAAAGACTCGGGGCTACTCCCATCGGGAGCGCTGCCGCGCACCCGATAAAAGACAGAAACTAGCGACAAAGGAAAAAAAATTTAGCCTACGCTCGACCCTTCGACTCAAGCGTAGCCTCGGGGGCTACTCTCAACGGGAGCGCTGTTGCGCACCCGATAGAACCCACAATGCAAAGTATTGGACGGACTCAAAGACAGCTCTCGGCCGCAAAGGACTCGAACACAACTCTCAGTTCCAAAGAAATCGAAGACAGCTCCTAATCGTCAAGGACTCGAACACAGTTTTGGGTTGCATAAAGGCCCAAATATAAATTCCATTGCAAAGGATCAAGCACAGTTTACATCATAAGGATCATCTTCAGTAAAAAAAGGACTCAACTACATTTGGATAGAAGGCAACTCCTGTTACAAGAGGGAATCACCCAAGGAATTATGACTTCTACATGTGTGCCCATGAGGGGTAATCGACTCTAGTACAAGAGCATCATCACAGACAAAGGAGGAGTCGAAGCAGCAGGCTCATGATGTCAATGACATAACAAAAGGTGAAGCTCGACTTATTTGCGGAGCCATTGAAGACGATGCTCCACCAGCTTCTTCTCCTGCTCCTCTAGCTTCTTCTCCAGCTCCGCCCAAGCTGCCGGCGAAGATGACGCCTCTGCCTCTAGTTCTACAAGGTCGCCTGCCGCGCTCGTTTAAACGGTGGCTTGACATCGAGGTCTTCTTCAGAGCCAGAGGGGGAAGCAGTTAAAGACGGCTCATCACCAGCACCAGAAGAGTCCCTGGAGGAAGAAGCAGTCGAAGACGCAGGCGAAGGACTCCTCGACTTTGTGGAGCTGTCGCTGCTCGACTCCTGCCAGCGCGGATCCATGTTGTTGCCGCTCGGGTCGAACATGCGGACAGTGACAGTGCTTTCGCCGTCAAAACGACAGCTGAGCACATCGCCATCTCGCAAATTCAATCGCCGAGAAAACAAACTCCAACCAGAGCCAAGAAAAATCAAACGGGAACTAGCAACCTCCAAGTCAACATAAGAAGGAGATCGACACCTCCCTTGAAGATGCAGAAGCAAGCCATCCAAGCCACGTTCAGAGACAATGGCGGAAAAAGAAGAAGGAAGAAGAACGCGATTGGCACTTTGGCCACGAACATGTAAAAGAAAGTCATAGCGCCAGAATGCCTCCTCCAAGGGAGAAGAGGAAGGCACTGGCGCCGCACCATGGCGACCACCAAGGCATGAACGTGGTGTACGGCCACCACGGCCACAACGAACACGGCCACGGCCAACACCCCGCTTGGGAGCCATGAGAGGAACAAGAGAAGAAGGAAGAGGCAAAGCAGCAAGCTGGATAGAGGCGGAATGCTGTGGAAGAGAAAGGCTTATTTATAGAACAACAATCCTCAAGCACAGAGAAGCCAAGACGACAACATCAATTAATTCAAAGACCAAACGTCGCAGACGTCTCGGACTCCAAGACCAAGATGCTCTCCCACGGGACGCACTGTGCACAAGACGCGTCAATTCACGCGCGTTTCCAACGCGCGTATCGGAAACTCAACCGGCGCCTGCCTGATGCCCCACAGGCGTAAGGGATCGAGATAGTCTTCGCGGGTAAGTTAACCCAATTTATTGATTCGACACACGGGGAGCCAAAGAGTATTTATAAGCTTTGACAGTTGAGTTGTCAATTCAACCGCACCTGAAATATACTTGCTTGCAGCAAAAGATAAGTGGTAATGGTAGTATGATAGTGACGATGGCAACAACAAAAGTAAATAGCAAAAGTAACAACTAGTGACCAGCAGGATCAAAAACACTGTAGGCTAGGGAGATGGATGGTTGGGCGCTGCATGGATGAGAGTGAACATGTAATAGATTCTAACACGGGTCAAGGAACACAGAAAAGCAATGATCATCTAGGCAAATATCAAACAATAGGCATGTATCCCGTAGGTAGTTGTGCGTGCTTGCAGTAAGAACTTGCACAACATCTTTTGTCCTACCATCCCGCTACGAACGGGGCCAAAGGGAACTTATGGAGATTAAGGTGCTCCTGTCAAAGAGCACCGGAACAAAGCAATAAACTCAATGGATACATGGAATCCTCAAATTATGGACCATCCCCTTTGGTGTCCCAAGCTGTCACCTTTGGGATCGCCGGTTCCGGACCATAATAGGTGCATACAACTCATAGATAGGATCTAGAACACAAATATATTCATGAAAACACATAGGGTTCAGATCTGAAAACATGGCACTCGGGCCCAAAGTGACAAGCATTAAGAACAATAAGTTGAAGCAAGAAGATAAACACCAATCTAGATGATAGGCAACATGCCCCCAACAATCTGACGAACTATTACATGATCTAACTCATCCAATCCCTACCATCCCCTTTGCCTACAGCAGGGAGTTACTCACACATGTGAAGAGAAGTCATGGAGGATGGATGGATTGGTGATGGCGATGGCGACGATCTCCCCTCTCCGGAGGCCAAATCAGCCTCCAGATTAGCCCTCCCGAAGAAGAACAGAGGGTGGCGGCGGCTCCGCGACGGAAACTGGGAATACGACTTCTGTTCTGGGGTTTTCACGTCACGGGAATAAATAGGAGCATCGGTAGGGCACCAGAGGAGGGGGGAGGCGCCCAGGCGGCCAGAGGGCGCGGCCCCACCCCTGGCCGCGCCAGGGGGGCGCCTGGGGCCCCCAGGACTCCCCTCTGGTCCCACTTCTGGCTTCTGGCTCCTTCGGGTGCGTGGATTTTCTGGTATTTTTCTGGGAATTTTCTGGAACGTCTAAAAATCCATTTTCCTGCACACAATAAAACCATACAAGCAGCTCTGCTGAAAACAACGTTAGTCCGGGTTAGTTTCGTCCAAATCGTGCAAGAATGAGGGCAAAACAATAGCAAAAGTGTTTGGAAAAGTAGATACGTTTGAGACGTATCACTACCGCACGCCACAGCGGCCATTATTATGACCGGTCATGAAGACGTGATGGTTCACTGCCAGAGCATCCCTGACAGTCATCAAACAGAGGCATCGCTATCCCTGACAAGCGGCGAAGAAAACCAAACAAACATCAAGGCCCTGAGATTCTATCTTTCAGATTTTTTTCCCGATGGAGAAAAAAACATCTTACTCCCATCGGGAGAGTACATCATAAGAGTCCCGGGTGCTCCCTCACCTAAAGGTCAGCAAAGTGCTCGAGTGACCACTCGCACTCACGAAGAGTCTCGGGTGCTCCCTCAACCCGACGCAAAGACAAACATGCATTCACCCAGACCATACGGCGCTAAGAGTCTCAGGTGCTCCCTCACCTCAAGAGCCGAAACGGCATTCGAGTGATTACTCGCAAAAAAACCCCGACTGAGCACTCGAAACAAGCTCCTCGGGTGAATGAGTGAACAGCTCGCTTGATGTTTTGTTCCAAGCGGGTGCAATGCTATAAGGCTCCGCGCCTTGAAAACACACATTCCTGGAACACGATACACTGTGCCCAGATGCCACGCAAGATTAGCGTGTAGGTAAGACCCCGCTGCGAAGTACGGCCGGGCTGGGACTTGACGAAGAGCGATTTCACTCCCAACCTTTTCCATGCGCTACGCATGATAGAAAAAGCCGGGCGGACGCGCCTTAGGCTATGCACATTACTGGCGGCAAATGAACACCATAAGACTTGAAGCGGCCGGACTTTTGCTCGACACCAGTGTTCCAAGCTCACGTCGAGGGACGTGGGTTTGATTGGGCTATTGTGGTATTTTCCCTAGTGCAATTCAGCAAGGCTCGACCCGTCGACTCCTTGGGCCCTTTCAGCTTAGCATCCCTCAAAACAGGTTTTGTCATGGCCACCAGACTGCCAGCGACCCGCGGATGAACCGCGCATACCAATAACCGACAAATGAATGTACTCGAGTCCCTGCGCGACTCTTCGATTCCCCCAGGAACTCGGGGGCTACTGACGAGGGGGTGACCCCAAGACTCCTACGGATAAGCCTACCTGGTGTCCATGAAGATAGAAGGCCCATAAAGATATAACCTCGGCCCAATATTTGGCACCGACGTAGGAGTCTGCGACTCACAAGGAAGGTGCGAAACCTGCCGTACGGAGCAAGCTAGGGTTAGGAAAGTTTACCTGTACACGTAGATGAACTCCCGGAGACCTAGCCCGGTATATAAGGGCTAGGAGGGGTGACGCCAAAGACATCTAATATCACCTGTAACCCTAGCCTTGAGCGCTCCAGCCTTGGCCTCCACTGTAATCGCATCTCCCTCATCAATAATATCGAGCAGGAGCGAGCCTTCCTGTTTGCCGACGAGCTATCGTCCAACCTGTGCATCTCATGACTAACCCAGGGTCCCTGACCATGGGATTTGCCGGGGTTGATCCCCATCAAGAGTGCTCCAAGACCTCATGAGCGTACTTCCGCTGATCTAGAAAGAACCCACCAGGACGGCGCACCACCTCAACGCCAAGGAAGTAGTGCAGAGGGCCCAAGTCCTTGATGGCGAACTCTGCCTGAAGACGAGAGGTGAGCTGACTGAGGAGACCAGCAGTGGATGTCGTCAGGATGATGTCGTCAACATAGAGCAGCAGGTAGGCCGTGTCGGAGCCCTGATGATAAACGAAGAGCGAGGCATCCGAGAGGGTGGGGCGAAAGCCGAGCTGATGAAGAAACGCCGCAATGCGTTGATACCAAGCACGAGGAGCCTGCTTGAGTCCGTAAAGGGACCGCGAGAGCAGGCAGACGTGGTCGGGATGTGATGGATCAACGAACCCCGTGGGCTGCTGGCAGAAGACCTGCTCCTCGAGATGACCATGAAGAAAGGCGTTGGAGACGTCCATCTGGTGCACGGGTCAAGAACGGGAGACCGCAAGGTGGAGAACCATGCGTATCGAACCGGGCTTGACCACCAGAGCGAAGGTGTCGGTGAAGTCGACTCCGGTGCGTTGCCGGAAGCCACGAACAACCCAGCGTGCTTTGTAGCGGTCGAGAGTACCATCAGGACGGACCTTGTGCTTGAAGACCCACTTGCCGGTGATGACGTTGGCGTGCCGGGGACGAGGAACAAGCTGCCACGTCTGGTTGCAAAGCAAGGCATCGAACTCGTCTTGCATCGCAGCCATCCAGAGAGGGTCACGAAGAGCGGCTCGGACGGAGGACGACAGTGGTGAGGGTGAATAGGTGGATGCAGCATGGACGTACACACCCGTACGAGCGCGAGTGACCGGACCGGCCGAGGGTCCAACCGGTGTAGGGGGGCGGCGCGAGCGCCGAGGGCGCTGCCGACGGAGGGGGCGGCGCCAGGGGCACATCCAGGGGCGCGTCTCAAAGCCAGGGGGCGGGACGACCGCAGCGCGGGAACACCCTGGAGAAGGCGGTGCGACGGTGACGTCGTCCATGGGAGCAGCCGGTGGTACCTGCTGAAACGGAAACACGTGCTGATACGTCTCAAACGTATCGATAATTTCTGCTCGTTCCATGCATGTTTTGTGCGATATTGCTATGATCTAGATACACTTTCATACAATTTTGATCATATTTGGACTAACCTACTAACTTAGTGCACCCCCAGTGACAGTCCCTGTTTTCTGCTGTTTTTCTATTTCAGTTTTTCCCCATATAAAAAGTGCTCCAAAAATCTGGGAAAAATCAGATAAAAAATCAGCGTGCCGAAAGCTTCCTGAACCCCGAAGGAGGGCCAGGGGACCACCACCAGGTGCCCAGGCGGCCACCTGACGCGGCCAGGGGGCGCCTGGACCCCTGCAGGCCCCCCTGGTTGCCCCCCTTCGCCTATTTATTCTCCGTCATGGGGAAACTCCAAGGACAGAACCCTATTTTGCAAACTCTCCTCGGTTCCATTGCCGTCGCGCTTCCAAGATCGGGAGCACCGTTAGGACCCTTCCCGGCACCCTACCGGAGGGAGGATCGACCTCCGGGAGCTTCTCCTCCACCATGGACGCTTCCCGGATGTCCAGTGAGTAGTTTCCTTTGGACCATGGGTCCGTGATCAGTACCTATGTGATATTCTCCTCCCCTCTTTGTTCTTCATGGTTTAGACCTCGTGAGCTGCCCTACATGATCGAGGCACATATGTAATTCTTCTGCTATTGCTATGCTGAGTTTGATGGGATCTGATGGATTATGTGATTATGTTCAGATCGTGATAGAGTAATATATTTGGTTTTTATCTCTTATAATTTTGTTCCTAAGTAATTCTTGCATTTTCTCCGTTGCTGTTTATTGCTTTGTCCAAGTAGTAGGTAGTGACTCCAAGAGGGAACGTTATGCTCGATTGTGGGTACATGCCCCCTGATGACACGCTTGAGTGACAGAAACATGAGTCTAGGGGATGTGCTGTGGCCACAAGGGGGAAAACAACGATGCTTGTAACCTCGGTTGCAAGGATTTTTTACTTTACGCAAAGTTCTATTTAATGCAGTTGTCTGTTGCTTTGGGTTTACACTTTGGGTGGGGCTCGCAACTTAATACCAGCGAGATGTTCTGGATAGATATCTCAAGGTGGATGATTAGTAGTAGATGCAGATGGATTTCGTTCTACTTATTTTGGCGTACTTCCCATGCTTATGAGCCTCTCCTTTTCTTTTGTAGCATGCATTGCGGTGCGTTTATAATCCTGTAGATTTCCCATCTGTAATTTGTTTACCTCGCATAGCAGTTTTATCGTCTTTTGGGAGAGAGACATCACTAGTGAACATCATGGGACCCCGGTCCATATTCTCATCATTTTTTACAAGCCTATTTACTTTTCAGTATTTATTTTCAGTTGATATTATCATTATCCTTTGTCTTTGATCCTTTGTAAACAACAAGACCGGAGAGATTGACATCCTCTCTGAACTTCGTTGGGAGCAAAGTTATTTGTGTTGTGTGCAGGTCCAGGTCAAGGAAGCAACGTTTGTCGTAAGCGGTGCCATTGTTTCCTTGCCACCTACTTATCATCGCCGGAGTCCTACGGGAGACAAACCATATCCTCTACATAAGGGAAATTTGCTGCTATCCTACATCTCACCTTCCACTTGGGGTAACCAACAAAGGGCGAGAAGCCATTATCACTTCCACGCCATCAAGCAAATTTCTGGTGCCGTTGCCGGGGACTCCGAGTGATAAGATAGGGGAGTTTCCCACTACCTTTTACCTTTACTCTTTAGTCTCGTTAGTTTACCTTTCTGTTTTTATCTTTGTGTCTGATATCAAAAATTACAAAAAAATCTGCCACACTTGCTGCTACTATGGGTTCCACTGAAAACACCAAGTTGTGTGACTTCACCAGTCACAACAACAAAGACTTTATCTGCACTACTATTGCCACACTTGCCACTTCAGCTACCTCTTATGAAATTAAACCTGCTGTGCTAAACCTTGTTATGAGAGATCAATTCTCTGGTGCTGGAGATGATGCTGCTTTACACTTGAATAATTTTGTTGAATTATGTGATATGCAAAAGTATAAAGAAGTAGAAGGTGATGTTGTTAAGCTCAAGCTTTTTCCTTTCTCTCTGAGAGGAGAAGCTAAAATCTGGTTTCAATCTTTGCCTAGGAATAGCATAGATTCTTGGGATAAGTGCAAAGATAATTTTATTGGGAAGTACTACCCACCTGCTAAAATTATCCAATTGATGAGTAACATTATGAATTTTAGTCAATTGGATAATGAACTCATTGCCCAAGCTTTGGAACGTATGAAATATCTTGTTAAGAAATGCCCTACACATGGTTTGACTACCTGGATGGTTATCCAGACTTTTTATGCAGGCTTGAACTTTACCTCGCGGAACCTATTAGATTCGGCCGCGGGAGGAACCTTTATGTCAACTACACTCGATGCTGCCACAAAACTCCTCGATGAGATGATGACCAACTATTCCCAATGGCACACTGAACGCGCTCCAACAGGTAGGAAGGTAAATTCTGTCGAGGAAATTACCTCCCTAAATGATAAACTTGATTTAATTATGTCTCTACTTACCAAGCAACCCTCTATTGATCCCCATGATGTTCCTTTAAATTCTTTAGTTGCTCAGGAACAAGTAGATGTGAACTTCATTGCTAGAAACAACTTTAACAATAATGCTTATAGGGGCAACTTTGTTAGTAATCCTAGACCGTTTCCATCCACTTATGGGAACAACAACACCTACCCTAGCAACAACTCCTATCATCCTACTTACAAGGAAAGCGACCTACCTAACTATGAGAAATTAATGGAAATAGAGAAGGCTACTAAGAATTATATGCATACCCAGTTTGAACAAAACAAATCCTTCTCTAAGCAAATAGGTGAGCACACTGCCATTCTGCAAAACATTAGTGAACAACTTGAGAGCTTGAACGGTGAGATCTCTAATCTCCAAACTAGACTTACCGCCACTGAAACCATTGTTTCGAATATGTCCCACACCCAATCTACTTTGATAAATCAAATGGCAGCCAAACCAGAAGTTATCCCTATGGAAGAGGATAGAATTAAGAGCCTTCCTACACTCCACACAATTCCCACTATCCAAATTGTTGAGGATACCGAAACTATTAGCACCCAATGCACTCCTAGTCCCATTGGACCTATTAATGGTGATGCTAATATATCAACTATAGAAGAAGAAACTCCTATGAACATTGAGGGTTTCAAACAAGTGAGCCTAGATGACACTACTACCACCATTGATAGTAGTGATATTGATTTTGATAGTTTCACCCTCTCAGAAGTTATTAGCTTGCTACACAAAATGTCTAGAGACCACCACACTAGCACACTTAATCTTGCCTTCACGGAGCATATCACAAATGCTCTCATCAAAGCTAGGGAGGAGAAGCTTAGGATAGAAGCCTCCATACCTAGGAAGCTAGATGATGGTTGGGACCCTATGATCAAAATTAAATTAAATAACTTCTCTTGCTATGCTTTATGTGACGTTGGAGCTAGGACCTCCGTCATGCCCAAAAGAATGTATGATATGTTTGAATTGAAACCTTTTGATTCTTTTTCTTTTGGTGTTCGTCTTGTCGACTCTTCCGTAAAGAAACCTTTGGGGAAGATCGACGATGTTCTTATCATTGTCAATGACTACTATGTTCCCGTTGATTTTATTATTATGGATATAGAGTGTGAACCTTTATGTCCAATTATTTTGGGACGCCCTTTTCTCTGCACCGTTGGTGCTATCATTGACATGAAAGAGGGGAATATAAAATTTCAATTCCCTCTCAAAAAGGTGATGGAACACTTCCCTAGAAAGAAAATCAAGTTACCTTTTGAGTCCGTTACACGGGCTAGCTATTCTCTTTCTCTTGATAAAACTTGCTTCTTCTTTTGCCTTATGCCTAGCTTAAAGGCGTAAAAGAAAGCGCTTGTTGGGAGGCAACCCAAGATGTTTTTACTTCTGTTTTTAGTGGTCTTTATGATTGTTACTACTGTAGCAACATCATTTTATCTTTATTTTCAAGCTTTGTGCCAAGTTATAGCGTGATATGACAAGGGAAGTGAAAGTTGGGACATGCTGTCCAGAAAACAGATTATGTCCTCATGACGGGAAAAATCGGATCAAATCACCAGTTGATCTTTTTGAACTGATTTGTTTACACAACGTGCTCTATACAATCACGGAACTTTCGTAAGTTCTGAGTTTTTTGATTTGAGTTGCAGAAGTACCCTAAAAAATTCTTTACTACCTGTTGTTCTGTTTTTCACAGATTCTGCCACGTTCTGTCTCTCCTAAATTTTGCGAACCTTAAGCTTGATTTTTCTTTTCAAAAACCTGTTGGATATCTTGAGAAACAGTAGATCTTCTAGAATATCTTTATATCCAGTGGGGAAAATTATTTATTAAGGGTACTAACCTCTCTAATCAGTTTATGATGAGTTATGTGTGAAGGGAGTTTTCAAGTGTGCGATGGAAGATAATGAAAGAAGATTCGGGAGTGTCAAGCGCTCAAACTTGGGGATTCCCCCATGCATCCCCAATAAATCTATACCACTATATAGTGTAGGAATAACTTTGAATATCGGCTGTTGGATGAAGCCGATCCAGCGGTTAGGATGTTGCAAATCCGAATAGTCTTGACCATTGGATATTCTCATCATCACATCAGATTTTGCCATGTGTACCAATGTAGAAGGTTCCACACTTCTTCTTATGCACAAACCTTAAAACAAAGACACTTATCCTTCGTTCTAGACTCTTTCATACTTTAGTTATTCAAGTGTTTCTCTGTTAAAGAATAAACATTCATGTCTCTTCTAGAAACTTCCATATCATTTACGTTTTACAATATGCACATAACACATACACTTCTCATTTATTCTAGACATTTCCATAGTTCAGTTCTCTCATGTGTTTTTCTTTCAAAAGAATTGATATCTATTTTTATTTTATTTTATTCTATTTTGATTCAAAGCTAATACAACATCTTCCCAAAGTCCAACTTTATTTGCAAATGGAATACTCAACATTTTTTGTGTATTTCACATAAGTTTTCATCAAACATTATGTTGTTATAGTTTGGTTTTTAATGAGATGGGTGATGATCCTAATTTTTTATTTGTGTTTCTAAATGTATCTTTTTACCTTTTATAATGTGGTATGTTGATATCTGGTCACACTTCTCTCTCACGTGCAAAGCACGTGTAACTTACTAGTATTCAAGGAGACTCAAGCGTCTAAGCTTGGGTATGCCCCCGTGCATCCCCTTCTCCATCAACAATCATCAGTTCGTCCTTCGTCTCACTATATTTTTATCACTTCATGCGTTATGTTATATGCTTGGAGCATCTCGCTCTTAGGTTTTATTTTTAGTTTTCTTTAGCTTTGCTTTCTGTTCATAACAAGTTAGACCCCATCTTACTTTGTGTGGGAGAGAAACACGCTCCACTTTCAAAATCTAGAACACATCATAGGATTCTTCATGTCTATCTTTTTACTGTTGTGTGTTCTTTATCTTTTCGTAGCTACTGCCATGTTTAGTTTTAGTTTTAGTTTGTCTTTAGCAAGAGCCTTGGATTTTGTTTAGTTTGTTGCTGGAACTCTCTTTAATTTTCATGTTTATCTTGTTAAGAGAGTTGGTTGTTGCACTGAGTTGTGTCTTGTTTTGAGAGTAGGTAATTGAGGTTGCTACTTAATTTTAGTAGTAACTTGCAATAGTGTTGAGGTATTGATGTGAGTAATGTTTGAACTTTTGGTGTCAAGAGCTCTAGCCTATTAGTGATAGGTGTCGTATTTTGGGCAATCCGTGTTTATTTTCAAAACCTACAATACTAGTTGAGAACTCTAGCTACTAGATGGATCGCTAATCTTTGGAGGGATCGAATATTAGAGTACACTCACGTACCATGGGTTAAGGATGCGCAAGGATAACCAAACCCCCATACACTCCTCCTCGGGGTACTTGTCTCTTTGTGAACCTCCTTATTAGATTGAGAGTTACCGATAATAAGTTCATGAGTTCTTCTAACTAATGTAAGTACTGAAAGTTGACACTTCCACCTCCTCATATTTGCTAGCCTCTCTTGTGCCGTGCATTGCCTCCTTCTCACTTCAAGAATTGGCGTCCACCTTCGCTGGTACATCCAAATCCTTGGCATGATACGCTCCGTCATCATAAACCTCCTTATATCTTTCCTCAAAACAGCAACCATACCTACCTATCAAGGCATTTCCATAGACTTTCCGAGATATATTGCCATGCAACATCCACCTCTTCATGACTTGATCTTCATGTCATACATGTTCCTACCAACTGGCAGCGGCATACATTGCATACATCATGATAGCTACATCTTCTTTATGATTTGAGTACCTTGTAAAGTGTGAAAGATCTGCTATACCCTCTTGTAAATTAGAGTGTTGCCCTTAAGTGAGGAAAATATCCCAAAGTGGACAAAAAATACAAACAAATAGAAAAAGGAGAAAAAGAAATAAAAAGAGAGAAAGGGGCAACACTACTATCCTTTTGAAAGATCCACACTAGTACTCCCTCTTATCCTTGTACTCCAGAGAGATGATCATGCATATAGCTATGTGGGGACCTTCACACTATAGAACTTGGCTTGCATATTCCAAGGATGAGCCTCCTCAAAAGAGCTCTAGGTCTTCATGAGCGAGCAAGTTAGATGCACCCCCACTAGTTCCTTTGGAGAGCTTCTCAGCTCATATGTGCATCTGTTGCATGGCAATCCATACTCCTCACATCATATCTATCATTTGGCCTTCTCGCCTATGATTGTCCTCATTGATGTGAGCCTTTCTCACCATTTTTGTCTTACTCCTCCACCATATTCTCTCTTTGCCATCCTAAGTGTCACCTCTCGTGCTTACGCTCATCCATTGCATGAGTGCTAAAAATGTCGAAAAAGAGTGGATCAAATTGACTTGTACCTAGCTAGTGGTCTGGGGACGAGTCAAGATAAGATTCCAAAGAAGACCAAGTGTGAAACTTTAGTAGATTGAGTTCTCAACAAAAATACTTTTTTCTCGTATTCCCTATCCCCCTTCTTGCACACAAACACCATTTGGAGACATTCGAGTCATGGACAGCGAGAGCTCTTGCACCTAATGTTCTCTTGTTACTTGTTTCAATGCTAATATAGACTCTTGCAAGTTTATGACTTGAATTGAATCACATACCTTGATTGCTTTACTTTTCAAAGTTCTTATATGGTTGCTAGCATGTCACCACAGAAATTATGTTTATTATCATTTACCTACTCGAGGACGAGCAGGAATTAAGCTTGGGGATGTTGATACGTCTCAAACGTATCGATAATTTCTGCTCGTTCCATGCATGTTTTGTATGATATTGCTATGATCTAGATACACTTTCATACACTTTTGTTCATATTTGGACTAACCTACTAACTCAGTGCACCCCAGTGCCAGTCCCTGTTTTCTGCTGTTTTTCTATTTCAGTTTTTCCCCATATAAAAAATGCTCCAAATATCCGGGAAAAATCAGATAAAAAATCAATGCGTCGGAAGCTTCTCGAACCCCGAAGGAGGGCCAGGGGGCCACCACCAGGTGCCCAGGCGGCCACCTGGCGCGGCCAGGGGCCTGGCTTTGCCAGGGGGGCAACTGGACCCCTGGTGGCCTCCCTGGCTGCCCCCCTTCGCCTATTTATTCTCCATCACGGAGAAACTCCGAGGACAGAACCCTATTTTGCAAACTCGCCTCTGTTCCGCCGCCTCCGCGCTTCCAAGATCGGGAGCACCGTCAGGACCCTTCCCTGCACCCTGTCGGAGGGAGGATCGACCTCCGGGAGCTTATCCTCCACCATGGACGCTTCTCGGATGTGCCGTGAGTAGTTTCCTTTGGACCATGGGTCCGTGATCAATAGCTATGTGATGTTCTCCTACCCTCTTTGTTTTTCATGGTTTAGACCTCGTGAGCTGCTGATACGTCCAAAATGCATCACTGTTTTATATCGTAATTCATCCTTATTCATTGATATATTTCACATTACGATGATGTTCTTATGTTGTTTTGTCTTGTTTTACACAGTTTGTAACTTTCCGGTGCCGAAGCAGCAGACGTAGGATTCAGCGGTAAAAAGTGGACGCTGAGTTGCTGAAGAAGAATACCTCCAAATTACCTGAAAATCGACGGGGGGTATTTTCCAGGAGATTCACAAAGACTCGCCGAAGAGGGGCCAGAGGGGGTCCACAGGGGCCCCATGCGGGCACCTGGCGCGGCCCCACCCCTGGCCGCGCCGGGAGCGCGCATGGAGCCCTGGGGCCACTTCCGGCTCCCCCCTCAGGCCTATATACTCCTCGTTACGTGAAAACCCTAAAAGTAGAAGCTTTCACAGAGTTCCGCCGCCGCTCCGTGGCGGAAACCTACAGAGAAGAAAAGGGCTCTCCGGCGGGCAGATCCCGCCGAGGAGATCACCTCCCGGAATGGGAGATCATCGCCATCGTCAACACCATCATCACGGGCATCATCGAGATCATCATCAACATCATCCCCAACATCAGCACCATCTCCACCACCTTCCAATCTCACCTCACAAGTTCATCTTGTGTTGTAATCCGTACTATCTATCCTCTCTACTCTACCGGTGTTGATTACTACTTTGTGGTGAATGCTATTGAGTTTTGTTGGAGAAATATCATTATGTCCAGATTGTCTATCATATATTTATCACCTCTGATCATGATCTCTTTTATGTCTTGTGAGTAGTTACTTCAGTTCTTGAGGACATGGGAGAAGTCTAGTTGCTAGTAGTCATATGATTTTGAAGTAATTTGTGTTGTTTGATATTTAAGTTGTGTTGTTATTTTCCTAGTGGTGTTGTGTGAGTCAAACACTCAACACTTCGCCTTCTTAAGGCCCTAGGGGAATACATTGTGTATTAAGAATGCTTACGGTGGGTTGTCGGAGTGACAGAAACCTGAACCCCCAGTTTGCACACTTTTGCACAAGGGAATACTGGATCCTTGATCTTATTGCTGTGGTTAGGCTTTGCCTTAATTTCTATCTTGTATTTGCGGAGGCTAGCAAGATGTTTAATCATAAGATACACTTATCTTAGTCCAGAAGGTGTGCTAGCATAGATCCACCCACTCAACACTTATGAGTACAACACTTTTTATCGATACAGATTATGGCGAAAGCACGTGACTACCTCTCCATGTGTCCTCAAGAACGCTTTAGTCTTTATAAGTTGAGTTGCCAGGCTTATCCTTTGCACAAAAGGATTGGGCCACTTGCTGCTCCTCAGTACTATTTACTTTGCTTGCTTTTATTTTATCGTTGCTAATATCGAAAACCCCTAAAAAGTTATCTTTCAGTGCTTGCAGTTATTCCTTGTCCAAAATCACCTATCAATACCTTCCGCTCCTCGTTGGGTTCAACACTCTTACTTATCGAAAACGCTACAATAGATCCCTTTACGTTGAGGGTCATCAAGCTACGTTTTCTGGCGCCGTTACCGGGGAGCATAGCGCTATTGGTAAGTGAAGCTGGTAAGGAATTTTTATATCGTTGCTTTTATTTTGTTGTTGCTGTTTTTGTCCGTATGGACATCCTAGCTATTGGATCGTTGCTTATGGGGAAACACTCCGCATCTGTGGTGGTTGTACCTCCCCCTACTGAAATTGTGCCTTATAAAATACCAGCTGGTATTATCGATTGTGTTTTGGCTAATCGTTATGCAGGAGATAGACATCGCGGTGAACACTTGCTATATTTATCACAACTATGTTCACTATTTAAGCTTGCAGGTGTATCAAAGGAGTTTTTCATGAAGAAATTATTATCCGTATCGCTTATAGATAAAGCTTCAAATTGGTATAAGTTTCTCGATAACTCTCATTTGCTAGATTGGCATGAGCTTATGTCTCTCTTTTATACAAAGTTTTATCCTCTTCATGAAATTCATCGAGACAGGAGTTATATCTATAACTTTAGGTCTCGTGACGGAGAAAGCATCGCTCAAGCTTGGGGGAGATTGAAATCTCTGATGCTCAAATGTCCTATTCATGAGCTCCCCAAGGAAACTATACTTACAAAGTTTTATGCTAGACTTTCTCGTCATGATAAGGAGATGTTGGATGCCTCCTCTAGTGGGGTATTTCAGACGAAAAGCGTTGAAGAAAGATGGGATCTTCTTGAAAGGATCCAGAAGAATACCGAAGGTTGGGAAATAGATAAAGGTATTGAACCCACTATAAATTATGAGCATAATTATATAGAGAGCTATGTGAAAACTGATTCCTTTAATGCCTTTTGCTCTAAGATTGGTCTTGATTCCCATCTGATGATTGATTTTTGTAAGGACTTTGCCTCTCATATCGACTCTTCTAAGTAGAAGAAGAGTCAGCATCATAAACCCTTCAAAGAATTATCTATTGATATTCATGTTGCTGACCCTATCGTGCTAGCAGTTATATATGAAAAGCCCCCTTTCCCCGTAAGAATAAGGAAGCACTCTTTTGTGACAAGCATAATGAATAAGAGTGAGAGAAGAATTGATGAACCTGAGGACCAGATCAAGGTCGATCCTCGAGTTGCATTGGTTAAGGATCTTATTACTAATGATGTCTTAGATTCCAATATAAATTTTTGTGTTGTTTCCACTAACCTTGTCACAACCAAGAATAAGGGCCCAATTTCAGGTACACCAGTAGTATCTGTTAAAATAGGAGATCACAATTATTATGGGCTATGCGATTTGGGATCGAGTGCTAGTGCTATCCCATCTTCACTTTATCAAGAGATCATGTGTGAGATTTCACCTTGTGATGTTACTACTCATCTTGCAAACAGAGCAACTATCTCTCCTACCAGAATTGTGAGAGACGTTGAAGTCTTATGCGGAAAGGTAAAGTATCCTACCGACTTTCTAGTACTTGGTTCAGTAAGGGACAATTTTTGTCCTATTATTTTCGGTAGACCTTTTCTTAGAACCTGTGGAGCTATAATAGATTGCAAGAAAGGTAAAGTTTCTGTTGAATTCACTGGTGAGCCATATGAGTTTAACTTTTCTAAGTTCTCTAAGCAGCCTCGTGGTACTGATTTGCCTAGTAATGATAAGATTATTGAAGATATTGCTTCCATTGCTATTCCCCCTAACGATCATTTGCAACAATATATGGAAGACCACGAGAATGATTTGCATATGCAGGAGAGGAATGAGCTGGACGAAATATTCTTAAGACAACCTGCTATCCTTAAGCACAACCTTCCAGTTGAGCCTTTGGGAATTTTGTCTCAACCAAAAGAAGATCCAGTGTTTGATCTTAAACCTCTTCCCGATTCGCTCAAATATGCTTATTTAGATGAAAAGAAAGTATATCCTGTTATTATCAATTCTAACATTTCAGGGTATGAAGAAGAGCGTTTATTAGAGGTACTTCACAAACATCGAGGTGCAATTGGCTATACCCTTGATGACCTTAAGGGGATTAGTCCGTCTATTTGTCAATATACCATCAACCTTGAGCCTGATGCTAAGCCATTTGTTGACCATCAACGACGGTTGAATCCGAAAATTATGGATGTTGTAAGGACTGATATTCTCAAGCTTCTAGCCGCAGGTATTATCTACCCTATAGCTGATAGTAAGTGGGTAAGCCCGCTTCATTGTGTTCCAAAGAAAGGAGGAACAACTGTGGTTCCTAATGATAAGAATGAACTAATACCTCAGAGAATTATTATTGGATACCGAATGTGTATTGATTACAGGAAGCTGAACAAGGCAACCAGGAAGAACCACTACTCGTTGCCGTTCATCGACCAAATGCTTGAAAGGTTATCAAAAATTACTCACTTTTGTTATCTTGATGGTTATTCTGGCTTCTCTCAAATTCATGTTAACACTGCTGATCAAGAGAAGAGCACTTTTACTTGTCCCTATGGTACTTATGCTTACAGACATATGCCTTTTGGTTTATGTAATGCCCCGACTACTTTTCAAAGGTGTATGTCTGCTATCTTTCATGGTTTTTGTGAAGAAATTGTGGAGGTATTCATGGAAGATTTCTCCGTCTATGGAACCTCTTTTGACCATTGTCTCCACAACCTTAATAAAGTTTTGCATAGATGTGAGGAGACAAATCTGGTGCTTAACTGGGAGAAGTGCCACTTTATGGTCAATGAGGGAATTGTTCTTGGCCACAAGATTTCTGAGAGGGGAATTGAAGTGGACATAGCCAAGCTTGAAGCAATTGAAAGGATGCCCTATCCAAGGGAAATCAAAGGTATTCGTAGTTTTCTCGGTCATGCTGGTTTCTATAGAAGATTTATTAAAGACTTTTCTAAGACTTCGAGACCCCTCACTAATCTTCTCCAGAAGGATGTTCCTTTTGTTTTTGATGAAGATTGTAAGGAAGCCTTTGAAGTTCTTAAGAAAGCTTTAATAACTGCTCCTATAGTACAACCACCTGATTGGAATTTACCTTTTGAAATTATGTGTGATGCTAGTGATTTTGCTGTTGGAGCTGTTTTAGGACAAAGGGTTGATAAGAAGTTGAATGTTATTTATTATGCTAGCAAAACCCTTGATAGTGCTCAAAAGAATTATGCTACTACTGAGAAGGAATTCTTAGCAGTAGTGTTTGCTTGTGATAATTTTAGGCAGTATATTGTTGATTCTAAGATTATTGTTCATACTGACCATGCTGCCATTAAGTATCTTATGGAGAAGAAGGATGCCAAACCAAGGCTTATCCGATGGGTACTCCTTCTTCAAGAATTTCATTTGCAGATTGTCGATAGGAAAGGAGCAGACAATCCGGTGGCGGATAATCTTTCAAGGATGGAAGATATACCGCATGATCCCATTCCAGTCAACGACAGTTTTCCAGACGAACAGCTAGATGTTGTTAAAGTATAATCTCTCTCCGATCCTTGGTTTGCGGATTATGCTAACTTTATCGTTGCAAAGTTTTTGCCTCCAGGTTTAACATTTCAGCAAAGGAAGAAGTTCTTTCATGATTTGAGGAATTACTTTTAAGAAGACCCACATCTTTTCAAAGAAGGTCCAGATGGGATCGTGAGAAGATGCGTACCGGAACACGAGAAGAAGGACATTCTCAAACAATGTCACGATGGTCCATATGGAGGACATCATGCTGGTGAGAGGACCGCACATAAGGTTCTTCAATCAGGTTTTTATTGGCCTACTCTCTTTAAGGATGCTAGAAATTATGTTTTATCCTGTGATAAGTGTTAGAGAGTTGGTAATATTAGTAGGAGGAATGAGATTCCTATGAATTACTCTCTAGTGATTGAGCCTTTTGATTGTTGGGGTTTTGATTTTGTGGGTCCTTTTCCTTCCTCACACAAGTACACTCACATTTTAGTTGCTGTTGATTATGTAACCAAGTGGGTAGAGGCAATCCCCACTGAAAGTGCTGATCACAAGACATCTTTGAAAATGATCAAGGATGTATTTTTTCCTAGGTTTGGAGTACCCAGGTACCTCATGACTGATGAGGGTTCACACTTTACACATGGAGCTTTTAGAAAAGCTTTAGCCAAGTACGATGTCAATCATAGAATTGCTTCACCGTACCACCCTCAAACTAGTGGGCAAGTTGAGCTCACCAATAGAGAGATCAAGTTGATCTTACAGAGACAGTTAATAGAAATAGAAAAGATTGGTCGAATAAGTTAGGAGATGCTTTGTGGGCGTATAGAACTGCTTACAAAAACCCCATGGGCATGTCTCCCTATAAGATGGTATATGGCAAGGCTTGCCATTTGCCATTAGAATTAGAACACAAAGCTTTCTGGGATATTAGAGAGCTTAATGCTGACCCGAAGTTAGCTGGTGAAAAGCGTCTCATGAACTTGACTTCTCTAGATGAGTGGAGAAGTGAAGCTGACGAGAGCGCTAAAATGTACAAAGAAAAGGTAAAGAAGTGGCATGATAGGAGGATTATGAAACGTGAATTTAATGTTGGTGATAAAGTTTTGTTGTTTAGATCCTGTTTCAGGTTTTCTCCAGGTAAACTACTTTCCAGGTGGGAAGGGCCATTTCATATTGAGGAAGTCTACTGCTCAGGTGCAATCAAGATTAACAATTTCGAAGACACCAAACCTCAAGTGGAGAATGGGCAAAGACTTAAGCATTACATAGTAGGAGATCCTGTCAATGTTGATGTGGATTTGGTATACACAAAGTCTCATGAAGAACATGTTGCAGCCCTGTTTCAGACACCAGCCAAAGCAGCATAAGGAAAGGTATGTATTATGGTAAGGAAACATCGTGAAACCGCCATGAAAGTTCCAGATTACGAGTTTTTGCAAAATATAGAAAATTTGAGGCCTAAGTGGAGCCGGAGACCAGCTCCTGGGGGCCCAGGCGCCCCCTGGGTGCGGCCCCACCCCTGGCCGCGCCGGGAGGCTGCCTGGGCACCCCGGAGCCCGTCTCCGACTCCGCTTTGACCCGTTACCTTCCTTTCTGTGCAGAAAATTTTGCTATATATTTGCCCGGATCGTTCCGGCAATGTATCTCGCGATTTTGTGTGTTTTCTTTTCGAGCTATTTCTGCCAGGAAAACTTTCAGCTAAACCTAGGTTCCATGGCTTCCCCAAGTTCCCCGAAGGACAAGTTCGTCGTCAACGTCATCAACCCTTACCTCGCTAAGGTGAAGAAGCACCCGCAGATCCTTCGTGTGGAGGATGGTGACCTCCACAAGGAGGATCTGAAGGGACCAGTCAAGCAGGGGAGCACCGAGGAGCGGCTGAAGGAGGTGGAACATGAGGTCTTCAAGTTCAAGAAGATGGTGGAGCATGGTGTTGAAGCTAACTTTGACATCATGAACTAGATAGAGGCTTCCCACAACAAGGAGATGAAGGAGATGTGGTCAAGTTTGGCCGCACTAGAAGAAAAAGTTTATGGGCTCCAAGCACAGATCTATGATCTTCAGAACCAGAACAGTGAGTATGAACTAAAGTTTCTGCGCATGGGTTTGGGTGCTGAGTGCAGGATCCTGGAGACGGGAATGTCCTTTGAGACTGGAGAAGAACTGCCATGGAAGCGCTTCGCCAAGGAGTACGTGACCGACAAGAACAAGGATGAGGAGTAAATCTCCTTGGGTAATGGCATCCCCTTAGCTTGTTCCAAGCTTGGGGGAGTGCCCGGTATTTTTATCTTTATCTATGTCTTTTAGAGTCAAGTAGAGTCATATCATGTCTAGGGAAGTCATCTTATAAAATAGGTGTTTTCTTTGAGGTCTATCACTCCTTTTTGGAGAGTTATGTATCCATGAGTGTGGAGTCGTCTATGATGGAATATTAATGAGAAGTTTATTGATCCCTTCGCTGCACTCGATATTCTCTTCACGCAATCGACCTTATGATGATTCTTATGGGGAGTATTGACCTTATATCAGGTATGGCTTTGAAAACTTTATTTAATCTTGGCAAACATAGCTTTGGTCATAGCAACTGATACGTCCAAAACGTATATATAATTTCTGCTTGCTACATGCATGTTTTGTGTGATATTGCTATGATCTAGATACACTTTCATACACTTTTGATCATATTTGGACTAACCTATTAACTCAGTGCACCCCAGTGCCAGTTCCTGTTTTCTGCTGTTTTCTATTTCAGTTTTTCCCCATATAAAAAGTGCCAGAAAAATTCCGGGAAAAATACAGGAAAAATCAGCGTACAGGAAGCTTCCAGAAGAGCCCGGGAGGGGCCAGAGGGGAGCCAGGGGGGGCCCAGGCGGCCACCCGACGCGGGCCCACCCCTGGCCGCGCCAGGGGGGCGCTGTAACAGCCCAGCTTTCACAAAAATTAAAAAATATGTTTTCGGTGTGAATTTTTTGATTGTCAGATTTTGTTTGCGGTGTTTGCATCCCCGATTTATCGATCGGCGATTATTTCCCCCCCTCTTATCTCGTATCGGACGGAGACCGACCCTTGCCACCCTGACACTCGACCTTTGCGACACCGGGTTTCACCCGATCACCGTCGCGAAAACCGCACGAGACCAGCCGCAGCCAACGGAACGCAAAAAGACCGTTTAATAATTAAACGGGTTATTTTTATAGCGCACCGGAAAGTGTTCTCGGAACGGTTCCAGCTCGAGGTGAACACCGCCGGCTCGACGCGCTGTTCGCGCAGTTCAAAGTTTTACCCGAATCGGAGGTACTGCGGACCCCCGGCGGTCAGAAACGTGAGCACCGTGCGCGCGAGAGAAAAACCGGAGATGTTTTTGCAAACTGCCAGCCACCTGGGCTATATAAAGACCACCACTCTCCCACCCCCACTTAGGGTTTCCCTGTGCCAAAATTGCAGCCACCCCCCTGTTCTATCTCAGATCTGCCCAATTTAGACCCCAATTTTCGTCCAATTTTTGCCCAATTCGTCTTGGACCGTCAGATCCAGAGATCCGACGGCCCCGGAGGCTGCCACGTCGCCCCCCTGGACCTTCTCTCTCCACCCGGAGCACCTCCACGCCCGTGGGCAGCCGCCGCTGGCGCCCCATCTCTCCCCGCGCCCACCTCCTCTCCTCTCCTCCCCATGGCCTCCCTCTCACCCCTCTGCCTCCTCCTTCCCCCGCAGGAAGCCACCGGAAGGAGGCCGCGCGCCGCCGCACCTGCCATGGAAGGCCGTCGCCGTGCGCCATGGAGCTCGCGCCCGCTCCGCCTCGGGTCTCCTCGCCACCGGCCAGATCCGACAAGGGCCGGCCGGATCTGCGCCTTCCTCGCCCCCTGCACCCCGCGCCAAGCCCGCACCCCTCGCCTCCTCGTCGGAGCAACCAAGACGGCGGCGCCGCTGCTCGTGAGCGCCCAGGGACGAGCCCCTCGTCCAGCCAGCCAGCCATCCGGGTGGGCCGGCCTGCCCAGCCCAGCACCGCGCGGCCCAGTCCAGCCTCCCCAGCCGGGCCTTGGCCCAAGGTGAGGCTGCCCCCCCCTTTTTTTATTATTTCTATTTTTTTTCTGTTGGGCCCAATAGCACTAGTTTCGGTCCGTTTAGTTTTTTCTGCTAGGGTTTATTTATTTATTTAGGCAGATTGTATTAGCTTTTTGCGTTGTGCGTAACTTTTCACCGGTAGCTCCGATGGAGACGCTTTCTAAATGAAAGTTGCTCCGTTTTGAGTGTAGATTATTAAAATGTTGTTTGTTGCCATGTTTGAGCTTGTTTACTTGTTGTTTACCTGCTAATTACACTGGTTGCCACTGTAAATTGTAATTGCAATAAATTTTTAACTGTTGCTCTATTTAAAATGTTCTTTATATGTAACTTGACTAGAATTGCATGTAGATTGTGTTTATGCTGCTCTTGCTTGCTAATAAATATAATAAAATATTGTTTAGGGCAAAACAGTACCAAATTCCATTTTATCGTGGGGTCCGCAATAGTTTGCCATGTCTAGGATTTCACCCCACCTAAATTGACTAGCTTAGGTAGTTTATTTATGCTTCACCTCTTGCCATGCTTGAGTGCTATGCCATGCTTGCTTGAGTTGCCATGTTAACAACCTTTGTTTATCACCTGTAGCTAAAGAACTTGAACCCTTCGTAGAATGTGCGGTATCGTCGTGTGTGACGTGTACTCCACTTAACCTGTTAGTAACCGCTCTCGACGGTAGGTGCGATGTCTCGTGTTGCCTTCTTGTTGATGCTTGCTCGTGTTTGCCTCGTAGTAATAGAGTGCTTGCTCGTTGATTGCTTTCCAGTGTTTATCGTCTTGTGTGCTTCCGCGGGTACCTCTCGGAGACGTTGCGAGCTTGCGATCAACTACACCTTCGGAACCCGACTTATCAACAGGCAAGGACTATGCATTACTTATGATCCATTCTATTTCAACCAGCGGTTTGCATGCTAGTATAGGATAGGTTCGATGTTTGATCCTACCACATGTTTACAACCTCTTTCAATCCGATACAGCCATGTCCCCTCCCAGCAAACCTTGTACTGCTATGTTACTATTGCTCGTTGCTCAGCCCCTGCTTAGTATGCATGCTTAGGATGCTACGATGTTACTCTGTTACTCCTTGGTTTGGGATATCACATTATTATATTGTCGTTGATGATATTGATTATTATAATGTTGACTATATTGGACGAAGGATGGAAGGTCTAGGCTATCCCGCCCCGACGCTTTGTTCCATTCGAGTCACCTAGGATCCGAGTTCCGGGTATTGGTTTTAAAACTGAGCGTGCCTAACCGCGTGTGGGATTTTATGGTGTCCCCTTTTCTTACCTACCTAGCTTCAAACATTTCTAGTGGTGGCCCAAGCTGATTTACCATTTGAAACCGTGTGTGTGCTGGTCGGCCGCCAGTTGTCTACAAACCAACCTGGACCAGTGAGGACATAATTCCCTTGCTGGCCCACCTTGTCCGGCTGAGGACCCAGTGTCCCATGTGTGATTAACCGGCTATCCAAACCTGTGACAGACGGTTGAGACCAGATCAAGAGCGCGGCCGGCTCCTGAGATGGATGTCGACTCACCGGGGGCCACCCGGATTTGTTTGTTGTTATTTAGAGGGACCTGTCGTTTCGGATCTCTTGGAACTAAATCATAAAATGGTTGCCTGTGATGGGTAGCAACTGAGAGAGATGGACGTGCGTGTGGAGCCTTGTAATGGGCAGTTGGTACACCCCTGCAGGGTTAAATCTTTTCGAGAAGCCGTGTCCATGGTTATGGACGACTTGAGACCTACTCCTTGTTCATAGACAACAACAACTGAGATAATCTTAATATAACTTGATCAACGTGTGTGTGTGCCTTGACTGTTTCTTCTTCGTCGGGATGCGAAGAGGAGGACAAGGATAGGATAGGTGTTATGTTTGCGTAAGTAGTTGATAGCAAGACTTGTTCGAGGCGATTCCTCATCGAATGCTTGGCTTCTTACCTTACTCTCTAGATCGTTAGCCACTTCAAAATGCTAGTGCGGCAGCAACCTCACCACTTACCCCTTCCTTACCGTAAACTACTAGTTGTCCTAGAATGACGAGTAATGAAGTCCTTGCTGGGTCAGTTGACCACTACATCTGGATGTTGAGTACTTCTGTACTCATGATACTACCCCCAAACTCTTTTCAGGGTTCTTGATCGACAACCGGTACGGTGATCGACGTTTCACGTGGAGACTCGACGACGACTAGTTAGGCTGATCCCGGCGGAGGGCCTGGACCCGTGTGGTTATGGGATCGATGTTTTTCTCTTTGCCACTAGGCATTTGCTTGTAGTCTGTACCCAGACATGTATCTTCCGCTGTTGTATTGTATTTGAGGCAGTTGTATGCCGATTGTATGAGATGTTGTATCCTTGTATCTGTAATGTTGTGATATCATGTTGGAAATCCGGGGCATATGGCTTTGTCATATGTCGCGGTGGGACCGATATGTGCTTCGTCCCCGGATCTGGGTGGAAACACCTAGATCTGGAACAGTACCGCATATCGGGCCTTACAGGCGCCTGGGACCCCTGGCCGACCTCTGGCTGCCCCCTTTCGCCTATTTATCCCCCGTCACGGGAAAACTCCAGAACAAGAACCCTATTCCGTGAACTCGCCTCTGTTCCGCCGCCGCCGCGCTTCCAAGATCGGGAGAACCAGAAGACCTCTTCCCGGCACCTTGCCGGAGGGAGGATTGACCTCCCGGAGTCTCCTCTCCACCATGGATGCTCCCCGGATGTCTCGTGAGTAGTTTTCCTTGGACCATGGGTCCGTGATCAGTAGCTATGTGATGTTCTCCTCCCCTCATTGATCATCATTGTTTAGACCTCGTGAGCTGCCCTACATGATCGAGGCACCTTTGTAATATTTTTGCTATTGCTATGTTGAGTTTGATTGGATCTGATGGATTATGAGATTATGTTCAGATTGTGATAGAGTAATATATTTGGTTTTTATCTCTTATATTTTTGTTCCTAAGTAATTCTTGCATGTTCTCCGTTGCTGTTTATTGCTTTGCCAAGTAGTAGGTAGTGACTCCAAGAGGGAGCGTTGTGCTAGATTGTGGGTCCATGCCTCCCTGATGACACGCTTGAGTGACAGAAACATGAGTCTAGGGGATGTGCTGTTTCCACAAGGGGGAAAACAACGGTGCTTGTAACCGCGGTTGCAAGGATTTTTTACTTTACGCAAAGTTCTTTTTAATGCAGTTGTCTGTTGCTTTGGGTTTACACTTTGGGTGGGGCTCGCAACTTAATACCAACGAGATGTTCTGGATAGATATCTCAAGGTGGATGATTAGTAGTAGATGCAGATGGATTTTGGTCTACTTACTTTGGCGTACTGCCCGTGCTTTTGAACTTCTTCTATTCTTTTGTAGCATAGTTAGCATTGCGGTGCGTTCATAATCCTGTCAATTGCCTTTCTGTAATTTGTTTACCTCGCATAGCATTTTTATCGTCTTTTGGGAGAGAGACATCACTAGCGAACATCACGTATCCCGGTCCATATCCTTATCATTGTTTCCACTCTACATTTACTTTACCGCTTTTATTTGCTATCATTATCCCTTGCGTTTTATCCTTTGTAAACAACAAGACCGGAGAGATTGACAACCTCTCTGAACTTCGTTGGAACAAAGTTATGTGTGTCTGTGTGCAGGTCCGCGTCAGTTGCGCCGCTGACACCTACTTATCATCTCTGGAGTCCTGCTGGAGACAAACCTTGGTATCTTCACCGAGGGAAAACTGCTGATGCACTACATCTCAACCTTACACTTGGGGAAACCAACGAAGGGGTGAGAAGCCATCAAGTACCATGAGTCAAGGATGCGCAAGGATAACCAAACCCCCATACACTCCTCCTCGGGGTACTTGTCTCTTTGTGAACCTCCTTATTAGATTGAGAGTTACCGATAATAAGTGCATGAGTTCTTCGGACTAATGTAAGTATTGAGAGTTGACACTTCCACCTTCCCATATTTTGCTAGCCTCTCCCGTGCCGTGCATTGCCTTCTTCTCATTCCGAGAGTTGGTATCCACCTTCGCCGGTACATCCAAACCCTTGGCATGATACGCTCTGTCATCATAAGCCTCCTTATATCTTTCCTCAAAACATCCACCATACCTACCTATCAAGGCATTTCCATAGCCTTCCCGAGTTATATTGCCATGCAACTTCCACCTCTTCATGGCTTGATCTTCATGTCTTACATGTTCCTGCTACACTGACAGCGACATACATTGCATACATCATGTTAGTTACATCTTCTTTATGCTTTTGAGTACCTTGTAAAGTGTGAAAGATGTCCTTTACCTTCTTGTAAAATAGAGTGTTGCCCTTAAGTGAGGAAAAGATCCCAAAGTGGATACATTAAAAGATCCCAAAGAGGACAAATGAGAGTTAAATAGAAAGAGCCATTGAGGCCACAAAAAATTACAAAAAAAATATAAAAAAGAGAAAAAGAAATAAAAAGAGAGAAAGGGGCAACACTACTATCCTTTTGAGAGATCCACACTAGTACTCCCTATATATCCTTGTACTCCATAGAGATGATCATCATGCATATAGCTATGTGGGAACCTTCACACTTTAGAACTTGGCTTGCATATTCCAAGGGTGAGACTCCTCAAACGAGCTCTAGGTCTTCATGAGCGAGCAAGTTAGATGCACCCCCACTAGTTCCATTGGAGAGCTTCCTAGCTCGTATGTGCATCCGTTTCATGGCAATCCCTACTCGTCACATCATATCTATCAGTTGGCATCTCTTGCCTATGATTGTCCTCATTGATGTGAGCATTTCTCATCCTCTTTGTCTTCCTCCTCCACCATATTCTCTCTTTGCCATCCTAAGTGTTAACTCTCGTGCTTACGCTCATCCATTGCATGAGTGCTCAAAATATCGAAAAGGAGTGGATCAAATTGACTTGTACCTGGTTAGTGGTCTGGGGACGAGTCAAGATAAGATTCCAAAGAAGACCAAGTGTGAAACTTTAGTAGGTTGAGTTCTCAACACAAAAATACTTTTTCTCGTATTCCCTATCCCCTTTCTTGCACGCAAACACCATTTGGAGACATTCGAGTCACGGACAGCGAGAGCTCTTGCACCTAATGTTCTTTTGTTACCTGTTTCAATGCTATATAGACTCTTAGATGTTATGACTTGATTTGAATCTCTAACCTTGCTTGCTTTACTTTTCAAAGTTCTTATATGGTTGCTAGCATGTCACCACAGAAATTATGTTCTTATCATTTACCTACTCGAGGACGAGGAGGAATTAAGCTTGGGGATGTTGATACGTCCAAAATGTATCTATAATTTCTGCTTGCTGCATGCATGTTTTGTGTGATATTGCTATGATCTAGATACACTTTCATACACTTTTGATCATATTTGGACTAACCTATTAACTCAGTGCACCCCAGTGCGAGTTCATGTTTTCTGCTGTTTTTCTATTTCAGTTTTCCCCCATATAAAAAGTGCCAGAAAAATTCCGGGAAAAATACAGGAAAAATCAGCGTATAGGAAACTTCCAGAAGAGCCCGGGAGGGGCCAGAGGGGAGCCAGGAGGGGCCCAGGCGGCCACCCGGCGCGGCCCCACCCCTGGCCGCGCCAGGGGGGGGCGCCTGGGGCCCCTGGCCCACCTCTGGCTGCCCCCTTTCGCCTATTTATCCCTCGTCACGGGAAAACTCCAGAACAAGAACCCTATTCTGTGAACTCGCCTCTGTTCCGCCACCACCGCGCTTCCAAGATCGGGAGCACCAGAAGACCTCTTCCCGGCACCTTGCCGGAGGGAGGATTGACCTCCGGGAGTCTCCTCTCCACCATGGATGCTCCCGGATGTCTCGTGAGTAGTTTTCCTTGGACCATGGGTCCGTGATCAGTAGCTATGTGATGTTCTCCTCCCCTCTTTTATCTTCATTGTTTAGACCTCGTGAGCTGCCCTACATGATCGACGCACCTTTGTAATATTTCTGCTATTGCTATGTTGAGTTTGATCGGACCTGATGGATTATGAGATTATGTTCAGATTGTGATAGAGTAATATATTTGGTTTTTATCTCTTATATTTTTGTTCCTAAGTAATTCTTGCATGTTCTCCGTTGCTGTTTGTTGCTTTGCCAAGTAGTAGGTAGTGACTCCAAGAGGGAGCGTTGTGCTAGATTGTGGGTTCATGCCTCCCTGATGACACGCTTGAGTGACAGAAACATGAGTCTAGGGGATGTGCTGTTGCCACAAGGGGGAAAACAACGGTGCTTGTAACCGTGGTTGCAAGGATTGTTTACTTTATGCAAAGTTCTTTTTAATGCAGTTTTCTGTTGCTTTGGGTTTACACTTTGGGTGGGGCTCGCAACTTAATACCAGCGAGATGTTCTGGATGGATATCTCAAGGTGGATGATTAGTAGTAGATGCAGATGTATTTAGGTCTACTTACTTTGGCGTGCTGCCCGTGCTTTTGAACCTCTTCCTTTCTTTTGTAGCATAGTTAGCATTGCGGTGCGTTCATAATCCTGTCAATTGCCTTTTTGTAATTTGTTTACCTCGCATAGCATTTTTATCGTCTTTTGGGAGAGAGACATCACTAGCGAACATCACGTATCCCGGTCCATATCCTTATCACTGTTTCCACTCTACATTTACTTTACCGCTTTTATTTGCTATCATTATCCCTTGCGTTTTATCCTTTGTAAACAACAAGACCGGAGAGATTGACAACCTCTCTGAACTTCGTTGGGAACAAAGTTATCTGTGTCTGTGTGCAGGTCCGCGTCAGTTGCGCCGCTGACACCAACTTATCATCTCTGGAGTCCTGCTGGAGACAAACCTTGGTATCTTCACCGAGGGAAAACTGCTGCTGCACTACATCTCAACCTTACACTTGGGGAAACCAACGAAGGGGCGAGAAGCCATCAGCAACAAGCATGTTATTTTTCTCAAAGTAGCGACATAACCAAACCCTCTTTGTTATTATGCTTGTAGTGTTATGTTGACAAGGAAGACAACTTGATGTGCTATGCTTGTTTTAATGTTTATGCTTTATATTGCTTTGCATCCAAGTCATCATCAATTGTCTGTTCTCTCAAAGCCTTTGCTAGCAAAACCTCTGTACTAAGCGGAATTCTTCTTGTGCATCCATACCCTGAAACCAGTATCTTCCATATGAGTCCACCATACCTTCCTATTCGTGGTATTCCACTACCACTCCTAAAGCATAGAATTTTTGTGTTATCCTTAGATGTTCAAAATCTTCTATTGTGTGCCCCTGTTTTAGCTCATGAGGAAGTAGTAGTTAATTCATGACCTTCTTAAGTTGGACAAGTTTTATCCCGGGATTGCATGTCTAATCTGCAAACCCCTAATACGAGGAGGAACTGGCATGAGTGCGCCCAGCTCACAAAAGATAATACAACAAACAAACCGTCCTTCACGCTTTGTTCATGAGAAATCAGAAAACTTTGGCAGTGATAAACAAAGGAGATTGCGGGGATGTGATCGTCCCCGTTTGGGAGCCGTTCCTCGAAACTTGTCCAATCTGAGAAGCAATTGAGTTATCTATTAGCATTCGTTGACAAATCATGCACCTCTCAAAACTTTTTTTCATTCTGTTTGATCTAAGGATAGCACTTGAGTTTTCCCTGCTTGCCTTTAACAAGGCTTTTTCCTTTACTTCTGTGTTGAGTCAGTTTTCCCTACTTCCTCCTTTCCCAGAGAGAACAGACACTTGATGCTGATGAGGATTCATCCATATAATGATGCATTAAAGTTTTTCCATGCCATATCATTTTTGACATTATCTCTTGATAAGTAAGTTGTTTGCAAAAGCATTTGCCAAGCAAATATCTACCATTGAGTTAGAATTTGCACTTCATGACTAATAGCTTGTTCTTTCAAAAAAGTTCCAAATTGTCTCTTCAAAATATAAAGAGAAAGAGCAAAGGTAAAAGCTTTCAGTTGTCCCTTGACCAAAGGACTTGTTTGCCATGATTTGATGAGTTTGCTTAGCCCTACTTTTGATTATAATTGTTATTACTCTTTCATAAGGGCCTTATGAGTTGGAGATTGTTTGAGTTTGGTGAAAAGATCATGATGCTTCTTGTCCGTATTTTATTTATCGACACTTCACTCCCTAAACTTGTGGACAGGTTTACCGAGCTCAGTTTTCGCTTGGGGACAAGCGAGGTCTAAGCTTGGGGGAGTTGATACGTCCAAAATGCATCACTATTTTATATCGTAATTCATCCTTATTTATTGATATATTTCACATTACGATGATGTTCTTATGTTGTTTTGGCTTGTTTTACACAGTTTGCAACTTTCTGGTGCCGAAGCAGCAGACGCAGGATTCAGCGGTAAAAAGTGGATGCTGAGTTGCTGAAGAAGAATACCTCCAAATTACCTGAAAATCGACGGGGGGTATTTTCTTGGAGATTCACGAAGACTCGCCGAAGAGGGGCCAGAGGGGGTCCACAAGGGCCCCAGGCGGCCACTTGGCGCGGCCCCACCCCTGGCCGCGCCGGGAGGGCGCCTGGAACCCTGGGGCCACTCCCGGCTGCCCCCTCTGGCCTATATACTCCACGTTACGCGAAAACCCTAAAAGGAGAAGCTTTCACGGAGTTCCGCTGCCGCTCCGTGGCGGAAACCTACAGAGAAGAAAAGGGCTCTCCGGCGGGCAGATTCCGCCGAGGAGATCACCTCCCGGAAGGGGAGATCATCGCCATCATCATCACCATCGTCACGGGCATCATCGAAATCATCATCAACATCATCCCCAACATCAGCACCATCTCCATCACCTTCCAATCTCACCTCACAAGTTCATCTTGTGTTGTAATCCGTACTATCTATCCTCTCTACTCTATCGGTGTTGATTACTACTTTGTGGTGAATGCTATTGAGTTTTGTTGGAGAAATACCATTATGTCTAGATTGTTTATCATATATTTATCACCTCTGATCATGATCTCTTTTATGTCTTGTGAGTAGTTACTTTAGTTCTTGAGGACATGGGAGAAGTCTAGTTGCTAGTAGTCATATGATGTTGAAGTAATTTGTGTTGTTTGATATTTAAGTTGTGTTGTTCTTTTCCTAGTGGTGTTGTGTGAGTCGAACACTCAACACTTCGCCTTCTTAAGGACCTAGGGGAATACATTGTGTATTAATAATGCTTACGGTGGGTTGCCGGAGTGACAGAAACCTGAACCCTAGTTTGCACACTTTTGCACAAGGGAATACTGGATCCTTGATCTTATTGTTGTGGTTAGGCTTTGCCCTAATTTCTATCTTGTATTTGCAGATGCTTGCAAGATGTTTAATCATAAGAGTACACTTATCTTAGTCTAGAAGGTGTGCTAGCATAGATCCACCCACTCAACACTTATGAGTACAACACTTTTTATCGATATAGATTATGGCGAAAGCACGTGACTATCTCTCCATGTGTCCTCAAGAACGCTTTAGTCTTTATAAGTTGAGTTGCCAGGCTTATCCTTTGCACAAAAGGATTGGGCCACTTGCTGCTCCTCAGTACTATTTACTTTGCTTGCTTTTATTTTATCGTTGCTTATATCGAAAACCCCTAAAATGTTATCTTTCAGTGCTTGCAGTTATTCCTTGTCCAAAATCACCTATCAATACCTTTTGCTCCTCGTTGGGTTCGACACTCTTACTTATCGAAAACGCTACAATAGATCCCTTTACGTTGAGGGTCATCAGCTGCCCTACATGATCGAGGCACATATGTAATTCTTCTGCTGTTGCTATGCTGAGTTTGATGGGATCTGATGCATTATGAGATTATGTTCAGATCGTGATAGAGTAATATATTTGGTTTTTATCTCTTATATTTTTGTTCCTAAGTAAATCTTGCATGTTCTCTGTTGCTGTTTATTGCTTTGGCCAAGTAGTAGGTAGTGACTCCAAGAGGGAACGTTATGCTCGATTGTGGGTACATGCCCCCTGATGACACGCTTGAGTGACAGAAACATGAGTCTAGGGGATGTGCTGTGGCCACAAGGGGGAAAACAACGGTGCTTGTAACCGCGGTTGCAAGGATTGTTGACTTTACGCAAAGTTCTTTTTAATGCAGTTGTCTGTTGCTTTGGGTTTACACTTTGGGTGGGGCTTGCAACTTAATACCAGCGAGATGTTCTGGATAGATATCACAAGGTGGATGATTAGTAGTAGATGCAGATGGATTTCGCTCTACTTATTTTCGCGTACTGCTCATGCTTATGAGTGTGACGCCCCCAAAATCAGACCATGTACAGTAATCATACACGCAAGGTACACGATCGAGATCAGGGACTCACGGTACGATATCACAACACAACTCTACAAATAAAATAATAAAAGTTGTTTAATACAAGCCAGGGGCCACGAGGGCTCGAATACAACAGCTCGAGAGCACAAAGTTAGCGGAAGCAATAGTATTTGAGTACAGACACCAGAATACAAGGTTGCCTTAAGAAGGCTAGCACAAATAACAACCGATCGAAAAGGCGAGGCCTCCTTCCTGGGAATCTCCAAACTACTCCTGGTCCTGGTCAGCGGGGGTCTCGACGTAGTAGTATCCGCCTCCGGGGTACTCCTGCTCCTGGGCTCCAACATCGACTGCAGCGGCCGATCAGGCAAAACATAAAGGGGGAAATAAAGCAAGGGTGAGTATCTAGTATACCCGCGAGTCTTACGTCCGCTACTAAGCATTTATGCATTTGTATCAAATGGAAAGGGGAGGCTGTATATAGTGGGCTGCAAGATAGAAATCAGAATAAGGGTAAGAAGCTAGGCCTATCGAAGACTAGCATCTTCTGATGTGTCTTGCAGCATGAGAAGAGAAACAGCCAACAGTTCAATAGCATGAATGTAATAACAATGGAGCAGTAGTTGCTGCAACATAGTATAATAGTAAGTTGTAATAATTAATAATAATAATGCCTTCGAGTTCCCTTCCTCGACTTCCCTACGAGGAAGAAGACCCGGAACCATATAGTTTAATAGTAGTAGTTTGTAGTGGTAAGATCCAGCTTCAGCATAAAGCGTCCTATTACCGTGGACACGGCTATTCGAATAGATTAAACTCCCTGCAGGGGTGCACTACTGTACAGCCTGCACGCTTAGATCTCCAGGGTGGCGGGAACCTTGTTAGGGAACGCTCCAGCAAAGTTATCCGACACGACGGAACCCATCCTAGGCTCAACAGAGAGGCCATCTTCCGGACTATATCCTATGCGATCAGGGGTCTAGGAACCCTCACCCTTCACGCTCCTGCACGGTGCGTGGCTGGCCGGTGAAGCAAAAGCAAATCCAAATACACACCGCTCGAGCGAAGAAGACACCACTTCCCGGCGCAGGCCGCGGTACTGCTGACGTCTGAAGAGCTTTCGGACAAACTACGACGCAGGGGAGCCCATAAGTCCTTATCCCACGTGAAGGTAGTGCGTACAGGCCTTTGCGGCCTCTCAAGTCATCCGCCGAACCATTTAGCATTTTAATTAACCTGTGTGACAACCGTTATCGTTGCCTCGACTTAACTGACCCGCGGACAACGATAGCAGTCAGGACCACAAGTACATCGGTGCCTGCCCTGTCATCCCACCAAGTCTCTGCGGTTACCAACAAGGCGAACCGTCTCCTTACCTTGTCTCGCGTGTGCTCTTGGTAGAGCTCGACTTTCGTGGTTTGGTAACTCTCGCGAGATACGAGCAGGGGCCAAGCACGCCAGTAACGTCGGTCGTACCCTCCCTGTCGTTCCCGACGCAATACCGCTCGCGGGCACCGTTGGGTCACCCGACTTCTTACCTTAGGGACAACCGTGCTCAAGTACCCAGAGCGGCTATACAGAGTCATCAACGAGTGGAGTACAAGGATTACTCCTTGATAGCTCACACTTGAAGGTGGCTCGGCAAAGCTGAACTAGGGGGCCTTAGGCGGTGTCTGCATTGTACCGTACCTGTTGCAGTTATATATATTGTACCCGTGTTCACTCCCCTGAGTGGTCACGGCCCGCTATCTAATCCTAGCTAACAATGCGCAGGGCTCACTGCTGAATAATGCATAATTATAATAGGCAGCATAGGATAAAGGAGGTACATCAAGGGGCGAAAAAAACAGGCTATGCAATTGAATAGGATTGTAATCGTAGCAGCAACAGTAACAATGCTTAGTGCAAGAAAGTACGGAAAAGATAGGCGATATCTGGGGAAGAGAATGGCACTGCTTGCCTGGAAGCTCGACGGTAGGGGTAGGGTCGTCGACGAAGTAGTCGTACCCGGCAGCGGTGTAGTCGGCGGTAGCAGCGGGGTCTACCGGAGAACAAAGGGGGAAGAAGCTATAAATATAAAGCAATCATAGCAAACAGATGAATGGCATGACGTATGCAATGTTAACGGTGTTCTAACGCAGTGCAATGCACGTTGCACGGTGCGGGAATCCATTCGGGGATGAACTACCAGCTCTGGGTGATTACCAGACAGGGTGCCCGGAGGGGGAAGGGATCATGAAGGAGGTGTCGTGGACATCCGACAAACGTGTGGATGGTGTAACCGTGCTAGTTGAAACATTCTAAACAACTTTCGTGTTCAGAATAAATTCATCCGGATACTTTAACAGTACCGGACAAATCATCGGACAGACAGTCCAGAGGGGGATGGTTCGATGTTCGGTGTGTTAGAGGGGTGTAGTTCGGATAGTGTATCCGTATTCATTTTATTTTTCTGGTAAATTTTCATGTATAAAGTTTTGAATCTGACTTATGGTTTAAAAGATATTGAATTTTAAATTTTAAATCATTTTCGGAATTATTTTTATTAATTAAATAAACATTATCCATAACAGTACATTTGACTGGTCAAATCTGACAGAAGGGACCCACATGTCAGTGGGTTATTTGGTTTATCTAATTAAACTAATTACTTACTGGTGGGCCCTAGGTGTCATAGACACATATATTAATTATCAGTTTAATTAATCCAGGGAGGAATTTAAGGGGGGTGGCCCACATGTAAGTCATAGGGACAATTAATTATTAGCTAGTTAATTTAATCACTGGCCTAGGGCCCAAGGGTAAGTCACACATCTGGTAATTAAAATCCTTTTTATTTTAACCAAGGTGTAAGTGGTGTTGGACCCACCTGTCGTCCATACAGGTAAATAAAACAATGGGGGTTTATCTCCGTAACCACAGATTAGAGGCTAATCAAAAGGGGGAGGGCCCCATGGGTCAGTGGCTTAAGCCACATCACGGGCTTGCCGGCGGCAAGCGGTGGACGGCGACGAGCGGAGGCAGGGACTGCAGGGCAAGCGGGCGGCTGTGAGGAGGCGGGGCGTGGCCACGGGGTGCTAGGACGCGGCAAGGGCACGCTCCGGCACGAGCCAGAGCCGCGACGAGCGCAAGCCGGGCCATGGCGGACGCCGGCTTACGGGCACCGCGGGGACGATGATTGCGGCGCACATTTGAAGGGGAAAAGGGAGGGTTCGGAGGGGCAGCTCACCCAGGAGCTTGGTACATGCTCAGTCGCGCCGGGGAAGGCCAGAGTCGGGGGAATCGAACGGCGGAACGAGAATGGCCATAGGTGGGGGGCGAGGACGAATTCGGCGTCGATGGTGTCATTCGGCTCGACGCGGCGGTCCGCGATGAAATCGAGCTCCACGGCGGCCCCGTGGGGCACTAGCAGGGGGCATGCGACGACCGGTGTCCGTGCCAGCGGCGTGGACGCGACCACGGGTGCGTCGAGCCCGTGCTGGAGGAAGACAGGAGGAGGGAGGGTCTAGATCTGCGAGGGCTAGGGTTTGTCCCTGAGTGCCCGTGGCATGGGGTGGTACTTACCCTGGTCGTCGATCGCCGGATGACGGCCACGACGTGGTCACGGCGGGGCTGGCCGCAGGATGCGTCCACGATCCCCCCCATGAAAAGAGAAAGAAGAAGGGTGAGGGGCTGGGCTGGGCCGCGTGAGCAGTATAACTGAGCGAGTTTTAGACCTTTTCAATTTTCTGTTGCACAGCAGATCTGATCCACACTGTTTTATATTGTTTGTGTAGAAAATGATTTTTACCCAAAGTGAAACTCGTTTGCAAATTTGTGTTGCACATTACTGAAGTGCCACAAACAGTTTGGGGATTTTATAAAATCTTTTGCTATTTATCTTTGGACTGCAACTGAATTAAAGTGACCTTTGGACACTGTTTGGAATTGTTTATTTTATTTTATAGCCCAATAAATACTCATTACCACATAGGCATGATCCACTGATTATTCTCCATTTTACAAAATTGTTTGCAAGATTTTTGGGTAAACTTTATTTTCCACCTTACTTTTCTAATTTCTTTTGAGTTTGGATTTGGACTTGGGCATGATCAAGGTGATTAGTGCTTGCTAACCACTGTGACTTGACACTAACAAAAAGTTTACTGTAGCATGACACTAGGGGTGTTACAATGAGCCTCTCCCTTTCTTTTGTAGCATAGTTAGCATTGCGGTGCGTTTATAATCCTTTCAATTTCCCATCTGTAATTTGTTTACCTCGCATAGCAGTTTTATTGTCTTTTGGGAGAGAGACATCACTAGTCAACATCACGGGACCCCGGTCCATATTCTCATCATTGTTTACAAGCCTATTTACTTTTCAGTATTTATTTTCAGTTGCTATTATCATTATCATTATCCTGTGTCTTTGATCCTTTGTAAACAACAAGACCGAAGAGATTGACAATCTCTCTGAACTTCGTTGGGAGCAAAGTTATTTGTGTTGTGTGCAGGTCCAGGTCAAGGAAGCAATGTTTGTCCTAAACGGTGCCATTGTTTCCTTGCCACCTACTTATCATCGCCGGAGTCCTATGGGAGACAAACCATATCCTCTACATAGGGGAAATTTGCTGCTATCCTACATCTCACCTTCCACTTGGGGTAACCAACGAAGGGCGAGAAGCCATTATCACTTCCACGCCATCAAGCAAATTTCTGGCGCCGTTGCCAGGGAATCCGAGTGATAAGATAGGGGAGTTGCCCACTACCTTTTACCTTTACTCTTTAGTCTTGTTAGTTTACCTTTCAGTTTTTATCTTTGTGTCTTATATCGAAAATTACAAAAAAAATCTGCCACACTTGCTGCTACTATGGGTTCCACTGAAAACACCAAGTTGTGTGACTTCACCAGTCACAACAACAAAGACTTTATCTGCACTACTATTGCCACACCTGCCACTTCAGCTACCTCTTATGAAATTAAACCTGCTTTACTAAACCTTGTTACGAGAGATCAATTCTCTGGTGCTGGAGATGATGTTGCTTTACACTTGAATAATTTTGTTGAATTATGTGATATGCAAAAGTATAAAGAAGTAGAAGGTCATGTTGTTAAGCTCAAGCTTTTTCCTTTCTCTCTGAGAGGAGAAGCTAAAATCTGGTTTCATTCTCTGCCTAGGAATAGCATAGATTCTTGGATAAGTGCAAAGATCCTTTTATTGGGAAGTACTACTGATGGCAAGAGAGTGTTAATACTCTTCAAGCCCTCGTTGATTACCCCAGGTGCAGGGTGAGATATAGTGCAGCGGCAAGTTTTCCCTTGGCAAAGATACCAAGGTTTGTCTCCCGTAGGACTCCGAAGGATACAAGAAGGTGGTAAAGTGAACAATGGCGCCGAGGTTGCTAGCTTCACCTGGACCTGCACACAGATACAAATAACTTTGCTCCCAACGAGTACAGAGGAGTTGTCAATTCCTCCGGCCTTGCTGTTTACAAAGGATTAACGCAAGAGATAATAATAGTGGCAACTGAAAGTAAAGACTGAAAGTAATAAGGGTGTAAACAGTGATATGAAGATGGATCGGGGTCCCGTGATTTTCACTAGTGATGTCTATCTCCCAAAAGACGATAAAAGTGCTAGCGAGGTAAACAAATCACAGTTGGACAATTGACAGGATTATGAAGGCACCGCAATGCTAACTATGCTGCAAAGAAAGGAAGGGCTCAAAAGCAATGGGCAGTACGCCAAAGTAAGTAGACCGAAATCCATCTGCATCTACTACGAATCATCCACCTTGAGATATCTATCCAGAACATCTCGCAGGTATTAAGTTGCGAATCCCACCCAAAGTGTAAACTCAAAGCAACAGACAACTGCATTAAAAGAACTATGCGTAAAGTAAACAATCCTTGCACCCGCAGGTACAAGCACCGTTGTTTTATCCCTGGTGGCAACAGCACATCCCCTAGTCTCATGTTTCTGTCACTCAAGCTAGACATCAAGGGGCTGAACCCACAATCGAGCATAACGCTCTCTCTTGGAGTTGCAAATAAAATACTTGGCCAAAGCAAATACCGCAACGGAGAACATGCAAGAATTTACTCAAGAATAAAATATAAAAGAGAAGAACCAAATATATTACTCATCACAATCTGAACATAGTCTCATAATCCATCAGATCCCAACAAACTCAGCATAGCAACAGCAGAAATTACATAGATGCCTCGATCATGTGAGGCAGCTCACGAGGACTCGAAAGTGGAAGCACAAAAGGGGGAGAGATAGATCACATAGCTACTGGTCACGGCCCCATGGTCCAAAGGAAACTACTCACGGTACATACGGGAGGCGTCCATGGCTATGGAGGGTCTCCCGGAGGGGGTAGCTTCTCCCGGCAGGGTGCCGGAGCAGCTTCTCCAGGCAGCCCCGATCTAGAAACGGTGGCGGTGGCGGAACAGAGGCGAGATCGCGAAAAAGGAGTCTGTCCTAGGGGTTTCCACCCCGAGGGGTAAATATAGGCGAATTGGAGTCGAGGGGACCCACGAGGCATCAGGAGGGTGCCTGGCGCGGCCTAGGGTGGGGCCGCGCCACCTTCCCTCCTGGCTGCCTGGTGGTGGCCCCCCTTCCCTCTTTTGGTGATTCCGGAAGCTTCTGTTGCGCTGAATTTTTTTCCCGGAATTTTTGGAGCACTTTTAATGGCCGGAAAACCTGAAATACAAAAATAGCAGAAAAACAGAAACTGGCAACTGGGTGCACTGAGTTAATAGGTTAGTCCAAATAGGTTCAAAAGTGTATGAAAGTTCAAGCAAAACATGGCAAAGTCACACAAAACATGCATGGAACAAGCAAAAATTATAGATACGTTTGGGACGTATAAACTACCCACCTGCTAAAATTATCAAATTGAGGAGTAACATTATGAATTTTATGCAATTGGATAATGAACACGTTGCCCAAGCTTGGGAACGTATGAAATCTCTTGTTAAGAAATGCCCTACACATGGTTTGACTACCTGGATGGTTATCCAGACTTTTTATGCAGGCTTGAACTATACCTCGCGGAACCTATTAGATTCGGTCGCGGGAGGAACCTTTATGTCAACTACACTCGGTGCTGCCACAAAACTCCTCGATGAGATGATGACCAACTATTCCCAATGGCACACCGAACGCGCTCCAACAGGTAGGAAGGTAAATTATGTCGAGGAAATTACCTCCCTAAATGATAAAGTTGATTTAATTATGTCTCTACTTACCAAGCAACCCTCTATTGATCCTCATGATTTTCCTTTAAATTCTTTAGTTGCTTAGGAACAAGTAGATGTGAACTTCATTGCTAGAAACAACTTTAATAATAATGCTTATAGGGGCAACTTTGCTAGTAATCATTGACCGTTTCCATCCACTTATGGGAACAACAACACCTACCCAAGCAACAACTCCTATCATCCTACTTACAAGGAAAGCGACCTACCTAGCAATGAGAAATTAATGGAAATAGAGAAGGCTACTAAGAATTATATGCATACCCAGTTTGAACAAAACAAAGCCTTCTCTAAGCAAATAGGTGAGCACACTGCCATTCTGCAAAACATTAGTGAACAACTTGAGAGCCTGAACGGTGAGATCTCTAAGCTCCAAACTAGGCTTACCGCCACTGAAACCATTGTTTCGAATATGTCCCACACCCAATCTACTTTGATAAATCAAATGGTAGCCAAACCAGAAGTTATCCCTATGGAAGAGGATAGAATTAAGAGCCTTCCTACACACCACACAATTGCCACTAATTGTTGAGGACACTGAAACTATTAGCACCCAATGCACTCCTGGTCCCATTGGACCTATTAATGGTGATGCTAATACCTCAACTGTAGAAGAAGAAACGCCTATGAACATAGAGGGTTACAAACAAGTGAGACTAGATGACACTACTACCACTTTTGATAGTAGTGATATTGATTTTGATAGTTGCACCCTATCAGAAGTTATTAGCTTGCTACACAAAATGACTAGAGACCCCCACACTAGCACACTTAATCTTGCCATCACGGAGCATATCACAAATGCTCTCATCAAAGCTAGGGAGGAGAAGCTTAGGATAGAAGCCTCCATACCTAGGAAGCTAGATGATAGTTGGGACCCTATGATCAAAATTAAATTAAATAACTTCTCTTGCTATGCTTTATGTGACGTTGGAGCTAGTACCTCCGTCATGCCCAAAAGAATGTATGATATGTTTGAATTGAAACCTTTTGATCCTTGTTCTTTTGGTGTTCGTCTTGTCGACTCTTCCATAAAGAAACCTTTGGGGAAGATCGACGATGTTTTTATCTCTTATATTTTTGTTCCTAAGTAATTCTTGCATGTTCTCCGTTGTTGTTTATTGCTTTTTCCAAGTAGTATGTAGTGACTCCAAGAGGGAAGTTATGCTCGATTGTGGGTACATGCCCCCTGATGACACGCTTGAGTGACAGAAACATGAGTCTAGGGGACGTGTTGTGGCCATAAGGGGGAAAACAACGGTGCTTGTAACCGCGGTTGCAAGGATTTTTTACTTTATGTAAAGTTCTTTTTAATGCAGTTGTCTGTTGCTTTGGGTTTACACTTTGGGTGGGGCTCGCAACTTAATACCAGCGAGATGTTCTGGATAGATATCTCAAGGTGGATGATTAGTAGTAGATGCAGACGGATTTCGGTCTACTTATTTTGGTGTACTGCCCATGCTTATGAACCTCTCCCTTTCTTTTGTACTCCCTCCGATCCAAATTAATTGACACACACTTAACACAACTTTATACTAGAGTTATACTAAGTGTGCGTCAATTAATACGGATCGGAGGGAGTAGCATAGTTAGCATTGCGGTGCGTTTATAATCCTGTCAATTGCCCATTTGTAATGTGTTTACCTCGCATAGCAGTTTTATCATCTTTTGGGAGAGAGACATCACTAGTGAACATCACGGGACCCCAGTCCATATTCTCATCATTATTTACAAGCCTATTTACTTTTCAGTATTTATTTTCAACTGCTATTATCATTATCATTATTCTGTGTTTTTGATCCTTTGTAAACAACAAGACTGGAGAGATTGACAACCTCTCTGAACTTCGTTGGGAGCAAAGTTATTTGTGTTGTGTGCAGTTCCAGGTCAAGGAAGCAACGTTTGTCGTAAACGGTGCCATTGTTTCCTTGCCACCTACTTATCATCACCGGAGTCCTACGAGAGAGAAACCTTATCCTCTACATAGGGGAAATTTGCTGCTATCCTACATCTCACTTTCCACTTTGGGTAACCAACGAAGGGCGGGAATCCATTATCACTTCCACGCCATGACGTCCTGATGACCCTCAACTGTAGGGGATCGATTGTAGTGTTCTCGCGGGAAAGTTAACCCAATTTATTGATTCGACACAAGGGGAACCAAAGAGTATTTATAAGCTTTGACAGTTGAGTTGTCAATTCAACCGCACCTGAAATATGCTTGCTTGCGACAAAGTATTAGTAGCAACTGTGATATGATAGCAATAGTGATGATAGCGAAAGTAAAACAGCGAAAAGTAACAACTAGTGACCAGCAGGATTAAAGCACTGTAGTCTAGGGGGATGGATGGTCGGGCGCTGCATGAATAAGAATGAACATGTAATAGATTCTAACACGGGGCAAGGCACACATAAAAGCAATGATCATCTAGGCAAATATCAAACATTAGGCATGTATACCATGGGTAGTTGTGCGTGCTTGCAATAAGAACTTGCACAATATCTTTTGTCCTACCATCCCGCTATGAACGGGGCCAAAAGGAACTTATGGAGATTAAGGTGCTCCTGTCAAAGAGCACCGGAACAAAGCAATAAACTCAATGGATACATGGAATCCTCAAATTATGGACCATCCCCTTTGGTGTCCCAAGCTGTCACCTTTGGGATCGTCGGTTCCGGACCATAATAGGTTCATACAACTCATAGATAGGATCTCGAACATAAATAAACTCATGAAAACATAAGTGGTTCACATCTGAATACATGGCACTCGGGCCTAAAGTGACAAGCATTAAGAGCAAGAAGTTGTAGCAAAGATGATAAACACCAAAGTAGATGATAGGTAACATGCCCCCAACAATCCGACGAACTATTACATGATCAATCTCATCCAATCCCTACCATCCCCTTTGCCTACAGCAGGGAATTACTCACACATGTGAAGAGAAGTCATGGAGGGATGATGGAGTGGCGATGGTGATGAGAATGGCGACGATCTCCCCTCTCCTGAGGCCAAATTAGCCTCCAGATTAGCCCTCCCGAGGAAGAACAGAGTTTGGCCTCGGCTCCGCGGCAGGTTCTGGAAAAGCGACTTCTCTTTTGGAGTTTCCCCATCACGGGAATAAATAGGAGTCGAAGTAGGGAACCAGGGGAGGGGGGAGTCGCCCAGGCGGCCAGCCAGCGCGGCCCCACCCCTGGCCGCTCCAGCAGGGCGCCTAGGCCCCCTGGCTGCCCTCTGGCCCCTCTTCTGGCTCCGGGCTCCTTCAGGTGCGTGGATTTTTCAGTATTTTTCCGGGAATTTTCTGAGATGTTCAAAAATATATTTTCCGCAGCACAATAAAACCATACAGGCAGCTCTGCTGAAAACAGCGTCAGTCCGGGTTAGTTTAGCTCCAATCATGCAAGAATGAGGGCAAAACAATAGCAAAAGTGTTTGGAAAAGTAGATACGTTTGAGACGTATCAACTCCCCCAAGCTTAGCCTATTGCTTGTCCTCAAGCAATTCAGTTCAACGAACTGGATGCGACAAAGAAAACTTTGACAAACTCTTTTGCTTCATAAGATGTATATAAGCCGGTACTACGAAAAGAGTTTAGCAAGTATCAAAACAATGCTATGAGGACAATGCACGAAGCAATCCTTCTTTCAAGTGAACAATCACAAACAACCTAAAGTGAATAATATGCTGCCGAAAACCAAGACAAGATCACAATGCACATAGCCTGAACATATCAGAGTGGTATCTCTCTAGCCTCCATGAGTGAAGCGAAACATAAATGTAGAAACTCCTCCGGAGTTTTAAAGGAGACTAGAACTAACAATTTCAGACTAGCAATATAACAAGCATGCAGAAGACAATGTAATACTTTGGGACAATGCATGTTACACTAAGAATGACAATTATTCTCTCAATAGTTGGTGCTTTGAAGAAAGAAGGGGAGACTCTCGAACCGTGGATTTTTTATGGCAAGATTGAAAACCCATGAAAGTAAGCAAAGACTAAACATGTGCTAGAGCTCTTGGTTTTGGAAACAGAGACAAAATTCTTGTGAGAAGTGCAACTTTCCAGTCAACGGTGAACGGTAAAGGTCTCTCAATATCTCCCATGCCAACCATATTAATGCTTTTTTCTTACACTTGTTCCCTTATCCATAAATCCTTTGATGGTCTATGGAACCTTTTATTTTGCCTCAAGAATGGAAGGAGGGTATCGTTCCACCTATCATTAGCAGCATTTGGTCCATTTCGTCCCATCATCAAGTATGGGGGAGGTGTAACTCTCTATGTAATTTTTTTAAATTTGACTAGTTAAACTTCCGTCAAAATATTTTTGGCATGGTAGATACCGATTTTCCCTCACCGCACCATGAGCTTGTACGGTTACAGAAGGGAATATTTTGAATAAATTTTGAGATGGCACAAGAAAGTCTAAGTTAGGAGTGGCCGGGAAATACCACATATAGGAAGGTATGGTGTACTCAAGTGGAATAACTGGTTTGAAAAGGAGTTTGGACACACAAGCTGAATTCCGCTTAGTGCAAGTAAGGGCTAGCAAAAGACTGGGAAGTGGCCAACTAGAGAGCAATAATTGTCATAATCATGCAGAGCGACAAAGCAACATTGAATCGGGCATGAAAGTGATATGACTATTCTGAAATAAAAAGGTCATCAAGGCATGATAGACATTTTAGCCATAAATATGTGTGAACATGTGCCAAGTCAATCCAAGAATTCTCCGAAGGGAAATACCACTTCAATATGCCGAACCATGAGAAATGCAATGCATGTAAATCATTCCGACAACATATTATGCACCCTAGCTAAAGAAAGCATGAACACTTGGAAAGCATTGTAAACATAGCACTATGTCTCTACAAGATGGTCTCTAGATCATAAGTACAGGCATATGTACAAAAGTAGAAACAAAAAGAGTTCGAACCAGTTTTCCTTGTTGCTTCCCTTCCGTCGATCTTCGTCATTACTGCCTTGTCACTTGCACGACCAAACGTGGGAAATATAATCAAATGCCATCACGGACTCGAGCTGAACTCTGAAAAAAAAGCAAACTAAAGAGAGAAAGGAAATCTTTTTGGGTTTTTAAGGGTTTAACGAAAGAAAAAGAAAAGAGAAATCTTATTGTTGTTTTTGCAAATTAAAAGAACAAAGAAGAACGGGCAAAAACTTCGAAAAGATCAAAGCAAACAAAATAAAAACGGATAATAATGGAAAGGTGAGAAGGGCACGTACTCCCCCAAGCTTAGGCTTTTGGCCTAAGTTGGTAGCAGCTACTGCCCCAAGAAGCCTCCTGCTCTGGGGTAATGGTAAGTCCAAGGGTCGTATGAGCCCTCCGTGCGTACACCGAAGTCCTCCGGTCCTCCCATGAGGAAGGTCCCTCGTCCCAAGCAGAAGAAGACCCCTCGCCATGCTCGGTGAAGGTCTCTCCCTGGAAAGGTGGGAACTCACCATTCTCCTCCTCGTCGGGCACAACCCCCTCCATGGGGTTATGCAGTTGTTAGTGAGCCATGAACTCATCGAACTGAATATCGTTGAAGGAGCATCTATTCCTGCGAGTGTTATCAAACAAAAGTGGTGCAGGTAGATGGATCTCACGAGTAATGGTCCTGTCAAACCTCCAAATATAAAAAGGTTACCAAACTGGGAAGTCATGGTAACAAACTTATGCCTCTTCCTAGCAGCAAGATCGAGACTTGTGTATGAAAAGGGAACATCATCAGGATGCGGGGTGTGATTAAGAGACTCAAGGATAAGCGTGGCGTAAACACCACCATATAAATCACCCTTGTTACTGTTCATAACAAGGCGCCGAGCAATTAACGCATCCACATTATAATCATTCCTATCAGAGAGGGTGTTTGCATAAATAGCGAAATCTGGTGCAGAACCATTGCTCGTGTTGTCACGAGCCAACACCCCTCTAGCAACAAAATACGCAAAATACCTGAGGTGTGGAAACAGAATGCTGGAAATCTTCGTACCCCGAATGTCGGTCTCCTCCTGGCAACAAAGGGAATTGAAGAGGGTCCTCAACTCGGAAGGCTGAGTGGTCATTTTTGCTGTCTGACCAGCGTTCGACACACCTATTATATCACAAAATTGTGCCAAAGACATGGTTATGAGATCATTATAAAGTTTGACCTCGACGGTTCCAGCAGAATGGTTATAACAAAAACTGTTAACAAAGCACGAGGTGAGCTTCTTGTATTGTTCCACACGGCATAGTGCTAGCCATGTCAAACCTGTATTGGCACAAAGCCCATAGAATTCCTCCTTAATTCCTGCAGCTATAATAAAATCATCGCACGGATACATCATTGCGCATGTTGTACTTGTATCTTCCAACAACTCGAAGGGAACATGATCTTCATTGTAGCTCACCCTAACTGCTGAGGGTGAAGTTGCAGCTCTAGTAACTCGATCGGAGCGCTCGGGCTTCTTCTTCCCAAGCCACCATTTTGTTTTTCCTAGCAAACTCATTTCTGAAATTTTTGACAATTCACAAAAACAAGGATTTAAACAAAGTGAGTTGAGGCAAACTACTCTACTCACTTACCTAAGGCATAAACTTGCATCAAAACTTGGAAAATAAATTTCTACACATGCATGCAAGCTCGTATAAACAGCACCAAGAACTACTAAATACTCAAAAATGAAGCCACCAATCAAAATCTAATTGGAAGGGTGAAGGAGTTGCATACCAGGGAGTATTTGCTCAAAATCTCAGCTCAAATGGTGGGTTGTAGAGAGAGATCGAAAAATGCCTCCAAGAACAGCAAGAACGTAAGAACTGGAGCAGAATTCGTGTTTTTGGAGAGAGAGGAAGAAGAAATACCTACAGGTGGGGCCTGTGGGCCTGGGCCACTGGTGGCCCCCCTGGTCAGCCCCAGGTGCCTCTAGGTCACACCCGACATGGAAATTTTTATTATAATTTTTCTGGAATTTTTCGGAAAACTTCAGTGTTGAAAATTTTCCGGAGTTCAAAAAGCTGCGAAACTTTCTGAAAACTTGAAGCAGTGATTAGAATTGTGAAGCTTCAAAAACATATAAACTTGGTATAGCAAGGAGAATAAAATCTAAAGCAAATGAAAACATAACAAGATGTACTTTTTACCTATATAAAACATACTCAGTAGCAAGGTTGATCAAGTCTTACCAATGAACCGGTGATACGTCCAAAACGTATCTATAATTTCTGCTTGCTCCATGCATGTTTTGTGTGATATTGCTATGATCTAGATACACTTTCATACACTTTTGATCATATTTGGACTAATCTATTAACTTAGTGCACCCCAGTGCCAGTTCCTGTTTTGTGCTATTTTTCTATTTCAGTTTTCCCCCATATAAAAAGTGCCAGAAAAATTCCGGGAAAAATATAGGAAAAATCAGCGTACAGGAAGCTTCGCGAAGAGCCCGAGTGGGGCCAGAGGGGAGCCAGGGGTGGCCTAGGTGGCCACCCGGCGCGGCCCCACCCCTGGCCGCGCCAGGGGGCGCCTGGGGCCCCTGGTCCACCTCTGGCTGCCCCCCTTCGCCTATATATTCCCCGTGACGTGAAACCCTCGTTGACAGAACCCTTTTTCGCGATCTCTCCTCTATTACGCCGCCGCCACGCTTTCGAGATCGGGAGCACCAGAAGACCTCTTCCCGGCACCCTGCCGGAGGGAGGGCCGACCTCCGGGAGTCTCCTCTCCACCATGGATGCTTCCCGGATGTCTCATGAGTAGTTTTCCTTGGACCATGGGTCCGTGATAAGTAGCTATGTGATGTTCTCCTCCCTCTTTGATCTTCATGGTTTAGACCTCATGAGCTGCCCTACATGATCGAGGCACTTTTGTAATCTTTCTGCTGTTGCTATGCTGAGTTTGATGGGATCTGATGGATTATGAGATTATGTTCAGATTGTGATTGAGTAATATATTTGGTTTTTATCTTTTATATTTTTGATCCTAAGTAATTCTTGCATGTTCTCCGTTGCTGTTTATTGCTTTGGCCAAGTAGTAGGTAGTAACCCCAAGAGGGAACGTTTTGCTCGATTGTGGGTTCATGCCAACCCCCCCCCCCCAGATGACACGCTTGAGTGACAGAAACATGAGTCTAGGGGATGTGCTGTTGCCACAAGGGGGAAAACAACGGTGCTTGTAACCGCGGTTACAAGGATCGTTTACTTTACGCAAAGTGCTTTTTAATGCAGTTGTCTGTTGCTTTGGGTTTACACTTTGGGTGGGGCTCGCAACTTAATACCAGCGACATGTTCTGGATAGATATCTCAAGGTGGATGATTAGTAGTAGATGCAGTTGGATTTCGGTCTACTTATTTTGGCGTACTGCCCATGCTTTTGAGCCTCTTCCTTTCTTTTGTAGCATAGTTAGCATTGCGGTGCATTCATAATCCTGTCAATTGCCCTTCTGTAATTTGTTCACCTCGCATAGCAGTTTTATCGTCTTTTGGGAGAGAGACATCACTAGTGAACATCACGTATCCTGGTCCATATCCTCATTATTGTTTACACGCTCATTTACTTTTCTGCTTTTACTTTCAGTTGCTATCATTATCCCTTGCGTTTGATCCTTTGTGAACAACAAGACCGGAGAGATTGACAACCTCTCTGATATTCGTTGGGAGCAAAGTTATTTGTGTCTGTGTGCAGGTCCGCGTCAGTTGCGCCGCTGACACCTACTTATCATCTCCGGAGTCCTGCTGGAGACAAACCTTGGTATCTTTACTGAGGGAAATTTGCTGCTGTGCTACATCACGCCTTCCACTTGGGGTTTACCAACGAAGGGCGAGAAATCACTATCATTACCTCGCACATCAAGTCAAATTTCTGGCGCCGTTGCCGGGGACTCCGAGTGCTAAGATAGGGGAGTTGCACACTACCCTTTACCTTTGTTTTTTAGTCTTGTTAGTTTACCTTTCAGTTTTTATCTTTGTGTCTTATATCAAAAATCACAAAAAAAAATCTGCCACACTTGCTGCTACTATGGGTTCCACTGAAAACACCAAGTTGTGTGACTTCACTAGTCACAACAACCAAGACTTTATTATGGGAACAACCAAGACTTTATTATGGGAACAACAGGTAGGAAGGTAAACTCTGTCGAGGAATTTACCTCCCTCAATGAAAAAGTTGACTTAATTATGTCTCTACTTACCAAGCAACCCTCTATTGATCCTCATGATGTCCCTTTAAATTCTTTGGTTTCCCAAGAACAAGTAGATGTGAACTTTATTGCTAGAAACAACTTCAACATCAATGCTTATAGGGGTAATTTTGCTAGCAATCCTAGACCGTTTCCATCCAACTATGGGAACAACAACACCTACCCTAGCAACAAGAACCCCTCTTCTGAATTAGAAAGCATGCTTAGAGACTTTATCACTACCCAAAAAGCCTTCAACAAAAATTTGGAGGAGAAATTAGCTAAATTAGATAATCTCTCTTTGAAGGTAGAAAGCTTAGCCCTTGATATTGAGATGCTTAAAATTATAACCTCTCCCCTTGAGGAGAATAAGGCCACTCCTATTAATGTTATCCAATTACAAATTAATGAAAATATTAGGATGATGGCTAAACTTAAAGAAAGGTGGGCTAGAGAAAAAGAGGAAAAGGATAGAATTAAGAGCCTTTCTACACACCACACGGTTGCCACTATCCAAATTGTTGAGGACACCCAATGCACTCCTAGTCCCGTTGGACCTATTAATGGTGATGCTAATACCTCAACCAAAGATGAAGAAACTCCTATGAACATAGAGGGTTTCAAACAAGTGAGCCTAGACGACACTACTACCACCTTTGATAGTAGTGATATTGATTTTGATAATTGCACCCTCTCAGAAGTTATTAGCTTGCTACACAAAATGTCTAGAGACCCCCACACTAGCACACTTAATCTTGTCTTTACGGAGCATATCACAAATGCTCTCATCAAAGCTAGGGAGGATAAGCTTAGAGTAGAACCCTCCATACCTAGGAAGCTAGATGATGGTTGGGACCCTATGATCAAAATTAAATTAAATAACTTCTCTTGCTATGCTTTATGTGATGTTGGAGCTAGTACCTCCGTTATGACCAAAAGAATATTTGACATGTTTGAATTGAAGCCCTTTGAGCCTTGTTCTTTTGGTGTTCGTCTTGTTGATTCTTTCGTAAAGAAACCTTTGGGGAAGATCGACGATGTTCTTATCATTGTCAATGACAACTATATTCCCGTTGATTTTATTGTTATGGACATAGAGTGTGAACCTTTGTGTCCAATTATTTTGGGACGTCCTTTTCTTCGCCCCGTAGGTGCGGTTATTGACATGAAAGAGGGGAATATAAAATTCCAATTCCCATTCAAAAAGGGGATGGAACACTTCCCTAGAAAGAAAATCAAGTTACCTTTTGAGTCCGTTACTCGGGCTAGTTATTCTCTTTCTCTTGATAAAACTTGATTCCTCTTTTGCATCATGCCTAGCTTAAAGGCATAAAAGAAAGCGCTTTCGGGAGGCAGCCCGCAAAGAATTTAGGTTTTTCTTTTTTGCTTTTGTTGTTTCTTGATGTTTGTTACTACTGTAGCAACATCATTGTATCTTTATTTTTCAAGCTTTGTGCCAAGTTTAGCCATATACGGGAAGGGAAGTAAAAGTTGTGACATGCTGTCCAGAAAACAGATTCTGTCCTCGTGACTAGAAAAATTCCAGAAAAATCCCAGTTCATCTTTTTGAGCTGAAATTTTTACACAGCGTGCTCTATACAATTACGAAACTTCTGTATGCTCTGAGTTTTTTGATTTGAGTTGCATAAGTATCCCTAAAAAATTATTTACTACCTGCTGTTCTGTTTTTCACAGATTCTGCCACGTTTTGTCTCTCTTCACTTTTGCAAACCTTAAGCTTGCTTTTTCTTTGCAAAAACTTTTTGGCACTCTTGAGAAACAGTAGCTCTTCAACAATATCTTTATATCCAGTGGGGAAAAATTATTTTATTAAGGGTACTAACCTCTCTAATCAGCTTATGATGAGTTATGTATGAAGGGAGTTTTCAAGTGTGAGATGGAAGATGATGAAAGAAGATTCAGGAGTGTCAAGCGCTCAAGCTTGGGGATGCCCCCATGCATCCCCAATAAATATTCAAGGAGACTCAAGCGTCTAAGCTTGGGGATGCCCCCGTGCATCCCCTTCTCCATCAACAATCATCAGTTCGTCCTTCGTCTCACTATATTTTTATCACTTCATGCGTTATGTGCTATGCTTGGAGCGTCTCGCTCTTAGGTTTTGTTTTTAGTTTTCTTTAGTTTTGCTTGCTTTTCATAACAAGTTAGATCCCGTCTTACTTTGTGTGGGAGAGAAACACGCTCCACTTTCAAAATCTAGAACACATCATAGGATTTTTCCTGCTTATCTTTTTGCTGTTGTGTGTTCTTTATATTTTCATAGCTGCTGCCATGTTTAGTTTTAGTTTGTCTTTAGCAAGAGCCTTGGCTTTTGTTTAGTTTGTTGCTGGAACTCTTTTTAGTTTTCATGTTTATCTTGTTAAAGAGAGTTGGTTGTTGCACTGAGTTGTGTCTTGTCTTGAAAGTAGGTAATTGAGGTTGCTATTTAATTCTAGTAGTAACTTGCAATAGTTTTGAGGTATTGTTGTGAGTAAAGTTTGAACTTTTGGTGTCAAAAGCTCTAGCCTATTAGTGATAGGTGTCGTATTTTGGCCAATCCGTGTTTATTTTCAAAACCTGCAAAACTAGTTGAGAACTCTAGCTACTAGATGGATCACTAATCTTTGGACGGATCGAATATTAGAGAACACTCACGTACCATTAGTCGAGGATGCGCAAGGATAATCAAACCCCCATAGACTCCTCCTCGGGGTACTTGTCTCTTTGTGAACCTCCTTATTAGATTGAGAGTTGCCGATAATAAGTGCATGAGTTCTTCGGACTAATGTAAGTATTGAAAGTTGACACTTCCACCTTCCCATATTTTGCTAGCCTCTCTTGTGTCGTGCATTGCCTTCTTCTCACTCCGAGAGTTGGTGTCCACCTTCGCCGGTACATCCAAACCCTTGGCATGATACGCTCTGTCATCATAAACCTCCTTATATCTTCCTCAAAACAGCCACCATACCTACCTATCAAGGCATTTCCATAGCCTTTCCGAGATATATTGCCATGCAACATCCACCTCTTCATGACTTGATCTTCATGTCATACATGTTCCTGCTACACTGGCAGCGACATACATTGCATACATCATGATAGTTACATCTTCTTTATGATTTTGAGTGCCTTGTAAAGTGTGAAAGATGTCCTTTACTTTCTTGTAAATTAGAGTGTTGCCCTTAAGTGAGGAAAAGATCCCAAAGTGGACAAAATAAAAGATCCCAAAGAGGACAAATGAGAGTTAAATAGAAAGAGCCATTGAGGCCACCAAAAAAATACAAAAAAATAGAGAAAAGAGAAAAAGGAAATAAAAAGCGAGAAAGGGGCAACACTACTATCCTTTTGAGAGATCCACACTAGTACTCCCTTTATATCCTTGTACTCCATAGAGATGATCTTCATGCATATAGCTATGTGGGGACCTTGACACTATAGAACTTGGCTTGCATATTCCAAGGATGAGCCTCCTCAAAAGAGTTCTAGGTCTTCATGAGCGAGCAAGTTAGATGCACCCCCACTAGTTCCATTGGAGAGCTTCTTAGCTCGTATGTGCATCCGTTGCATGGCAATCCCTACTCCTCACATCATATCTATCATTTGGCATCTCTTGCCTATAATTGTCCTCATTGATGTGAGCCTTTCTCATCCTTTTTGTCTTCCTCCTCCACTATATTTCTCTCTTTGCCATCCTAAGTGTCAACTCTCGTGCTTACGCTCATCCATTGCATGAGTGCTCAAAATATTGAAAAAGGAGTGGATCAAATTGACTTGTACCTGGCTAGTGGTCTGGGGACGAGTCAAGATAAGATTCCAGAAAAGACCAAGTGTGAAACTTTAGTAGATTGAGTTCTCAACAAATAAATGTTTTTCTTGTATTCCCTATCCCCCTTCTTGCACGCAAACACCATTTGGAGACATTCGAGTCACAGACAGCGAGAGCTCTTGCACCTAATGTTCTTTTGTTACTTGTTTCAATGCTAATATAGACTCTTGCATGTTATGACTTGAATTGAGTTTCTAACCTTGATTGCTTTACTTCTCAAAGTTCTTATATGTTTGCTAGCATGTCACCACAGAAATTATGCCGTTATCATTTACCTACTCGAGGACGAGCAGGAATTAAGCTTGGGGATGTTGATACGTCCAAAACGTATCTATAATTTCTGCTTGCTCCATGCATGTTTTGTGTGATATTGCTATGATCTAGATACACTTTCATACACTTTTGATCATATTTGGACTAATCTATTAACTCAGTGCACCCCAGTGCCAGTTCCTGTTTTCTGCTGTTTTTCTATTTCAGTTTTCCCCCATATAAAAAGTGCCAGAAAAATTCCGGGAAAAATATAGGAAAAATCAGCATACAGGAAGCTTCGCGAAGAGCCCGAGTGGGGGCAGGGGTGGCCCAGGCGGCCACCAGGCACGGCCCCACCCCTGGCCGGGCCAGGGGGGCGCCTGGGGCCCCTGGTCCACCTCTGGCTGCCCCCATTTGCCTATATATTCCCCGTGATGTGAAACCCTCGTCGACAGAACCCTTTTTCGCGATCTCTCCTCTGTTCCGCTGCCGCCGCGCTTCCGAGATCGGGAGCACCAGAAGACCTCTTCCCGGCACCCTGTCGGAGGGAGGGCCGACCTCCGGGAGTCTCCTCTCCACCATGGATGCTTCCCGGATGTCTCGTGAGTAGTTTTCCTTGGACCATGGGTCCGTGATCAGTAGCTATGTGATTTTCTCCTCCCCTCTTTGATCTTCATGGTTTAGACCTCGTGAGCTCCCCTACATGATCGAGGCACTTTTGTAATCTTTCTGCTGTTGCTATGCTGAGTTTGATGGGATCTGATGGATTATGAGATTATGTTCAGATTGTGATTGAGTAATATATTTGGTTTTTATATTTTATATTTTTGATCCTAAGTAATTCTTGCATGTTCTCCGTTGATGTTTATTGCTTTGGCCAAGTAGTAGGTAGTAACCCCCAGAGGGAACGTTTTGCTCGATTGTGGGTTCATGCCCCCCCCCCCGATGACACGCTTGAGTGACAGAAACATGAGTCTAGGGGATGTGCTGTTGCCACAAGGGGGAATACAATGGTGCTTGTAACCGCGGTTACAAGGATTGTTTACTTTACGCAAAGTGCTTTTTAATGCAGTTGTCTGTTGCTTTGGGTTTACACTTTGGGTGGGGCTCGCAACTTAATACCAGCGACATGTTCTGGATAGATATCTCAAGGTGGATGATTAGTAGTAGATGCAGTTGGATTTCAGTCTACTTATTTTGGCGTACTGCCCATGCTTTTGAGCCTCTTCCTTTCTATTGTAGCATAGTTAGCATTGTGGTGCGTTCATAATCCTGTCAATTGCCCTTCTGTAATTTGTTCACCTAGCATAGCAGTTTTATCGTCTTTTGGGAGAGAGACATCAGTAGTGAATATCACGTATCCCGGTCCATATCCTCATTACTATTTACACGCTCATTTACTTTTCTGCTTTTACTTTCAGTTGCTATCATTATCCCTTGCGTTTGATCCTTTGTGAACAACAAGACCAGAGAGATTGACAACCTCTCTGAACTTCGTTGGGAACAAAGTTATTTGTGTCTGTGTGCAGGTCCGCGTCAGTTGCGGCGCTGACACCTACTTATCATCTCCGGAGTCCTGCTGGAGACAAACCTTGGTATCTTTACTGAGGGAAATTTGCTGCTGTGCTACATCACGCCTTCCACTTGGGGTTTACCAACGAAGGGCGAGAAATCACTATCATTACCTCGCACATCAACCGGCAATATATAGAACAAAAAGTATCACCTCTTATGAAGTGATCATTGCACCTTTACTTTAATGGACATTGTCCCCACCATGATGGTTTTGTATTTGTGGTGCACGTGCAAAGGACAATCCCATTATCCGATCTTCACGGTCTCGATATTCTCTATTGAGTTAAGGCCATGCCTTCTGTCGATCTTCTTTGTAAAATACACCGTGTGTTCTTTATCGTCTACGTTGAAGGTGACCTTTCCTTTATTGCAATCAATAATGTCACCTGCGGTGTTAAGAAAAGGTCTACCAAGAATAATGGACATGCTCCCATCCTCGGGCATGTCTAGCCCAACAAAATCTGTAAGAATTAAACAATTAGCAACTTGAACTGGAACATCCTCACAAATACCTATCGGGACGGCTGTTGATTTGTCGGCCATTTGAAAAGAGATATCTGTAGGGATTAGTTTATGTAAACATAGCCTTTTAGAAAGATAAAAAGGAATAACACTCACCCCTGCTCCGAGATCACATAAGGCAGTCTTGGCATAATTATTTTTTATAGAGCAAGGAATGGTGGGTATACCTGGATCACCAAGCTTCTCAGGAATCTTCCCCCTGAAAGAATAGTTAGCAAGCATAGTAGATATTGCCTCATTAGGAACTTTTCTTTTGTTAGTGACAATATCTTTCATGTATTTGGAATAAGGAGGTAACTTGATAGCATGAGTTAAAGGAATTTGCAGAAAAATAGGCTTCATCCATTCACAAAATTTATTATAATGTTCTTCTTCTTTGGATTTGAGAGACTTACCTGGAAAGGGCATCGATTTTTGTACCCATGGTTCTCTTTCCTTCCCATGTCTTCTTGCTATAAAGTCTTATCTTGTGTACTTCTTGCGTTTATCCGGTGCTTCTTCTTCTCGCACCTCGAGAGGATCATTCTTCTCCTTATCATTTTCTTCGGGTTCAGCACCGTCTTCAGTTTCAGCATCGGAGGTAGATATGTTGTTAGGATCAACAGGAGGTTCTTCACTTGTAATAGGATCATTGGAGTTGTCAGCTTCCTTGTGTTTCTTCTTCTTATTTTTCTTCTTAGGAGAGCTAACGATCTCGTCTTCTACTTGCACTTGAGAATCTTGCTCGATCCTCTTCGGATGCCCCTTAGGATAGAGTGGGTCCTGGGTGTGTGTTCCACCCCTAGTCTTGATGCCATAAGCTTGTATGTCCTATTTGGCATTGTTAGCAAGCAAATCTTTTTGCACATTAGAAATTTGTTCAAGCTGAGTTTGAACCATATGAAAATGCTTAACAAGACATTTAACATCATTAACTGTCCTTTCAAGAACACTGATGGCACGAGAGTTGACAGGTGTAGTCTTCTCGCCCTTCGTTGGTGAGCCCCAAGTGGAAGGCGTGATGTAGCACAGCAGCAAATTTCCCTCAGTAAAGATACCAAGGTTTGTCTCCAGTAGGAATCCAGAGATGATAAGTAGGTGTCAGCGGCGCAACTGACGCGGACCTGCACACAGACACAAATAACTTTGTTCCCAACGAAGTTCAGAGAGGTTGTCAATCTCTCCGGTCTTTTTGTTCACAAAGGATCAAACACAAGGGATAATAATAGCAACTGAAAGTAAAAGCAGAAAAGTAAATGAGCGTGAAAACAGTAATGAGGATATGGACCGGGATACTTGATGTTCACTAGTCATGTCTCTCTCCCAAAAGACGATAAAACTGCTATGCGAGGTAAACAAATTACAGAAGGGCAATTGACAGGATTATGAACGCACCGCAATGCTAACTATGCTACAAAAGAAAGGAAGAGGCTCAAAAGCACGGGCAGTACGCCAAAATAAGTAGACCGAAATCCAACTACATCTACTACTAGTCATCCACCTTGAGATATCTATCCAGAACATCTCGCTGGTATTAAGTTGCGAGCCCCACCCAAAGTGTAAACCCAAAGCAACAGACAACTGCATTAAAAAGCACTTTGCGTACAGTAAACAATCCTTGCAACCGCGGTTACAAGCACCGTTGTTTTCCCCCTTGTGGCAACAACACATCCCCCAGACTCATGTTTCTGTCACTCAAGCGTGTCATCGGGGGGCATGAACCCACAATCGAGCATAATGTTCCCTCTTGGGGTTACTACCTAGTACTTGGCCAAAGCAATAAATAGCAACGGAGAACATGCAAGAATTACTTACGAACAAAAATATAAGAGATAAAAACCAAATATATTACTCAATCACAATCTGAACATAATCTCATAATCCATCAGATCCCATCAAACTCAGCATAGCAATAGCAGAAAGATTACAAAAGTGCCTCGATCATGTAGGGCAGCTCACGAGGTCTAAACCATGAAGAACAAAGAGGGGAGGAGAACATCACATAGCTACTGATCACGGACCCATGGTCCAAGGAAAACTACTCACGAGACATCCGGGGAGCATCCATGGTGGAGAGGAGACTCCTGGAGGTCGGCCCTCCCTTCTGAAGGGTGCCGGGAAGAGGTCTTCTGGTGCTCCCGATCTCAGAAGCGCGGCGGCGGCGGAACAGAGGAGAGATCGCGAAAAAGGGTTCTCTCTCGGAAGTTTCCCGTGACGGAGAATATATAGACGAAGGGGGGCAGCCAGAGGTGACCAGGGGCCCCAGGCGCCCCCCTGGCGCGGCCAGGGGTTGGGCCGCGCCGGGTGGCAGCCTGGGCCACCCCTGGCTCCCCTCTGGCCCCACTCGGGCTCTTCGCGAAGCTTCCTATACGCTGATTTTTCCTATATTTTTCCAGGAATTTTCTGGCACTTTTTATATGGGGGGAAACTGAAATAGAAAAACAGCAGAAAACAGGAACTGGCACTGTGGTGCACTGAGTTAATAGGTTAGTCCAAATATGATCAAAAGTGTATGAAAGTGTATCTAGATCATAGCAATATCACGCAAAACATGCATGGAGCAAGCAGAAATTATAGATACGTTTTGGACATATCAACATCCCCAAGCTTAATTCCTGCTCGTCCTCGAGTAGGTAAATGATAACGGCATAATTTCTGTGGTGACATGCTAGCAACCATATAAGAACTTTGAAAAGTAAAGCAATCAAGGTTAGAAACTCAAGTCAAGTCATAACATGCAATAGTCTATATTAGCATTGAAACAAGTAACAAAAGAACATTAGGTGCAAGAGCTCTCGCTGTCCGTGACTCAAATGTCTCCAAATGGTGTTTGCGTGCAAGAAGGGGGATAGGGAATACGAGAAAAACATTTATTTGTTGAGAACTCATTATACTAAAGTTTTACACTTGGTCTTTTTCTGGAATCTTATCTTGACTCGTCCCCAGACCACTAGCCAGGTACAAGTCAATTTGATCCACTCCTTTTTCAATATTTTGAGCACTCATGCAATGGATGAGCGTAAGAACGAGAGTTGACACTTAGGATGGCAAAGAGAGAAGTGTAGAGGAGGAAGACAAAAAGGATGAGAAAGGCTCACATCAATGAGGATAATCATAGACAAGAGATGCCAAATGATAGATATGATGTGAGGAGTAGGGATTGCCATGCAACGGATGCACATACGAGCTAGGAAGCTCTCCAATGGAACTAGTGGGGGTGCATCTAACTTGCCCGCTCATGAAGACCTAGAGCTCGTTTGAGGAGGCTCATCCTTGGAATATGCAAGCCAAGTTCTATAGTGTGAAGGTCCCCACATAGCTATATGCATAATGATCATCTCTATGGAGTACAAGGATATAAAGGGAGTACTAGTGTGGATCTCTCAAAAGGATAGTAGTGTTGCCCCTTTCTCTCTTTTTATTTCTTTTTCTCATTTTTCTATTTTTTCGTATTTTTTTTGTGGCCTCAATGGCTCTTTCTATTTAACTCTCATTTGTCCTCTTTGGGATCTTTTATTGTGTCCACTTTGGGATCTTTTCCTCACTTAAGGGCAACACTCTAATTTACAAGAAAGTAAAGGACATCTTTCACACTTTACAAGGCACTCAAAATCATAAAGAAGATGTAACTATCATGATGTATGCAATGTACGTCGCTGCCAGTGTAGCAGGAACATGTATGACAAGAAGATCAAGTCATGAAGAGGTGGATGTTGCATGGCAATATATCTCGGAAAGGCTATGGAAATGCCTTGATAGGTAGGTATGGTGGCTGTTTTGAGGAAAGATATAAGGAGGTTCATGATGACAGAGCGTATCATGCCAAGGGTTTGGATGTACCGGCGAAGGTGGACACCAACTCTCGGAGTGAGAAGAAGGCAATGCACGGCATGGGAGAGGCTAGCAAAACATGGGAAGGTGGAAGTGTCAACTTTCAATACTTACATTAGTCCGAAGAACTCATGCACTTATTATCGGTAACTCTCAATCTAATAAGGAGGTTCACAAAGAGACAAGTACCCCGATGAGGAGTGTATGGGGGTTTGGTTATCCTTGCGCATCCTCTACTCATGGTACGTGAGTGTTCTCTAATATTCGATCCCTCCAAAGATTAGTGATCCATCTAGTAGCTAGAGTTCTCAACTAGTTTTGTAGGTTTTGAAAATACACACGGATTTCCCAAAATACGACACCTATCACTAATAGGCTAGAGCTCTTGACACCAAAAGTTCAAACATTACTCACAACAATACCTCAAAACTATTGCAAGTTACTACTAGAATTAAATAGCAACCTCAATTACCTACTTTCAAGACAAGACACAACTCAGTGCAACAACCAACTCTCTTTAACAAGATAAAAATGAAAACTAAAAAGAGTTCCAGCAACAAACTAAACAAAAGCCAAGGCTCTTGCTAGAGACAAACTAAGACTAAGACTAAACATGGCAGCAGCTATGAAAAGATAAAGAACACACAACAGCAAAAAGATAAGCAAGAAAAATCCTATGATGTGTTCTAGATTTTGAAAGTGGAGCGTGTTTCTCTCCCACACAAAGTAAGACGGGATCTAACTTGTTATGAACAGCAAGCAAAGCTAAAGATGGATTCTTCCTGGCATAGCCTTGGCATAGCCATTTTACAAAGCGCTTGACACTCCTGGATCTTCTTTCATCATCTTCCTGCGCACACTTGAAAACTCCCTTCATACATAACTCATCATAAGCTGATTAGAGAGGTTAGTACCCTTAATAAAATAATTTTTCCCCACTGGATATAAAGATATTCTTGAAGAGCTACTGTTTCTCAAGAGTGCCAAAATTTTTTTGCAAAAAAAAGCAAGCTTAAGGTTTGCAAAAGTGAAGAGAGGCAAAACGTGGCAGAATCTGTGAAAAACAGAACAGCAGGTAGTAGAGAATTTTTTCGGGGCACTTATGCAACTCAAATAAAAAAACTCAGAACATACTAAAGTTTCACAATTGTATAGAGAATGCTGTCAAAAATATTCAGATCAAAAAGATGATCTGGTGATTTGATTCGAATTTTTCTGTCAAGGGACAGAATCTGTTTTCTGGACAGCACGTCACAACTTTTGCTTCCCTTATCATAAGAGGCTATAACTTGGCACAAAGCTGGAAAATAAAGATACAATGATGTTGCTACAGTAGTAACAAACATCAAGACACAACAAAATCAAAAATAAACCTAATTCGTTGTGGGCTGCCTCCCAAAAGCGCTTCTTTAAAGCCATTAGCTAGGCATAAAGATTATAAAAGATGCTCTCACAAGAATAAGAATTTTGAAGCAAAAGAGAGCATCAAGAAGAAAATATGAAACACATTTAAGCCTAACCCACTTCCTATGCATAGGCATCTTGTAAGAAAATAAATCAAAGAAGCACAAAGTGACATGCATAGGAAGGTCGAAAAAGAAAAACTTCAAAACTTTCAACATGAAGAGAGGTGTTTTAGTAATATGGAAGTTTCTACAACCAAACTTACCTCTCTCGAAATAATTTTCAGTAGTATCATGAACAACATCAAGAATATAACTATCACATAAATCATGTTGTTCATGACCTACAAGCACACATGTATTGTTTTCAACACGGTTTTTAGGACCATAAGATTGATGCAACCCATCACATTGAGCCTTGATAAGAGCAAAATTCTCCGCAATAGTTGGAGATTTCACAAGGATAATAGGGCAATCAAGTGTGGGTGCAAAAACAATAATTTCATGCTTAACACAAGGAACTATAGCAAGTTCATCTTCGTAGGCATCATCCATAGTGGCATCATGGCCATCAACAAAGCAAGTATCAAAATCATCAGAAAGTGAAGTATCAAGTGAGTCCTCGGAATCATAAGATTCCTCTTCATGGCAATCATTAGCCTCTTCTTGGGCAGCAAGCATTATATTTTTAAAATCCTCAATATAAACATTGGAAGTATAATTCTCAAAGCAATAAGCAAGAACAGCAAAGTTTTCAGACTTGTGAATAGTATCGTAATACTTTTCAATCAAAGAAGCAATCTCATAAGCACCTTTAAAAGCAACAAACTCTTCAATCTTTTCAACATCAAAGTAATCATAAACACCTTTGGCATAAGAAGATAGAATATCATTTTCATTAAACTCACATTGGAAAGGAAGGTGTTTACACTCTATCTTAGAGCAGCAAGTAAAATCATAAATGTGGCATAAACACTCAGCATAGCAATAAGAAGTTTGTATTTGGTCCCATAAGTTTTCCCTTTCTCAGATAGGCGGTGCCGCGTATAATGAGCATGCTCACCCAATGAATTTCCCTCAACCAAGTCGGTTGGGTTTTTAGCGCGAGCACAAATTGATCGAAGACGATCCAAGTGAAACATGTCCATCCTTCCATATTTGGGTGGTTCAGCAAACATGGTGAGGATGGCATCACTAGGCAAAGAGAGACAAAGGCAAAAGGTAGCAACTATTTTTGTGGTTTTTCAAATAAGACACAAAGGCAAAAGCAAAAACTGGAAAGGTAAACTAACAAGACTAAAAAAACAAAGGTAAAGGGTAGTTTTCAACTCCCCTATCTTAGCACTCAGAGTCCCCGGCAACGGCGCCAGAAATTTGCTTGATGGCGCGAGAGTTGACGGGTGTAGTCTGATACGTCCAAAACGTATCTATAATTTATGCTCGTTCCATGCATGTTTTGTGTGACATTGCTATGATCTAGATACACTTTCATACATTTTTGATCATATTTGGACTAACCTATTAACTCACTGCACCCCAGTGCCAGTTCCTGTTTTCTGCTGTTTTTCTATTTCAGTTTTCCCCCATATAAAAAGTGCCAGAAAAATTCGGGAAAACTCAGATAAAAAATCAGCGTGACGGAAGCTTCGAGAAAAGCCCGGGAGGGGCCAGAGGGGGCCAGGGGGGACAGGCGGCCACCAGGCGCGGCCCCACCCCTGGCCGCGCCAGGGGGGCGCCTGGGGCCCCTGGCCCACCTCTGGCTGCCCCCTTTCGCCTATATATCCCCCGTCACGGGAAAACTCCAGAAAGAGAACCCTATTCCGCGAACTCGCCTCTGTTCTGCCGCCGCCGCCGCGCTTCCAAGATCGGGAGCATCAGAAGACCTCTTCCCGGCACCCTGCCGGAGGGAGGATTGACCTCCGGGAGTCTCCTCTCCACCATGGATGCTCCCCGGATGTCTTGTGAGTAGTTTTCCTTGGACCATGGGTCCGTGATCAGTAGCTATGTGATGTTCTCCTCCCCTCTTTGATCTTCATTGTTTAGACCTCGTGAGCTGCCCTACATGATCGAGGCACCTTTGTAATATTTCTGCAATTTCTATGTTGAGTTTGATCGGATCTGATGGATTATCAGATTATGTTCAGATTGTGATAGAGTAATATATTTGGTTTTGATCTTTTATATTTTTGTTCCTAAGTAATTATTGCATGTTCTCCGTTGCTATTTATTGCTTTGGCCAAGTAGTAGGTAGTGACTCCAAGAGGGAGCGTTGTGCTAGATTGTGGGTTCATGCCTCCCTGATGACACGCTTGAGTGACAGAAACATGAGTCTAGGGGATGTGTTGTTTCCACAAGGGGGAAAACAATGGTGCCTGTGACCGCGGTTACAAGGATTGTTTACTTTACGCAAAGTTCTTTTATTGCAGTTGTCTGTTGCTTTGGGTTTACACTTTGGGTGGGGCTCGCAACTTAATACCAGCGAGATGTTCTGGATAGATATCTCAAGGTGGATGATTAGTAGTAGATGCAGATGGATTTCGGTCTACTAATTTTGGCGTACTGCCCGAGCTTTTGAACCTCTTCCTTTCTTTTGTAGCATAGTTAGCATTGCGTTGCGTTCATAATCCTGTCAATTGCCTTTCTGTAATTTGTTTACCTCGCATAGCAGTTTTATCGTCTTTTGGGAGAGAGACATCACTAGCGAACATCACGTATCCCGGTCCATATCCTTATTACTGTTTCCAAGCTATCTTTACTTTTCTTCTTTTACTTGCTATCATCATCACTTGTGTTTTACCCTTTGTGAACAACAAGACCGGAGAGATTGACAACCTCTCTGAACTTCGTTGGGAACAAAGTTATCTGTGTCTGTGTGCAGGTCCATGTCAGTCGCGCCGCTGACACCTACTTATCATATCCATAGTCCTACGGGAGACAAACCTTGGTATCTTCACCGAGGGAAACTCACTGCTAAACTGCATCACGCCTTCCACTTGGGGCTCACCAACGAAGGGCGGGAAGCCGCTAAGCAAGAGAATTTTTGGCGCCGTTGCCGGGGACTCCGTGTGCTAAGATAGGGGAGTTGCACACTACCCTTTACCTTTGTTTTTTAGTCTTGTTAGTTTATCTTTCAGTTTTTATCTTTGTGTCTTTTATCAAAATTTACAAAAAAATTATTTATCTTGCTAGCTGTCATTATGTCTGGTTCTTCTGCTTTTGTTGAGACAGAGGTTCTCACCTTTAAACAAAAAGGTGGAGAAAGTTTAAAAGATGCTTGGTATAGAATTAATGATTCTTATAGAAAAGCCACCAAGAAGCAATCCACTACTATCCTGCTTAGAAATTTTGATGTTGGGATTACTCCTTGGAATAGGTTCATTTTAGATACTGCTATCAATGGGAATTTTCTAGAAGCCCCGACTTGGGAGTCTCTTAATGTTATTGAAAATCTTGTTGGAAATCTCCCTATTGCTAGCGTACAAGAAGATGTAACTCTATCTCACATTATGAAGAAACTTGAAAAGATAGAGTTAGAAATACCAAGTATAACTAGGATAAATGAGTTGGATCGAAAGATTCAAGGGAATTCGAATAGGCTTGATAGCTCCATGCTTAAAATTATTAAAACTTTGGAGGTCATCAAATCCCGTGATACGGATGTTTCTAGGATAGATAAGATTGAGGAAATCATTAATACTCTAGGAACTACTTTCTCCTCAATCAAACCAAAAAAGGTAGAGACTTCGGCAAGAAGGGAACCTAAGTTCAATTATGTCCCTAAGGTTCCCCGACCTAAGAATAAGCCACCCATTGCCAAAGAAGTTGAAACCGTGAAAACTTTGGAAGAAATACCTCTCTTTGATAATTTTATAAATGAATCTTCCATTGATTTTCCGCCTTTTGGTTTTCTCCCTAGAATTATCTTCATGAGGCCTTAATTTGAAATACCTCTTAAGACTAGTTGTACAATTGAAGAGCTTTTTGATGATCTTGATGATGGTTCGATTGATACAACTTGATCTTTTGCATTATGTCTAGCTAATGGCTTTAAAGAAGCGCTTTCGGGAGGCAGCCCGCAACGAATTTAGGTGTTTTTTTTTGCTTTTGTTGTGTCTTGATGATTTTTACTACTGTAGCAACATCATTGTATCTTTATTTTTCAACTTTGTGCCAAGTTATAGCCTCTTACGGCAAGGGAAGTAAAAGTTGTGACATGCTGTCCAGAAAACAGATTCTGTCCTCGTGACCAGAAAAATTCCAGAAAAATCCCAGTTCATCTTTTCGAGCTGAATTTTTTACACAGTATGCTCTATACAATTAAAAAACTTCCGTATATTTTGTGTTTTTTTATTTGAGTTGCAGAAGCGCCCCTAAAAAAATCTTTACTATCTGCTGTTCTGTTTTTCACAGATTCTGCCACGTTTTGTCACTCCTAACTTTTGCAAACCTTAAGCTTGATTTTTCTTTGCAAAAACTTTTTGGCACTCTTGAGAAACAGTAGCTCTTCAAGAATATATTTATATCCAGTGGAGAAAAATTATTTATTAAGGGTACTAACCTCTCTAATCAGCTTATGATGAGTTATGTATGAAGGGAGTTTTCAAGTGTGCGATGGAAGATGATGGAAGAAGATCCAGGACTGTCAAGCACTCAAGCTTGGGGATGCCCCCATGCATCCCCAACAAATATTCAAGGAGACTCAAGCGTCTAAGCTTGGGGAAGCCCCCGTGCATCCCCTTCTCCATCAACAAATCATCAGTTCGTCCTTCGTCTCACTATATTTTTATCACTTCATGTGTTATGTGCTATGCTTGGAGCGTCTCGCTCTTAGGTTTTGTTTTTAGTTTTCTTTAGCTTTGTTTTCTGTTCATAACAAGTTAGATCCCTTCTTACTTTGTGTGGGAGAGAGACACGCTCCACTTTCAAAATCTAGAACACATCATAGGATTCTTCATGTCTATCTTTTTGCTGTTGTGTGTTCTCTGTCTTTTCATAGCTACTGCCATGTTTAGTTTTTGTCTTAGTTTGTCTTTAGCAAGAGCCTTGGCTTTTTTTTAGTTTGTTGCTGGAACTGTTTTTAGTTTTCATGTTTATCTTGTTAAAGAGAGTTGGTTGTTGCACTGAGTTGTATCTTGTTTTGAGAAGTAGGTATTTAAGGTTGCTATTTAATTTTAGTAGTAGCTTGCAATGGTTTTGAGGTATTGATGTGAGTAATGTTTGAACTTTTGGTGTGAAGAGCTCTAGCCTATTAGTGATAGGTGTCGTATTTTGGGCAATCCGTGTTTATTTTCAAAACCTACAAAACTAGTTGAGAACTCTAGCTACTAGATGGATCACTACTCTTCTGAGGAGTCGAATATCAGAGAACACTCACGTACCATGAGTCGAGGATGCGCAAGGATAACCATACCCCCATACACTCCTCCTCGGGGTACTTGTCTCTTTTTGAACCTCCTCACTAGATTGAGAGTTACCGATAATAAGTGCATGAGTTCTTCGGACTAATGTAATTATTGAGAGTTGACACTTCCACCTTCCCATATTTTGCTAGCCTTTCACGTGCCGTGCATTGCCTTCTTCTCACTCCGAGAGTTGGTGTCCACCTTCGCCGGTACATCCAAACCCTTGGCATGATACGCTCTGTCATCATAAGCCTCCTTATATCTTTCCTCAAAACAGCCACCATACCTACCTATCAAGGCATTTCCATAGCTTTTCCGAGTTACATTGCCATGCAACATCCACCTCTTCATGACTTGATCTTCATGTCATACATGTTCCTGCTACACTGGCAGCGACATACATTGCATACATCATGTTAGTTACATCTTCTTTATGATTTTGAGTACCTTGTAAAGTGTGAAAGATCTCCTTTACCTTCTTGTAAAATAGAGTGTTGCCCTTAAGTGAGGAAAATATCCCAAAGTGGACACAATAAAAGATCCCAAAGAGGACAAATGAGAGTTAAATAGAAAGAGCCATTGAGGCCACCAAAAAATACAAAAAAGAGAAAAAAGAGAAAAAGAAATAAAAAGAGAGAAAGGGGCAACACTACTATCCTTTTGAGAGATCCACACTAGTACTCCCTTTATATCCTTGTACTCCATAGAGATGATCTTTTTACATATAGTTTAGAGAGCTTCCTAGCTCGTATGTGCACCCGTTGGATGGCAATCCCTACTCCACACATCATATCTATCATTTGGCATCCCTTGCCTACGATTGTCCTCATTGATGTGAGCCTTTCTTATCCTTTTTGTCTTCCTCCTCCACCATATTTCTCTCTTTTCCATCCTAAGTGTCAACTTTCGTGCTTACGCTCATTCATTGCATGAGTGCTCGAAATATCGAAAAGGAGTGGATCAAATTGACTTGTACCTGGATAGTGGTCAGGGGACGAGTCAAGATAAAATTCCAAAGAAGACCAAGTGTGACACTTTAGTAGACTGAGTTCTCAACAAAAATACTTGTTCTCGTATTCCCTATCCCCTTTCTTGCACGCAAACACCATTTGGAGACATTCGTGTCACGGACAGCGAGAGCTCTTGCACCTAATGTTCTTTTGTTACTTGTTTCAATGCTAATATAGACTCTTGCATGTTATGACTTGAATTGAATCTCTAACCTTGATTGCTTTACTTTTCAAAGTTCTTTTATGGTTGTTAGCATGTCACCACAGAAATTATGCTTGTTATCATTTACGTACTCGAGGACGAGCAGGAATTAAGCTTGGGGATGTTGATACGTCCAAAACGTATCTATAATTTCTGCTCGTTCCATGCATGTTTTGTGTGATATTGCTATGATCTAGATACAATTTCATACATTTTTGATCATATTTGGACTAACCTATTAACTCAGTGCACCCCTATGCCAGTTCCTGTTTTCTGTTGTTTTTCTATTTCAGTCTTCCCCCATATAAAAAGTGCCAGAAAAATTCGGGAAAACTCAGATAAAAAATCAGCGTGACGGAAGCTTCGAGAAAAGCCCGGGAGGGGCCAGAGGGGGCCCAAGGGGGGGGCCAGGCGGCCACCTGGCGCGGCCCCACCCCTGGCCGCGCCATAGGGGCGCCTGGGGCCCCTGTCCCACCTCAGGCTGCCCCCTTTCGCCTATATATCCCCCGTCACGGGAAAACTCCAGAAAGAGAACCCTATTCCGCGAACTCGCCTCTGTTCCGCCGCCGCCGCGCTTCCAAGATCGGGAGCACCAGAAGACCTCTTCACGGCACCCTGTCGGAGGGAGGATTGACCTCCGGGAGTCTCCTCTCCACCATGGATGCTCCCCGGATGTCTTGTGAGTAGTTTTCCTTGGACCATGGGTCCGTGATCAGTAGCTTTGTGATGTTCTCCTCCCCTCTTTGATCTTCATTGTTTAGACCTCGTGAGCTGCCCTACATGATCGAGGCACCTTTGTAATATTTCTGCAATTGCTATGTTGAGTTTGATCGATTCTGATGGATTATGAGATTATGTTCAGATTGTGATAGAGTAATATATTTGGTTTTGATCTTTTATATTTTTGTTCCTAAGTAATTCTTGCATGTTCACCGTTGCTGTTTATTGCTTTGGCCTAGTAGTAGGTAGTGACTCCAAGAGGGAGCGTTGTGCTAGATTGTGGGTTCATGCCTCCCTGATGACACGCTTGAGTGACAGAAACATGAGTCTAGGGGATGTGTTGTTGCCACAAGGGGGGAAACAACGGTGCTTGTGACCGCGGTCACAAGGATTGTTTACTTTACGCAAAGTTCTTTTATTGCAGTTGTCTGTTGCTTTGGGTTTACACTTTGGGTGGGGCTCGCAACTTAATACCAGCGAGATGTTCTCGATAGATATCTCAAGGTGGATGATTAGTAGTAGATGCATATGGATTTCGGTCTACTAATTTTGGCGTACTGCCCGAGCTTTTGAACCTCTTCCTTTCTTTTGTAGCATAGTTAGCATTGCGGTGTGTTCATAATCTTGTCAATTGCCTTTCTGTAATTTGTTTACTTCGCATAGCAGTTTTATCGTCTTTTGGGAGAGAGACATCACTAGCGAACATTACGTATCCCGGTCCATATCCTTATTACTGTTTCCAAGCTATCTTTACTTTTCGGCTTTTACTTGCTATCATTATCACTTGTGTTTTCCCCTTTGTGAACAACAAAACCGGAGAGATTGACAACCACTCTGAACTTCGTTGGGAACAAAGTTATCTGTGTCTGTGTGCAGGTCCACGTCAGTCGCGCCGCTGACACCTACTTATCATATCCGGAGTCCTACGGGAGACAAACCTTGGTATCTTCACCGAGGGAAACTCACTGCTAAACTGCATCACGCCTTCCACTTGGGGCTCACCAACGAAGGGCGGGAAGCCGCTAAGCATAGTCTTCTCGCCCTTCGTTGGTGAGCCCCAAGTGGAAGGCGTGATGTAGCACAGCAGCAAATTTCCCTCAATAAAGATACCAAGGTTTGTCTCTAGTAGGACTCCAGAGATGATAAGTAGGTGTCAGTGGCGCAACTGACGCGGACCTGCACACAGACACAAATAACTTTGCTCCCAATGAAGTTCAGAGAGGTTGTCAATCTCTCCGGTCTTGTTGTTCACAAAGGATCAAACACAAGGGATAATGATAGCAACTGAAAGTAAAAGCAGAAAAGTAAATGAGCGTGGAAACAGTAATGAGGATATGGACCGGGATACGTGATGTTCACTAGTGATGTCTCTCTCCCAAAAGACGATAAAACTACTAGGCGAGGTAAACAAATTACAGAAGGGCAATTGACAGGATTATGAACGCACCGCAATGCTAACTATGCTACAAAAGAAAGGAAGAGGCTCAAAAGCACGGGTAGTACGCCAAAATAAGTAGACCGAAATCCAACTGCATCTACTACTAATCATCCACCTTGAGATATCTATCCAGAACATCTCGCTGGTATTAAGTTGCGAGCCCCACCCAAAGTGTAAACCCAAAGCAACAGACAACTGCATTAAAAAGCACTTTGCGTAAAGTAAACAATCCTTGCAACCGCGGTTACAAGCACCGTTGTTTTCCCCCTTGTGGCAACAGCACATCCCCTAGACTCATGTTTCTGTCACTCAAGCGTGTCATCGGGGGGCATGAACCCACAATCGAGCATAACGTTCCCTCTTGGGGTTACTACCTACTACTTGGCCAACGCAATAAACAGCAACGGAGAACATGCAAGAATTACTTAGGAACAAAAATATAAGAGATAAAAACCAAATATATTACTCAATCACAATCTGAACATAATCTCATAATCCATCAGATCCCATCAAACTCAGCATAGCAACAGAAGAAAGATTACAAAAGTGCCTCGATCATGTAGGGCAGCTCACGAGGTCTAAACCATGAAGAACAAAGAGGGGAGGAGAACATCACATAGCTACTGATCACGGACCCATGGTCCAAGGAAAACTACTCACGAGACATCCGGGGAGCATCCATGGTGGAGAGGAGACTCCCGGAGGTCGGCCCTCCCTCCGGCGGGGTGCCGGGAAGAGGTCTTCTGGTGCTCCCGATCTCGGAAGTGCGGCGGCGGCGGAACAGAGGAGAGATCGCGAAAAAGGGTTCTCTCTCGGAAGTTTCCCGTGACGGAGAATATATAGGCAAAGGGGGCAGCAAGAGGTGGACCAGGGGCCCCAAGCGCCCCCCTAGCGCGGCCAGGGGTGGGGCCGCACCGGGTGGCCGCCTGGGCCACCCCTGGCTCCCCTCTGGTCCCACTCGATCTCTTCGCGAAGCTTCCTGTACGCTGATTTTTCCTATATTTTTCCCGGAATTTTTCTGGCACTTTTTATATGGGGGAAAACTGAAATAGAAAAACAGCAGAAAACAGGAACTGGCACTGTGGTGCACTGAGTTAATAGGTTAGTCCAAATATGATCAAAAGTGTATGAAATTGTATCTAGATCATAGCAATATCGCACAAAACATGCATGGAGCAAGCAGAAATTATAGATACGTTTTGGACGTATCAAACACCAAGTAAACTTTTGATAGCAAGAGAATTTTCATGTAACTGACTTTGTATCCTCCTATTAAAATTGTCTTGCTTAATAATAAAATTATCAAGCTCATCTAAACATTGGTCGGGAGGCTTACCTTTAGGGATGTCACTTTCAGTAAAGTCTAATAGAGAGTGTACCTCTAGCAAGGGAGGGTGAGTAGGTTCACACAACTTCTCTATAGGCGGTAGATTCTTCACGTCTTCAGCTTTAATGCCTTTCTCCTTAATAGACTTCTTTGCTTCTTGCATATCTTCGGGGCTGAGATAAAGCATGCCCCTCTTCTTTGGTGGTGGAGGTGGTTCAGGGACGGACTAATCTTCATGGTTCTTGGCAATCTTGCCCATTAATTCTTCAGCATCGGTCGGTGTTTTTTCCCTGAAAACACAACCAGCACAACTATCCAGATAGGACCTGGATTCATCAGTTAGGCCAGCATAAAATATATCAAGTAATTCATTCATTGGACTTCATGTCCTGGTCTAGCCTTAATTAAGTCACAATACCTCCCCCAAGCTTTAGGGAGGTGCTCATCCTGCAACTATTTAAAGTTATAGATTCTTTGCAAAGCAGCATGTTGCATATGAGCAGGAAAACATTTATCAACAAAAAATTGAACTAAGTCCTGAGGACTCTCAATGGAACCATAGGGTAGTGCATTGTACCAGGATTTAGCGTCTCCCTTCAAAGAAAAAGGAAAAAGTTTGGCCATGTAGAAATTTCGTATCTTCTCATCAGTAGTAAATAGGTCACCTAACTCAGCGAGTTTGGTCAGGTGTGCTATAGCATCATCGTTTTCTCTGCCATAAAAAGGATCAGCCTCGACTGTAGATATAAATGAAAGATTAACAGAGAAATCATAATCAGGATCATTGATGCATATAGGAGATGTGGCAAATTTAGGATCAGGAATATTCTTGTTCTTCATGGAGTGCTTTTCGAGCAGCTCCTTAGTAGCATCATGGTCAGAGTCGGTACACTCTCTGAGTTCCCTGCAAAGATCATCATCAAGAGTAATATAATCATCATCAAGGATCATCTCCTTGAGTTCATCTAAGGTTGGGTAACCAAAGGTTTTGCAAGTAGGAATATAGGTAGCAGAAGTCTTCGTGGTTCTACTTCAGCCTTAGCAGTCTGAGTTTCAATATAGTGACTAAGAAAATTATCATCATCAAGAGTAGTGGAAGCATCATCAAAAGTATCGGACATAGTGACAGACTCAGTAGAAGTAGCATGTGGTGGTAGTGCTGAAGCAAACTTACTTATAACAGAAGGTGAATCAAGTGTAGCACTGGTACTCAGAACGGTACATTTTATTGTAGTGGATGGTAGGATCGGAACCTTGGGGTCTCCTTTCTTACCCATAGAGGATGAAGTGCGGTAGGCAGGATACTTCAAGTAGACTTGTAAATATTTCTATGGTCCCCGGCAACGGCGCCAGAAAAAAGTACTTGATGACCCTCAACTGTAGGGGATCGATTGCAGTGTTCTCGCGGGTAAGTTAACCCAATTTATTGATTCGACACAAGGGGAACCAAAGAGTATTTATAAGCTTTGAAAGTTGAGTTGTCAATTCAACCGCACCTGAAATATGCTTGCTTGCAACTGTAGGAGATTGCGTGATAGAAAACAAAAAATTTCTCTCACATGCGGAAGCAACATCCAAGATCCAGTCTAGAAGATGCTAGTAACGGGGAGAGTAGGTCATCATACCCTCGAAGAACACGCGCGTTGAACGTTTATTTCAACGCAGCTTGGTGAAGTTGTTGGTGAAGTTTGATCCGATCAGCACTGCAAACGATCAGTACCTCCGGAGGCTTGCACACGTACAGCTCGATGCCGTCTCCTTCTTCTTGATCCAGCAAGCAAGAGGGAGAAATAGATGGGATCGATTCCAGCAGCACAACGGCGTGGTGATGGATATGGTGAAGAGCTTCCCGCGGGCAGGGCTTCGCCAAGCGATGCACGTGAGGGAGGAGGAGGTGTGGAAGGACTTGGGATCTCCTTGGTGAGCCTCTCCCCTCTCTTATATAGGCAAGGAGGTTGTAGCCACTTTAATTCCCAAGTGAAAACCCCTCTCTCATTAAAAAGATGGTAACACCTTTCTTTTAAGAGTGGTAACCCTCCCATTGAAGGGCTTCCCATTTATTGGCATAATAAACCAAGGAGGGCTGGTCACATGGACTATTGGACCACCCTTGGTCGTCCAAAACAGGTGGGGCCCATAGTGGGACCCTCCGGAACCTTCTAGAACATTCTGACACTGCCGAAAAAATCCCGAACTTTTCCGGAACCCTGAAATCAACTTGCCTTATATAAATCTTTACCTCCGGACTCTTCCGGAGCTCCTCGTGATGTCTAGGATCTCATCCGAGACTCCGAACAATATTCGAACACCATTAATAAAATTATCCCAGAGCTATTCTAGCGTTACCGAGCGTTAAGTGTGTGACCCTACGGGTTCGAGAACGTGCAGACATGATCGAGACATCTCTCTGATCAATAACCATTAGAGGGACCAGGATATCCGTAATGACTCCCACACATTCAACGAAGATCTTTATCGATTGAACCACTATGTCGTGGACTACTATAATCCGTACACAATTTCCTTTGTCACACGATATTTTACTTACCCGTGATTCGATCGTCGGTATCGCTATACCTAGTTCAATCTCGTTACCGGTAAGTACTCTTTACTCGTTCTGTAATACAACATTCTCTGTGACTAACTCATTGGTCACATGCTTGCAAGCGTTACCGAATGTGCACTACCGAGTGGGCCCGGAGTATATCTCACCGTCACACGGAGGGACAAATCCCAGTCTTGATTCATGTAATTCAACAAGTACTTTCGGAGATACCCGTAAGACATTTTTATGATCACCCTGTCACGATGTGATGGTTGATGTCCCCAAAGTATTCTTCCGGTACCCGGGAATAACATAATCTCATGGTCTAAGAAAAATGATACTTGACAATAAAAGCCATGACAATATAAACTTAATGAAACGATCAATATTGTTATGCTTAGTTGGGTCTGTCCATCACGTCATTCTTCTAATGACATGATCCCATTAATTAATACACAACTCATGTGCATGGTTAGGAAACCACAACCATCATTAATTAACGAGCTAGTATAGTAGAGGCTTACTAGGGACGCGGTGTTGTTTATGAAACCACACATGCATTATGTTTCCGGTTAATACAATTATAGCATGGAAAATAAACATATATCATGAACACGGAAATATGATAATAACAATTTTATTATTGCCTCTAGGGCATAATTCCAACAGTCTCCCACTTGCACTAGAGTCAATAATCTAGTTTACATTGGCAGAAATCTAACACCCATGGCATTCTGGTGTTGATCATGTTTTGTTTGTGGAAGAACTTTAGTCAATGGATCCGCGATATTCTGATCCGTATGTACTTTGCTAATGGTAATATGTCCTTCAATGACATGCTCACGAATTTGATGAAACCGGCGTTTGATATGCTTGGAGCTCTTGTGACATCTTGGTTCCTTGGCTAGAGCAATGGCACCAGTGTTGTCACAAAAGATCTCCATGGGATCCAGTGCACTCGGAACAACGCCGAGTTCAGTGAAAAATTCCTTCAGCCATATCCCTTCTGTCGCTGCTTCAGAAGCGGCCATATACTCCGCCTCTAATGTAGATCTTGCAATGACGCTCTGCTGGCAACTCCTCCAGCTAACCGCAGCTCCGTTCAAAATAAAGACATACCCTGTTTGAGATTTTGAGTCATCTGGATCAGTATTGAAGCTAGCATCGACGTAACCTTTTACGAAGAGCTCTTCATCACCACCATAGACAAGAAACATGTCCTTAGTTCTCTTTAGGTACTTAAGGATATTTTTAACTGCTGTCCAGTGAGCCTCTCCAGGATCACTCTGGTACCTGCTCGTCAAACTAAGAGCATGGGACACATCTGGTCTAGTACACAACATGGCATACATAACAGAACCTATGGCCGAGGCATAGGGGATTTTATTCATCCTTTCCCTTTCTATTGCCGTAGTTGGACACTGAGTCTTACTCAATGGCTTACCTTGTAACATGGGCAAAGAACCTTTCTTTGCATCCTGCATATTGAATTTCTTCACTATCTTCTCAAGGTATGTACTTTGACTAAGCGCTATTAAGCGTCTCAATCTATCTCTATAGATCTTAATGCCTAATATGTATGCAGCTTCACCAAGATCTTTCATTGAAAAACTATTATTCAAATAATCTTTCACACTTTTAAGCAAATCCACGCCATTCCCAATTAGTAATATGTCATCTACATATAAAATCAGAAATGCAACTGAGCTCCCACTCACTTTCTTGTAAACACAAGCTTCTTTATAATTTTGGACAAATCCAAAACCTTTGATAACCTCATCAAATCGAAGATTCCAACTCCGGGATGCTTGCTTTAGTCCATAGATGGAACGCTGAAGCTTGCACACTTTACCAGCATCCTTAGGATTGACAAAACCTTGGGGTTGTACCATGTACAACTCTTCTTCAATGTTTCCATTGAGGAATGCAGTTTTGACATCCATCTGCCAAATTTCATAATCGAAATAAGCAGCAATTGCTAGCAGAACCCTAACAGACTTAAGCATCGCTACGGGTGAGAAGTTCTCATCGTAGTCAACTCCTTGAATTTGTCGAAAACCTTTTGCGACAAGTCGAGCTTTATGTACAGTAACATTACCATCAGCGTCTGTTTTCTTCTTGAAAATCCATTTACATTCAACAGCCTTGCGGCTATCAGGAAGGTCAACCAAAGACCACACTTGGTTTTCTTTCATGGATTCCATTTCAGAGTTCATGGCGTCTTGCCATTTTCCAGAGTCTGGGCTCATCATCGCTTCCTCATAGTTCGTAGGTTCATCATTGTCTAACAATAAAACATTCATGACAGGATTACCGTACCACTCAGGAGTAGTACGTAACCTAGTCGACCTACGAACGGGAACTTCGACCGAAGCTTTATGATCATTATCATCAGCTTCTTCCTCTCTAGCTGGTGAAGGCGGCACCAAAAGATCCAAATCTTTTTGCGCTGCGCTACTCTCCAATTCGGGAGAAGGTTCAATAACCTCGTCTAGTTCTATTTTCCTCCCACTCACTCGCTTCGAAAGAAACTCCTTCTCAAGAAAGGATCCGTTCTTAGCAACAAAGACTTTGCCTTCGGATCGGTGATAGAAGGTATACCCTATAGTTTCCTTAGGGTATCCTATGAAGACGCATTTTTCCGCTTTGGGTTCGAGCTTATCAGGTTGTAATCGTTTGACATAAGCCTCACACCCCCAAATTTTAAGAAACGATAATTTAGGCTTCTTGCCAAACCACAACTCATATGGTGTCGTCTCAACGGATTTAGATGGTGCCCTATTTAAAGTGAATGCAGCTGTCTCTAATGCATAGCCCCAAAATGACATTGGTAGATCGGATAGAGACATCATAGAGCGCACCATATCTAATAAAGTATGATTACGACGCTCAGACACACCATTATGTTGTGGTGTTCCAGGTGGCGTGAGTTGGGAAACAATTCCAGAGTTTTTCAAGTGAATGCCAAACTCGTAACTCAGATATTCCCCTCCGCGATCAGATCGTAGAAATTTGATCTTCTTGTTACGATGATTTTCTACTTCACTCTGAAATTCTTTGAACTTTTCAAATGTTTCAGACTTGTGTTTCATTAAGTAAATATACCCATATCTACTTAAATCATCGGTGAAAGTTAGGAAGTAACGATATCCACCACGTGTCGAAATGCTCATTGGTCCACACACATCAGTATGTATGATTTCCAACAAGTCACTCGCCCGTTCCCTCGTACCGGAAAACGGGGTCTTAGTCATCTTACCCATGAGGCATGGTTCACATGTGTCAAATGATTTAAAGTCAAGTGACTGGAAAAGTCCATCAGAATGGAGTTTCTTCATGCGTTTTACACCAATATGACCTAAACGGCAGTGCCACAAGTATGTGGAATTATCATTATTCATTTTGCATCTTTTAGCATCAATGTTATGGATGTGTGAAGTACTACTATCGAGTTCCAACAAGAATAAACCATTTATGTCGGGTGCATGACCATAACAGATATTTCTCATAAAAATAGAACAACCTTTATTCTGTGATTTAAACGAGTAACCGTCTCGCAATAAACAAGATCCAGATATAATGTTCATGCTTAACGCAGGCACCAAATAACAATTATTAAGGTTTAAAACTAATCCCGAAGGTAGATGAAGAGGTAACATCCCGACGGCGATGACATCGACCTTCGATCCATTCCCGACGCGCATCGTCACCTCATCCCTCTCCAGTCTCCGTTTATTCTGAAGCTCCTGTTTCGAATTGCAAATATGAGCAACCGAACCAGTATCAAATACCCAGGCACTACTACGAGAACTAGTAAGGTACACATCAATAACATGTATATCAAATATACCTTTGACATTGCCAGCCTTCTTATCCGCCAAGTACTTGGGGCAGTTACGCTTCCAATGACCTTCTCCCTTGCAGTAGAAACACACAGTGTCCGGCTTAGGACCAGCCTTGGGCTTCACAAGAGCGACAACAGGCTTGCTGCCCCGAGCGGCAGCTGACTTGCCACTCTTCTTGAAGTGCCCCTTTTTGGCTTTAGCCTTCTTGAAACTTGTGGTCTTATTGACCATCAACACTTGATGTTCTTTCTTGATGTCCACTTCCGCAGATTTCAGCATCGGGAAAAGCTCATTGAGAGTCTTATTCATGCCTTGCATGTTATAGTTCAGCACAAAGCCTTTGTAGCTCGGAGGGAGCGACTGCAGCACCCTGTCAGTGATTAACTCATCTGGGATCACACATCCCAGCTGAATTAGGCGCTGGATATAGCCTCCCATTGTTACAACATGTTCACTGACAGAGTTGTGCTCCTCCATCTTACATTTATAGAATTTATCAGAGATCTCATATCTCTCAGCGCGGGTCTGAGTCTGAAACATGGTTTTCAGCTCTTCAACCATCTCATAGGCACCGTGATGTTCAAAACGTTTCTGGAGATCAGTATCCAGAGATGTAAGGATGGCACAAGAAACTATAATGTGGTCATCTTTGCGTGTCTCAAAGATGTTATGTTCTTCTGGAGCATCGTCTGCAGGTGGGTCACCTAGCGCAGCATCGAGCACATATTGCTTCTTACACCCAGTGAGGATAATCCTCAGGTTGCGGTGCCAGTCAGTGAAGTTTGAACCAGATGATTTTAGTTTTTCTTTCTCAAGGAATGCGCTGAAGTTGAACTGAGCTATGCGGGCCATGATCTACAACATTTTAGCAAAATAAAATTTTAGACTATGTTCATGATAATGAGTTCAGTTTAATCAAATTACTAACGAACTCCCACTTAAATCAACATCCCTCATAGTTGTCTAGTGGTACACGATCCAAATCCACTACACCAAGTCCGATCTTCACGAGAGAAGATGTAGTTTCAATGGTGAACATCAAAATGTTGATCATATCATTCATATGACTCGTGTTTAACCTTTCGGTTCGTTGCGTTCCGAGGCCATGTCTGTACATGCTAGGCTCGTCAAGTTAACCAAAGTATTTTTGCATGTGTAAAACTGGCTTACACCCGTCGTATGTGAACGTAGAGTTTACCACATCCGATCATCACGAGATGCTTCAAAACGACGAACTTTTGCGACGGTGCATACTTAGGGAGAACACGTTTATCTTGATATTTAGTGTGAGGGATCATCTTATAATGCTACCGTTGTGCACACGCAAAATAAGATGCATAAAAGGATAAACATCACATGCATAAAATATGTGACATGGTATAGCCCTTTTCTTTGCGCCTTGATCTCCATCTTGAACGCAACGACAAGATCTCCATTATGGCACCATGTTGGTCTCAACCTTATGGCATCTTGGTTGTCTACACCATGTTGCATCTACAACTATTGCTAACTCATAGCGATAAAGTAATGCAATTACATGGCGTTTGAAGTTGACACGCAGGCCATACAATAAATAATTAAGACAACCATATGGCTCCTGCCAGTTGTCGTACTCATCGACATGCAAGTCGTGAAACATTACAAAACATGATCATCTCATACATTACAAATATATCATATGAACAGTTTGGGCTATACCACATCACAAGCACCCCTGCAAAAACAAGTTAGACGCCTCTCCCTTATTATTTTGAATTTTACGTGGCTTCTAGGGTTTTGCATAAGAACCGTTCTTACATACAAAAAAAAACCACAACGTTGATATAACAAATTGCTTCTTAATCTCATAAGAGCCCTCCTTTGTAAATGTGGTTAATACTATGGTAAGAGCGACTGACACCCGCAGGCCGCATGTGCAATACAAGTTGCACGTCAAGTGCGGAACCGGTCTCAATCCGAAGATTGTAAAGTTGGTCCGGGCCGCTGCATCAAACCATACCGCAAAACCAAAATACACATGGAAGGGTAGCAACAAGAAGATCAACGCCCACAACTCATTGTGTTCTAACCGTACAAAGCATCTACGCATAGAACTAGCTCTGATACCACTGTAGGAGATTGCGTGATAGAAAACAAAAATTTTCTCTCACATGCGGAAGCAACATCCAAGATCCAGTCTAGAAGATGCTAGTAACGGGGAGAGTAGGTCCTCATACCCTCGAAGAACACGCGCGTTGAACGTTTATTTCAACGCAGCTTGGTGAAGTTGTTGGTGAAGTTTGATCCGATCAGCACTGCAAACGAGCAGTACCTCCGGAGGCTTGCACACGTACAGCTCGATGACGTCTCCTTCTTCTTGATCCAGCAAGCAAGAGGGAGAAATAGATGGGATCGATTCCAGCAGCACAATGGCGTGGTGATGGATATGGTGAAGAGCTTCCCGCGGGCAGGGCTTCGCCAAGCGATGCACGTGAGGGAGGAGGAGGTGTGGAAGGACTTGGGATCTCCTTGGTGAGCCTCTCCCCTCTCTTATATAGGCAAGGAGGTTGTAGCCACTTTAATTCCCAAGTGAAAACCCCTCTCTCATTAAAAAGATGGTAACACCTTTCTTTTAAGAGTGGTAACCCTCCCATTGAAGGGCTTCCCATTTATTGGCATAATAAACCAAGGAGGGCTGGTCACATGGACTATTGGACCACCCTTGGTCGTCCAAAACAGGTGGGGGCCATAGTGGGACCCTCCGGAACCTTCTAGAACATTCCGACACTGCCGAAAAAATCCCGAACTTTTCCGGAACCCTGAAATCAACTTGCCTTATATAAATATTTACCTTCGGACTCTTCCGGAGCTCCTCGTGATGTCTAGGATCTCATCCGAGACTCCGAACAATATTCGAACACCATTAATAAAATTATCCCAGAGCTATTCTAGCGTTACCGAGCGTTAAGTGTGTGACCCTACGGGTTCGAGAACGTGCAGACATGATCGAGACATCTCTCTGATCAATAACCATTAGAGGGACCAGGATATCCGTAATGACTCCCACACATTCAACGAAGATCTTTATCGATTGAACCACTATGTCATGGACTACTATAATCCGTACACAATTTTCTTTGTCACACGATATTTTACTTACCCGTGATTCGATCGTCGGTATCGCTATACCTAGTTCAATCTCATTACCGGTAAGTACTCTTTACTCGTTCTGTAATACAACATTCTCTGTGACTAACTCATTGGTCACATGCTTGCAAGCGTTACCGAATGTGCACTACCGAGTGGGCCCGGAGTATATCTCACCGTCACACGGAGGGACAAATCCCAGTCTTGATTCATGTAATTCAACAAGTACTTTCGGAGATACCCGTAAGACATTTTTATGATCACCCTGTCACGATGTGATGGTTTATGTCCCCAAAGTATTCTTCCGGTACCCGGGAATAACATAATCTCATGGTCTAAGAAAAATGATACTTGACAATAAAAGCCATGACAATATAAACTTAATGAAACGATCAATATTGTTATGCTTAGTTGGGTCTGTCCATCACGTCATTCTTCTAATGACATGATCCCATTAATTAATACACAACTCATGTGCATGGTTAGGAAACCACAACCATCATTAATTAACGAGCTAGTATAGTAGAGGCTTACTAGGGACGCGGTGTTGTTTATGAAACCACACATGCATTATGTTTCCGGTTAATACAATTATAGCATGCAAAATAAACATATATCATGAACACGGAAATATGATAATAACAATTTTATTATTGCCTCTAGGGCATAATTCCAACAGCAACAAATTATTAATAGCAACTGTGATATGATAGCAATAGTGATTGATGAGGACATGGCTACCATAGTTACACCCATAACCCCTGCTAAAATGCCTACTGGACCAATTACTAGAGATCGTGCATACCAATTAAATTATCAGGTACTTTCGTTTCTTGGTAATTTTTCTAATTTTCATGTGAATATGATGCTGCCTAACGTCGATATATTTCTGTTGCTGACAAATGAAGGACCTAGCATGGACAAGAAGGATGAGCATTGGAGCATGTTCAAGCATGAAGATGATGAGGACATCACTATCATGGATATGACCATTAATTCCTCTATATTTGATCAAGAAATGAAGTCAATACAAAGGGGCATGAATGTGTGTTGTACAAGAAGTTAATTCACATCACTTTTGGCCCAAGAGAAGATAGAGACCAAGTCTTTCACGTCATGGACTCAGATTCAGACTGCAGAGATATTCCCAACTTCAAACAGCCGCCGTTTCTACATAATAACTCAAAATTGGGTGATTCTTTTTGCTGGTGATAGCTTATCTCGTTTAGTTTCCAACCCAATTGGTTTCACCTTCAAATTCCTTCTGAGCATGGAGATATTGCGAAAATGGTGCGACCCAGCAGCAGAATCCGAGTCAAAGTCTAACTCAATAGGTGTTGCATCACCTCCACATGGACCCAATTGCTTTATACAACCTAGGTTTAGTTTTAGGACTCTTTGGGATGTCCTTCCACCCCTTGGCCTCCACCCTTTAGTCCTATATAAGTAGATCAACCCCTAGGGTTTTCTTTGGATTTTTTTTAGTTAAAAAGACTGCTTAGCTAATCGCTGCATCTTCGTGTACTCGGTTTGTGTCCAACGACCAGATCAAGACCGCTTTTGGAATCCAAACTTTATTCATACTTCATCTACATATTCGCAATATTCAGATTGATTTATCATAGTTCTTGCTAGTTCTTCGATTGCTTGCAGGCACTAGACCTTCGTGGTTAGGTTGATTGTGCTCCGGCGTGGTTAATAACCTTCAGGAGATTGGTTTAGCGATTGCTAAGGCACAACGTCGTTGCACGTTTATAGTAGAATCTTCAAAGTCGACTCCATCAAATCGTAGTTATCATCTCATCGAAAGATCGGGACACCCCGCCTCTATCAAGTGGTATCAGTTTTCAGGTTGCTCGGTGAGAATTCCACATCCATATATTAGATCTGTTTTTTATCACCTATCATCCACACAAAAACCATTACAATAGGATTATATCATCATATCCAAACCAATCTGAGTATTCGCAATTTTCTTTTCGGTGCTTTGCTTTATTGAATTATCGGTTGCATCGTCGTGTTCAGTTGCTGGTCTTAGTATCTAGTCCTTTAGAGTTTCGAGTTCTGTTCACATTAGTCACCGCCGCCGCTGCACCATCATCCCATCCGCTTCCTACTTCTACCATCCACCATAGAAAAAGAGAGAGAAAGAGTTGAAAAAGAGAGAGAAAAAAGAAAAAGAAAAAAAGAAAGAAAAAAGGAAGAAAGAGAAAAAAGAAGAAAAATTTCGGATCTATCTCTACCAATGAAAAAAATAGCGCGCTATAGCTTAATTTGAAAGGCTACGCTATATTTAGCCAAAAGTTACCGCTACAGTGCTATTAACGTTTTTAACGCGCTAAATCACACTAAACTTGATAACCCGCTATTTTTTATAGCACACTATTTAAAACCTTGTGTCCATCTGGTGGTTTTTCTAGTTCATCTGAAGATGATGCCAATGATTATGATTAAAAGATTAAAACAATTTGTCTTTTAGAGTTTATTACTTTGTTGTACGTGAATTTAAGCCTCATATTTGTTTTTGTGTCATGGATTTGGCCTCGACATTTGGACACATTTTTTATGTTGAAACTTGAAAAGCCTGAAATCCTTAATATTTGGGTTAGTTCTCGCCATTTTTTCATCACGCTATTTTAAATGTAACTTCGCTATATCCCTCTATATCTTCTGTAGCTTCTGGAGAAGGGTCGCGCTATTTTTGATAGCACGCTATTTTAAACCTTGATCTCTACTTGAACTCGTATTTGAAATCTCGTCGGAATCAGTTTTGAGCAGTGTCCACTAAAACGGGCATAACTTTTTCATCCAAAGTCCGTTTTGGCTCCGCTAGTACTCAAATTAAAAATATTTCCGAGCCGCTACTAAATAGTTCTGGAGCTAGTGTGGTATTTGAAACTCCAGATCGGCTTCTAAGACGGACTTTTTGACCTCTAAAGTTTCCGAACACAGTTTTTGTTAGATTTCGGGCTGATTCTCAATCTTTTTGACACCTCATCCGAACTCCAATTGAGTGATTCTTATTGCGTCGAAAAACTTAAGTCAGTGCCCTATTGGATAAAAAATATCAAAAAATTAGCAAATATATTTCAGAGCAAAGTTGTAGTGAGAATATTGGTGTATCTTGATTTGGAGCCTATTTTCACCATTATCTTTACTCTTTTGATGATCTTCAGTTATATCTTGCTATCCAGAGCTACTTCATATCATTCATTGCTGCTAGTTGTGATACGCCGTGACCACATTAGTGTTCTAGGCTCGCGTCCCTAGTCCGGTCTAGACTAGGACCGGCACAGTATCGTCGTTGAGCGTTAATTCAATTTTGCATGTCTGAATTGATTATTGCTGATATTTTTGTCACCATATTAAAGCTTTCCAAGCTCCACATATTTCTACGTTGTGTATACGTACGTTCACCTGGCAATCGATCTACTCAATCTTTGGAGTTATTTGACACCGCCGGTTGCCGATCACCACCTGCCGCATGGTAAGAACTTGTAAGACACTGATATTTGCTTTCCTGTGAGCGCTTTTTCACCACATCCTAGTAGTTCATAGGAACATTTTCTTTGTTTCTTGTTTCTACTAACAATGACAGGTTCCGGAGTTACAAGTTCTTGGCCGATGGAGACATGTTCATCACCACGAGCAATGCGCCCACACAAAGAAGCATATGGATAGGTTATTTCTTTGCCATATTTTGAGGGTAGATTTAATCATGTTTTTTATCTTGATTGGGAGCTTGAAGTAGAACAATTTTTTGTGAGTAATGATTTTTCTGAACTTGAGAGAGTATGAGCTACCACTCGCGCATTTACTGGTTTTGCTTCCGTTTGGTGGAGTGTGTATATTAAGCAAAATGTTGATAATAAACCTGCAATTTGGAAAGATTTGAAAGCAATAATGAGACATAAATTTGTTCCTCTTTATTATCGTCGTGAATTGCTTCGTAAATTAGAACAATTAAAACAAGTAAGCAACACTGTTCATGCTTACTATCAAGAGTTTAAATCTTATATGCATAAGTGTGACATAGAAGAATCCGAGGATGATAGGAAGAATAGATTTTTTCATGGTTTGAACAATGATATTCGCGCACGCTTTCATTATATTCCTCGTTGCATTATTGGTATGTATGTTCGTTCTTGTACCTTTGAGAGACAAATACAAGAGGATGCTTTGGGCGACTACGACGACTACTATTCCAGACCATGTTCACCACCATCGATTGTCTCCTTCGCCGTTGCACCTTGTACGACGACCAAGAGTCCTATTGTGAGTGTGATATCTCCTCCAGTGTCTATGAACTTGCCACCATCCGTACCTACATCATCTGAGTCGTTGCAACAAGGTAACAACAAAGGTATTGATGACATAACTTCACATGAGGATGATGCATGCATAGTAGAGTTGAATAAATCATGTGTTGAGTTACCTATTGATTTGAGCACACCATCTATTCTGGATAATCATGTTACTATTATGAAATTGCCAATGCTTAATCATTTTGATATGACCTCTAATCTTGGTGATGATTCTGCGTCGAATGACTTGTTGCATGACTACTTAGTTAAGCCTGTTGTAGCATGTCCTTCGAAAAACATTAACGTTTATTCACCGGTGTTGAGATGGTTTAATGATGAACATTGTACATCTTTAGATATGAATAAGAGCTTCACTTATATATGCAAACTGAGTTGCAATACTTTCATGTCGTTTACGTATTGTGATGATCATATATCTTTATATTTCACGACATACGAAAGTTACTCATATATACATGTGTTGCATGTACAAAAACTAAGGGAAGTAAGAATGGATGACATATATATATATACAACATGTACACCTTGTCTCTTTTGTTAGCCACATTTCAGATTAAGAAACGCCGAGGACGGCTTTGTTTTCAAGAAGGGGAGGATGATGAGGACATGGCTACCATAGTTACACCCATAACCCCTGCTAAAATACCTATTGGACTAATTACTAGAGATCGTGCACACCAATTAAATTATCATGTATTACCTCCGATCCATATTAATGGACTCAACTTTGTCTAAATTCGTATGTATCTAGTTAAATATTCAGACTAGATGCATGTGTATCTAGACAAACTTAAGTACATTAATATGGATCGGAGTGAGTACTTTCGTTTCTTGGTAATGTTTCTAATGTTCATGTAAATATGATGCTGCCTAACGTCGATATATTTCTGTTACTGACAAATGAAGGACCTAGCATGGATAAGAAGGATGAGCATTGGAGCATGTTCAAGCATGAAGATGATGAGGACATCACTATCATGGATATGACCATTAATTCATCTATATTTGATCAAGAAATGAAGTCAATACAAAGGGGAATGATTGTGTGATATACAAGAAGTTATTTCACATCACTTTTGGCCCAAGAGAAGATAGAGACCAAGTCTTTCACGTCATAGACTCAGATTCGGACTACAGAGATATGCCCAACTTCAAACAGATGATGTTTCTACATACGAACTCCAAAATGGGTGATTCTTTTTGGTGATGATAGCTTATCTCGTGTAGTTTCCAACCCAATTGGTTTCACCTTCAAATTCCTTCTGAGCGTGGCTATATTGCCAAAACGGTGCGGCCCAGTAGCAGAATCCGAGTCAAAGTCTAACTCAATAGGTATTGCATCACCTCCACATGGGCCCAAGTGCCTTGTACGACCTAGGTTTAGTTTTAGGACTCCTTTGGACGTCCTTCCACCCCCATGGCCTCCACCCTTTATTCCTATATAAGTAGATCAACCCCTAGGGTTTTCTTTGGATTTATTTTAGTTAAAAAGACTGCTTTGCTAATCGTTGCATCTTCGTGTACTCGGTTTGTGTTCAACGACCAGATCAAGACCGTTTTTGGAATCCCAACTTTATTCATACTTCATCTACATATTCGCAATATTCAGATTGTTTTATCATAGTTCTTGCTTGTTCTTCGATTTCTTGCAGGCACTAGACCTTCTTGGTCAGGTTGATCGTGCTCCGGCTTGGTTAATAACCTTCAGGAGATTGGTTTAGCGATTGCTAAGGCACAACGTCGTTGCACGTTTGTAGTCGAATCGTCAAAGTCGACTCCATCAAATTTTAGTTATCATCTCATCGAAAGATCGGGACACCCTGCCTCTATCAGTGATGATAGCGAAAGTAAAACAGCGAAAAGTAACAACTAGTGACCAGCAAGATTAAAGCACTGTAGGCTAGGGAGATGGATGGTCGGGCGCTGCATGAATAAGAATGAACAAGTAATAGATTCTAACACGGGGCAAGCCACACAGAAAAACAATGATCATTTAGGCAAATATCAAACATTAGGCATGTATCCCATAGGTAGTTGTGCGTGCTTGCAATAAGAACTTGCACAACATCTTTTATCCTACCATCCCGCTATGAACGGAGCCAAAAGGAACTTATGGAGATTAAGGTGCTCCTGTCAAAGAGCAACGGAACAAAGCAATAAACTCAATGGATACATGGAATCCTCAAATTATGGACCATCCCCTTTGGTGTCCCAAGCTGTCACCTTTGGGATCGCCGGTTCCGGACCATAATAGGTGCATATAACTCATAGATAGGATCTCGAACATAAATAAACTCATGAAAACATAAGTGGTTCAGATCTGAAAACATCGCACTCGGGCCCAAAGTGACAAGCATTAAGAGCAACAAGTTGTAGCAAAGATGATAAACACCAAAGTAGATGATAGGCAACATGCCCCAATAATCTGACGAACTATTACATGATCAATCTCATCCAATCCCTACCATCCCCTTTGCCTACAACAGGGAATTACTCACACATGTGAAGAGAAGTCATGGAGGGATGATGGAGTGGCGATGGTGATGATGATGGCGACAATCTCCCCTCTCCGGAGGCCAAATCGACCTCCAGATTAGCCCTCCCGAGGAAGAACAGATGTTTCGGAGTTTCCGCGTCCCGAGAATAAATAGGATTCGAAGTAGGGCACCAAGGGAGGGGGGAGTCGCCCAGGCGGCCAGCCGGCGCGGCCCCACCCCTGGTCGCGCTAGCAGGGCGCCTGGGGCCCCCCTGGCTGCCCTCTGGCCCCCCTTCTTGCTCCGGACTCCTTCGGGTGCGTGGTTTTTTTTAGTATTTTTCTGGGAATTTTCTGAGATGTCCAAAAATCCATTTTCCTGCGCACAATAAAACCATACAGACAGCTCTGCTGAAAACAGCGTCAGTCCGAGTTAGTTTAGCTCAAATCATGCAAGAATGAGGGCAAAACAATAGCAAAAGTGTTGGAAAAATAGATACGTTTGAGACGTATCACGTGCTCATCAAAGTAAACATGCCAGGAAGTGAACACACGGTGGGAGGTGGGATCGTAGCACCGGTAGCCTTTGGAGTTAGAGGGGTAGCCTAGGAAGTCATATGCAAAGGAACGAGGTGCAAGTTTATGGGGAGTAGTGTCGATAGTGCTTGGATAACAAAGGCACCCAAAAATACGCAAGCCATCATAGGACGGTGGCGTACCAAACAGAAGGTGATGGGGTGCGAAGTTCCAGCGTGGGCGGCATGGACGGATGTTAATGAGCAGCAAGGCAGTGGCGAGTGCATCCGTCCAAAAGCGAGGCGGCACATGGGCGTGAAATAGGAGCGTGCAGACACGGTCGTTCAGAGTGCGAAGGACGCGCTTGGCACGACCGTTCTGCTGGGAAGTGTACGGGCATGTGAGACGAAAAAATGTGCCATGATGCTACGAAAAAGTGGGGAATGCAAGATTGACGAACTCTTTACCGTTGTCCGTCTGAAGAGCAAGGATGGGACGCCCAAACTGCGTGTGGACATACGAGTAGAAAGTCGTCAAGGTGGAGAGTGCATCTGACTTGCGCCGCAAGGTAAAAGTCCACACATAATGAGAATAATCATCAAGAATGACCAGATAATATAAATAGCTCGTATTACTAGGAACTGGAGAGGTCCACACATCACTATGAATTAACTAAAAAGGAAAAGTAGCTATGGAGGTGGAGTCATTAAACGGATGACGAACATGTTACTAACACAACAGGCATGACAAGTGTGATCCTCGATCTTATTACAACTAAAACTGAAACTCCTGAGAATGTGGCGAAGGGTGACGGGGTTGGGATGACCCAAGCGAGCGTGCCAGAGATCGACACCAACGGAGAGGGCGACCGGTGCAGTGGTGGTGGAGGAGGACTTATGCACCGGATAGAGCTCGTTGGGGTTGTCACATCGGTGGAGCACCATCCTGGTCCGGGCGTCCTTGACACAAAAACTAAGAACGTCAAACTCAACAGTAACAGGATTTTCACGAGTAAGAGATTTAACAGAAACAAGGTTCATAATAAGATGAGGAGACACAAGTATGTTAGACATGGATATAGGCATGGAATTAGAAGGAAATGAAGTGTGCCCGACGTGGTGATGGGGAGTGTGGAACCGTCGCCGACAATGATGCGGCGATCGATGGTGACAGGAGTGGAAGCGGCAAGATTACCAGGATGAGCAAATATGTGAGTCGTAGCCCGGTGTCCATGTACCAGTCACCTCCTCCAGTGTAGGCCGTCGGCGTGGGGGCGGTGTGAAGCGCGGCGAGTAGCGCCGGGTCCCAGGGTGTCGGGGGCAGCACCGGGGGCGCCGCCTAGAAGGCACCGCTCATCTGCGGCAGTGGGTAGCCGTCGTACGGCTGCGGGGCGGCATAGTACGCCTGATGAGCCGGCGGACGCAGCACTGGGAGAGTCGGCGCCGGGGCCCGTGGCACCGGCATGGTGTACGCTTGGACGACGCCGGTCCACGCGTTGTAGCCGGTGGCCCACGGTGGGGGCACCGGATGCTGCTGCTGCTGGGGAGGACGAGGCGTGCCGGCGCCGCCCTACGGCTGCTGCTGTTGGCCACCACGTCGGCCACCACGGTGCCGATCGACGGGAGGCGCGGGAGGGGAGGGAGGCCCGTACGGAAGGGGCAGCAGGCCCGGCTGCTGCGAGCGCGGCTGGGGGAGCGGTCGGGGCAGCGGAGGGGCCGCCGCGAGTGGTGCCGGCGGCGAGGGTAGTGTGGACGGCACGCGCCTTCACATTTTTCATCCGGCACTCCTCCAGCCGAAGGTACGCGATGAACTTGGTTAAGGACGGCTCAGGTATGAGGGAGAGGTTCGCCGCGACGTTGCTGAAGTCCTCCTTGAGCCCCGCGGTGAGCGTGCTGAGAAGGGTGTCGTCGTCGATGTTCGCGCCGACATCGCGAAGCTCGTCGGCGAGAGTCTTGAGGCGCCGACAATAGTCGTCGACGGAGGAGCTGTCCTGGTGGCATCCGAAGAACTCTTGCTGCAAAAAATTCGGACGCTGGAGGCGATTGTCGGTGAAGAGCTCGTTCAGCTTGGACCAAACGGCGTGAGCGTCATCGCCATCCTGCACGACTGTCTGAAACAAATCCGGTGAGATGGTGAGAAAAAACCACCGGATGATTGTGGTGTCAATGGTGGACCAGTCGTGGAAGTCGGGGACGAGGCTGGAGTTGATGGAGCCGTCCACGTGACCGACAAGGTGGTACTCCCGGAGCATGAGGGAGAAGTACGTCTTTCACGTGTAGTAGCAGGAGTCCGCCTGGGAGAGACGAACCGTGACGCGCTCGTGGATGTTGAGGCTGCGGATCGTGTTGACGTCGGGGCCGTTGGCGTCGCCGAACGGGTTGGAGGAGACGTCCGAGTTGACGGACATGGCAGCGAGGGCGGCGGTGACGGGGACGGCTAGGGTTAGGGGAAGAGGCGGCGGCGGCTGCTGGGGGTGGGGAGAGGCAGCGACGGCGACGTAGATGGGAGGGGGAGTCGCGGCGCGCGCGGGGGAGGGCGGCGGCTGCGGACGGGTGGTGCAGCGGCGGCCGGGAGGGTGGGGCGCGGCGGTAGGGGAGGAGGGCGGCGGCGGCAGCGCGGGGAGGCGTGATGGCGGCGGCTAGGGGTGGCGGCGGCGGCGGCGGCGTTGGCGGAAGCTAGGGTTGCAAACCTACTGGTACCATGTATGTTTGGGAAATTGCACGATATATTACTTGGTGCATACATGCACGTATATATGGAGTACAACGGTGAGCCACGACTTCAACTATACACAACTAAAAGGTGACCCAATAAACACATACTCAACAGGAACCACGGTGCCTACGTGTAAACTGTGTGATGCATGTCGTTCATTGCTTTTGGCAGCATCCAGCGTATTTTAATGTTAACGGCCTGCAGCGGTAAAGTGACGGGTGAATTATCATATTTAAATGTTTTGAATTTGTTTTCCGAGATGTATTTTCCCTCGAGTAAAATAAGGAAAGGGAAAACGTCAGTGATAGGCGTGGGTTGACCGGCGCTAGTTTTGCGCCGGTCAGACGCGGACCGTCTGATCTCCACGATTTAACGGTCCAGATTCGCGCGTACCCTGCGTTTTTACTGCAATATTCGCGATACCTTTGCAACATTTGAGTTACTTTCGTAACTTTTTTGGTACACGGATGCAACATTTTTAATTTTGATGTTTTTTCCAGAAAAAAAATTGTGCTAATAAATTTTAAATCGCTGGTGATAGCATTTTTTACTATCGGCTGCAACAAAAAATCATAATTCGCCGTCGCTAATCACTTTATAACTTTTTCGTTGTAGCAAAAACTCTTAACGGTAATAGCAAAAATACACAACGGTGGAAGCAAAAATTTAAACGATTGCAACATTGTGCGTAACAAAAATATACAACGATGGTAGCAAAAACATACAATGCTTGTAGCAGAAAAAGTAACGGTTGAAACAAAATTCATCGTCGCCGCCGTCGAAGTCGTAGCTCCGCAGTGGTAATGTAGGAAAAATCTTGGCCGGTAGTAGTAAAAACATAAAACGATAGAAACAAAATGGTTCACTGGTTGCAATATTACATACTTAGATAATCCCCTATACATTGTACGTTGTAGCAAAAATATGATATGGTTGTAGCAAAAAAAATTGGTGGATATGCACAGAGCTGCTCATGGCCATGGCGGCCATGGCCGGCGACGTGAGGGCACGGGGAGGTGCGGGCTCACCGGAGGAGGACCGGGGCGGGCGCGGCTGGTCGGGGAGGTGCTGTATCTGGATAGAGGAAGGACGCCGGCGAGGTCCCTGAGGCACGACGGCGAGCTCCTCGAGCTTCACGCGGACGGCATCCATGGCACGGGCAGCGACTCGCGGCGGCGGCGCACGACGGCGAAACGCGGACAACGGCAATGGCGAGGGGCGGCGGCTGGCGGCGACCATGACGCAGGTGACGCGCACGCGGGGGTGGGGCGCAGCCGCGCGGGATGCTGGCGACCGGCGCGACCCACTCGGCCGGTCGGCCGTTCCCCATCATTTACCAAGGAAAAAACCTAATTCTCAATCGAACTGATTTTCGGTCGTGACGTGCACCGCCTCGCGCATGTGAGTGTGTTTGTATGGACGTTCAACTGAAATTTGCAATGCGGTTCATACTATAACTATGACAAGAGTCAAGTTGCAAAAGATCGCGATAGTGCGGGACATGTAACACATGTTGTACCGAGCAAGCCATTTTCGTGGATTGATCTAGGAAGGACACTTGGCAATGCAAACATTTCTCTTATGAAGGATTAATGTTACCAAGGGGCGGTGGGATATGCGTCACACGTGTCCGTGTGAAAGCCCTGGTTGAGATTTGCAACATGATTCGTGTTACAAAAAAAGTTATGCAGTGTGAAATGCATGTGGAAGCTCAACCATGGATTGTAACATGGTCCATGCTACAATCGCAACGTGATTCATGTTGCAATCGCAGTACGGCTCATGGTGTAAAGGTTGGAGGCAACAACAGAGGAGATCAAAGCATACACCACGTTGCAAGTGAAAAAAAAATTATGAGTCATACAAACTGTTGATGAAACATAACATGACTCGTGTCGCAAAGCCTCAAACGAAACATGAACCATGTTGTGAATGGACTGGAGCACATGCCTAGCACAGGAAAAGATTGTACGGGTGTTAAGTACATCATCTTTCGGCTGCCAAGGTGAAGGCGGCTTCACCCGAGCCGAGCCATCAGGGATCGCGGCAGCGATGGCGGCGAGCTGTCTTTAGAGGGCCACTCCATGGCTTGTGAGGCAGCGGAGATGAGAAGGCAGCGATTTTGGTTTTGGGCACAAACATTTGTGCCGTGTATTTGCAGCAACGGGAGGCCGTTTTTTGGGCAGGCCAGAAAAACTTTCGACTTGCTGCTAGCTTTTGGGCAGCTGTTGAATAAGATATTTGTTTGCCTTCAAAATAGTAAAAAGTGGTCGCTGCCCAAAAACCGAGTTGTTGTTGGAGATGCTCTAAGAGCAACTTCAACGAGCCGACCCAAACGACCACGATTTTGTTCGTTTTTTGTCTGTTTGGGTCGCGAAATGGGCCATAGTTCGGCCCATGTCCGGTCTCCCTAGGTCACTTCGCCCAACGGTGCGGACGCGGCCCAAATTTAGTCCCACCTCACCGGCCGAAGGGTGGCCGGAGTTGTTTATAAGGGGGGCCGCCGATGGCCACAATGTGAATTGTAGCAAATAGAGATATGTAGTTCTCGTGGTGAGCTAGTAGTGGGTGATATCTCTCTACTCCAGAGAGTTTCTAAAAAGATGAAGAACCTTTCGAGAATAAATAGATATCACCCTTCATAGGCACTCACAAAAACTATCATTGACATATTTGCTATAAAAAATGTAAAACATACATCATAGCACATAATATTATTACACAACCAAATAATTTATTCATTGTAGCACACAATAATATTACAAACCAAATAAATCATTCATTGTATGAAATACTTTTATTACAAACCATACATAGTAGCATATAAAAGAGAGCCCATGCTACTGAGCTCCTATGTAAGCCCACATATTCTCAACCAAATCATTCTGCAACTGTATGTGGGTTCTCCAATCACGCATGTCACGATGAAATTGGAAGAAGTTCTCATATGATGTCGGTGGACCATTGGGCACAACATTGTCGCCCTGATATTGCTAGTACTGGTCAGTGAGCCTCTCAGGATGCTCAGCCTCGACGATCATGGTGTGCATGATCACACATGCATTCATCACCTCCCCCAAAGTCTCAACACTCCAACATCTCGCAGGGTGCCTAACAATAGCCCATTGAGATTGGAGCACACCAAAAGCACGCTCCACATCCTTTCTACAACTATCTTATTTTTTGGCAAACCTTGCTCTCTTCTCTCCTTGCGGGTTAGGTATTGTCTTCACAAAAGTTGACCATTGAGGATAAATACCATCCGCGAGGTAGTATCCCTGGTTGTACTGGTGGCCATTGACCTCAAAGTTCACAACTGGGGCATTGTCTTCTACAAGCCTGGCAAACACGGGGGACCGCTAAAGCACATTGATATCATTGTGAGAACCTGTCATGCCAAAAAAAGAGTGCCAAATCAGAAGATCTTGAGATGCCACATCCTTGAGGATCATAGTGCAGCCCTCGGCATGTCCCTTGTACATCCCCTGCCAAGCAAATGAGTAGTTCTTCCACTCCTAATGAATACAATCAATGCTATCGAGCATGCCCGGGAAGCCTCTAACAACATTGATCTCCAACAATCGAGCTGTATCCACGGCATTTGGTTCCCGCAAGTACTCGGGGCCAAACACTGCAACCACAGCTCGGGAAAATCTGTACAATGCATCCATACAAGTAGACTCGCTCATGCGCACATACTCATCAATTAGATCACAGGGCGCTCTATATGCAAGCATGCGAATAGCTGATGTACATTTTTGTTAAGAGGAGAACCCAAGCTTGCCAGTACAATCATACTTCAATTTGAAGTAATCATCATACTCTGTCACTCCCTCCCGAATACGGTTAAACAACCGTCTACACATGCGGAAGCGGCGCCGAAACTGTTAAAATAAATTCGAAGCGCGCAATAGATCATCCGAGGATCAAGCAATCACAAGAGGCATAACACCGAGATTTGTTAACGAGGTTCACCGAACATCGGCTACATCCCTGGGGCCTGACTATGTGCGCTCCTCCCCATGACACCGCTACAATACCGCACACCGGCCACCCGGGCGCCGGCTCACGCCGTCGGCTCCCCCTGCGTGCCTGTGCTATTATGTTGGCATAGGTTACAACCGTGGGGTGCCCCTCATTATATGAGAGCCCAAGGATACAGCGTGTCCGACTCAAGACTACACGTATCCTACCCACACTACAACTCCAAGTCCAATGTAACCCAACTAGTACACAATATGAGACACAAACTCAACAAACTCCACCTTGGCGAATATTCTCCACCACCTTTAATTTGTCCATGCGTCAAACTTCCATGTACTCCGGACTTGAGTTGTCTTCTTCGTAGCATACTGAGAGCTACTCGACGAGTCTGCCCAGACCCGCCGCCTCCGTGAGATCCTTCCGCTATTCCTACAACTCTAGTCTCCGTGACTCCACCTGCAATGGTGCTCCCTTGCAACTTGTAAAGATGTGAAGCCGTCCTCTCTCCAATCATCACGGTCACCTCATCTTCCATGATATTCAAGGTCTTCTTATCCCGATCACGAATTCCATACCATCATCATGAAGAACTCCAAGCGAAATTAGATTTCTTCTTAGCCCTGACACTTGCCTGACTCCCCGAAGCATCCGCTCAACTTTGTCAAACATCTTGATTTTAATGTCACCTACTCCAGCAACACGATAACCTGTGTCATCGCCCACATAGGCTGAACCAAACTCATCAGACTTCTACGAAGAGAACCATTCCCTGTTGGGTGTCGCATGAAAAGAGCTAGCTGAATCCAACATCCACGCTTCACTTTTGGTTGACCGCATTTCTGATACAACGAGGACATCACTACTGTTGTTTGAGTCATCACCACGAGCTGCCACATTAGCATTAGATCCACCATCTAGATCTTCTTCGATGAATTCTCATCTGTAACATGATACATAATGTGACGCCCCCGAAATGGGACCGTGTACAGTAATCATACACGCAAGGTACACGATCGAGATCAGGGACTCACGATGAGATATCACAACACAACTCTGCAAATAAAATAATACAAGCTGTTTAATACAAGCCAGGGGCCACGAGGGCTCGAATACAACACCTCGAAAGCACAAAGTTAGTGGAAGCAAAAGTATCTGAGTACAGACACAAGTTATACAAGGTTGCCTTAAGAAGGCTAGCACAAAATCAACACTCGATCGAAAAGGCAAGGCATCCTGCCTGGGAACCTCCAAACTACTCCTGGTCAAGGTGGAACTCGACGTCGTAGAAGGCATCGGGGATCTTCACGTTTCGGTGGTCGGCATCGGGGATCTCCTGCTCCTGGGCTCCAACGTCGACTACAGCGGCCGATCAGGCAAAACAATAAAAGGGGAACATAAAGCAGGTGAGTATCTAGCATACCCGCGAGTCTTACGTCCGCTACTAAGCATTTATGCATTTGTATCAAATGGAAAGGGGAGGCTGTATATAGTGGACTGCAAGGAAGAAATCAGAACAAGGATAAGAAGCTAGGCCTATCGAAGACTAGCATCTTCCGACGAGTCTTGAAGCATGAGGTAAGAATCAGCCAACAGTTAATATAACTGAAAGCTCAAGAATGATCAGAGGGGGAGGGGGTGAATGATCACTTCTAAAAATTCTAAGGAACTTAGAAGGAAATCAAGCAAACAGCAAAGGACTAAAGACATCTCGAAGGAAATACAGTATCGAAGGTAATGCATGTCTCGAGTGAAATGGGAGCGAATGAAAACATCGAAGACACACAGGCAACGAGTAAATACTTAATGTAAATGCTAGAAGGAAAACGAGCCTGACACGACGATGTTTGGTAAACCAGTTCACACTCTGCAAAGTGCTACGTCTGGTTGGAGGGACTGGTGATCGAACACCTGGAGCAAAACTCTCTCCGTCCTATTCTCCACTGCAACAAACTCCTCGAGCTTGTCCAGTTTTCACTCGTGGTAGATGATTCAGGACATCTCCGAGACCTTTACAAACTTCCTTCAGCAGCGACAATTTCTCTTCGACTGCTTGATAGGCGACGCCTAACCGTCTAGGAGACTTGCAGTTCTCCAAGATAAAAAGATCGGCTAATCTTGAACTAAGTCTCTATGAATTGCTCAACTCAGCTCAGACTTGGGTTTTGGTTTTCTCTCGATGGATCTCTCTAGGGATGCTCACATACTTCTGTCTTAGAATCTTCAATGGAGCAGCGTCACCGAAATGGCGGATAGGTGCGGGGTATTTATAGGTGGCGATCCCGATGAGTAAAATGACTGAAGTGACCCGATGCAACCGCTTGACGCGTGTCCACAACGGTCGGATTCCAATCACTGCGCAACTTTACTTGAGGAACAAGTAAGCTGACTTACCGAACGAGTTCTCTCTCGAAGGCACGAAGTGCGATGACTTTTCCTTCGAGCTATTCACTCGACTCAGTAAGATTTCTCTCTGTAGGCTTTTGTGGGTTTAAGTTGAGCAGAGCAAATTCACTTTGACTAAGATCTCAACTAGCAAACCCCTCTTGATAGTACGATTTTTCCTACGACTCAAGAAAATAAAGAGAAACTAGTAAAAAGACTAAGTCTTCGACCAGCTTCAGCTATCTCCTCGTTGCGCTTTTGCTCGAGAGAGTCATCTTCTTCGAATACATTTTTAATGGTCGTCTTCCTTCAAAGGTTTCGGTAGATGACTGCAGCTTCTTTGCAGTGAGTTGTCCTTCGACCTTCTACATGCAAACTCCATTCTTTCGGAACCTAAGTATCTGTTTATGCTCGAAAACAATATTAGTTCCACTTCTGCTTTGTCCAACAATGTCCAAAACCTTCGGGGGAAAAACTTGCTCTTACAATCTCCCCCTTTTTGGACGATTGTTGACAAAACAGGCATCGATAAATAATTTAAAAGATTTGAGTTTTCGATGATAAACCAGTGCTAGGATCGATGAAATACTCCCCCTTGATGTATGCACGGAAGATAAGAGTTTCCTGTGAAGTGCATATTTGACAAGTAGAGTCGAGGGAAAAACATCAATAATCTTAGCGAGTGAAATTGCATTCCAGATAATATCCAATGAGAAATATGCAATCTCCTCGAATGACCTGTAAACTTATATGAAAGATAACTTCCTGCAAAAAGATTAAGTATCGCAAGCAGCAGATAGAAATCTTACGAAAGGGTAGCAGTTCACAGACCTACTTAGAGTTAGTTACAACCAGATCAAATATGAATCGAAAGTTTGTTGAAACTACTCAGAAAACTCAAAGCCAAAAGTTTATCGAAAGAAAGGCAAAGCCCTTAACCCCGAAGGCAAACTAATTTCTTCGATGCCACTACATCTCCCCCTTTTTGTCACAATGTACAAAAAGTCGAGAGAATAGGGTCGAGCGAAATTCCTACTCGCTTGGGCGGCTCCGGCGACGTCGAGAAGATTCGGCGAGCGTTGGAGCACGGCGAATGGGGCGAGCCCCTGGAGGAGTGATCTTCGTGCGGAAGGAGTGTTGATCTCCAGAAGATTCTAGCTGCGATTCCGGCGGGGTCCTGGGGCTTCAAGGAGGAGGAGGGTAAGCTCTCGGTTCGTGTTGAGGGGCTTGCTCTTGCTCGGAGTCGGAGGAGACGGTATCCACGTTAATGTGATAATAATCATCGACACTGAGCACATCTCTGTTCTTCGGCAGGCGAGGGATATTGGGATCCGGGCGATCGACGCGATCATCATTAGTCCAATTCCTGTTCAGATGGGGAGGATATTCTTCGAAGACGCATCGTTGAAGTTGACCGAGGGAATTGAATTTCCGCAGTCCTTTCCAATCACGGCGAAGGAATTCACGCAGCATCTGATTGTTGTTCATGGTAATATTGCATAAATGATTTATCTCATCCATCAGAGCTTGCTTCTGAATGAAATCTTGGTCGATGTGATGTTGAAGCATTTGCTGGGACCAAAGAGAAACTTCCATGTGATGCACTGGCTTGATAAACTTCGAGTGAATATTACGCTCAGTTAAGTGGGCGCGGATGCCAGTGTGCTCAGCAAAAGGATCGTTGGGTCGAGCAACAATCTGCAATACTTCCCTAACAGGTGGAGTGAAAATCTTCGGGAAAATTGACACGGGGAATGGCACGTCCCGAGAGTAATTGCAGATAGCCATCAGCCATGGTGCATACGGCTTGTGGGAATTGTGATCATCAGCACAAGATACCAAAGTTCTGATGAAGTAGTCTTCAAAATCGAAAGGATGACCGTGGACTAACTTCAACAGAGCAAGTTGCACATCATTGGGAATGGGAAAAAATTTGTGCACATCGAGCATTGGCATCAAAGTCTTCAAGAGAATATAAAACCATGCCTTTGCTTCAAATACTAAGTGTCTTAGCTTCGGCTCAGCAGGGTAATGATCTCCTATGACATCTGGATTCATGAGCGTAGAGAATTCAGTAGGAGTTGCAGCAGGCAAGTCATGAAGCTTGTGTGGTAATCCTTCGAACCGAGGTAAATTGATGATGGCTAGAAATTGGTCGACGGTCATGTGAAAAACTTGGCCTTGGATCATGTAATCAAATTTCCATGTCTTCGTGTTCTCAGGATCACCAGTGACATACAAAGTGGCATAAAATTGCTTGATAAGCTCAGGATTGTAGCCACAATCGAGAGCAAACATCTTGTGAGCATGCAGAGCATCAATAGTTTCGGCAACATTCTCGAAACATGAACTGGAGTACACCGAAGGCATATCAAGGTATTGATGTTGGAAAACTTTTGCCTTGTTGTACAGCACTCGAGTATAATAAATGGCTTGCTCTTGGGTCCAAAACTGAAGAGAATATGCACTTCTGGGCTTCTCGTAGGGATTGGTCCCGAAGAAAAACGGCTTGTGTTCACACCTTCTGAAGATGGGGCCTCCTCGAGGAACATCTGAGCGGAACAGGGGCAGCATTTCTCTCGGATGAGCAGAGTGGAGCAGCTCATCAACTGGAAAAACTTCGGCAGCATTGTCAGGCATCTGGAAATCAGGCTCAGCAGGACGAGGAATTGAAGATGGAACATTTACAATATCCTGAGCTGGGATTGCTGCAGGAGCATTTTCCTCGGCCTGCTCTTCGACGGCAACTCCTTCGTCGGCAATAGCATTCTGAGCGGCCTCTTCAGTCTCCATGGCCTCCAAATCTTCGTTTAGTTGTGCAAAAGCATCAACCATTTCTTCGTTCGAAGAACTTGATGAGGAGGAAGAAGAACTGTCACAGGAACCGGCATCTCCAGAACTGTCTCCTTGAACGGCTTCTTGACGAGAAGAAACTGTGGTGATATCAACATCAGCGTCTTCTTCTTCATGCAGAGTTTGTGCAGAGGAATAATCTTTCTGAGCCGAGGAGACGGGTGCTTGGGTTTCTTGCTCGACCGGAGCAGGTTGCTCGGTCTCTGCTTGAGCTTGGACCTCGATGGCTGGGGTGGTCGATGGAATGGTGTGAGTTGGTGATGGTGGATTTGGTGGTGGTGACGGTGGGTTTGGTGGTGGTGATGACGGTGCGTTTGGTGGTGGTGATGGTTGACGAGGCGGAGGTGTTAGTTGTCGAGGTGGAGGAGTGGCTTGATGAGGGGGTGGAGTTGTTTGGCGAGGGGTTGAAGTTTTCTCACGAGGAGGAGTGGGTTGCTTGGAGGGGGTTGGTGCAGTTTCCTGTCGTGCTGATGCAGCAACGACCTTGGTTGACTTGGACTTCTTGGCAATCTTCTCAATCTCTGGCGTCCCACGCTCAGAGGTTGGGGCAGCAGACTTTCTCTTTTGAGATTGTCTAGATAACAGGGCATCATTGTGCTCTTTGCAGACAGCAGACACAATTTGTTGAACCTTTTCATATACATCGGTCAAGTTTTCCTTCTGTGCCCTTCTGGATGCTTCAGCTGCGGCAATCTTGGATTTGAAAAACTTTCGGGACTCAATGTCCTCGGTTTCTTCTTGAAGTTGCCTGGAGTAAAACCGCACTTGTTCCTTATCCTTTTTATCCTGGGTGAGATATCCCTCCCAGCGAATCATGTAACGAGCAACATGTTCTTGGTTCTCAGGAGGAACATCATCCTCGGGAGTGACTTTTCTCGGTGTGGTAGCCATCTTCCAGAGGATGTGTGAGATGTTTGCAGCATCCCAAGGAGCAAGGGCAGCAGAATCTCCTTCGTTTGAACTTTCTTCATCGGCACGAGGGCCGGAAACAGCAGGTGCAGCAGGGGCAGGTGCAGGGGCTGGAGCGGCTCGAGGAACTGGAACAGTCTGAGCCTTCTGCCTAGCCTCTTTGGCTTTCTTCTCGGCCTCCTTGGTGGCCTTGGCAGCAGCAACGGGTTTTTGTACGGCACTAGGGGCCGCAGCTTTATCCTTCGAGGCACTAGGGGCCTCAACGTTTTTCTTCGCAGCACTTGCGGCTGCAACTTTTTCTTTCGTGACTGTGGGAGTCACAATCTGCTCGGTGGCACTGGGGGGCACGACATTTTCTTTCGGGGCACTTGGAACGGTGCCTCCTTCAATCTGTCGACGATACTTTTCACTGACCGGATGTAAAATACCCAGCTGTTTGGCAACCTGAGCCTTTTTATGCTCGGGCTGACTGTGAAAGTTCAGAAGCTTGGAATTTATCAAGTCCTTTTCTTCTTGCTCTTTTTGCTTGGCCAGCCTTTCCTTGCGCTGAATAAGCGTTTCTTCATCCTCTGTTACTAGAGCTTGCTTTCCCTTCGATTGGGTCAAAGGTTTTGCCCTGCGAGCTTGAACAGGTGGAGCAGAGGAAATAGGAGGATTTGTGACCAAATTGGTCATGTCAATTGTTGCTCGAGGAGCCTTGGCAGCTGGCTCCTGAACCCTAATTCCTTTACTGCTCGGTTTCTTTTTCAGAGGAATGTCCTCGACATCAGCCTCTGTGCCAGGGTCTTGATCATTTGAATTTGCTTCTTCTTCGGAGCTTGCTTCTGGTGGCGAGACAATTACCACTTTTTTCTTTCGCTTGGCCGATTTCTTGCCAGCCTTCGACTTGGCACTTGGGCCAACTTCCTCGGCACCTTCAGCAGCAGCAGCAGCATCCTTCCTTGCTTTGGCTTCTTTTCTCTTCTGTGCTCGTGCTACCCGAGCATCAACCAGCTCTTGAAAGTCGGCAGGAGTTTTCAAAGAGGATGGATGAGCGTCAGCTGGAGGAGGTGGTCGATTTTCTTTCGTCCATTTTGGCCTTAAAGCTTTGACATCTGACCAGGGATTTTTCAAAACAAATAACCTCTCCCAGCGAGGCATAAGAGACTTGTATTCATACCAACGAAGAACTTGAAGTCTTCGAATCTCTTGCAGACGGTTTTCTCTCGTACGTTCATCTTCAGAACCTGAAGGCGTTCTCAACTTCTTTTCTATGATCAAATCCTCTGATAATCCGTCAGAGTTGTTGGTGATTCTTGATCTGCCTCCCACACGCTTGGGTGCTCTGACATTTCCTTCGACCCCAGACATTTTCCTGCGAAATAGATAGGTACGAGGGAATACAGGAGAGCTGTGAACAAGTACCAGCGGTTTTCGAGGAAAATCATATTGAATGCAGTAACATATTGATGACTTTGTCTTGCAGCAAGTTTTCTAAGCAAGTGCTAGGCTAGATTTTCATCAAGTGTAAATCTATCGAAGAACTTGAAAGAAACAAGTGCACAAGTGCAAATCCATCGATACGCTACTGAGGAAATTTTCTAAGTGAGAGAATCCGAGGGATTTCTTACCTAGCTCAGATGGGAATCGACAGAAAAACGCTAGAAACAGATTTCCCAAGATTCAAAGATCCAAACGGATCAAACAGACCTAAGAAAAAGGAGAGAAAAGCATAAACAAATCTGGATACGATGAACAGAATGGCTTGGATTCGTGTCCAGAGCCACACATACCCTAGCTTGGTGATGTGCGGCAACTACGGCGACGCGGATGACGTTCCTCGTCGACGGGAATGTCTCCGGCGGCTTCCTTCCGGCAGCAAAGCGGCGAGGGAGTCGACGACGACGAGAAGCACGGCGGCGCGCGAGAGAGAACTTCGAGAGCGGAGAGATGAAGTCGAGGGAATTGCGATAGCTGTGACGGAGGGGTGGATCAGTATTTATAGGGGAGGGGTTAGACATAACTGTCAGAGCTGATCCAACGGCGCAGATTCCGCGTCTCTCCGCATTCAACGGACGGATTTTGTGGCGGTAATCGCGGGAAATCCCAACGAACCGAAAGAAAGTTGCTCCACGTCCGAGACCAAAATCATCGAACATCGAGTATAAAAGTAGATAAACGTTCGATAGATTTTCCTTCGGAATCAATGACATTCGAAGGGAATCTTGATCGAGTACAAATATACATGTTCACGAGAGAAAAGCACAGATGGGATAGGGATAGAATAGAGGGAAAACAGGGTCCGATGCTTAATCAATCCGAGAAAAAGACGATAAGACTCGGAGAGACAAGTGTATAGGACAACACCAAACGAAAAAAACAAACGAAAAAGAAACACGATGAAAAATTAACGAAAGTAAACAACACAGAAAGAAAACATATAATACATAGTACCGATAGTTATGATCTTACTGCACATTGCGTGAGTCCAAAATGTTTAGCTCACACCTTAGTGCACAGAACCTTTTCTCATCCAAGGGCTTCGTAAATATATCAGCCAATTGATCTTCGGTGCGAACATGGCTGATAACAATATCTTCTCGCTGAACGTGATCTCGAAGAAAATGATGACGAATATCAATATGCTTCGTTCGAGAGTGTTGCACTGGATTATGGCAATTTTGATAGCACTCTCGTTATCACATAGCAATGGAATTTTCTTCATAAGAATACCATAATCTTTCAGGGTTTGCTTGAGCCACAGAATCTGAGTGCAGCATGAACCGGTAGCAATATACTCGGCTTCAGCCGTAGAAATAGATACGCAATTCTGTTTCTTCGAAGCCCAACAAACAAGAGATCTACCGAGAAAATGACATGTGCCTGAGGTAGATTTCCTGTCGACTCTATCACCAGCCCAGTCAGAATCAGAATATCCAACGAGATCAAACTGGGTACCTTTGGGATACCAAAGTCCCAAAGTTGGTGTATGAGCCAGATATCGAAGAATTCGCTTGACAGCAATATGATGTGATTCTTTTGGGTTTGCCTGAAAACGAGCACACATACAAACTGATAGCATGAAGCGAACCGATCATTGAGCGATATTTCTTCTGATCGAAAGGTTTGCCCTTCTCATCTGCATCTAGATGGACATTCGTAGGCATTGGAGTCTTGATGGTTTTACAACTGACAAGATCAAACTTCTTCAGGCAATCTCTGAGATATTTCTCTTGAGAGATGAAGGTCCCATTCTTCTGTTGACGGATTTGAAGCCCGAGAAAGAACTTCAATTCACCCATCATAGACATTTCATATTTCTTCGACATCATACGAGCAAATTCTTCGCTAATATCAGGGTTAGTACAGCCAAAAATAATATCATCGACATAAATTTGACACACAAAAAGATCATTTTTGTATGCACAAGTAAAAAGATTCGGATCAGTTGTTCCTGGTTTGAAGCCCTTCTTTAGAAGAAAATCCTTCAGAGTTTCATACCAAGCACGAGGTGCTTGCTTTAACCCATATAGGGCCTTGTGCAACCTGTACACCTTATCAGGATTCTTCGGGTCTTCAAAATCTGGTGGCTGCATAACATATACTTCTTCTTCTATTTCACCGTTAAGAAATGCACTTTTGACATCCATTTGATATAGAAAAATACCATTGTAATTTGCAAAAGCAAGCATGACACGTATGGATTCAAGTCGAGCAACTGGAGCATAAGTCTCACCGAAATCAATACCTTCGATTTGGGTGTAACCTTGTGCAACCAGTTGAGCTTTATTCCTTACCACAATGCCATCTTCATCTTGCTTGTTGCGAAAAATCCATTTCGTACCAATGATATTATGCTTCTTGGGATCAGGTCTATCAACTAGAGACCAGACTTTATTTCTCTCGAACTGATTAAGTTCTTCAAGCATTGCAATCATCCAGTCTGAGTCCTTCATGGCTTCATCGAATTTCGATGGTTCTAGCATGGATACAAACGAAAAATTTCCACAGAAGTTAGCTAATCGAGTACGAGAACGAGTGGTGGGACGACCTGGTAAACGAATTTCTTCGAGAATTGAGTCGACGTCCACTCTTCTTCCAACACGAGGTAAGACTCCTTCATCATTGTGCGGATCCGGTTGATCTTCGTGATCAGCTTGTCTTTCGGGATCATTTCCTTCGAGTTAAGCTTCTCCTTTGGGTGGAGCATTTTCTTCGTTTACGCGTTCTTCTTCGACCTGTACATCATTTGCTTCAGGATGTTGATCTCCAGCGCCCCAGGCTATGTGTGGGAACATTGGACCATCATCATCCCTATTGGCTTGATGTGCATTTCCTTCGACAGGTCGAATATCTCCAATAGCCATGTACCTGATAACTTCATCCAAAGGTGGTTCATCCAGGTTAAGAGGTAATTGCTCCTTTTGAGAGCCGTTAGTTTCATCAAATCGAACATTTACAGTTTCTACAACTTTGCCAAGATGTGAGTTGTAAACTCTGTAAGTGTGAGAATTTGAACCATAACCTAGGAGAAAACCTTCGTGGGCCTTTGGGGCAAACTTGGAGCTGTGTTTCATATCTCTGATATAACATGGAGCACCAAAAACCCTGAGATATGAAACATTCGGCTTTTTACCAGTGATGAGTTCATATGAAGTTTTCTTCAGAAATTTGTGCAGATAAACCTTGTTGATGATATGACATGCAGTATTGATAGCTTCGGCCAAGAACCTGATAGGGGTCTTGTATTCAGCAAGCATAGTTCTGGCCATTTCAATAAGTGTTCGGTTCTTTCTCTCGACTACACCATTTTGTTGCGGTGTATAAGCAGCCGAGAATTCATGAGTAAAGCCATATACATCAAGAAATTCTTCGATATGAGTATTTTTGAATTCTGTACCATTATCACTTCTGATATGCTTGAGAGATAATTCATATTCAGTCTGAGCTCTCTTTGCGAAGGTTTTGAAAATTTCAACAACCTTGCTCTTGTCATCTAGAAAGAAAACCCAAGTATATCGAGAGAAATCATCAACAATAACCAGACCATACTTGTTACCTCCAAGACTAGCATAATTTTGAGGACCGAATAAATCCATATGAAGTAATTCAAGAGGACGAGTAGTAGTCATTATGGTTTTTGCTGAGTGATGTTTCTTGGCGATCTTTCCTGCTTCACAGGCACTGCATAGACGATCTTTATCGAACTTCACATTATCAATTCCAACGATGTTTTTCTTCGAGATAAGAGTTTGAAGATTTTTCATTCCTGCATGACCAAGTCTTTGGTGCCATAACCAACCAGAAGTGGCTTTGGCCATTAAATAAGGGGACACAGCAGGTCCCGAAGAAAAATCAACGATATAAAGATCACCCTTGCGATATCCTTCGAACACGAAGGAATAATCATCCTGTGAAAAGACAACACAACGAGACGCAGAAAACAGTACAAGCATACCCATATCACAAAGTATTGAGATAGACATAAGATTATATCCTAGAGATTGAACAAGCATAACCTTATCAATATGCTTATCTTTCGATATGGCAACCTTAACCAAACCAAATACTTTTCCTTTGTTGTTGTCACCGAAGGTAATATATCTCTGTGAAGATTCAGTAAGTTTGTCTTCGGTGAACAAATCTTTGTCTCCGGTCATACGATTTGTACATCCACTATCCATGACCCATTCGGATCCACCGGAGACATAGCCCTGCAGAAGAATTAGTTCTTCTTAACCACCCACAAACGAGCAGCTGATTTAGAAGGCATGGAAGAGCTAGATGGGGCAGCAATATTATATCGAACAGGATTACACTGTCGATCAGGACCATCAAGCACACCATAAATGTAATTCCTCGACGAGGGGTTAGAGTAATGATGGGTAATAGCAATTTTGGTGTTATTGTTACGATGGCGATAAACATTTCTATCGACACGATAGTATTCCTTTTGGGGAACATTTGAAGCAGACACCAAGGGTTCATTTCTATCCTCGAGAGAATAGTAGTGATTCGGTGGTACCGAGGATTTTCCCTGCATAGAATGGTTAGGGGGCAGTTTTTCTATGAGAGATTTTCGAAGCCAAATCTATCGCTTATAGAAACCATTCTTTGGAGTAGTACCAACGAATTCAGCCGACACCTTTCCTTCCTGATCATTGACAAGCTTGTAGTCAGAATCAAGTGATTCATCAACAATAGCCTTATCAATTTTGCAACGGAAACCTGAAAGGTTAGCAATATCAATGGGCTTTTCTTTCGCAAGAACCCAGACAGTTTTAGGATACTGCTCGGGTTCTCAGTAGGTTCCATCAGGGTTGATTTTCCTTTCGAAGCCTATTCCTTCGTTTCATGGATTCCTGTGAAGGAGAGCCTTTCGAAGGATATCACATAGGTACTGGTGTCCCTGCACACTTTTGAACATGCCTGTTTCAAATAAATTCTTCAACCTGAGGAGTTCCTCCGTAATGGTTTCCTCGTTCGAGGGGTTAGCATCATCAATAACAATAGGTTGCTTTCCTTTCGATCTCTCAGAAATAGATTCTATTTTACTTCGTTCCAAACAAGTTAAGCAAGGTGAAGTAGATTCATTTTTAGTTTCTGAGCCTTGTTGAGCCATGAGCGTGAGATTGACACTTTCCAACTCTTCATTAGTCTCTCTCAGTTTCTCGAGGGCCATTTTCCTTTGAAGGAATTCATAGGTTAGCTTCTCGTAGTCCACTGAGAGAAGATCATGACGAGAGAAAAGTTCATCATACTTTTCTTTCAGAGCAGCATGCTCGTTTGTCAAAGTTTGACCTTTCTCAATCTCATCGATCAACAAAGTCTCAGATTTTTGAATAGTTTCACTTAGAGAATCTAGTTCATCTTGTTGGATAGAAGCAATTTTGGCAAGTTTGGCATAGCTTATCCTAGAGTTACTTTCATAAGCAGATCCATCAGAAGTATCGTAGGAGTTTTTAGATGAAGATACCTTAGCCTTGGCCATGAAGCAGTAAGCTGGAGATTCATCTTCACTGCTTTGCTTGGAGAAGAATGAACTTGAATTCTTGCTCGAAGGAAATGCTAGTCCAGCAACACCATCAGATTCAGAACCAGAACCAGAACCAGATCTTGACTTTGATTCAGCTTCAGAACCGGATGCTTCATCTTCAGAGTTCATCTCTTTACCCAAATAGGCTTTGGCACGGTGAGAATTCTTTCGTCGAGAGGAACGAGATTTCGAGGAAGAACTCTCTCGATGCTTGTGATACTTCTTCTTGTCATCATCAGAACCATCTTTCTTGTCTTTTCTGGACTTTGAATTATATCTCTTGGAATCATAGTTTTTGCTCGATCTGTGAGGCTTGCTTGAAGAGCTGCTGTGAGAATGCTTTGATCTATTTTCAATTTCCCAGAGAGGACAATCAGCAATGAAGTGTCTTGGCTTTTTGCACTTGTAGCAACAGTTATCTTGTGCAGATGAGTTTCTGGATGATGATCGATGCTGTGATGAATTGCTCGAATGTCTTGAAGAGTAGTTTTTCTTCGGTGAAGAGGAGTTCTTTCTCTGAAAGTGGTTGAATCTTCTCATTATCAGTGCTAGATCCTTTCCAATATTCTCGGGGTCATCAGAGGCACCACCAGATTCAGAACTAGCTTTAGGAGAGGAGTGATGCGAAGCTCTGGCCTTTAGGGCATGTGATTTTCTTCGAGTCCAATTAACATCTCGTTTTTCATCTTCTTCCATTTCGAAGGTATTGAGTCTCTCAAGAATATCAGCGGCAACAAGATCTTTGAAATCAGTCCTTTCCTTAATCATCAGCACAATGTGATCGAAGGAATCATCAAGGGAACGGAGCAAAGTTCTGACAATGATTCGATTGGTAATGTCTTCGGCACCGAGGGAAATCAGTTCATTTGATAGTGCAGTGAGTCTACTGTATATGGAGCTAACTTTTTCTCCCTCGTGCCTCTTGGAACGATAGAACTTGCTTCGAAGGGTGTCAATACGAGCATCTTTCTGAGTTGATACACCTTCACCAATCTTCTCGAGATAATCCCAAACACCTTTGGCCGAAGAGATATTCTTGACCTCATGATATTTCTCTGGAACCAGATGATTTGTAATGAAGACCCAGACTTCAGCATCAAGTTCTATCTTCTTTGCCTCTTCAGGAGTGATAGCATTTTTGTCTTTGACAGATACGTCATTCTTGACAACTTCCCAAGCGGCAGAGTTGATAGCCATGATATGCCTCTTCATTTTATCCTTCCAATAGGGATAGTCTTTCCCATTGAAGATAGGAATCGGTTCCCCCGAGCGAACAGCTGCAAACGACATTCTTGACAACACTCCAGGTGGTTAGACCAAAATACGCAGAGCGTAGGGAGTGCCTAGCTCTGATACCAATTGAAAGCTCAAGAATGATCAGAGGGGGAGGGGGTGAATGATCACTTCTAAAAATTCTAAGGAACTTAGAAGGAAATCAAGCAATAGCAAAGAACTAAAGACATCTCGAAGGAAATACAGTATCGAAGGTAATGCATGTCTCGAGTGAAATGGGAGCGAATGAAAACATCGAAGACACACAGGCAACGAGTAAATACTTAATGTAAATGCTAGAAGGAAAACGAGCCTGACACGACGATGTTTGGTAAACCAGTTCACACTCTGCAAAGTGCTACGTCTGGTTGGAGGGACTGGTGATCGAACACCTGGAGCAAAACTCTCTCCGTCCTATTCTCCACTGCAACAAACTCCTCGAGCTTGTCCAGTTTTCACTCGTGGTAGATGATTCAGGACATCTCCGAGACCTTTACAAACTTCCTTCAGCAGCGACAATTTCTCTTCAACTGCTTGATAGGCGACGCCTAACCGTCTAGGAGACTTGCAGTTCTCCAAGATAAAAAGATCGGCTAATGTCGACCTAAGTCTCTGTGAATTGCTCAACTCAGCTCAGACTTGTGTTTTGGTTTTCTCTCGATGGATCTCTCTTGGGATGCTCACAGACTTCTGTCTTAGAATCTTCAATGGAGCAGCGTCACCGAAATGGTGGATAGGTGCGGGGTATTTATAGGTGGCGATCCTGATGAGTAAAATGACTGAAGTGACCCGATGCAACCGCTTGACGCGTGTCCACAACGGTCGGATTCCAATCACTGCGCAACTTTACTTGAGGAACAAGTAAGCTGACTTACCGAACGAGTTCTCTCTCGAAGGCAAGAAGTGCGATGACTTTGCCTTCGAGCTATTCACTCGACTCAATAAGATTTCTCTCGGTAGACTTTTGTGGGTTTAAGTTGAGCAGAGCAAATTCACTTCGACTAAGATCTCAACTAGCAAACCCCTCTTGATAGTACGGTTTTTCCTACGACTCAAGAAAATAAAGAGAAACTAGTAAAAAGACTAAGTCTTCGACCAGCTTCAGCTATCTCCTCGTTGCGCTTTTGATCAAGAGAGTCATCTTCTTCGAATACATTTTTAGGGGTCGTCTTCCTTCAAAGGTTTCGGTAGATGACTGCAGCTTCTCTGCAGTGAGTTGTCCTTCGACCTTCTACATGCAAACTCCATTCTTTCGGAACCTAAGTATCTGTTTATGCTCGAAAACAATATTAGTTCCACTTCTGCTTTGTCCAACAATGTCCAAAACCTTCGGGGGCAAAACTTGCTCTTACAATAATAGTAATGAAAGTAACAATGCAGCAGAAGTTGCTGCAGCATTGTATAATAATAAGTTGTAATCATAATTAACAATTCCTCCGAGATCACCTCCTCGACTTCCCTGCGAGGAAGCCAACCCGGAACCAACTGCTTAGTAGTAGTAGTTTGTAGTGGTAAGATCCAGCTTCAGCATAAAGCGTCCTGTTACCGTGGACACGGCTATTCGAATAGATTAAACTCCCTGCAGGGGTGCACTACTGTAAGGCCCAATATGCGGTACTGTTCCAGATCTAGATGTTTCCATCCAGATCCGAGGACGAAGCACATATCGGTCCCACCGCGACATATGACATAGCCATATGCCCCGGATTTCCAACATGATATCACAACATTACAGATACAAGTATACAACATCTCATACAATCGGCATACAACTGCCTGAAATACAATACATCAGCGGAAGATACATGTCTGAGTACAGGCTACAATCAAATGCCTACTGGCAAAGAGAAAAACATCGATCCCCATAACCACACGGGTCAAGGCCCTCCGCCGGGATCCTCCTAACTAGTCGTCGTCGAGTCTCCACGTGAAACGTCAATCACCGTACCTGTTGTCGATCAAGAACCCTGAAAAGAGTTTGGGGGTAGTATCATGAGTACAGAAGTACTCAGCATCCAACTGTAGTGGTCATCTGACCCAGCAAGGACTTCATCACTCGTCATTCTAGGGAAACTAGTAGTTTACGGTAAGGATGGGGTAGTGGTGAGGTTGCTGCCGCACTAGCATTTATGAAGTGGCTAACGATCTAGAGAGTAAGATAAGAAGCCAAGCATTCGATGAGGAATCGCCTCCAACAAGTCTTGCTATCCACCTACTACGCAAACATAACACCTATCCTATCCTTGTCCTCCTCTTCGCATCCCGACGAAGAAGAAGCAGTCAGGGCACACACACGTTGATCAAGTTATTTAAGATTATCTCAGTTGTTGTTGTCTATGAACAAGGAGTATGTCTCATGTCGTCCATAACCGTGGACACGGCTTCTCGAAAAGATTTAACCCTGCAGGGGTGTACCAACTGCCCATTACAAGGCTCCGCACGCACGCCCATCACTCTCAGTTGCTACCCATTATAGGCAACCATTTTATGATTTAGTTCCGAGAGACCCAAAACGACAGGTCCCTCTAACTAACAACGAACAAAACCGGGTGGCCCCCGGGGAGTTAACACCCAATCCAAAAGCCGGCCACGCTCTCGGATCGGACTCTTCCGTATGACACATGTCGGATTGCCGGTTAATCACACATGGGAAACTGGGTCCTAGCTGATCGGGTGGACCAACAGAGAAACCATGTCTCCACTGGCCCAAGTTGTTTTAAAAGATATCTGCTAGGAGCGACCCGACAAGATATATATGCATGTTTTCAAATGGTAAATCAGCTTGGGCCACCTCTAGAAATGTTTGAAGCTAGATAGGTACGAAAAGGGGACCCCATAAAATCCCACACGCGGTTAGGCACGCTCAGTCTTAAAACCAATACCCGGAACTCGGATCCTAGGTGACTCAAATGGAACAAAGCGTCGGGGCGGGATAGCCTAGACCTTCCATCCTTCGTCGAATATAGTCAACATTATAATAATCATATCATCAACAACAATAATAATAATGTGATATCCCAAACCAAGGAGTAACAGGGTAACATCGTAGCAACCTAAGCATGCATACTAAGCAGGGGCTGAGCAACGAGCAATAGTAACATAGCAGTACAAGGTTTGCTGGGAAGGGACATGGTTGTATCGGTTTGAAGGAGGCTGTAAACATGTGGTAGGATCAAACATCGAACCTAACCTAGACTAGCATGCAAACCGCTGGTTTAAATAGAATGGATCATAAGTAATGTATAGTCCTTGCCTATTGATAAGTCGGGTTCCGAAGGTGTAGTTGATCGCAAGCTCGCATCGTCTCTGAGAAGTACCCGCGGAAGCACACAAGACGGTAAACACTGGAAAGCAATCAACGAGCAAGCATCTATTACTACGGGGAAACACAAGATCAAGAAGACATCACACGACACGACAACGCGATACGGATCTATCGTCGAGAACGGTTACTAACAGTTTAAGTGGGGTATCGTTCACACACGACGAATACCGCACGTTTATGGTGCTTCAAGTTGCTTAGCTACAGGTGATCAACCAACGGTTATTAACATGGCAAGGCACCCAAGCATGGCATAGCACACAAACATGTCAAGAGGTGAAGCACAAAGTAAACTATCTATGCTAGTCAATTTAAGTGAGGCACAACCTAAACATGGCATAACACTAAGTGTTGCACGATGATTAAAAGATTTGGTACTGTTCTGTCCTAAACCATATTTTAGGTTGGTTAACAACAGCAAACAATAGCATAAACACAAACTACACGAAAAACTAATCAAGTTACATATAAGGCACACTCCAAACGGAGTTACGGTTAAAAAGATACAAGCAAAACAAGTTACGGGCACAATCTACCAACATCACGAAGCACAATTTAGAGCAATGCATGAACAGGATAATCAATGCAAACATGCTCACAAATTATATGGAACTAAAGTAGACATGACAGGGAAGGCATGGCAAAAAGAATCATGCAAAAAGGCATCATAGATCAAAAGATATTAAGCAAACAACATGGCATCGCAAGGTAGCAGACTTAGTGAAAAACTGAGGTGGCTGTCAAAAACAGCAGCATAGCAACTTTGGAGCTCAAAAACTATATGACCAGCAAGCATATCATAACAAGGCAATACATGTAATGAAAGTAGACATGATTCTTAACAATATGCAATTGGAATCACTCAATTCCGATAAACGGTCGCGACACACTCGTCGACCGAAGTTGCAACAAAATAACAGTTTTCAGCACAGAAGCACATTAACATCAGGATCACCACTTTGGAGCAAGATTTAACATAGCTAAAGCACCCAAATATGACAAGTTAAAGCATGGAAATGAAGTACACATGATGCTTAACACATAGGAAAAAGAATCAATGCAATAGGCCTCATGGATGAGTCACAATCATCATGCAAAGTTGCAATAAAATATTAACAACATCACTTAACAGCAATTTGTAGCAGTTTAACGGCCTGATGTCCACTTTAGCACACAATTACACAATCAAGGTGACCTCAAACGGAAAAACTTTCTACATACGAATGCTAGAGCACGCAAAACTGAGCAAATTTCGTTTTGGCGGCACGTTCATCGGAGCTACGGATTACTCGCAATTAACGGTGCAAAATCAAATCAACAATAAAAATTATAGGACTTTAAAAAATTAGGAGCAGTCTAGGAAAAAAAAGGTCTTGGGCCCTCACCCAGATCTTGGCCCAGATCTGGCCTGGAGAGAGGCGGGCTGGGCCTCGGCCCACTTTGGCTGGAGGTGGCTTGGCGCTGGTGCTGGGCAGGCCGCGGTGGCGTTGGGCCTGGTGGGCCGCGTGGCACGTCCGGCGGTTGGGGCGTCGGCTCCTCCCGAGCGCACCCGGGCGACGGCGGTTGCGCCCTCCGGCGAGCCTTGGCACAGGCCGGCGAGAGGGAGGCGTGGGGGCGCGCGGTTCCGGTCGGAGGGGACGCCGGCTGCGGGATCCGGGACGGAGACACGGCTCCGAGCGGCGGCGAGCTTGAGCAGGTCCTCATGGCGGCGGCGGCCTGCATGTGACCGGCGGCGCGGCGCGTGGCGTCCTGCGAGGAGGAGAGGCAGGGGGTGAGAGGGAGAGGAGGTCGCGGGAAGGAGGAGAGGGAGGAGGGGCGCTTGGCCGCGGCGGCTCGCCGGCCGGAGAGAGGCGGCGGCGGATCCACGGCTGCCTCGGGTGCGTCCACGGGAGAGGTTGGAGGTGGGAGAGAGAGAGGAGAGAGGTGGGAGGCAGGGCGCTGACGTGGCGCGATCTGGGCGCTCGGATCGCCAGATCGAACGGCTCAAAAAAACTGGGATCTAGGGCTGCGAAAATTGGGGACAAAATGGGGTGTGGCTGCAAATTTTACATGGGGGAAACCCTAGAAATGGGTGGGAGTGTGGTGGTCTTTATATAGCCCCGGTGGCTGGCAGTTTGCAAAAACATCCCCGGTTTTTCTCTCGCGCGCGCGGTGCTCACTTTTCTGACCGCCGGGGGTCCGCAGTACCTACGATTCGGGTAAAACTTCGAACTGCGCGACCAGCGCATCGAGCCGGCGGCGTTCACCTCGCGCTGGAACCGTTCCGAGAACACTTTTCGGCGCGCTATAAAAATACACCGTTTAATTATTAAACAGAGTTTTTCGTTCTGTTAGCTGCGGCTGGTCTCGTGCGATTTTTACGACGGTGATCGGGTGAAACCCGGTGTCGCAAAGGTCGAGTGTCAGGGTGGCAAGGGTCGGTCTCCGTCCGGTACGAGATACGAGGGGGGGAAATAATCGCCGATCGATAAATCGGGGATGCAAACACCGCAAAAAAATCAGACAATCAAACACTTCACACCGAAAATAATTTTTTTTTAATTTTTGCAAAAACTGGGCTGTTACAACTACTGTTTAGCCTGCACGCTCGGATCTCCAGGGTGGAGGGCACTTTGTTAGGGAATGCTCCACCAAAGCTATCCGACACGCCGCAGCCCATCCTAGGCTCAACAGAGAGGCCATCTGCCGGACTATATCCTATGCGCCAAGGAGTCTAGGTCCCTCACCCTTCACGCTCCTGCACGGTGCGAGGCTGGCCGGTGAAGCAAAAGCAAATCCAAATACACCGCTCGAGCGAAGAAGACACACCGCTTCCCGGCAATCAGACCGCGATACTGCTGACGTCTGAAGAGCTTTCAGACAAACTACGACGCCGGGGAGCCCATAACTCCTTATCCCACGTGAAGGTAGTGCGTATAGACCAACGGGCCTCTCAAGTCATCCGCCGAACCATTGAGCATTTTATTATTATCTGTCGGGACAACCGTTATCGTTGCCCCTATCCGGGAGAGTCGCAGACAACGACAGCAGCCAGGTCCACCAGTAACATCGGTGCCTGCCCTGTCGTCCCACCAACTCGTGCGGTTACCAACAATCTGAACTGTCTCCTTACCTTGTCTCGCGTTTTCTTCGAAGAGCTCGACTTTCGTACAACAGGATATTTGTCGGCCACGAACAGTACCAGGCCCGCCGCACACCGGTGGAATACACCTGACCTGTCGTTCCGCTAAGATACCCTGCGCGGGCACCGTTGGGTCACCCGACTCCTTACCTTTAAGGACACCAGTTGATTCGAGTGCCTACCATTAAGTGAAACCAGGAGGTATCACCCTCGATGGTACACTTAAAGAGGTTCGACAGAGACATCAGCGGAATGAACTAAAGAGGAATATTCTCATATCACCCCGGTGGTGCCGAGACAGCAGCGGAATGAACTAAAGAGATAAACCTCGTATCATCCCGTTGATGCTACGCTACTGAGCCGACGAGAGTGAAATACGAGTCCATTCCACTCGTAAGTCAAACTCGAAGCGACTCGGTAGAGTCTCGCCGTTGTAGGTTCCCTAGGGCGTCTGCATTGATCCGTACCTGTTGCAGTGATAATATATTTTGTATCCGCGTCACTCCCCTGAGTGGCCACGGCCCGCTATCTAATCCTAGCTAACAATGCGCAGGGCTCACTGTTGAATATAATACATAATTATAATAGGCAGCATAGGATAAAGGTAAGGTACATCAAGGGGCGACAAAGACATGCTATGCAATTGAATAGGATTGTAATCGTAGCAGCAGCAGTAACAATGCCTAGTGCAAGAAATGTACGTAAAAGATAGGCGATATCTGGGGAAGAGAATGGCTCTGCTTTCCTGGTAGCTCGATGGTACAGGTACGGTCGTCGAAGAAGTAGTCGTACTCAGCGGCGGTGTAGTCGGCGTCAACAGCGGGGTCTACCGGAGAATAAGGGGGGAGAAACAGTAAATATAAAGCAGACATAGCAATCAAATGCATGACATGACATATGAAATGTTATCAGTGCTCTAACGTAGTACGAAGCAATATGCTCGGAGCGGGAATTCATCCGGGGATGAACAGCCAGCTCCGGGTGATTACTGGACAGGGTGTCCGGAGGGGGAAGGGATCATGCCGGAGGTGTCGTGGATATCCGACAAACGTATGGGTGGGGTATCCGAGTTAGTTGAACTATTCTAAACAACTTTCGTATTCAGAACATTTTCATCCGGAAAGTTTTATCGGCTCCGGGCGTCTGACTCACAGATGAACCGGAGGGGAAATGTTCCACGTTCAATATGTTAGAGGGGTGTGGTGGGGGTATGGGTAGCGTATCCGAATTCGTTGCATTTTTCTGATCAAGTTTGATATATAAAATATTTTCATCTGACTTACGCTTTAAAAGATATTGAATTTCAAAGTTTAAATTATTTTAAAACAATTTATGGAATTCTTTTTAATTATTAAATCAACATTATCCACAACCTTATCCAAACCATAACTGACATGTGGGGCCACCCTGTCATAGGCTGAGGCCTCTGACTGGTCAAACTGACCAGGGGGTCCCACCTGTCATTCTCTCATTTACATTGTCCATTTAATTAAATCCGAATAGAAGTGGGACCCACATTGACGAGGGGGTGACCCCACGACTCCTACGGATGAGCCTACCCGGTGTCCATGAAGATAGAAGGCCCATGAAGATACGGCCTCGGCCCACTAGATGGCACCGACGTAGGAGTCCTCGACTCACAAGGAAGGTGCGAAGACCTACCGTACGGAGCAAGCTAGGGTTAGGAAAGTTTACCTGTACACGTAGATGAACTCCCCGAGACCTAGTCCGGTATATTAGGGCTAGTAGGGGTGACGCCAAAGGCATCGAATCTCACCTATAACCCTAGCCTTGAGCGCTCCAGCCTTGGCTTCCACTGTAATCGCATCTCCCCAATCAATAATATCGAGCAGGAGCGAGCCTCCCTGTTTGCCGACGAGCTATCGTCCAACCTGCGCCTCTCATGACTAACCCAGGGTCCCTGACCATGGGATTTGCCGGGGTTGATCCCCGTCAATTGGCGCCGTCTGTGGGAACCGCGCAGGTTGGGAACGCGATCTCGGCGGCCTCACCACCACCAGCACTCATCGACTCGGCGGCTCCGGCAAGATCCAACCTGTACGAGTCCCTCGGATTCACGGCCCACCTCCCAGCCCTCAAACCAGTCTTCACCGACCTACGCTCCGGCATCAAACTGATCTTCGGAGAGTACCAGATCTAGATCAACCATTGGGGTACCCTCCGCCTCATCGACGACACCCGTGCGCCCACGGCAACATCTACAGCAACGACCATAGCAGACGCCGCCCGCACGGACGATCTATCTGGCGGTTGTAGCTACGCACCCAACTCACGGCTCCACGCTACTCGCGACCGCTCGAGTGAAGCCCCAGCATAGAGAAGCACGATCGCACGCATCGGCAAGGAAACGGCAAGGGCACCATCGCAGATGTTCATGGCAGAAGTCGGCACATCAACGTCAGGTAACAACGGGCGAGCCGACGAGTCGGGCACTCGACAAGACACCCCAACCACCAACAAGGCGGCCGGCCCTGGCAACACTAGTCAGATGGTCGTACAGCTAGGAGAACCGGGGACCATACCAAAGAAAGTCCCGGTGGAGCAAGGACCAAGATATCAAAAAAGCAGTCAGCTGCCAAGCAACAAAAAGCAAGTTCCTGGCCAGGGCAGCCAGCCATCGCGCAGCAGGCAGCAAACCCCGGTTGCAGCGGCGGAGGAATCATCCAAATAAAAAATATACTTGTCCAAGGAATCGATGGCAATGGTAAAAGAAGCAGTCGCCCGCGGCGGGTTACTACCATTAGACGCCACAAGAGACGAGCTAAGGGCATACAACAAGCTAGCTGGAGAGCTAACAAAGCAGACGAGACAGTGGCGCCTAGCCATGGAGAAGCAAGCCATAGCAGAACCCGAAAGGAAAAGCAGCCGTAGACAATCTCCCAGAAGCGACTCGCCAAGTCACGACTCCCCCATCCGCAGTAGGTCGAAACTCAACAACCTGCGGAAGACAGAAAGGGCGAGAGTAGTGCGGAAACTGGAAGACGACTTCAGGTCAGAGGAAGACAACGACGAGGAGGAGCCTCTCACTCCGGCAGAAGCGCTCATAAGCGCCCAAGACTACCTGTCCCGTGCCCAGAAAAGCAGAAAGGGCAAAACAGATCGCTACACTTCCATAGCTCTGCAGATAATGAAGGACGCTATCGACGCCTCGGTACCTAAAAAATCCAGTGCAAAGCGGCAGACTCGCGAGCGGACACCGGACAGGGACCCCAGTTCGCCACACGACGATGACGACAACGACAGTAATGACGACAGACGCAGGCGCTCCGACAGGCACAAGAAGCGCAATAGCGACGACAACGGCATACGTCGCAGCACTCGACGAGACGCGCGAGACGACATCACACAGAACAGAGTCAATCGCAGCAGGCGAAGACGCCCAGCACGCGAGGAATACTCGGAGGAAGAGACTTCCGACGAGGAAATCGAGCCATGTGGAGCACTCTGCTTCACACGTGTCATACGTGAGACGCGCATGCCCAACGGGTTCAAACTGAACTCCACGACTCCAAAGTACAACAGACTCGAGGAGCCGGAGGCATGGCTCGACGACTACCTAACAGCAGTCAAGTTTCAAAGAGGGACCAATGTCACGGCGATGCAGTACGTACAGCTCATGCTCGAGAGCTCCACTCGACACTGGCTGAAAAATCTTCGGCGCGGATCCATCAGCTCCTGGAGCCAGTTCCGAGGAGCCTTCATAGAAAACTTCAAATCAACATACAAGCGACCAGCCTCACTCGAGGAGTTGCGGGCATGCAAACAAGGAACAAGGGAAGCCCTGCGAGCATACATCCAGCGATGGACGATACTCAAGAATTCAGGGGAAGACATCTCGGACGAAAGTGCGATCGACGCATTCAGGCGAGGTCTTCAGCGCGTTGAATTCAAAGAGCAGCTCGGACAGATGAAAGTCCGAACACTCGCACGGCTATTAGAACTAGCCAACAGCTGGGCAGACGGAGAAGACTCCGTTCGTAATGAAACAGAAACCCACACTGCACGATCCGAGTACGACTACGACTACAACAGAGATAGAGGAGACGACGGAAGAAGGAAGCGACCCAGACGGAACTTCTACAACGACAGAGAACCTGACATGGTCGCCGCCGGTTTCTTGGACGACCGGAACGGCAGGCACCGTGATGACAACAGACCACAGCGCCGAGACAACCCAGAAGACGAGCCCCAGGCTCAAAGACGAGAATGGAGGACAAGACAGCCACGCGATGGCACCCGCACATTCCTCTCCGCCAAAGAACAACTCGATGGACCGTGCTCTTTACACGGATTTAGAAACGAGCGAGTTGAGCTCAAATCATCCCACACCCTCAGGACCTGTCGAAGCTTCAACGAGCTGGCCGAAGAGAAAAGCCGCTCCTCGGTCGCAGTAGCACGACCACTCGCAAGTGTGGCAGTTGGGCCAGTTGCCCACGGTGCGCCACCAGCCCCCCCCCCTACCAACAAGACAGGTGGCCGCCATCCAGGAACGACAAAGGACGCCAGAAGAAGAAAACCAATACCCAGAAGCCCACGGGAGGATCTACATGATACAAGAAGGCAGACCTTCCAACAGGCAGCAGAAGCAAGTCACCAGACAAGTTTTCCTGGCAACCTCCGCACACCCGGCCGTCCCAGAGTACCTGCGTGGGTCGGAGACAGAAATCTCCTTCTCCCGGGATGACCACCCACCAGTCGTCCCCCAACCAGGGCACGCCGCACTGGTACTCGAGGCCAGAATCGGAAACTACGACATGTCGCGAGTATTCATGGATGGCGGTAGCGGGATCAACATCATCTTCACCCGAACACTCGACGACATGCTCATCCAAAAAAACGCACTCAAATCCTCAGGCACAACCTTCCACGGGATAGTTCCAGGAAAAGCAGTCTAACCCCTCGGGAGGATAAGCCTGGAGGTAGTCTTCGGGAACGCGACGAACTTCCGCAAGGAAACACTTGACTTCAAAGTGGTCGATTGGAAGTCGCAATACCACGCAATCCTTGGACGGCCAGATTTCTCTCGCTTCATGGCCGTACCCCACTACGCCTACCTCAAGCTGAAGATGCCAGGCCCAAACGGGGTCATCACAATCAGCGGCAGCTTCGTCAGATCCGACCGCTGCGACAAAGAATTCCACAAGATAGCAGAAGCATTCATAGCTCACCAAGACAGCAGAACCACGGGACTCGCGGAAGAAACACTCTCGTAGAAGGAAAGGAAATCCGCCCGAAGAAACCCAGAACTGGGAGACAAAGCTACCAGGCCCTTAGAGCCAGTACATCATCGCCCTAAAAGGAACTTACCCTCTTCATATTTGTAAAGGAACAGCAGGAAAGATATTTCATAAATATTTTTCCACAAAATTACTCGACACTCGGGGGCTCGCCAAAGCAGCCACCCCCGACGCGTCCTCCACAATCGCGGCAAATTAAACTCGGCACTCGGGGGCTCGCCAAAGCAGCCATCCCCCGACGCGTCCTCCGCAATCGCGGCAAACTAACTTGACACTCGGGGGCTCGCCAAAGCAGCCACCCCCCGACGCGTCCTCCGCAATCGCGGCAAATTAAACTCGGCACTCGGGGGCTCGCCAAAGCAGCCACCCCCCGACGCGTCCTCCGCAATCGCGGCAAACTAACTTGACACTCGGGGGCTCGCCAAAGCAGCCACCCCCCCGACGCGTCCTCCGCAATCGCGGAAAATTAAACTCGGCACTCGGGGGCTCACCAAAGCAGCCACCCCCTGACGCGTCCTCCGCAATCGCGGCAAACTAACTTAGCACTCGGGGGCTCGCCAAAGCGACCACCCCCCGACGCGTCCTCCGCAATCGCGGCAAACTAACTTGGCACTCGGGGGCTCGCCAAAGCAGCCACCCCCCGACGCGTCCTCTGCAATCGCGGCAAACTAACTTGGCACTCGGGGGCTCGCCAAAGCAGCCACCCCCCGACACGTCCTCCGCAATCGCGGCAAAATTAACTTAGCACTCGGGGGCTCGCCGAAGCAGCCACCCCTCGAGGAGTCCTCCGCACTCGCGGCAAAAATAAGTTCAGCACTCGGGGGCTCACCGAAGCAGCCACTCCCCGAGGCACCACATCCAACTACAAATACAGATGATATATACAAGAAGCATATACAACGAAGGGAAGCACCTAATCTCTAGGCTCCAACTTCGCCTTAATAAGTGCATCCAGATGGCGGTCGTTCTCTTCACAAACTCGCCTCACAACTTGGAGCGCATGCCTATCTACAGCCACGTAGTGCTCATTCATTGGGTGATCCCTACCACCTGGAGGAGCCGCCACCACCTGAGCAAAATCTACCCCTGGCCAATGACTATGGACCAAGCCCAAAGCAGCTCGGGCTCCAGCACGAATTTGGTGGTCCATCACTCGGCGCAACTTGGCAGGCTGGGAAAATATGCGACAAAGCCTCTCAAGGGACGAAGGAACTACCTCCAACGGATAGAACTCAGCATGGATACCACCCAATACCGCTGGCAGTAACTGAGAGCTTATGGAACCCGTTCAACTCGGCGACGAAACAACGCAAACGCTCGAGCACGAGCCCCATCTGCCCAAAAGGGATTGCTCGCCTGCACACTAGGGTCATCAAGCCGCGACATCTCCGACTGAACGGCCCTCTCTTCACCCCGAGTCCGCCCTGCCAGCACTTCGAAAGTCAAGAACTACGATCAAGACAGAGACGGCGAAAACCCACCAAACAGAACTAAGTGAGCAAGCAGAGGCAAGACTCACCCCGCAGGAGGTCAGACAACTTCACCACCCACGAAGCAATGCCCTCAACCACGGACTCGGCACGCTCACGCCGAGTACGATGAACGGCCACGGACCCCTTCAGCCGGACAACATCCCGCTCAGCGCCCTTCAGCCGCAAGCAAACGGACTTGTACGCACCCTCACGAACGTCATCCTTCAGTGAAATCCACGGACGAAGAAAGCCCGGAGTGGCCTACCGCAGGATGAGTAAAAACTGATCAAATTCAATCAAGAAGAACAGCCAAAGCAAACATTCAGATAGAAGTTGCAAAAGATCAATCGTCCCAACAGAGTCGCGAATTACAGACAAAAGTTTCCAAAAAACGGCGTAACACTACTGCACCTCCCCTTCACCTATGGCAGGAGGACCCTGAGCATCCACAACCTATTGCAGGCGACGAGCCAGCCTATCGGCTCGGTCGTCCTGCTCACCAGAATATCGCGGGATGGTCTCAACCAAGGAATCATCAAAGGAAACCCCATGCCCTATAAGGACGACCAGGGCCGTGGAAGAACCACTCACCACGCTCTCCGCCACCACATCTTTGCCATCAGGGCCGAACGCAGCAACCCGAGCACCCAGGCCATCGGGCACCTTCGTTCCCTCTGGCATAAGGTGCTCGTACGCAAGACCCACAACATTGGAAGCCCGGGCACAGACGTCTTCGACCACTGCAACAACATCTGCAACAGCATCAACAGCACCCTGGAGAATCCCAGACCCCGATGCAGCAGCCTCCTTCGGTTTTGCACCTGCAGTAGCTGCACCAAACAAAGAAACGTCACCAAAGGCAAATAGTGGAAACAGCAACAATCAAACACAGAACTTACACACAAGCGAGCCCGCCAGGGCGCGAAGACGTTTTCCCTCGAGCGCCTCCACCTGCGCACGCGCGTCCTCAGCCTGGCGAAGGCGAACAAGCTCCTCATGTTGACCATGCAACTCTGCCTCCTTGGAAGCCAAGGCAGCCTCGAGAACGGAAGCAGTCTCCTCCGCCTTTTCGGCTCGTTTCTCGGCAGCCTAGCGACGACCTGCGAGGCAAAGACAATACTCAGAACAACAGACGAAGCACCCAAAAGCTCAGCAGCGCAAGAATAAAACTCACCCTCCATAGCATACAAGGCATCCTGAGCAGACTCATGGGCCCGCTGCCAACGCTCAGCATCAAGAACCAAACGCTCACAGTGCTGGAAAACAGGCCGCAAGAACCAGGCAATCAGAAGCTAATTAAAGACAAGACTACAAGCTACTGCAAACAGTTACTTCTAGCCTCGGGGGCTACTCCCATCGGGAGAACTACCGTGCCCCCGATGATAAAACGACACAGACACGAATCTTCTTACCAGCTTGGAGACATGGTCGAAAGCACGGGATTTTTCTTCAATCGCCAGACCAGGACGGCCAAAGTACGGAGGACCAAGCTCGGTCGGCCTAGGCTCAGAAGCAGTAGCACCAGGCGCCCCAGAAGAAGGTACACCGGGAACTACACCGGCAGTCGAAACAACAAGAGTCGCCGCAGGCCCAGACAGGCCAGCGGCAGCCGAATGGCCCTCAAGATGCTTGGCTGCCACCCCAGAACTGGTTGACCTCAACTCAGTAGCAGCCGCGCTGGTGCACGAAGCAGCCGGCGCAGGCACAACACTTCAAAATAAAAGCAGGAATCAATCGCAAGAACAAGGAAAAGTAAACGGGCACCAATCCAGCAGAATCTTACCCGACTCGCGCACCACGAGGACGCATCAACCTCCCAAGCCTGGCCCTCTTCGGAGGAGGAGCCGGAGCAACAGCCGAAGGGGAAGGCCCAGAAAAAGGAGCTGCGGAAGGGACAACATCACCTAACGCGGTGTGATCTTCAACATCCAAGGGGCGCGACCGCCTCACACGGAAGGGACTCGAATCCTCACTATCCCCAGTCTCCACCAACACAATCTCAGCATTAACAACCGGTGCAGCATTCTCAGCTGCGGAAGCATCAAGTTCTTCTCGAATATCGGCGTCTTCCGGCTGCGGAGGGTTACACGGCACTGGAGCATGGCCCTGCAAGACAAGCAATGTCAACAACAAAACAAAACTAGGTACTCATCCAAACAGGTAAAGGAACATGGGAACCAACCGGCGGCGGAGGATGATCAAAAGCATATGGAAGGACAAGGCGCATCTCGGAAATACTAGAGCACTTGGTGACGTGCTGGATGCGAGCCAGCAGGTCATCAGGTTCTAGCTCTTCCGGCGAGCATCTCGTCGAGTCATCGAGTCCCTTGTACTGCCACATAGGGTGATCTCGATGCTACAACGGTTGAACTCGCCTCCCAACAAAAATAGAGATAAGTTGACCACCAGTCAAGTTATCTTTCAACACAGAGATCCTCTCCAAAAACGGAGTCAGTTCAGACGACTCCACCTCGGTCAAAGAATGAGACCACGAAGGTTGTCTGGCCACTCGTGTGCCCGGATTGAAAGAAGCAAGACCAAATTGCTGACCAACAATGAAGCGATCCTTCAGATAAAACCAGCCTTTCCGCCAGCCACTAACGGAATCAATCTTCTCCAAGTCAAAGTATGAATGTTTATCCCCAATGGAGATACCCACTCGACCCACGGCGTACTCGCAGTTCGTCCTTTTAACATTAAAAAGACGTCTCCAAAGTCCCCAATGGGGATAAATCCCCAGGAAAGCCTCACAAAGAGTGATGAAACACGCAATGTGCAAAATCCCATTGGGAGTAAGGTCATGCAACTGGAACCGATAAGAATACAGCAACCCCCGAACGAAAGGATGCAGCGGAAGGGCAAACCCACGGTGGAAGAAAGCCTGGAAGCATACCCGCTCGTCCGCCGCCGGCGCTGGAGTCAACTCATCGCCAGGAAGACGGGCATCGCCCGCCACCAACATGCCATCAGCAACCAGCGCATCTAGATCTTCAGCCCCGAACGAAGACCGCTCCCATTTGCCGGACATCTTGGCCCACTCGATGGCAGCACGGGAGCGCTTGGACATAGATCTCACAGCAGCACACAGAGGAGAAAAGATGAAGACTCAGTAACACGAAGGAAAGCAGGGAAAAAGGAGGAAGGCAATGGCTGGGTAAAATCTACAAGTCACCGGCCGCATAGTATTTAACTCAAGAGCCTGGCAAGAAGGGCCACCGGCCGACCTTTTCGCCCAGTAAAAAGTGCCACGATCCCCTACAGAGGCGAAAAGCATGGAAAATCCAACCGGCGCAGGAACAACACCGCCCACTACACGCGCAAAAAGAGGATCATGATCGCGCAACGCGAAAATTTCGGCGGGATAGCGCCAAGTCACTTCACACGATAGACCGCAGCGGTCAACAAATTGCAGAAGACCACGCCAAACGTCATATCACAGCAAGGCGTACTCAGTACGCCATCAAGACCCAGAGATTCCATCTTTTCAGATCTTTTCCCCAAGGAAGAAAAAGATCTTACTCCCATCGGGAGCGTACATCATAAGAGTCCCGGGTGCTCCCTCACCTAAAAATCCAACCACGTGCTAGAGTGAACACTCGCACCGATGAGAGTCTCGGGTGCTCCTTCCACCCGACGCAAGACAAACAAATCGCTCACCAGGACCTTATGGCGCTACGAGTCTCGGGTGCTCCCTCACCTCAAGAGCCGAAAATGGCATTCGAGTGATTACTCGCAAAAAAAACCCCGACTGAGCACTCGAAATAAAGCTCCTCGGGTGAATGAGTGAACAGCTCGCTTGATGTTTTGTTCCAAGCGGGTGCAATGCTACAAGGCTCCGCGCCTCAGAAACACGCATTCCTGTAACACGATACACTGTGCCCAGAAGCCACGCAAGATTAGCGTGTAGGTAAGACCCCGCTGCGAAGTACGGTCGGGCTGGGACTTGCCGAAGAGCGATTTCACTCCCAACCTTTCCCATGCGCAGAGCATGATAGATAAGCCGGGCGGACGCGCCTTAGGCTACACACATTACTAGCGGCAAATGAACACCATAAGACCTAAAGCGGCCGGACTTTTGCTCGACACCAGTGTTCCAAGCTCACGTCGAGGGACGTGGGTTTGATTGGGCTACTGTGGTATTTGCCCTAGTGCAATTCACCAAGGCTCGACCCGTCGACCCCTTGGGCCCTTTCATCTTAGCATCCCTCGAAATAGGTTTTGTCATGGCCACTAGACTGCCAGCGACCCACGTATGAACCGTGCATATCAATAAACGACAGATGAATGTACTCGAGTCCCTGCGCGACTCTTCGAGTCCCCCAGGAACTCGGGGGCTACTGACGAGGGGGTGACCCCACGACTCCTACGGATGAGCCTACCCGGTGTCCATGAAGGTAGAAGGCCCATGAAGATACGGCCTCGGCCCACTAGATGGCACCGACGTAGGAGTCCTCGACTCACAAGGAAGGTGCGAAGACCTGCCGTACGGAGCAAGCTAGGGTTAGGAAAGTTTACCTGTACACGTAGATGAACTCCCCGAGACCTAGCCCGGTATATTAGGGCTAGGAGGGGTGACGCCAAAGGCATCGAATCTCACCTGTAACCCTAGCCTTGAGCGCTCCAGCCTTGGCTTCCACTGTAATCGCATCTCCCCAATCAATAATATCGAGAAGGAGCGAGCCTCCCTGTTTGCCGACGAGTTATCGTCCAACCTGCGCCTCTCATGACTAACCCAGGGTCCCTGACCATGGGATTTTCCGGCGTTGATCCCCGTCACACATGTCATTGAGACATTTAAGCTTAACAGTTATTTAATTCAGTGGTTATTCTAAAGGGCAGGGCCCACATGTCATTGTCTTAGGGTTAATTTAATTTACCATAATCCTTTTATTAACTTAATAGGCTAGGTCCCACATGTCATACATAGGGGGGGTTACCTCCTAATTATAGATTAAGGGCTAATCTAATTAGAAGGGACCCCATGTCAGTGGCCAGGCCACAACGCAACACGCCCTAGCCCATGGCTTTCGCCACGACCGTGGTATGGGGCCAACGGCGGGCACAGCGAGGCCGTCCAGAGAGGGGGGGATTAGGGCGCGGCGGAGCGGCGAGAGGGGGGAGGCGCGGCGGGTGGGGTGCGCGCGAGGCAGGCTGAGGCGAGCCGGAGCGCGCGCAGGCCCGACCGAGCTCGACGAGCTCGAGCTCGCTGCTATGGCGGCCGGCGGCGGCTGGTGTTGGCCGGCAGGTGCTACGGCGCGACTTCGGCGGGGAAATGGAGGGGAATGGGGATGGAGCTCACCGGGGAGCTCGATGCTGCGGCCAGGGAGGGCTGAGGAGGTCGGGAGCGGCATGTGTAGACGAGGAAGACGGCGGCTGTGGTCAAAGCGGCGGCGCGATTCGTGTTGGAAATATGCCCTAGAGGCAATAATAAAATTTTATTATATATATTTCCACGTTCATAATTAATGTTTATAGTTCTGTGCTATAATTGCAATGACCCTGACTGTGAAATTCAGAAGAAAACTCATTTGCATGTGTGGAAATGTAAACACCAAGAGTTCCTGGTTTAGCCTCTAAGACCAGCTCATGTGCTAACTGATGATTACGTTTTCTTAATCATGGACATTGTTCTTGTATCAAGGATGTCAGTAGCAATGAGAACATATTGTTAGCAGAACAATGATGTTGAACCGACCCCAGTATTGAATGATATACTTAGAGATCACATCGTAACTACGTTATAAGTCATATCATGAAATGTTATCATATACGTAATTCCTTAGACCATGAGAGTATCGAGTTGCTTCACACAGGAATACATGCTTTGGTTCTTAGATGAATCCTCCCGTAAATGGGAAGTAGTAAAATAAGTTCTGGGTATGTCACATGGTGTGGCTAGTGACTGTGATAGTTCAAGAATGGGATTTGCTCCTTCACGATGAAGAGATATTGACTTTGGGCCCACTCGGTATGACGGTATCCATTCTAGTCTGGCCAGACGCATTGTGATTTAATCACGGGGATACCGGAATACAATAACGAGAAATAGAGACAAACGAGCAAAGAGGATAACGAGTGGCTTGTGTTCAAGAAGTTGTTACACATGGGTTCCAAACATCTCTCCTCTAACTTTTTCATATATCACGAAGCAAAGGGAATGGTACATGAATAAACATAATGGTTCACTCGAAGTTTCTTCGTGTATGAGCGGGAGTCAACATGGGTGTCCATGGCTCCGCTGTTGATTATTGGCTATTGACAAAAGGCTGTTGACCTATGTCCGGAAGATGTTCTGAGTCATGTCCGCATTATACCGAACCTATTGGGTCACACACTTAACGAGCAGTAGTCTGTTAGAATGCTGGAATGGTAGAAGGTTTAGTGGAAGCAAAGCAGAATAGTTCATACAGGTACCGGAAGTAGTTCCGGGGATTTATGAAATAGTTCATAAGGGCACCAGAAGTAGTTTGGGGTATTTAAGGATATGTCCGGATCACTCTGGAGTAGTCCCAGGTGGTTTCAGAACATATGAGAATGGTACTTGGGAAGTCCTGGATCAACCGGAATAGTTTCCGGATAATCGCTGGGCGTCCCGACAACCTTCGCGGTCATCGGGTGGCTTAAACTGTAACTCGGATGGTCTTGGAAACTATCCGGATGGCTCCGGAACGTCCGAGAACGGTCACGGAAGGTCCTGGAAGTGCTCCAGAAGGTTCCGGAATGTCCCGAAACGATCCCGGAAGGTCCTGGAAGCTTTTGGAAGGTTCCAGAAGTTTTCGGGCAGTACCACCCACTACCCCCACGCCCCTAGCCTTGGGGGGCAAGCCACCTAGGCTGCCCTGGCCGGCCAAGGAGGTGGGAGCGCACCAAGGGGAGGGAATCCTCCTCCAGGTGGGAATACCAAAACCCAAATATGGCAGGTTTCCGGTGGGAAGGTTTGGGAGGTTTGGGAGTCCAAGTTGGACTCCCCACCCCCCCTTATTGCGCCCCAAGGGCCTCTTGGCCACCTATATAATGAGGGGAGGGGGTGGGGGCGCAGCAACATCAAACCCCAAGGCCTATGCGCCACCCTCCCTCCCTCTAAACCCCGTTGCTCCACAATTAGACCCCGGTTTAGACGCTGTTCTAGATAGGAATCCGTTAGGGTTTTCTCCCTCTAATTTTCTTGGTGGCGTTCATCTCTGGACGGCGGAGCGCTGCTGGATTGCTTCTATGGGATGTGTGGATACTAATGGAGGGGTCTTACCTTCGACCCTTCTTCGAGGGGCTTTTCGTGGGACTTGTTCGTGGGACTAGATCGCGGGACGGTTCGAGGGATCGATATCCTCGCGGTTGGGAGGTCATTGAAATTCCTAGCTGCGGGGATCTGCACCGATTTTCTTCACCAAATCTACTTCCGCTACATCGGTTGGTGAGCCATGACCTAAAACCTTGGATGCAATCTTCATGGATGATCTTGGGTTCTTGATTCGTAGGCACGAAATTTTTTGTTTTCTACTGCGTTTCCCAACAGTGGTATCATAGCGATCCTTGATTAGATGCATGTTTAGTTCTAGATCATATGTCTGATATGAGGCATTGATTTTCTTGTTGCTTCCCTGTCATGTGATTTTTTTTCTATGCTTGATGGCAAGTTGAGGTTTTGCTACAAGGATTGAGTTTTCCATCGATCCCTCTATGCTGCTTTCAGTATGCTGGTTGCCTTGATCATGGTCTACATCAAACTCCTTGGATCTCATCTTAATCTCGCAATAGAAGATTTAACATGGAGGGGCTTGTCGATTTTATGAACTCAAATCCACACGGGGGGTCACGCGTTGAACGAAGTTTGGCTTGTGGCATTAGTTGTTGCACGCACCCCGAACGTTAAACTAGCAACAATGAAGTATCGTGTTTGGTTTGTATAGGGAACAACGTTTGCATGTAACCTGCTAATCAACCACGATAAAAGTTGCAACAACCCGTGTACATGGCGATCTAACTCGTTTTTGCAGAATGTGCATGTGATGTGGTATAGCCTTCAAGATTTGCAATGTGTTTGTATGAGATGCTATATTTTATGTAATATTTATTCACGACTTGCGTGTCGTGGTACGGCGTGATGAGTGGAGTCATATGATTGTCACTTAATTATGGCCTACGTGCCAGAACTGTTTATTAGCTCGAGGCAAAGCAATAGATAGATGCAAGGTGATGATCTACGATGCAGAGGTGGACCCCGACGCACATGCCGGAAGCCGTGGTGTTGGTCCCGGCGCCAAGGAGAAAGTTGGTGGAGACGGTAACTTCTACCACGACGACGTGAAGACAACGAAGACTTCACGAAGCAAAGGGCTATACTATATCACATAATTTTATGAACTGCCTGTGATGTTTATCCCTTTGATGCACCCTTGTTTGATGCGCGGTAGTCGTATTTTATTAGGGTGATCTCTGGCAAAACAATATCAAGTTGATAGTGTTCTTCCAACTGTAGCACCGTCTATACTATGTTTCACATCGGAGCAGGTCATGTCACATGGGTGCACACGGTGTGACGCATAAAAGGCGGGTGTGTTAAGAACACACTGCAATTACACTTGGTTGTCTTGACGGTTTGGATAAAAGTTTGCTACCGGAACACGCCCATCGAAAGATGAACAAGAATCACCTTTGGCGTGATTGGCAAGTTGGCCTACCGGTCCAGTCTAAGTCATCAGTGATGTCACATCAATGGCGGACGATTGGGTCGGATCTTGAATCACTCTAGCATCAATTACGAGAGATATTGATCTGAGTGGGAGCGCACTAAGTAATTAAATTGGTTAATCACAAGTGCAACTTAATTATGAACAAAGTCTAAGTATTTGCATTATTGTTGTAGAATAATGGATCGCGTTACCAGCTTCCCAATTTATTTTGATTAACTGTATTATCTGGTACAAACTTTACGATTGGTACCGTATTGTGAGGACTATCCTCAATAGTGTCGAGAAGGAGCTTGTCCTATCGCAAATTTTTGATGCTCTCCCGCTGATGCTATGGATGATGTGACTTACGTCCATAATCCAAAATGCTAGAATTCCACCACAGCTAAGTGCATTGTCTTCACCACCATGAAACCCGAACTTCGAAACGTTTGGGATAGTTATGTTATATTCATGGAACTGAAAAATTGTTTTCAGTAGTAAGACAATTAATGTTGGATATAAGATATCTAGTACAATGTATGATTGTAAGCATTAGTGAAAATGTTCACTGTGCTCTAAACAAAACTGATAAGTGTGGGATCCAGAAGAACACCGATCATATGATGATGAGAATTAAGGGAAAGGAAGTCCAAAGGATGTTAGTAAGACTCACCCTCCGGAAAGTCCATGGCATGCGCCACCCTTGATCATATGTGATCTTCTGTGAGTAGGAGTGACATTGGAAATAGAACTATGATACGTATAAAGGCAAAGCGAAAGAAGACTATAATATCGAGCTCAGAAATGAAAGTCATACGAAGTTATATATGAATTCATTGCTGGTAAAAAAAATGTAATTCTTGGGAATCATGATTAAGCGGTTAATCTTAATTCTTTTATATTGTGATTAAACTGTTGATCACTAGAATATCACTTCAATTGCATATCGTTGCAAGTCGATTCAAGAAATACTATGGCCTTTATGACTAGCTAATGATGAGTTTTGACACACATGAGAACACGGTAAAAGGTTTACTATACTGTGTGTTGACTCTATGATTATCTTCACAATTCATTTTAGAGTTGAGTAAATTGTTACTACACTTTAGCCTTGTTGCAAAACATCATTTTTGAATCATGTTTATTGCAAGAGAGTTGTTCAAAGCTATGAATAACATAAAGGCCATACGTCTATTGTGAATAGATTGTATGTTATGAATCTTGATAATAATACTAAACATCCATAACACTGACGCTAAACGTCGCAAGACTGACAGAAATACCACAAGTGTGTGTCACTGCAGTTTATCACAAGTGACATAACATGCATGAAGAATTTTCATAAGTGATGGACTTTCAAGTCACATGATTATGAATCACTTGACTCTTGCGAATTTTGTCTCGAAGTAATGTGACTAAAACACCGTTGATAGGCCATACATGAACGGGCAACTAAACCATTGGAAGTCATACATGATGATGTGTGTAGTCCAATAAGTGTAGTTGTATGCAGTGGATTTTCTATCTTCACTCATGAGATTGAAGTTGATATGTGGATATCTGCTCAATGTAGACATGCGTCTGAAATCTTTGAAATGTTCAAGGAATTTTAGAGTGAAATAGAAATTCATTGTAACAAGAAAATAATGCTTCTGCAAATTAGATTGTAGAAAGTAATATTTGAGTTACAAGTTTAGCGAACGTCTGATACGTTGTGAAGAAGTATCATAACTTGTGCCTCCCGAAACACAATTATGAGTAAAGTGTTCGAGAGACATAATCAAGCCATGTATGACACGTTAAGATCAAATATGACGTTTATCAATTTGCCATTATACTTATTAAAGTTATGCGTTAGTGACTACGGCTTTTACACTGAAAAGAGCACCATCAAATCTGTTGAAATGACATCATATTAGATATGATATGGGAATGATAAAACCATATTGTCTTTTTCTTAAAATTTGGGTATATGAGGCATGTGTTTGACATGCTCAAAACACCAAATCAGATAAGTGCTACTTTGTTAAGGTTATTCCAAAAGGTTTGGTATTCCTCTATCACTACACCAAAGCAAAAATGTTTGTTGTTTAGAACGGTGTGTTTTGACGAAAATAGTTTCTTGCAAAATAGTAAGTGGGAGGACAATGCAGCTTGTTAAAGATTGTTGAATCTTCAAATAAGTGCGCAGCTGAACCACACAGGTTAGACAAAACTCGTACAAACATTCATGATATGTAAAACGAGATATTGTTGTTCGACAATGATAAACCTGTGATATACAAAGAAGCGTTGATGGGCCCTGACTCCGGGATTTGGCTAAATGCCAAATAATCTGAGATAGTATCCATGGAAGTAAGTCAAGTTTTGAACTTGGTAGACCCTCCGAAAGACTAAAAGTCTGAAGAATATATATATGGATCTATAATTGATTCGGATTAAATTGTTTTATCCATAAAGCTCAACTCGTTGGAAAATTGTTTTCTAGAAAGTTCAAAGGTTGACTGCGGCGAAATAGTTTCGACCGTAGAGATGCTTTAGTCAGTTCGGGTTATATTAGCAATTACTACATATCTCATTTATAGGATATGGTAGAATGAACGTCAAAACAAAGTTCCTACACGGAAATATAACAAAGGACGTATATGTGATACGACCGGAATGTTTTGTCGATTCAAAGGATGCTAAAATAGATGCAAGCCTTGGATATCCAGTGATGGACTGAAGCTAGCACAATGGAGTTGGAATTTTCGTTATGATGAAATTGCCAAAAGAGTTTTTTTTCATCGGGAATAAACGAAGATGCTTGAATGTTCAAGAAAGTAAGTGGGAGCTGAATGATATTTCTAAAATCTTATGTAGGTGACATATTGATGATTGGAAATGATATAAATTTCTTGACACGAATAAGGACTTCATTGGAAATATTTTTCAGTTGAAGAACTTGGGCTAATATAGCATTTGTATTGAGCACAGTGATCTATGCAGATAGTAAGTGCTTGATCATGCTAAAGCCAACGTTACATGTTGACATGATACTAAAGTAGTTTAGTATGAAAACGCCAGGAAGGATGTTCTTGCCAAGGTCACGGTGAAAAGTTGTTTGCGGATATCGGTGTTCATGAACACAGATAAGCAAAACACATGAATTGAATTTCACTCACATTTGTGTTTGGATTAATCATGTACACCAGAATATGTAAAACAACCTGATATGTCCAGTGCTCCAAAAGGTTGTGAGCAAGATACCAAAGTGATCAAGATGTTGATCATTGGACAAACAGTGAAAAGTTAAACTTATGAAAGATAAGATATGTTTCTTAGAAAAATGGAGAGAATGAAGAGCTCGTTGTAATGAGTTACACCAGCTGAATTTTTGATGTAAATAGTTACACCAATTCAGTCTTCATACTTACTCCGACCGATTTTCGATATTAAATGGGATTATGTGTTTCACACGTAAGGGTGGCACAGTATGAAGGAACTGTGTTATGTTAGATACTGTGGCGAATTCTATAACAGAGGCTAAGTATATTGTTGCTTAAAGAAGTAACAAGGGAGGGTATTTTGAATCATCAGTTCATTTTTGAACGTGGTATGGCTTCCTAGATGTTTGAAGCTCATGGAACATTGATGAATGATTTCATAACTTATTCTAACGAACCAAGGTCCTCCCAAATGATTCAAACATATACAAAGCGAAATTGATTATGTAACATCCCAAAATTCCTCGAATTTTGGAATGTTATTAAAATTAAACAGATAATGATTGTTTGCTGGATGTGTTTGATTTTCTCTAGGATTTAAAACTTTTTGGAGTTTATTGAATATTAAAAAAAACAAAGAGAGGGAATAAAAGGACTTTCCCTAATATACATAATTGATGTTGTTGGAATTTATTATTTAAAACAAAACCAACAAAACAAAATGAGAGAAGGTAATATGACTCCTTCAACATATTAAAAGGTTGGAAAATGTTTTAAATCATTATTGGAATTCTTCTGAATATTCAAAACATTTTTCAACTCAAGGAAATTCATTTGAGAGGATATAAAATGACTTATCCCCTTTTTAATAAAGTTGGAAAATATTTAGAATATTATTTCAAAGTTTTTAAAATTTATTATGAGTATTATAAATAACTCTAAATTTATTTTAGGGATTTTATAATGATAAGAGAGTTTTTATTTCATTTAAATGATGTATTTAATATTTTAAAAGAGTTGAAACAATATTCCAATGGGATATTTTTACTTTACCAAATTATTTATTGGTGTGAAAATTTTAAAATTTATATTTTATTATTTAGAAATGGTTTGCCAATGCTTTTGACCAAAAAAAATATTTTTAATAATTTATTGGATCTTATTTGATTTACGAAAAGCATTTTATATTTAAATAAAGTAATTAGAAAAAAAAATATTTTTATTTTACTTTTTGGAAAATGTATTCATTAAATAATTTTCTTTGGATTATTTGAAGAATTTAGAAATTTATTTCATATTTTTCTCATGAGTATTTATTTTTCTACAATTGTTTGAAGTTTTCGTTTTTAAAGAAAAAGAAAAATCCGTAGCCCGGCCCAGTAGTCTTTTCCGCCCACGAGCGCAATTTGAGCCCGAGACGGATTTAAAAAAAATCGGGCTATATAAGATTTCGAAATTTTTCTTTTTCGTTTTTCTTTAGAAACCCTAAATCGTCGCCGCCACGGTTTCCGTGCCGCCGCCGCCTCGATTTTCTGGGCCCGGCGAACCTCGATTTCCGCGCCGCCGCTGTCTCGGTTTCCGCGCCGCCGCCGCCTCGATTTCCGTGCCCGGTGAACCTCGGTTTCTATTCCGCCACCGCCTCGATTTCCGTGCCGTCGAACATTGATTTCCGCGCCGGAACTTTGGTTTCCGTGCCCGGCGAACCTCGATTTCCGCGCCATCGCCACGTCATTGGTACGTCAGCAATTTTGTCCTGTAGTGAAAAGGATTTGTCTGCGACAGAAAATTCTATTTTATTCACGAATAGGTCCTTTTTCACAGTTTGCACCCTATAATCTTCGTAGCCGTATCTTTTAAACCGTGTATCGGAATTAGGTGATTCTTTTTCCTACACGCTCGTAGTGATCTGTACTTTATCATAGAGTAAACTTTTCACACCTTTGCACACTTTTGAATTTGAATCTATTTCAAATTCAAATTCAAATTTCGGTGGTCGTATCTTGTAAACCGTTGATCCAAATCGAGTGATTCTTTTCTGCGTTGGATCACTCGTTCCATGTACTTTCTGTTCATAGCATGTGTACACAAAAATTCAAATGTTTCTTGATCTGTTTGAATTCAAATTCAATTCAATGTTGCACTTGCTATGACCTGTGTTGTAGTATTCCGTTTCACGTGATTCTTTTTGCATATTGGATCATTTGAGACATGTTATCGGTAAGGTTCACACACTTTTCATGTGGGCATGATATTCACCTTGGATTCATAAATGTCCATGATCGCAATTCCTTACCGATGAATCTTTATCTGTTGACTCTCTCGAGTTCACTTCCACCGATCACCTTCGAGCACATCGACACCTTTGCACTTCAAAACCTTTTTGTTTTGTTGATCTTTTGTTTGTGTTGTTGGTGTGATTGCTTATTTGAGTTCCTTCGTTGCGATAGATTCTCGGAGTGTGACGAATAGAGTTGACTGGACCGTGAGAGCGAAGAACTTCACCAAATGGAAAAGGCAAGTTACAATTTGACCATACCTCAACCTATATTTTCTATTATGCATGTAGCAAATTATCACTCTATGCATGTGTAGGATTATATATTAGTTATGATTTAAACCTAGTAGGATAGCCATATGTTCTGACCGTATAATTCATTGTCGCCCTAGGATCGTGGTTGTTATATATTGCTATTGCTTTGTAGACGGGGATTGGTTGAGTTATCATTGAGCTATGTGAGGATTAATGACTTGATTACCAAACTTAAATAGAAATCACCTCTGGGCGGGCAGGGAATGCATCCTGGGGCTCGTGCCTCGGTTGAGGAGAGGCCAGGGCTAAATGCTTCCCGAATGGTTGTTTTAGTGGTGAACCGGGTGCGTCATGGCGAGTACCCTCTGACGCAGTGGGCGCCGTCCAGGCTCAAAAAGATCGGAAAGACAGTGTGACTAGTAGCTTCCATGTACAACCACTGGCTATATGGGCTCTGCCTTAGATGAGTAAGTTGTGGGGAACCTGGCCCTGGTAGCTAGCTGATGTAGATATGATAGGTGTACCGGCTACCAAAGGGTGGAGGCAACCTCTTCTGAAAGACTATGTCTCAATCTTCGGGTTGTGTCCAGTGGGGAAAGTGTACAAACCTCTGCAGAGTGTAAAAACTGATCATGATTAGTCGTGTCCACGGTTACGGACAACTTTGAGCAACTGGGCATTATTATTGTTGGATGGTCTTGACAGATATTTCACCTTAATAAGAATTTGAGTGGGAACTTTTAATAAAGGGATGGTTGGAATTGGTGTAGCCCGATTCAACCATACTTAGGACTAGCAAGATAAATTAAAATTTGATTAGTTGTAGTATGTGAGGGAAAAATCAGCTTTCTGCAAAATAAAACCATAAGCCTTTCCTTTGACTTACCTTGCATGTAGATGTAGGTCTGTTATATCCTTTTTCGTGTAAATTGCCGTACAAATCAGATGTACTGACCCGTTGTTGGGTTGTAACCTTCGGTGTTGCAGGATTGTATTCGACGAGTAAGTGATGCGATGTAGGGTTACGATGCCTATACTCAACTATGCCGGTGGAGTTGATGGACCCACGAAGCTTTTATTGTTCTTCCGCTGTATTATTATTTGTAAGCTAGCCTTGAGCTATGCAGGTATGCTTTATTGTAATACTGGATCTTCGATGTAATATATATGACATGTGGTTTATTCTTGATATTACATCATGTACTGTGTGTGCTAGCTATTGATCCAGGGACTAGCACAGAACGCACAGAGACTCCGGTTTGTGATGAACCGGGTCGTTACAGATTAAATTAGTGAATTTTATGATAGCGTGAAAATGCGAAGATATGCAATATACAAACGGGCCTGAAACGTCAGATCCGTATATGAAGTCTATACCACAAATGAAGTATGCATTACACCGGTATGCCATAGGTGTAAAGTGCTCAAGCACTGACAATATTATTGACTCTAGTGCAAGTGGGAGACTGTTGGAAATATGCCCTAGAGGCAATAATAAAAATTTATTATATATATTTCCACGTTCATAATTAATGTTTATATTTCTGTGCTATAATTGCAATGACCCTGACTGTGAGATTCAGAAGAAAACTCATTTGCATGTGTGGAAATGTAAACACCAAGAGTTCCTGGTTTAGCCTCTAAGACCAGCTCATGTGCTAACTGATGATTACATTTTCTTAATCATGGACATTGTTCTTGTATCAAGGATGTCAGTAGCAATGAGAGCATATTGTTAGCAGAACAATGATGTTGAACCGACCCCAGTATTGAATGATATACTTAGAGATCACATCGTAACTACGTTATAAGTCATATCATGAAATGTTATCATATACCTAATTCCTTAGACCATGAGAGTATCGAGTTGCTTCACACAGGAATACATGCTTTGGTTCTTAGATGAATCCTCTCGTAAATGGGAAGTAGTAAAATAAGTTCTGGGTATGTCACATGGTGTGGCTAGTGACTGTGATAGTTCAAGAATGGGATTTGCTCCTTCACGATGAAGAGATATTGACTTTGGGCCCACTCGGTATGACGGTATCCATTCTAGTCTGGCCAGACGCATTGTGATTTAATCACGGGGATACCGGAATACAATAACGAGAAATAGAGACAAACGAGCAAAGAGGATAACGAGTGGCTTGTGTTCAAGAAGTTGTTACACATGGGTGCCAAACATCTCTCCTCTAACTTTGTCATATATCACGAAGCAAAGGGAATGGTACATGAATAAACATAATGGTTCACTCGAAGTTTCTTCGTGTATGAGCGGGAGTCAACATGGGTGTCCATGGCTCCGCTGTTGATTATTGGCTATTGAAAAAAGGCTGTTGACCTATGTCCGGAAGATGTTCTGAGTCATGTCCGCATTATACCGAACCTATTGGGTCACACACTTAACGAGCAGTAGTCTGTTAGAATGCTGGAATGGTAGAAGGTTTAGTGGAAGCAAAGCAGAATAGTTCATACAGGTACCGGAAGTAGTTCCGGGGATTTATGAAATAGTTCATAAGGGCACCAGAAGTAGTTTTGGGTATTTAAGGATATGTCCGGATCACTCTGGAGTAGTCCCAGGTGGTTTCAGAACATATGAGAATGGTACTGGGGAAGTCCTGGATCAACCGGAATAGTTTCCGGATAATCGCTGGGCGTCCCGACAACCTTCGCGGTCATCGGGTGGCTTAAACTGTAACTCGGATGGTCTTGGAAACTATCCGGATGGCTCCGGAACGTCCGAGAACGGTCTCAGAAGGTCCTGGAAGTGCTCCAGAAGGTTCCGGAATGTCCCGAAACGATCCCGGAAGGTCCTGGAAGGTCCTAGAAGCTTCTGGAAGGTTCCAGAAGTTTCCGGGCAGTACCACCAACTACCCCACGCCCCTAGCCTGGGGGGGCAAGCAACCTAGGCTGCCCTGGCCGGCCAAGGAGGTGTGGGCGCACCAAGGGGAGGGAATCCTCCTCCAGGTGGGAATACCAAAACCCAAATATGGCAGGTTTCCGGTGGAAAGGTGTGGGAAGGTTTGGGAGGATTGGGAGTACAAGTTGGACTCCCCACCCCCCCCCCCTTATTGCGCCCCAAGTGCCTCTTGGCCACCTATATAATGAGGGGAGGCGTGGGGGCGCAGCAACATCAAACCCCAAGGCCTATGCGCCACCCTCCCTCTAAACCCCGTTGCTCCACAATTAGACCCCGGTTTAGACATTGTTCTAGATCGGAATCCGTTAGGGTTTTCTCCCTCTAGTTTTCTCTGGCGGAGCACTGCTAGATTGCTGCTACGGGATGTGTGGATACTAATGGAGGGTTCGTACCTTCGACCCTTCTTCGAGGGGCTTGTTCGTGGGACTTGTCCGTGGGACTAGATCACGGGACGGTTTGAGGGATCGATATCCTCGTGGTTGGGAGGTCATTGAAATTCCTAGCTGCGGGGATCTGCACCGATGGTCTTCACCAAATCTACTTCCGCTACATCGGTTGGTGAGCCATGACCTAAAACCTTGGATGCAATCTTCATGGATGATCTTGGGTTCTTGATTTGTAGGCACGAAAATTTTTGTTTTCTACTGCGTTTCCGAACAATTCGCGCGTGGTGGGGCTTTTTGGCGACGACCGAGCACATAGGGAGACGCGGGAGGGCTCGGGGGAGCTCCTTGACATGCTCTCGCGCGCCGGGGAGCTCGGTGGCCACGGCGGCGCCAGGGAGTCCACGGGCGCGGCCGTGCCCAGGAAGCTCACTGGAAGGGCGAGGGCGCGGGAGGAAGGATGGAGGCGGCTAGGGTTTGTGGAAAGGGGGGCTCAGGGAACTTGTACCCGCCGGCATCCACCGGATGGCCACCACGGCATGGAGAGGCGCCATGGATGGCTGCCACGCCATGGGTGAACAGGGGGAGAAGAAGGGGAGGTGGGGTGGGCCGGGCCCAGTGGGGGTGTGGGAGAAGTTGCCCTGGGCGAAGTTTAGCGTTTTCCCTTTTTAGTTTTCTTTTCTGCTTTTGTTTTCTGTTTATATTTTATTTTAGCTATCAAGTGCTTTTAGCAAAATGTGGAAACTGTCCCAATATTGTGGATACAATATATAACATGGCTACAAAAATTTTGGGTCACAACTAAATTCATTTGAATTTTGTTGTATTTAAAAGTGGATTAAATGTGGCTATTTTGCTACTATTTGATTTGTTTAAAATGTTTAAACAATGTAAATAAACACAATTGATATTTTATCATGAACTAGTGATTATTAGGCATTTTATAAAATTGTTTACACAATTTTTGGAACAACTTTATTTGTCACTTTGTTTTGGAATTTTTAATTGGATTGAATTTGAACAAGCCATGGTCAAGGTGATTATCACATGCCTAATCAAGAGGTCTTGGCTTTAATCAAAGTGATTATTGTTGGGTTACGGTAGTGTGACACCCGGGGTGTTACAATTCTCCCCCACTAACAAGAATTCTCGTCCCGAGAATTAAAGGTAGTGAAAGGTGTAATGCTTTGGTTTCGTATTCTAGCGATTCTTCTGCTTATTGTTTCCCTTCTCGAAGAAGTCAATCCTTCTCGTTGATGTTCATTTCTCTGTGTCGATGCATCTCGACGAGTTATCATCCTCGCTTCAGGGTCATCATCGTACTTACGGATAGGCTAGGAGGGTAAACTTAAGGGGGTCGGATCGGTACAAGGTTGATCAATCGAGGCTGTCCAACGGAAGGGGGTACAAAGTCTCTCCCGAGTTTAAACTCAGGGGAATACATCGAGATATCAAAAGAAGGCATGAGAAGTCTCAAGCGGATAGACATACATTTGATGTTCATGACGGATGATGAAAAGGGGGGTCCAAAGCATCAGGCATGAGCATTGTGTCTCGTATCGGACTTAATATCACAAGGTATAGGTGACTCGTGAATTGCATACAAGGTCAAGCATGGGAATATCCCTGGGAACACGAGGGTAAATGAGAGTCAGGTTTCGATCCTGTGGAACTGTGGGTTAGAGTGGTGGCATTTTACGCGATCACGATGCAAGGATTGTCAGAGAATAGCTTGTCAGCTATGTCGGCAACAAAATCGGTACCAGGAGCAGTGGACATTGAGAACCATTTTCCTGCTCATTAATACGAGGCGGACCAATTGGCAAAGTTCTCGTCCCGGTGGTTACCAAAATGTCATCAACAATGGCAACAAGGGGTTACTAACGAGGTTGTACACTGAGGTTTTACATAAGCAGGGGAATTATCACTGCTTAGGTATGTTATATTACAAGGGAGGTTAAACAGACCAATGGAAATGAAAATATAATGATACACAAGTATCAGGTGTATATCCTTCCCAAGGGGAAACAGAGCAAGATATACACGACCAAGTTGTATTGGCAAGGAGTCAAGGGAGGTTGTCGATGATAACACAAATCATCGAGGGGCGGGGATGGTATTTCACACGATGAATCCAATTGACACATGGAAGAAACCATGTAAGATTAGTCGGATAATAATCCACCAAAGGTCGGGTGGTTCGCAAATAATCTGAGGTGAGTATCGGCACTCAACCAGAAGGAGAATGAATGCAAAGGCATCGGATGATAGGAATATCGGACTAATTCGATGCTTAAGTACAAGGGAATTATGATTTCCAGATCGGGAGGTGGATGTAATCATCCACACAGACTTATCGGTGGCGGGGGATTGCAAAGGCGATGAACACATAGGTGCTCGGGAACTTATCAGAGAGTATCTTCGGAACCTTCTGGTGAAGCAAGCAATCATCTTGGGTGAAGGGCTCTCCGGTTAGATGCGACCACGAGATCCTAATGTCAGAGTTAGCAAAATTTCCCGAAAGGATAAGAGAGTAGAATCCCAGAGTAAAGGTACGGAGAAAAGGATCCTAATACCACCAAGTTTGCGACGGGGGCCGATAAGTCACACATCAGTGTTAGTAAAATAGTTTTTTTTCGAATGACTAGACTAAACTTCAGCCAAGGAGTGGGAAGGGGTGTTGAAAGGACGTGGATGTCGCCTAGAGGGGGGGTGAATAGGCATTTAAAATAATTACGGTTTCGGCTTGAACAAATGCGGAATAAAACTTAACGTTTAATTTGCCAAGCAGGAAACCTAAATAAGCTAGGCTCAACTATGTGCACCAACAACTTATACTAAGCAAGATAAACAACTATGTGATAGCAAGATATATGACAAGAGCGCTAAGGCTATCACAAAGTAGGTGCACAAGTAAATAGGTTGACTAGATGAACAACCTATGGGACAAGCAATGCACAATAATATGAGCAAGCACAAGATAAACCATGTAATAAGCTTGCTCAAAGTAAAGGTAGAGATAACCGCAAGTGGAGCCGATGGAGACAAGGATTTGTTACCGAAGTTCCTTCTCTTGCGAGAAGTACGTCTCCGTTTGGAGAGGGTGAGGAGCACAATACTCACACGAAGCCAACGAGGGCCACCCTATTTCTCCTCACGCTCTTACCAATGCAAGATGTCGTGATTCCACTATTAGGACACTTGAGGGCGGTCACCGAACCTGTACAAATGGCGACCCTTGGGGGCGGTCACCGAACCCGTACAAATGCTCGGGGCTATCTCCACAACCGAATTGGAGGCTCCCATAGCGTCCTGAAGCTTTCCACCACAATGATTGAGCTCCGTAACAACAAGCCTCTAGGTGCCAACGCACCCACGAGGTACAAGCTCTAGAGTGCCTATGCACTCAAGAGTAGCTATCTTCTCAACTTCACTCACTACAACGAATCCTAGGAGAGAACTCAAACCGATGCACCAAATGCAATGGCAAGAGCACACGAAGTGCTAAAGTCCCCAACTCTCAAATCCCACCAAAGCAACAAAAGCTATGGAGGAATATGAGAGAAAGAACAAGGAGAACACCAAGAACTCCAAGATCTAGATCCACAAGGTTCCCCTCACTTAGAGGAGAGATGACTTGGTGGAGGATGTGGGTCTAGACCTCCTCTCTCTTTTCCCTCAAAAAGGAGCAAGAATCATAGGAGGGGAAGAGAGTAAGCAAGCTCAAAGAGGTCAACAATGGGGGAAGAACTTGCACAAAACCGGTGGGGACAAAGGAAGAAGAAGACCCCCTTTTATAGTCCCCCACGAATCCAGCCGTTGGGAACCGTTGGCAGCCCACCAACCACGGTACTACCACTCGGAGAGCGGTACTACCGAGGTGCGGTACTACCGCACCCGGAGCGGTACTACCGCCCCCACGGTACTACTGAAGCCTAGTTCCGTGCCCACTACCGTAGAGTCCAGAGGACTTACGGTAGTGAGTGCGGTACTTGCCCGCGGTACTACCGTGGCACGGTACTACCGCACTGGGAGCGGTACTACCGCCCCACGGTACTACCGGGGGCCAGTACCGTGCCCACTACCGCAAAGTCCAGTGGACTTACGGTAGTGAGTGCGGTACTCGCTCAGGGTACTACCGTGGCGCGGTACTACCGCTCCAAGAGCGGTACTACCGCCCTGGCAGAACCAGGGAGCCCAGGCCACACAACAGATGAACTCCAAATGAAACAGGCAAACCCTGAACTGCCACAACTTTTGCAAATGAACTCCGATCAAGGCAAACTCAAGATTGATGGAAAGCTAACGAATAGAGCTGCCTAATCACGACTGGAAATATTTAGAAGTGGGAAGGGAGAAATTTCAAACAAATAGAGGTGTGAAACCTCTAACAGAGACGACCCGGCAAATCTCCCACATCGAAAAACATACGAGAAGACGCATATGAAATCCGTTTTCGATGAACAAGAGCTTGTCATGAAGAAGACCACAAGCTCCAAAACTCACACGGAGAAAAGCCAAACAAGAACCAATAAATATGATGCCAAGGATGCAAAAGGTTTGAGCTCTCCACGAACGACTCGGCCTAGCCTATAACACGGTCTCCTAACTACTACCAAGAGACCGGTAAACTAGACACCTATCTAGTCAAACCTTTGTCTTGCCCATAATCCACTTGATCTTGATGATGACGATCATGCCCGCCTCAAGTTGGAACATCTTCCTTGATTCCTCCGGCTCGATGAAGACTTGTAGATAGCTCCCCCATACTCCATTATGGGTGAGCCTCTTTTAGGCACATCTTCACACGACCATTATCACCAAATGGTCGGCAAGCTCCAAGCATACGATATCTTCGTGATGCTCCTCTTGACCTTGCACACATCTACTTGACCAATCTTTGGATAGCTCCATGAAGAACACCTTGGTCAACACGTAATCTTCATCTTACAACCTTGAAGCCACCATATGATCTTCAAGCGTTGCCTATGGACAAACCTTAAAGTATAACTCAAGGAAACCATTAGTCCATAAAGATTGTCATCAATTACGAAAACCAAACATAAGGGCACATGCCCTTTCAATCTCCCCCATTTTGGTAATTGATGACAAACACATTAGGAGGGTTTATATGATGAATTATGCTAATCATGCAAAGCAAGTATGCATGAGTAAGAGGGCAAATGCTTAAGAACAAAACCAAAGCATGAACCTCCTCAAACAACAAATGCTTAAGAAAAAAACCAAGGCATGAAACTCCTCAAACAAATCCCTCTAAACTCTTCTCCCCCTTTGGCATCGATTGCCAAAATGGGCGAAAAAACTTAGAAGGCCGATATAGAATGTGTTCCTCCCAAAAGGGTGTATTTCTCAAGAAATGAGTGGAATAAAATACACATATCCAACGATATACGATGGGAGGAAAAACAAACTATATAGAGGATCCAAAGATTGCAAAAATATGAGATGGCACAAAGGCATAAGAAAAAGCAAGCAATCAAACGATCCAACATGCCAAAAGATTATAAGATATTATGATTTGAGCATAGGAGTGTTCTAAAGAAAATAGAGAAGTTCCCCAAGATTTGTGCACTATTTAGAATCTTTGTAGTATAATACAAAGTTCACAAAAATTGGATCATCACTCCGCCAAGATCGATAGAAACACAACACATGTGCAAGTGTGCAAAGATATGAGACAAAGTCTAGCACTTGAAACAAACCAATAGTTGAGCAAATAGCAAAAGAGATAATCATAGGAATAGGCTCAACAAACAAGATGTGTGTGAGTCATGGCGAAGCAATTGATATGACTAGTATAAGGATGACTTTGAGACTCAAGATGCTAGACATGTCCTTCCAACATAAGTTAAGAAGGTCACACACACAAACAACAAATGGGTTCACAAGCTTGTGACAACCCCATGGTGAAGATAGAAAATAATAGGCTCATCAAGACAAGCATGAGGACAACAATCTTCACCACCAAAAAAGTGCACCAATAAGAATAGAATTAAGACACGCACTCAACCACACACGCTTTCATGTAACCACCGAAGAATTTAACATGAAAATAAAAGGCGGACATGAAAGACCAAGGATATCCACTAAAAGTGTAACTTCTCTCAAGTGTATAAGATTCTAGGTAGATTACATCCACAAAGAAGCATGTACACCCGAGATAGTTACAAAAGGAGAGAACACGATATCCCAATGGGAGTCATAAATAAACGAATAAGATCTTTGCTTGAAAGCATAGCCAATGGCTTAATATTATCTTATTGTATAAGGATGAAATCCACACAAACAACCATCAAAGTCATCACAACTAGCAACAAGGTATCAAGAGATAGTTGAGATGCTTTGAACTACGAAACAAGTATTGCAACCAATAATATATATTGAAAATCTAGAACAAATCATGAACCGCAACAATTGCAAATGAAGAATATCATGCCATGACGCAACCTACACAAGGTTGGAAGCAAGAAAAGTATGCATGAGGTAGATACTTGTTACCGAGATAGCATGGGAATTATGTAGTAGATAAAGTCTTCAATGATCGTCCTAGCATGACTCCAAAAGGCACATGGTGACACCACCTTCCTTAAATGAGACGATCCTCCAATGCATCTCCAAAGTTCCTACATCAACATTAACACACAAAATGGTACCCAAACTCATTGGGACCCAAGAGTTAGAGGAACAAACATACATAGGACAAACTCCACGGGAATAAGTGCATATGGACATGAAGATGAATTCCATGCACATATTATCCAATAAAGAAGTGGATGGAGTTTAACCTATATATAGGATCAAAGAAAGACATCATGCATCGGAACAACAAATAGAAAATATGCATGCACAAGACTTTCAAGAACCAAAAGTGAATACAATTTGGACAAAACATCAAGTAAACCAAGATGGCACACCAAAGGGTGACACAACATAAGGTTGTCCAAATTATATCAAAGGTCCAAATCAACACATGATAGGAGACAAGTAGAAATTAACACATGGTCAATTGCTACATTCACCAACAAATGTGAAGAAATACCAATTGAATCCCAACCCAATCAACACATGATTGAATAGGGAAACAATTGAAAAGGATACCAAGTGACCATTAGATTCCAAAATAAGATTCCAATTGAAAATAAGATTTCAACATAAACTTGTCACTTGGATTATACCAAATAAAAGATTCATCAAGGAATGGGGTATCAATTGACACACCAATTGATAGAGAGCATGATACCAAAAATAAAAGATATAAAAGACAAGAGGTATGAAACTCTCAACAGGAAAGCACAATTCCAAACTAACTATGCCCTCAACAAATTTATGATAACACAAATCACCACATAGAATATGCCTTCCAAAACACACACTTGATATGGATCATAAGATGCTAGCTCCCCCAAGAGATATGCATTATATAGAATTTCTATTTGAATAAAAAATGCACACGATGGGATCATCACTTTCACTATATCTAGAGAAACACTAGACAAGATCACGAAAACACATGATCCACAAGTGCCTAGGAAGACAATGAAAGTTAAAGCCACAACAAAACCTTGGCAAGTAATAAGGCAATTCAAAACAAGCTAATGTAAAGGTGATCAATAATTTCTACCACATATAAGAGTACCAAATGTTAAGCACAAGAGGTATATGGAATTACTTCCGGGTGGTAGATAGCATTAATATAAATTATCATCTTTACAACAACCATAAGCATGTAGCAAAAGATAAGAATTGACCACAATGCTTACAACGAGATTCTTGTTAGCTTCAAGTATGCATCCAATCATGCAAGCAATGACTAGAAAACTTGGAGCAAACGGTTCCCACATAGGAAATACAAGTACATGTTGGAGGGAAACTGTAACAAGAAAATCTCACACACTCAAGAACCATAAGATGAGAAATAAATTCAATATAAGCAAATTGGAACTTGAGGAGCAACCATGCCACCTAGGAACTAGATAATTTACAATATCAACTCTAAGTGGCACAAACCCCAAATGTACACATTTTATAGGTGTGCAATATGCACAAAGCATATTACTCCCCCATAATGTGATATCCCAAAATTTACAACTAGGGGCAAACAAATACCAAAAAGAGATAATTAATGGATACTTTAGAATTGGAATTTCTCATGAGTACGACATACCACATAGTGACTAGATAATCTTGTAATATCAATACTAGGAGGTATTCCTCATGTATACACATTTTAGGATCGTAAAGTGCACAAGGCACATCACTCCCCCAAAATGGGATGATCCATTAATCTCTCACAAGAGCCAACTAATATGCAAACAAGATGAAAAATAGGCTCAAAACAACACTCACACATACATGGTGTGCAAACCAATATACACAAAATTGATTACTCAAGATATGTAGATTGGAAACACAACATATACAAACACATGCAAGGTACAAAACCAAAACATGCAAAGGGGCAAGTAACTTTCAATGTAAACAATTTAAGTACAAGTTACCGTAAGGAGGCACATTGGATATAAGATAGACACCAAATGACTTGGCTTGAGATAATGTGATTAATGAAGGTCCCTTAATTATTCATAATGTAGCCAAGTCTCCAATGCCCTCCACCAACACCTATTGATCAAGTTTGAGCTTGTTGGTCCCCAACCAAGTTGGGTCCTAAGAGGTTAGTCACAATAGGATTGCCAACCCAAATGGTGCTTTTCTTGTCACCACTTTGAGTGCCAACAAATTTGGCAACCACATTGCCAACCTTATCCTTCCGAAGAGAATAAACATCATCAACTATAATAGGGTTGGATAAGGTACCGTTCATGCATGAAGAAGCAAGATGACCCTTCTCACAACATAAGTAGCAACATCTACTCTTTCCTTTCTTCATGGTTGATTTCTCAACATGAAGATCATTTACTTGAGTCTTCTTGGGAAGTGGCTTCACTTCACCTTGCGGTTGAACTTGAGGCCTCTTCCCTAGTTGCTTGTCACTCATGGGCTTCTTCTTCAAAGGGCAAGATCTTACATGGTGCCCCTCAACCTTGCACTTGAAGCAAATAATCTTGGCCGAATTATTGACTTGAGATTGGCCCTTCTTCTTGTTCAACATGGACTTCTTATTGTTGGAGTTGAATCCAAGTCCACCCTTGTCATTGGGGGATTTTTGTCCACACAAAACCTTGTCAAGTGTAGACTTCCCTTCATGACCCTTTTCCAAGTCTTTCTTCAAACAAGTGACTTGGGCCTTGAGCTCTTTGATTTCCTCTACATGGTTAGTAACAATACAAGTACTAGAGGAAGTAGAAGCATTGTTAGAGCAACAAGGCAAGGGAAGTAATTCATCACATGATGTAGCAACATTATGAGTGGATGAATTACAAAGACTAGCACATGGCAATATAGCATAATGAGTAGAGGTAGTGCTAATGTCCACATGAGGAACTAATTTAGAAACCTTAGCCTCATGAGCTAACTTTAGCACATTATGGGAGACTAGAAGATCCTCATGAGAGCTTGAGAGCTTTTCATGATTTTCTTCCAATTTCCCATACTTTCTAGTTAGCAACTCAAGTTGAGCCTTTAGCTCAACATTCTCCTTTAGGATGGATGCTTCACAAGAAATAGAGTTAGTAGCACAAGCATCATCAAGAATAACGGAAGGAGAAGACGACATGGCAAGCTCTTTCAAATAAGAAGCTTTTAGTTGAGCATGCGACTCGGTGAGTTTGATGAGCTCACCCTTAATGACCCGTGAGCCATTTCCGAGGTGCTCAAAATCCTCAAGGAGTTTAGCATGTGCAACTTCAAGCTTAACATGTTTAGTTTTGATAGAATTATCCACCTCAAGGGTTCTATTAAGAGATTCCTTTACTTTAGATAACTCTAAAGTAAAAGTCTCCTCAAGAGATTCCTTGGTGGTTTCTTCACACTCAAGAGCTTGAGATAGATCTGCAATTTCATTAGCGTAATCACGCTCATGGCTTTCCTTTTTCTCAATGGTGGCCTCATTATCCTCAATATGAGCTTCCAACTCCTCAATGTATTTCTTGCCCTCAATGGCAATAGACATGATTTCCATGAAGTTGGAGCAAGCAATTTTATTCTTATGAAGAGCTTTAAAAATTATTTCTCCCTTAATTTTTAAGAGAGCAATATTATCATCCTCTTCAACATTATCTACATCATCACCATCACTAGATATGGGGGTCAAAGTAGGAGATACCTTTAACTCCTTCGCCATAAGGCAAAAATGAGTAACACGAGATGATGATGTAGGATCCCTTGAGGCACCATTCAAGACCACATCTTGTTCCATGGACCGTTGGTTTTCCTCTACATTGTTAGTACAATAACTAGAGGAAATAGAGGCATTCTTATCATGGCAACAAGATATAGCACGCATATCATCATGAGATTTATTCAAGTGATTTCTACATGATATGCAAGGACTATCAACACAAGCATGTAAGGCATTTGTGGTGCTCGAAGTGTTGAGGTCCAACAAGGAGGCATTGCGATAAGATAGTGATAAAGGGTTATGAACAATAGGTTCACTATCATAATTGCAATGACTCACACTACTCACCATTTCATTACCTTGTGGAAAACCACATGTTGGTGAACTAGAATAAGTTGAGAATGCATCGCGACCGAAGGTGGAGGGAGAACAATCATCCCCACAAATCTTGGACACACCATATTTATCTTGAAGCTTTGTCCACAACTCATGAGCATCCCGAAACGGCATGAGATGAAATATGTCTACATTACTCAAAGCATCAACAAGCACATTAGAAGCTTGAGCATTGAGATAAGAGTTTTTCTCATCCAACAAGGATAGGTTTTGAGTATCCTTTGGAGGAGAAAAACCCATATCTACAATTCGCTCCATACACGGGTCAATGCCCCGAAAATATTTAAGCATGTGAATTTTCCAAGCAACATAATTTGTGCCATCGAAACTAAGAGTGTCAATGAAACCTAAACCCCTAGTCGACATCTTTACTCTCAAGGCGGTGAAGCCCTATAAAGAGAGACGAGGCTCTGATACCAATTGAAAGGACGTGGATGTCGCCTAGAGGGGGGGTGAATAGGCATTTAAAATAATTACGGTTTCGGCTTGAACAAATGCGGAATAAAACTTAACGTTTAATTTTCCAAGCAAGAAACCTAAATAAGCTAGGCTCAACTATGTGCACCAACAACTTATACTAAGAAAGATAAACAACTATGTGATAGCAAGATATATGACAAGAGCGCTAAGGCTATCACAAAGTAGGTGCACAAGTAAATAGGTTGACTAGATGAACAACCTATGGGACAAGCAATGCACAATAATATGAGCAAGCACAAGATAAACAATGTAATAAGCTTGCTCAAAGTAAAGGTAGAGATAACCGCAAGTGGAGCCGATGGAGACAAGGATTTGTTACCGAAGTTCCTTCTCTTGCGAGAAGTACGTCTCCGTTTGGAGAGGGTGAGGAGCACAATGCTCACACGAAGCCAACGAGGGCCAACCTATTTCTCCTTACGCTCTTACCAATGCAAGATGCCGTGATTCCACTATTAGGACACTTGAGGGCGGTCACCGAGGCGACCCTTGGGGGCGGTCACCGAACCCGTACAAATGCTCTGGGCTATCTCCACAACCGAATTGGAGGCTCCCGTAGCGTCCCGAAGCTTTCCACCACAATGATTGAGCTCCGTAACAACAACCCTCTAGGTGCCAACGCACCCACGAGGTACAAGCTCTAGAGTGCCTATGCACTCAAGAGTAGCTATCTTCTCAACTTCACTCACTACAACGAATCCTCGGAGAGAACTCAAACCGATGCACCAAATGCAATGGCAAGAGCACACGAAGTGCTCAAGTCCCCAACTCTCAAATCCCACCAAAGAAAAAAAAGCTATGGAGGAATATGAGAGGAAGAACAAGGAGAACACCAAGAACTCCAAGATCTAGATCCACAAGGTTCCCCTCACTTAGAGGAGAGATGACTTGGTGGAGGATGTGGGTCTAGACCTCCTCTCTCTTTTCCCTCAAAAAGGAGCAAGAATCATAGGAGGGGAAGAGAGTAAGCAAGCTCAAAGAGGTCAACAATGGGGGGAAGAACTTGCACAAAACCGGTGGGGATAAAGGAAGAAGAAGACCCCCTTTTATAGTCCCCCACGAATCCAGCCATTGGGAACCGTTGGCAGCCCACCAACCACGGTACTACCGCTCGGAGAGCGGTACTACCGTGGTGCGGTACTACCGCACCCGGAGCGATACTACCGCCCCCACGGTACTACTGAAGCCTAGTTTCGTGCCCACTACCGTAGAGTCCAGAGGACTTACGGTAGTGAGTGCGGTACTTGCCCGCGGTACTACCGTGGCACGGTACTACCGCACTGGGAGCGGTACTACCGCCCCACGGTACTACCGGGGGCCAGTACCGTGCCCACTACCGCAAAGTCCAGTGGACTTACGGTAGTGAGTGCGGTACTCGCCCACGGTACTACCGTGGCGCGGTACTACCGCTCCAAGAGCGGTACTACCGCCCAGGCAGAACCAGGGAGCCCAGGCCACACAACAGATGAACTCCAAATGAAACAGGCAAACCCTGAACTGCCACAAATTTTGCAAATGAACTCCGATTAAGGCCAACTCAAGCTTGATGGGAAGCTAACGAATAGAGCTGCCTAATCACGACTGGAAATATTTAGAAGTGCCAAGGGAGAAATGTCAAACAAATAGAGGTGTGAAACCTCTAACAGAGACGACCCGGCAAATCTCCCACATCGAAAAACATACGAGAAGACGCATATGAAATCCGTTTTCGATGAACAAGAGCTTGTCATGAAGAAGACCACAAGCTCCAAAACTCACACGGAGAAAAGCCAAACAAGAACCAATAAAGATGATGCCAAGGATGCAAAAGGTTTGAGCTCTCCACGAACGACTCGGCCTAGCCTATAACACGGTCTCCTAACTACTACCAAGAGACCGGTAAACTAGACACCTATCTAGTCAAACCTTTGTCTTGCGCATAATCCACTTGAGATTGATGATGACGATCATGCCCACCTCAAGTTGGAACATCTTCCTTGATTCCTCCAGCTCGATGAAGACTTGTAGATAGCTCCCCCATACTCCATTATGGGTGAGCCTCTTTTAGGCACATCTTCACACGACCATTATCACCAAATGGTCGGCAAGCTCCAAGCATACGATATCTTCGTGATGCTCCTCTTGACCTTGCACACATCTACTTGACCAATCTTTGGATAGCTCCATGAAGAACACCTTGGTCAACACGTAATCTTCATCTTACAACCTTGAAGTCACCATATGATCTTCAAGCGTTGCCTATGGACAAACCTTAAAGTATAACTCAAGGAAACCATTAGTCCATAAAGATTGTCATCAATTACCAAAACCAAACATAAGGTCACATGCCCTTTCAGGTGTCCTATAGCCAGTCGGCTCTGATACCAACTTGTGACGCCCCCGAAATCGGACCGTGTACAGTAATCATACACGCAAGGTACACGATCGAGATCAGGGACTCACGATGAGATACCACAACACAACTCTACAAATAAAACAATACAAACTGTTTAATACAAGCCAGGGGCCACGAGGGCTCGAATACAACAGCTCGAAAGCACAAAGTTAGTGGAAGCAAAAGTAGTACATACACAAGTTATACAAGGTTGCCTTAAGAAGGCTAGCACAAAATCAACACTCGATCGAAAAGGCAAGGCCTCCTGCCTGGGAACCTCCAAACTACTCCTGGTCAAGGGGGAATTCGACGTCATAGAAGCCATCGGGGATCTTCATGTTGCGGTGGTCGGCATCGGGGATCTCCTGCTCCTGGGCTCCAACGTCGACTGCAGCGGCCGATCAGGCAAAACAATAAAAGGGGAACATAAAGAGGGTGAGTATCTAGCATACCCGCGAGTCTTACGTCCGCTACTAAGCATTTATGCATTTGTATCAAATGGAAAGGGGAGGCTGTATATAGTGGACTGCAAGGTAGAAATCAGAACAAGGATAAGAAGCAAGGCCTATCGAAGACTAGCATCTTCCGACGAGTCTTGAAGCATGAGGTAAGAATCAGCCAACAGTTAATATAACAGTAATGAAAGTAACAATGCAGCAGAAGTTGCTGCAGCATTGTATAATAATAAGTTGTAATCATAATTAGCAATGCCTCCGAGATCACCTCCTCGACTTCCCTGCGAGGAAGCAAACCCGGAACCAACAGTTTAGCAATAGTAGTTTGTAGTGGTAAGATCCAGCTTCAGCATAAAGCGTCTTGTTACCGTGGACACGGCTATTCGAATAGATTAAACTCCCTGCAGGGGTGCACTACTGTTCAGCCTGCACGCTCGGATCTCCAGGGTGGCGGGCACCTTGTTAGGGAACGCTCCACCAAAGCTATCCGACACGCCGCAGCCCATCCTAGGCTCAACAGAGAGGCCATCCGCCGGACTATATCCTATTCGCCAAGGGGTCTAGGTCCCTCACCCTTGCACGCTCCTGCACGGTGCGAGGCTGGCCGGTGAAGCAAAAGCAAATCCAAATACACCGCTCGAGCGAAGAAGACACACCGCTTCCCGGCAATCAGACTGCGATACTGCTGACGTCTGAAGAGCTTTCGGACAAACTACGACGCAGGGGAGCCCATAACTCCTTATCCCACGTGAAGGTAGTGTGTATAGACCAACGGGCCTCTCAAGTCATCCGCCGAACCATTTAGCATTTTATTATTATCTGTCGGGACAACCGTTATCGTTGCCCCTATCTGGGTGAGTCGCGGACAACGACAGCAGCTAGGTCCACCAGTAACATCGGTGCCTGCCCTCTTGTCCCACCAACTCGTGCGGTTACCAACAAGGTGAACCGTCTCCTTACCTTGTCTCGCGTTTGCTCCGAAGAGCTCGACTTTCGTACAACAGGATATCTGTCGGCCACAAACAGTACCAGGCCCGCCGCACACCGGTGGAATACACCTGACCTGTCGTTCCGCTAAGATACCCTGCGCGGGCACCGTTGGCTCACCCGACTCCTTACCTTTAAGGACATCAGTTGATTCGAGTGCCTACCATTAAGTGAAACCAGGAGGTATCACCCTCGATGGTACACTTAAAGAGGTTCGATAGAGACATCAGCGGAATGAACTAAAGAGGAATATTCTCATATCACCCCGGTGGTGCCGAGACACCAGCGGAATGAACTAAAGAGGTAAACCTCGTATCATCCCGGTGATGCTACGCTACTGAGCCGACGAGAGTGAAATACGAGTCCAGTCCACTCGTAAGTCAAACTCGAAGCGACTCGGTAGAGTCTCGCCGTTGTAGGTTCCCTAGGGCGTCTACATTGATCCATACCTGTTGCAGTTATAATATATTTTGTATTCGCGTCACTCCCCTGAGTGTCCACGGCCCGCATCTAATCCTAGCTAACAATGCGCAGGGCTCACTGCTGAATATAATACATAATTATAATAGGCAGCATAGGATAAAGGTAAGGTACATCAAGGGGCGACAAAGACATGCTATGCAATTGAATAGGATTGTAATCTAGCAGCAGCAGTAACAATGCCTAGTGTAAGAAATGTACGGAAAAGATAGGCGATATATGGGGAAGAGAATGGCTCTGCTTGCCTGGTAGCTCGACGGTAGAGGTACGGTCGTCGAAGAAGTAGTCGTACTCAGCGGCGGTGTAGTCGGCGTCAGCAGCAGGGTCTACCGAAGAATAAGGGGGGAGAAACAGTAAATATAAAGCAGACATAGCAATCAAATGCATTACATGACAGATGAAATGTTATCAGTGCTCTAACGTAGTACGAAGCAATATGCTCGGAGTGGGAATTCATCTGGGAATGAACAGCCAGCTCCAGGTGATTACCGGACAGGGTGTCCGGAGGGGGAAGGGATCATGCCGGAGGTGTCGTGGATATCCGACAAACGTATGGGTGGGGTATCCGAGTTAATTGAACTATTCTGAACAACTTTCGTATTCAGAACATTTTCATCCGGAAAGTTTTACCGGCTCCGGGCGTCTGACTCACAGATGAACCGGAGGGGAAATGTTCCACGTTCGACATGTTAGAGGGGTGTGGTGGGGGTATGGGTAGTGTATCCGAATTCGTTGCATTTTTATGATCAAGTTTGATATATAAAATATTTTCATCTGACTTACGGTTTAAAAGATATTGAATTTCAAAGTTTAAATTATTTTAAAATAATTTTTGGAATTCTTTTTAATTATTAATTCAACATTATCCACAACCTTATCCAAACCAAAACTGACATGTGGGGCCACCCTGTCATAGGCTGAGGCATTTGACTGGTCAAACTGACCAGGGGGTCCCACCTGTCAATCTCTCATTTACATAGTCCATTTAATTAAATCTGAATAGCAGTGGGACCCACATGTCATTGAGACATTTAAACTTAACAGTTATTTTAATTCAGTGGTTATTCTAAAGGGCAGGGCCCACATGTCATTGTCTTAGGGTTAATTTAGTTTAACATAATCCTTTTATTAACTTAATAGGCTAGGTCCCACATGTCATACACAGGGGGGTTACCTCCTAATTACAGATTAAGGGCTAATCTAATTAGAAGGGCCCCCATGTCAGTGGCCAGGCCACAACGCAACACGCCCGAGCCCATGGCTTTGGCCACGACCGTGGTATGGGGCCAACGACGGGTATAGCGAGGCCGTCCGGCGAGGGGGGGTAGGGCGCGGCGGAGCGGCGAGAGGGGGGAGGCGCGGCGGGTGGGGTGCGGGCGAGGCAGGCCGAGGCGAGCCGGAGCGCGCGCAGGCCCGACCGAGCTCGACGAGCTCGAGCTCGTTGCTATGGCGACCGGCGACGACCGGTGTTGGCCGGCGGGTGCTACGGCGCGACTTCGGCGGGGAAATTAAGGGGAATGGGGATGGAGCTCACCGGGGAGTCGATGTTGCGGCCAGGGAGGGCTGAGGAGGTCGGGAGCGGCGTGTGTAGACGAGGAAGACGGCGGCTGTGGTCAAAGCGGCGGCGCGATTCGCGCGTGGTGGGGCTTTTCGGCAACGACCGAGCACATAGGGAGACGCGGGAGGGCTCGGGGGAGCTCCTTGACATGCTCTCGCGCGCCGGGGAGCTCGGTGGCCACGGCGGCGCCAGGGAGTCCGCGGGCGCGGCCGTGCCCGGGAAGCTCACTGGAAGGGCGAGGGCGCGGGAGGAAGGATGGAGACAGCTAGGGTTTGTGGAAAAGGGGGGGCTCGGGGAACTTGTACCCGCCGGCATCCACCGGATGGCCGCCACGGCATGGAGAGGCGCCATGGATGGCTGCCACGCCATGGGTGAACAGGGGGAGAAGAAGGGGAGGTGGGGGTGGGCCGGGCCCAGTGGGGGTGTGGGAGAAGTTGCCCTGGGCGAAGTTTAGCGTTTTCCCTTTTTAGTTTTCTTTTCTGCTTTTGTTTTCTGTTTATATTTTATTTTAGCTATCAAGTGCTTTTAGCAAAATGTGGAAACTGTCCCAATATTGTGGATACAATATATAACATGGCTACACAAAGTTTGGGTCACAACTAAATTCATGTGAATTTTGTTGTATTTAAAAGTGGATTAAATATGGCTATTTTGCTACTGTTTGATTTGTTTAAAATGTTTAAACAATGTAAATAAACACAATTGATATTTTATCATGAACTAGTGATTATTAGGCATTTTATAAAATTGTTTACACAATTTTTGAAACAACTTTATTTGTCACTTTGTTTTGGAATTTTTAATTGGATTGAATTTGAACAAGTCATGGTCAAGGTGATTATCACATGCCTAATTAAGAGGTCTTGGCTTTAATCAAAGTGATTATTGTTGGGTTACGGTAGTGTGACATCCGGGATGTTACATATAACTGCATCCATCTTAGCTGGCATAGCATTTCGGAACGACTTCAAGCATCCTATTGTGTCAATCTTTCACCCGTGTCTGTCACAACTCAAAGTTTCCAGTTCCGTTGAACTTCTTCGCCTCAAATCTAATACCCGTTTGCGCTATGATTCCTGATACTACGAAAAGTATGCAAGCTTCCACGTGATGCCAAGTACGCGTGTACTAATCTCAGCCCAAATAATTTTCTGGACTCTTCTCACGTAGTTGCTCCCGTACAACTCGATGCTAGCTTTGCCTTGCAAATCCCTTGCTTGTCCAATGGATGCACACGTATTTGATGGATTTTCTCCAGCCGCCATTGATCTTCCTCTGCCCGCTGCCCACCGCTAATTTTTTAGCGTGCACAGCTACCTTGTCCTGTTGAGACTCGATCCTTTTGGAACAACACACAGCGTGCGTCTTGTATATTAAGAGAGAGGGGGTAAGGCCAATCCAACCTGTACAGATATAATTACAAGGGTACAAAACCCCTACCACCAAGGGAAGAGAAGGAAAGGGGTCTAAACTAGCCCATATCGTCGTCTACAGCACCCCTATCCCTTGCCTTACATCAGTCCAGCCACTCCAACTGGATTTTTGGGACTAGTCCTTCTTGCATTAGGGCGGTCTTCTCAAACACCCTTCTATTCCTCTCAAGCCACAGCATCCTGCAGCCGCAACTGAGCAGCGAGTAAAACTCCTTGCGATTCTACTCAGAAACCACATTGCCCGCCCTAAGCCACCAGTCCATGAGTCCTTCGCCCATCCCAGGGACCGCAGTCTGGCACCTTGAGCGGATGAACAAGGAGTACCAGACCTCCCTCGAGTATGGACAGCCCGCCATGAGATGCTCCACAGCTTCTGACACCTGGCAACAGAGCACACATAGAGTGTTGTGATCGAGCCCACGCCTGGCCAGTCTATCTGCCGTCCAGAGCCGATCGTGCAACATTAGCCACACAAAGATTTTCACTTCCGTTGGTGCCCAGGAGCTCCAATTCTCACACGCTCCAGCCGCAAATGTTCTGCCCAGAAACATAGCCTGGTACGCGGAGGCCGCAGAGAATTTTCCGTTGGCCTCAAGCCGCCAGCTGGTGCCATCCGGCCGGTCCAGCAGCGATATCCCACGCAGGCGCGTCCACAGCTCGATGCATTCCACGATCTCCTGAAGAGTAATTGGTCCCCTAATATCCATCATCCAGCGCCCATCCGGTAGAGCGTCGGCCACCGATCGCTTCCTCGCTGAAGGTTTGAGCTTCGAGCAAATGGTGGGAGCGATAGCCGCAGCGTCCTTTCCTCTAATCCAGGGGTCCTCCCAGAATCGAAACCTCTTCCCGTCCCCTAGGTGGCAATCTATTGCTACCCTCGCAAGCGCCGCAGCCCCTACGGGGATCTCAATCCGGAATCCAGACCAAGGCTTGGCCACGCCCCGCAGTTATAGCCATCTCCCCTTCAAAAGCAGCGCGTTGTTCATAAGCCGTAAGTTCTTGATGCCAAGGCCACCATACTCCTTAGGCGCGCAAACTTGAGCCCAATTGATCAGGCAGTGGCCGCCTTTCGCCTCCTCATGTCCACGCCAGAAGAACCCTCTGCACACCTTGTCAATGCATGAGAGGAACCAGGCGGGCAGATCCAGAGCAAGCATCGGGTATATCGCGGTGGCCGTAAGGGTGGAGTTGAGAAGTACAAGCCTCCCCGCTCGCCGCAATAGCACGGCCTTCCAGGTAGGTAAGTGATTGGCGACCCGATCAATGAAGGGCTGCAAATCACCCTTTGATAGCTTTCGAACCGATAGCGGCAACCCCAAATATCGAACCGGGAACGGTGCTATAGGGCACTGGAGGATCTGGAGGACAGACGCAATGTCCTCCGGCGCACATCTGATCAACGAGGCCGAGCTCTTCTCCATGTTGCACACCAGGCCCGATGCGGCTCCGAACACCTCAAGAAGACCAATAACCGCCTTTGCCTCCTCCACCACTGGCTTGATCAGGAGAATCACGTCATCCGCGTAGATTGATAGCCGATGTCTCACACCCCACCGCTGAAGCGGCAAAAAGATTTGCGCCTGTTCTGCCTTCCTGATCACCGCCGAGAGCACGTCCATGACCACCACGAACAACAATGGTGATAGGGGGTCGACTTGCCTGAGGCCTCTGGCATGCCAAAAACGTTCGCCCGGTGATCCATTTATCAGGACCCTAGAGCTAGAGGATGCCATCAGCAGCGAGAAGCGACGGATCCACCTTCGTCCCACTCCACGGTGCGCCAAGACCTTCAGCAAAAACGCCCAGTCAACGGAATCGAACGCCTTGGCCATATCTACCTTAAGCATAAGGGAGGGAGAATGGCGCCGGTGGAGGGCCTTGATGGATTGATTCACCAGCATGTAATTATCCACGATGCAGCGGCCCTTGATGAAAGCACTTTGATTCTCATTGACAAGCTTGTCCACAAATGGCGCGACCTGCGTGGCCATGAGCTTGGAGATGATCTTGCCCATGCTATGCACGAGACTGACCGGCCGGTAATCCTTGATCGCCATTGCATCAGCATGCTTGGGAATAAGAGTAATGAAAGCATCATTGAGAAGCGCCACCCCACGGCCATCACCATCCGAGAAGGCACGAACTGCCCTGATCACTTCGCCCTTGATAGTGTTCCAGCAGCACTGGTAAAACCTCATCGTAAACCCATCCGGCCCAGGTGCTTTGTCCGGGTGCAAATCCTTGATCGCGTCCCATATCTGATCGTCCGAAAAGCTCCCCTCAGTCGCGGTCATATCGACTTGCGGAAGGTCTAGCTCCGCCAGGTTCAGGCAGTGAGGCCGTGCACGCGGAGTGCCCAGCAGATGTATGAAGTGATCGTAAGTGGCTGAGTCCAGATCATCCGCAGTCGTAGCATCCGTGCCATCCGGCCTGCGCAACCGATAGAGGTGGTTCTCCCGGCGCCTGCTTTTTGCGTACTTATGAAAAAACTCCGTGCTCTCTTCTCCCTCCCGGAGCCAAAGCATCCGGGACTTCTGCCTCGCCATAGTGCGCTGCAGAGAGGCCAGGCCCAGAAGCCTCAATTTGAGCCTCGACCACAGCCAGAACTCCGCCTCTGATAGCCTACGATGGTCCAGAGCAACATCCATCAACCGCAGCACCTCCGTGGCCATCGTGATCTGCTCCCTGATATTTCCCACCGCTCTTTGACTCCACCTGGTGAGCTCCTTGGCTGTGGCCTCTAGTCGGCATTTGATTTCTAGGAAGGGATCCGCCCTCGGGGTAGTGCTCATCCATCCATGCTGCACGGCCTCCTGGAAGCCGCGGATTTTGGGCCAGAAGCTTTGGAAGTGGAACCTTGCCCTCCGTGAGTAGCAGACATCCGTAGATAGGAGGATCGGGCAGTGGTCGGATATGGCCGATGACATCGCATGCAAGAGGTGATGAGGGTGGACAGCATCCCAGTCAGCAGTCATGAACCATCTGTCAATTTTCTCCAACGTTGGAGCACGCCTCTCGTTACACCAGGTGAATCTGCGCCCCACCAGCGTAGCCTCCATAAGCTCCAGGTCATTGATGCAACGGCGGAACCGGCCCATCATTCTACGGTTCAGCAAATTGTTATTCTTATCCGCCGCGTCCACAATAAGATTGAAGTCTCCCGCGACAGCCCAGTCAGCCTGGCAACTCGCCCGGACGTCCCGGATCTCCTGTAGGAACTCAGTTTTGAGCGCGTCAATTGTCGGCCCATACACCACCGTGAGGCACCACGGTCTCGCCGCAGGCCGCGCTATCTCCACTGTTACGGAGAACGAGTCGACCCGACGCGGGGCTGCCCCCACTAGATCCGTCCGCCAAGCCACTATGATTCCACCAGACGTGCCCGCCGCAGGCAAGGCAGAGAAAGTGTCAAATCTAGGCCCCATGATCTGATGTATGTTCGCCACATCGACCTGGTCTAGCTTGGTCTCTACAAGACACACCACCGCCGCACCAGCATCTTCTATCATAGCGCGTACCACCGCGCCTCTACTAGGGTTGTTGAGTCCACGCACGTTCCACACCAATATATTTGTGTTTGGAATATCCATTAAAACTTCCCACCGAGCGACCAGCACATCACACACACATCTAGACGTAAGCCATGCCCACCGGTACCGCTTCCAAACGGAACAGCTTGACAAGCGCCTCAATCGTGGCCGGGGGCAGCGGTTCCTGAAAGAGCGCTGCATACCTAGCTAGGCAGCGCGTACCACCGCGCCTCTACTAGGGTTGTTGAGTCCACGCACGTTCCACACCAATATATTTGTGTTTGGAATATCCATTAAAACTTCCCACCGAGCGACCAGCACATCACACACACATCTAGACGTAAGCCATGCCCACCGGTACCGCTTCCAAACGGAACAGCTTGACAAGCGCCTCAATCGTGGCCGGGGGCAGCGGTTCCTGAAAGAGCGCTGCATACCTAGCTAGGCAGTGACTCGGTCCTTTTATTCCAAACAAAACTCGATGGTATCTGCGTTTCCTTCGGCTTCGTGTACGCTGACTTCGTCTCGGCTTGCCACAGGCCTGTTCCGACCTGACCGCTACTGGCTGTCACCTTCGTGCGTATCCGCCTGATCCGGTTCCAAACGCAACTTACGATTGCTCCCTCATGCGCGATGTACGTGCACTAGCACGCCTTCAACCGCGCTATCTCGTCAATCAACCGCAGCTTCGTGCGCTCGCCCGATGGATTCATGATCGCCGCACGCCTAGCTTGTGCACTTGTATCTTGATCTCTAACCTTGCTCATGATACCATTTGTTATAATAAATCCGCAACGTGCAGTAGATCATTCGAGGATCAAGCAATCATACGAGACACGACATCAAGATTTGTTAACGAAGTTCACCGAACATCGGCTACATCCTCGGGGCCTGACTATGGCGCTCCTCCCCATGACACCGCTACAATACCGCACACCGACCACCCAGGCGCCGGCACACACCACCGGCTCTCCCTGTGTGTCTGTGCTATTATGTTGGCATAGGTTACAACCGTGTGTGCCCCTCATTATATGAGAGCCCAAGGATACAACGTGTCCGACTCAACACTACACGTATCCTACCCACACTGCAACTCCAAGTCCAATGTAACCCAACTAGTACACAATATGTGACACAGACTCAACAGAAACAACCTAGGAGGAAGCAATGGCTTCGGCTGAAAGTAGTCATCATACAACATAAGATGACCACGCTCTCTGTTTCGATCCAAAGTAGGAGCATGCCCTGATATCGAACCTTTAAATTTTGGTCGCTGCCTCGCAAAATGATCATTCACGAGAAGGGTAGCAACTAAAATATCGGTATCATCATCGGATGACTCCTCCGACGTGGATGAATCGATGAAATTGTTGTAGAAAAATTCATCTGCCCTGTCAGACGTGATCGACCACACGGGTCGGGCAATTCACCGAATACCTTGTGGGCAGCCAAGGTCGATGAAGAGGCCGACGTTTTGGTGCTGAAAAAGAGGCCGGTGGGGTGTCGAGGGGGTGTCGGCGGTGCTACGCCTCGCTCCGGTGTGCTCATCCTACCAACTTCCTCCTCCACTCCGGTGTGCTCCTCCGTCCGACCACGGCCCCGTGCTAGGGTAAGCTGGTCGATGCGGTCAGATGTGCGGCGCAAATGGTGGTGACCTTTGCGGCGGCGCAACTGAGTGGGAGAGGCGAAAAGGGGTTCGGCGGCAAAAAGGGCTCGAGGCGCAAGGGGCGACAGCGGCGCTGACGAGGTGGTGGAAACAAATCAGGGGAGGGTTTTGAGTTGGACATAGATGCGCGTCCGCTATGTCCACACAGACATCAAATCGGGTCTAAATTGAGTAGCGTCGGACAAAAAAAGACACCGGTCCATTTATATCGCCCCGTTGAACTTTTCTTTCTCCACGACAAACCAAACATCGGTCGGCGGACCAAAACATGGCGTCGTTAAAGTCGCTCTAACCAATTTGAAGTCCGGGCAGGGCAGGGCTCCAGCCACTGAATTCTCGGGGTTGCAAACATAGGTGTTCTACCTAGACTAGTTGGAGGCCCGTGCGTTGCCACGAAACAATAATATATTAAAAAAATCTATGAAAAAATATGATCATTTCTTAATACGCAATAAACTTTGCAGAGATCATCAACAACGATCATTTTTTTAGCAGCGACCACATCTAACACAAGTGATCATGATGCTCACATTGAATCCAAGATAAGGAAACAAGAAAAATGGTATGATGTGAACTTTAGGTGGATGCCCATGCGTTGCCCTACTATTTTTTTTAAAGATGGCATCATTCGTTGAAGCATAAATGAACTTTAGGTTCGACAATTTCAGCAGTGTTGCTCTAAAATTGAGATGAAAAGACGTATGCATTTTCAGAATAAAAAAACAGATTCTTGATACAAAGAACCACTTACAAATGCAAGAGATACACAATGTTCTGTCTGTTTATAGAGATGTTTATAAAGGTGAGAGCATACAGTTGTGCACATCAACCATGATAATAGATGGAGTTAATATATTTTTTATAGTGTCAACTAAGATAATTTCTTCATTAGATTAGCATTTGAACATCGGGCTGAATTCTGTAATGAAGATATCACATAGATAACCCTATTCTATAAGAATATACTGGGAGTTTAGAAGCAATGTAAAATTCATGGCAAGGCTCTATGGTTAGTTCTATCTGTCAGTAAATATATGCAGGACACATCTATTGGTTTTAGCATCCAGTAATTTCATTCATTCTCCATCAAGTTCTAGAATCCATTAGTTTCAGCATTCAGTAATTCCATTAGCTTGTGGTCAAGTGAAGTATTATCATCCAAATATGACTACATGTGATTAAGGTACGTACATAGAGGACGACCAAACCTGAAACTTTATGCATGAGATGAAATTAGCAACTCAAAGTTTGTACCTAATCAAGCGACAAAGTGAGAAATTAGCAACTAAGAAAACCACTCAACTCAAACAACTACATTTACCAAAGTATTTGAAAAAGTAACTCTTAATACGTGTACATTAATACCACAAATACATATTGTGCAAGACAGATTCAAATGGAAAGATAAAAATGTAATAATAGTTCCCTTGTCTAATTCCTCTTCAAACTCAGAGATCGGAAGAAACAAATATTGTAAATAGAGTTATACCAATCATGATACAATAATTTATGCTTGAAAGCTATAAATATATAGATGATTGTGCGTCCAGAGCTAGCGCTCAATAGTTATTTTATTCTTTTTTTGCATGTACACTCTCCATAGTTAAGTTGAATTGATCGTGTTTGTGTTGTTACACTATTTGTTACAATAGAAAATAAATGATTCCAGCATTTTACCTTCTATTATTGAGTCAGGCTAGAATGACATTTAGCACGGCAAGCTGAATCTTCTTAGCAACATTCTGGTGAACCGGCGTACTATAAAATCAAAGATACAATCATCTCCTTTTATCATTTAATACACATACATTAAAGAAACTCTAAATTGGGTAAAAGCAACAAATTTTAATCACAATCTACCAGAAAAATATGTTGTTTAGAAATTGAATTGTATCATTTTCAATCTACACTGTGCCCTCTATTGAATTATTTTCTGAAGGTATGCGCAGAGCACTGATAAAAATAATCAAACCTTGACCGTGCTACACACATTTACTGGCTAGTAGGCAATAAATGGCTACATGACAAGATTTATTAAATTTGGCACAGACAGATCCTTCAATACAAGAGTAGCATATAATCCAGTCACCAAAGAGAAAAATATTGAGCTAAGTGTCCCTTGAAAAATGAGCTAGCCCGCATCACTAAAACATGGTTATGTAGAAATATTGACAATATCAACATGAAAAAAAGTAGAGTAACTAACAGAAAGCCGAGGCAAAAATAGAAACCTTGGCCAGTGAAATCTGCGCCTTCTCCTTAAGTTCATCTATAGGAACAGTCTTGAGAACTGCTTTCTGATGCACCGGATCCTCGTGCTCCATCCAAAATGAGTATCAGCGGATAAGAACCAGAAACAACCACAATATTAGGGCATGATTTGCAGTTGAAGAATATTACAATTACATACCTTCAGAGCCTGACACATGTGGCTCAATTCTTTCTCTGAACACATCACCCCCGTCACTTTGTATCACGTACTTTTACAGTAGAAGTGCCTCTAGTTCTGCCCAAGAAAAAATTAAAATAAGCATAGCATAGCAAATAAGTACATGTTCGTAGGTGATGGCTTTATTCACTGTAGCTGCTGCAAATACTTTGCCTATTGACACACATAGCAAACAACTCCTTAACTACCTTGGGGCCACATGATCCTTCAGTGAACATAAACCACATATCATTGTTCTTTGTGTCAAACTCTAATACAAACATGATATTAGTATTTAGTAGTCACTAACTACATAAATATAAAAGGGTAACACGAATGCTTATTAGATAACAACTTTGGACAAACCTTAGTGCACTATTGCTGTTATAATCGAGATCCATCACTTGCCGGCGCTCAACACCAATATCTGACAGCAGCCAACACCCAATATGTAGAAACACAAACAACAAGCAGCAGCAGGAGCCAACACCAGAAGGGGCGTTGGAGATGTCCGTCGTGGTCTTGTGGAGGACAGGAGGTGGATCAGCAGGGGGAGCTTGACGGCTGGAGAGGTGGAGCCGCCGGCTGCTGGGGCGCTGGACTGCTGGACGAACCGATCGGAGGAAGCTGGCTAGGTGAGGGTCCCTGCTCACGGCCGAGAACCTGCGCCGTCCCAGTTCGCCCTAGGTTTAATGGTTTTGGCTCGATGATCTGGTATGCTCCTACCCAAGTGCGAGTAGTGGTAGGATCGGTGTGCTCATCCAGAATCGACGCCCCACCACTGCCCATTAGACCTTCCTCCACGAAGGTGATTCAGCCGACGTTCCATTAGACCTTCCTCCACGGAGGTGATTCAGCCGACGTTGTCCCCCCTCCATCCTCCCCCGGAACCGACCTAATGGTTTCGGACCAGATCATCGGCGGCGGCGATACTGGACCAGATCGATCGGGGCGGTGGCGGGGAAGATTTGCGTCTGGCTATGGCTCTTCACTCTCGGGAGGCGCAAGGAGGACCGAGGGATGGAGGGAGGCTCACCAGTCGATGAAGCTGAGGTGGAGTGGAGCGAGGGAGAGGGCGCATGGGGTGGAGCGTACAACGAGGAGGGACGACGACGGCCTATTGGCCTTTAATAGTATAGATTGATGCGAAGATTCCCAAATAAATCATCTGATCTGACAAAGGCGTACTGCCTACTAGCAAGACAGACATTAACCAATCAGGTCACGATGCATACCAAAGCACATTTCAATTACAGTATAAGACTAAAACATGATGATCTGAGACAAAATCCCGAACAATTGTTCTAACCACAAACATTCATCACCAGACGTACACGAAATCCATGGCACTAACCCAATTCCGTCACTGAATCACACCACCTGATTCAATTACTATCGATCTCGGGGCTCTGGGCCTCGGCGAAGGCGTAGGTGAGGCCGCACTTGCCGCAGGCGTGGCGGTCGGCGTGCGCCGCCATGAAGGTCCCAGCGCCGCATTCCGGGTTGGGGCACTCCTTGCGCAGCCTCTCCACCTTGCCCGTCGCGTCGTCCACACGGTAGTATCCCAGCACGGCGAGCTCCGTCTTCTTGTGCTCGTGCTTGACCTTCTTGGGCGTGGAGTAGGTCTTCTTCTTGCGCTTCTTGGCGCCGCCGCGGAGGCGGAGGACCAGGTGCAGCGTCGACTCCTTCTGGATGTTGTAGTCGGCGAGCGTGCGGCCGTCCTCCAGCTGCTTCCCGGCGAAGATGAGCCGCTGCTGGTCCGGCGGGATCCCCTCCTTGTCCTGGATCTTGGCCTTGACGTTGTCGATCGTGTCCGACGACTCCACCTCCAGCGTGATGGTCTTCCCCGTCAGCGTCTTCACGAAGATCTGCATCTCGCCCTCCCTCGTCCGTTCGACGGTCGCCGAGATTTGTCACCTGTTGCGTCGTCGGCGGCGGCGTGGATTGGGATGGAAGCTTTGGTTCGGCGCCCCTGTGAGGTGGATTTATAGGTAAGACTGCTTCGTTTGTTTCGCCGTCCGATCCGCAACGGACGGTTGGGATCGAGTGGGTGTGAACCGACTCGTGAACCTGCCCGAGCCGGACACGGCAAGGACCCGAGAGACCAAGTAAAACCAAAGCGGCGCACGCGACGCCTGAGAGGGGAAAGAGCGGCGACCGGAGGCAGAGGAGCTCCGCGATCGCCCGGTGGTGGAGGGGAGAGAGAGAGAGAGAGAGAGAGAGAGAGAGAGAGAGGCGATGTCGTCGTCCATCGGCTCCTCCAACATCGGCTTCCAGGTCTGCCCCTCGCTTCGTTTCTTCTCCTGCCCATCCATACTTCCCTCTCCTCGCGGGGGGATTAGGGTTTGGATGATTTGGTCTAGACTTCTGCCTTGCGTGAGCCTGACTGACGATGCGCGTGTGTTCTTGGGTTTCTGCAGCTGCTCAAGAAGTCCGGATGGAAGGAGGGCACCGGCCTCGGTGCGCAGGAGCAGGTCCGTGTCTCTATTCCCTTTTCTCTTCTTCCGAGTCAAGATCTCATTTGTCCATTTTCTCCTGATTTTAGGGATGATTGTATTAGTTGTATGTAGCATGGGACTCCCAACGCGAGTCTTAGTTCTCATCTCTTGTTAGTGTCTCATATTGTGGACTTAACAAAATGATAAAGGGCATTCTGAATTTAGTTTGCGTAATGATAGCAGTGGGACAAATGAAGCTAAATGCTTGAATCTGTTAACTAAACAACTTAACTTCGTGTCTTGTATAATCTTGTTCAATTCACAAGCACAGGAGTAACTGTCGGGCTGAACGCATCCATGGGTTTTATTAAAATGACAAATGCATGGTTGGCCGTCTTTTATCTATCTGTATATAACAAGTCGTGATTACACACATGGAAGAAGCCGGCTTGTGGCCTATAATTGCCTAGTTACTCTTGTACCATTGTTTATGTTTGTGTACTCACTTGTCCAAACTGTCTGTCAAACAGGGGCGGTTGGAACCGGTAGAAACTCGTGTCAAGAACAACAAGCGTGGTTTAGGTTCCAAAGAACCAAAGCTAAAGCCAAAGGTCGAGGATGATGTTGAAACAGCTCCTAGTAAAAGACCCAAGGTGAGCAAAGCATTCTTGTTAACTTGATTCCAGGAACTGTTATGTTGTACTCCCTACGTACCTAGAGTAATCTGAGACAAGTAATTTGGGACAGAGGGAGTAGTTCACACACGTCCTGCCGATTTTCACAAAATTTCCTTACTATGCTGTTTAATGATTACAGATTATTTGCGTGGTACTGTTGGAAAAAAAACATATGTGTTTATATAGTTAAACAAACATAACACGTTATATTACATACTCATCAATTTGTTTCTGCGGAGTATTTGTAAGGTTTAGAAGATAATACCCATGTGTCTTTTGTACATCTCTGCATCTCGAACTAGCTTGCTTGTAGTCATCACTGATCTGACTTAACATCATAAATATGTTGCTATTGTCAGCAGGCCGCGCCATCAACGAAGAAGGCAAAGTTAGCCGCAAAGAGGATACGGAAGATGCAGGAAGAGGAGAAGAGAGCACAAGAGAGGGAATTCGAAATTGCTTTCTTCAGGGAATTTTGGCCTGATAATGTATAAACTACAAACCTGACAGCGTTGCACCTGTTGGCATCTGCTGACAATGCCATTGTACAGCTTATCGAAACTTCTGCACTTTGCAACTACTATTGACTGTTTCTGTCCTGTTCTGGTCGAAGTGCTACATTGAGTCAGTTGTAGATGTTTGTGCCCTGCAGAGATAGTGTTGTAACAGATGTTCTTTGGCTGGTAGTAAGCACTAGCAGCTTGAGGTGTACTAGTGCACAAGGCAACCAAAAACACATTTAACAGCTTTGAATTCGCCATAGAGATGAAAATATGTACCATATCATAAAATGCTTGGACTGAATTCAATTCACAACTTGATGGATACATGGTGCAATGTCAAAAAAAAAAACAAGACATGAAGGGGTGATGCGGAGCACCCTACCGACATCACCATGGATACATCTCCTACACGCGGACTCATGACGAGAGCACAAGCACGTGCCATAGAAGCAAAGGTGCATTCACTCCTTGTTGAGATTCAATACCATACGCACGAGAATTGGATGCTACCTCAAAACAGTGTGCTTTGTTCCATTAGGTCCAACGGCGAGGGGCAACCAAAGGAGAAGAAGATCCCACTCCAGACAACTTTCGGACGTTCGACGACTTTCGGACTTCCGACAGCTCGGACGTCCGAAACTCGTCGGACGTCCGACATGCCAAGGTCAAGAGCCCCTCCATCGGAGCGGACGTGCGACAGACTTCGGACTTCCGACAGTTCAGACGTCCGAAACTCGTCGGATTTTCGACATCTTCTACTCCAGGCCACCAGGTCGTCTACCGGACTCCACCGATGCAGCCACTTCCGGAAATCCGAAGCTCAACGGACGTCCGACGTCTCGAGAGTTCGGACGTCTGAAACCCAATGGACGTCCAAAACCTGCCTGCGCAGAATCAGCTGGGCCACGGCCCATGTATCCCCTCCCCCCCCCTAGCCTATATATAGTTGTCTCCCATCTCAGTTTTAGGGTTAGCTAAGAATTTACCAAAGACTTGAGAGCTTAGCTCCTTCTTCCCCCTAGGGAATTAGATCTCCTTGAGATCCTCTCAAGCCTTCCTCCTACCTCCTCTCCCCACTCATAGAAGGAGAGGAACCCAATCCTATTCATAGAAGGAGAGGGAGACTATCAAGCTTACCTCTTGTGGTGTATGGATCTTGTGATGTGTGGTATTTGGGAGTGGATTTGAGTGTTTATGTGTTTGGATCTTGTTCCCCTTTGTCTCTTGTGTTAATTGTGTTTGTGATCCCCTTTGTTCTTGTTGTTGTTGTGGATCCCCACCTCCAAATTATGAAGATTGGGCCAAACGCTAGGCTTGCCCTATATCATTTGGTATCATGAGCAAAGTTGACACAATTTGGAGTCCCTCCCCCCCCCCCACTTTTCTAGCCAATTTTTGTTTGTTCTTGTCCAATTTCGAAAATTCCCCACAAAAAATAGCCATACCCAAGATCTTGCAACTTGTTGGTTCTTGTGAAATTTTGTTGGTTTTGATCCATGGATGTGGTGTTTTACTAGTGGATCTCACCCCTTTTGTGTTGCTTTAGCCTCCCCACCAACAATTTTCCCCAAAAAATTTCTTTCTTTCCACCAATTTGTGTTTGGGAACCCCAAGGACTCCACCTCCGTCAACAACGAAGATCCAATCGACCTCCACACCGGAAGCAAGGCCGGTACCACCGTTCTTCGCGAGGGTAAGGTGACGTGAGGTATAATTTCCGTCATAACCACCTTCTCCTTGCAACTTACCATTGATAGCCCATCTCCCTTTTGTGAACACCTTCCTTGTCCTAGTGAGACTAGCTCTCCGAGTATTGCCGGCTCTCACAACTTGTGCACCTTAGTAGTCATACAATTGATACTCCGTGCATTACTCATCAAGTCATAGCAAAATTCATAGCGCTTCAAGTTTCGTGGTCAAAAGTGAGTGTCTTTAAAAAAAAGAGCAAAAGATATCAAAAGCTTTTAAGCAAAAGAGTGCGCAAATAGGGAAGCATCCACCAAAAGCACGTTTAGAGTCATCTATTCATATAGGTTGGTGCACTTGTGCGAATCAAGCTGTTGGGCAATCAAGCTAGTGTCTCTCTTTGTACTTGTGCAACGCGAGCATTAGTCTTCGTTAGGCTCACTTATCTTGCTCATTTTCTTGGTTGCATGAGTCCCAATATCTTTGCGCGTGCGTTTCCTTTTGCTATTTTTCTCTTTTGATCTACTTGTATTGCATTGCTTCTTTTGGACCACTACCAATTTTATTAACACCTTGTTCCACTTGTCGCATTTCTTTGGCCACTAATTCCTACCAAGCTCCACGATAAGCCATTTGTAGGTGTGCGTGTGGGGAACGAGACTCAAACAAGGACATTCTTTTCATTTCAAGAAGCTATACATCATTTGCCTCATTACATATTCGAGAAGGTATCCTTGTTATTGCTCTCTCTCTCTCTTTTACTCTCACATCTACCCGCTTGTTGTCATGGCTAGGCAAGACTCCCCTACCTCACCGGTGAATGGTACACTTCGCGATACAAGCCATATGGTTACTCAAGAAGCTCACCTACAATTCCAACATGAGATGCGCGACGCGCACGAGAAATTGAGCAACCGCATCGCCACGATTGCGGTAAACCTCCACCAAGGCCAAGATCTTATGTCAAAAAAAATGGAAGAGCTCTCCGAGCGCAATGAAGCAAAAATGGAGGAATTACAATAACAAATGATCGCTCGTGACAAAGCCAATATGGCCGAGCTCAAGGCCATGCTCTCTTCTCGACATCATCATTCTTCATCATCCACCTCTACACACCGGTCTTCTCACCGTTCCAAGGCCAACCATGAACACGTCGAGCACACCCAACCTCCCGCCGACAAGGAGCCTCAAGCCCGAGCCACGGAACGCGAAAAACGTCTCCTCCTTGAGAGACGAGTGCACGACACTCTCAACTTCCATCTTCAACACCAAGGGGCAACAACTTATAATGCCCGGTAAACAAGAAATGAAGGCCAAGAACATGGAGAGCCATCTTACTCTCATGTGCCTCGAGATGACCGTCATCCAAGACCACCACTTCACCCACGTCAAGACAACATACCTCCAACGGCTCTTCGCACAATGGAGGGGCACCCAAATGCACCTCACGTGCCAAACTTTGATCATCACGAGTACTACAACGACAACATCCACCGCAATGACCGGCGAGCTAGAGCACCTCCGCCACCCGAGCACCTCCGGATTCACCAACCCCAACACAATGAAGAGCGTTTTGGGAGACTCAAGTTCACGATGCCCAAGTTCTTGGGAGGAACAAACCCCGAGGACTACCTCTCATGGGCCCTAAAGGTGGACAAGATATACCGTGTGCATAATTATGAGGAGTCCAAGAAAGTTGTCATGGCGTCTTGAATTTGAAGACTATGCTCTCAATTGGTGGGAGCAAGTACAAGATCTCCGCCTCGAGCAAGGCACTCCACAAGTGTGCACATGGGAAGAAATGAAGCAAGTGATGAGAGCCCGGTTTGTTCCACAACATTACACACGTGACCTCTACCAAAAGTTACAAGCCCTCAAGCAAGGATACAAGACGTTGGAAGAGTATTACAAGGAAATGGAGTTAGCCATGATCCGCGCCAATGTGAAGGAATCCGCCGAACAAACCATGGCCCGCTTCCTCAACGGTCTCAATTACCAAGTAAAGAAGATCGCCAACTTCCAACCTTACAACACCATTGAAGAATTGGTCCATCAAGCCTCAAAAGCGGAGAGGCAAGTTCAATAATATGAGAAGTACTCCAAATTTGTGTCCTCCAACACTCGGGATACACCTTCTATTTCTCAAGCGCCGCCAAGCACAACGCCCTATACCCGCGCTCCAACATCAAGCGGTGGTCCTTCAAACACACGGCCACCGGCAAATTCTTCAACACGTTCTCCATCAACCACAACAAGTTTCAAGCCACGAGAACCTCCCAAGACCTTTCCACCCAAAGATGAAAATACTAGCTCCATTGCATGCTTCACTTGCAAGGGCCACGGCCACAAGTCTTTTGAGTCCCCCACCAAGAAGACGGCGAGTATGATTCCATAAGTGAGGGTGAAATGGATGATTTGGCTCAAGTCTCTCAACATATCCAAGCAAATGAAGACGGCCACATATATTGTGACAATGATGCAAGTCCCTCCCTCGTGGTGTTCAAGGTGTTGACTCTCCAACAAGAGCTCGATGAGAATCAAAGGTGCCACATCTTCCACACCAAGGCGGGAATCAAAGGCCGATCCGTGAAGGTCATTATTGATGGCGGAAGTTGCCACAACTTATCAAGTGAAGAGCTTTGTACCAAACTCAACCTCATCAAGAAGAAGCACCCTCGCCCATACAAGGTGCAATGGCTTAGTGACTCCGGATCCATAAAAGTGGACCACACGGTGGAATTCTCATTCAAAATCGGAGCCTACGAAGACACATTGGAATGTGACGTGGTACCAATGAGCGTGTGCCATTTGCTCTTGGGCCGGCCTTGGCAATTTGATAGGAGTGTTCTACACAATGGTCGCACCAATCACTATATCTTCAAGTGGAGGGGCAAAGAATTGGTCCTTCGGCCCATGACCCCAAGTCAAGTGATCGCCGACAAAATACACACTTCCAACCCTCATGGGGACAAAAGTGAGAGAGAGAGAACCACCACAAAGCGAGTGAGAGCCACAAGCCAAATATGAGTGACCCCATGAGGCATACCACCAATGACACCATCTTACTAGCCACCAAACGAGAGGTCCAAGAAGTGCGGAATAACCCATCCCATATTCCTCATTTCGTACTTCTGTACAAGGATAAGGTGCTTTTCCCTAACGACTCACCCCCTCTTCCTCGTGCCATAGCTACTATCTTGCAGGAATTTGAGGATGTCTTCCCCGCCGAGCTACCACCGGGCCTTCCACCACTTCGTGGCATTGAGCACCGCATCGACCTCATACCCGGTGCCCCCCTCCCTAACCGGGCACCTTACCACACCAATCCCGAGGAGACAAAAGAGATTCAACGCCAAGTCGAACAACTACTTGAGAAAGGGTATGTTCGCGAAAGCCTTAGCCCTTGTGCGGTGCCGGTCCTAATTGTGCCAAAGAAAGATGGCACATGGCGTATGTGTTGTGATTGTCGTCCCATCAATAACATTACCGTGCGCTATAGACACCCCATTCCTCGCTTAGATGACATGCTTGACGAACTATCCGGTGCCATAATTTTCACAAAAATTGATCTTAAGAGTGGCTATCACCAAATACGTATGCAAGTTGGCAACAAGTGGAAAACCGCCTTCAAGACCAAGAGTGGCTCTATGAATGGTTGGTTATGACATTCGGCCTATCCGAAGCACCTAGTACTTTCATGCGCGTTATGAACTATGTTCTTCGCTATCTCATTGGCAAGTTCGTTGTCGTTTACTTTGATGATATCCTCATTTATAGCAAATCCATAGAGGAACATGCTAGCCATATTCGTGAAGTGCTTCAAGTGTTGCGTAAAGAACAATTATATGCTAATCTTGAAAAATGTACTTTTTGCACTCCCAAACTCATATTCCTTGGCTTTGTTGTTTCCTCCAATGGCATTAAAGTTGATGAAACTAAAGTAAACGCAATTAAAACTTGGTCTCACCCTACCACCCTATCTCAAGTCCGGAGTTTCCTTGGGCTAGCCGGCTTTTACTGCCGTTTCGTTAAAGACTTTAGCACCATTGCATCACCTTTACACGCTTTGAGCAAAAAGAATGCGCCTTTTATTTGGGGACCCTCCCAAGAAAAGGCTTTCAATGAACTCAAACATCGCCTCACCAACGCTCCCTTACTTGTGTTGCCCAATTTTGATAAAACTTTCGAAGTTCATTGTGACGCTAGCGGCACGGGTATAGGAGGTGTGCTTATGCAAGATAGACGACCGGTAGCCTACTTTAGCGAAAAACTCTCCGACCCCCAATTGAACTACCCTATATACGATAAGGAACTCTATGCGTTGATCCGTGTCTTACAAGTTTGGGAACACTATCTTCGCCCTAGAGAATTCGTCATTCACTCGGACCATGAATCTCTTAAGTACTTGAAGTCTCAAACCAAACTGAATCGTAGACATGCTAGATGGAGTGAATTCATTGAGTCTTTCCCTTATATCATCATGTATAAAAAGGGCAATGACAATGTCGTCGCGGACGCCTTGTCACGTAGATGCATGCTTACAACCAGACTTGAATTTGACATTGTGGGATTTGAACACATCAAATATCTATATGCACATGATCCTTCCTTTGCTACACCTTTCGCCAATTGCGAGCGGCACACCACTTGGGACAATTATTATATCAATGATGGATACCTTATGCGCGCTAACAGTCTTTGCATTCCCGAGTGTTCTTTGCGTCTTCTCCTTTTGCAGGAATCTCATGGCGGTGGCCTCATGGGACACTTTGGCCGCGACAAAACATACGCTACACTCACTGCCAACTTCTTTTGGCCAAAGATGTTCCGTGACGTGGGTCGACTTGTACAACGGTGCCACACTTGTCAAAAGGCTAAGTCAAAATCTCTATCACATGGTCTATATATGCCTTTGCCTATTCCTCATGTACCATGGGAACATATTAGTATGGATTTCGTTCTTGGTCTACTGCGTACAAGGAATGGCAAGGATTCTATATTTTTGGTAGATGATAGATTCTCCAAAATGGCACATTTCCTACCTTGTAATATAATGGATGATGCCTCGCATATTGCTAACATCTTTTGTAGGGAGATTCTTTGACTCCATGGCGTACCCAAGTCCATCGTCTCCGACCGTGACGTCAAATTCCTAAGATACTTTTGGAAGACACTATGCGCCAAGCTCGGCATCAAGCTCCTCTTCTCCATGGCGTATCACCCACAAACGGACGAGCAAACGGAAGTTGTGAACCGCTCCCTATCAACTCTACTCCGCACACTCATCAAGAAGAACATCAAGGAGTGGGAAGATCACCTCCCGGTGGCGGAGTTCGTCTACAACCGTGCCATGCACTCCACCACGAAGCGGTCTCCCTTTAAGGTTGTCTATGGGTTCAATCCTTTGCCCATTGGACATCCTACCTTTACCACTCCAAGAACGCGCCAACATGGATGCTAGTGCACGGGCAAATTTCCTCAAGAAACTCCATGAAGATACACGGACAACTATCGAGAAACACGTTCAAGCCCATGCACGCAAGATGAATATCCACAAGAAACCAAGCACGTTCCAACCGGGTGACTTAGTGTGGATACATCTCCCCAAAGACCGGTTCCCGGACGCCCGCAAGTCCAAGCTTCTTCCTCGCACCGACGGGCCATTCAAGATTCTCACCAAGGTCAACAACAACGCCTACACGGTGGACATCCCCGCCGACAAGTACTCGGTGAGCAACACCTTCAACATCTCCGACCTCGCGCCTTACCATGGTGATGGAGACCTTGATCCGTGGACGGATCTTCCCCAAGGGGGGGAGATGATGCGGAGCACCCTACCGACATCACCATGGATACATCTCCTACACGCGAACCCATGACGAGAGCACAAGCACGTGCCATAAAAGCAAAGGTGCATTCACTCCTTGTTGAGATTCAATACCATACGCACGAGAATTGGATGCTACCTCAAAACAGTGTGCTTTGTTCCATTAGGTCCAACGGCGGGGGGGGGGGGGGGCAACCAAAGGAGAAGAAGATCCGACTCCAGACAGCTTTCGGACGTCCGACGACTTTCGGACTTCCGACAGCTCGGACGTCCGACATGCCAAGGTCAGGATCCCCTCCATCGGAGCGGACGTGCGACAGACTTCGGACTTCCGACAGTTCAGACGTCCGAAACTCGTCGGATTTCCGACATCTTCTACTCCAGGCCACCAGGTCGTCTACCGGACTCCACCGATGCAGCCACTTCCGGAAATCCGAAGCTCCACGGACGTCCGACGTCTCGAGAGTTCGGACGTCCGAAACCCAACGGACGTCCGAAACCTGCCTGCGCGCAGAATCAGCTGGGCCACGGCCCATGTATCCCCTCCCCCCCCCTAGCCTATATATAGTTGTCTCCCATCTCAGTCTTAGGGTTAGCTAAGAATTTACCAAAGACTTGAGAGCTTAGCTCCTTCTTCCCCCTAGGGAATTAGATCTCCTTGAGATCCTCTCAAGCCTTCCTCCTACCTTCTCTCCCCACTCATAGAAGGAGAGGAACCCAATCCTATTCATAGAAGGAGAGGGAGACTATCAAGCTTACCTCTTGTGGTGTATGGATCTTGTGATGTGTGGTATTTGGGAGTGGATTTGAGTGTTTATGTGTTTGGATCTTTTTCCCCTTTGTCTCTTGTGTTAATTGTGTTTGTGATCCCCTTTGTTCTTGTTGTTGTTGTGGATCCCCACCTTCAAATTATGAAGATTGGGCCAAACCCTAGGCTTGCCCTATATCAAGGGGGGTGGGGTTGAGATGGGGAAAACATGAGTTGATTCTCACAAAAGAACTTGTAATATTTAAACTTATAAGCTAGCATGTGATGCCCCACTTTCGTTAGTGATTTTTTTACTGTATTTTTCAGGAAGCTTTATTTGATTTGAGTTAGTTAATTTGTTACTCTTTGTTACAAAGCTTTTTTTAGGGGCTCTTTGACTCTCTTTACAGAGTATTTAGCAGCAATGCGGGAAAGAGAACATACTTGGCATATGACCCCTGACCAAGGTCACCAATGGAAATGGGGAGAAGGCAAAGTTCGGGGACTCCCTATGGTTTGACGGTCAGTGCCCAAGGAACATTGCTCCGCTTATTCAGGAGACCTCCAGGAAGAAAAATTGGAATGTAAAGCTCGCCCTTCATCGGAATTCTTGGATCGGCCAAATCGACACTTCTAGTGGCATGCCTATCGAGCACATCAACGAGTATTTCAATCTCTGGATGCTTCTTCAACACTTCGAGCTTCATGATCGGGTCGAGGACTCCACTGCTTGGAAATTCACTACCGGCTTGTGCTATTGTGCCAAGTCGGACTATCGCGCCCAATTCACCGGTATCGCATCGAGCATTCTGAAATGTCATTTCAAAGCCTTGCGTACCCCCCCCCCCCCCCCAATGCAAGTTATTTACGTGGCTAATCGTCCAAAACTGGACAAGTGGGGTTGGCCAAATTGTGGGGTCCTTCAACCTTGCAAGCGTGATCCAAAGCCGCGGCTCACCTTCTTTTCAAATGCCACTTCTCTGTGCGGATTTGGAACATGATCAAACTTTGGTTCAGTTGGCATGACCTTAATCCCAATTCCTAGCAACGCTTTGACTCTTTCTTTGAGTGGTGGGAGGCAGTCTCATACCACAACGGTAACCTTTCAAAAGCCACCGCTTCTATAGGGAAATTTGAAACAAGCCCAATGTTAGTCTTTCGAAATAACTCCACGATGCGTACCATTGTCTTCTCTAACATTAAGAAAGAAGCGACATTCTGAATTAAAATACAGGCACAACACCAGTCTTAATCCCAGGAGAGTAATTTCTTTTGTATTGGCCAAGGCAAATGGGTGTTTGTACTGAAACCTCTTCTCCTTAATTAATGAGAATTGGCAAATCTTTTGCCACTTGTTAAAGAAAAGATATGGAGTGCACAACAAAACCACATTTATTACAAAGGGACTGCAGTGACTGTGGTACATGACCAAAGAGGCCAAAAGCTCACGGAGAAACAGAAAACGGTTTCAGTATGGTTTGAAGAATGCAGCAAAAAAATGTCACCTTGTGGTGTCAAATATGTCTATACAAATACTTATGCATGTCAGGATTATGCGTTGCTTCTCAAAACCATGCCTAGCTACAACAGCAGCTACTGGCGCCACAGCACCGCGTCTCGCAGGAGCTCGACTCTGCTGGCTACCTAACAAAAAAGTGCCGCTCCCATCATCCCTCCTAAAACGCCAACTCTTCTTCCTCTTGACCAGCGAGAGTCAGCGTGCCTGCCGTTGCCGCATCCTCAAGCTGCTCCGCCTTCTCAGCACTAATGTCAAGTAAGTACTGCAACCTTGACAGCTTATCAGTCTTCGGAATGCTCTTCATGTAAACGCTGTATAGGTCATCCAGCTCTCGCGGTGTGGGCCATGACAAGGGCTTCGAAGCAGGCACGGCCGCGTCACATGCGAGCAGGTCGTTCAGTGATGAGATCTGCATCGGTATGAGGATTGTTGTTAGGCACTGAAGCAAAACTTCAGAAAACTTGTTTCAAGGAGCAGATAGTTACAATATACAACTTGTAGCCATAGTAATTCATAGTTCTTAAGTTTAACCTAACACAATCAGAATTTTCCAATATTCTGGTTTCCAGTATCTACAACTTCTATAAATCTGATAAGACACTATGTACTTTCCCCTTAATCTTGTTCCATTAATCTAACATGTTAATGATAAAGAATAAATTAATCTTGATATGCTTGAAGATTACCAACAGCATCTTAAAAATATTTCATGGCATGTAGATCATGGTTCCCTCTTAACCTATATCTCTAGGAGAAATTATGTACTACCTCCGTTCGGAAATACATGATGTGGTTTTACTTCAAATTTGAATTAGATCCATGTCATGTACCTCTGTTCGAAAATACTTGACATGATTTTAGTAAAAAATTGAACTAAAACCATGTCAAGTATTTTCCAAACGGAGGGAGTAAATTTTAACAAAACAGAGACAAGGAATACTCAATACTTACCACACCATCCCTCTTCTTCTGCCGAAGCAAAGCAACAGCCTGGACAAGGGCGTTCTCCAACCTAACCTTTGCAATGTCCTGAACAATCGACCTGGCCTTCTCAGCACTTATGATAAGATCAGCTGGCATCTTTACATACACTTCCTCTTCATCAAATTCACCTGTGCCTGATGAAAATATCTCCTCAGCACACTTTTTGTAAATGGTTTCCCGCAAAGGTTCTGAAATCAAGCTGTCCAGCTGGAAATTTGCTTCTTTCAATCCTCGGACCTGCTGTATACCAATCTGTCCTCGAGATATAGAAGCTTCAATTGCAGAAGACAACTTTGTCGTTGTGATGCTCTTAATGATTTTCTGTGCATGCTCAGCAGGCAAACCAACCTGCTTCTGTATCTTTGCAAGCTGGTCAGCCTTGGATTCTGTTAACTTCCCATCAGCTAGAACTACTTCAGCCTGTTGCACAAATGCTTTTTCTGCCAGTTTAATGTGGACATCTTGAGCTTCCTTGCCAGTTAAACCAAGTATGTTTCCCAATTGCTTTAGCATTAAAAACTCTGAATTGTCTTTCTTCGTGGAGATTGCTGTCCCGAATGAAACATTAGTTGTCTCCCCGGTGATACAGAACATCAAATATGTTTGATACAGCTCAGCTCGATCTCTCAATGGAAGATCATCCTTGAGGGTTATCTCTTTCTGACTTGACTTGCCCAGCTTTTCTTTTAGCTCTTTATCAGGCCTGGTCTTCTTTAATGTTTCCAGTGATTCCCATTCGTAGTCATTATCTTCTCCCTCAGATTCACTCGTTTCAGGTTCTGAGGTCGCACTTGATGTTGCAGGTTCAGCATTTGTTAGCTCTCCTTTAATGTCAGCTAGAAGTTCACTTACAACAACTGTGTTGAAGGAAATTAACTTCTTCAACTCTTTTGCTTGTTCAATGCGGTTCCCAGCTGCTTTTGCTTTCTGAATGTAGTTCAGGAATAATTTCCGTACCTGTCATTTGAATTTGGCAATACAGGAAATAAATTGGATTTGCAGTTGAATATAGCAAAAGATATACTGTCGTAGTTTTCACATAAAGATATAGGCCAATCTATATAACGTATTTTTTAGGGAAGAGGCATACTGCTTTACTGAAGATGGTCATAGCAGCCTCCTTTTTCATGTTTAGACCCTGTGCTGCTTTCCTAACTGCCTCTCGTCTATCAGCATTGTATCCATCAACTGACAAAATCGCTTCCTTGACAACCTACAATGTCATAAAAAGAGTAAGAGCAACAACACTTACACAGAACAGGCCATCAACTTTGCTGAACTAGTGCTGAGTTGGAACTGAACCTAAAATTATGCACAATAAAATACATCACCTTTTCAAACAATTGGCCGCAGATGTCAGTATGAGCAGCATCAACAGTTTCTTGAGGAATGCAGAGACGCACTTGGAATGCCATCAAAGCTTCTATTTCATCCTTGCTCAGCTCTCCGTCAGCTACAAACTGCTGAAGCTTCTGTCTGTAAATGTCTGAAGGATGAAGCAGCATTAATACGCATTGATTATCACAAATATACAGAGAGTAATTTTAGCCATATCATAGTCGTCTTTCTTTCCTACTAAAAAATTATTCCTGCTTGTACAACAAGACACCAGCAAAACAAGATGAACTAAATGCAGTCAGTTGCCTTGCTGCATATTACTTCCTATACTCAATGTAAAATATTGGCAGCTAAATTAATAAGCAGCAGTATCAGCGCAGAGCTAATGCCTGATGGTATGACTGATTGTGTGTACAGATGCAGCAAAGGGATATAGGATACGATATAGAGCCTAGTCAAACCAGATTCTCAATTTCACTCATGATTTTCCAGGATGGCACGCATCTTGCTAGCAAGAGAAGGATCAAACTATAGCAAATATAGAGCTACACTGTAAAACTAGAAGCAAATGGCAAGGTGGTACCTTCATGCATCTTGCTAGCAAGTTCAGGGTCAAACTGTAACTCTTCGCACAGATCTTGGAGGAACGATGCTTTACTAGGAGCTGCAGCCAAATCCGTGTTAAAGGATTTTGCAAGTCTCTTTCTGTATGCTTGAGATTTGACATCTGAGATGATTGCTTCCGCTTCACGCTTCCCCAGTCCAAATATATTTCTCAGATCGTTCAAAGGAGTAAGCTGCAATTTTTAATCACAGAAAGATTTATCCTGTCAAGATACTATCGTATAAAAACAATGCTAGACCCGATGGTCGGGGAGCATGGGCAAAAGTACAAGATGGTTCATGTTGAAGAACCAAAATTGTCAACCCAATACGATACAATTGCTAAGTTATTTACTTCTCAAATTATTTTATCTTGATTAAAGCAACCTTTACAGAACAATGACAACAAATCAAAGTACTTCTTATTATCTATCATGACCAGATATATAATTGACAAAAAATAGCTCTGTAGAATAACCGAAAGGCATAAAATGTGGACGACCATATCTCAATATTTAGAGTCTCGGGATCATATCCAACTTATAAACTCTTAAAACAGGGCAGCTGATGGATATATTATCAGACAATCAGGTCTCCGAGGGGCCAGCGTGAGTATCATTTGAGAGGCTCTTTTAAGTATTCTTATTGTGAAAAACAGGAATTCTGCCAAGCATTAGTTTGTTAGCTTGAATCGACATAAACACTACTTGAACCAGAGCATATGTTCTTTCTTTGTCAAAATTTGCTGGTCTAATTGAGGGCTTGGCATCAAAATTCATGTGAACCAGCACTATTGATGTGTTACTGATATGTGGCCCTAGGCAAGACAGATTATTCCTTGAAAACAGTAACAGGTACCACTTGAGTTTGTTTAGTTCAATCTAACATAATGTGAACAATAAGTTAATTAAAAAAAAGTGGCATAGATAGCAGTTGCAACAGTGCAAGCTACAGAAGTACACACTGCATGATCTAGACAGTGCTGTCTGTGATCCAAGTATGTCAGTTAATCCACATAAATCCAGACTGTATTTTCCGAATCCTACAGCCTTGCAAACTTGTACTGGTCTACTTAAATCAATATGCTTCACAATAATATGTATCTGTGTTACCCATTTCATAGGAAATCTAAGGAATTATTGAGAACTTATTTTAGCTTGTCACCTCATATGGAGCATCAGTTAACTAGACAAAATGTGGATAACATGTGATCACCTTCCCATTATCAACCGGTCCATCTGAAAGTACTTCTGTTGCATAGGTCCTATAGAGTATCTTTAGATCACCAGCCCTCCTATCATGGTCATGCTCTCCCGCTATGCAATCCATGCAGAATGACCAATAAGAATTCATAAGGACAGCCCACCACATCAACATATGAACTCAAAAACTTTAAAAGCTTACCTAATGAAATAGGTCCAAGCCCACGTGCAAATCGATCGCCTTGAGGGTGCTTGCTCAGTACAGTTAGCAGGCTATTAAATGCAAGGATACACTTCACTTCTTCAATGACCTGTGTTGGGTTATTCCTGTAGGCAGTGATAATATGGTTTAGTCCTGAGGTAAGAAATAGAGCATTTCTGTGTTGATAAGATCCAAAAATTTAAGCATAGCAAGATTCAGATGGGTTTACACTTCTTGACAGAGATTAAATGTATTTGTTAATAACTGAACAACGAAAACAAATAGGGCTTCTTAAGTATTTATGCGCAGATAGCTCGGTTTTCCGCAATAGTAGTGAAATATTCTTTGCTAGTTAAAGCAGATCAATCCATCAAATATATCCTAATCTCTCTTATAAACAGCATGGTACATACATTAATACAGCTAAGGTTTTTTTTTATTTTTTGCGGGAATACAGCTAAGCTTTTTAACTGGAGGTTTGAGTGTATATGTTATTGCTCATTGTATAAAATAATACTTGCTTGCAACTCCAACAAGCCAGTAGACACTGATAACATCACTTGCTCATGAGGGGAAAAGGACGTGATGGATAAACTCTTGTTGTGAAAGGAGGAGAAATAAACTTCGTCATTGCTAGTTATGAAGTACTTTCCTCAAATAATATCAGAAGAAATTCTAATGGGCAAATTACCTATATGTCAGCTTTAACAAAAATATATGTTTCCTTTTCTTAAAAGTTAAAACCATCAGATTAGCAGTTAATATGTTTATGTTTTCATGGAAATTGACAAATAATGAAATCAGCCAGCAGGTTTTGCAGAAAAGCTCCATACGTGGCTTTGTTACGCGACTTCAAGATGTCTAAAGCTGATGAAATGTTTTCTTGAATCAACTTCTTCGCATGTTCCTTGAACATGTCAGCAGCAATCTGCCAAAATTTTGAATGTCAGCATATGTTACAGCAGAATATGCTTAGATTGATGTCATCTGTCATGCCTTGTCATACTTAGATTGATGTCAAAAATCAAACAGAAACCTGTATGGTGTCTAAGATACTCTGGCAGGTGTATAACATCCTTAGATTTATGCTATTTGGACAAGATGCCCCAAGAAATGATGAAATGATGCTAAAGCAACCCAGCAGTAAGTTTCCAGAGAAAAGGATTACCTCATCAGAAAGTTTACACGCAAGCTGTGCTCTCCTTACTTCAATGAGCGTGCCTATGTCCAGACCTAGAGAAACAGAATGTGTCCAGGTGAGAACATTCATGGAATGCAACAAGTAATATATCAAGTAATTAGTATACAGAGGATATCCTTGCTATCTACCCTGCTCTAAATTTAATCTGCTTGAATGAAAAACCTTGTAAGCACGATATGACCTAAGAATGGAACTAGTGCCTACAAAAGACAATGTATTTCAGCAATACCTCTACCAATAGACTTGAGCTGTATCGCGTATAAATTTTTGGCATTGTCCCGCATAGCAATGTCGATCTGCCAAAAGATTACGAAAATGTAACACAACAACCACTGTGTCAAACAAGATGAGACACACCGAAAGTATGCACCAAAGTAATAAGAGATGAGCAAGCAGTTCAAAAGACATGCTCTATGAATAAAAACCGTTTGATCTATGTGAATGTGCGATCTGTACATGTTAAAGCAATCTATGTCCTCATCCTTATCAGCACAAAAGCTCTTCCCTTTCACTTTCAACTACTACATCCAGCCTAAAACATTTTTTTATAGCCCTGCTAGTCAAACTTTACAAGTTTGATCATGCAAGTAAAGAAACGACGACACTAAACATGTATTGTGAGTCTGTCTATTTTTGGTACAACAAGGCGTGTGTCATAGTGCATACCATAACATTACATACATTATTTTCCAGGGAGAATTTTCACACCAGTGGATCATATGTCTCATAGACCGATATGCACGGCGAATAAGGGCAACAAATTTGTGATCATAGTATATATGTAGATATTTTGGCCATGACAAAATGAGCATGCAAAGGTCATTAGTTACATTACGAAGGGTGAAACACTAGCTTCAGGAGATCTCTTACAGTGACGAAGTTGTTAGAAAATGGGTGCAATTACACTTGAAAGTTTAGCAAAAATAACAAACACCATAATGGAGGTAACGTTCTGCTTTCTCCATAAGATGAAATCATAAAGAGAGATACGGCATGCACAAAGGTAAAACAACGTATACTGAGGTACCTGAGAATCAGTGATCCCAAAAAGCCGTTTCCATGGAAGTAGGAAGGCTGATGCATCTCCGAAGACAAGATTTGACACATATATCAGCTTTTGAAACGCCTATGAAATATTTCCATGGTTACTATTAGGGTCTACAGACGATTTTAAGTATCCATGTATTTACTACAAAGCAGAAACAATCACCCGTCGCTGTTCGATATCAGCGTCGCGGTCCCTCGTTTCCAACCTCTCTCTGTATAAGCGTCTACCAATCTATTGAAATGGGCAAAGTGAAAGGCATAAGTAGGCAGACAGAAAACAGAGCAATTGTGAAAACAGTGACAAAAGATAATACTAACATCTAATACGGGATACCAAGATATAATTAAAAAAGGCTTGGATCACGAGGCAATACCTCCATGTGCATATTTGCAGCATCTACATCATCAAGTCCAAGGCCTCTTTTAAATTTTACAATGACCTCAACCTCGTTACCTTTGAGATCTTCATCTCCTGGAGGAAGTACTGAGTAAAGAAAGCTGCAGGAAATAAGGAAGATAGGAGAAAGTATGAGAAAATGACAAATGTTCAGGAGGGTGAAACCACGTGAAGCTCAAAGATCACATTGCAAAATTGGTAAGCTGTGGATAGTGTCCGATTTCAAAAGATGGTAATATTCAACACCTATGGGAATTTAGAAGTGCTTGTCAAAAAGGTAGTATATTCAACAACTGAGTTAACTGGATGCCATACCAACGAATCATACAGAAAATTTTGAGTTGAATCGTGCTCATGCGCATATGCACATATGTATAAATTGGTACATTTGCCTTATGAAAATAATATGAGTGAATAGTCATCAAAATTCAGATATGTTATGCTACAAACTTCAATGTTGCATGCTGATGTTTATAAATTGTCAAAAGTGGCCCCTTTTCGGGACAGGAGGGTTGATTGCAAAGAGAGGTGTAGCCATGTAGAAAAGATGCTGATACAAATACTCCCCTCCGAGAGTAGGATTGTTGTGGTTAATAGCTACTGTAATACTCCCTCCGTTCCTAAATATAAGACCATTTAGAGATTCCAATATGGACTACATATGGCGCAAAATGAGTGAATCTACACTCTAAAATATATCTATATACATCCGTATGCAGTTGAAATCTCTAAAAAGGCTTATATTTAGAAACAGAAGGAGTAATTAAGGGATTATCGGATACCCAGAGAAAATTAGCACCTAGAAAACATTATATTTTGTTCAATATACACTTACCACTGGACATAGAAGCCAGTATTTATCTGGTCGTTCTGTGCATACACGTTTTCACAATCATGGAAAACAACTGAACATCATGTGTACCAAGAGGTTTACCTGCCATACAAGTCACAGAGCTCTGCTTTGAAGGCTGCATCTTGTGTACTAACTCCATATCTAAAATAAATAAGAAAAGGATAAGATACACAAACTTCAATGCAAGTTCACATCACAATCTTACATGATTTAACGACAGCCCCAATCATATATTTCATCTTTTACAGAAAAAAGCATACACCGCAACATTGCTGGTACCCCAATAATTTTGAAGTTTCAAATTAAATGCCTTGCACAAACCACATTGCAAGCCTAAATTTGATACAAGAAAATACGAGCACAACAAAAGTTTTTTATTTATTTGAGAAAGCACAACAAAAGATTGAGATGATCAAATACTAGTTAATATAAACGACTCAAGCATAATACAAAGGCAAGTATACAGAGGCAATCCAAACTCACTTGTTGGCGATGGTCTCCACCTCGCTGGCATCCAGGTTGGTGGGGTCATCATGGCCGGCGACGTAGTTGTGCAACCCCACAGCGGCGACCTCTGGCACTACAGAGTTCACCGCGACGGCGCCCGCGACGCTGGCCGCCCCGAGCACGGCCGCACCGGCATACGCCCCGGCCCGCGAGCCGCCGCCGACGCGGAGCCCGATGCCATACCCCGCCGCCACCGCCGCCACGGCGACCGCGAGCTCCGCCGCCGTCCGTGCCACGGGCGGAAAGGCCTCCACGAGCGGCTGCACGCCGGTGAGCTCCTTCCGTCCTCCGAACACATCCCCCGTCCTGCCGCCGAACACCTCCTCGTCCCGGTCCGGGGCGTCGGCCTCCCCCTCTCCCGAGGCCGCCACGCGGCGAAACCGCCGGCTACGAAGGCGGGCGAAGGGGGTGCGCTTCCGCGGTGGGAACCGGAGGAGGGGCAATGGCTTAAGCGGCGCGAAGAGGAGCGGGGAGGCGGCGACGAGGGGCGAGGGCTTGGCGGATACGAGAGAGAGCTCCATTGTAAGATCTTACCTGGATGGACGACGGCGGCGGCGGCGGCGGGCGGAGGAGGAGGAGGGGCGAGGCGGAGGGTGTGGATAGCGTTGCGACGATGGATGGGGATTGGTGGGGGCGGGTCGGGGCGGAGCAACGCCTGGGGGGCTCGGGCGTCTGGCTGGAACAAAGGGTGGGACGATGTGCCGAATTTAGGGGCACAAGCTTTCCCTTTCCATTTCTCTTTTTCTTTTTTTTTTTACTTTCAAGATTAAGGAAACCAGTTATTCAAATAAAAATATTAAGGAAACCGGAAATAGGAGTAGTTTTTTTTAAGATGGAAAGTACTTACAATGTGATAAAGCTGCTTGTTTATTTTTAATATGTCACCAGGGGAGGAGGAACCTCCACCTGAATACTGGTCTCTATTCAAAGAAAATGATCTGATTTATGAGGAAGGCCCAGAAGAAAGGTTCTGCCTATGATTCGACCGAGTTACAAGATGAAGACCGACGCCAAAGGAAGGAGTCCAAGCCGCCTTGAGGACAAGATAGTCATCGAAGAGATAAAATAGGACTACACCTCGTGTCATAGTCGGACTCATTGTAAAACCCTAGGACCCGGTGTGTATATAAGCCGAGGCCCTGGGACGTCCTATATGTGAATCAACTTAGATAGGTTCTTGAGACACCGGCGACTTCTAGCGCCCTTGTAATCGAGATCTCCCACATATAATACAAGAAAGGCAGGAAGTAGGTCTTTACCTCATCGAAGGGCCGAACCTGGGTAAATCCATGTGTCTCTCTTATGCTGACTCATCGTTGCCGACTCCTCGCCGATCGACTCTCCCTCCTTAAAATCACTCGTAGGAAAGGCCCGCTTTAAGTTCTCTATGAGGACATCTGGCGTGTTTTTCCCATGACAGTTGGCGCCCACCGTGGGGCCTACGCGCAAGGGTGTTGATATCCAGGAGGGAGCTCGACGCGGTATGGAGGGGATCGTCGTTGGTCGGATGATCCGAAGCTGGCGCGGCAAACTCTACATCGACACTGCAGCTTGGGGCCCCGAGATCGACTTCGCCAAGTCAGGTCACCGGGTCCCCGTCGGATCTACTCACCTTTTCATCAGCCAGGCAGACGGAGCTGAGCCAGAGCCAGGCCGCGACGCCCCGATCGAACACATGAGTCGATCTCCAGATCAGACCACCAACGTTTTCGTCGGATTCATCACCGGGTCTACGTAAGAACCGTAGGATCCCATCGAGATCTCTGACGAAGATAACCTCAATGAAGACGGTGACTGATAACCCACAATTGCAGGGGATCGAGATAGTCTTCGCGGGTAAGATAACCCAATTTATTGATTCAACTCAAGGGGAGCCAAAGAATATCCACAAGCTTTAACAGTGGAGTTGTCAGTTCCATCGCACCTGAGATGCACTTACTTGCAACAAGATATTAATAGCAACTGCGATAATAGTGGTAGTGACGATAGCAACGATAATAGTAACATCAAAAGTAAACAACTAGTAACCAGCAGAATTGAAACACTGTAGGCTAGGGAGATGGATGGTTGGGAGCTGCATGGATAAGGCACAACATGTAATCAACTTGGGGCAAGACACATAGAAAAGCAAAGATCATCTAGGCATAAATCAAACATCAGGCATGTATCCCACAGGTAGTTGTACGTGCTTGCAATAAGAACTTCCACAACATCTTTTGTCCTACCATCCCGCTACGAACGGGGCCAAAAGGAACTTATGGAGATTAAGGTGCTCCTGTCAAAGAGCACCGGAACAAAGCATTAACAATCAATGGATACATGGAATTCCCAAATTATAGTCCATCCCCTTTGGTGTCCCAAGCTGTCACCTTTGGGATAGCCGGTTCCGGACCATAACAGGTGCAAACAACTCATAGATAGGATCAAGAACACAAATATATTCCTGAAAACATAAAGGGTTCAGATCTGAAATCATGGCACTCGGACCCAAAGTGACAAGCATTAAGAACAACAAGTTGAAGCAAAGATGATAAACACCAATCTAGATGATAGGCAACATGCCCCCAACAATCTGACAAACTATTACATGATATAACTCATCCAATCCCTACCATCCCCTTTGCCTACAGTAGGGAATTACTCACACATGGATGGAGAAGTCATGGAGGGAGGATGGAGTGGTGATGGTGATGACGATGGCGATGATCTCCCCTCTCCGGAGGCCAAAACAGCCTCCAGATTAGCCCTCCCGGAGAAGAACAGAGGGTGGCGGCGGCTCCGCGACGAGAATTGGGAAAACGACTTCTGTTCTGGGGTTTTCGCTTCACGTGAATAAATAGGAGCATCGGTAGGGCACCAGAGGATGGGGGACGCTCCCAGGCGGCCAGAGGGCGCGACCCACCCCTGGCCGCGCCAGGGGGGGCGCCTGGGCCCCCAGGACTCCCCTCTGGTCCCACTTCTGGCATCTGGCTCCTTCGGGTGCCTGGATTTTCTGGTATTTTTCTGGGAATTTTCTGGGACGTCCAAAAATCCATTTTCCTGCGCACAATAAAACCATACAGAAAGCTCTGCTGAAAACAGCGTTAGTCCGGGTTAGTTTCGTCCAAATCATGCAAGAATGAGACAAACCAATAGCAAAAGTGTTTGGAAAAGTAGATACGTTTGAGACGTATCAGTGACCCGGTAGAGAATAAAGTCGTGTCATCCCCGGGCAACAGATGCGATACGGACACGAAACCGGCCCGACTCTTCGAAGACGACGGGCTAGGAGAAAATTCGAACACGGGAGAGTACTACCCTCTCCCTGTTCAGCCGCGACGTTCAGATGCCTTCACCCGAAAGGAGAACAAGGCGACACCGGAAGCAGAAGCGCCGCGAGACCAAGCTCAAGAAGGAACCGACTCGGTTTCCACCGACTTGGTGGAATTGGCGATAGCCCTAAACTCCTTTCACGCACTCCTAAAGGAAGAGATCAACCCGGAAAATAAAATCCTGCAAAATGCCCTGATAGAAGAGCACAAGGAGGAAGTGGCGCGATTGCTCGCAGGGATCGAGCGAAGATCAGAGGCGCCGACTCACATAAATCATCAGCCCAATATCAAGACGACTCATGGGCGGATCCGGATACCCGATGACTCCACACGAGCAAAGCCATCAGCCTTCACGTTGCCAAAAAGACGTGCCGGTCAGATTCAATCAAAGACAATGGAGGGGCCCTTGGATATGACCAACAAACTCTATATCCCGCTAGGACACTTCGGTAACCCGATGTCGAACCTCATGGCGGCAACACAATACCTAACCAGCCTCCCCATACTCCTTAGTGCCTCTTACTTTGCTTGCTTTTACCTTCTTGTTGCTTATACCGAAAACCCCTAAAAAGTTATCTTTCAGTGCCTGCGGTTATTTCTGTGCCAAAGTCATTTACCAATACCTTCTGCTCCTCGTTGGGTTCGACACTCTTATTTATCGAAAACGCTACAATCGATCCCCTACAGTTGAGGGTCATCAAGTACTGTTTTCTAGCGCCGTTGCCGGGGAACGTAGCGCTATTAGTAAGTGAAGCTGGTAAGAAAGCTTGAAAGGACGTGGATGTCGCCTAGAGGGGGGGTGAATAGGCGATTAAAATAATTACGGTTTCGGCTTGAACAAATGCGGAATAAAACTTAACGTTTAATTTGCCAAGCAAGAAACCTAAATAAGCTAGGCTCAACTATGTGCACCAACAACTTATACTAAGCAAGATAAACAACTATGTGATAGCAAGAAATATACCAAGAGCACTATGGCTATCACAAAGTAGGTGCACAAGTAAATAGGTTGACTAGAAGAACAACCTATGGGACAGGCAATGTACAATAATATGAGCAAGCACAAGATAAACAATGTAATAAGCTTGCTCAAAGTAAAGGTAGAGATAACCGCAAGTGGAGCCGATGGAGACAAGGATTTGTTACCGAAGTTCCTTCTCTTGCGAGAAGTACGTCTCCGTTTGGAGAGGGTGAGGAGCACAATGCTCACACGAAGCCAACGAGGGCCATCCTATTTCTCCTCACGCTCTTACCAATGCAAGATGCCGTGATTCCACTATTAGGACACTTGAGGGCGGTCACCGAACCTGTACAAATGGCAACCCTTGGGGGCGGTCACCGAACCCGTACAAATGCTCGGGGCAATCTCCACAACCGAATTGGAGGCTCCCGTAGCGTCCCGAAGCTTTCCACCACAATGATTGAGCTCCGTAACAACAAGCCTCTAGGTGCCAACGCACCCACGAGGAACAAGCTCTGGAGTGCCAATGCACTCAAGAGTAGCTATCTTCTCAACTTCACTTACTACAACGAATCCTCGGAGAGAACTCAAACCGATGCACCAAATGCAATGGCAAGAGCACACGAAGTGCTCAAGTCCCCAACTCTCAAATCCCACCAAAGCAACAAAAGCTATGGAGGAATATGAGAGGAAGAACAAGGAGAACACCAAGAACTCCAAGATCTAGATCCACAAGGTTCCCCTCACTTAGAGGAGAGATGGCTTGGTGGAGAATGTGGATCTAGACCTCCTCTCTCTTTTCCCTCAAAAAGGAGAAAGAACCATGGGAGGGAAAGGGAGTAAGCAAGCTCAAAGAGGTCAACAATGGGGGGAAGAACTTGCACAAAACGGGTGGTGACAAAGGAAGAAGAAGACCCCCTTTTATAGTTCCCCACGAATCCAGCCGTTGAGAACCGTTGGCAGCCCACCAACCACGGTACTACCGCTCGGAGAGCGGTACTACCGTGGTGCGGTACTACCGCACCGAGAGCGGTACTACCGCCCCACGGTACTACCGAAGCCCAGTGTCGTGCCCAGTACCGCAAAGTCTAGTGGACTTACGGTAGTGAGTGCGGTACTTGCCCACGGTACTACCGTGGCACGGTACTACCGCACTGGGAGCGGTACTACCGCCCCGCGGTACTACCGGGGGCTAGTACCGTGCCCACTACCGCAAAGTCTAGTGGACTTACGGTAGTGAGTGCGGTACTCGCCCACGGTACTACCGTGGCGCGGTACTACCGCTCCAAGAGCGGTACTACCGCCCTGGCAGAACCAGGGAGCCCAGGCCACACAAGAGAAGAACTCCAAATGAAACAGGCAAACCCTGAACTGCCACAACTTCTGCAAATGAACTCCGATTAAGGCAAACTCAAGCTTGATGGAAAGCTAACGAACAGAGCTGCCTAATCACGACTGGAAATATTTAGAAGTGGCAAGGGAGAAATGTCAAACAAATAGAGGTGTGAGACCTCTAACCGAGACGACCTGGCAAACCTCCCACATCGAAAAACATACGAGAAGACGCATATGAAATCCGTTTTCGATGAACAAGAGCTTGTCATGAAGAAGACCACAAGCTCCAAAACTCACACGGAGAAAAGCCAAACAAGAACCAATAAAGATGATGCCAAGGATGCAAAAGGTTTGAGCTCTCCACGAACGACTCGGCCTAGCCTATAACACGGTCTCCTAACTACTACCAAGAGACCGGTAAACTAGACACCTATCTAGTCAAACCTTTGTCTTGCGCATGATCCACTTGAGCTTGATGATGACGATCATGCCCGCCTCAAGTTGGAACATCTTCCTTGATTCCTCCGGCTCGATGAAGACTTGTAGATAGCTCCCCCATACTCCATTATGGGTGAGCCTCTTTTAGGCACATCTTCACACGACCATTATCACCAAATGGTCGGCAAGCTCCAAGCATACGATATCTTCGTGATGCTCCTCTTGACCTTGCACACATCTACTTGACCAATCTTTGGATAGCTCCATGAAGAACACCTTGGTCAACACGTAATCTTCATCTTACAACCTTGAAGCCACCACATGATCTTCAAGCGTTGCCTATGGACAAACCTTAAAGTATAACTCAAGGAAACCATTAGTCCATAAAGTTTGTCATCAATTACCAAAACCAAACATAAGGGCACATGCCCTTTCAAAGCTTTTATATTTCTGTTTCTATTTTGTTGTTGCTACTTTTTTATCCTTATGGACACCTCTACTCTGGGTTCGTTGCTTATGGGGAAACGCCCCACTACTGTGGTGGTCACTCCCACCTCTACTGAAATTGTGCCTTACAAAATACCAACTGGTATTATCGATTATGTCTTGGCTAATCGTTATGCAGGAGACAGACATCCAGGTGAACACTTGCTATATTTATCACAACTATGTTCATTATCCAAGCTTGCAGGTGTGTCAATGGAGTTTGTCATGAAATTATTCTCCGTATCACTTATAGATAAATCTTCAGATTGGTATAAGCTCCTCGATAACTCACATCTGTTAAAATAGGAGATCACAATTATTACGGACAATGCGATCTGGGATCAAGTGCTAGCAGGAGATCATGGGTGAGATTTCACCCCGTGAACTTGAAGAGATTGATGTTACTATTTATCTAGAAAACAAAGAAACCATCTTTCCCATTGGTATTGTGAGAGATGTTGAAGTCCTATGTGGAAAGGTAAAGTATCCTACCGAATTTCTAGTACTTGGTTCAGTGCAAGATAGTTTTTGCCTATTATAGGCCTTTCCTCAGCACTTGTGGGGCTATAATAGATTGCAAAAAAGGTAAAGTTTATATTGAATTCAATGGTGAGCCATATGAATTTAACTTTTCTAAGTTCTCTAAGCAACCCCGTGGTACTAATTTACCTAGTGATGACAAAATTATTGAAGATATTGCTCCCATTGCTATTCCTCCTAATGATCCTTTACATCAATACATGGAAGACCACGAGAATGATATGCATATGCAAGAGAGAAATGAGTTGGATGAAATATTCACAAGACAAACTGCTATCCTAAAGCACAACCTTCCGGTTGAACCTTTAGGAATCCTAGCACAACCAAAAGAAGACCCTGTGTTTGACCTCAAACCACTTCCCGATACGCTCAAGTATGCTTATTTAGATGAAAAGAAAATATATCTTGTTATTATCAATGCTAACCTTTCAGGATTTGAAGAAGAGCGATTATTGGAGACACTTCGCAGACACCGTGGTGCCCTTGGCTATACCCTTGATGACCTTAAAGGGATTAGTCCATCGATTTGCCAACATACTATCAATCTCGAGCCCGATGCTAAGCCTGTTGTTGATCATCAACGACGACTGAACCCAAGGATGAAGGACGTGGTTAATAACCGATCCTATAGTACAACCACCTGATTGGAAATTGCCCTTTGAAATTATGCGTGATGCTAGTGATTTTGTTGTTGGAGCTATTTTAGGACAAAGGGTTGATAAGAAATTGAATGTTATACATTATGTTAGCAAAACCCTTGATAGTGTGTACATAAAAAACCCTTGATAGTGCTCTAAAGAATTACGCTACTACTGATAAGGAATTCTTAGCAGTAGTGTTTGCTTGTGATAAGTTTAGACCTTATATTGTTGATTCAAAATTTATTATTCATACTGACCATGCTGCTCTTAAGTACCTTATGGCGAAGAAGGATGCCAAACCAAGACTCATTCGGTGGGTACTCCTTCAAGAATTTGATTTACAGATTGTTGATAGGAAAGTAGCAGATAATCTGGTAACGGATAATCTTTCAAGGATGGAAGATATACCGCATGACCCCATTCCAATCAACGACGGTTTTCTAGACGAACAACTTGCCGTTGTAAAAGTACAATCTTTTTCCGATCCTTGGTTTGCAGATTATGATAATTTTATCGTTCCAAAGTATTTGCCTCCAGGTTTAACATTTCAGCAAAGGAAGAAGTTGTTCCACGATTTGAGGCATTACTTTTGGGATGACCCTCATCTTTTCAAAGAAGGTCCGGGCGGGATCGTGATAAGATGCATACCGGAACACGAGCAGAAGGACATTCTCAGACAATGTCACGATAGTCCCTATGGAGGACATCATGCCGGTGAGAGGACCGCACATAAGGTTCTCCAATCAGGTTTTTATTGGCCTACTCTCTTTAAAGATGCTAGAAATTATTTTTTATCTTGTGATAAGTGTCAGAGAGTTGGTAATATTAGTAGGAGGTGAGATGCCTATGAATTACTCTCTAGTGATTGAGCCTTTCGATTGTTGGGGTTTTGATTTTATGGGTTCTTTTCCTCTCTCACACAAGTACACTAACATTTTAGTAGCTGTTGATTATGTAACCAAGTGGGTTGAAGCAATCCCCACTGAGGGTGCTGATCACAAGACATCTTTGAAAATGCTCAAAGATGTAATTTTTCCTAGGTTCGGTGTACCAAGGTACCTCATGACTGATGGAGGATCACACTTCAGGCATGGAGCTTTTAGAAAAGCTTTAGCCAAGTCTGATGTCAATCATAGAATTGCTTCACCGTACCATCCTCAAACTAGTGGGCAAGTTGAGATCACCAATAGAGAGATCAAGTTGATCTTGCAAAAGACAGTCAACAGTTCTAGGAAGGACTGGTCAAATAAGTTAGGAGATGCTTTGTGGGCGTATAGAACTGCTTACAAGAACTCCATGGGCATGTATCCCTATAAGATGGTCTATGGAAAGTCTTGCCATTTGCCATTAGAGTTAGAACACAAAGCTTTCTGGGTTGTTAGAGAGCTTAATGCCGACCCAAAGTTGGCCGGCGAAAAGCGCCTCATGAACTTGACTTCTCTAGATGAGTGGAGAAGTGAAGCTTACGAGAGTGCTAAAATGTTTAAGGAAAATGTAAAGAAGTGGCATGATAGAAGGATTCTGAAACGTGAATTTAATGTTGGTGATAAAGTTTTGTTGTTTAGATCTCGTTTCAGGTTTTCTCCGGGTAAATTACTTTCCAGATGGGAAGGGCCATTTCATATCGAAGAAGTATACTGCTCCGGTGCAATCAAGATTAACAATTTTGATGGCACCAAACATTAAGTTGTGAATGGGCAAAGACTCAAGCATTACATGGCGGGAGATCCCGTCAATGTTGATGTAAATTTAATACACACAACAACTCATGAAGAACATGTTGCAGCCCGGTTTCAGACACCAGCAGAAGCAGAATAAGAAAAAGGTATGTATTACGGTAAGGAAACATCTCGAACCGCCATAAAGTTACATATTACGAGTTTTTGTAAAATATAGAAAATTAGAGGCCTAATTGGAGCCGGATAGGAGCTCCAGGGGGCCCAGGCGCCCCCCCTGGCGTGGCCTACCCCCTGGCCGCACCGGGTGGCCACCTGGGCACCCTGGAGTCCGTCTCCGACCCCACTTTGGCTCTTTACCTTCCTTTTGTTGCAGAAATTTTTGCTATATATTTGCCCGGATCATCCCGGCACCGTATCTCGCGATTTCATGTGTTTTCTTCTCGAGCTGTTTCTGCCAGGAAAACTTTCATCTAGACCTAGGTGCCATGGCTTCCCCGAGTTCTGTGACGCCCTCGATTACGATCATGTACAGTAATCATACACGCAGAGTACATGATCGAGATCAAGGTGCCACGGTGAGAATATCACAGCACAACACTAAACACAAAAGGATAAACCAATATATTACAATGAAGGGGGGTCACCCGGACCCGAATACAAAAGTCATACAAACATAATATCTGAGTACAGACATAGTTAGTCAAGTCTTGCCTTAAGAAGGCTAGCATAAATAACATCAGAGATACAGATCAAAAAGGCGAGGCCTCCTGCCTGGGATCCATCGAATTACTCCTGGTCAACGGGAACTCGATGTCGTAGTAGGCTCCTCATGGAATCTCCTGCTCCTGGGCATCCAACGTCGACTGCAGCGGCCGATCAGGCAAAGCGAAAAGGGGAAACAAAGCAAGGGTGAGTATCTAGCATACCCGCGAGTCTTACGTCCGCTACTAAGCATTTATGCAAGTATCAAATGGAAAGGGGAGGCTGTATATAGTGGACTGCAAGGTAGAAATCAGAGTAAGGATAAGAAGCTAGGCCTACGTAGACTAGCATCTTCCGACGAGTCTTGCAGCACAAGAAGAGAACAGCCAACAGTTCAATAACATGAATGTAATAACAATGCAGCAGAAGTTGCTGCAGCATTGTATAATAGTAAGTTGTAATATTAATAATAATAATGCCTCCGAGTTCCCTTCCTCGACTCCCTGCGAGGAAAATAAACCGGAACCAACAGTTTAATAGTAGTAGTTTGTAGTAGTAGGCTCTGGCTTCAGCATAAAGCGTCCTGTTACCGTGGACACGGCTATTCGAATAGATCAAACTCCCTGCAGGGGTGCACTACTGTTCAGCCTGCACGCTCGGATCTCCAGGGTGGCGTACACCTTGTCAGGGAATGCCCCACCGAGGCTATCCGACACGTCGAGGCCCATCCTACGGCTCATCAGAGAGGTCCCCGCCGGTCTAAAGTCCTAAGCGCAAGAGCTTCATGGGCCATCACCTCTCGCACTCCGGGTCGTTGTGCGCCAAGTGGATCCAGTGCCACAACACGATCCGACCCAACCACAATGCTGAAATTGGACGTCTTTCAGAGCTTTCGAACGAGACCACAACGCGGAGGGCCCACACCGAAACCCCACGTGAAGGTAGTGCGTACAAGCCTTTGCGGCCTCTCAAGTCATCCACCGGAACCGTTAAGTCGTTTTATTATTATCTGCTGGGACAACCGTTTTCGTTGCCCCTTTCTCGGTGAGTCGCGGACAATGACATCAGCCAGGACCACCAGTAACGTCGGTGCCTGCTCTGTCGTCCCACCAACTCGTGCGGTTACCAACATGGTGAACCGTCTCCTTACCTTGTCTCGCGTTTGCTCCGAAGAGCTCGACTTTCGCACAACAGGAAATCCTTCGGCCACGAACAATACCAGGCCCGCCGCACACCGGTGGAATACACCTAACCTGTCGTTCCGCTAAGATAACCTGCGCGGGCACCGTTGGGTCACCCGACTCCTTACCTGTAAGGACAACCGTGGTTCAGTACCCTAGGACGGCTATACAGAGTCAGCAACGAGTGGAGTACAAGGATTACTCCTCGAAAGCTCACACTTGATGTGGCTCGGCAGAGCCGGGGTAGGGGCCTGAAGCGGTGTCTGCTCTGAACCGTACCTGTAGCAGTTGTAATGTATCGTATCCGCATTCACTCCCAGAGTGAACTCGACCCGCTATCTAATCCTATTGACTAACAATGCGCAGGGTTCACTGCTGAATATAATATATATAATAGGCAGCATAGGATAACAGAAAGTACATCAAGGGGCGACAAAAAACAGGCTATGCAATTGAGTAGGATTATAACGTAGCAGCAGCAACAATGCCTAGTGCAAGAAATGTACGAAAAGATAGGCGATATCTGGGGAAGAGAATGGCTCTGCTTGCCTGTAAGCTCGACGGTAGAGGTACGGTCGTCGACGAAGTAGTCGATCACAGGGGGATCAGCAGCGGACGTCGAGACTACCGAACAATAAGAGAGGGAGGGAGAAACAATAAATACACAACAATAATAGCAATACAGATACAAGACATGACATATGAAATGTTAACGATGCTCTAATGTTGTACGATACACGTAGCACGGAGCGGGAATTCATCCGTGGATGAACTGTCAGCTCCGGGTGATTACCGGACAGGGTGTCCGGAGGGGGAAGGTATCATGCTGGAGGTGTCATGGATATCCGACAAACATGTGAAGGGTGTGTCCGTGTTAGTTGATCCATTCTGAACAACTTTCGTGTTCAGAATAAATTCATTCGGAGAGTTTTACGGTATCGGGGAATTATCGGACAGACGGCCCGAAGGGGGGATGTCGATGTTCGTTGTGTTAGGGGGGTGTGATAGGCAGACGGATAGCGTATTATTATTCTATGTATTTTTTCGATCAACTTTGATATATAAATTATTTTCATCAGGATTATGGATTAAAAGATATTGAATTTCAAAGTTTTAATCAATTTAAAAAGAATTTCTGGAATTTCTTTTAATATTTAAATCAAGATTATCCATAAGGGGTTGTCTGGTCAAACAGACCAGTGGGTCCCACTGGTCAGCCTAACAGTACAACAAATCATTTTATTAAATCAGAAATAGCCACTGGGCCCACATGTCATACTCATAGGGGTGTTTAATTTAGTTAGTATAATTTAACCACGGGTTGGGCCCCACTGTCATAGGCTAATAGCTAACAGATTAGTTACTAATTAGCAGTTAGGGGTTAATCTAATTTGTAGGCCCACTGGTCAGTGGCATACATGGAGGGGGCTTATATCCACGAGCCAGAGGGCACGCCGGCCATGGCTGGGGTGGCCTGCCGCTGGCGAGGCTCGGCCAGGGCGCAGGAGCGGGCCAGGGGGCAGGGCGCGCGGCTGGTCCGCGGCCTGGACGTGGGCGCGCGGGGGGGGGGGGGGGGGGGGGCGCAGTGTGGCGCAGCGAGCAGTGAAGAGCGGGAGCTCAAGCTCGCCATTAATGGCGGACCGATGAGGGGCGCGGCTCTACGGAGCCGATTCGGCGGCGGAAAAACAGGGGAACGGACGGGAGAGCTCACCCCAAGCTCGTGGGCGTTGTCTGGTGGAGCGAGGCGGCCGAAGCACGGCGAATTTAACGCCGGGGTGCCGCGGCCGTGGCGGGGAACTCGCCCGATTCCGCGAGCTCGAGGCGGTCCGGCGGCGATTGACGCGGTGGGGTGGCGAAGGCGACGTCGAGGAGGCTCTGGGACAAGGTGGCGCAGGCTGGGGCGGCCGGTGGCCACGCCTGTGCGCGGCGGCGCCCACGACGGAGCTCGTCCAGAGAAGAGCGGCGCGAGGGAGGGAGAGATGGGGAGGGTGCTAGGGTTGCAGCGAGAGGTGGGGGGTGCCGGGGTCTTATCCCTCGCCGGAGGTGGCCTGGATGGCCTCCACGGCGTCCGTGGCCGCGCCCTGGCCAGGGGATGGGCGCCACGCCTCCCCTGTATGGAGGTAGGAGATGAGTGAGGGGGGGGGCGTGGTGGGCCGGGCCCAGTGGGGGGAAAAGAGAGGGGTGGGGTGGGCTGTGCCCAGTGCGTAGTTTAGGTTTATTTATCTATTTTTGTTTTCTTTTATATTTGTTTTCTGTTTTTAATTATTTTAGTTGATTTAACATTTTTGTAAAACTTGTAACTTGCTCCATTATTTGTATTGCCATGTGTAGCAATGCTACATAAAGTTTGGTGATTAAAGAAATTCATTTGAATATTGTTGTTTATTTTAATATGGCTTTTTGTGTTGTTTTTCTACTGTTAATAATTGTTGGCAATATTTATATATTGCAATAAATGCTCAAAGCATGCTTACCATGGTTCACTGGTTTTTAGGGATTTTCAAAAGTGGTTTCATAATTTCTGGACAAAGTTTTATTTATCACTTTATTTTTTTGATATCAACCAAAAGGGTTTGTGGATTGATCAAATGCAAAGATGATCAAAGTGAGATTAGCAACAACAATCTTCATTAACCAAAAGTGATTACTGTTACATGACACTGAGGTTGTTACAAGTTCCCACAAGGACAAGTTCGTCGTCAATGTCATCAACCCTTACCTCGTTGAGGTGAAGAAGCACCCTCAAACCGTCCGGTTAGAGGATGGTGTTCTCCACCAAGAAGATCTAAAGGAACCTGTCAAGGAGGGGAGCATCGAGGCCAGGCTTGAAGAAGTGGAGCAAGAAGTCTTCAAGTACAAGAAGATGGTTGAGTGTGGTGTTGAAGCCAACTTCGACCTCATCAACGAGCTGAAGACGTTCTACAAGAAGGAGATGAGGGGGATGTGGTCAAGCATCACCGCAACAGAAGAAAGAATTGAAGAGATCGAAGGGCGGATTTATGATCTGCACAACCAGAACTGTGAGTATGAACTAAAGTTTATGCGCATGGGTTTAGGTGCTGAAAGAAGGATCTTGGAGACTGAAGCCTCTTATGAGGCGGGAGAACCCCTTCCATGGAAGCGCTTCGCCAAGGACTACGTGATCAACAAGAACATGAATGAGGAGTAAATCTCCTTGGGTAATGGCATCCCCTTAGCTTGTTCCAAGCTTGGGGGAGTGCCCGGTATCTTAATCTTTATCTTAGTATTTTAGAGTCAAGTAGAGTCGTATCATGTTTAGGGAAGTTATTATATGAAATATGTGTTTGCATTGAGGTCTATCACTCCTTTGGGGAGAGTTTGTATCCGTGAGTGTGGAGTCGTCTATGATGGAATATTAATAAGAAGTCTATTGGTTCCTTCGCTGCACTCGGTATTCTCTTCACTCAGTCGACCTTATATGATGATTCTTATGGGGAGTATTGACCTTATATCATGTATGGCTTTGAAAACTTTATTTAATTTTGGCAAGCATAGCTTTGGTCATGACAACATGCATGTTTTCTCAAGTAGCGACATAGCCAAAACCTTTATGTTATTATGCTTGAAGTGTTATGTTGACAAGGAAGACAACTCGATGTGTTATGCTTACCTTAATGTTTATGCTTTATATGCTTTGCATCTAAGTTAGCATCATTTGTATGTTCTCTCAAAGCCTTTGCTAGCCAAACTCTTTGCCGAGCAGATTTCTGCTTGTGCATCCATACCCTGAAACCAATATCTTCCATATGAGTCCACCATACCTTCCTATTCATGGTATTCCACTACCACTCCTAAAAGTATAGAATTTATGTGTTATCCTTAAATGTTCAAAATCTTCTATTTTGTGCCTCTTGTTTAGCTCATGAGGAAGTAGTAGGTAATTCATGATCTTCTTAAGTTGGACAAGTTTTACCCCGGGATTGCATGTCTAATCTGCAAGCCCATAATACGAGGAGGAACTGGCATGAGTCGCCCAGCTCATTGATGGCGTGGAAGTGGTAATGACTTCTCGCCCTTCGTTGGTTGCCCCAAGTGGAAGGTGAGATGTAGGATAGCAGCAAATTTCCCCTATGTAGAGGATAGAGTTTATCTCCCGTAGGACTCCGGCAATGATAAGTAGGTGGTGAAGTGAGCAACGCGCCGTTTGAGAAATTGCTCTCTTGACCTGGACTTGCACATGACACAATTAACTTTGCTCCCAACGAAGTTCAGAGAGGTTGTCAATCTCTCTGGTCTTGTTGTTTACAAAGGGTCAAACACACAAGGGATAATGATAATGATAGCAACTGAAAGTAAATGTGAGAAAATAAATGAGCTTTTAAACAGTGATGAGAATATGTACCGGGGTCCCGTGATGTTCAGTAGTGATGTATCTCTCCCAAAATATGATAAAACTGCTATGCGAGGTAAACAAGTTACAGATGGGCAATTGACAGGATTATAAATGCATCGCAATGCTAACTATGCTACAAAAGAAAGGAAGAGGCTCATAAGCATGGGCAGTACGCCAAAATAAGTAGACCTAAATTCATCTGCATCTACTACTAATCATCCACCTTGTGATATCTATCCAGAACATCTCGCTGGTATTAAGTTGCGAGACCCACCCAAAGTGTAAACCCAAAGCAACAGACAACTGCATTAAAAAGAACTTTGCGCAAAGTAAACAATCCTTGCAACCGCGGTTACAAGCACCGTTGTTTTCTCCCATGTGGCCACAACACATCCCCTAGACTCATGTTTTTGTCACTCAAGCATGTCATCAGGGGGCATGTACCCACAATCGAGCATAACGTTCCCTCTTGGAGTTACTACCTACCACTTGGCCAAAGCAATAAACAGCAACAGAGAACAAGCAAGAATTACTTAGGAACGAAAATATAAGAGATAAAAACCAAATATATTACTCTATCACGATCTGAACATAATCTCATAATCCATCAGATCCCATCAAACCCAGCATAGCAACAGCAGAAGAATTACATAAGTGCCTTGTCAGAACCCTAATTTAGGTTCTGTTTAACCTAGCTTGCATTTTTGCATCATGAAAAAAAATTGCAAAAGAAAAAGAAATGGGGAAGCAAAAAGCCTCAAAATAATTTTAATAAAAGGCCAGATAAAAATCTTTTTCCAAAAATGATTTGAACTTTTTGAAAAGTATCATAAATGGGCATGATCACATTTCAAGTGAAGTGGGTCCCACTTCATGCTCTCTGATTTTTCAAAAAGCCCAAAATGCCCTTGGAAATTAAATAATTATTATATTTGCAATTGAAATTATTTAAATATAATTTCAATAATTCTGAAACTTTATGTGTGGAGTTATATATGCCTCCTAAGCCCACATAAAAGTTTTTGGAATTTTATAAAATGATTTGATATGGAAATCAAATCAAAACAAATTACAGAAAAGGAATTTAAAAGAAAAAGAAAAGAAAAAGGGCAAGAGCCCACTTACCTGCGGCCCAACTAGCCGAGGCGGCCCAGCCTAGGGGCAGCCTCGTCTTCTTCAGGGCGCCAGGCAGACACACGGCTGCATGCCGCGCATGCCGTGGCCATGGCCACCTCCTGCTTCGCCGTGGCGCGCCCCCTGCCTCCTTCTCATCGCCGTGGACGCCTGGAAGGCCCCAGGTTCCTCCCCCCCTCTGGAGCCATCTTCCTCCTCTGCTATCTTCCTCCCTCGCAAGATCCGAGCCGCAGCGGAGCGCCAACGTTGAAACCACACGGCCACCGAGCCCCCCAGGCGCTACAATCGTGTCTAGACGACTCCCCGGCGACGCCCACTTCGAGCCGCAGCTTTAATTTGACGCGAGGACCAGCCGAGGAGTCGCAAGCTCCAAGAAGCGCCGCCGACCGCCATTGTTTCCGGCGAGAAATTCGTCGCGCCCGGCTTCCCTCCGGCTTCCCCGAGTGCGTCACCGCGTTCCTCGTAAGCTTCTCGACGTTTCCCCCTCCTAGCTCCCCTCCTCATGCTCCTTTTCGTCGATCGCCATGGTCAGTAGCTTCGGCAGCCGCCCTCGTCGTCGTGGACGTGGCCACGGGCCTCCCCGTGTTGCCCCAATGGCACGGTTGAATGCGCGCGACCCCAAGCTTCTTCCCCGTGCCTTCCTTCTTCTCTCCCGTGCCCGAATCCCCCTCTCCGGCGAGCTCTCCGGCGTGTACAGTGAACTCCGGCGACGACGCCATTAGCACCCCTAACCCATCTCCTAACCCCCTCTCCTCTCTCGCTGACAGTGGGCCCTAGGCCATAATCTAAACAATGTTTAAATTAAAACAGAAGATTAATTAACCCACAGAGGCTAACCAGTGGGACCCCCCTGCCAAGCCAGCCCCTGCGTCAGCATGACCTAATGATGACGCAATAAAAGGAAATTAATTTATTTAATCAGTAAATTACAGAAAATACCCCAAACTTCAAATATCAATATCTTTTAATCTATAAGTCCAAATTCAAAGTGTAATATATGAAAAATGATCAGGAGAAATATCTCTATCCAAATAACCAACTTTCAACTATGTTTGAGTTGATCTTAAATTGGGACCAGTAGCTTTTGCTATTTGGTTTAATTGGAATTAATTCAAATTTAATACAAATGCTATTCCAACTTGAACCTTTGCAATGCAAACATTATCACTTGTACATCAGAGGCATATCACACACATGACTAAATGGTTTCTAATGAACAAACATTAGCAAATGCAACTTGGACTAATTTGAATACCATTTGGAGTTTGATTTTGAATTTACTTTTCAAATCAACTTCAATTAACATGTTGCAATTTAAACCTAGGTCACATCAGTACCTTGCCATGTTATGTTTTGCATATTGCTTGAGCATTGTAATTCATTGAATGTGCTTTACTTCCAGTGCTTCGGTGATTGCATCTTCTCGGTAGAGTTGATCTCGAAGACGAGTTTAACCTCACGTCAGAAGTACAGTACCTCGTGATCGTCAGCAAGGCAAGCACCCCCTCTTTGATCATGTCGATAAAATCCCAATTCCCTCTCAGTCTCGCTTATGCATGTTTAGGATGTCACCATGATACGTTCTACCGCTAGTTGAACCCATTCATTTGCATGACCTATCATTTTGTCACAGTAGTAAGCAAACCACAATCCTAGCAGATGTAGGAGTTGTTTGATATCATGTGGCCACTGCAACTGTTACAGCTTATTGCATGCTTAGAGTTGTTACCTGAGGCTACTCTGTTGTGAGTCGGGATGGTAGTGATCATGTGAATGATGGTGGTAACGTGTTGGTGAATTGACCTAAACAAGGTGACCGATGAGAGGCTGTGTAGAAGTACACAGTGGGTTGTCTCGTTGAACACTGCCTTAAGCCCGAGTTCTTGTGTTGTTATCCAAGACTAAGAGTACGACCACACATTGGGCTCATTGACCCCTCTTGGCCTAGTACCTCACCCCGAACCAAGTCCAGGAGTCGCAAGTAGTTCGAACTTTAAACGATCTGAATCAGGTACATCAAGGTAAGTGGTGGACGTAGGTTGTGGCCTAGTTGAATCAAGTGATCATGATCGAGTTGAGCTTGATGGCTGGACACACAACGTTTGAGTCCGCATCGGAAAAATCGGCCGGATTCCGATTGTGGTCCCAACTCAAATAGGCGACTCCCTAGGACTAGAAATGGTGCTGTGAGTGAAGTGTCGTGGCAACATCCTAGCCGGTACTCACTTGAAGGGTCCACTCCCAGGCGGTAAATGATCAGGCTTGTGTGTAGCAGTACACCCCTGCAGGGTTAATGAACTATTCGAATAGCCGTGTCCGCGGTTATGGACTACTTGGAGACCTTTACTTGATCATAGACAACTTCAATGGTTACTCTAAAAATTGCCAAGATAAGTGTAAGTGCTATGGCGCGCTTTCTCATGGGGAAGTCGAGGAAGTATCCATAGTGGTGTATTGGTTGGAGACTTGATACTTGGACTCGTGTACGCTCCTTACCTCATTCTGGTATTCGTAGCACAGGACTAGCCAAGTCAAAGCTGGCACTTCTGCAATGAAACCCCACCTCCCTTTGCCTTGATACATGTGCATGCGTAGTATAGTTCCTATGTAAGTCTTGCTGAGGACGACTTTGTACTCACGTTTTCTTATTCTATGTTTTAGAGACGAGACCACTGACCCTGATGGTGGTCTCTACCTCGAGCTCGACGTGGACCAAGTCGTATAGTTCTAGACAGCAGCCTGTGCCCTCTGGAGGGTCGTTGTATTTTTCTTTCAGGCTTCTTAAGCCATTTGTTAAACTTGTCTTTACTAAGACATAATTTGCTTCTGTTGATGTTTGATGTAATGTTGGATCACAATCATGTGATCTCTGCTTGTAATACAACTACTATGTCTGCTCTGTTTAGCAAAAGTTATAAAGACTATGAGTTTGTAGAGTTATGTTGTGATTACCTGCTGTTTACACTGGACATGTATGCTGCGTGTATGATTATAACGTGCATGTCTTAGTGTGGGGTTCGATAGCTTAGTTGTGTTCTTGCCGACGGTCTTTCTTACACCAAGTGGCCCTGAGATGTGCGCAGCTTGGGGCATCGCGATGCGATTGCTCGTGACTCCGTCATGTGGCACACTTCTTGTACGATCGAGCCCGCCCGAGACCCCGACTAAGTGATCGGGCTGGAGTCTGTTTATGTAAGTGTTATAATTCAATCGATAATATGGCTGAGGCGACTTGTCTATGAGTATGGGATTTCACCACCCATAATCATTTAGACTTGTGAGCGGGCGATGAGGACCCATCTCAGTTGATCATCCGGCCTGGATGGGATGCCCCTCACGTACGATGCTTTCCGAGAGTGTTCTGTGCTTGGCCTTGTCTGCTTACACAAGTGGGTACGGCTCTCGGCTCTCCATATGATTGATTTGTGACTGGAATTACATACGCAAACCCCGGGTCCCGACAGACTTGGTATCAGAGCAGGACTGTCTGTAGGATTATCAAACCCTTGGCCGATGTCGAGTCTAGCATTCTATAGTTATATAGTTACTTTGGGTATAAGGGAACAACGTAAGACTTCTTTTTTTCTTCTTACCCTCATAGATCTGAGTTCTGAGTCACCCTCATCTTGTTCTACGGGAAGATAGGACTAGGCTCATCTATGTCTTTACTAGGACATCTCGTTGTTTGCTTCTTTGTAGCTATAGGAGTGTTGTGGTCTTCCAGAGTCATTATTCCATAGTCTTCTTAGGGAAGTGATGTATGTTATCTTGTTGGTTGTCTCATTTTCCATCCCGACACAGCCGTTATGCTGTCTGACTGAGACTTCGATGCCGTTGCATTATAGTCTTGTTGGCTTAGTTTAGAAGTATATCATAAATCCTATTCTGATTGTTGATTCTTATCACACAGAATGTCAGGTGGAAATCGTTGTGTTGATTTCAGTCTTGGTAATAGAGACGATGAAGATACTCCACCACCGCCTTCTGCAGAGGAAATCATGATGGAGGCTGAGCAGAATCGTCGTGATCAGACACGTCTTCTAGAGCGTATTGAGCAGAACACTTCTCGTCAGCGTAATAGTGTTGTTACCATCCAGGACTTCATTCTCCTCAACCCGCCAGTATTCCGATGTTCTTCTGAGCCCCTTGATGCCGATGATTGGCTTCGTTCCCTCGAGCGTAAGCTTGAGACAACCCATGTTGCTCCCGGTGATCGTGAGCTATTCGCGGCATACTTTCTGGAAGGTGCTTCTCTTCAGTGGTGGGAGAATTTTGTAGCAATGCAGCCTGTAGGTCACGTGGTGACTTGGCAGGAGTTCTGTGATGAATTCCAAGGATATCATATTCCGAATCAGCTGATGGAGCGCAAGAGAGAACAATTTTGCAATCTGGCCCAAGGAAAGATGCCTGTTCATGAGTATCGGACTGAGTTCACTCGTCTAGCATGTTATGCCCAAGAAGAAGTATCCACCGATGCCAAGAAACAGGCAAGGTTCCGCAAGGGACTTAGCCCCGTCCTTCGTCATGACCTGGATCTTCACGAGTTCGTCAACTTCCAGGATTTAGTCAACAAATCCTTCAAGGCCGAGTATGGAAATGAGTTGTACGAAGAGTCTCGTAAGCGTGATCGTGAGTTTGCACCATCTTCTAGCTCAGGTTCTCGGAAACGCTGTGTATGGATTCCCTTCGGCGACGTCAGTCATGCTGTAAGTGCTTCTAGACCATCAACCACCATATATCGTCCACCTCAACCCAATCTTCCTCCTTGGAATTTTGTTGGACAATCAAGTGCTCATGTTCCTTTCGTTCCACGTGGTATTTGTTTCCAATGTGGACAATCAGGCCACAATGTTCGAGAGTGTCCTCAAAATCATGTAGCCACCACACCTAATCCAAAGCAAGCCTTTCATCGTGGTAAGCCACAATCCAAAACTTCCAAAGTTCACACTCCTGTTAAGGAACATGGATGGTTGAACCATGTATCCGTGGAGGAATCCCATAAGGCAACCGATGTTGTACTCGGTACCCTGCCCGTCAACTCCATCCCAGCTTATGTTATTTTCGACCCAGGAGCATCTCATTTATTCATGTCCCAGGGTTTCGCATTGTCGCATGACATCTCGTTTTCCATGTTATCTACTCCTTTAGTAGTGCGCACCCCAGGATCTGAATGGCGCACCACCATGGTGAGTCATGAGAATGAAATTGCAATTGAGGGTCTAGTATTCCTTGCTTCACTTATAGCCCTCAAGTCTTCAGACATTGATGTGATCCTAGGCATGGATTGGTTATCAAGACAGAATGATGTCCTTGATTGTAAAGCCAAGTCAGTTAGACTCACCCATCCTTCAGGCCAGACAATAGATTATTCCTCACCAAGATCGAGAACCCAGATGCATTCTTTCACTGTGCTTCCTCTTCCCGACCTTGAAGATATTCCGGTGGTTCGTGACTTCCCGGATGTCTTTCCTGAAGAGCTGCCGGGCATGCCACCCGACAGATGTGTAGAGTTCATAGTGGATCTTATGCCAGGAACTGCACCAATTTCCAGACGCCCATACAAAATGGCCCCACGTGAGTTAGCTGAGCTTAAAATCCAACTTGAAGCTTTGTTGGCAAAAGGCTTCATCCGCCCTAGCTCATCGCCATGGGGTTTCCCCGTTCTGTTCGTAACGAAGAAAGATGGAACAGAAAGGATGTGCGTAGACTATCGCCCGCTAAATCTAGCGATGATAAAGAACAAGTACCCACTTCCCAGGATCAATGATCTTTATGATCAACTTGCTGGATCCTCTATCTTCTCCAAGATGGATTTGAGAGTAGGCTATCATCAAATCAAAATCAGAAACGAGGACATTCCAAAAATGGCTTTCACTACTCGTTATGGTCTTTATGAGTACACCGTCATGTCCTTCGGTTTAACCAATGCCCCCGCCACTTTCTCGCGCATGATGAATTCGATCTTCATGGAGTACTTGGATAAATTTGTTGTAGTTTATCTTGATGACATTCTCATCTACTCGAAGAACGAAAAAGAACATGCCGAACATCTCAGGCTGGTATTGATGAAACTTCGAGAGCACCGCCTTTATGCCAAGTTCTCCAAGTGTGAATTTTGGCTACTAGAAGTGACCTACTTAGGCCACGTGATTTCTGCAAAAGGCATTACTGTGAATCCCGAGAGAGTTCAGGCCGTCCTTGAGTGGACTCCAGCTGAATCGGTTAAGCAAGTTAGGAGTTTTCTTGGCTTAGCAAGCTATTGTCGCCGCTTCGTCGAGAACTTCTCCAAAGTTGCAAAGCCTCTTACTGAACTCCTCAAGAAAGATAAGAAATTCGAATGGACCCCCAAGTGCGAGGAAAGCTTTCAAGAGCTAAAAAGAAGATTGACTTCTGCACCCGTACTTGCGCCTCCAGACACCAAAAAGGATTTCGAGATCTTTTGTGACGCCTCACGACAAGGGTTAGGATGCATACTTATGCAAGATCGACATGTGGTAGCTTATGCTTCACGCCAGTGCGTCCACATGAAGAGAACTATCCTACCCATGATCTTGAACTCGCTGCCGTAGTTCATGCCCTGGCAACTTGGCGACATTACCTCCTTGATAATCGTTGCGAGATCTATTCCGACCACCAAAGCCTCAAATATATATTCACCCAGCCAGATCTTAATCTCAGGCAAAGACGCTGGATAGAGTTCATAAAAGATTATGACTTAGGAATTTCTTACACCCCAGGCAAAGCCAATGTCATGGCTGATGCACTAAGTTGTAAGTCGTATTGTAGCAACCTCATGTTACAACAGTATCAACCACTTCTCTATGAGGAACTTCGAAAGCTTAATCTTGAGATTGTTCCTTATGGATTCCTTTCCACCTTGGTAGTGAAACCAACTCTTGAGGATCAAATCAAAGCTGCACAGAAACGTGCTCGAGGTATCCGACACATCAAAGAAATATTGCTAGTGGTAAGGCTAAATGTTTTACCCTAGACAATGAAGGCATTGTATACTTCGAGAACAAGATAGTAGTACCAAAGAATAAGAACCTTAGACAGCTGATCCTTAAAGAAGCCCATGAATCTCCCCTCTTGATTCATCACGATAGTACTAAAATGTATCAAGATCTACGCCAGAGATTTTGGTGGACGAGGATGAAGAGAGAAATTGCTCAGTTCATTGCTGAATGTGATGTTTGTCTTCGCGTTAAGGCAGAACATCAAAGACCTGCTGGTACTCTTAGACCTTTGCCTATCCCTGATTGGAAATGGGATAAAGTCAGTATGGGCTTCATCACTGGATTTCCAAAAACCCAGAAAGGAAATGATGCCATCTTCGTTGTCATTGACAGACTTTACAAAGTTGCTCACTTCCTTCCTGTTCGCGAGTCTATAACTGCTTGCCAGTTAGCGGACTTGTATGTCTCCCGAATCGTGTCACTTCACGGTGTTCCGTTGGAAATAAATTCAGAGCGTGGTAGTCTGTTCACTTCTCGATTTTGGGAAAGTTTCCAGAATGCTATGGGAACCCACCTCCCCTTTAGCACCGCTTATCACCCGCAATCCAGTGGTCAAGTAGAAAGGGTCAATCAAATTCTCGAAGACATGCTCAGAGCTTGTGTTATCTCTTTCGGAAAGAAATGGGAGAATTCTCTTCCTTTTGCCGAATTTGCGTATAACAATAGCTTCCAATCTAGTTTGGGCATGGCTCCTTTTGAATTTCTCTATGGACGGAAATGTCGAACACCCCTAAACTGGTCAGAAACCGGTGAAAGACAATTCTTTGGACCGGATATGATTCAGTATGCAGAAGAGCAGGTTCGCATTGTTTGTGAGAAATTGAAAATAGACCAGTCTCGTCAGAAAAGGTATTATGATCGTCATCATAGGGAAGAAAGCTATAATCTGGATGATAAGGCTTACCTTCGGGTTACTCCTTTGAAGGGTACCCATCGCTTCGGTATCAAAGGCAAGTTGGCCCCACGTTACATTGGTCCCTTTCACATTCTCGCTAAACGTGGAGAAGTTGCCTATCAATTGGAACTACCCCCTCACCTCTCCCAGGTTCATGATGTCTTCCACGTCTCTCAACTCAGGCGTTGCTTCAAGGACCCCATCCGCGAAGTAGACCACGAAACGCTTGATCTCCAAGATAACCTTTCATATCGAGAGTACCCTGTTCGTATTCTTGATGAAGCCGAGCGTAGCAGCAGACGTCAGAAGATCAGATTCCTCAAAGTGCAGTGGTCACATCATTCAGAGAAAGAAGATACCTGGGAACGAGAGGATCGTCTACGAGCTGAGTACCCCACCCTCTTCACGATGACTTCTGAATCTCGGGACGAGATTCTTTTGAGTGGGGGCGAGTTGTGAGAACCCTAATTTAGGTTTGTGTTTAACCTAGATTGCATTTTTGCATCATGAAAAAAAAATTGCTAAAGAAAAAGAAATGGGGAAGCAAAAAGCCTCAAAATAATTTTAATAAAAGGCCAGATAAAAATCTTTTTCCAAAAATGATTTGAACTTTTTGAAAAGTATCATAAATGGGCATGATCACATTTCAAGTGAAGTGGGTCCCACTTCATGCTCTCTGATTTTTCAAAAAGTCCAAAATGCCCTTGGAAATTAAATAATTATTGTATTTGCAATTGAAATTATTTAAATATAATTTCAATAATTCTGAAACTTTATGTGTGGAGTTATATATGCCTCCTAAGCCCACATAAAAGTTTTTGGAATTTTATAAAATGATTTGATATGGAAATAAAATCAAAACAAATTACAGAAAAGGAATTTAAAAGAAAAAGAAAAGAAAAAGGGCAAGAACCCACTTACCTGCGGCCCAACTAGCCGAGGCGGCCTAGCCCAGGGGCAGCCTCGTCTTCTTCAGGGCGCCAGGCAGGCACACGGCTGCGTGCCGCGCATGCCGTGGCCATGGCCACCTCCTGCTTCGTCGTGGCGCGCCCCTGCCTCCTTCTCATCGTCGTGGACGCCTGGAAGGCCCCAGGTTCCTTCCCCCCCTCTGGAGTCATCTTCCTCCTCAGCTATCTTCCTCCCTCGCAAGATCCGAGCCGCAGCGGAGCGCCAACGTCGAAACCACACGGCCACCGAGCCCCCCAGGCGCTACAATCGTGTCTAGACGACTCCCCGGCGACGCCCACTTCGAGCTGCAGCTCTAATTTGACGCGAGGACCAGCCGATATGTCTCAAGCTCCAAGAACCGCCGCCGCCCGCCATTGTTTCCGGCAAGAAATTCGTCGCGCCCGGCTTCCCTCCGGCTTCCTCGAGTGTGTCACCACGTTCCTCGTAAGCTTCTCGACGATTCCCCCCTCCTAGCTCTCCTTCTCGTGCTCCTTTTCGTCGATCGCCATGGTCAGTAGCTTCGGTAGCCGCCCTCGTCGTCGTGGACGTGGCCACGGGCCTCCCCGCGTTGCCCCAATGGCACGGTTGAATGCGCACGACCCCAAGCTTCTTCCCGTGCCTTCCTTCTTCTCTCCCGTGCCCGAATCCCCCTCTCCGGCGAGCTCTCCGGGGCCATAATCTAAACAATGTTTAAATTAAAACAGAAGATTAATTAACCCACAGAGGCTGACCAGTGGGACCCCCCTGCCAGGCCAGCCCCTGTGTCAGCATGACCTAATGATGACGCAATAAAAGGAAATTAATTTATTTAATCAGTAAATTGCAGAAAATACCCCAAACTTCAAATATTAATATCTTTTAATCTATAAGTCCAAATTCAAAGTGTAATATATGAAAAATGATCAGGAGAAATTTCTCTATCCAAATAACCAACTTTCAACTATGTTTGAGTTGATCTTAAATTGGGACCAGTAGCTTTTGCTATTTGGTTTAATTGGAATTAATTCAAATTTAATACAAATGCTATTCCAACTTGAACCTTTGCAATGCAAACATTATCACTTGTACATCAGAGGCATATCACACACATGACTAAATGGTTTCTAATGAACAAACATTAGCAAATGCAACTTGGACTAATTTGAATACCATTTGGAGTTTGATTTTGAATTTACTTTTCAAATCAACTTCAATTAACATGTTGCAATTTAAACCTAGGTCACACCAGTACCTTGCCATGTTATGTTTTGCATATTGCTTGAGCATTGTAATTCATTGAATGTGCTTTACTTCCAGTGCTTCGGTGATTGCATCTTCTCGGTAGAGTTGATCTCGGAGACGAGTTTAACCTCACGTCAGAAGTACAGTACCTCGTGATCGTCAGCAAGGCAAGCACCCCCTCTTTGATCATGTCGATAAAATCCCAATTCCCTCTCAGTCTCGCTTATGCATGTTTAGGATGTCACCATGATACGTTCTACCGCTAGTTGAACCCATTCATTTGCATGACCTATCATTTTGTCACAGTAGTAAGCAAACCACAATCCTAGCAGATGTAGGAGTTGTTTAATATCATGTGGCCCCTGCAACTGTTACAGCTTATTGTATGCTTAGAGTTGTTACCTGAGGATACTCTGTTGTGAGTCGGGATGGTAGTGATCATGTGAATGATGGTGGTAACGTGTTGGTGAATTGACCTAAACAAGGTGAACGATGAGAGGCTGTGTAGGAGTACACAGTGGGTTTTCTCGTTGATAACTGCCTTAAGCCCGATTTCTTGTGTTTTTATCCAAGACTAAGAGTACGACCACACATTGGGCTCACTGAACCCTCTCGGCCTAGTACCTCACCCCGGACCAAGTCCAGGAGTCGCAAGTAGTTCGAACTTTAAACGGTCTGAAGCGGGTACATCAAGGTAAGTGGTGGACGTAGGTTGTGGCCTAGTTGAATCAAGTGATCATGATCGAGTTGAGCTTGATGGCTGGACACACAACGTTTGAGTCCGCATCGGAAAAATCGGCCGGATTCCGATTGTTGTCCCAACTCAAATAGGCGACTCCCTAGGACTAGAAATGGTGCTGTGAGTGAAGTGTCGTGGCAACATCCTCGCTGGTACTCACTTGAAGGGTCCACTCCTAGGCGGTAACTGATGAGGCGTGTGTGTAGCAGTACACCCCTGCAGGGTTAATGAACTATTCGAATAGCCGTGTCCGCGGTTATGGACTACTTGGAGACCTTTACTTGATCATAGACAACTTCAATGGTTACTCTAAAAATTGCCAAGATAAGTGTGAGTGCTATGGCACGCTTTCTCGTGGGGAAGTCGAGGAAGTATCCATAGTGGTGTATTGGTTGGAGACTTGATACTTGGGCTCGTGTACGCTCCTTACCTCATTCTGGTATTCGTAGCACAGGACTAGCCAAGTCAAAGCTGGCACTTCTGCAATGAAACCCCACCTCCCTATGCCTTGATACATGTGCATGAGTAGTATAGTTCCTATGTAAGTCTTGCTGAGTACGACTTTGTACTCACGTTTGCTTATTCTATGTTTTAGAGACGAGACCACTGACCCTGATGGTGGCCTCTACCTCGAGCTCGATGTGGACCAAGTCGTATAGTTCTAGACAGCAGCCTGTGCCCTCTGGAGGGTCGTTGTATTTTTCTTTCAGGCTTCTTAAGCCATTTGTTGAACTTGTCTTTACTAAGACATAATTTGCTTCCGTTGATGTTTGATGTAATGTTGGATCACAATCATGTGATCTCTGCTTGTAATACAACTACTATGTCTGCTCTGTTTAGCATAAGTTATAAAGACTATGAGTTTGTAGAGTTCATGTTGTGATTACCTGCTGTTTACACTGGACATGTATGCTGCGTGTATGATTATAACGTGCATGTCTTAGTGTGGGGTTCGATAGCTTAGTTGTGTTCTTGCCAGCGGTCTTTCTTACACCAAGTGGCCCTGAGATGTGCGCAGCTTGGGGCATCGCGATGCGATTGCTCGTGACTCCGTCACGTGGCACACTTCTTGTACGATCGAGCCCGCCCGAGACCCCGACTAAGTGATCGGGCTGGAGTCTGTATATGTAAGTGTTATAATTCAATCGATAATATGGCTGAGGCGACTTGTCTATGAGTATGGGATTTCACCACCCATAATCATTTAGACTTGTGAGCGGGCGATGAGGACCCATCTCAGTTGATCATCTAACCTGGATGAGATGCCCCTCACGTACGATGCTTTCCGAGAGTGTTCTGTGCTTGGCCTTGTCTGCTTAGACAAGTGGGTACGGCTCTCGGCTCTCCATATGATTGATTTGTGACTGGAATTACATACGCAAACCCCGGGTCCCGACATGCCTCGATCATGTAGAGCATCTCACGAGGTCTAAACCATGAAGAACAAAGAGGGGAGGAGAACATCACATAGCTACTGATCACGGACCCATGGTCCAAGGTAGACTACTCACGGCATATCCGGGAAGTGTCCATGGTGGAGGGTAAGCTCTCGAAGGTCGATCCTCCCTCCGGCAGAGTGCCAAAAGGAAGGGTCCTGACGGTGCTCCCGATCTTGGAAGCGCGTCGGCGGTGGAACAGAGGCGAGATTGCGAAATAGGGTTCTTTCTTAGGGGGTTTCACGCCTCAGGGAATAAATAGACAAAGGGGGGAAACCAGGGGGCCACCAGGGGTCCGGGCGCCCCCTGGCGCGGCCAGGCCCCTAGCCGCGCCAGGTGGCCGCCTAGGCGCCTGGTGGTGGGCCCCTAGCCCATCTTCGGGCTTCTGGAGTCTTCCGTCACGCTGATTTTTTATCTAATTTCCCCGGATTTTTGGAGCACTTTTTATATGGGGGGAAACTGAAATAAAAAACAGCAGAAAACAGGAACTGGCACTGGGGTGCACTGAGTTAGTAGGTTAGTCCAAATATGATCAAAAGTGTATGAAAGTGTATCTAGATCATAGCAATATCACACAAAACATGCATGGAGCGAGCATAAATTATCAATACGTTTAAGACATATCAACATCCCCAAGCTTAATTCCTGCTCGTCCTCGAGTAGGTAAATGATAACAGGCATAATTTCTGTGGTTACATGCTAGCAACCATATAAGAACTTTGAAAAGTAAAGCAATCAAGGTATGTAATTCAATTCAAGTCGTAACATGCAAGATTCTATATTAGCATTGAAACAAGCAACGAAAGAACATTAGGTGCAAAAGCTCCCGCTGTCCGTGATTCGAATGTCTCCAAATGTTTTTTGCGTGCAAGAAGGGGGATAGGGAATACGAGAAGAAAAATTATTTTTGTTGAGAACTCAATCTACTAAAGTTTCACACTTGGTCTTCTTGAGAATCTTATCTTGACTCGTCCCCAGACCACTAGCCAGGTACAAGTCAATTTGATCCACTCCTTTTCGATATTTTGAGCACTCATGCAATGGATGAGCGTAAGCACGAGAGGAGGCTCATCCTTAGAATATGCAAGCCAAGTTCTATAGTGTGTAGATCCCCACATAGCTATACGCATGATCATCTCTATGGAGTACAAGGATAAGAGGGAGTACTAGTGTGGATCTTTTAAAAGGATAGTAGTGTTGCCCCTTTCTCTCTTTTAATTTTCTTTTTCTCCTTTTTCTATTTTTTGTACTTTTTGGTGGCCTCAATGGCTCTTTCTATTTAACTCTCATTTGTCCTCTTTGGGATCTTTTATTTTGTCCTCTTTGGGATCTTTTCCTCACTTAAGGGCAACACTCGAATTTACAAGAGGGTATAGAAGATTTTTCACACTTTACAAGGTACTCAAATCATAAAGAAGATGTAACTATCATGATGTATGCAATGTATGCCGCTGCTAGTGTAGCATGAACATGTATGACATGAAGATCAAGTCATGAAGAGGTGGATGTTGCATGGCAATATATCTCGGAAAGGCTATGGAAATGCCTTGATAGGTAGGTATGGTGGTTGTTTTGAAGAAAGATATAGGGAGGTTTATGATGACAGAGCGTATCATGCCAAGGGTTTGGATGTACCAGCAAAGGTGGACGCCAACTCTCGGAGTGAGAAGGAGGCATGCACGGCACTGGAGAGTCTAGCAAATATGAGGAGGTGGAAGTGTCAACTTGCAGTACTTACATTAGTCCGAAGAACTCATGCACTTATTATCGGTAACTCTCAATCTAATGAGGAGGTTCACAAAGAGACAAGTACCCCGAGGAGGAATCTATGGGGGTTTGGTTATCCTTGCGCATCCTCGACTCATGGTACGTGAGTGTACTCTAATATTCAATCACTCCAAAGATTAGCGATTCATCTAGTAGCTAGAGTTCTCAACTAGTTTTGTAGGTTTTTGAAAATAAACACGGATTGCCCAAAATACGAAACCTATCACTAATAGGCTAGAGCTCTTGACACCAAAAGTTCAAACATTACTCACATCAATACCTCAAAACTATTGCAAGTTACTACTAAAATTAAATAGCAACCTCAATTACTTACTCTCAAACCAAGACACAACTCAGTGCAACAATCAACTCTCTTAACAAGATAAACATGAAAACTAAAGAGAGTTCCAGTGACAAACTAAACAAAATCCAAGGCTCTTGCTAAAGACAAACTAAGACTAAAACTAAACATGGCAGTAGCTATGAAAAGATGAAGAACACACAACAGCAAAAAGATAGGCATGAAGAATCCTATGATGTGTTCTAGATTTTGAAAGTGGAGCGTGTTTCTCTCCCACACAAAGTAAGACGGGATCTAACTTGTTAGGAATAGCAAGCAAAGCTAAACAAAACTAAAAATAAAACCTAAGAGCGAGACGCTCCAAGCATAGCACATAACGCATGAAGTGATAAAAATATAGTGAGACGAAGGACGAACTGATGATTGTTGATGGAGAAGGGTATGCATGGGGGCATCCCCAAGCTTAGACGCTTGAGTCTCCTTGAATATTTGTTGGGGATGCATGGGGGCATCCCCAATCTTGAGCGCTTGACACTCCCGAATCTTCTTTCACCATCTTCCATCGCACACTTGAAAACTCCCTTCATACATAACTCATCATAAGCCGATTAGAGAGGTTAGTACCCTTAATAAATAATTTTTCCCTACTGGATATAAAGATATTCTTGAAGAGCTACTGTTTCTCAAGATTTAAAACAAGTTTTTGCAAAGAAAAAGCAAGCTTAAGGTTTGCAAAAGTTAGGAGAGACAAAACGTGGCAGAATCTGTGAAAAACAGAACAACAGGTAGTAAAGAATTTTTTAGGGGTACTTCTGTAACTCAAATATAAAACTCAGAACATACGAATGTTCCGTGATTCTATAGAGCACGCTGTGTAAAAAATTCAGCTCGAAAAGATGAACTGGTTATTTTATCTGATTTTTTCCGTCACGAGGACAAAATCTGTTTTCTGGACATCATGTCACAACTTTCACTTCCCTTGTCATATGAGGCTATAACTTGGCACAAAGCTTTAAAATAAAGATACAATGATGTTGCTACATTAGTAACAATCATCAAGACCACTAAAAACCAGAAGTAAAATCATCTTGGGTTGCCTCCCAACAAGCGCTTTCTTTTACGCCTTTAAGCTAGGCATAAGGCAAAAGAAGAATCAAGTTTTATCAAGAGAAAGAGAATAGCTAGCCCGTGTAACGGACTCAAAAGGTAACTTGATTTTCTTTCTGGGGAAGTGTTCCATCCCCTTTTTGAGAGGGAGTTGAAATTTTATATTCCCCTCTTTCATGTCAATGATTGCACAAACGGTGTGGAGAAAAGGACATCCCAAAATAATTGGACATAAAGGTTCACACACTATATCCATAATAATAAAATCAACGGGAACATAGTTTTCATTGACAATGATAAGAACATCGTCGATCTTCCCCAAAGGTTTCTTTATGAAAGAATCGACAAGACGAACACCAAAAGAACAAGAATCAAAATGTTTCAATTCAAACATATCATACATTCTTTTGGGCATGACGGAGGTACTAGCTCCAACGTCACATAAAGCATAGCAAGAGAAGTTATTTAATTTAATTTTTATCATAGGGTCCCAACCATCGTCTAGCTTCCTAGGTATGTATGCTTCTATCCTAATCTTCTCCTCCCTAGATTTGATGAGAGCATTTGTGATATGATCCATGAAGGCAAGATTAAGTGTGCTAGTGTGGGGGTCTCTAGACATTTTGTGTAGCAAGCTAATAACTTTTAAGAGGGTGCAACTATCAAAATCAATATCACTACTATCAAAGGTGGTAGTAGTGTCATCTAGGCTCACTTGTTTGAAACCCTCTATATTCATAAGAGTTTCTTCTTCTACGGTTGAGGTATTAACATCACCATTAATAGGTCCCGTGGGACCAGGAGTGCATTGGGTGCTAATAGTTTCGGTGTCCTCAACAATTTGGATAGTGGCAACTATGTTTTCATTAATTTGTAACTGGATAGCATTAATAGGAGTGGCCTTGCTCTCCTCAAGGGGAGAGGTTCTAATTTTTAACATCTCAACATCAAGGGCTAAGCTGTCTACCCTCAAACAAAGATTATCTAATTTAGCTAGCTTTTCTTCCACATTCTTGTTGAAGGATTTTTGGGTAGTGATAAAGTCTCTAAGTGACGAGGGGGTGACCCCACGACTCCTACATATGAGGCTACTTGGTGCGTGTGGAGATAGAAGGCCCACCGGGAAGCTACGACAAGCCCACAATTGGCCTAACCAGGCATCGACGTAGGAGTCCACGACTAACATGGAAGGTGCAACTTGGCGTACAAGGCAAGACTAGAACTAGGAAACCATCTACTGTAACCTAGAACGGACTCCCCGAGACCTGGCCTAATATATAAAGGCTGGGAGGGGAGACGTCGAGATCATCTCAATACGCATCTACTCATCCTTGCCTTGCAAGAACTCGCCTTGGCCTCCACTGTAATCGCCCCCTCACGTAATAATATCGAGCAGGAAGTGCTTCTCCTATTAGCCGACGGGTATCGTCCAACCTGTGCCATCTCTAAGACTAACCCAGGGTCCCTGACCATGGGATTTGCCGGGGTTGATCCCCGTCAATTGGCGCCGTCTATGGGAACTCCGCAAGTTGGAATCGCGATCTCGGTGGCCTCATCATCGACACTCGTCAAGGCGGCGACTTCATGAGCACTCATCGACTCTACGATCCGGGCAGACTCCGATCTATTCGGATCCCTCGGTTTCATGGCTCACCTCCCGGCCTTTCGACCGGCTTTCGCCGACCTGCGAACTGGAGTCAACCTGATTTTCGGAGCATATCAAATCTACATCAACCACTGGGGAGTCCTCCGTCTCACGGATCGCGCTCGAGCACCCGCAACAGAAGCAGCACCCGCCGGCGTGACGACTCCACGAGTAAGCCACGACCCCAGCCCGACTACTCGAGTGGTCCATGGAAGAAGCGCAACATGCGCACAAGCAAGACGGTAGTCAAGACGCTGTCCCAAGTGTTCATGGCAGACATCCATGAGCCAACCACAGATGACAAAAATCAAGATGACGACCCGAGCAGTCGCCGAGAAAACCGCTCGAACAGCAAAGACAGTGATCTTGACAACACCGGCCAGGTCACCGTCACACTTGGAGAACCAGGAACCATACCAAAGAAAATATACAAAGGAGTGGAGCATAGCAATCGCAGGAGCGACGAGCCAGAAAGCAGCAAGCATCAGACCCCAGGCATGGCGAAAGAGGACCATCACGTAGAAAAGATCTACCTGTCCAAGGAAGCGATAGCCAGGATAAGGTACGCAGTGAAGCGCGGCAAACTACTCCCGGAGAACACAACGCGAGACGAGCTCAGAGCATACAACAAGCTGGCAAGTGCTGCCACCAAGAGAGCAAGACAGCAACGCTTAGAACTAGAGAAGCAGTGAAAGACCGCCATCGACTCAAGGAGCAACCGCAGATCACCGCCAGGTCCAGATTCAGCAATCTGAAACGCACGGACAAGAAGAAGGTGGCCCGCAAGCTAGATGACAACTTCAAGCTAGAAGAGGACGACGACGAGGAATAACAACTCACGCCAGCCGAAGCCCTTTTCACTACCCAAGAGTACCTATCTCGTGCTCAGAAAAGCAAGAAAGGCAGCTTAGATCACAACACGACGATGGCACTCAGAATAATGAAAGACGCCATCTCAGCCCCCAAAAGAGCAGGCGCAAGACGGGCTCCCCGCGAGCAGACCCCGGACATGGACCCTAGTTCACCCGACAACGACAACAGCGACGACTGGCGCAAGCGCCCAAACAAAAACAAGAACCACGACAGCGACGACAACAACAATAGACGCAACAGTAATCGGCGAGACGCCCGCGACGACATAACACAAAGCAAAGTCAACCATGGAAGACGACGGCGAGCAGCCCGCGAAGAGTACTCGGATGAGAAAGCTTCCGACGAGAATGTAGAGCCATGCGGAGCACTGTGCTTCACACGGTCCATACGGAAAACAAGGATGCCGAAAGGTTTCAAGCTAAACTCCACGACGCACAAGTACGACGGGCTGAAAGAACCAGAAGCATGGCTCGACGACTACCTAACGGCCGTAAAATTCCAGCGCGGAACCATGAGGGTCGCTGGCAGTCTGGTGGCCATGACAAAACCTGTTTCGAGGGATGCTAAGCTGAAAGGGCCCAAGGGGTCAACTGGTCCAGCCTTGGTGAATTGCGCTAGTGGCAAATACCGCAGTAGCCCAATCAAACCCACGTCCATCGACGTGAGCTTGGAACACTGGTGTCGAGCAAAAGTCCTGCCGCTTCAGGTCTTACGGTGTTCATTTCCCCCCAGTAATGTGCATAGCCTAAGGCGCGTCCGCCCGACTTTTTCTATCATGCGCAGCGCATGGAAAAGGTTGGGAGTGAAATCGCTCTTCGGCAAGTCCCAGCCCGGCCGAACTTTGCAGCGGGGTCTTACCTACATGCTAATATTGCGTGGCATCTGGGCACAGTGTGTCGTGTTCCAGGAATGTGTATTTTTTAGGCGCGGAGCCTAATAGTATTGCACCCGCTTGGAACAAAACATCAAGCGAGCTGTTCACTTATTCACCCGCGGAGCTTGTTTCGAGTGCTCCGGCGAGGGGTTCTTCGCGAGTGGTCACTCGAATGCCGTTTCGGCTCTTGAGGTGAGGGAGTACCTGAGACTCTTAGCGCCGTATGGTCTTGGCGAATGCATGTTTGTCTTGTGTCGGGTTGAGGGAGCACCCGAGACTCTCGTGAGTGCGAGTGGTCACTCGAGCACATTGCTGACTTTTAGGCGGTTGCTCACCTGAGGCTCGGTTTTGAGTGGGTACGCTCCCGATGGGAGTTTAAATATATTTGAAAAATGTGTTCAAGAAATCATTCTTGATGTCTGTGGGTATTCTTCGCCGCTTGTCAAGTTAACGATGCCTCTGTTTGATGGCTGTCAGGGATGCTCCGCCAGTGAACCGTTACGTCTTCATGACCGGTCATAATGATGACCGCTGTGGTGTGCGGCAGGCGTTGGTTGAGTTTCCGATACGCGCATTGGAAACGCGCGTGAATTGACACGTCTCACGCACAGTGCGTCCCGTGGGAAAGCATGTTGGTCTTGGAATCTGAGACGTCTGCGACGTTTGGTCTTTGAATTAATTGCTGCTGTCGTCTTGGCTTCTCAGTGCTGGGGGATTTTTGTTCTATAAATAAGCCTTTCTCTTCCACAGCGTTTCGCCTCTATCCAGTTTGCTGCTTTGCCTCTTCCTTCTTCTCTTCTTCCTCTCATGGCTCCCAGGCGAGGTGTTGGCCGTGGCCGTGTTCGTCGTGGCCGTCGTGGCTGTATACCACGCTCATGCCGTGGTGGTCGCCATGGTACGGCGCCAATGCCTTCCTCCTCTCCCTTGGAGGAGGGATTCTGGCGCTATGATTTTCTTTTACGCGTTCGTGGTCAGAGCGCCAATCGCGTTCTTCTTCCCTCTGCTTTTTCCGCCATTGTCTCTGAACGTGGCTTAGATGGCTTGCTTCTTCATCTTCAAGGGAGCTGTCGATCTCCTTCTTATGTTGACTTGGAGGTTGATAGCTCCCGCTTGATTTTTCTTGGCTCTGGTTGGAGTTTGTTTGCTCGGCGGTTGAATTTGCGAGATGGCGATATGCTCAGCTGTCGTTTTGACGGCGAAAGGACTGTCACTGTCCGCGCATTCGACCCGAGCTGCAACAACATGGATCCGCACTGACGGGAGTCGATCAGCGACAGCTCCACAAGGCCGAGGAGTCCTACGCCTGCATCTTCTACAACTCCGTCTTCTGGCGACTCCTCAGGTGGTGATGCCGTCTCCATCAGCTCCGAAGAGGACATCGACGTCAAGCCGTCGATCAAGCGGGCGCGCCAAGTGACCTTGTAGAACTGGAGGCGGCCTCATCTTCGCCGGCAACTCGGAGAAGAGGCTGTGCAGCCGGAGAAGAAGGCGTGCCGCTGCAGCTAGAGAAGAAGCTGGTGGAGCATCGACAAATAAGTCGAGCTTCACCCTTTTGTTATGTCATTGACATCCTCTGCTAGCTTCCTTTTTTCCTTTATCTGTGGTGATGCCCTTGTACTAGAGTCGATTACCCCTCATGGGAACATATGTAAAAGTCTTGATTCCTTGGGTAATTCCCTCTTGTAACAGGAGCTGCCTTCTATCCAAATGTAGTTGAGTCCTTTTATACCTTTATGGTTGAATTCAAACTGTGTTTGAGATCTTGCAATAAACTGTGTTTTCGACTCCTGTGATGCACTGTCTTCGACTCCTTATGATAGCGCAGAATGTCTTCGATGCCATCTGATAGCGCGAAATGTCTTCGACTCCATCTGATACCGTGAAATGTCTTTGATTCCATCTGATAGCGCGAAATGTCTTCGACTCCATCTGATAGCATGAAATGTCTTCGATTCCTCCCGTGATGCACTGACTTTAACTTTCTAGTGTGTTCTATCGGGTGCGCGGCAGCGCTCCCGATGGGAGTAGCCCCCGAGGCTACGTTTGAGTTGTAGAGTCAAACGTAGGCTTAAAACTTTGCGTATTTCCTCGCGGTTCAACTCTGGAGTAGTCCCCGAGTCTTGGTTGTTTGTTGTCCGGGTGAAGACTTGAAGATTGCTAACTTGGTATTTTTGAATAGGACCATAGCGTGTCTCGGGGAATGCTTATGCCTGAGCCCCCGAGTTTTTAAGATGAGCTCGCGTAGGTGGCGATAGGGTCTCTCGGGGGGATTTTGTGCTTAAGCCCCCGAGTGCTTTGGTTAAGATCGCGTAAGCGATGATAGCGTCTCTCGGGGGGATTTTATGCTTAAGCCCCCGAGTGCTTTGGCGAAGATCGCTTAAGTGGCGATAGCGTCTCTCGGGGGGATTTCATGCTTAAGCACCCGAGTGCTTTGGTTAAGATCGCTTAAGTGGCGATAGCGTCTCTCGGGGGGATTTTATGCTTAAGCCCCCGAGTGCTTTGGTTAAGATCGCTTGAATGGCGATAGCGTCTCTCGGGGGGATTTTATGCTTAAGCCCCCGAGTGCTTTGGTTAAGATCGCTTGAGTGGCGATAGCGTCTCTCGGGGGGATTTTATGCTTAAGCCCCCGAGTGCTTTGAGATGGCAGTATTTGGGCAACATTTATTTTATTGCGGTCGAGCGGCTACATGAGCTGCCAGTCATGTCTGACCGATGGGGACTATGGACAGAACAGTCGCAAGTTTGCTACGTTCCATGGGTTACCCATGTCCTCGTCTGTCTTCGGGTTCTTCAGCCTGTAGGCGCCACCTCCGATGACTTCCGAGACTAGAAATGGTCCTTCCCATTGGGGGGCAAGTTTATGGACCTTCTCTTGTATCAGCCGTAGGACTAGGTCACCTTTGTTGAAGGTTCTAGTGCGCAAGCGACTGCTTTGGTAGGTGCGTAGCTTGTCCTGGTACCCCTCTGATTTTGCCAGGGCTGTATCTCTTGCTTTGTCAGCTGTATCTTTGTCATCTTGTAATGCTTCTTCCGTTTCTTCTTCTTCATACCCGGTGACCCGAGGTGCTCCAAACTTGAGGTCATGTGGTAGTACTGCCTCTGCCCCGTACACCATGAAGAAGGGTGTGTACTAGGTCGTAGGCTCCATAGTACCGCGGGGAGTTCTTCTACCCAGTTGCCGGCGGCTTGCTCGAGTGGCGCGAGGAGCCGCTTCTTGATTCCCCCGCATACAAGGCCGTTTGCTTTTTCCACTTGGCCGTTGGACTGCAGGTGAGCGACTGATGCATAATTGATTTTGATGCCCAGTTCTTCGCAAAAGTTCCGGAACTCTGCGGCTGTGAAGTTCGTGCCATTGTCCGTGATGATGTTGTGTGGCACTCCGAATCTGAAGATGATCGATTTGATGAAGTTGACAGCCGTGAGGGCTGTGGAGCTGGTGATGGGCACTGATTCGATCCATTTAGTGAACTTGTCGACTGCGACGAGCAGGTGTGTCTTTCCGCCCTTTGATGATTTCTTGAGTGGGCCCACCATGTCGAGTCCCCAGGTGGCGAACGGCCAGGATAGTGGTATGGTCTTGAGCTCTGAGGCGGGGGTGTGTGGCCTGTTGGTGAATTTCTGGTAGGCGACACAACGTCGCACGATTTCCTCTGCGTTTTTCATGGCTATGGGCCAATAGAACCCGGCTCCGAATGCTTTGGACACGAGTACTCAACTGCTCGCATGGTGCCCGCAGGTGCCTTCATGGATTTCAAGCAGTAGGGCTTTGTCGTCTTCTTCGTCGATGCACCTTTGGAGTATCTGGGCGATGCTGCGCTTGTATAGTTGTTTGTTGATCACCGTGAACGCCTTGGATCGTCGGCTAATGCGTCGTGCTTCGGCCACGTCTTGCGGTAGTGTACTTTCGATTAGGAATCGGAGGAACGGTTTTGCCCAGACAGGTCCTTCGAGCTCTGTCGGAGCTGTGCTGTCGGGTGTGCTGGTGCTTGTGCCTTCTGATGGTCTTGCTGCTGCCACCTGCGCCAGGTCTATTTCGTCCTCGCCGTCCACGACTGCTTTAGGTGCTGTTGCCTGTACCTTGATGGATCTCTGGCTGATGCTTTCGAGAAAAACGCCGGGTGGTATTGGTCCTCGGGTCGAACCAATGTTCGCGAGTTCGTCAACTTTTGTGTTGTTGGCCCTGGTGATGTAGTTGAGCTCGCAACCGTCGAAACTTCCTTCGAGTGCGTTGTAGAGCTTCTGGCATGCCTCCATGTTGTCGGCTATTGCGTCGCAGTTTCTCATCGTCTGCTGGACGACGAGATTGGAGTCCCCGTAGATTATGAGGCGAGTGGCTCCACACATTTTGGCCATGCGCATGCCATGGAGGAGTGCCTCGTATTCTGCTTCGTTGTTGGAGGCGTGACTGAAGTTGATCTGGAGGACATATTTTAGCTTTGTTCCTTTAGGGGAGATGAGCACAACTCCTGCCCCGGCTCCTTGTTGTCTCTTGGACCCATCGAAGAACATTGACCATGAATTTGATAGGTCTGGGGGGCCTGGTGTCTTAACCTCCGTCCACTCGACCAAGAAATCTGGGAGTACTTGGGCTTTGATGGCTGTTGGGCGCTTGAACTGCATGTCCCGTGGGCTGAGCTCAATGTTCCACTCGGCGACTCATCCAGTCGCTCCAGGGTTGTTGAGTATGTCAGTGAGTGGTGCGCTGCTCACGATTGTGATAGGGTGCTCGTCGAAGTAGTGGGACACCTTTCTTGAGGTCATGATGACGGCCAGTAGTAGCTTCTGATAATGCGGGTACCGCTGCTGGGATTTGGTCAGGAGCATGCTGAGGTAGTAGATTGGTCTATGGATGCTCTGGACCTTGCCTTCTTCTGTGCGTTCGACAACGAGCGCTGTGCTTACTACACTGTTGCGTGCTGGCACGTAGAGGTATAGTTTCTCTCATTCCTTGGGTACCGCCAGGATTGGTGGGGTTGAGAGTGTCTTTTTCAGGTCCGCGAATGCTTGGCGGGCTTCCTCCGTCCACTCGAATTTCTCTCCTTTCCTGAGCAGCTGATAGAAAGGCAGCGTGCGTTCTCCCAGCCTGCTGATGAAGCGGCTTAGGGCTGCGAGTCTTCCGGTGAGCTCCTGTACTGATACGTCCAAAACGTATCTATAATTTATGCTTGCTCCATGCATGTTTTGTGTGATATTGCTATGATCTAGATACACTTTCATACACTTTTGATCATATTTGGACTAACCTATTAACTCAGTGCACCCCAGTGCCAGTTCCTGTTTTCTGCTGTTTTTCTATTTCAGTTTTCCCCAATATAAAAAGTGCCAGAAAAATTCCGGGAAAAATACAGGAAAAATCAGCGTACAGGAAGCTTCCAGAAGAGCCCGGGAGGGGCCAGAGGGGAGCCAGGGGGGCCCAGGCGGCCACCCGGCGCGGCCCCACCCCTGGCCGCGCCAGGGGGGTGCCTGTTGCCCCTGCCCACCTCTGACTACCCCCTTTCGCCTATTTATCCCCCGTCAAGGGAAAACTCCAGAAGAAGAACCCTATTCCGCGAACTCGCCTTTGTTCCGCCGCCGCCGCGCTTCCAAGATCGGGAGCACCAGAAGACCTCTTCCCGGCACCCTGCCGGAGGGAGGATTGACCTCCGGGAGTCTCCTCTCCACCATGGATGCTCCCCGGATGTCTCGTGAGTAGTTTTCCTTGGACCATGGGTCCGTGATCAGTAGCTATGTGATGTTCTCCTCCCCTCTTTGATCTTCATTGTTTAGACCTCGTGAGCTGCCCTACATGATCGAGGCACCTTTGTAATATTTCTGCTATTGCTATGTTGAGTTTGATCGGATCTAATGGATTATGAGATTATGTTCAGATTGTGATAAAGTAATATATTTGGTTTTTATCTCTTATATTTTTGTTCCTAAGTAATTCTTGCATGTTCTCCGTTGCTGTTTATTGCTTTGGCCAAGTAGTAGGTAGTGACTCCAAGAGGGAGCGTTGTGCTAGATTGTGGGTTCATGCCTCCCTGATGACACGCTTGAGTGACAGAAACATGAGTCTAGGGGATGTGCTGTTGCCACAAGGGGGAAAACAACGGTGCTTGTAACCGCGGTTGCAAGGATTGTTTACTTTACGCAAAGTTCTTTTTAATGCAGTTGTCTGTTGCTTTGGGTTTACACTTTGGGTTGGGCTCGCAACTTAATACCAGCGAGATGTTCTGGATAGATATCTCAAGGTGGATGATTAGTAGTAGATGTAGATGGATTTCAGTCTACTTACTTTGGCGTACTGCCCGTGCTTTTGAACCTCTTCCTTTCTTTTGTAGCATAGTTAGCATTGCGGTGCGTTCATAATCCTGTCAATTGCCTTTCTGTAATTTGTTTACCTCGCATAGCATTTTATCGTCTTTTGGGAGAGAGACATCACGTATCCCGGTCCATATCCTTATCACTGTTTCCACTCTACATTTACTTTACCGCTTTTATTTGCTATCATTATCCCTTGTGTTTTATCCTTTGTAAACAACAAGACCGGAGAGATTGACAACCTCTCTGAACTTCGTTGGGAACAAAGTTATCTGTGTCTGTGTGCAGGTCCGCGTCAGTTGCGCCGCTGACACCTACTTATCATCTCTGGAGTCCTGCTGGAGACAAACCTTGGTATCTTCACCGAGGGAAAACTGCTGCTGCACTACATCTCAACCTTACACTTGGGGAAACCAACGAAGGGGCGAGAAGCCATCAAGCAAGTTTTCTGGCGCCGTTGCCGGGGACTCCGAGTGCTAAGATAGGGGAGTTGCACACTACACTTTACCTTTGTTTTTTAGTCGTTGTTAGTTTACCTTTCAGTTTTTATCTTTGTGTCCTTTATCAAAAATCAAAAAAATATAGTATGTCTAGTTCCTTACTTGCCAATCAATGTCTAACTTCTTTGAAACTAGATCTTATTGGCATGGAGGATTCACCGAGGATCAACAAGAATATTACAAGGAATACCGCTTGTCTCAAAAAGGGATACACGTATGGAGACTCATACATCAATCGTATGAGTATGCTAAAAACTTGTGCTCAATATATAATATATCTTTCTGCAGGGATGAATCTTGTTGCTTTATGAGGCACAAACACCTTGCTTTCCAATGTGAGTACAATGAGGATGAAACCTTAGCTTCTTATGCTAAGGGAAATTATGATTTTTATGATGCAGAACAAATAGAAGAATTTTTTGCTTTTAAGGGTGCCTATGAAATTACTTCTTTTCTTGAAAATATTGATGACGCCCCTTACAAATCTGAGAGTCTTGCTATACTTAACTATTGTTTGGAAAATTATGATGCAAATTATTATATTACTGATCATCTTGAGAGAATCTCTCCCCCAAAGGAAGAGACTAATGTTTTGCAGGACTCTATAGAAGAAGAAATTACTGAACCTGAAAGCTCTTTGGATGAAGAAGAGGAGGAGAGTGATGAACAAAAGGAGGAAGAATGGATCCATCCATGTCTAACTTAATATGAGAGTAACTCTTTGACTCTTACCTTATATGAGTATTATGATCCTATGGATTCTTTTGAAATATCCCTTTTTGATGAAGTTGATGCCTTCTATGCTTATGGCCGTGATGCCACTATGGATGATGCTTACGGAGATGAACTTGCTATAGTTCCTCATGTTAAGCATGAATTTTTTTCTATCACACCCACACTTGAGTGTCCTATTATCCTTTTAAAATCTCCAACTCCGGAGAATTTTCCTCTTATCAAAGCTCAATGTGATGGGTTGCATTTATCTTATCATCCTAAAAACCGTGTTGAAAACAATACACATGTGCTTGTAGGTCATGAACAACATGATTTATGTGATAGTTATATTCTTGATGTTGTTCATGATACCACTGAAAATTATTTTGAGAGAGGAAAGTTTGGTTGTAGAAACTTTCATGTTACAAAAACACCTCTCTTTGTTGAAACCTTTGAAGTTCTTCCTGTTCCACCTCCCCATGCTTGTTGCTTTGTGCTTCTGATTTATTTCTTTACAAGTTTCCAAAGCATAGGAAGTGGGTTAGGCTTAAATGTGTTTCATATTTGCTTCTTGATGCTCTCTATTGCTTCAAAGTTCTTATTCTTATGTGACCATCTTTTATAACTTTAAGCCTAGCTAATGGCTTTAAAGAAGCGCTTTCGGGAGGCAGCCCGCAACGAATTTAGGTTTTTCTTTTTGCTTTTGTTGTGTCTTGATGATTTTTACTTCTGTAGCAACATCATTGTATCTTTATTTTTAAACTTTGTGCCAAGTTATAGCCTCTTACGGCAAGGGAAGTAAAAGTTGTGACATGCTGTCCAGAAAACAGATTCTGTCCTCGTGACCAGAAAAATTCAGAAAAATCCCAGTTCATCTTTTTGATCTAAAAAGTTTACACAGTATTCTCTATACAATTACGAAACTTCCGTATGTTCTGAGTTTTTTGATTTGAGTTGCAGAAGTATCCCTAAAAAATTCTTTACTATCTTCTGTTCTGTTTTTCAGAGATTCTGCCACGTTTTGTCTCTCCTAACTTTTGCAAACCTTAAGCTTCCTTTTTCTTTGCAAAAACTTTTTGGCACTCTTGATAAACAGTAGCTCTTCAAGAATATCTTTATATCCAGTGGAGAAAAATATATTTATTGAGGGTACTAACCTCTCTAATCAGCTTATGATGAGTTATGTATGAAGGGAGTTTTCAAGTGTGTGATGGAAGATGATGAAAGAAGATCCAGGAGTGTCAAGCGCTCAAGCTTGGAGATGCCCCCATGCATCCCCAATAAATATTTAAGGAGACTCAAGCGTCGAAGCTTGGGGATGTCCCCGTGCATCCCCTTCTCCATCAACAATCATCAGTTCGTCCTTCGTCTCACTATATTTTTATCACTTCATGTGTTATGTGCTATGCTTGGAGCGTCTCGCTCTTAGGTTTTGTTTTTAGTTTTATTTAGCTTTGCTTGCTGTTCGTAACAAGTTATATCCTTTCTTACTTTGTGTGGGAGAGAAACACGCTCCACTTTCAAAATTTAGAACACATCATAGGATTTTTCCTGCTTATCTTTTTGCTGTTGTGTGTTCTTTATCTTTCCATAGCTACTGCCATGTTTAGTCTTAGTCTTAGTTTGTCTTTAGAAAGAGCCTTGGCTTTTGTTTAGTTTGTTACTGGAACTCTTTTTAGTTTTCATGTTTATCTTGTTAAAGAGAGTTGGTTGTTGCACTGAGTTGTGTCTTGTTTTGAGAAGTAGGTGATTGAGGTTGCTATTTAATTCTAGTAGTAGCTTGCAATAGTTTTGAGGTATTGATGTGAGTAATGTTTGAACTTTTGGTGTAAAGAGCTCTTGCCTATTAGTGATAGATGTCATATTTTGGGCAATCCGTGTTTATTTTCAAAAACCTACAAAACTAGTTGAGAACTCTAGCTACTAGATGGATCACTACTCTTCTGAGGAGTCGAATATCAAAGAACACTCACGTACCATGAGTCGAGGATGCGCAAGGATAACCAAACCCCCATACACTCCTCCTCGGGGTACTTGTCTCTTTGTGAACCTCCTTATTAGATGAGTTACCGATAATAAGTGCATGAGTTCTTCGGACTAATGTAAGTATTGAGAGTTGACACTTCCACCTTCCCATATTTTGCTAGCCTCTCCCGTGCCGTGCATTGCCTTCTTCTCATTCCGAGAGTTGGTATCCACCTTCGCCGGTACATCCAAACCCTTGGCATGATACGCTCTGTCATCATAAGCCTCCTTATATCTTTCCTCAAAACAGCCACCATACCTACCTATCAAGGCATTTCCATAGCCTTTCCGAGTTATATTGCCATGCAACTTCCACCTCTTCATGACTTGATCTTCATGTCTTACATGTTCCTGATACACTGGCAGCGACATACATTGCATACATCATGTTAGTTACATCTTCTTTATGCTTTTGAGTACCTTGTAAAGTGTGAAAGATCTCCTTTACCTTCTTGTAAAATAGAGTGTTGCCCTTAAGTGAGGAAAAGATCACAAAGTGGACACATTAAAAGATCCCAAAGAGGACAAATGAGAGTTCAATAGAAAGAGCCATTGAGGCCTCACAAAAATACAAAAAAATAGAAAAAAGAGAAAAAGAAATAAAAAGAGAGAAAGGGGCAACACTACTATCCTTTTGAGAGATCCACACTAGTACTCCCTTTATATCCTTGTACTACATAGAGATGATCATCATGCATATAGCTATGTGGGGACCTTCACACTTTAGAACTTGGCTTGCATATTCCAAGGATGAGCCTCCTCAAACGAGCTCTAAGTCTTCATGAGCGAGCAAGTTAGATGCATCCCCACTAGTTCCATTGGAGAGCTTCCTAACTCGTATGTGCATCCTTTGCATGGCAATCCCTACTCCTCACATCATATCTATCAGTTGGCATCTCTTGCCTATGATTGTCCTCATTGATGTGAGCCTTTATCATCCTCTTTGTCTTCCTCCTCCACCATATTCTCTCTTTGCCATCCTAAGTGTTAACTCTCGTGCTTACGCTCATCCATTGCATGAGTGCTCAAAATATCGAAAAGGAGTGGATCAAATTGACTTGTACCTGGCTAGTGGTCTGGGGACGAGTCAAGATAAGATTCCAAAGAAGACCAAGTGTGAAACTTTAGTAGATTGAGTTCTCAAACACAAAAATACTTTTTCTCGTATTCCCTATCCCCTTTCTTGCACGCAAACACCATTTGGAGGCATTCGAGTCACGGACAGCGAGAGCTCTTGCACCTAATGTTCTTTTGTTACTTGTTTCAATGCTAATATAGACTCTTGCATGTTATGACTTGATTTGAATCTCTAACCTTGCTTGCTTTACTTTTCAAAGTTCTTATATGGTTGCTAGCATGTCACCACAGAAATTATGTTGTTATCATTTACCTACTCGAGGACGAGCAGGAATTAAGCTTGGGGATGTTGATACGTCCAAAACGTATCTATAATTTCTGCTTGCTCCATGCATGTTTTGTGTGATATTGCTATGATCTAGATACACTTTCATACACTTTTGATCATATTTGGACTAACCTATTAACTCAGTGCACCCCAGTGCCAGTTCCTGTTTTCTGCTGTTTTTCTATTTCAGTTTTCCCCCATATAAAAAGTGCCAGAAAAATTCCGGGAAAAATACAGGAAAAATCAGCGTACAGAAAGCTTCCAGAAGAGCCCGGGAGGGGCCAGAGGGGAGCCAGGGGGCCCAGGCGGCCACCCGGCGCGGCCCCACCCCTGGCCGCGCCAGGGGGGCGCCTGGGGCCCCTGGCCCACCTCTGGCTGCCCCCTTTCGCCTATTTATCCCCCATCACGGGAAAACTCCAGAAGAACCCTATTCCGCGAACTCACCTCTGTTCCGCCGCCTTCGCTCTTCCAAGATCGGGAGCACCAGAAGACCTATTCCCGACACCTTGCCGGAGGGAGGATTGACCTCCGGGAGTCTCCTCTCCACCATGGATGCTCCCCGGATGTCTCGTGAGTAGTTTTCCTTGGACCATGGGTCCGTTATCAGTAGCTATGTGATGTTATCCTCCCCTCTTTGATCTTCATTGTTTAGACCTCGTGAGCTGCCCTACATGATCGAGGCACCTTTGTAATATTTCTGCTATTGCTATGTTGAGTTTGATCGGATCTGATGGATTATGAGATTATGTTCAGATTGTGATAGAGTAATATATTTGGTTTTTATCTCTTATATTTTTGTTCCTAAGTAATTCTTGCATGTTCTCCGTTGCTGTTTATTGCTTTGGCCAAGTAGTAGGTAGTGACTCCAAGAGGGAGCGTTGTGCTAGATTGTGGGTTCATGCCTCCCTGATGACATGCTTGAGTGACAGAAACATGAGTCTAGGGGATGTGTTGTTGCCACAAGGGGGAAAACAACGGTGCTTGTAACCGTGGTTGCAAGGATTGTTTACTTTACGCAAAGTTCTTTTTAATGCAGTTGTCTGTTGCTTTGGGTTTACACTTTGGGTGGGGCTCGCAACTTAATACCAGCGAGATGTTCTGGATAGATATCTCAAGGTGGATGATTAGTAGTAGATGCAGATGGATTTCGGTCTACTTACTTTGGCGTACTGCCCGTGCTTTTGAACCTCTTCCTTTCTTTTGTAGCATAGTTAGCATTGCGGTGCGTTCATAATCCTGTCAATTGCCTTTCTGTAATTTGTTTACCTCGCATAGCATTTTTATCGTCTTTTGGGAGAGAGATATCACTAGCGAACATCACGTATCCCGGTCCATATCCTTATCACTGTTTCCACTCTACATTTACTTTACCGCTTTTATTTTCTATCATTATCCCTTGTGTTTTATCCTTTGTAAACAACAAGACCGGAGAGATTGACAACCTCTCTGAACTTCGTTGGGAACAAAGTTATCTGTGTCTGTGTGCAGGTCCGCGTCAGTTGTGCCGCTGACACCTACTTATCATCTCTGGAGTCCTGCTGGAGACAAACCTTGGTATCTTCACCGAGGGAAAACTGCTGCTGCACTACATCTCAAGCTTACACTTGGGGAAACCAACGAAGGGGCGAGAAGCCATCATGTACTCCTTTGACGTCGGTTGGTTCTTGCATTCGGGCAATGGCTTGGACTTTCTCAGGGTTTGCCTCGTTTCCTCGGGCAGAGACCATATAGCCGAGCAGCTTCCCCGCCGGTACGCCGAATGCGCACTTCTTTGGGTTGAGTTTGATTCTGTATTTGTTGAGCGCTGCGAAGGTTTCGCGCAGGTCGTCGAGTAGTGTGGCTGCTTTGTATGTCTTGATGACGATGTCGTCCACATAGACTTGCACATTTCTTCCGATTTGCTCTTTCAGGCAGGCCTGCATCATTCGCTGGTATGTGGCGCCTGCGTTCTTGAGCCCGAAGGGCATGGTCCTGTAGCAGAATACGCCATAGGGGGTGATGAACGATGTGTGCTCTTCGTCTTCTTCCTTCATCCTGATCTGGTTGTATCCTGAGTAGGCATCAAGAAAGGAGAGTAGATCGCACCCTGCTGTCGAGTCGATTATCTGATCGATTCTAGGCAAGGGGAAGTGGTCCTTCGGGCAATGCTTGTTGACTGGTCCGTAGTCGACACACATGCGCAACACGTTCGTGTCTTTCTTGGGCACTAGCACTGGGTTGGCTATCCAGGTGGCTTTCTTCGTTTCTCGGAGGAAAGCGACGAGAGCCGTCGCCTGCTCCTTTGGTAGGTGGGCGTACACGCGGACTGTTTTGTCCGGGTCCGTCGGGTGCACTTGGTGAGTGATTGTGTCGCCGTCGATGCTGAAGTCGCGTCCGTACTCCTTAGATTCGCTTCGGCTCACCAATGGGAAGGTACTCTTGTCCGTCACCATGGCTATTTCTCCGAGTTCTTGTTCGGCTCCGAATGTGTCGGAGATTTTGTGACAGTCACAGTCACATTGATCTGATTTGATGAAGCTTCCGTTGATCGTGAGGACTCCCGTTGATCCTGGCATCTTGAGCTTGAGGTAGGCGTAGTGTGGAACCGCCATGAACTGCGCGAATGCTGGCCGTCCCAATATGGCGTGATACTGCGATTGCCAGTCGAGTACTTCAAACTCGAGGACGTGCTTTGCGAAGTTGCGTCGGTTGCCGAAGACAACTTCAAGTTCGACGACTCCGAGGGATGTGGCTGCTTCTCCTGGGACTACCCCGTGTAACACGGTGCTCGATTTCTTCCATACTGATCGTGGGATCAGCATCTTTTGCAGGGTGCTGGCGAAGATGATATTCATGCTGCTGCCTCCGTCCATGAAGACCCTATCCATGTCGTACCTTCTGATTTGTGCATCGAGCACCAGGGGCGCGTGCCCCGGTCTTGGGACTGCGGGTGGATGGTCGTCCTGTGAGAACGTGATGCTGGTCTCCGCATCATGTAGCTGGTAGACTTCGACTATATTTATGCTCTCGGCTGCTCTATCTTGCAGGGTGTAGGCGTCGCGTTGTGCTTGCGGCACCCTTCCCTCTTGGATCATGAGCGCCTGTCCTTGCAGTGGGCTATGACGTCCTTCCGGGCTTGAGCGCGGCGATTGTTCGGGTCGCCGGTTGCGCTTGTTTTCTTTCTGCTTCTCCTTCTTGAGGTCGTCGGCTAGTTCGTTTTACAGGTGGCAGTCTCCCAAAGTGTGACCTGACCTAACGCGTCCCCAGTCATCCTCGAAGCTGTGGATCGTGCAGGGTCCTGCTAGCTGCTCTCTAACCGTGAGTTTGCTAGATCCGGCGTGCCTCTTCCTTCTTGAGATTCTGAAGATTTGCTCGTGATCCTCCGGGTGTTCGTGGAAGCGAGGGTCGGTTTCGATTCCTCGACTCATATCTTGGTTCTTGATGAGGTTGGCGAATTCATCTGGCCTTCGATCTGGGTCATAGTACTCGCCCACCGGTGTCTTGGAGTCGCTGTCCTGGCTGGCGGCAGGTGCTCGTGCGACGGCGTGTCGTCGAGTGGCCGTCGGTTGCACGGCTGCGTGACATGGCTCGTTTAGTGGGGCCTCGCCGTAGATCTCCCGTGCGCGCCTTTTGGGTCGTCGATTCCTTCTTCCTTGGCGATGGTTCTGCTGATCGCCGGTTTCGATCTCGTAGTTATCGTCTTGATGTGCGGCGGGTGTCCGGGCGGCGGTGGGTTGTCGAAAGATTTGCGAGTCCTCCGCTGCGCGTCGCGGTTCGTCGAGTGGAATTCCTTCGCAGAGGCCTCTCGCCGTTCTTCTGGGTCGTCGATTCCTTCGCTGCTGACGCTGCACTTGGCCGTTACCGTAGTATCAGTCCTGGCACAGCTGTAGCCCGAGCGATCTTGATGGGGTGGCAGAGATGTTCACCGTGATCTTGAATCCTTCGAGTGGGCTAGATCTGGTCCTTGCCCTTGAGTTGTGGCTTGCTGAAGACGGGACCGCCGAGATTGTGATCCCAACCTGTGTAGTTCCCACAGACGGCGCCAATTGACGGGGATCAACCCCGGCAAATCCCATGGTCAGGGACCCTGGGTTAGTCATGAGAGGCACAGGTTGGACGATAGCTAGTTGGCAAACAGGAGGACACGTTCCTGCTCGATATTATTGATGAGGGAGATGCGATTACAGTGGATGCTGAGGCTGGAGCGCTCAAGGCTAGGGTTACAGACGATATTGGATGCCTTTGGCGTCGCCCCTCCTAGCCCTTATATACTGGGCTAGGTCTCGGGGAGTTCATCTTCGTTTACAGGTAAGCTTTCCTAACCTTAGCTTGCTCCGTACGACAGGTCTTCGCACCTTCCTTGCGAGTCGCAGACTCCTACGTCGGTGCCAATTAGCGGGCCAAGGTTGTATCTTCGTGGGCCTTCTGTCTTCAGGGACACCAGGTAGGCTTATCCGTAGGAGTCGTGGGGTCAATCCCTCGTCATCGGATGAGCAAGCTTTCGACGAGAATGTAGAACCATGCGGAGCACTGTGCTTCACACGGTCCATACGGAAAACAAGGATGCCAAAAGGTTTCAAGCTAAACTCCACGATGCACAAGTACGACAGGCTGGAAGAACCAGAAGCATGGCTCGCCGACTACCTAACGGCCGTAAAATTCCAGCGCGGAACCAATATAACAGCAATGCAGTACATTTAACTCATGCTCGAGAGCTCAGCACGACACTGGCTGAAGAACCTACCACGAGGATCAATCGACTCCTGGAGGCAGTTCCGCGGTGCTTTCATCGAGAACTTCAATTCCACCTCCAAACGACCGGCATGACTCGAGGAGCTGAGGGCCTGCAGACAAGGTTCAAGAGAATCCCTACGAGCATACATCCAACGATGGACCATACTCAAAAACTCAGCCGAGGACATCTCAGATGAAAGCGCAATCGATGCATTCAGGAGGGGCTTGCAATGCATCGACTTCAAGGAGAAGCTCGGGCAGATGAAAGTCCGAACACTCGCAAGACTGCTCGAGCAAGCCAACAACTGGGCAGATGGAGAAGACTCCGTACGGAACGAATCGGAGATCCAGACAACGCGCTCAGAACGCGACTACGACTACCACACCAGCAATAGAGGATTCGACAGGAGAAGAAAACGCCCGAGGCGCAACTTCTATGACGACAGAGGACCCGACATGGTCGCGGCCGGCTTCCCAGATGACAGAGAAGGCAGACATCACGACGACAGGAGAATACATCACAGGGACAACCAAGAAGAAACACCCCAAATTCAAAACCGGGACCGGAGAACAAGGCAGCCACGGGACGACGCCCGAGCATATCGCTCGGCCAAAGAGCAGCTCGACGGACCGTGCACAATACACGGGTTCAGAAACGAGCGCGGAGAGCTCAGATCGGGGCACACCCTCAGGAACTGCAAGCGATTCATTGAGCTCTCCGAAGAAAAAAGTCGATGCGCAACAGCAGCAACACGACCTCTCGCAAGCGTGGCAGTCGGAACCATCGCCCACGACGCTCCACCAGCACCTGCCATACCAGCAAGGCAGGTAGCAGTAATCCAAGAATGGAGCACGACACCCGAGGAAGAAAAATACCCGGAATCACACGGTCGGATCTACATGATACAAGTAGGAAGACCATCAAACAGACAGCAAAAGCAGGTCACCAGACAAGTTTTCCTTGCAGTCTCTTCGCACCCGGCTGTCCCAGAATACTTGTGCGGATCCGAGACTGAAATCACCTTCTCCCGAGAAGACCACCCGCCAGCCATCCCGCGCCCAGGACACGCCGCACTAGTACTCGAAGCACGAATCGAAAATTACGATATGTCACGAGTCTTCATGGACGGCGGCAGCGGAATCAACATCATATTCACCAGAACCTTGGAAGAAATTCTCATCCAAAACTCAGCACTAAAAAATTCAGGCACAACGTTCCACGGGATTGTGCCAGGGAAAGCAGTCTATCCCCTCGAAAAAATAAGTCTTGAGGTGATTTTTGGCAGCACGAGCAACTTCCGCAAAGAAACATTGGACTTCGAAGTGGTCAACTGGAAATCACAATACCATGCCATCCTAGGACGCCCAGCCTTCGTGCGTTTCATGGCAGTACCACACTATGCCTACCTCAAGATGAAAATGCCAGGCCCACGAGGAGTAATCACAGTTAGCGGTAGCTTCGTCAGATCTGACCGTTGCGACAAGGAGTTCCACAAAATATCAGAAACCTTTGGAGCACACCAAGCCAGCGGAGCTGCAGCACCAGAAGAAGAGGCTCAACCATAGAAGCAAAAGGGAGCCACATCAGTTTTACGTTCTTAGGGCTACTAAGTCATCGATCCAAATAAAGGGGTTGCCTTCAAGCAGCAGCCCCCCCCTCGTGTAAGAAACAAAAAGGGAAAATATTGAAAATATTCTCCCAAAAATTATTTCTGCACATTGGCACTCGGGGGCTCGCCGAAGCAGCCACCCCCCGAGGCATTCTTCGCAAACGCGACCCTAAGAAAATTGGCACTCGGGGGCTCGCCGAAGCAGCCACCCCCCGAGGCGTTCTTCGCAAACGCGACTCTAAAAAATTGGCACTCGGGGGATCGCCGAAGCAGCCACCCCCCGAGGCGTTCTTCGCAAACGCGGCTCTAAAAAATTGGCACTTGGGGGCTCGCCGAAGCAGCCACCCCCGAGACGTTCTTCGCAAACGCGACCCTAAGAAAATTGGCACTCGGGGGCTCGCTGAAGCAGCCACCCCTGAGGCGTTCTTCGCAAACGCGACTCTAAAAAATTGGCACTCGGGGGCTCGGCGAAGCAGCCACCCCCCGAGGCGCTCTTCGCAAACGCGACCCTTAGGAAATTTTCACTCGGGGGCTCGCCGAAGCAGCCACCCCCCGAGGCGTTCTTCGCAAACACGACTCTAAAATATTGGCACTCGGGGGCTCGCAGAAGCAGCCACCCCCAAGGCGTTCTTCGCAAATGCGACTCTAAAAATCGGCACTTGGGGGCTCGCCGAAGAAGCCACCCCTCGAGGCGTCTTCGCATACGCGACTCTAAATATCGGCAAGAAAGGACCCCTCGCCCAAAAACTCAGCAGCCGACAAGACAAACCTTACCACACAAAGTTTGATCTACAGCAGACGAACAAAGTAATCGAAATAGAACAGCAACAAAACGTTGCTCAGCAAAGGAAAGAGCGCCAAGCAAGGGCTAATCCCCAGGCTCCAACTTTACTTTACATAGAGCACCCAATCGACGGTCATTATCCTCGACCACCCACTTCACAACTTCGCTTGCAGGTTCATCCGCCACGGCGTAATGATCGTCTATCGGCTGAGCTCGACCACCAGGAGGACCTCGAGCTGCCAACATAATATCAACGCCCGGCAAATGACTATGGATGAAGGCAAAAGCACAGCGAGCACCTGCATAAATCTGGTGATTAACTACGCGCCGAAGATCCGCAAGCTGGGAGAACATCCGGCAAAGCCTCTCAAGAGATGAAGGGACAGGATCCAAAGGGTAAAATTCAGAAAAAATCCTGCCAAACACTCCGCGGCAGTATTCAAGAGCCCGCGGTACCCTCTCAACCCGCATCCGCAAAACGGCGAACGCCCGAGCACGCGCCCTGTCCATCCAGAAAGGATTGTTCGCCTGCACAACTGGATCCTCCAGCCGCGGCAACTCAGACTGTACTGCCTCCTCCTCCTCGCGAGAACGCCCAGCAAGCACTTCGCAATGAAAAACAAAGGTCAGCTGCAGAGCACAAAGGAAAGAACCCGCGCAGCCGAGCGGTCAAAGAAAAAAGCAAACTCAACCTTCAGAAAGTCAGACAGCTTCAACATCCAAGTTGCCAAGCTATCCAAGACAGCCTCAGCACGCTCGCGTTTCAAGCGATGGAGCGCAACATCACCTTTCAGTCGAACGATCTCACGTTCGGCCTCTTTCAGCCTCAAACAAACGGACTCGTAAGCACTTTCGCGAGCATCCTCCTTCAGCAAATTCCAAGCCCGAGAAACACCCGGGATGGCCTACCTCAAAGAGAAACACGTCAAAAGAAGCAAGGCAACAAGCAACACAAGAAAGCAAAGCAGGTCCATGAATTAGATCCGCCGTCCCGCAGGAGGCACATTACAACTGAAAGTTTTCAAAACACAAAAAGGACCACACTAGTCCTCGGCTGCAGAATTATTTGCCTCTACGACCAGCTGCAGCTAGCGGGCCAGTCGAGTAGCGCGAGCACTCTGCTCGTCTGTGTAAGCAGGCAAAGTATCCACCATGGAATCCTCAATAGGGAGACCATGACCCAGAAGAACAACAATAGACGTGGCAAGACCACCCACCACGTTCTCACGAAGCAAGCCCTCCAGCTGATCTCCATCCGGACCGAAGGCAGCAAATAGAGAATCAAGACCCTCAGGACGCTTCTCCGCATCTGGGAACATGTGTTCATGGAGAAGCTTCAGGAGAGTGGTAGCCCGATCGCAGACATCCCCAACAGCTACAGCAGCGCCCGAGACAACATCTACAGAGCCACGGAGAACACCCGAACCGGCAGCAGCAACATCCACCCCTCCAATACCCGCAGAACCTGGAAGAAGGCCCCAGATTAAAATCCCAGCAATCGGAGAGGCAAACAAACCGCAAAAAGACGGAGGACAGGAAGAGTCCACTAACCAATTAGCGAGCTGGCCAATTCCTGCAGGCGCTCGCACTCAACCCTCTCGACCTGGAGAAACTGCTCCTCCAACCGCCGCAACCGCTCGAGCTCGCCTTGATGTGCCTGCAGTTCCTTTTCCTTGGACTCCAGAGCAGCCCAAAGTTCAGCAAGTTCCTTCTTTGCAGCCTCCGCCCGCCTGTCAACACCCTTATTGCGACCTACGGAACAAACACCAATCAGAACCAATCAGCAAAATAAACAAAGACCAAGAAGCAGGATCTCACGTGTCATAGCAGTTAAGCTCCCCTGGACCGAGTCATGAGCATGTCGCCACCGATCAGTCTCAGTCAGCACACGTTCGCACATCCGGAATAAAGGCTGCACCCAAGCAGATACACCAAGTCAAAAGCATAGGAAAGAAGAAAATCAAAGGCTACAACCAATCACAAATGATTGCTTGCAGCCTCGGGGGCTACTCCCATTGGGAGCACTGCCATGCTCCCAATATGTACTAGACCGACAGAAGGAAGACCTAAATCATAGAATACAACCACCCACAAGTGACCGTTTGCAGCCTCGGGGGCTACTACAGCAAAGCACAAAAGGACAAAGAAATCACATACGTGATCCGCCATGCGATCAAAGAACTTTGCTTTATCCTTAGCAGAGAGATCCCTCCTCTCCAGAAAGTGCTCCTCAGGGATCACTGGTTTGACATCCGGAGGTAAGTCACCCTCAGGAGCAGCAACAGCCGAAGCAGACCCCCCAGAAGGAGCAGTCGCAGAGGTCCCCTCCACACCTACAGTCGCAGGGGTCGTCCCCGCACCCGAAGCCACGGGAGTAGGGGAACCGGCCAGTCGACTAGACGCCGCTCCAGAATCAGTCGAAGGAGCAGCGACAGCACCAGCACTCGTACAGGAAGCAGCCGGAGGAGGAGCATTCCTACAAAGCGGTTACCTTCAAAACACCAGCCAAGGCAATGAAAGACAGAAACGGCAAAGAGGAAATGTACACTAACCCAGCAGGCGCAACGCCTGGACGCAACAATATCCCGAACCTGCGTTTCTTCGAGGCAGCAGGAGGAGGGCACAACACAACAGGCTGTACGACCGCGGGCAAATCTTCGCCATCACCCGCCGCATCACGACCACTCGCAGGGCGAGTGCTTTTGACACGAAGAGGACTTGAATCCCCAGAGTCATCCGCAACTGACGGTGGAGCACCCGTGGACTCGACATCAATAGCACCCGAAGCGCCATAAGCACCCCCATCACTCGCAGGGACATGATCGACATCAGCCTCACCAGGTTCATCGAGTATATCCGCATCCTCAGGTTGCGGTGGATTATTCAACAAAGGATTGTGACCCTACATATCAAAACAACATCAGCAACCAATAGGAACGAGGCATCAGTTCAAATAAAATTTAAAAATAAGTACCTGAGGAAGAGGCAAGTCAGCAGAGTAAGGACGAACAAAACTCTGCTCCCCAATGCTCGTGCACTTTGTGACTTGCTGAACCCGGGCCAAAAGGTCATCATCGGAAAACTCTTCGGGTGAACACCTGGTCGAGTCATCAGGCCCAGTATATTGCCACATGTGACGGACCCGATGCTGAAGCGGCTGCACGCGTCTCTTGACAAACACAGAGATAAGCTGGCCGCCAGTCAATTCATCCTTCAAAGCAATAATCTTCTGCACAAACGGTTCCACGAGAGACGACTCGCGAGCAGACAAAGGATGCGCCCATGAAGAACGCTTAACCGCCCGCGCAGCAGGGTCGAAAGGAGGCAGACCAAACCGCTGACCCGCAACGCACTGGTCCTTCAGATAAAACCAGCTCCTCCGCCACGAAAAGACGGAGTCCAAATTCTCCAGATCAAAATAAGCAGATTTCTCCTTAATGGAGATTCCCATGCCCCCAATGGCGTATTTAGAATTTGTCCTCTTCACATTGAAGAGACGTTTCCAGAGGCCCCAATGGGGATAAATTCCCAAAAAACCCTCACAGAGCATAATGAAACAGGCAATGTGCAGAATCCCATTGGGGGTTTAATCATGCAGTTGCAACTGATAGGCGCAAAGCAACCCCCGGAAGAAAGGGTGAATGGGAAGTGCAAAACCACGGGGGAAGAAACTCTGAAAGCATACCCGCTCATCTGGACGGGGCGTAGGAACCTCCTCATCACCAGGAATCCGGGAGGCATCACGCGCCACCACGCCGTCGGCCACCAGTTCATCCAGATCTGCAGCTCCAAAAACAGAGCGCTCCCATCTACCGGTCATCCTCGCCGACTCCTGCGCTGCACTACGGGGACGCTTGGACATGGATCTCAACTAGCAAACTGCACGAAAAGATAGGCGGACGACAAAGAACAACGAAGGAAGAAGAAAGGAAGACACGAGAAGGTAATGGCTGGGTGAAAACCTAAAAACACACCAGACCCCGGTATTTAACCATCAGTCCGAGCAAACAAATCGTCACCGCTCATCTTGGAATCCAAGAGACGTGGCACGATCCCACGATAGCCGAGGAACATGGAAAACTCAACCGACGCACTAACCATACCTCCCACCGCGCGCGAAAAACGGGGGCCATCATCACGAAGTGCGAAATTTTCAGGCAACAGATGTCAAGTCACTCAATTTTCACTTAACATGGCGACCCAACCTGTCAGGAGAACCAACAAACGTCACACCTCAGCAACGAATCTCAAACATCTTCGGTCAGCATCCAGCTCTTTACAAGCTTTTTTCATATTATTTTAAAGAAAAATTCTTACACCCATTGGGAGTACCTTTATTCGAGTTTGGGTGCTCCCTCACCCAGAAGGCAAAGATGTGCTCGAGTAATCACTCGCACCAACAGAAACAACATATTCCCAGAGTTTGGGTGCTCCCTCATCCCAAAGGCAGAAAAGCATTCGAGTGACTACTCGCGAAAAGACTCGGCCATTCAACAAACATGACTTACTCGCGCACTCGACGACATTCCGAGTGGGTGCCTTCTTATTTTCCTCGCCTGATTTCACTATAAGCTCCGCGAGTGACGACTAAAACAACTCACTTGATTGTTTATTCCAAGTGGGTGCATTGCTAATCAGGCTCCGTGCCTCAACAAAAACAAATTATTCCTGGACTACGACACACTGTACCGAGATGCCACGCAAGCTTAGCGTGTAGGTAAGACCCCGCTGCGAAGAACGGCCGGGCCGGGACTTGCCGCAGAGCGATTTCACTCCCGACCTTTTCCATGCGCTTGCATGATAGAAAGAGCCGAGCGGACGCGCTCAGGCTATGTGCTTAGACTGGCAACAATTGATCCTATAAGACCTGCAGCGGCATGACTTTACTTGACACCAGTGTTCCAAGTTCACGTCGAGGGACGTGAGCTTGATTGGGATACTGTGGTATTTGTCACTAGAACAATTCACCAAGGCTCGACCAGTCGACCCATTGGGCCCTTTCAGCTTAGCAATCCCTCGAAACAGATATTTGTCATGGCTCAAAACTGCCAGCGACCCGTGGCGATACCACGCTTACAATCAGTAAAGCGCAGATGAATTTGAGTCCCTGCGCGACTCTTCGAGTCCCCCAGGCACTCGGGGGCTACTGACGAGGGGGTGACCCCACGACTCCTACATATGAGGCTACCTGGTGCGTGTGGAGATAGAAGGCCCATCGGGAAGCTATGACAAGCCCACAATTGGCCTAACCAGGCATCGACGTAGGAGTCAGCGACTAACATGGAAGGTGCAACTTGGCGTACAAGGCAAGATTAGAACTAGGAAACCATCTACTGTAACCTAGCACGGACTCCCCGAGACCTGGCCTAATATATAAAGGCTGGGAGGGGAGATGTTTAGATCATCTCAATACGCATCTACTCATCCTTGCCTTGCGAGAACTCGCCTTGGCCTCCACTGTAATCGCCCCCTCACGTAATAATATCGAGCAGGAAGTGCTTCTCCTGTTAGCCGACGAGTATCGTCCAACCTGTGCCATCTCTATGACTAACCCAGGGTCCCTGACCATGGGATTTGTCGGGGTTGATCCCCGTCACTAAGCATACTTTCTAGTTCAGAAGTGGGGTTCTTGTTGCTAGGGTAGGTGTTGTTGTTCCCATAAGGGGATGAAAACGGTCTAAGATTACTAGCAAAGTTGCCCCTATAAGCATTATTATTGAAGTTGTTTCTAGCAATGAAGTTCACATCTACTTGTTCCTGAGCAACCAAAGAATTTAAAGGAACATCATGGGGATCAATAGAGGGTTGCTTGGTAAGTAGATACATAATTATATCAACTTTATCATTTAGGGAGGTAATTTCCTCGACAAAATTTACCTTCCTACCAGTTGGAGCGTGTTCGGTGTGCCATTGGGAATAGTTGGTCATCATCTCATCAAGGAGTTTGGTGGCAGCACCGAGTGTAGTTGACATAAAGGTTCCTCCCGCGGCCGAATCTAACAGGTTCGGCGAGGTAAAGTTCAAGCCTGCATAAAAAGTCTGGATAACCATTCAGGTAGTCAAACCATGTGTAGGGCATTTCTTAACAAGAGATTTCATACGTTCCCAAGCTTGGGAAACGTGTTCATTATCCAATTACCTAAAATTCATAATGTTACTACTCAATTGGATAATTTTTGCAGGTGGGTAGTACTTCCCAATAAAAGCATCTTTGCACTTATCCCAAGAATCTATGCTATTCCTAGGCAAAGATTGAAACCAGATTTTAGCTCCGTCCCTCAAAGAGAAAGGAAAAATCTTGAGCTTAAACAACATCACCTTGTACTTCTTTATACTTTTGCATATCACATAATTCAAAAAAATTATTCAAGTGTAAAGCATCATCATCTCCAGCACCAGTGAATTGATCTCTCATAACAAGGTTCCGTAAAGCAGGTTTAATTTCATAAGAGGTAGCTGAAGTGGCAGGTGTGGCAATAGGAGTGCAGATAAAGTCTTTGTTGGTGTGACTGGTGAAGTCACACAACTTGGTGTTTTCAGTGGAACCCATAGTAGCAGCAAGTGTGGCAGATTTTTTTGTAATTTTCGATATAAGACACAAAGATAAAAACTGAAAGGTAAACTAACAAGACTAAAAAGTAAAGGTAAAAGATAGTGGGCAACTCCCCTATCTTATCACTCGGAGTCCTCGGCAACGGTGCGAGAAATTTGCTTGATGGCATGGAAGTGGTAATGGCTTCTCGCCCTTCGTTGGTTACCCCAAGTGGAAGGTGAGATGTAGGATAGCAGCAAATTTCCCCTATATAGAGGATAGGGTTTATCTCCCGTAGGACTCCGACAATGATAAGTAGGTGGTGAAGCGAGCAACGCGCCGTTTGAGAAATTGCTCTCTTCACCTGGACCTGCAGACGACACAATTAACTTTGCTCCCAGGGGGTTTCGCGTCTCGGGGAATAAATAGGCGAAGGGGGGCAGCCAGGGGGCCACCAGGGGTCCAGGCGCCCCCCTGGGCGCCTGGTGGTGGGCCCCTGGCCCTCCTTCGAGCTTCTGGAGTCTTCCGACACGCTGATTTTTATCTGTTTTTTCCTGGATTTTTCGAGCACTTTTTATATGGGGGAAAACTGAAATAAAAAACAGCAAAAAACAGGAACTGGCACCGGGGTGCACTGAGTTAGTAGGTTAGTCCAAATATGATCAAAAGTGTATGAAAGTGTATCTAGATCATAGCAATATCACACAAAACATGCATGGAGCGAGCAGAAATTATCGATACGTTTAAGACGTATCACTCATAAGATAATATAACAAAAAAACCTCCTTCACGCTTGGTCTAACAAGTTAGATCCCGTCTTACTTTTAGTGGGAGAGAAACACGCCCCACTTCCAAAATCTAGAACACATCATAGGATTCTTCATGCCTATCTTTTTGCTGTTGTGTGTTCTTTATCTTTTCATAGCTACTGCCCTATCTAGTTTTAGTCTTAGTTTGTCTTAGCAAGAGCCTTCGCTTTTGTTTAGTTTGTCGCTGGAACTCTCTTTAGTTTTCATGTTTATCTTGTTAAGAGAGTTGGTTGTTGCACTGAGTCATGTCTTGTTTTTGCGAAGTAGGTAATTGAGGTTGCTATTTAATTTCAGTAGCAACCTGCAATAGTTTTGAGGTATTGATGTCAGTAATGATTGAACTTTTGGTGTCAAGAGCTCTAGCCTATTAGTGATAGGTGTCGTATTTTGGGAAATCCGTGTGTTATTTTCAAAACCTACAAAACTAGTTGAGAACTCTAGCTACTAGATGGATCACTATTCTTCTGAGGGGTCGGATATTAGTGTACACTCACGTACCATGAGTCGAGGATGCGCCAGGATAACCAAACCCCCATACACTCCTCCTCGGGGTACTTGTCTCTTTGTGAACCTCCTTATTAGATTGAGAGTTACCGATAATAAGTGCATGAGTTCTTCGGACTAATGTAAGTATTGAAAGTTGACACTTCCACTTCCTCATATTTGCTACCCTCTCAAGTGTCGTGCATTGCCTCCTTCTCACTCCGAGAGTTGGCGTCCACCTTCGCCGGTACATCCAAACCATTGGCATGATACGCTCTGTCATCATAAACCTCCTTATATCTTTCCTCAAAACATCCACCATACCTACCTATCAAGGCATTTCCATAGCCTTTCCGAGATATATTGGCATGCAACTTCCACCTCTTCATGACTTGATCTTCATGTCATACATGTTCCTGCTACACTGGCAGCGGCATACATTGCATACATCATGATAGCTACATCTTCTTTATGATTTGAGTACCTTGTAAGGTGTGACAGGTCTTCTATACCCTCTTGTAAATTAGAGTGTTGCCCTTAAGTGAGGATAAGATCCCAAAGTGGACAAAATAAAAGATCCCAAAGAGGACAAATGAGAGTTAAATAGAAAGAGGCCACCAAAAAAAATACAAAAAATAGAAAAAAGAGAAAAATAAATAAAAAGAGAGAAAGGGACAACACTACTATCCTTTTGAAAGATCCACACTAGTACTCCCTCTTATCCTTGTACTCCATAGAGATGATCATGCATATAGCTATGTGGGGACCTTCACACTATAGAACTTGGCTTACATATTCCAAGGATGAGCCTCCTCAAAAGAGCTCTAGGTCTTCATGAGCGAGCAAGTTAGATGCACCCCACTAGTTCCATTGGAGAGATTTTCAGCTCATATGTGCATCCGTTGCATGGCAATCCCTACTCCTCACATCATATCTATCATTTGGCCTTCTCGCCTATGATTGTCCTCATTGATGTGAGCCTTTCTCATCCTTTTTTGTCTTCCTCCTCCACCATATTTCTCTCTTTGCCATCCTAAGTGTCAACTCTCGTGCTTACGCTCATCCATTGCATGAGTGCTCAAAATATCGAAAAGTAGTGGATCAAATTGACTTGTACCTGGCTAGTTGTCTGGGGACGAGTCAAGATAAGATTCCAAAGAAGACCAAGTGTGAAACTTTAGTAGATTGAGTTCTCAACACAAAAATACTTCTTTTCTCGTATTCCTTATCCTCCTTCTTGCACGCAAAAACCATCTGGAGACATTCGAGTCACGGACATCAAGAGCTCTTGCACCTAATGTTCTTTCATTGCTTGTTTCGATGCTAATATAGACTCTTGCATGTTATGACTTGAATTGAATTACATATCTTGATTGCTTTACTTTTCAAAGTTCTTATATGGTTGCTAGCATGTCACCACAGAAATTGTGCCTGTTATCATTCACCTACTCGAGGACGAGCAGGAATTTAGCTTGGGGATGTTGATACGTCTCAAACGTATCGATAATTCCTGCTCGCTCCATGCATGTTTTGTGTGATATTGCTATGATCTAGATACACTTTCATACACTTTTGATCATATTTGGACTAACCTACTAACTTAGTGCACCCCTGACGGGGATCAACCCCAGCAAATCCCATGGTCAGGAACCCTGGGTTAGTCATGAGAGGCATAGGCTGGACGATAGCTCGTCGGCTAACAGGAGGAGACTTTCTTGCTCGATATTACTGCTTGGAGATGCGATTGCAGGGAAGGCCAAGGCTAGTGCGCACAAGGCTAGGGTTACAGATTGTGTATTGGTTGATCTTGACGTCTCCCATCCTAGCCCTTATATACTAGGCTAGGTCTCGGGGAATCCGTCTTGGATTATAGATGAGGTTTCCTAACCCTAATCTTGTACCGCATGACAGGTTTGCACCTTCCTTACGAGTCGCGGAGTCCTACGTCGGTGCCACTAGTGGGCCAAGGCTGGGCCCATGCGGCATCCTTGTGGGCCTTCTGCCTTTGGGTACACCGGGTAGGCCCATCCATAGGAGTCGTGGGGTCACCCCCTCATCAGTAGCCCCCGAGTGCCTGGGGGACTCGAAGAGTCGCGTAGGGACTCGAGTCCATTCTTGTGTCGTTTCGATGTATGCACGGTTCAACCGCGGGTTGCTGGCAGTCTAGGGCCATGACAAAACCTGTTTCGAGGGAATGCTAAGCTGAAAGGGCCCAAGGAGTCGACTGGTCGAGCCTTGGTGAATTGCGCTAGTGGAAAATACCGCAGTAGCCCAATCAAACTCACGTCCCTCGACATGAGCTTGGAACACTGGTGTCGAGCAAAAGTCATGCCACTGCAGGTCTTACAGTGATCAATTGCCACCAGTAAAGTTCGTAGCCTAGACGCGTCCGCCCGGCTTTTTCTATCATGCAAGCGCATGGAAAAGATTGGGAGTGAAATCGCTCTGCGGCAAGTCCCAGCCCGGCCGATCTGCGCAGCGGGGTCTTACCTACATGCTAAGCTTGCATGGCATCTAGGCACAGTGTATCGTGTTCCAGGAATATGTATTTTTTATTGAGGCACGGAGCCTAGTTAGTAATGCACCCACTTGGAATAAACAATCAAGTGAGCTGTTTTAGTGGTAACTCGTGGAGCTTTGTCGAGCGCTCGGGCGAGGAGTAATGTAGAGGAGTACTTGCTCAGGAGGTATTTGAGTGCTCGGGTACTTAGAGTTCTGCGAGTAATCACTCGTGTATCGTCTTTGCTCTCGGGGTGAGGGAGCACCTGATACTCTGGGACCGTTCGATCTGGCGAGTGCAGGTCTGCTTATCTTGTGTCGTGGTGAGGGAGCACCCGAAACTCTCATGGGTGCGAGTAATCACTCGAGCACGTCTTTACTTCTAGGTGAGGGAGCACCCGAAACTCTCATGGATGCGAGTGATCACTCGAGCACGTCTTTTCTTCTAGGTGAGGGAGCACCCGAAACTCTCATGGATGGATACGCTCCCGATGGGAGTTAGATATATTTGAAAAATGTATTTGAGTCAGTAAAAACGGTGCTTGCAAGCTGCATTTTGTTTTGCGCTGCCCCTTTAATTTACCTCTTGCTGGTAAGGATAACTATCTCTTTGCTGGAGGATCGTCAAAGATGCTCTGTCTGCGAACCGTCATGTCTTCATGACCGGTCATAATGATGGCCTTTATGGCGTGCTGCAGCTGCCTGTTGAGTTACCGATGCATGTAAAACGCGCGAGATTTGACGCGTCCAGCGTACAGTGCCGCCCGTGCGAAAGCATCTTTTGTCTCGGAATTCGAATCGCCCAGCACGCTCGGTCTTTGAATTAATTGCTCCCGTCGTCTGGGCTTCTGCGTGCTCTTGAGTTTGTGCTATAAATAGACCCCTCTTCTTCATCTTGCTCCTCTTTCTCTTCCTCTTCTCATGGGGGCCCAAGCGAGGTGCAGGTATGACTGGCCGCGGCCGTGTTCGCCGTGGCCTTGGTAGTCGTACTCCGCGCTCCTCTCGCGGCGGCCGTCGTGGTGCGTCGTCGACGCCTTCGTCCTCTTCCTCGAAGGAGGGTTTTTGGCGCTACGATTTCCTCCTACGCGTCCGTGGCCGGAACTCCGCTCGCATTCTTCTTCCTCCTGCATTTTCTGCCCTTGTTTCTGAGTGTGGTCTTGATGACTTGCTGCTTCGTCTTCAGGGGTGCACTCGATCTCCTTCTTATGTTGAGTTGTAGATCGATAGTTCCCGCTTGATTTTTCTTGGCTGGAAGTCGTTTGCTTGGCGTTTGAACTTGCGTGATGGTGATACCCTCTGTTGCCGCTTTGATGGATAAGATACTCTTATCATCCGCGCTTTTGACCCGAGCGGCAATCGCATGGATCCGTACTGGCAGGAGACAAGCAGCGTCGGTTCCGACAGGTCGAGGAGTCCTACGCTTGCGTCTTCAACAGCTTCATCCTCCGACGACTCCTCGGGTGGTGATGTTGTGCCCTCCGGCTCTGGAGAGGGCCTCGACGTCAAGCCACCGATCAAGCGGGCACGCCAGGCAACCTTGTTGAACTGGAGGCAGCGGCGTCATCTTCGCTGGCAGCTCGGTTGGAGTTTGGAGGAGAAGCTGTGCAGCTGGAGAAGAGGCTGGTGGAGCTGGAGAAGAAGCTGGTGGAGCATCGGCTTCGGTGCTCCGAAAATAAGTCAAGCTTCACTTTTTGTTATGTCATTGACATCATGAGCTGGCTGCTTTGACTCCTCCTTTGTCTGTGATGGTGCTTGTCGTATTAGTGCCAATCATCCCAGCATGGGCACACATGTAAAAGTCGTAATTCCTTGGGTGATTGATGCTGTAGGATTATCGGCTGCTTGTGTATTTTGTAACTAGGTTAGTTCTCCATGTAATGAGGATTGCCTTTGAGTAATCAGAGCTGCCTTCTATCCAATGTACTCGAGGCTTTTGTACTGAGAATGATCATCAGGTCCTTGTAATGCGAATTGTCTTTGTTATGGAATCTTTCTTTGAGTCCTTTGCAAACGAGAGAGTGTCTTCGAGTCCATCAAGTCCTTGTACTGTGGGTTCTCTCGTGTGCGCGACAGCGCTCCCGATGGGGGTAGCCCCCAAGGCTACGTTCGAGTTGTAGAGGACGTAGACTAAGATTTGTCTCCTTTGCCCTTTGTTGTGTTTGCTGCCGGTAATATCGGGTGCGCGACAGCGCTCCCGATGGGAGTATCCCCCGAGTCTTTAGGTGATCGTTGGCGATCAGGTGAAGGCTAAAGGATTTTCTTTGTTTTGATGCCTCTGTTTATATCTCTTTCCAAAGTGCTTGGTGCGCCGCCAGGTTGCTGGGTTGGTCGTGTATTGACATGGATTCCCTTTGATTTCTCTGGGCAATTGTCAGTTCCGTAAGTGGACGCCTTTCGGTGGGGTTTTTGTTTGGACCCTTGCGTATTTTTAAGTTACAGACTGCACGGGAGATGATAGCGTTTCTCGGGGGGAGGTGTGCTCGAGTCCCCGAGTGCTTTGGGTAAAGATCGCGTGAGCGACGATAGCGTCTCGCTTGGGGAGTTGTACTCGAGCCCCCGAGTGCTTTAGGTAAAGATCGCGTGAGCGATGCTAGCGTCTCTCGGGGGGAGTTTTGTACTCGAGCCCCCGAGTGCTTTAGGTAAATATCGCGTGAGCGACGATAGCGTCTCTCGGGGGGATTTTTGTACTCGAGCCCCCGAGTGCTTTAGGTAAAGACCGTGTGAGCGACGATAGCGTCTCTCGGGGGGAGTTTTGTACTCGAGCCCCCGAGTGCTTTAGGTAAAGATCGCGTGAGCGACGATAGCGTCTCTCGGGGGAGTTTTGTACTCGAGCCCCCAAGTGCTTTAGGTAAAGATCGCGTGAGCGACGATAGCGTCTCTCGGGGGGAGTTTTGTACTCGAGCCCCCGAGTGCTTTAGGTAAAGATCGCGTGAGCGACGATAGCGTCTCTCGGGGGGAGTTTTGTACTCGATCCCCCGAGTGCTTTGAGGTGGTAGCATTTGGGCGACACCATTTTATTGCGTCGACCGGTTACATGAGTTGCCAGTCGAGCATAACTGGTGGAGTCTATGGTTAGAACAGGCGTAGGTTCGCTACGTTCCATGGATTTCCCACATCCTCGTCAGTCTTCGGGTTCTTCCGTCTATAGGCGCCTCCTCCTATGACTTCTGAAACTATGAACGGTCCTTCCCATTGGGGGGCAAGCTTGTGGACTTTCTCTTGTATGAGCCGTAGGACAAGGTCGCCTTTGTTGAAGGTTTTGGTGCGCAGGCGGCTGCTTTGGTAAGTGCGCAGCTTGTCCTGGTACCCTTCTGACCTTGCTAGGGCTGTGTCTCTTGCTTCGTCTGCTGTGTCCATGTCATCTTACAGTGCTTCTTCTGCTTCCTCTTCTTCGTACCCCGAGATCCGGGGTGCCCCGAATTTGAGGTCATGTGGTAGCACTGCCTCCGCCCCGTACACCATGAAGAAAGGTGTGTACTGGGTTGCGGTATTTGGGGTAGTGCGTAGGCTCCATAGTACTGCAGGGAGTTCTTCTACCCAGTTGCATGCGGCCTGCTCGAGTGGTGCAAGGAGCCGTTTTTTGATTCCTCCGCATACTAGGCCATTTGCTTTTTCCACCTGGCCGTTAGACTGCGGGTGCGCGACTGATGCGTAGTTGATTTTGATGCCCAATTCTTCGCAGAAGTTCTGGAATTCTGCCGTTGCGAATTTCGTACCGTTGTCCGTGATGATGTTGTGTGGTACCCTGAACCTGAAGATGATTGATTTGATTAAATTCACTGTCGTGAGGGCTGTGGAGCTGGTGATGGGCACTCCTTCGATCCACTTGGTGAACTTGTCGACTGCTACTAGCAGGTGTGTTCTTCCTCCCTTTGATGATTTCTTGAGCGGGCCCACCATGTCGAGTCCCCAGGTGGCGAACGACCATGATAGTGGTATGGTCTTGAGTTCTGAGGCTGGAGCGTGCAGTCTGCTGGAGAATTTTTGACAGGCGATGCAACGCCGCACGATGTCTTCTGCGTTTTTCATCGCAGTGGGCCAATAAAACCCTGCTCGGAATGCTTTGGACACGAGCACTCGACTGCTCGCGTGGTGCCCGCAGGTACCCTCGTGGATTTTGAGCAGCAGGGATTGATACGGTGAGGGTAGTTCTCACTCCTTGTTGGTTACCCCAAGTGGAAGGTGAGATGTAGCGTAGCAGCAAATTTCCCCTATGTTGAGGATAGGGTTTGTCTCCCGTAGGACTCGCAGAGATACAAGAAGGTGGTAAAGTGAACAATGGCGCCGTTCACAACCTAGGGTTGCTAACTTCACCTGGACCTGCACACAGATACAAATAACTTTGCTCCCAACGAGTACAGAGGAGTTGTCAATTCCTCCGGCCTTGCTGTTTACAAAGGATCAACGCAAGAGATAATAATAGTGGCAACTGAAAGTAAAGACTAAAAGTAAATTGAGGGTATAAACAATACTGTGAAGATGGACCGGGGTCCCGTGATTTTCACTAGTGATGTCTCTCTCCCAAAAGACGACAAACGTGCTAGCGAGGTAAAAAAATCACAGTTGGGCAATTGACAGGATTATGAAGGCACCGCAATGCTAACTATGCTGCAAAGAAAGGAAGGGCTCAAAAGCAATGGGCAGTACGCCAAGGTAAGTAGACCAAAATCCATCTGCATCTACTACGAATCATCCACCTTGAGATATCTATCCAGAACATCTCGCTGGTATTAAGTTGCGAATCCCACCCAAAGTGTAAACTCAAAGCAACAGACAACTGCATTAAAAGAACTTTGCGTAAAGTAAACAATCCTTGCACCCGTAGGTACAAGCACCGTTGTTTTACCCCTGGTGGCAACATCACATCCCCTAGTCTCATGTTTCTGTCACTCAAGCTAGACATCGAGGGGCTGAACCCACAATCGAGCATAACGCTCTCTCTTGGAGTTGCAAATAAAATACTTGGCCAAAGAAAATACCGCAACGGAGAACATGCAAGAATTTACTCAAGAACAAAATATAAAAGAGAAGAACCAAATATATTACTCATCACAATCTAAACATAGTCTCATAATCCATCAGATCCCAACAAACTCAGCATAGCAACAACAGAAATTACATAGATGCCTAGATCATGTGAGGCAGCTCACGAGGACTCGAAAGTGGTGGCACAAAAGGGGGAGAGATAGATCACATAGCTACTGGTCACGGACCCATGGTCCAAGGGAAACTACTCATGGTACATACGGGAGGCGTCCATGGCCATGGAGGGTCTCCCGGCAGGGTGCCGGAGCAGCTTCTCCAGGCAGCCCCGATCTAGAAACGGCGGCGGCGGCGGAACAGAGGCGAGATCGCGAAAAAGGAGTTCGTCTTAGGGGTTTCCACCCCGAGGGGTAAATATAGGCGAAGGGGGGTCTCGAGGAGACCCACCAGGCAGCCAGGAGGCCTCCTGGCGTGGCCTAGGGTGGGGCCGCGCCAGGGACCCTCCTGGCCTCCTGGTGGTGGCCCCCCTTCGCTCCTTTGGTGTTTCCGGAAGCTTCCGTGACGCTGATTTTTTATCTGATTTTTCCGGATTTTTTTGGAGCACTTTTAATGGCCGAAAAACCTGAAATACAAAAATAGCAGAAAACAGAAACTAGCAACTGGGTGCACTGAGTTAATAGGTTAGTCCAAATTGGTTCAAAAGTGTATGAAAGTTCAAGCAAAACATGGCAAAGTCACACAAAACATGCATGGAGCAAGCAGAAATTGTAGATACGTTTGGGACGTATCAACATCCCCAAGCTTAATTCCTGCTCGTCCTCTAGTAGGTAAATGATAACAAGCATAATTTCCGTGGTGACATGCCACACAACCATAAAAGGACTTTTAGTAAAGCAATCAAAGCATGCAATTCAATTCAAGTCTTAACAAGCAAGAGTCTATATTAGCATTGACACAAGCAACAAAAGAACAAAGGGTGCAAGAGGTCTTGCTGTCTGTGACTCGAATGTCTCCAGATGGTGTTTGCGTGCAAGCAAGGGATAGGGAAATACGAGAGAGAAAATAAGGTTGTTGAGAACAACTATCTACTAAAGTTTCACACTTGGTCTCCTTTGGATTCTTATCTGGACTCGTCCCCAGACCACTAGCCAGGTACAAGTCAAACTGATCCACTCCCTTTTGATATTTTGAGCACTCATGCAATGGATGAGCGTGAGCAAGAAAGTTGACACCTAAAAGGCGAAACAGAAAGAAGGTGGAGGAGGAAGACAAAAATGTGTGAAAGGCTCACATCAATGAGGACAATCATAGGCGAGAGAAGGCCATATGATAGATATGATGTGAGGAGTAGGGATTGCCATACAACGGATGCACATGTGAGCTAAAAGCTCTCCAAGGGAACTAGTGGGGGTGCATCTAACTTGCTTGCTCAAGAAGACCTAAAGCTCGTTTGAGGAGGCTCATCATTGGAATATACAAGCCAAGTTCTATAGTGTGAAGGGTCCCCACATAGCTATATGCATGATGATGATCTCTATGGAGTACAAGGGATAGAGGATGAAGTACTAGTGTGGATCTCTCAAAAGGAATAGTAGTATGCCCCCTTCTCTCTTTTTTATTTTTTTATTTTTCTCTTTTCTCTTTTATTTTTAATTTTTTGGTGGCCTCAATGGCTCTTTCTATTTAACTCTCATTTGTCCTCTTTGGGATCTTTTGATTTTGTCCTCTTCGGGATCTTTTCCTCACTTTAGGGGCAATACTCTATATTTTACAAGAATATAGGAGATCTTTCACACTTTACAAAGGTACTCACATAAAGAAAATGTAACTATCATGATGCAAATGTATGCCGCTGCCAGTGTAGCAGGAACATGTATGACATGAAGATCAAGTCATGAGAAGGTGGATGCTGCATGGCAATGTATCTCGGAAAGGCTATGGAAATGCCTTGTAGGTAGGTATGGTGGCTGTTTTGAGGAAAGATATAAGGAGGTTTATGATGACAGAGCGTATCATGCCAAGGGTTTGGATGCACCGGTGAAGTATGCGCCAACTCTCGAGGTGAGAAAGGGCAATGCACGGTACCGAAGAGGCTAGAAAAAGTATAGGTGGGTGGAAGTGTCAACTTTCGAATACTCACATTAGTCCGAAGAACTCATGCACTTATTATCGGTAACTCTCAATCTAATCAGGAGGTTCACAAAGAGACAGGTACCCTGAGGAGGAGTGTATGGGGGTTTGGTTATCCTTGCGCATCCTCGACTCATGGTACGTGAGTGTACTCTAATATTCGAACCCTCTAGAGGTTAGTGATCCATCTAGTAGCTAGAGTTCTCAACAGGGGTTTTTGGTTTTTGAAAAACACACGGATTGCCCAAAATACGACATCTATCACTAATAGGCAAGAGCTCTTGACACCATAAGTTCAAACATTACTCTAATCAATACCTCAAAACTATTGCAAGTTACTACTACAAAGAGAATAGCAACTTTAACTACCTACTTTCAGTCAAGACACAGAACTCAGTGCAACAGGCAAACTCTCTAACAAGATAAAACATGCAACCTATAGAAATTTCAACCTAAGACAAAAGAAAAGCTCTAGAAAAACTAAAGCACTACAACTAAACAGAACAGCAGCTAAGAAAAGAAAAAGAACAAGTCACAGCAAAAAGAATAAGCATGCAAATCCTATGAGGAGTTCTAGTTCAATCAGAGCGTGTTTCTCTCCCACACAAAAGATTAAGTTGGGGTCTAACTTGTTACTACAGCAAAAAAAACAAAAGAAAACTAAAAACAAAACCTAAGAGCGAGACGCTCCAAGAAAAGCACATAACACATGAAGTGATAAAAATATAGTGCAACGAGAGACGAACTGATAATCGTTGATGAAGAAGGGGATGCACGGGGGCATCCCCAAGCTTAGACGCTTGAGTCTCCTTGAATATTTGTTGGGGATGCATGGGGGCATCCCCAAGCTTGAGCGCTTGACACTCCCGAATCTTCTTTCATCATCTTCCATCGCACACTTGAAAACTCCCTTCATACATAACTCATTGTAGGCTGATTAGAGAGGTTAGTACCCTAATAAAATAATTTTCCTCTACTGCAAATAAATATTTCCAGGAAGAGATACTGTTTCTCAAGATTGCCAAAAGGTTTTTGCAAAGAAAAATCAAGCTTAAGGTTTGCAAAAGTGAAGAGAGACAAAACGTGGCAGAATCTGTGAAAAACAGAACAGCAGAGAGAAACGAATTTTTTAGGGGTACTTCTGCAACTGAAATCAAAAAACTCAGAACATACGGAAGTTTCGTAATTGTATAGAGCATGCTGTGTAAACAATTCAGCTCAAAAGAATGAACTGGGATTTTTCTCTGATTTTTCTAGTCACGAGGACAGAATCTGCTTTCTGGACAGCATGTCACAACTTTTACTTCCCTTGCCGTATGGGGCTAAACTTGGCACAAAGCTTGAAAAATAAAGATACAATGATGTTGCTATAGTAGTAACAATCATCAAGACCACTAAGAACAGAACAAAAGCAAAAAGAAAAACCTAAATTCGTTGCGGGCTGCCTCCCGAAAGCGCTTCTTTTGAGCCATAAGCTAGGCTTAAAGCAAAAGATCAAAGTTCTCCAAAATCATCGGAAGGTTCACCAAGGATTTCAAAAGGGTTTTCAATAAGCTCATCCTTGTTCTTACGAGGGAAGAGGTACATACCTTTTGCCTTACCACGCAAACGTATTTGTCCTTTACCTATATCAATGAAGCCTTTCATGGCTCGGAGGAAGTCCCTTCCGAGCACTATATTTCCTTTGTTGGCCTTCATGATGGCAAAGTCAATCTCTACACTCCTTTTAAGAAACATGACCTGGACGTCTTTTAATCTTCCCTGAATCTTAAAAATATCACCATTAGAATGTTCATGGAAAGATGGAAATTTGTCCATGCTTGCAAGGTACAAAGAATCATAGAAACTGTTGATCCAATGTCAAAAAAGGCAAGGAAGTTTTGATTAGAGATAACAACCCTAACAAAAGGCTCCCAGTCATTTTCTATTTCCAAAATCTCCTCTCTAGGGGGATTTAACTTCTCTACTCCTTTTAAGTCTAGAGTATCAAGTCTCTTCTCAATAGTAGCAATTCTGTATACAACAGTGTTAAGACCATCATAAACAAAATAACCAGATAAACCATGTATAATTTCAAGAGCTCTAGCTTCATCACACTCTAAAAAGTCTCCTTCAGCTATAAGATCAAGAGGGTGCTTACACCACTTAAAAAGGCCAAAGTAAAAATTTCTAAGCACAATTCTTATAGGTAACCAAGGCATATTTGCCTTATGTGCTTCAGAAATTCTGTCCCATGCCTTCTTCATATTCTCCCCGTTCCTTTGATGGAAATCCAAGACTTCGGATTCCCTCATAGTACCAACTCCTAGCATACTTAACCACACAACAAGGGTAACAGGTATTTTTAGTATTTTTGATTAAGGACACAAAAGTAAAAACTGAAAGGTAAACTAACAAGACTAAAAAGCAAAGATAAAAGATAGTGTGCAACTCCCCTATCTTGTAGACTGGAGTCCCCGGCAACGGCGCCAGAAATTAGCTTGATACGGTGAGGGTAGTTCTCACTCCTCGTTGGTTACCCCAAGTGGAAGGTGAGATGTAGCGTAGCAGCAAATTTCCCCTATGTAGAGGATAGGGTTTGTCTCCCGTAGGACTCGCAGAGATACAAGAAGGTGGTAAAGTGAACAATGGCGTCGTTCACAACCTAGGGTTGCTAACTTCACCTGGACCTGCACACAGATACAAATAACTTTGCTCCCAACGAGTACAGAGGAGTTGTCAATTCCTCCGGCCTTGCTGTTTACAAAGGATCAACGCGAGAGATAATAATAGTGGCAACTGAAAGTAAAGACTGAAAGTAAATGGAGGGTGTAAAAAATAATGTGAAGATGGACCGGGGTCCCGTGATTTTCACTAGTGGTGTCTCTCTCCCAAAAGACGATAAAAGCGCTAGCGAGGTAAACAAATCACAATTAGGCAATTGATAGGATTATGAAGGCACCGCAATGCTAACTATGCTGCAAAGAAAGGAAGGGCTCAAAAGCAATGGGCAGTACGCCAAGGTAAGTAGACCGAAATCCATCTGCATCTACTACGAATCATCCACCTTGAGATATCTATCCAGAACATCTCGCCGGTATTAAGTTGCGAATCTCACCCAAAGTGTAAACTCAAAGCAACAGACAACTGCATTAAAAGAACTTTGCGTAAAGTAAACAATCCTTGCACCCGCAGGTACAAGCACCGTTGTTTTATCCCTGGTGGCAACAACACATCCCCTAGTCTCATGTTTCTGTCACTCAAGCTAGACATCGAGGGGCTGAACCCACAATCGAGCATAACGCTCTCTCTTGGAGTTGAAAATAAAATACTTGGCCAAAGCAAATACCTCGACGGAGAACATGCAAGAATTTACTCAAGAACAAAACATAAAAGAGAAGAACCAAATATATTACTCATCACAATCTGAACATAGTCTCATAATCCATCAGATCCCAACAAACTCAGCATAGCAACATCAGAAATTACATAGATGCCTCGATCATGTGAGGCAGCTCACGAGGACTCGAAAGTGGACGCACAAAAGGGGGAGAGATAGATCACATAGCTACTGGTCACGGACCCATGATCCAAGTGAAACTACTCACGGTACATACGGGAGGCGTCCATGGCCATGGAGGGTCTCCCGGAGGGGGTAGATTCTCCCGGCAGGGTGCCGGAGCAGCTTCTCCAGGCAGCCCCGATCTAGAAACGGCGGCGGCGGAACAGAGGGGAGATCGCGAAAAATGAGTTCGTCTTAGGGGTTTCCACCCCGAGGGGTAAATATAGGCGAAGGGGGGGGTGTCGAGGAGACCCACCAGGAAGCCAGGAGGCCTCCTGGCGCGGCCTAGGGTGGGGCCACGCCAGGGACCCTCCCGGCCTCCTGGTGGTGGCCCCCCTTCGCTCCTTTGGTGTTTCCGGAAGCTTCCGTGACGCTGATTTTTTATATGATTTTTCCGGATTTTTTGGAGCATTTTTAATGGCCGGAAAACCTGAAATACAAAAACAGCAGAAAACAGAAACTGGCAACTGGGTGCACTGAGTTAATAGGTTTGTCCAAATTGGTTCAAAAGTGTATGAAAGTTCAAGCAAAACATGGCAAAGTCACACAAAACATGCATGAAGCAAGCAGAAATTATAGATACGTTTGGGACGTATCAGGGATTTGCCGTCTTTTTCGTCGATGCACTTTTGGAGTATCTGGGTGATGCTGCGCTTGTATAACTGTCTGTTGATCACTGTGAATGCCTTGGATCGACGACTGATGCGCCGTGCTTCTGTGACGTCTTGCGGTAGCGTGCCTTCGATTAGGAATCAGAGGAACGGTTTTGTCCATGCTGGTCCTTCGAGTGCTGTTGGATCTGTAGGTTCGACCGCTTGGCCGCTGTTGCCTTCGGATGGACTCGCTGATGCCACCTGTGCTGGCTCAGTGGTGTCGTCATCTACAACTGCCTCGGGTGCTGCTGTTTTTATTTTGATGGATCTTTGGCTGATGCTTTCGAGGAAGACACCGGGTGGTACGGGTCCTCGAGTCGAGCCGATGTTTGTGAGTTCGTCGGCTTCTGTGTTGTTTTTTCTGGGGATATAATTGAGCTCGCAACTGTCGAAACTTCCTTCGAGCGTGTTGTAGAGCTTCTGATAGGCCACCATGTTGTCGGCTACTGCATTGCAGTCTTTCATCGCCTGCTGGACGACGAGGTTGGAGTCTCCGTAGATTACGAGGCGAGTGGCACCGCATGTTTTGGCCATGCACATGCCATAGAGCAGTGCCTCGTATTCGGCTTCGTTGTTGGAGGCGTGGCTGAAGTTGATCTGGAGGACGTATTTGAGCTTCGTTCCTTTGGGGGAGACCAGAACGACTCCTGCTCCGGCTCGTTGCTGTCTTTTAGACCCATCGAAGAACATTGTCCATGAGTTTGATAGGTCCGGGGGGCCTGGTGTCTGGACCTCCGTCCATTCGACCAGAAAATCTGGGAGGACTTGGGCCTTGATTGCTGTTGGGTGCTTGAACTGCAGGTCCCGCGGACTGAGCTCAATGTTCCACTCGGCGACTCGCCCAGTCGCTCCGGGTTGTTGAGGATGTCCACGAGTGGTGCGCTGCTCACGATTGTGATAGGATGTTCGTCGAAGTAGTGCGACACCTTTCTTGAGGTCATGATGATGGCCAGTAGTAGCTTCTGGTAGTGCGGGTACCGCTGCTGGGATTTTGACAAGAGCATGCTGAGGTAGTAGATCAGTCTTTGTATGCTCTGGACCTTGCCTTCTTCTGTGCGCTCGACGACGAGTGTTGTGCTTACCACGCTGTTGCGTGCTGCCACATAGAGGTACATCTTTTCTCGTTCTTTGGGTACCGCCAAGATCGGTGGGGTCGAGAGCGTTTTCTTCAGGTCCGCGAATGCTTTGCGGGCTTCTTCTGTCCACTCAAATTTCTTCCCTTTTCTTAGCAGCTGGTAGAATGGCAGTGTGCGCTCTCCCAATCTCCTGATGAAACGACTTACGGCTGCGAGTCTTCCGATGAGCTGCTGCACGCCTTTGATGTCAGTTGGCTCCTGCATCCTGGCGATTGCTTGAACTTTCTCAGGGTTCGCTTTGATTCCTCGAGCGGACACCATGTACCCAAGCAACTTCTCGGCTGGGACGCCAAATGCGCACTTCTTCGGGTTGAGCTTGATTTTGTACTTGTTGAGTGCTGCGAAGGTCTCGCGCAGGTCGTCGAGTAGCGTGTTTGCGCTGTAAGTTTTGATGACGATGTCGTCCACGTAGACCTGCCCGTTTCTTCCGATTTTCTCTTTCAAGCAGGCTTGCATCATTCGTTGGTATGTGGCACCGGTGTTCTTGAGTCCGAAGGGCATTGTCCTGTAGCAAAATACGCCGTAAGGGGTGATGATTGATATATGCTCTTCGTCTTCTTCCTTCATCCTGATCTGATTGTATCCTGAGTAGGCGTCGAGGAACGATAGTAGATCGCATCCTGCTCTCGAGTCGATTATCTGATCGATTCTTGGCAGGGGAAAGTGATTCTTTGGGCAGTATTTGTTGACTGGCCCGTAGTCGACGCACATCCGCAACACGTCTGTGTCTTTCTTGGGGACCAGCACATGGTTGGCGATCCAAGTGGCTTTCTTCGTCTCTCGGATGAATTGGGCGTCGAGTAATCGGTTGACCTCCTCCTCGATTGCTCTGCGCTTGGGTTCTGAGAATCCTCGTAGTGCCTGCTTTACTGGCTTGGTGTTTGGCTTGATGCGCAGCGCGTGTTCCGCGAACTCGCGCGGTACTCCTGGCATGTCGGCTGGGCACCAGGCAAAGATTTCCCATTCTTCACGGAGGAAAGCGATGAGGGTAGTCGCTTGCTCTTCCGGGAGGTGGGCGTACACGCGGACTGTTTTTTCTGGGTCCGTCAGGTGCACCTGGTGGGTGATCGTGTTGCTGTCGATCCTGAAGTCCCACCCAAACTCTTTTGACTCGCTTCGACTTTCTAGCAGAAAGATACTTTTGTCTGTCGCCATGGCTATTTCTATGAGTTCTTGCTCGGCTCCAGAGGTGTCGGAGACTTTGTGGAAATCGCGATCACATTGGTCTGATTTGGTGAAGCTCCCATTGACTGTAATGACGCCCGCGGATCCTGGCATCTTGAGTTTGAGGTAGGCGTAGTGCGGAACCGCCATGAATTGCGCGAATGCTGGACGTCCCAGTATGGCGTGGTACTGCGACTGCCAATCGAGTACTTCAAACTCGAGGGTGTGTCTTGCGAAATTGCGTCTGCTGCCAAAGACAACTTCGAGCTCGATTATTCCATGGGAAGTGGCCGCTTCTCTAGGGACTACTCCGTATAACACGGTGCTTGATTTTGTCATGCTGCTGCCTCCGTCCATGAAGATTTTGTCCATGTCGTACCCTCCGATTTGAGCATCTAGTACCAGGGGCGCGTGCCCCGGCCTTGGGACTGCAGGCGGGTGATCGCTCTGGGAGAACGTGATACTAGTTTTTGCGTCGTGTAGCTGGTAGACTTCGACTGTGGTTAGGTTCTCGGTTGCTCTGGCTTGCAGGGTGTAGGCGTCCTATTGGGCCTACGATACCCTGCCTTCTTGGATCGTGTACACCTGTCCTTGAGGCGGGTTGTAGCGTCTCTCGGGACTTGGAGTCGGCGACTGCTCGGTTCGTCGGGTGCGCTTGGCTTCTCGTTGTTTTTCCTCCTTGAGGCTGTCGACGAGTTCGTTGAACAGGCGGCAGTCTCCCAGAGTGTGACTCGATCTGATGTATCCCCAGTCGTCTTCGAAGCAGTGGATCGTGCAAGGTCCTTCTAGCTGCTCCCTGTTCGTGAGTTTGGTGGATCCAGCGTGCTGTCTTCTCCTTGAGATTCGTAAGATCTTCGCGTGATCCGCCGGGTGCTCGTGGACTCGCGGGTCGATTTCGATCCCCTCGCTTAGATTCCGGTTCCTTATAAGGTTGGCGAATTCGTCTGGTATTCAATCTGGGTCGTAGTATTCGCCGGTCTGAGTCTCAGAGTCGCTGTCCTGGCGGGCGACAACTGTCCGCACGGCGGCGGGTCGTCGAGTGGTCGGCGAGCGCGTAGCTGTATAGTGAGACTCGTCGAGTGGGGTCTCTTCGTAGAACCCTCACGCCTGTCTTCTAGGTCGTCGATTTCTTCTTCGTTGGTGATGATCTTGACGATCGCTAATCTCGAGCTCGGAGTCGGTCTCTTGTTGTGCGGCGGGTACCTGGGTGGCGGTGGGTCGTCGAGTGGTCGGCAGGTCCTCTGCTTCGTCCTGTAGTTCGTCGATCGGGATCTCTGCGTAGAACCCTCGCGCCTTTCTTCTGGGTCGTCGATTTCTCCTTCGCTGGCGGTGGGCTCGGTTGCCGCCATAGTATTGGTCTTGGCACAGCTACAGGCCGAGCGATCTCGCTGGGGCGGCAGAGATGTTTGCCGTAATCTTGAATTCTTCGAGTGGATTGGATCTGGTTCTTGCTCTTGAGTTGTGTCTTGCTGAAGACGGAACCGCCGAGATCGTAATTCCAACCTGAGTAGTTCCCACAGACGGCGCCAATTGACGGGGATCAACCCCGGCAAATCCCATGGTCAGGGACCCTGGGTTAGTCATGAGAGGCACAGGCTGGACGATAGCTCGTCGGCTAACAGGAGGAGACGTTCCTGCTCGATATTATTGCTTGGAGATGCGATTATAGGGAAGGCCAAGGCTAGTGCGCACAAGGCTAGGGTTACAGATTGTGTATTGGTTGATCTTGACGTCTACCGTCCTAGCCCTTATATACTAGGCTAGGTCTCGGGGAATCCGTCTTGGATTACAGATGAGGTTTCCTAACCCTAATCTTGTTCCGCACGACAGGTTTGCACCTTCCTTACGAGTCGCGGACTCCTACGTCGGTGCCACTAGTGGGCCAAGGCTGGGCCCAGGCGGCATCCTTGTGGGCCTTCTGCCTTTGGGTACACCGGGTAGGCCCATCCATAGGAGTCATGGGATCACCCCTCGTCAACCCCAGTGCCAGTTCATGTTTTTTAATGTTTTTTATTTCAGTTTTCCCCCATATAAAAAGTGCTCCAAAAATCTGGGAAAAATCAGATAAAAAATCAGCGTGTTGGAAGACTCCAGAAGCCCGAAGGAGGGCCAGGGGCCCACCACCAGGCGCCCAGGCGGCCACCTGGCGCGGCCAGGGGGGCGCCTGGACCCCTGGCTGCCCCCCTTCGCCTATTTATTCCCCGAGACGCGAAACCCCCAAAGACAGAACCCTATTTCGCAATCTCGCGTCTGTTCCACCGCCGACGCGCTTTCAAGATCGGGAGCACCGTCAGGATCCTTTCTGACACCCTGCTGGAGGGAGGATCGACCTCCGGGAGCTTCCCCTCCACCATGGACGCTTCCCGGATGTGCCGTGAGTAGTCTACCTTAGACCATGGGTCCGTGATCAGTAGCTATGTGATGTTGTCCTTCCCTCTTTGTTCTTCATGGTTTAGACCTCGTGAGCTGCCCTACATGATCGAGGCACATATGTAATTCTTCTGTTGTTGCTATGTTGAGTTTGATGGGATCCGATGGAGTATGAGATTATGTTCAGATCGTGATAGAGTAATATATTTGGTTTTGAAGTCTTATATTTTTGTTCCTAAGTAATTCTTGCATGTTCTCCGTTGCTGTTTATTGCTTTGGCCAAGTGGTGGATAGTAACTCCAAGAGGGAACGTTATGCTCGATTGTGGGTACATGCCTCCCGATGACACACTTGAGTGACAGAAACATGAGTCTAGGGGATGTGTTGTGGCCACAAGGGGGAAAACAACGGTGCTTGTAACCGCGGTTGCAAGGATTGTTTACTTTACGCAAAGTTATTTTAATGCAGTTGTCTGTTGCTTTGGGTTTACACTTTGGGTGGGACTCGCAACTTAATACCAGAGAGATGTTCTGGATAGATATCTCAAGGTGGATGATTAGTAGTAGATGTAGATGGATTTCGGTCTACTTATTTTGGCGTACTGCCCATGCTTATGAGCCTCTTCCTTTCTTTTGTAGCATAGTTAGCATTGCGGTGCGTTTATAATCCTGTCAATTTCCCATGTGTAATTTGTTTACCTCGCATAGCAGTTTAATCGTCTTTTGGGAGATAGACATCACTAGTGAACATCACGGGACCCCGGTCCATGTTCTCATCACTGTTTACAAGCCTATTTCCTTTTCAGTATTTACTTTCACTTGCTATCATTATCATTATCATTATCCCTTGTGTGTTTGACCCTTTGTAAACAACAAGACCGGAGAGATTGACAACCTCTCTGAACTTCGTTGGGAGCAAAGTTAATTGTATCGTGTGCAGGTCCGCGTCAGGTGCGCCGCTGACACCTACTTATCATTGCCGAAGTCCTACGGGAGACAAACCCTATCCTCTACATAGGGAAAATTTGTTGCTATCCTACATCTCACCTTCCACTTGGGGTAACCAACGAAGGGCGAGAAGCCATTACCACTTCCACGCCATCATTGTGCGATGATTTTCTTACAGCTGCAGGAATTAAGGAGGAATTCTATGGGCTTTGTGCCAATGCAGGTTTGACACGGCTAGCTTTATGCCGTGTGGTACAATACAAGAAGCTCACCTCCTGCTTTGTAAACATTCTTCGTTATAACCATGATGCTGGAACCATCGAGTTCAAACTTTATAATGATCTCATAAGCATGCCTTTGGCACAGATTTGTGATATAATAGGTGTGCCGAACGTTGGTCAGACGACAAAGATGACCACTCAGCCTTCCGAGTTGAGGACCCTCTTCAACTCCCTTTGTTGCCAGGAGGAGACCGACATTCGGCGTACGAAGATTTCCAGCATTTTGTTTCCACACCTCAGGTATTTTGCGTATTTTGTTGCTAGAGGGGTGTTGGCTCGTGACAACACGAGCAGTGGTTCTGCGCATGATTTCACTATTTATGCGAACACCCTCTCTAATAAGAATGATTATAATGTGGGTGCCTTAATTGCTCGACACCTTGTTACAAACAGTAACAAGGGCGATTTTATGATGGTTTTTACGACACACTTATCCTTGAGTCTCTTGAGCGCACCCCGCATCCCGATGATGTTCCCTTTTCATACGCAAGTCTCGATCTTGCGGCTATGAAGAGGCATAAGTTTGTTACCATGACTTCCCAGTTTGGTAACCTTGATTATATTTTGAGGTTTGAAAAGACCATTACTCGTGAGATCCGTCTACCTGCACCGTCTACTCGGATGGTCCTTCAATGATATTCAGTTCGATGAGTTCATGGCTCATTACCAGCCGCATAACCCCATGGAGGGGGTTGTGCCCGACGAGGAGGAGCATGGTGAGTTTCCACCTTTCCAAGGAGAGACCTTCACCGAGCATGGCGAGGGATCTTTTCCGCTTGGAGCGCAGGTCCTTCCTCATGGGAGGACCCGAGGACTTCGGTGTACGCACCGGAGGGCTCATACGACTCCTGGACTTATCATTACCCCGGAGCAGGAGGTTCCTGGGGGCAGTAGCTGCTGCCAACTTAGGCCAAAAGCCTAAGCTTGGGGGAGTACGTGCCCTTCTCCCTTTCCATTGTATTATCCGTTTTTATTTTATTTGCTTTGATCTTTTTCAAAGTTTTTGCCCGTTCTTCTTTGTTCTTTTAATTTGCAAAAACAACAAAAATATTTCTCTTTTGTTTTGTTTTCGTTTAACCTTTGAAAAACCCAAAAAGATTTCCTTTCTCTCTTTACTTTGCTTTGTTTTCAGAGTTCAGCTCGAGTCCGTGATGGCATTTGATTATATATTTCCCACGTTCGGTCGTACAAGTGACAAGGAAATAATGACGAAGATCGACCAAAGGGAAGCAACAAGGAAAACCGGTATGAACTCTTTTTGTTTCTACTTTTGTACATATGCCTGTACTAATGATCTAGAGACCAGCTTGTAGCAACATAGTGCTATGTTTACAATGCTTCCCCAGTATTCATGCTTTCTTTGTGGCTGATCTCAAATAGCTAGGGTGCTTAATATGTTGTTGGAATGATTTACATGCATTGCATTGTTCATGGTTTGGCATATTGAAGTGGTATTTCCCTTCGGAGAATTCTTGGATTGACTTGGCACATGTTCACACATGTTTACTGATATGTCTATCATGCCTTGACGACCTTTTTATTTCAGAATAGTCATATCACTTTCATGCCCGATTCAATGTTGCTTTGTCGCTCTGCATCATTATGAGAATTATTGCTCTCTAGTAGGTCGCTTCCTAGTCTTTTGCTATCCTTCACTCGCACTAAGCGAAATTCTGCTTGTGCATCCAAACTCCTTTTCAAACCAATTATTCCACTTGAGTCCACCTTACGTACCTATATGTGGTATTCACCGGCCACTCCTAACTTAGACTTTCTTGTGCTATCTCAAAATTTATTCAGGCTTCCCTTTTGTAACCGTACAAGCTCATGGTGCGGTGAGGAAAAATCAGTATCTACCATGCCAAAAATATTTTGACGAAAGTTTTAACTAGTCGAATAACAAAATGAATGAGAGTTACACCTCCCCCATACTTGATGATGGAATGAAATGGACCAAATGCTGCTAATGATAGATGGAACGATACCCTCCTTCCATACTTGAGGCAAAATAAAAGGTTCCATAGACCATCAAAGGATTTATGGATAAGGGAACAAGTGTAAGCAAAAAGCATTAATATGGTTGGCATGGGAGATATTGAGAGACCTTTACCGTTCACAGTTGACTGGAAAGTTGCACTTATCAAAAGAATTTTGTCTCTATTTTCAAAACCAAGAGCTCTGGCACATGTTTAGTCTTTGCTTCCTTTCACGGGTTTTCAATCTTGCCATAAAAAATCCTCGGTTCGAGAGTCTCACCTTCTTTCTTCAAAGCACCAATTATTGAGAGCATAATTGTCATTATTAGTGTAACATGCATTGTCCCAAAGTATTACATTGTCTTCTGCATGCTTGTTATATTGATAGTCTAAAATTCTTAGTTTTAGTCTCCTTTAAAACTCCGGAGGAGTTTCTTCATTTATGTTTTGTTTCACTCATGGAGGCTAGTGAGATACCACTCTGATATGTCTAGGCTATGTGCATTGTGATCTTGTTTTGATTTTCAGTAGCATATTATTCACTTTAGGTTGTTTGTGATTGATCACTTGAAATAAGGATTGCTTCGTGCATTGTCCTCATAGCATTGTTTTGATACTTGCTAAACTCTTTTCGTAGTACCGGCTTATATACATCCTATGAAGCAAAAGAGTTTGTCAAAGTTTTCTTTTTCGCGTCCAGTTCGTTGAACTTAATTGCTTGAGGACAAGCAATAGGCTAAGCTTGGGGGAGTTGATACGTCTCAAACGTATCTACTTTTCCAAACACTTTTGTTATTGTTTTGCCCACATTCTTGCATGATTTGAACTAAACTAACCTGGACTAACGCTGTTTTCAGCAGAGCTGCTTGTATGGTTTTATTTTGCGCAGGAAAATGGATTTTTGGACATCTCAGAAAATTCCCAGAAAATACCAAAAAATCCACTCACATGAAGGAGCCCGGAGCCAGAAGGGGGGCCAGAGGGCAGCCAGGGGGGCCCAGGTGCCCTGCTGGCGCGGCCAGGGGTGGGGCCGCGCCCACAGGCTGCCTGGCGACTCCCCCCTCCCCTGGTGCCCTACTTTGACTCCTATTTATTCCCGTGACGGGGAAACTCCGAAATAGAAGTCACTTTTCCAGAACCCTTTGCGGAGCCGCCGCCAACCTCTGTTCTTCCTCGGGAGGGCTAATCTGGAGGTTGATTTGGCCTCCGGAGAGGGGAGATCGTCGCCATCGTCATCACCATCACCACTGCATCATCCCACCATGACTTCTCTTCACATGTGTGAGTAATTCCCTGTTGTAGGCAAAGGGGATGATAGGGATTGGATGATATTGATCATGTAATATTTCGTCATATTGTTGGGGGCATGTTGCCTATCATCTACTTTGGTGTTTATCATCTTTGCTACAACTTATTACTATTAATGCTTGTCACTTTGGGCCCGAGTGCCATGTTTTCAGATCTGAACCACTTATGTTTTCATGAGTTTATCTATGTTCAAGATCCTATCTATGAGTTGTATGCACCTATTATGGTCCAGAACTGGCGATCCCAAAGGTGACAGCTTGGGACACCAAAGGGGATGGTCCATAATTTGAGGATTCCATGTATCCATTGAGTTTATTGCTTTGTTCCGGTGCTCTTTGACAGGAGCACCTTAATCTCCATAAGTTCCTTTTGGCCTCGTTTGTAGCGGGATGGTAGGACAAAAGATGTTGTGCAAGTTCTTATTGGAAGCACGCACAACTACCTATGGGATACATGCCTAATGTTCGATATTTTCCTAGATGATCATTACTTTTCTGTGTGCCTTGTCCCGTGTTAGAATTTATTACATGTTCATTCTTATTCATGCAGAGCCCGACCATCCATCTCCCTAACCTACAGTATTTTAATCCTGTTGGTCACTAGTTGTTACTTTTCACGGTTTCACTTTCGCTATCATCACTATTGCTATCATATCACAGTTGCTATTAATAGTTTGTTGCAAGCAAGCATATTTCAGGTGCGGTTGAATTGACAACTCAACTGTCAAAGCTTATAAATACTCTTTGTGTCCCCTTGTGTCGAATCAATAAATTGGGTTAACTTACCCGTGAGAACACTACAATCGATCCCCTACAGTTGAGGGTCATCAGTGCCCTATAAGGGTCTCGATAACACGTCAGCCACCCAAGTGCATGATAGCTATCAGATCCATAATGGAAGACAAGTCATGACCGACTTTCTTAAGCAGTGAACGCCTTTCACCTAGGACTTTCCTCAGATATCAGAACAAGGCTACAACTTTCAATCTCAACTACAAAACAGAGAAAATCAAGATTCAAGGTAAAATACGAAACTAACTCAAAATGGCTTCGCCCAGCTCCGAAAGACGGCGGCGCAAGGCCTGCAACTCATCACGAGCAACATAGGAGTCGACGATAGCCTCTTCTTTGGCCCGCTCCTTAGACGCCGCATCGGCCTTCAGAACCTCCAGGTCTTGCAGGTACTTCTCGCGCACCTGCGTGGCTGCACGCTCAACCTCCTCCCGCTTGCTCATCTCAGCGGCCAGTTGTTCCCGTAATTTGGTTTCTGTTTCACCAGAATCCAACACCAGACCTGCAAACCAACCTCCAAGGAAATAAGGAACAAACATTCACAGCGGCACAAAGATCTAACCATTCCATTTTTCCTTTCCTATGATAATTTGCCGTAAATTGGCAAACTCACTTACGCCAAACCATGGGGGCTCGATACCTATAAAAGGAAGGAATAGTTCAGATAGAAATTACCTCATAACCACGCTTCATCTTCACCAGCAAATTTTTTTGCTCACCAAATTGGGTCATCACGCCTGTATGCATACTAGGAAAAGACACCTCTTCTTGAGTCAACATCTTCGCCAGTGGAGAAAACTGATGTGTCGGCGGAGTCACGTCATGGCCACTTTCCGATCCACCAGTCCCCTTGATAACCACAGGCATGGATGCCTGATACGACCCAAACGTATCTATAATTTCTGCTTGCTCCATGAATGTTTTGTGTGACATTGCTATGCTTTTGATACACTTTTGATTATATTTGGACTTACCTATTAACTCAGTGCACCCCAGTGCCAGTTCCTGTTTTCTGCTGTCTTTTTATTTCAGGTTTCCCCCGTATTAAAAGTGCTCCAAAAATTCCGGAAAAATCCAATAAAAATCACCATACGGGAACCTTCCAGAGCCCCTAAGGAGAGCCGGGGGGGGGACCCTGTGCCTAGGTGTCCAAGGGGCGCAGCCCACCATAGGCTGCGCCAGGGGGGGCGCCTGCACTCCCTGGTGCCCCACGACTGCCCCCCTTCGCCTATATAGTTGTCTCGCCCCGAAACCTTCAAAGACAGAACCCTTTTTCGCGATCTCGCCTCTGTTCCGCCGCCTCTGCGCTTCCAAGATCTGGAGCACCAGAAGACCTCTTCTCTGCACCCCGCCGGAGGGAGGATTGACCTCTGGGAGCTTCTCCACCACCATGGACGCTTCCCGGATGATCCATGATTAGTCCACCTTGGACCATGGGTCCATGATCAGTAGCTATGTGGTTTTCTCCTCCCCTCTTTGTTCTTCATGGATTAGACCTTGTGAGCTGCCCTACATGATCAAGGCACATATGTAATTCTTTCTGCTGTTGCTATGTTGAGTTTGCTGGGATCTATTGGATTATGAGACTATGTTCAGATTGTGATGAGTAATATATTTGGTTCTTCTCTTTTATATTTGTGTTCTTGAGTAATTCTTGCATGTTCTCCGTTGTTGTTTATTGCTTTGGCCAAGTAGTAGGTAGTAACTCCAAGAGGGAGCGTTATGTTTGATTGTTGGTTCTTGCCCCCTTATGACTAGCTTGAGTGACAGAAACATGAGTCTAGGGTATGTGATGTTGCCACAAGGGGGAAAACAACGGTGGTTGTAACCGTGGTTGCAAGGATTGTTTACTTTACGCAAAGTTTTTTTAATGCAGTTGTCTGTTGCTTTGGGTTTACACTTTGGGTGGGGCTCGCAACTTAATACCAGCGAGATTTTCTAGATAGATATCTCAAGGTGGATGATTAGTAGTAGATGCAGATAGATTTCGGTCTACTTATCTTGGCGTACTGCCCATGCTTTTGAGCCTCTTCCTTTCTTTTGTAGCATAGTTAGCATTGGTTTGCGCCTGTAATCCTGTCAATTGCCCAGCTGTAATTTGTTTACCTTGCATAGATCTTTTATCGTATTTTGGAGAGAGACATCACTAGTGAACATCATGGGACCCCGGTCCATATTTCCACCACTGTTTACACCCTCAATTTACTTCTTGCTTTTACTTTCTAGTTGTAGTTATCACTATCTTTTATCTCTTGCGGTTGACCCTTTGTAAACAACAAGACCGGAGAGATTGACAACCTCTCTGTACTCGTTGGGAGCAAAGTTATCTGTTGTTGTGTGCAGTTCCACGTCAACTCGTCCTAGATTTATAGCGTCGTTGTCACCTACTTGCTGTTGTTGGAGTCCTAATGGAGACATAAACGTTGGTATCTTCACTGAGGGAAACTTGTTGTTGTGCCGCATCTCATACCTTCCACTTTGGGTAACCAATGAGGGGCAAGAAGCCATCAATGCCGAGGGCATTGCCCCCGTTCCTTGACCCAAACTTATGGCATCACTAGCATCAATGTAGACTCCTTACCCGGATGATAAAGATCCAGTGCCAGGATAGGAGACCACAGTCTCTAAAACAGGCGGCTCGTCCAATATAACTCGCTCCCTGCACAAAATACAAGGGACCGCTCAAAACATAACGGCTAAAACATCATGAATATGAGAAAGCCGGCAGAGGAAAGACAAAATACCCGATGGCCACCTTGAAATCATCGAATCCTCTTCTTCCAACCCCCCAGATGACGTTGCGCTAACCCGACTATCCTTTCCATCCAAGACAGAGCCCTCGTGACTCGATAGATGGGAGCGAACCCACCTGTCAACGGTCTGGGGGCTTGTACACGGAAAATAAGTCGAATCCGCCTCATGGTGTCGTTTTCTCCCCCCACCACCTAGAAAGGTGGCGAGCGAGAGGGATTTACAAAAAGATGAAAATACGAAAGAAATATCCATCAGCATAAATACCTCCTCATCCGAAGGAATCACATTTGACTCTACGACATCATCCATTGACTGGTCCATCCCACCGGCTTCTTGATCCTCCTGAAGAGTTGTCCAAGCATGGTCATTATTGTGATCCAAAGAGAAGTCGGTGAAAGAAGAATAAAAAAGAAACGATGTACCCTTTTGATACGTCCCAACCGTATCTATAATTTCTGCTTGCTCCATGCATGTTTTGGGTGATATTGCTATGCTTTTGATACACTTTCATACACTTTTGATCATATTTGGACTAACCTATTGACTCAGTGCACCCCAGTGCCAGTTTCTATTTTCCGCTGTCTTTTTATTTCAGGTTTTCCATTACGTAAAATGCCAAAAAATATATAAAAAATAAGCATACCGGAAGCTTCTAGAGTCCCGAAGGGGGCCAGAGGGGCCCACCTGGTGCCTAGGCGGCCGGGTGGCGCGGCCTAGGGTGGGGCCGCAACGGGAGGCCGCCTGGACCCCTGGTGGCCCCCCTGGATGCTCCCCTTCGCCTGTATATTTCCTTCATCCCGAAACCCCCGATGACAGAACTATTTTTTGCGATTTCGCCTCTGTTCCGCCGCCGCCACGCTTCCAAGATCCGGAGTGATACGTCCCAAACGTATCTATAATTTCTGCTTGCTCCATGCATGTTTTGAGTGATATTGCTATGATCTAGATACACTTTCATACACTTTTGATCATATTTGGACACTTATTAACTCAGTGCACCACAGTGTCAGTTCCTGTTTTCTGCTGTTTTTCTATTTCAGGTTTCCCCCATATTAAAAATGCTCCAAAAATGCGGGAAAATCAGATAAAAAATCAGCGCTACAAAACCTTCCGGAATCACCAAAGTGGGGCCAGAGGGCCACCACCAGGGACCCAGGCGGCCACCTGGCGCGGCCTAGGGTCTGTCCGCGCCGGGGGGGGGGGGCTGGACCCCTGGTGGCCCCCCTTCACCTATATATTCTCCGTGACGGGATTCTTCCGAGGACAAAACCCTTTTTCACGATCTCGTCTCTGTTCCGCCACCGCCACGATTCCAAGATCGGGAGCGCCAACAGACTTCTCCCCGGCACCCTGCCAGAGGGAGGATTGAGCTCCGGGAGCTTCCCCTCCACCATGGACGCTTCCCGGATGTGCCGTGAGTAGTTTCCTTTAGACCATGGGTCCGTGATCAGTAGCTATGTGATGTTCTCCTCCCCTCTTTGTTCTTCATGGTTTAGTCCTCGTGAGCTGCCCTACATGATTGAGGCACATATGTAATGTTTCTGCTGTTGCTATGCTGAGTTTGCTGGGATCTAATGGATTATGAGATTATGTTCCGATTGTGATTGAGTAATATATTTGGTTCTTATCTTTTATATTGTTGTTCTTAAGTAATTCTTGCATGTTCTCCGTTGCTGTTTATTGCTTTTGCCAAGTAGTAGGTAGTGACTCCAAGAGGGAACGTTATGCTCGATTGTGGGTTCATGCCCCCCGATGACACGCTTGAGTGACAGAAACATGAGACTAGGGGATGTGTTGTTGCCACAAGGTGGAAGCAATGGTGCTTGTAAGCGCGGTTGCAAGGATTGTTTACTTTACGCAAAGTGCTTTTTAATACAGTTGTGTGTTGCTTTGGGTTTACACTTTGGGTGGGGCTCGCAACTTAATACCAGCGAGATGTTCTGGATAGATATCTCAAGGTGGATGATGAGTAGTAGATGCAGTTGGATTTTGGTCTACTTGTTTTGGCGTACCGCCCATGCTTTTGAGCCTCGTCCTTTATTTGTAGCATAGTTAGCATTGTGGTGCGTTTTTAATCCTGTCAATTGCCCAGCTGTAATTTGTTTACGTCGCATAACAGTTTTATCGTCTTTTGGGAGAGAGACATCTCTAGTGAACAGCACTAGTGAACATCACGGGACCCCGATCCATATTCTCATGACTGTTTACACGCTTATTTACGTTCCTGCTTTTACTTTTTAGCTTCTATCATTATCACTATTATCTGTTGCGTTGATCCTTTGTGAACAACAAGGCCGGCGAGATTGACAACCTCTCTGTACTCGTTGGGAAGCAAAGTTATTTGTGTTGTGTCCAGGTCCACGTCAGTTGCGCCGCTAACACCTACTTATCATGTCCGGAGTCCTACTGGAGACAAACATTGGTATCTTCACCGAGGGAAATTTGCCGCTATCATACATCGCACCTTCCACTTGGGGTAACCAACGAGGGGAGATATATCCACCATCAGGGAGCACCAGAAGACCTCTTCCCGGCACCCTGCCGGAGGAAGGATTGACCTTCGGGAGCTTCTCCACCACCATGGACGCTTGACACGCGAGAGATGATAATTTCTACTCGCCCTTCGTTGGTTACCCCAAGTGGAAGGTGAGATGCACGTAAGGGAAAGTTTCCCTCGATGAAGATACCGAGGTTTCGCTCCAGTAGGACTCCGGAGATGATAAGTAGGTGTCAGCGGCGCAACTGACGTGGACCTGCACACAGGCACAAATAACTTTGCTCCCAACGAAGTTCAGAGAGGTTGTCAATCTCTTCGGTCTTGTTGTTTACAAAGGATCAAAACACAAGGGATAATGATAATGATAGCAACGGAAAGTAAATACTAAAAAGTAATTAAGCGTGTAAACAATGATGAGAATATGGACCGGGGTCCCGTGATGTTCACTAGTGATGTCTCTCTCCCAAAACACGATAAAACTGCCTAAACAAATTACAGATGGGAAATTGACTGGATTATAAACGCACCGCAATGCTAACTATGCTACAAAGAAAGGAGGAGGCTCAAAAGCATGGGCCGTACGCCAAAATAAGTAGACCGAAATCCAACTGCATCTACTACTAATCATCCACCTTGAGATATCTATCCAGAACATCGCGCTGGTATTAAGTTGCGAGCCCCACCCAAAGGGTAAACCCAAAGCAACAGACAACTGCATTAAAAAGAACTTTGCGTAAAGTAAACAATCCTTGCAACCGCGGTTACAAGCACCGTTGTTTTCCCCCTTGTGGCAACAACACATCCCCTAGACTCATGTTTCTTTCACTCAAGCGTGTCATCAGGGGGCATGAACCCACAATCGAGCATAACGTTCCCTCTTGGAGTTACTACCTACTACTTGGCCAAAGCAATAAACAACAACGAAGAACATGCAAGAATTACTTAGGAACAAAAATATAAAAGAAAAGAACCAAATATATTACTCTATCACAATCTGAACATAATCTCATAATCCATCAGATCCCATCAAACTCAGCATAGCAAAAGCAGAAAGATTACATATGTGCCTCGATCATGTAGGGCAGCTCATGAGGTCTAAACCATGAAGAACAAATAGGGGAGGAGAACATCACATAGCTACTGATCACGGACCCATGGTCCAAAGTAAACTACTCACGACACATCCGGGAAGCGTCCATGGTGGAGGGGAAGCTCCCGGAGGTCGATCCTCCCTCCGGTAGGGTGTCGGGAAGGGTCCTGCTGGTGCTCCCGATCTTGGAAGCACGGCGGCGGCGGAACAGTGGCAAGATCGCGAAAAGGGTTTGTCTCCTCGGAAGTTTCACATAATGGGAGATATATAGGCTAAGGGGGGCAGCCAGGGGCCCCACCAGGGGTCCAGACGCCCCCCTGGCGCGGCCAAGCCCTAGGCCGTGCCAGCTAGGCGCATGGGGCCCTGGTGGGTCCCACCTGGTCCCCCTTCGGGACTCCGGAAGGTTCCTTCACGTTGATTTTTTATCTGATTTTCCCAATTTTTTTGAGCACTTTTAATATGGGGGAAAACTGGAATAGAAAAACAGCAGAAAACAAAAACTGAAACTAGGGAGCACTGAGTTAATAGGTTAGTCCAAATATGATCAGAAGTGTATGAAAGTGTATCTAGATCATAGCAATATTACACAAAACATGCATGGAGTAAGCAAAAATTATCGATACGTTTGGGACGTATCAACGCTTCCCGGATGATCCGTGAGTAGTCCACATTGGACCATGGGTCCATGATCAGTAGCTATGTGATGTCCTTTCCCCCTCTTTGTTCTTCACATATTAGACCTTGTGAGTTTCCCTACATGATCAAGGCACATATGTAATTCTATCTGCTGTTGCTATGTTGAGTTTGTTGGGATCTGATGGATTATGAGACTATGTTCAGATTTTGATGAGTAATATATTTGGTTCTTCTCTTTTATATTTTTTTTCTTGAGTAATCTTGCATGTTCTTCATTGTTGTTTATTGCTTTGGCCAAGTAGTAGGTAGTAACTCCAAGAGGGAGCGTTATGCTTGATTGTGGGTTCATGCCCCCTGATGACTAGCTTGAGTGATAGAAACATGAGTCTAGGGGATGTGTTGTTGCCACAAGGGGGAAAACAACTGTGCTTGTAACCGCGGTTGCAACGATTCTTTACTTTACGCAAGTTCTTTTAATGCAGTTGTCTCTTGCTTTGGGTTTATACTTTGGGTGGGGCTCACAACTTAATACCAGCGAGATGTTCTGGATAGAAATCTCAAGGTGGATGATTATTATTAGAAGCAGATGGATTTCGGTCTACTTATCTTGGCGTACCGCCCATGCTTTTGAGCCTCTTCCTTTCTTTTGTAGCATAGTTAGCATTGGTTTGTTCCCGTAATCATGTCAATTGTCTAGCTGTAATTTGTTCACCTTGCATAGCTGTTTATCGTCTTTTGAGAGATAGACATCACTAGTGAACTTCATGGGACCTCAGTCTATATTTTCACCACTGTTTACACCCTCAATTTACTTCCTGTTTTACTCTCTAGTTGCAGTTATCACTACTATCTACCCTTTCATTTGACCCTTTGTAAACAACAAGACCAGAGAGATTGACAACCTCTCTATTCTCGTTGGAAGCAAAGTTATCTGTTGCTGTGTGCAGGTCGACGTCAACTCTCGCGCTATCAGTTTCTGGCGTCATTGTCACCTACTTGTCTTTGTTGGAGTCGTACTGGAGACATAAACCTTGGTATCTTCACCGAGGGAAACTTGCTGCTGCGCTACATCTCAACCTTCCACTTTGGGTTACCAACAAGGGGCGAGAAGCCATCAAAGCAATTTCTGGCGCCATTGCCGGGGACTCTACTCTACAAGATAGGGGAGTTCACGCTATCTTTTATCTTTGCTTTCTAGTTTTTTTACTTCACCTTTCAGTTTTTATCTTTGTGTTCTTTATCAAAAACCAAAAAAAATTGCTTGTCCTGCTTGCTGCTACTATGGGTACCACTGAAAACACTAAGTTGTGTGACTTCACTAGTCACAACAACATTTATTTTATCTGCACTTCTATTGCTACACCTGCTACTTCAACAATCTCTTATGAAATTAAACCTGCTTTGCTGAACCTTGTTATGAGTAATCAATTCTACCACTAGGCCATGCAAAATATGCCACATAAGAAAAGTTATAAATTACAATTATTTTTGTATTAGTCTATGCATGTAACGCTGTCACATCATACATGCATGTTAGTCATCGTTCATATTTTTGTAAAATGATATTTTGAACAGTAATACAAAAGGTTTTATCCTATTTTTAGGCATGTTCTTTATTGATTTTTAAGCTTATATTTTCTTTATATTAGATTTAGTTATTTTTAGCAACTATTTACACATTTTTTAACAAAGTTACCGCGGCAACGCGCGGGAAATCTTCTAGTATTTAAAGTTGTAGGTTGTCATGAGTCCAAATATATTTTTAGTTTGATCAAGTCTATAGAAAAATATACAAGACCAACTTAGTTTAATCAGATTCATCATAAGGTATATTTCCATACTATATATACATTTGATGTTGTGGATATTTGTAATTTTTTCTATAAGTTTGGTTAACATTAAGGAAGTTGGATTTAGGACAAACCTAGAACTTAAAATATTATGGAATGGAGGAAGTAATAGAGAGGGTGCGAGTAATGAATTAAAATGTATACTCCACCCCCCTACTATGACGAGTGGTGAATTTTTCATGCATTACAGTATTAGAGTTAGCAGCAAGCATGAAATAGGAAGGAAGGGAAGAAGGAAAATGGTAGTGTTACTAAGAACCTGTGGCGGCTATGCCCAGATGTCCTGCAAGAACAAAAACAGAGAAAAAAAGTGGTTAGATGATTTTGAATTCTTCATCGTAACGAAGGAGGAACGGAAAGACAAGCACTTACCTCCATTGGAATGTTGAAGCCGAACTCATCAAAAGAGATAATTGCAAAGCCAGAGGGCGTTTCATATAACAACACGGTTGCACAATCATTAATCTCCTTTCGGGGCGAATCAAGAATCATACCTGACGAGAAACCAAGCAAACGTAAGTGAATGGATCATCTGCGCTATATGAGATGGGCATCGCCGAGGTCGAAAGAGATGACACTCGCCTGCTTCCTCCGTGTGTCAGGGTAATTGGGGGGAGGAGGGATTTGGTGGCTGCGTCTAGATTTCCAATTGACTTCACCGCTGGAACATTCTTATGAAATCCTACTACGGTACTTTTTATTTTGAGACAAATGAAACCTTACTACTCCTTTTCGGTTTATAGGGCTCATTTTAAAAAATTTGTTTTTTCGTTTTATAAGTCTCAATTCTGCTATTTACTATCACATGTGTTAGATTTTGAGGTGCATTAAATCACTAGACTTAAAGTTCAACAGAAGACTAACCAATGCATATAATAGTTTTTTGGTTATTGAGTAGTCATGCATGCATGTGTTGTAATTAATGCATTGAGAAAGACAAGTTTTTGATAAAAATGAGTGTACTAATTAAGTATTTTTGCAAACTATTAAATTTATCCCACCATTCTGTTGAGTTTGTGTCGAATATTGTGTACGAGTTGGGTTACATTGGACTTGGAGTTGTAGTGCGGGTAGGATACGTGTAGTGTTGGAGTCAGACACGTTGTATCTTTGGGCTCTCATATAATGAGGGGCACCCACGGTTGTAACCTATGCCAACATAATAGCACAGGCACGCAAGGGGGAGCCGGCGGCGTGTGCCGGCGCCCGGGTGGCCGGTGTGCGGTATTGTAACGGTGTCATGGGGAGGAGCGTCCATAGTCAAGCCCTGGAGATGTAGCCAATGTTCGGTAAACTTCGTTAACAAATGTCGGTGTCGTGTTTCGTGTGATTGCTTGATCCTCGCATGAACTGTTATGCGTTGCGTACATAGGGCAGGCAAAGTAAAGCTAGTTTGGAAATTGTGCCAAGGAGTTACTCCACGTGGAAGATCAGAAGGATTTTTTGGTTACTTTGCTATTAGTACACCTTTTCTGTACTTGGGCATTACGTGGAAAAGTTTGAATATTTTTTGTAGTGTCAACTATATAAAGAATCATGGCGCCAACGGGTACCAGATTTGAGGTGGAGAAGTTCAGCGGAACTGGACACTTTGGGTTATGGCAAACACGGGTGAAAGATTTGTTGGCACAACAGGGATGCTTGAAGGCGTTGAGGGATGTTAAGCCAGCTAAGATGGACGCTGAGGACTGGGAGGAGTTACAGTTGCAAGCAGCCGGAACTATACGGTTGTGTCTGTCGGATCAGGTTATTTATCATGTGATGGATGAGGATTCGCCGAAGAAGATCTGGGAGAAATTGGAAAGTCAATATATGTCCAAGGCTGCGATGACCAAGGTCTATTTGAAGCAAAAGTTGTATGGGCTGAAGATGGAGGGGGGGGGTCAGATCTAGTGGAATACATGAACGCCTTTAATCAAGTCGTGACGGATCTAGCACGCTTGGGTGTGACGGTTGCTGACAAGGATAGGGCGATTCTTCTTCTTTGTTCATTGCCACCATCCTATGACCATTTGATCACTACTTTGACGCACGACAAGGAGACCGTCAAGAATGAGGATATTACTGCGGCATTATTGTCTTATAATATGAGAAAGAAGAACACGGTGGAAGTCCCTCATGGTGAAGGTTTGCTAGTCAAAGGTGAAGCATGGAGGAAGGGATATGAGGCAGGTAAGAACAAGAAAAAGAAAAAGAAAGTACAGTGTCACAAGTGTAAGAAGTGGGGACATATGGGAAGGGACTGTCCAGATGGTGGATCTAATGCTAATGTGGCAGCTCGTGGTGATGACTCAGACAGCAGTAGTGATGTTCTCGTAGTATCAGACAGGCGATCAACCAAAAGTGAAGCGTGGATGTTGGATTCAGCTAGCTCTTGTCATGCGACACCCAACAAGGAGTGGTTCTCTTCTTATAAGTCTGGTGAGTTTGGTTCAACCTATGTGGGCGATGACACATGTTATCGTGTTGCTGGAATAGGTGACATCAAAATCAAGATGTTTGACGGAGTTGAGCAGATGCTTCGGGGAGTCAGGCATGTGCCGGGGCTAAAAGGAATCTAATTTCGCTTGGAGTTCTTCATGATAGTGGTATCGAATTCCGTTGTGATTGGGATAAGAAGACCTTGACTATCATGGAAGATGAGGTGATCGTGATGATTGGAGAGAGGATAGCTTCGCATCTTTACAGGTTGCAAGGAAGCACTATTGCAAATGGAGTCACGGAGACTGGAGTTGCAGGAATAGCGGAAGGATCTCACGGAGGCGGTGGGTCTGGGGCAGACTCTTCGATTAGCTCTCAGTAAGCTACGAAGAAGACAACTCAAGTCCGGAGTACATGGAAGTTTGACGCATGGACAAATTCAAGGTGGTGGAGAATATTTGCCAAGGTGGAGTTTGTTGAGTTTGTGTCGAATATTGTGTACGAGTTGGGTTACATTGGACTTGGAGTTGTAGTGTGGGTAGGATACGTGTAGTGTTGGAGTCGGACACGTTGTATCCTTGGGCTCTCATATAATGAGGGGCACCCCACCGTTGTAACCTATGCCAACATAATAGCACAGACACGCAAGGGGGAGTCGGCGGCGTGTGCCGGCGCCCGGGTGGCCGTGCGGTATTGTAGCGGTGTCATGGGGAAGAGCGTCCATAGTCAAGCCCCGGAGATGTAGCCGATGTTGGGTGAACTTCGTTAACAAATGTCGGTGTCGTGTCTCGTGTGATTGCTTGATCCTCGGATGATCTATTATACGCTGCAGATTTATTCTAACACATTCAACATCTACCTTGGTTGAATAAATTTGCTAATTGAGCCCTATAAACCGGAAAAGAGGGAATAATACATAGCGAGTCTACACAAGCCGGCCTCGTCTGAAAAAAGAACGCACTGAGTGGGTCAGCCCATTACAAGCTTATTCAATTTTTTCATTCTATTTTTTTGGTCTTTATCTCCTTTTTCCTTCTCTATAACTTTTCATTATGTTTTAAAATAACTAGATGATACCCTGCGCGTTGGTGCGGAATTTTTTAACAAATAATTAGATTTTTACAATATGAGAAAATTATGAAATATAGTATAATTTGATTATAAATTCTTTTTTGAATGAGTAATTATTTAGAGTAAAAAATATAGGAATATTAAATGAAAATAAAAAAATGATTGTGATTTTTATAGTAATTTATTTACCTTAACAATATATCAGCGAGATGATATGAGACGAAAAACAACATTGAGTAAAGACAGTGGCACATCAACCTTGGCTAAACGTAAAACAATGATAGCAATTGCATATTGCATTCATAAAACAATTGTTGCTCATAAAAATAAAATGCGAGGTAAATTATAATTTAATTTTTAATAAAAAAAGTTTCTTCTAAATCATGAAGTTGAGTACATATTTTTTATTTTTTTTATTTGTGATGGATGCATGCGCATACGACATCGCGGTGTGGCGGCTCAGTCTGCCTGCGAGCAAGCACAACTTCCACGACATTGCGTCTCTTCAAGAGGCGGAGCTCGGTCTACCAGTGATCTTTGTGTCCCGCCAGGCGACACCCGATGAGTCAGTCATCTTCGAGGAGTTGTAGAATCCTTGGGAGACCGACGAGCAAAGGATGTTGAGGTTTGGTCGGGAGCATCACAAGTATGTGCAACATCAGCAGGAGTGGGAGTGAAAGAGCGCGCGTGAGCAACAGTACCAGGCGGGGTCTTCCTTAGCGTCGATCAAAGTCGAGGAGAAGGAGGACGGCGATGACGATGATGGTGTTGACTAGGAGGCAATTGCAGTTGAAGCCGCCGACAATGAGAGCAAGGACAAGGGTGAGTAGTGTAGTACTTGTATTTAGATTTCAATAGATTGTAAGTACTTTAATTTTAATATTATGTAAGTTTGAATGTTTAAAATGTTTCAAGTTTCAAGTTTAAAATGTTGAAGTTGGTGTTTTTCATGCCAAAAAAAAAATCACATTTTCATGTCTTGTTGTAGTACTTGTATTGGGCACGGTCGATATGATGCCCTATTATAGAACAACTGTTGAAGAGTAAACTGTGTGCTCAGCTTTACGGAAGGCTACACTCGGGTTATACATTGTTTGTCGAGCTCCCGTGGTACAGCACTCGGTATAGACACATTCTCCAGTAGTGAAAGAGTCACTGAAATAGTTAAAACCTAGAATTCAAAAAAATAACTCTTCGAAATTTCACAGGAATTATTGAAAAATAACGGAAAAAAACATACACTTTTTCATTTATCGTATTCCTATTCAACATGTACGTTATGGGGATTATGGATGGAACTTTACCGGGTTGGATACTTGGATGTGCATGCCATTTAGAGCATCTCCAGCCGACGTCTCCAAGAGGCCCCCACGCCAGCGCTATTTACGCCGAACGGACGTAATCCGTTCAGTCGTGTCCCCAAGGGATCAAATAGCGTCGGATTGGGCCAAAATTGAGTCCGGCGACCCCAAGCCGATCCGACGCGCTGGGGTCGCTTGAGGGCGCGGAACGAAACAAAATGGCGCGAAAGAGAAAGAACACGTGTGCCTTTTCGCGCGCACCGCGCGCCGGCCCTACATGTCAGCGTGTATGCACGCGTCGTGCTCATCCTCCCGCCTCGGCTTCCCCGCGCCTGCCGCCGCCGCAGAGAATCAATGCGGCGCCGATGACCAGTCCAATCGCCGGCCACAGGGAATCAATGCGGCACGTTGAGTAGCCCAACGAATCGACGACCGTGCCGCCGCGTGTCCCGCCCCGGTGAGGCCTCCTCCCGCTATATAAAGTGGGCTCGCCGTGATAGACGCCACACATTGCACTCTCCTCCTCCTCCTCTCGCCGCGTTCTTCTCCTCATGGACAACCGCCGCACCCTCGTCGTCTATGAGGCGGTCCTCCTCGCTAGGGCGGACTACCCCTGCCCGCCGGACACGCGCCTGCCGCGCGGCTGGGTGCTCAGCGCCGACGGCGTGCCGGTAGCGCCTGTGCCTCGTGGTCCCCCTTCGACCGGCGTGTCCAGGCCATCCGCGCCTTCATGACGGTGGCCGAGCGCGCCGACCCGGCGAACGCGCCGGGCAACGTGGCGGCACACTTCGAGGAGCGCCGCGACCATGAGATCATCTCCACAAACGGCCTGGAACCGGTGTCGGTCCGGCAGAACCTACACGGCCGGCGGCTGTGGTGGAGCGGGGAGGGACGCATCCTCCCCGTCGTCCTTCACTACATCGAGGGCGGCAACGAGCCGCGGCTCGAGTACCCGAGAAAACGACGACGACTACGACGGGGACGCGCGGCGACAACGGGGGGGGGGGGGGAGGGGGAGGGGAGGGGACGGGGACGACAACGGCCTAGTAGTTTTTCATTTTCTACTTATATAAATTAAGACCAAATATTATGAAATTCGCTGAATCTCGCTAAACTTTGTTTCATTTTGCCTAAATTTAGTTGAATTCGGCCGAACATGGGGGCCGCTATGGGGCCGCGGCTAGGGGGCCGGCCGCCCCAAGCCGGTTTCGCCGCCCGAGCGCCCCCCAAGCGGCGCTAAAATAGCGCCGAAAACCGGCTTGGGGGGCCGAACGACTGAAGATGCTCTTAGAATCCTCCGTCCTGGATTGATCGTCACACCGGTGTCCGTCGCCACCCCATGGATGCAATGTAAGAACAAGCCGATCCAGAATGACCGTTGATTCTCGTGCAATCATACGACGCCTTGATTCTCATGCGTGACCCTTCGTTTGAAACGATCATCATGTGTAATAATTAGCCGCCCGCCCGTTCGAGTCGCCTCCCTCGGGAACTCGCGCGCCGACGGGGAAGGGAAGCCGAGACGTGCGTTTGCCCACAGCCACGGAGCACAGTACTACAAAAAGCACCAGCCAGTAGCCGCGAAAGACAAACCTCAAACCGTCTCAATATTCATGATAATTTGATTATTCAAGATCAACCTTATGTTTACCCGTCAACTATTTCAGACATATGGCTTAGTGGTACTAAAACTTGGAACAATGAGCTAATAACCACTCTCTTTCAACAACCTCTTGCAAACGCTATTTTAAGCACGCCAATCATTCAGGATGAATGCCCGGACATACTTTGCTGGAATCTTACTCCATCTGGAATCTGCAACTCCAAATCTACTTACAAATTATGCTTGCAGGAGATTAACTCGATCCCTAGGAACTCGCCTGCCCACCTGGCTACTTCCACCAAAACTTTGCTCAAGATAATCTGGAAGGAGAAGGCGCTCATCCCAAAAATCAAAACCTTCGCTTGGAGGCTGCTTCGGAAAGCTCTGCCCACTGGTCTCAGAGTCGGAAAATTTTCCATTCACATCTCAAAATTGTGTGCTCGATGTGGACAAGAGGAGGATGAATTTCATCTCTTCTTTCTTTGCCCTTTTGCTCGGGCTGTTTGGTTCCTCCCCCCCTGGAGTATAATGATTGACCAGTTCATAAATCCTGATACAATGATGGTTTCTCTTTTGCAGGTTTTGCTGAACTCAAATCACCCTCAAGCCAAACTGCAAAATATTTTAAACTTACTTTGGTGTATATACAAAGACAGGAACGATGCAATTTTCAGGAGAAGGAACTCTCAGCCACATCAACTTCATGCGGCTTAAGGTAACATATGGGGGTCCCAAACCCCACTTAGGATAACATTTGTGTCATTTGTGCAACATTTGTGTCATTTATGCCACTTAAGGTAACATATGGGGGTCCCAAACCCCACCTAGGCGCTACACTCCCCCAACCACTTAAGTGGGGTTTGGGACCCCCATATGTCCCCCACCTCATACCCCCCACCACTTGAGCTCGAAAAACAGCAATGGTGCTCTCTCCCCCCTCTCCCCTCGTCTCAAAACCCTCACCCAAATCCCCTAGATTTGAAGATTCCCTCCGTGGATTTGAATTACCTCAAGTTGATAGATGTAAAAGCCCAGTTTTCACAAACTTTAATTTTTTTTGTTTTCGGTGTGAATTCTTTGATTGTCTGGTTTATTTGCGATGTTTGCATCCCCGATTTGTCGATCGGCGATTATTTTCCCCCCTCTTATCTCGTACCGGACGGAGACCGACCCTTGCCACCCTGACACTCGACCTTTGCGACACCGGGTTTCACCCGATCACCGTCGCGAAAACCGCACGAGACCAGCCGCAGCCAACGGAACGAAAAACCCCGTTTAATAATTAAACGGGATATTTTTATAGCGCGCCGGAAAGTGTTTTCGGAACGGTTCCGGCGCAAGGTGAACGCCTCCGGCTCGACGCACTGATCGCGCAGTTCGAAGTTTTATCCGAATCGGAGGATCTGCGGACCCCCGGCGGTCAGAAACGTGAGCACCGCGCGCGCGAGAGAAAAACCGGAGATGTTTTTGCAAACTGCCAGCCACCTGGGCTATATAAAGACCACCACACTCCCACCCATTTCTAGGGTTTCCCTAGCACAAAATTGCAGCCACCCCCCTGCTTAGCCCCAAAAATACCCCATTTTCGCAGTGCTAGCCTTCCCTGCGATCTGGACCGTCGGATCTGCGGATCCAACGGCCCAGATGCGCCCCTGTCCTCCTCTCTCCTCTGCCGTGGAGCTCTCACCGCCGCCTCTCGCCTCCGGACAGCAGGCCGCAGCCGCCGGCAGCAGCGCCCCAGGCGCCACCTCTCCATCTCCCCCTTCTCCTCTCCCTTCTCCCCTTCCTCCATCTCCTCACCCCCTCTCTCCCTCCCCGCAGGCCGCCAGGAGCAACAGCCCCGTCGCCATGGTTGGCCGAGCCGGCGAGCTCGGGCCGCGCCACCGAGGAGCTCCCTCACCGCCAGCCACCGCCCGGATCCAGAAGCTCCCGGTGCCTCCTCGCCTCCAGCCTCCTCCGCCGCCCTTCCCCCTCGCCCTCGCCGCCGGTGGCCGGCGCGCCACCGGTAGCAGCCGCCGCTGCCCGCTCGATCCGTGCGGGAACGGCTCGTTGGAGCCGTCGTCTCCAGCAACCGCCGTGGGCCAGCCAGGCCAGGTGGGCCGGCAAGCCCACCCAGCCCAGCAGGCCAGATCTGGCCCAGGTCGGCCTCCCCTCTGCTGCAGTGGGCCTCATCCCATGGGGTGAGGCGCCCCAGCCCCTCCTTTTTTTGTTGTTGTTTTGTTTTTTTATCTGTTGGGCCAGTAGATTCGGCCCGTTTAGCTTTTTTTTTCTGTTCTGCTAGTTTTTTTTATTAAAATTGGCAGATTGTATTAGTTTTTTTGCGGTGCCCGTAACTTTTTAACCGTAGCTCCGATCGCGACGCGTAAAATATGAAACTTGCTTAGAATTGTGTCTAGTTTAATAATTTGTTGCTTGTTGCCATGTTTGACTTTGTTTACATGTTGTTTGACTGCTAATTACACTGCCTGCCACTGTAAACTGTTATTGCAATATCTTTTTAACCGTTGCTCTGTTTAAAATGTTCTTTATATGTAACTTGACTAGAATTTTGTGTAGATTGTGTTTATGCTGCTCTTGCCTGCTAATAAAAATAATAAAATATGGTTTAGGGCAGAACAGTACCAAATTTTTTAATCATCGTGCGGCACTTAGTGTTATGCCATGTTTAGGTTGTGCCTCACTTAAATTGACTAGCATAGATAGTTTACTTTGTGCTTCACCTCTTGACATGTTTATGTGCTATGCCATGCTTGCTTGAGTTGCCATGTTAACAACCGTTGGTTGATCACCTGTAGCTAAACAACTTGAACCACCGTAAACGTGCGGTATCGTCGCGTGTGACGAGTACTCCACTTAAAATGCTAGTAACCGCTCTCGACGGTAGGTGCGATGTCTCGTGTTGCTTCTTGTTGATGCTTGCTCGTGTTTGCTTCGTAGTAATAGATGCTTGCTCGTTGATTGCTTTCCAGTGTTTATCGTCTTGTGTGCTTCCGCGGGTACCTACGGAGACGATGCGAGCTTGCGAGCAACTACACCTTCGGAACCCGACTTATCAACAGGCAAGGACTATACATTACTTATGATCCATTCTATTTCAACCAGCGGTCTGCATGCTAGTCTAGGCTAGGTTCGATGTTTGATCCTACCACATGTTTACAGCCTCTTTCAAACCGATACAGCCATGTCCCCTCCCAGCAAACCTTGTACTGCTATGTTACTATTGCTCGTTGCTCAGCCCCTGCTTAGTATGCATGCTTAGGATGCTACGATGTTACCCTGTTACTCCTTGGTTTGGGATATCACATTATTATATTGTTGTTGATGATATGATTATTATAAATGTTGATTATATTCGACGAAGGATGGAAGGTCTAGGCTATTCCGCCCCGACGCTTGTTCCATTCGAGTCACCTAGGATCCGAGTTCTGGGTATTGGTTTTGAGACTGAGCGTGCCTAACCGAGTGTAGGATTTTATGGGGTCCCCTTTTCTTACCTATCTAGCTTCAAACATTTCTAGTGGTGGCCCAAGATGTTTTACCATTTGAAAACGTGTGTGTGACTGGTGAGCTCCCAGCAGTTTTAAAACAACTCGGGCCAGCGGAGACATGGTTTCTCTTGTTGGTCCACCCCAGGGAGCTAGGGGGTTGTCCACATCTGTTTGGGCAACCTATCCGATCTTGTCCAGACGGTAGAGGCCAATTCGAGAGCGCGGCCGGCTTTTGAGTTGGATGTCGACTCACCGGGGGCCACCCGGATTTGTGCGTTGTTAGTTAGAGGGATCTGTCGTTCCGGATCTCTTGGGACTAAATCATAAAATGGTTGCCTATCATGGGTAGCAACTGAGAGAGATGGGCGTGCGTGCGGAGCCTCGTAATGGGCAGTTGGTACACCCCTGCAGGGTTAAATCTTTTCGAGAAGCCATGTCCACGGTTATGGACGACTTGAGACCTACTCCTTGTTCATAGACAACAAAAACTGAGATAATCTTAATGTAACTTGATCAACGCATGTGTGTGCCTTGACTGCTTCTTCTTCGTCGGGATGCGAAGAGGAGGACAAGGATAGGATAGGTGTTATGTTTGCGTAAGTAGTTGATAGCAAGACTTGTTGGAGGCGATTCCTCATCGAATGCTTGGCTTCTTACCTTACTCTCTAGATCGTTAGCCACTTCATAAATGCTAGTGCGGCAGCAACCTCACCACTTACCCCTTCCTTACCGTAAACTACTAGTTGTCCTAGAATGACGAGTGATGAAGTCCTTGCTGGGTCAGATGACCACTACAGTTGGATGCTGAGTACCTCTGTACTCATGATACTACCCCCAAACTCTTTTCAGGGTTCTTGATCGACAACAGGTATGGTGACCGACGTTTCACGTGGAGACTCGACGATGACTAGTTAGGCGGATCCCGGCGGAGGGCCTGGACCCGTGTGGTTATGGGATCGATGTTTTCTCTTTGCCAGTAGGCATTTGATTGTAGTCTGTACTCAGACATGTATCTTCCGCTGTTATATTGTATTAAGGCAGTTGTATGCCGATTGTATGAGATGTTGTATCCTTGTATCTGTAATGTTGTGATATTATGTTGGAAATCCGGGGCATATGGCTATGTCATATGTCGCGGTGGGACCGATATGTGCTTCGTCCCCGGATCCGGATGGAAACATCTAGATCTGGAACAGTACCGCATATCGGGCCTTACAATAGACGTACCCTCTCTCAATCCCTAGCTTTGGACCCATTGGAATCTTCCTTTTTGGTTGAATATCTTCAAATTTTGGAAACCTAGAAGAACTTTGATTTCATTGCCCTTGGTTTATTCTTGTTGCTTATATGTATGAAACAACAAAGTAGTGACTAATATGTTGTATGTGCACTATTTTGTTAGGGTCAAAGATATGTTCTTTTATTATGTTAGGGTTAGGGTTATTTTTAATGTAGTGTTAGGGTTAGGGTTAGAGATATGTTTCCATTGTATGTTTGTATGTTGTTGGTTAGACTAAATCTGTTATTAATACTTAATGATAAAATTTTCCTTTTTTCCTATAATTAATGTAGGGATGGCAAGAATTGTTCATCTTCATCATGTGAATAAGGATGCATTTTTGAAAGGGAATGTAGAGCCGGATTTGGATGAGCAAGATTTGGTGTTTGATGCTAGTCTCAACTATGTGGAGTTGTTGGAACAAGTAAGGAAGGAGTTGAATTGGATGGGCCCAAGTGATGTGGTTATGTTGGAGGGAAGGCATAATGTTGGGTTTGGACATCACATTTGTTGGAAAACAATGGGTATCAACTCGGAACAACGTTGGCTTGCATACAAGGAAGTAGTGGCCGAATCCCAAGACAAGGCTCTTGAAATATTTGCCACCAAAAGGAGCCCTCCACCCATGGACCAAGAGGAATTGAGCCAACCTATCTTGACCCAACAAGAAGTGAGGCAAACATTGAGCCCTCCACGCATGAACCAAGAGGAAAATGTGAATGATGTTTACGAAGATGAGGAGAATGATGTTGATCTCTATGACAACAATGTTGGTGACTTGGAGGCATATAATTTGCAAGAGAACATGGACCAATCCATCCCGTACTCTCGATGCTATGCATTTGATACGGATGATGACGGTCCCGATGAAGAAGTTGATGAGGACGGGTTCACTAGCAAGGAGGTCGAAGCTTTCAAGAAGGTATTGGGTAAGGATCCTCGTACACCATTGTTCGAGGATCTTACTCTCGCGGATGAAGCCGTTGTGGATGGTGGGAAGACTATAGTTCTCGGAGCCAGACCAATTTCATACCGTGATATGGATCATGCAACAAACGATATTGCTCCCGGTGCGAAGTTTGGCACCTTCTTGGAGTTGAAGATATGGATCAAGGAGTTCTCGGTTAAGCATTTTCGTCCTTACACGGTGGTGCACTCGGATATAAAAAAAGCGCTACACGGTCAAATGTGCGGAGGATGGATGTCCATGGATTGTGCGGGCAAGACCATTCAAAGGAGGACCAAGTTGGCATATAGTGAGTTGTGTACAAACTCACATGTGTCGTGGCCAGAAGATGGATGGCGAAGATGCAAACCCAGACCACAGGCAACTTATCTCCGATTTCATCGCCTATAGGCTTTCCAACTCCATATCTTCGTTGCCCACAATGAAGGTTCAGAGCATCATTGACATGGTGAAGGAAATCTTCTTCCACCAAGTGAAATATGGTAAGGCATGGAAGGCGAAGAAAATAGCATTCAGGATGTTGTATGGTGATTGGGAGGAAGCATACAACCGGATACCAAGGTTTTTGGGAGCTTTGGCCGCCACTAATCCGGGCATGGTTCATGTGGTTGAGCCGTATGGTGAGAAAACAATGATGCGCGACGGAAGGCTAGTCCGAGTATTTGGCCGTGCATTTTGGGCATTTGAGCAATGTGTGAGGGATTTTGAACATTGTAGACCAGTCATCTCCGTCGATGGCACATTCTTGACCGGGCAATACAAGGGTACTTTGTTGGTTGCAATAGCAAGTGATGCAAATAACCGCTTGATGCCTTTGGCTTTTGCTTTGGTAGAGGCGGAGAACAATGTTAACTGGGAGTGGTTCTTCCATCTTTTGAGAACCAAGGTTTTACCCACTGAAAGAGAAATTTGTGTCATCTCGGATAGGCATCACGGAATTCTTAATGCGGTGGAGATTGAAATACCATGGCATCCTCCTTTGCACCATTGATTGTGTATGAGGCAGTTTTGTGCAAACTTCTTTAGGGCATGTGGAAAGAAGGAGTTAGCCGATGATCTTAGAGATATTTGTACTGCTTTCTCTGACCGTCGTTTCGCAAACTTATAGAACAAATTGCTTGCAAACAACAAGTTGGATCCAGGGGGCAAGATTTCCTAAATAGGAACATCCTACTTAGGACAAAGTGGGCACGAGCTTATGATGATGATGGTCGGAGGTACGGTCAAATGACCAATAACATGGCATAATGCTTCAACTCGGTGTTCAAGGGTATACGTGCATTGCCCGTGACAACAATAGTGCAATACACATTCACCAAGTTGAATCACTACTTCATCAAGTACTCAAAGGAAACGAATAGGCAAATTGCTGGAGAGAACAAGCACAACTACAAGTACAAGTTCCCACCAAAGGTTGACGAATTCATGGATTTTTAGTCACGGAAGGCGGATTCCCAAAGTGCTACATTGTATGATGACAAGGAGTGGATTTACCAAGTTAATGAGTTGGGCGGAACCACAAACGATGGGGTCCAGCATGGAGGTCGTGCATTCAAGGTTTCACTAAAGACATGTGACTGCACTTGTGGGAGACCAAAGATGCTTCATCTCGCATGCTCGCATTTGTATAAGGCATCTCGCACGAGGAATGTGAACCTAAATCACCCGCTTACGATGAGGGAATCCGAGTTTCTTGATCATTGCCACCAAGAACACATGGGCTCCCAGATTCAACCCGTACTTTGACCAAACACAGTGGCCAGAGTACCATGGAGTTCAACTATGGACGGATCCGGACTGGAAAGTGGTTACACGGGGAAGACGGAGGACTAAATGTTTTAGAGGTGACATGGATGGATGGGGACGTGGTGGAACCCGAGAATGGGGTAACGACCAATTCGAAGAGACCCGTGAGAGAGCCCGTTGTGGAAAGTGTGGTGCTTCGGGACACAACACAAGAAGTTGCACATCAAGGAAGAGGGCAAAGAGAAATGAAGACCCTAGCCAACAAGTGCTAACCAACATGGTCCTAGGAAAAGAGGTCGGAATCTTGGGCTTAGAGGTGGGGTTGGTAGAGGCCGTGGTGACGGTGGTGGTGGTAGTGGCCTTGGTGGTAGTGGCATTGGTGGTGGTGGTAGTGGCCTTGGTGGTGGTGGTGGTGGTAGTGGTGGTGGTAGAGGCCGTGGTGGTGGTGGTGGTGCTAGAGGCCGTGGTGGTTGTGGTAGAGGCTGTGGTGATGGTGGTAGAGGCCGTGGTGGTGGTAGAGACATTGGTGGTGTTGGTAGACCCACGGCGATAAGGGATACCTAAGAGGACCATTCTCGTATGTCTCGTCACTCATGTTATTCATATTTTTTGTCCTTATTAAGTAGTAATAATAAATTTTGTGTCCTTAGGTTTGAAGGCCCGTCATGCAATGGGGAATGAGACGATCCGGTACAAGAGAAGAAGATAAATAGCAAAGGGAGTTGGAGCTTTGTTGTCTGAACTTTCATGTGCACATTGATGTAACATTTGTCTACCTTCTCCTCTTTTGGTTGAACCTTGATGGAACTTGGATATGAATGTTGTGATGCAATTTTATACCTTCTCCTCTTTGTACCTTGATGAACCTTGTTGCAATTTGAACATTTGTCTACCTTCTCCAAAGCACTTCTCTTGTTTGCAAGTAAATGCACTTTTCTTGTGATACCATTGCATTTTTGCATATATTTAACAGTGTAGCGCCCCTGGGCTAGGTGCTACACTGTCTAGCGCCTAGTCGGGGGGCGCTACACATGTAGCATTTTCTCTGGACAGGAGTCCAGTGGCTACTGGACTTGGTTGCAGCAAACATATTACATGTGTAGCGCCTCCGCATCAGGCGCTACACAATCTAGCCCCCCCACATCAGGCGCTACACTGTTAAATATATGCAAATTGCATCACAATGGTATGAGTTCAATCACAACCAATTCATCACAATGTATATCAAAATGGACAAGCATTCACAGTTAAATAAGAAAAGGAACCACAACCACTTCATCATCAAGTTCATCATCACTACTTCATCAAGTTGCAACACAACCACAAGTTCAACAAACATTAAGTTCATCTCATCTCATCCACTAGACGACAAGTTCAACAAGACGACGAGTTCATCACACTAACCACCATAAGTTCACAAGACAACTTAAAAAAATGACAAGGTGACCAATTCAACATGAAGTTCAACCTCCACGACCCCTCCTCGTACGGAGCTTCCTCCTGGTAAACTCCTCTGGCTCGAACTGAATCTCTGGCTCTTGTTCTGGCTCCTCCTCCTCGGAGGAGGACTCCGTCTCCGCCATCGCTTTCCCCTTCCCTTTGTTTCTCCAATCATCCGGTAAGTAACGATGGAAGGACCGTCTTTTCCTCAGCATGTAAGACGAGCGTTCTTGATACGCCTGCAATGTCATGTTGTCCTAAACATAAGAATGATCAAGATGAAACTCAGACACAGTATGAATGATCAAGATGAAACTCAGACACGGTAAGAATGATCAAGACGAAACTCCCATACCAGATCATCGTCCTGTGTGATGACCGGATCATCCACAAAAGTCAACGCCGTCGACGTAGTTTCCTCCATGTTAGTCATAGGGTCTGAGGGTGTAGACCTTGACTGCGACCGAGACTGCGACCTTGACTACGATGGTGAAGATATGTCCTCAGGGTCACGAAAACCGAGTACGTTCGAGAGCCGACGTAACTTCTTGCCTTGACGCTGTCAAATTGACAAATGAATTGGATGTCAGAGTCGGATATGCAGATGATGTACAAAAGGGATGTCCGTATTACCTTCAGAAAAGCTCGAAATGCAGAATCGACCTTCGTACTAGCCGGGTGCTCGTTCAGAAACTTCTCGAAATCATCAGCTTGATTTTGGACCTCGTCCCGCTAATCATGAATAGAAACTCACATGTCAGGCAAGAAAATAGGGTATGGCATGCAATTGTATTGACAAAAAAGATTGACGCACACTATACTTACCACAAAGGTGAGTACCGGAGCAAAGGCTGTTTGGGTACCCTCTCTCACTGCTTTTTTGTATTGCTGCCTAGCAAGCTCATAATAATCATTCGGCTGGTCCAATATGTTTGGCTCAAAAGCCGGTGGGTACATCTCCAAACGAGTTGAACGAACAAACCAACGAAGATAGTTGGTGAATGCAAGCTCGTTATGCGGCTTGAACTCACGGTCATGTGAATTAGCGTAACGCAAACTCTTCTTGAACATGTCTATGTAACTACTGTGATGGCTAGGCCAACCCTTGATCGCTCTTTGCCTCCTCCTATCCAGCCTACAAGATAAGACAAGCAACTATTATCAAAAAAAAATGTGGTGTTTCCAAAGCAAAACTAATTGAAGCCATGTAATTCTCTCTTACCCATGAAGCACAATGTCTGTGTTCATCCACTCCGGCGGGTGAGGCTGAAACTCCCCAAACTGCCTCATCACACGATGTGGAAAATGAAACTCAACTGCCCACATACATATCATTGGACACCGCATATGCCAAAGATGCCCTTCCGCTCGACACATTGGGTTCACATGAAATTCAGGTGTAAAACCGAAATTATCCCCAACACCGTATGGCTCCCATATCACCTGAAAGTTAGCGCAATGTAGTCATGTCCAGTTCAGGAGAATGAACGCAATGATACATGTAACGACAATACATACCTGCTCGGGGGTAAGAGTATCCAACTCGTTGATGTACTGCTTGTACATGTTCTCCACATCGCTCTTCATCTCGGGTACAACGTCCCACTTGTAAGCCCAAGTGGCTTGACGCATCACCATGTTCTTTTTATCGTCCCATGGCTTGTATGCCACACTCTTAGGTCGTCCAACTGGCAACCGCTCCCATGACCATATGAAAAGTAACACCAAAGGACCACCAACGGAGGCGCCTGAAGTGCACCTACGACATGTGTCGTCCAACTGCAAAGAAAATAAAACACGGTCATGTCATGCCATGTTGGAACACAACCAAATTTGTAACGAACAGTTCTTTACCTGCCGGTACAAGTAGGCCAGTGCTGTCGTACCCCAACTCCATCTCTTGTCCAACACCTTCAACGCCTTAAGCCAAATCCACTGCGCTACATTGCCCTTGCCGTCGGAAAATAGTGTCCTAGAGAGAACATACCAAATGTACACACGGGCATACGTCCTGACCACCCCAACATCAGCACCTTGAGGGCAATCCTTAAAGTTATCTATGATCCACGTGTAAGGAGCGCCGGCTGCAATATGCTTGTCCTTGTTCTCAGTAGGAGCAGTACCAATCAGAGTCGTCATCTGTGCATGCCACCCTTCAGAATCTGTGTTCAAACACAGAGGCTCACCATCGATAGGAAGTGCAAAGATCATCGACACGTCCTGAAGCGTCACGGTCATCTCCCCGGTCCGAAGGTGGAAAGTGTGTGTCTCCGATCTCCACCGATCCACAAGCGTCGTGATTCGCGCTGCATTCAGGTTTGGAGTGGAGCGGGTCACTAGCTGGAAGAACGGGAGGAGTCCTAATGCGTCGATGTATGGTGTGTACCGCTCATCGTACGACATTTCAGAGACCCCGTGAAACCGAAGCTTCAAGGTTGAAAGCTTATGCAAATGAATAGAAACAACTTGGTCATGCAAAGCCAAAGGAATACGTAATCAAAATCAAGCAAGGTCAACAAAAATATTATCTTCTTTAGCACCGCCATAGCATAAGATCGGTGTTCAACATCATAGTGATCATGGAGAAGCCACTCCATCCTATATTTTTCAAACAACAAGCATTCCATTATCACTTTGTTCCATAACGAAATAATTTGCTTTAGCAAATGGTAGTGCTCAAGATCTAACTTAATATCCATATAAAAATACACATTCATGTCATCCATATTATTAATGTCTTAACAAAATAAAACACATAGTAATTGCTCCATATAATTGATCCATACAAAAAGAAACCACAAATTAACATAATTACTCCATGTCATGCCATTCATATAATTGCACCATATCATGCCATCCATTCATGTCATCCATATAATTGCTCCATACAAAAAAAAAACCACACTAACAGAATATGTTCAAATCCAATGAGTTTTAGATTTCATTAAAATTACTCATAGTAATTTGTCCAATGACACGCTGGCAGTGTCTCAGCGCCGTATGAACATGCGCTATATACATGGGTTTAGCGCCTGGTGGTTGGGCGCTAGACAAAAAAATTATTTTTGTGAAATATTTTACAACTAGGTTTAGATTGTGAATTTGTTTTCCTACAAGATTAGAAATGTGGATTTTGCCCCCTACGCGCCGTCTGCCACAACTGGCGTGCCTCCACCGCTGACCCCACCAACTCCATGCACGGCCGCTTCCGCCCGCACAACTGGATCATGCTGGACTATCCGTCCCACAGGAGCGACCACAACCGCGTCATGGTGAACACCGAGACCTCCCGCTTCCTCTGCAAGAGAATACCGATGCTCCGCAACTACTAGGTCGTCTCTGTCACCGCCGATGGACTCCTCGTCCTGGCAGAAAAGGAAGTGCCTCACGCCGCGTGCGTCCTCAACCCGTTCACGGGCTACATGGTCCGGTTCGCGGCGCGCATGCAGCCCGACGTCATGGCTGCCGCCGTCTCCGGCTCCTCGCCACTCTACCTCGTCATCTTCTGCAGCGATTCTTGTAAGCTGTACAGGGTCAACCCTGGTAGTGAAAAGTTCGTCAGGTACAAGAAGAAATACGCCTACCCTATGGTTAGGAAAGCCGTTCAAGGTTGTGTCGCCATCGACGGCCATCAGAATGTGCTGCCGCCGCTTCCGGCCATGGTGGTCGCCAAGGTCGCCCATCTGATGACGCCGTTCGCCGAATTCCCTGACAATCAGTTTGGCATGGCTGCTTGGCCCGGTTGTTATGTGGTGGAATCCGCAGGGGAAACGCTGGTCATTTTCAAGCTTGAGCATTGGCGCATGGATGTTTTCAAGATGGACAAGGACGGAAATAGACTCGAGCAAGTGAATAGCATCGGCAGTCGTGCCTCTTCATCGGAGGTGCTTCCAGGTGCCTCTCTCTCAACGCTGCCAAATTTCATTCCATTGAAGCCAATTGCATATACCTTGTACCTCATTTGGGCTGGCCGTGCACTCAAATATACCACCTTGAGCACGGGCCACAAGGTCAGAGCAGCATGAGCGTGATTCAGACGATGGGGCACAAAGATAATTTTCTTGACCAGATCCTGTCCCGTGAGCTGTTGCTTGAGGACCTACCCCCTTTTATCAGTAATCCATTGAGCATGCATCCTTGGTCCATCGTTTCTTTGCTCTCCCTCTACACTTTGAACGCACAGTCTCATGAAGTGTCGCAGATGTTGAAGTAGGAAGATAAACTTCTTGATCAGCTCCAGTCCGGTGAACTGTCGCTTGCCGACCTTCTTCTCGAAGTCTCTCAGGAGGCGGATACTGATTCAGACGATTGATTATGTGTCTCTATGATTAATCCATTGCAGTACTCTGGTTTTTCTGCCGTGGTTTCTGATGTGTGCACAGAGCAACTGGGTCATATATGTTACTCCCTCCGTTCCAAAATAACTGTCGTAGCCTTAGTACAATTTTATACTAACTCTAGTGTAAAGTTGAGACAGTTATTTTGGAAAGGAGGGAGTATATGATTAATCCGTTTCTGTACTTTGGTAATTCTACCGATGTTTCTAATGTGCACAACAGAGCAGCTGGTTCTGTATTCAAAAGTATGTCAAAACAATGTATTGTCTCCATTGTTATGTATTTGCATGTAGAACCATCACCATAGGAAAATCATTTGTTGCATTGTTCATTTGTAAGCCGAGGTCACAGTAATGACTCTTGCTTATAACACTTGCTGTAGACAAGGCTCTCGGTTCTTATTGCGGTAAACACTTGGCTTATGAGAGCATTTCTTGCAGATCTCTTAAAAATCGATACTGCATAAACAGTTTAAGATATACTGCAAAAACAATTTTATGGTATCGTTGGAGCTTCGATATAGATTCTGTGAAATCGCAACCGTAAATGTAACATGTCAGTGTTTTTTTTTTGGGTCTTCATGGATTCGAGCACTGGAGTTTCCCGGCGCACAACTTTGCCGTCTCCTTTTGGACATCGTTTCAGATCTGGTGGCACCTGACGAGCAGCCCGCCCGCCCGCCGTGGTTGGCTCCGAACCACTTGTTTCAATATATTTTTTACCAGTCACAAATAAATAAAATCAGAAGAATCACTTGTTTCAAAATTCGTATTTTCTCTTTAGTAAACAAAAATTCTCCCAAACTAGTATGAATCAGAATATTTGTCTATCAAACTATACAAATCTCTCCAAACTTTGACCTTGGGGTGGTCCAGAATTTTTCCCAAACCAAGAAGAAACACCAAAGCAAACATAGATACCAACGGAAATGTTGAGTGTTGAAATTAATGCCAGCACGAATAATAAGTCTTAGTAGCAATAAAACAAGAAGATGAAGAGTTTTTGATACAAAATGATCGCCAGGAATGGTTTATTTAGTTCCCATGCTCTGAAATATACCCCGTACAGAACTTTCGAGAACTTGTATTAACTAACCATTTCTTAACCATTTTTTTCTCAGTTATAAAGCTCTGTACTTTCGAGAACTTTCGAGAGAGAGTTGGGGTGGCACCAATTGAAGAGAAGCTTGTCCAACATCGTCTGAGATGGTTTGGGCATATCCAGCGTAGGCCTTCTAAAGCGCCTGTGCATATCGGGCGGTTAAGGCGTGCTGGTAATGTCAAGAGAGGTCGGGGGAGGCCAAACTTGACTTGGGAGGAGTCTGTGAAGAGAGACCTGAAGGACTGGGCTATCAACAAAGATCTAGCTCTGGACAGGGGTGCTGGAAGTTAGCTATCCACGTGCCAGAACCGTGATTTGGTTACGATATCTTTTGGGTTTCAGCTCTAGCCTATCCCAACTTGTTTGGGACTGACAGGCTTTGTTGTTGTTGTTGTTGTTGTTTTTGTTGTTGTTGTTATATAAAGCTCTGTACTCCTTTTGTTTCTTTTTACTTCGCATATAAGATTTGTCTGAAGTTGACAAATTTATATTAAAAAATATGTAAACATCTACTCTCAAAGTTATGCAATATGAAAAAAAATCATGATGCATCTAATGTATTGGTTTCATATTGTGAATGTTGATAGTTTTTCGTATAAAGTTGGTCAAAATTTATGAAATTTGACTTTGACAAATCTTAGACGCACAATAAAAAGAAATGAAGGGAGTACAAAACAACTTGTAATGTAACACCAACTGCTGGTGAATCACCGCAGCAGGGCACCTTACCATTGTTCTGGTTTCCACCTAAAATCCTCTACCTACTGTAGTTCAGCTGCCTAATCTTGATTTACAGAACAGGGTACTTCATTGTCATTTCCATCACCTTGATACAAGAGGTGGTACAGTTTTGGTATATTAGGCGCAATGACATGCATACAGAAATGCCAAATGTATTTAAAAACACATTGCGCAAGTAAAGCTGTTAGCAGACAAAATTTGAGTGTGGCTTGACCTCCTCAGGTGCTCATCGCATTCCCCCAACGTTTCCCTATTTCGCTACCTTTTTGGACGCCCATGAGGCCTTCGAAATGCCCAGCAAATGACCTATCTAGCAGGGACTTGAGCAGAATAAGCGTTCCATCCAAGTCCCATACGTTCATAGGCTGATCAGTCGCAGCATCGCCAACGGAAGTTTGGATTGGCTGTAAGCCGAAGTGAAGACAGCCTCCTCCATTGAGCACCTTATATTAATTATTATGGAGGGCAATGGAATGGAAGGCCATGAAACAACATACATCAAGGAAAAAATAAGATCGGTAACTAAGCGAAATTAACCGACCAGTCAAATCTTTAGCATTGACAGACCCAATGCAAAATCCTAATAAATCCGAGTTCTTTCTCATTGGGTCCTTGAGATGTGCTGTTACTTGTTAGTGCATACTAACACTGTCCATGGTCCGTATTGTGTTCTTGGAGCAGACCTATTACTACTAACAATAATATACTAACACTGTCCGTGATCTCTCTTGTGTTCTTGGAGCAGACCTATTACAACTAACAATAATATCACAAATTGGGGGTAACCAAGGTGCCATTTCACTAGGTGGAAGAGAAAAAACTAGGGTGTCAGGAGTGGGATTTGAACCCACGCCCTCGTTAGGCCTTGTTCGGTTCAAGGTTGATCCACGTGGGTTGAAGGGGTTTGAGGGGGATTAAATCCCTTGTAAGTCAAAATACCCTTCAATCCTCTCCAAACCCCTTCAATCCCTGTCAGAAGGGGATTAACCGAACAAACCCTTAAGAGGATTGTGCTTGAAACAGGCGCCTTAGACCGCTCGGCCATCCTGACGTGAAACCAGTACCGAGACGGGCGTATATAAAACGGCGGAGATGCTGATAAACTGGCGATGTGGGACTAAATATGCTTCGGTTCGCTGCATCTTACCGGAGCGCGTGGTCGCCAGGGAGTACGTGCGACCCAGGCGCGGGCAACGTCTCCGCCAGCGCGCTTCACCTCCGTCCCCGTCCTCCTCCTCCTCCGCCTCGATCGCAGGCAATCTTCTGTACCGCGCCGAGGAACTCCATCTAGTCATCCGTGGCGCCGCGGCGAGAGGGCGGGTATGGGGCATAGGAGGATATCACATTCTCACGGATGTTAGGGATGGAGGGGCTGGCGGCGGCGGCGATGGAGGAGGGGAAGGTGTCGCTCCGTCGCTCCGATCTGGCCTCTCTGCTCGCTATGGAAATGGAGGATCCCCGTCGAGATGGTTGGCTGGATATTAGAAGTTTGAACAAATTGAGTCAGCCTGTTACGTAGAAAAAACTATTCGTATTCAATTTTTAAATAAAATAAAAAATGCTCGCACTTAAAAATACTTGCTTTCGCCGAAACATTTTCATTTTATTATTATTCTATTGCATCAGTTTTATAAGATGTTAGAACTCAAAAAATAATATTAAAAATTAAAAATTTATATAAAAAAGTGTATAAAAATTCCATAAACGCATTTATCAAATATTTTATACTTTAAATGCGTTAAAATATTGGCTCACTTAAATGTGTTTAATTATTCACACATAAACTTTTTTAGTGTGAATTTATACAAAATAATTATTATTTTTTAAATTGCGTGATTTTGTCTGAAAATTCTCAAACACCATTTAAATTTATGCAAAAAATGTTAGTATAGAGTGAGCACGCGAGCGACTGTGTTTACATTCTCGAACATTTTTTTGGTAAAAATAAAAAATACTTATAAAACAAAAAAAATAGAGCCTAGTTGGTTGTGGTATTGGGCAAAGGATCGTGATTAGTCACCCTAGGAAAACCAAATCGAAACCGAAAACCAAATCGAAAAAAACTGAATTGAAACCAAAATTTAGGTTTTCAGTTTTAGGTATCAATTTCAGTTTTCAAAATAGCAAACCGTATTGAATTCGGTTTTTTAGGTTTTAAACCGAAATAAACCGGTTAACCGAATAAAACCGAAAACAACCCAATTTTTTGTTTTTTTAGGGGTGAAAGGCTGAAAGCCTGCCCAGGCGCCCAGCCCACCCAGCCACCAGGCAGGCAGCCAACCTAACTTCAAGTCACACACACGACACATGAGTCGCAACCCTAGCCAGACGCCGCACTCGGGAACGCAACGGGAGGGAGAGCCAGACAACCACCGGGAGGGAGAGCTAGCGGTCGCGCATCTTGCGGCGTCTCGGAGTCCTCGGCGTCCTCGGCCTCGGCGCGGCGTCCTCGGCCTCCTCGCCGGCCGTCGCTCCCGTCGCGCTCGCCCCGCCTCTGGCTTAGCCCTTGTTGACGCTGCTCGGTGCTTGCTGTCGTCGCTTGGGCAACTATCTCCACGTCACCCTCCTCCACGGTATGGGATCTGGGGATCCCCTACCTTTACTCGGCAGCCGCCGCTACTTGATTTCCTGCCGCCGCAGGTCATACCGCTGCCGGTTTGTCTCTTCGGTTAAGGATAACGAATGTCTCTCTAGCATTGGTATTTTTTCCAGCTTGCTAATGCAAGGGCAAAATAGAATTTTCATATCACACATAATATTTTATGGCTAAAACTTACAAAAATGTCATAAACAAAACAAAATGAAGTTTAGATGTCAAAACAAGAATAAAGAAAAATTTAGGACCATAAAAGGAAGCAGATTTTTAAAAACAGGTCAAATAATTTTTTTTCTCATAAATATATTGCTTGCAACTTCAAAATCGCGTCAACTTTGGTTATTTTGGTTATTACCCAAACCGAACCGATAACAAGTGGTTATTACCGAAACCGAACCGTATCTATGTATAAAACCGTATAAACCGAAATATAAAAACCATATAAACTGAAAACCGTATAAACCGAACCGAATCGAACCGAAAAAACCGAATGCACAGGCTGAGTGATTAGTAGTTCAAACCATAGGTGCAATTATTTTTCGCTGCGGAACATGCTCAGTTCGGCCCAGTAAACGGGTCAACTTCGTTGGCCAGGCAAACATGCGGCAGATGGGCGGAGGCCCAGGAAGCCTACATGCGAGGCACGTTGAAAGAGCAGTGCAACATTTTTTAAGGGTTGCGCGAGTGTTTATCGGGAACTAGAGAATCCATTTTAATTATTCAAATTGTATCATGTACGCTTTAACTTATAGAACTTCAGGAAAAGATGTGTGAATGATTACAAGCGGATGGATTGTGTACGACCAACAACGTACAAAAAACGGATCGGTACACGGTTCAAAATTTTCTATCTTTGAATGGATTTTCCTTCTTAAGGATCAACCTAGAAAACCCAGATGCGTCAAGAATGATGAAGATGTCCGGTGGCAGCATATAGCAACATCTGCACATAATTATACATTGAGCTAAAGATTGCAGTTCCTAAAAAAAGAGCTAAAGATGGCAAATGTGTATGGCGTTATGAAATATATACGCTAGAAAATTGAACATTGAGATTACCCGTGTTTTGTGACAAATGTTAGTAACATTTTATAAAATTTAGCAGTTCCTTCTAATTAAAAAGAAATTTTTTTGTCCAAAATCGGTTAAGAAAGTGTATTAATTAGAGCAACCAGACACCCAAAGAGCAATCCCGCCATTGAATCACCATTCTATAAATACATTTTTCGCTCTATATTCAAGCCGCCAAGAAAAAATCCCACCATCGAATAACCATTCTGTAAATACATCTTTCTATATTTATACTCCTTCTTTTTAAGAAGTTCCCAAAATCATATTTAATTAAAGTCACTCTTTCTTTCCTTTATTTGCATCATTTATCCTTTTATTTATTTATTCCATCACTTTCCTCTTTTATTGCATGTAATCCCACAAATGGCTCTCTTCTTTCTTTATTTGTTCATCCAAGCTTTATTGCATGCAATCCCATAAATGACTCTCTTCTTTCTTTATTTGTTCATCCAAACTTTATTGCATGCAATACCACAAATGACTATTTTCTTTCATTATTTGTTCATCCATCATTTCTTTTTCTTAATTGCATGCAACCTACAACCCATAATCACGGCCAATTCTAATCACCGTTTTCTTGCTCTATTGGATGCAATCAACAATCAAATTGTGTACATAAATAGGTTGAAATTACTGCCAAAAAGTGAGGTGCTACTATTTCTTCGTTGGCTACAGGATGCCCACTCGCGTAGGAGGCCTTAAAGAAGCCGGCCTGATGGCCCGGAACGCAAACGCGGAGTCCCATACATGACGCGAAGCGGTTATATAAGTAAAGCCTTTTATAGTATCATGTAATCTCGCATGTTGTAGTGGCTAGTCTAGGTTCCCTCTTGAGGGTGGTCTTGCGTTCGAAACCCAGTTTTGGCGAAATGTTTTTTTGTACTCATACGGTCGTAGCGGATGACATCTCGGCGTAACTTGGTGAGGTCAGCGGCGTACGAAAGAAGGGGGAAATACACCTCCTTTATTATTTGGTAAAGATTGATCTCTTAACAATAATTTTCTCATCATAAATTTAGAAATCTCTAGTTATTATAGCTAATCTAAGATGTAACCCATTGTATATGAGTGAGGCGTTTTGATATTTTGAAAAAAGTGAAATTCAATTTTTCCGTTGGCAAAAAAATCCCGAAAGAATTATGCAAGTAAGTAAGGATGTAATGTACATGTGTGTAAACTTTCATGATGAAATACCTTGATTTGTGGCCTGTGCGAAAATAATAATTCATGGTCTGGAAGGATGAATAGTATCATGGGTTAACAAGCCACAGATTTGTTATTTTGGCACAGTCCTTATTTCAATTTATTTCGTCCTAAAAATTTACACACTTGTGAGTTATGACACCATGTATATCTGTATTTTTTTAGAATTTTTGTAAATGTAGAAATACTAATTTTGAAGTTTGAATTTGGAGGGCTCCAGTGAGCCTGAGAGCCAAAAGAAATTTCCGATTGCATATCACTTTTTTTGTCATATCTAAATTACGTGACGGAGCGAAGATAAAAGAATCTTATCAATTGTACATGCCCTAATTAGCGAGTTGTCCTCGCAAAGAATTCACTAAACACCTCCGTGCTGGACAAGTGGTGCTCTGTACGCGCGCCCCTTGTCGCGACGTGGACGTTCTCTTTTATTTTTATTTTTTAGAGGCACTCAGCGTGCCTTTCGTGGAAGCATATTCGTGGCTCCACGTGAAGTACGATTCATGCCTTTTAGTTCATCAAGGACTAGGAGCATGCGGTGGCATAAGCGAAGGTTTCTGGTTAATTTCATGGTTTCAGGATATATAAGAATTACTAGAAGTATACCCTGCGCGTTGCTGCGGGAATTGCTATGAAAACTATATGCATAAAAAAATATAAAAGTATGATACATTGAGTTGTCTAACTAAAGATGCAACAGAAACATGTGTGTATTAAAAATTATTAGGATGAACAATAAAATGATTAAAATATGGTTGATATGGAGATTGCATATAGAGATTAATAAATATATTAGTTGAGATGAGATGGACAATTGATTGGCTAAGAAATGAATGATGTGGATAGCTTGCATGTGAAGAGAGACAATTTAAATGACCTAAGTGGGTGACATGGATAATTGATTGGCTAAGAGAATAGATGATGTGGATAGCTTGCATGTTGAGATAGACAACTTAAATGATCCATAGTGGGGTTTTGTCTTATAAGAAGTATAGATTGGCGACGGAATCAACCCCAAATGATGTCGGGAGGCACACGGGCAGGTGCCTCCCCCCTCTCGAGGTTGTGTCACCTAGCCATGTGGCCTCCCGACACACCAACTGTTAGTCCTCCAAGGTTCCCAGGTGCTCCTTCTGCTCCGGGAAAAATCCCAGGTATTTTTTATGTTCGGAAAATAGGATTTCATGTAAGGTACAAGAACATGCAGAAAACAACAACTGGTATGAACACTGAGTTAATAGGTTTATTCCAATAAAATTGTATACAACGATATATAATGCTACCAAAAGTCTCTTTGAACGTATCATCATAGGACTTGTGTAAACCTCGGTACCCCCTAACGTAGTATATAAGTCGAGGGTATGAGGCCCTTATAAGGTTAGCAATAATATTCCGTACATTGTACTCGGTGTTACACCCCATCAGAAGCAAGAACAAACATGAGTAGGATTTTACCTCTTAGAAGATCATGAACTTAGGTAAATCCTCATCTCAAGTTACCATCGGCATCAATCCCCTAGCTTAGGGCACCCTACCAAGGGATTCGCCGGAATCTACTCCGACACAATGCCAGTTGATTTATTTTTCAACTCCATAAACCAAACATACTCATTTTTATTGCATCCCATTTGTTCTTGAATCTATCCATGGAATACCTATTCCCCGTTCTTACTTCCCGTTTATCCAAAACGTCCCCCATCCCTTCTTACTTAAATAACCTAATGGTCTATTCTAATTTCAACCTCTTGCCTCGAGGTACCAACGGGTCTCTTCAAATGTGCGTCATCCCACATCACCTTCTCGGTCATACATCAATCATACACCTTACCGAGACGCCTCACGTGAGGCCTCGGGCACTCGCCGGTCAAAGGTGGACCAACAGGTAAACCATGTCCTCACTGGTCCGGGTTGGTTTAAAAACTACTGGCAGCTGACCAGCACACACACGGTTTCAAATGGTAAATCAGCTTGGGACACCACTAGAAATGCTTGAAGCTAGGTAGGTAAGAAAAGGGGACCCCATAAAATCCCACACGCGGTTAGGCACGCTCGTCAAGAGACACAATACCCGGAACTCGGGTCCTAAGTGACTCGAATGGAACAAAGCGTCGGGGCGAGATAGCCTAGACCTTCCATCCTTCGTCGAATATAGTCAACATTATAATAATCATATCATCAACAACAATATAATAATGTGATATCCCAAACCAAGGAGTAACAGGGTAACATCGTAGCATCCTAAGCATGCATACTAAGCAGGGGCTGAGCAACGAGCAATAGTAACATAGCAGTACAAGGTTTGTGGGAAGGGACATGGTTGTATCGGTTTTAAACAGGCTATAAACATGTGGTAGGATCAAACATCGAACCTAACCTAGACTAGCATGCAAACCGCTGGTTGAAATAGAATGGATCATAAGTAATGTATAGTCCTTGCCTGTTGATAAGTCGGGTTCCGAAGGTGTAGTTGATCGCAAGCTCGCATCGTCTCCGAGAGGTACCCGCGGAAGCACACAAGACGGAAACACTGGAAAGCAATCAACGAGCAAGCACTCTATTTATATGGGGCAACACAAGATCAAGAATACATCACACGACACGGCAACGTGATACAGATCTATCATCGAGAACGGTTACTAACAGTTTAAGTGGGGTATCGGTCACACACGACGAATACCGCACATTTACGGTGGTTCAAGTTGCTTAGCTACAGGTGATCAACCAACGGTTATTAACATGGCATCTCACTCCAGCATGGCATATCACATAAGCATGACAAGAGGTGAAGCACAAAGTAAACTATCCATGCTAGTCAATTTAAGTGAGGCACAACCTAAACATGGCATTCCACTAAGTACCGCACGATGATTAAAACATTTGGTACTGTTCTGTCCTAAACCATATTTTAGGTTGGTTAACAACAGCAAACAATAGCATAAACACAAAGTACACGAAAAACTAATCAAGTTACATATAAAGAACACCCCAAACGGAGTTACGGTTAAAAAGATATAAGCAAAACAAGTTACGGGCACAATCTGCCAACATCCGGAAGCACACTTTAGAGCAATTCATAAACAGGACAATCAATGCAAACATGCTCTCAAATGATATGGAACTAAAGTAGACATGACAAGGAAGGCATGGCAAAAGGAATCATGCAAAAAGGCATCATAGATCAAAAGATATTAAGCATGCAACATGGCATCGGAACGTTACAGACTTAGAGAAAAACAGAGGTGGCTGTTAAAAACAGCAGCATAGCAACTTTGGAGCTCAATAACTATATGACCAGCAAGCATATCATGACAATGCAATACATATAATGTAAGTAGACATGATGCTTAAGATGCAATTGGAATCACTCAATTCCGATAAACGGTCGCGACACACTCGTCGATCGAAGTTGCAACAAAATATAAACAACAACACACTAACAGCAGGGTAGCTACTTTGGAGCAAGATACAATCATGATGCAGCAAGCAATTATAGCATGTGAACGCATGAAACTGAAGTAGAAACAATGCTTAACACAATGCAAAAGGAATCACTCAATTCCGACGTACGGTTGCCGTCGCCCGAAGTTTCAATCAAGCAACAGTTTTCAGACAGTTTAACAGCAGCAGTTGCAATTAACGATCTAATGCCCTGTTTAGCACACAATTACACAATCAAGAAGACCCTAGATGCAAATGCTCACAAAAGATGGATTGAAGTACACTTAATTCTAAGCAACTTTCATTTTGGGCGCATCGCGATCCGAGCTACAAATTACTCGCAATTATCGTCGCAAAAACAGATCAGCAACAATAATTTCTCCAGACTTAGCCAAATTTTCAGATATTGGAAAAAAAACAGGGAGAAAAAAGAAAGAAAGAAAGAGGCTCACCCACTAGTGGGCTCGGCCCACTGGAGCAGAGGAGGCGGCCTGGGCTGGCGGCCTGGTGCTGGGACGGCCGGGCTGGGCTGGATCCGGCCCACCTGGACGGTGGCGGTTGGGCGCTGGCTCGCCCCGTCCAGAGCGGCGACGCGGACGGCGGCTCTCGACGCCGGCGAGCGGCACGGCGTCCTGGAGCGGGGCAGAGGGGCTGAAGGGGAGCGCGGCTCCGGCATAGGAAGGCGCGGGGCCGGCCGGAGGAAGGCGTGGAGGCGGGCTCCCGTGGGGCGACGGAGGGGAGCTCGGGCGCCATGGCCTTGGCGGCGGCGGGCGACTCCGGTGCGGCTGTTCTGCGGGAGGAGGAGAGGAGAGATTTGAGGAGGGAGGAGGAAGAGGAGAAGAGCGCGGCGCATCAGAGGACTCACCGGGCGGCGGCGGCTCGCCGGCCTGCCTGCCGGGGGCGCGGGCGGCGCGGCCGTCTACTCCACGGGAGGCGGCGGCGCTGGAACGGCCAGATGGGCCTGAGCGGGCCCAGCGGCGGCGGCTGCTTGGCTCGGCGGGGCCCGAGGTGGCGGAAGGCTGGCTGGGAGGCTCGGTGTCAAGATCTGGGCCCTTGATGGCCAGATCTCACGGCTGAGGTGGCTTAGGGCTAGGGTTTTCTTGATTTTGGAGGGCTAGGGGGCTGATCTACGAATTTGGTGAGGGGGTGGCTGCAAATTTCACTTAGGGAAACCCTAATTGGGTGTGGGAGGCTGGTGGTCTTTATATAGGCAGGTTGGCTGGCCTGTTTACGCAAATGCCCTCGGTACCCCTCTCGCGCGTCCGATAATCACGTTCGTGACCGCCGAGACTCCTTACGGACCCCGATTCTGACGAAATCTCGAACCACGTGCTCAGCGCGTCGAACCCGTCGATCGTACCTCACCGTGGTGACATTCCGACAACATTTTTCGGCGCCCCATAAAATAATCCGTTTATTAAATAAACGGGGTTTGCATTCCGGTGTCGATGGCTGGACTTATGCCGGTTGCGACGGTGCTCGGGTGAAACCCGGTGTCGCCAAGGTCGAGTGTCAGGGTGGCAAGGCGCGGTCTTCGTCCGATACGAGATAAGAGGGGGGGGGATAACCGCCAATCGATAAATCGGGGATGCAAACACCACAAACAATTCAGACAATCAAACAATTCGCACCGAAAACAAAAATTTTATTTTTTGTGAAAACTGGGCTGTTACATAGACGCACTAAGAGCATTGGATTCAACATATCAAGATTTTGGTCAATTCTTTCTTCCTCGGTGGAATGAAGAGCACTTTTAGTTTGCTTGCTCACACAACCCCTGATAAAGGGAAAGGCAAAGGAATATAATGCACACAAGGTGTAAAGAAAAATAAATAAATGTTGATGATTTTGAGACCAAGTCACCGAGTTTTCAAAATGCTTTGGCATCACGTAGTTTATGATCTATGGCCGCATGAGCACCTACAATAATTATGTGTTTTGGTGATGACGATGATGCACGTCATTGGCGAGGGAGGTGCCGCATCTTGCGATGCGTGGGTTGCATCTGCTGTGGTGAGGGAAGTACAATCTTTGATCGATACAATGGGTTGAGGCGAGCATGGCACGTAGCATCATCAACGTGAGGCAAAGCGAGGCACCATGTGATGTGTTGAGACGAGAAGGCGTGTGTTGTCATAGGCATGAGGGAAATCGAGGGATGACTGTAAGAGCAAAGTTATTCCCCCATGAGTTTTGGATATTGTTGGACAAAACAGTAGAGGACTAACAAGTTTTCTAGTGTAAAACAGATGGTTAGGTTCCTGAAGTTATAGGTTGGTGATAAAGCTTCAACGAAGATTTATATATTTACTGAAGCATATCCTCTGGAGTGAAGCTCATCACGGATGTCGACCCCTAAAAAGATAAAGTATCCTGAAGCACGTCTCATCGAAGGAGATGACCAAGATGACGCAAGACTTGGTAGTTTTTGCGTAGTTCTTTTTCACTTCTTTGAGTCGTAGGAAAAATCGTACTATCAAGAGGGGTTTAGTAAATGTACTCCGAAGGTTTTGGTGAAAAGACTCAGATCGAATCCAAACCTGTGAGAAGCCAGAGATGAGAAATCTCATGTGCACTAGGTAATGCTTCAGTAGCGAAGACTATGCTCTTTCGGCTCCTGAAGCATAACCAAGTCCGTGAGTCAGCTTTGCTTATTCCGCAAGTAAAGTTGCGCATTGATCAGATATCCGACCATTGCAGACAGGTGTCAAGCTGTCGCATCGGGTCATTTAAGTCATTTCGCACCTAGGGATTGCCACCTATAAATAGGCCAGCCCCGCCCTCATTGGCGGGTGGCTGCTCCAAGAATATTTTCTGAGAGTGAAGAGAAAGAGAGCAACCCCACCGAAGCAAACCACAAACCCATCCACCGAAGCATAAGTCCTATTGATCTGAGTTGATTCACTATGACTTAGGAAGAAGTTTGCTAGCCTTTTTTTTATCTTGGAGAACTACAACTCTCCTAGACGGTTAGAGAGTTGTTCTTCAGAGAGCGAAGAGTTATTGTCGCCTCGAAGTCCAGTTTGTCAAAGGTTTCGGTGATTTCATCAATAATCAACCACGATTGAAGAACTGACCAAGCTCAAGGAGATTGGTGCAGTGGAAATACGGACGGAGAGAGGTTAGCTCCTGTGTTCAATCACAAGTTCCTCCAACCAGACGTAGCACTTTGCAGAGTGTGAACTAGTCGAACAAACATCGCCGAGTCAACAGTTCATTTTACTTTCCGCACTTACATTCTGTACTTCAATTGCTTCAGTGATTTGTTTCAATGCTTTTGATTCTCTATGTTGTGCTTCACTCTAGTTCTGCTTCACTGATTACCTTTCTGTTGAATTCCTTCGGCTGCTAAGTTATGCTTCACTTCATAGTTTCATGCAAAAATTTGAAGTGATCATTCACCCCCTCCCCCTCTGATCACATACTTGGACTTTCAATTGGTATCAGAGCTAGTCACTCTTTGTTTGGATTAACCTCCTAGAGTGTTTTGCAAGTATGTCTTTCGCAGCCATTCGCTCCGGCGAACCTATACCCATGTTCAATGGAAAGGACTACCCATACTGGAAGGATAAAATGAAGAGAAATATCATGGCTATCAATTCGACTGCCTGGCAAGTTGTCTTATAAGGAGTCACAGTCGCTGACAAGAATTCCATCACTCCTGAAGAAGCAAAGTTAATTGATCTTGATTTTGAAGTCTGGGTATTCATCACCAATCATTTGACACCAGAGAAGTATCATGAAGTGAAGAATATCCCATCTGCCAAAGGCGTCTGGGACTATCTTGAAAAGATTGGTGAAGGTGTTTCTACCCACAAGGATGCCAGAATTTACAAGCTTCGAAGCAAATTCTATCGATTCAAGAGAATGAGGGTGAAAAAGTCAGCTCCATCTACAACAGACTCACTGCTCTTGCAAATGAGTTGATTTCCCTCGGTGCTGATGACATTACCCCTCACTCTGTTGTAAGAACCTTGCTTCGCTCATTGGATGATTCGTTTGATCACATTGTGCTGATGATCAAGGAAAGGACTGATTTCAGACGTCTTGTTGCCGCTGATATTCTTGAGAGACTCAATACTCTTGAAATGGAAGAAGATGAGAAACGTGACATAAATGGTTCTCGAAGAAGATCACATGCTTTGAAAGCAAAAGCTTCGCGTCATTCTTCACCCGAAGTGAGTTCTACTTCAGGTGTCGAATCAGATGATCCTGCAAGCATTGGGAAAGATTTAGCATTGATCATGAGACGCTTCAACCGCTTCCAGAGAAAAGGTTTTTCTTCACCCAAGAAGAGTTATTCTTCAAGAAGCTCTAGTCACTCATCTCACCGCTCATCCTCAAGAAGCTCTCCATCGAAGGACAACTGCTGCTACAAATGCAAGAAACCAGGTCACTACATTGCTGATTGCCCTCTATGGGAAGCTGAGAACAAATCGAAGCATTCGCTCAGAGACTCCTCAACGAAGTCCCACAGATCCTCCAGAAGCTATGAGTCCAAGAGACATGATTCCAGTTCGAGAAGAGAAAAGAAGAAAGATTCTGATGATGACAAGAGGAAGAAGTATCATAAGAAGCGTGAGGGTTCTTCATCGAAGACTCACTCATCTCGTCGAAGCAGCTCTCACCGTGCCAAGGCCTATCTGGGAAAGGAGATGATTTCGAAAGACGAAGCCTCTGGTTCCGAAGCTGAATCAGGCTCAAGGTCTGGGTCTTGGTCCGAATCAGATGGTGTTGCTGGTTTGGATTTCGCTTCGGTAGATACTTCAACCAAATATTCGAGCTCATTCTTCACCAACAACAGTAGTGAAGATGAAACTCCTGCATATTGCTTTATGGCCAAGGCAAAGGTATGTTCATCCAAATCAAACTATGATACATCTGATTGTTCCTCATATGATAGTGATTCGAAGATTAGCTATGCCAAACTTGCTAAAATTGTTTCAATCCAACAAGATGAACTTGATTCGCTAAGCAAAACCATTAAGAAATCAGAAACTCTGTTGATCGATGAGATAGAGAAAGGTCAAACTTTGACTAATGAGCATACTGCTCTGCAGGAAAAGTTTTAAGAATTATCCTCTCGGCATGATCTTCTTTCAGTTGATTATGAGAAGCTTACCTATGAATTTCTTCAGAGGAAAATGGCTCTTAAAAACTGAAAGAGGCTTATGAAGAATTGGAAAATGTCAATCTCTCTCTCATGGCTCAACAAGGTTCTGAAGCAAATCATAAAACTGATTCACCTTGCTTAACTTGTCTGGAACGAAGCAAAACTGATTCCAAAGGCAAAGCTCCTATTGTTATTGATGATACTAATGCCGCTGATGAGGAAAATCCTGCTGTTACCGAGGAACTCCTCAGGTTGAAAAACTTATTTGAAACAGGCATGTTCAAAAGTGTGCAAGGTCACCAATATCTTTGTGATATCCTGAGGAAGGCTCTCCTTAACAGGAATTCCAGGAATGAGGGTGTTGGTTTCGAGAGAAAGATAAACCCTGATGGCACCTATTGGGAACCTGAGCAGTATCCTAAGACTGTTTGGGTCCTTGCGAAGGAGAAACCCATTGATATTGCTAACATTTCAGGTTTCGATTGCAAAATGAACAAGGCTATTGTGGATGAATCACTTGATTCAGACTACAAGCTCCTTAAAGATGAACAGGGAAAGGTTACAGCTGAGTATGTAGGAACTCCTCCGAAGAATGGCTTCTATAAGAGGCAGATATGGGTGCAGAAAGCACTTGTGGAAAAACTGCCTGCTAACCATACTATGCAGGGAAAGCCTTCGGTACAACCGAATCATTTCTAAACGAGAAATGATTCACTGTTGCCCGAATCAAATGTTCCACAGAATTAATACTATCGTAGTGGTCGTCATACGTATCGTCCTCATAATAATCATACTAAGATTGCATATGCTCATACTTATCCTAACCATTCGCAGAGGACTTACATTTATGGTGTACTTGATGGTCCACCGAAGCAATACAATCCTGTTCGCTTTAATATTGCTTCAACCAGTGCTTCGACTTCTTCTCAGTCACCTGCTCGTTTGTGGGTGGTTAAGAAGAACTAATTCTTCTGCAGGGCTATGCCTCCGGTGGATCCGAATGGTTCATGGATAGTGGCTGTACAAATCATATGACCGGAGACAAGGAGTTGTTCACCAAAGAAAAACTATCTCAATCTTCTCAGAAGTACATTATCTTCGGTGATAACAACAAGGGTAAAGTTTTAGGTTTGGGTAAGGTTGCCATATCGAAAGATAAGCACATTGACAAGGTTATGCTAGTCCAATCACTTGGATATAATCTTATGTCTATTTCAAAATTATGCGATATGGGTATGCTTGTTCTATTTTCTGTTTCACGTTGTGTTGTCTTTTCACAGGATGACTATACGTTTGTCTTCGAGGGTTACCGAAAAGGAGATTTATACATTGTTGATTTTTCTTCGGGCCCTACTGTATCCACTTGCCTTATGGCAAAAGCTTCATCTGGTTGGTTATGGCATCGAAGACTTGGTCATGCAGGGATGAGAAATCTTCATAACCTAGTGAAGAAGAAGCATGTTATTGGTCTTAGCGAAGTAAAATTCGATAAGGATCGTCTTTGCAGTGCCTGTGAAGCTGGTAAAATTACGAAGAAACATCATTCAGCGAAGACTATCATGACTACTACTCGTCCTCTTGAATTGCTTCATATGGATCTTTTTGGTCCTCAAAATTATGCAAGTCTGGGAGGAAATAAATATGGTCTTGTTATTGTTGATGATTTCTCTCGTTATACTTGGGTTTTCGTTTTGGATGACAAGAGAAAAGTTGTTGAAATCTTCAAGTCATTAGCTATGAGAGCTCAAACAGAATATGAATTATCTCTGAAGCATATCCGAAGTGATAATGGAACTGAATTCAAAAATACTCATATTGAAGATTTTCTTGATGATCATGGTTTCACTCATGAGTTCTCTGCTGCTTATACACCTCAACAAAATGGCGTAGTTGAAAGAAAGAATAGAACTCTTATTGAAATGGCCAGAACGATGCTTGCTGAGTACAAGACTCCTATTAGGTTCTGGGCCGAAGCAATTAACACAGCATGTCACATCATCAACAAGGTTTACCTTCACAAATTCCTGAAGAAAACTTCACATGAACTTATCACTGGTAACAAACCTAATGTTTCATATCTTAGGGTATTTGGTGCTCCATGCTTTATTAGAGATATGAATCATAGCTCCAAATTTTCCCCTAAGGCACATGAAGGTTTTCTTTTAGGTTATGGCTCAAACTCTCACACTTATAGAGTGTATAACTCTCACTTTGGGAAAGTTATTGAAACTATAAGTGTGAGGTTTGATGAAACTAATGGCTCTCAAAAAGTGCATTTACCTCATGATCTAGATGAACCTCCACTTGATGAAGTGATCAGGTCCATGGCTGTTGGAGAGATTCTCCCTGTTGAAGCCAATCCTCGTCAAGCTGTTAGGGATGATGATGGTCCAATGTTCCCACACATAGCCCGGGGCGCTGGAAATCAACATCCTGAAGCTAACGGTGAACAGGACGAAGAATGTCAAGGGAATGAAGAAAATGCTAAGCTCGAAGGAAATGCTGAAGCTGAAGGTGAAGCAGATCCTGAAGCAGAAGCTGAGCCTGAAGCAAATGATACTACGTTATCACGAGTTCGAAGAAGATTTGATGTTGATTCGATCCTCGAAGATATTCATCAACCAGGTCGTCCCACTACTCGATCTCGTACTCGTTTGGCTAACTTCTGTGGAAGTTTTTCTTTTGTTTCAATGGTAGAGCCTTCAAAGTTTGATGAAGCCATGAAGGATCCGGACTTGTTATTAGCAATGATGGAAGAACTTCACCAGTTTTAAAGAAACAAAGTTTGGTCACTTGTTGACAGGCCTGATCCCACGAAACACAATGTTATTGGCACAAAGTGGATATTTCGCAACAAGCAATATGAAGATGGTATTGTGGTAAGAAATAAGGCTAGACTGGTAGCACAAGGGTACACCCAAATCGAAGGCATTGATTTTGATGAAACCTATGCTCCAGTAGCCCGTCTCGAATCCATTCGTGTCATGCTTGCTTTTGCTAACCACAAATATATTGTTATATCAAATGGATGTCAAAAGTGCTTTTCTTAATGGTGAGATAGAAAAGAAGTGTATGTTATGCAGCCACCAGGTTTTTAAGACTCGAAGAATCCTGATATGGTGTACAGGCTTCACAAAGCTTTGTATGGACTGAAGCAAGCACCTCGTGCTTGGTATGAAACATTGAAGGATTTCCTCCTGAAGAAAGGCTTCAAACCAGGAACAACTGACCCCACTCTTTTCACTCGATCATATAACAATGATCTATTTGTGTGTCAGATATATGTAGATGATATTATCTTTGGCTGCACTAACACTGTAATCAGCGAAGAATTTGCAAGGATGATGTCGAAGAAATATGAGATGTCCATGATGGGTGAATTGAAGTTTTTCCTAGGACTTCAGATTCGCCAACAGAAGAATGGCACCTTTATTTCACAAGAAAAATACTTGAAGGATTGCCTGAAGAAATTCGATCTAGCTGAATGCAAGACCATCAGAACTCCTATGCCAACAAATGGTTTTCTTGATGCTGATGAGAAAGGGAAACCCTTCGATCAGAAGAAGTATAGGTCTATGATAGGTTCACTCTTATACTTATGTGCATCTAGACCTGATATTATGCTATCAGTTTGTATTTGTGCTCGTTTTCAGGCCAATCTGAAGGAATCACATCATATTGCTGTGAAGCGAATTCTTCGATATCTAGCACATACTCCTTCATTGGGACTTTGGTATCCCAAAGGAACTCAGTTTGATTTGATTGGATATTCTGATTCAGACTGGGTTGGTGATAGAGTTGACAGGAAATCTACCTCAGACACTTGTCATTTTCTTGGTAGATCTCTTGTGTGTTGGGCTTCAAAGAAACAAAACTGTGTCTCAATATCTACTGCTGAAGCCGAATACATAGCTGCTGGCTCATGCTGCACTCAAATACTTTGGATTAAGCAGACGCTGAAAGATTATGGTATTTTTGTGAAGAAAATCCCTTTGCTTTGTGATAATGAGAGTGCTATCAAAATTGCACACATCCCCGTGCAACACTCTCGAACGAAGTACAACGATATTCGTCACCATTTTATTCGAGATCATGTTCAGTGCGAAGACATTGAGATAAGCCATGTTAGAACTTAAGATCAATTAGCAGATATATTCACGAAGCCATTGGACGAGGAAAGGTTCTGTGCATTGAGATGTGAGCTAAACCTCTTAGACTCACACAATGTTCAGTAAGATCGAAACTTTTCCCTTGTACATATTCACCTTCGCTGTGTGTTTGTTTATTTAGTTTCGCCTAAGTTTTCCTTCGTCCATGTTTATATGTGATTAGCTTTGTTTGCCATTTGCTTTCAGTTTTGGGTTGTTTTTATTCGTTTCGTTTGTCCCCAGTACTTATCACTTTTAGCTTCGTTGTTGGCTTTTCTTCGAAGTGATAAGTTTCGGACCCTATCCCCTCCATTCCGATTCACTCCCAATCTATTCTGTCTTGAATGGTTAAGCACATTTGAAACGGAAAGCATATTGATTCGAACATCATTGAGTTCCGAATCAAATGCTTCCAACCTTATCGAAGTTTTTGCTCTAGGTCAAGACTTATTCTTCGGCCGTTGAGTCCCCGTCTTTCTCGGGTCGTTGAGATTCTCTCGTGAACCACCACTTCATCTGAGCCGTTGAATCGGAAGAGACACTCGCTGGCAGCCGTTTGATGCGATCTGGCAACCGTTTCAGATCGGCCCTATATAAGGCACATCCACCAGCGAACCGTCACCCCACGATTCATTCTCTCCCGATTTCCCCGTCTCCCTCCTCGAGCACGCCGCAGAGCTCTCGTCTCCGACGTCGACCGCGCCGCTTCACTGCCGGACAGGCGCCGCCGTGGACGTTCCCCGCCGACGAAGAGCACTTCTCCGCCCTCCGTCGCCGTAGCCGCTTCGCGTCACCGAGTTAGGGTACACAAGTTCACTTGGATCCAATCTTTTCTGTGCGTTCTTCATCTAGGTCTTGGATCTAAGATTTGTTAGGGTTTGTTTTGTCTTGATTTTTCTAGGACTATTCGATCCGTGTTGATCATTGTCCCTTGGGAATTCTGTTTATAGCATCTGAAGCATTCCCTTCGTTCCAGGTCAGTTCTTAGGGTTACATCTATTTGGATTGAACTTTTGTTAGAACTCGTTCTCAGATGAGCTCTAGCTTAAATTCAACTCCATATATGCATCAACTCTTTGTATTGTTCTGGACTCTTGTCAAAATTGGTTTTGGTCGAAGCCTTTGCCTGTGCTTATTCATTCCCCTTCCTATTCCCTCTTTTCTATCTTTCTGTTCACAGGATGTCTGACGAAGAGGCAGCCATTGGGAATGAATCACCCATTGTTGAAGGGCTTGAGAATTACCCTGAGCCCCCGAGGCAGAAAGGCAAAGGAGGCAAGACAAAAGAAGTCAATAATGCCCGAGGCATTCCCGAAGCCATTTGAATCAAGATGGGCTATGACACTCCTCCCGAAGAATCTGATCACGACAGAAAGATTCGACTCCAAAAGATTCGACGCTACTGGGCTATAAGATGGTACAAGTTCAAGAGCATTCCTGACTGGAAGTGGGCAATGCAGTTTGCTTTAAGCTCTCCATATCGATACACAACTATCATGTGTGCTCAATACAATGCTGCCAACCGAAGAAATTACTACCCGAAGCCTCCCGCAGTTCCTCACCCCAACTCCATCAAAACACGAGATGATTATCCTGATGAGCAAGAGAGGCTTGCTGTTTTGGCTGAGAAGAAAAGGCTTCGAGAAGAGAAGAAGGCCAAAGCACAAGCTGCTGAAGGCCATGCTGAAGCTGGTGCTTCAAAGCCTAGGAAGCGAAGGCTGAGGAAATTGAGTGCTTCACCTCCTCCTGCTATTTCTGAAGAAGAGGGTGATCATGAAGCTGATGATGAAGCTGATGATGCTGCACAGCTTGAGGACTCTCTTGGTGAAGATCCTCCTGATGACGCAGATGATGAGTCCGAGCACTCCCCCGTTCCCCCAAGTCCAAAGAGACTAAAGCTTCGAAAGTCTCAGAAGAAGAAGGCTGGAGAGAAACCGCCTGCTTCGAGAGGCGTAAGAATTCAAGATCCCACTGATCCTCCAGCTCCTAGGCCCAGGATTGATTTAACCAACCTGGTGGTTGAGGCTCCATTGGCTTCAAAGCCACCTTGCCGCCTGGTTCCAGTAGAGCAGAAAACGAAGGAAAGGCATGACCCGAAGCCAAAGCCTGCTGGTCAGCCCGAAGCAAAAGCTCCTGAGCCAGTCAAAGCTTCAAAGCTGAAGTCCTCTGTTGCCAAGCCTGGCCAATCTTATGCCCAGGTCGGCACAAAGAAGCTGTCTGAAGTTGAAATGCGCAAGAGAGATCTTGCCGAAGCTGAAAAGCTTCTGTCTGAAGCACATGCCAAAGCTAAGGCAGATAGAGAGGTTGAAGCAAAGGAAAAGGCTGATAGAGATGCTGCTTTGCTAGAGAAGCAGAGGAAAGATCTTGCTGAAGCACAGAAGCAAGATGCTAAGGCTATTGCTGAAGCCAAACAACTTAGTGAAGCCGAAGCCAAGCGCAAGGCAACACTTAATGTTTTGAGAACAAAGCAAGCCGGGAAGGATGCTAGAGCTGCTCAGAAAGAAGCTGCTGTAGACATGGCTCCAAAAGATGTCACTCCGAAGCCAGTCGCAACCCCTGCCCCCGAAGCTCATGAAGAAGCTGAGCATAGTCACCATAACTTCCCTGATGCAAGAGAAGGAGAACTATGGGACTGTTTGAGCCTGAATCAGGAATTCTGCGAGCTCGCTGAAGCTGTTGATCCCAAAGCTATTGATGTTGGAGATATTTACATTTCACCAACTCTTTCTGCCATGATTGAAACTTTATACAATCAGCTAAGGGATTTGCATGCTAGGAACAGATCTGAGTCTGCCAAGATTCTGAAGTTCAAGAAGAAAGCAGATGCTGAATCTGATGAAGACTTCAAGAACAAAGCTGAAGCTGCTTCGAAGAAAGTTGCTGATGTCAATGAGAAGACAAAGGAAAATATTCAAGTGTTTCAAGGCAAGATCAAATCTGCCATTGAATAATGTTGCAAAACGCATAATGCTTCGGTCATGGCTCTTGATTCCAAGAAGCGCGAAGCTATGCTCAAGCAACTAGCTTCTCCTCTTCCCCAGCTGCAACAAAGGAAGCGCCGTCTGATCACAGATGCTGACGAAGCTGATGAGTTGAGCTCTCATCCGGCCAAGAAGGCCCCAAGACGTGCTTCGCCCCCTCGATTCAAGATCATCACACTACCAACTCCAACCGCAAAACCACCTGCTCCCGAAGTCATTCCACCCCGTGCTCCACCTCCACCTCCTCCTCAACCCGCTCCACAACCATCGCACCACGACAACTTTGAGCCACAGCCATCCCCCCAAGCTCAAGACATACCTATCCCATCCAGAGACTATTCTTCAGCTCACTCTGCGGATGAGTCCGAAGAACAAGAAGGAAACGGAGCCAAAGAACAAGCTGCTCCAGAAGAGCCTGAAGCCGATGCAAATGCTGAAGTCAATGAGTTGGCCATCATAACTCAACCCCAAGAACGAGCCATATTTGCTCGAAGGCAAGCTCCTCATTGCATTTCTGCCCAAGATACCCAACTGGACTCCATCTACCCACGGGAAACATTTCCAATTTTCCTGGGAGATGGTTCTTCTTCAAGACATGGTCCTGAGTTTGACCTCGAAGTTCATTTCCAGAAGCTTCGCTTCTTTGGCACAAGTCCTTATGATTCACCCAGGACTGCAGATGACCTTCGCTTCTGGACTGCTGAACAACAGATATTGTACACAAAGCTATACTGCCAGAAGGGTGTTCTATTCAGGCATAAGTATTTGGACATGCGAAGTCTAACTTCTGCAACGTGCTTCCAGAACATTATGGAAACCATCGAAGCACAAAATCTGACCAATCTGTTTGCCATGGAGACGCCATTCAATTCTGAATTGATCAAACAATTCTATGCCACTCTCTATGTTTCTGGAAATCCTGATGACACTGCCACATGGATTCTTGAGTGGATGATTCAAGGAAAGGTATTTAGGATGCATTCTGATGAATTCATGGACATTGTGAACATCCCAAGGCACACTGGAAAACTCGCAAAGGTTCACTTGTTGCCTGACCCTACCGAAGCTGAATTTGCTTCACTGCTGGATCCCGAAGTCACTGGCGATCACATGCCTGAGAATATTCACCTGAAGCATCTGGTATTCATTTCGAAGACTTGGTTTTACATCTTGTCTAACTCACTGATGCCTCTCAGCACTGCAAATGATGAGTCCAACATTCACTATCATGTGCGTCATGCACTGCTGAAGCTCACTCATGGCCATGTTTTTGACTTCGAGGACTGTTTTCTTCGCTATATGGTCCAAGCTGCTGAACTTGTGCATCAATTGAAGCCATATGCTCCCTGGCTCCAAGCCATTTGCAACCATGGACGCAGTGAAGACTTCGTTGCGAAGCATCACCCGAAGCTGTTCTGCCCTCCTGTGCGTGATACAATGAATATCTTGAGAAGGCCGAATGATCCATTTGCCACATATGTCGGAGTCAGACAACATGTCAATGAACGGAACATGTCAAAGTCTTTCCAGAAGGAAGTTTATCATTTTGAAGTTGGCATTCGCACGCAACAGATGCTGGAAAATTTCATTGAAGGCAATCAAAGACAAATGCAACATCTTTCCGATGAGATCAATAGAGTTGGCAATATTGCTTTGAACAATAATCAGTACCTGAAGGTTTTGAAGCGCCACTCTTGGAAAGGTTTGAGGAAGTTCAACTCAGTTAAGAAGCTTGAAGCTGCTCGGATTTTCAAGGAATATCCACATCTTCAACGCCACTTCTCTAAAAATGATTCGATCGATCGCCCCAACCCGAAGATTCCTTCGCTGGACAAGATTGATGAAGTCCTATTTGTTAATCCAGCTGAACAGATTCACCCTGATACTCTCTCAGATGAAGACTCCCACACCTCAAAGAACGAAGATGACCCTCTCAATGACAGTGATCTTGACTTGCTTCAGGCGCCACTGGACATCGAAGAATTGGACTCGCCTGCTTCAACCGAAGGAGACACTTCTGGAGATGCATCTTCTTCGGGCGAAGACAATCTGCATGGTCCCTGGGTTGCAGCAAACGAGTAAATACTCTTGATCTACCTCTCAACCTTTTGTCCAATTATTGACAAAAAGGGGGAGAATGTAGCATCGATTGAGTTTAGATTCGCTGCGGGGTTTAGGGTTTCGATTTGATTCGATCTTTTGTGTGTTAATTTACAACAAACTTTCCATTCGCTTTGATTGGGTCGTAACTTAAGTTTTACTTCGTCTGTGAACTGCTACATGTTATGTGTTAATAACCCGCGTGCTTGCAAGTTGCCCTCGTATATTTTGTCTTGCAGGTGGTTATTCTCTTTAAGTTCACAGGTTATTGGATGATTGCATATTCTTCAAGACTAATATCTTTTAAATGCAATTGATGCACTAAGATATGTGTTAGGCTTCCCATCAAAGATATTCTTCATCAAGCATTCACTTAGATTATATAAATCTTCGATGCTTGCATTCAGGGGGAGTAAAAAGCTTCATATCTTAGAGTTTGTTCTCAACTCAACTCAAAATTCCATATCTTTATCGATGCCTGTTTTGTCAGCAATAGTCCAAAAAGGGGGAGATTGTAAGAGCAAAGTTATGCCCCCATGAGTTTTGGATATTGTTAGACAAAACAGTAGAGGAACTAACAAGTTTTCTAGTGTAAAACAGATGGTTAGGTTCCTGAAGTTATAGGTTGGTGATAAAGCTTCAACGAAGATTTATATATTTACTGAAGCATATCCTCTGGAGTGAAGCTCATCACAGATGTCGACCCCTAAAAAGATAAAGTATCCTGAAGCACGTCTCATCGAAGGAGATGACCAAGATGGCGCAAGACTTAGTAGTTTTGCGTAGTTCTTTTTCACTTCTTTGAGTCGTAGGAAAAACCGTACTATCAAGAGGGGTTTAGTAAATGTACTCCGAAGGTTTTGGTGAAAAGACTCAGATCGAATCCAAACCTGTGAGAAGCCAGAGATGAGAAATCTCATGTGCACTAGGTAATGCTTCACTAGCGAAGACTATGCTCTTTCGGCTCCTGAAGCATAACCAAGTCCGTGAGTCAGTTTTGCTTGTTCCGCAAGTAAAGTTGTGCATTGATTAGATATCCGACCGTTGCGGACAGGTGTCAAGCTGTCGCATCGGGTCATTTAAGTCATTTCGCACCTAGGGATTGCCACCTATAAATAGGCCACCCCCGCCCTCATTGGCGGGTGGCTGCTCCAAGAATATTTTCTGACAGTGAAGAGAAAGAGAGCAACCCCACCGAAGCAAACCACAAACCCATCCAACAAAGCATAAGTCCTATTGATCTGAGTTGATTCACTATGACTTAGGAAGAAGTTTGCTAGCCTTTTTATATTGGAGAACTGCAATTCTCCTAGACGGTTAGAGAGTTGTTCTTCCGAGAGCGAAGAGTTATTGTCGCCTCGAAGTCTATTTTGTCAAAGGTTTTGGTGATTTCCTCAATAATCAACCACGAGTGAAGAACTGACCAAGCTCAAGGAGATTGGTGCAGTGGAGATACAGACGGAGAGAGGTTATCTCCTGTGTTCAATCACAAGTCCCTCCAACCAGACGTAGAACTTTCAGAGTGTGAACTGGTCGAACAAACATCGCCGAGTCAAGAGTTCGTTTTACTTTCCGCACTTACATTCTGTAATTCAATTGCTTCAGTGATTTGTTTCAATGCAATTGATTTGATGCTTTTGATTCGCTATGTTGTGCTTCACTCTAGTTCTGCTTCACTGATTACCTTTCTGTTGAATTCCTTCGGCTGCTAAGTTATGCTTCACTTCATAGTTTCATGCAATAATTTGAAGTGATCATTCACCCCCTCCCCCTCTGATCACATACTGGGACTTTCAATGACGAAAGGACATGGTGATTGGTAAGTCGATGCTAGGTTTTGGTAGGTGTTCAATGTGAAATCGCATCCGAGGAGTGTTAGGTTCCACTCGCGAATCACTCCATTACATGCCAATCGAGTTCATATACACACGTCTCGAGGATGCAAGAAGAAAAACATGGGAGGGAGACAGAGGTAGGAGAAGAGGAGGCCACCGTTTCGTGATCCAACCAGATGCTCTTCATTGCCTCCTACCAGAACTACAAACTATAATTATGGTCAATTGTCAAATATGCAAAAAGTACCAAGAGGTCGCCATGCTTTTTATGTGGGCTCTCAGAATTCCATTGCTTGCCACTTGCATCTGAATGGCGATAAAAGGCATGATGAGACAAATGTTCGAACCACATATGACCAAACATTTCTTCTTTAGTTATAGGATCCCAAAACCGTCAAAGTGAATAAAGGAGCGCGAACGACCACAATAACCAGAAGCACTGACTACACCCAAATTCTGATATACAGTGAATTGATTCAATGTAATCATAATCGATGATGCCAAGGATACCAAATTGATGCTCAAGAATAGACAAAAGTTTCATTTGAATTCTTTTCTCTTTACTGCATTAGTCTGCACTCCCCTCTTATGAACGCTGCCAATAGGCTGAACCATCAAACATGCCAGCAGAACACATGGATCACCAAATTGTTCGGAACTGAAATCTCTAGGAAACCAGCCGCCCCCTTGAAATTCCTCTAGACTACAAAATAACAAGTGTACTAACATGCTCATAATTGTTAGAAAGAATAGATATTATGTTGTAATCTCAACTTCCTCCGTGTATATCTCTTTCTCTCCCTCTCGTATCTATCCCTTGTAACAACCGTATCCCAACGATAGGTTGTATTCGTGTACTCCAAGGCTACGTCCTCCACAATCAATATATAACCTGCCGCTCCTCGTGTATGGGGAGTAGGAACGCTTCCATCTAATATGGTATCAGATCCAACCTCTTCCCATCAATCTAGCCACACAAGAAACCACCACAAACCTTCGTCATGTCATCTTCCTCAACCTCGGTTGTCCTCAACCTCGGTCAGCCACCGGCAGAGAAGCTGACGAAGAACAACTTCCTTCTGTGGAAGGCCTAGGTTATGTCCGCCCTGCAAGGAGCGCAGGTCACGGGGCTCCTAGATGGATCCGATGCAGCGCCCGCAGAAACAATGGAGCAGCAGTAGGTGGACAAGACCATGGCCACGGTGCAGAATCCTCCGTACGGTCCGTGGCTATCAAAGGATCAGCAAGTTCTCAGCTATCTGTTGAACTCCCTCTCCAAAGAAATCCTTGCACATGTTGTAGGGAAATAAAATACCTTTGATCTTTGGACTGCAATCACTACTCTTTTTGCTTCGCAGTCCCAGCCTCAGATCACAAACCTCAGGATCGCCATCGCCACCACCAAGAAGGGGTCCATGTCCAGCACCTCCTTCATGTCCAAGATGAAGAGCATGGGCGACGAACTTGCTGCCGCTGGCCGTTCGGTGTCAAATCCGGAGATGGTCGACTACATCCTCGCTGTCCTTGATTGTGATTACGATCCCATCGTGGCAGCGGTCGGCGCCATCAAATCTACGATCACCGTAGATGATCTCTTTGCTCAGATCGCGGCGTTCGATCAGAGGATGGAGATGCTTGGCGATGGCCCCAACAACAACTTCAACAACTCAGCCAATGCAGTCTACCGTGGCCGGGGGCAATCCCGTGGCCGCGGTTCCCATGGACGGGGATCAAAGAGGTGTGGCCATGGTGGCCGCTCCCCTGCTCCAGAAGGCGGTGGTGTCCGCACTTGTCAAAGGCAACCACATCAGCAGCAACAACAACAATATGATCATCGTGAGTGCCAGATTTTTTTCAGGCATCACGCCGGCGGCGCCCGTGTGTGCTGGTGGAAGTATGAAGATGATCAACAACAGGAAAAAGGTTAAAATGCAGTCACCAATTACGGCATAGATACAAATTGGTATGCAGACTCAGGGGCTACAAATGATATCACAAGGGAGATGGACAAGCTTAACATGAAGGACATGTACCATGGAGGTGATCAAGTCCACACGGCGGATGGTACTGGTATGACTATTACTCATATTGGTAGTTCAGTTGTTAAAACCCCCAACAAAAATCTTCGTCTCAAAAATATTCTTTATATTCCTCAAGCATGATAAAATCTTCTCTCCGTTCATAAGTTCACTCGTGACAATAATGTACTAATTGATTTTTATCCTTATTCTTTTGTTATCAAGGATCTGGAAACGAGGACAATCATTCTTAGAGGGAAGTACCAAGGAGGACTCTACCCACTCATCACATCATCCCACACGAATAAGCAAGTGTTTGTCGTCACAAAGCCGTCTTCAGCAAAGTGGCATAGTCGTTTTGGTCATCCATCTTCCGTTATTGTTCAGCATGTTCTTAGCAAGAATAAACTCCCTTATGAGTCGAGTGTTGCTTCTATTTGTGATTCATGTCAATGAGCTAAAATTCATCAGCTTCCTTATCCTATCTCTACCAGCATCTCCACTGCTCCTTTACAACTTGTTTTTTCAGATGTTTGGGGGATAGCACCCACATCAGTTGGTAGATTTTCCTATTATGTAAGCTTCATAGATGACTATAGTAAATTTACATGGATCTATCTTCTTAAGAAGAGATTACAGATGTTTCAAGTCTTTAGAAATTTTCAGAACCTTGTTGAACGCCAACTAGGCTTTAAAATTCTTGCCATGCAAACAGACTGGGGAGGTGAATATGAAAAGTTAAATTCTTTCTTTCAAAACATTGGCATCTCTCATCATGTCTCTTACCCACATGCACATAAAAAAAATGGGCCTGCTGAACGAAAACACAGACACATTGTTGAAGTAGGTCTTGCCCTACTAGCCAATGCATCCATGCCCTTAAAATTCTGGGGATAAGCTTTTCTTACTGCCACATACCTCATAAATATTCATCCCAGTAAAGTCCACTACTAGGAAAAAGCTTATAGGTAGAGGCTTAACAGTAGCACCCTCATTGGAGGGGCGCTACTGCTAGCCCGCTACTTGTAAATGTGGTCCCCACCAAACCCAGCTGCCAAGTTGTAGTAGTAGCGCCTTCCATAAACGCCCGCTACCACTACCACCATAGCAGTAGCGCCCACAGACGTCGCGAGCTACTACTAACGTGGACCCAATGGTCCACATGTAGCAACAACGCGTCTCCAGGAGGGGCGCTGCTGCTATGGCTCTTAAGTAGCGTACCGCTGATACGTCCCAAATGTATCTATAATTTCTGCTTGCTCCATGCATGTTTTGTGTGATATTGCTATGGTTTTCTACACTTTCATACACTTTTGATCATATTTGGACTAACCTATTAACTCAGTGCACACCAGTGCCAGTTCCTATTTTCTGCTGTCTTTTTATTTTAGGTTTCCCCCGTATTAAAAGTGCTCCAAAAATTCCAAAAAAATTCAATAAAAAAAATCAGCGTACGTGAACCTTCCAGAGTCCCGAAGGGGGGGGGAGGGGACCCACCAGGGCCCCAGACGCCGTCTCGGTGCGCCCTAGGATGGGGACACGCCAGGGGGGCGCCTGGACCTTTGGTGGCCCCACTGGCTGTCCCCTTCACCTATATTTGCATCGTCCTCGGAGACCCTCGAGGACATAACCCTTTTTCGTGATCTTGCCTCTCTTCTGCCGCCGCCGCGCTTCCAAGACCGGGAGCGTCAGGAGACCTCTTCCCGGCACCCTGCCGGAGGGAGGATTGACCTCCGGGAGCTTCTCCACCACAATGGACGCTTCCCAGATGATCCGTGAGTAGTCCACCTTGGACCATGGGTCCATGATCAGTAGCTATGTGATGTTCTCCTCCCCTCGTTTTTCTTCATGGATTAGACCTTGTGAGCTGCCCTACATGATCAATGCACACATGTAATTCTTTCTGCTGTTGCTATGTTGATTTTGTTGGGATCTGATGGATTATGAGACTATGTTCAGATTGTGATGAGTAATATATTTGGTTCTCTTTTATATTTTAGTTCTTCTGTAATTCTTGCATGTTCTTCGTTGCTGTTTATTGCTTTGGCCAAGTAAGTGACTCCAAGAGGGAGCGTTATGCTTGATTGTGGGTTCATGCCCCCTGATGACTATCTGGAGTGACAGAAACATGAGTCTAGGGGATGTGATGTTGCCACAAGGGTGGAAACAACGATGTTTGTAACCGCATTTGCAAGGATTGTTTACTTTAAGCAAAGTTCTTTTAATGCAGTTGTCTGTTTCTTTGGGTTTACACTTTGGGTGGGGCTCGCAACTTAATACCAGCGAGATGTTCTGGATAGATATCTTAAGGTGGACGCTTAGTGAGTAGATGCAGATGGATTTCAGTCTACTTATCTTGGCATACTGCCCATGCTTTTGAGCCTCTTCCTTTATTTTGTAGCATAGTTAGCATTGGTTTACGCCCGTAATCCTGTCAATTGCCTAGCTGTGATTTGTTTACCTCGCATAGTTTTTATCGTCTTTTGGGAGAGAGACATCACTAGTGAACATCATGGGACCCCGGTCCATATTTCCATCACTGTTTACACCCTCAATTTACTTCTTGCTTTTACTTTCTAGTTGCAATTATCACTACCATTATCTGTTGCGTTTGATCCTTTGTAAATGGCAAGGCCGCAGAGATTGACAACCTCTCTGTACTCGTTGGGAGCAAAGTTATTTGTATATGTGTGAAGGTATAGGTAAAGTAAGCAACCTTGAGTTGTGAATGACGCCATTGTTCACTTTACCACCTACTTGTCGACCTGGAGTCCTACTGGTCGATATCAACCTTGGTATCTTTGCCAAGGGAAATTTGCTGCTAGGCTACAACCAACCTTCCACTTCGGGTAACCAACGAGGAGCACTACTTCAGTGCCATCAAGCTAATTTCTGGCGTAGTTGCCGGGGACTCCAATCTACAAGATAGGGGAGTTGCACGCTATCTTTTATCTTTGCATTTTATCAAAAACCACAAATTTTTTTACCTTGCTAGTAGTTGTCATTATGTCTGTTCCTTTTGCCTTTGTTGAGACAGAGGTGCTCACCTTTAAACAAAGAGGTGGTGAAAGTTTAAAATATGCTTGGTATAGAATTAATGATTCTCAGAAAATAGCCACCAAGAAGAAATCCACTACTATCCTGCTTAGAAATTTTTATGTTGGAATTACTCCTTGGAATAGGTTCGTTCTAGATACTCCTATCAATGGGAATTTCCTAGAATCCCCAATTTGGGAGTCACTTAATGCTATTTAAAACCTTGTTGGAAATCTCCCTGTTGCTAGCATTCAAGAGGATATCACTCTAGTTCACATTATGAAAAAACTTGAAAAGATATAGTTCGAAATACCAAGAATAAATAAGATAAATGATTTGGATCATAAGATTCAAGGGATTTTGAATAGACTTGATAGCTCCAAGCATAAAATTATCAAAACTTTGGATACCATCAAATCCCATGATTTGGATCCTTTTAGGATAGATAAGATTGAGGAAATCATTGACACTTTAGGAACTACTTTCTCATCAATCAAAACCAAAAAGGTAGAAACTCCGGCAAGGAAGGAACCTAAGTTCACTTATGTCCCTAAGGTTCCTCGACCCAAACATAATCCACTTATTGCCAAAGGAGTTGAAACTGTGAAAACTTTGGAAGAAATACCTCTCTTAGAAAAATTTATAAATGAAACTCCAATTGATTTTCCGCCTATTGCTTTTAACCCTAGAGGCATCTTCATTAGACCTTTATTTGAAAAATCTCTTAAAAGTAGTTGTACAATTGAAGAGCGTTTTGATGATCTTGATGATGGTTTGATTGATACAACCTGATTCTTCCTTTTGCTTCTTGCCTAGCTTAAAGGCGTAAAAGAAAGCGCTTGTTGGGAGGCAACCCAAGATGTTTTTAGTGGTCTTGATGATTGTTGCTACTGTAGCAACATCATTGTATCTTTGTTTTCAAGCTTTGTGCCAAGTTTAGCCTCCGATTGCAAGAAAGTTCAGAAGTTGTAACATGTTGTCCACAAAACAGATTCTGTCCTTGGACGGAAAAATTCGGCTAAAATCACCACATCATCTTTTTGATCTGAATTTTTTTGACTACATGCTCTATACAATTGGATTTCGAGCGTCTGTTCTTAGTTTTTTTTATTTGAGTTGTAGAAGTACCCCGGAAAAATTATTTACTACATGCTGGTCTGTTTTTCACAAATTCTGCCACGTTTTTACTTTCCTCACTTTTGCTAGTATTGCGCTAGATTTTTCTTTGCAAAAGATTTTTGGCAATCTTGAGAAACAGTAGCCCTTCAAGAAAATATTTATTTCCAGTAGAGGAAAATTGTTTTATTAAGGGTACTAACCTCTCTAATCAGGTCATGATGAGTTATGTATGAAGGGAGTTTTCAAGTGTGCGAGGGAAGATGATGAAAGAAGATCCGGGAGTGTCAAACGCTCGAGCTTGGGGATGCCCCCATGCGTCCCCAATAAATATTCAAGGAGACTCACGCGTCTAAGCTTGGGGATGTGTAACAACCCAGATTTCACAAAAATTAAAATTTTTGTGTTCGGTGTGAATTGTTTGATTGTTTGATTTGTTTGCGGTGTTTGCATCCCTGATTTATCGATCGGCGATTATTTTTCCCCCTCTTGTCTCGTATCGGACGGAGACCGAACCTTTCCACCCTGAAACTCGACCTTTGCGAAACCGGGTTTCACCCGATCACCGTCGCGAAAACCGCACCAGACCAGCTGCAGCCAACGGAACGAAAACCCGATTTAATAATTAAACGGGTTATTTTTATAGCGTACCGGAAAGTGTTGTCGTAACGGTTCCAGCGCTAGGTGAACGCCGCCGGCTCGACGCGCTGATCGCGCAGTTCAAAGTTTTACCAGAATCGGAGGTCCTGCGGACCCCGGCGGTCAGAAACGTGAGCACCGCGCGCGCGAGAGAAAAACCGGGGATGTTTTTGCAAACTGCTAGCCACCTGGGCTATATAAATACCACCACACTCGCACCTCTTTCTAGGGTTTCCCTAGCCACAAAATTGCAGCCACCCCCCTGAGTTTGCTCACATCTGCCCAATTTATCCCAAAATCCCGAAATTTTTGCTCCCCTGCGATTTGGACCGTCAAATCTCGCGATCCGACGGCCCAGATCCACCCTAGCCTCCCACCAACCTCTCCACCGTCTCCCTCCTCTCTCTCCCCCATGGACGCCGCCGCCTCCGGCCAACTCCGGCCGTGCTGCCGCCGGCACACCTCCCTCCCTTCCTTCTCCTCCCTCACCCCCATTCTCCTCTCCTGCCGCAGGTCGCTGCCGAAGGAGCCGCGCCACTGGTCACCATGGCGCCGCCTCGGAGGTCCCGACCTCGGGCTCGCCGCGCCCGCCGCTCTCGGCCTCGCCCGCCTCGCCATCGGCCGGATCCGCGCCTCCTCCGACGCCTTGCGCCCGTTCTGCCCCTCCTCTGGCCGTCCCCGGCCCGCGCCGCCACTCGCCGGCGGGAGCCAGCCGGCACGACGTGCCGCCGCTGCTGGTTCCGCTCGGGAGGAGCCAGCCGCCTCCACCGTGGCCACGTGGGCCGACCCAGCCACCTCCTTCAAGCAGCCCGCCTCCCCTGCTGCGCGGCCCAGCCAGCAGGCCGGCCTGCCCGCCAGCCACAGCCGCCATGGGCCGAGCCCAATGGGTGAGGCTCGGCTCCTTTTTTTCCTGTTTGTTTTTTTCCTTTTTTCCAGTTTTTTGCTAAGTCCTTTAATATCTTCTTCTGATTCGTTTTTGCGACGTAGATTGCGAGTACACCATAGCCCGGATGACGTTGCGCCCAAAAGGAAAATTGCTTAGAATTGTGTGTACTTCAATCCATCTTTTGTGAGCATTTTGATTTGAGGCCATCTTGATGGTGCAAATCTGTGCTGAAGTAGGCTCCAGACTGTTAACTGTTGCTAAATTCTGTCAAGTGCTGCTGCTGTTATTTTGTTCAAACTTTGGGTGATGATTGTGACAAATCCATGAGGCCTAATGCATTGATTCTTTTTCCTATGTGTTAATCATCATGTGTACTTCATTTCCATGCTTTAACTTGTCATGTTTGGGTGCTTTAGCTATATTAAATCTTGCTCCAAAGTGGTGACCCTGATGTTAATGTGTTGTTGTGCTGAAAATTGTTAATTTGTTGCAACTTCGGGTGACGGTTGCGTCGCAACCGTTTATCAGAATTGAGTGATTCCAATTGCATATTTTTAAGCATCATGTCTACTTCCATTATATGAATTGCATCGTCATGATATGCTTTCTGGTCATATATTTATTGAGCACAAAGTTGCTATGCTGCTGTTTTTGACAGCCACCTCTGTTTTTCACTAAGTCTGTAACGTTCCGATGCCATGTTGTGTGCTTAATATCTTTTGATCTGTAATGCCTATGACCTTGATTCTTTTTTGTACCTGATCACCATCATGTCTACTTCATGCTCATATATTGCTATGTCATGTTTCTGTACTTTTGCATATAGTTTTTCTCCTGTTTGTACAGCATAAAAATAACAGTTTCTGCCCTGTTTTCCTGATTTTCACGAAGTCTGGAACCAGTAATGTTTTGTTGCATTTTGTGTTGCTTATAACTAGTAAACCATGATGCCTTTTTGCATGATTCCTTTTGCCATGCCTTCCCTGTCATGTCTACTTTAGTTTCATATCAATTGTGAGCATGTTTGCATTCATTAACCTGTTTATGCATTGCTCTAAAGTTTGCTACCTGATGTTGGCAGATTGTGCCAGTAACTTGTGCTTATATCTTTTTAACCGTAACTCCGTTTGGAGTGTGCCTTATATGTAACTTGATTAGTTTTTTGTGTACTTTGTGTTTATGCTATTGTTTGCGGTTGTTAACCAACCTAAAATATGGTTTAGGACAGAACAGTACCAAATGTTTTAATCATCGTGCGGCACTTAGTGTTATGCCATGTTTAGGTTGTGCCTCACTTAAATTGACTAGCATAGATAGTTTACGTTATGCTTCACCTCTTGACATGTTTGTGTGCTATGCCATGCTTGAGTGAGATTCCATGTTAACAACCTTTGTTGACCACCTGTAGCTAAACAACTTGAACCACCGTAAACATGCGGTATCGTCGTGTGTGACGAGTACTCCACTTAACCTGTTAGTAACCGCTCTTAAGTAGCGTACCGTTGATACGTCCCAAACGTATCTATAATTTCTGCTTTCTCCATGCATGTTTTGTGTGATATTGCTATGCTTTTGCTACCCTTTCATACATTTTTGATCATATTTGGACTAACCTATTAACTCAGTGCACCCAAGTGCAAGTTCCTGCTTTCTGCTATCTTTTTATTTCATGTTTCCCTCATATTAAAAGTGCTCCAAAAATTCCGGAAAAATCCAATAAAAATTCAGTGTATGGGTACCTTCCAGAGTCCCGAAGGGGCCCCGGAGGGGACCCACCAGGGCCCCAAGAGCCCTCCTGGCGTGACCTAGGGTGGGGCCGCGCCAGGGGGCCGCCTGGACCCCTGGTGCCCCCCTGGCTGCCCCCCTTCGCCTATATTTACATCGTCCTCCGAAACACCCGAGGTCAGAACCCTTTTTCGCGATCTTGCCTCTGTTCCGCCGCCGCCGAGCTTCCAAGATCGGGAGCGTTAGGAGACCTCTTCCCGACACCCTGCCGGAGGGAGGATTGACCTTCGGGAGCTTCTCCACCACCATGGACGCTTCCCGGATGATCCGTGAGTACTCCACCTTGTACCATGGGTCCATGATCAGTAGCTATGTGATGTTATCCTCCCCTCTTTGTTCTTCATGGATAAGACCTTGTGAGCTGCCCTACATGATCAAAGCACATATGTAATTCTTTCTGCTATTGCTATGTTGAGTTTGCTGGGATCTGATGGATTATGAGACTATGTTCAGATTGTGATGAGTAATATATTTGGTTCTCTTTTATATTTTAGTTCTTGAGTAATTCTTGCATGTTCTCCGTTGCTGTTTATTGCTTTGGCCAAGTAGTAGGTAGTGGCTCCAAGAGGGAGCGTTATGATTGATTGTGGGTTCATACCCCCTGATGACTAGCTTGAGTGACAAAAACATGAGTATAGGGGATGTGTTGTTGCCACAAGGGGGAAAACAACGGTGCTTGTAACCGCGGTTGCAAGGATTGTTTAATTTACGCAAATTGCTTTTTAATGCAGTTGTCTGTTGCTTTGGGTTTACACATTGGGTGGGGCTCGCAACTTAATACCAGCGAGATGTTCTGGATAGATATCTCAAGGTGGATGATTAGTAGTAGATGCAGATGGATTTTGGTCTACTTACCTTGGCATACTGCCCATGCTTTTGAGCCTCTTTCTTTCTTTTGTAGCATAGTTAGCATTGGTTTGCGCCTATAATCCTATCAATTGCCCAGCTGTGATTTGTTTACCTCGCATAGTTTTTTATCGTCTTTTGGGAGAGAGACATCACTAGTGAACATCATGGGATCCCGGTCCATATTTCCATCACTGTTTACACCCTCAATTTACTTCTTGCTTTTACTTTCTAGTTGCAATTATCACTACCATTATTAGTTGCGTTTGATCCTTTGTATACGGCGTGGCCGGAGAGATTGACAACCTATCTGTACTCGTTGGGAGAAAAGTTATTTGTATTTATGTGCATGTCTAGGTAAAGTAAGTAACCTTGAGTTTTGAACGGCGCCATTTTTCACATTACCACCTACTTGTTGACCTTGGAGTCCTACTGGTCGATCTCAACCTTGGTATCTTTGCCAAGGGAAATTTGCTGCTATGCTACATCCAACCTTCCATTTGGGGTAACGAACGAGGAGCACTACTTCAGTGCCATCAACCGCACGCCCACCGACCCTCTCACTCTTGCTCACTCTCCTTCCCCGCGATGCCGCCCCGATCCGCCGCCGCCCCGACCCACCGCCCTGACTCGTCGCCCCGACCCGCCACACGGACCTGCCGCCGCCCTGACCCGCCGCTCCCGGCCGTGCACACTAGGTTCGATTCCTTGCTCCCCCTCCCCTTCATTGATTTTAGATAGATAGATAGATGCATTGATATATAGATAGATGGATTGATAGATAGATGGGTGGATAGATAGATAGATGATTTTAGATAGATAGATAGATAGATGATTTTAGATAGATTGATGATTTTAGAAGAGAGAGATTGGTTTAATGTTAGCACAATTTGGGCAAGTTGTAGAATCTGTTCTTAATGATGTTGTGAGTCGTAGTTAAATGTTAGCACAATTTGGGCAAGATGTAGAATCTGTTCTTAATGATGCTTTGTTTGAGCTAATAGTTACTGAGGAGAACTAGTTTGGGTTGATAAATATTTTTGAAGAGGACATGCGTCAAGTTTTTTGTTGTTGTTATCGTGATGCAGGGACAAATATTATCCCCTTTCTGCCGAAATGTTGATCAATTTGTGTTTCGTTTGAGAAATGGGGAACTCCCATGTTAAGAAAATTAGCAAAGATCATGCCCAATTTTTTCGTGAATTACTGGATAAACTTTGTTATTTTTATTGACCTAGAAGGTGCGCGATTCTCAACCGAAATGAAAATAATTTGTTCCGGCATCACATTTCTTTTCATCATTACTTTTGTTATTTTTTGGAATGCCAATGGTTGAAACCGTTTTGTATTTTCATAAAACTTTGTACATTATATAAGTTCTCGGCGACGATGCTTGGCCCGCATCTCCGTCGTCGCCACGGCGGAGAGCACCTGCTTGATAGGATGGGCAATGTCCGGGACTGGGTTCCCCTGGGCTGGCACTGGGAGGTGGTCTCGGAGCTTCTTTGGTGGCGGCTGAGTGGGCCACAAAGGGTGCAGAGGGAGGTGGCCCATGAGGCGGTGGTACGCTGACGTGTGAGGGAGGAGGACGAGCACGTCCGCCGGTACATGCTCACGTTGGACGCCAGGTTCTCGAATACCTGGAAGATTCTTCTTGAATACTTGGCAGATTCCTTACCTTTGGGTGTTCACCGCTGATACGTCCCAAACGTATCTATAATTTTTGCTTCCTCCATGCATAATTTGTGTGACTTTGCCATGTTTTGCTTGAACTTTCATACACTTTTTTTATCATATTTGGACTAACCTATGAACTCAGTGCACCCAGTTGCCAGTTCCTGTTATCTACTGATTTTGTATTTCAGGTTTTCCGGCAATTAAAAGTGCCAAATAAATTCCGGAAAAATCCAATAAAAAATCAGCGACCCGGAAGCTTCCCGAATAATCAAGAAAGGAGGAGGAGGGGGGGGGGTGGACCCACTAGGGCCCCAGGAGGGTCCCTGGCGCGGCCCCACCCTAGGCCGCGCCAGGAGGCCTCCTGGCTGCCCCGTGGCCCCTCTCGGTGCCCCCCTTCGCCTATATTTACCCCCCGTGACGGAAACCCCTAATATCGATCTGCTATTCCCATTCTCCTCTCCGTACTGCCACCGCCGCTGTTTCAAGATCGGGGCTGCCAGGAGAAGCTACCCCGGCACCCTGCTAGAAGGAGGAATCCCCTCCAGGAGACCATCCATCGCCATGGACGCCTCCCGGATGTGCCATGAGTAGCCCCCCTTGGACCATGGGTCCGTGACCAGTAGCTATGTGATGTACCTCTCCCCTCTTTGTGCTTTCACTTTCGAGACCTCGTGAGCTTCCTCACATGATCGAGGCACTTTTGTAGTTTTCTATGTTGCTATGCTGAGTTTGCTGGGATCTGATGGATTATGAGATTATGTTCAGATTGTGATGAGTAATATATTTGGTTAAATTTTATATTTGTGTTCTTTAGTAAATTCTTGCATGTTCTCCGTTGCCATATTTTACTTTGGCCAAGTGATTTGTTGCAACTCCAAGAGGGAGCGTTATGCTTGATTGTGGGTTCAGCCCCCTGATGTCTAGCTTGAGTGACAGAAACATGAGACTAAGGGATGTGATGTTGCCACCAAGGATAAAACAACGGTGCTTGTACTTACGGGTGCAAGGATTGTTTACTTTACGCATAGTTCTTTTAATGCAGTTGTTTGTTGCTTTGAGTTTACACTTTGGGTGGGATTCGCAACTTAATACCAGCGATATGTTCTGGATAGATATCTCAAGTTGGATGATTCTTATTAGATGCAGATCGATTTTGGTCTACTTACTTTGGCGCACTGCCCATTTCTTTTGAGCCTCTTCCTTTCTTTTGTAGCATAGTTAGCATTGCGGTGCGTTTATCCTGTCAATTGCCCACCTGTGATTTGTTTACCTCGCTAGCACTTTTATCGTCTTTTGGGAGAGAGACATCACTAGTGAACATCATGGGACCCCGGTCCATATTCACACCATTGTTTACACCTTCAATTTATTTTCAGTTCTTACTTTCCATTGCCACTATTATTATCTCTTGTGTTTATCATTTGTAAACAGCAAGGCCGGAGGAATTGACAACTCCTCTGTACTCGTTGGGAGGAAAGTTATTTTCTGTGTGTTCAGGTCCAGGTGAAGTAGCAACCTCGGTGCCATTGTTCACTTTACCACCTTCTTGTATCTCTGCGAGTCCTATGGGAGAGAAACCCTATCCTCTACATAGGGGAAATTCTGCTGCTACGCTACATCTCACCTTCCACTTGGGGGTAACCAACGAGAAGCGAGAGAAGTATCTTCCTTGCTAGCATCAAGCAATTTCTGGCGCCGTTGCTGTGGACTCCAGTCTGCAAGACAGGGGAGTTGCACACTATCTTTTATCTTTGCTTTTTAGTCTTGTTAGTTTACCTTTCATTTTTTTATTTTCGTGTCCCTTCACAAAAATACAAAAAATACCTGCTGCTACTATGGGTTCCAATGAAAACACCAAGTTGTGTGACTTCACTAGTCACAACAACAGTGAATTTATTTGCACTCCTATTGCTCCACCTGCCACTTCAGCACCTTCGTATGAAATTAAACCTGCTTTGCTTAATCTTGTTACGAAAGATCAACTCTCAGGTGTTGGAGAGGATGCTGCCTTGCACTTAATTTTTTTTGTTGAGCTTTGTGATATGCAAAAGTAAAGGAAGTAGATGGAGACATCGTCAAGCTGAAGCTTTTTTCCTTTCTCCTTGAGAGGAAGAGCCAAGGAGTGGTTGCAATCCTTACCTAAGAATAGTATCGATACTTGGGACAAGTGTAAGGATGCTTTTATTGCGAAATACTATCCCCCAGCTAAAATTATCCAGTTGAGAAGTAACATTATGAATTTTAGGCAATTGGATAATGAACACGTTGCCCAAGCTTGGGAACGTATGAAATCTCTTGTCAAGAACTGCCCTACACATGGTTTGACTACCTGGATGGTTATCCAGACTTTTTATGCAGGCTAAAACTTTACCTCGCGGAATCTGCTAGAATCGGTCGCGGGAGGAACTTTTATGTCAACCACACTTGGTGCTGCCACGAAGCTACTTGATGAGATGATGCTGAACTACTCTCAGTGGCACACCAAACGATCTCCAACTGGTAAGAAGGTAAATTCTGTCGAGGAGATCTCCTCTCTTAATGAAAAGGTTGACTTGATCATGTCTCTACTTACCAAGGAAGCTCCTATTGATCCTCAGGATGTTCCTTTAAATTCCTTGGTTCCTCAAGAACAAGTAGATGTGAACTTTATCTCTAGAAACAACTTCAACAATAATGCTTATAGGAATAATTTTGGTAGCAACAATCCTAGACCTTTCCCATCCAACAACTATGGGAACAACAACACTTATCCTAGCACCAAAAACTCCACCTCTGAACTAGAGACCTTGCTCAAAGACTTTATCACTACCCAAAAGGCCTTCAACAAGAGTGTAGAAGAGAAATTAGACAAATTAGATATTCTCTCTTCGAAGGTAGACAACATAGCACATGATGTTGAGATGCTTCAGATTATAACTTCTCCTCCCGAGGAGAGAAATATCACTCCTATGAATGCTATCCAAGTGGAAATTAATGAAAACATTAGGATGTTGGGCAAACTTAAAGAGAGATGGGCTAGAGAAAAGGAGGAATAAGAGAGAGTTAAGAGCCTTCCTACCTACCACACAATAGCTACTATCCAAGTCGTTGAGGATGTCCAAACTGTTAGCACCCATCACACCCCTAGTCCCACTGGACCTATCAATGGTGATGCTACCGCCTCAACCATAGATGAAGAAACCTCTATGAACATAGAGGCTTTCAAACAAGTGAGCCTAAATGATATCACTACCTCCTTGATATATAGTAGCGATCTAGACTTTGACAACCGCACCTTACCTGAAGTTATTGGTTTCCTACAAAAAATGTCTAGAGACCCCCACACTAGCACACTTAATCTTGCCTTCACAGAGCATATCACCAATGCTCTCATCAAAATTAGGGAGGAGAAGCTTAGATTAGAAGCCTCCATACCTAGGAAGCTAGAAGATGGTTGGGATCCTATGATAAAAATCAAATTGAATAACTTATCTTGCTTTGCTCTTTGTGATGTTGGAGCTAGTACCTCCGTTATGCCCAAAAGAATGTATGATATGCTTGAATTGAAACCTTTTGATCCTTGTTCTTTTGGCGTTCGTCCTGTCGATTCTTCCATAAAGAAACCTTTGGGGAAGATCGATGATGTTCTTATGATTGTCAATGGCAATTATGTTCCCGTTGGTTTTACTATTATGGACATTGAGTGTGAGCCTTCTTGTCCAATTATTTTGGGACGTCCTTTTCTTCGCACCGTGGGTGTTGTTATTGACATGAAAGAGAGGAATATCAAATTCTAATTCCCTCTCAAGAAAGGGATGGAACATTTACCTAGGAAAACGATTAAGTTGCCTTTTGATTCCGTCACACGGGCTAGTTATTTTCTTGATAAGACTTGATCTTTTGCTTTAAGCCTAGCTAATGGCTTTAAGGAAGCGCTTTCGGGAGGAAGCCCGCAATGAATTTAGGTTTTCCTTTTTTTTTCTTCTGTTTTTAGTGGTCTTGATGATTTTTACTACTATAGCAACATCATTGTATCTTTACTTTTCAAGCTTTGTGCCATTTATAGCCTGATATGACAAGGGAAGTGAAAGTTGTGACATGCTGTTCAGAAAACAGATTCTGTCCTCGTGACGGGAAAAATAATAGAAAATTACCAGTTCATATTTTTGAGCTGAATTTTTTACACAGCGTGCTCTATACAATCACGGAACTTTCGTATGTTCTTTGTTTTTTGATTTTAGTTGCAGAAGTGCCCCTAAAAAATTCTTTACTACCTGCTGTTCTGTTTTTCACAGATTCTGCCACGTTTTGTCTCTCCGAACTTTTTTAAACCTTAAGCTTTCTTTTTCTTTGCATTTTTTTTGGAAATCTTGAGAAACAGTAGCTCTTCATGAATATCTTTATTTCCAGTAAGGGAAAATTTATTTTAATAGGGTACTAACCTCTCTAATCAGCTTATGATGAGTTGTGTATGAAGGGAGTTTTCAAGTGTCCGATGGAAGATGATGAACGAAGATCCTGGAGTGTCAAACGCTCAAGCTTGGGGATGCCCATTTGCACCCCCAATAAATATTCAAGGAGACTCAAGCGTCTAAGCTTGGGGATCCTCCCGTTCATCCCCTTCTTCATCAGCAATTATCAGTTCGTCCCTCGTTTCAATATATTTTTATCACTTCATGCGTTATGTGCTATGCTTGGAGCGTCTCGCTCTTTACTTTTCTTATGTTTGTTTTTTGCTTTGTTTGCTGTTCATAACAAGTTAGACCCCAGCTTTATTTTGTGTGGGAGAGCAACACGCTCCGCTTGACCTAGAACTCCTCATAGGATTTGCATTCTTATTCTCTTAGCTGTGAGTTGTTCTTTTTATTTTCTTAGCTGCTGCCCTATTTAGTTTTTGTTCTTTAGTTTCCTTATAGAGCTTTTCTTTTGTCTTAGGTTGAACTTTCTATAGGTTGCATGTTTTATCTTGTTAGAGAGTTTGCCTGTTGCACTGAGTTTTGTGTCTTGACTAGAAAGTAGGTAGTTGAAGTTGCTATTCTCTTTGTAGTAGTGACTTGCAATAGTTTTGAGGTATTAACTAGAGTATTGTTTGAACTTTTGGTGTCAAGAGCTCGAGCCTATTAGTGATAGATGTCGTATTTTGGGCAATCCGTGGGATTTTCAAAATGCAAAAAACCCCTGTTGAGAACTCTAGCTACTATTTGGATCACTAACCTCTGGAGGGTTCGAATATTAGAGTACACTCACGTACCATGAGTCAAGGATGCGCAAGGATAACCAAACCCCCATACACTCCTCCTTGGGGTACTTGTCTCTTTGTGAACCTCCTGATTAGATTGAGAGTTACCGATAATAAGTTCATGAGTTCTTCGTACTAATGTGAGTATTCGAAAGTTGACACTTCCACCTCCCATATTTTTCTAGCCTTTCCTGTGTCGTGCATTGCCTCCTTCTCACTCCGAGAGTTGGCGTCCACGTTCGCCAGTACATCCAAACCCTTGGCACGATACACTCTGTCATCATAAACCTCCTTATATCTTTCCTCAAAACAGCCACCATACCTACCTATCAAGGCATTTCCATAGCCTTTCCGAGATACATTGCCATGCAACATCCATCTTCTCATGACTTGATCTTCATGTCATACATGCCACTAGCTTGATCGATGAGCCGCATGCTAGTTGGGCCTTTCCCTAATCATTGCTACATGACGCGCTAGTATCATTGCATATCCTTCTACGCTGGCAGAGGCATACATTTGCATCATGATAGTTACATCTTCTTTATGTGAGTACCTTTGTAAAGTGTGAAAGATCTCCTATATTCTTGTAAAATATAGAGTGTTGCCCCTAAAGTGAGGAAAAGATCCCAAAGAGGACAAAATCAAAAGATCCCAAAGAGGACAAATGAGAGTTAAATAGAAAGAGCCATTGAGGCCACCAAAAAATACAAAAAAAATACAAAAAAGAGAAAAATAAAAATAAAAAGAGAGAAGGGGGCACACTACTATTCCTTTTGAGAGATCCACACTAGTACTTCATCCTCTATCCCTTGTACTCCATAGAGATCATCATACATGCATATAGCTATGTGGGGACCCTTCACACTATTGAACTTGGCTTGTATATTCCAATGACGAGCCTCCTCAAAAGAGCTCTACGTCTTCATGAGCAAGCAAGTTAGATGCACCCCACTAGTTCCCTTGGAGAGATTTTAGCTCACATGTGCATCCGTTGCATTGCAATCCCTACTCCTCACATCATATCTATCATATGGCCTTCTCTCACCTATGGTTGTCCTCATTGATCTGAGCCCTTTACACCTTTTTGTCTTCCTCCTCCACCTTCTTTCTGTTTCAACTTTTAGGTGTCAACTTTCTTGATCACGCTCATCCATTTTATGAGTGCTCAAAATATCGAAAGGGAGTGGATCAGTTTGACTTGTACCTGACTAGTGGTCTGGGGACGAGTCAATATAAGAATCCAAAGGAGACTAAGTGTGAAACTTTAGTAGATAGTGTTTCTCATCAAACTATTTTTATCTCGTATTCCCTATCCCGTTTCTTGCACGCAAACACCATTTGGAGACATTTAAGTCACGGACAACGAGAGCTCTTGCACCTTTTGTTCTTTTGTTGCTTTTGTCAATGCTAATATAGACTCTTGCTTGTTAAGACTTGAATTAAATTGCATGCTTTGATTGCTTTACTTAAAATTCCTTACATGGTTGTGTGGCATGTCGCCACAGAAATTATGCTTGTTATCATTTCCCTACTTGAGGACGAGCAGGAATTAAGCTTGGGGATGTTGATACGTCCCAAACGTATCTATAATTTATGCTTGCTCCATGCATGATTTGTGTGACTTTGCCATGTTTTGCTTGAACTTTCACACACTCAGTGCATCATATTTGGACTAACCTATTAACTCAGTGCAGCCAGTTGCCAGTTCCTGTTTTCTGCTCTTTTTTTATTTCAGGTTTTCCGGCCAATAAAGTGCCAAATAAATTCCGGAAAAATAATATAAAAAATCAGCGACTCGGAAGCTTCCCGAATCACCAAGGAAGGAAGGGAGAGGACCCACCAGGGCCCCAGGAGGGTCCCTGGCGTGGCCCCACCCTAGGTCGCGCCAGGAGGCCTCCTAGATTCCCTGTGGCCCCTCTCGGTGCCCACCTTCGCCTATATTTACCCCCCGTGACGGAAACCCCTAATATCGATCTGCTATTCCCGTTCTCCTCACTGTACCGCCGCCGCCGTTTCAAGATCGGGGATTCCAGGAGAAGATGCCCCTGCACCCTGCCGGAAGGAGGAATCCCCTTCGGGAGACCATCCATCGCCATGGACGGCTCCCGGATGTGCCGTGAGTAGTCCCCTTGGACCATGGGTCCGTGACCAGTAGCTATGTGATGTACCTCTCCCCTCTTTGTCCTTTCACTTTCGAGACCTCGTGAGCTGCCTCCCATGATCGAGGCACTTTTGTAGTTTTCTATGTTGCTATGCTGAGTTTGCTGGGATCTGATGGATTATGAGATTATGTTCAGATTGTGATGAGTAATATATTTGTTTCTCTTTTATATTTGTGTTCTTTAGTAAATTCTTGCATGTTCTCCGTTGCCGTATTTTACTTTGGCCAAGTGATTTGTTGCAACTCTAAGAGGGAGCGTTATGCTTGATTGTGGGTTCAGCCCCCTGATGTCTAGCTTGAGTGACAGAAACATGAGACTAGGGCATGTGTTGTTGCCACCAGGGATAAAACAATGGTGCTTGTACTTGCGGGTGCAAGTATTGTTTACTTTACGCATAGTTCTTTTAATGCAGTTGTCTGTTGCTTTGAGTTTACACTTTCGGTGGGATTCACAACTTAATACCAGCGAGATGATCTTGATAGATATCTCAAGGTGGATGATTCGTAGTAGATGCAGATGGATTTCGGTCTACTTACTTTGGCATACTGCCCATTGCTTTTGAGACTCTTCCTTTCTTTTGTAGCATAGTTAGCATTGCAGTGCGTTTATAATCCTGTCAATTGCCCAGCTGTGATTTGTTTACCTCGCTAGCACTTTTATCGTCTTTTGGGAGAGAGACATCACTAGTGAACATCATGGGACCCCGGTCCATATTCACACCATTGTTTACGCCTTCAATTTATTTTCATTTCTTACTTTCCATTGCCATTATTATTATCTCTTGCGTTGATCCTTTGTAAACAGCAAGGCCGGAGGAATTGACAACTCCTCTGTACTCGTTGGGAGCAAAGTTTTTTGCTGTCTGTGCAGGTCTAGGTGAAGTAGCAACCTCGGCGCCATTGTTCACTTTAACACCTTCTTGTATCTCTGCGAGTCCTACGGGAGACAAACCCTATCCTCTACATCGGGTAAATTCTGCTGCTTGGCTACATCTCACCTTCCACTTGGGGGTAACCAACGAGAAGCGAGAGAAGTATCTTCCTTGCTAGCATCAACCGCCCGCGGCTCAGGGAGCCGACGTGTTTTAATGTATTAGTGATATATTATTGTTGTTGCATTAAATAGATTACTCTTTTAATGTATTGGTGATATTATAGTTGCATTCTCTGATAAATTATTATTGTTGCAATTTTATTTGAGTCCATCATTATTTTCCTCCTTTTTAGAATGTCGATGATTAAAATACATTATAAACACAGAGAATGTCTCCCAAGTGCGAGTATTGTCACGACGACTCGGGTCGATGCAACGATGTTGTGTTGTATGAAGCAAACACATACTTCTTCCTCACGCTTAACTCTGGGTTCCAAAATCATACGGTATGCAACTTAAACAACAGGTTTTTCTTATGGTGCATGCATGACTTAAGTTTATGTTTTAACGTATCATTTTTTCCTAATTCAACTAGTGCATCCCTGACGAGGGGGTGACCCCACGACTCCTATGGATGGGCCTACCCGGTGTACCCGAAGACAGAAGGCCCACAAGGATGCCGCCTGGGCCCAGCCTTGGCCCACTAGTGCCACCGACGTAGGAGTCTGCGACTCGTAAGGAAGGTGCAAACCTGCCGTGCAGTACAAGATTATGGTTAGGAAACCTCATCTGTAAATCAAGAAGGATTCCCCGGGACCTAGCCTAGTATATAAGGGCTAGGAGGGGAGACGTCAAGATCAACCAATACACAATCTGTAACCCTAGCCTTGTGCGCATGAGCCTTTGCCTTCCTGTAATCGCCATCTCCAAGCAATAATATCGAGCAGGAACGTCTCCTCCTGTTAGCCGACGAGCGATCGTCCAACCTGTGCCTCTCATGACTAACCCAGGGTCCCTGACCATGGGATTTGCCGGGGTACATCCTCGTCAATTGGCACCGTCCGTGGGGACTACACAGGTTGGAATTACGATCTCGGCGGTTCCGTCTTCAGCAAGCCACAATTCAAGAGCAAGAACCAGATGCAATCCATCAGAAGAGTTCAAGATCACGGCAAACATCTCTGTCGCCCCATCGAGATCGCTCGGCCCGCAGCTGTGCCAAGACCAATACTATGGCAGCAACCGAGCCCACCGCCAGCGAAGGATAACTCGACGACCCAAAAGAAAGGCGTGAGAGTTCTACACAGAATCCTGATCGACGAGCTACAACACGAAGCAGAGGACCTGTCGACCACTCGACGACCCACCGCCACCCAGGCACCCGCCGCACAACAAGACACCGACTCCGAGCTCGAGATCAGCGATCGTCAAGATCATAGCCAGCGAAGAAGAAATCGATGACCTAGACGGGCGCAAGGATCCTACGAAGAGACCACACTCGACAAGTCGCACTATACAGCTAAGCGCTCGCCAGCCACTCGACGACCCGCCGCCATGCGGACAACTGTCGCCCGCCAGGACAACGACTCTGAGACTCAAACTGGCGAATACTACGACCCGGATCGAAGACCAGACGAATTCGCCAACCTTATAAGGAACCAGAATCTAAGCGTGGGGATCGAAATCGACCCGCGAGTCCATGAGCACCCAGCGGATCACGCGCTGTTCTTCCGAATCTCAAGGAGGAAACGGCACGCCGGATCCAGCAAACTCATGTTCAGGGAACAGCTAGAAGGACCCTGCACGATCCACTGCTCCGAAGACGACCGGGGATACATCAGATCGGGCCACACTCTAGGAGACTGCCGCCTGTTCAACGAGCTCGCCGATAGCTTCAAGGAAGAAAACCAACGAGAAGCCAAGCGCACCCGACGAACCGAGCAGTCACCGACTCCAAGTCCCGAAAGACGCTCCAACCCAACTCAAGGACAGGTGTACACGATCCAAGGAGGCAGGGTGTCGCAAGCCCAACAGGATGCCTACACCCTGCAAGCCAGAGCACCCGTGAACCTAAACACAGTCGAAGTCTACCAGCTACACGACGCAGAAACCAACATCACGTTCTCCTAGAGCGATCACCTGCCTGCATTCCCAAGGCCGGGGCACGCGCCCTGGTACTCGATGCTCAAATCGGAGGGTACGACATGGACAGAATATTCATGGACGGAGGCAGCAGCATGAACATAATCTTCGTCAGCACCCTACACAAGATGCTGATCCCGCGATCAGTTTGGAAGAAATCAAGCACCGTATTATACGGAGTAGTGCCAGAAGAAGCAGCTACTTCCCTTGGAATAATTGAGCTCGAAGTTGTCTTTGGCAGCAGACGCAATTTCGCAAGACACACCCTCGAGTTCGAAGTACTCGATTGGCAGTCGCAGTACCACGCCATACTGGGACGTCCAGCATTCACGCAGTTCATGGCGATTCCGCACTATGCCTACCTCAAACTCAAGATGACAGGATCCGCGAGTGTCATTACAGTCAACGGAAGCTTCACCAAATCAAACCAATGCGATCGCGATTTCTACAAAGTCTCCGACACCTTTGGAGCCGAGCAAGAACTCACAGAAATAGCCATGGCGACAGACAAAAGTATCTTTCCGCTCGCAAGACGAAGCGAGTCAAAAGAGTATGGGCGAGACTTCAGGATCGACAGCGACACGGTCACCTACCAGGTGCACCCGACTGACCCAGAAAAAATAGTCCGCGTGTACGCCCACCTCCCGGAAGAGCAAGCAACCGCCCTCATCGCTTTCCTCCGTGAAGAATGGGAAATCTTTGCCTGGTGCCCATCTGACATGCCAGGAGTACCGCGTGAGTTCGCGGAACACGCGTTGCGTATCAAGCCAAACACCAAGCCAGTGAAGCAAGCACTACGAAGATTTTCAGAACCCAAGCGCAGAGCAATCGGGGAGGAGATCAACCGACTACTCGACGCTCAATTCATCCGAGAGATGAAGAAGGCCACTTGGACCGCCAACCCCGTGTTGGTCCCCAAGAAAGACGCAGACGTGCTGCGGATATGCCTCGACTACGGGCCAGTCAACAAATGTTACCCAAAGGATCGCTTTCCCCTGCCAAGAATTGATCAAATAATCGACTCGACAGCAGGATGCGATATACTAGCGTTCCTCGACGCCTACTCAGGACACAATCAGGCCAGGATGGAGAAAAAAGACGAAGAGCACGCGTTGGCCACCACCCCTTGCGGCACATGCTGTCGCCCCAAAATGCCCTTCGGCCTAAACAACGCAGGAACAATATACTAGCGAATGACGCAATCATACATGAGAAAACAGATTGGTGGAAACATCCCGGTCTGCATAGACGAGATCATCATCACAATCAAAGAACTCGGACCAGAAGCAGATACAAAGCATGACAACATAGGTGAACCAGCGCAAGTGGCAGACGCAAACCCAATCGTTAACGAAGAAGCCAACAACGTAGTCGAGGAGCCAGAACTAGCAGCACCCAAAGACTAATCTTGGAGAGAGCCGCTCCTCAGATTCCTAATCGAGGGCACCCTACCGCAGGACGTCGCAAAAGCCAGACGCATCAGTCGGCGATCCAAAGCATTCACAGTAATTAACGAACAACTCTACAAGCGCAACATTTCCCAGGTCCTACAAAAATGCATAGACAAGGAAGACGGCAAAACCCTACTTCTGGACATCCACGAAGGCACCTGCGGGCACCATGCCAGCAGTCGGTCACTCGTGGCAAAAGCCTTTCGAGTAGGACTCTACTGGCCAACAGCCACGAGAAACACAGAGGACATCGTGCGGTGGTGCATCGCCTGTCCAAAATTCGCCAGCAGACCGCACGCTCCAGCTTCAGAACTCAAGACCATACCACTCTCATGGCCGTTCGCCACCTGGGGACTCGACATGGTGGGCCCGCTCAAGAAATCATCAAAGGGAGGAAGAACTCACCTGCTAGTAGCAGTCGACAAGTTCACCAAGTGGATCGAAGCAGTGCCCATCACCAGCTCCACAGCCCTCACGGCAGTAAATTTTATCAAATCAATCATCTTTAGGTTCGGGGTACCACACAACATAATCACGGACAATGGTACGAACTTCACTGCGGCAGAAATCCAGAACTTCTGCGAAGAGCTGGGCATCATCAACTACGCATCAGTCGCGCACCCGCAGTCCAACGGCCAGGTGGAGAAAGCAAATGGCCTAGTATGCGGAGGAATCAAAAAACGGCTCCTTGCACCACTCGAGCAGGCCGCAGGCAACTGGGTAGAAGAACTCCCTGCAGTACTATGGAGCCTGCGCACTACCCCAAATACCGCAACCCAGTACACACCTTTCTTCATGGTGTACGGGGCGGAGGCAGTGCTACCACACGACCTCAAATTCGGGGCACCCCGGATCTCGGGGTATGAAGAGGAGGAAGCAGAAGAAGCACTGCAAGATGACAAGGACACAACAAACGAAGCGAGAGACACAACCCTAGCAAGGTCAGAGGGGTACTAGGACAAGCTGCGCACTTACCAAAGCAGCCGCCTGCGCACCAGAACCTTCAACAAAGGCGACCTTGTCCTACGACTCATACAAGAGAAAGTCCACAAGCTTGCCCCCAATGGGAAGGACCGTTCATAATTTCAGAAGTCATAGGAGGAGGCGCCTATAGACTGAAGAACCCGAAGACTGAAGAGGACGTGGGAAATCCATGGAACGTAGTGAACCTACGCCTGTTCTACCCATAGTATCCACCAGTCATGCTCAAGAGACAGCTCATGTAACCCTTCGACCCAATAAAATGATATTGCCCGAATACTACCACCTCAAAGCACTCGGGGGCTCGAGTCCAAAACTCCCCCTGAGAGACGCTATCGTCGCTAACGTGATCTACACCCAAAGCACTCGGGGGCTCGAGTACAAAACTCCCCCCGAGAGATGCTATCGTCGCTAACACGATCTACACCCAAAGAACTCGGGGGCTCGAGTACAAAACTCCCCCAGAGAGACGCTATCATCGCTAACGCGATCTTTTACCAAAGCACTCGGGGGCTTGATACGGTGAGGATCTCTCACTCCTCGTTGGTTACCCCAAGTGGAAGGTGAGATGTAGCGTAGCAGAAAATTTCCCCTATGTAGAGGATAGGGTTTGTCTCCCGTAGGACTTGCAGAAATACAAGAAGGTGGTAAAGTGAACAATGGCGCCGTTCACAACTGAGGTTGCTAACTTCACCTGGACCTGCACACAGATACAAATAACTTTGCTCCCAACGAGTACAGAGGAGTTGTCAATTCCTCCGGCCTTGCTGTTTACAAAGGATTAACGCAGGAGATAATAGTAGTGGCAACTGAAAGTAAATTGAAAGCGTAAATAATGATATGAAGATGGACCGGGGTCCCGTGATTTTCACTAGTGATGTCTCTCTCCCAAAAGACGATAAAAGTGCTAGCGAGGTAAACGAATCACAGTTGGGCAATTGACAGGATTATGAAGGCACCACAATGCTAACTATGCTGCAAAGAAAGGAAGGGCTCAAAAGCAATGGGCAGTACGCCAAGGTAAGTAGACCGAAATCCAACTGCATCTACTACGAATCATCCACCTTGAGATATCTATCCAGAACATCTCGCTGGTATTAAGTTGCGAATCCCACCCAAAGTGTAAATCCAAAGCAACAGACAACTGCATTAAAAGGACTTTGCGTAAAGTAAGCAATCCTTGCATCCGCGGATCACAAGCACCGTTGTTTTATCCCTGGTGGCAACAACACATCCCCTAGTCTCATGTTTCTGTCACTCAAGCTAGACATCAAGGGGCTGAACCCACAATCAAGCATAACGCTCCCTATTGGAGTTGCAACAAATCACTTGGCCAAAGTAAAATACGGCAACGAAGAACATGCAAGAATTTACTCAAGAACAAAATATAAAAGAGAAGAACCAAATATATTACTCATCACAATCTGAACATTGTCTCATAATCCATCAGATCCCAACAAACTCAGCATAGCAACGGCAGAAAATTACAAAGGTGCCTCGATCATGTGAGGCAGCTCACGAGGTCTCGAAAGTCGAGGCACAAAGAGGGGAGAGATAGATCACATATCTACTGGTCACGGACCCATGGTGCAAGGGAAACTACTCACGATACATACGAGAGGCGTCCATGGCTATGGATGGTCTCCCGGAGGGGGTAGCTTCTCCCGGCAGGGTGCCGGAGCAGCTTCTCCAGGCACCCCCGATCTTGAAACGGCGGCGGCGGCGGTACAGAGGCGAGATCGCGAAAGAAAGACCGATATTAGGGGTTTCCACCCCGAGGGCTAAATATAGGCGGAGGGGGTGTCGAGGGGACCCACCAGGCAGTCAGGAAGCCTCCTGGCACGGCCTAGGGTAGGGCCGCGCCAGGGACCCTCCTGGTCTCCTGGTGGTGGCCCCCTCCGCTGCCTTGGTTATTCCAGAAGCTTCCGTGTCGCTGATTTTTTATCTGATTTTTCCGGAATTTTGGAGCACTTTTAATGGCCGGAAAACCTGAAATACAAAAACAACAGAAAAGAACAACTGGCAGCTGGGTGCACTGGGTTAGTAGATTAGTCCAAATATGCTCAAAATTGTATGAAAGTTCAAGCAAAACATGGCAAAGTCACACAAAACATGCATATAGCAAGCAGAAATTATAGATACGTTTCGGACGTATCAACATCCCCAAGCTTAATTCCTGCTCATCCTCGAGTAGGTAAATGATAACAAGCATAATTTCTGTGGTGACATGCCACACAACCATATAAGAACTTTGTAAGTAAATCAATCAAAGCATGCAATTCAATTGAAGTCTTAACAAGCAAGAGTCTATATTAGCATTGACACAAGCAACAAAAGAGCAAAGGGTGCAAGAGCTCTCGCTGTCCGTGACTCGAATGTCTCCAAATGGTGTTTGCGTGCAAGCAGGGGACTGGGAAAAGGAGAGAAAAAGGTTGTTGAGAACAACTATCTACTAAAGTTTCACACTTAGTCTCCTTTGGATTCTTATCTTGACTCGTCCCCAGACCACTAGCCAGGTACAAGTCAAATTGATCCACTCCCTTTCGATATTTTGAGCACTCATGCAATAGATGAGCGTGAGCAAGAAAGTTGACACCTAAAAGGCGAAACAGAAAGAAGGTGGAGGAGGAAGACAAAAAGGTGTGAAATGCTCACATCAATGAGGACAATTATAGGCGAGAGAAGGCCATATGATAGATATGATGTCAGGAATAGGGATTGCCATGCAACGGATGCACATGTGAGCTATAATCTCTCCAAGGGAACTAGTGGGGGTGCATCTAACTTGCTTGCTCAAGAAGACCTAGAGCTCCTTTGAGGAGGCCCATCATTGGAATATACAAGCCAAGTTCTATAGTGTGAAGGTCCCCACATAGCTATATGCATGATGATGATCTCTATGGAGTACAAGGGATAGAGAATGAAGTACTAGTGTGGATCTCTCAAAAGGAATAGTAGTGTGCCCCTTCTCTCTTTTTATTTCTTTTTCTCTTTTTTCTATTTTTTTGTATTTTTTGGTGGCCTCAATGGTTCTTTCTATTTAACTCTCATTTGTCCTCTTTGGGATATTTTGATTTTGTCCTCTTTGGGATCTTTTCCTCACGTTAGGGGCAGCACTCTATATTTTACAAGAATATAGGAGATCTTTCACACTTTACAAAAGTACTCACATAAAGAAGATATAACTATCATGATGCAAAGGTATGACATGAGGATCAAGTCATGAGAAGATGGATGTTGCATGGCAATATATCTCGGAAAGGCTATGGAAATGCCTTGTAGGTAGGTATGGTTGCTGTTTTGAGGAAAGATATAAGGAGGCTTATGATGACAGAGCGTATCGTGACAAGGGTTTGGATGCACCGGCGAAGTATGCGCCAACTCTCAAGGTGAGAAAGGGCAATGCACGGTACCGAAGAGGCTAGAAAAAGTATAGGTGGGTGGAAGTGTCAACTTTCGAATACTCACATTAGTCCGAAGAACTCATGCACTTATTATCGGTAACTCTCAATCTAATATGGAGGATCACAAAGAGACAAGTACCCCGAGGAGGAGTGTATGGGGGTTTGGTTATCCTTGCGCATCTTCGACTCATGGTACGTGAGTGTAGTCTAATATTCGAACCCTCCAGAGGTTAGTGATCCATCTAGTAGCTAGAGTTCTCAACAGGGGTTTTTGGTTTTCGAAAATCACACGGATTGCCCAAAATATGACATCTATCACTAATTGGCTCGAGCTCTTGACACCAAAAGTTCAAACATTACTCTAGTCAATACCTCAAAACTATTGCAAGTTACTACTACAAAGAGAATAGAAACTTCAACTACCTACTTCTAGTCAAGACACAAAACTCAGTGCAATAGGCAAACTCTCTAACAATATAAAACAAGAAACTTATAGAAGTTCAACCTAAAAAAATAAAAGCTCTACAAAAACTAAAGCACTACAACTAAATAGAGCAGCAGCTAAGAAAAGAAAAAGAACAACTCACAGCTAAAAGAATAAGCATGCAAATCCTATGAGGAGTTCTAGTTCGAGCGGAGCGTGTAATTCTCCCACACAAAAGAGTAAGTTGGGGTCTAACTTGTTACTACAGAAAACAAAGCAAAAACAAACATAAGAAAAGTAAAGAGCGAGACGCTCCAAGCATAGCACATAACGCATGAAGTGATAAAAATATATTGAAACGAGGGACGAACTGATAATTGTTGATGAAGAAGGGGATGCACGGGGGCATCCCCAAGCTTAGACGCTTGAGTCTCCTTGAATATTTATTGGGGGTGCACATGGGCATCCCCAAGCTTGAGCGTTTGACACTCCAGGATCTTCTTTCATCATCTTCCATCGCACACTTGAAAACTCCCTTCATACATAACTCATTGTAGACTGATTAGAGAGGTTAGTAACCATAATAAAATAATTTTTCATTTTCTGGAAATAAAGATAATCTTGAAGAGCTACTGTTTCTCAAGATTGTCAAAAGGTTTTTGCAAAGAAAAAGAAAGCTTAAGGTTTGCAAAATGAAGAAAAGGCAAAACAGGACAGAATCTGTGAAAAACAGAACAACAGATAGAAACGAATTTTTTGAGGGTACTTCTGCAACTCAAATCAAAAAACTTAGAACATAAGAAAGTTTTGTAATTGTATAGAGCACACTGTGTAGAAAATTCAGCTCAAAAAGATGAACTGGGATTTTTATCTGAATTTTCTAGTCACGAGGACAAAATCTGTTTTCTGGACAACATGTCACAACTTTCACTTCCCTTGCCGTATGAGGCTATAAAAGGCACAAAGCTTAAAAAGTACAGATACAATGATGTTTCTACAGTAGTAACAATCATCAAGACCACTAAGAACAGAATAAAAGCAAAAAGAAAAACCTAAATTCGTTGCGGGCTGCCTCCCGAAAGCGCTTCTTTAAAGCCATTAGCTAGGCTTAAAGCAGAAGATCAAGTCTTTTCAAGAGAATAACTAGCTCGTGTGACGGACTCAAAAGGTAACTTAATCTTTTTCCTAGGGAAATTTTCCATCCCTTTCTTGAGAGGGAATTGGAATTTGATATTCCCCTCTTTCATGTCAATAACATCACCAACTGTGCGGAGAAAAGGACGTCCCAAAATAATTGGACAAGAAGGTTCACATTCAATGTCCATAATAGTAAAACCAACGGGAACATAATTGTCATTGACAATGATAAGAACATCATCGATCTTCCCCAAAGGTTTCTTTATGGAAGAATCAACAAGACGAACACCAAAAGAATAGGGATCAAAAGGTTTCAATTCAAGCATATCATACATTCTTTTGGGCATAACGGAGGTCCTAGCTCCAACATCACATAAAGCATAGCAAGAAAAGTTATTCAATTTGATTTTTATCATAGGATCCCAACCATCTTCTAGCTTCCTAGGTATGGAGGCTTCTAGTTTAAGCTTCTCCTCCCTAAATTTGATTAGAGCATTAGTGATATGCTCTGTGAAGGCAAGATTAAGTGTGCTAGTGTGGGGGTATCTAGACATCTTGTGTAGGAAACCAATAACTTCAGGTAAAGTGCAGTTGTCAAAGTCTAGGTCACTACCATCTATCAAGGAGGTAGTGATATCATTTAAGCTCACTTGTTTGAAAGCCTCTATGTTCATAGAGGTTTCTTCATTTATGGTTGAGGTGGTAGCATCACCATTGATAGGTCCAGTGGGACTAGGGGTGTGATGGGTGCTAACTGTTTGGACATCCTCAACTACTTGGATAGTGGCTACTGTGTGGTAGGTAGGAAGGCTCTTAATTCTATCCTCTTCCTCTTTTTCTCTAGCCCATCTTTCTTTAAGTTTAGCCATCATCCTAATGTTTTCATTGATTTGTAACTGGATAGCATTAATAGGAGTGACCTTACTCTCCTCAAGGGGAGAGGTTCTAATTTTTAACATCTCAACATCAAGGGCTAAGTTATCTACCTTCAAACAAAGATTATCTAATTTAGCTAGTTTTTCTTCCACATTCTCGTTGAAGGCTTTTTGGGTAGTGATAAAGTCTCTAAGCATGCTCTCTAGTTTAGAGGAGGAGTTTTTGGTGCTAGGATAAGTGTTGTTGTTCCCATAGTTGTTGGATGGGAAAGGCCTAGGATTGTTGCTACCAAAATTACTCCTATAAGAATTATTGTTGAAGTTATTTCTAGAGATAAAGTTCACATCTATTTGTTCTTGAGCAACCAAAGAATTTAAAGGAACATCCTGAGGATCAATAGGAGCTTGCTTGGTAAGTAGAGACATGATAAGGTCAACCTTTTCATTTAGAGAGGAGATCTCCTCGACAAAATTTACCTTCTTACTAGTTGGAGATCTTTCAGTGTGCCACTGAGAGTAGTTCAACATCATCTCATCAAGTAGCTTTGTGGCAGCACCAAGTGTGGTTGACATAAAAGTTCCTCCCGCGGCCGAATCTAACAGGTTCCGCGAGGTAAAGTTCAAGCCTGCATAAAAATTCTGGATAACCATCCAGGTAGTCAGTCCATGTGTGGGGCAGTTCTTGACAAGCATCTTCATACGTTCCCATGCCTGGGAAACGTGTTCATTATCCAATTGCCTGAAATTCATAATGTTACTCCTCAATTGAATAATTTTAGCAGGGGGATAGTACTTCCCGATAAAAGCATCCTTGCACTTATCCCAAGAATCTATACTATTCTTAGGCAAGGATTGAAACCAGATTTTAGCTTCATCCCTCAAAGAGAAAGGAAAAGCTTAAGCTTAACAATTTCACCATCTACTTCTTTGTACTTTTGCATATCACAAAGCTAAATAAAATTATTTAAATGCAAAGCAGCATCATCTCTAGCACCAGAGAATTGATCTTTCATAACAAGGTTCAGTAAAGCAGGTTTAATCTCATAAGAAGGTGCTGAAGTAGCAGGTGGAGCAATAGGAGTGCAGATAAAGTCACTGTTGTTGTGACTAGTGAAGTCACACAACTTGGTGTTTTCATTGGATCCCATAGTAGCAGCAGGTATTTTTGATAAGGGACACAAAAGTAAAAACTGAATGGTAAACTAACAAGACTAAAAAGCAAAGATAACAGATAGTGTGCAACTCCCCTATCTTGTAGACTGGAGTCCCCGGCAACGGCGCCATAAATTGGCTTGATACGGTGAGGATCTCTCACTCCTCGTTGGTTACCCCAAGTGGAAGGTGAGATGTAGTGTAGCAGAAAATTTCCCCTATGTAGAGGATAGGGTTTGTCTCCCGTAGGACTCGCAGAAATACAAGAAGGTGCTAAAGTGAACAATGGCGCCGTTCACAACCGAGGTTGCTAACTTCACCTGGACCTGCACACAGATACAAATAACTTTGCTCGCAACGAGTACAGAGGAGTTGTCAATTCCTCCGGCCTTGCTGTTTACAAAGGATTAACGCAAGAGATAATAGTAGTGGAAACTGAAAGTAAATTGAAAGCGTAAATAATGATATGAAGATGGACCGGGGTCCCGTGATTTTAACTAGTGATGTCTCTCTCCCAAAAGACGATAAAAGTGCTAGCGAGGTAAACGAATCTCAGTTGGGCAATTGATAGGATTATGAAGGCACCGCAATGCTAACTATGCTACAAAGAAAGGAAGGGCTCAAAAGCAATGGTTAGTACGCCAAGGTAAGTAGACCGAAATCCAACTGCATCTACTACGAATCATCCACCTTGAGATATCTATCCAGAACATCTCGCTGGTATTAAGTTGTGAATCCCACCCAAAGTGTAAATTCAAAGCAACAGAAAACTGCATTAAAAGAACTTTGCGTAAAGTAAGCAATCCTTGCATTCGCGGATCACAAGCATCGTTGTTTTATCCCTGGTGGCAACAGCACATCCCCTAGTCTCATGTTTCTGTCACTCAAGCTAGACATCAAGAGGCTGAACCCATAATCAAGCATAACGCTCCCTCTTGGAGTTGCAACAAATCACTTGGCCAAAGTAAAATACGGCAACGAAGAACATGCAAGAATTTACTCAAGAACAAAATATAAAAGAGAAGAACCAAATATATTACTCATCACAATCTGAACATAGTATCATAATCCATCAGATCCCAACAAACTCAGCATAGCAACGGCAGAAAATTACAAAGGTGCCTCGATCATGTGAGGCAACTCACGAGGTCTCGAAAGTGGAGGCACAAAGAGGGGAGAGATATATCACATAGCAACTGGTCACGGACCCATGGTCCAAGGGAAACCACTCACAATACATACGGGAGGCGTCCATGGCTATGGATGGTCTCCCGGAGGGGGTAGCTTCTCCCGGCAGGGTGCCGGAGCAGCTTCTCCAGGTAGCCGCGATCTTGAAACGGCGGCGGCGGTGATACAGAGGCGAGATCGCGAAAGAAAGATCGATATTAGGGGTTTCCACCCCGAGGGCTAAATATAGGCGGAGGGGGGTGTCGAGGGGACCCACCAGGCAGCCAGGAGGCCTCCTGGTGCGGCCTAGGGTAGGGCCGCGCCAGGGACCCTCCTGGTCTCCTGGTGGTGGCCCCCTCCGCTGCCTTGGTTATTCCGGAAGCTTCCGTGTCGCTGATTTTTTATTTGATTTTCCGGGTTTTTTGGAGCACTTTTAATGGCCGGAAAACCGGAAATACAAAAACAGCAGAAAACAACAACTGGCAGCTGGGTGCACTGAGTTACTAGATTAGTCCAAATATGCTCAAAAGTGTATGAAAGTTCAAGCAAAACATGGCAAAGTCACACAAAACATGCATAGAGCAAGCAGAAATTATAGATACGTTTGGGACGTATTAGGGATCGAGTACAAAACTCCCCCCGAGAGACGCTATCGTCGCTCACGAGATCTTCACCCAAAGCACTTAGGGGCTCGAGTACAAAACTCCCCCAGAGAAACGCTATCGTCGCTCACGCGATCTCTACTTAAAACCACTCGGGGGCTCGAGCACCATCTCCCCCCGAGAGACGCTACCGTCGCTCACGCAGCCCGAAACTTAAAGGGTCCTAGCAAAAAAACCCTGACAGGCGCCACCCACTGAAAACTGTTCGGAGTAAAAGGGAAAGACACGGCTACAACCAGATGGAACACCAAGTACACTGGAGAAATATGGATGGAGCACAGGACACAGACAATCCTTTAGTCTTCACCTGATCGCCAACGATCACCAAAAGACTCGGGGGCTACTCCCATCGGGAGCGCTGTCGCGCACCCGGTAAAAGACGGCAGTTAACGGAAGAACGACAAAGGAAACAAAATTTCAGCCTACATTCGACTCTCCAACTCGAACATAGCCTCGGGGGCTACTCCCATCGGGAGCGCTGACGCGCACCTGAGAAAATTCAAATTACAAGAACTTGATGGACTCGAAGATAACTCTCGTTGAAAGACTTAAAGACAGATCGCATTGCAAAGGACTCAAATATAGACTCCATTACAAGGATTCAACCACATTTCGCATTACAAGGACCCGACGATCATTCTCAGTACAAAAACTCGAGTACATTGGATAGAAGGCAGCTCTGATTACTCGAAGGAAATCCTCATTACATGGAGAACCAACCTAGTTACAAAGACGAAGCAGCCGACAAGTCTGCAGCACCAATCGCCCAAGGAACTATGACTTCTACATGTGTGCCCATGCTGGGATGATTGGCACTAATACGGCGAGTATCATCACAAACAAAGGAGGAGTCGAAGTAGCCAGCTCATGATGTCAATGACATAACAAAAGGTGAAGCTCGACTTATTTGCGGAGCACCGAAATCGATGCTCCACCAGCTTCTTCTCTTGATCCACCAGCTTCTTCTCTAGCTCCACCCGAGCTGCCGGCGAAGACGACGCCGCTGCCTCCGGTTCTACAAGGTTGCCTCGCGTGCCCGCTTGATCGATGGCTTGACGTCGAGATCCTCTCCAGAGCCGGAGGGCACAACATCACCACCCGAGGAGTCACCGGAGGATGAAGCAGTTGAAGACGCAGGCGTAGGACTTCCCGACCTGTCGGAACCGTCGCTGCTTGTCTCCCGCCAGTACAGATCCATGCGATTGCCGCTCGGGTCAAAAGCGCGAATGGTGAGAGTATCTTCACCATCAAAGTGGCAACAAAGGGTATCACCATCACGCAAGTTCAAACGCCGAGCAAACGACTTCCAGCCAAAGCCAAGAAAAATCAAGCGGGAACTATCGATCTCCAACTCAACATAAGAAGGAGACCGAGTGCACCCTTGAAGACGAAGCAGCAAGCCATCAAGACCACGCTCAGAAACAAGGGCAGAAAATGAAGGAGAAAGAAGAATGCGAGCAGCGTTCCGGCCACGGACGCGGAGGAGGAAATCATAGTGCCAAAAACCCTCCCCCGAGGAAGAGGAAGAAGGTGTCGACGGCGCACCACGACGGCCACCGCGAGAGGAGCGCGGAGTACGACCACCACGGCAGCGGCGAACACGGCCGCGACCAGTCATACCCACACCTCGTTTGGGCCCCATGAGAAGAGGAAGAGAAAAAGGAGCAAGATGAGCAGAGGTCGAACACTGCTGCTAGATGAACAAGAGGGGCCTATTTATAGTACAAATTCAAGGGCAGGCAGAAGCTCAGGCGACGGCATCAATTAATTCAAAGATCAAGAGCGCCGAGCGATTCGAATTCCGAGACAAAGATGCCTTCACGCGGGAGGCACAGTACGCTGGACGTGTCAAATCTCGCGCGTTTTCAATGCACGCATCGGTAACTCAACAGGCGGAAGCAGCACGCCATAAAAATCCATCATTATGACCGGTCGCGAAGACACGATGGTTCGCAGACAGAGCATCTTTGACGGTCCTCCAGCAAGGAGATAGTTATCCTTACCAACAAGGGGTAAATTAAAGGGGCAGCGCAAAAGAAAATGCGGCCTGCAAGCACCATTTTTTACTGACTCAAATACATTTTTCAAATACATTTAACTCCCATCGGCAGCATATCCACCCATGAGAGTCTCAGGTGCTCCCTCATCTAGAAGTAAAGACGTGCTCGAGTGATTACTCGCACCCATGAGAGTCTCGGGTGCTCCCTCACCTAGAAGAAAAAGATGTGATCGAGTGATTACTCGCACCCATAAGAGTCTCGGGTGCTCCCTCACTCCGACAGAAGATAAAGCAGACTTGCACTTACCAGACCGTACGGTCCCAGAGTATCGGGTGCTCCCTCACCCAGAGAGGGAAGACGATATTCGAGTGATTACTCGCAGAACCCTGAGTACCCGAGCACTCGAAGACCTCCCGAGCAAGTACTCCTCTACATTAATCCTCGCCCGAGCACTCGACAAAGCTCTGTGAGTGACCGCTAAAACAGCTCACTTGATTGTTTATTCCAAGTGGGTGCATTATCAACTAGGCTCCGCGCCTCAATTAAAATACATATTCTTGGAACACGATACACTGTGCCCAGATGCCACGCAAGCTTAGCGTGTAGGTAAGACCCCGCTGCGCAGATCGGCCGGGCTGGGACTTACCGCAGAGCGATTTCACTCCCAACCTTTTCCATGCGCTTGCATGATAGTAAAAGCCAGGCGAACGCGCCTAGGCTACGAACTTTACTGGCAGCAATTGATCACTGTAAGACCTGAAGCGGTATGACTTTTGCTCGACACCAGTGTTCCAAGCTCATGTCGAGGGACGTGAGTTTGATTGGGCTACTGCGGTATTTTCCACTAGTGCAATTCACCAAGGCTCGACCAGTCGAATCCTTGGGCCCTTTGAGCTTAGCTTCCCTCGAAACAGGTTTTATCATGGCCCCAGACTGCCAGCGACCCGCGGTTAAACCGTGCATACATAGAAACGACGCAAGAAAGGACTCGAGTCCCTGCGCGACTCTTCGAGTCCCCCAGGCACTCGGGGGCTACTGACGAGGGGGTGACCCCACAACTCCTATGGATGGGCCTACCCGGTGTACCCGAAGACAGAAGGCCCACAAGGATGGCGCCTGGGCCCAGCCTTGGCCCACTAGTGCCACCGTAGTAGGGGTCTGCGACTCATAAGGAAGGTGCAAACCTGCCGTGCAGTACAAGATTATGGTTAGGAAACCTCATCTGTAAATCAAGACGGATTCCCCGAGACCTAGCCTAGTATATAAGGGCTAGGAGGGGAGACGTAAAGATCAACCAATACACAATCTGTAACCCTAGCCTTGTGCGCATGAGCCTTGGCCTTCCTATAATCGCCATCTCCAAGAAATAATATCGAGAAGGAACGTCTCCTCCTGTTAGCCGATGAGCTATCGTCCAACCTGTGCCTCTCATGACTAACCCAGGGTCCCTAATCATGGGATTTGCCGGGGTACATCCTCGTCAATCCCTTTCTTTGCAAGACGCCATGTTTGTGACAAGATCAATATTCAAGATTTCGATGAAACTACTACAAAAGAAGTTAACATTAAGACGAAACATTGCGTTCTTAAGGTTAACATCTTTAATGAACCAGATGCCACATTCTTTGGCTGTTCAAAATGGGATGCATTATGCAAGACATATGCATTTTATGATAATATGAAAATAGCATTTGATCTTGGACGTCGCTGTCGAGGCTCCGATGTTTTTCGTGATCATGAAATTTTGATGGAACTAGGCGAAATTATTCTAGTTCGATGTTCATGTGAGTTTGTTAAACAACAATTTTTTTAATTCTACAACTTATTTTCATTGCTTCCAAATATTGACAACTCATTTATAATTGCCAGCTTATGTTCTTGCCACCAAAGAAGTACGGAATATTTTTGATAATACCTTCTATAATGGTGGCTTCGACCTAAATAAGAATGAACAAAACACATTTATCGAAGTTCTCAAATTTTTACCTTCATACGCGGACTATTTTAGGGTTGGCCGTCCTTTTGGACCATACGTGCCATTTGTCCTTAAGTTGGAGGACTATATGCTTAAATGAAATAGCATGGTAAGATTTTTATCATTCAGTCAGTAGCCTATCTTTTCAAAAAAGGCATTCTTATTAAGTATACTCAATTGGTAACTATGCTACTAATATGTATGTTCTTCAATAGAGGATACCGGACGCTTGTACGCCTAGATGGATGCAGAGATCGAAAGGCGAAGTCCAAATTGTTTGTGCACGGCCATGGACAGAACCTTTCACACATGATTACTACACTAGTAGAAAACAGGGCTTTGGTTCAGGCCTCTCCAGCCGATTTGTCTCGGTTCTGCCACGAACCGGAACCCATGGGGGTCATACGTCCCGGTTCGTGCGCCCGGGGGCCGGCCGGGCCTCGTGGAGCATTGGTCCCGGTTCGTCTGGGGGCATATGTCCCGGTTCTAGACAAGAACCGGGACCAATGGGCCTCGCTCCTGGCCCACAACCACTAGTCCCGGTTTGTGGCTCAACCCGGGACGAAAGGCTAGCCATTAGTACTGGTTCCAACCACAACCCGGGACGAAAGGCTGGCCTGTAACCAAGTGAAATTAGTACCACCTCGCTAGCCGAAGTGGAGTTAGACCTGTTTATAAGCACAGGTCCGCGTGGACTTATCGTAGCATAACAAGTTCACTAAAGGCCGTACACGGAGAAATTCATTTGTATCCTGTACTCTATCCAGGGAAATTTCGGACGAAGCTCGTTTGGTTGGCAGATTTTCTAGATGTGCCCACGAGGCGGGGACCGTCTGTAAACCCGTATGGGATTTTCATCCCATACGGGTTTACAGACGGTCCCCGCCTGGTCGGTAGACTTGCGAGATCTGCCAACCAAGCGTGCTCCGTCTGAAATTCACCATGACAGAGTACAGGATATGGAGTATTCTTCCGTTGACGTCCTATAATGAAATTGCTATACTTTATTTGTTTTTGTTTTCCAATCAAACAAAACACAAGGTTCCTATAATGAAATTGCTATACTTTTTTTGTTTTTTTTGTCCAATCAAACAAAACACAAGGTTTCTCCTGCATACAGCCCGACTGTGGCTCGTGAATGCCCGCATATCAAATGCACCGTCGGGTTGTATGCAGGGAATCCGAATGATTTGTATTTGGTCGATGAACTGAAGGATTTCTAGATATATCAACAAAACACACGGTTTCGCCTGCATACAGCCCAACTGTGGCTCGTGAGTGTCCGCACATCAAATGCACCGTTGGGCGTATGCAGGCCAATCCGAATGATTTGTATTTGGTCGATGAACTGGAGGATTTCTAGATATATCAACAAAACACACGGTTTCGCCTGCATACACCCCAACTGTGGCTCGTGAGTGCCCGCACATCAAATGCACCGTTGGGCGTATGCAGGCCAATCCGAATGATTTGTATTTGGTCGATGAACTGAAGGATTTCTAGATATATCAACAAAACACACGGTTTCGCCTGCATACACCCCAACTGTGGCTCGTGAGTGCCCGCACATCAAATGCACCGTTGGGCGTATGCAGGCCAATCCGAATGATTTGTATTTGGTCGATGAACTGAAGGATTTCTAGATATATCAACAAAACACACGGTTTCGCCTGCATACAGCCCAACTGTGGCTCGTGAGTGCCCGCACATCAAATGCACCGTTGGGCGTATGCAGGCCAATCCGAATGATTTGTATTTGGTCGATGAACTGAAAGATTTCTAGATATATCAACAAAACACACGGTTTCGCCTGCATACAGCCCAACTGTGGCTCGTGAGTGCCCGCACATCAAATGCACCGTTGGGCGTATGCAGGCCAATCCGAATGATTTGTATTTGTACACACCGAGTGTCCGAGAGGTGGGATATATATAGGGGTCGTGTGCCTCTTTAGCCCCGGTTGCTAGCACAAACCGGTACTAGCGCGAGACCTTAACTGTGTATAGGCAGGTTCCCAGATCCAACGACTCACAAGCCGGATCCAACGACTCACAAGCGCTTAAAAGAAACACGCGATCCGTGTACTTCTTCCTGATTGGTGGGATTCAGACCCGGGTGAGGTTAAAAGCACGCGCAAAGCCAACCTCCACTATTTCTCTTCTCGCGAAGTCTTCCCCTTCCGCGGCACCGCCACCATCCAGTTTTTGCCGTAACCCTCTCAACTTTTTAGCACATGTTATATGGGTCAAATGATGATACCATGCCAAGTTTCAACATTTTCGGAGTTCATTTGTAGTGCTAGAAACTGGAAAATTAAATAAATCAAAAAAGAAAACAAAAAAACTGGAAAAAAGAAAAAAATGCCACCTATTGGGCCACCACGGCCTGAATACGACTAGAAACCCAACCATGGGCCAGGATTCAGGCCCGCAATAGGCCCAATAGGCCCACAGGCAAATAGTAGCAGATTAGGCCCGGAAGCCTGCAATTGAGAGGAGCTCGAGACGGTACGCGCAGCAGCGCTTATAAACCGCTCGAGCGCTCCCTCGACTAGCGAGATGGGACTAAACATCCCACCGCTCCGCGGCGCAAGGCGTTTGGTTCCGGTTGGTGGCACAAACCGGAACTAAAGGGGAGCATTGGTACCGGTTCGTGCCACCAACCGGGGCCAATGCCCCCCTTTAGTCCCGGTTGGTGGTACCAACCGGAACCAAAGTTCTCTGTATGCCGCCTATTCGGCTGCTGAAAAAATCCTTTGGTCCCGGTTGGTGTCATCAACCGGTACTAAAGGGGGGCATTGGTCCCAGTTGTTTGCAAGAACCGGTACCAATACTCTGGGTATATAAATGGCACTTGTAAATTGTCAGTTCTAAATCTCGCCATTTCCACCGACGACGCCGGAGACGAAACCGACGCCGTCAGGCTGCCCAACCTCCGCCCGCCGCCCCCGTCGCACCCGCCGGAGACGACACCGACGCCGTCAGGCTGCCCCGACGACGCCGGAGACGACACCGACGCCGTTAGGCTGCCCCGACGCTGCCCGCCGCCCCCTCCGTCGCCGTCGCCACCGCCCGCGCCCGTCGTCGTTGCGTTCTGGGTGAGCCACCGCCTCGTTTCCCCCTCCTAGCGCTCCTCCCCGCGCTCTCCTTCACCTTCCCGCCGTGGACAGAGCTCCGGCCACTGCCGGGCTCGTCGCCGTGGTCGCGAGCTACCTGCGGGAGGCCGCGGGCTACCTCCGGGTGCCTTCCCCGTGCCTCCCCGTGCCCAGGAGCTCGACTCCGGGAGGGCGCCGCCGCGCACAGTGGCACCGGCGTCATGCCGCCGGCCAGCCCCTAATCCCCCTGCTAACACCCCCCAAGCCACTGACATGTGGGCCATAATGCCTAATTAAACCAGCCGGTTTAATTTAACAGAGGGATTAAGACCCAGTCACTGACCAGAGGGCCCCACTGGTCAGTTGGACCAGTCAACCCCCCATGTGTCAGCATGACGCAATAAAGCTTAAATGATTTAATTTAAATCAGAAATTCCAGAAACTTATGTACTTTACAAAAGTTGAAAAATTAAAAATAAGATTTATGTATTCATTGTTGCAATAATGGTGTATACAAACTTGAGCAATTTGAATAACTTTAGAAGTACCGGACTCTCAAGAGCCAAAACACCATTTGTAAAGCATCGCCGAGGCCACCCAAATTTACCAAGTCGATGGTCGGAAACTAGGGTAAAGGGTCGAGGGTCACCGAGGGGTCGATGGTCGGGAACTAGGGTAGAGGGTCGAGGGTCACCGAGGGGTCGATAGTCGGGAACTAGGGTAGTGCCTTGTGTGAAAGTATTGAAGAAATCCATGGCTTCATCATGCCCCCATGTTTGGCTCAGGGCGCCATCTTATATAGATTTATTGTCGTGCCAAAAACTGGTGTCAACACATGCCCCCATGTTTTTCGGCAAAACTTGTATGTTTTGCACACTAATATATCCATGCTATATATATCATGTTTGTATATTAAGTGTCATGTTGTAATTAATATTTTGCATAAACTATGGACGTTCGTCAAAGAAACTTAGAACAAGAAGAGATGTTGGGGGAAATCATACGCGAAGGACCGTTGTTGGTGGGCGACGTCGTCCGGGTAGGAGGTGATGTCTTCCAATTTCTGAACGACACCGATGGTCTGGAAGAAGAGGGTGAAGCAGGCTCCGATGATCGGACAATGGAGGTGGAAGGACATGCTTATGATGGCTCCTGTGAGCGAACGGAGGAAGGAGTTGTTGGAAAGTCCGGCGAGGTATATATAATAATTAAGCCTGTGCTGACTAGCTAATTGATGCATTAATTGTTTTGGACTGTGTACACATATTAACTCTCTTCTTTCTTCTTTTCTAGCCCTCCGTATCCGGATCGAGCCAAACTTCGGTAATGAGACGAGGCCCAAGAAAAAGTTGCGCCCGGATGAAAGGTTCACGATCACCGGCATCAATAGAGATGGCCAACCGATTGAACCCAGCCGGACCAAAGATGAATTTTCTGCTCAGTGTGGGTTCTTGTTAGGGACATGATCCCGATCAGCATCCAGCAATGGAATAAGCCAAAGGCCGGAGACCCTGAAGTGTCTTTTGTCACCGATAGACAGAAAGATGATCTTTGGACCGCGCTGAAGGCAAATTTCACCCTACCGGAAGAGAAGCGTCCGGAAAAACCAGTTACAGAGAAAAAGATCAAGACTCATGCTCTTAAGAAGATGGAAGAGCTATTCAGGAGGTGGAAGAATGAGTTAAAAACAACATTTGTCGACAAAGAGAAGACTCCAACATTCACCGGCCGATTTGAGAAGATAAGAGAACAGTAGCCCGCATTTGTGGCCCACAAGACATCGGAGAAGAGTAAGAAGATGTCAGCGATAAACAAACTAAATGCTGCAAAGAAGAAGCATCACCATTGCACGGGGTCAAGTGGCTACCACAAAGCCCGACTGTTGTGGGAGAAGGCTGAAAAGGACCTTCTTGACAAAGGGATCATACCAAGAATTGGCCAGAGCGTGGAAGGAATTGGTTCTTCGGGGTTGGGGGAACCTTGCACCCTGAAACAGGGAAGTGCTTTTGGACGAACGAACAACTGAGAGTACCGATCACCAATCTTGAGGAGTTAATCGCCCAAACGGAGGCAGGGACATTCGTTCCCGACAGAGAGAACGACGACCTCACAATGGCCCTCGGGAATTCTGAGCACCCAGGACGAACACGAGGCACGACAGGCTCCCTTCTGTGGAAGCATGGGTTTCCCGACGCAGGCGGTTACAAAAGCAGGGAGAGGAAGAGGAAACAGGAGCAAAGCGAAATGCAGAACCTGCATGCAAGAGTACAAGCGCTAGAGGAGAGGCATCGAGCTGACGAAGCTATCCTAGAAGCTACCCTAGAAGCTACCCCGCCATCTCAGCGGAGAAGCAGCGTGGCTTCCACCGAGGTCATTGCGCAACCTGATTTGACGGCTTCCAAGTACCCCGTGGATGAAATCACGGAGTCTCAAGAATGCCACCTTAAGAAGCAATTGATGCAATTCAATCCCACGGTGGCTATCGGCCATGTTGCACCTCCTCGACCCAACGGAACTTTTCACTGTCTTCCGATTCCACAAGGCTATGCTGTTGTGATGGTCGATGAAATAATGGAGGGATATGAGGAGATCGAGCTTGACTACCCTACCGGCGAAGGGGAAAATCTCCTGCAGAATGCTCTGAGGACTTCATGTCTATGGCCGAAGGAATTCATCAAGCTTGCGAACTGGACGGCACCTACGCCTCCTCCTCCTCCGGCGAGTAAGGGCCCGCCTCCTCCTCCGACGAGTAAGGGCCCGCCTCCTCCTCCACCTCCTCCTCCGCCTCCTTCTCCGCCTGCGTCGGCGCGTCCGAGCAGCCCGTCTCCTCCTCCGCCTCCTTCTCCGCCTGCGTCAGCGCATCCGAGCAGCCCGTCTCCTCTTCCGCCTCGTCAGCAAAAGCAGAAGAGAGCCTCCACCGGCGCTCCGGCTGCTCCGACGCCTCTTAAGCAACAAAGGAAAATAGCAGTCGTCGCTCCGGCGTCTAGCAATACAACCAGTGGTGGGAGGCGATTCCAATACGGTCCATCATCTCTCAAGCCTCTTGAGTCGTTACCATGAGAGAGGAGCGATGAGGAAAGCGCGAAGATCTCTAAAGGCGAAGTGGATGCCTTTTTTAAAAAGAAAAATCCACCTCCGAAGGAGAAGATAGATGAGGTGAAATTGAAGTGCACTTTGGATGCCCTGAAGCGACCAGCACCGGCTCCGCTGGATGACAACCATGTCCGCGCTCTTAAAAAGAAAGTGCAAGAAACGCGCCGGTCCGGAAGAACTGCAACTGACCAAAGGAGAGAACAACAAATTGCAAGAGGGAAAAATTCCCCAGCTCGGCGAACAGGCGAAACAATTGTGCCCCCCGCTGCAGGTGTCTAGTGATATCGTCGTCGCAAATCTGCCGGCCGGGATGGTGCCCGGTACCAATCCTGGTGATTACCTGCCAGACGATATACAATTTGATCGACTCGAGGTGGACGAACTCAAATTCCGGCACGGGTATCCTCTCGTTAGACCTGATCAACAGCTACCAACGATGATGCGAAGATTACATGAGTGGTACATGGATACCTGCAAGAACTCTGGGTTGGATAATGTGTTGCTTATGGTTAAAGACAAGCACGACCTCCTTGGAATTGACACGTTGTGTGTTCCATTTGAGGAGTTATTCCAGCTTTACAATGCAATGGCCATCGATAAAGTAATCGTCACTTGCTACTGTCTGTAAGTACTACTTCTTTAATTAACTCTCTATATATAGCTCAGCTCTTTCATTCCATGTACATATAATTCACTATATCATGCAGATTGAAGATCGTCGAATGCAAGCAAAGAGAAATCTATAATATTGGGTTCATTAACCTAAATCTCTTTGATGAATGGGCGATGGAAAAGAATCCCAAACAAACCGAGGCCAACTTGCTACAATCGTTGCTTCAACATCAAAACAAACAAAAAATAATCTTTCCTTACAACTTCGAGTGAGTGTTATACTATGCATATTCGGTTTTATTTTATTTACTCGAGGTTATAGTAATGTAATTGATGAGTTATGCATGCGTGCGCAGCTTCCACTTTATTCTCCTAGAGATTAAGCTTGAGGAGGGACTAGTAACCGTGTTAGACTCAAGACGAAAAGATCCCAAGACGTATGCGATCATCACTGAAATGCTTAAGAAGTAAGTGCAATCGATCATTATCGCAGCATTTCGGCAACTTTGTTCATTTCCTGATATTAGGTAATAATTATTTTCTATGTCTGGCAGGGTTTGGACAACGTTCACCACAAAATCTCCGGGACTGCCGAAGAAGCTGGAATTTACACGCCCGAAAGTAAGTACTACTAGCTAGTTCCGCGCATCTCCCATTATTTTGATTCTAGCTAGTTTCATCAATACCATTTATATAATGCTTGATTATCAGTTTGATTGACCTCTATTTCTCGTAAAGTGGTTGTGGCAGCAGGAAGGGACTAATCTTTGTGGATACTACGTATGCGAGTACATCTACAACGCTACGATCTCTAAGGAGGGCGGCTACTCTAAAAAAGATTTTGATGTGCGTAAGCAATAATATTCACAATTTTATTTTATTACCATCATTTGTGTTGAGTTTCATTCATATATATGTATTGACCCCCTTCTTTGAATTAGCTTTGGGAGCTGCAGAACTCCTACCACAAGATCGAGTAATAGCAATTCAAGAGGAATTGGCGGGATTCTTTCTTGAACACGTCATCAGGAAAGAGGGAGAATACCATATGGAACTTGATTTCAGATGTTAGGGTATTGTAAGAGATCTTATATTGTATATATGTAGCCAGTAGCGTCGGATAGATATACGAAAACTTGTTGTTCGAACAATCTCACTTCTTTGTGTATATGTTCATGACGAACTTCTGTACTTAATGGTTTAATTCCTTCATTTGCTTACTAGCTAGCATGTCGAGTCCTCTCTATACGTATAGTACGTAGCGTCGACCAAGCACGGAGATAAGAGAGGACACCTCTCTCTATTAGCTACAATATATGAAACCCCTAAATTAACCCTACAAAACCCCAATCCCCCCCTCTCAAAAAAAAACCCCAGACACGGAACTGCTGACGCGTGGAGGCATTTTGGTTCCGGTTGGTGCTACCAACCAGGACGAAAGGCCCTCCTGCCCGGGCAAGCCGCAGAGGCCACGTGGAGGCCCATCTGTACTGGTTCGTAAGCGAACCGGGACTAAAGGTTTTGGGCATTAGTAACGACCCTTTAGTCCCGGTTCCAGAACCGGAACAGAAGGCCCTCTGGAACCGGGACAAATGGGCCTTTTTCTACTAGTGCTACATTGAAAGTGGATCAGATGGCTGTGTCAAAATCAAAGCATGGTTGAAGATACGGGTCTAGAAGAAACCACAACCTAGAGACAAGTTGTTCTCTATTCTCTATCTTGGAGAATATGGACCTTATTTTTGGTTTTATTTGCTTTCACCTTCGCGTATTGATTAGGTCCTATATATATTTAGTAGTAGTGAATTCGAACAATTAGGTTATCGAAGTTAAACTAGGAAAAATCTTTGGGTTGGATATTATGGCTTTCGTACTTGTTGTTATTGAAGTTAAACTAGGAAAAAACTTTGTGTTGGATATTATGATCATGTGATAATATATATGAGATGATCGATTTAGACTATTGTCTATGTATGAGATATTGCGGTGTGTATGTCTATAAATTGATGATACTATTGTGTGCATTATACTATAAAAGCTATACAAACAAATAGGAGAAAATAGGCAGAAATGAAAAAAAAAATGAAAAATAATACTAGTAGCGTCTGACAGAGGCAGGCGCTGCCGCTAGAGCTATTAGTAGCGGCACCGCCAGGACGCTACTGCTAACCCTATGTAGCAGTAGCGGTTGCACCTGCGCACTGCTGCTACAAGTTAGATGTAGCGTGCTATAGCTGTAGCATGCTATCAGTAGCGCGCCCAAGGGCGTTACTGATGAGCCAAAAGGGGGCGCTACTACTAGCCTTTCTCCTAGTAGTGGTCATAAACCATGAAAACCCCATTCCCCGTTTATATGGCACCACCCCAGATTACAAATCCCTTCGCATCTTTGGCTGCACATGCTGGCCAAATCTTCGTCCCTATAACACTAAGAAGCATGCTTTTCGTTCCAAGAAATGTATCTTCCTTGGTTACAGTCATATGCACAAAAGAGTCAAATGTCTGGATGTCTCCACCGGTAGAGTTTATATCTCTAGAGATGTTGTCTTTGATGAGTCTCTTTTTCCACTCGAATCACTCCACCCAAATGTCAGCGCTCTCCTTCGCACTGAAATTTTACTCCTTCCTTCAAGCCTTCAGAATTTTGATCATGGGGTCAAAAATGACTGTACTAACCATTATGATAATACTCATGGTGTTGGAGTTCCATCTATGCAGGCACATGAAGGAAATGCAGCAGAAAATGCAGAAGAAAACGAGATGCGAAATGATCAAAATTTGGGGGGAAATGAACCGATATTTCATGTGCATGCAAACGTGGAGGCAGGCGCGAAACACGAAGGCGATCTGGCAGAACCTGCGACTGTTGTGCGGTAGACCTTGGATCAGGTGAGGGCATCTTCAGGCCAGTCTATAGCCTCGGATCACGGGAGAGGAGCTACTCCGGATCGCGAGCCAGACTTGCATGCAGTTACATGCAGCGGGGCTGCGTCGCGTCACCTGCGGCCAGATGCAGTCCGGCCAGAGGCATCAGGATCTTCTGCGACTGCAAGCACAAGTTCGGGCACACAAGAGTCTACATATGCATCATCTCCTTCTGGCGCAAGATCACGTGTGGACCAACATGATGGTGTACCAGGATCTGCTACAACATTCGATTCAGCAACCTCATCTGTTGCTGTTACAGCTGGACCACGTGTTATGACCAGATTACAAAAAGGTATAAAAAATCTCAAGGTTCGTACTGATGGCACTATAACATATTGCATGCTATGTATTTCGGGTGACCGGAAAATTTAGCTGATGCACTTGAGGATCCAAAGTGGAGAAAAGCAATGGATGAGGAGTATTCGGCGCTCATGAAAAACAAGACTTGTCATCTTGTTCCTGATCAAAGAGGCAAAATTTTAATTGATTGCAAGTGGGTGTATAAGATAAAGAAAAGGTCAGATGGCTCCATTGACAGGTACAAAGCACGTTTAGTTGCAAAAGGTTTTAAACAGCGATATGGTATAGATTATGAAGATACTTTCAGACCTGGTGTTAAAGATGCAACTATAAGACTTGTACTAGCTATTGTTGTGTCGAGGAAATGGAGCATGAGACGGCTAGATGTACAGAATGCGTTTTTTGCATGGTGTTCTGGAAGAGGAGGTTTATATGAGACAACCACCTGGGTATGAAGATAAGCATACTCCTCATTATGTGTGTAAACTTGACAAGGAACATTATGGGTTGAAGTAGGCTCCAAGGGCATGGTATTCCAGGCTGAGTTCAAAACTAAAGTGTCTTGGTTTTTCTACATCCAAAGCTGATACTTCTTTGTTTATCCTCAACAAGGTTGATATTATGATTTTTGTGTTGATCTATGTTGATGATATAATTGTTACTGGATTATCACAAAATGCTATTAATACTCTTCTTCATGATCTGAGTTCAGAGTTTGCATTGAAGGATCTTGGAGAATTACATTTCTTCCTAGGGATTAAAGTCAAGAAAACTCAGGACGGCATATCATTAAGTCAAGAAAATTATGCTACTGAGATTCTCAATCGTATGAAGATGAATGATTGTAAGACATCGCCCACACCATTATCTTCTTCAGAAAAACTTTCGACCCATCAAGAGGAGTTGCTAGGAGAAAATGAGATCTCAAAATACAGAAGTGTTGTAGGATCATTGCAGTATTTGACTCTTACCAGGCCTGAAATATCCTTTGCAGTTAACGAAGTATGTCAATACTTGCATGCACCCACTATTGAACATTGGATGGCTGTTAAGAGGATTGTACGGTATATAAAGCATACTATAGGAGTTGGTCTCAATATCAGATGTTCATAGTCAATGCTTATCAGTGTTTTCTCTGATGCTGATTGGGCTGGATGTGTGGATGACAGAAAATCAATAGGAGTTTTTACAGTATACTATGGTTCAAATCTTATATCTTGGATTGCGAGGAAACAATCCACTGTGTCAAGGTCAAGCACAGAAGCAGAGTATAAGTCTTTGGCTAATGCTACTGCTGAAATTATTTGGATAGAATCCTTGCTTGCAGAATTGGGAATCCAGCCGCATCGTATCTCTTTCTTATGGTGTGATAATCTTGGAGCAACTTACTTGTCAGCTAATCATGTTTTCCATGACAGGACAAAACACATTGAAATTGACTTTCATTTTGTCAGAGAAAGGGTTGCATACAAGAAGCTTGAGATAAGTTTTATTCCTTCCAAAGATCAAGCGGATGATGGTTTCACAAAGGCGCTTCCAGCAAAGCTTTTTGAAGAGTTCATGAACAATCTAAACTTAGGATAGATGAGATTAAGGGAGGGTGTTAGAAAGAATAGATATTCTGTTGTAATCTCAACTTCCTCCGTGTATATCTCTTTCTCTCCCTCTCGTATCTATCCCTTGTAACAACTGTATCCCAGGGATAGGTTGTATTCGTGTACTCCAAGGCTACGGCGTCCACAATCAATATATAACCTGTGGCTCCTCGTGTATGGGAAGTAGGAACGCTTCCATCTAATAATAATCTGCATTGTTCCTTGCAAATTGTCAGGCCTATGAGTACTACGCACAGTAGTATGATCCAACACATGATGCTCACAAAAGGTCTCTTGCTCTGGGATTTTACACACATAAGCTCTTGTGCCCCACAATCTCTCGAGGGAAAAACCACTAGCTAACTCACTTCCATGTTCAGGAACAACTAGAAATTGACTCTCAACAGACATCATAAATAGAGAGAGTCACCACTGATGGAGGTAGATAACACCTCCTCGTTGGTTACCCCAAGTGGAAGGTTATGATGTACTCCCTCCTTCCCAAAATATAAGGCGCGATTGACTTTGCACAGTCTTTGACGCAAAAATTTGACCGTAATTACATATAAGTAGGAATGGATTTAATATGTATAACTAATAACATCGTATTTGTCTTGCAAAATATTTCAATTTCTTGTATATTTATACTAATTTAATGGACATACAAGAAGTGATAATCATAGTCAAAGTTGAGCGATGAAGACCACAAAAGTCAAAGCGCGCCTTATATTTTGGGAAGGAGGGAGTAGATAGTAGCAAATTTCCCTTAGTCAAGATACCAAGGTTTATGTCTCCCATAGGATTCCGAAGACAACAAGTAGGTGGCTAGTAACTTACCTGGCGTTTAGAAATTACTTGACCTTGAAAGTGCATTTACTCCTAAATGGTGTTTTGGTATTATGACAATGTGGTTAGTGCGACTAATGACGGTTGTTAAAAGATGTATCTCAGGTCATTAGTCTTGTGAAGGATTATTAATTTTTAAAGATGATTGGCCTCGCTACAAAAAGATAAAAGGTGTGGTTCTTCGACGGCTCGAAGGATTTATTTCGATTTGATTTGAGTCATAGGAAAACCACACTATCAAGAGGGGTCAACGAAGTTTGAGTATGTGTGGGAACACATTTTTCCTATGCGAAAAGCCACCCACCATATTGCCTGGAAGAAGCGTATTTGGATGTGCATTGGTCTTTCCGGAGGAATACCCATGGGATCAAGTCACTGGTAGCCCCGTGCACATGGCTTTGGTGCCGTGCACACGGAGTGCTAAGTGGCGCGAGCCTCTGTGGGGATTTTCCTGCGGTAAGGCACGTGCACACGGCGTCCCAGGGACGTGCACATGGGGCAAGTATAATATTAACTGTATGCCCCGTGCACACGGGGTCCAACGGTAGATCTCACCTACCCCGACCAAAGTTCTATAAATACCCCCTTCTTCCTCCTCCAACCCTAATCCTTTTCCCCTTGCTTGAGCTCCATTGCTAAAACACCATATTGCTCAATACTCTCATCTCATCCACCAAAACTTATTGATCTTTTGGGATTTGAGAGATCTAGGCCCGATCTACACTTCCACCAAACCTGTTCCCCGCGAGATTTCTACTCCGTTGACTTTGTTACTCTTGGAGATTTGGATCCTAGGCGGCTAGGTGTCCGTCCCGGAAGCTTCCTTGCTTGTGGTGTGCTTTAGGAATTTTTAAAGGTGTGGTGGTCGCCTTTAAGACCAACCCCGAGTGAATCGAGGCTCATCCTTTGGGGTGACTCGAAAAGGAGAATACTGTGAGCTACATACTTGGTAGTGCTCTCAAGGATTGAGCACCGCTCCAACGGAGATTAGCACTCCCTCAAAAGAGTGTGAACTTCGGTAGAACAAATCTCCGCGTCTCCTTGTCACTTGTGGTTTATCCTTTCCCGCATCTTTATTTGTACTAGGTTCTTATGCTTGTTGGATTGCTATTGTAGTTGTTGCCTAGCATTTGAGTTTAAGATTGCTTGTCACTTAGGGTTTTTCATCTAGAGCACATCTAGAGAATCTTATTTATCCGCTTAACCCTCAAAGTTGGTAGTTAAATTTAAATTTGTTAGTCACCTATTCACCCCCCCTCTAGCTGACCATATCGATCCTTTCAGACATGGACCTGCACATAAGACATAACTAACTTTGCTCCCAACGAGTCAGATAGGTTGTCAATCCCTCCGGCCTTGTTGTTTACAAAGTATTAAACACATGAGGTAATAAAAGTGCAACTTAAAAGAAAGAAAAACGGTAAATTGCAGCGGTGTAAATATATGATGTGGATATGGACCGGTGCGTCATGGCACTCACTAGTATGTCTCTCTCACACAAGACGTTAAAAACTATGTTGTGTGAACAAATTACAGTTGGCCAATTGACAGGATTATGAACGCACCGCAATGCTAATGATGCTAGCAAAGAGTGCAAGGTCCAATTGTATGGGCATTACACCAAGACAAGTAGATTGTTTATTCATCAACATCTGCTTACTAATCATCCACCTTGAGATATCTAATCCAGAACATCTCGCTGGTATTAAGTTGCGAGCCACAACTAATGTTGAAAAATCAAAGAAAATAACGATTGCTTTAACATTATATGCATACTGTATGCATCCCTTGTGACACGCAGTCAGAACAGCTCTTGTGACACGCAGTCACAAGTGCTGTTGTTTTATCCCTAATGAATGTAGGAGATTGCACGATAGAAAACGAAGAAATTCTATCACATGCAGAACCAACACCCAAGATCCAATCTAGAAGATGCTAGTAATGGGGGGAGTAGATCAACATACCCTCGAAGAACACGCGCGTTGAACACTTATTTCAACGCAACTTGGTGAAGTTGTTGGTGAACTTCGATCCGATCATCACTGCAAACGAGCAGCACCTCCAGAGGCTTGCACACGTACAGCTCGATGACGTCTCCTTCTTCTTGATCAAGAAAGCGAGAGGGAGAAATAGATGGGATCGATTCCAGCAGCACGACAGTGTGGTGGTGGATATGGTGAAGAGTTTCCCGCGGGCAGAGCTTCCATAGCAATGCACGTGAGCACGGAGGAGTTGTTGAAGACCTTGGCCACCTCTTGGTGAGCCTCTCCCCTCTCTTATATATACAAGGGGGTTGTAGCCACTTCAATTCTCAAGTGAAAATCCCTCTCTCATTTCAAAGATGGTAATACCTTTCTTTTAAGAGTGGTAACCTCTCCCATTGAAGGGCTTCCCATTTATTGGTATAATTAACCAAGGAGGCTGGTCACATGGACTATTGGACCACAATTTGTCATCCAAAACAGGCGGGGTCCATAGTGGGACCCTCTGGAACCTTCTTGAACATTCCAACACTGCCGAGAAAATCCTGAACTTTTCCGGAACCTTGAAATCAACTTGCTATATATAAATATTTTCCTCCGGACTCTTCCAGAGCTCCTCGTGATGTTGATACGTCCCAAATGTATCTATAACTTCTGCTTGCTCCATGCATGTTTTGTGTGATATTGCTATGATCTAGATACACTTTCATACACTTTTGATAATATTTGGACTAACTTATTACCTTAGTGCACCACAGTGCCAGTTCCTGTTTTCCGCTGTTTTTCTATTTCAGGTTTCCCCCATATTAAAAGTGCTCCAAAAATTCAGGAAAACTCAGATAAAAAATCAGCGTACCGGAAGCTTCCGGAAACACCTAGGAGGGGCCAGAGGGGACCCACCAGGGCCCCAGGCGCCCTCCCGACGCGCCCTAGGGTGGGGCCGCGCCAGGGGGCCGCCTGGACCCCTGTTGGCCCCCCTGGCTGCCCCCTTCGCCTATATATTCTCCGTGACGCGAAACCTCCAAAGACAGAACCCTTTTTTGTGATCTCGCCTCTGTTCCTCCGCCGCCACGCTTCCAAGATCGTGACCGCCAACTGACCTCTTCCCGGAACCCTGCCGGAGGGAGGATTGACCTCCGGGAGCTTCCCCTCCACCATGGACGCTTCCCGGATGATCCGTGAGTAGTCTAGCTTGGACCATGGGTTCGTGATCAGTTGCTATGTGATTTTCTCCTCTCCTCATGAGCTGCTGATAACCCACAAGTGTAGGGGATCGCAACAGTCTTCACGGGTAGGTATAACCCTAATTTATTGATTCGACACAAGGGGAGCCAAGTACTTATAAGCCTTAGCAGTTGAGTTGTCAATTCAACCACACCTGAAAAAGCACTAGACAATATATTTAGTAGCAACGGTGTGTTGACGGGTGTAGTCTTAGAGACTTTCCCAATCACCAACACCACAAAGTAGTAACAAAGTATTAGCAGCAGTGATGAGCGCAATAGTAACAACAAAGGCAATAAAGATGAAAGATGGACCGGGGTTCAAGGTTTCACTAGTGGTAACTCTCCAAGAAAAAAGACAAGTGTTGGGTGAACGAATTACAGTTGGGCAATTGACAAAATTGCACAAACTCTAGCCAAAAAAACTAGAGCAATCCTAGTCTAAGAATCAAACGTAGGCATGCGTTCCGTATGTAGTTGTACGTGCTTGCAATAAGAACTCGCACAACATCTATTGTCCTACCGTCCCGCTACGAACGGGGCCAAAGGGAACTTACGGAGATTAAGGTGCTCTTGTCAAAGAGCACCGGAACAAAGCATTAACACTCTATGAACACATGTAATCCTCAAATTATAGCCCATCCCCTTTGGTGTCCCAAGCTGTCACCTTTGGGATCGCCGGTTCCGGACTATAATAGGTGCATACAACCGTAGATAAGATCTAGAACAACAATTATAATCATGCAACCATAACGTGCTCAGATCTGAAATCATGCTACTCGTGCACTAGTAACAAGCATTAAGAACAACAAAATTGCAGCAACAATAATTCATAAACTTCTTAGGACTGAAAAAGGTAACAATTCATCGGATCCCAACAAACACAACACCAATTACATCATATGGATCTCAATCATGTAGGGCAGCTCATGAGAACTTTGTATTGAAGATCAAGGGGGAGAAGATACCAACAAGCTACTGCCAAGAACCCATAGTCCAAGGAGGAACTACTCACGATCCATCATGGGGTGAAGAAGAGAATGATGAAGATGGCCCCGGGGGCCAAGGCCCTCTCCGACAGGGTGCCGGAACAGGATCCTGGTGACCCCCGAAGCTAGGTTTCGATGGCGGCGGAGATTGGGAGCGCTTCTGGAAAAAGGGTTGGATATCTCGGGTTTTTGCGTCACATGATATTTTATAGGCAAAGGGGAAGTCCGAGGCGGTGCCCAGGTCGCCCAGGCGGCCACCCCACGCGGGTGGGCCCTGGCCGCGCCGGGAGGGCGCCTGGGGGCCTGGGGCCACCTCCTGGCTCCGTCCTCCGGCTGGAGGACTCGTTCGATGTAGATATTTTTTTGGTAATTTTTTGGGAATTTTCTGAGCAACTTCATGTTTTGGACTTTTTTCTGCATTGCAAAGACAAAACAGGCAGAAACTGGCACTGGGCTCTACAGAAGCATGGCAAAAAGATGTAGCAATGACACAAAAAGGGCATGGAACGAGCAAAAATTATAGATACGTTTGAGACGTATCAGCATCCCCAAGCTTAATTCCTGCTCGTCCTCGAGTAGGTAAATGATAAAAAGATAATTTTTGATGTGACATGCTACTTAGGAGTAAAGGCAATCAATCTAATGTAATGAAGATGCATAAGTCCAAGACAAAGTGATATAAAGCAATAGTCTATAATTGATATTAAGCAAGCAATGAAGAACATATAACCAATTGAGCTCTTGCTGTCTGTGAATATAATGTCTCAGACGGGATCACCGTGCCAAGAGTGGGGAAGGTTTAGAGCATAAAGATACTGAATAATTTTTGAGAACTCAATCTACTAAATTTCACACATGGTCCCTTTGGAATATTATTTTGACTCGTCCCCATACCACTAGTATGGTACCAATCAAACTGGTCCTCTCCCTTTCGACTTTGAGCACTCATGCAATGGATGAGAGTGAGCAAGAGACGTTGGCACTTAGGATGGAAAATAGAATAAATGAGGGGGATAGGAAGTCAAAAAGTGAGAAAGGATCACACCAATGAGGACAATCATAGGCAGGAAAAAGCCAAATGATAGATATGGTGTGAGGAGTAGGGATTGCCATGCAACATGCGGATGCACAAGAGCTATAAGTGTATGAAAGCCCTCCAATGGAACTAGTGGGGGTGCATCCAACTTGCTTTGCTCATGAAGACCTAGAGCTATTTTGAGGAGGCTCATCCTTGGAATATGCAATCCAAGTTCTATAGTGTAGAGATCCCCACATAGTTATATAAGAATGATATGAAAACTCTCTATGAAGCACAGGTGCTACTTTGAAGCACAAGTGTGGAATAAAGGATAGTAGTGCTGCCCCCTCTCTCTTTTTTTCACCTTTTTTTTGTTTTTTGTTTTTGGGTGGCCTCCATGGATCTTTATTCTCTCTCTCTCTTTTATTTCGTCCACTTAGGGATCTTTTATTCCTTTCTTCACTATAGGGGAAACACTCTATAAGAACATCAACACACTTTTATTTACTTACAACTCTGAATCAAAAAGTAATGACTCTATATGAATGCCCCTGCCAGTGTAGCAGCAAGGCAATATGACAATGAAGGATAAGTCATATGAACATGAAGAACGATGGATGTTGCATGGCAATATATCTCGGAAAGGCTATGGAAATGCCTTGATAGGTAGGTATGGTGGCTGTTTTGAGGAAGATATAAGGAGGTTTATGTATGACAGAGCGTATCATGCCAAGGGTTTGGATGCACCAGCGAAGTTTGCACCATCTCCCACGAGAAGGGCAATGCACGGTACTGAAGAGGCTAGCAAAATATGGGAAGGTGGAAGTGCCAACAATCGAATACTCGCATTAGTCTGAAGAACTCATGCACTTATTATCAGTAACTCTCTATCTAGTCAAGAGATTCACAAAGATACAAGTACCCCGAGGAGGAGTGTATGGGGGTTTGGTTATCCTTGCGCATCCTCGACCCATGGTACGTGGGGGTACTCTATATATTCCAACCCCGCAGAGATTAGTGATCCTTTTAGTAGCTAGAGTTCTCAACTATTTTTTTGTAGTTTTTGAAAATGAGGCATGGTTAGCCAAGATGCGACACCTATCACTAATGGGCGCAAGATCAATTGCATAAACACTGATCATTACTCAATCAATACCTCAAAACTATTTCAAGATATCCTAAGCTAGACCTAGTGATCAAGATTACCTATACACCACATATAAAACATACCATGAGACATACAAACAAATGCAACAGAAATAACTCTCTATACAAATATAAGTGAAGCATGAGAGTTCTATACTTTCTTAAAAAGAAATTAAATTCTCTCAAACAAGATCTAAGTGAAGAACAAGAGCTAGCAAAATAGGCAGTAGATAAATTTAACACTCAACAGATATAAGTGAAGCTCTAGAGTGTTCTATGATAAAGTGGAGCGTGTATCTCTCCCAATCAAGCATGGTAGGGTCCGACATTGTAATGACCAGAAAAAAAAACAAAAGAAAACTAAAATAAAATATATAGACGCTCCAAGAACAGCACATATCATGTGAAGCAATAAAAATATAGTGTGGAGAAGGACGAACTGATGATTGTTGATGAAGAAGGGGATGCACGGGGGCATCCCCAAGCTTAGACACTTGAGTCTCCTTGAATATTTGTGGGGGTGCCGGGGGCATCCCCAAGCTTAAGATTTTTGCACTCCTAAATCTTCTTTCATCATCTCCCTTCGCACACTTGAAAACTTCCTTCACACAAAACTTCTCATAAAATTATTAGAGTGGTTAGTACACTAATAGATAATCTGCCAAAACAGGACAGATTGTAAAGGTTGATTTTTCAAGTGCACTTCTGCTGATCAAATAAGAAAACTCAAAACATATGAAAGTTTCACCATTTTATAGAGCATGCTGTGTAAAAAATTCAGCTCAAAAAGATGAACTGGTGATTTGTTTTGATGTTTTCCGTCAAGCAGACAGAATCTGTTTTCTGGACAGCATGTCACAACTTTTGCTTCCCTTATCATAAGAGGCTAGAAATTTGCACAAAACTTGAAAATAAAGATACAATGTTGTTGCTAAAGTAGTAACAACATCCAAGACACAACAAAAGCAAAAGAAACCTAATCCGTTTTGGGCTGTCTCCCAGAAGCGCTTCTTTAAAGCCATTAGATAGGCATGAGTGTAACGATGCTCACAAAAGAATAAAAAGGTGAAGCACAAAAGAGAGCATCAAAGGAGCAAATATAAATCATATTTAAGTCTAACATGCTTCCAATGCATGGGCATCTTGTAAGAAAATAAATAACTGAAGCACAAAGTATCAAGCATAGGAAGGTAAAACAAGAGCACCTTCAAGATTTTCAACATGGAGAGAGGTGTTTTCCTAACATGAAAATTTCTATAACCAAATTTTCCTCTCTCATAATAATTTTCAGTAGCATCATGAACAAACTCAACAATATAAACATCACACAAAGCATGCTTGTCATGATCTATTAGCACATAATCATATAAACTTTCTAAGCATAACTCCTCATTATCAAGAACATTCATAGTAGGCAAAAATAGAGGGTTATCATAAGACTTATCAAAATAGCAAGGGCTATCATAAATAACAGTAGAAAAATCATCCTTGCAAGTCTCATTCATAGGGGCATCATGGCCACAAGCATCAATTTCATCAAAAAGGGATATTTCAAAAGATTCAATAGGATCATAGCAATCAATAGCATTCAGCCTCCTTAGGTAAGCATGGAGGGCAATCATATAAAGTAAGAGTCAAAGAGTTACGCTCATTAGTTGGAAGAGATGTGTAGCTACTCCATTCTTCCTCCTTTTGTTCGTCACTCTCCTCCTCTTTTTCATCCAATGAGCTTTCAGTTTCAGTAATTTCTTCTGTAGAGTCTTGCAAAGCATTAGTCTCTTCCTCTTGTGGTGAGAACCTTTTGAGATAGTTAGTAATATAAGCATTATTAAAATTCTCAAAGCAATATTTAAGTATATCAAGACTCTCAGATTTGTAAGGGGCATCTTCAATAATTTCAACAAAGGAAGCAATTTCATAGGCACCCTTAAAAACAACAAATTCTTCTATTTGTGCTACATCAAAGAAATCATAATGTCCCCTAGTATAAGATACCAAGGTTTCATTATCATTACACCGACATTGGAAGGCAAGGTGTTTAAAGGGCAAGCAGCAACAAGATTCATCACAACAATAAGATATATCATAATCAGAGCATAAGTTTCTAGCATACCTATTAACTTGAGATATAATTTTCCATTTTCAGACAAGCGGTATTCCTTATAATACTTTTGTTGATCCTCCGTGAATCCACCTTGCCAATAAGATCTAGTTTCAAAGAATTTAACCATTGTAAGCGAACAGGGTAATAAGATAAAGTGTACTTATCAAGTGAACTTTTAAGTAGAGCTATGATCCCCGTCAACGGCGCCAGAAAATAGCCTTGATAACCCACAAGTGTAGGGGATCGCAACAGTCTTCGTGGGTAGGTATAACCCTAATTTATAGATTCTACACAAGGGGAGCCAAAGAATACTTATAAGCCTTAGCAGTAGAGTTGTCAATTCAACCACACCTGAAAAGGCACTAGACAATATATTTAGTAGCAACGGTGTGTTGACAGGTGTAGTCTTAGAGACTTCCCCAATCACCAACACCACCAAGTAGTAACAAAGTATTAGCAGCAGTGATGAGATCAATAGTAACAACGAAGGCAATAAAGATGAAAGATGGACCGGGGTTCAAGGTTTCACTAGTGGTAACTCTCCAAGCAAAAAGACAAGTGTTGGGTGAACGAATTACAGTTGGGAAATTGAAAAAATTGCACAAACTCTAGCCAAACAAACTAGAGCAATCCTAGTATAAGAACCAAACGTGGGCATGTGTTCCGTCTGTAGTTGTACGTGCTTGCAATAAGAACTTGCACAACATCTATTGTCCTACCATCCCGCTACGAACGGGGCCAAAGGGAACTTACGGAGATTAAGGTGCTCCTGTCAAAGAGCACCGGAACAAAGCATTAACACTCTATGAACACATGTAATCCTCAAATTATAGCCCATCCCCTTTGGTGTCCCAAGCTGTCACCCTTGGGATCGCCGGTTCCGGACTATAATAGGTGTATACAACCGTAGATAAGATCTAAAACATCAATTATAATCATGCAACCATAACATGCTCAGATCTGAAATCATGCTACTCGTGCACTAGTAACAAGCATTAAGAACAACAAAATTGCAGCAAAAATAATTCATAAACCTCTTAGGACTGAACAAGGTAACAATTCATCGGATCCCAACAAACACAACACCAATTACATCATATGGATCTCAATCATGTAGGGAATCTCATGAGAACTTTGTATTGAAGATCAAGGGGGAGAAGATACCAACAAGCTACTGCCAAGAACCCGTAGTCCAAGGAGGAACTACTCACGATCCATCATGGGGTGAAGAAGAGTTGATGAAGATGGTCCCGGGGGCCAAGGCCCTCTCCGGAAGGGTGCCGGAGCAGGATCCTGGTGACCACCGAAGCTAGGTTTCGATGGCGGCGGAGATCGGGAGCGCTTCTGGAAAAAAGGGTTGGATATCTCGGGTTTTTGCGTCACGGGAGATTTTATAGGCAAAGGGGGAGTCTGAGGAGGTGCCCAGGTCGCCCAGGCGGCCACCCCGCGCAGGTGGGCCCTGGCCGCACTGGGAGGGCGCCTGGGGGCCTGGGGCCACCTCCTGGCTCCATCCTCCGGCTGGAGGACTCTTCCGATGTAGATATTTGTTTGGTACATATGTAATTTTTTGCTGTTGCTATGCTGAGTTTGCTGGGATCTGATGGATTATGAGACTATGTTCATTTTGTGATTGAGTAATATATTTGGTTCTTATCTTTTATATTTTTGTTCCTAAGTAATTCTTGCATGTTCTCTGTTGCTAGTTATTTGTTTGGCCAAGTAGTAGGTAGTGACTCCAAAAGGGAATATTATGCTCGATTGTCGGTTCGTGCCCCCTGATGACACGCTTGAGTGACACAAAAATGAGTCTAGGGGATGTGATGTTGCGACAAGGGGGAAAACTACGGTGCTTGTAACCGCGGTTGCAAGGATTGTTTACTTCACGCAAAGTGCTTTTTTATGCAGTTGTCTGTTGCTTTGGGTTTACACTTTGGGTGGGGCTCGCAACTTAATACCAGGGAGATGTTCTCAATAGATATCTCAAGGTGGATGATTAGTAGTAGATGCAGTTGGATTTCGGTCTACTTATTTTGGTGTACCGCCCATGCTTTGGAGCCTCGTCCTTTCTTTGTAGCATAGTTAGCATTGCGGTGTAGTTTATAATCCTGTCAATTGCCCAGCTGTGATTTGTTTACCTCGCATAGCAGTCTTATAGTCTTTTGGGAGAAAGACATCACTAGTGAACATCACGGGACCCCGGTCCATATTCTCATCACTGTTTACACGCTCTTTTATTTTCCTGCTTTTACTTTCTAGCTGCTATCATTATTATCTTTTATCTGTTGCGTTGATCCTTTGTGAGCGGCAAGGCCGGAGAGATGGAAAACCTCTCTGTACTCGTTGGGAAGCAAAGTTATTTGTGTCGTGTGCAGGTCCAGGTGAAGTAAACAACCTTGAGTTGCGAACGGCGCCATTGTTCACTTCACCACCTACTTATCATTAGCGGAGTCCTACTGGTCGACACTCTCAACCTTGGTATCTTCACCAAGGGAAAATTGCCGCTACTCTACATCTCAACCTTCCACTTGGGGTAACCAACGAGGATAGAGTACCAGATGTCTAGGATCTCATTCGAGACTCTGAAATTTTTTCGAACACCATTAATAAAATTATCCCAGAGCTATTCCAGCGTTACCGAACATTAAGTGTGTGACCCTACGGGTTCGAGAAAGTGCAGACATGACCGAGACACCTCTCCGATCAATAACCATTAGAGGTACCATGATATTCATAATGACTCCCACACAATCAACGAAGATCTGTATCGATTGAACCACTATGTCGTGGACTACTATACTCCGTAAAAAAATTCCTTTGTCACACGATATTTTTGTTACCCGAGATTTGATTGTTTGTGACGCCCCCAAAATCAGACCGTGTACAGTAATCATACACGCAAGGTACACGATCGAGATTAGGGACTCACGGTGAGATATCACAACACAACTCTACAAATAAAATAATACAAGCTGTTTAATACAAGCCAGGGGCCACAAGGGATCAAATACAACAGCTCGAGAGCACAAAGTTAGCGGAAGCAACAGTATCTGAGTACAGACACAAGAATACAAGGTTGCCTTAAGAAGGCTAGCACAAATAACAACAGATCGAAAAGGCGAGGCCTCCTGCCTGGGAACCTCCAAACTACTCCTGGTCAACGGGGAAATCGACGTCGTAGAAGGCATCGGGGATCTTCACGTAGCGGTGGTCAGCATCGGGGAAGTCCTGCTCCTGGACTCCAAGGCTCCAACGTCGACTGCAGCGGCCGATCAGGCAAAACATAAAGGGGGAAACAAAGCAAAGGTGAGTATCTAGCATACCCGTGAGTCTTACGTCCGCTACTAAGCATTATGCATTGTATCAAATGGAAAGGGGAGGCTGTATATAGTGGACTGCAAGATAGAAATCAGAATAAGGGTAAGAAGCTAGGCCTATCGAAGACTAGCATCTTCTGACGTGTCTTGCAGCATGAGAAGAGAAACAGCCAACAGTTCAATAGCAGGAATGTAATAACAATGGAGCAGAAGTTTCTGCAGCATTGTATAACAGTAAGTTGTAATGATTAATAATAATAATGCCTCCGAGTTCCCCTCCTCGACTTCCCTGCGAGGAAGAAAACCCGGAACCATACAGTTTAATAGTAATAGTTTGTAGTGGTAAGATCCAGCTTCAGCATAAAGCGTCATGTTACCGTGGACACGGCTATTCGAATAGATTAATCTTCCCTGCAGGGGTGCACTGGCGTGACTCTACGACGCTCGGATCTCCAGGGTGGCGGGAACCTTGTTAGGGAACGCTCCACCAAAGCTATCCGACACAAAGTAGCCCACCCTTCGGCAATCAACAGAGAGGTCATCCGTCGGACTATATCCTATGTACGCCGGGCTTTGGACCCTAACCCGAACGTACTCCTGCACGGTGCGTGACTGGCCGGTGAAGCAAAATCAAAGCAAATACAAATACACCGCTCGAGCAAGAGAAGAGAACACCACTTCTCGGAAATCAGCCCGCGGTACTGCTGACGTCTGAAGACCCTCGAACGAGACTACGATGCAGGGGAGCCCACACTCCTTATCCCACGTGTAGGTAGTGCGTACAACCCAAAAGGCTACTCAAGACATCCGCCGAACCATTTAGCATTTTAATTAACCTGCGTGACAACCGTTATCGTTGCCTCGACTTAACTGACCCGCGGTCAACGACAGCAGTCAAGACCACCAGTACATCGGTGCCTGCCCTGTCGTCCCACCAAGTCTCTGCGGTTACCAACAAGGTGAACCGTCTCCTTACCTTGTCTCGCGTGTGCTCTTGGTAGAGCTCGACTTTTCGTAGTTTGGTAACTCTCGCGAGATACAAGCAGGGGCCAAGCACGCCAGTAACGTCGGTCGTACCCTCCCTGTCGTTCCCGACAATATACCTCTCGCGGGCACCGTTGGGTCGCCCGACTTTCTTACCTTTAAGGACAACCGTTGCTCAGGTACCTAGAGCGGCTATACAGAGTCAGCAACGAGTGGAGTACGAGGATTACTCCTCGATAGCTCCACTTGAAGGTGGCTCGGCAGATCCGAACTAGGGGGCCTTAGGCGGTGTCTGCATTGTACCGTACCTGTGCAGTTTATAATTATCGTATCCGCGTTCACTCCCCTGAGTGGTCACGGCCCGCTATCTAATCCTAACTAAATTTGCGCAGGGCTCACTACTGAATAATGCATAATTATAATAGGCATCATAGGATAAAGGAAGGTACATCAAGGGGCAACAAAAACAGGCTATTCAATTGAATAGGATTGTAACCGTAGCAGCAGAAGTAACCATGCCTAGTGCAAGAAAGTACGGAAAGGTAGGAGATATCTGGGGGAGAGAATGGCTCTGCTTGCCTGGAAGCTCGACGGTAGGGGTGCACGATCGTCGACGACGTAGTCGATCACAAGGGCATCGGCAGCGGTCGTCGGGACTACCGGACAATAAGAGAGGGGGAGAAACAATAAATACACAACAATAATAGCAATTCAAATACAAGACATGGCAAACACAAAGTTAACGGGGGTTCTAACGTAGCGCAACGTGTTTTGCTCGGAGCGGGAATTCATCCGTGGATGAAATACCGGCTCCGGGTAATTACCGGACAGGATGTCCGGAGGGGGAAGGGTTCATGCCGGAGGTGTCGTGGACATCCGACAAACGTGTGGATGATGTAACTGTGCTAGTTGAAACAATCCTAACAACTTTCGTGTTCAGAATAAATTCATCCGGATACTTTGACAGTACCGGACAAATCATCGGGCAGACGGTCCGGAGGGGGACGGTTCGATGTTCATTATGTTAGAGGGGGGTGGTAGACCAACGGATAGTGTATTCGTATTCTACGTATTTTTCTGATAAATTTTGATGTATAAAGTTTTTGAATCTGAATTACGGTTTAAAATATATTGAATTTTAAATCAATTTCTGGATTTTCTTTTATTAATAAAACCAAACATTATCCAAAACCTTATCCACAACAGTACTGACAAAGGGGGCCCACCTGTCATACAAAGAGGTGTTTGACTGGTCAAAACTGACCAGTGGGTCCCACATGTCATATTCACATTTTATAAAAAGCATTTTATTTAGTTAAACAACAGTGGGGTCCATCTGTAAGCCACACATGTGCTAATTAAATTCCTGTTTATTTTAACCAAGGGGTAAGTGGTGCTGGGCCCACCTGTAAGCCACAGGGGGTTTATTTTTAACACATTTTAATTAACAGGGGGGTTATCTCCTCTTAACAGGTTTTTATTGACTAATCACCCTGGGGGCCCTACTTGTAAGTGAGGGGGGTTGCCCACTAGCGTGCCCACGCCGGTGACAAAGGACACGGCGCGATGGGGCCCTTGACGGCCAGGCCGTTCCGGCGAGGTGGCCGTGGTTAGGGGCTCGGCGGGCGGGTGGCCAGGGTGTGCAACGGGGGCGGCTAGAGGAACCAGGCGAGCGGGGCCTGTCGCCAGGGGAGGCCGGAGCCACAGCGGCAGGTGGAGGCGTTGAGCGACAGGGGCTGGGCACGGCCGCGGTGGAAGGGGCGGGTGGCGCCGCGCATGGCTGGGCACGCAAGGGGCGCGGCCTGAGTGCAGCGAGCGTACGCACCGGGGAAGGCTGGGCGTGTCCACGGGGTCACAGAGAGCCACGCGGAGCAAGCTCCGACCATGGTGGTCGGTGGCTATGGCGTCTACGATTACGGCTAACACGGAATGATGGGGAGGAAGGGGAGGCGGGTGAGCTCACTAGGATGCTCGGCGGCGGCTTGTGGAGCGCGGGGTGGTCGGGGGCGCGCCGAATCGGGCGGCGAAGTCGGCGACCGTGGCGGGAGGAAGCGGCGTGACTCCGGTGTTGCAGCGCGTCCTGGCGTGAATTAATGGGTGAAGCCGGCGTGGAGGTGTGCGTCGGAGCTGCTAGACATGCTCACGGCCGCTGTGGAGGCCGATGGCCGCGACCACAACGTCCGCGTGCCCATGGCTGTGCACTGAAGAGCATGGGGAGGAGCAGGAGGAAGGGAAGGGGAAAAGGGGGCTCGGTCCAGTTTTTGCGGGGACGACCTCGATCTAGGGCTACAGGGAGGTGTGGGGATCCTTCTTATCCTCCTCGACGGTCCCTGTAGCGGTGCAGGGAGGGGGAGGTCCGGCGCACGGGGGGGCTGCCTCGGTCGGGTTCCTCTGTAGCAGAGGTTGGGGGAGGGGGAAAAGGTTTTGTGGGCTGGGCTAGAGGTGGAGGGGAGTCTTCGCACCGGGCGGTAGATAGGTGTTCTTAATTAATTAATTTTATTATTATTATTATTTTTAGGTATTTTATCTTTTGCCTTTTATTTAAATGCTTAGGCAGTTTAGTTAAATATGAAGTAGCTCCAAAATTATTGTTGCACTATAAGACAGTGCCACAAAATGTCTTGTGCCAAATGAAAAAATCATTTAATATTTTATTTAAATATTAAATGATTAAAATGGAATAAACAAGCTACTGTTTTAATTTTTTATACCTTAATAAAATCCCAAGAACACATGGAAGTTATCCACTGAATATTGGTGAATTTATAAAAGTGTTTGGACAATTTTTGGTTGAACTTTATTTGCCACTTGGTTTTATGATCTAGACAAAGAAGGGGGGGTTGGACTTTGATTTGTATGATGATGATCAAGGTACCCTTGGCATATGGTTTATTGATATCCACCATTATGATACAGAACATGATCAACGGCAAAGTTTGATCAGGGCATGATGGGTACATTGGATCCAATACCCCCATCATGATCTGAAGATTAACGAAAACCAAAATTTTGATCAAGGCCAGTTTGAGCAACAGAGATTATCAACAGTGATTAGCAACAGTAACCCTGATTACTGTAGGTGATTACTTTAGCGTGACACCCGGGGTGTTACAAATCTCCACCACTACAAAGAATTCTCATCCCGAGAATTAAAAGTAGGGTAAGGGGTAAGGTTTCGGTTTCGTATTCTAACGAGTCTTCTGGTGCTTGTTGTACTTCTCGAAGAGGTTAATCCATTTCGTTGATGTCTTCATTTTGTCTGCAATAGTGCATCTCGAGTTGTCATCCTTCCATTGGGGCTTCATCGTACCTACGGATAGGCTAGGAGCACTACTGGAATTCACCAGTTTGCCATGGGCCAGAGGCTTTGCCGTCTGCATTTCGTCGGGGCGGACGGCAAAGCAGCGGTATGCCGTCCGCTGCCCTAAGTACAGACGGTAACACGTGGACATACGGCAAACCACATGTTTGTCGTCTGCGTGTACGCAGGCAGACGGCAACGACACCTATGCCGTCTGTCGACAGACAGCAAACCTCCAGCTGGGGCCCAGCCAAGCGAGGCACGCGGCCTGGCTAACGGCCCACCGCTTTGTCGTCTGCCTACGGACGGCATAGGTGCCGTTGCCGTCTGTCGGCAGACGGCAATGCGGTGGGCCGTTAACCCCCCGCACGGTCCCTCTCTCTCCTTCTCTCTCTCTCCCAAACCCATCTCTCTCCCGACCCCCCGCCGCCGCCGCCCTTCCCCGCCGCCCTGCCCCGTCCCGCGCGCTGCCGCCTTCACCTCCGGTGAGGCCCTCCTCCTCTCCTCCTCTCCTCCCCTCTCCTCTCCTCTCCTCCCCTCTCCTCCTCTCTTCTCCTCTACTCTGACCGGCGCCGCTGCAGGTCTCGCCGCCGACGACCCTCCTCGCCGGCGCCACGCTCCTCACCGGCGCCACCTCCCGCCACCGCCGCCACCTCCCCCCACCCCTGGTAAGCCTCCTCCCCTGTTTTTTTTCTTTTTTCTGTTAATTAGAGTTGTTAGTTTAGGTTTAGGTTAGTTTAGGTTTATTAGTGTAGTTAGTTTAGGTTTATTAGTGTAGTTAGTTTAGGTTTATTAGTGTAGTTAGTTTAGGTTTTATTAGTTCTAGTTTAGTTAGTTTTAGTTAGCAATTAGTAAGAAAGAAATGAAAAGGACAGAGAATAGGAGGAAGAAGGAGAAGGAGAAGGAGAAGAAAAGAAAAAGAATAAGATAAATAAAAGGAGGAAGAAGGAGAATAAGGAGGGGAAGGAAAAGAAGGAGAAGAAGAAGAATAAGAATAAGAAAACAAGAAGAAGAAGAAGAAAGGAAAAAAAGAAAGATAAAAGAAGGAGAGTGAGTGTAATGAGTTGATTGCGTGTAATTAATGTGTTAGATGTAATTACCGGGACTGAGTGTCTGGGTTAATTGGTTGCTTATTCATGTGCAGAACTTTCCCGTGCGAGGGTCTGGTGTTCGACGACCTCCCCCGGAGTTCGACGATCTCCCCCTACGTTCGAGGGTGAGAACAAATGTCATATCCTCCTCCTCCCCTCCTTTGTTGTGTTCCGGCCTTCGTGCCGATGACACTAGCTAACTAGGTAGATTTAGTATATTTATATGTAAAGTCGTGTAACCAGTATGCGTCTCCCGTTCGAAAGGGTTACAGTTATAAATATGCATTCATTTGCATATTTATAATAGTGATTCTTTTGAATTTTCCAACGTTATCCATGGACAGCCCGAGTATGTGTAGATTGAGTCGGTTTCCCATGCTTTGGTCCCGATCCGACGCGGTATTTCGTCAGCGCCTCCCTGTTGTTCTCCGGATACACAACCTCTCGACTTGTTGTCGAGAAGTGTATTAGGAGAACAGCGGGGAGGTGCTGCCGAAATACCGCGTCGGATCGGGACCAAAGCATGGGAAACCGACCCAATCTACACATACTCGGGTGGGATTAGGACCTATCTTTTCCTATTAGTGTGTAGGTTAATTGCATATGCCGTAGCTATGTATGATAAAAGCAATAAAAAGTGGACGTAATAAAATTGACAAACCGGTATATTTGTTGTTTAGTAGCTACAAGATGAGCGATGATCGTGCGTGGATGTACACTGGTCGCCCTAATCAGAAAGAGATCATCAATGAATGGGCAATGAAAACCAAGGAGTTTCTGAGAGCGGCGTTTGCAAATGGGCAGAGAAAAACCTGGTGCCCCTGCGTTAGGTGCGACAATTATAAACAGGCGACAGAGGTGGATATGGGTAAACACTTGCAGAAGTGGGGTTATAAGCCTTGTTATACGGTGTGGAGCTTCCATGGCGAGTCTGGCGGACGACGGAGAGAGGAGGTGGTCCGTCAGCGCACAGATGAGTACGGAACCGGGATCGAAGACATGGTGCAGGACTTTGACGATGCGCGGGATGAGGATGATGAGATGGAGGAATCTGCGAAGGCCTTCTATGAGATGTTGGAGTCTTCGAAACGTCCCCTGCACGCTCACACTGAGCTTTGTCAGCTCGATGCCATCGCACAGTTGATGGCTTTGAAGGCACAATTCAACTTGGGCACAGATTGCTACAATGCAATCACGACCCTAATTGGGCGGTTTCTACCAAAAGATCGTGTTATGCCTGCAAACCTGTACCAATCGGATAAAATCCTCAAGGTACTTAAGATGCCCTATGAGCAGATACATGCTTGTGAAAATGGATGTGCTTTATTTAGGAAAGAGTATGCGGACGAAGACTATTGTCCCAAATGCAAGTCATCCAGGTATGTTGTGGTAGACAATTGTCAAGGTGAGAAGACGCAGACCAAAATACCCGTAAATGTTCTTCGGTATCTTCCAGTGATACCAAGAATTCAACGCCTTTACATGATGGAAGAGACAGCCAGACATATGACATGGCACAAACATGGGAAGAGAACATAATTTGATGCAGATGGGAAGCCGATGTTGACTCACCCATCGGATGGTTCAGCATGGAAGCACACTTTGATGAAAAACATTCGGAAAAAGCTAAGGAGCCAAGGCATTGCCGAATCGCCGTCGGCACAGATGGGTTCAATCCTTTCGGTCTGATGGCAGCCTCATACAGTTGTTGGCCTGTATTTTTCATGCCACTCAATCTCCCCCCCTCAGAGATTATGAAAAGGAAGAACATTTTCCTGACGTTGATAATACCAGGGCCTAAATATCCGGGGAAGAATATGGATGTGTACATGCAACCGCTTAAGGAGGAATTGCAAAAAGCTTGGGATGAAGGGTTCAAGACATACGATGCAGCTAGCAAAAAGACCTTAAAAATGCATGTTTGGTACCAGTACTCGATGCATGACTTGCCGGCGTATGCGCTTTTTGCTGGCTTCTGTGTTCATGGAAAGTTCGGGTGCCCAACATGCAAGGCTGCTCTTCAGTTTCATTGGCTGAAGGAGGGTGGCAAGTATTCCTGCTTCGACTTGCATAGACAGTTTCTGCCTCCTAAGCATCCTTTTAGAAAAGAAAAGAAGAACTTCATCAAAGTCAAAGTTGTCAAAAACCTGGCAGCACCTACGATGACGGGCGAACATGTCTTAGCACAGTTGAACTCTCTCGAGCCTGATCCAGAACGTCCCGGGTATTTTAAGGGATATAATTCGGAACACGCCTGGACTCACAAGACATGCTTCTGGGATCTCCCCTACTCCCAAGACCTCGAACTTCCACACAATATTTACGTGATGCGCACTGAAAAAAATATCGGCGAGGCCCTGTTTGGTACATTTTTCTGCATAGATGGGAAGTCAAAGGATAATTCTTAAGCTACAGTCGGCCAGGAGACTCTATGTGATAGACCCTCACAGAACATGCGACAGCCGAAAGGAAAGAAGAATTGGTCCAAGCCAAGGGCCTGGTTCAATCTTGAAAGGGGGCATATCAGGGAAATTCTCTTGTGGGTGCAAAACAGTTTGATGTTCCCCGATGGGTATGCAGCGAATCTGAGGAGGGGAGCGAGTCCTGAAAAACATAAAAATATTTGGGCTGAAGAGTCATGATTGGCACATATGGCTTGAGCGGGTAATGCCGGTGATGTTGCGCGGCTATATCCCCGAGGAAGAGTGGCTAGTACTGGCAGAACTGAGCTATTTCTTTCGTGTTCTTTGTGCTAAAGAACTATCCGATGGCGTGCTAGAAGACATGGAAGATATGGCGCCGGAGTTGCTCTGCAAGTTAGAGAAGAACTTTCCACCGGGTTTTTTTAATCCGATGCAGCATTTGATATTGCATCTCCCGACCGAGGCAAGATTAGGGGGCCCTGTGAAAAATCGTTGGTGCTATTCAACGGAGAGAATGCAGAAGACGCTTCGAGCAAAATGTAAAAATAAACGTAGAATTGAAGCATCGATGGCCGAGGCTTTCATTACCGAGGAGGCGGCAAACTTCGTGACAACACATTATGAAGCCAAAAATCGCCATTTGCATAATCCAAAGCCTTGGTACAATACTAGCGACCCCCAACGGCGTCAATCCAACCTCAGCCTATTCAAAGGGAAGCTCGGACCTATTGGTGCTTCGAGAAATAAGATTTTGGATATCAAAGAATGGCGGACTCTTACACTGTATATCTTCACCAACCTAACAAAAGTGTGACCATACATCAAGTAAGTGCTCAGTACGTACATTGTTTCGCAACTTCTAATAATTCTTGTTTCTTATTAATTCCCCTGAATTCATACAGTCGATACGTCGCCAAATTCTCGAATGGAGTGGTTATTGAAAGTGATTCCATCGCAGCGTATGTGCTTCTTGCCAATCAAGGAGACGGCAATCCTGGTTTCATCTCTTGGTTCAAACGAACGGTAACTATCATTCATATATAGGGTTTCATTTGTTGGTTCGACCTATTTTTCACTAATATACCAACCCTTTCCTATAAAACTTATAGGCAAATGAGGAGCCTATGGACGCCGAATTGAGACAAGTCGCTAATGGTTTTGACAATAAGGTCCGTGTATTTGAGAAATACGACATCAATGGGTATCGCTTTCGTACCGTTGATAAAGAGCGAAAAATGGCCGATCGAAAAAGTACAAATTCGGGTGTCTCTGCTGTCGGCGACGGAGGTATTGAGTATTATGGAAGATTTGAAGCAATATACGAACTTCTATTCTATGGTGAAAATCCTCCCAACATCGTTGTCTTCAAATGTCATTGGTTTCTCCCGTCGAGGACTAGACGAACTCATGAACATGTAGGTCTAGTCGAAATTCGACAAGACACCCATTTTAATGTCCCCGATGTCTATATTACGGCTCAACAGGCCACCCAGGTTTTCTATCTATCCTACCCCTGCCAAACGGTTGAAAACCTGAAAGGTTGGGATGTCGTTTATGATGTGCCACCTCATATTAGACCACCTACCCCCAATGAAGAGGATTATGTACCCCACATTGACCCAGAGACATATGAAGGAGAATTCTTCCAAGAAACACGCGTGATAAAAAAAACGTTTCCGAAACCGCTCTACGCAACCCCAGAACATGGAAGAAGACAATGAGAGTGAACCCGCTAACGACGATGTTGAAGAGCCTGAAGAAGAAGAGGTTACTGCTCCAGATGACCTGTCCATGCTTGACCGTTTACATAAAGGCCTTCCAAATGTTGGTGTTGTTGAACCTGATGAGGCCGTCATTATCGACGACGCGCGTGATAGTGATGACGATCCTTCAATTGATCACGGAGAAGATACCGATGATCCCGACTATTGTTAGTAGTATGCATCTCAACTTTAATTATATATATATATATTCTCATTATTGCAGTAATTACTTTTGTATTATTAATTCTTTTTCTCATTGTACTAATTATTTTATTTTAATTCTTGGCAGGTTCGTGACAGATATGGAGGGCGAGACCTCAGGCTCGCGAGGGAGGGGTCATGCGCTCCCACCTCTGGCTCTACGGAGGTCTTTGCTCGAGAGTATTTCCTCGCCTCCTCCTTCTACTGATGAGTACCCAGGGGGAGAGGAGGTCGGAAGAAGACCGGGAGAGGCAAAGCAGGTGGTGGTCGCGGGAAAGGGAGACGGACACCTGCTGCTGCTTCCTCGCCGCCACCTCCGGCTGATTCACCAGAGCACTGCAGGATGGATCCCTCCTCGGACACTCCAATCCACCAGCCTGAGGTGGAGGAGGAGGCTACGTCCACCCGCACGACCTGGAGTCCCTGGCCGGACAGCCGAAGCAGCACACGCCTGAGGGGGAGGCTGGTGCCGAGCTGGACACTACGGATGAGGAGGAGGTGGCTGAGGGTACCACCGTGTACCAGCGTGGGGGTACACGGCTCCCGTCTGTGCCGGTGACTCCCGCCCATTAGTGGTTGATTACGCCTGATGGAGAGACATAAGTGAACTTCTACTCTCTTTCGGTACCTTCTATACTTATGTCTATCTGATGGCTTTGTCTTTTTATACTGCAGGGGTTGGATATACGTCAATGGTGTCCGCAATCCCAACTCCATCCTTGGTGTGCTCGTCAGGGAGAACTTCCCGGGGCTGGTTCAATTGCCCGGACCTGATGAGGTTCCGCAGCCTGGACTCAAATGGGAGCACTATTGTGCTGCCCCGGCCCCGCCGGATACGACCATCAACGGGGTCGAATGCCACACCAGAGCCGACATGGTGATCAACGGCTTTTGGGTAATTTCTGTTTCACACAATAAAATCTTGACAATAGCTAGTTGGTGCACTCATCAGTGTTGTCTCGTGCTATTGCAGGTCTACTACAAGGTCGATGAGTCCAAGGAGCAGGAGGCGGAGGATGTGATAGTTGCAGAGGCCACGCGCCTCTTGCAGAACACAAGGCACGAGATGCGAGTGCAGGCGGTCCGTGACTACTACGCCAAGCAAGGGCGCAAGCGTAGCAAGAAGGACTGCCGCAAGAAGTTTCTGACCAGGGCCCAGTACATGACGGTAACCCTTCTTAAGTCTTAAATAGTTTGCTTGATTTGATTCCTATCTAGGCTACTTATTAGTTTCCTTGTTTACTAACTTAGGCGCCGCCGAGATGGTGTGCGGACAAGATGGATTGTTGGGAGGTCATTGTGGACCACTGTTGCTCAGATGCCTGGTTGGCCGTCCACAACAATGCAAAGGACCGGCGCGCCCAAATGGTTGGTGTGCCACACCATCAAGGCAGCCGTAACTTAGCTGGTTACGGGCATAAATGGGTATGTGCAAATTCTTCTTTGGTTTGTCTTTTAGGCACCCACTTACTAATATCATGCTTTGCTTTGTCTTTTAGGCGGAGCATAATAAAACAGAGGTGCCTCAGGTGTTCGACATGTATGGCATGTCCCATACAGCGTCGTACAAGAAGGCCAAGGCGCTCTCAGAGTCGGATCTCGCCACTCCTTCGACTTTCACCAACATTGCCGCCTATAGTAAGCTCAAGGCTTATACTGAGGTGGCGAAGGAAAGCATGGGGAGGCTTACACCCCGATTGGGAAGCCTATTGAGCCGGAGCTGGTGATGATCTCTGGTGGCGGAAGGCGCCATGGCGCCATGGCCATTGGAGATAATTTGATTAGGTGTGATAAGACTCTTCCTGAGATCAAGGCGCGCCAAACGAGTTCTTCTCCTGCTATAAGGACTTGTCCGCGGCCAGTCGACCTCGCTATCCAGGTTATCCATAAGGACTCTTGCATTCTTGTTTTCTCTCATCGAATATTACAATGCTAACTAGAGGAGTGGGGTTGTAGGAAGCTCTTGAGAAAGAGCGACAGAACACCCAGCGGCTACTGGAGGAGAAGGAGCGGTTGGAAGAGGAGAAGGCAGCGGAGAGAGAGCGGCTGGCGGAGGAGAGGACGGCAAAGGCTCTCGAGGAGGCCGTGGCACGACACGATGCATCGAACCGGGCCTTGTATGAGCTCTTCGTGGTAAGTCACTTGTTCATATTCACCCAGAGAATGCATGTTATAATTTTTGTTTATATTAGTAACTAATATGATTGACTCATGAAAAACAAATGTACAGACTATGTGCGAGAAGACTGGTCAGGCCGCTCCACCGATGCCGATCATTTCTCCTGTGGGGACGGTGAGTATCTTTCGATGATCATCAATACCATATTGAGTGGCGTCGTGCTAACCTCTAGTTGATCTTTTCGTGCAGCATAACTCTCGGGCTGCGTCCCATGACCCTTCTCCACCGTCAACATCGGCCAACCCGACGGATGCTTCTCAGCCACCTCAGCCTTGAGGGCTACACTCCGGTAAGTTTGAAAATGCTTAGTTAGTTTGAAAATGCATATTAAGCTTCTGAAATCCTATATTTAATCGAAAAATGTCATACTTTGCATATTTTGCACAAAAAATACATAATTAACTTAGTTAGTTCAAAAACTGACATAGTCAACTTAGTTTTCTCACAAAATGCTAAAGCTAGCTTAATTGGGTCAAAAATGCTAAAGCTAGCTTAAATTGGCTCAACAATTGCTAAAGTTTGCTTAGTTGCTCAAAAATGCTAAATTTAGCTCAATTTCCTGAAAATATGCTAACTCTAGCTTAATTTGATCACCATTGCTTATGTTAGCTTTGTTTTCTCAAAAGAAGAAGAAAATAGAAGAAGGAGAGGATCTTTTTTTCTTCTCCTTCTTCTTCTTCTTCTTCTTCTCATTCTTCTTATTCTTCTACTTGTTCTTCTTATAATTTTCTTAGCTTCATTTTGCAGATTTGCTTCAAGGGGAGTCATGCTATGATGGAGTGCTACATTTGGACTTGTAGTTTAGTTTCATAAACTGTTTTGGTCACTATGTGCTTTGTATTTGCCATGTATATATGTGAAACTATGAAATGCTTGTTGGAACCTTGTTCACATGTGAATCTTGTATGCAAACCTTGTTGGAGAATATTTATTGTTTGTTAGTCACTATAATGTTTGTTGGATACTATATATTGAGATTATATATATATATATATTTGTCAAAATGCAGGGATTTAAAAGAAAACAGATAAAACAGAAGGAATGCATCCACTTTGCCGTCTGCTGGCTGTCAGCAAACAGCTTTGCCGTCTGTTTGCAGTTGGCAAAGAGGACACGTGGCGCCCAACTGTGCAATCTGGCAACAGCTGGGTGACCATTTGGTCATTATGCCGTCTGCCTCCGACAAGACAGACGGCAAAGTTGGGAGGTTTGCCGTCTGTCAGTAGACGGCATTAACGGGCTGACGGAGCCGGCCGGCCGGCCGGCTAGTTTTGAGGCAGACGGTAAAGGTTGCCGTCTGTCAGTAGACGGCAAACCCCGCCGTTAACGGCCTGACGGAGCCGGCTAGCAAAGGTTCGCCGTCACGCCCGCTCTGCCGTCTGCTTGCACAAATGCGCACGGCAAAGGTGGTTTGCCGTCCGTCGATTTCCTGCAGACGGCAAAGCACCTCTTTGTCGAAGAAATAGCTAACGGGTGCTTTGCCGTGCGGGGGCAGACGACAAAGGACTTTGCCGTCTGCCAGATAGGTGTTTGCCGTCCGCCGAGGCAGACGGCAAATAGGTGAATTCCAGTAGTGGAGGGGACACTTAGGGGGTCGAATCGACACAAGGTCAATCAACTGGGGTTGTCCAAGGGAATGCGGCACATGGTATCTCTCGAGTTGTAACACAGGGAAACACATCGAGAGAAGCAAAAGAAGGATGAGAAATTTCAAGCAGATAGGCATGCATTCGATGCCGATGACAGATGATGAAAAGGGGTCCAGGGCATCAGGCATGAGTACTGAGTCTGATAGCTGACTGAATATCACAAGGTAGAGGACTCGTGAGTAGCATACGGGGTCAATCAAGAGGAATAACCTCGAGAACAGAAAGGTACAAGCGAGTCAGGTTTCGATCCTGTGGAACTATGGGTTATGGGCCCACGTTGAATAAGAAGGGTGGTGACAAACAATGTGATCAACTTGCAAGGTAAGTCAGAGAACAACTTGTTAGCTATGTCGGCAACAACGTCGGTACCAAGGGCGAGGGACAAAGAGAACCATCTTCCTGCTCGTTAAGACGAGGCGGACCAATAGGCAAAGTTCTCGTCCATCGATGGTTACCAAAATGTTATTAAAAGTAGTAACAGGTTGTACGGACAAAGTAGTACACCGAAGTGTTTACATGAGCAGGGAATCATCACTGCTCGAATAATTTATATTAAAAGAAAGGTTAAACAGACCAATGGAAAGGAAAATGTGATGATACACAAGTATCAGGTGTATATCTTTCCCAAGGGAAAGCAGAGCAAGATATACATGACCAAGTTTGTATTGGCAGGGAGTCAAAGGGGGTTGTCAATGATGACACAAATCATCGAGGGGCAAGAATGGTATTTCCCACCATGAATTAAATTGACACTTGGTATAAGCCAAGATGTCGATGATGACCACGACACATTATGTCAAAAGGTTTCAAGAAATACAATCGAACAACGGCGACATCAAGCAAAAGGAATGGTGAAGCAAAAGTATTTGGTGTTCCCGATTGGCGACAACCCAGAACCATGATATAGCTATGACAGGGATAGGCATTGTTTCATCACAACTTATAAGATGTAGTGCAAAGGCATGATATCCTCGAGATACCAGGAGTAATACCCGAAGGTAGAATGGTGGATCATAGGGGTAGAAGAATTTACACCAAGGGGATAATTTCCTTTACAAGAAGCTCTCATGATCAGTTCTACATCATATCCATGGGCATGAACACAAGTTCAAGGTCTAATCCCACTTCTTCAATGCATAACCTTTCACACACTTCTCGCTCACATGAAGGTTGTAGGATTGCAAGATCATCTGACGGAAGGCCAGTAGAGTATAACCCGCATAAAATTTGGGTTCTTCAGATTAGGGGAAGCATAGGGTTAACCCATCGGGGCATTTTGAAACCCATACATCAAACATCATAAACGAGGGATACCAGTTCGAAAGCAGAAGGCTGACGACGCGGATCAGATGATACCATTTGTCACGGGCATTTTATATCAGGGGGAAATACGTCAATGACTTAGAACACAAGGGGACGGCAGGTAGTAATCCACCAATAAGGTCAGGCGGCATACCGAGAGTCTGGGGCGAGTATCGGTACTCAACCATACGAAGAAAGAATGCCAAAGCATTGTAGATAGGAGCATCGGAATAATTCGATGCTTAAGTACAAAGGAATTATGACTTCCATATCGGTGTATCAGATTCAGATACATCGATCAAACAAGAATAAGTTGAATAGAAGCTTGACGGTTAATCAATTAAGGTTGATTTTCCGAGAACCAGCTCATGTCCGGAATGATGTCCGAGCCGGGAGAATGAATTCATAGGGATCAACTGATGATTGCGTGCACTAGCACACACGATGATTCAATAGATCAAAATGGCAATGCCAAGGGAAGGCATCGAAGACCACAAGACAAACGGGATTAATCATAGTGCAAGCAGGCAAGAAGAAACTCCAAAGTAGTAGGCTGCCGAGGATTGGCATGAGATCGGATAGTATTTGAAAGTATTTTGGGAATCACAGGAACCACTTAGGATGAACGGATCCTCGTTAAATGTGAGGAATTATCCGCAGGGTGAAAATAAGCTGCAAGGCAGGAGGCTCAAAGAATTCCCGAAACAACGGAAAGTATTACGATGCATCTTGTGAACACAAGAGCAACTGGGATTGAATGGATAAACGAAAGGTGTATGTGGTTATACATACGGACTTATCGGTCGCAGGGAATTGTAAAGGTGATCGGCACATAAGGTCTCGGGAGTTTTATCTGAGAGTAATCTTCGGTATATTCTCGTGAAGCAAGCGATTATCTGTAATGAGGGGCTCTCCGGGAGGAAGTAGTCACGAGAACCTAAAGTCAGAGTTAGCAAAATCTTTAACCCGAAAAGAGGAGAGAGCAGAGTCCCAGAGTAAAGGTACAAAGAAAAAGGATCCTAATACCACCCAAATTTTGCAGCGTGGGCCGATAAGCCACACGACATTGTTACAAAAGAAGTTTTGCAACGACTAGACTCGACTTCGACCAAGGAGTTGGAAGGGGGTGTCCTACAGGAAGTCGACTCTGATACCAACTTGTGACGCCCCCAAAATCAGACCGTGTACAGTAATCATACACGCAAGGTACACGATCGAGATTAGGGACTCACGGTGAGATATCACAACACAACTCTACAAATAAAATAATACAAGCTGTTTAATACAAGCCAGGGGCCACGAGGGCTCGAATACAACAGCTCGAGAGCACAAAGTTAGCGGAAGCAACAGTATCTGAGTACAGACACAAGAATACAAGGTTGCCTTAAGAAGGCTAGCACAAATATCAACAGATTGAAAAGGCGAGGCCTGGGAACCTCCAAACTACTCCTGGTCAACGGGGAACTCGACGTCGTAGAAGGCATCGGGGATCTTCACGTAGCGGTGGTCAGCATCGGGGAACTCCTGCTCCTGGACTCCAAGGCTCCAACGTCGACTGCAGCGGCTGATCAGGCAAAACATAAAGGGGGAAACAAAGCAAAGGTGAGTATCTAGCATACCCGCGAGTCTTACGTCCGCTACTAAGCATTATGCATTGTATCAAATGGAAAGGGGAGGCAGTATATAGTGGACTGCAAGATAGAAATCAGAATAAGGGTAAGAAGCTAGGCCTATCGAAGACTAGCATCTTCTGACGTGTCTTGCAGCATGAGAAGAGAAACAGCCAACAGTTCAATAGCAGGAATGTAATAACAATGGAGCAGAAGTTGCTGCAGCATTGTATAATAGTAAGTTGTAATGATTAATAATAATAATGCTTCCGAGTTCCCCTGCTCGACTTCCCTGCGAGGAAGAAAACCCGGAACCATACAGTTTAATAGTAATAGTTTGTAGTGGTAAGATCCAGCTTCAGCATAAAGCGTCATGTTACCGTGGACACGGCTATTCGAATAGATTAATCTTCCCTGCAGGGGTGCACTCGCGTGACTCTACGACGCTCGGATCTCCAGGGTGGCGGGAACCTTGTTAGGGAACGCTCCACCAAAGCTATCCGACACAAAGTAGCCCATCCTTCGGCAATCAACAGAGAGGTCATCCGTCGGACTATATCCAATGTACACCGGGCTTTGGACCCTAACCCGAACGTACTCCTGCACGGTGCGTGACTAGCCGGTGAAGCAAAATCAAAGCAAATACAAATACACCGCTGTAGCAAGAGAAGACAACACCACTTCCCGGCAATCAGCCCGCGGTACTGCTGACGTCTGAAGACCCTCGAACGAGACTACGATGCAGGGGAGCCCACACTCCTTATCCCATGTGTAGGTAGTGCGTACAAGCCAAAAGGCTACTCAAGACATCCGCCGAACCATTTAGCATTTTAATTAACCTGCGTGACAACCGTTATCGTTGCCTCGACTTAACTGACCCGCGGTCAACGACAGCAGTCAAGACCACCAGTACATCGGTGCTTGCCCTGTCGTCCCACCAAGTCTCTGCGGTTACCAACAAGGTGAACCGTCTCCTTACCTTGTCTCGCGTGTGCTCTTGGTAGAGCTCGACTTTTCGTAGTTTGGTAACTCTCGCGAGATACGAGCAGGGGCCAAGCACGCCAGTAACGTCGGTCGTACCCTCCCTGTCGTTCCCGACAATATACCTCTCGCAGGCACCGTTGGGTCGCCCGACTTTCTTACCTTTAAGGACAACCGTTGCTCAGGTACCTAGAGCGGCTATACAGAGTCAGCAACGAGTGGAGTACGAGGATTACTCCTCGATAGCTCCACTTGAAGGTGGCTCGGCAGAGCCGAGCTAGGGGGCCTTAGGCGGTGTCTGCATTGTACCGTACTTGTGCAGTTTATAATTATTGTATCCGCGTTCACTCCCCTGAGTGGTCACGGCCCGCTATCTAATCCTAACTAACAAAGCGCAGGGCTCACTGCTGAATAATGCATAATTATAATAGGCAGCATAGGATAAAGGAAGGTACAGCAAGGGGCAACAAAAACAGGCTATTCAATTGAATAGGATTGTAATCGTAGCAGCAGCAGTAACCATGCCTAGTGCAAGAAAGTACGGAAAGGTAGGCGATATCTGGGGGAGAGAATGGCTCTGCTTGCCTGGAAGCTCGACGGTAGGGGTGCACGATCGTCGACGACGTAGTCGATCACAAGGGCATCGGCAGCGGTCGTCGGGACTACCGGACAATAAGAGAGGGGGAGAAACAATAAATACACAACAATAATAGCAATTCAAATACAAGACATGGCAAACGCAAAGTTAACGGGGGTTCTAACGTAGCGCAACGTGTTTTGCTCGGAGCGGGAATTCATCCGTGGATGAAATACCGGCTCCGGGGTAATTACCGGAAAGGATGTCCGGAGGGGGAAGGGTTCATGCTGGAGGTGTCGTGGACATCCGACAAACGTGTGGATGATGTAACTGTGCTAGTTGAAACAATCCGAAGAACTTTCGTGTTCAGAATAAATTCATCCGGATACTTTGACAGTACCGGACAAATCATCGCGCAGATGGTCCGGAGGGGGACGGTTCGATGTTCAGTATGTTAGAGGGGGGTGGTAGACCAACGGATAGTGTATTCGTATTCTACGTATTTTTCTGATAAATTTTGATGTATAAAGTTTTTGAATCTGAATTACGGTTTAAAAGATATTGAATTTTAAAGTTTAAAACATTTTAAATCAATTTCTGGATTTTCTTTTATTAATAAAACCAAACATTATCCAAAACCTTATCCACAACAGTACTGACAAAGGGGGCCCACCTGTCATACAAAGAGGTGTTTGACTGGTCAAAACTGACCAGTGGGTCCCACATGTCATATTCACATTTTATAAAAACATTTTATTTAGTTAAACAACAGTGGGGTCCATCTGTAAGCCACACATGTGCTAATTAAATTCCTGTTTATTTTAACCAAGGGGTAAGTGGTGCTGGGCCCACCTGTAAGCCACAGGGGGTTTATTTTTAACACATTTTAATTAACAGGGGGGTTATCTCCTCTTAACAGGTTTTTATTGGCTAATCACCCTGGGGGCCCTACTTGTAAGTGAGGGGGGCTGCCCACTAGCGTGCCCAAGCCGGTGACAAAGGACACGGCGCGATGGGGCCCTTGACGGCCAGGCCGTTCCGGCGAGGTGGCCGTGGTTAGGGGCTCGGCGGGCGGGTGGCCAGGGTGTGCAACGGGGGCGGCTAGAGGAACCAGGCGAGCGGGGCCTGTCGCCAGGGGAGGCCGGAGCCACAGCGGCAGGTGGAGGCGTTGAGCGACAGGGGCTGGGGCACGGCCACGGTGGCAGGGGCGGGTGGCGCCGCGCATGGCTGGGCACGCAAGGGGCGCGGCCTGAGTGCAGCGAGCGTACACACCGGGGAAGGCTGGGCGTGTCCACGGGGTCACAGAGAGCCACGCGGAGCAAGCTCCGACCATGGCAGTCGGTGGCTATGGCGTCTACGATTACGGCTAACGCGGCACGATAGGGAGGAAGGGGAGGCGGGTGAGCTCACTAGGATGCTCGGCGGCGTCTTGTGGAGCGCGGGGTGGTCGGGGGCGCGCCGAATCGGGCGGCGAAGTCGGCGACCGTGGCGGGAGGAAGCGGCGTGACTCCGGTGTTGCAGCGCGTCCTGGCGCGAATTAATGGGTGAAGCCGGCGTGGAGGTGTGCGTCGGAGCTGCTAGACATGCTCACGGCCGCTATGGAGGCCGATGGCCGCGACCACAACGTCCGCGTGCCCATGGCTGCGCACTGAAGAGCATGGGGAGGAGCAGGAGGAAGGGGAGGGGAAAAGGGGGCTCGGTCCAGTTTTTGCGGGGACGACCTCGATCTAGGGCTACAGGGAGGTGTGGGGGGCCCTTCTTATCCTCCTCGACGGTCCCTGTAGCGGTGCAGGGAGGGGGAGGTCCGGCGACGCCGGGGGCTGCCTCGGTCGGGTTCCTCTGTAGCAGAGGTTGGGGGAGGGGGAAAAGGTTTTGTATGCTGGGCGGTAGATATGTGTTCTTAATTTATTTATTTTATTATTATTATTATTATTATTAGTTATTTTATCTGTTGCCTTTTATTTAAATGCTTAGGCAGTTTAGTTAAATGTGAAAGTAGCTCCAAAATTATTGTTGCACTATAAGACAGTGCCACAAAATGTCTTGTGCCAAATAAAAAAATCATTTAGTATTTTAATTAAATATTAAATGATTAAAATGGAATAAACAAGCTACTGTTTTAATTGTTTATACCTTAATAAAATCCCAAGACCACATGGAAGTGATCCACTGAATATTGGTGAATTTATAAAAGTGTTTGGACAATTTTTGGTTGAACTTTATTTGCCACTTGGTTTTATGATCCAGACAAAGAAGGGGGGGGGTTGGACTTTTATTTGTATGATGATGATCAAGGTACCCTTGGCATATGGTTTATTGATATCCACCATTATGACACAGAACATGATCAACGGCAAAGTTTGATCAGGGCATGATGGGTACATTGGATCCAATACCCCCATCATGATCTGAAGATTAACGAAAACCAAAATTTTGATCAAGGCCAGTTTGAGCAACAGAGATTATCAATAGTGATTAGCAACAGTAACCCTGATTACTTTAGGTGATTACTGTAGCGTGACACCCGGGGTGTTACATTGTTGGTATCGCTATACCTAGTTCAACCTCGTTATCGGTAAGTACTCTTTACTCGTTCTGTAATACAACATTCTTTGTGACTAACTCATTAGTCACGTGCTTGCAAGCGTTACCGAATGTGCACTACCGGGTGGGCCCAGAGTATATCTCGCCATCATACGGAGGGACAAATCTCAGTCTTGATTCATCTAATTCAACAAGTACTTTTAGAGATACCCGTAAGACACCTTTATGATCACCCTGTCACGATGTGATGGTTGATGTCCCCAAAGTATTCTTCCGGTACCCAGGAATAACATAATCTCATGGTCTAAGAAACATGATACTTGACAATAAAAGTTATGGCAATATAAACTTAATGAAATGATCAATATTGTTATGCTTATTTGGGTCTGTCCATCACATCATTCTTCTAATGACATGATCAAGTTAATTAACTAAAAACTCATGTTCATGGTTAGGAAACCATAACCATAATTAATTAATGAGCTAGTATAGTAGACGCTTACTAGGGACGCAGTGTTGTTTATGCAACCACACAAGCATTATGTTTCTGGTTAATACAATTATAGCATGGAAAATAAACATATATCATGAACACGGAAATATGATAATAACAATTTTATTATTGCCTCTAGGACATATTTCCAACTGTATCCCACGTGCAATAGAGTCAATAATCTAGTTTACATTGGCAGAAATCAAACACCCATGGCATTCTGGTGTTGATCATGTTTTGTCTGTGGAAGAACTTTAGTTAATGGATCTGCTATATTCTGATCTGTATGTACTTTGCTAATGGTACTACCTCCTTCATTGACATGCGAATTTGATGAAACCGGCGTTTGATATGCTTTGAGATCTTGTGACATCTTTGTTCCTTGGCTAGAGCAATGGCACCAGTGTTATCACAAAAGATCTCCATGGGATCTAGTGCGCTCGGAACAACGCCGAGTTCAATGACAAATTCCTTCAACCATATCCCTTATGTCGCTGCTTCATAAGCGACCATATACTCCACCTCTAATGTAGATCTCGCAATGTCGCTCTGCTTGAAACTCCTCCAGATAACCGCAACTCCGTTAAAGATAAAGACATACCCTGTTTGAGATTTTGAGTCATGTGGATCAGTATTGAAGCTAGCATCGACGTAACCTTTTACGGAGAGCTCTTCATCACCACCATAGACAATAAACATGTCCTTAGTCCTCTTTAGGTACTTAAGGATATTTTTAACTGATGTCTAGGGAGCCTCGCCAGGATCACTCTGGTACCTGATCGTCAAACTAAGAGCATGGGACACATCTCGTCGAGCACACAACATTGCATACGTAACAGAACCTATGGTCGTGGCATAGGGGATTTTATTCATCCTTTCTCTTTCTGTTGCCGTAGTTGGACAGTAAGTCTTACTCAACGGCTTACCTTGTAACATGGGCAAAGAACCTTTCTTTGCATTCCGCATATTGAATTTCTTCACTATTTTCTCAAGGTATGTACTTTCACTAAGTGCTATTAAGCGTCTTGATCTATCTTTATATATCTTAATGTCTAGGGACATTTACAGTTGTGCCCTTAATTCGAACTCACTACTCAGAATTGCCCCTAATTTTGGAGCATGCTCAAATTTTCCCCTCTTCCGTTAGGTGCACTTATAGAAATGCCCTTCTGCGCCGTTTTCGTCAAGTCAAAGGGCTTTGGCCATCAGCGGGACATTTTTTGTACATTCTACCCATGTCTGCATGTACCACTTACATGTGGGACCCGCCCTATAGGAAATAGAGGGAAAAACATTTTCACCCCTCTCTCACATACTTACAAATGGGGTCACTAACCTAACACTAATCCATGACCCCACTTGGCAGTGAGTAATTACCTCACTAACTAATATAAAGTATTTAATAAATAATAATTAGGGTGGTTAATCAATAATAATTAAGTTAATTTATTTTTTACAAAATTAAAAAAGGGCATGGCTGGCGCCGAGCTTGCCAGATCTCCTCGTTGCTGGCCGGATCTGGCTATGGCGGCTCTGAGCAAGCCAGCGCTGGGGTGGCCGGCGTGAGCTCGGAGGAGCACGACGAGCAGCACAGGGAGAAGCTGATACGTCCCAAACATATCTACAATTTTTGCTTGTTCCATGCTCATTTGGGTGACATTGCTATGTGTTTTGCTACACTTTCATATATTTTACACATATTTGGACTAACCTACTAACTCAGTGCACCCAGTTCCAGTTTTTGTCTGCTAATGTCTCTGAATTGCAGGTTTTTACCCATATTTACAGAGCTCCAAAATTTTCAATAAAAATATAAAAAAATCAGCGCATCGGAAGACTCCACAAGCCCGAAGTGGGGCCAGAGGGGGCCCAGGCCCCACCCAGGCATCTAGGTGGCGCGACCCCACCCTGGCCGCGCCAGGATGGCGCCTGGGCGGGGGCCACCTCCCCTGGTGCCCCCTTTGGCCTATATTTACACCTCATTCCAGAAACCCTCAAGAGGAACCCCACATCGCTATTTTCACCTCTGTTTCGCCGCCGCCGCGCTTCCGAGATCGAGAGAAGCAGAAGACCTCTTCCCGGCACCCTGCCAGAGGGAGGATTGACCTCCGGGAGCTTCTCCACCCCCATGAGCGCTTCCCGGATGTGCCGTGAGTAGTCCCCCTTGAACCATGGGTCCATGATCGGTAGCTATGTGGCCAAGTATGGTTGAGTTTAGAATGTGTTTCAAGACTTATGCAGTGAAACATGAGTTTGATGCCAAGACTGTTTGGACTGACAGAAATAAGTTTTATGCGAGGGGCGGAGGATTTGATGGTAGTGTCAGGCCTTGCAAGTGGTACATATATGATAGACTGCAACCTGATGGAAGTACTGTCAGGGTTTACCAAATCCCCAATCAACATACTTGTATTACAAGTTCACATAGTATCAACCATGACATCGCAACTTTGGGATGCAGAAAATATCACCCCAATTTTAGCAAAAACACCAAACACTAGTGGAAAGAAACTCAAAACATACTTGGAAAAGATGTACCACATTAAACTGAAATATACCACAGTGTGGAAGGCAAAACAAAGGGCAATGAACATATGGTGATTGGGAAAATACATTTATGATGCTTTTCAACTTTGAAGCAGAGGTGGAGAAGAGTTCACCTGGAAGTGTTGTGGAGATAGATACTGAGGTATCAGAGGAAGGTGATGTCAAGTTCTCCAAGTTCTTTATGGCTTTGAAGCCTTGCATCGATGGCTTCAAAGCAGGGTGTCGTCCTTATTTGAGCATAGACTCATCTTTTCTGACAGGCAAGTGGAATGGTCAGTTGGCAGCCTGCAATGCTCTAGATGGACAGAACTGGATGTTCCCTGTTGATGTTGGCTTGTTTCAGTCAGAATCAAAGCCTTCATGGACATGGTTCGTGATGTAGTTGAAAATATACCTAGGGCCAGTATCACCTTTGGCTATACACATAGATGCATGTAAGGGGCTGGAAAATGCAGTGAAAAATGTTTTCCCACATGCTAAGCAGAGGGAGTGCTTCAGCCATTTGTGGATGAATTTGATCAAAAAATTCAGAGGAAAAGAATTTTGGCGCATGTGGCCAGCAGCAAGATCTTACACTACACACACACACACACACACACACACACACACACACACACATGAATACCATCTTGGTAAGATAATGGCAATACGCGATGAGTTTGGTCCATGGATGAACACCTACCATTATTTGTTATGGTACAAGACATGATTCAACACTGCCATCAAGTGTGATCATATCAAAAAAAAATTGGCAGAAAGTTTCAACAGCAAGGTGAAGCAGTTGAAAGATTTGCCTGTGCATGACATGGTTGACCAAATCAGGATCATGCTCATGCGGTTGTGAGAATTGAGAAAAAAGATAGGTGATTGAATGCAAGGTGATAAGCTTCCATCAGTGGTACAATAGGTGGTCAACAGGAGCATAAGTCTTTCACATTTGTTAGTTGAAAAATCTTCACTTTGGGGTGCTAAAATTAGAGATAACAAAACGGGAAGGATGCATGTTGTTAACAATGAATTGCATGATTGCACTTGCCTGGAATGGCAACACACTGGTAAACCATGTGAGCATTCCATTCTTTTCTTAGCCTCCCAACAGAAGATAAACATGAACCCATATTTGCATGAATATTATTCGGTAGTAAAATTCAAAGTTGCATATGCTACTCCAATTCCAGCACTTACAGATCAGTCTCAGTGGCGTGAAGTGGAGATTGAATTTTCCATGTGTCCTCCCTTGATGAAAATAAAGGCTGGCGGGACAAAACAGAGTAGATTCAAAGGATGGTTTGAGAAAGGTGGGAGCAATAAGAAGGGAAAGAAAGATGGAAAGCCAAAAAGGGCCCAAAAAGGTAACAAAACATATGCAAGTTGTGCCAGGAACTTGGGCATAGAGTGGGATCTGTCAAATGTCGTTACACTCTAGAAAAGCCAAAGTATGTTCTTATTTATTTGTGTGTGTTTTGATTTGGTGCTTCTTTCCAATTACTATATCTATGACATGCTTTTTTCCAATGGCCAGGAGGAAGCGTGTGATACATCCCAAACGTATCTATAATTTGTGCTTGCTCCATGCATGTTTTGTGTGATATTGCTATGCTTTTGCTACACTTTCATACACTTTTGATCATATTTGGACTAACCTATTAACTCAATGCACCTCAGTGCCAGTTTCTATTTTCTGCTCTCTTTTTATTTTAGGTTTTTCCATTACATAAAATTCCAGAAAAATTCCGGAAACATCCAATAAAAAATCAGTGCAACGGAAGCTTCCGGAGTCCCGAAGGGGGGGGGGCAGAGGGGACCCACGAGGGCCCCAGGCGCCCTCCCGGCGCGGCCTAGAGTGGGGCCACGTCAGGGGGGCGCCTGGACCCCTGGTGCCCCCCTGGCTGCCCCCTTCGCCCATATATTCATCTTGCGCCGAAACCCCCAAAGACAGAACCCTTTTTCACGATCTCGTCTCTGTTGCGCCGCCATCGCGCCTCCAAGATCAGGAGCATCAGGAGACCTCTTCCCGGCACCCTACCGGAGGGAGGATTGACCTCCGGGAGCTTCTCCACCACCATGGACGCTTCCCGGACGATCCGTGAGTAGTCTACCTTGGACCATGGGTCCATGATTAGTAGCTATGTGATGTTCTCCTCCCCTCTTTGTTCTTCATGGATTAGACCTTGTGAGCTTCCCTACATGATCAAGGCACATATGTAATTTTTCTTCTGTTGCTATGCTGAGTTTGCTGGGATCTGATGGATTATGAGATTATGTTCAGATTGTGTTGAGCAATATATTTTGTTCTCTTTTATATTTTAGTTCTTGAGTAATTCTTGTATGTTCTCCGTTGCTGTTTATTGCTTTGGCCAAGTAGTAGGTAGTGACTCCAAGAGGGAGCGTTATGCTTGATTGTGGGTTCATGCCCCCGATGACTAGCTTGAGTGACAACAACATGAGTCTAGGGGATGTGTTGCTTCCACAAGGGGGAAAACAACGGTGCTTGTTACTTTACACAAAGTTCTTTTAATGCAGTTGTCTATTGCTTTGGGTTTACACTTTAGGTGGGGCTCGCAACTTAATACTAGCGAGATGTTCTAGATAGATATCTCAAGGTGGATGATTAGTAGTAGATGCAGATGGATTTCGGTATACTTATCTTGGCGTACCGCCCATGCTTTTGAACCTCTTCCTTTCTATCATAGCATAATTAGCATTGGTTTGTGCCCATAATCCTGTCAATTTCCCAGCTGTGATTTATTTACCTCGCATAGAAGTTTTATCGTCTTTTGGGAGAGAGACATCACTAGTGAACATCATGGGACCCCGGTCCATATTTCCACCATTGTTTACACCCTCAATTTACTTCTTGATTTTACTTTCAGTTGCTATCATTATCACTATTTATTATCCGTTGCGTTGATCCTTTGTAAACGGCAAGGCCGGAGAGATTGACAACCTCTCTGTATTTCGTTGGGAGCAAAGTTATTTGTATTTGTGTGCAGGTTCGTGCCAATTGCGCCGTTGACACCTACTTGTCGACCTTGGAGTCCTACTGGTTCGACAAACCTCGGTATCTTCACTGAGGGAAATTTGCTGCTATTCTACATCTCACCTTCCACTTGGGGTAACCAACGAAGGGCGTGAAGCCATTATCATCACTCGCTATCAAGCAAATTTCTGGCGCCGTTGTCGGGGACTCCAATCTACAAGATAGGGAGTTGCACACTATCTTTTACCTTTGCTTTTTAGTTTTGCTAGTTTACCTTTCAGTTTTTATCTTAGTGTCCTTTATCAAAAACCACAAAAAATTATTTACCTTGCTAGTAGTTGTCATTATGTCTGGTCCTCTTGCCTTTGTTGAGACAGAGGTGCTCACCTTTAAACAAAGAGGTGCTGAAAGTTTAAAAGATGCTTGGTATAGAATTAATGATTCTCAGAAAAGAGCCACCAAGAATCAACCCAGTACTATCCTTCTTAGAAATTATTATGTTGGAATTGCTCCTTGGAATAGGTTCATTCTAGATACTGCCATCAATGGGACTTTCCTAGAATCCCCAAGTTGGGAGTCTCTTAGTGTTATTGAAAATCTTGTTGGAAATCTCCCTGTTGTTAGCATTCAAAAGGATATTACTCTATCTCACATAATGAAAAAACTTGAAAAGATAGAGTTAGAAATACCAAGCATAAATAAGATAAATGAGTTGGATCGCAAGATTCAAGGGAATTTGAATAGACTTGATAGCTCCATGCATAAAATTATCAAAACTTTGGAGACCAACAAATCCCATGACTTGGAGCCTTCTAGGTTAGATAAGATTGAGGAAATCATTGACACTTTAGGAACTACTTTCTCCTTAATCAAACCCAAAGAGGTAGAAACTCCGGCAAGGAAGGAACCTAAGTCCACTTATGTCCCTAAGGTTCCGCGACCCAAACATAATCCACTTATTGCCAAAGGAGTTGAAACTGTGAAAACTTTGGAAGAAATACCTCTCTTGGAAAGACTTATAAATGAAACTCCAATTGATTTTCCGCCTTATGCTTTTATCCCTAGAAGCATCTTCATTAGACCTTTATTTGAAAAACCTTTTAAAAGTAGTTGTACAATTGAAGAGATTTTGTATGATCTTGATGATGGTTCGATTGATACAACTTGATTCTTCTTTTTCCTTCGTGCCTAGCTTAAAGGCGTAAAACAAAGCGCTTGTTGGGAGGAAAACCAAGATGTTTTTACTTCTGTTTTTAGTGGTCTTGATGATTGTAACTACTGTAGCAACATCATTGTATCTTTATTTTCAAGCTTTGTGCCAAGGTTAGCCTCCGGTTGCAAGAAATTTCAAAAGTTGTGACATGCTGTACAGAAAACAGTTATTGTCCTTGGACGGAAAAATCCTCCTAAAATCACCAGATCATATTTTTGATCTGAATTTTTGTTGACAGCATGCTCCATACAATTGGCTTTCGAGCGCCTGTTCTGAGTTTTTTGATTTGAGTTGCATAAGTACCCTGAAAAAATTATTTACTACTTGTTGGTCTGTTTTTCACAAATTCTGCCACGTTTTGCCTTTCCTCACTTTTGCAAGTCTTGTGCTAGCTTTTTCTTTGCAAAAACTTTTTGGCAATCTTAAGAAACAGTATCCCTTCAAGAAAATCTTTATTTCCAGTAGAGGCAAATTATTTTATTTCGGGTACTAACCTCTCTAATCAGCTTATGATGAGTTATGTATGAAGGGAGTTTTCAAGTGTGCGAGGGAAGATGATGAAACAAGATCTGAGAGTGTCGAACGCTCAAGCTTGGGGATGCCCCCATGCATCCCCAATAAATATTCAAGGAGACTCAAGCGTCTAATCTTGGGGATGCCGCCGTGCATCCCCTCTCCATCAACAATCATCAGTTCGTCCTTTATCTCACTATATTTTTATCACTTCATGCGTTATGTGCTATGCTTGCAGCGCCTCGCTCTTTACTTTTCCTAGTTTTTTTTAGATTTGCTTGCTGTTCATAACAAGTTAGAACCCAGCTTTGTTTGTGTGGGAGAGTAACACACTCCACTTGAAACTAGAACACATCATAGGATTTTCATGCTTATCTTTCTTTTGTTGTGTGTTCTATTTATTTTCGTAGCTGCTGTCATGTTTAGCTCTTAGTTTTCATGCTTATCTTTTTCAAGAGCTTTAATTTAGTCTGTTTCTGGAACTCTCTTTAGTTTTCATGTTTATCTTGTTAAGAGAGTTGGTTGTTGCACTGAGTTGTGTCTTTACTTTAAGTAGGTAATTGAGGTTGCTATTCAATTGTAGTAGTAACTTGCAATAGTTTTGAGGTATTGTTGTGAGTAATGTTTGAACTTTTGGAGTCAAGAGCTCTAGCCTATTAGTGATAGGTGTCGTATTTTGGGCAATCCGTGTTTATTCTCAAAAACTACAAAAACTAGTTGAGAACTCTAGCTACTAGATGGATCACTAATCTTTGGAGGGATCGGATATTAGAGTACACTCACGTACCATGAGCCGAGGATGCGCAAGGATAACCAAACCCCCATACACTCCTCCTCGGGGTACTTGTCTCTTTGTGAACCTCCTTATTAGATTGAGAGTTACCGATAATAAGTGCATGAGTTCTTAGGACTAATGTAAGTATTGAAAGTTGACACTTCCACCTCCTCATATTTGCAAGACTCTTTGGTACCGTGCATTGCCCTCTTCTCACTCCGAGAGTAGGCGTCCACCTCGCCGGTGCATCCAAAACCTTGGCCGGATACGCTTTGTCATCATAAACCTCCTTATATCTTTCCTCAAAACAGCCACCATACCTACCTACCAAGGCATTTCCATAGCCTTTCCGAGATATATTGCCATGCAACATCCACCTTCTCATGACTTGATATTCATGTCATACATGTTCCTGCTACACTGGAAGAGGCACACATTTGCATACATCATGATAGCTACATCTTCTTTATGTTGAGTACTTTTGTAAAGTGTGAAAGATCTCCTATACTCCTTGTAAAATGGAGTGTTGCCCTTAAGTGGGGAAAAGATCCCAAAGTGGACAAAAATTAAAAGATCCAAAAGAGGACAAATGAAAGTTAAATAGAAAGAGCCATTTAGGCCACCAAAAAATAAAAAAATAAAAAAATATATAAAAATAAAATAAAAAGAGAGAAGGGGGCAACACTACTATTCCTTTTGAGAGATCCACACTCGTACTCCATCTTATACCTTGTACTCCATAGAGATGATCATATATGCATATAGCTATGTGGGGACCTTCACACTATAGAACTTGGATTGTATATTCCAAGGATGAGCCTCCTCAAATGAGCTCTAGATCTTCATGAGCAAGCAAGTTGGATGCACCCCCACTAGTTCCATTGGAGAGCTTACCCTAGCTCATATGTGCATACGTTGCATGGAAATCCCTACTCCTCACATCATATCTATCATTTGGCCTTCTCCTGCCTATGATTGTCCTCATTGATGTGAGCCTTTCACACCTTTTTGTCTTCCTCCTCCAACATATTTCTCTCTTTGCCATCCTAAGTGTCAACTATCGTGCTTACCCTCATCCATTGCATGAGTGCTCAAAATATCGAAAGGAAGTGGATCAAATTGACTTGTACCTGGCTAGTTGTCTGGGTACGAGTCAAGATAAGATTCCAAAGAAGACCAAGTGTGAAACTTTAGTAGATTGAGTTCTCAACAAATAAATGTTTTCTCTCTCGTATTCCCATCCCCCACTTCTTGCACGCAAACACCATATGGAGACATTCGAGTCACGGACAGCGAGAGCTCTTGCACCTTTATGTTCTTATGTTGCTTGTTTCAATGCTAATATAAACTCTTGCTTGTTATGAATTGAATTGAATTACATGCCTTGATTGATTTACTAACAAAGTTCTTATATGGTTGGTAGCATGTCACCACAGAAATTATGCTTGTTATCATTTACCTACTTGAGGATGGGCAGGAATTAAGCTTGGACATGTTGATACGTCCCAAACGTATCTAAAATTTCTTCTTGCTCCATGCATGTGTTGTGCGATATTGCTATGCTTTTGCTACACTTTCATACACTTTTTATCATATTTGGACTAACCTATTAACTCGGTGCACCCCAGTGCCAGTTTTTGTTTTCTGCTGTCTTTTTATTTCAGGTTTTTCCATTATCCAGAAAAATTCCGGAAAAATCCAAAAAAAATTTAGCACAACGGAAGCTTCCGGAGCCCCGAATGGGGACCAGAGAGGACCCACCAGGGCCCCAGGAACCCTCCTGGAGCGGCCTAGGGTGGGGCCGCGCTAGGGGGGCGCCCGGACACCTGGTGCCCCCCTGGCTGGCCCCCTTCACCCATATATTCGTCTCACCCCGTAACCTCCGAAGACAGAACACTTTTCGCGATCTCGCCTCTGTTCCGCCACCGCCGCGCTTCCAAGATCGGTAGGATCAGGATACCTCTTCCCGCCACCATGCCGGAGGGAGGATTGACCTCCGGGAGCTTCTCCACCACCATGGATGCTTCCCGGATGATCCGTGAGTAGTCTACCTTGGACCATGGGTCCATGATCAGTAGCTATATGATGTTCTCCTCCCCTCTTTGTTCTTCATGGATTAGACCTTGTGAGCTGCCCTACATGATCAAGGAACATATGTAATTCTTTCTTCTGTTGATATGCTGAGTTTGCTGGGATCTGATCGATTATGAGATTATGTTCAGATTGTGTTGAGTAATATATTTGGTTCTCTTTAATATTTTAGTTCTTGAGTAATTATTGCATGTTCTCCGTTGTTGTTTATTGCTTTGGCCAAGTAGTAGGTAGTGACTCCAAGAGGGAGCGTTATGCTTGATTGTGGGTTCATGCCCCCTAATGACTAGCTTGAGTGACAGCAACATGAGTCTAGGGGATGTGATGTTGCCACAAGGGGGAAAACAACTGTGCTTGTTACTTTACACAAAGTTCTTTTAATGTAGTTGTCTATTGCTTTGGGTTTACACTTTGGGTGGGGCTCGCAACTTAATACCAGTGAGATGTTCTGGATAGATATCTCAAGGTGGATGATTAGTAGTAGATGCAGATGGATTTCGGTCTACTTATCTTGGCGTACCGCCCATGCTTTTGAAGCTCTTCCTTTCTTTCATAGCATAATTAGCACTGGTTTGCGCCCGTAATCCTGTCAATTTCCCAGCTGTGATTTGTTTACCTCGCATAGCAGTTTTATCGTCTTTTGGGAGAGAGACATCACAAGTGAACATCATGGGACCCCGGTCCATATTTCTACCACTGTTTACACCCTCAATTTACTTCTTGCTTTTACTTTTAGTTGCTATCATTATCACTATCTATTATCTGTTGCGTTGATCCTTTGTAAACAGCAAGGCCGGAGAGATTGACAACCTCTCTGTACTTTGTTGGGAGAAAAGTTATGTGTATTTGTGTGCAGGTTCGCGTCAATTGTGTCGTTGTCACCTACTTGGCGACCTTGGAGTCCTACTGGTTTGATAAACCTTGGTATCTTCACTGGGAGAAATTTTGCTGCTATCCTACATCTCACCTTTCACTTGGGGTAACCAACGAAGGGCGAGAAGCCATTATCATCACTCGCTATCAGTGTGCAAGTCGTTGTTGAAGAGTGATGGCCAACAAAAAAAGCAAGAGTCAATGGCTACAGAAAGAAGAGAAGTGTGCCTGCCGAAACCGAACCTGAGTGTGTCGACGTGCAGACTGAAGAAAATCCTGCTGCAAACGAGTTTCAGACTGAAGAAACTCATGTCGACGTTCACACCGAAGAAACTGAAACTACTGCAGACGAGTTTTAGACTGAAGAAGATCATGTGGAGATGCACATTCAGACTGAAGAAACTCCTGTCAACATTCAGACTGAAGAAACTCCTGTCGAGGTTGAAACTGAAAAAATTGAATCCCTTGTGAAGAAAACCAAGATGATCAGTGAACTTGTGTGTGTAGTAGAACCAAAAACAAGAAGTGCCAAGGTGAAGAAGGGCACACGATGTGGTAGGAAGAAGTACAACTGATAACTGTTTGAAAATTTGTCATGTAATAATATTTGTAACTTGGTGAGTACTGGTTTGGTTATTGTTTTATAACTCACTTTCAATCTTGAAGCAAAATTCAAATTTGGCTTCAATTCAAATTTGGGCTCAAATTCAAATTTGGGCTCAAATTGAAATTTGACTCAAATTCAAATTAGGGCTGGGGTATTGATGTTTCAATGATATCTCAACTCCCTCAACTCATCTATGTTTGTTAGATGATCAATCAGAGCCCTTTTGCTAAGTTAAACTCATTTCTAAGCAAGTTTTTTCGTACCTTGTATAATCAGTCAAATAAATTTTCTACACATCTATTCTACCTATATATTGTAAATCTGAAGTCTCACTATTTATTGAATTAATCTTATTTTATTTTATTTTATTTTATTTTATTTTATTTTTGAAAATACATGGTTTAATAGGAAATCATATATAAAACAAGTTTAAAACATGAAAACGAGAAAGTAAGTTCAGATCTTTCTTAGTCACTTCAAAATGAAGCTTTGGTGAGGTTTTTGACACTTTTCATTTTCAAAAACCCACTTACTCTACTCTCTCCCTCGAAAACCATGCTACATTATTCGAGGAATGGCCACTTAGTGAAGGGTTTTTCGTGCAAATGTATGTAACCCATATTTATATATTTTTCTCTTCACTATACAACTTAATAAGACAATGTGCAAGTTTTAGATTTTTTTCGATTTTTTAATTAGTTATGCTCAACCCTAATCACACAAAATCCTCTCAAAACCCCTCAAAACCCCGTCGTTCTATCCTGGTTGTCGATCATTGAGCATGGACGATCGAGATCAGGTGCTAGGGTTAGCTATGGTGTCTGGCGATCCACGTGAGACGCGCTGATTGGCTGAAGCAGTGGGGTTTGGATCACCCTTTCTCGCCGGGGCATCACGACCGTTCCTTTTAATCCCACGACACGAGGTGGATGAGGTGCATGGACCGACTTTACGCGCACATCACCTGTTCCATCGCTGCATGCATGGATCATCTGCGGACCCGACCCCACTTGTCATTCGCACTACAACAGTTTTCAGCACCGTAGACGATCTCAACCGCGTAGCCCCCGTTGCAGCGTGTATGCTCAGTCACCCATGCGCTATGAACGCATTCTCCCACGCGCCCGTGCCCGACATTGCATGCATGCGCAGTCGCAGCGCTGCTCTGCCACCCCCTCGACGTAGCCCCGCTCCGCCACCCTCGCATTAAAGCGTCACATGCGTGCCATTACTCCCCTGGAGACGTTGCAGCAAGGTGTGCAGGCCAACGGGCAGCGCATGTGCTCCTATTTCCGGCTACACACCCAGACGACGGGGGCCTCAAACGTCGCGCGTGCGCGTTACACAATGGGCACATTAAGACGCCGGTTTTTGCAATGTTTCCCACTATGATGAAGGGAAACTGGCGCGTATGTGGCTTCTATTTAACCCAACCTCTTCTACCTCAACCAACACACCTATCACTCCCTCTCAATCCGCCCCCAAACTCAACACTCACAGTACTTCTCTCCCCTCTCAATCCATCCAAGCCAGCCCCGCCCCACCCCGCCCTGGCACCATGCAGTACATAGGGCCAACCTTCCTCTCGCTGGCCATCGTGTCGGAGAGGCAGTACCCTGCCGGGTTCATGGTGGAGAACGAGCTCCGGGTGTGGGCAATCTCAAGGTGGAGGGGGTGCGCTGGAGTTTGCCACCGTCTTCATCAGGGCCGGGTACCGTCACTTGCCTCCTGGATCTTTGCTCATGTTGACCATCAGGGAGGCTCTCATGGGAGGAACAAGACTCATCGTCCACTTCACCAACCCCTTCATTGCCTACCATCTCCTCGGCAAGGCCTTCTTCTGTGGGTGCGAGTTCATCGCGTTCTCGGCCTACAACATCTTCACCAACCTAGACTACACCTTCCCCACCCGGGGCAACATGCGTTCTCTCCGCTATCACTTCCTGACCGAGGAGGATAAGGAGTGAAGACGTGTCCATGTTGCCCCCCCCATGGTTGATGTTATGCAATCTAGGAGGTCGTGCAAGCTATGGTTTATCATCTATCTATATAGTTTTTATTATTAGTAGTAATGAGTTGAGTTGTAAGGGTGTGTTGCCCGTTATCATGAGTTGTAAGGAGGGGCTTGGGAAGTTTCAAGTTGTAAGGGTGATGTTATGGTATGTTCCAAGTTGCTATTATATGTATGTTTCGTTTAAGTAATAGTGTGATTTTTCTTATATACAATTACATAATAAGGACAAGTAAAAAGTAAAACCACATGGTAATAAAAAGAAAAACCACATGGGTACACGCACAAATGGGCAAATGTATTTATGAGTCATGCAAGCAACACCACTTAGCTCTTTGCATGAACCATTCAACACTTAACATAAGTTACAAATATTTCCATGTAAAAAATATTTATGAGTCATGCAAGCAACACCTAGAAACCATGTAACAAATATTTACATGAAACATTTCAACACTTAACAGTAGTATTATTTTTCAAAGTTTAAAAGAAGAAGAAATTATGTTTTAATTAAGACAAGTAAAACATGTGCTAGCTCTTTGCATTTTGTTGCATTTTGATTTACATTATTACTTGAACATTTTGATTTACAATATTCCATAAACAAATAAAAATAACAAAAGTCATTTTGGAAATGTTAATATAAGTAAATTTTCTATGAGCTAGCTAACACAAGTAAAACATGCCCAAGTAAAACATGTGCTAGCTCTTTGCATTTTGCCGCAATTTTAGTTACATTGTTCCATAAACAAAAATTTGGCCAAAGTAAAACCAAGTAAAGAAGGGCCGATGGGGGGCTGGTTTCTCTCTGAGCCTGGTTATTAATTTGCCCAATTTCTCAAGGCCCAACGTCTTTCGACAGCCCAGATGTTTTTTACTTGAAACTGAATTTGGGTGTGCACTCAGTTAACTGAAGAACAAAAACATGAACAATGAATAATTTCCGAATAAATTTCCAAATTGCTGCTTCGTTTCAGATACATGAACTTGGCATGGCGCACAGATCGCGTCCTCTGCCCTGACAGGCCTAAATGGCCATTCTAATGACTACTGAACAACAAGTAAAAGAAAAACAGAGCAATGATACAACAATAGAACCCCCCCCCCCCCCGCCATGATATTTGCTTGCTTCTGCAAATTGATCATCTGCACTAGATGTTTCTTGATCTTCTTCCGTTTCTCGTTTCGTTCGGCCTCCATGTGCAATTCAGCATTCCGCGCATACCTCACCATTGGCACGACTCTGCCCGCCGCTCTATCCGAGCTCCCCAGATCCTCCATAGCAATCGGCGACACCCCGCCCAAATTGAGCTCCCAGGTCGCGGCCCCGCTCAAATCAATGTAGCCCTCAAACTTAATCCTCTCAATATGATCATCCATCCACTCGAAATGATTACATTTTTCAGGATCTGAAAACAACAACATGAACCCTAAATCCCAAATTCATGAGAAAAATGGAAAAATTAGAGCAAATGACAGTGAAAGACAGGATAAGAACCGAGATCTAACCTTGCTATCCCTTCCTGCCATTGTTTTTCTCAAGCATTTCACAAATTCGTGCCCAAGATTGCCATTGTCATCGGTCTTACTGACCCACCATTTAAGAGGCTCTGGTCGTGGGCGATCAGGGAACCTTGTGAGAGGCACTGGACCATACTGTGGCCACTTTGAGTGCGTGGCAGAGGAAGAAGACATTTGTGATAGGTTGCCGGAGAAGAGAAAGATTGGGAAAGGGGAAGCAATGGGCGGCGGCGGGCGGACGTGCACGGACGCTCGTCTCTTCTAGCTGCGAAGAGGTGGGTCCCGTGTGTACGTGCATGAGTGGTGGGTCCAACCCCTAACATCTAATGAGGGCATCAGTTGAGCTTAATGGCCATGTTGTGCCTGGGCTATTTACGCACTCCAATCTGTCGCACGACAGTCATTCTCGCAAACAACGTCGCATTTGAAAGGACCACGATGTCGCCTAGAGGGGGGGGTGAATAGGCTTTTTAAACCTTTTACGGATTTGTCTATATCCGGATGCGGAAATAAACTAAGCGGATACTTATCAAGTACAAATCCTCAATATACTAGGCTCAACCAAGTGCACCAACAACTTTATTCTAAACAATATGAACACAATGAGGATACAAGTAAGCACAAGTAAGTTACACAAACTTACACAAGATATATGTATCACAAGATGTGGATATGGGAGATACAATATAACAATTCACACAAGGACAAATATGGAGAATAGTAGCACATATGAATTATGGAGTATAATGTGTTGGCCTAAAACCAATCACAACAATATGATAACCAACACAATATAATGAGGACAACAAGATATAGTGAATGCAAGGTCAAGTGACTAAAGTAAACCACAAGTAGGGAGCTAGGGTTAGAGATAACCGAAGACTCGGAGACGAGGATGTATCCCGATGTTCACTTCCTTGGAGGGAAGCTACTCACCGTTTGGAGAGAGTGGGTGCTACCACGAAGGCACACCAACGCCACGAAGGCTCACCCTATTCCCCTTGGGATATCACACATGAAGGCGATTCCCAACCACTAGTGGTAGACCTTGAGGCGGCCTCCAAACCTTCACAAACTTTCCGGGGGGCAAATCACAAGTTGATTCCTCACCGGAGCACTCCTACCGCCTAGGAGTCTCCAACCTCCAAGAGTAACAAGATCAAGGGGTGATTGCTCAAGACTTGCTCAAATCGCGAATTCCTTTGGTCAAAAGAGGGAGAGGGAGTGGATCTATCAATGGGTGAAATCTCTCTCAAGAACTCTCACAAATCACTCCGGGATCTAAGATTTGGTGTGGGAGGAAGGAGAGGGAGCTTTCTAGGGTTTGTATGTGTTTTTGGATGTGTTGCTCAACCCTCTACCGGATTGGTAGAGGGGTATATATAGCCCAACTGTCCAAGTGACCGTTGGGGCATTCTGGCGGAGACGTTTCGGACGTCCGTTGAGTTTCGGACGTCCGACATGTCGGACGTCCGAAATATGTCGGATTTCCGTCCAAAAGAGCGAGGGCTACTGACTAGTTTCAGCGGATTTCGGACGTCCGACAAGTTTCGGACGTCCGACATGTCGGACGTCCGAAATTCTTCGGACGTCCGAAATCCAGAAAAAACAGCAGGAACTCAATACTGAACCGAGCATAACTTTTACATACGAACTCCGATTTTGATGATCTTGGGCTTATTTTAAAGCTATTGAAAATCTCAAGATCCTCACATAGAGAACCACCCAAGATAAACCAAAATGGAAGGTGAAAAATATGTAAAGGCTATGCCATAGGATTTGGGGAATGAGTTGGCTTTGGATTACCCCCTTTTTGGTATAAAGGATAGGAGTGGAATTGAGTTAGGAATTGTTGACTTGAGAAAGTCCATTACTAAACCCCTTTGATCCCCTCTTAATAGTGCGGGATCCCTATAATTCAAGAATAATAAAAGAGCTATACTATAGCTTCCGGAAATCCATTCTTGAGCATGTATCCTTTTTGATGGTCAACAATCCACGACACAATACCTTCGACTTGAGAATTCCACTTGAGCTTGATGTTGGTGTCATGCTTGGCTCAAGATGTCCATGCAATATTGGTCACATAAATTGGTGAAGACTTCAATTAGTTTCCTCGTAAGTCATGAGGAAAGCTTCGCATTATATGCCATCTTCATATGTGCCACCACGAGATCATCTGCAAGCTTCAAGCATGTAATCCTCTGGGATGCATATCTTGAACTTGACCATCTTCTCATGATGACCATCCTCTCATGGGCACTCGTGATCTTTCTTGATACAATCCCATGAGAATACATTTGAGTCATCCTCTCATGGGCACTTGTGATCTTTCTCAATGCAATCCCATGAGAATCACCATGCCACAAGATCCCATGTGGTACATAAGTTGTGCTTGAGCATTGACCAACTAGAATTCAATCTTTCATCTTTATCTTGGTCAACAATTATCTTTACTCTATGATCAAGTGGTGACATGAATATTCTTCGTCTTGTCGAGGAGAATGACATTCCCTTTTGAATCATCATACTCCGAGGTCGTATTCGGCACATGTGACCCAAAGACCGATCTACTATTGATTGTATTCATTGCAAATTCATCCACTCTTCTTCGCATTATCCATTCATAGATACTTGATACCATTGTTTCTTTATTGGAATCGTCATTCATTACCAAGCCACAATGGATACATTTGTGTTGATGAACAATGTTCTTCATGCATTGCCTATGTAGCTTTCCTTCAAATATATATCTCAATGCAAACATTAGTCCATAAGGATTGTCATTAATTACCAAAACCACACATGGGGACTACATGTACTTTCAGCATTCCTTCCAATTCACGTGAAATATGTCGCACATGAGCTATAAGCCCCATTTTCGCCGTTGGTTAGGCCGATATCGCTTCAACTCCGCAAGGTCGCCACTGCAGTCGGATTTCTTCTTGAATCAAATCGGCTGACCATAGAGATTTCATAGGAAGCTCGATCCCATGTCATCCACCAACATCCGGTTCCTCTCACCAGCATAGTGTTCATTCCAGCCATTGCTTGTTGCCTCCTCGCACAAGAACCATGTGCGCGGCCACCTGCGCAATATCGCCGGACTCCTTCACCGTCGTGTGGCCCAAGCCGAAGCTTCATTGCTACCCACCATCACTACGAACGTTACCACATAAAAGGTGTTTTTCAAAATTCCCTTGTGCATCTTTTTTTCATATTTTATAAGACCCCCACATTTTTCTATGTTTAGATGAAGCTGTTGTGGGAGATGATCTTCGACGATTCTCTGTTGGTTGAGGAATAAGACAATGATTTTGAGTTTGCAAGTACCGTGGTTAGACCAAGATTCCAGGAGGCCATGACGTCGTTCTCAGATAGGTTGACGACTATTTCTTCTAGACCGAGTCGTGACCTTGCTGAATATTGGAAGCCAGAGACCCTATGGAAGATCATGGAAACATGTATTATCTTGCATAACATGATCACTAAGGATGAGAGAGAGGATCCAGAGGACTCGGTATTTGTTCGATGACTACCGGCAGAGTCAGAGCATAACCCAAACATGATTGAAGCCTCCCCAAGCACACGAAAGGACCGAGAGCCATCAAGCTCAACCGACTTCAAGAAGATCTCATTTAGCATTAGTGGCACCTCCATAGCACTGCTTCTTGTGCTTTAATCATGTTATTTTGAATTCTTATTTCATAACGACCGTATGTTGTGTTTGAATTTGAATGGTTTATGCTTGGGAACATTAAAAAAATTATGAATTTGAATTGTGGGCACTTCATTATTCAATTTTTTTATTTTCATGTTTCGTAAGTTTGAGAATTAAGGAAAACAAATTTCTCTTAGGATAGGGGATCTGCTAACTGCGAAATAGTGATTTACCTAACTAAATTAGTAAAATGGTAAAGGAAGTACTTTTTACAGTTTTAGTATCGGGGATCTGCTAGAGATGCCCTTAGGGCGTTCTCTAGCCGGATAATAACATTTTTGGGGATATGCACATATTTTTAATTATGATGTGTACAGCGATATGGTTATTTGTAAATGCAGTTTCAGCAAAAGGGCATGTTTCATTTCTGTTCACGAAACTGTTTTACCTGATAACTGACAGAAAAACAAAATGCAATCAGGCAACAATTCCAATGGCGTTGTTTTTCCATGCAAGAAAGAAAACATTTTTTCTGAACAAATAGTAGTACAACATTTTATTCTGTAGCGATGCAAACACATGAGCATCATGCTGGTACTTGAGATTTAACATTTGACATTACTCCTTCTATGATTGCTTCTGCTTCACGCTTCCCCAGCCCAAATATATTCCTCAGTTCATTCAAGGGACCAAGCTGCATTTTTGTTATTCACAGAATATTTCTGTTAAGATGCTACCCCACAAAACACATTAACAGATTTAACAGACAGAAAAGTATGGGGCAACTTATAAGGTCATTTTGAACAATCAAACCATAGACCGTTTGAATACACATACATAGTTGACAAGTTGTGTATTGCAGTTTGCATAACAGTGAGCAATATTAGGGTTTGAAGATAAATCATTTGGGTCGCATGTGAGGCCGAGACCACATGACAGTAACACATCCCTAATTTCCTCCAATTTAAGTGTTTTAAGATAAAGAGATATTTATTCAAGTGCCAAGTGGGGGCCTAATCAAGTTGGGTTTATGTAAACTCAAGCTAATTGAACTAATACAACAACAACAACAACAACAACAACAACAAAGCCTGTCAGTCCCAAACAAGTTGGGGTAGGCTAGAGCTGAAACCCAAAAGATATCGTAACCAAATCACGGTTCCGGCACGTGGATAGCTAACTTCCACGCACCCCTGTCCAGAGCTAGATCTTTGTTGATAGCCTAGTCCTTTAGGTCTCTCTTCACAGACTCCTCCCAAGTCAAGTTTGGCCTCCCCCGACCTCTCTTGATATTATCAGCACGCCTTAACCGCCCGATATGCATAGGCGCTTCAGAAGGCCTACGCTGGATATGCCCAAACCATCTCAGACGATGTTGGACAAGCTTCTCTTCAATTGGTGTCACCCCAACTCTCTCGCGTATAACATCATTCCGGATCTGATCCTTCCTTGTGTGGCCACATGCCCATCTCAACATGCGCATCTCTGCCACACCTAGTTGTTGGACATGTCGCCTTTTAGTTGGCCAACATTCAGCACCATACAACATCGCAGGTCGAATCGCCGTTATATAAAACTTGCCTTTTAGCTTTTGTGGCACTCTCTTATCACAGAGAACACCAAAAGCTTGGCGCCACTTTAGCCATCCAACTTTGATTCGATGGCTAACGTCTTCATCAATATCACCATCCTTCTGCAGCATTGACCCCAAATATCGAAATGTGTCCTTCTAAGGTACCACTTGCCCCTCAAGGCTAACTTCCTCCTCTTCCCCATGGTTAGTAGTACTAAAACCGCACCTCATGTAAGTTCTAGTTCTACTAAGCCTAAAACCTTTCGATTCTAAAGTCTGTCTCCACAGCTCCATCTTCCTATTAACCCCCGCCCGACTATCGTCGACTAGCACCACATCTTCTGCAAAGTGTATACACCATGGGATGTCCCCTTGTATATCCCGTGTGACCTCATCCATCACCAATGTGAAAAGATAAGGGCTCAAAGCTGACCCCTGGTGCAGTCCTATTTTGATTGGAAAGTCATCCGTGTCGCCATCGCTTGTTCGCACACTTGTCACAACATTGTCGTACATATCCTTGATAAGGGTAATGTACTTTGTCGGGACTTTGTGTTTTTCCAACGCCCACCACATGACATTCCGCGGTATCTTATCGTAGGCCTTCTCCAAGTCAATGAACACCATATGCAGGCATGGTCGTACCAAGAAAATGGCTTCCATGGTCGACCTCCCAGGCATGAAACCAAATTGATTTTTGGTCATGCGTGTCATTCCTCTTGCACGGTGCTCAATGACTCTCTCCCATAGCTTCATTGTATGGATCATTAGCTTAATCCCGCGGTAATTAGTACAACTCTGAACATCCCCTTTGTTCTTGAAGATTGGTACTAATATACTCCGCCTCCATTCTTCAGGCATCTTGTTTGACCGAAAAATGAGGTTGAAAAGCTTGGTTAGCCATACTATCGCTTTGTCTCCAAGGCCTCTCCACACCTCGATGGGGATACAGTCAGGGCCCATCGCCTTGCCTCTTTTCATCCTTTTTAAAGCCTCCTTGACCTCGGCCTCCTGGATTCGCCGCACAAAACGTTTGTTCATCTCATCAAAGGAGTCATCCAGCTCAATGGTAGAGCTCCCATTCTCCTCAATGATTTAAGCTAACTGAACTAATGCTAGGCATAATTCACAGTTGTATTTGACAATAAGCATTATTTATCACGGTTTCTCAAATGGCACTCACTCAACTCTTATCAAGACCAGATTGAGTTGGGTACGATCTTGATACTCAAATAGATCAAACATTGTCTTTCTGCTGTTTTTCTTCTTCTTAACAACAGGTTACATGTTGGGCTTGTTAAGTTCAGCATCTAACATATTATCTCCTAATTACTTATCAGTTACCATTAAGGACGTCAAAAATCTAGAAAGATAAAACACAAGATAGAGCTTGGGTGTGTATATAGCAGTTTCAACAGCACCATCATTGTCTCGCAAAAAAAAAACAGCACCATCATTAACTGTAAAAACCGCTTGATCTAAGATTACCTAGTCTGCAACGATCAACATTCAATGGATTAATTATGTCTACACAAAATCCAGACTATTTTCAAGATTCTTCAGCCTTGCTAACTATCCCTACCCAACTTAAATCAAGATAATTTGCAACAATCGTGTTTATTCGAATCGGTCATTTGATAGGACTACAGAACTAGCGATGCCTTATTTCAGGTTAAAATTTCCAAAGGAGCATCAAATTAAATGACGAAATGCATAGAATGTGGAATCACCTTCTCATCATCAAGGTGTCCATCTGAAAGCACTTCTGTTGCATAGGCCGTATAGAGTATCTGTAGATCACCAACCATCCTATCATGATCAAAATCTCCACCTATGCAAGCCATGCACAAAAACCAATCTTAAGCAAGGTCCAACTAATCACATATGAATTTAAAAAATTTACAACTTTAATCACCTAACGAGACAGGTCCAAGCCCACGTGCAAATCGGTCGCCTTGAGGGTGCTTGTTTAGAACTGTTAGCAAACTATTGAATGCAAGGATACTATTCACCTCATCAATAACCTCTGTGGGGATGTTCCTATAATCAGAGATCATATGGTTTAGTATCAAGGCAAACAAGCGTTTATGTTCTGCATCAATAAGCTCCAAATTTACGAAGCATAGAAAGATTCAGATGGCTTGACCACTTCTCCAATGGGAATATCTATTTAATCAAGAAAAGCCCATGTAGTTTCTAAGTACCAAGTATTTTGTTGATATTATGACATTCCCTTGGAAGGTAGATGGCTCGTTTTTCTCACTAATAGTTAAATACCATCAAGTAGTGAAGGCAGAAATATATATCAAATATAAGCCTATGTCGAGTTTTTTTTTTAAAGGAAATCACTTCTATCAACTGGTTTGAGTACATATGTTATTGCTAGGATAGATAAAATAATACTGAAATCCTCCAACTCCAACAAGAACAGGACTGTCCTATGTGTGGGGAAGGTGGCACATGATGGATAAATTGTTGCTGTTAACAAGGGAGAAAAATAGGCTGTTCCTAGTTGCTACATACAATCTAATTTCCTCCATTATATATCTCAAAAGTCCAACAAATTAAAAGCCTAGGTATCAATTTAAATTTAAAAAATGCATTTTTCTTAAAAGCATTATATTATCGGTAACATCAATTCAGGTTTTCATTTTCTCATTAAAAAATCAGGTTTTGATGCAAAGTCTCAAACGATGAATTCTGTCAGCAGGTTTTGCAGATAAGTAGGCCTCATACGCTGTACTGGTATTGGACTTCAATATGGATAAAGCAGATGAAATGTTTTCTTGAATCAACTTCTTCGCATGCTCCCTAAACATGTCAGAAGCAACCTGCAAGAAATTCAAATATTCAGATATGCTGCAACACAACATGCTTAGATTGATGTTGTTTCCTGTAATTACTTGGATCGATGACAACAATCAAATATATGAATCACTTTTATGTCGTTTGTAGTCTAAGGCTCAATTTGCGGCTGCTGAACTATGACGAGTGTTGCAGAAAATTAGCCACAAAAGTAGGAAAAAGTGGGTAAAACAAACACCAAAATAGGTAAAAGATGGTGGGGCAAATGGGTTTATCATAATCCACTACAATGCCTAACTCTTGACGGGTGTACACAGTACATACCCTTATTTTTGCGAATTGTACACAGTACATACTTAGAGGTGATGCTATTTGGATATAAACGATATTATGCCCCAAGTACCGGTGAAGATGAAAAAGCAAATGAAGCCAATCAAGCAGTAACAATGTGAGAAGAAAAGGGTTACCTCATCAAAAAGTTTATATGCAAGTTGTACTCTCCTCACTTCAATGAGCGTGCCTATGTCAAGACCTAGAGAAATATCATATGTCAAAGATGAGAATGTTCAAGAAAAGAAAAAAATATCAGGTAATTAATACGATAACAGAAGGTGCCATTTCTATCTTCCCTAATCTAAATCTAATTTACTTGACAATGTTATACCTTGTAAGCACAATATGACTTAAGAACGGAACTAATGCCTACAGAAGAACATGTTTAAACGCTACCTCTTCCAATAGACTTGAGCTCTAACGCGTACAGACTTTTGCCATTCTCCCGCATAGCAATGTCGATCTGCCAAAATATCATGACAATGAACAACTCTATATCAAACAAGACATGCAGAAATACAGATACTTGCACCAGAGTAATAAGGAATGATAAGTTCAAAAGGTATGATCTGGAACTACTAGCAAAAGGATATCTGAGACATATGAATGCGCAATATGTACATGTTTCAAGCAATCTATGTCCTTGTCTTTGTCAACACAAAGCTCTTTGCTTTTAACTAATACTATCATTTTTATTTGACATGTTAATTGGCCTTGCTAAAATGATGTGGAATATCTGTAGCAAAAGACTCACTATTCTATTAAAAAAAAATATTTTATGAAAGATAATGAATATGATTATTTGACATGTAAATTGGCCTTACAAAATGATGTGGCTATTTTTATAGGAAAAGACTTTATCATTATTATAATTTTATAATTTATGACTGATAATTTATATGATAAATTCGTAGTCTAGGATGCACTTTGGACGAAAAGGAGTATTTCATTTCCAATACTTGTAACATAAATTAGTAACACCGAGAGTTTGGAATTCCAGCCAAACCGTCCGGCCCCTGCCCACGCATTGCATCATGAACGGCACAACACTAAGCAATGAGCATGCTAAACATGTTTTGAGAGGCCTCTCAAGGTGGAAAATTAAATAAAATGGAGCAATTACATTCCAAAATTAAGCGCAATATAAGAGATCCATAATGGCAGCTGCATTCTGCTTTCTTGATAAGACGAAGTCATAAAACTGAGGCATGCTATGCACAGTGGTAAATGAATGACCACTATCTTATACCAATGTACCTGATAGTCCGTGATCCCAAAAAGATGTTTCCATGGAAGTATGAAGTCTGATGCATCTCCGAAGACAAGATTTGATACAAAAATTAACTTTTGGAATGCCTATGAAATATTTCCCATAGTTAATCAGAATTAGAAAACAGTTTTAGGTATACATTGTGCTTATGTACTTCCAAGCAGAATCACTTACATCGAGCCTCTCTCTGTATAAGCGTCTACCAATCTATTACAGCGAGCAAAGTGAGACGCATAAGGCGATGGGGAGAAAACAGAGTAAATGTGAAATTGGTGAGTAAAGTCATAAGAACACCTGAGATAGATACTAAGATATGGAAGGGCTTGGATCATGAGGCAATACCGCCAAGTGCATATTTGCAGCATCTACATCATCTAGTCCAAGAGCTTTTTTAAACTTTATAATAGCTTCAACCTCAGTACCTTTGAGATTTTGATGTCCTGGAGGAAGTACTGAGTAAACAAAGCTGTGGAAAGAATGGATAGGATAAAGTATAAGCGAATGGCTGAATTTCATCAATGGCCAGATTGTTAAGATGTGAACTATATATACGTGATTTTTTTATATTTACTTCTAAAAGGGAAAATGCATGCTATTTAAAATCAGCAAAGCAAGGGCTTCATCATTACCACAGGACCAAAAATGAAGTAATCTGAATTACTCCTATATAGGTAAAGAAGCAAGTGTTTTAGCATTATGCAATATAGGTTGCTTGAAATTAGTGACTAAGGGCCACAGTAGAAAAATCGCTTGTAGTAGGATAAAGGCGGTAACAGGGTACACAGAATGGTGACCGCCAACAATGCCATCCAATACTATCATTGGCCCATTTAAGAGTTACAAACCAATTCCTCTCACAGATACTGTACTTAGCAATTTACTCAAACAACAATTACTTGTATCTGAACCAAATATGTTTTAGGTACTAAATTCCCCCGAGCTTTTTACAGACAACAAAGTTATATATTCCGTTAATGGCTTTGAAAATAACTTATATTAAATTATCAAACTAATTGACAAAACATACAAATGCAGTTTAAAGGGATATCCTGTGCACACAGAAGTGTCGTTATGAGAAATGTGCAGTTAAATCGCAAAAAAAGAAGAAAAGGAGAAATTTTCAGTTAAATCTTGCTGGCTTGCACCCAAAATCGCTGTACAATCATGGAAAACAACTGAACAGAACATCACGTGTATCAAGAGGTTTACCTGGCATACAAGTCACAGAGCTCTGATTTGAATGCTGCATCTTGTGTACTAATTCCATATCTAAAATAAACAAGAAAAGGATAAGATAGTGAACTAAATCCATCTTGTGTACTAACGAAGAATTAAAGTTTCAAAATTGGACTGAAACACCTAAGAAAATGCATAGCACAACAGAGGCATAGTTGATTGGTTTTTGTAAGAAGAAGTAGCTCGAGATGATTAAACACTACCCGCTAATATGAACACCTGAACTTCAGGTCCTGAAGCGTACAACAAATGCAGCAAGTATAAAGCGGCAATCCAGATTCCAGACTCACTTGCTCGCGATGGCCGCCACCTCGCTAGCCTCCAGCTGGGTGGGGTCGTCACTGCCGGCGACGTAGTTATGGAGCCCCACGGCGGCGACCTCCGGCACCACGGAGTTCACAGCGGCGGCACCCGCAAGGGTGGCCGCCCCGAGCACGGCCGCGCCCGCGACGGCCGTGGTCCGAGTGCCGCCGTAGCGGGTCCCGAGGGTGTACCCACCCGCCGCCGCCGCGGCAACGACCGCGAGCTCCAACACCGCCCGCGCCGCGGGCGGCAATGCCTCCACGAGCGGCTGCACGCCCGTGAGCTCCTTCCGGCCGCCGAACACGTCCTCCCCCTTGGACGCCGCGGCGAAGCAGCGGAACCGCCGGCAGCGGCGGGGGCGGGTCCAAGGAGCGGAGGGGAGGAGCGGGGAGGAGGAGGTGGAGGAGGCGGCGGGTGCGGCAGCGGCAGCGCGGGGCGAGGCCCTCGCGGAGACGAGTGAGAGGTCCATTGCTAGATTGGGCGATCATGGCTGCGCGGGAGAATATATGGTGGCCATGAGGCTAGCAACATCATATGGTTGGTTGCGCGGTTGAATAGATGGAACGATGGATGAGTTTGCGGTTTCGAGGTGCGGCTGGCGGATTTGGATGCTCGGGGCCAGCCAATATGTATGTGTCAATCAGCTGAATATTATCTTACCTTATGTCTGACCCATGCCAAAAACTCGCCAACATTCGTGGGTGTCCAAAGCCAACCTGACAGAAAGAAAACCGAAAAACATACTTTTTCTGTCTCAAAATATATATGTAACTAAAGTATATTACAACTAGTATACATCAAATACTTATATTTCGGTAGGGAAAAAATATATACTAGTACTATTTTTTTGCGGATGAACATATATAATAGTACAACATGCTTAATTTACATGTGTTATTCTTCATTAGAAATTATTGACAAATGCCCATGGTGTTATTATTTCAATAGTTTATGTGTTCTACTTTTACCACTTGACTGAATCATGACATCGTAGCTCGGACTTGTCGTTTGGCACCAAAAAATCTCATGTTAACTAAAAGTAGTAGCATCATCCACTGTATCCAATTATGTTGGAAAATTACTTTGTTTCGAGGTGATGCACCGTGTCTGTAATTATTCATTAAGCACCAATTGCATATATGTACATGATGTTTTCCTCCGAAGCATCATGGCAGACAACTGAATTAGACGAGAGCAATACCTCTGATTCGGCTAGGGATTGACTGTTGTCATATCTTCTTTTATTACGTGATTGCTATGTCGTTAAAATGATTAGTTAGTGGGTAGAGCTATATTACTCCTTCCAGAAATTAATATAAGACATTTTAGATCACTACTATAGTGATCTAAAGCATTTTTTATTAATTTATAGAGAAAGTACTTCTTAAATGGAGAGCTATGTTAGTAATGGCATGGCTTTATTAACTCTTATCTATTTTTTACTTCTCATCAGGTACCCGGATGAACCGTTTGATATACTCTTGGAACCTGACTTGGTGAGTCCTCTTGAGATGGCCGGAAGGACTAGGTGGGTATCGATCGAGAGACCATTTTTCATCGGCACACATGAAGAACCGCCCCAAAGGGTCATGCAGATTGCGGTGGTTGGCCAGAGGTTTTTTTTGTCCCACAAGTTTATGTTCGAGAAAGCCCCATGGAATTCATGGTCTGCCACATATTTTACAGAAATAGAAGATCCGGCCCCAAATGAAATCAGAAACTTCATGGTTGAGCTTTCAAATTGGCCCGAATACAATGTTCTAATAGTTGATGCTATAGAGGCTGCAAGTAAATAAACTCTTTATGATCCAAGGTATCCTAATGTCTCTATGGCGGTTGATGTGGTTTGTGTCAACTCTGCTCATAGGGGGAAGTGTCAGTTTCTTGGCAAACAGGTTTGGAATGAAGCTTCCATCATAATTCAGGATGATCCTGTATAAATAACAGTAAAGTATGTAGATCTGAGGGGTAACTACTAAAACTATCCAATATAAGCCCATGATTTTTTTCAGTAGGGATGGGGCCAATCCCCCCCCCCCTTTTCTTCTCACTAGGATTGGGGGCAATGCCCCCCCCCCCACCCCCCGCACATGCTTTTTTCTTCTCACTACAGAAATGGGTGTTCAAGCGTTGGGCACGCAAATACATCCCTAAATCGTAGTACAAAGCTGGGTAGGATCAGCAAACTAGCATATACGGGCCAGATTAGGTTGGCTGGAAACAATTGCAGGACATGATGTCAGTTTGATGTCTCTGTCCATTAGGAGCGTACAGATCGTCAGAGACGAGTGTGCCAGTTCGGGAATGCCATTGAACCATCAAACATGAGTAGGGTTGGGGCAATGCACCCCAACCGACATATAGATGGTAAGACGACAACCCTGTCTCCCTAGGCCCAACAGCTACAGAAGCAATACAGGAGTTTGCGGTACTTCCCTGTAGACAACATGAAGTACTGCTATAGCATAGATGTCAGGAAGAGGGCAGCGTACCTACTGAGGGAGACCTTTCTCTATGAAAACTTTGACGATATCCCAATCTACCCCGAGTAAGGGATGTCGCTCTGAGATGCGTGGTGGAGCACTGTAGTGATCGAGGACCCAAGCTTGATTGAGGTGGAGGAGGCGGTTGTGATGACACAGAGATTGAAGCTCAGCGTCCGCCTCTCACACGCAACAACATGCTTGTCATTTATTTTGACGTTGGAGTTGCGTATATTCAACGGATCGCACTACCCCACATCGTACGAGGCAGATTTTTTCCTTGGTCTTTCTATGAGAGCAAACTTTGGCGTGGAAAGCAATGAGTCAATCATATATACATCATCTTCCTTAGAATTGGTAATTTATTACTCATTTTCACAATCTAGTTTCACTACACTACTAGAAACTATGACTTCACTTCATACACCCTAGTTGAAATAGAGAAACTATAAGGAAACACTTCATTTGGGCTTGCCCTAGGAAAAAATCTAACCGGCTAGGTGTAGCATAGAAGGAAAAGTCCCTTCACTTGGGGTCTTCCAGGACCATGATAGCGCTGGTAATATTTACATCGAGCCCATGATGTTTCTACTAAAGATCCCTAACGTTATCCGTGGTTTAGTGCGGCTACTTTGCAAAGGAGGTCACCACTTTGAGGTTGACTTCGTCTGATAATCCCGCGTGATATTCTTCATCTCCCCTCGTCTAGAACGAAGAGGGAGAGGTGACTCCTCCCCTCGTCCCCCCCTCCTCTCCCTCCCCCTCCCTCCTCTCCCTTGTTCCCGCCGGCCACTCTGGTTGATCTGGTTCAAACCGCAGTGGTTGACCAGAAGGGTCCCTTATCCAACCAGTTTATGTTCAAGAGGCCCGCAGAGGATTCATGGGCCACCACATATTTTATATAAATAGAAGATCTGGCTCCTACTGAAAATAGAAACTTTAGGTTGAAGTTTTCAGATTGTCTAGAATACAAGGGTATGACTGTTGATGTAGCAGCATATCTGTGAGGTAAATATCGTCTCTACGAGCTAAGGTATAACAACGTATCAGTTCCTCGTCTATTATTTTGCAAGTTAAAGAAGATGAATGATTCTTCGAACGTGCCTATCATATATGCCATTGAGATCTACCAGTACATACGGATTACCACAAGTAAGCAATTGTCCTTTTATGTCTACTAGAAAACATGCCCATGAGTTGCAATACACATGCATATCTAATAATTAGACATGCATATCTATGAAAGAAAGCAATACACATGCATACTGGAACTTTCTCAAGGGACAAACTATCCTCGAAATATCGTAGCAAACATCATATTTCTAAATCTGGACTAGAAGGGGATGCATGGACACTTATCTTTTTTCTGCATGTTTTTTGCGTGGATACAGATCACATGTTGGGGCCATTTCCGCCCTTTTATATGCAATTTTTTCTCAAAGAACCACCTATTTCTTAGTTTAAAATAGTCTAAGTTATTGTGTATGGCCTCTTCCAAGATCTTAGTTATTCCCATTGGCCCGCTTGTAGAAGATTCCTATAACTCAGTCCCTGTGTACGGTTACATATTGCGATCAATTGATTAGTCTTATTATATTAGATAATGTTGCACTTTAGGATTCACCATAGAAATATGGTGTCTTTTCTTGAATACAGCCAACAGGTTGAGGAGAACATCCTTTTGTATGAATTCATGCGTAATGAGATAGTAAAAGAGCACCTTCCTAGTAAGCCCCATGTCCTGGCAATTGCGAACATCCTACTCCACCTTCTGTCGTAATTACGAAAAGACCGGGGGGGGGTTCTTGGCTAGCACTCCCATTTTACAAACATCAAATAATGATTTTCTACACTCACTGGACAGTGATTTACGCTCTAAAAGCAACTTCAACGGGAGACCCAAATGTTTCTATTTGATCTGCCGTCCTACATTTTGACTTTCTAAACATAAAAACCGTGGCCCAACGAGACGACCTAAACAAACCGCTATTTATTTTTTGGTCCGCAAACATCCATTTCTAGTCTAAATTTGGGTTCGTACATAAGCAGATGCCCTGGTTGTCCCTCCTTGTCCTCTTATGGCCCGATTGTCTACGTCACAAGTACCACCCTCCCCCCGCGCGCACCCTGACCGTGACCTCCCCTGTGTGTCACTGTCACCGCCACCATCGTACGAGGCCGCGCACGCCCCCTTCCCACCACACCGCTACCACTGCCGCCGCCCAACAGCGACTGCCACCATTGCCTGCCACCCAATCTAGTCGCCTAGGCAGCTCAAACCGGAAGGAGGAGGTCATCGTTGGTGGCAGTCGGAGGGAGGAGAACACCTTCGTGGACGGTGATACGCGAGAGAGGATTGCTTCTCGCCCTTCGTTGGTTACCCCAAGTGGAAGGTAAGATGCAGCGTAGCAGCAAGTTTCCCTCGGTGAAGATACTAAGGTTGAGTATCGACCAGTAGGACTCCGGCGATGATAAGTAGGTGTCAGTGGCGCACCTGACGCGGACCTGCACACAACACAATTAACTTTGCTCCCAACGAAGTTCAGAGAGGTTGTCAATCTCTTCGGTCTTGTTGTTTACAAAGGATCAATAACACAGGATAATGAAAATGATAGCAACTGAAAGTAAAAAGCAAGAAATTAAATGAGCGTGTAAACAGTGATGAGAATATGGACCGGGGTCCCGTGATGTTCACTAGTGATGTCTCTCTCCCAAAAGACAATAAGACTACTATGCGAGGTAAACAAATTACAAAAGGGAAATTGATAGGATTATAAACGCACCGCAATGCTAACTATGCTACAAAAGAAAGGAAGAGACTCAAAAGCACGGGCAGTATGCCAAAATAAGTAGACCGAAATCCATCTGCACCTAATACTAATCATCCACCTTGACATATCTATCCAGAACATCTCACTGGTATTAAGTTGCGAGCCCCACCCAAAGTGTAAACCCAAAGCAATAGACAACTGCATTAAAAAGAACTTTGCGTAAAGTAAACAATCCTTGTAACTGCGGTTACAAGCACTGTTGTTTCCCCCCTTGTGGCCACAGCACATCCCCTAGACTCATGTTTCTGTCACTCAAGTGCATCATCAGGGGTCATGTACCCACAATCGAGCATAACGTTCCCTCTTGGAGCCACTACCTACCACTTGTCCAAAGCAATAAATAGCAATGGAGAACATGCAAGAATTACTTCGGAACAAAAATACAAAAGATAAGAACCAATTATACTACTCTATCACAATCTGAACATAATCTCATAATCCATCAGACCCCATCAAACTCAGCATAGCAAAAGAAGAAAGAATTACATATGTCCCTCGATCATGTAGGGCAGCTCACGAGGTCTAAACCATGAAGAACAAAGAGGGGAGGAGAACATCACATAGCTACTGATCACGGACCCATGGTCCAAGGTAGACTACTCACGACACATCCGGGAAGCGTCCATGGTGGAGGATAAGC